>CM060932.1:26011044-31011044 GCA_030765085.1 Allium cepa
GAAAAATAATATATCATTGATACAACTCCATGAATATAACATCTCTACAACAATTAATCTAACATCAGAGCAAATATACATATACCACAGCGAAACACAACAGCGGAAACATAACTTCAACTTGCTGTGACTATCAAAATAGCTCCATAGATTGCGTCTCCAACTCCAAAGCTCCAAAGCAAAAGCCCAATCCAAAAGCTCAAAATCTTGTTTGTTTAACTTAAGCAAGTCTGGTCCGGAATGTTGAAGTGAAACAAATGCGATTCCAAAGCCACAGACTCCAAAGATTGTCGAATCTACATCTACTAACTGACTATCTGATAACCTGACTCTAGGCTGCCCGTGTGGAAAATTGTGGACCCCTAGAGTTTAGAAAGGGAACAATAAACTCCAGGTCAGTCATGGAACTAGTGTGACCAAACAAAAACAGTTTTATTTGAACAAAAAGAAACAACAAAAAGGAAATAAAAAGAAATTCGCTATGCTTTTTGGAAAATGAAACTACCATAATTCCTGCCGCTACACACACAATGCAAACGCATAATTGGAGGAGATTTCTCCTTACGATAGTCAAACATGCTTGATACGCGAAAATCCTTTTGATATTATTATTAGTGCATAGTGCAGAAAACATTTGCAAGTATAACATTAATCTTAGCCAGCATACGTACCATTATAGTATGCCTACTATAGCTACCATATTAGATGGCAAGTTCTACAACTAAAACCGTACAGGGCGCATATTGAATGATTGGATTCCAACAATGGGCAGGGTAAGGAACTTCCCCCCATATGGGTACACCTCTGGAGGGACGATCCGAGAACCTAACCGGCTCTCTGCCAACACAAGGCCGAGTTACCTCTATAACTAGGTAACTAACTATCACGAGTATGTCATCCCCCAGTCGCCATCGACCTTTATCCGAGAGCTCTCAACACCAACAAATTGCAACAACCACATAAGTTAAGTATCTGGGCTCCATACCATGATATCACTTTTTTCCAGAAGGAAATGTACAAACCCTAATGGGCGCGACCCTCATAACCTAGTTGCGTTCTTTCTGTTTCGACCATTTTCGAGGTGTGAGGCCCGATGAAGTTTCGTCCACAAAGCTACGCTTTTCACAAAAGCCATGCTTTGATCAACAAATGATCAGCAACACTTAGTATACCACATTACCAAATTGGGAATATATCACTAGTAACCATCATCTACATAACCACTGAGCTCGTACGTCTCAAAGAAGGGTGTTAAGCTAAGAGAATAAATTCTCCACCACCAAACAGAAATGTATTTGATAGAAACCAGCTTTACATCTCAAAGTGTAACGTCTGACATACGTCCATAAAATTCCGTTCCGGGTTCGAACGGAACCGAAGGCACTTCGAAAGAAGCCCTTACAAATCCGGATATTCCCTAATCACGTCCGGAATCCCCATCACATGTGGTGATCTCTATACAGTGGTCCTTTGGTGCAGATACACTCGACAGGTAATCCTTTCACTTTTGAAAATACCCGGTCTTCACCACCGTCTTCAAATGCTGTCCATTTCGTCGTATCACTATTCGAAATGGGTTATAAGACATAAAGTCCTCTCCCAGCTAAACCGAATAATGAGCGCTTAATTTAAAAAAGCATATGGATATATTGGGATCTTAGTTAAGTCACAACCTTTAGCCCAAAACCTTTCGGAATGGTTTTCACTTTTAATCTTTAAACAAAAAAGATACACCTTTTTATCTTTTAAATAAAAGATCCACCTTTTAATCTTTTAAACAAAAGATTCACCCTTAAAGATCCTCTTCAATTTGGAAACAAAGTTCACCAATCCTTAACAAAGATTCATTTATAGCTTTCAAAACTATTTTCTTTAAAATTTGAAACCCTTTCTTTATATGAAAGCTATTATCATTTTGTAACGACCCGCCATCTTCCACAGAATGACGCATCATCAATAAGAAAGAAAGGGATAGAAAAGAGAAAGAAAGAGAAGAAAGAAGAAACAACACATCAGAATCTAAACAGCGGAACAAATAAATTATATTAATAACATAAAATATTACATAGTTTACAACCACTATCAGAGTACACAGATAATACAACACATATTAGACAGTTATAAACACCTGTCTAGTATTTACAACATAATACAACTCAGAGACAACACAGAACACACAGCGGAATACTATATATCTAATGCAGAAGCCTCCTGCTCTATTACTCCTCCAATATTCGTCAAAGCTAACCTGAATCCCTTGGCTACTCGTAAAAATTTGAGTACCCAAGAGTTTAAGAAAACAAAGAATAAACTCAGGGTCAGACATGGGTCTGGTTTGAGTAACAGGTAAAGTTACTTAACTTTCAAAAACCTTTTGAAAGAAAAGGTATCACGTAAGACTTCCCACACATAAACATGGAAAAGTTTTTACCTTACGCTAACCAAAACATTTGATAGGAAATCCAGTGATATTATAATAGGTCTAGGGTTTTCAAGTAAATATGAAATAGCCGAAATTGTTACATTTATTAAATTCCAGCTACTAGCCACAAAAGTGGGTAATACAATCAAAACTGTTGGCACTTATTGGATTTTGGATTCCATACAATGGCAGGGCTACTGGGGTACCGCCTGTCACAGTACGTGGCCTAGATCAACGTACCGAGGAGTACACCCGCTCCCCTGCAACACAAGGCCAGAACCATTCCTTACTGAACAGTTTCGAACAAGACAACCCCGCAGTTGGTGCGCAATTCCAACCGCCCACTAAGCCGAATAAAAAGGGACCTCTAGAAAGGGGAAAATCTTGCTCTCCAGTGGGAGCTACCAACGAAGCCTTGCTGCACCTCCCCTGTTTTAGCCATTCCCGGTTGATGAGGCTTGAGGCTACGATTACCTTTATAGAACATATCTATCTTAAAATGCTCATCGTCCACCTGACGATGTTTTGAAAGCATTCATCCATACAAGTTCGTTCCGAGTTCGAACGAAACCGAAGGCATTATCTCGTTACACTCATTTTGGAATCACCCTTAGAGTTAACGACGATAACCCTTGCACTCTGAATCTCCATCTCGTGCCTGTAAGTACTATTTCCGTCAAACTCATCACGGAATCACCCCTAGAGTTATACTGACTAATAGTCCTTACACCTCGAGTCTTCTCTCTTCACATAAGATTCACGACCTATCGTTAATTTGGATCGATGTGGTTTTCGGATATCCAAATATGAAAACCTGATCCCCGTCTCATCGAAATCCAAAGCGTGTCTTTTAGGTCCAAGTTGTTTTAGAGTTTAAAACAATTCAATTACATTATCAATACACACACAGATAGATAATTCACAGATTCACAACAGATAATTATCATTATCATAACAACAGATAATCCATATTATCACTATCAAAGATAATCAATATCATCATCACAATGCAACCAATGCATCCATATCACTCAACATTACTAATCTCATAGCTGAGATTCAAACCATTCAAGGCAATTTATATCATTCATTCATAAGCAATGACTTATAATCATACTATCTATAATTAATTAAAATTGAATTAAATTAATTACATCATCTCTAATTAATTTAAAATGAATTAAATTAATTACTTACATCAATATAAATCCTGCTTACATCACCATTTGTTAATTACAAATTAATTAATTAATTATCCTCTAATTAATCACTTTAATTAATCACCCTTGATTAATTATTCTTTAATTACATTCAAATAATTATTCTTTAATTAATTTCACAAATTAATTACTCTTAACCATAATTAGTAATTAACCTTTAATTACTTCATTAATTAATTATCCATAATTAATTACATTAAACCTTAATTAATTATAATTAATTAATTACCCTTAATCACTTATTAATGATTAACTAATCTTAATTAATCAATCTTAATTACATCATTAGTTATATTAATTAATGATCCTTAATTGTATTAAATTAATTATCTTATTTAAATTAATTACATTCAATAATTAATCACAATTAAACCATAATTATTAATCACCTTTGATTAATTACATTCAGTAATCAACTACCCTTAATTACTTATCAAATTAATTACTCCTTAATTAATTTCTTTAATTAATCCCTTGATTGATTATACAAAGTAATTTAATCCCAATTACTTCATAATTCCACCCTTGTCCACTAATTACATCCAGTAATTATCGTTAATTACTTCACTGAGTAATTGCATTCCATTAATTATATTAAGTAATTATCATCAAACCAACAAATGATTAAAATTAATTAAACTTAATTAATTAATTTAAACCAATCACATTAAACTCGATTAATTATATTAAGTAATTAATTTCTTAATTACTTCCATTAAGTAATTAACTTAAATAAATTTCATAGTTGATTATCATTTAATTAATTAATCTAATTAATTATTTAAAATTAATCACATTAATTAATTGTTAAATTATCTTAAGTTAATGACCATCGTTAACCATTAACTATTCTTTAATTACTTTTCTTAAGTAATTAACTTTCATTAATCATTATTAATTTCAAATTAATCAATCTTTAATATCCAATTAATTAACCTTTAATTATTTAGTTAATTAAGTGTTACCTGTAACTTAATTAATTCATAATTTCTTGATTAATTAATTATTAATCATTAATTAAATCTAATTAATGATCCTTAATTATGGATTAATCACCCTTAATTAATTAATTAACTTAAACTTTAAATTAATAATTTAAAACCCTTAATTATCTTAATTAATTATCCATTTCATTAATTAATTAAATAAATTATTCATTTAATTACTTTAATAATTAAATGAAATTATAAATCATCAAATTCTAAATTTACCTTTAAGATAAAACCCTTCTTATCTATGGTTAAATTATCATGAATAAAATATCTTTGAAAACGTTTATTTCAAATTTCATTTTAAATTCAAGTTTTAAAATAAAAACCAATTTATTTTTAACCAATTTAAAAAAATTTGAAATTCACATGTTAAAGAATTCTTATATAAAAGAAATTTAAAGATTTTAAACTAAACATCTCTTTAATTTCAAATCATTAAAGTTTACTTTAACCTTTAAACTAAACTTCTCTTTAAACTTCTCTTTAACCTTAAAGTTTACACATGTTCTTTTAATTTGTAAAATGTTTACATTTGTCTTTAATGTTAATTGGTTGTAATTAAATGTTAATTAGTTATTTAGTTAATAGATTAATATAAGATAAAAGTAGAGTTTAATTAATTAGTTATTAGGTACTTATTTATAAGTACATAATCTTGGAATGAGTAAATCCAATTATATTTATAAAAATCTATTTGTTAGAGACAATGCATTATTATATTTTGAAAATAAAAAATTTGATAACTCTAAATAGTTTATAAAAGAAATTTTTTGTCTTATTAATAAATTATTTATTTTATCCAACTATATTTTTAAGAAATCAAAATAAACCTTATTGTTATTTTTATTTGAATTTAAACTTGAGTTAAAACATATTTTAAACCATTTCAACATTTACCTTAGGTAGTTAAAATCATATTGTTATTTATTACATACTTTAAAAACTTAATATCAAATAAATTATTTTAAACAAATTAAATTTTTATCTTATCAATTTAAAACCATATTTATTTATCAAATAACCTTTTAAAAGTTCAACTTTTAAATAAAAACAAAATTCCCAATTTTACTAAAGATATATAATTTTTATAGAAACAGGATTCATTTATTTATTAAATTAAAACAAGATCTATTAACAATATATACATATTCTATATGCATTGTAAATATAAAACAATTATTAGATTTAAAAAGATAAAATCTATCAATCAACTATTTATTTAATTGGATTAATTAAATTAATTCAAATCTTATTAACAAAATTATCAAATCAATTTAATTTGTAATTCAGATTATTAAATTGATATTGCTTAAAATTCCGGGTCATCACACATTTGAAATCAAAGGTTTCCGTTTCGGAAAATCCGATTAAATATGCACAAGTTATAGTCTTTTAAAGTATAATCAGAAAATCCGTAAACTCCGTACTCGGCAAGCTCTATTTAAAATCCCAAAATAATTCATTAAAAATACTTAAATGATTTACAATCCATATATACATTATATAATCTGTATATTTCTTTCAAGCCATGCTTTCCAAAATCTCAAATTCTATATATATATATAAAATTCAACTTCAAAATCTTGAATTCAAATTCAAATCAAATTATTTTAATTTCAAAACTCTTTTTCAAATGTTTCTCAGATTTAAACCAATTTCTTTTCCGAACCATTTTGAATTCAAAATTCAACTTTTAAAACAATTTTGAATAAAATAATATTAAATTCAAAATATCTGTGACTTAACTAATTTCCCATGAAATCCATATTTGTGTGTGTATGGTGTATCACAACCATCATCAATTCAAGCACAATAATATCGATAAGCAGTATAATCCCATAACGCTTATCTTCATTCACAGATATAAATATGTAAATTCATCATAGATAAATAAATCATAGTTCACAGCTCAATCATATCACAGAACATCACACATCAGGGATATCAACAATTCAAAGCATTCAATACAATTTAAACATCCATAAGTAAGATTAATTGATCACATGATTAAAATTAATTTAAACCCGATTAATTACTTATGAATAAATTACTAATCCTGGTTAATTAACATTAATTAATTACAAACCATTTTAATTAATTATCCTTTAATCATTTATTAATTAACCTTTAATAATAAATTAATTAACCTTTAATTATTAATTAACCAATTTTAATTAACAATTTAATCAACCTTTAATCATTAAATAATTAACCTTTAATTATTTAATTATTCTTTAATTAATCATCCTTAATTAATTCCATCAAGTAATTATCCCTTAATTGCTTATATCAATCAATCAACCTATAAATTAATTAATTACAAAACATTTAATTGATAAATCAACCTTAATTATTCATCATAATTAATTATCCGTAAGTAATTATTTCTTAATTAATCATTCTTTAATTAATCACATAAATTAATTAACCCTTGATCATTAATTAATTCACATTTAATAATTAATTAATTAACCTTTATTCATTAATTAATTAATTAACCTTATAAAAAATTCAACCTTAATTAATCAATCAACCTTTAATTAACTAATTATCCTTTAATTAGTTTCATTAAGTAATTTATCTTTAAGTAATTACCCTTAATTACTTACATTAGTTAACCAACCTTTAATTTAATTACATTAAATAATTATTAATTTCATCTGTAATTAATTGATAATCCTATGATTAAGTACATAAAATAATTAATCCTTTAATTACAAATTAATCTTTAATTATTACTTAATTAAATTAATCACTTAATATATATTTATTTTATAACCAAAATAATTGATCTTTAAAACATTTTACTTTAAATCTTTAACTAATTCCAAAGCTAAATTTAAATAATTATCAAAAAAGGTTTTAAACTTGATTTAATTTAAATTTTTGAAAGACCCTATTTAATCTTAAAATTTTAAATCTTGGTTAACATTTTAATCTGACCCGATAACACTCCAAGTAATAACCCGAGACAAAGCCCATAATACCCCAGTAAACTCCCGAGCCCTTCCCGTTTTATTTGATTTATTTTGAAACTTAAAAAAACTGTTAACCCGTGTTATCCGCACGAACACTCGCAACCTTCCCCAAGTCAAAAACCCAAGTCCCCGAGTACTACTTCGAGATAACTTCATCTTCTTTCTTAAACTTCCTGACACACACAAACACCTGTGTACGTGCACAGATGATCAGAATTGCTCCGATCATCACCGAGACCTTAGACATGTCACTGATGACTTCGCCAACGATCTCGATAGCCTAGATCGTCGAAATTATCAAGAAAACAAAATCGAGCTGATCGATAGAAAAGCTGAACCCAACCATCATCCAAAAATTGCCTCGACACCGACGATCTCGACCACCTATAACCCTACCACCATGTCCAGAGCAACATCATGATCCAATGCATCGTTTCCTCTGGGTCTGATCGACCCCGATCAACCCACGACGTCGGAATCACCTCAGGAAACCCCTCGACTTATATTGGGTATAAAACCCTAAATCGATGTCGCACGTTCACCACGATGGTCTGAAAATCCAGAGACCATTTTTCCTTGACCATTAAAGCTCGAGCCACCTCCTGTCCAAAGCACGATGAACCATTCGCCGTCGATCTCTAAAATCGATGAAAAAGCATAAATTGATCAACTCGTAATTTCTAATCATCCCTAATCTTAACAATCGTGATTTTCACATCAAAAATCATCATTCTTCACTACGTATCAGTTTATATAATTCAAACACGAAATCTTGCTACTTGATTTTTTGATTTTAAATGATTCTACTGTAATTTTCCATTTTAAAAATAATTACTCAATAAATATACTTAAAATTATTTATAGAATTGATATTACATTCATACAATTCTTTTCTCTTTTATGATCATAGCCTTAATTTGATTATATAGGAAGATATGAATTTTTCTAGAGGAATTGAGCCTGTTAATATAAACAGAGAGGTATATATATACCTGTTTATGGACATGCACCAAGTCATACCCATGTATACAGAGACATGCAAGCATATTCACACTATCATTCAAGCACAATTCGTATCGTACTTCAAATATAAATCCAAACATCAAGAGATATAACAGAGTCAAGGGGTTTACTCACTTTGTTTTAAAGCAGAGAACTGGAACCTGGAAGTTTGATTTACACTGAGACATGATTTTAATTTTTTATCTTGATTTTGAGATGACCTGCAATTAATTTGTATTTTGTTTTGATTGTTGTACTTTTGATCTGAAACTGTGAGCTTGATCTTGAAAACTGGTCTGAAGCTTTGATAAAAACTGAATTGAATCTTTAACTTTCTTTGAATTTGATTCTTGTTTTCTTTAGGCTTGAAAATTTGCTTGTTTCAGGTTTGAAATTTTGTAAAAGATTGTTTGAATCTTGTTCTGTTTGTTTTCAGGCTTGAGTTTTGGTTGTTGTTTGATTTTCTATCTTTTGTTTTGATCTGGATTTTGTTTCCAGATTTTTAGAATTGAAAGGATTTGAATATAAAGAAAAATGGAAAGAAAGGAGAGGTAGAAATATATATAATCTTGTTTCTATTTTATCTATAACTTAAAAATTAAAAATAAAATAATGCCATTTGTAAATTTGCATGATAATTTATTTACACTTGTTAATCTCTATATTAAAATGCTACACATGTTTATTTTGCACATTAATATTGTTATAAATGTTTAAATCCATGTTTAAAATAATAACACTTGTTAATTTATAAATTATTAATGTTACACATGTCATTTTACATTATAAAGTGTTTACATTTGTAAATTACATGTATTAATAAGAATTTTATATAATATATATTAGTTTATATTTAGTTATATATATTTATATTCTATTTTCAATTTTAATAATTACTTTTTATGAATGTTTATAACTTCAAAGAAATTAATTTTAAAATTAATTAAACACTAATAAATAAATATATAAATATGTATATATTTGAATTTAATTCTTTAAATAGCTTTTGAAAATTTTTTATATCAAATTCAAAATATAACTTTCAAATCACAATGTATGTATGTATATATATATATATATATATATACATATTATAACTATAAAACAAATTTTTTATAAATTTTAGATTATAGAGTTTTCAAATTTAATTTATTTTCAATATATTTATTTTTGAATTTCAAAACCACAATTTAATTAAAATCAATTTATATATATAAAAAAAACAATTATCTTATTTAATTTGGAAAATTTCAAATTAATTCACAATTAAATCCAAAATTTATATTAAATTACCAATTTAAATTTGACTTAAAACCGGGATAGTTGCAAATCTTGTTTACAATAAAGGTGTTTCTTTCTATTATACACTCTATATAACATGGTTATATTAATTAATTAATTTATTCCATGATATTATATATTTGGTAGTTAATTCATTTTGAAATTTTAATATATGCATTTGTTGTCCCTTATAAGCATACAAGTATAGATCTTAAAGTAGTATAACTTGTTATCGTTAGAATTGGTTTTCATTTGAAACTGATAACTCCTATTCATGATTTTCTATGTTAATTTCTATTAATTTTGAACTAAATATAAATTTGACAATTAACTTGTTATTCTAATTAACTTTATTTTATTTAATTGTTAACAATAGTTTACATTGATTCCAATTTTGTTTTCTACTTTGAGATTCATACATATACATAAATGCGTTATGTGTGTGTCAATTCATATGTATTTATGTATGTGTATGTCAAAATAATTTTGAAATATTTTAAAAGGTTATAAGTATTTTTTTCGTTAACATATACATATAAATTATATTTAGATTTATCGACCGATATCTGTTATCAGACTCTTTTGCTAAATTAGATTACTACATGTTTAGTAATAAATCTTAAATTGATTACAATTGATTTGGTTGAGTTGATTTATTAATTTTAAAGGATTCATTAACAATATATATATATATATATGTCGATATATATATATGTATGTATGTATACATGCACACACATACATATATGTATATTATAAATAAACATGAATCAACATAATATTATTATACAAAATATACTTTGGACTAATTTTTTTATAATAAATATCTTTGTTTGATTCTACGTTAAATTATTAACATATACATATTAGTTGCATTTAGATTTATTGATTAAGATCTATTTTTCAAATTGATTTACTAAATTAGATCGCTACATATTTGGTAATAAATCTTAAATGGATAATAGTGGACTCAAATGTATTAATTTATTATATTTCGAGGATTAATTAAAAAATACATATATAAACATATATATATACACGCACAATTAGTTAATAATACATACATACTTTTATTGTTGACTGTTTATATCCTTGATGCCAATTGATTATCATTTATATGTTGCATTAATTAAGTTTACCAAATGGGAAATTAAGTCAATCATCTTTGTTACTCTTTATCTATTTTCTATATTTGCTTTATGTGTTTGACTATCCGTTTATTTCTATTTATATGTCTAACACCGTCATCAATTAATAGCACCTATCATACGTTGCACTTACAAAATTTACACTATAATATATATATTTGTTCATACGCACATTCATGCCATATATATATATGTATAGCTAATTAATGACATTCGTATAATTAATCAATTTAATTAAAGAGAGATAAATGAAAGGTTTCTCTCTCTATATAAATAATTTTCCCTTCATTAATTGAATAAATTAATAAGGAAATGAAAAGTTTCATTCTCTAAATATATTTATGCCCTTCATTAATTCAATAACTTAAGAGATAGGAAATGAAAAGTTTCCTCCTCTGAATAAATTTAATGAGTTACCTTACACACAAATATGTACATAAAAGTATATTCGATATACTCTAATTTACATACACATTAAATTAAATTTTAAACTTTATTTCTAAAACTAAATAAAATAAAGATTTCATTTAAAAGAAAACTTAGAAAATTTCTAAGTACTTTTAGACTTCATAGGCCCAGATCAAAATGGATAATTTTTTTGAACTTCACTCATTTCTTCCACTATAGACTAACCTAGTTCCTTCAATGGTATAAGAGCGCAATAGCCTATGCAGTCAAAATTAGTCATGTCAGGGCTAACTAATTAAGCATGTGCACTTAGTAGGTGTCTAGAAAGGTGATGTCTAGGATTGAAATTGGGTAATCAAGTACTCTGTCCTACATGGTTACCTACCTGGCCTTAAAGGTGATGTGAGCCCAAATGTTGCCTCTAATAGAAAAGGCCCAATTTGAATTGGGCCTTGAGTTAATTTTCAGAATAGTTTTGAAAATTAAAAAATGATTTTAAATTTAAAAGTTAAATTTAAAATAAAAACAAGTTTAAAGGTCATAAAATAATATAAATTTTCAAAATATTTGAAAATGTAATGAAAATTTTAAAATTTTTGAAACTCTTAATTTCAAATTTTAAAAATTTATTAATAAGATTAATAAAATAAATTAATAAAAGGAGTTGATTAATTAATACTTATGCGCATGTATCATATATGTTGATATATTTTATGTTATTTTAAAGTGTTAAGATAACATAAGTATACATGTATGTAAGATAAATTTTGAAATTGATATAATTTAATTAAAATTGTCTAATTAAATAAATTAATTAAAGGTTAATTAATTAAATAAAAAATACGCATATATAAGATATATGTGTTATACTATAAAGGTTGTAGTATACACTATAAAGATTATAATAGATATGCCCAATATAAAAGTTGTATTGAAATACTAATTTAAAATTAACTAAAGAGTTAACTAATTAAAATTAATTAAATAAGATTTAATTAATAAAATATCATGCATAGGACTATCATATAAATAATATGAAATAAAAAATTATATAACAATAAAATTTATATGATATGAATGTATAAACTAAAGATGGAACATTGAAAAAACCAAATAGACTTTAGAAATAAATACATACGTAAATGTACGTGTACTATGATTTCTGATGTGTCTGACACTTGAATCACGAGGGTATTTCATAAGAAATACATTATTCGATAAGTCGATATCACTCAATACAATATATTTAAGATTATGAATCTTCAATATAATGCTGTCCTCTACCATATATATATATTAATAAATTACTTGCATACTCCTTAGTTGTTGAGCAAACTCAAGCTGGGGATGTTATGTGTAGTAGTATTAATATATTGAACATATGAGGTAAGATAACTATATGTATTTGTTGAGCAAACTCAAGGTTCGTATATTATACTTAGGCCATCATGATATGGTAGTAGAAGCGGATAATCTCTTTTTATTTGTTGAGCAAACCCAAGGTCGAAATGAGATTAAGACAAGGAAAATGGGTCAGGCGTTGTATGTGATACAACTGATAAGGAGTTATCCATTGTTTGTAGGGATATGATTTGTTGAGCAAACTCAAGGTCAGAATACCAAGATAGACGAGTCCTAACACCCAGTAATCAAGTCAAAAGATTTCTATGTTTCATCTTAGGGTTTGGAGAAACATATAAGACTAGTGTGGGCCTTATTAGAAAACCAAAATGGTAATATTTAATTTTCTAATATTGTAGGAACATATGCTAAATAATGTGATAATTATCTACAATGATAAATTTGTGCATTTAACATGATTGATAAAATGTTTACTGAGTAACGTATACAAACGAACTGAATTGAAAGTTAACAAATTGAAAGTTAATGTCCATTATTAAATTACTATTACATGTTAACGCTTCAACACCCATGCAAGTGCCTGATTTACAACTACTGAATACATTCGTGGTTTGGTCACTTATGCATTTATTTGGTCAAGACCATGTATTGCATTCTATGAGTTTCGAACTCTAAAAGCAATACAAGCCTATGGATATTTGATCCATATACAATTGCATATAAATGTTATATGATGAATGGTTAAAGTGTGTAATGTACAATATTTCAATGAAATTAGTTCATCCGAAAAACTGAATAAACCTTAGTGCGAGATCGAGTATTCAATCTGCTTAATTACAAAAAAGATCATATTGTGTTAATGTAACATAAGACCAAAAAGTACAAGATAGATATAAGAACTCGATCGCTGAATTGTCATTTTGATCGGTTTACGTAAAGTGCAACATATTTGATGTCCTTAAATGTTAAGGAAAATCGAATGCGCTTTCATAAAGAGTTTGTTATGATACTGTAGTCTAGTTTTCTTTTTAATAGTTTGACCATTTGAAGGACAATGAATGTATAAGAATAGATGTAAATTAAGGTACAATCACGATGAAGAGAATGAATAGTCACTTTTGCTTCATAGAGAAACATTGGAAATGGTAATTGTAATAATAATTGATACTTAATATTGGAATAAGAAATATGATTTCTATTCTAAAATGTAATTTCATATAGAAAATTGTTTTCTATGAGATTTATTTCTTTGAGCTCAAGATATTTGTTCAGTGAATTCTCCAATGTAAATAGTTGCAGTGTATGAGATAAAAAAATTGTATTAAGTGAAAGATGGACCTTCGAATTTAGTACACTATTATAGTAATGGTGGAAATAGTGGAAGCATGCCATATAGCACTTATTAATTGCATCATAGTACGAAAATTGTTTTCGTAAAACTTACCATACATTATTTATGAAATAATGATTATTTTTCGGTATCGATTGAAAAAAAATAGGCATAGCTATATTTCAATATGAATATTATTAATATTATTTGTGGAATAAAAATATAATGTAGTAATTTTTTTAACAAAAGTGATGCATTGGAAAATACAAAAGTATCATTGTAGACTAAGCCGTAGTTTTGAGAAATAATTTTATTGTATGATTTTGAATCATACGATACATGTGAATTATATCTCAAACAATAAAGGACTATGCGCCCATTTAGTGGGAATATCATAAGAGTCGATAAACTCTTCGGATTGATACATATAGATGTATGCACTGTAATTCTATAAATACCAAAATGGTTCCATGTACTTCATCATATTCACTGATGAGTTGCCGTCGACATGGACATGTGTACTTGATACACATGTAGTATGTATATGGTAAACTTATAGAATATGAAATAGAAGTAAATAAAATAACATGCGATGGAATGATTTGATTTGAATAAATGGGTGAGTATGTTGGAAAATGTTCCGAATGTACCTAAAATGAATAAGGTTCAATCTCAAAATTACTGCTCCATATGATACATAATGATGCATCGATATTGAGTAATCAACTTTGTTGGACAATGTACAATTAAATATGAGTGAAGTTGAGTTAGTTTCTTTCTATAAGGTAATGTACTTAAGGGTAGTATATAAGGTTAACATTATTTCATCCGAATAACAGTTTATAAAATTTTACGTGATAAGGGTTTATAAGGAACTCCAACATACTTAGGCCAAGGAATTGCAGGTTGTGCGAGTCGAAAGATTGCACGTAATAATTATTCGTGAGGGATCTTGTATGAATCTCCCCAAAAGAATTTTGAAAAGACTATCATTGGATGACATATTTATGTTTCGAACATAATTTTTGTAAACTAAAATCAAATCAGTTTTATAAACAAAGAAATTCATAAAATGTTCATGAATGCATATTCTATTGCGTTGAGAAACAATTATTGTTTCAAGATATAACAACTTCATTGTGAAGAAATTCCTTTGAGGAATTATTGGTAGTAAAATGGAATTGGATATGATCCATGGATAGAACTGATTATATGAGATGAAATGAAATGAACTAACCTAAATGAACACATAGCAATAGAGTGTCTAATAAGTATTCTCGCACAATGAAGAGAAACTATGAGTTTCTCCTTAATATTTGTAACGGCCCAAAGATTTTCGACCCCAAAAATCGATACTACTACGTACATTGTATAGAGTGCCGAGAAATCGAGTGCCGGAAATCCCAGACTGTTAGGGTTTAAAAGAAAAAAGTGATAGAATAAGAACAGGAAACAACAGCACAGAATCTCACAATCGCAGCGGAACAAAATATAATATAAAATAACAGCATTTATACAAAGAAAAACTATAACCGTCAAAATACATACAAGCTATCAGAGTACAACAAATCTAGATTGTTATAATAACTTGTCCTCAACTACTGTCTATACAGTCCATAATACATAGCGGAATCTAATCGATACGTCTCTGCCATCGAGCTCGTCTCCTGAGCTCCAAACGTCCTAACCTGAAATCTGTAATACTCGATCTGATCCAAGCATTACAATAAAGTAACACCTGATTCAGGCTGAAAACCAGCGTGAGTAAACCCGTTTAATATGAAATATCAGAGTTATCAAAACCTTTGGAAACCAAGGTGACTCGTACAATAAGACAAATTTTTATCTCATTTTATAATCAAAACACTTTTACCGAAATCCATTGATATTGTAATACTGTCTACAGTACAATACTTATTTAAAATAGTTTAATTTGTGAATTTAACCCAATCCTAGCCTATTAAACTCTATAATCAAACCCATAAAGATATGTATTAATTATTGAATCGACGTGGTTTCGGATAACGCTGATATCCGATCCCGGCTTCTTCGAAAACCAAGCGATATCTTTTAAAGCCAAGTTGTTTTTAACAAAACAATTCAATTCAGAATACCCCATTCACATATTAATTACATCACAATATCTATTCAATTAAAACGTCTCATGTTTTATATTTAACTGTTCAGTTTAGGGTGTTTCATATCATAGAATAACTGGAAAGAACATACTAGAGAAAACAAGGCAATTTAAATGTACTGAACCAATTTTTAAACCATCCATAGGCTATGTTAATCAGTCACACAATCATCTATTTAGTTTAAACACAATTAATTACCCTTTCAAATCCCGTTTACTTATTATTAAAATTAATTACAAACTATTTATTTAACTTTAAATAAATTCTATAAATTAACCAATAATTAACATATGTACATTAACCTAAGGTTTAACTAATCTAAAATTTAAGTCACTTTATTTACATTAACCATAAACTAATTATATATTTCAAATTTATTATTAAATAAGTGTATTAATAAGGGGTTAATGAGCTAAACAACTCGGTTCCTATATTTATAAAAATCAGGAATTTAGGGCTTAAAAGTAAATAGTTTAAAGTAATTTGATTTTTGAAAACACTTGAGAACATTTTACTTTTACTTTTATTTTTATTTTTTTAGAAAACCGACCCACTGGACCAAAACCCAGAACCTAGAAAATCCCCTACCCTCTACTCTTCTTTTCCCTTCTTTTGCTAATTCCTTCAAATCCTATTCCTACTTGCTACTCATTTGTACGAACCTGGTGCACGTGCACACCCAACTGAAGCCACGAAGACCATCGCCGACCCCACCACTGAGTCGACATCGCCTCTCGACCTTCCCGGCTACCTAGAATCCCGCGGTAATGCTAGTAACCGGAACGAGCTAAACACCACCACCAGGTAAAACGCCCGACCTCCTATTTCCACCTCGCGCCGCCGTCATCGACCACCAGAACTCACGCCACCTCGCTTGAAGCTTCACCTAGCTTCCCTCTTCCTTTCCCCTTACACTGCATCATCCCGTCCTCACCACGATGCCACAGTTGCCAGAAAATAGCCTCGACCATAAACCATGCCTAAACCATATTCCTTCTCCGACACAATGCCTCACCGACCAGGAAATCACCCCACCAATTTTCCCGAGATCACTAGCCACCCAACTTCCTCTGGCCACAACCTCAACGTCACCAAACCCATGATAGCCAGAAATCAACCCACGACCAAACTTCGGCCATCACTCCCTACCTCACTAACCAATCATGTTAGAGCTACCAAAATTCACTATTTCTAAAGTCAATTCCAGTTATGTAGGTGAAATCACAAATTAACATGATCGAATTTTGTTGAAATATTCACTTACTTACTGTACATCTTCCTGTTGAGTTGTATTGTTCATTTTAAGTCGAGAAATAAAAGAAATGTTTATCCATTGTTATACTTAGCTCAAATGAATGAAATAAAAGAAAACGGTGCGTTAAATATGTTAGTATATGATTTTTGATTGATGATAATAAACATATATATATATATATCCATTTAAATGTATTTGTTAATGTACTATTTTATTTTCATACAATTAGATAAATATTTGCTGAATAAAATGAATAACACAGAATTTAAATTCAAACGGATATTTTATTCAAACAAATATTTACTACAATTTTGAATAGTACAAATTTGAGCTCACACTATATATATACAAATTCAATGACAATACAATTTCGATTACATCACGCTTTCTAATTTACAAATGCACCTCACTACATATCTCTCATTCATTCGTATTTATCTTCAACTCTATTGCAGATTGAATCCAGCATCTGAGAAATCTGCAAAATAAACACTAACGCGGTAAAATTGAAAAGAAAATATTTTGAAGTGTAAAATAAAATGTATTTTGAAAATATTATTTGCCTCAGTTATTTGGGTTGTTCGTCATCATTTAATTTTGAATGCATCATACACGAACAGCTTGTGACATACACAGTGTATCTTGTACATGCCACAAGGCCATGCACACCGATATACACTTGATAAAATTACAGAGACAGGTAAGCACAAGGTCAAACCCAAATTAAAAGCCGGGTTCAACCCAAGTGAAATAAATACAGCCACGATAGGAGCACAAGGTCAAACCCGAGCTTTAAAGCTGGATTTAACACAGGTGCAGTTCGAATATACAAGTTTAACAAAATGGTCAGGAGGAAGCCAATCAAAGTGTACACATGAACCAGAATAGTTTGATTCAAGACAGCAGCTCAATTGGACATGACTCAAGTGCAATCAGACTAAATGAAAACAGAGCAACCTGACCATAATGCATCATTGAAATATAAATGCTACTCTTTTGTTTTGTCTAGCAACAACGAAAGATTTTCAAAGCATCAAATGCACATATGTACAGCATGAATCAAAGGCGAACCAGACCAACAACTAACAAGAACAAAAATGAGACAGAAGTGGCAACATGGAAGTGCAGACTAACCAAGTTAAACAATGCAAATTGACTCGAAGCAATGCAACACTGACTTCAACATAGTAATATATAGAGCACAGTTACATTCACCGATATAAGCAAAAGCAAGCTAGTGATGTACATATAAACCCAATGCAACTTTAAACAATAAAATGGTCAGGAGCCAGTCAAGGCAGCATCATCAATAAACAAGAATAAGACTGCATCAAGTAATCAAGTCAAGTAGACTATACATGAACAAAATCAAGAACATATATGTATGCAATTTGAAGCAGTAAAACTCCAATGCAAACCAGATTCAAGTTCAAGCAACACAGAGGCAAAATCATTAACCAAGACAACAACTCAACTGACTTCATGATGCTCCACATAAAACCAACATGTGTACATATATGCAATAGTATCACTAACAGTGTCCATGTTCAAAACAATACCTCTACAAAGCCAAAATGAAGATATCATCGGTGCAATAAATAAAAAGTGATACGTACAGGTCAACAGAGTATCAAACCGAGTCAATGTTGCAGGAACTTCTATTTAAACAAGTCAAAGTAATACATGTGAACAATGCATTACAACATCAGGTTGAAAATGTTATAGGCATGTAAATGTACATATTTATGATGTATGTAGTGATAACCAGTACCATAGCTCGAGTGATACAAAGTGCAACAGAAAATCAAAGTAGCAGTTTTTTGAACAAAGAGAGTAAAATGGCCGAAGTCAACACGATCAAAGTCAAGTCCAATGTCAATAGAGAATTCAAAACCGTAGGGACCAAGGGAGTTCGAACAAATAAAAATCAAAGCCATGTTAAACAAGTAATCAAATATACGAAATTGACAAAGTCGGAGATTATCATCAACATTCAAGCAACGTCGAATGGCGGATCAAAAGTATTGACGAATTAAAATGAATTTAGATGAATTAAAATGAATTTAGACGAATGAAAATAAAGGGATTTGAACCCTATATAAACGATTAACATCATCGATAATCACCCATTCAAGTCCAAGCAAAAAGGAATAATTATTCAACTCGAATCAAGATCGAGTTCAAACTAGCTAACGAGTAAAATCAGAAAAGCATAAATTACATACCAAATTTTATGAATTGAACTCGATCATTGAAGCAGCCGAAGCAAGCTACAAGGAGACGGTCGATAGATAGAGCAAGGAGCAAAATCACCTATTCAATCGATCAACAGAAGTCGGCAACTTCGATAAAGGAAGCCTTAATTTTTGTTAAAGAGGAAACGAACGAGCAGCCATCAAAGAACAAAGAAGGATACAGGCCAATTAAAAGAAAGAAAGAAAAAGCGGATTCATATTTTATTTTTAATTGGGTTGGTCTTATTTATATTGGCTAAATATTTTTAAAATTAGGGTTTTGTTATTTAATTGTTTTTACATTTGTATTTTTCGTTTTGAACGATTGTATTTTGTAGTCATGTGACTAGGGGACGAAATACGGTGGTGTGGTTTGAGAATTCACAACTCGATGGCTGAGTTGTGGCAGGGTTTTGAGCGTAAAGTTAAGGTTAGTCGATAGTGATGTTGCAAGTTTACGTGTGTAAGCGTCGGACTACTTAATTTCTAGTAGAAACCTTGGGGGCAACACGTAGGCAGGGTTTTGCCAAAGTGGGTAAATCTGTGTTGTTCTATTTTTGCATTTATTATTCTGCTATATCTATGCTGAAATTATTCTATATACTTCCGCAATAATTTTGATAATTTATAGTATCACTCTATTCACCCCCCAAGGGTGTAATCGATCCAACAAGTGGTATCAGAGCTAGGAATAAAAGCAATTTTTAAAAAATTTGGATTCGTTTTCACAAACCAAATTTTGTTTTAAAATTTTAAATTTTAAAATGCCTTCTTTCAATAACGCTTTTGCTGAGGGTCGGTCCATAGTTAGACCACCAATGTTCAATGGTGAATATGCTTACTAGAAAAATAGAATGAATTTTTTTCTAAAAACCATTGATGCTTGGAATATTGTGAGATGAGTTATAGAGCGCCAACTATAGTGGTAAATAATCAAAAAATTGAAAAATCAATTAATCAATGGACAGATGAAAATAAGTTACATATTGCTAATGCTAAAGCCATGAATTCTATTATCTGTTCATTGGATCATATTGAATATAATCGCGTCTCACATTGTCTAACTGCGCAGGAAATCTGGCACACACTTGAAGTAACCCTCGAAGGAACATCTCAAGTCAAGGAATCTCGGCTTGCAATGCTTAGTAGCGAATACGAGAACTTCACAATGGCCAAGGATGAGAATGTTAAAGAGATGTATGCACGACTTTCCAATCTCATATACAAATCAACAACTCTTGGAAAATCATACACAGAGTTGGAAATAGTCCGAAAAATCCTTAGAGTCCTTCCATGAAATTTTGAAACAAAAGTTACAGCCATTCAAGAATCAAAGGATTTGAAACAAATCAAAGTTGAAGAGCTCATCAGAAATCTCACCACTTACGAGCTAGAAATGAAATTAAAGGAAGAACGAGAAGGAGGTGATACTCGAAAGAAATCAATAGCGCTTAAAGGAACAACGAAAGATGACGATGATGATGGAGCAGCTGAGCTGGCACTGTTAATGAAGAAATTCAAAAAGTGGAATCACAAATATGGAAATCCAACTCTAAATCATAAACTGAAAAGCAGAATAGCCAAAGCACTTGACAACCCAGAAGAACGGGAGATCATCTGCCACAAGTGTAATAAACCCGAACACATCAAGCCCAATTGTCCTCAGAATCGACACAGCCTAGAAAATAAATCAAAAAGGAGAAATTTTTCAACCACGTAGAATACAAGTGATGAAGATAATAAAAGTACTAGCAGTGAGAGTGAGAAAGCAGATATGTGTCTTCGAGGTGATATAACTAATAGCGACGATGACAAGCCAAGCGAGGTATCAAAACTCACTCACTCGAAATTACTTATATATTTCCATGAAGTAAATGGCTGTTTTGAATGACTTAGGGAGAAGTACGCCAAACTTGGATCACAAAAAGATACTTTGACAGATTTAAATAAACAACTTGATCAATTTGTTAAAAACTATCAAAGTAGGATCCCTAAGTGTGATAAGTGTCCATCATTCAAAGAGGAGATTAAAAAATCAAAAATTAAAATAAAAGCACTTGAAAATGAAATTCTGATTTTAAAAGAAAGCGAAAACATGAGGAGAGAAAATTCCATTAAAAAGTGCACACAATTGTTAAACGAAAATGAATCTCTCAAAACACAAGTTCAACAACTGTCAACGACTTTAGAAAAATTCTCCAAAAGCGAAAGATCGTTGAATATGCTATTAGGGAAATAAACCGTTAATACAGTTAGACAAGGACTTGGATATAATCAATATGAACCTGTTAAAAGAAAATTTAATAAAGTCAAATCTGAGTGCACAATTTGTAGAAAAATTATGCACAATCAAAACAATTGCTGGTATAGACCCAAATGTTAGTCCTTGAGACGAT
The DNA here is from genome assembly GCA_030765085.1 of Allium cepa. Lineage (NCBI taxonomy): Eukaryota > Viridiplantae > Streptophyta > Magnoliopsida > Asparagales > Amaryllidaceae > Allium > Allium cepa. The sequence continues at coordinate 26,033,211 of CM060932.1, forward strand.
GGTTTTGATGACAACAACCTTAGAATAAGATTATAAAATATAAATACTAACATTATAGTTTAGATATACATGTATATGCAGGATTTAACCATGCAGGTATCAAGAATGAAGACTGTACAGTATAGAGATTCAAGATATCAAGATTGAAGACTCATGAGAATCAAGATTATCAAGAGTTCAAGATTTCAATAATAAGTAATTTAATTAGGAATTTTGTTAAAACTCTTAGAAAAGCACTGGCATCTTAAAATTCAATTTATTTATGGAATGGAATCCACTTCGAGCCTGTTAAAGGGATGGAACCCCAAGTAGGATGGAACCTATGAAAAATCTAGTGGAACATTGTTTCGTATCCACTAACCTTTTATTCAAATTTTTTTACAAAATTATATCTTGTTTTCAAAATGATTTCAAAACCTTCCTTTTAAAAGAATCAAAATCATCTATCCTGGTTTTAAATACTTTTAGCCTCAAAATAATCTTTATTTTCAAAATCAAATTATCCTTAGTTTTAAACTATCTTTTAATAATAATATATTTAACTTTTAATATTTATACTTAGATTTAAATAAAAAATTATAGTAAAATTTTATATATATACCAAAATATCATTCTCTATATTTACTTATGTATTTTAACTATAGTTAAGTGTATTTATAAAGTTTAAAATAGTTTTAGTACAAGATAAAAGTTATTTTCAAAGAAAAGCAAATTACCAAAAATACCTTAGGCATGTCGACATCCCTAAGTACCCCTTGTCGACACGGTAACAGTTTATTTCAAAATTTTGAATTTCAATAGAAGTGTTTACTATAAATAGGGGTAGTTTTGAACGAATTTGTATTCATATTTTCTATGATTTCACTCCTCTTTTTCTTCCACATTTCTTTATATATATTTTTATCATTACTCTGCCAAAATCAACATTGAATCTAACTAGATCATCTCTGGTTTGATTCTCTATCACTATCCCAACAAGATCTCAGTGCTATTAAGAGTTATGGGCTTTTTGTAATAAACAAAGCGATAAAAGGTGTGATTGTAGCCTATGAAATCAATCAAGTGAGAAAAGGTGTGATTGTAGCCTTGGAAATCAATTGGGTGAACTTGTTGCCCGTGAAATCAAGTATCTCTACCTAGAGGATTGTGAATCTGGAGTGGTGTACCTCGTGGCCTTGAAATCGAGGGTGTAATTATACAATTGCTTTTGAAAGGAAATCTGCACTTGTATGCGGGACTGGATGTAGGATAACTTCGAACTAGTATAAAATCTGATGTGTTCTTTCCTTTATTTATTTTACTTTATTTCTGCATCTGTGCTTGTTTCTATGATCAAATATGTGTTTGAATATTGCATACATTTGTGTTCAAATTAACAAAAACTCAAAAAGATTTAGTAATTCCTTAAAACAGTATTCACCCTCCTAATGTTAATCCAAGCCTTAAGATCCATATTCCGCATTTCTCACATTTGGCATCAGAGTAAGGTTTTCAAAGTTTTCATAATCAGAATTTTGAAAAAATTCTAAAATGCCAATTTTTTTTTAAAAATTATTAACATTATTTTCATATGAATATGTCACAGAATCATCATGATATTGTTGTTTAAAACTATATTTAGTTATTTTGAAAAGTCACTTGATTCTTTAAAAAGTTATGTTGTTTTGCAGGAGAAGAGTTATATCTAATGACCGTTGGTTAAAAGATACCAGATAATCATTCATCGATCAAGAAGAACAAATGAATATATAATGGCAATCGACAATGAAATGGGTACCAGATCAATATAAAGCTTTTGATTCTCGTCTACGACTTGATATGATACCGTACTTCTCTCTATCTACTTCGTAATGTCACTGGTTTCGTGCGAATCCGTTAAGAAATGACCAAATTATGATCAAATGAAGTTTTGGTGAACAAAGAGAAAAAAAGCAAAACTATCAATGGTATTCTTCGAATTGCATCCGGATATTTGAGTATTTTGTTCCCACTTCTATTCAAGATTATAATTCTTGTTCTCACGGTCATTTTGATGGGTGGATCATCAAATTCCGATCAAAATAGAGTGAGATATGACAATTTGAAGTTGGCTATCCAAAACTGAAAACTGTGTACGGGATTTCCCGCATTTCTCCTACTGTTCGGCCTGTTGCACTATAATACTCTCCAAATTCATCGCCAAAGTATTACTGGATCATAGCACTTGCCTTTCTGTTCGATTTGCTGCTGGTTTCATCCAATTCCGTTAAGAAACAAAGGAGATATGCCTTCTAGAAGTTTGATAGTAAACAAAAAAAGGGAAAGAAGAAGAAGAAGAAGAGAAATTTTATGAAAAGTGGCGACTGTTAGGCCTATTTATAGTGGTTGAAGTATAAATTCATTCAAAATTCAAATTCAAAGTTTTGTCGCCGAGTTAGTCAATCTACTAAATCATCTGTATTCTCATACGGTCTTCAAATTCAGCAAATAAATATACTACGATGATCAGAAAAACAAGCCCGTCGCAATAGAACAGATCTCGTCGTCAAATTCTGAAAGATATAAATGTGTTGTTCACGACAATGGAAGAACAAAAAAGTTAAAAAGATGGAGTGCAAAAATTGGTATGCTTTACTATTATTTCATTTTTATTGTTGCATTTAGGAATATATATTGATGCATTTAGTTAGGTATAGAAATTTATCTCTTTTATAAGCTTTGATATTTTGGTCCATATATCGACACACCATAGTATAAATATCGATATACTAGTTTAATTTTTTTAATGTCTTTTAAAATGTGTTTTCTACTTGAAACTTTAAACTATGTAAAAATAATATTTAAATTAAGAATTTTTCTCTATTCTTTTTAAAAGTTATTTCCTAACTTATATTTGAATATTTTAAAATTAATTTCATGTTTAATTTTTTTCAATTAATTAAAACCTTTTTAACATAAGAGGTCTTAATATAACACATGTTTATTTTAGTTTTTCAATCTTTGTTATTTAATATTTCATTATGATATTTTTTTAAAAGATCTTTAAACATGTTTCTAAATATTATAATCAATAATAACTTAATATAAAGGTTTTCATTAGTAAGTTAAGTATTTTATAAAAATGGAAGTTAGGATTCTTAAAGTAATAAAAATCAACCAAGTTAAAAAAAATATTTTAAATAAATTAAATAATTAGGATATTAATTTTTATAAAAACCATATTTGATCATATATAAAGTTTAAATCCATATTTCGTAGCAATTTGATTTTGATATTGAGTTTGATTACTACTTTTCATGAATATGTTATAGTTTTAATATCATTAATTACCTTTAAACTCTTGTCTTTACTACTCTTTTAGTTTCATTCATTAGTTTCCTTAACTTAGGTTTAGTAATTGTTGTGTATTACCTTTGTTTGGTTGAAGCGAGTTGCAATAAATTGTTTGATATATGTATACATACATACATATGCATATACATACATACATACACATATACATACATATACATATATATGCTTGTCAATTAGATATTACTTATCACTCATGTTTATCTTATAATCTGGATATCCCTTACCATAGTATATATCATCATATCATGCTGCATATTACTATTACTATTACTATTATTATTATTATTTTTACTTCGTTATCATTTTGTTTCACATAACATATCATTTCATTGCATATTACATCATAAATTACAATGCATGAAATATCATAATCATTTGCATCACAAGTTGCACTTCATTTTGCATATCATCTCATGCTATATTGCATATGTCATACATTTCATACTGCGTTACAAACTACATATTGCATACATGTATACATAACGAGTGTATTTTATTTAGGGGGAGTTTGTAGTATTGTCTTATAATATAGGATTATTAGTTTTTGATTTATTTGGTATGTTTTGATTGACTTGTTTGATCGAATTGACTTGTTTTACTTGATTAACTGGTTTGACTTGATTGATTTGTTTGACTGGTCTGACATGATTGGTTTTGATGTGTGTGTTGAAATATACTTATACATGTTTATGTATTGAATAATTATAATATAATTATGTTAATGTCTTTCATATTCCATTTACTATACTTTGTTCTAGTATTAGTTTAAGGGGAAGTTTTATAATTTTATGGTTTTAGGATGGTTTTTGTTGATGACAAAGGGGGAGAAATATAAAATAGGATAGCTAGGCATAGATTAAGGGGGAGTTATTAGGATAGAAATAATATTTTATAAACAAAGGTTGTCATCATCAAAAAGGGGGAGATTGTTAGTCCTTGAGATGATGGTTTTTGTAACGACCCGTAAATTTAACTTGTTTTAATAACGTTATTAATTGAAATTTTGTGGAGTTTTAAACGATAAAATTTTGAAATATAAATTTGATATTTGGAATGCGTCCAGTTAAACATAGCAACTGGTAAATTTTCATCCGAAAATATGAAGTTTATTTTCGTGCGTAAATTTATTTCGATTTAATCAGTTAAAAATCAATGAAAATAAAACGTTTTCGAAACCTAAATATTTTTGCATAGAAAAATTCTAAATCATCTTCTGAGCAAGACGTCATTTTTCGTTTTTTCAAATTCGGACTTCTTTAGCTCCGTCGATCTTATTTTTCTACGTTTTTCTTGCATTTTCCGCTAGTAGAAAATTCAAATTTTTATAATTCAATCATACCACTGATATTTCTATATCGTTTTGATCGTCTCGCTGGGCTGATCTCCACAGTATATTTGTTTCTGTGTTTTGAATACCGATACGTGGCAAATCGGTGAAACATCGGACTGTATCGGTAACCGTTTTAGCCTTTTTGTTTTCCCTGTCCATTCAATCATCCACCGCGAGAAAACCAAATATTCACTAGCATTTATATCTTTATGAATACAACGTCTTGACTTTTATATTTCCAACTTGTTCCATATCTACTGTTCGTTTCAATTGCTTTGGCCTTCATCATTCTGTTCGGCAACTAAGAAGAAAATTATATTATAAAAAAAAGCATACATATATAATTCGAAATCTCTTCTTCTCTTGCCCTCACTTGTTCTCTTCCATCTTCCGCGTTCTCATCCCATTCCCTCCCCTAACCGCATGCACACAAGCCCTTCATCGCAAATCTCCACCAGTCGCCACACGTCACAACACGGCAGCAGCTCACTTCTCAGACGTCGCCTCAACTTCCTCCGCCTTGAATCCCCAGAGATGGCCGAGTATCAAATAGCGACCGATCCACCTCTGGCCATGTAACCGAACACAACTCCAATAGCTACTCCACACATTAAAGCCACACCTCCAAACCACCTTGCCGCTACAATTTATCTTCCCAAATCCCCTAGCTCAGCTCCATCACCGAACATCCCTCTTCTCCTCTCCCTTCTCTTTGTTCAACCTGAGCTCAGCCACCTTCTTTCACATATAGGTATGCAAATTTATATGTACTATTATATATTAGTTTATATACTAGCCAGTTAGTTTATGTATATAAGATATGCTGAGTTGTTTATATTTATTATAAAGTTATACAGTTTATGCATTATAAAGTATATATGTGGGTATATTATATTATATAATCCTACTGTATAAGTTACAGATTCTATTCATATGAGTCTTCAGTATAGACATTTTCACTTCGGCTTGTAAATGATGTAGCTTCTATTTCTTATTTATATATCATTGTTTAGATGCTGGTATTTTATATTTTTTTAAGTATTTATATTTTGTTCTACAATCAAACTTATGTATTTAGAAATTTGTTGACTATGTTAGTTTATATGTATTTATATATATGTAAGTTTGCAAGTGGTATTTACTATTTGCTTGCATATAGCTCATATAAGTTTTAGTCTATTACTTAAGTACTGTTGAGAAAAGGATTTCAAAGGCTTTTATATATATAACACTTTTGCGTAGGATTTGTATTGTGTATAAGTGTATATGTACTAACCCATATTTTACCTAGCACCAATTCTTTATTCTCCATTTCTGTTATGTTCTATAATCAAACGGTTTATTTTATATAATATAATAGTTTATACGGTTGGTTTGTATATACGTATATATGAGTTTACTATTTTGTTTTACATTTATTCTTTTTATTACAGTTTTGATTATAATAGCTATTAGCTATTTCGTATTATGTGTATACAGTGAAGAGAAATAATATTGTACATATATTGCGTATTTTTTTAACGTTGTTGCCCATTGTTCTTTTCTTAGGTTTAAAGTAAGTGGAGGATGCATATATTATGTTGTATGCTTATATATATTTTGTAACGACCCAGAAGTAACGACCCAGAATTTTTGATAATTAAAATATGAATATTTAATTAATTTTAAATATTAATAAGTGAATTTATAAGTCGAATAAATTTTATTTTGAATTATTGGATTTTAATTGAATAATTAAATCGATAATTTAATATGTTAAATTATGGAAATAATTGAAAATTGAGTTAAATATGATTGAAAATGATTTGTAAAATTTTATTTTATCATATTGAAGTTAGAAGGATATTTTAGAACTTTTAAAATCGAATTAAAAGTTAATTTGTTAAAATTGAATATTTTAATATTTAAATCGACTAGTGAAAATAGTCAATTTTTGAACAGTCTCAGAATTGAACGAAACCAGTTCCATTGGATCCGTAATAGTTTGTTATTACCGGATTTCAAATTTCGTGTCAATCGGAGTTATCGTTTGAGCGTGGCAGCTCGAAACGCATCGAATTGTTTTTAATTTTAATTTGGCGAGTTAAAATAGCCATTTTTCAAAAAGTCTCGGATTTCGACGAAACCAGTTTCATCGGATCCGTAATGTGATATTATTGTAAGGTTTCAAATTTCAAGTCAATTGGATTTACCGTTTGTCCTGTACAAATTAAAACGCCTAGAAATCGATTTAAATCAGTTTAATTCAAATTGAGCGTTTATAGCCATAACTCGCACAGATGTCCGAATTAGCTTTCGAAACCTGTTCCATTGTGTCCGGAACGCGGGGTAAACCCTAGAAACACTGGTTACGGTGCGTGAATCGGAGTTCGGAATTTCCGGGATGAATAGTGTCGATCGTTTCTTTATAAATAGCACCACTCCTTCATAAATTAAAAAAAAAAACCTAATATACTAAACCCTAGCCGCCACTTCAAAAACCAATGGCCAGAAATCCACTTCCTTTCTCCTTTGATTCCTTCCAATCCGTCAACATTCGTCAAAAACATTCAACTACAAAGATGAAGATCACAACGAGAGCTTCGATGTGAACGGTGGAGATCGTGTTTGGTGTCGTGTGGAGGGAGCTACAGGGGGCCGACCGTGCTGCCTTGCGCACGCATTTCTAGGAGGAGGAGGGGGCCGAGCTTGCTCTGGTTGAGGCCGTGCATAGGTGGTGGAAGGGGCTTCCTATTGCAAGTGGTTTGATCGAGTTTCGTCGAGAAATGAGATTGCAAATCGAAAACCTAATTCTATGCTCATGGGTTTGTGCGACCTGTAGATGGGAACGAAGAAGAAAGGGGAGGGGGGTGTGCGCACGGGCCTGATGAAGGGGGGGTGAGATCAACGGCCATGATCTTGTTAAGTTTTAATTATAAAATTTTGTTGTAATTATAGTTATTAAAATCGTGTAACTTCAAAAATCAATATCTTTTTCATACGAGGTCGAAAACGCGCGAAACCAGTTGCGTTGGAATCGTATCGTCGAGCACTACGCGATGAAATTGGATTGGAGTTGTTTGTAGTTAGTGAGAATTTTGGGTAAAATTAAACATCCGTTTAATTTTATTCGAAATAAATCGCTAAAACGGAATTTAAAATCAAGGTGAGAACTTCTCACTCAATCGAATCAGTTTCGATTTTATTTTAAATAGTTAGATTTAAAATATTTGAATGCATGTTTGAATGATGATTGATATCTATTGATTGTTAAAATAGACATTATGCGCCGTTAGTAAGCGGATGTTATTTATTAAAAACATATACCGCGAATATTTCATAAACAGTGAAATTGGTATTATATATAATATCAATATATATATATATATATTGGCATATGTATATATTGCAGTTATTGATTCCCCGCATTTTTTAGCGGATGAGACCCTATTGCGCCGTTATTAAGCGGATAATATTTAATAAGAACATATACCGCGATAATTTCGTACTGGAACGGAATTGGTATTGTGCTAATGTTTGTGGATGCAGGAAAACAGGTTGGAGGGATCCAACTGGATTCCTCAACAGTATTTATTTGATTTCAGATATATTGATATTTGATGGATTTTCATATTGATATATGATATCGTTGTAGTCGTGATTGACTATTTGGTGTGTAGCATCATTGGACCAAATTTTGGGATTTTAAAATGATTTTTAAAGTGATTTTTGAGAATATACTATATTTTGGAATTGATCCATTATAAATAAATAAACGTTATAATTTTTAAAGTTATAAAAATTATGATTTTTAAGAAATATAGTTAAAAGCTGATTTTTTGAAAATAAGGAATTAGTGACTTTATAAAATTGTTAAATTGAGATTTCTGAAATAATTGTGAAAAGTTTAAATATAGGATTTATAAAATTTGATTATTTTATAAATCAAAATGATGAAATTATAAAGGAGTTTAAAGACGTTTTTAAAATATTAATATGAATTGATTTATATAAGAGATTTATAAATGGATATTTATAAATTGAGATATTGAAATTATAAAACGAGTTTTTATAAGTGTTTGAATGAAGTGAAAATGAATTTCATTAAAGAATGAAATTTATAGAATTATAAACGGTGAAGTTATAAATGAAATTTATAAATAGTAAGAATTATAAATTTGTGAAGTTATTTGAAGAATAGATTTGGTTAAATAAATGAATCTTATAACTTATAAGATTTATGGTTTGGAAAGTCTTTAGAGGAACGATTTTGTAAAATAATCATTTTATAAGTATTTAACTTATAATATGAACTTTTAGTTTATAATTGAGTTATAAACTGGAATAGGTTAATGAAAGAATTTATAAAAAGGAAGTTTTTATAAATAAATAGAAATGGAATTTATAAACGTTGTTTTATAAATTCGCAAATGACTTATTTTGACAAGAAAATTTGTTGAAACCTATAAATGGAGTTATATTCACATTTTTGAATAGTGAATAATCCTTTGAATTAAAATGAATAAAAGGATGAAATTGTTAATGAAGTATATTCACGTTTTTAAATAGTGAATAACACGTTAAAGAAATTGTTTTGGATTTGGATGTTTTAAATAGAATTAAACGATCGAACAATGTTTTAAAAATGTGTTGAGATTCGAAACCATAGATTTCAACATTTATTGTTGAAATAGACGTTTTCGAGAAATAGAAGGAGATGATGGACTATAACACTGTTGTTATAGTAAATGATTTTCGAAAGGAAATGCTTTGTATAGTATTGGGATTTATATATCTATTTTAATTTCGAATCCCTATACTAGTGATTTTGGGTTGTCGTAACGATGTTTTACGTAACATTCGTTTTGGCCCAAATAAATATGTTTAAGAGAATGATTTCCTTAAAGAATGAAATATATACTTAATTTCGATTGAAGTATATTGAATATTTTCTAAGTGTTGAAAATAAATAAAATTTGTGAATTACTTATGAATAAGTATGTATGGAAATGTTTTCCAATATAAAGTGAATATCTTAAGAATTTATCTTTTTGAAGATAAATTGAAATGAATAATCGAAATCGAATATTCATAGATATTTTGGATTATAAATTCACTATGGAATTTATGAATGAAAAGGAGAATTGTTTAAAAATAAATATTGATTTATTTTTGTAGAATTGAAATTATATATCTTGTAAAGATATTTTGGAAAATAAATAATTTGGAAAATTATTTGGAAACTGGTGATGTGTGCATATCCATTGATAGTTCAATAACCGACCATCAATATTTCCCTTTTGAATGGGTATATGATATATTTCCCTTTTGAATGGGTATATGATGTGATTTGATTGAATTTGAATGCCACACTTATTTTTGAATAAGCGCTCACTATTCGGGTTAACCGGGAAAGGACCATGGGGTCGTATAACCCATTCCGAATATGTGATACGTCGTTGTGAATTGCATTGAAGATCGGTGTTGAAGACCCGGTATTTGCAAGGGCGATAGGATGACCTGTCGATTTACTCTGCACCGAGTAACTACGGTATAGAGTTCTCCATATGTGATGGTGAATCCGATCAGGATTGTGAATATCCGGATTGCAAGGACTTCTTTGTAAGTGCCTTCGGTTTTGTTCGATCCCGGAACAGACTTGTATGGATTGTATGTCTGACATTACAAGTTGAGATATAAAGCCGATTTCTTTCAAATATATTTCTGTTGGTGGCGAAGAATTTATTCTTTTAGCTTAACACCCTTCTCTGAGATGTACGAGCTCAGAGGTTATATAGTTGAAGTTATCAGCGATATATTCCCAATTTGGTAATGTGACATGCTGAGTGTTGCTGTAAATGATCATTGTGTTGATTATTTGTGATAGGATCATTTATTTGATCGTCTATCTTGGTGATCATCGTGTTGATCATTTGTTGACCCAAAGCATGGCTTTTGTATAAAGTATGTTTTTGTGGACGTGACTTCGTCGAGCCTCACACCCCGGAAATGGTCAAAACAGGAAAGATGCGGCAAGGTTATGAGGGGTAGCTCCCTTTAGGGTATGTACATTTCCTTCTGGATAGAGGTGGTATCATGGTATGGAGCCCAGATATTTAACCTATGTGGTTACTGCGAATTTATTACTTTGTGGTTGTTGGTTATCGGGATCCCGTGAGAAAGGTCGTTTACGATCGGGGAATGGCGTGCTCGTGTCAGTAGTTACCCAGTTAGGGGTAACCCGGCCTTGTGTTGGCAGAGTTCCGGTTTGGTTCTCGGGGATGTCTTTCCAGAGGCATTCTCATGTGGCAATGGGAAGTTCCTTGGCCTGACCATTTGTTGGAAATCCAAAGAAACAATACGAGACTTGTACGGTTTTAGTTGTATAACCTGCTATGGAATGTGGCGGTAACCTGCTATTGAACATAGTTAGCTATAGTAGGCATAGTTCGAAATGTCTATGCTGGCTAAGATTTATATTCTACTTTAGAAATGATTTTCCCTACACTATACACTAATAATAATATGAAATGTTCTTTTAGTGCGTATCAAGCATCTTTGACTATCATAAGGAGAAATCTCCTCCGATTCTGCGTTTGCATTGTGTGTGTGTGCGGGAGGCCTTATGGTAGTCTCATTTTTAAAAGCATTGCGAATTGACTTTAAAAATATTCTTCTATTTTGATTTTAAAGATAAATAAACTGTTTTGAGTTCTCACACCAGTCACATGACTGACTCAGAGTTTATTGTTTTCCTTCCTAAACTCTGGGTGCCCACCAATTTCCACACGGGCAGTCAAGAGTTAAGGTTTATCAGGATATTTTGGATATTCAGGAATTGCTGGAGGCAAGCTGGATGGCATGGCGTATTACTAGTTTATATAGTATTTCTTTTTCCGCTGCACTGTTTGTTGTTGTATGATGTTGTACACTCTGATGATATGATGTAATGAAATGTGATGTAATGTAATAACTGATATAGTTCTTTGTTTAAAGATTATTCATTTATTATTATATGTTGTTCCGCTGCGAATTGTGAGATTCTGATATTGTTCTGCTGTTATTTCTTCTGTTCCGTTCTATTTTAAAATTTTCTATTTTTCTTTCCCCTCCATTTTCTATTCTCTCTAATTTCTATTTTCTATTTCCTATTTTCTTTTCCCTTTATCTTCTACTATTTTCTCTCTTTTTTCTTTTCTTAAATTCTTTTTAAAACCCATAACTATTCGGTTTTTCGGCAACGAAAAAATCACGTACGTTACATTTGGTATCAGAGCATATGGTGAAGCGACAACCATGGTTCTGTTGGGTATTATTCATTAGAGATAGAGTCAGCAGTACTCTAGAATGAGTTTGAGAGTAATAATAGCTATGAGAGCGTATTTGTTAGTGAATATAAAATTGTTTTATATTGTGATGGTTGGTTTGTTGAGTGGTATATAGATTCTGGTTAATACGAGTAATTAACGTTGTTGATAGGGATCTATAAACACTTGAATAGAACAATTCGACACAGTATTGTTTTAAATTGGGTAAATGAAATAATTTTACCTTGATTATATTTTTATATATAAAGAAATAATTTTTCAAAATTATTAAAGTGTATATAAGTTGATTGTTAAGTTGTTTGAATAATCTAAATAAAAGAATAATTGTATAAGCAAGTGAATTATAAGAGTATTGAATTATAATTAAAGTGGTTTATAATTGTGAAATAAACTTATATATATAAGAAATGAAACTATATGAATATGAGTTGTAAATAAGGGTGAATTTAAAGTTAAATGGAAATTTACTTTAGAATTGAAATCTGAATTTATTTACAAGTAGGAATTTAAGTTATGTAAAACTAAGTGATGTTTAAATGGAATATAACTTAAGTGATATGGAATGAAGTTGATATTAGTATCAAAGTAAATTAATAAAATTAAGTGATAAATATAAACTTAAGTTATATATATGAATTCAACTGTAGAAATTGAATTGAATTAATGGATTGAATGTTAATCAATTAAATGTAAATAATTGATATGGAATAATGAATGTAAGTGAAATTCATTAAAATCTAATGTTATTGGAAGTTGAATAAAAATCAATTAATTAAACCAATTGTAAGCAAAGGAATTTGGTTGTAATTAATATACATTGATTGTTATATGATTGTTAGTTGATTGTATATAATTCATTAAGTGTTAATGAAATTAAATTAATAAAATTGGAAGTAAGTGAAACTTGAATAGAATTGAATTTGAATTGGAAGTGAACCAACTTGAATATGAATTAGTGAATATAAACTAATTGAGAATGAATGTTAGCAAACATCCACTGTTAATGAATCAAATGTGATTTAAATTGAAAACCATTTCATTGAATATTAATGAGAATATGAATGAATATTTATTGGTTATGGATGATAGTTGGTTGATGTTTGCATTTGTTGCTTTAGTTGCATTTGCTATGTTGACATATATAGTTATTATGTTACTATATGTTGTATATTGATATTATTGTCATATATGCATGTTCTCATGTTGTTTGTTGAGTGATTAGTAGGTGCGGATCGCGTTTGCTTCGCATTTGGAGCTCGCTTTCGCGCTATATTAGCCGTATATGCTTGCTAATAAAATATAAGGTACATATCTCGGATTACATACCGTACTTTTATACTTTTTTCCCTTCGGGATGCCTCATTACTTGATGAGATGTATATTTGTGATATATATACTGTCATTTTTTTTTTCGGATCGAGCCGCGCAAAGGAGACTATGGCGAATTTTTCCGAAAATTTAAGGCGTTAGAATTTTTTTTAGAAAATTGAATTTTTTTGAAAACTATAACTTTGATTTGAAATTGAAAGTTAAACGATATAGTCGTTGTTTTTGAAAAGATAACTAAGTATGACTTGAAAACTTAGTAAGTATTGTTAGAAGTTTAACTATGAATTTTGGGAAAATTAATAGATTCAGTAACTTTTCTTACTTGATAATTTCGAGGACGAAATTCTTTTAAGGGGGGAAGATTGTAACGACCCAGAATTTTTGATAATTAAAATATGAATATTTAATTAATTTTAAATATTAATAAGTGAATTTATAAGTCGAATAAATTTTATTTTGAATTATTGGATTTTAATTGAATAATTAAATCGATAATTTAATATGTTAAATTATGGAAATAATTGAAAATTGAGTTAAATATGATTGAAAATGATTTGTAAAATTTTATTTTATCATATTGAAGTTAGAAGGATATTTTAGAACTTTTAAAATCGAATTAAAAGTTAATTTGTGAAAATTGAATATTTTAATATTTAAATCGACTAGTGAAAATAGTCAATTTTTGAACAGTCTCAGAATTGAACGAAACCAGTTCCATTGGATCCGTAATAGTTAGTTATTACCGGATTTCAAATTTCGTGTCAATCGGAGTTATCGTTTGAGCGTGGCAGCTCGAAACGCATCGAATTGTTTTTAATTTTAATTTGGCGAGTTAAAATAGCCATTTTTCAAAAAGTCTCGGATTTCGACGAAACCAGTTTCATCGGATCCGTAATGTGATATTATTGTAAAGTTTCAAATTTCAAGTCAATTGGATTTACCGTTTGTCCTGTACAATTTAAAACGCCTAGAAATCGATTTAAATCGGTTTAATTCAAATTGAGCGTTTATAACCATAACTCGCACAGATGTCTGAATTAGCTTTCGAAACCTATTCCATTGTGTCTGGAACGCGGGGTAAACCCTAGAAACGCTGGTTACGGCGCGTGAATCGGAGTTCGGAATTTCCGGGATGAATAGTGTCGATCGTTTCTTTATAAATAGCACCACCCCTTCATAAATTAAAAAAAAAAAAAACCTAATATACTAAACCCTAGCCGCCACTTCAAAAACCAATGGCCAGAAATCCACTTCCTTTCTCCTTTGATTCCTTCCAATCCGTCAACATTCGTCAAAAACATTCAACTACAAAGATGAAGATCACAACGAGAGCTTCGATGTGAACGGTGGAGATCGTGTTTGGTGTCGTGTGGAGGGAGCTACAGGGGGCCGACCGTGCTGCCTTGCGCATGCATTTCTAGGAGGAGGAGGGGGCCGAGCTTGCTCTGGTTAAGGCCGTGCATAGGTGGTGGAAGGGGCTTCCTATTGCAAGTGGTTTGATCGAGTTTCGTCGAGAAATGAGATTGCAAATCGAAAACCTAATTCTATGCTCATGGGTTTGTGCGACCTGTAGATGGGAACGAAGAAGAAAGGGGAGGGGGGTGTGCGCACGGGCCTGATGAAGGGGGGGGGGGGTGAGATCAACGGCCATGATCTTGTTAAGTTTTAATTATAAAATTTTGTTGTAATTATAGTTATTAAAATCGTGTAACTTCAAAAATCAATATCTTTTTCATACGAGGTCGAAAACGCGCGAAACCAGTTGCGTTGGAATCGTATCGTCGAGCACTACGCGATGAAATTGGATTGGAGTTGTTTGGAGTTAGTGAGAATTTTGGGTAAAATTAAACGTCCGTTTAATTTTATTCGAAATAAATCGCTAAAACGGAATTTAAAATCAAGGTGAGAACTTCTCACTCAATCGAATCAGTTTCGATTTTATTTTAAATAGTTAGATTTAAAATATTTGAATGCATGTTTGAATGATGATTGATATCTATTGATTGTTAAAATAGACATTATGCGCCGTTAGTAAGCGGATGTTATTTATTAAAAACATATACCGCGAATATTTCATAAACAGTGAAATTGGTATTATATATAATATCAATATATATATATATATATTGGCATATGTATATATTGCAGTTATTGATTCCCCGCATTTTTTAGCGGATGAGACCCTATTGCGCCGTTATTAAGCGGATAATATTTAATAAGAACATATACCGCGATAATTTCGTACTGGAACGGAATTGGTATTGTGCTAATGTTTGTGGATGCAGGAAAACAGGTTGGAGGGATCCAACTGGATTCCTCAACAGTATTTATTTGATTTCAGATATATTGATATTTGATGGATTTTCATATTGATATATGATATCGTTGTAGTCGTGATTGACTATTTGGTGTGTAGCATCATTGGACCAAATTTTGGGATTTTAAAATGATTTTTAAAGTGATTTTTGAGAATATACTATATTTTGGAATTGATCCATTATAAATAAATAAACGTTATAATTTTTAAAGTTATAAAAATTATGATTTTTAAGAAATATAGTTAAAAGCTGATTTTTTGAAAATAAGGAATTAATGACTTTATAAAATAGTTAAATTGGGATTTCTGAAATAATTGTGAAAAGTTTAAATATAGGATTTATAAAATTTGATTATTTTATAAATCAAAATGATGAAATTATAAAGGAGTTTAAAGACGTTTTTAAAATATTAATATGAATTGATTTATATAAGAGATTTATAAATGGATATTTATAAATTGAGATATTGTAATTATAAAACGAGTTTTTATAAGTGTTTGAATGAAGTGAAAATGAATTTCATTAAAGAATGAAATTTATAGAATTATAAATGGTGAAGTTATAAATGAAATTTATAAATAGTAAGAATTATAAATTTGTGAAGTTATTTGAAGAATAGATTTGGTTAAATAAATGAATCTTATAAGTTATAAGATTTATGGTTTGGAAAGTCTTTAGAGGAACGATTTTGTAAAATAATCGTTTTATAAGTATTTAACTTATAATATGAACTTTTAGTTTATAATTGAGTTATAAACTGGAATAGGTTAATGAAAGAATTTATAAAAAGGAAGTTTTTATAAATAAATAGAAATGGAATTTATAAACGTTGTTTTATAAATTCGCAAATGACTTATTTTGACAAGAAAATTTGTTGAAACCTATAAATGGAGTTATATTCACATTTTTGAATAGTGAATAATCCTTTGAATTAAAATGAATAAAAGGATGAAATTGTTAATGAAGTGTATTCACGTTTTTAAATAGTGAATAACACGTTAAAGAAATTGTTTTGGATTTGGATGTTTTAAATAGAATTAAAACGATCGAACAATGTTTTAAAAATGTGTTGAGATTCGAAACCATAGATTTCAACATTTATTGTTGAAATAGACGTTTTCGAGAAATAGAAGGAGATGATGGACTATAACACTGTTGTTATAGTAAATGATTTCCGAAAGGAAATGCTTTATATAGTATTGGGATTTATATATCTATTTTAATTTCGAATCCCTATACTAGTGATTTTGGGTTGTCGTAACGATATTTTACGTAACATTCATTTTGGCCCAAATAAATATGTTTAAGAGAATGATTTCCTTAAAGAATGAAATATATACTTAATTTCGATTGAAGTATATTGAATATTTTCTAAGTGTTGGAAACAAATAAAATTTGTGAATTACTTATGAATAAGTAAGTATGGAAATGTTTTCCAATATAAAGTGAATATCTTAAGAATTTATCTTTTTGAAGATAAATTGAAATGAATAATCGAAATCGAATATTCATAGATATTTTGGATTATAAATTCACTATGGAATTTATGAATGAAAAGGAGAATTGTTTAAAAATAAATATTGATTTATTTTTGAATAATTGAAATTACATATCTTGTAAAGATATTTTGGAAAATAAATAATTTGGAAAATTATTTGGAAACTGGTGATGTGTGCATATCCATTGATAGTTCAATAACCGACTATCAATATTTCCCTTTTGAATGGGTATATGATATATTTCCCTTTTGAATGGGTATATGATGTGATTTGATTGAATTTGAATGCCACACTTATTTTTGAATAAGCGCTCACTATTCGGGTTAACCGGGAAAGGACCATGGGGTCGTATAACCCATTCCGAATATGTGATACGTCGTTGTGAATTGCATTGAAGATCGGTGTTGAAAACCCGGTATTTGCAAGGGCGATAGGATGACCTGTCGATTTACTCTGCACCGAGTAGCTACGGTATAGAGTTCTCCATATGTGATGGTGAATCCGATCAGGATTGTGAATATCCGGATTGCAAGGACTTCTTTGTAAGTGCCTTCGGTTTTGTTCGATCCCGGAACAGACTTGTATGGATTGTATGTCTGACATTACAAGTTGAGATATAAAGCCGATTTCTTTCAAATATATTTCTGTTGGTGGCGAAGAATTTATTCTTTTAGCTTAACACCCTTCTCTGAGACGTACGAGCTCAGAGGTTATATAGTTGAAGTTATCAGCGATATATTCCCAATTTGGTAATGTGACATGCTGAGTGTTGCTGTAAATGATCATTGTGTTGATTATTTGTGATAGGATCATTTATTTGATCGTCTATCTTGGTGATCATCGTGTTGATCATTTGTTGACCCAAAGCATGGATTTTGTATAAAGTATGTTTTTGTGGACGTGACTTCGTCGAGCCTCACAACCCGGAAATGGTCAAAACAGGAAAGATGCGGCAAGGTTATGAGGGGTAGCTCCCTTTAGGGTATGTACATTTCCTTCTGGATAGAGGTGGTATCATGGTATGGAGCCCAGATATTTAACCTATGTGGTTACTGCGAATTTATTACTTTGTGGTTGTTGGTTATCGGGATCCCGTGAGAAAGGTCGTTTACGATCGGGGAATGGCGTGCTCGTGTCAGTAGTTACCCAGTTAGGGGTAACCCGGCCTTGTTTTGGCAGAGTTCCGGTTTGGTTCTCGGGGATGTCTTTGCAGAGGCATTCTCATTTGGCAATGGGAAGTTCCTTGGCCTGACCATTTGTTGGAAATCCAAAGAAACAATACGAGACTTGTACGGTTTTAGTTGTATAACCTGCTATGGAATGTGGCGGTAACCTGCTATTGAACATAGTTAGCTATAGTAGGCATAGTTCGAAATGTCTATGCTGGCTAAGATTTATATTCTACTTTCGAAATGATTTTCCCTACACTATACACTAATAATAATATGAAATGTTCTTTTAATGCGTATCAAGCATCTTTGACTATCATAAGGAGAAATCTCCTCCGATTCTGCGTTTGCATTGTGTGTGTGTGCGGGAGGCCTTATGGTAGTCTCATTTTTAAAAGCATTGCGAATTGACTTTAAAAATATTCTTCTATTTTGATTTTAAAGATAAATAAACTGTTTTGAGTTCTCACACCAGTCACATGACTGACTCGGAGTTTATTGTTTTCCTTCCTAAACTCTGGGTGCCCACCAATTTCCACACGGGCAGTCAAGAGTTAAGGTTTATCAGGATATTCTGGATATTCAGGAATTGCTGGAGGCAAGCTGGTTGGCATGGCGTATTACTAGTTTATATAGTATTTCTTTTTCCGCTGCACTGTTTGTTGTTGTATGATGTTGTACACTCTGATGATATGATGTAATGAAATGTGATGTAATGTAATAACTGATATAGTTCTTTGTTTAAAGATTATTCATTTATTATTATATGTTGTTCCGCTGCGAATTGTGAGATTCTGATATTGTTCTGCTGTTATTTCTTCTGTTCCGTTCTATTTTAAAATTTTCTATTTTTCTTTCCCCTCCATTTTATATTCTCTCTAATTTCTATTTTATATTTCCTATTTTCTTTTCCCTCTATCTTCTACTATTTTCTCTCTTTTTTCTTTTCTTAAATTCTTTTTAAAACCCATAACTATTCGGTTTTTCGGCAACGAAAAAATCGCGTACGTTACATATTTGCTACAAAATATGCTTGTCTATATATTTGTGCTTCATTATATATTATGATATTTGATTTTAAAATACTATATATGGATTGATGATTGATTTTAAATGTATATAGATATCGAAATATAAAATATATGTAGATATTTTGATTTGTGGTGTTTAAGAATAATGATTTTGAATTTTTCATAAAAGGATTTTATTTTATAGATGATAAAGTTAGAATATTGATTTTTATAGTAATTATATATATAATTGTTGTCTCTATCAAACTGATTCTAATTGTTTCATCGATTCCTTATCTATCAGCTTGTCCGTCAAATCCGTGCCAACCTTATTTTTTGCTTTGGAATTCGTGCTTGGATTCGTAACTCATCTCACTCTCGTTCATTTCTAGCCTTGAAAGGTGAGCAATCACTCACGATTAATGTTCTTTTATTTATTAAATTTGGTTTCAATTGAAACAACAATTGAAATATGCTGCTGTTGGTTATTTACACTATTATATATATGCTATTACCTGTATTAGTTCGCCTGTGACATCTGACACTATTATCTGATATTTATACAGTGATAATCCAGTTTGATAATTAAATGATTGATTGTTTGATATTGACATTGGACGTGAAACTATTAATGTTGTAAGTGATAAATAATTTGAAATTAAAATTGACTTAGGATAGTTAGATTTTGATATATGTGTTAAATTCGATTTGATGACATTTGCATAATATGACCCTTTAAATGTTGCATAAATTGACACGTAGAAATAGTGTTAACCACACCTTGAACCATTTAAATGTATGTTGTATAAATTTATGTAGTTGAGATGAAACAATAGATATCAAGTGAAGAACCGAATATATATTTGTGTAATAATCTTTAATCTACATTAAATGATAGTGTAGATTCTAGAAATAATTATATTAATTTACACAAACAACGAAGTAAATTAATATGATTATTTCAGGATTATTTGAATTAATTATTGGGTTTTATTGATTGTTGTTATTATTTGTTTATTTACTTTGACACCATCCCAGTTATCACACTGCAAGTTCCCTTTGCTATGCTTTATTTTTTTTTGAATTGAAATGGAATCGGGTTGAAATGATAAATACCCAAATGAACTTGACATAGGATAGAGAATTAAATAAAAACCCGATTGGTCAATAATTTGATTTAAAAATATAAATAAAGATTTTATTTGAATAAAATAATAAGGGATTTAAATGAATTTGGAATTTGAATTCTAGTGAAATTTAAATGTTAATATTTAATAATCGGAAACAAAATATTAACATAGTAGTTAATGGAAGAACATTGTTAATTTAAGAATAATTGAATTAAGTTTTGAAATTATTTAATAATTAAGTTTGAAATTATTTAGTTAAGTTTTGAAATTATTTATTAATTAAATAAAAATTGAATTATTTGAGAATTAAATAAAAATTTGAATTCTTTGATAAGAGAAATTGAACTTTTGAATAAGTAAATTTGAACTTCGCTAATAAATGAAATTGGGTTTCTTTATTTATTAAGTTTTGAAAAATTATTTAAGTAAGTTAATAAGTGAAATTTGAACTTCTTGAATATGTGAAATTTAGTTTCTTTATTAATTGAGTTTTGGAATTTGTAACTAAGTAAAGAAATAAGTGAAATTGAATTTCTTTAACAAGAAATAAAATGTGATTTATTGAAATTAACGTAAGACTTGTAATTTAAAGAATTGATTTGACGAATCTAATTAAATTCAAGTTGTAAGCTTGATAAAATGGAGTTGAACTTAAGAATTGATTTAATGAATAGGAATTTAAATAGAAATTGTTTTGAATGATAAATTAACTTAACGAATATTGAATGAAACGATCAATGAACTTAAATTGATTTGATTGTTAAATTAAATTGAGTTAAATGATTTCGGAATGAAACTTATGTACGAAGTTGAATCAATATTTGAATAGTTTAAATAAAAATTGAAATTGAATTATAAGATTTTGAAATAGTAATTTGGAAGTTTTGAAACGTAAATTATGGAAATTGATTTAGAAAGTCAAATGAAATGTGGATCTAAAATTCTAATTGAAATTGATTTGGTTTCGAAATATATAAACGACCAATCGGTGTAATAATTACGAAAGTTATTAAAGAAACCGGAATCGGTTATGGACACACTCTCTGTCTAAACCGGAAACCACTTTAATAACTATACGCGGAGTGTGATCCAGAATGAAGTGGTTGAAATGATGTACGTGATGACTGGAGAAAGAGAACGATAGTGGATAGCCTTGACACTTATGTCAAATTGGAAATGACTAAAACAGGAGCCGTGCCGGACCAATTGGGGTTAGCTACCTCGAGCGAACACACTTCTTCGTAACTACTACTCATTACTTGTTATTGATTGGTGCACCCTCGTACTTTTGGGAGTGTTGTTTCGCGGTGTTGCGATCGTTGCGGCGATGCATTTTCACCAGTCCGGATAAGGCAAACGGTAGTTTCACTACCTTGGGTATTGCCTCGGGTGCCTTGTCATACTTGTATCCCTATATATGCGACCACTACGAATTTGTTTTGTGCTATACCTATAGAGTACTCCCTGATATCCCACCAGTTTACGGTGGAGTTTACAGTGCTGTATAGACTATGACATTAATATAAAATGTGTTAAGGGGGATAATGCTAACGCCTTAACATTATTTTGATATTTTATATTACTGATAGACATTATCTACTTAGCGTACACTACTACATAGTAGATAGTTTAACGGATCCTTAGAGGATGGTTATTCCAACATCCTTTGAGTTACTTGTATTTCAGTTGTTATTTCACTTGAGTTGGATTTATTGATATAAGAATGTTAATCCTGACTCGAGTGTTTTGTGTTTTGCTTCAAGCTCGGGTTAGACTGAGTGGTTTAGCTTTCGAGACTCACCTTTGGAGTTGGAGCTTCGCCTTGAGATCTAGCTATCTATCCAGCTTTCACATATTCAGTTGATTCCAGTGATATATTCTGATTCTTGTATTTGACTATTGTATCCGAGACTTCTGTGTAACTTATATAACTCTGTTTTATATATATATAGTAGCTTCATGAACTACTATCTTTTGCTTCCGCTGCATATTATTACTCTGTGTCTGTGATTCTGTGATTTTTTATTTACTTTATATATTCAATTTTGCCAAATTTAAATTAACAATTTGGTATTTTGAATTATTAAAGTCCGACATGTGCGGATGCGAATAGTCCAAAATAACGGGTCGTTACAGTTGGTATTAGAGCTTTGGTAGCTCTAGGAAAAACTTAGCATATAGGGTAAATGTATTTACAGAATCACTCTCATTCGAGTTTCAATCTCTTCCTTTTGACTCGGTTCCTTTGAATTTTGGAGCGTTCCCTGCGGTTCCAAGATTCATTCGTGTCCCTCACTATTCGGCTTCTTTCAATTCTGGAGCATCCCATAACTCCACTTCGAATGATATCTATAATAGATCGGCGGTCTCGTCAATCTTCGAATGATTCGTAAAGTGGTGAAACTCCTTCATAATTGGCATCGATTTACCGAAGATTTCTGTATCCTCGGTTTACGATGCTATCTATCTCCTGCTATGCGTGAATTCTATTTCTTGAGATCAAATATTGATTTACCTCGGAATTCTATATTGATCTTATTCTTAAAGTCTCGGTTGACCCGGCTAAGGTTGCCCGCGATTTATAGGAACTTATCCATCTATCTATTTTGTTATCTAATTATTTTATCTTTGTTTCGAACTTATCATCAAATCAAAATTCTCTTTAATTTGAGTCCATCAAATTTGAATCTTTATCCTTGCCTTGGAAATTTATTTCTGTATTGTCAAGCGAGGAAGTTTATTGTAAATCTATATTTAAAATGTTTCATATATATACTGTGTTGTTTGAGTTGTTGATGTTGATTTGGATTTTCGATCGATTCGTCTGATCAACGCTATCGATAGAATTTCTAAAACACTTGAGCAGAGCAAACTGACACAATATTGTTTTCAAATTTGGTACACAAAATAGTTTTATATGATTATATTATATATAAATACAAGTTTTCTGAAATTAAACTGTTAATGAATTTGTTATCAGAAATGATAATATTTTCATTTATTATTTTATAGACCATTGACTATGGCATAAAATAAGTAAATAAATTTATAAAACTTAGTTATAATTTGATTTGGAATTTGAAGTGAATTTAAATTAGAATTTGAGAATTCAATTTTCGATAATTTTGAACTATAGTTTTAAAGTTTTAAAATGTATATTATTTAAAATATTTTCAAATAGAAACCATTTTCAAAGAATTTTAAATGTTTAAATCAGTGCTCTCCTATTTTGTCGCTGGAAAATAATTTCGGTGATGATGGCCGCATCATCGATATCCATTTTCGAGTTTCAAAGTGGAGAGATCGTCAGTAGCTTGCTACACTTTTGATTTGAAATGAATTTAATTTGAAATTTCCAAAGTATGAATTGATTTAAAAATATATATATTAGTATTAAATTTAGATTTGACTTGGATATATTGTATGAATATAATTAACTCTAAGTTGTTTGAAGCTAATCGGAAATTAATTCTTAAATTTGTTAAAGGATGATTTTCAATTATAAATGAAGCCAAATTCTTTTATATAAATACTTAACTTGAAATAACTGAATTGTAAAATTTTAGTTGGATAATACCCAATTGCATTATATATAACTTTCCTAAATTTTCAAAAGTTGATTATGTAATTAAATATTATACAATATAAATGATATCAAAGGAATTTTAAATAAATTTAAGTAGTTATAATAAGTGTACTTAATATATATGTGATAGGATATATTAAGTAGAATAAATTTAATAATAATTTGGAATAAAGAAGAATTAAATTTGTGGAAGAAAGTATGATTATAATAAATGAATATTCAAATTTATGATCTTTGAATTTGTTAATAAAAAATAAAATTGGATAATATACAATATAAATTGTCTTTATAAATAAAATGTGAGTACGTGTAATAAATGTTATTCACTTAAATTTTAATTATAAAATGTTAATAGAGATAAATAGAATAATAAGTTAATAGAATAGCAAATGAGATAAATAAAATAAATTCTGTTTTGAGGGAATTAATAAATTAAAATAAAATCAACTAAAGGAAATATCTTGAATTAATTGAATTAAAATTTAAATTCTTGTTTTGCAAGAAAACTTTTGTATCAAATATAAATAAATTGAAATTAAATCAACTTAATAAAATACTTGAATTTGAATCAATCATTAAGTACTAATCAATTTAAATTGAAATCTGTACGGTTTGAATTAATAGTTTTATTTTGTTTTTAGTCTATTTTCTTCTGGTTGTTCCTATTATCCTACCTTCTTTCTTTTCAGGGACGAAAAGTTTTGAGTGGAGGAGAGTGTAACGACCCGTAAATTTAACTGGTTTTAATAACGTTATTAATTGAAATTTTGTGGAATTTTAAACGATAAAATTTTGAAATATAAATTTGATATTTGGAATGCGTCCAGTTAAACATAGCAACTGGTAAATTTTCATTCGAAAATATAAAGTTTATTTTCGTGCGTAAATTTATTTCAATTTAATCACTTGAAAATCGATTAAAATAAAACGTTTTCGAAACCTAAATATTTTTACATAGAAAAATTCTAAACCATCTTCTGAGCAAGACATTATTTTTTGTTTTTCCAAATTCGGACTTCCTTAGCTCCGTCGATTTTATTTTTCTACGTTTTTCTTGCATTTTCCGCCAGTAGAAAATTCGAGTTTTTATAATTCAATCGTACCACTGATATTTCTATACCGTTTTGATCGTCTCGTCGGGCTGATCCCCACAGTATATTCGTTTCTGTGTTTTGAATACCAGTACGCGGAAAAATCGGTGAAACATCGGACTGTATCGGTAACCGTTTTAAACTTTTTATTTTCCCTGTCCATTCAATCATCCACCGTGAGAAAATCAAATAGCCACTAGCATTTATATCTTTATGAATTCAATGTCTTGACTTTTATATTTCCAACTTGTTCCATATCTACTGTCCGTTTCTGTTCGGCAACTAAGAAGAAAATTATATTATAAAAAAAACTGCAGACATATATAATTCGAAATCTCTTCTTCTATTGCCTTCACTTGTTCCCTTCCATCTTCCACGTTCTCGTCCCATTCCCTCCCCTAACCGCATGCACACAAGCCCTTCATCGCAAATCTCCACCAGTCGCCACACGCCACAACATGGCAGCAGCTCACTTCTCAAACGTCGCCTCAACTTCCTCCGCCTTGAATCCCCTGAGATGGCCGAGTATCAAGTAGCAACTGATCCACCTTTGGCCATGTAACCGAACACAACTCCAACAGCCACTCCACACATTGAAGCCACACCTCCAAACCACCTTGTCGCTACCATTTATCTTCCCAAATCCCCTAGCTCAGCTCCATCACCAAGCATCCCTCTTCTCCTCTCCCTTCTCTTTGTTCAACCTGAGCTCAGCCACCTTCTTTCACATATAGGTATGCAAATTTATATGTACTATTATATATTAGTTTATATACTAGCCAGTTAGTTTATGTATATAAAATATGTTGAGTTGTTTATATTTATTATAAATTATACAGTTTGTGCATTATAAAGTATATATGTGGGTATATTATATTATATAATCCTACTGTATAAGTTACAGATTCTATTCATATGAGTCTTCAGTATAGACATTTTCACTTCGGCTTGTAAATGATGTAGCTTCTATTTCTTATTTATATATCATTGTTTAGATGCTGGTTTTGTATATTGTTTAAGTATTTATATTTTGTTCTACAATCAAACTTATATATTTAGAAATTTTTTGACTATGTTAGTTTATATGTATTTATATATATGTAAGTTTGCAAGTGGTATTTACTATTTGCTTGCATATAGCTCATATAAGTTTTAGTCTATTACTTAAGTACTGTTGAGAAAAGGATTTCAAAGGCTTTTATATATATAACACTTTTGCGTAGGATTTGTATTGTGTATAAGTGTATATGTACTAACCCATATTTTACCTAGCACCAATTCTTTATTCTCCATTTCTGTTATGTTCTATAATCAAACGGTTTATTTTATATAATATAATAGTTTATACGGTTGGTTTGTATATACGTATATATGAGTTTACTATTTTGTTTTACATTTATTCTTTTTATTACAGTTTTGATTATAATAGCTATTAGCTATTTCGTATTATGTGTATACAGTGAAGAGAAATAATATTGTACATATATTGCTATTTTTTTAACGTTGTTGCCCATTGTTCTTTTCTTAGGTTTAAAGTAAGTGGAGGATGCATATATTATGTTGTATGCTCATATATATTTGCTACAAAATATGCTTGTCTATATATTTGTGATTCATTATATATTATGATATTTGATTTTAAAATACTACATATAGATTGATGATTGATTTTAAATATATATAGATATCGAAATATAAAATATATGTAGATATTTTGATTTGGGGTGTTTAAGAATAATGATTTTGAAATATTCATAAAAAGGTTTTATTTTATAGATGATAAAGTTAGAATATTGATTTTTATAATAATAATATATATAATTGATGTCTCTATCAAACTGATTCTAATTGTTTCATCGATTCCTTATCTATCAGCTTGTCCGTCGAATCTGAGCCAATCTTTTTTTTGGCTTTGTTATTCGTGCTTGGATTCGTAACTCATCTCACTCTCGTTCATTTCTAGTCTTGAAAGGTGAGCAATCACTCACGATTAATTTTCTTTTATTTATTAAAATTTCAATTGAAACAACAATTGAAATATGCTGATGTTGGTTATTTACACTGTTATATATGCTATTACCTGTATCGGTTCGCCTGTGACATCTGACACTATTATCTGATATTTATACAGTGATAATCCAGTTTGGTTGTTAAATGATTGATTGTTTGATGTTGACATTGGACGTGAAATTTTTAATGTCGTAAGTGATAAATAATTTGAAATTAAAATTGACTTAGGATAGTTACATTTGATATATGTGTTAAATTCGATTTGATGACATTTGCATAATATGACCCCTTTAAATGTTGCATAAATTGACACGTAGAAATAGTGTTAACCACACCTTGAACCATTTAAATGTATGTTGTATAAATTGATGTAGTTGAGATTAAACAATAGATATCAAGAGAAGAACCGAATATATATTAGTGTAATAATCTTTAATCTACATGAAATGATAGTGTAGATTCTAGAAATAATTATATTAATTTACACAAACAACAATATAAATTAATACGATTATTTCAGGATTATTTGAATTAATTATTGGGTTTTATTGATTGTTGCTATTGCTTGTTTATTTATTTTGACACCATCCCAGTTATCACACTGCAAGTTCCCTTTGCTATGCTTTGTTTTTTTTTGAATTGAAATGGAATCGGGTTGAAATGATAAATACCCAAATGAACTTGACCTAGGAAAGAGAATTAAATAAAAACCCGATTGGTCAATAATTTGATTTCAAAATAAAAATAAAGATTTTATTTGAATAAAATAATAAGGGATTTATATGAATTTGGAATTTGAATTCTAGTGAAATTTAAATGTTAATATTTAATAATCGGAAACAAAATATTAACATAGTAGTTAATGGAAGAACGTTGTTAATTTAAGAATGATTGAATTAAGTTTTGAAATTATTTAATAATTAAGTTGGAACTTATTTAGTTAAGTTTTGAAATTATTTATTAATTAAATAAAAGTTGAATTATTTGAGAATTAAATAAAAATTTGAATTCTTTGATAAGAGAAATTGAACTTTTGAATAAGTAAATTTAAACTTCGTTAATAAATGAAATTGGGTTTCATTATTTCTTAAGTTTTGGAAAATTATTTAAGTAAGTTAATAAATGAAAGTTGAACTTCTTGAATATGTGAAATTTAGTTTCTTTATTAATTGAGTTTTAGAATTTGTAACTAAGTAAACTGAATTTCTTTAACAAGATATAAAATGTGATTTATTAAAATTAACGTAAGACTTGTACTTTAAAGAA
This sequence comes from Allium cepa, assembly GCA_030765085.1. Lineage (NCBI taxonomy): Eukaryota > Viridiplantae > Streptophyta > Magnoliopsida > Asparagales > Amaryllidaceae > Allium > Allium cepa. The sequence goes on from CM060932.1 coordinate 26,061,589, forward strand.
TTGATTTGACGAATCTAACTAAATTCAATTTGTAAGCTTGATAAAATAGAGTTGAACTTAAGATTTGATTTAATGAATTGGAATTTAAATAAAAATTGTTTTGAATGATAAATTAACTTAACGAATATTGAATGAAACGATCAATGAACTTAAATTGATTTGATTGTTAAATTAAATTGAGTTAAATGATTTCGGAATGAAACTTATGTACGAACTTAAATCAATATTTGAATTGTTTAAATAAATATTGAAATTTAATTATAAGATTTTTAAATAATAATTTGGAAGTTTTGAAACGTAAATTGTGGAAATTGATTTAGAAAGACAAATGAAATATGGATTTAAAATTCTAATTGAAATTGATTTGGTTTTGAAATATATAAACGACCAATCGGTGTAATAATTACGAAAGTTATTAAAGAACCGGAATCGGTTATGGACATACTCTCTGTCTAAACCAAAAACCACTTTAATAACTATACGCAGAGTGTGATCCAGAATGAAGTGGTTGTAATGATGTACATGATGACTGGAGAAAGAGAACGATAATGGATAGCCTTGACACTTATGTCAAATTGGAAATGACTAAAACAGGAGCCGTACCGGGCCAAATGGGGTTAGCAACCTCGAGCGAACACACTTCTTCATAACTACTACTCATTACTTGTTATTGATTGGTGCACCCTCGTACTTTTGGGAGTGTTGTTTCGCGGTATTGTGATCGTTACGGCGATGCGTTTTCACCAGTCCGGATCAGGCAAACGGTAGTTTCACTACCTTAGGCATTGCCTCAGGTGCCTTGTCATACTTGTATCCCTATATACGCGACCACTATGAATTTGTTTTGTGTTATAGTACTCCCTGATATCCAACCAGTTTACGGTGGAGTTTACAGTGCTGTATAGACTATGACATTTATATAAAATGTGTTAAGGGGGATAATGCTAACGCCTTAACACTATTTTGATATTTTTATATTACTGATAGACATTATCTACTTAGCGTACACTACTGCATAGTAGATAGTTAAACGAATCCTTAGAGGATGGTTATTTCAACATCCTTTGAGTTACTTGTATTTCAGTTGTTATTTCATTTGAGTTGGATTTATTGATATAAGAATGTTAATCCTAACTCGAGTGTTTTGTGTTTTGCTTTACGCTCGGGTAAGACTGAGTGGTTCAGCTTTCGAGACTCGCCTTTGGAGTTGGAGCTTCGCTTGGAGATCCAGCTATCTATCCAGCTTTCACATATTCAGTTGATTCCAGTGATGTATTCTGATTCTTGTATTTGACTATTGTATCCGAGACTTCTGTGTAACTTATATAACTCTGTTTTATATATATAGTAGCTTCATGAACTACTATCTTTTGCTTCCGCTGTATATTATTACTCTGTGTCTGTGATTCTATGATTTTTTTTATTTACTGTATATGTTTAGTTTTGCCAAATTTAAATTAACAATTCGGTATTTCGAATTATTCAAGTCCAACATGTGCGGATGCGAATAGTCCAAAATAGCGGGTCGTTACAGTTTTGATGACAACAACCTTAAAATAAGATTATAAAATATAAATACTAACATTATAGTTTAGATATATATGTATATGCAGGATTTAACCATGCAGGTACCAAGAATGAAGACTGTACAGTATAGAGATTCAAGATATCAAGATTGAAGACTCATGAGTATCAAGATTATTAAGAGCTTAAGATTTCAATAATAAGTAATTTAATTAGGAATTTTATTAAAACTCCTAGAAACGCACTGGCATCTTAAAATCCAATTTATTCGTGGAATGGAATTCACTTCGAGCCTGTTAAAGGGATGGAACCCTAAGTAGGATGGAACCTACAAAAAATCTAGCGAAACATTGTTTTGTATCCGCTAACCTTTTATTCAAATGCTTTTACAAAATTATATCTTGTTTTCAAATAGATTTCAAAACCTTCCTTTTAAAAGAATCAAAAACATCCATCCTGGTTTTAAATACTTTTAGCCTCAAAATAATCTTTATTTTCAAAATCAAATTATCCTTAGTTTTAGACTATCTTTTAATAATAATATATTTATATTTTAATATTTATACTTAGATTTAAATACAAAATTATAGTAAAATATTATATATATATATATATACCAAAATATTATTCTCTATATTTACTTATGTATTTTAACTATAGTTAAGGGTATTTATAAAGTTTAAAATAGTTTTAATACAAGATCGAAGTTATTTTCAAAGAAAAGAAAATTACCAAAAATACCTTAGGCATGTCGACATCCTCAGGTACCCCTTGTCGACATGGTAGAGTTTATTTCAAAAATTTGAATTTCAAAGGAAGTGTCTGTTCATCATATCCTTTTACGAATGAACATGGCTGTTGTTCTACTATAAATAGGGGTAGTTTTGAACGAATTTATATTCATATTTTCTCTGATTTCACTCATCTTCTTCTTCCACATTTCTTTATATATATTTTTATCATTACTCTGCCGAAATCAACATTGAATCTAACTAGATTATCTCTGGTTTGATTCTCTATCACTATCTCAACGAGACCTCAGTGCTATTCAGAGTTATAGGCTTCTTTGTAATAAACTAAATGAGAAAAGGTGTGATTGTAGCCTGTGAAATTAATCAAGTGAGAAAAGGTGTGATTATAGCCTTGGAAATCAATTGGGTGAACTTGTTGCCCGTGAAATCAAGTATCTCTACCCAGAGGATTGTGAATCTGAAGTGGTGTACCTCATGGCCTTGAAATCAAGGGTGTACTTTTACAATTGCTTTTGAAAGGAAATCCATACTTGTGTGCAGGACTGGATGTAAGGTAACTCCGAACCAGTATAAAATCCGGTGTGTTCTTTCCTTTATTGCTTTTACTTTATTTCTGCATCTGTGTTTGTTTCTGTGATCATATCTGTGTTTGAATATTGCATATATTTGTGTTCAAATTAACAAAAGCTCAAAAAGATTTAGTAATTCCTTTCCCCCACCTCTTCTAGTGTTAATCCTAGCCTTAAGATCCGTATTCCGCATTTCTCACACCAAACACGTGAAAACAATACCAATTTGGGTTTCAAAAGGCACAAATATAAAATCCCTTAAATTAAGCAAATCTGGGTGCCAAAAGGAACATATATAAATAGTTTTGTGTCTCCACAAACTTATTTTTTAAAATCATTTGCCACTAACATCCATGGACCTATAAAAACAAATAGGTCACAAAAATCTTTTAACGTGTAGGTGTGATGGCAGGCAAAGGAACAAAAATAGTGTTATCTGGATTCTGGTTGTTCCAGAAACATAACGGGCGACAAATCAAAGTTCGTTAGCCTAGTATAAAGGTGGAAGAATCACAATGGGCAACAACGAAAAATTATCGTAAAGGTAAAACAGGTAATGGTATATTCATCTTGAACGATTTGTTAAATATGATAATCTGCACCATAATCTAAATTTAATTCAGCTAGTTATTTGATAAAGAAATAAATGTTGATTTCGATTTTGACTTTTTTTCAAAATTGTTGGCCAATTATTCTTTTATGCCAAGAACACTACAATCCTTTAAATACTTCATATAGATTTGATTGATGAAAATACATTTGCTGACTCTATATTCACGGTTTTGTTTACACGGTTTCAATTCAAATTAAAAAGATGCAAAAATGATTCAAAGTATTTGTTGCAACATCACGGTCTGGTCTATAACATCCAACTAATGATAACCTCGAGTGAAAGAAAAATTTAGATGCAGATTACACTGATAATCTAATTGATAAAAAAATTACTAGTGGAACATGATTTATATTGAGACATTCAGTAGTTGCATCGTTTTTTTCAAAGAAAATATCTGCATATTTTTCATTTCAAATATTTTCAAATAGCAGAAATTTTCTTATAAAACCCCTTCTAGAAAATCATTTTTGACCTTGTTTCAGATTAGTCATTTTTAAAAAATTTGATAATTATTTTTGAATTTTTGCTTAAATGATTATATTAACTAATCTGACTCCCTATTGATTGTTGAAAAGATAAATAGTGATTAAAAAAGTGATAAGTGTTGATATTAATCATGTATTATAACTTGAGACGATATATTTAGTAAATTTCTTTAGAAATTTGAACAAGAGTTATAAAAACTTTTTGTTGGTAAAAATTCCACGACCATCTCTATTTCTGTCATATTTCTAACGACCATCACTCACCTAAATTCAATATAGTTTGTCAATATGTGGTATTTTAAACATGAAATCATTCGTTTTTCATTTTATATTTTTTTTTTAAAAAGATCTAGAGTATTCACTCTCATTTAAAAGTCCTCACGGTTATGCATGGGTGAATTACTTGGAATTTTTGATTATGTGCTTCCATGCTCATTTAAAAGTCCTCACGGTTATGCATGTATGGAACGCATATCAAAATTGATTGATTAAATAGGCAAGTTGATTCTAATCCCATTTAAAAGTCCTCACGTTTATGCGTGGTTAGAAGATACTTAAATTCATTTTTTTTTAAATTTAGAATACTGCTAAGCTCATTTAAAAGTCCTAACGGTTATGCATGGTTAGTAGATATTCAAGTTCTTGAGATAAATATACCATAAATAGATACAACTATATGGTTTTTGCATCATCCCTTTCATTCTAAAAGTGGAATATGCACCTAACAGAGTATTTATGATTTATGTTTGATTTTTTTATTGAAATTTAACATTTATATTCAATTGGGTTTTAACATTATATTAATGTCCATCACTTTATCTTTATTTTTCTAACACTATTACTCTTTTGCTGATAATAAAATGGGGAGAAAAAGGTTAAGATTTTGACAAACAAAAGTCAAATATTTTATTTTCTATATGCATCTAGATTCATTTATTAATTTACATATTTTTATGCATATATGAAGGGGTAGCTTTGTGTAGAGAGAAAGCATTAAAATAGGGGGAGCAAATTGAAAAATCAAATACATTTAATAAATTCAAAATCTTAAATATATGTCTGTTATCATCAAAAGGAGGAGATTGTTAAATATGCTAGTATATGATTTTTGTTTGATGATAATAAACATATATATATATATATATATTCATTTAAATATATTTGTTAATGTACTATTTTATTTTCACATAATTAAATAAATATTTGCTGGATAAAATGAATAACACAGAATTTAAATTCAAATGGATATTTTATTCAAACAAATATTTATACAATTTTGAATAGTACAAATTTGAGCTCTCACTATATCTATATAAATTCAATGATAATACAATTTCGATTACATCACACTTTCTAATTTATAAATGCACCTCACTACATATCGCTCATTCACTCGTATTTATCTTCAACTCTATTGTAGATTGAATCCAGCATCTGAGCAATCTGCAAAATAAACACTAACACGAAAAATTGAAAAGAGAATATTTTGCAGCGTAAAATAAAATGTATTTTGAAAATATTGTTTGCCTCAGTTATTTGAGTTGTCTGTCATCATTTAATTTTGAATGCATCATACACGAACAGCTTGTGACATGCACAGTGTATCACTGTACATGCCACAAGGCCCTGCACACAAATATACACTTGATAAAATTACAGGGACAGGTGAGCACAAGGTCAAACCCAAATCAAAAGCCGGGTTCAACTCAAGCGAAATAAATACAGCCACGATACGAGCACAAGGTCAAACCCGAGCTTTAAAGCTGGATTAAACACAGATGCAGTCCAAATATACAAGTTTAACAAAATAGTCAGGAGCAAGCCAGAAGTGTAATAGTTCGATTTAAGACAGCGACTCAATCAGACATGTCTCAAGTGCAATAAGACTAAATGAAAACAGAGCAACCTGACCATAATGCATCATTGAAATATAAATGCTACTCTTTTATTTTGTCTGGCAATAATGAAAGATTTTCAAATCATCAAATGCATATATGTACAACATGAATCAAAGGCGAACCAGACCCACAGCTAACAAGAACAAAAATGAAACAGAGGTGGCAACATGGAAGTGCAGACTAGCCAAGTTGAACAATGCAAACTGACTCGAAGCAATGCAATAGCGACTTCAACATAGTAACATACAGAGCACGGTGACATGCACAGATACAAGCAAGAGCAAGCTAGTGATGTACATATAAACCCAGTGCAACTTTAAACAATAAAATGGTCAAGAACCAGTCAAGGCAGCATCATCAACAAACAAGAACAAGAATGCATCAAGTAATCAAGTCAAGTAGACTGTACATGAACAAAATCAAGCAACATATATGTATGCAATTTGAAGCAGTAAAACTCCAATGCAAACCAGATTCAAGTTCAAGCAACATAGAGGCAAAATCATTAACTAAGACAACAACTCAACTGACTTCATGATGCTCCATATAAAACCAACATGTGTATGCAACAGTATTACTAGCAGTGTCCATGATCAAAACAATACCTCTACAAAGCCAAAATGAAGATAACAGCAGTGCAATAAATATAAAGTGACATGTACAAGTCAATAGAGTATCAAATCGAGTCAATGTTGCAGGAACTTCTATTTAAACAAGCCAGAGTAATACAGGTGAACAATGCATTCAAGCATCAGGTTGAAAATGCTATAGGCATGTAAATATAAATATTTACGATGTATGTAGTGATAACCAGTACCACAGCTCGAGTGATACAAAGTGCAACAGAAAATCAAAGTAGCAATTTTTTGAGCAATGACAATAAAATGGCCGTAGTCAACACGATCAAAGTCAAGGCCGATGTCAACAGAGAATTCAAAACCGTAGGGACCAAGGGAGTTCGAATAAATCAAAATCAAAGCCGTGTTAAACAAGTAATCAAATATATGAAATTGAAAAAGTCAAAAATTATCATCAACATCCAAGCAACATCGAACGGCCGATCAAAAGTATTGACAAATTCAAATGAATTCAAACGAACGAAAATAAAGGGATTTGAACCCTATATAAACGATTAGCATCATCGGCAATCACCCATTCGAGTCCAAACAAAAAGGAATAATTATTCAACTCGAATCAAGATCGAGTTCAAACTGGCTAACGAGTAAAAGTAGAAAAGCATAAATCACATACCATATTTTACGAGTTCAACTCGATCATCGAAGCAGTCGAAGCAAGCTACAAGGAGAAGGTCGATCGACAGAGCAAGGAGCGAATCACCTATTCAATCGATAAACAAAAGTTGGCAGCTTCGACAAAGGAAGCCCTAATTTTTGTTAAAGAGGAAATGAACGAGCAGTCATCAAAGAACAAAGAAGGACACGACCGATTAAAAGAAAGAAAGAAAAAGGGGATTCATATTCTATCTTTTACTGGGCCGGTCTTATTTCTATTGGGCTAAATATTTTTAAAATTAGGGTTTTGTTATTTAAATTTTTGTTACATTTGTATTTTTCTTTTTAAACGATTGTATTTTCTAGTCGTGTGACTAAGGGACGAACTACAGTGGTGTAGTTCGAGAATTCGCAACTTAGTGGCTGAGTTGTGGGAGGGTTTTAAGCGTAGAGTTAAGATTAGTCGATAGCGGGTGTCACAAGTTTACATGTGTAAGCGTCGGACTACTTAATTTCTAGTAGAAACCTTGGAGGCAGCACGTAGGCAGGGTTTTGTAGAAGCTAGGTAAATCTGTGTTATTTTATTTTTGCATTTATTATTTTGTTATATCTGTGCTGAAATTATTCTATATACTTCAACAGTAATTTTTATAATTTATAGTATCACCATATTCTCCCCCCCCCCTCTAGGGTGAAATCAATCCTACACGGTGGAGGTATATATAAGGAAGTATACTGCTGTATTCCTCTGTACATAGTAAGTTTTCTTTTTGCTTTTTCTTTTATATTTTTTTCCTATTTTTTTCTTTGGTCGGCAATTTTCTTTGACCTGATTTGATTTTGTGAAGAGGATGTGATTTATTAGAAGTGGATTTGACAATTTACGTGCTTGAGGGAATGTGCATTTAATGTGTGTTCCCTCTTGTGTTTACAAGCATATATCCACTCTTATGTATGTGTGTGTGTGTGTGTGTGTGTGTGTGTGTGTGTATATATATTATACATATGTATACAAACTATTTTGCCTTGTTTGCCTTATACACCTATATATATACTTATACAATTATCGTAGTTATTTGTATAAGTTTTCATTTATGCTACATACAACAATATAAACCTCTTATATAAATTTTATTCCCATTTTTAAACGTATATTTTTATTTTAAATTTTTGCCAAAGCTTAAGTACATGCATCTAAATTATATATATATATATATATATATATATATTATATTTAGTATTATAAAGGTAGAGTTTTATTTTAAATATTTTTGAGGGATTTATTTTCAATTTCCAAACAATAGTTTTCCCCTAATTATATATAAATATATATATAAACAGTAATTCACCAGAATATATTATTTGTTTTTAAAATGATAAAAACTTGTATTATCAAAAATTAAGTTAAAGAATTATCAAAGAATAGTGTCAAAATCCCAGGTCGTCACATTCCTCCCTCCTTTAGAACTTTTCGTCCTTGAAAAGGAACGAAGCGAGAATTCTTACTTTTGATGTTTATTATTATTAATTAAATCATTCTTTAAAACATTTTAACTTTCTTGTTCGTTTTATTTTAAAATCTAAAACACTTTTAAAATTTCATAATATTACCAAACTAGCATTATATAAAAATACTTTTCATAAATCGGTGTCTAAACAAGTCCATCCCTGTTGTCAATGAAATTTAATCATACGCTGATCAGGCTTAGGACTGAAAATCTATAAGTACCTAGTAGACCCGTTTCAACACCAAGTAAAAATACTTGGAAAAACTATTGTGAGAATACTATGGAAATCATCACCGCCTCCCAGGATCGTTGTTAGCACAACGATTGCGTCGCTATCCCGGCGAAATCCATAGAAAACTATAGGCATCCACACCCCTCGCTTTCGCTATGGGAACTGCAACAGATCACAGCTACACCAAGGGTTACATTGCTATCCAAGCAAAAACCATGTAACTGTAGACATCAACGTCCTCGAATTATGATGCCAAATGAAACTTCACCACATAGATTGCTGACTCCGCAAAGGTTGCGTCACTATCCCAGTAAAACCCAATGTAGACTGTAAGCACTCAGCGCCACACGAATTCCGCTATGGAACCACGTAGATCGCAATCACCGATGTTACGTCCCTATCCCGGATAAATCAAACGTAGATTGTAGACAATCACTGCCAGTCGACATACGCTATGGAACATGGTAGATCGCAGTTAAAACCAGAGTTACGTTGCCATCACGGCATAACCCCAATGTACCTGTAGGCATTAGCGCCCTCGAATTTCGCTACACCAACCACAATCCACGGGAACTATAGTTTTGTCCGGACATCCTCTGAGATTAAAATTTAGAAACCCCCTTAGGGCTTAAGGCAGAACCATCATGTGGATCTCCTACTATAAGTTTCAAATCTAAGTGGGAGCCCCTTTTTCCCTATAGCATTCTAAAAACATTTCATACTATGCACATATAGTACCTTTCAAATATCACATGTAAACTTCAAAATCGATATCTTAAAATCGATAGTTCTCAAACGTGGCTTTACAAATTCCAAAAATTGCTTTTTTCCAAAACCAAAAGCCTTTCAAAATCCATGGGTTCCGAAAACCTTTTCAGTTCCATTCTCATAAAAACATTCTTATATATAAGATTATTCTTTCAACTTGAATTTTTTCTTGGATCACTTCATACTCATATAAATTCCACTTTATTATTTCAAAGATCATTTCCTTCTGGTTATAGATTCAACAAGGGGAGTTTTTTAATATATAACAAATATATATAACTTTACCTATGCCAAATCAAATATTCAAGTTCGGTTTCCTTTGCAAAGTTATTTGCCACATTTCTTACTCTTATAAGGTAAGTTTTCAGTTATGGTTCTATCCACCCTTTTATTTTAAAAACATCATATATTTCTCAAAATAAACTCTTCCATTTCAAAACCATTTTTGCCTTAATATCTCGATTCCAGCTCAAATTTAGGATCACTCCAATTTCCATTTGGGTTATAACTTCAGTTCATTTCAATTTGTATTTAAAATCGCGATTTAGATATCAATAGTCTCCACTCTGACCAGTTTGAACTTTATAAAATAGCTTGAATAGTTGTAAAATGGTTAAATAGTTAATATAAGATAGTCTGGGTTCCAAAAAGAAGGGTTTGTATAGTAATGGCTTAGAAAATCAAAATAATTTAAACATTTAAGAAAATAGATTTTAAGACCGTTTATAGTAAAATAGTTTATTTGAAAGTAGTTTCAGAGTCCAGCTGGTTCGATTTCCCAATCTCCAACTCAAATCAATTTTCCATTTCCATTTAGATTGATTTATCTAGATTCTTATTCGAATTAACTTCGATTCCCATTCCAAATTCAAATCAATTCCATTATGAATTTGACCTAATTCAACTTCGATTACAATTCCAATTAATTCAATTCAATTCCTACATTAATAATTAAGCAATTATACATTTTCCGTTCAAATTAAAATGTGATTTTATATGAGATCGTACTTCTAAGAAATATTCCACACATTGATAGACTACACACTAGTTGGTTCAAACTATAATGACCCGCAAATCTGTACCCTTTTGAGTCGACACTATCCTCCATCATATCAACTCAAAGTGGATAGAAATACAAACCATTAGAGTTAAAGAAAAAAGAGGTAGAAGAAGAAGATAAAACAACAACACAAAATCTCACAATCGCAGCGGAACAATATATAATATATAACAACAGATTCTTTTACAAAAGAATCTGTAATTGTATAATACTTACAATCATCATAGTACAACACAATCCATAGTACACAATTGGACAGTCACAATAACTTGTCCCTATATTGCGGAAATACAAATCTACGGAAATACGCCTCGTCATCCAGCTTGTCTCCTGAACTCCACAGCATCCTATCTTGTATCTGTAATACTCGATCTGACTCGAGCATTATAATAATATAACACTCGAGTCAGTCTGAAAAACCAACGTGAGAAAACACACTCGATTGGATTATTAAAGTTTGAAAATCCTTTGAAATCAAAGGTATCTCGTAAGACCACGCCACAAATAAACATACCGGGTTTTTACCTTACGATAACCAAAATATATTTTTTAAAATCCGTTTGATTTTATAATAGTGTCTATAGAAAGTAAAATAGAATGTAGCTGAAATGCTTGCATCTCACGTTCCAGCATAGTTGGGCACAATCAAAACCGTACAGGAGCTTATTGGATATTGGATTTCACACAATGGTAGCGCTACTGGGGTACCGCCCGTCATATTACCTGGCCTAGATTAGCGTACCGAGGACCACTTTCGATCCCTTGCAACACAAGACCGGAGCTACCCCTTACTGGATAGTCCAAATTAGATCACCCTACGGTTGAGATCAGCAACCGCCCACTAAGCCGAGATCAAAAAGGTAGATCTAGACAGGGATGACCTTACCCTACTTGGGTGCTACCCACTTAGCCTTGTTGTACCTCCCTTGTTTTAGCCATTCCCGGTTGATGAGGCTTAAGGCAAAGCATTACCTTTTTAAAGATCTCATTTACTTAGAATGCTCACCGTCCTCCTGACGATGTTCTGATAGCATTCGTCCATAAAAGTTGCCCTGGGTCTGGACAAACCGAATCATCGCCTTTATCATCTTGACGTTCTTCATTCGCAAACGTTCAAACCGGATCGAAGTGGTTTTCAGATAATTAAATCGGATCCCGGTCTCTTCGAAACGATCAGCGCATTGGCCAATATTGATAGTCGGTTATTTAACTATCAAATTTTATAATCATTCAACCAATTATTTTATTTCCACTGAAAAGCACCAAGTCTTAATAATTTAGATTTTAAATAATTAAATCACTTTATCCAAAATAATATACTTAATATTTAAAATAAAAATTCTTAAATCGCTTTATTCAAAATAATAGTTGTGAAATTTTGTAATAATTTCCAAGTAAAACTTTAGCCAAAACTACTTTTAAAATAAAGCTATTATATAAAGCATAAATATTAAATAATTATCCTTTTAAATCATAATACCACTTTAACCTTTAAAAATAATTAACTACTAAAATTAACTTAAATAAATATTTACTTAAACAATTTTAAAAAAACTAAATAATAATTTTTTCTAAAACATTCTTTCAAAACCACTTTTAAAACTTCTAATTTATACTTACAATTCTCCTTAGAAATTATACTAGGCTTTTCAGGAAATTACACTTTTCATTCCAACATAGCCCATCAAATCATTTATAAATCCTTCTCAATTCATCCCAGTTTAATTTACGTCTCAATCCCATAAATTTACTTTTCCACGCTTCTAAAAATAAAACTAATCCTTTACTTTTAAAATGATTTACTCATTCATTTTATAAATTCCCACTGTGAATTTAAAATCCCAAATATCCACTGATATTTATTTCAATTAATTTATAAACCCCGTTTATAAATCTCATAACCTCGTTCCCCTTTTAATCACTGTTTCAAAAACACTTAATCGAATTCCAAATTTATCTTCTAGAATTAAATTCCATTTTAAAGTCTATTTCTCGATTTATCTAAATTTATTACAAAATCCATTAATTCTAGTTTTACTCCTCTATTATGATTTAAAACCTTATTTAAATCTACAATATCAATTTCATACTCTATTTCAAAATTTTCCTTTTATTTTTTCCAACTCACTTAAATCTTATACTTAAAAATATATTTCTTCGTACTTACAACAATATGGCTTAAGTCCTTATTCTTATAAAAAAAATCCCTTTTTTCACATTTGTTCAAAATCCTTATTTTTCCCATATCTCGGAATTTATTATATAGAATTTAAAAATCAAATATTTACTTTCCCAATTTTTTCCCTTTTTAAATTTATCCATCTTTACTATAAATTTTCTTACTTTAAATTTCCCCTTTTATTTCCCTTTAAAAATTAAATATTTATATTTTTAAAATGACACAATATATCCAGCAATATATTAATATCAAATAAATTAATTTTTCAACATAATATATCACAGATTATCCAACATTTCATATAACTGAATACGAGGATAAATTCAATATTTTTGAGGAATCCAGTTGGATCCCTCCAACCTGTTTCCCTGCATCCACAAATTTTAGCACAATATAAAATACTAATCCCACTTCGAGATTGAATATCGTGGTATATAGGGTCATTTGCTATTATGCGGGGCGCATAGGGTCTCTTCCGCTATATAATGCGGGAATATCAACCACTCCAATATATATACTACTATATATAGTATCACATCTAGACTGATAATAAATTATCAATTAAATCAATCAACCAATAATTTAAATTTTAACTATTTAAATTAGCTAGTTATCCAACTTGAGTGAGATTAATCACCTTTGACTTTTGTTTTGCAATCCGACCCAAATCGGCTATTTCCTTCATGATTTAGGACCTTGTTCAAATATTATATGATTTATTAATATTTGAACAAATCGAACAATTAATTACCATTTATTATTTTAATTCAAACTAATAATATTATTTAAACTGATAATTTCCCTTTTAAAAACCTTTTTGTAACTATAATAATTTAAATAAGTTTATTAAACAAATTAATCGCTATAATACATTATTTAAAATAAACTAGCAGATTTAAAAATGTGTATATGTATCTTAATTTATTTTTTCCATTTCCAATTGCATATAAAAATAATCTATATATAGGCTTAAAAATCCAAATTTTATATAAACTCTTATATTCCAAAATCTTATGTATATATATACACATGTTTTCTGTTTTAAACCTTATATATATCTTTAAAATAAAGCCGACCTTACTGTACAATTTCTTCCTAGTATATATACATATATGTGATTTAATAAAATAAAATAAAAATACCTTACTGTAAAATTTTGTCTTTTCTGTTTTTTCTTCTTCTCTATATTATGTATATATTTCACGGACAGTAAAAAAGAGTTTTCTGTTTTACTTTACATTTTTTTTCGATTTGTAAGTATACATTTTATCAAATCGAGTTTAATTAAAAAATGAATAAATAAACAAATAAATAAAATCGAATACCTTACTGCCCAAAATCCTGCTCAGGCAAACCCTCCGACCTCGCGACACCCTGCTCCTCCCACATCACCACCATAGATCTTGCCCTCAACCAGACATGCCTTGCGACCACGAACACCCTGCCGAACAATAACCCGAACCATCGATATCACCTCCATTCGACAATGCGATCTCGCGCCTCCTCCCTGGCAACTTGACTCGAGTCTCCCCTTAAATTCGCGAACTGGATTCGCGAATGAAACCCTGGGTAAGAGAAACACGCAACTCTCTCTCCTTTTGCAATGAATTTGAATTTCGTCCGCCCCTTGAATTTGAGAGGTATATGAATTTGATTTCATTTCAGTTTTGTATACACTTTCTTTTTCTTTTTTTTAAATGCGAATTTGATTCAAGAATGAATCTGAAAGGAGGGAGGGAGAGGAAGTCATTCGAACGAGAAGACATCGCAATTTTCTTATTTGGCCATTATTTGATTTGAATTGAAAAGAAGAAGCGGCCTTTTTTATTTTTCTAAACAATGAAGAATTTCTCTAAATTGCTCGCATGATATAAAGAAGAGGGAGATAAGACCGGTCGCGTGTTGAATAGGAAAAAGGGGACAAGAAATGTACTTGCTATGAAACGGCAGGAGACAAATTAGGCGGTAGGGTGGCTGGGAGAAGAAAGAAGGGAAGTGGATGTGAAGGGAAAAAGGGTTGATGTGAAAAGAATTCAGTTGTTGGTCGACTAAAGTATAAATATATATGTATAAATCCAAATCGTCTCAATTTACACAGTCTAAAATTTCAGACCCCTAACGAGGCATGCCGCTGGGCGTTTATAATGTTATATCACTATTTCGAACGCAATGGAAAAGGTTTCGAGTCCCAATTCGATCGTATGGAGAAGATAGTTTTTTGGATCCAATATTATATTGAATTTTCGATATAGATTTCAGCGTGTTTATATATCGTACAATCACACAACAACTCCAAACGCTATAGAAATTGAAATCAGATAATAATACAATATTACGAATCCAATGGAACTAGTTTCATTGAATTCCGAGATTGTGCCTCAGAAGGCTATTTTTAAATGTCAAGTTAAACGATATATTCTCAAAACTGAACAAAACACTTTTAAATTCAATTTTAAAACTTCCATTACCTTCAGTATCATCAATATACATTTTATACGCCTTCAAATTATTTTTTTACAAGCATGAAATTTCAGATTTCATATTTTACCCAACTCCCAATTATTCAATAATTTAATTATCCAATAATTGGTTACATTTGAAATTCGAGTCAAAAAATTAACTTTTAAATATCTAAAATCAATTAAATATTCCAATTTCAAATATCCAAAATTCCAGGTCATTACACAAACATTACATCCATTAATCCATCATAAAGTCCTTACAAAAGTCATAAATCTATATGCCTTCACCACCACCTAGGGGTTTGGAAAAGAACAGAGCCCTAGCATTCTTTATAAAAACCCTCCCTACGGACTTCCTTCCAATAGGCAAAGCCTGTACATGCAATTTTCAACAGGATGTCCCCATTTATAGCATTGGCCACAAAAGGTCTCTACCCTTTCATCTATCTGGATAACTTCCACGCCTCCCGCAAGACGTTCCACAACCTTTCTTTTCTTCCGCCTCTTGGGACAATTCCTAGCGATGTGTCCTGACATTTTACAATGATAGCAAATAGTCGACTCGTCGACTGGTATTATGTGTTTGTGATTCCCTTTCCTCACTTTAGGGTAATGGTTTATAAAATATCCTTTCTCATGACACTTAAAGCATAAGATCTCAAAGTGAAACCATTGGGCTGTATTTTCAATTCCTTCCTTATTTTACAACACTTAGCTGCGTAATGACCTTTATTGTAACATCTGTAACATGTGACAATATCATAAGGCCCTGATCCAGCCCTTTCCTTAACCCTTTTCTCATATTCCAGTATAGCATCTTCTCGTTCCTTACGTGCAGCTGCTCTCTGCTCCCTATGTCTTGCCTTCCATTCTTCCCTTTTAGCCATCGCTTTCTCTTGGATTGGATTTCTAGTAGGACTTCCTAACCTATAATTTAGACTCTGATTAGTCGAATTTTCAGCTTTTATTCTTATTTCCAAATATATATAATATTATTTTTATTTTATTTCTTTATTATTCCATCCATTAATGCGATGATCTAGTTCATTTTGATTTTCCAAAATTCAAAATCTGTTTTATTTCAAAAGCCGTTCGAAATTACCCATACATAATCTCCTATCAAATCCATACTTCTCCTTTCAATTTAATCTATTTAACTTCCTAAGTTAAATTTCAATTTTACCTTGAAATTTCCCATTTCACATTATAAGCTCAAAACTAATTTAACTGGCCCTGGGTTAAATTTCAATTCATTTAATCCATTCAGTCCATTTAACCGTACTCAATTTAAATTTTCCATTCCAAGTTTAAATTTCTTATCAATATCCTTTCCCACCTACAAGTTCAAAAACTTATTTCTCTTTGGGTTATGCATCTCATTCTAAGGGGAATTTCAGAATTCTTTTAACGCCCAGCTATTTATGTCAAATTAACTTTGAAATCATATATGTATCTACATATATATGCATATTTATCCCATTTACATATCAAATCAAACTTTAAATTTTAAACCATTCGTGGGTTTTATCCAAAACAAATTCATCTTTAAACAATTCTTGTTTTAAAACAAAGATTTCTATATTCAAAAATATTCTAAAAATATTACTTATCATTTCCTTAATTGAAACAATTTCAAAAAATTTCTGGGGCTTAGATTTAAAAATTCATAATTTAAATCCATTTTAGTTTGTAAGTCATACTTATATAAGTCCTTACTTCCTTAACATTCCTATTTCATCATTGTTTATTCTATAATAAACATCGTTTATTAAGACATAATACCCAATCTATGAATATTACCATGTCTAGAAATCAAATACACCATATGTTCCATCATAATTTACTGGAAAAATATAATCAGTGAACTTATTTCAAATACTTTGAAAATTCCTTTGAATTTTACGGGATTTAAATTCAGGTTTGAATCCATTTTTTAGTTTAACTTATTTGTATAGTTAATCCTTACCTAAATTTCTGTCTGGTTTTATGTGTTTACCACCTAAATCTTATAATCTTATTAAATTTTAATAACAACCAATTACCTTCACATACATAATAATTAGGAAAAAGATTATTTCTTTACATATAGCAAAATATAACCTTTATGTGTAAAAAAAATTGACCATTTTTTAAAATCATTAAATAAGAAAATAACAAGTACACCCTCATATAGTCCTCTTAACTCATTCTAGGGCACTACTGACTCTATCTCTAATGAGTTATCCCCACCAGAGCCAAGGTTCTCGCTTAACCTTTAGCTTTGATACCAAGTGTAACGGCCTGAAGATTTTTGACCCCGAAAATCAACACTAATACGTCCACTGTATATATAGTGCCGAGCAATCGAGTGCCGAAAATCCCAGACTGTTAGGGTTTAGAAGAAAAAAGAGATAGAATAAGAACAGGAAACAACAGCACTGAATCTCACAATCGCAGCAAAACAAAATATAATATAAAATAACAGCATTTAAACAAAGAAAAGATGTAACCGTCAAATTACATACAAGATATCAGAGTACAACAAATCTAGACAGTTATAACAACTTGTCCTCAACTACTGTCTATACAGCCTATAATACACAGCAGAATCTAATCTATACGTCTCTGCCATCCAACTCGTCTCCTGAGCTCCAAACATCCGAACCTGAAAATATGTAATACTCGGTCTGACCCGAGCATTACAATAAAGTAACACCCGAGTCAGGCTAGAAACCACCATGAGTAAACCGGTTTAATAAGAAATACCGAAGTTATCAAAACCTTTGGAAACCAAGATGACTCGTTCAACAAGACAAATTTTTATCTCATTTTATAACCAAAACACTTTTACCGAAATCCATTGATATTGTAATACTGTCTACAGTACAATACTTATTTAAAATATTTGAATTTGTGAACTTAACCCAATCCTAGCCTATTAAACTCTATAATCAAACCATTAAAGATTTGTAGTGATTGTTGAGTCGACGTGGTTCCGGATAAAGCTAATATCCGATCCCGGCTTCTTCGAAAACCAAGCGATATCTATTAAAGCCAAGTTGTTTTTAACAAAACAATTCAATTCAGAATACCCCGTTCACATATAAGTTCCATCACAATATCTATTTAATTAAAATGCCTCACGTTTTATATTTAACTGTTTAGTTCATGGTGTTCAATATCATAGAATAACTGGAAAGAACATACTAGAGAAAACAAGGTAATTTAAATGTACTGAACCATTTTTAAACCATCTGTAGACTGTATTAATTAGTCACACAATTATCTAATTAATTTAAACAAAATTAGTTACCCTTTCAAATCCTGCTTACTTATTATTAAAATTAATTACAAACTATTTATTTTACATTAAATAAATTCTATAAATTAACCAATAATTAACATATATACATTAACCTAATGTTTAATTAATCTAAAGTTTAAATTACTTTCTTTACATTAACCATAAACTAATTTTGTATTTCAAATTTATTATTAAATAAGTGTATTAACAAGGGGTTAACAAGTTAAACAACTCGGTTCCTATATTAATAAAAATCAGGGAATTTAGGGCTTAAAAGTAAATAGTTTTAAGTAATTTGATTTTTGAAAACACTTAAGAATATTTTAGTTTTATTTTTATTTTTTTAGAAAACCGGCCCACAGGCCCAAAACCCAGAACACAGAAAATCCCCTACCCTCTACTCTTCTCTTCCCTTTCTTTTGCTAATTCCTTCATATCCTATCCCTACCTGCTACTCATTTGCACGAACCTGGTGCACGTGCATACCAAACCGGAGCCACGAAGACCACCGGCGACCCCACCTCCGAGTCACCATCGACCCTCTTGACCTTCCCGACTACCTAGAATCACACGGCAATGCCAGAAACCCGAACGAGCTAAACACCACCACCAGGTAAAACACCCAACCTCCTATTTCCACCTCGCATCGCCGTCACTGACCACTAGAACTCACGCCACCTCGCCTGAAGCTTCGCCTAGCTCCCCTCTTCCTTTTCCCCCTACACCGCATCATCCCGTCGCCACCACGACGTTGCGATTTCCAAGAAAACAGCCTCGACCAAAAATAGTGCCCAAACCCTATTCGTCCTACGACCCAACGACTCGCCAACCAGGAAATCACACCGCCATTTTTCTAGAGACCACCAACCACCCAGCTTCCTCTGGCCATAACCCCAACGCCACCAAACACCGCGATCGCCAGAAATCAACCCACGACCAAACTTTGGCCATCACTCCCTACCTCACTAACCACGCTACGAATAATCATGTTAGAGCTACCTAAATTAATTATTTCTAAAGCCGATTCCAGTTATGTAGGTGAAACCACAAATTAACATGATCAAATTTTCTTGAAATATTCACTTACTTACTGTACATCCTCTTTACAGTATTTCTACTTGATAATATTCTATGCAATTATTTTTAAAATTAAGTATACTCTAACATAATCATAAATCCTTCAAGCATCATGTGCTAAAACTATCTAGATGAAGAGATATGGATTTTTGAAAGTTTGAGCATACTAGAAGTAAGAAACAGAGGCAAGAAATGTATACAGGCTTTTACATACATCCATACACAGGCATATACACATTTATTTCTATGCAACACATGTTCAAAAACTATTTTTTTTCTATTTCATCTTTAAACATAATCATAGATTCATAAAAAGATTTGTTTTTGAAAAGAGGTTTACTCACTGTAATGCTTTTTACAGAGAACAATATGTTGTTTGAAAAACTGCTAACTTGCTTGAATTCTGATGATCTTCCTGTTGAGTTGTTTTGTTTATTTTAAGTTGAGAAATGGAAGAAATGTTTATCTGTAGTTACACTTAGTTCGAATAAATGAAATAAAAGAAAACAGTGGAGGTATATATAAGAAAGTATACTGCTGTATTCCACTATGTAAAGTAAGTTTTCTTTTTGCTTTTTCTTTTAATTTTTTTCCTATTTTTTTCTTTGGTCAGCAATTTTCTTTAACCTGATTGGATTTTGTGAAAAGGATGTGATTTACTAGAAGTGGATTTGATATTTTATGTGCTTGAGGAAATGTGCATTTAATGTGCGTTCCTTCTTCTGTTTACATGCATATATCCACTCTTATGTGTGTATGTATATATATATATATATATATATATATATTATACATATGTATACAAACTATTTTGTCTTGTTTTCCTTATACATCTATGTGTATATTTATATAATTATCATAGTTATTTGCATAAGTTTTTATTTATGTTACACACAACAATATAAAACTCTTATATAAATTTTATTCCCGTTTTTAAACATATATTTTTATTTTAAATTTTTGCCAAAGCTTAAGCATATACATCTAAATTATATTCATATATATATTATATTTAGTATTATAAAGGTAGAGTTTTATTTTAAATATTTTTGAGGGATTTATTTTTAATTTCCAAACCATAGTTTTCCCCTAATTATATATATACGTAGATAAACGGTAATTAGCCAGAATATTTTTTTTAAATTATAAAACTTGTATTAAAAAAAATTAATTTAAGGAATTATCAAAACAATAGTGTCAAAATCCTGGGTCGTCACAATATCGAAAATATATAATCCTAGATTATTTAATTAAACCATTGATAGTGCTGACTCTATATGGTATGATGCGCAAATCTAAAAGAATTCTAAGCACTCTATCAAAATATAGATTTTGGTGGTCATAAATAAGGGTTATGATCCATCGACCTTGACTATATCTTTATGAGTAAGACTAATGCGGTTGAAATTAAATAAGCAATGTTGATAAAATACAAATTTCAATTGTTGAAATTAGCGTAATAGATTAGATATTTAATATGTTCGAGTCAATTCGGATTTGCTCATAAAATTATCGCTTGGTAAGTCCTAGTTTTTTGATACATATGTATTGAAACAGAAAATTCTAAATAACAATTTACCAATAAGCTATTTACACATATTGAACAAACATGTCTCAAAGTCAGTGGGAGCAATATCGAGTTTGTGAGTCTTTGGATATGATCCAATAAATGATACGAAAGTATCATTTTATAAGCATCAAGATTGAATAGGTACTTTGATAGAAATATCAAATAGTTTGATTTTCAGACAAAATGTTTTGAGAATTTTTTTGTTAACATATACATATAAATTATATTTAGATTTGTTGACTAAGATCTGTTATCAGACTGTTTTACTAAATTAGATTACTACATGTTTGGTAATAAATCTTAAATTGATTATAATTGATTTTTTTGAGTTGATTTATTAATTTTAAAGGACTCATTAACAATACGTATATAAATATTTTTAAATATATGTATATGTATATGTATGTATGTATATTTATGTATAAATGCATACACATACATATATGTACACTATATTTATGTATAAATAAACATGAATCAATATAATAACATATTATTATATAGAATATACTTTGGACAAATTTTTTTATAAAAAAATATCTATGTTTGATTCTACATTAAATTTTTAACATTTACAAATTGGTTACATTTGGATTTATTGATTGAGATCTATTTTCAAATTGATTTACTAAATCAGATCACTACATGTTTGGTAATAAATCTTGAATGGATAATAGTTGACTTGGCTGTATTAATTTATTATATTTGGAGGATTCATTAAATAATACATACACAAACATATTTAAGCATATATATATATACACACACATACACACGCACACAATTAGTTAATAATACATACATACTTTTGTTGTTGACTATTTACATCCTTATATCATGATGCCAATTGATTATTATTTATATGTTGCATTAATTAAGTTTACCCAATGAGAAATTAAATCAATCATCTTTGTTACCCTTTATCTATTTCTCATATTTCCTTTATGTGTTTAACTATCCATTTATTTCTAGTTATATGTCTAACATTGTCATCAATTAATAGCATTTATCTTATGTTGTTCTTACAGAATTTACACTATAATATATATATTTGTTTATACTCACATTCATGTCATATATATATATATATATATATATATATATATATATATATATATATATATGTTGCTAATTAATGACATTCATTTAATTAATCAATTTAATTAAAGAGAGATAAATGTAAGGTTTCTCTCTCCATGTAAATAATTTGCCCTTCATTAATTGAATAAGTTAACAAGGAAATGAAATGTTTTCTTCTCTAAATATATTTATGCCCCCTCATTAATTCAATAACTTAAGAGATAGAAAATGAAAAGTTTTCTTCTCTAAATAAATTTAATAAGTTACCTTACACACAAATATGTACATAAGAGTATAGTTGATATACTCTAATTTACATACACATTAAATTAAATTTCAAACTTTATTTCTAAAACTAAATAAAATAAAGATTTTATTCAAAAGAAAACTTATAAAATTTCTAAGTATATTTAGATTTCATAGGCCCATTAAAGATCCAAATGGCTAATTTTTTTGAAATTCGCTCATTTCTTCCGCTGCCGGCTAACCCAGTTCCTTCAGACTCGTGTACATCACCAACACTACTAGAGGAACCTTGTGGACTATGTGATGTTACATCAACTACTTTCTCCTCACAAGCATTTACAAGTACTCTACTCTCTCTACTACTTGGAAAAAATGTGGGAATAACTTCCTTTTCTTTTGATTCACCATGAACCAAATTCGAAACATCCGATGTGCTCTCATTCTCCTTGAACAAAGCGGACTCATCAAAAGCAACATGATGATAATTCACAACCTTCTTCGTTTTCAAATTCTGAATCAGATAGCCCTTTACACCATCCATATAGCCAGGCAAGACCCCTTTGAAAGCTCTAAGCTTAGGCTTATCATTTCCTAGATCGTGCACATAAACCGGACTATCAAACACACGAGGATAACTCAAGTCAATTCTCTTTCCCTTTCATACTTCCTCCGTAATTTTGTTACCAGTAACCAAGCATGGAACTCGGTTAATAATATGCACCGCGGTTAAGAAAGCTTTGGCCTAAAATTCCTTAGACAAACCCGATGTCAATCTCAAGCATTGAGCTTTCTCAAGTGGAGTACGGTTCATCCTTTCCGCTACACCATTCGATTGTGGATCTTCCGATGTAGTAAAGTGCCTCCGAATACCATAATGCTTGCAAAACTCCAAGGATTCTCCGGAAACATACTCTCCACCATTGCCGGACCTTAGAACCTTTAAAGACTTGCCACTCTCATTCTCAACAAGAGCTTTCCATGCTTTGAACTTTGCAAATGCCTTCAACTTGGCCTTCATTACATACACACATACCTTTCAAGAAATGTCATCAATAAAAGACATATAATAGCTAGCTCGCTCCAATGAAGCTACCGGTGCCCGTCCCCAAACATCCATGTGAACATACTCAAGAACCTTTCTTGAATCATGTTTTCCCTCACCGAATGAAACTTTAGTTTGCTTCCTCATGACACATACATCGTAAAACTCTAGTTGTTGAAACTCTAACTCTAGTTGTTGAAACTCTCTTCATCGATCATGAATATCCAAACTCCTCTTCGAGACAAGACCTAACCTCAAATGCCACAATCTAGTCACATCTAAGCCATTAGAACTATCAACTTCTACACAAGTTTTACCTTCAATAGTCACTCTTTGAAGCAAATAAACATCATAAGTCCTAGCATCTTTCATCACTATAAGTGCACCCTTAGAAATCCGCAAGCTGTCACTCTCAATAGTGATCTTACAACCTAAAGAATCCAGCTGCCCCAAAGAGATAAGAGACTTCTGAAGTTTTGCAGCATAGCATACATTAGTGAGAGAACGAATCATTCCGTCAAACATCCAAATTTGCACAAAACTAATGTCTTTCGACTTACAAATAGAAACATTACCCATAAAAATTGAATTTCTTTGTTTGTCAATTTAAGAAGAAAAATAATTCCTATTCGGCGTCATATGATAAGATGCCCCCGAATCGAGCACCCATTCGTTGCCCGAAACATCTGATGTTACCGCCGTTAACACATCTATGTCTCCCTCATCAATTCCACCGCTATGAATGAAGATGCTACTTTCTTCTTGCCTTCTCCTTGTCCGTACATTCATTCTTTCAATAAACGAGCTTCTTACAAATATAGCACTTGCCTTTTCTTTCCTTCGACTTTCCACTCCAACCGGGGTTCCTTGATTTAGAACGCCAACGGCTCTCCTTGTTCACATATCTCTCCTTCTCCACAAATAAATTATGGCCACTACTAGCACTACTACTTCCATCACCCAACTCCTTCATTTGATCCTGTAACTTTTCGCTAAGAAAACCCGTTTTGACATCATCTAGAGTTAAAGTATTCCGGCTATAGATCAAACTATTTGAGAAACCCATATAATGGTCTAGTAATGAACACAACAATATCATCGCCTTTTGCTCTTCGCCAATCTTCAAATCTACCGCATTTATCTTCATTAGCAATCATCAAACGTATTCAACTGCACCTTAAGCGAAATACCTTCCTTCATCTTATAAGTGAAGAATACTCGCAACAAGATCAAATGATTAGTTAGTGACTTCTTCATATATAACTCCTCCAACTTGTCTCATATACCCTTAGCGATAGTTTCATCATTAATTTCGGAAAAACATTCTCCCCCATAGCAAGTTGAAGTGTAATGAATGTCCACTCTTCCATTTCCTCTCTTTCAACATCTAAGATGTCTTCCAACAACAAATGTGTGTAACACTACCCAATGCACTCGATTCTGCCTTAGAACCGCTTTTATCTTCCATTGCCACTTTTCAAAACCATTATCTCTATTCCACTTGTCTACAACCAATTGTGATCTCGAAGCCACGTACGATCCATGTACATAAGGCGCTACAACACTTGGATTAATCATTGAGGAACTACCTGAGGTATTATCGGATTCCGACATTTCTACAACCACCTACCAATACCAAAGCTTCGTATCAAATGTTATGAGAAATTATAACTCGAGACCACTCAAATCAAAATCCTAAAGCACAACGGAAAACAAGACCATGGCAAGAAGTGTAAAAAACAACCAATCAATATCTCAATCCAAAACTCAATTAATCACAATCTCCAAACAAGTAATAGAAAATCAAAACAATAACGATAAAATAAATCACACCGATTTACAGTAGTTCCACTAACGTCTTATTGGTGTACATCCACTTTGAAAGAGAGCCTTTATTAATACCTATGAGAAGAGTACAAGAGATCGATTGCAATGATCAAAATTCTAATACAATTGATTTGTGGAGAAGAGAATTGAAGAAAATTAGGTTTAGATACTCTAATTAATGGAGGCTAAAATCCTTGATTAAACCCTTAATCTCTTCGCCTGCTCCTATATCCGAATCCAGAAAATAGCTTATATAACAAAATAGAAAACTTAGGCAAAATTTCAAAATTGTCCCTCCGAATATCACAAATCTTCACACCAAAACCCAGGCTGAAAAATGTCACAGACGTCTGTCACTTTATGACAGTCGTCTGTCATATGTTTTGGGAAGACTCTCCTAAAACCATAGATGTTTGTCGCAAAGTGATGAACATCTATCCCCAGTCTTGGGTTCCAAAACCAATTATCACATATGTCTGTCACTTTATAACAGACGTCTCTCATCTGATGTTGGTCACAACACTCACTTACTTCACCATATCTTCCTTCTTCGAGCTCTGATTTGCGAACCGTTTTCACCGTTATAAATCTACTTCCGATCTCTTCAATTCTCCATATAGCATCGCCAAAATTCAATGGTGAATTTATTAAAACTATATATAACAATCTATATGCAAAATTTGTATAATATCAGTAGCTATATTTTTTAATTCTAAACTATAATATATAATTTTGATAACATTAGTAACTATTAGTCCGCAGGTGTGGCATAATGGAAAAGGTGCGCTTAGGTTTGATAACAAATCTAGCTAGGTTGGAGCCCTGTCTTGCACACATTCTCGCAAAAAGTACCTTGCAATTATAGGTTTCATTATTGAAGTGGACATATACAACTTAATTCCCCTCGGTAGTTTACCAGTCCGTCGGGTTCTCTTGAGTATATTAAAAAAAAACATCAGTAACTATTAACACTATGCCAGCATCATTTGATTATATACAAAATTTATTAAAATGAATTTGTTAAAACTAAAGTTATAAAAACTATAAACAATGCAACAAATTGCACAATTATAACTAACTTTACATGTAATTAAAAATTTATAAGCATTGATCAAACTATCTTGATATGTAACGCAATTATAACTTGTTATGTAACTCATCTCTGATTAATTATATAGCACCACCATTATACATATCACGTAAGACTGTAAACTTTTAAGTGAGGCAAGCTAAGAGATTTAATTTATACATATGATTAAACAAAAAAAGTTGCAAACCAATAAGAGATTTAATCCGTACATAATTCCTACCCATAATTACGATTTATACGTCAATCAAGAAGTATCAACCAATTTTATTGATTAAAACCAAGAATTTAACAACAAACTAAGTAATAAAGACTGAAATCAATGGATTCTAACTTACTTATACCGATGAGTGTTACGGCACGTGCGTAGCAAGTGGATCATTTTTCTACAAATTGTATATGTTTAACACATAGAAGTGAAAATGATTTGCATAATTATTTAGCCATATTTTATGTTAAAATCATGTGTAGTTAGTTTTAACTTTATTTATATTATTAATTAATAAAGAATGGATCTGCAAAGAAAGTTTATTTGTTACATCCTATATTTAAATGATATTAAGATTTGGTAATATCCGTAGAGATGCGTTTTGAATTTGTAAAGAAACTTTGATTGTTAGATCTTATTTGTAAGTGATGTTAAGGTTGAGTAATATCCGTAGAGGAGCGTTTTTGGTAGTTCATGCTAACACCGAGAAGGTGTGACAACGAAGGTATCACAACTATTACTAATGATTTACAATTTCACATTCGAATGTATACTTTTACATGTTGACACCGGCATAGTGTAGAGAGATTCGATGGCTAGCATATACATCAGTCGTCTGAGATTAAAGATGCAGTGCTACCTAATATTGTATTACTATAAAAAAATTGAGGTAACTAGACAAGTACTATCCTTTCTTAGGTATGGAAAGTATGATGGCCGAAAGCATATTGAGACGGTGGATAATTTTTTCAATAAAAATATATGTTTGAAACGTTTACCTTCTTCACGATCCTGCCTTGAAAAGTTGTTTATTATGTCTTTAAATATTGTATAAAATGTGACGACTTTAAACAGTTTATAAGCAGTTTATAAGCACTATAAAATGTTTATAGAAACTACATTTAAATTGCTTTCAGTTTATAAGCATTGTAAATTATTTTTATAAGTAGTTTGCATGTATTGATTTCTTGCTCTACACAATTAAAGAAGTTCTTGAACCCATTATACTACTGCAAAAGATGACTCAATCATAAAGATGAATCAACTTTGGCGTAAAAAGATGCGCTGCAGATATATATGAGCAGGAACATGCAGCCGTAATGTGTGTGTATATTACTAAACTATGTAAATACTTGTGAAAAGACAGTTCCGAACCAAAACATTTTCAAGTAAGTTGTTGCTGTCAAGTGATTTGCTACGTTTTTTCATATATCAAAATCAAAATTAATATTACTCGCCTATTTATAAACTTCTAAAGAGCATTTGATGAATGGCGAAGTGTTTCACTTGCTTTCTCTGAGACCATGTACAGCTCCTTGCCTTTTGCAACCTTTGCAACGTAGCTAAAGTCATCTGGTTTGGTTGTGGAGATAAGATAATGAAATTCCAAATGGAAGAGAAATATCTGTTTGAATCATCAACCCCTAATAACAACGTGCAAAAGCTATATTTTAGCGCGATAAATTACAAAGGTAGATGTAGAAGACTTATTAAGATTTTTAAAATGTCAAGTACTACAATTTTATTGTAATAAGTTATCGTCCGTATGTGTAAAATTTTCTTACATAATCTAAATGAATAAGAAAGCAACTTTTCAATTGTTAGAAAACGTAGTCAATTATGAATCGTACATGTAAATATGTGTTGCCATCTTAATTATTTATAATTTGGTATATAATTTTAAGAAAAGCAAGAAAGGGTATTCTATTACGATCAAGGATAATTATGTAACTTTGAAAGTTAAATGAAGATTCCGATTCTATAATAAAAATTATGGATGAAAAATAATTTTGTACGTTAAATATAGATTCCTATTCTATAACGAAAATTATGGATGAAAATTAGGTGGGATAGTCAAATCAATTCATAGGGTATGATTGAAAAATAATTTGGACAAAAAAGTGAATGCTTATAAAATGTTCAAATGTTTCAAACAATAAATTATTGTCAATGACAAAATTTCACCGCTTTTTAGCCTCAAGGACAGACCTTCAATATTTTATCCTTAATGACAACTTTTTGTAGGTATCAGTTTTTAGTTATTGATAGCAGTTTTTAGGTATCAGTTTGTAGTTATCGGTAGCAGTTTTTAAGTATCAGTTTTAGCTTGGTAGCAGTTCTGTTGTCCACATGAATAATTTTGAAAAATGTTTGTCCTTATGAATAATTTTTAGAAGAATGTTTGTCATATTGAGGTCGTGTCCAGGAGATAAAAAATATACAAATTTTTATCCTTTAAATCAATTCCTCATGTTTCAAATCAGTGGAAAATATTTATTCTAACAAAAGATCGGAAAGAAACTTCTGTATATGTTACAATTTTTATGAATGAATCTAGACTTCTCCAAGTTTTAATATTCACAAAACAGAACCGAAAAAGGATATATCTTCCAACCAATAATGAAAAGATCCGTAAAATTCTTGTATAGAAAAATAAGCCCATAAATATATCTTTTTGATTCATTATGTCCTTAACTCTTCATCATCTATTTGATTGAAGCATGTAACCGTATAACAACAGTTGTGATTATTGAGGTTGTTAGATGCATGTGTGTGTAGGCAAACATGCGCGCACGCGCACATGTATCCATGTACATATGCAACTTTCAAAAAGAAAATATTCATACATATGTGTGTAATGTTACATGTTTGATAATAGGAGTAATGCAACATGAAAGTAGAAAAATCCTCTAGGTGCTAATTTTCAGTATAAACATAAGACCTGTTCTTTAATTAAAGCAACAACATCTAAAGAATATAATATTTTAGAAATCATGTTTGCTATTAATAAACGATCATTACATGGATACACAAGATGAATAATTAAATTGGGCTGTGAATAGTGATAAATAATTAAGCATATGCAATGAAGTGGATATGATTAAAATTTAAATGTATCAAGCGTTGGAATGGCCACGAAGCTTATAACTAAAAAGGATGATCCAAAAAAGTGTCATGAATTTAAATACAATATCAGACAAGACCGGTAAGACTTAATAACTAAAGTAATAATGTTGTGTATAATGAACTGTCATGAATATTTAAAGAATAAATGTTGTGTATATAACTAAAGCAATAAAATCCACCTTGAAAACACAACGAATATGCAACTCTGGTGGGAACTGGGAAACAGGTTCTACGAAGAAATTCTATAATTTTTTCATACGTATAATTGTTTATCAAAACGAAATAGAATTATATATTATAATGCTATTTCTCATTTTTGACAGAAACCAAGGTTATTATTCCCTAACCTAAAATACATATTAGAAATTCTCTTATTGCAATATTTGTTATCATGTTCACTGGTCCCTTCAATAAATATTTTAGAACGTTATGGATTGTTTGGAACAATATCTTTGATCAAAGTAATGCTGTTATTTAGTTTCATTGTTCAAGTAAAAGTGAAAATTAGCATGACAAACATCAGCCCAAACCAATCACCTACTGAAAGCTCACTGTTGGTTCTTAGTGCTCATTAACGGTTCTTCTTTTGGGTACTTCAAAAGGGGTAGGGGACTGCGTCAGGGAGACCCTCTATCGCCTTCTTTATTCGTCATTGCGGCTGAGGCTTTCATTCGTGGTCTTCAATCCCTGACAATCTACTGTCAGATCCAACGATTTGGAATTCCGAGGGGATGCCCTCTTATCTCTTCCTTATCCTTTGCTGATGACATTGTCATTTTCTCTAATGGTAGTCGCTCCTCTGTCCGACGGCTACTCCGTTTCCTTCAACAATACGAGAGGTCCTCGGACCAACTCGTTAACCCTTCAAAAAGTTGCTTTGTCCATGGTAAGGACTTGCCACCTTCTCGTGCTTCATGGATTGAGACAGTATCTCGTTTCAAGGAAGCTACCCCCCCTTTCCTTATCTGGGTATCTTTCTTTATCGAGGTAGAAAACTTAACGCTATCTTTGATCGCTTGACTGATAAAGTGAGAAACAAGATTATTCGCTGGAATGCTTCTCTTCTGTCCCAAGCCGGTCGTCTTGTTCTCATCAAATGGTTCTTGACTCGTTGGGAACCCATGTCTTCGCCGCTATGACCCCCACCTCTTCCTTCTTCCGGTCTTATAGGTCCTTGGTCTCGTCCTTCTTCTGGCGTTCCAAGAACGATACCCGCCGTCACCACTGGGTTTCTTGGGATACCATCTGCCGGCCAAAGTCTGAAGGTGGTCTGGGCCTGCGTAATCCTAAAGACCTTTGTGCGACTTTTGCTTGTAAGCTGTGGAACAGATTTGGGGCAAACGACTCCTTATGGGCATCGTTTCTTCGTGCTAAGTACCACAGGCTTACGGGTACTAACTTCACTGGCTGTCCGTCCTATGCTAATGAGACCTGTAAGCACATGCAATCTGTTAAGCTGCTTTCTGACTCTCATGGCGGGCTCTCGGGCTGGGATGGTGGCTCGTTCTCCGTTCGAAAAGCCTGGTCCTCGATTCTCTCTCCTTATCCTATTCAACCTTTGTTTTCCTTTATCTGGGATTCTCGTATTCCTCCCAAGGTTTCTCTATTGATGTGGCGTATCCTTCACAATGGATTGCCACTTGACGAGAATCTCCAAAAAATTGGCATCCCCTTGGTCTCCCGCTGTAGATGCTGCAGCGGTGGGAGCTCGGAATCCCTGTGCCATTTGTTTTTTGTTGGTCTCTCTGCCAAAGCTTGCTGGAATTACTTCGGCAATCTCATTGGTACTCGTGTCTTAGCCACTTCACCCTTTGATCTTCTGTCAAGCTGGTGGGCTGGGGTCTCTGGTAAATCTCTTCGTTCGATTGTATTCAGATTGCTTCCCTGTCTAATATGCTGGCACCTATGGTGCGCGCGGAATAAGGCAATCTTTGATAGTACCCCAATGGATGCCCCGTCCATTATTCGGCGTGTCAGGAATGATGTCTTCCTAGCCTTCCGAGGTAGACCCTTCAGGGGACACGTGGGCTCTCGCTCAAGGAGACTTGTGGGTCTTCTTTCTATTTCGTGTGTCCAACCTGCTGCTAGACTAGGAATTGGTTGAATCTGACTTTTGGGGCGTGGGCTCTCCAGCCCCGTTCCAGTCCCCCCCTTTTTTTCTCATGTTGTTGCTTGTTTGCCAGGGCCTGGTGTCTTCAGTTTCTTCTTCGGCACGTGCCCCCCTTTGCTTGGCTTTGACAGTTTTCTCTTGGTGTTCATGGATGCGATCGTCCTTATGGCCTCTTTTCTTTGGCTTTGAGGCTGCTCGCTTGGTCTCGGCATTGGTTCTCTTTGGCTCTTCGCCTGCTTCGGTTGGGTGTTGGTCCGGTTGTTCTCTTGTATTATTTTGTTTTTATTTTTTATTTTTTCTTTTTGTCCATTTTGTTCGCTTTAGTTACCTGCCAGGCTTGTTGGCAGCTATTGGTGCTTGTTCTATTTAATTTCATTTAAAAAAAAAAACTGATGGACTACTATGGTAACAAGATACACATGTAATTCATTATTTCAATTGAATTTATTAAAACCAAAATGGATCTCATTAAAAGAAGAGAAGCATTGCAAAGTTATTCATGAATTCCTGCAATAACTGTAGCACATCCATTTCAATGGGATATAAAAAAATAATGCATTAAAACTGTGAATACCACGAGAAAAATCAATGCAGGTAATATGGTATCTATGATAAACATGTGACCAAATGATAATCAACTATAAAGTATGAACTGAAAATGATTGGGAAAATCATTAAAGCTTACCTTTTTCCATGTTTCAGTAATTGTCTTTATGTAGTTCTCTTCTTACCTAGACTAAGAATCTCTTTGAAATTCTTTTGGCTAGATTCTTAAAAGAAGAAATTGCAACAGAACGCAATATATTACAATATGAAGACGGTAGTAGAAGAATTTTTTTTGACACAGGAGCAAAGAATTGTTTAAAAAAAACATATCATGGTGAACCAACAACAAACACGAGGTATACGATGAACCAGTAAAATCAATTTGAGCATATCTGGTGTCTTGCTAGTGGATATTCTTATCAACTTTTGAAGCGACACTGAATTTGAAATAACACTTTTAACAAAATTGTCCTCATATTTCTAGCGTAAAAATTCAACAAAGAATCTAGAACTAAACTGTAAAAGCATTGCTTGTCTTTCTTAGTAGCAACAATGACATTCCAAGCCATCCAACTATCTATGATAAACAACTCAAAGAAAATCCCCCTTATTATTTCTTGGCAGCAACAATAACTTTTTAGAATAGATCAGATCACACTTCCTTAAAATCCTTTTATGGAACATGTTCAAGTACCAGAGTATGGACATTGCAAAGAAGTTCAAAAGGAACCAAATATGTGGAACAAAGAATGATCCAAAAAGAAGAGTGACTTTTCAAAAGATAATGAATGCTTCCACAAAGATGGTTATGATGGTAAATTATTAGAAATATTGTGATACAAAATGGTATATGTTACCTGAAGGTTTGACCAGGCAACTAAGTACTCGGCATTTGTATACTGTTCGGCATTTATGAATCATTCGGCATCCAGAATGCTCGGCATTCAGGAATGCTCGGCATTTAGTAGCGTTCGGCATTAGATAGCGCTCGGCTTCCAGAGTCGTCCGGCACAACCGATTCATTCGGCACTCAAGTTCGTTCGGCATCTATGGGACGATCGGCATGTAAGAGCGTTCGACATTGAGTGTCGTTCGGTATTGTACATCGTTCGGCATCTATGGACGTTCGGCATGGCAGAGCCATTCGGCATTCCATACCGCTCGGCATCAAAACCTTGTTCGGCACATCACTTTGTTCGGCACAAATCTCGATCGGCATTTGGGATCGCTCGGCATCCAGAGTCGTTCGGCACAACGCACTGGGTCGGCTTCCAGTGTCGTTCGGCATAAATCTCGTTCCGCATTCGGGAACGATCGGCTTCCCGTGTCGTTCGGCACAAATACTTTGTTCGACATTCCGAGTGTTCGACATCACTTTGTTCGGCATTCAGAGTGTTCGGCATCACTTCGTTCGGCATGAGGATATCGTTCGGCATTCATGCCTTGTTCGGCATATTGCCGTTCGGCATCTATGGATCGGCACACAGAAATCACTCTTTTTGGGCCAAGCTACTTTGCTACCTGGCCCACCAGGGAAGTCCAACCCATCTTCGCCTATAAATAGAGAGGCATGGGCACAGTGAAATGGACCTTTTTTCGAGAACACCAGGGAGACTCTACCGCATTCAAGGCTCATTCAAGACTTATCTTTTTCTTCTTAGCAATTGTATTCAATATAATTGGTATACGAATTGTATCTGTAATCGATTATCGAGAAAAGCAATAAATATTAACCTCAAAGTGGACGTAGGCAATTACGCCGAACCATTATAAATCTGGTATTCGAATTTTCTGCATTTAAATTTGCATATTATCCTCTGGTTAACTTTACTTTCTTCATTAATCTCTCTATACAATCTCTCTTAAGAATGTTAGTGACCAATCCTGGTGCTAACATTTTGGTGCTTTCACTGAGAATCGAATTCTCAGGACAATAGGATCTACTTTGTAGCTACTGGATTGAAAAATCCCTCAAAGGAGATCCAAATCATTCGCAAGATATCTATTGATTCTACTCGGAGTTACAACCAACAACTCTACCATGGGGAGACCACGAACTAGATCGGCCTCTCACAACACAGATGTCAATGAAACTGCTAGTGTACAACAGATAGGACCTAACAACCAACCAGCAATTCAAGGCGCATGAACCTCTACCCAGAACCAAGTGGAGGTCGTTTCCCGAACAGAGTTCAACGACTTGATAAGAGAACTCAGGGAAAATAGAAGGCAACTTGCTGAGAAGATCCAAGCTAATACTAATCTCATGACTCAGCTTTCCCATCAGCAGCATCAGAATGCTGGAAGTAGTCCTGCTCCTTATTCTGAATCTGATAGCTCGACCTCAGCTGATGAACCTCCTAGGCGTAGACGCCGTAGGGATGAAGCTGCACAAGCAGGTGCCACTGATCGATCCACCAGGGATCAGGCACGTGACGAGACCGGACGCCCGGATCACCGAGACCCAAATCAAGTGGGACATCAACCCGCACGGACCCGTGGAACGGAACCCAACCTCCCACCCTCCATACAAACTTCGGATTTATCAGCCATGGTGAGGCAGTTAATGAGAGAAAACCAAGGCCTGACCAACGAAGATTGGAGAGTGTCCAGGAGTCATACTCCCTTCACAGATGTTATCCTACAGGCTGAGTACTCCAAGAAATTCAATATGCCGACTATCCCAGCCTACGAAGGGAAGACTGACCCTAGGCAACACGTGATGATGTACGAGTGGATGATGGATTTGGCAAGGGCGAATGACGCGACTAAGTGTAGATGCTTCCCAATCACTCTGTCCGGAATCGCCACTATGTGGTTTACTCGACTTCCTCTGCGATCTATATCCAGTTTCGAGGAGTTGGCAATGAAATTTGTTGAACAATTTAGGATACATGCTACTCGTCCAAAGGACGTGATGTCCTTATCAAGCGTAATCCAGGCTCCGGGAGAGTCTTTGAAAGCATACTTACAGAAGTTTCATGTTGCCGCCACTGAAGTTAGCAATCCCAACGACCACGCAATTTTGATGGCGGTAATGCGAGGTGTAGATCCAGACTCAGATTTTGAAGATTGGTTGACGGAAAAGCCCCCAGCTACGTTGGAACGATTCTATTCCAAAGCTCATCAGTTCATACGGAGGGAGGAGGCTCGATGGACGAGACGAGATAAGGCACCAGGGCCTGTTCAGGAGACTGTGAAAAGTAATATCGCCATGAAGCAGTTTGGCGATAGTTCGGGAAAAGTTCAAGTCAACGTCCAGAACAAGCCTGGGCAGTCCAAAGGATCCGGAGGTGGAAATCCCGGAAAGAAAAAAGAAGCAGGGAGATGGAAGCCAAGGATTCCGACCTACAATGAATACACCCCGCTGAATACTTTCCTTGAAAACATTTATCTGTCTACATGTAACACCTTTGAAAACAGAAAGCCGCGCCCAAAGGAGTCCACTGAAGAACAGAAACAGACAGGGAAGTACTGTCGCTTCCATGAGACCCATGGACACAATACTGAGGAGTGTAGACACCTCCATGACGCCATAGAAAAGTTGATCAGACGGAAAAAATTGTAGGAATTTGTCAAAAACCCGCAAGATGTAAGGCAAGGAACATCAGACCCCGGACGCGGGCCGGCTCCACGCCAACCCGAACAACCTGCTCGGAATGTGGGTAGACTGATCATAAACACTATTGTCGGAGGACATCATCCTGCAGACAAGAATTGGCAGGAGATGGAACGATATGCTACCTCCTTGAGGCATGGGGATTATGAATGTTATTCGAATGTGGAAGATGGAACCCCCGCAAAACAACAACGCATGATGACTGACGATATAGTGTTTAGGAGTCGAGACGCGGACAAGGTGGAGGGTCCTACTATTGACCCGATGGTTATATCTGCAACAAACGGGCCAGCTTACGTGAAAAGAATCTTGATTGATTATGGAAGCTCTGTCAACATCATCTTCAAGAAGGCTTATGACAAAATGAAGATGGAAACGAAAGATTTGAAACCGTGCAAAGGCCGTATCCACGGCTTTAACGGTGCTGCAACCGACGCGATGGGGTATATAGAGTTACCAGTTGAACTGGGGGAAGGTGAGCGTAGGAGAGTGTGAGTCCTACCATTCATAATAATGGATGTTGACTCTCCATACAATGTCTTTTTGGGTCGCCCAGCCTTGGCGGAATTTAGGGCTGTTTTGGCCCCATGGTGTTTGACATTAAAATTTCCAACAGACAAAGGAGTCGGTGTTGTACATGGCGATCAGGCGACTGGTCGCACGTGTTATGTGGAGGAACTGAGAGAAGCTCAGTGGAGAGAGAAGGGAAAGGTTGCGGACAGCTCCGTCCGCATCCTAAAGACTGATGATTGACAAGTAGTGCCTGAGCTCTGGCTCGGGCAGCATTCTCGGATCCTTAGAGACATAGATCCGAGAGATGATGATGGGGAACCTAGGAAAACAAATGCAGCACCGGCTGAGCTGATGATCGACATTCCAGTCAGCCGGGATGACCCATCACGAGTTCTTAAGATTGGATCACAACTCGACCCCTCATTGGCCGAGGATCTTACTGATTTCCTCCAAGAAAATCTGGACGTTTTGCTTGGACACACTCTGATATGTGCGGGATTTCTCCAGCAATTACGAGTCATATGTTGAACATAGACCCGAAACACGTTCCCGTAAAACAGAAAAGGAGAGGTATGGACCCGGAAAGGTCCGCGACTCTCAAAGAGAAGGTGGACAAACTCAAAGCCAATGGGTTCGTCTGCGACGCCCTCTACTCTGAATGGGTATCTAACCCAGTGCTAGTGAAGAAAGAAAATGGAAAGTGGAGAACTTGTGTTGATTACTCCGATCTGAATAAAGCATGCCCGAAGGATAGTTTCCCTTTACCTAGAATCGACCAGCTTGTCGACTCTACAGTCGGACATGAATTATTGTCATTTATGAATGCGTATTCAGGATACAATCAGATCCCGATGCACATTCCAGACTAAGAGCACACCAGTTATGTCACAAATATAGGGCTATATTCCTATGTAATAATGCCCTTTGGATTGAAAAACGCGGAGGCAACGTATCAGCGTTTGGTGAACCGAATGTTTAAGGACCAGATTGGAAGAACGATGGAAGTCTATGTGGATGACATGCTCGTGAAGTCACGGCAGTCAAACGACCACATCCGAGACTTAGCAGAAATGTTTGATATACTCAGACATTACGGTATGAAGAACAACCCCTTGAAGTGCTCTTTTGGCGTGGCATCAGGAAAGTTCTTGGGTTTCATCGTGAATGAACGTGGAATTGAAGCCAACCCATAAAAGATTCAGGCTATTTGGGACATACAAGTGCCTAGAACTATAAAACAAGTACAAAGCTTGAATGGAAAGGCGGCAGCGCTGAGCCGATTCATATCCAGAGCCACGGATAAGTGCATTCCTTTCTTTGATGTGATAAAGAAGGGAAAAAGGAATTTCGAGTAGACATCCGACTGCGAGGAAGCATTCCGAGCTCTGGTAAGGCATTTGGAAAGCCCCTGGTGCTATCGAAACTAATAGACCATGAAATGTTGTATGTGTACTTGGTAGTATCCTAACATGCTATTAGTATGGCTTTGGTTCATGAAGAGGACCGAGTCCAAAAGCCAGCTTACTATGTTAGTAAACGTCTGACGAGGGTAGAAAGAAACTATCCCGAGATCGAGAAATTAGCCTATTGCTTGGTGATTGCATCACACAAGCTCCGCCCATATTTTCAGGCACACCCAATCAGTGTTTACACTGATCAACCCTTGTGTCAGGTACTCCAACGATCGAAAACTTCTGCAAGAATGTTGAAATGGAATATCGAACCGAGTCAGTTCGATATTACTTACATGTCGCGAAAGGCCATACAGGGACAAGCGCTAGTGGATTTCATCGTTGAATTCACCATGACACACGAATCAAACGGCCGCAATGCCATACCTCCCGTCCGATGGAAGATGTACACCGATGGGACATCTAGCGACCGTTGTTCGGGGGTTGGCATAGTTCTTGTAACTCCTGAAAACCGATCAGTTTGTTACGCTTTGAAGCTCGAATTCATAGCAACGAATAACAAAGCCGAGTATGAAGCATTGATTGCCGGCTTAAGACTCGTCAAAGAACTGGGAATAATATCGGTTGAAATTTTTTGCGACTCGCAACTGGTGGTGTATCAAGTGCGTGGAGACTAACCAAGAAAGCGGGCAGTGACTTGCCCCGTATTTGGCCCGAGTTTAGGAGCTGCTAGCGAATCTCGAGTATTATGATATTTCACATGTTCCGTGGGAATAAAACAGAGCGACTGATTCATTGGCAAAATTTGCAAGCACTGGCGATGCAAAGCAGATGAGATTTTTTCCCGTTGAAACCTTACATGTTTCGAGCATAAATATAATGGAGGTAGATTTCATGTTAGAAACAGAAATCGAGAAGGAGTCATGGATGACCCCATTCAAGCAGTACTTGTTACACGAGGCCATGCCCGAAAGAAGGAGCAAAAGACGACAAGTCGTTCATAAGGCTTCTCGTTATGTAATGTAGGACAGAATAATGTATGGGAGGGGATTCTCGACCCCATTGCTCCGGTGCATTGCCCATGATGAGATAAGACGAGTCCAGACGGAAGTCCATGAAGGTGAATGTGGCGACCATACCGGAGGGCAGACGTTAGCAAAGAAAATCTTCCGCTATGGATACTATTGGCCAACTGTAAATCGGGATGTCGTAGACTACGTAAGAAGATGTGACAAATGCCAGAAGTATGCGAAAATCCCAAGAGCTCCGCCGACGGAACTCACACAAATGGTTAGTCCTTGGCCATTTTCAATGTGGGGGATCGATATAGTCGGTTCCTTACCCCTATCCAAAGGTGGTGCAAAATACGCGATTGTTGCGGTCGATTACTTTACCAAGTGGGTAGAAGCAGAGCCTTTAGCCACTATCACCACCAAGAAAGTCATTAATTTCGTTGTACGAAATATCATATGCCGCTTTGGCGTGCCACGAACCATTGTTATAGACAATGGGACTCGGTTTGAAAGCAAAGAGTTCAAGGAATTTTGCTGAAAATATGGTATTGAGAAAAAGTTTGCAGCAGTTGCTCATCCGTAAGCTAATGGACAAGTGGAGGCCGTAAACAAGATAATCAAATCCATATTGAAAAAACGTTTGGAAAAGGCTAGAGGCAAGTGGGTGGATGAGCATCCGACAGCACTTTGGGCTTACAGAACCACCCACAAGTCCGCGACTGACCACACTCCATTCGCATTAGCATATGGCATGGAAGCTGTCATACCCGTGGAACTTGAAGTCCCATCATATCGGGTAACTTATTATGACCCTGAGTCAAATCAAGATCTCTTGTTGGAATCGTTGGACTTCATTGATGAAAAACGCGAAGAAGCTAATTTAAGAGCGGCCGCGTACAGGCACCGAGTTGCTCGATATTATAATGAAAAAGTCCGACCAAGAATCTTTGGCATGAGTGATCTCGTTTTGAAACGAGTTTTTCCAAGTCCATCACACATGAGCCCCGCATGGGAAGGTCCATACGTCATTGAACGGAAGCTTGGAGAAGGAACTTTCAAGCTAGCGACCGTCGATGGTGCAACACTCCCCCGAGCATGGAATGGTGAACATTTGCAGCATTATTACACTTAGTTCATTTCTATCATATTTTAGTTGCATGTATTTCCAGCAAGTTTTTATTCCTAGTTAACGGCATGTAAAAAGACAATTTAGCTTATTTGCATTAATAAAGGCTTGAAGCCATTTCTTTTTCCCATGAACTGTCGATGTTCCTGTGTATGATAACGCTGTAACAAATGACTAAGAGATACATTACTCTGCCCGACGTACGAACAAGTATAAACGACTCAGAATCTCCAAGTTTCGGAGTGCGGACTGGAGTACTCTAAGTCCCCAGAGTGTGGACTCGAGTATAAACGACTCAAAATCTCCAAGTCCTCGGAGTGCGGACAGGAGTACTCTAAGTCCCCAGCATGCGGACTCGAGTATAAACGACTCAAAATCTCCAAGTCCTCGGAGTGCGGACAGGAGTACTCTAAGTCCCCAGCATGCGGACTCGAGTATAAACGACTCAAAATCTCCAAGTCCTCGGAGTGCGGACAGGAGTACTCTAAGTCCCCAGCATGCGGACTCGAGTATAAACGACTCAAAATGTCCAAGTCTCCAGAGTGCGGACTGGAGTACTCTAAGTCCCAAGAGTGTGGACTCGAGTATAAACGACTCAAAATCTCCAAGTCCCCAGAGTGCGGACTGGAGTACTTAAAGTCCCCAGAGTGCGGACTCGAGTATAAATAACTTAGAATCTCCAAGTCCCCGGAGTGCGGACTGGAGTACACTAAGTCCCCAGAGTGCGGACTCGAGTATAAACGACTAAAAATCTCCAAGCCCCCGGAGTGCGGACTGGAGTACTCTGAGTCCCCAGAGTGCGGACTCGAGTATAAACGACTCGAAATCTCCAAGTCCCCGGAGTGGGGACTAGAGTACTCTAAGTCTCCAGAGTGTGGACTCGAGTATAAACGGCTCAAAATCTCCAAGTCCCCGTTGTGCGGACTGGAGTACTCTAAGTACCAGAGTGTGGACTCGAGTATAAACGACTCAGAATCTCCAAGTCCCCGCAGTGCGGACTGGAGTACTCTAAGTCCCCAGAGTGCGGACTCGAGTATAAACGACTCAGAATCTCCAAGTCCCCGGAGTGCGGACTGGAGTACTCTGAGTCCCCAGAGTGCGGACTCGAGTATAAACGACTTGAAATCTCCAAGTCCCCGGAGTGCGGACTGGAGTACTCTAAGTCCCTAGAGTGTGGACTTGAGTATAAACGACTCAAAATCTCCAAGTCCCCGGAGTGCGGACTGGAGTACTCTAAGTCTCTAGAGTGTGTACTCGAGTATAAACGACTCAAAATCTTCAAGCCCCCGGAGTGCGGACTGGAGTACTCTAAGTCCCTAGAGTGCGAACTCGAGTATAAACGACTAAAAATTCTCTAAGTCCCTGGGGTGCGGACTGGAGTACTCTGAGTCCCCGGAGTGCGGACCAGAGTATAAACGATTTAAATGTCCAAGTCCCCTGAGGGCGGACTGGATATAAATAACTTGAAGTCATCGAGCCCTTGGCGTACGGATTGGAAAATATTCTAAGTCCCCAGAACTTGGGATAAAAGAATGTGCAAATACCAAGAAAGTTGTCAACTTGTTTGAAGATGAATCGAGAAGTTCATGTAACTCGCCGTAGCTCGGGTTTTGACCACGATTATACAAAAAACAAACAACAATAGTCCTTAGAGAGGGAAAAGAACTAAGTTTTATTCATCACAAATAATTTTATTTACATGAACTACGAAAACAAAAATAATTACATAATCTAAACTAGCTCTTGTTGAACGAGAGCGAAGACTACTTCTTTGACTTCTTCGACTTTTTGCTAGATGACTCCTCCCCGGTACATTTACCCTTGATAGCTTTCTTTGACGGGGGAGTGACAGCTGAAAAAGTATGAGGAACATCCATGGGTTTGGACCCGTCTGGGAGGATGACCTTCAATGGCTTGTTCAAAGGATCGTCCACGTCCACAGCTTGAGGTTCGACCTTGATCTTGATCGTCTTTTCCTTTTCTTTCTCAAGCTGCTCCTTCATGCTCAGTTCGGGTGTGTGCTCAGAGATGCCTGTAATTTCAACTTCATAACTCCCATCGATGGGAGAGGAAGTCTCAGATTTGTCCTCATCAAGCGCTCCGATCACCTGAGCATCTGGACCGGGAGCCTCTCCTGCGTAAGTGGCTTCACTTGTTTTTTCTTCCCTCACCTCCTTGGCGACATCGCTCCTCGGAGTGGGCTCAAGATCAGAACGGCCTACACAAAATCACGAAAAGCAAGTATTAGAATGCGATAGCTTCTGATGAAAAACAAAAACTCTTAGAATGTTAAAGCAAAAGAGTTGCTTACCAGGTTCCGACGGGCTCTCAGCCGTCAGGGGGGTTTCACCCTCTGGAATAGGGGACAAAACGTGAACAACAAGGCTGGGTCCTCCGGGTCATAGCCCATGTGCTGTTCAAGAGGATCGAGTATT
The DNA here is from genome assembly GCA_030765085.1 of Allium cepa. Lineage (NCBI taxonomy): Eukaryota > Viridiplantae > Streptophyta > Magnoliopsida > Asparagales > Amaryllidaceae > Allium > Allium cepa. The sequence continues at coordinate 26,103,972 of CM060932.1, forward strand.
GGCCGACCGGCCGGCTGGGTAGGAACACGAGCTGGAGACTCAATCCCGGATGGACCGACGATAACTTCTTTTCCTTTCGTTGAGGGGGAGCCTTTACAATAAAGGGCTTTGGCCACTGACAGGTTCGAAGGCTCGTTTCCCTTAAGGAATTCTTTTATCAAAGTCCCCTCATCAATCTCCTCAATACCGTGTTCGGCCTTCTTGATTTCAATTAAGGTCTCCCATGCCTCGGCCAAAGATTCGAGATAGCCCTCGCTAAGAAAAGTTAAGTCCCGGTGCATGAGAATGCGGGCATTGAATTCGGCAATAAGCGGATCGAACATGGTTTTAACTTCTTCTCTACCTTCTTCCTTTGCCGCCTTAAGACGGGAGTCGATTTTCGCAGATGCTATCTTTTTGCCCTCTTCGCGGGCTTCATTCTTCAGCGCCTCAACTTTGGAAAGCTCGCCCTCAAGTTTCGCCTTTAGGAGTCGCGTTGCAACGATCTCGTCGCAATACCATTGCGACTCTTCTTGGGCAGCAATCTTCTCCTCTTGTTCTTTGCGGAGTCGCTCCTCAAGTTCTTCGATTCGGAGGCAGAAGGCATCCCTCTCTTTTGCACCGAGTCTTTCTCTAAAGCTAAAGCCCCACAGCGTTGTACCGCCTCGTCGATTTCTTTTTTGTGAGATGATTCCAAACGAGTTACGGCTTCAGCGATATCTTTGGCGCTCTGCCGGACGGCCTCAAGTTGAGATTCGTAAGACGCAATCTCTTCGTCTTGAGCTTTGAAAATGTCTTTGTCATGAATAGCCTCAAGCTTCAGGCGATCAATCTCATGTTGACGTTCTATGGAGACTTCTGACACTTCTCAGCAAGATGAACGAACGCGTCATGCTGAACATAAACGTCGTTAGTGTAGGCGATAGCGCTCTGCTTGACATCTCCAGGAGTATAATGGATCGCCGGGAGAAACTTCAGACCATCAAAGCAGATTTTTGGGAATTTAACTTTAAGCTCGGTCAGTCTCTCCGATATTGATGGATCTGTTGCAGGAACAGGAGGAGACGGCTTCGAAAGTTCAGCTCTCCTATGAGGATCCCAGGACTGTCGGGTGGAGGAGGAATCGAAGTGTTGATCACGGGGAACATCGAATTGCGACCCCTTATGGCCGTGCTTATCTTTGCTTTGCCCCGAGTGAGAAGAGGGATATTGGTGGTATTTAGGATGATAATATGTTTTCTTCCGAGATGATGAATCCCGGGAATGATAATCCCTATCGCCATCACCGTCTCTATCCCAACGCTTTTCGAAACCTGAGTCCCGTCCAGAATGATGGAAGACAGACGACCCGCGGAGATGATCAATTCCGTGTGTACGCCCCATGGCACCTATACAGAATTTAAATAACAACGAATTAGCAAAGAGTAGCGTGACGACGGAAATTTAAGTGCAAGGTGGAGTGCATGTGTTTGTGTGTGTCCTAATGTTTCCCTCCGACGGACCAGTTTCTTTGTTAATGGGAGTTTTTTCTCCCTAAGTTTGGGCTTGAACGCCTGCATCGCCTCTGATGGGTGAGTGAAGTTTAAGTGCCTCCGGATCGTCAAAATCATAATAAAGTAGATCGTCGGGCATGGAGAGGTTCGAGAGGCCGTTTAAATAACTTTATAAACGTTGCAGGGAAGCCTCTTTCTCTGTTGGAATAAGAGTAACTTTAGAGGTTGCGCCAACTTTTTCCCTCCTTATCTTGTACGTCAGTCTCTTTTTCCTCTTCGAAGGGGAAGATGACGTTTCGATGTCGTGAACTTCGACTATTGGGTCCTGAGTAGGACCAACGTTCTCATCTTGTGCTTCGGGTGTTTCGGTTTTCTTGATTTCTCCCTCTTCTAGTGCGCCAGGAGCATTACGTGCTGAAGACTCAGCTTGTTTTTTCCCTTTGCCAGAGGCGGGCTTGGGAATGGTAACGCCCTGAGGAAGGATTATCCGACAGCCTTCTGCCAACAGTCCAAACATTGTAAGTGACTCATTCGAAATGGGAGTTCGGATGTCCCGTTCTTCGGCAGGAAGGGCTCTAATAGCTTCGACGGCTTCAGAATACCCGCGGCCGTCAGGACGTGGATTGATATCTGAAAAGATGGAAAAAAAGAGTTAGAAAAGGCACTGTTTTGACCAAGAATGAATATCGATCCAGAGAAAAGACTTACTTCCTTCCATCCATCCCCTCGCGAAACCAGGAGGGCAACGCACATAAAACCATTCATGTTTGTACATGGCAAACTTGTTGCATGCCCCAGTCAAGATCTGGCATTTGTGGTGCGGCTCAAGGAACATGAAAGAGGGGCTATCTCTCCGCTTCTTAATCATATATATATATATATATATATATATATATATATATATCTGATATCACCTGGGGTTGGAGGCCTAGAGAGGACATTCATGAAGTGGATGTAGGTACCGTAGATGAAGGTGTGACCGTTCGGATGCAGTTGTGACGGGGCAATGTCTATGTATTGCAGCACGTCCCGAAGAAATAAGTTGAACGGTGGCACGCTGCCGACCTAGCACATAAACTTATTACAAGCTGTGTATCCAACTGGGGGCAAGTGTGGACGATCGTGCCCCGATGGAACTAATACGTCGTCGAAGGGGATTCCGTGGACAGAGCATATCCAATGGAGTGCACTTTCATTAATCTTCGAGGCCTGTGAATCAACCGGGTTGTCCAAGAAAATTGATGCCTCCAGGGCGTCGGGAGCTAAGTTATGAGCATGGGAAGTCAACAGGTTCGATGTATCTGCGACTCCTTGTTTAAAAGACGGCCCAGGTCTATTTGAGATCGTGGCGGAGCTAGATTTCCTAGACATCTTTGATAGAAATTGAATCTAGTAGAGCACCTGTTTTAACTATACTTGAAAAAACAATTGACGTTAGACTTAACAACACAAGTATTCCCCTCCGTGTGGTGTGTGAACTGTTAGAACCTCAATTGTTAATGACAACAACTATACAATTATGTCAAAGAATCTCTAAGCTAATTTGCAGGTACATGAGCATCAAAAAGAAATAATCAAATACGTTTAAAATGAAGTTACACAGTACAAAAGTATGTATGTGGAGATACAAGAAGAGATATATACGATAGAGATAAGACAAAGGTGACAAACAAAGTATTATTAGTCATAGAGTGTCGTGTCTAGAGTTTACAAATGTTAAAATCTTCTCCAAATGGTATACACACATATACATTCATATTTTAAATGAAAAATCAAGTTTTCAAAAATTACATGGAGCGGGACTTGAACCCGGGTCACTAGTTTAAAAGGCAAGTGCTCTAACCATTTGAGCTATGGTAATTTTTAGTTACAGGTCAAATTCAGACGTCTGAATTGACCATTTCAGACGTCTGAATCTAGGCAAAAATAGCCTATTTCTTTTCTGGTTTGCATGTTTCAAATTTCAGAAGTCTGAAATTTATTTTCAGACGGCTGAACTTCTTAAACTGCTATATTTTTGAAAAGACATTTCATTTTCATGAAGAGTTACAAACTTTTACTAAGAGATGCATCCATACTCTTTCATGATAACTTTTCACGAATGATTACAACTCTTTATACTCTATATAAACATATTAGAATCATTTGTTTAATTCACCGAATTGATCCAAAGCTTTCTATTTCTATACTACACTGATTCTAACATTTTGAGCATTCAAATTTCTACATAATCATTTATTTACTTCCATATTTTTCACACACACACATAAATATCAAAAAGAGAAGATTATAGAAAGATTGTACTATCAAGAGACAAATTCGTGTTATTGAGAACACACTGTGTCATATACTTTCTGTATAAGTTAAAGTCCTGTTCTGTTGTTCAGGCAAGTGAAGTCCTCTTTGGCTGTTGAGGCGAAATCTTGTTCTGCTGCTCAGGTCCCTTGTTCGGCTGTTCAAGGGTTGTTGTAAACCTGTTCCTTCGGGTTAAGTGAGGATTGTTGTTGTTGAAATTCCAGAAGGAGTCTGGGACTGGACGTAGAACGGGAAGTTCGAACCAATATAAAAATTCCTGGTGTGCTTGTTTGATTTTTACTTATTTACATTGCTCTAGTATTTTAGTTTATTTCCGCACTAGTATAGTATAATTCCATATAGCACGATCCGCACCACGGTAACTTTCATTTGGTATCAGAGCAAGGTTTCTTGTAATCGTTACATAGTTATTTTCATTTGGTATCGGAGCCTGGGATTCTAGAGATCGTAACAACATCCTAGAATAAATGGCTACAAAGAGATCTAGTCAAGGCAATGAGAAGAGGAAGAGAAATAAAGAAAAATCAAAGGAGCAAACAAAAAAATGCTTCATGGCAAAAGATAATGAGGTTAGTGGTCTAACTTTTGATGATATGATAGAAATAAATTCAGAACTTCTAGACACTTTAAAAAGTCTCAAAAGAAAATATAAGGAAGCTCTGGAAAATCAAAAGAAAGCAGAATTCGAAAGAGATATGCTTAAAGACGAGAAGAGAATATTAGAAGAAGAACTTGAGAAAATTCAAGATTCAGACAATTCTCAACTCGCTCTATTAAGTCAAGAAATAGAAGCTCAAAAAGAAAAGAATAATGCTCTATCTTTTGAAAATCATGAGTTAAAAACAAAAATTAAAATTGTTGAGTTAGATAATACTAGTCTCAAAACTAAGCTTGATGACATTACTAAAAATATTTCCAATTTTAATAAAGGGAGAGAAAATTTATCCAGGATTATTGAAAATTCTCAACCTGCTTCAAATAAGAAGGGATTAGGTTATGTTAAGAATTCAAAAGCTCACAATGATAAAAGCGGTTTAGGCTATAAACAAGCTAAAAGTAAAAATAGTACTAGATATGCATTCATGTATACTAACTTTAGTGCTAGTACTAGTAATCAAGATAGTTTTAAAACCAGTTATAGTCATAATAGTACTTTGTTTAGAAATGATAGAAATTATTCTTCAAGTACTAAGCTAATGACTAATAGTATTAAGATATGGATTCCAGCTAATATGATTCATCATGATAAACAACTTTATATTAGCAACTATTATAAGAATGTGATTTGTAATGAAAATTATATTTATAAAGGTTCAACCACACCCAAATGGGTATGGTTTCCAAAGACCTAACCCCCCCGGACCCTAACATAGTAAGTGGGTACCGAAAATGATTATTATTTATTGCAGGTACTCGGAGAAACAAAGAAAAAGAATAGATTTTGGAATTTTAAAGAATGTTCCATACGTTTAATAGAATTACGTGCTTACAATGAAATATGGACTTCAGCAAATATGGTAAAATCTATTTTATTTTTCCTTCATAATAAATCATGAGTTTATCTCATTATTTACAAGATATTTCATATAATTTATTATATTCCCTCATTCTTTTTGATAATGACAAAGGGGGAGAAATTCATATGCATATTAATAGAGGGAGATATTATACTTAGGGGGAGATGTTGTACTTAAGAGGAGCTTTAAACATATTAATATATATTTTTTATATATAGAATGAATATTTTAAAAAAAAAAAATTGTATAGTTGTCATCATCAAAAAGGGGAAGAGTGTTAGAACCTCAATTGTTAATGACAACAACTATACAATTATGTCAAAGAATCTCCAAGCTAATTTGCAGGTACATGAGCATCAAAAAGAAATAATCAAATACGTTCAAAATGAAGTTACACAGTACAAAAGTATGTATGTGGAGATACAAGAAGAGATATATACGATAGAGACAAGACAAAGGTGACAAACAAAGTATTATTAGTCATAGAGTGTCGTGTCTAGAGTTTACAAATGTTAAAATCTTCTCCAAATGGTATACACACATATACATTCATATTTTAAATGAAAAATCAAGTTTTCAAAAATTACATGGAACGAGACTTGAACCCAGGTCACTAGTTTAGAAGGCAAGTGCTCTAACCATTTGAGCTATGGTAATTTTTAGTTACAAGTCAAATTCAGACGTCTGAATTGACCATTTCAGACGTCTGAATCTAGGCAAAAATAGCCTATTTCTTTTTTGGTTTGCATGTTTCAAATTTCAGAAGTCTGAAATTTATTTTTAGACGGCTGAACTTCTTAAACTGCTATATTTTTGAAAAGACATTTCATTTTCATGAAGAGTTACAAGCTTTTACTAAGAGATGCATCAATACTCTTTCATGATAACTTTTCATGAATGATTACAACTCTTTATACTCTATATAAACATATTATAATCATTTGTTTAATTCACCGAATTGATCCAAAGCTTTCTATTTCTATACTACACTGATTCTAACATTTTGAGCATTCAAATTTCTACATAATCATTTATTTACTTCCATATTTTTCACATACACACATATATATCAAAAAGAGAAGATTATAGGAAGATTGTACTATCAAGAGACAAATTCGTGTTATTGAGAACACACTGTGTCATATACTTTCTGTATAAGTTACAGTCCTGTTCTGTTGTTCAGGCAAGTGAAGTTCTCTTCGGCTGTTGAGGAGAAATTCTGTTCTGCTGCTCAGGTCCCTTGTTCAGCTGTTCAAGGGTTGTTGTAAACCTGTTCCTCCGGGTTAAGCGAGGATTGTTGTTGTTGAAATTCCAGAAGGAGTCTGGGACTGGACGTAGAACGGGAAGTTCGAACTAGTATAAAAATTCCTGGTGTGCTTGTTTGATTTTTACTTATTTACATTGCTCTAGTATTTTAGTTTATTTCCGCACTAGTATAGTATAATTCCATATAGCACGATCCGCACCACGGTAACTTTCATTTGGTATCAGAGCAAGGTTTCTTGTAATCGTTACATAGTTATTTTCATGAACTAGTGTGATGATTCAGATATAAGTGCTGAGAAATTGAAAGTCACAGAGTTAATGGTATAAAATTGAGGTTTGAATCGTCGCCTTCAAAGACCGTCATCGCTGACCGTCTCCAAAAGCCTGCCCTATGATGTTTTCAATTTCGGGCTAATACATTGGCGCTATATGTTAAAGGAAATTATCCGTTTTTGTCGATTTAAGTTCAGGCTTGTGATTACTGAAACTAGGAAGTTATCAGTCCAGATTAGTTCGATATGCTAGTCTGCTTAGGTCCTTGTCCTTGTTTCTGTCATAAGATTAGGCAAAGTGAATACTGGTCGGCCTAAATATCGTTCGGCCAAAATGTTGTTCGGCCTAAGTATCGTTCGGTCAAAATACTGCTCGGCCTAAATATCGTTCGGCCAAAATGTTGTTCGGCCTAAGTATCATTCGGGCAAGATGTTGTTCGGCCAGAATATTGTTCGGCCTAACTATCGATCGGCATTCATGAATGTTCTGCCTACGCGCTGTTCGGCTTAAATATCGATCGGCATCCTATCCAATTCGTACTTCCTTTCTATTTTTCCACTTCGCTTCTCGGCATGTGGCGAATCATGCCGAACCGAAGTTATGTCGAGCCCCAACGCTTGACACTCCGTCTAGCACTCCATCCTTAGCAATGGTTTTATCTTTCTCTCCCATCCATGCCGAACTACGTGGCCAAGTCGTTCGGCAAGTCACACTGAACCCTTTTTTTGGAACTCTAGCCAATTCTTGCTCCTCCTCTACTCTTCCCTTCAATCTCGTTCGGCATGAGAAAACTATACCGAACCACAATACATCTTCCAACAACTCCCTCATGTGTTTGCCTCTGACCACTTCCCCTTTTCTCTACGTCATCTAGCCCTAGAACATATCATAATCGCAGTTCGATCCTTTCATCTACGAAGCACCTATGGGTTACGGTTCTAATTTACGAACTTAAGCCTCGTATTAAAACTCTTTGGTCAGGGAAAGCAATTAAATAGAAGTGGTCGATACCTAGCAAATAGATTGAAGCTCGGGCGAATTCTGGAGTTAACGGCACGGTTTTAATTAATTCCGAATGACTCGGGAAAGGAGTAATGCAGGGTATGATGCTAGAGAAAGGAAGGGCAGTTAAATCCTTGGAGTTTGGCGAGGTTCGTAAGTACAAGATAGCTGAGGAGAAAGTGAAGAAGAGAGGAAGAAGGAGTGCCGAACTTTATAGGGGAAGAAAGGGAGCCGAAGGGGCAATGACCGGTAGAACCGGTCAAAACGACATCGTTCGGCTTCGGCTGTACCATTCGGCATTTACATGGAACGTTCGGTTTCGGCTGTACCGTTCGGCATTTGCATGACGTTCGGCACACACCGCCTCAACTAGTGATCAAGGGAAGTCACCATCGAAAGTACAGTGGACTCATGGTTCAAAGCACATCACGTTCGACCACGTGATGCATTTTGGGGGGCAAGTGTTACCTGAAGGTTTGACCAGGCAACTAAGTGCTCGGCATTTACATACTGTTCGGCATTTATGAATCATTCGGCATCCAGAACGCTCGGCATTCAGGTACGCTCGGCATTTAGGAGCGTTCGGCATTGGAGAGCGCTCGGCTTCTAGAGTCGTCCGGCACAACCGATTCATTCGGCACTCAAGTTCGTTCGGCATCTATGGGACGATCGGCATGCAAGAGCGTTCGGCATTGATTGCCGTTCGGTATTGTATATCGTTCGGCATCTATGGACGTTCGGCATGGCAGAGCCATTCGGTATTCCATACCGCTCGGCATCAAAACCTTGTTCGGCACATCACTTTGTTCGGCACAAATCTCAATTGGCATTCGGGATCGCTCGGCATCCAGAGTCGTTCGTCACAACGCACTAGGTCGGCTTCCATTGTCGTTCGGCATTCGGAAACGATCGGCTTCCAGTGTCGTTCAGCACAAATACTTTGTTCGGCATTCAGAGTGTTTGGCATCACTTCGTTCGGCATTCAGAGTGTTCGGCATCACTTCGTTCGGCATGAGGATATTGTTCGGCATTCATGCCTTGTTCGGCATATTGCCGTTCGGCATCTATGGATCGGCACACAGAGATCACTCTTTTTGGGCCAAGCTACTTAGCTACCTGGCCCACCAGGGAAGTCCAACCCATCTTCGCCTATAAATAGAGAGGCAGGGGCACAGTGAAATGGACCTTTTTTCAAGAACACTGGGGAGACTCTGCCGCATTCAAGACTCATTCAAGGCTTATTTTTTTTGCTTAGCAATTGTATTCAATATAATTGGTATACGGATTGTATCTGTAATCGATTATCGAGAAAATCAATAAAGATTAACCTCAAAGTGGATGTAGGCAATTACGCCGAACCACTATAAATCTGGTGTTCGAATTTTCCGCATTTAAATCTGCATATTATCCTCTGTTTAACTTTACTTTCTGCATTAATCTCTCTACACAATCTCTTTTAAGGGTGTTAGTGACCAATCCTGGTGCTAATAGTATAAATTGAATAAAAAAGAATTTGAATTTTTTATTCATAAAGATGAAAAGCACTGAAAATATATTTTTAACAATAAGGATACTAAACCAATGGCTTCCAACATTTTGTATATAGTTCTACATACATGCAATAGACCTCAAAGGGCATTTTTTATCCTCTTCCTTTCAACGCAAAAGTAAACCACTAATACACACTTCAATTAGTTATTTAATTTAAGACAAGTATGAAAAATATTTAAAACTAAGATACCTATTTTCACGAGAAGATGATGAAAACCCTGACTTCTAAGATAAATCGACAAATTTATCCACCTAATAGTCCATTCTAATAATTAATCGAAACAATGTAAACAGTGACAAAACCTTGAAGCCGAACCACTACAAAGTTAAAATTAAAAGAATACAAAAACTAAACCTTTATGCAGCAAAACTAGATTGAAGTAGAAACTTCCTCAGAGTTTGATAAAAAAAATTAAATGAAAGACTAATCGAAAATTTGGAGGATAGATTGATCGATTGAAAATTTTGGAGGATCGATTGAAAATTTGGAGGAGAGATGGTAGTAAGGTTGATTCGTTTTGACAATGATTGAATTAATAAGGCGTTAGAATAGGACTATGAGTGAATTATAATACTCATTTACAATTTTGCCCTAGTGCATTTCAATTATTGTCAATTCAACTTCACTTTCCAATGGTAAAAATGTGTTGTAATAGCAAAAAATGTAGTTGTGTATTTTTAGCAACACATTTGTTGGGTTGTACTTCCGTATTACCATGACCAATATGCAATGCAAGTAAGTGTTAGTAATTGAAAAATAAAAGTGTTACAAAATGGTTGTTATGATGTAGTGGGTCCCGGTGTCCTATATGTCTATCTCCGTGCATCAGCTCTTGACCTTACATGTTTTTGAATATTGGTCAAAGATCATATCTGTAGGGCAAATCGTTCGATCGACCCCAATATGATTATACTCCTTTAATCTGATCATGCATCAAAGGAATCTTGTGGTACCTATCTTTAGGTACCACATTGCATTACTAATCACACAACATAAGATTTAACTTACAAGAACACAATTCCATTGGTTTTAGAAGCTAGCTTAATTTATAAACAAAAGAGATGGAAAGTCTTTACTTATTACATTGCACCTAGTTTACTAGGATGGCTTATTTGCATAAAATAAAGCAGAAAAATCTAAGTGAAATATCATCACAATAGGTTGTTATTCCATGTCGGTGGAATTGTGATCCCATCAACAGTCGTCAGCTTGAAGGTTCCATCTTCCAGTTTTGTTCAATCGCGAAGGGACCTTCCCAATTCAAAGGTATGGTTTTTAATCTTAGTATTGAAATGTCGTGTTATCCTTTTCCGACGAGCAGCTACCCTTAATTCGGTCTCTTCCTGTTTTTCATCATTCACATTCAAGGGACTCGAGCAAAAGTTTCTAATTCACCTTGTGGTCATAGTGCATTTTCCGATGAGAAGAGACTTCTAGTTCAATTGAAATCACGTATAAGCTTTGTAGGCCAGAGCGAATGTAGTATGTCTAGTTGCGGACGTATGTGTTGCCCTATAAGCCAGAGTGCAAGTGAAAGCCCATCGACCTAGTTACACTTGGCTTTAGTTAATCGTTTCTTAAAGATGGACTTGATATTTTATTCACTGCCTCCACCTTTCCATTTTCCTGCAGGTGTGCTAGTACCGAAAAGCTTTTTACAATTTTGTATTGGTTGTAGAAATCCTTGAATTCGGTACTCTCGAATTGAGTTACATTGTTAGTTATAATTTTCTAGGGAACTCCTGATCTATAGTTAGTATTGTTTATCGAAAGCTGATCGCTTTTGTCGTTGTGATCGTGGCAAGCGGTTCCGCTTCAGCTCACTTTGTGAAGTAAACCACTGCAACGATTACGTACTTAGCTTTTCCTTTTGACATTGGCAGCACATCAATTATATTAATTCTCCAAACCGCAAATGGTCACAGACTAACCACGGCTCCGTGGATGGAGCTCTTGGAATTTTCACCTATCACGCCGTCTAGTGTAGTCAACAACATCATGATTTATCGTTAGCCGAGAAATCCATAGCGAAAAATCTTCTTTGCTAAAGTCTTCCCTCCAGTGTGATCACCACAGCTACCCACATGTTTCTCCATGAGGATTTTACTAACCTGATCATTGGTTACACACTGAAGGAGGGGTTAAGAAACCTCATATGTATAACATTCCTCCTAGCATTATGAATCGCGATACCCTATGAAGAAATTTTCGTCATTTGTTTCTCCCTTTTGGGAGAGTACCTTTCAGCAAACAATCCTTGATCGGAGTTATCCATGACTCATTTTCCTCTTTGACCTCCAAGATCAAATCGACATCCATCTGTTAGATGGATAGAACCGATAAAAACCTCTAATGGAACCAACCCCATCAACGGCGCATCCACAGAGTTGATCAATTTGGCAAATGAATCGGATTTCCTATTCTCCTCCCTAAGAATATGCGTAATTGTGTAATGTTTTATATCGTTCAACTGTTTCAGTGTCTTGGATAAGAGATAAGTCTCTCACCCTTATCCTGGAATTCCATTTTTACCTAGAAAACCACCAACTATGGGTCACTGAATACATGTAGTGTCCTCACCCTAATTCTTTCGCTATCTTAATCCTCGCTATCAACGCTTCATACGTAGCCTCGTTGTTCATCGTGGGGAAATCTATCTTGAATGCATAACAAATCGTCCGTCCTTCCAGGATTATGATGTCTATTTATCCATCATTATTAATGTTGGTTATGACCGTAATTTCACAGCATCAAATATGCAGATCGTAAACTTTGTGGCTATTGTTCAATCCAAGTTTATCTGACATTATAAATGTGATTACAAATGTCAAATAACTAGCTTTTAGGACTATTGAACTTGTGTTTGTTGGGGGTGCCAATGAACTCACAAGGAATATGCATATACACACACGACAAATGGTGTTGGATTAGAGTTAAACTAGTGTATAATATTTAATTCCATTCGAGATTGTAGTGTATTTTGAAACAAATATAAGTAAAGCATCATCAGTGCCATCACTGAAATCTTTGTTGCATCATTTGAGTACTCCTTCCTATGTAGTTGTTATGCATTCCTTAACATCAATATCTGTAGGTTTTATTTTTAAAAAGTTTTATTTAGTTTTTGTGAAGGATATCTGCAAGGTTTGTTTAAAAGAATTGAACCGTTGCCAAAATTTTCAACTAGCAACCATATACTGCATTTGATAGTATTAAATTGCAAGTGATTCAGTGTACTAAAATTGGAATATAAATATGTTGGAAAATTTCAATATGTGGGCCACATATGTAAAACAAATGTGTCATATTATTTTGGTGTAAAGGCTAATTAAAGTGATCAAATTATGAATTATAGTTAAAAGGCTTATATCCGTAATTGTCATGGTATTAATGTGTAGATACTGGGGCAATTTTATTTTGTTGAAGGGCCAAATTAGGAAATGCAAACATTATAAATAAGGAGTTATGGTCCCCAAATTACATAAGCTCCAGTTATTCTTCTAATCTCTTCTATGGAAATAATTCAGATTTAGAGTTTATTTCAATTTGGAAGATCAGATCCAACTCTTGTCTTTTAGATCTATCTTTTTCTCTTAATCAGTTTAGGAAAGCAACTATGGATTCAGATCTAATATAAGTTCTAGGGCTTGTGTTAATATAGGGAACCAAATCAAATTTACTTTTTCAATCGACAACTATGAATTCATGTATGTATTCCGCTAATTTTTTACTTTCCTTGAATTTCTTTTCAATCAAACCAATATCGATTATCTATTCAGATCTAGGGTTTCATGATTAATCTATCCTAAAGTAAATTGAAATCCTAACAAAATATGCACAAGGTTTTCAGCTAGAAAACTTATGTTGTTGGCTAACGAAAAACCAAAATACTAGAATGGTTAACAAAGATGTTTTTGTCATTCATTACTTTTATTTATTCAACAATAACTAACAACCTTATTGTATTTTCCTCATTGTCACACCTGACAAGATAGTTGAATAATTGAGGTAGTGTATGGTTTAAAAATGAATTTTATGTTTTCAGTTTCTAATATGTAGCTCAAATATGAAAAGAATGGAGGTATGACGGATCGAATGAAAGAAAGACAGATAAGATGAAAGAAAGACAGATAGAATGACAAAGAGGATAAAAGGATGATAGAAGAATGAATTATTTCACGTGCTTGTGTTTTTTTTTCCAAAAACGGAAAATTAAAATAAATAAAAAAGTTGTTTTCTATTTTGTATGTTAAATTCGTTTTCTGAATTGGTCATTTTCGACAATATAAATGCGTTGTGTGCATTTTTGTACGGACGAAAACCCAAAACTAAAAATAACAAACCTATTTTATTCCATGCAATCAAATGCACTATTTTATTCTAAACATTTTTACCAACTTCAATATAGTGAAGTGCATCACCCACAAAATTCAGCTATTTTTATGTACACAACAATGTTCAAACATAAGCAAGTAAACAGTCAAATGTACACATTCGTGTTCTTTATCATTTCAAATATGCGTCATATTTTACATAACCTTTTTAACAATTAATAAACTGTCCAACAACTACATTACAACTAAAGAAGCTATGTTTTAAACTTAAATTTTCCATATCATAACATATAATTCTTCAATCTCAAACACAATCTATACATCAGTAACAAATAAACGAAGCAATCCAAATGTATGCCACTTACTTCTTCATTGGTAGTTCCAATCCAATTGCATCGCTAAGCATCATCGAACAAAGATATGTGGCTGCAATAATACCAAAGCATAAGTCTCAGTGTAAAAACTCAAGACTAATTTTTTTTTTTTAGTTGAAAAGATGATAAAAACAAGAATAAGAAAACATACTCTAAAATGTCTTTCAGTCCAAGTTCGAAGTCGAAGTCATCAAGAGACAGTAATAGTGATGCTGCTTCACACGTGCTCTGTCTTGTATCATTTGCCTTTGTTGGGCTTCATCATGTTGTACCCGCTCCGCCTTTGTTTTTGTAATGCTGTTTTCATTTTGTTTGGGCCTTTATTGCTTTAGCCCAGCATCTGTCTTTTATATAAACAACTGAATGCATCATGTAAAAATCAGTTGATCAAATATACGAAAGAAAAGCATTTTCAAATTTCTTATTTGGTATCAGAGCCACATAGCCAAACGGCAGAGTACATTTTAGAAATTGTTCTTTTTTGCAAAGCTCCCCTCAGAATTTTTATCATCACAGGGGTAGATACCATTCTCAAGATCATCATAGCTACACTGTCCATCAGTTTTTTCCCATCGCTGTGCCATCCTAGAGGCAGATCAGAATCAAGATCATCATTTCCACCTCTGGTTGCACATTTTTTCTCATTCTAGAGGCAGATCTGAACCAAGTTCATCATTTTCACCTCTGGTTGCTCATTTTTTCAACCAGATCCAACTTCTTGATCAAGAAGTCAGATCACTCAAGTTCTTGACCCTCCATGGCTCTCGAGGAAGAGGATGTTACTTCAGTAAACACTGGAAACAGATCTAATGGCAGTCAAAGATCTGAAACAGTATTGATCAGACCTAAAAATCAAGCAATAAGCACACCATTAGACGAAGATAATTATATCACATGGAAATATCAAGTTGAAATTGCATTGAGGGGATATGATCTGCAAGATTATGTAAAAGGAACCAAGATAGTTCCATCAGTCAACATTGAAGATGATAAAGGGAATACTGTTAGCAATCCTGAATATACACTATATCAGAAGCAAGACAACTTGCTAGCTTCTTGGCTTTTATCCTCCATGAGTCAATCTTTATTGTCTCAACTCGTTGGATGTTACACATCATACGAAATTTGGTCGTCTATTGAAAGAATTTTCAACTCACAGTCTGCAGCAAGAATCATGCACTACAGGAGAGAATTGCAGAATACAAGAAAAGGTGATATGAGCATGAGAGATTACCTTGCCAAGATCAAGAATTTGTGTGACAGACTAAAGGCAGTTGGCCACAATATTTCTAGCAGTGAACAAATTCTCATCATCACAAATGGGCTCGATCAAGAATATGAATCTCTAGTAACTTTTATTGCCACACAGGCAACTCTACCCAATCTTGATTATGTGTACTCAGCCCTCCTTGCTCATGAAGGCAGAGTAGAGCAAAGGAGACTTATGCAAGAAGATTATTCAGCAAATTATATCTCAACCACAAAGAACAAGGGTCAGAGAAATAATCAGAACAACAACAATCCAAGAGGAGGTCACAGTCAAAGGGGCAGGGGTAGAGGAAGGTATTCAAATAACAATAGAGTCAAATGCCAAATTTGTGAAAAATTTGGTCACATGGCAAATAAATGTTACTTTAGATTCAAAGAGGATTACAATCCATCACAGCAGACACAATCAAGCAAGCAACCAACTGTAAACATGGCACAAAGCAGTCATCAATCAAAAAACAATTCTGATAATCCAACAGATGATGCATTGAAGACAGATGACATCAATACTGATGAATGGTTCCCAGACTCAGGCGCTACGAATCACATCACCAACAACTTACAAAATCTCAATTTGGGGAACAGAAGCTACAATGGTAAGAATTTAGTTTCTATGGGTAATGGTGAAACTGCAAAAATATCACATATTGGGACTGGCACTATACAAGGTACAAGGCTTCTTTACCTTAACAATTTATTAAGAGTGCCAAGTATCAAGAAAAACTTAATAAGTGTCTCACAATTTGCTAATGAAAACAGAGTATATTTTGAGTTTCACCCTAAATTCTGTTTAGTCAGAGATATGCTGAGTAAAGACATATTATTACAGGGTAAATTGGAACAGGGCCTATACAAGTTCTGCAATATGAGAACAAAGAACATCTGTAATAATACTGTATGCAGCAACAGTGACAGTTCTAGTCATGATAAATGTGATGATGTACTGCATAAGTGGCATTGCAAATTAGGACACCCTAGCTATAATGTTGTAAAACAAGTATTGAATGAAAATAAAATTCCTTTTTTAAATTTGCACAATTCATCTACATGCACACACTGCCTAATTGGCAAGAGTCACAAGTTGCCTTTTCAATATTCTGAAACTGTGTATGAAAGGCCACTTGAGCTTGTGGCAGCTGATCTGTGGGGACCAGCACCACACAATTCAACAAAAGGGGACAGGTACTATCTATCTCTTGTTGATGCATATACGAGGTATACATGGATATATTTCCTAAAAGCAAAATCAGATGCATGCAGTGCTATAAAGCATTTCATCACTTGTGCAGAAAAGCAACATAACAGCATTGTGAAAATTATACAAACAGATGGTGGGGGTGAATTCAAACCTTTAAAAGAGTTTCTCAGCACAAAAGGAATCGTGCATAGAACCACATGCCCTCACACATCTGAGCAAAATGGTTTGGTAGAGAGAAAGCATAGGCACATTGTAGAGACAGGGTTAACACTTTTGTCACAAGCAAGTCTACCTATGAGATATTGGAGAGAGGCCTTTGCCACAGCAGTATATCTCATAAATAGAATGCCTACTAAAGTGCTAAACCATGTCTGCCCTTTTAAGAAATTGTTTGGAATCAAACCAAATTATGAATTTTTGAAGACTTTTGGGTGCCTATGTTTTCCCTGTCTCAGACCATACAATAAACACAAACTAAGCCTGAGATCTAGTCAATGCACCTTTTTAGGATATGCACACAACCAAAAAGGGTACATATGTCTAGATAATCAAGGCAGAACATATGTTTCAAGGCATGTTGTTTTTAATGAAAGTGTTTTCCCTTTTGCAGGAAGGGAAAATCACATGCAAGCAACTGATGCAAACAAAGCTAGCACTGGCCAAATATCAGACTTGTCTGAATGGATAAATGCAGAAGTGCATATAAACAATGAGGCAACAAGGAATGAGCATAGAAATTGTTCAGAACAAACAACAACAAGCAGTACTCAACATGATGATCAACATGAACCAGACATACAACAAGATCACATCAACAGAGAATTATCCAGTGAAAATTCTAATGAGAATGCTGCAATAGATCCTGAACCACAATCCACTATCATACAGCATCCCATGATCACCAGGTCAAAGAGTGGCATTTTTAAACCCAAGATATTCAACACCCAACTCAATGAGGTAGAACCAACTTCATATGAGCAGGCAGTAAAAGAAAAAAAATGGAGAAGTGCTATGGATGAAGAGTATAATGCACTTGTTAAAAATAAAACATGGACACTTGTTGACCTACCAAGGCACAAAAATGTGGTAGGAAGTAAATGGACATACAAAATTAAGAGAGATGCTGATGGTAAAATCACTAAATACAAAGCCAGGCTTGTAGCAAAGGGCTACACTCAACAATTTGGATTTGACTTTAGTGAAACTTTTTCTCCAGTCATTAAGCCAGCCACTGTCAGGATTATACTAACAATTGCTTTGCATAAAAGGTGGAAAATAAGGCAATTAGATGTGCATAATGCATTCTTAAATGGAGAATTAATGGAGGAAGTATACATGCAACAGCCAAAAGGCTACAACTCTGAAGAAAGTATCAATCAAGTGTGCAGGTTACATAAAGCAATCTATGGTTTAAAACAAGCTTCAAGGGCATGGTATGACAAGCTCAAAAGCATTTTAGTTAAATTGGGATTCACTGCAACCAAGTCAGACAACTCCTTGTATGCAAGAAAAATAAGGGAAGAATGCATCTATATTTTAGTTTATGTTGATGATATTCTAATTACAGGAAGCAATCAGCATGAAATTGAACTTGTCATAAAACATCTGAATAAGGAATTTCCAATAAAGGACATGGGTGAAGCAAACTACTTCCTTGGCATACACATTCAAAGAAATGCAGATTCAAGTATCACACTATCTCAAAGGCAATATATATCAGACATTCTCATCAGGTCTAACATGGATAAGGCCAAGGCACTGCCTACCCCAATGACTAGCAACATAAAATTATCCAAAGAAAGGGGTGAAGCCATAGAGAACATCACACAATACAGAAGTACTGTTGGGGCACTACAATACGCTACTATCATCAGACCAGATATTTGTTTTAGTGTGAATAAAGTTTGTCAATACATGCAAAGTCCTACAAATGAACACTGGTCGGCAGTGAAACGCATACTACGATACTTAAGAGGAACAATTAATCATGGATTAAAACTCACACCAAGCAAAAGTTTAAGTCTGCAAGCTTACAGCGATTCCGATTGGGCAAACGATCTGGACGACAGAAGATCCACCACTGGATATTGTGTATATCTTGGAAATAACCCTGTTTCATGGTGCACGAGAAAACAAGCCACCATTTCCAGATCGAGCACTGAAGCCGAGTACAGGGCCATGGCCAGCACCACGGCAGAGATGGTCTGGACCGAAAATCTCCTTCGGGAGTTAGGGATCGATCTTATTCGAAAGCCAACGATCTGGGTTGACAACATGAGTGCAATCTCCGTCTCGATGAATCCTATTCAGCACTCAAGGACAAAACACTTCGAAGTGGACCTTCATTTCGTTCGTGAACGAACGGGGAGCGGTAAACTTCAAATCCAACATATCCCCGCATATTATCAGCGTGCTGATGTTTTAACTAAAGCCATCTCTAGAAAGAATTTTGATCGTTTCAGAGAAGAACTCAATGTTCTGTCCGCCGCCATTGAAGACGAGAGGGATCTGAAACCCTAGATTAATTTGAGGGGGCATAATAGTGATGCTGCTTCACACGTGCTCTGTCTTGTATCATTTGCCTTTGTTGGGCTTCATCATGTTGTACCCGCTCCGCCTTTGTTTTTGTAATGCTGTTTTCATTTTGTTTGGGCCTTTATTGCTTTAGCCCAGCATCTGTCTTTTATATAAACAACTGAATGCATCATGTAAAAATCAGTTGATCAAATATACGAAAGAAAAGCATTTTCAAATTTCTTATTGACAGAACATTTAATGGCTCATAAGTTGAACTTGTGACATCACCCAAGTTTTCCAATTCAGGTTGTGCTTCGTTGGCTGGATTTTTTGATGGTGATGCCGGAAGTAAAGAAGGCATTCTATTTATGGTCATTTGCAATGGTGGTGCAGTGGTTGTAGGGGTGCTCAAACACGAAGAGGTGGTGGTGCCACCAGTAGTGTCAGTAATATAACAGGCACTGGCAACAACACGCTACAGTTCATATCAGTGTCTTTTGACTTCAGTAATGTTCTCAAGAAAGGAGAGTATTAAACGCAAATGCTTGTTGACTAAGCTTAAGAAATGTACCGATTGAATGAAGTAGATTCACTGCTTCCATGTTTGGAACAAGAGAGGGGTTGATTATGGCAAGCATTAGAGTTTCAAGAGGTTGCACGTGTGATGGAATTTGGTTAAAAGAATTGTTAGAAGATGGATTTGGTGCAAAATTGCTTGAGTCGTAGAAGCTGCAATGAGAGTTGGAAGACTTCCAAGCATGGAAAGATCAATCCTTCGTCCGTGTGTTACAGGACCTATACCGTTATTGAGAAATTTCTTTTTGAGATGAGTGTTCCAGTAGTTTTTTTATTTCGTTGTCAGTTCTCCCTTCTAACTGAGCAGCAATTTTGGACCACCTTCAAAAATGAATAATATAATTTTAAAGTGCCGGGCGTTAAACAATGTGATGTGAATTGGATATTGAAGGTGAACTCTTATTGCGATCAGATTTAATCAAAATGAATAGTGCCATATGAACTAGAAGAATGCTAGCAATACTGTCCGTTTAATTGGTAGAGTATGCACATCAATGAACTTTTTACTGTATATCAACACACAGACACACATCCACTCTCCATTGACGAAGAAAAAATGGTTAAGGAGAGTATGTTTATAAAAGAAACATCTAAAGGAACACTTTACCCAATATAAAACATCTAAAAGAAAAGAACGGACTCCATAGATCGGATTTTTATCTACATTTATCCTATGATATCCAACACAGGGGAAAACAATTATTTAAACCTCTCTTCTTCTTTTTTTCAAAATACATATCTTTACTACTAATTATAAAGGTTCAGACTACATGATTCAACCGTGTCTTTACGAAGTTCTGAAAATGCCATTTTTCATTTCTGTTCGCGTCTTCTTTCTCATCTAATTCGTTTCGAAACCTACTCATCGCGAAATGATCAACACACAGCGGCATCCTCCTCCTCAATTTTGACTGTTGTTACGAAACCCTACATCAGCCGCTATTCGATTTGCCTCCTCCTCCGTCCTTTTTTTATCTACAGAAGAATAAACATAGCGACCGCCTATTTCTGTACCTATCTTCTCTCATCGATCAATCTTATCAATCCAGGTAATTTTTTCTCTTCGCCTTACCTTTTAATCAGTTCAGCAGTAGATTTCCTACGCTCCATCCTTAGCTATATGCATAGATCTAAGGTTAAACAATCACCAGTACCACGATTTGCTTGAATTTATTCTGGCCCTTTACTTATTCATTGATTTACAATTGAATGCTAATTTCAGGTTGTCTATTTGTTTATGTTTTACTCTGTGTTTTTTGATCGCTTCTTCCTTCGTCATTTTTTTTTCTCAGGTTAAACAATCACTATGTTCATATTGATGTAACCCAAGACAAATTATGTGTTAGAGTTTGTTTTTAAATAATAATGATGATGAATTGGTTGTAATCAAATCACTTGCGCAAAATATTAATACATAGAGAAGTGTGTGGTAAAGACATATGCACTATTTGATCTTTGTTAACTTTACAATCCTCTTCATTAATGGCTCATTATGCTCCAATCAGTTTGTACTAAGTGGATATTTTCATTTGTGAATCTCTATTGTTAATAACCGGTACTCTTTAATTCATGTCATCAATATAATATATGAGGATGAAAATCTTCATTACATTGACATGATGGATTTAACCTTTTCTTACGTAACCTAACATTTTATGTGTTTTAATTAAGTACATAGTCAGTGGATAACACTAAACATAATTCATCTGTAACATTATTAAATCATAGCAACTAACATATAACAATTTTATGTTTTGAACTAGGCAATGTCAACATCAGATGGTTCATAGTGTCTGTAGTTCTCTCTCTGTGATTTTTCTTTTACACGGTAAACAATTTAATTCCTAAGAAGCATAGGAAATGGGGCATGTTATTGTTATACTGGATACAAGTAGATCGAGAAGTTTGGCTGCACTTACTGTAATAATATTGTACGCATAGATGGTATGAGTTTGATGTTAAACTAGATAAGTATATTGAGGTTAAATTTGATAAGTACATTAAGTTAGTCGCATGCAAGTGCAACATATTATCAGAAGCAACATATTAAGTTAGTCAAATTATTTAAAACAACAACATACTATTAATGAGTCAAAAGCACTAAATGAATATTCTATTATAGGTTTCTTACATGTTATATAGTCTGATGAGTTGACATAGTGAATAGTTTTTGCCAGCACATACAAGACTACCTTAGTTCTTCATTGTCCAGTTCATTAGAGCATTAAAAAACTAAGAGAGTTTTCTAAGAAAATTCCCAAGTAAACTTAGAACTATTTACTCCACCTTTAGTAAAAATGTCTCTCACGTTCCAATTTTGTTTACCTTGCTCTTTTGTTAGGATTCATGTTTTCCGTTTTCATTATTGGTTAGGGAAATTATGGGCATTTCTTTGTTTGCAAAATTGCTTAAGTTAGTTTCTTTTATTCATGTATAATTTTGTCATCTTCTAAAAATTCTTTACTCACGAATATTATTCGGTCCATGCATTAAACACAAATAAGTAAGTTTGTCTGATAACGATAATAATTATATGAAATGTTATTAATTGACAAAATCAATTGAATTTCTCACTTTGCTTATCTTTGTACACATTGTGATGGTACATACCTATGATTTCGCTAATTGATTCATGACCTGATATAAATCTCATAATCAATTTTTCGTTGTGTATTATGGAGATCGGACATGCGATGAATACATTGATTCAGGTTCATATATATTGAGATGTTATGTTCTAAAAAATATATATTCAACTGAATAGGTGTTGTTTGCATTAAATTTTTATTGCATTTTTAGAAGATGTATATACAGTGATTAGAATATGTATGCTGATGTTTATAAATCATCTCTACTCAGGTTATGCAAAGGTGAATGTGAATCTGGGTTCAAAGCTTGATTATGAAGAATAAAATGATGGAAATGAGAAGGTTAACAATTTTACTGGCCGCTTTATTTTCTTGAGCATGAAATCATTATTAAGGTTAAATAGGCCAAAATAACTCATTGTTGTAATTCATTGGTGCATCACTTCGTTAACATAGCTGAAATAACTTAAGATTATATTATGCTCATGAACTTTATTCTTCACTTCAATCACACTGATGGTATAAACATGTTGTTCAAACAAGCTATGTAAATAATTTATAAAACCAAAAGGTCCATTACCAAAGTCATAGTCAAATTTTTTTTCCAAGTATTGCAATTTTTATCACTTCAGCTTAAACACACATGCATATATAGACACACACGCATACAAACACACACACACACATATGCATACATAAATGAACGTCACGTTAGGTAGAGATGGAACATGCACAATATCCAGTAATCATTTACGCACACACATACACATACATAAATGAACTGCACGTTAGGTAGAGATGGAACATGCACGATATCCAGCAATCAACAACATTAAATTGTTAGACACAATACATGATACTTATGTAATCCTAATAATTTAGGCACGGTCATTAGAAAGTAAGTTTCGATAGACATGTGCTTTCCTCCAGATCAATACTGGTATTATAAGAAATATTCAAACCTACTAGCAATTATTAGTTCGACTCAATTTCTTTTAAAACCAAATGATGTGTAAGAAAAGGAATGCTCAAAAGTGTTTTTAAGTTTTCTTATTATGCAATAGTTTCTTTAGTTTGTTTTCAGTACTGTATGGACGTCACATGAGCCAGTCCAAGTTACATCTTTATATTCTTAAAGGATGGAGAAATTCAAAGCATACTAGCTTTGTTATATGGGGAACTATAAAATCAAATCTAACATAAAAACTAATAGTTAAGAAGTACCATGTTCCAAAGATAATATACCGAATCGTGTTTTTTTATTTTTTTTAACAGGATGGTAGGGAAGAGTTACATTTAAAGTACCATGCAACATAAAGAAAATTCTTCACATCATCTCATTTTCTTATTTTAAGGAAGAAGACAACAAGGAGATCGAAGAGACTGAAGTCAAGTTACAGAAGCTGCGGAGAAGGTATGTCAAAACATGCTCTTTTTCATCAGAAGTTACAGAAGCTGCAAAAAAGATAACGAGGAAATCGATGTATAGATAAAATTTAATGACCAAAAGTTGCAGCTCTATAGGGTATATAGTTTGTACTGTCAATGTAACCCTAATAACACTGTTTTTATAATTGTTACATTGAAGAATTTTTGACTTCATTATGGGGATATGGAAAGTCTCTATATGAGGTACATATTCTTTTTGTTTTCTTATTTTTTTTACTGTGTGCATAAAAAGAGCATGCCCTCTTTTTCCTTACTTTATTTATGCTAACAAATTGGATAAATTTGCTAGAATTTTCAATTCAAGGGTGGATTTAGTGGATCTAGAGTATTTACACTTACCCTACCTTGGTTGAAAGAATAAACATCTGACTTAACTTTCCTTATATGGCATACCAAAATTTAGTCAAAGTAACGAAGCTTAATATATTCTATCAGTTATCTCTCCAAGTTGAAGTCAAATATTTGATTTTAGGAAATTGATTTGAAAAAAAAATTAGTATATCGTTTTTCCCTTGGCATGAGATGTTAACTCTGGCCTATATACATTCATATGAAACTTAAAAGCAGTGGCAAATAAGGACATTGAGCGCTGGATTTCAGCAGCGTAAAGAGATGTTGAAGAAGGCAAAAGAGAAAGTGATGATGTTTTAATATAAATTTTTTGATGTGTTGATGGGTATAACAGGTGGATGTTGCAAGGGTGGAGAGGGTATATAATTGATGATGTATTATAGTTGTACTATTTGGATTTCACAGATGAGACATATATATTATTTTCTAACCATGATGTATTCTGATGTAGTGAAGAGTGAATGCTCATGAGTCATGCACAGATCAATATCTGTACAAAAGAAAAAACAGAAATATTATTTTAAGTTCATAATGTCGTTTTGTTTCTGTGGTGTATTCATCCTAATTGCTATGATGAACGTGTTCATCTGTATGATATACTAATGGTTATGTATTAATATTATTTTTGTATGGCTTAGTTATTGAAATTTATTAACAGAAATATGTCTAAAATGGAATGGTTTTTGTGATGTATAATTGGAGACGATGCACCATCAACGAGTTCGACAAAAGCTATGTTTACAGAGAACATAAGCAGGACCATGGCAAATTCTCCATTGTTTAACAAACTCCTAAGATCTTTAGCATCATATTATATCCTCTCCTATCCATTGCGTATGCTTTTAAAGATAGTTCTGTCAATATAGAAATGCGACATGCCTTTTATGTCAAATCAAACAACTGGGCGATATCATGATGTAGATTGTAACAACCCGGTATTCCA
Organism: Allium cepa; assembly: GCA_030765085.1. NCBI lineage: Eukaryota > Viridiplantae > Streptophyta > Magnoliopsida > Asparagales > Amaryllidaceae > Allium > Allium cepa. The sequence continues at coordinate 26,128,969 of CM060932.1, forward strand.
TACCGAATAATTATCGTCTTTGCACGATTTCTTTTCCTAAGCTAATTGCAGTTGGAATTTTTGAATCAGTTAAATTTCGTTCGAAGTTTGTTTAAAGGTTAAACGGGCCGTGATAAAAACCCGCCCCCCTGTTTATCTTGTTTCATTTTTCATTTTTTAACCGGTCTCCCCTTTTCTTATTTTCATTCATTCGAACCCGATCCACTTCTATTTTCTTTGAGAAAATGATGGCGGCCTCTCTCGTTCTCCCCCTTACGAAGCTAGGGCATAGAAATCGAAGACGAAAGATGGCGCTCGCTCGTTCGATTCTCGTCGCCGTTCGCCTCCTTGCTTGAGTCTCGGCCGTTTCGAACAAAGGTGAGTGTTCATCACTCACATCTAATTCGACTGGCTTGAATTCGTTGCTTATTTTGTTTTCATGGTTTTCGACTTCGACTTGATTTCATCGATGTTGGTTTTGATTATGGCCTTGGTTTGAAACTGTTACACTGGAATGTAGTTTTGATTTCTTTTGTGATTCTGATTTCTGTTGATCGTGGCTTCAACTTAATTATCTTCTGAACTTTGGTATTTGATTGAATTGTAAAACATGTTCTCTGCAGAGAACTTGACTTCCCCCTGCTGTTGCATGACCTTCGGCAGTTATGTATTGTTCAAAGTGGATACTTGTATTTGATTCCAGTCACTAAGCAAAATTCGTATAAATTGATACTGCTTGTCCTTTATACGGCTTGAAAATTTCTAACATGTTCAGTGGTCTGTTATCACTTGGGCTCGTAGTTGATGTTTATAATTTCATTGCAGTCGTGAGTATTGTTCATGCATTCTTGGCTCTGGTTCATTTTTTTTGCGCATATTGCCATTGCAATGTGGACTGTTGAGTTCCTTGCGATAGTTTGGGCACTGCCTTCATGTCTTTCATGTTGCATATTCTCTGTAGCACACTTGTGCTTGTTTGTGCAATTTGTCACTGCCTGTTTCTATTTGCACATGGGCTTTGAGTTGTAACCCTTTCCTCTGTTGCATTATGTTGCGCACTGTATTGATTTTTCCTCTCAGCTCTCTGTTGGTATTATAGTACTCTAGTGGTTGATGGACTCGTTGATGAATGGACTGGTTCGCTGTTGAGTTCATTTGCTCATTTCATTCACGTGTTGCACTGTCCAGTATTTTTACAAGTATATTTCATTTACTTGTTGCCAGTCACTTAAAATCAGTTGCATGTCCACTTTGTTGCAATACTTATTCTTGTGTGCTATGCCTTGTGTACTTGTCATGTTCTTGCAGTACATAGGCTATTGAATTTCACGTTGAGGCTGGTGCTGTTTTGGTCGAGACTGTGTTCATGTTTGGTTATTTAAAGCCATTTCTTTGTTGAGGTTGTGTCACTGATGTTGGCTTGCCTTATTCATTTCTCAATCGCACTCTGGTTCATTTTTACATTGTCACTCCCCCATGTAATTTGCAGTTGCATTTTTGATTGTACTGCCTTGGGCTCGAGGGTTTGTACTGTGCAGTCATGTACATTTGTGTTACTTGTTGTTGCACTTGCATCCCAGCTTTGTTGCATTTCGACTGCTCGTCTTGGCATTGTTGAGTCTTGTTCATTTGTGCAGCATACTTAATATATTCACATATACACTGCTGCATGATATCTGGTGCTTGCTGCCTATGTTCATTTGAACTTGGTTGATGATTAGTTTTGTGATTTCTGGTTAATTGCAGTTTTAGTTGAACTGTATCTTTCCGTTGCACCATGAAGTGCCACTACCTTGTGCATTTGGTCATTTGTGCCTTCGTGCTCTGCTGGTTTAGGAATGCATGATCCATTCTGCTGTGTTCGAAAGTGTATACCTGCTATTCCCTTTGTGATGCAATTGAAATCAAGTCACTGACTTGACCTTCTTGCATTTGGTGGCAGTTTGCTACTTCCTGAATGTTGCAGTGTTGTTTTATTCACTTGGTGGCATTTTTGTTTGCTCACCATTTACACTGTGCAGTCTTACCCCTGCTGCATTCGTTTGATTGTTGTATTTGGGTTTTCGGCTGCAGTTTGTTGTCATCTTTTCTTGACCACTTTGGAATTTCTCTGCCTTGTCCGAACTTGCTTGGTTGCTGTTGCTTGAGACAGTCAAACACTTCAATTCACTTGGTCGAAGCTTTTCACTACTGTCACTTATTTATTGCATTTGTTGGCACTGTGAATTCTTGAGCATTGGTCTTCGTGCCTTGTTGCTAATTCTGTATATGCTGTTGTGGCGAGGCAGTGTACGCGTGCGTGCACTGCAGCCACACAGTATCGACATTTGGAATTGATATTTGAACCTTCATTGATTTTGGCTCGTTGATCTTTTGGGTACATCATCACTGTAGTGGCAAGGCAGTGCATGCAAGCGTGAACTGCAGCCATACGGTATGGCTTTTATTGATATTCTGATTGCTTTTGTTGCGAATTTCCATATGCTGTAGTGGCGAGGCAGTGCACGCGTGCGTGTACTGCAGCCCTACTCGAATTAATATTTTAATTGATATTTCAATGGTTTGAACTGTTTTGTTTGTTCAATTCAATATTCTGAATTTCATTCTGATTTGGTTGAATTTGCTGATTTGTTGATTAACACTGCTACGTGTTATATTTATCATTATCCGATTTCTTTATTTAAGGATCGGATAGACGAAATTTATTGTGACTATCGTCTATTCATTATTTAATTATTATTGCTTCTGTGCACTAATAACTGAGTTTGAATTAGACTGACCCGAGTATTATTTTCTTTTGAATTTAATACTCGGGTCAGACCGTGTATTTCAGGTTGTAGATATTCTGCTTTGGGTTGCTGCTAGAGCTATGAAGTCACTTCATATCTTTCGGAGTAGTCGTCGTCGTTTGTAGTAGTCTGTATAATTGTATAGGAAGATATGTATTCATGTATATTATATACGTTAATATACTTGTATATGTAACTTCCTGAGTCGACTGTTGTAGTTATATCATATGTACCGTGTCAAATGTATTGTAACTACCATCAGTTATTATATATATATGAGACTTTCCGTTTCATCTGTGTTCCGCTTTATATTTATCTGTGTTATCATTATATATTTCGTTCTAAACTATTATAGCCATTGTGTAGTAGCTTTGAGTGTGTATCGGTATGTCGGATTTCCTCCTGAAATAAAATGCATGTTACTTCTATCTGACATATCGGTGCTCGCGCAAAGCAATTACACTGATGGTCGCTCCTCAACAGCTTTATTCTCTGCGCTAGTTGACAGCATTACACCTTAGTGTTCTTGGCTAGCGTGGGTATAGAGGTGGGGCGTCACAGCTTGGTATCAGAGCCTAGGGTTTAGAACAAATATAAAACATAACTTAGATAGTACATGTGTTACAACTGTTTGTCGACGTTTTATCTCTCGTATTTGCATATGATTGTCTTTGATTGTTAGGCATGAATTCCTAACGCTTATTCATATGCATTTGATTTTGATTCTTGTGTTTTCGGCTTTGATTTGATTTAGCCGATGATTGATTTTGTTCGAATCTCAGCGATTCCGAACTTGATATTTTATGTTTTCCTCGGCTTGATTTCCATTCGACTTCGTTCACTTTGTTTTTGAGAAATTGCTAAATTCTTGATTTCCAAGACTCTGACTTTGTTTGCCGTCGAGTCCTTTGATGATGATGTTGAATCGTTTTATACTCTATTATGGCCATTAATTATTGACTTCGACATTGACTTGATTTTTATTTTTGTTGAAGTCATTTATGCATTTATGCTCGTTCTGCTTTGTTTTTCCAATTGTTAATCGATTCTTCTTTTCCGATTAGTTGTTATCTTCTTTGTCGACTTTGATAACTTCTATTTCTGGGATTTTTTTGGATATTCCTACTTTGATGGATTTAGAATCGAATTCTTTGGATTTTATTCACGTCTTCGAATGTGAATTTTAGTGAATTGATTTGGTTTCCAAATTTAATCGATTCTTGTTAATTCCCCGATTTGTTGCTATCATTTATTAGCAACTTTGATAACATTTTCTTCGGGATTTTCGTGAACATACTTTTTGATGGATACAGTATCAATTTCTTTGGATTCTATTCACATCTTTGTATGAGAGTTCTTGTGATTGATTGTTCCTACAATCATTTTTGTGATTTGTCACTTTAAAAATATAAAGGTTTTCTATACTAGTAGTAAATATCATAACTCTTTTCTCCAAACGATTTCAAAACTATTTTACTACAAAGCTCTTTTCCTAAACCGTTTTCCAATCTATTAGTATATACTAACCTTTAACTCACTCGTATGAGAAATCTAATTAAACGACTTAGTAAAACGAGTGGTATATAACGCTTGCGTTTACTTCGCCGGTTAATTCTTGGACTTATTCGATTGAATCTCTTGTGACAATTTTCTAGTGAAGATTTACAGTTTGTTCGTAAATATTTAAGTTAAGCAAGTGGTTATGGGACATGAAGCTAAACTTTTATATTTACTAGCTTAGTGTAATTGACACTTCTCGTTGATCTTGACGATCATTTTATGAACTAGACTAGCAATTGCGCGATGTCCCTTTCATTGCAAGGTTAGGCTAGACACCATTTGTGTGATTCCATTCACACATACCTTTATGATTTTTGGTTAGCCTAGACACCATTTGTGTGATTCCATTCACACATATCTTTTTGCTTTCTGGTTAGGCTAGACACCACTTGTGTGATTCCATTCACACATACCTTTATGCTTTTTGGTTAGCCTAGACACCATTTGTGTGATTCCATTCACACATATCTTTTTGCTTTCTGGTTAGGCTAGACACCACTTGTGTGATTCCATTCACACATACCTTTATGCTTTTTGGTTAGCCTAGACACCATTTATGTGACTCCATTCACACATATCTTTTTGCTTTCTGGATAGGCTAGACACCACTTGTGTGATTCCATTCACACATACCTTTTTGCTTTTCGGTTAGCTACCATGAGATAGCGTCTCGATTTGTGTTGCACGTGTTGGTGATTTTTCATGCTCACGTGTAGGTGAGTTTCCATGCTCCCGTTCTCGCTTTTGTGTTGCACGTGTTGGTGATTTTTCATGCTCACGTGTAGGTAAGTTTCCATGCTCCCGTTCTCGCTTTGCGTTACACGTGTTGGTGATTTTTCATGCTCACGTGTAGGTGAGTTTTCATACTCCCATTTGAGTTTCCATACTCCCATTCGAGTTTCCGTACTCCTATTCGAGTTTCTGTACTCCCATTTGAGTTTTCGTACTCTTATTTTGTGATATCTGGATTTCTTGTGTAGATTTCTAGAATTTTTGTTTTCTGGATTTCTTGTGATGATTTCTAGAATTTGTGCTTCACCAATTTTTGTGATTTCTATTGATAAGTTTTATCAATTTTTGTGCATTGGTGAATTCGTGTGTTATTGACTTGTTATGAATACAAGTTTAGGGTATGATACCCCTTCCTATCTTTGAGAAGATTCTTGTGACATTTTTGATGAATGAAAATTCATTGGTATTATATTTTGATGCCAATTATTTCGATGAAATTTTGACGTATTAACTTCAGTAACCGTCAATTTTAAAATGAATTTTCAAGCGGTTATCCCGCAATGCTGATTTTGTTGTCCGTTTTTACGGTATTTCGAGAAGTGAAATTTCCTTGTCGAAGTTGCTACTGACGTTGCTATTTTAATCACGTGTTTTGAAAATTTGTTATTCTTCAAAATTGTTTCAAAATTAAAATTAAAATTTTTTTCAAAATTTTTATAGTTTACGCTTTCAAAAGAATGAGGAAGCGATTTAAACGTTTCAGAAAAATCGAGGACTATGACCCCTTTCTTTTACTGATTCGCTTAATTCCGGACTTGTCCGTTTGAGAATGTGAAATGTTATTTTTAAATACACAATTATGCACTTTCAAGAAAACGATGAAATGAATTAAACGATTTAGTAAAACACGTGGTTATGGGTCATGTGCATTTGCTATTTCGATTAATTCCGAACTCGTTAATTGAAAAATTTATGATTTCTGATTATCGTTTTGATAATCGGATGTTGGTGATTTCTGATTTATCGTTTTTGATAATCAGATATTTATTGTTTCTAATTATCGTTTTCGATAATTAGATATTTGAGAGTTGATTATCGCTTTGATAATTGAAATATTTGTGATTTCTGATTATCGTTTTTGATAATCGGATATTTGTGACTTCTGATTATCGTTTTTGATAATCAGATATTTGAGAATTAATTATCAATTGTGATAATTAAATATTCGTTGATTTGTGATTTCCGATTATCGTTTTTGATAATCGGATATTTTTTGTTTCTGATTATCGTTTTTGATAATCAGATGTTTATGAGTTCTGATTACCGTTGTGGTAATTTCTGATTATCGCTTGTGATAATTAGATATTTGAGATTTAATTATCATTTGTGATAATTAAATATTTGTTGATTTGAGATTTGATTATCGCTTTTGATAATCGAATATTTGTCGATTCGATTATCATTTTTGATAATCGAATAATTGTTGATTTGATTAACGTTTTTGATAATCGAATATTTTTGATTTGAGATTTTTGGATTATCTATCTGATAATTAAACTTTTTAGAGAATTGGTGAATTTCTTTTATGAAATTAAAAGATTTCTTTGGTGTTTATATTGTACTACGTCGGTGTACCGGCTCAATTTTCTGCTATTCATGACGTTTTTCACGTCTTCCAATTACGGAAATGCCTTAGGGATTTTCGATTTTTATTCTTGAGCAACCTTCTATTCACATCATTGCTTCGGGGGTGTAGCACCTTCGAAATAACGATGTTTTTCTTGCGGAAGTTCAATGGTCCTCAAATCCTAAGGATAGCACTTAGGAATCTTGAGAATTCATCGAGCAAACACGTTCAAGCTTACTCTTTCATGCTCTTATGGTTGTTACCTTTTGTCCATTTATCCCTTAAGATTGCGAGGACGCAATTTCTTTAAGGAGGGGAGTCTGTAACAACCCGGTATTCCATACCGAATAATTATCGTCTTTGCACGATTTATTTTCCTAAGCTAATTGCAGTTGGAATTTTTGAATCAGTTAAATTTCGTTCGAAGTTTGTTTAAAGGTTAAACGGGCCGTGATAAAAACCCGTCCCCCTTTTTATCTTGTTTCATTTTTCATTTTTAACCGGTCTCCCCTTTTCTTATTTTCATTCATTCGAACCCGATCCACTTCTATTTTCTTTGAGAAAATGATGGCGGCCTCTCTCGTTCTCCCCCGTACGAAGGTAGGGCATAGAAATCGAAGACGAAAGATGGCGCTCGCTTGTTCGATTCTTGTCGCCGTTCGCCTCCTTGCTTGAGTCTCGGCCGCTTCGAACAAAGGTGAGTGTTCATCACTCACATCTAATTCGACTGGCTTGAATTCTTTGCTTATTTTGTTTTCGTGGTCTTCGACTTGATTTCATCGATGTTGGTTTTGATTATGGCCTTGGTTTGAAACTGTTACACTGGAATTTAGTTTTGATTTCTTTTGTGATTCTGATTTCTGTTGATCGTGGCTTCAACTTAATTACCTTCTGAACTTTGGTATTTGATTGAATTGTAAAACCTGTTCTCTGCAGAGAACTTGACTTCCCCCGCTGTTGCATGACCTTCGGCAGTTATGTATTGTTCAAAGTGGATACTTGTATTTGATTCCAGTCGCTAAGCAAAATTCTATAAATTGATACTGCTTGTCCTTTATATGCCTTGAAAATTTCTAACATGTTCAGTGGTCTGTTATCACTAGGGCTCGTAGTTGATGTTTATAATTTCATTGCAGTTGTGAGTATTGTTCATGCATTCTTGGCTCTAGTTCATTTTTTTTTTGCATATTGCCATTGCAATGTGGACTGTTGAGTTCCTTGCGACAGTTTGGGCACTGCCTTCATGTCTTTCATGTTGCATATTCTCTGTAGCACACTTGTGCTTGTTTGTGCAATTTGTCACTGCCTGTTTCTATTTGCACATGGGCTTTGAGTTGTAGCCCTTTCCCCTGTTGCACTATGTTGTGCACTGTATTGATTTTTCCTCTCACCTCTCTGTTGGTATTATAGTACTCTAGTGGTTGATGGACTCGTTGATGAATGGACTGGTTCGCTGTTGAGTTCATTTGCTCATTTCATTCACGTGTTGCACTGTCCAGTATTTTTACAAGTATATTTCATTTACTTGTTGCCAGTCACTTAAAATCAGTTGCATGTCCACTTTGTTGCAATACTTATTCTTGTGTGCTATGCCTTGTGTACTTGTCATGTTCTTGCAGTACATAGGCTATTGAATTTCACGTTGAGGCTGGTGCTGTTTTGGTCGAGACTGTGTTCATATATGGTTACTTAAAGCCATTTCTTTGTTGAGGTTGTGTCACTGATGTTGGCTTGCCTTATTCATTTCTCAGTCACACTCTGGTTCATTTTTACATTGTCACTCCCCCATGTAATTTGCAGTTGCATTTTTGATTGTACTGCCTTGGGCTCGAGGGTTTGTACTGTGCAGTCGTGTACATTTGTGTTACTTGTTGTTGCACTTGCATCCCAGCTTTGTTGCATTTCGACTGCTCGTCTTGACATTGTTGAGTCTTGTTCATTTGTGCAGCATACTTGATATATTCACATATACACTGCTGCATGATATCTGGTGCTTGCTGCCTATGTTCATTTGAACTTGGTTGATGATTGGTTTTGTGATTTCTGGTTAATTGCAGTTTTAGTTGAACTGTATCTTTCTGTTGCACCATGAAGTGCCACTACCTTGTGCATTTGGTCATTTGTACCTTCGTGCTCTGTTGGTTTAGGAATGCATGATCCATTCTGCTGTGTTCGAAAGTGTATACCTGCTATTCCCTTTGTGATGCAATTGAAATCAAGTCACTGACTTGACCTTCTTGCATTTGGTGGCAGTTTACTACTTCCTGAATGTTGCAGTGTTGTTTTATTCACTTGGTGGCATTTTTGTTTGCTCATCATTTACACTGTGCAGTCTTACCCCTGCTGCATTCGTTTGATTGTTGTATTTGGGTTTTCGGCTGCAGTTTTTTGTCATCTTTTCTTGACCACTTTGGAATTTCTCTGCCTTGTCCGAACTTGCTTGGTTGCTGTTGCTTGAGACAGTCAAACACTTCAATTCACTTGGTCGAAGCTTTTCACTACTGACACTTGTTTATTGCATTTGTTGGCACTGTGAATTCTTGAGCATTGGTCTTCGTGCCTTGTTGCTAATTCTGTATATGCTGTTGTGGCGAGGCAGTGTACGCGTGCGTGCACTACAGCCACACAGTATCGACAACTGGAATTGATATTTGAACCTTCATTGATTTTGGCCCGTTGATCTTTTGGGTACATCATCACTGTAGTGGCAAGGCGATGCACGCAAGCGTGAACTGCAGCCACACGGTATGGCTTTTATTGATATTCTAATTGCTTTTGTTGCGAATTTCCATATGCTGTAGTGGCGAGGCAGTGCATGCGTGCGTGTACTGCAGCCCTACTCGAATTAATATTTTAATTGATATTTCAATGGTTTGAACTGTTTTGTTTGTTCAATTCAATATTCTGAATTTCATTCTGATTTGGTTGAATTTGCTGATTTGTTGATTAACACTGCTACGTGTTATATTTATCGTTATCCGATTTCTTTATTTAAGGATCGATAGACGAAATTTATTGTGACTATCGTCTATTCATTATTTAATTATTATTGCTTCTGTGCACTAATAACTGAGTTTGAATTAGACTGACCCGAGTATTATTTTCTTTTGAATTTAATACTCGGGTCAGACCGAGTATTTCAGGTTGTAGATATTCTGCTTTGGGTTGCTGCTAGAGCTATGAAGTCACTTCCTATCTTTCGGAGTAGTCATCGTCGTTTGTAGTAGTCTGTATAATTGTATAGGAAGATATGTATTCATGTATATTATATACATTAATGTACTTGTATATGTTACTTCCTGAGTCGACTGCTGTAGTTATATCATATGTACCGTGTCAAATGTATTGTAACTGCCATCAGTTATTATATATATATATATATATATATATATATATATATATATATGAGACTTTCTGTTTCATCTGTGTTCCGCTTTATATTTATCTGTGTTATTATTATATATTTCATTCTAAACTATTATAGCCTGTGTAGTAGCTTTGAGTGTGTATCGGTATGTCGGATTTCCTCCTGAAATAAAATGCATGTTACTTCTATCTGAAATATCGGTGCTCGCGCAAAGCAATTACACGGATGGTCGCTCCTCAACAGCCTTATTTTCCGCGCTAGTTGACAGCATTACACCGTAGTGTTCTTGGCTAGCGTGGGTATAGAGGTGGGGCGTCACATAGATTTTGGCTTTCTGTCCTTGCCAAACTTAATTGTTTACATAATAACGAGGAAGGTGTGTGCACTTCCTGTAAGATCCTATTGGCACTGACCAGATTAATTTATATCCAAGCCATTGTAGGGTGAGATTACGCAGTGATTTCTGAAGTTGTCTTTACATGTTACCTAGGTTTGAAACATTTGATGTCACGGTAGTAGCTTACGTGATTTGCTGTGAAAATTTAGTGTCTTATTATGTTTTTTATTTTAATTATTGTTGATTTATTATGTCTATGTTTTTTGAAATTGTCACTGTTACGGGGAGTTTAAAATACAGAAAATAACACGTCTGTACAATAGTGGTATTTTGGTGCAGATGACTTGAGTGCGAATTTTTCTCCACTGTGCCACATGCTGCAAAATAGGGGTGAGATTCTTAGAGAGAAAGTAGAGAAAAGAATGAAAACCATATAAATTACATGAAAAAAATATAAATTACACGAAAGCAAGGAAATGGAAGGTAACGTGCACTAACTTGAAACCATTGCTATTAATTGCCCTAAATGGAATTTGAATAACGAAACATGCAGTATTTAAATAGAAATTAATATTAAATCCTTAATTATGCATCAAACAAGAAAAATTCCGATGAAGAACAAGTAAAATTGAAATAAGTTATAATGAAGGAAATGAAATAATGTGCTCTTTAAAATGATAGTATAAATGTTTGGTGTAAAGTAGAAATATTCAAGTGATTAAATGCAGGTCTGCAAGGACGTGCATATATACTATTAATCACCATGAAGAACTACGATATATGTTCATAAGTTGATGTATCCGAATGTTCTATATTGTCTGTAAATTAGGTGGGAGTTCATCGGTCGTAGTTTCCCCCAATTCCGAGTTCGTATGAAGAGGTATTGTAGTATGAACAACAAAATAACGGCTTCCACCTAAGAGGAGTTCAAATACGGAGATGTAGCCTGTTATTTTCGAAGTACAATCGTTATTCACCATGGAGAACTACGGTAGACGTTCACTAGATAAAGTATCCGAGTGTACCACATTGTTCATAATTTAGGTGGAAGTTCATCAACCGAAGTTTTGCCTGATTCCGAGTTGGTACGAAGAAGTTATTACAGTCTGAAGAAAAAAAGTAGCGGCTTCTGCCTAGCCGGAGTTCAAATATGAGGATGTAGTCTGTTATTTTCTAAGTACAACTATTAGTCACCATGGAGAACTGCACTAAGTGTTGAAGTGGAGACATTGACTGTTATTTTCTAAGTACAACTGTTAATCACAATGGAGAACTACGAATTCATAAGCTGAAGTGTCCGAGTTTTCTATATTGTCCGTAATTTAGGTGGGAGTTCATCTATCATAGTTTCGACCAATTCCGAGTTAGTATGAAGAAGTTGTTGCAATATGAATAAATAAATTAGCGGCTTTTGCCTAGGCGGGGTTCAAATACGAGGATGCAGCCCGTTAATTTCTAAGTAAAACTGTTAGTCACCATGAAGAACTATGGTATACATTCAGTAGATGAAGTATTCGATTGTTCCTTATTGTCTGTAACTTAAATGGAAGTTCATCGGTCGAAGTCTCACCTGATTCCGAGTTAGTATAAAGAAGTTATTGCAGTCTGAACAAAAAAATAACGGCTTCTGCCTAGACGGAGTTCAATATGGGATGTTATTATCAAATCTACTTCCATAAGTACAACTAAAAATGCATGCACGTTGTGCTTGCAGGCCCACTTGGGCGTGCATATGTACTCGTTTCACAAAATAAAAATAAAATCGCAGACATGAATGAAAGAAACGTATTGCAATATAATTACCTGTTTCCAAGAACTAAGTGTTGCTCTATAATAAGTTTCTCCTCAGCCTCAAAAAATTCCCTCTTAATATCAGGTCGCAAATAATTAACCCATCTTAGTCTACAACTTTTTCCACAACGATTTAATCCTGCTAACTTCGACAACATTTTCCAATTTCGAACATCGATTTTCTCTACATAACTCTTTAAGATATCATCTTCCTCTTAAGACCATGGTTCCCTGATCACTTTTGCATTATCATCACAACATGGCGATCTCCCCATTTGCACAAAAATATTGGATATTTTGTAAATAATGTAATCTGTGTGTATAATTTGTAGTGATAAATGGCAGTCATGTGGTGGTCTTATAGTATTGTACGAGTATATATGCATGCTCTAATGGGTCTGTGTCTAATCATTTGGGTATTTGAAATTTATGTATTACAACATCTCTACTATCATTTTCAATGAGAACCCATGTTATTTTCCCTTCATTGCAATTTATTTGATGATTATCGAATTTGCTGCTATTTATTCATATGTTGATTGCATTTTTCCTTGTCTTAATATTACATTATTCCAATTAAGATTTCTCTTCTTTCTTAGTTGTAGTCTTTGTGGAAGCAAATTTTTGCCCTCTCATTTGTATCTTCCATAAATAATAATGTGAAGAATCGTACTTCAAAAGTAAAAATATTAATGAATTAGCTATTTTCTTCTGTGTTCATTAACCTTAAATGAATGTATTTAAAAAAAACATATGTGTACTCTTCTTCAGGTGCTACAAATGAAACTCAACTTATTTTATTTTACTACCGAACATGATGCTTTAGTACCAATTCAATGTTTCTGATAAATATTGAAATCTATAACCAACTTGCATCCAAATATACTCATTAATCATCCAAATTTTATACTACTAATTCATGTATAAGAAATTAATATTGATTTCCACTTAAATACTATATATATGTGTGTGTTAAGTTTCTATTAGCATATCAAAAAGCAACATAAAGCATTATGTCCATATCTGAGCCGGTAATATGCCATCTACAAACAATAATAAATAAATATAAACATTCGTCTTCCAATTCATACTCACTTCACTGTTGCTTTGCATTGAAAAGAAATGGAAAGAAGCCCTAAAATAAATCTTGCACTTACGTTGATAATGTTTCTAAGCTTTATTGGCCTGTTTACAATATTTATGCAGTCCAAAACTCACATAGGTGTTATCCCGTCCTATTATTCTAACTTACTGAAAAGAGAACTATTCTCAAATGATGACAAAGAAGCAATTCAAGCCAGGTTTATTAACAGTGATGAAATGAAACGCTCAAGGGCTTTATTAGGTAAAAGGCACTCTAAAAGAGCATCAGGAAACAGACATAGAAAAAACAGTGCTCATGGAGGTATTAATAATAGAAAAACTGGAAGTTTGGTCAACAAAAGAAGCAGCAATTCAAACGGTTTAAGTTCAAATTAGGAAATAGTTCAGCGTGAATCTTTCAGACAACTACAATGATTCAAAGGCTAAATGAAAAAGAAAAAGAAAAACATAGGCCGCAGATGAGTTCAAATGAAATGGCACACAATTATTTAAATACAAAAGAGAAAAAAAGCATAACGAAATGACGATCTGAACAACCAGGGAAATTAACAAACATGGCAAACAAATCCCCTCCATTTTCACTCTTCGTGATATCTATAATTCTTTATATTTGGAAAAGTCGTTGATACGATATTGAGAAAATTAGTCCCACGTCGTCCAAGATAGATCTTTTATTACTGTATATAGAGATGAATCAGATTTTATAAAGTTGTATAGAAAATTTCCATGCTACATCCCGCTTACTTGGATGACATGTACGACCTAGTAAGTGATTTTATGCATTTTTCAGAACATATCCACCTTTCTCGCCTTCCCTTCAATTAAAAACACTACTACTAAATCTATACACACGGAAAGGGCATTTTTGAAATTTCAAAAAGCCGTGGTTGAAATCCTATTCATTGAATTTACATTATTAATAGTGTGTGTGTGTGTCAGTTACCATAATTTATGTGGGCAAAACCCAATTATTGCAGAAAAGGAGGTTTTGGGGACATATATTGATTCTTCTTTTAAGAAGAAGTAAAATTTACCAAACAAAGCTCATGTTTTCTATGATAAACCTTGTGGTTTTCAAAAATTCAGAACAGAAAAAAACTTATAGTTAAAGTGCACAATTAGCATTATTAAATGATTTTGTACTTTGTACTTTTTCCTCAGTATAATAAGAATTTTCAAAAAAAAAAAGAGTGTATCAACTCATACCGGGCTTCCTCAAAAGTCAGTATAATAAGAATTTTCAAAAAAAAAAATAGTGTATCAATTCATACCAGTCAATGACTATTAACAAAATGCTCACATAAAACCAAATTAATGATAATTAACAAATTAAGCAAGTCATTTTGAAATAAAATCAAGAACGTTATGAAATATGAGAACAAACTATAGGTTATAGAACCCAAGCTTTTCGGTAACGAAATGGAGGAGATTATAATATATTTTGCATTTTCATGAAAAAAATGCGTTAGTTATATAGGAAGAGCAACTTCTTTTTTCAATAAGCATACATAATCAATAGGGAAGCATAATAAATGAGAAGTTGCATGTTTGTGATTTTGGAGAAATGAAATTGTATCAAAATATGTAAAATAAATCTCATACCTCTAATGTAATGACTCGAGTTTTAAGCGAACTACTTCCTCAGCGCAACCAATGACTTATTTAATTTAGTAAGCTTCCTTAACTACATGGTTAGATCAATCTTACCTGCATGCATACATAATAAGTAAATGAGTATAAAAAGTGATAAAGCAACCTAGAACAATGGTTCAAGCCATTAAACAACCACACACGACAAATAATAACTTTCCTGCATGAAATGAATTTTTTTTTAACAAATTGAGCATACGGGGTATGTTTATGGTGATTTATTGTATTTAACAAAAATGAAATAACACTCAGCTTAGTTTATGGTATTACAATCAATATGAAATATCTTTGAAGATAAATAACACATAGTGTTGCAACAAAATCTTCTTTTATTTAAACTTCAAATGGAACATATCATTTTGAACATAATGGCCACCAAAATGGAGCATGGTTTGGACGTATTCACAACAAAGTTGAGAAAATTTTGAGCATGCTCATATTCATAATGGAAAAAGGCATAGATCTATTTACCATGAAATTTCACTCTGAGCGTCAGTAGAATGCAACAACCACTTTCAATACAAAAAGCAATATCAGTTCTGATAACATCCCTGCACAAAAAGCATATTTAAATGCACGAATAAAATCATATATTCGGTTTAATATACAACTCGTTGAACTCATAAAACTTCCACCGGCCATTATACACTCTTTGATCCAAAGTGAAAACAACTCGACCATTAATATTCACCAATCACATGTTTTATTTGTCTTCCAATTAACACTTTGGACTTACATATATAACATGCATGCATATGAAACATAATCTTGTTTCAATGTTTGATGGGTACAAATGAAGAATGACTGGACACATAATCCTTCAAGAATAGTTAAAATCAATGTAAAGTACATAAAAATTAAGAAGATGGTAAAACAGATTTGTCTGCTATTATAGAAGCTAATTCATTCCAGTTTAGATACACAGATTTTTGCAATAGGCAGTTGCTTCATCATAATGCATTGAATAGTTTATTTGCATAGCAAAAAGCAGATAGCTATCACATATAGAATATAATATTCTATTCCTTTAAGGTTGCAGGCATATTAGTTATATGTTCCACGCTGCAAGAGTTACAGTACACTGCAAATGTAAACATAGTTTAAAACCTAGTGCTTAAGAGTATGAGCAAAGTTGGAAGCAATAAAAAAAAAATAAGTACAAATGCATTTAATCATAAAAATAAGTACAAATGCATTTAATCCATAAAAATAAGTACAAATTATTTTAATTTCTAGAAAATATAAAATGCATCAGCTATAGGAATACAGAAATTTGTTTGCATACGCTACACTAACAAAACTGGTGCAACTGTTTTTTAATAAATGGTTGCAAAGATGATGGTAAAGTAGGGGTTAAGCATTTACAAAACCAATTTTTTGTAAATATACAATTTCTATTTTTTTAATGGTAGCCACCGTTGATATTTTCAACTTGGAAGATAGGCTCTATAACTTATTTCATTTAGTTTTAGTTAACCCATCACTGTCTTTTAGATTTTTATGTAGCCCAAAGTCATGTAGCAAGCATTATTGTAGCTTGATTCTTATGAGTGTGATAACTTTGTTACCGCAATTGTGGTAGAGTCTGATAGCTATGTCTTGGCTTTTGGATTTTGTTAATGAGCTGGAAGCGTTGTTGTTTTGTGCTTGAATGGAAGATGAACTTGGTGTTATTCCTATCAGGTAATTAAAACGCAAATGAGTATTCAGTATAATTAAACGCGATGACTGTCTATTATTTTGGAGCTTATGATTGGTTGTATAAAAGTTTTCAGTTAAATTATAGGTTTCACTTGGGAAAGAAGCATCAGAACAGAGAAAGGACTTGTTCTTGGGTGATTTTTTCTTGTTCGAGCACCACTGTTGCTGCTGTAGTTCTCTTTCAACAAAAACAAATTTTAGCCGTTGAATATTATGATATTTTCGACCAAAAAACTAACTGTTACATTGTTGTCCATAAGGAGTCAAGAGTGAATTGTTGCCTTATACACACTGCATTGTATATATATTACTAATCACGGATGTCTACAAATCTCGATTACGAAAACACTGCTGTAAAATTATTCTCATTGCTCACTTGCGGTCATAGTTGATAATATATATCTGAAACTTAGTATAACTATAATCATGCACTTATATGGCATTAAGGATACAGAATGAAAATTTAAATTTTAGATTTTGTGGACCAATCACTAATCAAGCACACTTAAGGGAAGCAACATAAATTTTTCAAGCACTCTGAACCGTACGCTGGGGTAAGACAAATAGTTTAATAAAGTGGAAATACATTGTTTTAGTGAGTTGAAAAATGAACTATTGTCCAAACACAAATAGAAATTTAAACCAAACAATAAATACCCTATGAAGCAGCTAGAGAATTAATCAAATAGATGGAACAGTTAATCAAATATTGAAGCTTGAAAGCGTTCTTGTAGTTTATCAGATATGCTCTCTGAAAACACATCATCATTTTTTTGTAAACTTTGTTCCCACAGAATATTATTTATGTAGAGCAACACAGAAGGAATGCTTGAAATACCAATAATAGCATGATGGACGTGTTGGTAATTACCACCACTGTAAAGTTGATATACTGTAGTAACAGCAACACCAAACCAACTATTTATCTTGACCTTAAGTTGATGGTAAGCAGTCTAGCTTTTGGATATTGTTTCTTTGTTAATCAACTGCTTATAATACCATGAATAAAATTGTTAAATCTTAATAACATATGTTTCTAGATCCTATTGTTGTATATAATATGATTATCCAATCCACTTAAATGCACATGAGAGAATCATACTTGGAAAATAAAAATGATGTGATTTGTTTGACATGTGAAAAAAAATGACTTATAAAATAGTCTACTCTGTCTAAGAATTCATAAGATAGGGAATGAGTGGTATTAGAGTCTTCCATTGTATAGAATAGCAATTCTCAATAGTAAGCCTGGCAGGATAAATTGTATATTCATGACAGTATAAATTTGAGAATAATGACAACAAAGAACAGCACACATTGATGAAATAATACTAGTCGCTAGTGAATGTAGTAAGTGTGAAGATTACGTCACATGATTCTTTCTGCAAGTACATGGTTTCATAGTGCTACCAAAAATGAATAGCAATAAATACCAAAGGATATTAGAAATTAAGCTTGGTTTCAACGCATGTACATGGTTATTATGCTAATAGTCATCATGCCTACAGGAAAACTATGTGTGTTAGACTTTTTTCTAAACTTCAGCAAACATATGCATCTTGTTTGTTACAGAGTAAAGGCATCTTTCGGGCCTGAATGCACCTTTTTATTTACTTCATTGTTTGCACGCACCTGACTGCAAATTATATAAGTAACGTATTTGAAAAATGGTGGATATAGGCATGTAAATGGATACTTTCGAATACAGATATTGCCATACCTATATCCGTATCAGAAATCATTTTCAGATATGGATATCCATATCTGCGGATGCGGACGGATATCGGATATTCTTCGACTGGTCCACAACCAATAAATATAAATAAAAAAAATAAAAAAATTTGATTTATTATAAAATATCAGACGCTATTAATTATGACAAAAACCTTCAAATACTAATTATGACGCAACAGTTAGGAAATATCAGACGCTATTAATTATGACAAAAACCTTCAAATGCAATGAGATTATGTTACCTACTTCATGTGTGTTGTTTGATTTGCACATACTTAATTTTATAAAAAGAAACCAACATTCAGAAAATTGACGACATTCTTTGCTAAAAATCTCAGGAAACGAATAAACAGTACTTCAATGGATGATGGTGTCTCACCAGGATATGACGTCCTTAGTTCAATCAGCAAATGCACTTTTATTGTCAGCTACAAGGAAGTCATCATATGCCCTTCTGCCATACATAGATATTGCTTGAGTTTTCACATAATATCTGTCTCTAATCTTTCATTTGTGTCTTATCTGACTCATGATCCTTATTTTGAGCATTAGCAGCACAAGCCAGTAGCGACAGAATTTGCCTCTCAAAACTGGTTTACTCCATTTTGACTGTAAAAGCCAATATCAACAGTGTACAACTGTAAAAAGTGAAAGTTCCATTTGCACTTGTGATATCCATTAAGCTTGGTACTTCAATTACTAATAGAGCAGCTTCAAACAATTTTTGACCTAAACTCAAGTGTTTTCCTTGTTCACATGGAACATGCTTCTGATTCTAATCGTAATTGAAGCTGTCAGCTTCCCAGATATCAATTATCATATTGATCGACAGGAAAGATTTGTGGATAAGAGATTGGACCTTTCTGTTTCCTCTTAAGGGTTAAGTGATTGATCTGCAGGATTGGATTTCCAGTTTGGATAACTGGGATTCGATGAGTTTTACGTATCTCTGAGGGAATACGTGTATGGTCTATATCTGGTTGTGGAACCAGCAGTTCTGGAGTTTTGGTTGTTGAGTCAGACTCGTTTGTAGTCTGATATCTTTTCTTGTGTTGTAGATATAGTTGTATAGGAGCTTTGTAGCTTCTTAGTATTGATTGTTTGGATTCTCTTGAGCGAGTATCCCGGTATATATTTATACCTAGGGGAAACTCGATAGAATTTTATCCATAATTTGTCTGGATAACTAGATTTTGTTTGATTGGTTGAATTGGTTGTTTTGATTGTTAGCATATGTTTGATATATGCTTGTGTTTTAAATAAAATCTTTAATGAGATTATTAAATTACCTTTGCTTTTAAATTTCGGGGACGAAATTCTTTTAAGGGGGGAGGAATGTGATGTCCCGGAAATTTGGGCAATATTTATTTAATAATTTCATTTATAATTTATTTTAAAATGTGAAATACTGATTTAATAATCCAATTCAAACATAATTCTCTTTTGAAAATTTATAATTATTTTGTTAATAAATGATATTATTTTGAAAATTTATAATAATGATTTAATTTGAAAAGCTTATTGTTTTAAAATGTTAAAAATATTTTTATGATAAAATTTCCTTTCTAAGCTGATTTAAAAATATTTATTTATAATGTATATATGTGTATACATTGTAAATAGGAGTTTTGATTTTAAATTTTAATTTTAAATTTAATAAAGGATCTTTTCAAATTTATAATATATATAGGTGTATAATTTATGGATTGATTTATATTAAATTGAAAATAGTATTGAACTTTGTATAAGTCAAGTTATAAATCTATCTTGTATTTTTTTGGAAGAAATTATAGTAAATACTTTGTTATAAATATATAGTTAAGAATTGTATTTTTATAATAAAGTTTATTTTGTTTTATTTTAAAATTGTTTTGAAATAAATTTAGTTTATTTATATTTAAGTATAATATGTTGATTTGAAATCTTTTAAATAAAATATAATTCAACATTGTTCTTTTCTTTCTAAAAAGTTTCTCTTTTGAAATTGGTTTTAAAATAATTCTTAAAATATTCAAACAAATATTTGTATATGTTTGGATAATTCATTTGTAAAGACTAAATATATATAAACATATTAAAACATCATAAATTAAATTAGAAATGGTTTTATTTTAAATTAAACAATTGTAAAACAAAGAAGTTTATTTTATATTAGAAATCTTACATGTGTAAGCTTCATGTTTTAAAATAGACACTTGTAATTTATTTCCATACTTAATTAACAAGTGGCAATACAAATGAATATTTGAATTTATTAGTTTAGATAAAACTTAAAACATATCTTTTGTTTTCAACATTTTTATCTTCTACTAAATAAAAATTCAGATCTGAGAAAACTAAAATCCAATTCACTCTCAAAATCCCTCAACCCAAATTCAATAAGATCTGCAAACTCAATCTGCAAATCATATTTATTAAGATCTGCAAACACATTCTTTTAAACTCTGCAAAATGGAAATCCAAATTCACAAATCTGTAGATCATGTAACCTGCAAGCAAAATGTATACTACCTGTAGATTCAAATCTGCAATCTGTAAGATCATTTCAAGCAAAGATAATGGAAGCATGCAGACCAAATCATCAAATGCAGTTCCAAAAGCCTGCAAGCATCAAGCAAATACCATCTCCAACTTGCATGCAAGCAGATTCACAATGCAATGGAAATTCAGATTTGCAGGGAAATGAACTTGCAGATGGATGCTTTCTATTTTGCATTTAAGGTGAGTAAATCTAAGTTTAAAAACAGTTTTTACTTTTAAAAATGAATTACATCTTGGATGCTTTCTGTTTCAATTTAAAGTGAGTAAATTTTCTGTTTTAAAAACAGTTTCATTTTTAACCAAGATAACAAAAACCTGCAACACTTTAAGGTTTAGTTCAAAATACCATTGAATAAGATAATTTAAACAGAGGCAATAATAATAACTACTCTGTTCTTTTTTTTCTAAAAGCAACATCACTATTATAAGTTGTTTGAAAATCCATGTGTGCATGTGTTTAAATTTGCTTGACTGTTGTATGCCTGCATCCATAAATCTTGAAAATGCAGAGGTGAATGATGTGAGTTCCTTCAAATATGCTGCTGTTATTTCTTGGATTTAAACACAAATCCACTTATGTTGTCT
Organism: Allium cepa; assembly: GCA_030765085.1. NCBI lineage: Eukaryota > Viridiplantae > Streptophyta > Magnoliopsida > Asparagales > Amaryllidaceae > Allium > Allium cepa. Next base: position 26,150,466 of record CM060932.1, read on the forward strand.
GAGTCTTAGTTACGAAGTATGGTGTGAACAAATTGTGTTGTGCAATATGGTTTAGGTTTGAAATATTTTAGTTTAGAAATGTGAAACTGTTACTTGTGTAAATCAATAACAGTATACAATAACTTCCAAAATAAAATTACCAAACATCTTTAATTTATTCAAACTAGTTAAAGCTGTAATACATGATTAAAACATGGATATTTGAAACATGTATCAGTTTTAAAGTTTCTGTGAAGTTAGGAACTGTGGTCTGTGCAGTAGTTTTGATATTCTAGAAATATCAAATCATGAAATGGATTTTGGAGTATCTGATCATGGAATGGATTTTGAAACTTGGATTCTTGCCTGAAGATGGAATGTTGACTGGGAAATGAAGGGAAAATAAGGGAAGTTGGTCATAGAGTTTGTGTTGATTACAAGAGTGGTTTCAGGTTTGTACTCCAATTTGAAAGTGATGAAGTTTGTCACTGTCTGAACTATGGGGTGGTTCGAGTGGGCTGAGAATTTGGGGTATTGCAGTGGGTGTATAGGAGGAGCAGTGGCCGGAGTTAGAGGCCATAAGATGACCAGAGTGAGATGTGATGATGGTTGACAGGTTTTGTTGTCTCTGGTGAAAGTTTTGGTGTGTAGGGTTGGTGACTCGAAGATGGTACCGTGCAGTTGCTGTTGTGACTCGAAGGAAGATATGGATTGGCTCGAAGTAAACTGAGGGTGTCCTCGGGTTTGTTGTGCAGAGGCAAACCTGAGTTGTGTTTTTAAAATCTGGAAATTTAAAATGTTTAAAGCAAATGATTTAATTCAGAGTGTAGGTATGGTTTAAATTCAAGTAAGTATTTGGATTCAAAAGTTTAAATTGAAGAATTCAAACAATAAAGTAAGATTTAAACTTAAATTTTAAAAGTATAAATTTAGAGTGCAGTTTTTAACCTGAGAAGTTTTTCTTTAAAAATCTGGAAACCCAACATGCTTAAAGCATTGATTAAATTCAAGTTTAAGTTGAATTGAATTTAAGTAAGTATATGGATATAAAAGGTTTAAATGATGAATTCAAATTTAAGTTAGTTTTAAATTTAAATTTGGAAATAGTGTAAATTTAGTTTCAGGATTCTTTGAATCCAGATTTTTAATTAAAACAGTTTTGTTTTTTTAAAAAAACTTAGAAGTGAATTCAATATTTAAAACAAAATTCAAAATTTAGGTTTGAATTGAAATTTGAATTTGAATTAAGTTTAAATTCAAATCTGGAAATCTGTGTAAGTGTAGTTTTCAGGATTTAAATCCAGATTTTTATTAAAAACAGTTTTGGTTTTTTTTTTTTAAATTTTTTTAAAGGAATTCAGTGTTTAAAATTAAAATTCAAATTCAGGTGTGAATTTGAATCAGATTCAGGAATACTTTGAATTCAAAATGAAACATTTGAATGATAAGCAAGATTTAAAATTGGGTTTGAAATCAAATTAAATATGATTTCAGTTTTGGGTTTGAAATCTGTTTGAATTCAAATCAGTTTGAAAGTTTTAATATTGAACAAAGATGTTATTAAGTAGAATTCAAATATGGATTTGATTTCAAACAAAGGTTTAAATTTAAAAGAATTCTTTCTTTCAAGTATTGAAATAAAATGATGATATGTTTAACTTTAAATGGAAAAGTTAAATAATTTATTTATTTTCAAATGTTTGATTTCTTAGTAAAATCAAGTAATATTGATTTTTAAACTTTTCTTATATAGTAAACATTTGAAATCTTAAATTTAAAATGAAAGTTGAATTAAATTTTAGAAATGTATTATTTAAATACATTTTGAATATTAATTAAGTTATAAATAAGTAAATGAATTATTTTGGAAATAATTAAGAATTTACTTATTTATTTGATTTTAATTTATAACTTGAATTAATTTATAATTAAAAATGATTAATGTATAATTAATTCAAGTAAGGAATTAATGGAATGTTGTTAATTATCTAAGGATAATTAATAATTAATTAATATAATTAATTTTGATGGATTAATTAGATTAATTAATTTAAGATAATCAATTGTAATTTAAGTATAATTACTTTATAAAAGTAATTAAGGGATTAATTATTTATTGTAATTAATTCTAATAATGTGCTTTGTTAAATTAATTAATTTAGTTTAATTAATTTAAGAATAATTTAATGATAATAATTACTTAATGTAATTTATGGAGTAAGATTACTTAGAGAAGTAATAATTACTGGAATGTAATTAAGGAAAGGTGATTTACTTAAAAGTAATTTGGATAATTACTTTTGTAATTAATCAAGGATTAATTAATATAGATAATTAATTATTGATAATTAATTTATTAAGGAGTAATTAAGATAGTTAATTACTGGATTTAAATATTAATCAAGGTGATTAATAATTGTAATTAATTTTTAATTGAGTAATCAATTTAAATATTAATTAGAGATCATTAATTATTATAATTAATGATGTAATTAAGAATTGTTTAATTAAGAATTAATTAATTAATTAAGTGATTAATTAATTGTAATTAATTAAGGGTGAATGTAATTAATTATAGTTAATTAATAAATTAAGTAATTAAATGTTAATTACTTATGATAAGGTTAATTAATTTTATGGAATTAATTTAAGACTAATTACTTATTGTAATTAGTGAATGATTAATCATAAATGTTTAATCAAATTGAATACTTAATGAATGATTAATTAACTAGGTTGATTAATCAATGGATTTATAAGCAGGATTTATAGATGAGTAATTAATTTAATTTATTTTAAATTAATTAAGGATAGAAGTAATTAATTTAATTCATTTTAAATTAATTATAAATGATGAGTAATATATCATTGCTTATGGATGATATTGATATACTTTTGGATGGTTGTAATCTCAGAAATGAGATGAGTAATATCTATAGGATATGGATGCTTAGTTATAGTATGATGATTAATTGGTTGTGATGGTTGTTGTGTGATAGTTGACTGTTGTGATGATTATCTGTTGTGATAATGTTATGGGTTATCTGTTATGATGTGAATATGTAGTTTATCTATCTGTATGAAATAGATAAAAATAAAATGAGTTAATTGTTTAAAACCCTTAAGTATAACTTGGACATTAAAATGGCGTTTGGTTTCGGTGAGACCGGGATCGGGTTTCCATATTTGGATATCCGAAAACCACATCGATTCCAATTAAACGTTAGGTCGTTAATCCAAGTGGAGCAAGTGAAGACTCGAGGTGTAAGGGCTATACGTCAGTATAACTCTGTGGGTGATTCCGTAATGAGTTTGACGGAATAGTACTTATAGATTCGAGATGGTGGATTAGAGTGCAAGGGTTATTGTCGTTAACTCTGAGGGTGATTCCAATACGAGTGTAACGAGATAATGCCTTCGGTTTCGTTCGAACCCGGAACGAACTTGTATGGATCGAATGCTTTCAGAACATCGTCAGGTGGACGATGAGCATTCTAAGATAGATGTGTTCTTTAAAGGTAATCGCAGCCTCAAGCCTCATCAACCGGGAATGGCTAAAACAGGGGAGGTGCAGCAAGGCTTCGTGGGTCGCGCCCACTGGAGGGCAAGATACATCCCTGTCTAGAGGTCCCTTTATATTTCGGCTGTGTGGACGGTTTTTGAGCTCCAACCGTCGGGGTGGTCTTGTTCGGGACTGTTCAGTAAGGAACGGTTCCGGCCTTGTGTTGCAGGGGAGTTAGGGTGGCTCCTCGGTACGGTGATCTAGGCCACGTACTGTGACGGGCGGTACCCCAGTAGCCCTGCCATTGTTGGAAACCCATTTTCCCTACGAGACTCTACGGTTTTGTTTGTATTACCCACTTTTGTGGCTAGTAGCTGGAATTTAATGAATGTAACAATTTCGGCTATTTCTTATTTACTTGAAAACCCTAGACACTATTATAATATCACTGGATTTCCTATCAAATGTTTTGGTTAGCGTAAGGTAAAAACTTTTCCATGTTTATGTGTGGGAAGTCTTACGTGATACCTTTTGTTTTCAAAGGATTTTCTAAAGTTAAGCAACTTTTAAACTATTTACTCACACCAGACCCCTGTCTGACCCGAGTGTTTATTTTCTGTTTTATTAAACTCTTGGGTACTCATATTATGTATGAGTAGTCAAGTGATTCAGGATTGCTTTGACGAGTTATGGAGGAGCAAATGGAGCAGGAGGCTTCTGCGTTGTAGTTATCTATTTTCCGCTGTGTTGATATCTCTGAGTCTCTCTCTGAGTTGTTTCTTGTACTGTTTAGAGATGTATAACTAGACAGGTGTTTATAACTGTCTAGTATGTGTTGTATTGGCTGTAAAACTCTGATGTATATGATACTATGTAAAGTATTATGTGATATATTATATTTTATTCGTTCCGCTGTGAGATTCTGATGTTGTTTGTGTTCTTCTTTCTCTTTCTTTTCTTCTTCTATCCCTTTCTTTCTTCTTAGCGATGCAATTTCCTGGAGTTTGGAAGTTGGGTCGTTACAACGTGGTATCAGAGCAGTAGGTTGAGTGAATACCTAGGCTCTGTAGTGGTATCTTTCTTGAGAGAGCGTACTTGTAATTTTAAAATATAAATATATTTAATTCTACCTATCTGTTGGGTTACCTGTTCGGGTTTTCCAATATAAGAAATAAAGGTAGATAGGGTAGTGGTGTGTGTAACACAACTACCAATGGTTGGAGTTCCGAGTGTTTGAGCTTGGAAGAGATCTGCTAGGGCGGTGTTGGGCATCTTGAGTAGTTTGGCAGTTTGGTGTGAAGGATTTCACTGATCTCTGAAGGAGAATCTTTTCAAGATTCAGAGTGTATCTTTGGATTTTTAAACTTGATCTCACTCGTGTGAGTGGATTTTTCTTGAGTCTGGATCAGTTTGGAGTACTGAAGCCAGCAATGATATTTTGGCAACCTTAGGAAGGAGTTCTGTTTGTATTTGAGTTTGAGACTCAATCTGACAGAGTGTTTTGTGCTTGGTTTGAGTCGAGTTTCCAAAGGGATATCTGTCTTCTGAAGGCTCTTCTATAAAAGTGGTTGGTGTAGCTTTGAGGTTCGATGAGCTTTTGGGTAAGGAAGTTTTGGCAGCAGTAGCAGCAGTGAGTGGCCTCTTTCTTCGATGGTTCTGAAGTCTCTGTGATCTTTTGTCAGTAGGCCAGGCAGATGGCGAAGCTTGTCCATTTCTTCTGGAAGCTCAGCTGGGTGTGATGTTTGTGGTTGAAGGAGAACCACTAGTTTCCTTTTTGATTTGAAGGCTTTGGCTGTTCTGATTGTTGAAGAGAGAACAATCTGAACTGAGTAGAATCGCAAAAGTGACTTGCGATGATCCGGAAGATTTCTGAGTAACCTTTGTTTGGATTGAAGCATCTCTAGAAGATGTTTGAGTTATCGAAGTGGTTTGGTATTTTCTGGATGTCTTCAAAGGAGTTAAGTTTTGCATCCGCATCAGGAGATTGAGTTCTGTTTCGACTTGGTTTTTGGAGATTTTATGGAATTTGATGAACAATGTTTTCGGGATAAGTTGATCAAGTTGTACCTGTGTTCATCAACAGCATTCTCGAATCAGAAGTGCGCAGTGGAAGCATGGTGGCAGCTATTCCAGAATAGGAGCACCCGATTCTTTGGGGATTTGTGTTTTGTCTTGGATCAGAGGATTACTACGGGAAATTCACTTTAATCTGGAGTCTTGGATGTCTTGGGCATCTGTTCTGCTTTCTGAATAAGTGTAGTTTGTCTGAAGTCTTCTGATATCTGTGGTAGAGTTTGTGTGATGGATTGGATTGATCTAGAGATTGAAGGCAGCCCAGGATCGACAGGAAAGATTTGTGGATAAGAGATTGGACCTTTCTGTTTCCTCTTAAGGGTTAAGTGATTGATCTGCAGGATTGGATTTCCAGTTTGGATAACTGGGATTCGATGAGTTTTACGTATCTCTGAGGGAATACGTGTATGGTCTATATCTGGTTGTGGAACCAGCAGTTCTGGAGTTTTGGTTGTTGAGTCAGACTCGTTTGTAGTCTGATATCTTTTCTTGTGTTGTAGATATAGTTGTATAGGAGCTTTGTAGCTTCTTAGTATTGATTGTTTGGATTCTCTTGAGCGAGTATCCCGGTATATATTTATACCTAGGGGAAACTCGATAGAATTTTATCCATAATTTGTCTGGATAACTAGATTTTGTTTGATTGGTTGAATTGGTTGTTTTGATTGTTAGCATATGTTTGATATATGCTTGTGTTTTAAATAAAATCTTTAATGAGATTATTAAATTACCTTTGCTTTTAAATTTCGGGGACGAAATTCTTTTAAGGGGGGAGGAATGTGATGTCCCGGAAATTTGGGCAATATTTATTTAATAATTTCATTTATAATTTATTTTAAAATGTGAAATACTGATTTAATAATCCAATTCAAACATAATTCTCTTTTGAAAATTTATAATTATTTTGTTAATAAATGATATTATTTTGAAAATTTATAATAATGATTTAATTTGAAAAGCTTATTGTTTTAAAATGTTAAAAATATTTTTATGATAAAATTTCCTTTCTAAGCTGATTTAAAAATATTTATTTATAATGTATATATGTGTATACATTGTAAATAGGAGTTTTGATTTTAAATTTTAATTTTAAATTTAATAAAGGATCTTTTCAAATTTATAATATATATAGGTGTATAATTTATGGATTGATTTATATTAAATTGAAAATAGTATTGAACTTTGTATAAGTCAAGTTATAAATCTATCTTGTATTTTTTTGGAAGAAATTATAGTAAATACTTTGTTATAAATATATAGTTAAGAATTGTATTTTTATAATAAAGTTTATTTTGTTTTATTTTAAAATTGTTTTGAAATAAATTTAGTTTATTTATATTTAAGTATAATATGTTGATTTGAAATCTTTTAAATAAAATATAATTCAACATTGTTCTTTTCTTTCTAAAAAGTTTCTCTTTTGAAATTGGTTTTAAAATAATTCTTAAAATATTCAAACAAATATTTGTATATGTTTGGATAATTCATTTGTAAAGACTAAATATATATAAACATATTAAAACATCATAAATTAAATTAGAAATGGTTTTATTTTAAATTAAACAATTGTAAAACAAAGAAGTTTATTTTATATTAGAAATCTTACATGTGTAAGCTTCATGTTTTAAAATAGACACTTGTAATTTATTTCCATACTTAATTAACAAGTGGCAATACAAATGAATATTTGAATTTATTAGTTTAGATAAAACTTAAAACATATCTTTTGTTTTCAACATTTTTATCTTCTACTAAATAAAAATTCAGATCTGAGAAAACTAAAATCCAATTCACTCTCAAAATCCCTCAACCCAAATTCAATAAGATCTGCAAACTCAATCTGCAAATCATATTTATTAAGATCTGCAAACACATTCTTTTAAACTCTGCAAAATGGAAATCCAAATTCACAAATCTGTAGATCATGTAACCTGCAAGCAAAATGTATACTACCTGTAGATTCAAATCTGCAATCTGTAAGATCATTTCAAGCAAAGATAATGGAAGCATGCAGACCAAATCATCAAATGCAGTTCCAAAAGCCTGCAAGCATCAAGCAAATACCATCTCCAACTTGCATGCAAGCAGATTCACAATGCAATGGAAATTCAGATTTGCAGGGAAATGAACTTGCAGATGGATGCTTTCTATTTTGCATTTAAGGTGAGTAAATCTAAGTTTAAAAACAGTTTTTACTTTTAAAAATGAATTACATCTTGGATGCTTTCTGTTTCAATTTAAAGTGAGTAAATTTTCTGTTTTAAAAACAGTTTCATTTTTAACCAAGATAACAAAAACCTGCAACACTTTAAGGTTTAGTTCAAAATACCATTGAATAAGATAATTTAAACAGAGGCAATAATAATAACTACTCTGTTCTTTTTTTTCTAAAAGCAACATCACTATTATAAGTTGTTTGAAAATCCATGTGTGCATGTGTTTAAATTTGCTTGACTGTTGTATGCCTGCATCCATAAATCTTGAAAATGCAGAGGTGAATGATGTGAGTTCCTTCAAATATGCTGCTGTTATTTCTTGGATTTAAACACAAATCCACTTATGTTGTCTGAGTCTTAGTTACGAAGTATGGTGTGAACAAATTGTGTTGTGCAATATGGTTTAGGTTTGAAATATTTTAGTTTAGAAATGTGAAACTGTTACTTGTGTAAATCAATAACAGTATACAATAACTTCCAAAATAAAATTACCAAACATCTTTAATTTATTCAAACTAGTTAAAGCTGTAATACATGATTAAAACATGGATATTTGAAACATGTATCAGTTTTAAAGTTTCTGTGAAGTTAGGAACTGTGGTCTGTGCAGTAGTTTTGATATTCTAGAAATATCAAATCATGAAATGGATTTTGGAGTATCTGATCATGGAATGGATTTTGAAACTTGGATTCTTGCCTGAAGATGGAATGTTGACTGGGAAATGAAGGGAAAATAAGGGAAGTTGGTCATAGAGTTTGTGTTGATTACAAGAGTGGTTTCAGGTTTGTACTCCAATTTGAAAGTGATGAAGTTTGTCACTGTCTGAACTATGGGGTGGTTCGAGTGGGCTGAGAATTTGGGGTATTGCAGTGGGTGTATAGGAGGAGCAGTGGCCGGAGTTAGAGGCCATAAGATGACCAGAGTGAGATGTGATGATGGTTGACAGGTTTTGTTGTCTCTGGTGAAAGTTTTGGTGTGTAGGGTTGGTGACTCGAAGATGGTACCGTGCAGTTGCTGTTGTGACTCGAAGGAAGATATGGATTGGCTCGAAGTAAACTGAGGGTGTCCTCGGGTTTGTTGTGCAGAGGCAAACCTGAGTTGTGTTTTTAAAATCTGGAAATTTAAAATGTTTAAAGCAAATGATTTAATTCAGAGTGTAGGTATGGTTTAAATTCAAGTAAGTATTTGGATTCAAAAGTTTAAATTGAAGAATTCAAACAATAAAGTAAGATTTAAACTTAAATTTTAAAAGTATAAATTTAGAGTGCAGTTTTTAACCTGAGAAGTTTTTCTTTAAAAATCTGGAAACCCAACATGCTTAAAGCATTGATTAAATTCAAGTTTAAGTTGAATTGAATTTAAGTAAGTATATGGATATAAAAGGTTTAAATGATGAATTCAAATTTAAGTTAGTTTTAAATTTAAATTTGGAAATAGTGTAAATTTAGTTTCAGGATTCTTTGAATCCAGATTTTTAATTAAAACAGTTTTGTTTTTTTAAAAAAACTTAGAAGTGAATTCAATATTTAAAACAAAATTCAAAATTTAGGTTTGAATTGAAATTTGAATTTGAATTAAGTTTAAATTCAAATCTGGAAATCTGTGTAAGTGTAGTTTTCAGGATTTAAATCCAGATTTTTATTAAAAACAGTTTTGGTTTTTTTTTTTTAAATTTTTTTAAAGGAATTCAGTGTTTAAAATTAAAATTCAAATTCAGGTGTGAATTTGAATCAGATTCAGGAATACTTTGAATTCAAAATGAAACATTTGAATGATAAGCAAGATTTAAAATTGGGTTTGAAATCAAATTAAATATGATTTCAGTTTTGGGTTTGAAATCTGTTTGAATTCAAATCAGTTTGAAAGTTTTAATATTGAACAAAGATGTTATTAAGTAGAATTCAAATATGGATTTGATTTCAAACAAAGGTTTAAATTTAAAAGAATTCTTTCTTTCAAGTATTGAAATAAAATGATGATATGTTTAACTTTAAATGGAAAAGTTAAATAATTTATTTATTTTCAAATGTTTGATTTCTTAGTAAAATCAAGTAATATTGATTTTTAAACTTTTCTTATATAGTAAACATTTGAAATCTTAAATTTAAAATGAAAGTTGAATTAAATTTTAGAAATGTATTATTTAAATACATTTTGAATATTAATTAAGTTATAAATAAGTAAATGAATTATTTTGGAAATAATTAAGAATTTACTTATTTATTTGATTTTAATTTATAACTTGAATTAATTTATAATTAAAAATGATTAATGTATAATTAATTCAAGTAAGGAATTAATGGAATGTTGTTAATTATCTAAGGATAATTAATAATTAATTAATATAATTAATTTTGATGGATTAATTAGATTAATTAATTTAAGATAATCAATTGTAATTTAAGTATAATTACTTTATAAAAGTAATTAAGGGATTAATTATTTATTGTAATTAATTCTAATAATGTGCTTTGTTAAATTAATTAATTTAGTTTAATTAATTTAAGAATAATTTAATGATAATAATTACTTAATGTAATTTATGGAGTAAGATTACTTAGAGAAGTAATAATTACTGGAATGTAATTAAGGAAAGGTGATTTACTTAAAAGTAATTTGGATAATTACTTTTGTAATTAATCAAGGATTAATTAATATAGATAATTAATTATTGATAATTAATTTATTAAGGAGTAATTAAGATAGTTAATTACTGGATTTAAATATTAATCAAGGTGATTAATAATTGTAATTAATTTTTAATTGAGTAATCAATTTAAATATTAATTAGAGATCATTAATTATTATAATTAATGATGTAATTAAGAATTGTTTAATTAAGAATTAATTAATTAATTAAGTGATTAATTAATTGTAATTAATTAAGGGTGAATGTAATTAATTATAGTTAATTAATAAATTAAGTAATTAAATGTTAATTACTTATGATAAGGTTAATTAATTTTATGGAATTAATTTAAGACTAATTACTTATTGTAATTAGTGAATGATTAATCATAAATGTTTAATCAAATTGAATACTTAATGAATGATTAATTAACTAGGTTGATTAATCAATGGATTTATAAGCAGGATTTATAGATGAGTAATTAATTTAATTTATTTTAAATTAATTAAGGATAGAAGTAATTAATTTAATTCATTTTAAATTAATTATAAATGATGAGTAATATATCATTGCTTATGGATGATATTGATATACTTTTGGATGGTTGTAATCTCAGAAATGAGATGAGTAATATCTATAGGATATGGATGCTTAGTTATAGTATGATGATTAATTGGTTGTGATGGTTGTTGTGTGATAGTTGACTGTTGTGATGATTATCTGTTGTGATAATGTTATGGGTTATCTGTTATGATGTGAATATGTAGTTTATCTATCTGTATGAAATAGATAAAAATAAAATGAGTTAATTGTTTAAAACCCTTAAGTATAACTTGGACATTAAAATGGCGTTTGGTTTCGGTGAGACCGGGATCGGGTTTCCATATTTGGATATCCGAAAACCACATCGATTCCAATTAAACGTTAGGTCGTTAATCCAAGTGGAGCAAGTGAAGACTCGAGGTGTAAGGGCTATACGTCAGTATAACTCTGTGGGTGATTCCGTAATGAGTTTGACGGAATAGTACTTATAGATTCGAGATGGTGGATTAGAGTGCAAGGGTTATTGTCGTTAACTCTGAGGGTGATTCCAATACGAGTGTAACGAGATAATGCCTTCGGTTTCGTTCGAACCCGGAACGAACTTGTATGGATCGAATGCTTTCAGAACATCGTCAGGTGGACGATGAGCATTCTAAGATAGATGTGTTCTTTAAAGGTAATCGCAGCCTCAAGCCTCATCAACCGGGAATGGCTAAAACAGGGGAGGTGCAGCAAGGCTTCGTGGGTCGCGCCCACTGGAGGGCAAGATACATCCCTGTCTAGAGGTCCCTTTATATTTCGGCTGTGTGGACGGTTTTTGAGCTCCAACCGTCGGGGTGGTCTTGTTCGGGACTGTTCAGTAAGGAACGGTTCCGGCCTTGTGTTGCAGGGGAGTTAGGGTGGCTCCTCGGTACGGTGATCTAGGCCACGTACTGTGACGGGCGGTACCCCAGTAGCCCTGCCATTGTTGGAAACCCATTTTCCCTACGAGACTCTACGGTTTTGTTTGTATTACCCACTTTTGTGGCTAGTAGCTGGAATTTAATGAATGTAACAATTTCGGCTATTTCTTATTTACTTGAAAACCCTAGACACTATTATAATATCACTGGATTTCCTATCAAATGTTTTGGTTAGCGTAAGGTAAAAACTTTTCCATGTTTATGTGTGGGAAGTCTTACGTGATACCTTTTGTTTTCAAAGGATTTTCTAAAGTTAAGCAACTTTTAAACTATTTACTCACACCAGACCCCTGTCTGACCCGAGTGTTTATTTTCTGTTTTATTAAACTCTTGGGTACTCATATTATGTATGAGTAGTCAAGTGATTCAGGATTGCTTTGACGAGTTATGGAGGAGCAAATGGAGCAGGAGGCTTCTGCGTTGTAGTTATCTATTTTCCGCTGTGTTGATATCTCTGAGTCTCTCTCTGAGTTGTTTCTTGTACTGTTTAGAGATGTATAACTAGACAGGTGTTTATAACTGTCTAGTATGTGTTGTATTGGCTGTAAAACTCTGATGTATATGATACTATGTAAAGTATTATGTGATATATTATATTTTATTCGTTCCGCTGTGAGATTCTGATGTTGTTTGTGTTCTTCTTTCTCTTTCTTTTCTTCTTCTATCCCTTTCTTTCTTCTTAGCGATGCAATTTCCTGGAGTTTGGAAGTTGGGTCGTTACAACGTGGTATCAGAGCAGTAGGTTGAGTGAATACCTAGGCTCTGTAGTGGTATCTTTCTTGAGAGAGCGTACTTGTAATTTTAAAATATAAATATATTTAATTCTACCTATCTGTTGGGTTACCTGTTCGGGTTTTCCAATATAAGAAATAAAGGTAGATAGGGTAGTGGTGTGTGTAACACAACTACCAATGGTTGGAGTTCCGAGTGTTTGAGCTTGGAAGAGATCTGCTAGGGCGGTGTTGGGCATCTTGAGTAGTTTGGCAGTTTGGTGTGAAGGATTTCACTGATCTCTGAAGGAGAATCTTTTCAAGATTCAGAGTGTATCTTTGGATTTTTAAACTTGATCTCACTCGTGTGAGTGGATTTTTCTTGAGTCTGGATCAGTTTGGAGTACTGAAGCCAGCAATGATATTTTGGCAACCTTAGGAAGGAGTTCTGTTTGTATTTGAGTTTGAGACTCAATCTGACAGAGTGTTTTGTGCTTGGTTTGAGTCGAGTTTCCAAAGGGATATCTGTCTTCTGAAGGCTCTTCTATAAAAGTGGTTGGTGTAGCTTTGAGGTTCGATGAGCTTTTGGGTAAGGAAGTTTTGGCAGCAGTAGCAGCAGTGAGTGGCCTCTTTCTTCGATGGTTCTGAAGTCTCTGTGATCTTTTGTCAGTAGGCCAGGCAGATGGCGAAGCTTGTCCATTTCTTCTGGAAGCTCAGCTGGGTGTGATGTTTGTGGTTGAAGGAGAACCACTAGTTTCCTTTTTGATTTGAAGGCTTTGGCTGTTCTGATTGTTGAAGAGAGAACAATCTGAACTGAGTAGAATCGCAAAAGTGACTTGCGATGATCCGGAAGATTTCTGAGTAACCTTTGTTTGGATTGAAGCATCTCTAGAAGATGTTTGAGTTATCGAAGTGGTTTGGTATTTTCTGGATGTCTTCAAAGGAGTTAAGTTTTGCATCCGCATCAGGAGATTGAGTTCTGTTTCGACTTGGTTTTTGGAGATTTTATGGAATTTGATGAACAATGTTTTCGGGATAAGTTGATCAAGTTGTACCTGTGTTCATCAACAGCATTCTCGAATCAGAAGTGCGCAGTGGAAGCATGGTGGCAGCTATTCCAGAATAGGAGCACCCGATTCTTTGGGGATTTGTGTTTTGTCTTGGATCAGAGGATTACTACGGGAAATTCACTTTAATCTGGAGTCTTGGATGTCTTGGGCATCTGTTCTGCTTTCTGAATAAGTGTAGTTTGTCTGAAGTCTTCTGATATCTGTGGTAGAGTTTGTGTGATGGATTGGATTGATCTAGAGATTGAAGGCAGCCCAGGATCGACAGGAAAGATTTGTGGATAAGAGATTGGACCTTTCTGTTTCCTCTTAAGGGTTAAGTGATTGATCTGCAGGATTGGATTTCCAGTTTGGATAACTGGGATTCGATGAGTTTTACGTATCTCTGAGGGAATACGTGTATGGTCTATATCTGGTTGTGGAACCAGCAGTTCTGGAGTTTTGGTTGTTGAGTCAGACTCGTTTGTAGTCTGATATCTTTTCTTGTGTTGTAGATATAGTTGTATAGGAGCTTTGTAGCTTCTTAGTATTGATTGTTTGGATTCTCTTGAGCGAGTATCCCGGTATATATTTATACCTAGGGGAAACTCGATAGAATTTTATCCATAATTTGTCTGGATAACTAGATTTTGTTTGATTGGTTGAATTGGTTGTTTTGATTGTTAGCATATGTTTGATATATGCTTGTGTTTTAAATAAAATCTTTAATGAGATTATTAAATTACCTTTGCTTTTAAATTTCGGGGACGAAATTCTTTTAAGGGGGGAGGAATGTGATGTCCCGGAAATTTGGGCAATATTTATTTAATAATTTCATTTATAATTTATTTTAAAATGTGAAATACTGATTTAATAATCCAATTCAAACATAATTCTCTTTTGAAAATTTATAATTATTTTGTTAATAAATGATATTATTTTGAAAATTTATAATAATGATTTAATTTGAAAAGCTTATTGTTTTAAAATGTTAAAAATATTTTTATGATAAAATTTCCTTTCTAAGCTGATTTAAAAATATTTATTTATAATGTATATATGTGTATACATTGTAAATAGGAGTTTTGATTTTAAATTTTAATTTTAAATTTAATAAAGGATCTTTTCAAATTTATAATATATATAGGTGTATAATTTATGGATTGATTTATATTAAATTGAAAATAGTATTGAACTTTGTATAAGTCAAGTTATAAATCTATCTTGTATTTTTTTGGAAGAAATTATAGTAAATACTTTGTTATAAATATATAGTTAAGAATTGTATTTTTATAATAAAGTTTATTTTGTTTTATTTTAAAATTGTTTTGAAATAAATTTAGTTTATTTATATTTAAGTATAATATGTTGATTTGAAATCTTTTAAATAAAATATAATTCAACATTGTTCTTTTCTTTCTAAAAAGTTTCTCTTTTGAAATTGGTTTTAAAATAATTCTTAAAATATTCAAACAAATATTTGTATATGTTTGGATAATTCATTTGTAAAGACTAAATATATATAAACATATTAAAACATCATAAATTAAATTAGAAATGGTTTTATTTTAAATTAAACAATTGTAAAACAAAGAAGTTTATTTTATATTAGAAATCTTACATGTGTAAGCTTCATGTTTTAAAATAGACACTTGTAATTTATTTCCATACTTAATTAACAAGTGGCAATACAAATGAATATTTGAATTTATTAGTTTAGATAAAACTTAAAACATATCTTTTGTTTTCAACATTTTTATCTTCTACTAAATAAAAATTCAGATCTGAGAAAACTAAAATCCAATTCACTCTCAAAATCCCTCAACCCAAATTCAATAAGATCTGCAAACTCAATCTGCAAATCATATTTATTAAGATCTGCAAACACATTCTTTTAAACTCTGCAAAATGGAAATCCAAATTCACAAATCTGTAGATCATGTAACCTGCAAGCAAAATGTATACTACCTGTAGATTCAAATCTGCAATCTGTAAGATCATTTCAAGCAAAGATAATGGAAGCATGCAGACCAAATCATCAAATGCAGTTCCAAAAGCCTGCAAGCATCAAGCAAATACCATCTCCAACTTGCATGCAAGCAGATTCACAATGCAATGGAAATTCAGATTTGCAGGGAAATGAACTTGCAGATGGATGCTTTCTATTTTGCATTTAAGGTGAGTAAATCTAAGTTTAAAAACAGTTTTTACTTTTAAAAATGAATTACATCTTGGATGCTTTCTGTTTCAATTTAAAGTGAGTAAATTTTCTGTTTTAAAAACAGTTTCATTTTTAACCAAGATAACAAAAACCTGCAAC
Organism: Allium cepa; assembly: GCA_030765085.1. Lineage (NCBI taxonomy): Eukaryota > Viridiplantae > Streptophyta > Magnoliopsida > Asparagales > Amaryllidaceae > Allium > Allium cepa. Next base: position 26,166,447 of record CM060932.1, read on the forward strand.
ACTTTAAGGTTTAGTTCAAAATACCATTGAATAAGATAATTTAAACAGAGGCAATAATAATAACTACTCTGTTCTTTTTTTTCTAAAAGCAACATCACTATTATAAGTTGTTTGAAAATCCATGTGTGCATGTGTTTAAATTTGCTTGACTGTTGTATGCCTGCATCCATAAATCTTGAAAATGCAGAGGTGAATGATGTGAGTTCCTTCAAATATGCTGCTGTTATTTCTTGGATTTAAACACAAATCCACTTATGTTGTCTGAGTCTTAGTTACGAAGTATGGTGTGAACAAATTGTGTTGTGCAATATGGTTTAGGTTTGAAATATTTTAGTTTAGAAATGTGAAACTGTTACTTGTGTAAATCAATAACAGTATACAATAACTTCCAAAATAAAATTACCAAACATCTTTAATTTATTCAAACTAGTTAAAGCTGTAATACATGATTAAAACATGGATATTTGAAACATGTATCAGTTTTAAAGTTTCTGTGAAGTTAGGAACTGTGGTCTGTGCAGTAGTTTTGATATTCTAGAAATATCAAATCATGAAATGGATTTTGGAGTATCTGATCATGGAATGGATTTTGAAACTTGGATTCTTGCCTGAAGATGGAATGTTGACTGGGAAATGAAGGGAAAATAAGGGAAGTTGGTCATAGAGTTTGTGTTGATTACAAGAGTGGTTTCAGGTTTGTACTCCAATTTGAAAGTGATGAAGTTTGTCACTGTCTGAACTATGGGGTGGTTCGAGTGGGCTGAGAATTTGGGGTATTGCAGTGGGTGTATAGGAGGAGCAGTGGCCGGAGTTAGAGGCCATAAGATGACCAGAGTGAGATGTGATGATGGTTGACAGGTTTTGTTGTCTCTGGTGAAAGTTTTGGTGTGTAGGGTTGGTGACTCGAAGATGGTACCGTGCAGTTGCTGTTGTGACTCGAAGGAAGATATGGATTGGCTCGAAGTAAACTGAGGGTGTCCTCGGGTTTGTTGTGCAGAGGCAAACCTGAGTTGTGTTTTTAAAATCTGGAAATTTAAAATGTTTAAAGCAAATGATTTAATTCAGAGTGTAGGTATGGTTTAAATTCAAGTAAGTATTTGGATTCAAAAGTTTAAATTGAAGAATTCAAACAATAAAGTAAGATTTAAACTTAAATTTTAAAAGTATAAATTTAGAGTGCAGTTTTTAACCTGAGAAGTTTTTCTTTAAAAATCTGGAAACCCAACATGCTTAAAGCATTGATTAAATTCAAGTTTAAGTTGAATTGAATTTAAGTAAGTATATGGATATAAAAGGTTTAAATGATGAATTCAAATTTAAGTTAGTTTTAAATTTAAATTTGGAAATAGTGTAAATTTAGTTTCAGGATTCTTTGAATCCAGATTTTTAATTAAAACAGTTTTGTTTTTTTAAAAAAACTTAGAAGTGAATTCAATATTTAAAACAAAATTCAAAATTTAGGTTTGAATTGAAATTTGAATTTGAATTAAGTTTAAATTCAAATCTGGAAATCTGTGTAAGTGTAGTTTTCAGGATTTAAATCCAGATTTTTATTAAAAACAGTTTTGGTTTTTTTTTTTTAAATTTTTTTAAAGGAATTCAGTGTTTAAAATTAAAATTCAAATTCAGGTGTGAATTTGAATCAGATTCAGGAATACTTTGAATTCAAAATGAAACATTTGAATGATAAGCAAGATTTAAAATTGGGTTTGAAATCAAATTAAATATGATTTCAGTTTTGGGTTTGAAATCTGTTTGAATTCAAATCAGTTTGAAAGTTTTAATATTGAACAAAGATGTTATTAAGTAGAATTCAAATATGGATTTGATTTCAAACAAAGGTTTAAATTTAAAAGAATTCTTTCTTTCAAGTATTGAAATAAAATGATGATATGTTTAACTTTAAATGGAAAAGTTAAATAATTTATTTATTTTCAAATGTTTGATTTCTTAGTAAAATCAAGTAATATTGATTTTTAAACTTTTCTTATATAGTAAACATTTGAAATCTTAAATTTAAAATGAAAGTTGAATTAAATTTTAGAAATGTATTATTTAAATACATTTTGAATATTAATTAAGTTATAAATAAGTAAATGAATTATTTTGGAAATAATTAAGAATTTACTTATTTATTTGATTTTAATTTATAACTTGAATTAATTTATAATTAAAAATGATTAATGTATAATTAATTCAAGTAAGGAATTAATGGAATGTTGTTAATTATCTAAGGATAATTAATAATTAATTAATATAATTAATTTTGATGGATTAATTAGATTAATTAATTTAAGATAATCAATTGTAATTTAAGTATAATTACTTTATAAAAGTAATTAAGGGATTAATTATTTATTGTAATTAATTCTAATAATGTGCTTTGTTAAATTAATTAATTTAGTTTAATTAATTTAAGAATAATTTAATGATAATAATTACTTAATGTAATTTATGGAGTAAGATTACTTAGAGAAGTAATAATTACTGGAATGTAATTAAGGAAAGGTGATTTACTTAAAAGTAATTTGGATAATTACTTTTGTAATTAATCAAGGATTAATTAATATAGATAATTAATTATTGATAATTAATTTATTAAGGAGTAATTAAGATAGTTAATTACTGGATTTAAATATTAATCAAGGTGATTAATAATTGTAATTAATTTTTAATTGAGTAATCAATTTAAATATTAATTAGAGATCATTAATTATTATAATTAATGATGTAATTAAGAATTGTTTAATTAAGAATTAATTAATTAATTAAGTGATTAATTAATTGTAATTAATTAAGGGTGAATGTAATTAATTATAGTTAATTAATAAATTAAGTAATTAAATGTTAATTACTTATGATAAGGTTAATTAATTTTATGGAATTAATTTAAGACTAATTACTTATTGTAATTAGTGAATGATTAATCATAAATGTTTAATCAAATTGAATACTTAATGAATGATTAATTAACTAGGTTGATTAATCAATGGATTTATAAGCAGGATTTATAGATGAGTAATTAATTTAATTTATTTTAAATTAATTAAGGATAGAAGTAATTAATTTAATTCATTTTAAATTAATTATAAATGATGAGTAATATATCATTGCTTATGGATGATATTGATATACTTTTGGATGGTTGTAATCTCAGAAATGAGATGAGTAATATCTATAGGATATGGATGCTTAGTTATAGTATGATGATTAATTGGTTGTGATGGTTGTTGTGTGATAGTTGACTGTTGTGATGATTATCTGTTGTGATAATGTTATGGGTTATCTGTTATGATGTGAATATGTAGTTTATCTATCTGTATGAAATAGATAAAAATAAAATGAGTTAATTGTTTAAAACCCTTAAGTATAACTTGGACATTAAAATGGCGTTTGGTTTCGGTGAGACCGGGATCGGGTTTCCATATTTGGATATCCGAAAACCACATCGATTCCAATTAAACGTTAGGTCGTTAATCCAAGTGGAGCAAGTGAAGACTCGAGGTGTAAGGGCTATACGTCAGTATAACTCTGTGGGTGATTCCGTAATGAGTTTGACGGAATAGTACTTATAGATTCGAGATGGTGGATTAGAGTGCAAGGGTTATTGTCGTTAACTCTGAGGGTGATTCCAATACGAGTGTAATGAGATAATGCCTTCGGTTTCGTTCGAACCCGGAACGAACTTGTATGGATCGAATGCTTTCAGAACATCGTCAGGTGGACGATGAGCATTCTAAGATAGATGTGTTCTTTAAAGGTAATCGCAGCCTCAAGCCTCATCAACCGGGAATGGCTAAAACAGGGGAGGTGCAGCAAGGCTTCGTGGGTCGCGCCCACTGGAGGGCAAGATACATCCCTGTCTAGAGGTCCCTTTATATTTCGGCTGTGTGGACGGTTTTTGAGCTCCAACCGTCGGGGTGGTCTTGTTCGGGACTGTTCAGTAAGGAACGGTTCCGGCCTTGTGTTGCAGGGGAGTTAGGGTGGCTCCTCGGTACGGTGATCTAGGCCACGTACTGTGACGGGCGGTACCCCAGTAGCCCTGCCATTGTTGGAAACCCATTTTCCCTACGAGACTCTACGGTTTTGTTTGTATTACCCACTTTTGTGGCTAGTAGCTGGAATTTAATGAATGTAACAATTTCGGCTATTTCTTATTTACTTGAAAACCCTAGACACTATTATAATATCACTGGATTTCCTATCAAATGTTTTGGTTAGCGTAAGGTAAAAACTTTTCCATGTTTATGTGTGGGAAGTCTTACGTGATACCTTTTGTTTTCAAAGGATTTTCTAAAGTTAAGCAACTTTTAAACTATTTACTCACACCAGACCCCTGTCTGACCCGAGTGTTTATTTTCTGTTTTATTAAACTCTTGGGTACTCATATTATGTATGAGTAGTCAAGTGATTCAGGATTGCTTTGACGAGTTATGGAGGAGCAAATGGAGCAGGAGGCTTCTGCGTTGTAGTTATCTATTTTCCGCTGTGTTGATATCTCTGAGTCTCTCTCTGAGTTGTTTCTTGTACTGTTTAGAGATGTATAACTAGACAGGTGTTTATAACTGTCTAGTATGTGTTGTATTGGCTGTAAAACTCTGATGTATATGATACTATGTAAAGTATTATGTGATATATTATATTTTATTCGTTCCGCTGTGAGATTCTGATGTTGTTTGTGTTCTTCTTTCTCTTTCTTTTCTTCTTCTATCCCTTTCTTTCTTCTTAGCGATGCAATTTCCTGGAGTTTGGAAGTTGGGTCGTTACACAATGAGGGATTTTTAAGTTTATACCACCAACAAACACTTAAGCATCCTGCAACGTTACACACTACAAAAATGAAATAGATAAACTTAAATGTCAAACAACTGAGCAAATAGATACAGGAGGAAGATAGTGAAATGCAACATCACCTCAATTACCAAATGCGATTAACAAGCAAAAGAGTATATTAAGGTGATTTGAAAGAGATTTGCCAAAGTAGCGCGCTTAAAGATTTGGGAAGAAGAGGTTAAAGAAGAGGTTACCCGAGGCCCTCAAAGGCAACAACATCCATTTAGAGCTCAGCCGTTCATCTCTCCCAACCTGCCGACGAAAGAAAAAAACCAAAATACGTTGAGCAAAATAATGGGGGAGCGTTGGATTGTAGCGTGCTTAAAGATTTGGGAAGAAGAGGTTACCCGAGGCCCTCAAAGGCAACAGCATCCGTTTAGAGTTTAGCCGTTCGTCTCTCCCAACCTGCCGACGAAAGAAAAAAACCAAAATACGTTGAGCAAAAGAATGGGGGAGCATTGGATTGTAGCGTGCTTAAAGATTTGGGAAGAAGAGGTTACCCGAGGCCCTCAAAGGCAACAGCATCCGTTTAGAGCTCAGCCGTACGTTGAGCAAAAGAACGGGGGAGCGTTAGATTGTAGGGTAATAAATATGTCATTGCTAAGGATCGAACCCGGGTCACCCGCGTGACAGGCGGGAATACTCAGCACTATACTACAACAACTTCATAGTTAATACGTCTACAAATCTTAATTATGACGCAACAGTTAGGAAAAATCAAACGCTATTAATTATGACAAAAACCTTCAAATGTAATGAGATTATGTTACCTACTTCATGTGTGTTGTTTGATTTGCACATACTTAATTTTATAAAAGAAACCAACATTCAGAAAATTGACGACATTCTTTGCTAAAAATCTCAGGAAACGAATAAACAGTACTTCAATGGATAATGGTGTCTCACCAGGATATGACGTCCTTAGTTCAATCAGCAAATGCACTTTTATTGTCAGCTACAAGGAAGTCATCATATGCCTTTCTGCCATACATAGATATTGCTTGAGTTTTCACATAATATTTGTCTCTAATCTGTCATTTGTGTCTTATGTGACTCAAGATCCTTATTTTGAGCATTAGCAGCACAGGCCAGTAGTGACAGAATTTGCCTCTCAAAACTGGTTTACTCCATTTTGACTGTAAAAGCCAATATCAACAGTGTACAACTATACAAAGTGAAAGTTCCATTTTCACTTGTGATATCCATTAAGCTTGGTACTTCAATTACTAATAGAGCAGCTTCAAACAATTTTTGACCTAAACTCAAGTGTTTTCCTTGTTCACATGGAACATGCTTCTGATTCTAATCGTAATTGAAGCTGTCAGCTTCCCAGATATCAATTATCATATTCAAATGACTCTACACTTTGCAATCCATTACCGTATCCAGCATATAATCTCCATTTATTTTTAGCCTTTCAATCATATTTTGGACAAAAATGAACTTCAGTTGTTTGGAAGAATACCTTAGCGACTAACCTGATACTTCCTTTTCAATTAGTTGATATGTACGCTGCAATAATCATAAGTTTCTTCTTCAGTACAGTAATTCAGTACAAACTCGGTTACTCCATGGATAGTTTATGTCATAACTTTCATTATCACTACCTAAGTTCTCTTCATTAATATCAAAGGAAGGTTTAACGATCAGTTTCTTTTCTCTGTACAAAATACATGCAGTATTTCTTCTTTATTATTGCAGTTGCGCAATTGTTGATTGATTTCTATTTACTCCCCTTTGAGTAAATTTTGGCTTCACTTAAGAGAGAAAAGTTATTCATTTTCAGAACAAAGTTCTTTCAAATTTTATAAACGGCACGCATAACTAATCGTTCTTTTTAAGTGGAATATCCACAAAACAATGGAGGAGTTATAAGTTTATACCACCAACAAACACTTAATCATCCTGCAACGTTACACACTACAAAAATGAAATAGATATACTTAAATGTCAAAACAACTGAGCAAATAGATACAGGAGGAAGATAGTGAAATGCAACATCACCTCAATTACCAAATGCGATTAACAAACAGAAGAGTATATTAAGGTGATTTGAAAGAGATTTGCCAAAGTAGCGCGCTTGAAGATTTGGGAAGAAGAGGTTAAAGAAGAGGTTACCCGAGGCCCTCAAAGGAAACAGCATCCGTTTAGAGCTCGGCCGTTCATTTCTCCCAACCTGCCGACGAAAGAAAAAAACCAAAATACGTTGAGCAAAAGAACGGGAGAGCGTTGGATTGTAGCACGCTTAAAGATTTGGGAAGAAGAGGTTAAAGAAGAGGTTACCCGAGGCCCTCAAAGGCAACAGCATCCGTTTAGAGCTCAGCCGTTCGTCCCTCCCAACCTGCCGAAGAAAGAAAAAAACCAAAATACGTTGAGCAAAAGAATGGGGGAGCGTTGGATTGTAGGGTAAAAAAGGCACCGTTGCCAGGGATCGAACCCGGGTCAACCGCGTGACAGGTGGGAATACTCACCACTATACTACAACGACTTCATTGTTAATATGTCTACAAATCTTAATTATGACACAACAGTTAGGAAAAATCAAACGCTATTAATTATGACAAAAACCTTCAAATGTAATGAGATTATGTTACCTACTTCATGTGTGTTGTTTGATTTGCACATACTTAATTTTATAAAAGAAACCAACATTCAGAAAATTGACGACATTCTTTGCTAAAAATCTCAGGAAACGAATAAACAGTACTTCAATGGATGATGATGTCTCACCAGGATATGACGTCCTTAGTTCAATCAGCAAATGCAATTTTATTGTCAGCTACAAGGAAGTCATCATATGCCTTTCTGCCATACATAGATATTGCTTGAGCTTTCACATAATATCTGTCTCTAATATGTCATTTGTGTCTTATCTGACTCATGATCCTTATTTTGAGCATTAGCAGCACAGGCCAGTAGTGACAGAATTTGCCTCTCAAAACTGGTTTACTCCATTTTGACTGTAAAAGCCAATATCAACAGTGTACAACTATACAAAGTGAAAGTTCCATTTTCACTTGTGATATCCATTAAGCTTGGTACTTCAAATACAAATAGAGCAGCTTCAAACAATTTTTGACCTAAACTCAAGTGTTTTCCTTGTTCACATGGAACATGCTTCTGATTCTAATCGTAATTGAAGCTGTCATCTTCCGAGATATCAATTATCATATTCAGATGACTACACTTTTCAATCCATTACCGTATCCAACATATAATCTCCATTTATTTTTGGCCTTTCAATCATATTTTGGACAAAAATGAACTTTAGTTGTTTGGAAGAATACCCTAATGACTACCCTGATACTTCCTTTTCAAGTAGTTAATATGTACGCAGTAATAATCATAAGTTTCTTCTTCAGTACAGTAATTCAGTACAAACTCGGTTACTCCATGGATAGTTTATGTCATAACTTTCATTATCACTACCTAAGTTCTCTTCATTCATATCAAAGGAAGGTTTAACGATCAGTTTCTTTTCTCTGTACAAAATACATGCAGTATTTCTTCTTTATTATTGCAGTTGTGCAATTGTTGATTGATTTCTATTTACTCCCCTTTGAGTAAATTTTGGCTTCACTTAAGAGAGAAAAGTTATTCAATTTCAGAACAAACTTCTTTCAAATTTTATAAACGGCACGCATAACTAATCGTTCTTTTTAAGTGGAATATCCACAAAACAATGGAGGAGTTATAAGTTTATACCACCAACAAACACTTAATCAACCTGCAACGTTACACACTACAAAAATGAAATAGATAAACTTAAATGTCAAACAACTGAGCAAATAGATACAGGAGGAAGATAGTGAAATGCAACATCACCTCAATTATCGAATGCGATTAACAAGCAAAAGAGTATATTAAGGTGATTTGAAAGAGATTTGCCAAAGTAGCGCGCTTAAAGATTTGGGAAGAAGAGGTTACCCGAGGCCCTCAAAGGCAACAACATCCATTTAGAGCTCAGCCGTTCATCTCTCCCAACCTGCCGACGAAAGAAAAAAACCAAAATACGTTGAGAAAAAGAATGGGGGAGCGTTGGATTGTAGCACGCTTAAAGTTTTGGGAAGAAGAGGTTAAAGAAGAGGTTACCCGAGGCCCTCAAAGGCAACAACATCCGTTTAGAGCTTACCCGTTCATCTCTCCTAACCTGCCGACGAAAGAAAAAACCAAAATACGTTGAGCAAAGAATGGGGGAGCGTTGGATTGTTGGGTAAAAAAGGCGCCGTTGCCGGAGATCGAACCCTGGTCACCCACGTGACAGGCGGGAATACTCACCACTATAATACAACGACTTCGTTGTCAATATGTCTACATATCTTAATTATCACGCAACAGTTAGGAAATATCAGACGCTATTAATTATGACAAAAACCTTCAAATGCAATGAGATTATGTTACCTACTTCATGTGTGTTGTTTGATTTGCACATACTTAATTTTATAAAAAGAAACCAACATGCAAAAAATTGACGACATTCTTTGCTAAAAATCTCAGGAAACGAATAAGCAGTACTTCAATGGATAATGGTGTCTCACCGGGATATGACGTCCTTAGTTCAATCAGCAAATGCGCTTTTATTGTCAGCTACAAGGAAGTCATCATATGCCCTTCTGCCATACATAGATATTGCTTGAGTTTTCACATAATATCTGTCTCTAATATGTCATTTGTGTCTTATCTGACTCATGATCCTTATTTTGAGCATTAGCAGCACAAGCCAGTAGTGACAGAATATGACTCTCAAAACTGGTTTACTCCATTTTGACTGTAAAAGCCAATATCAACAGTGTACAACTATACAAAGTGAAAGTTCCATTTTCACTTGTGATATCCATTAAGCTTGGTACTTCAATTACTAATAGAGCAGCTTCAAACAATTTTTGACCTAAACTCAAGTGTTTTCCCTGTTCACATGGAACATGCTTCTGATTCTAATCGTAATTGAAGCCGTCAGCTTCCTAGATATCAATTACTATATTCGGATGACTCTACACTTTGCAATCCATTACCGTATCCAACATATAATCTCAATTTATTTTTGGCCTTTCAATCATATTTTGGACAAAAATGAACTTCAGTTGTTTGGAAGAATACCCTAATGACTACCCTGATACTTCCTTTTCAATTAGTTGATATGTACGCTGCAATAATCATAAGTTTCTTCTTCAGTACAGTGATTCAGTACAAACTCGGTTACTCCATGGATAGTTTATGCCATAACTTTCATTATCACTACCTAAGTTCTCTTCATTAATATCAAAGGAAGGTTTAACGATCAGTTTCTTTTCTCTGTACAAAATACATGCAGTATTTCTTCTTTATTATTGTAGTTGTGCAATTGTTGATTGATTTCTATTTACTCCCCTTTGAGTAAATTTTGGCTTCACTTAAGAGAGAAAAGTTATTCAATTTCAGAACAAAGTTCTTTCAAATTTTATAAACGACACGCATAACTAATCGTTTAGTTTAAGTGGAATATCCACAAAACAATGGAGGAGTTATAAGTTTATACCACCAACAAACACTTAATCATCCTGCAACGTTACACACTACAAAAATGAAATAGATATACTTAACTGTCAAACAACTGAGCAAGTAGATACAGGAGGAAGATAGTGAAATGCCACATCACCTCAATTACCAAATGCGATTAACAAACAGAAGAGTATATGAAAATGATTTGAAAGAGATATGCCAAGTAGCGCGCTTAAAGATTTGGGAAGAAGAGGTTAAAGAAGAGGTTACCCGAGGCCCTCAAAGGCAACAGCATCCGTTTAGAGCTCATCCGTTCGTCTCTCCCAACCTGCCGACGAATGAAAAAAACCAAAATACGTTGAGAAAAAGAATGGGGGAGCGTTGGATTGTAGCGCGCTTAAAGATTTGGGAAGAAGAGGTTAAAGAAGAGGTTACCCGAGGCCCTCAAAAGCAACAGCATCCGTTTAGAGCTCAGCCATTCGTCTCTCCCAACCTGCCGACGAAAGAAAAAAACTAAAATACATTGAGCAAAAGAATGGGGGAGCGTTGGATTGTAGGGTAAAAAAGGCATCGTTGCCGGGGATCAAACCCGGGTCACCCGCATGACAGGCAAGAATACTCACCATTATACTACAACGACTTCGTTGTTAATATGTCTACAAATCTTAATTATGACGCAACAGTTAGGAAATATCAGACGCTATTAATTATGACAAAAACCTTCAAATGAAATGAGATTATGTTACCTACTACATGTGTGTTGTTTGAGTTGCACATACTTAATTTTATAAAAAGAAACCAACAATCAGAAAATTGACGACATTCTTTCCTAAAAATCTCAGGAAACGAATAAACAGTACTTCAATGGATGATGGTGTCTCACCAGGATATGACGTCCTTAGTTCAATCAGCAAATGCACTTTTATTGTCAGCTACAAGGAAGTCATCATATGCCCTTCTGCCATACATAGATATTGCTTGAGTTTTCACATAATATCTATCACTAATCTGTCATTTGTGTCTTATCTGACTCATGATCCTTACTTTGAGCATTAGCAGCACAGGCCAGTAGTGACAGAATTTGCCTCTCAAAACTGGTTTACTCCATTTTGACTGTAAAAGCCAATATCAACAGTGTACAACTATACAAAGTGAAAGTTCCATTTTCACTTGTGATATCCATTAAGCTTGGTACTTCAATTACTAATAGAGCAGCTTTAAACAATTTTTGACCTAAACTCAAGTGTTTTCCTTGTTCACATGGAACATGCTTCTGATTCTAATCGTAATTGAAGCTGTCAGCTTCCCAGATATCAATTATCATATTCAGATGACTCTACACTTTGCAATCCATTACCGTATCCAACATATAATCTCCATTTATTTTTGGCCTTTCAATCATATTTTGGACAAAAACGAACTTCAGTTGTTTGGAAGAATACCCTAATGACTACCCAGATACTTCCTTTTCAAGTAGTTGATATGTACGCTGCAATAATCATAAGTTTCTTCTTCAGTACAGTAATTCAGTACAACTCGGTTACTCCATGGATAGTTTATGTCATAACTTTCATTATCACTACCTAAGTTCTCTTCATTAATATCAAAGGAAGGTTTAACGATCAGTTTCTTTTCTCTGTACAAAATACGTGCAGTATTTCTTCTTTATTATTGCAGTTGCGCAATTGTTGATTGATTTCTATTTACTCCCCTGTGAGTAAATTTTGGCTTCACTTAAGAGAGAAAAGTTATTCAATTTCGGAACAAAGTTCTTTCAAATTTTATAAACGACACGCATAACTAATCGTTTAGTTTAAGTGGAATATCCACAAAACAATGGAGGAGTTATAAGTTTATACCACCAACAAACACTTAATCATCCTGCAACGTTACACACTACGAAAATGAAATAGATATACTTAATTGTCAAACAACTGAGCAAATAGATAGAGGAGGAAGATAGTGAAAGGCAACATCACCTCAATTACCAAATGCGATTAACAAACATAAGAGTATATTAAGGTGATTTGAAAGAGATTTGCCAAAGTAGCGTGCTTAAAGGTTTGGGAAGAAGAGGTTAAAGAAGAGGTTGCCCGAGGCCCTCAAAGGCAACAACATCTGTTTAGGGCTCAGCCGTTCGTCTCTCCCAACCTGCCGACGAAAGAAAAAAACCAAAATACGTTGATCAAAAGAATGAGGGAGCGTTGGATTGTAGCACGCTTAAAGATTTGGGAAGAAGAGGTTAAAGAAGAGGTTACCCGAGGCCCTCAAAGGCAACAACATCTGTTTAGAGCTCAGCCGTTCGTCTCTCCCAACCTGCCGACGAAAGAAAAAAACCAAAATACGTTGAGCAAAAGAATGGGGGAGCGTTGGATTGTAGCGCGCTTAAAGATTTGGGAAGAAGAGGTTAAAGAAGAGGTTACCCGAGGCCCTCAAAGGCAACAACATCCGTTTGGAGCTCAGCCGTTCGTCTCTCCCAACCTGCCGACGAAAGAAAAAAACCAAAATACGTTGAGCAAAAGAATGGGGGAGCGTTGGATTATAGGGTAAAAAAGGCGCCGTTGCCGGGGATCGAACCCGGGTCACCCACGTGACAGGCAGGAATACTCACCACTATACTACAACAACTTCGTTGTTAATATGTCTACAAATCTTAACAATGACGCAACAGTAAGGAAATATCAGACGCTATTAATTATGAGAAAAACCTTCAAATGCAATGAGATTATGTTACCTGCTTCATTTGTGTTGTTTGTTTTACACATACTTAATTTTATAAAAAAAACCAACATTCAGAAAATTGACGACATTCTTTGCTAAAAATCTCAAGAAACAAAAAAACAGTACTTCAATGGATGATGGTGTCTCACCAGGATATGACGTCCTTAGTTCAATCAGCAAATGCACTTTTATTGTCAGCTACAAGGAAGTCATCATATGCCCTTCTGCCATACATAGATATTGCTTGAGTTTTCACATAATATCTGTCTCTAATCTGTCATTTGTGTCTTATCTGACTCATGATCCTTATTTTGAGCATTAGCAGCACAGGCCAGTAGTGACAGAATTTGCCTCTCAAAACTGGTTTACTCCATTTTGACTGTAAAAGCCAATATCAACAGTGTACAACTATACAAAGTGAAAGTTCCATTTTCACTTGTGATATCCATTAAGCTTGGCACTTCAATTACTAATAGAGCAGCTTCAAACAATTTTTGACCTAAACTCAAGTGTTTTCCTTGTTCACATGGAACATGCTTCTGATTCTAATCGTAATTGAAGCTGTCAGCTTCCTAGATATCAATTATCATATTCAGATGACTCTAACTTTGCAATCCATTACCGTATCCAACATATAATCTCCATTTATTTTTGGCCTTTCAATCATATTTTAGGCAAAAATGAACTTCAGTTGTTTGGAAGAATACCCTAATGACTACCCCGATACTTCCTTTTCAATTAGTTGATATGTACGCTGCAATAATCATAAGTTTCTTCTTCAGTACAGTAATTCAGTACAAACTCGGTTACTCCATGGATAGTTAGTGTCATAACTTTCATTATCACTACCTAAGTTCTCTTCATTAATATCAAATAAGGTTTAACGATCAGTTTCTTTTCTCTGTACAAAATACATGCAGTATTTCTTCTTTACTATTGCAGTTGCGCAATTGTTGATTGATTTCTATTTACTCCCCTTTGAGTAAATTTTGGCTTCACTTAAGATAGAAAAGTTATTCAATTTTAGAACAAAATTCTTTCAAATTTTATAAACGACACGCATAACTAATCGTTCAGTTTAAGTGGAATATCCACAAAACAATGGAGGAGTTATAAGTTTATACCACCAACAAACACTTAATCAACCTGCAAAGTTACACACTACAAAAATGAAATAGATATACTTAAATGTCAAAACAACTGAGCAAATAAATACAGGAGGAAGATAGTGAAATGCAACATCACCTCAATTACCAAATGCGATTAACAAACAGAAGAGTATATTAAGGTGATTTGAAAGAGATTTGCCAAAGTAGCGCGCTTAAAGATTTGGGAAGAAGACGTTAAAGAAGAGGTTACCCGAGGCCCTCAAAGGAAACAGCATCCGTTTAGAGCTCAGCCGTTCGTCTCTCCCAACCTGCCGACGAAAGAAAAAAACCAAAATACGTTGAGCAAAAGAATGGAGGAGCATTGGATTGTAGCACGCTTAAAGATTTGGGAAGAAGAGGTTAAAGAAGAGGTTACCCGAGGCCCTCAAAGGCAACATCATCCGTTTAGAGCTCAGCCGTTCGTCTCTCCCAACCTGCCAAAGAAAGAAAAAACCAAAATACGTTGAGCAAAAGAATGGAGGAGCGTTGGATTGTAGGGTAAAAAGGCGCCGTTGCCAGGGATCAAACCCGGGTCACCCGCGTGACAGGCGGGAATACTCACCACTATACTACAACGACTTCGTTTTTAATACGTCTACAAATCTTAATTGTGACGCAACAGTTAGGAAATATCAAACGCTATTAATTATGACAAAAACCTTCAAATGTAATGAGATTATGTTACCAACTTCATGTGTGTTGTTTGATTTGCACATACTTAATTTTATAAAAAGAAACCAACATTCAGAAAATTGACGACATTCTTTGCTAAAAATCTCAGGAAACGAATAAACAGTACTTCAATGGATGATGGTGTCTCACAAGGATATGACGTCCTTAGTTCAATCAACAAATTCACTTTTATTGTCAGCTACAAGGAAGTCATCATATGCCCTTCTGCCATACATAGATATTGCTTGAGTTTCACATAATATCTGTCTCTAATCTGTCATTTGTGTCTTATCTGACTCATGATCCTTATTTTGAGCATTAGCAGCACAGGCCAGTAGCGACAGAATTTGCCTCTCAAAACTGGTTTACTCCATTTTGACTGTAAAAGCCAATATCAACAGTGTACAACTATACAAAGTGAAAGTTCCATTTTCACTTGTGATATCCATTAAGATTGGTACTTCAATTACTAATAGAGCATCTTCAAACAATTTTTGACCTAAACTCAAGTGTTTTCCTTGTTCACATGGAACATGCTTCTGATTCTAATCGTAATTGAACTGTCAGCTTCCTAGATATCAATTATCATATTCAGATGACTCTCACTTTGCAATCCATTATCGTATCCAACATATAATCTCCATTTATTTTTGGCCTTTCAATCATATTTTGGGCAAAAATGAACTTCAGTTGTTTGGAAGAATGCCCTAATGACTACGCCGATACTTCCTTTTCAATTAATTGACATGTACGCTGCAATAATCATAAGTTTCTTCTTCAGTACAGTAATTCAGTACAAACTCGGTTACTCCATGGATAGTTTATGTCATAACTTTTATTATCACTACCTAAGTTCTCTTCATTAATATCAAAGGAAGGTTTAACGATCAGTTTCTTTTCTCTGTACAAAATACATGCAGTATTTCTTCTTTATTATTGCAGTTGCGCAATTGTTGATTGATTTCTATTTACTCCCCTTTGAGTAAATTTTGGCTTCACTTAAGAGAGAAAAGCTATTCAATTTCAGAACAAAGTTCTTTCAAATTTTATAAACGGCACGCATAACTAATCGTTCAGTTTAAGTGGAGTATCCACAAAACAATGGAGGAGTTATAAGTTTATACCACCAACAAACACTTAATAATCCTGCAACGTTACACACTACAAAAATGAAATAGATATACTTAAATGTCAAACAACTGAGCAAATAGATACAGGAGGAAGATAGTGAAATGCAACATCACCTCAATTACCAAATGCGATTAACAAACAGAAGAGTATATTAAGGTGATTTGAAAGAGATTTGCCAAGTAGCGCGCTTAAAGATTTGGGAAGAAGAGGTTAAAGAAGAGGTTACCCGAGGCCCTCAAAGGCAACAGCATCCGTTTAGATCTCAACCGTTCGTCTCTCCCAACCTGCCGACGAAAGAAAAAACCAAAATACGTTGAGCAAAAGAATGGGGGAGCGTTGGATTGTAGCGCGCTTAAAGATTTGGGAAGAAGAGGTTAAAGAAGAGGTTACCCGAGGCCCTCAAAGGCAACAGCATCCGTTTAGAGCTCAGCCGTTCGTCTCTCCCAACCTGCGGACGAAAGAAAAAACCAAAATACGTTGAGCAAAAGAATGGGGGAGCGTTGGATTGTTGGGTAAAATAGGCGCCGTTGCCGGGGATCGAACCCGGGTCACCCGCGTGACAGGCGGGAATACTCACCACTATACTACAACGACTTCGTTGTTAATATGTCTACAAATCTTAATTATCACGCAACAGTTAGGAAATATCAGACGCTGTTAATTATGACAGAAACCTTCAAATGCAATGAGATTATGTTACCTACTTCATGTGTGTTGTTTGATTTGCACATACTTAATTTTATAAAAAGAAACCAACATTCAGAAAATTGACGACATTCTTTGCTAAAAATCTCAGGAAACGAATAAACAGTACTTCAATGGATGATGGTGTCTCACCAGGATATGACGTCCTTAGTTCAATCAGCAGATGCACTTTTATTGTCAGCTACATGGAAGTCATCATATGCCCTTCTGCCATACATAGATATTGATTGAGTTTTCACATAATATCGTCTCCAATCTGTCATTTGTGTCTTATCTGACTCATGATCCTTATTTTGAGCATTAGCAGCACAGGCCAGTAGTGACAGAATTTGCCTCTCAAAACTGGTTTACTCCATTTTGACTGTAAAAGCCAATATCAAGTGTACAACTATACAAAGTGAAAGTTCCATTTTCACTTGTGATATCCATTAAGCTTGGTACTTCAATTACTAATAGAGCAGCTTCAAACAATTTTTGACCTAAACTCAAGTGTTTTCCTTGTTCACATGGAACATGCTTCTGATTCTAATCTTAATTGAAGCTGTCAGCTTCCTAGATATCAATTATCATATTCGGGTGACTCTACACTTTGCAATCCATTACCGTATCCAACATATAATCTCCATTTATTTTTGGCCTTTCAATCATATTTTGGACAAAAATGAACTTCAGTTGTTTGGAAGAATACCCTAATGACTACCCTGATACTTCCTTTTCGATTAGTTGATATGTACGCTGCAATAATCATAAGTTTCTTCTTCAGTACAGTAATTCATTACAAACTCGGTTACTCCATGGATAGTTTATGTCATAACTTTCATTATCACTACCTAAGTTCTCTTCATTAATATCAAAGGAAGGTTTAACGATCAGTTTCTTTTCTCTTTACAAAATACATGCAGTATTTCTTCTTTATTATTGCAGTTGCACAATTGTTGATTGATTTCTCTTTACTCCCCTTTGAGTAAATTTTGGCTTCACTTAAGAGAGAAAAATTATTCAATTTCAGAACAAAGTTCTTTCAAATTTTATAAACGGCACACATAACTAATCGTTCAGTTTAAGTGGAATATCCACAAAACAATGGAGGAGTTATAAGTTTATACCACCAACAAACACTTAATCATCCTGCAACGTTACACACTACAAAAATGAAAAAGATATACTTAAATGTCAAACAACTAAGCAAGTAGATACAGGAGGAAGATAGTGAAATGCAACATCACCTCAATTACCAAATGCGATTAACAAACAGAAGAGTATATTAAGATGATTTGAAAGAGATTTGCCAAAGTAGCGCGCTTAAAGATTTGGGAAGAAGAGGTTAAAGAAGAGGTTACCCGAGGCCCTCAAAGGCAACAGCATCCGTTTAGAGCTCAGCCGTTCGTCTCTCCCAACCTGCCGACGAAAGAAAAAAACCAAAATACGTTGAGCAAAAGAATGGGGGAGCGTTGGATTGTAGCGCGCTTAAAGATTTGGGAAGAAGAGGTTAAAGAAGAGGTTACCCGAGGCCCTCAAAGGCAACAGCATCCGTTTAGAGCTCAGCCGTTCGTCTCTCCCAACCTGCGGACGAAAGAAAAAAACCAAAATACGTTGAGCAAAAGAATGGGGGAGCGTTGGATTGTAGGGTAAAAAAGGCGCCGTTGCCGGGGATCGAACCGGGTCACCCGCGTGACAGGCGGGAATACTCACCACTATACTACAACGACTTCGTTGTTAATATGTCTACAAATCTTAATTATGACGCAACGGTTAAGAAATATCAGACGCTATTAATTATGACAAAAACCTTCAAATGCAATGAGATTATGTTACCTACTTCATGTGTGTTGTTTGATTTGCACATACTTAATTTTATAAAAAGAAACCAACATTCAGAAAATTGACGACATTCTTTGCTAAAAATCTCAGGAAACGAATAAACAGTACTTCAATGGATGATGGTGTCTCACCAGGATATGACGTCCTTAGTTCAATCAGCAAATTCACTTTTATTGTCAGCTACAAGGAAGTCACCATATGCCCTTCTGCCATACATAGATATTGCTTGAGTTTTCACATAATATCTGTCTCTAATCTGTCATTTGTTTCTTATCTGACTCATGATCCTTATTTTGAGCATTAGCAGCAAAGGCCAGTAGTGACAGAATTTGCCTCTCAAAACTAGTTTACTCCATTTTGACTGTAAAAGCCAATATCAACAGTGTACAACTATACAAAGTGAAAGTTCCATTTTCACTTGTGATATCCATTAAGCTTGGTACTTCAATTACTAATAGAGCAGCTTCAAACAATTTTTGACCTAAACTCAAGTGTTTTCCTTGTTCACATGGAACATGCTTCTGATTCTAATCGTAATTGAAGCTGTCAGCTTCCCAGATATCAATTATCATATTCAGATGACTCTACACTTTGCAATCCATTACCGTATCCAACATATAATCTCCATTTATTTTTGGCCTTTCAATCATATTTTTGGAAAAAATGAACTTCAGTTGTTTGGAAGAATACCCTAATGACTACCCTGATACTTCCTTTTCAATTAGTTGATATGTACGCTGCAATAATCATAAGTTTCTTCTTCAGTACAAACTCGGTTACTCCATGGATAGTTTATGCCATAACTTTCATTATCACTACCTAAGTTCTCTTCATTAATATCAAAGGAAGGTTTAACGATCAGTTTCTTTTCTCTGTACAAAATACATGCAGTATTTCTTCTTTATTATTGCAGTTGCGCAATTGTTGATTGATTTCTATTTACTCCCCTTTGAGTAAATTTTGGCTTCACTTAATAGAGAAAAGTTATTCAATTTCAGAACAAAGTTCTTTCAAATTTTATAAACGGCACGCATAACTAATCGTTCAGTTTAAGTGGAGTATCCACAAAACAATGGAGGAGTTATAAGTTTATACCACCAACAAACACTTAATCATCCTGCAACGTTACACACTACAAAAATGAAATAGATATACTTAAATGTCAAACAACTGAGCAAATAGATACAGGAGGAAGATAGTGAAATGCAACATCACCTCAATTACCAAATGCGATTAACAAACAGAAGAGTATATTAAGGTGATTTGAAAGAGATTTGCCAAAGTAGCGCGCTTAAAGATTTGGGAAGAAGAGGTTAAAGAAGAGGTTACCCGAGGCCCTCAAAGGCAACAACATCCGTTTAGAGCTCAGCCGTTCGTCTCTCCCAACCTGCCGATGAAAGTAAAAAACCAAAATACGTTGAGCAAAAGAATAGGGTAGCGTTGGATTGTAGCGCTCTTAAAGATTTGGGAAGAAGAGGTTAAAGAAGAGGTTACTCGAGGCCCTCAAAGGCAACAACATCTGCTTAGAGCTCAGCCGTTCGTCTCTCCCAACCTGTCGAAGAAAGAAAAAAACCAAAATACGTTGAGCAAAAGAATGGGGGAGCGTTGGATTGTAGCGCGCTTAAAGATTTGGGAAGATGAGGTTAAAGAAGTGGTTACCCGAGGCCCTCAAAGGCAACAACATCCGTTTAGAGCTCAGCCGTTCGTCTCTCCCAACCTGCCGACGAAAGAAAAAAAAACCAAAATACGTTGAGCAAAAGAATGGGGGAGCGTTGGATTGTAGGGTAAAAAAGGCGCCGTTGCCGGGGATCGAACCCGGGTCACCCGCGTGACAAGCGGGAATACTCACCACTATACTACAACGACTTCGTTGTTAATATGTCTACAAATCTTAATTATGACACAACAGTTAGGAAATATCAGACGCTATTAATTATGACAAAAACCTTCAAATGAAATGAGATTATGTTACCTACTACATGTGTGTTGTTTGAGTTGCACATACTTAATTTTATAAAAAGAAACCAACGTTCAGAAAATTGACGACGTTCTTTGCTAAAAATCTCAGGAAACGAATAAACAGTACTTCAATGGATGATGGTGTCTCACCAGGATATGACGTCCTTAGTTCAATCAGCAAATGCACTTTTATTATCAGCTACAAGGAAGTCATCATATGCCCTTCTGCCATACATAGATATTGCTTGAGTTTTCACATAATATCTGTCTCTAATCTGTCATTTGTGTCTTATCTGACTCATGATCCTTATTTTGAGCATTAGCAGCACAGGCCAGAAGTGACAGAATTTGCCTCTCAAAACTGGTTTACTCCATTTTGACTGTAAAAGCCAATATCAACAGTGTACAACTATACAAAGTGAAAGTTCCATTTTCACTTGTGATATCCATTAAGCTTGGTACTTCAATTACTAATAGAGCAGCTTCAAACAATTTTTGACCTAAACTCAAGTGTTTTCCTTGTTCACATGGAACATGCTTCTGATTCTAATCGTAATTGAAGCTGTCAGCTTCCCAGATATCAATTATCATATTCATATGACTCTACACTTTGCAATCCATTACCGTATCCAACATATAATGTCCATTTATTTTTGGCCTTTCAATCATATTTTGGACAAAAATGAACTTCAGTTGTTTGGAAGAATACCCTAATGACTACCCTGATACTTCCTTTTCAATTAGTTGATATGTACGCTGCAATAATCATAAGTTTCTTCTTCAGTACAGTAATTCAGTACAAACTCGGTTACTCCATGGATGGTTTATGTCATAACTTTCATTATCACTACCTAAGTTCTCTTCATTAATATCAAAGGAAGGTTTAACGATCAGTTTCTTTTCTCTGTACAAAATACATGCAGTATTTCTTCTTTATTATTGTAGTTGCGCAATTGTTGATTGATTTCTATTTACTCCCCTTTGAGTAAATTTTGGCTTCAATTAAGAGAGAAAAGTTATTCAATTTCAGAACAAAATTCTTTCAAATTTTATAAATGACATGCATAACTGATCGTTTAGTTTAAGTGGAATATCCACAAAACAATGGAGGAGTTATAAGTTTATACCACCAACAAACACTTAATCATCCTGCAACGTTACACACTACAAAAATGAAATAGATATACTTAAATGTCAAACAACTGAGCAAATATATACAGGAGGAAGATAGTGAAATGCAACATCACCTCAATTACCAAATGCGATTAACGAACAGAAGAGTATATTAAGGTGATTTGAAAGAGATTTGCCAAAGTAGCGCGCTTAAAGATTTGGGAAGAAGAGGTTAAAGAAGAGGTTACCCGAGGCCCTCAAAGGCAACAGCATCCGTTTAGAGCTCTGCCGTTCGTCTCTCCCAACCTTCCGACGAAAGAAAAAAACCAAAATACGTTGAGCAAAATAATGGGGGAGCGTTGGATTGTAGCGCGCTTAAATATTTAGGAAGAAGAGGTTAAAGAAGAGGTTACCCGAGGCCCCCAAAGGCAACAGCATCCGTTTAGAGCTCAGCCTTTCGTCTCTCCCAACCTGCCGACGAAAGAAAAAAACAAAAATACGTTGAGCAAAAGAATGGGGGAGCGTTGGATTGTAGGGTAAAAAAGGCGCCGTTGCCGGGGATCGAACCCGAGTCACCCGCATGACAGGCGGGAATACTCACCACTATACTACAACGACTTCATTGTTAATATGTCTACAAATCTTAATTATGACGCAACAGTTAGGAAATATCAGACGCTATTAGTTATGACAAAAACCTTCAAATGCAATGAGATTATGTTACCTACTTCATGTGTGTTGTTTGATTTGCACATACTTAATTTTATAAAAAGAAACCAACATTCATAAAATTGACGACATTCTTTGCTAAAAATCTCAGGAAATGAATAAACAGTACTTCAGTGGATGATGGTGTCTCACCAGGATATGACGTCCTTAGTTCAATCAGCAAATTCACTTTTATTATCAGCCACAAGGAAGTCATCATATGCCCTTCTGCCATACATTGATATTGCTTGAGTTTTCACATAATATCTGTCTCTAATCTGTCATTTGTGTCTTATCTGACTCATGATCCTTATTTTGAGCATTAGCAGCACAGGCTAGTAGTGACAGAATTTGCCTCTCAAAACTGGTTTACTCCATTTTGACTGTAAAAGCCAATACCAACAGTGTACAACTATACAAAGTGAAAGTTCCATTTTCACTTGTGATATCCATTAAGATTGGTACTTCAATTACTTATAGAGTAGCTTCAAACAATTTTTGACCTAAACTCAAGTGTTTTCCTTGTTCACATGGAACATGCTTCTGATTCTAATCGTAATTGAAGCTGTCAGCTTCCCAGATATCAATTATCATATTCAGATGACTCTACACTTTGCAATCCATTACCGTATCCAACATATAATCTCCGTTTATTTTTGGCCTTTCAATCATATTTTGGACAAAAATGAACTTCAGTTGTTTGGAAGAATACCCTAATGACTACCCTGATACTTCCTTTTCAATTAGTTGATATGTATGCTGCAATAATCATATGTTTCTTCTTCAGTACAGTAATTCAGTAAAAAATCGGTTACTCCATGGATAGTTTATGTCATAACTTTCATTATCACTACCTAAGTTCTCTTCATAAATATCAAAGGAAGGTTTAACGATTAGTTTCTTTTCTCTGTACAAAATACATGCAGTATTTCTTCTTTATTATTGTAGTTGCGCAGTTGTTGATTGATTTCTATTTACTCCCCTTTGAGTAAATTTTGGCTTCACTTAAGAGAGAAAAGTTATTCATTTTCAGAACAAAAGTTCTTTCAAATTTTATAAACGGCACGCATAACTAATCGTTCAGTTTAAGTGGAATATCCACAAAACAATGGAGGAGTTATAAGTTTATACCACCAACAAACACTTAATCATCCTGCAATGTTACACACTACAAAAATGAAATAGATATACTTAAATGTCAAACAACTGAGAAAATAGATACAGGAGGAAGATAGTGAAATGCAACATCACCTCAATTACCAAATTCGATTAACAAACAGAAGAGTATATTAAGGTGATTTGAAAGAGATTTGCCAAAGTAGCGCGCTTAAAGACTTGGGAAGAAGAGGTTAAAGAAGAGGTTACCCGAGGCCCTCAAAGGGAATATCATCCGTTTAGAGCTCAGCCGTCCGTCTCTCCCAACCTGCCGACGAAAGAGAAAAACCCAAATACGTTGAGCAAAAGAATGGGGGACCGTTGGATTGTAGCGCGCTTAAAGATTTGGGAAGAAGAGGTTAAAGAAGAGGTTACCCGAGGCCCTCAAAGGCAACAACATCCGTTTAGAGCTCAGCCGTTCGTCTCTCCCAACCTGCCGACGAAAGAAAAAAACCAAAATACGTTGAGCAAAAGAATGGGGGAGCATTGGATTGTAGGGTAAAAAAGGCGCCGTTGCTGGAGATCGAACCCCGGTCACCCGCGTGACAGGCATGAATACTCACCACTATACTACAACGACTTCATTGTTAATATGTCTACAAATCTTTATAAATTTGAAAGAATGACGATGAGTAAGTTCATTGTATTCACTGTTACATTTAGTAATACTCGCTGAAGTTCGCTATTTTCTAATTGATGACCAAAACGTGTTACAACACCCAATCGAATAGATGAGAGTAGATCTAACTAGTGATAACAATAAAAGCATGAATGACATGAATTTTTATCGTGGTTCGACAAATTCTATGCCCTACGTCCATTTTAATCTTATTATGCATTATTTTGTCAAAAGTACGAAGTTTATACAATTCGTTTTCAAGCCTAGAACGGCAAAAAGTAAGCCTCTAGATAACAAAATCCGAGTAGAAATATAACAATAAGAAGAGAATGGCCAGAAAAAGGTCTCCTCACGGTTGCTCTAGGTTTGGTATTTACAGAAAAATTGTCCATCAAAAGTCATCAAATCGCTAAAGACCGGGTAGGGGTTCAAATCCAAGAGAATAGGGGAAAGATGAAGTCTTTCCGTAGATAAAATCCATTCAGTACTGACATGAATCATGTTGGTACCGAGAGGTTTCGCCTTGTGCAAACAATCACATTTTCCCCTCACTTCATATTGCATCTTCAAGTCTTCGAGCTTTGAGCACTTTTGGTCATATGGGAATTTCTTGGTACCGAAAGATTTGGGTTTGTCTAGTACTTGTCATTTTCTGTGTAGCTTCGTAGTTGTTCACCATAACTAGGGGTGAATATTCAGTCGGTTTAGAGGTAAAAAAAGTCAAACCGAATTAAAACTGAAGAAAATCAAAACCGAACCCAATCAAACCGAATTAGTTTCGGTTAATTCAGTCGGTAATCGATTTAACCGAACTAAGAAAGCAAGTAAGAGAATTTACCATATGTTATCATTCAAATTTTAGTCAATAGAAAACATAAATTTATGTTTATATAAACTATTTTGAGTATTTATTTTAAGTTTATAAGAAAAATTAATCTATTTTTAATAGCTAAAGTTTGTTTTTTATTACTAAACCGATTGTTAAAAGCATTATAATGCTATGAATTTGGATAATATAATAAAAGTTCGGTTAATTCGGTTAAACCGATAACCAAAATAAAATTATTTTACAAACTGAATACAAATCGATATAATTTCATAACCGAATCGAACCGACTGAAATGAACCGGTTTAGTCTGCTAATTTAGTTGAACCGATTATTACTCACCCCTGACCACAGCTTTGAAGTTGTCCACCTACTCCTTCAGGCATAGGCTTTGGAATAACCACCTAGTCTTATCACTTGACCATAGCATATTTACCTAAAATAATATTAGGGAGACCACTCGTGTAACACAAGTAAAAAATAAATAAGAAATTAATTAATAAATTAATAATAAGGCTAAAAATGGAAATTTTGAAGATGTCAGAATTTGGCTATGAAAGTTTTCGTTGCATTCGTGACGATTTTCTAATCAATTTCCATATATAATGTATTGAAAACAGAGCTCAAATGAAAAATTCATTGACGTTTGAAGTTTTCAGATTCAAATTAATTTATATAGAATTCTAATTTAAATAAATAATTAATGTTAAAAGTTTGAAATTCAAAAATTAACTGTTGTTGGACTTATGGGTTAAGTAAATGTTAAAAGAAAAATTAACGTTAAATATAATTAAAGTATCAAATAATAAATCAACGATAGCAATCAATTCTTTCCAAAATAAACGTTATCGATCGACCACTTTCCTTGGGCCGGTCGACTGCTAGACCACACTGGGAAGAGAGGTCAACCAGTGCAAGTATTGACGGCACAGTTACTCAGAGCATGAACGGTCTGGATTTTATTATTTTTGAACCGACTTAAATCCAACGGTTCTGGTGCCTTTTAACTACTATAAATAAAAGCCTAGCCCCACCACTTTTATTTACAATTTATTTTGGGAACTAAGTGAAGCTCTGTCTGTAAATATTCCTAAAATTCTCCAGGGTTTTAGGTAAAAGAAAACTTATGTGTTTATTATTCAACTTCGAATTCTATTCTCCTCCAATCCCTGAAATTCTAAATCTAAACTATATACAACCCATTTGTTGTATATTTCTAAAGGAAGAGATTTGGAACATATTTAAAGCAGGCATAAACAAATCCTAGAGGAAGAAAAAAGGACATTTTGAGAGTGGAAATCTTAGTTTGTATAGAGAACTTGGATTTGATATATGTGTTGGAGAATTTGGTTTACGAAAACATCACACCAAAACCCTAAAATTCTTTTAAAGCGGAATATCAATTCTTAAGCTAGAATCTCCATTATATTATATTGAAATAGTGGAACTGTGTAGTTATTGCAATTTTAAAGTTTTACATTCTATTCCACTTCTTATCTTTTTCTTTGAATTTGATTAAGAGCTTCGATAAGAAATAAGTTCAGAAATGGTGTAAAAGGTACGGATTCTTTTATTCGTAGTTTGCACTCCTATTTCTGCGATTCAAATAGAAATTCCTTTTTCAGTTTTATGCAAAGAAGTTGAATAGAGTGTAAAAGGATTTGAACTATAAATTTCTTTTAATGTTGATTCTACTATTTTAGTATAAAATAAGTTTCGTATGGATTCTATTTCTATACAAGTCTGTTGTTCAATTGAGAATATTGGATTTATGATATATTTGTTGGTATGGAATTAGGCATGTATAAATTTGATGTTTTGACATTTATACAATTAGCTTAAGACGTAATCCTTGTACGTTTAAAAATATTTTAGGCACGTGTGTATGTGATGTGTGTGTATTAGCGTATAAATAACGTATAATTAATAATGTAATAACTATCTAATAAATAGTTATTAATTAGTATTAAATCCCCTTAGGAAAGAAATTGATAGTTAAGGCGAAATAAGGGTTTTTTCTTATAGGGCCTTAATAGGGAATGCGGTGAGATGTATGATAATATGTTAAGAGAGTTGTAGATTATGACTAAGTTATAGGGATGTGAGGTCAGTCAACAGCACAAAGAAGTCTGTCCAGCTAATTTGGCCACAAATAGTGTGACTTAGGGCTGATGTGAGACATCATCAATAATAAGTATCCACAGAGGACGTGGGTTCAGTCCTAAATTCTATAGGGTAAACCTGCCCAACTAATCTAGCTACCAGTACCTAAAAATAGTTGGACTAGTGTGAGACATTAGTTTAGGTTACAGGTCATAATACGAAGGACCTACTTCGGGGTTGAAGGTATTAAGTGGCTGATTGGGAGCCTGCCTCTTCCCAATGTAGGAAGCATTAAATGGTCAGGGTTAGTGGTAAGACATGGTAGAGGGTATCTTGGGGAGAGTCCACTTTGGGTTTGAGGTATTTAGTGGCTATTGTAGAGTTCGCATCTCCCATAAAGAAGTATTAAGTGACATATAGAGATTTTATGCAATGTCAGCTAGATAGTACCAAAAAGGAGTCCGCTTTAGGATGGCTATTAAATGATGGGGACCTACCTAGAATGAGGTATTAAATGGTCAAATTCTATCTAGTCCCCATTGAAAAACGTGTTAAGTGGCTTGGGTATTATCTCTTACATTATTAGGATATTATTGGCGATTGATGTGTGGAACTAGAAGTGGCCTTTGGCCTATAGTTTAAGATGGGTTAATGGGTTGAAAATAGGCAACGGTTATAAAATTAGACTGGAAAAGCCTTAGGGCTTGTAATTGGAAAATTTATAGAACGGTTTATAGAGTGGTACCATTCAAGGATAACCATTCACCCTAGAGGATGTAGGATGTATAAGGACATGAAAAGAATTTTCTATTGGCCAAAGATGAAGAAGAGGGTTGTTGAATTTGTTTTCAAATGTTTGATGTGTTAAAGGGTAAAGGCCGAGCGAGAAAATCCTAAAGGATTGTTATTACCATTGGAGATTCCAATTTAGAATGAGAGCATATATCAATGGACTTTATATGTGGGTTGTCTTGGAGTTAAAAGGGCAAGATGTTATTTAAGTTATAGTGGATAGGCTCACTAAAAAGCGCTCATTTTATTTCGGTAAGAAGTAACAGAACCGCTTCGTCTTTAGCACAAAATTGTATTATGGAGGTAGTTCAATTTCATGGAATTTCGATTAGCATTGTTAGTGATAGGGACCGCTTATTTACCAGCGAATTTTGGAGGAGCTTGTCATTATCTTTATGAACTTCAATAAATCTTAGCACTTTTTACCACCCACTGACCCATGGTCAAGCTGAAAAAATGAATAGGATTTTGGAAGACTTGCATGGACTTTGAAGGAAAGTAGAAGCGACACTTATCTTTAGTCGAATTTGCATATAATAATAGTCACCAAGCGACGATTGGCATGCCACCCTTTGAACCACTTTATGGGAGGTCGTGCAAATCACTCAATTGTTGGTAGTAAATCATCGACAAAATTATACTCGAACCAAATTTAGTTCGCGAGGCTTCGAGAAAGATAGAGTTGATCAGCCAGTGAATGAAGGTTATACATGATCGTTAGAAATTATATGCGGATAAGCGAAGGAAAGGATTGGAGTTTGAGGCAGAGGACATGGTGTTTGTCAGAGTTTCTTATCCTAAGAAGGTTGTGAGATTCAAAAAGTCGGGAAAGTTGGTATTGAGATCTGTTGGGCCTTTCAACATTTTGGAAAGAATAGGAAGACTTGCTTATCGTGTGGAGCTGCCAGTTAAGTTGGCAGGAATCCATGACATCTTTCATGTTTTGCACTTGAGGAAATGCCTTCATAGAATAGCCATTATAGTAAAGCCTGATCAATTAAGAAACATTGAGACAGAGTGATAGCATCCCGTGCCACTGCATGCATTATGGAATACGGAACTACGACGCTCCATAACAAAGTAATTAGGCTAGTTCGATTACAATGGGAAGATAACCCAGCGGAAAGATCATGGAAAAACTAAAGAGAAGTTGATGACTTCTCATCCTGATCTTTTCTCAGGTAAATTTTTTGCTGCAAAAATAGGTTTTCGCAGCATCGTGGTTGCTAGGTTGGATGGTAGGGGATAGCTGCCACACTGTTTACTGACATTTTTGCACTCATATAGAAACCTTTTTGCATGTTTAGGATGTTTCACACATGCATATATGCTACGACACTTGCATTCACACCCGGATTGAGCTCACCTATAGTATGTCTGCATACGTAACCACGTTGAATTTTTTGGTTGAGTAGATGGTTGTGTAGATAACATGGTTTCATAACATAAATACTTAGTACATGTTATGATGTCCATCCCTTAGGGAATTCCATTTAAAGAGTGAGAATGTGACAACCCGTAAAAATTAATAGGAAACTAACTAATAAGAAAAAAATCAATTAATAAATTAATAATGCTAAAAATAGAAATCTATGGATATCGTAATTTGGATACGAAAATTATACCGTCGCGTTCGTGGTGATTTTCTAATTAGTTTCCATACATAAAGTTTTGAGAACAGAGCTCAAACAAAAAAGTTATTGGCGTTTGAAGTTTTCAGATTTCAAATTAATTTAAATAGAATTCAAATTTAAATAAATAATTATTGTTAAATTTCGAAATTAAAAATTTAATGGTAGTTAGACTTAGAGGTTAGGTACATGTTTAAAGAAATGTTAACATTAAATATAATTAAGTTATTAAATAATAAATCAACGACAACAATCAATTCTTTCTAAAATAAACGTTACCAGTCGACCACCCTCTTTAGGCCAGTTGACCGCTAGCGATCGACTACTTAGGAAAGAGCGACCGACAAGTGCGAGCATTGACGACTAGGGTTATTCAGACCATGGACAGTTTGGATTTTATTGTTTTCAAATCGACTTAAATACGGTGGTTCTGGTGCTTTCTAACCACTATAAATAAGAGTCTAGGCCCCTCGGTTTTATTCAAAAATTATTTTGAAAACTAAGCGAAGCTCTATCAGTTTCTCTCTTCAAAGGTTCAAAAAATTCTTTAGGGTTTCAGTAAGAAATTTAAGTGTTTATTCGACTTCTAATTCTATTCTCCTCTGATCCCTAAAATTCTGAATCTAATCTATACACAACTCATTTGTTGTATATTTCTAAAGGAAGAGATCTGGAAATAGATTTAAAGAGGCTGTAAACAAATCCAAGAGGAAGCGATAAGGACATTTTATGAGTGGAACTCTTAGTATTTCTTATTTTAATAACTATATATTATAACTTGGATTTGACATATCTCTTGGGGAACTTGGTTTTCAAAAACATCACACCAAAATCCTAAATTCCCGTAAAGCGAAATATCAATTCTTAATTTAGAATCTTAATTATTATATACTAAAATAGTGGAATTATGTAGCTATTGCAAATTTACCGCTTTACATTCTATTCCACTTCTTATCTTTTTCTTTGAATTTGATTAAGGGTTTTGAAAAGAAATAAGTTAGGAAATGGAGTGTAAGGTACGTATACCTTTATTCGTAGTTTGCACTACCTATTTTCGCAATTCAAATAGAAATTTTATTTTTTTGATTTTATGTAAAGGAGTTGAATATAGCGTAAAATGATTTGAATTATAAATATCCTTTAATAGTGATCTGCTATTTTAGTACAAATTAAGTTTGGTATGGATTCTATTTTTATAGAGGTCTGTTATTGAGTTGAAAATATTGGATATATGGTTTATTTGTTGATATGAAATTGGACTTGTATAAATTTGAAGTTTTGACATTTATACGATTAGCTTAGGATGTAATCTTCGTATGCTTAAAAATGTCTTAGGCGCACATGCGCATGCGCATGTGTGTTTATATATTAGCGTATAAATAACATATAATTAATAGCATAGTAAATATGTTATCGATTAGTATTAAATCCCCCAGGAAAGAAACTGGTAGCTATGGAGAAACAAGAATTTTTCCTTATAAGGTCTTAGTAGGGAATGCGGTGAGATCTATGATAATATGTTAAGAGAGTGTGGATTATGACTAAGCTACAGTGATGTGAGGTGATAAAGTAGGGGTATGCCTTAGAGGCATTTATGTAATATATTACATACATCTAACTCGATAACTAATTTTGCTCAAAATAAAATGTGTTTTCTTTCTATTATATACTTGATATAATGTGTTATATTAATTAATTTAATTAAAAGTATGTTTAATAGAAAATCCATAAATAGTACATTTTATGATAGCAGTTACAAAGTGTTGTAACCGTGAGTAATTTATCACGATGAAAATAAATATGCCATTTTAAACGTTCCTAGTCAAAATGCATTGAGTCTAGATATCGAGGTATCCTTTGAGACTAGACTACATAACGCTCTCCAAATGTTAGGTGGTGTATTGCTCATGACTGCTGTGGACACCTAGAGGCTACATACTGATGGTTATTGGATAATTATGGAATGATAACTCGATAGTTTTCTATTGGTTAACATAACTAAAGTCAAATAGAAAATATCGATTTGACTGATTTACACAAGTCTCTTGACTAAAGAATACTATGTATCTTCAGTATGAAAGCTCTCCTTTGATTATTGTCAAATCATGACATCACATTCCATCGAGTGACTAAAGTTGGGTCGAGTGGAAGTTTGGAAGTGAAACACTATTCAAGAGATGATTTGTCTGCTCGGTTATATAAGGTTAGTATCACTGTCAAGTCAATTCAAAATCAAAGTCTTTGGCCAAAGCATTTCATTTAATAATAATTGTTAGTATTAAACCATTGACTTTGTGCTTGGACTATAGATTTGAATATGGACGATGTTGGAATTTTGTCCATTACCAAATTCAATAAGTCCAAAGTGATATAGTTTTTACGAAGAGAATTGGTGTAAACAAATGTCACAACTAGGTAACGCTTAATAAAGTGAAATTGGATTTTATCGAAACTGAGTAAGCAATAAATTTGGCCAAAATGTCACGGCATCTGCTAAGTGACGTGGGAACGTTAACATTCAAATAGTTCGAAGTTAATCGCTGACCGAATTTACACCTGATGAGTCACACAACCGATATGATGATTTCTCTTTAGACCAAACGAGCTAATTAGTTTATAATTGTTATAAATTTAGTAAATTAATTAATATTTATGAAATATTAATTATAAAACTTTGATTCTGATTTGAGGAATAAATATCATTGTATATATTTATAATAGTTATAAATATATCGATATGCGATATCGATAAGCAATTAAATTAGATTTAATTAATAATATTTATTTAGGCTTAAAATGGGTTTAAAGCTGTTAAAGGGGGCTGGAAATTTTGATCAAAATGAGAGCAATGCGCAATCATAAGATGTGCAATAAAGGCTTTGAGATGGAGGGCTAAGATGGAAGAGAATTGGTAAGAAATGATTTAGGATATTGATCCTAAAATATCTCCAACTTCTCCTCTTTACAAGCATCTCTAATCTCAACCATTAGAAGACTTTTGGTTACCTTCTATCTCTATTTTGCTGGCCAATCCATGCCTCCAAGGGATTAATATTCAAATCAAATCAATTCAAAGCTATTAGTATTTGATAGCAAAGGGTCTATGATTCAAGAATTAGCAATCTCCGAATTGAGAAGAGTTATAAGGAGGGATATTCGTCATAGCAAGGTGTGTTTCAAGGAATAGGCTTTGGTATGGTCTTATTATTTCATATGACTTATAGTTAACATATAATATTCTATTGCATGTGTGTGTGTGTGTGTGTATATATATATATATATCGTAATTATATTGTTAGTTAGGTGAGGTTCCTATATGTATGGATGTCATCACATATTGAATGGTTATACTTATGTATGTATAATAAATAAAAACTTATACAGAACTTCTGTATGCAGAGCCAAATAAATTTATTTTATTTTATTAATTAGTTATATTTATATTAATATGTCGTATTACATAAATTAAAAGATTTATAATTAATTATGCCATCATATCATGTTAAAATTAATCTTACATTTTTATGTATGCAAATTTGTACTGAATATAATATTAGGTAACAACAAATTATTTTTTTAATAATAATGTACTAATTTTTATATTATTTAAGTTGAAATATAAATCGAATAATTCATATAAAATAATATATGTTTCAAAGTTGAAAATTCTTCATCACCATATTATCTTTTGCAAAATCCTAGAATTAAAAAATCAACATTATTATTTTGAAAAAATATTTTAATTAAATGATTGAAATTAATTAACTACTAAAAAAATTGACTTAGAAATTAATGCAATTTTTTCCGTGACCTTATAATATCATGTTTGAATTTCATAAAATTTGAAATTTGAAAAATACATCAAGAAAATATTTTTAATATTATTTTGCTAATTAATATATATTTATATATATAATTCAATAAAATAAAATTATAATAAAATATTTTATGTGCCATGCATTGGATCTAGAATGATATAAAAATAAATATTTAGCTTTATTTAGTTTTCATAATTGATATATATATATATACACACACACACACATAGTTATAAGGGGCATTTCACTAGAAGGACAAACTTTGTAGTCCAATTAGTTTTTAGAATACACATCCACAGAAATTAAGTTCAAGGCCAAAATCAACAGAATAATTACTTTTAAGGACAAAATCAGCAGTCCAATTATTTTCAAGGACATAATTTCATAGGTTTTTAGGCCTTAGAAACTAATTATTTTGCATTTTGTCCTTAAAAGTAATTATTTATGTTGTGTGTTTTAGAAACTAATTGCACTTGCTAAAGAGGCATTTGTGGCTAATTTCCACTATTTATAAATACTTTAGATATTGTAAATATAATTATATATAGATACATACATACAGATATGTGTGCGTGTGTGTATTAATTTCTTACTGTAAAATATACGTGTATATTATATTTGAAAAATACTTTGTAGATTATATGTGTATATATAAGCATATATATGTTTATATGTATAGTCATTTATTTTAATAATATCTAATTTAATATATATATATATATATATTATTAACATTTAACATTTATGTAATATATATGTATGTGTGAAATTTTCTTTTAAATAACATATTTATATATACATACACATATTTGGACAACATACAATACATATAACATAATCTAACATGTCCGTTGTGATGCAAATCCCAACATCTATATATGGACATGTTATACCTTGCACTGATTATTAGGTTACACATGCACACATTCATGTATATGATACATATATGTACCATTATATTTAGTTGATATTGAATTAAATAAATTTCCATTCATTATTTATAAATTTAAATGAAATAAAAAAAATTATTTTAATTAAATTTAGAAAAGTTCTAAATAAATTTGACTTCATAGGCCCAATAAAGATCCTATAGAGTAAATTTTTTGAAATTCACTCATAACTTCCACTATGGGCTGGCATAGTACCAACAATGGTATCAGAGTCTAATGGCATATGCAGTCTAAACTAGTTATGTTAGGGTTAACTAAATAAAGCCTACCCATTTAGTAAGATGTTTAGAAAATTAGTGTCTAAGGTTGAGTTTGGATAATGAAGTACTCTACGCTACTTGGCTACTAGTCTGGCCTAAAATGATGAGGTAAGCCTAAAATGTTATCTCCAATAAAAAAGGCCCAATTTATATTGGCTCTTGGGCTGATTTCAAAATTGCTTTGAACTTAACAATAAAAAATTAAAATAAGGAAAATATTATACATGTCATATTATAAATTTTTAAAATTTAAAAATAAATAAATACAAGTTTTAAATTTAAAAGTTAAATTTAAAATAAGATATAAAAAATTATAAAAGTTATAGTATAATAGAATTTTCAAATGTTTGAAAATAAATATTAATTTCGAAATTTTAAAATTTATTAATAAGACTAATAGAATAAATTAATTAAATAAGTCAACCAGTTAATAAATGTATGCATGTATTACATATTATGATATATGTTATATTGTTTTAAATTGTTTAAAATAACATAAGTATACATGTGTATATATAAATGAATTTCGAAATTAACATAAATTTAATTAAAATTGTTTTATTAAATAAGTTAATTAAAAGGTTAATTAATTAATAGCATACATATATATGACATATATGTTATACTATAAAGGTTATAGTATATAATAAATATTTAATATAAATATTATATTAATATATTAAAAAATTTAAAATGTTAATTAATTAAAAATTAATTAAATAATATTTAATTAATATAATATTATACATAAGACTATTATATAAGTAGCATGAAATATAAATGTTATATAATAATAAAACTTATATAAGATAAATTTATAAACTAAAGGTGGAACATTAAAGAAACCCAAACAAACTTAAGGAATAAATACATACGTAAATGTACGTATACAATGATTTCAGATGTGTTCGACACTTGAATCACGAAGGTATTTCATAAAGTACATTGTTTCATAAGTCGATATGACTTAGTATAATATATTGAAGATTATGAATCATCAATATAATGTTGTCCTCTACCATATATATGTTGACAAATTGCTTACATACTCCTTAGTTGTTGAGCAGACTCAAGCTAGAGATGTTATGTATAGTATATTACTATATTGAATACACGAAGTAAGATAATTATATGTATTTGTTAAACAGACTCAAGGTACATATATTATACTTAAGCCGTTGAAATATGGTAAATACGAGCGAATAAATTCATTTCGATTTGTTAAGCAGACTCAAGGTCAAAGCGGAATTAGGACAAGGTATCAAGGGTTATGAGTTGTATGTGATACAACCGACAAGGAGTAATCTATCGTTTGTGGGGCTATGATTTATTGAGTAGACTCAAGGTCAGAATCCCAACACAAACAAGTCATAACAACCGCTAGTGAAGTCGAACGACTTATATGTTTCGCTTTGGTTTTGGTGAAACGTAAAAAACTAATGTGAGCCTTATTAAAAAAATGAAATGATAACATTCAGCCTTTGTAATATTGAAAGAACATAAGCTATATAATGTTATAATAATGTGAAATGATAAATTTATGCATTTAATATGATTGATAAAACATTTATCAATTAAGCTACATAAATGATTTGAATCAAAATTGACAAAGAGAAATATAACATATATGTAAGATCGATTTCACCCTAGAGGGGGGATGAATAGGATGATACTAATATCAATAAAAATTAATGCGGAAATATATAAAATAATTGCAATACAGATAATAACATAATAATAAAAGCAGAAATAGAGCAACACAGATTTACCTAGCTTCGGCAAAACCCTGCCTGCGTGCTGCCCCTAAGGTTTCTATTAGAAATTAAGTAGTCAGACGCTTACACACGTAAATTTGTGACACTTGCTAACGACTAACCTAACTTTACACTCAAAACCCTGTCACAACTCAGCTACTGATTTGCAAATTCTCAAACTACACTCCATAATTTGTACTCTAGTCGCACGACTAGAAAGTTACACAGTTTAAAAAGAAAAAGTTACAAATAAAATAAAAACTAGACAAAAACTTATTTATATATTTAAGCCCAAATCAAAATAAATAAAAGCCGACCCAATTTGTTAATAAAAGAAGAGTCTTCTTTTATCTTCAATTTGTTTGCTCTGGTCGTTCTTTTTCTTCGTTCCTCTTCAAAATTTAGGGCTTTGTGTTTGAAGATACCGCTTGATTTTCGAGCAATTTAAGTGATTAAATTTCTTTGCTTTGCTTCGTCAGTCGTCTTCTAGCTTTGATTGGCTTTCGGCTACTTCAATAAGTCGAGTTGGATGTTGATTGATTGGTACATGATTTTCCCTTTCTAGTTCTCGAATTAGATTCGAGTTATGAATTTGTTCGTGATTTATTCCAAGTATGCTCACTGATTTTAGTCTTAAACTCGAATCATCGATTTTCCAGTGATGATAATTGGTAATTTATAGGGTTCGAACACCCTATATTTTTGTTCGTATAATTGTGTTGATTCTTCAAATATTTGCACTTGTCCATTCGATCTTTTCTTGAACGATGTGATGAATTCTTGACTTGTTCATATCATATGTCTACTTCATGAATTTGAAATTAGTCTCGTTCTTTTCTCTTTTGACTTCGGCATTAAAAAATTTGAGATAATCAGGAATTTCTCGCTATGACTTGTTTTGCAACTCTATTCAAACTGCTTCGCCATAATTTATATTGGCTGATTCATCATATTTTACTTGTGAGTTCCATTATTTGCTGGCTCCGACTTTGACATTTTTGATATACTTGACTTTCATCGATCTGCACTGATTTGTTTGAACTGCTATTTCTTTTGTGAACTCCTGCTACATTGAGTTCATGTCTGAATGATTTGATTTAACTCGAACTGGTTTTGATACTTTTAGTGATCTGGTTGTATTTCATTAAACTGGGTTGGTAGTCTTGGTCATGCAGCCTTGTTAGCCTTGCTCTGATATGTATACTTGTATGCTGTTTTATTGCCGGTTGCTCCATTTCATCGTCGTCTAGTCTAGTTGAGTTATTTGGTCTTGATACATGCCATTTCCTTGAGTCTGGAGCTTGTGACATGTTAGGTTGAGTGGCTTCTAATATGTATACATATGTGTCACTTTGGAGTCTGGTTGGATGGTTGAGTGATATTGTCTGGTTGATTGAACATTGTATAGTGGTGTTGGTTTCCACTATTTTGATTAAGGCCGTTGTCATTTGTGTTTCATGTACTGCCTTGTATTTGCTGTATCCTTTTGAATTGCTGTCTTGTGCGTTGATGTTTGATTTGTAGCTTGAATCAATTTGTGGTCATTCATATATAAGTTTGCACTTTGTTTTCATGGCTTTGTTCTTTGAACTGAATATGTGTATGCATATATGTATACATGTATGTTTGTGAGTGTATGATTGTTGCATGCTCATGTTGTCATGTTCACCTGATCCAAGCTTGTACCATGATCTCCTGTTCACTGATATGTTTTTGCCTCGCTGTTCTTTGCACCGGTACTGTTCCACTGCTTCATTTTTGAAATGCTTTCAGGTTGACTTTGTATCCACTGCTTTATTGCATCATGTAATTCATGTTGTCTGGATTTGCTTGTTGGTTGAGTTCACTGCTCTATTTCTTTGAGTCATACTTGAGATAAATCATGTGCTCACTTGTCTTAAGTTACAAATGAACATGTCCCTTTTGGTATGGTTTAATATTGAATATGGTTTTATTCATAGTCATGTGTACGGATGTCTCTTGGCTGAAATTTGAGATGCTGAGGCAGTGCCCATGTGTACATGTACACATGTGTACATGCAGGCTCCAGTGCATTTGAAACTTTGTGACTTGTTTTCGTATTGCACCTGAGTTGAATCCAGCCTCGGCTCAGGTTTGACCTTGTGCTCACCTGTCCCTGTAGTTTTATCAAGTGTATATCGGTATGCACGGCCTTGTGACATGTACAGTGATACACTGTGCATGTTACAAGTTGTTCGTGTAAGATGAATTCAAAATAAATAAATGTCGAACAACCCAAATAACCGAGACAAATAAATTTTTTACACCACTTTTATTGTACACTGCAAATATTTCTTTTTCAATTTTACCACGTTAGTGTTTATTTTGCATACAATTCAGATGCTGGATTCAGTCTGGAGTAAAATATGAGTGCATGAGTGATATGTATTGAGGTAAACATTGTAAAGTGAAATTTGTAATGAAATTGAAATTGTATTGTAATTGAAAATGTATATATGTAGTGAGAGCTGAATTTTGTACTATTTAAATTTGTAATAAAATATTTGTTCGAATAAAATATTTGTTTGAATATGAATTCTTTGTTATTTATTTTATTCATCAAATATTTATTTAATTATCTGAAAAATAAAATAGTACAATAATAAATGCATTTAAATGAGTATATGTATATTTATCATCGTCAAACAAAAATCATATGAATCATATACTAGCATATTCTACGATCTCCCCTTTTTGATGATAACAAACATATATTAAGATTTTGAATTTATTAAATGTATTTGGTCATCGATGCAATCTATTTGCTCCCTCTATTTGAATGCTCCCCTTACAACCAAGCTCCCCCTTCATAAATGCATGAAAATCTTATTTTTCTCTCTCCCCCTTTTGTTATCAGCAAAAGAGTAATAGTGTTAGAGAAATAGAGATAAAGTGATAGAAATTAATACAACATCAATACCCAATCGAGTGTAAATATTAAATTTCAATTAAAAAATCAAACAAAAATCGTAAACTCTGTTAGGCGCATATTCCACTTAGGAGTGATAGGTATGATGTCGGCATATAAAACCATATAGTTGTGTCTATTTGTGGTATATTTATACCAGGATTTGAATATCTACTAACCATGCATAACCGTTAGGACTTTTAAATGAGATTAGTAGTATTTCCAATTTTTATAAAATATGAATTTCAATCATCTTCTAACCACGCATAACCGTAAGGACTTTTAAATGGGATTAGAATCAACTTGCCTATTTAACAATCAATTTTGATATGTATTCCATACATACATAACCGTGAGGACTTTTAAATGAGCATGAAAGCACATAAACAAATATTCCAAGTAATTCACCATCCGTAACCGTTAGGACTTTTAAACGAGTGTGAATACTTTAGATGTTTTTATTGAAAAAATAAAAAAATAAAAACGAATAATTTTCCATTTAAAGTACCACATTTTGACATACCATATCGGATTTTAATGAGTGAAGGACGTTAGAAATATGATAGAAATAGAGATGGTTATGGAATTTTTACCATCAAAAGTTATTATAACTCTTGTTTAAATTTTTAAAGAAATTTACTAAATATACCGTCTCAAGTCATAATATATGATTAATATCAACACACATCACTTTTTCAATCACTAATCATCTTTTCGATAATTAGTAGGGAGTCAGATTAGTTAATGCAGTCATTTAAGATCATATCCAAAAATAATTATAAAATCAAATTTTCGAAAATGCCTAATCTGAAATGAAGTCAACAAAA
This sequence comes from Allium cepa, assembly GCA_030765085.1. Taxonomy (NCBI): domain Eukaryota; kingdom Viridiplantae; phylum Streptophyta; class Magnoliopsida; order Asparagales; family Amaryllidaceae; genus Allium; species Allium cepa. The sequence goes on from CM060932.1 coordinate 26,206,400, forward strand.
GCTATTTTCTGGAATGGGTTTTATAAGAAAAATGGTCTGCTAATTGAAAATCAGTTGAAACGAAAAATATGTAGATATTTTCTTTGAAAATGATGCAACTACTAAATATCTCAATATAAAACTCGTTATATTAGTAATTTTTCTATCAACTAGGTTACTACTTTAATCTGCATCTGAATTTCCCTTTGACTCAAGGTTATCATAAATTGGATATCATAGACCAGAACCTGAAGTTGCAACAGATACCTTATAATCATTTCACAGCTTTTTAAATGTGATTCACTAAGGATTTGATTAAAAACGTGCACATGAACAACTAGTGAACATAGTGTCAGATCTAGAAGCAGTAAGATAAACAATATATCCATGTCTACTGAGAAAAATCATCAACCAACACAAGATACTATCTCTTACCACCTAAACTTTCAATATCGTTAGTCCAAATGAATCTATATGAATTAGTTTGAAGACTCTAGAGGTACTTACAGTGCTCTTGGCATAAAAAGAAATAATTGGCCAATAATTTTGCATAATTCAGAATCAAAATCAACATTCATTTCCTTATCACATAACTGGCTAATTCAAATCAGATTATGGTGTAGATTTTCAACATATAATATATCGTTCAAAATGTACCGTTATCTACTTTACCTTTACCGATAACTTTTTGTTGTTACCTATTGTGACTCTGTCACCTTTGTACTAGGCTAAGGAACTTTGATTTTATGCCCGTCGTGTGCCTGGAACAGCCAGAATCAAGGTAACACTGTTATTGTTCCTTAGCCTGCCACCACACCTACATGAGAATATTTTTGTGACCTATTTGTTTTTATAGGTCCATGATTATTAGTTACAAATGATTTTGAAAAATATGTTTGATTAGACCCAAGACAATTTATATTTATTCCTTTTGGCACCCAGATTTGTTTGACTTTGAGGGATTTTATATTCGTGCCTTTTGGAACCCAAATTGGTATGGTTTTCACGTGTTTGGGCCTATACCAGCAATTATTGTGATTGTGTCCAGTTTTTCCACAAATCGTGCACTTGGAATTGACTTTATTAATTTTTCTTCTAACATGTTCAGATTGGGCATACCCAAGTCCTTGTCTAACAATATTGACGGTTTGTTTCCCTAATAACATATTTAGCGATCTTTCTCCTTTGGAAAATTTTCATAAAGTTGTAGACAGTTGTTGGACTTGTGTTTTGAGAGATTCATTTTCATTCAATAACATGGCACATTTTTTAATAGAATTTTCTCTCCTTATGTTTTCACTTTCTTTCAAAATCAGAATTTCATTTTCAAGCATTTTAATTTTAATTTCTGATTTTTTAATTTCTTCTTCAAATGATGGACACTTATCACACTTAGGGCTCTTATTTCGATATATTTTTAACCAATTGATCAAACTGTTTATTTAGTTATATTAAACTATCTCTCCGTGATTCAATTTTAGCGTACTTCTCCCTAATTCGTTCAAAACATCCATTTACTACGTGAAAATATATAAGTAATTCTAAATGAGTAAGTTTTGATACCTCGCTTGGCTCATCATCATCACTGTCAGTTGTCTTTCTTTGATTTGAAGACACAGATTTTCTTTTTCACTCTCACTTCAAGCACTTTCATCATCATCACCAGTTTCATCCCAAGTAGCTGCAAAAATTCTCCTTTTCTGTTTCTTTCATTGGATGAGTCGATTCTAAGGAGAATTTTTGCAGCTAATTTCAAGCACTTTCATCATCATCACCAGTTTCATCCCAAGTAGCGGCAAAACCCTGCCTACATGTTACCCCTAAGGTTTCTACTAGAAATAAAGTAGTCAGACACTTACACACGTAAACTTACAACACCCGCTAACGACTAACCTAACTTTACGCTAATAACCCAGCCACAACTCAGCCACTGAGTTGTGAATTCTCAAACTACGCCCTGTTGTTTGTACCATATTTACACGACTAGAAAGTCACACGGTTTAAAAAGAAAAGTTACAAAAAAATAAAAATTAGACAAAAAAATTATTTATATATTTAAGCCCAAATACAAAATAAATAAAAGCCGGCCCAATTTGTTAATAAAAGAAGAGTCTACCTTTTATCTTCAATTCGTTTGCTCTGGTCGTTCTTTTTTTCCGTTCCTCTTCGAAATTTAGGGCTTCATGATTGAAGATACCACTTGATTTTCGAGCAATTTAAGTGACTAAATTTCTTTGCTTTGCTCCGTCAATCGTCTTCTAGCTTTGATTGGCTTTCGGCTGCTTCAATAAGTCGAGTTGGATGTTGATTGATTGGTACATGATTTTCCCTTTTTAGTTCTCGACTTTGATTCGAGTTATGAATTTGTTTGTGATTTATTCTAAGTATGCTCACTGATTTGAGTCTCAAACTTGAATCACTAATTTTCCAGTGATGATATAGGGTTCAAAAAACCTTTATTTTTGTTCGTATAATTGTGTTGAATTCTTCAAATATTTTCACTTGTCCATTCGATATTTGCTTGAACGATGTGATGAACTGTTGATTTTTTCATATCATACGTCTACTTCATGAATTTGAAATTAGCTCCGTCCTATTCTCTTTTGACTTCGGCATTAAAAATTTTGAGATAATCTGGATTTTCCAGCTATGACTTGTTTTGCAACTCTATTCAAATTGCTTTACCGTAATTTATATTGACTAGTTCATCATGTTTTACTTGTGAGTTCCATTCTTTGCTGGCTCTGACTTTGACATTTGTGATATAGTTGACTTTCATCGATCTGCGCTGATCGTTTGAACTGCTATATCTTTTGTGAACTTCTGCTTCATTGAGTTCATTTCTGAATGATTTGATTTAACTGAACTGGTTTTGATACTTTTAGTGATTTGGTTGTATTTCATTGAACTGGGTTGGTAGTCTTTGTCATGCAGCCTTGTTAGCCTTGCTTCAGTATGTATACATGTATGCTGTTTTATTGCTCATTGCTCCATTTTATTGTAGTCTGGTCTAGTTGAGTTATTTGGTCTTGATACATGGCATTTCTTTGAGTTTGGAGCTTGTGACATGTCAGGTTGAGTTGCTTCGGATATGTATACATGTGTCACCTTGGAGTCTAGTTGGTATGGTCGAGTGAAACTGTCTAATTGATTTAACATTGTATGATGGTGTTGGTTTCCACTATTTTGATTGAGGTTGTTGTCATTTGTGTTTCATGTATTGCCTTGTATTTGCTATCTCCTTTTGAATTGTAATCTTGTGCATTGATGTTTGATCTCTAGCTTAAGTCAATTTGTAGTCATTCGTATATAAGTCTGCACTTTGTATCATGGCTTTGTTCTTTGAACTGAATGTGTGTATACATATATATGCATATATGTATACATGTGTGTTATGAGTGTATGACTGTTGCATGATCATGTTGCCATGTTCACCTGATCCGAGCCTGTACTGTGATCTCCTATCCAATGTTATGTTTTTGTCTCACTGTTCTTTGCACCAGTACTGTTCCACTGCTTCATTTCTGAAATGCTTTCAACTTAACTTTGTGTCCACTGCTTTATTGCATCATGTACTACATGTTGTCTGGATTTGCTTGTTGGTTGAGCCCACTGCTCTATTGCTTTGATTCATACTTGAGATAATTCACGTGCTCACTTGTCTTAAGTTACAGCTAAACACATTCCTTGGTAAGGTTTAATATTGAATCAATTTTTATTCATATTCATGTGTACTGATGTCTCTTGGCTGAAATTCGAGATGCTGAGGCAGTGCACATGCGTATGTGTACACATATGTATATACAGGCTCTAGTGTATTTGAAACTTTATGACTTATTTTCGTATTGCACCGAAGATGAATCTATCCTCGGCCCGGGTTTGACCTTGTGCTCACCTGTCCCTGCAGTTTTATCAAGTGTATATCGGTGTGCACGGCGTTGTGACATGTACAGTGATACACTGTGCATGTTACAAGTTGTTCGTAAGATGAATTCAAAATAAATAAATGATGAACAACCCAAATAACTGAGGCAAATAAAATTTTCACACACACACTTCTATTGTACACTGCAAAATATTTATTTTTCAATTTTACTGCGTTAGTATTTGTTTTGCAGATAGTTCAGATGTTAGATTCCAGCTGGAACAAAATACGAGTGAATGAGTGATATGTAGTGAGGTGAACATTGTAAAGTGAAATTTGTGATATAATCGAAATTGTATTGTAATCGAAAATGTATATATGTAGTGAGAGCTGAATTTTGTACTATTTAAATTTGTAATAAAATATTTGTTTGAATAAAATATTCGTTTGAATATGAATTCTGTGTTATTTATTTTATTCATCAAATATTTATTTAATTAGGTGAAAAATAAAATAGTACAATAAAAAATTCATTCAAATGAATATATGTATGTTTATTATCATCAAACAAAAATCATATAAATCATATACTGGCATATTCTACAATATACTTATTAATAAATGCTTCTTGCTTGTTAATGTTTCAATACCCTATGCAAGCATCTGATTTTACAACTACTAAATACATTTCTATTTTGCTCACTTATTCATTTATTTGGTCGAGGCCATGTATTGCATTCTATGAGTTTCGAACTCTAAAGTAATAAAAGACTATGGATATTTGATCCATATACAATAATATATAAATGCTATATAGTGAACGACCAGAGTTTGTAATGTACAATATTTTAACGAAATTAGTTCATCCAAAAAACCAAATAAACCATAGCGTGAGATCGAGTATTCAATTTGATTGATTACAAAAGGATCATATTGTGTTAAATGTAACACTATACCAAAACTACAATATAAACCTAAGAACTCGATTGCTGAAATGTCTGTTTTAATCAGTTTATGCAAAGTGCGACATATTTGAAGCCCTTAAATATTAAGGATAATCGAGTGCACTTTTGTAAAGAGTTCATTATGATATTGTAGTAAGGAAATCTTTTGAATGGTTCGACCATTTAGAAAGAATAATGAATGTACAGAAGTAGATGTGATTTAGGGTATAATAGGGATGGAGAGAGAGAGAATAGTCACTTTTGCTTCATGAAGAAACATCAAAAACGAGAATCGTAATAACAAATGATACTTAATATTGGAATAAGAAATATGATTTCTATTCCAAAATGTATTTCCATATAGAAAATTACTTTCTATAAGATTTATTTCTTTAAGTTCAAGGTATTTGATCAAAAAACTCTCCACTATAATATAATTACAGTATATGAAATAAATAATCTATATTAAGTGAATGATGGATCTCCAAATTTAGCATGCTATTATAATAATGGCGAAAATAGTGCGAACATGCCATATAGCACTGATTGATTGCATAAATTATGAGAAATGTTTTTATAAAATTATCGAACAATATTTACGAAATAATGACTATTTATCGGTGCCGACTGAAAATAGATATAGCTATATTTCAATGTGGATATTATGAATATTCGTAATGAAATAAACTACAATATGGTATTTTTTTTTCATAGCAAAAGTGATGCATTTGGAAAATACTAAAGTATCCAAAGTATTTACAATTGTTTGGAATTATGAACTAAGTTGCAGTTTTGAGAAATAATTTTTTATTATGTGATTATTAATCATATTATACTAGTTAATTATATCTCAAATAATTAATGGTTATGCACCCATTTAGTTTAAGCATCATAAGAGTTGAATCTAGATGTATATAATTGCAAGTCTGTTAATACCAAATTGGTTCTATGTACTTGGTTATATTCATCGATGATTTATCACCAACATGGACCTGTGTATTTGATGCACATGTGTATGTTATATGATAAGATCATAGAGTATAAAACGAAAGTAAATAAAATAATGTGCAGTAAAATAAAATGATTCGGTTCGATCGAATATGTGAGTATGTTGAAAAGAGTTCCGAACATATCTAAAAATGAATAAATATTCAATCTCAAAAATCACTCCTCCTTGTGGTGCATAATGATGCAATCGAATTTAGTTGGATAAAGTACGATTAATTGCGAGGGAAGTTGAGTTAACTTCTTTCTATAACATAATGTACTTAAGAGTAGTACACAAGGTTAATATTATTTCATTTAAATAATGATTTACAAAATTATACAAGATAAAGGTTTATAAGAAACATTAACATGTCCTAGGCCAAAGAGTTGTTAGATTATGCCAGTCAAAAGTCTACACGTAATAATTGTTTGTGAGAGATTTTGTGTGAATCTCCCCAAAAGAAGTTTGGAAAGGACTGTCATTGGATGACATATTTATGTCTTGAACATAAGTTTTGTAAACTTCATAGTGAAGGAATTTCTTTGAGAAATTATTGGTAGTAAAATACCAACTTCATAGTGAAGGAATTTCTTTGAGAAATTATTGGTAGTAAAATAGAATTGGTTCTCCAATCCAAGGATAAACTGACTAGTATGAGGTGAAATGAAATTAACTAACATAAATGAACACGTCGCATTGGAGTCTCTAATAAGTATTCTTTAATATTAGAGTATTAACTCTATAATATGGTATGATGTGCAGATCCAAAATAGGTTCCAAGTACATTATTAAAATATGATTTTGATAGTTGTATCCAAAAGGATATTGGCCACAAATATGTCTTTATGAGAAAGACAAATGTTGTTAGAATGCAGTGAGCCATATTGATAAGAATATTACCGTAAATGTCAGTTGTGGAAATTAACATGATAAATTCACCATTCGATATGCTTAAGTTCGTTCGGATTTACTCACAAAATTTTTGTTTGGTATGACTTTATGTTTCTGTATGTATGTATTGAAATAGAAAATTATAAATAATGATTTAGGGTAAGCTAGTTACACATAATAACCAAAATGTCTCGAAGTCAATGGGAGCGATATTGAGTTTCTTTATATATGATCGAAGAAATGATAAAAAGTATTATTCTGTAAGCATCAGAATTGAACAATTATTTTGATAGAAATATCAAATAGTTTGATTATCCATCAAATGCAAAGGAAGCGTGTATTCATAAGAAAGAATGATAAAAGGCACATTGATATTGCTAAACTGTAAGTAAACAACACATTGTTGATTTTAATGATGTATTTGTATTAAAATCGGCCTTAGTTGTTTTATTACTCAATGCTGGACTTGTAAAGGATGGTTTCTATAGTGAGTATAAAAGATATTGGGAATGTCCCTTATCGATATGCAAAGACACTTTATTAGATTGTTTAATATGGAACATGTGAGATGAGTTCCTTATGCATCGGTAATAGGGATTATCATATTTTATGTTGTCTACGATATCATGATTTGCTTGTGTATTTGATACATGAAGCAAAAGTTAAATCTAAATTGATATCACTAATGGTAGCTTGGAATGGTCTCATGTATTTGTGAAATACGAGAATTATTTACAGAAACAGCGAACTCCTTATGAAGGAGTCTTCAGGCTCAAAATTCATAAGTGATATTGAGTATAACATGTCAATAATAATGTAACACCCTGTAATTTGGCACTATTTATTTATTTAGTTAGTTAATCAATTTAGCTCCAAAATGGAATTTGTGCAAATGGTGAAATTTGACCACAAAACATACACCTTTGCATTCATGGCGGAATTCCGAGCAACATTCATATTTAGAGTTTTGCGATCGGAGTCTAAACGAAGAAGTTACGGACGAAGAATGAATTCGAAACGAAAAGAAATAAATAAGAAAGTTTTTAATTAATTATTCAAGGACCAGATTTAATATATTTTGATCGTACGGTTGTGTTTGATTCTAGTGCCTATAAATTCAGGTCTAACTCTTCCTTCTTTTCTCATATTTTTCTAAAAGCAGTAGCGAAGCTCTACCATTTCTTTTTCTCCATTTCTTTATGAATTATAAAATTAAGATACTTGTATTTAAATTTATACAAATTGGAGAAGAATAGAAATCTAATAAAAAAGAGAAGTGAAGAGAAACAACTATACGTGTATTTGAGGTTATTTATATATTTGTAATTATTTTCTCTCCCAATCTCAAATCTCTTCTCAGATCTGTAATTCTAATGTATGTATATAACCCTTTTATACATATTTCTTGATTAAAGAGGATTTGCAGATGAACTTATGGTTCTACTTCAAATATGGAGATTTGGATCACTTTTAAAAAGTGAGTGGGAAATTTTATAAATTGTTATAATATGAAAATTATTCCATTGGTGTTTACTTGATTATTATGCCTAGCTGGATAATTGCATATGAGTTGTAGGCAACACATAGAATATAACCTAAATATAATAAATATTGCATACATATTCTTGTTTATGAATTGATTTAGAATTGTTTATTACCTGACTTGGAAATCGGTCCCAAAAGTATGAATTTAAAATATTGATTTGAATGAAATTTATTTCAGATCTGAAGTAGGTTGTATAATAATGTTATGAATTTAATTTATTACCCTAATCTTATTGGAGTGTAAACTTTTCTATGTTTAGAGTTTAGATCCCTTTAATAATTGTAAATTAGTTTGATTTTTTCCCTTTTAGAAAAACATTATGTCTGATCTAACAAGGAATAGATTAAAAAGGGAAAGAGATGTGTAAAGTATGAATTCATTGTAGTTTACACTATCTATTACAGTAATAAAAATAAATGGTTATTCCTTGTAATTTTAAACGATGTAACTTTTATATTTAAAAGTTAAATCTTTTGTTTTGGACTAATTTATAGAAATTATAATAGATAATATTTTTTATATACGATTCCAACAATTGAACAAGGAATAAAATATTCTAGTGAAGATATATAACTAGAATACATTTGATAAATGTAGATATTTGTACGTAATTTACCACGCTTAGAATACTTAAATAAGACTTAGCTAACAAGGACGCTTACACATAATATTCGCGTTTATGATAATTAATTAATGGGAGAAGAATTAAAAGGTTGTAACTCCAATAAATGGGAAATAAATGAAAATAAATATGGGGGTTGCAATATTTGATTAGGTAAATGGATAAATGAGACTGATAAATAAAGAAGTTGAATTAATAACTATGGAATAATTAAAAAGGTTACTAATTTGAAATTAGTAATCATACATAAATGTCTTAGAAAATGTCCATTAGGATTTTATGGACAAATTGACATTTATGAGCATTAAAAGGGGATTTATGGGTAGATAAGCATTTAAGGTAAATCTTATTGCCTTGAATAAAAAGGGAATTAATAAGCTAAGTCCAATCTCTACCTAAAAATGCAAGTAAAGACTTAGGAAGGTTAATTGGACCTAGTAGGTTAGTGATGCAAGGTCAGTAGAGTCACTCGACGAAAGACTGTCGTTCACTTTGAGGCTACCCGCACTCAAGTGTACTTACTATTGATGTGAGATATCACTAATCCTAGGATCCATGACGACATAAGATATTGAGCCCACTTTCTTAACTAAAAGTATTCAATAATCCAAATTTGGAATTAGGAGCGGTGAGGGATATCTCTATAGGGGTTCACTTTTGGTTTGATGTATTAAGTGGCTGCAGGGTCCGCCTCTCTCCTAAAAAGAAGTATTAAGTAACCTAATGAGCTTCCAAATAAATAAGGATGTAACTAAAAGGGTTAACTTCAGTGTTGAGGTATTAAGTGGTCGTAGGGCTCACCTTACCATCAAAAGAAGTAATCTGATGAGATCCTATATTTATAATTAAGGGTGATAGTGGATACTTCGAGAAGGGTTCGCTTCGGGTTTGAGGTATTAAGTAACTGATCTAAGGGTCCGCCTCTCCTTAAAAAGAAGTATTAAGTAATCTAGTGAGATACCAAGCGATGTCAACTAGATAGTACCAGTACTGCAACAAAAGGACCCTATTACAGCCGTAGTTTTACAACGGTCACAAAATGGCAGTTGTAATAAAGGTTTTTTACAACTCTTTTTTTACAGAAAGTTGTAATAAAGTTATTTTCAGCAACTCTTTTGTTTTGCTAGTTGTAGTAGATGCCTATTACAACCTTTCTTTTTTGCCATTTGTAATAGAAGCATATTTTCAACAACTCTTTTTTTCCAATTGTAGTAGATGCCTGTTATAACCTTTTCGGTTTGTCCATTCTAATAGATGCATATTTTTAACAATTCTTTTTTTGTCAGTTGTAATAGATGCCTATTACAACCTTTTTCGTTTACCAGTTGTAATAGATGTAAATTTTTAACAACTCTTCTTTTTTGCCATTTATAATAGATGCCTATTAAAATCCTTTTCGTTTGCCCATTTTAATAATACGTTAATAGTTATAATTAAATAATAATACTTAATAATTAAATAATTAATAAAAATTATTAATAATTAATAGTTACTATTCAATAATAATAATTAATTTGAGGATATGAAATAATTAATATTAATAATTACTATTCAATAATTAATAATTAATGTAAAAATTAATAAATAAGAATTGACAATATTTGTTAAAAAATCAATAAATAAGAATTAATTTTTAATTTTTAATAATTAATAACTAATGTTAACAATTAACAATTAGGAAGTAATAATTAAGCAGTAATAATTATTATTGATAATTAAGAAGAAATATTTAATGTTTGGTAGTTAAATTTTGATAATTCATAAAATATTAATAATAAATGAAAAAATTCATAATGAATAAATAATATTTTAATAAGTAATACGTAAATAATAATAATAATTAAATATTAATATATAATAATTAATAATTACTGTTAAATAATTATTATTAATAAATAATTTGAAAAATAAATAATTCTATTAATAATTAGTAAATAATAATTAATTAGTAATTAATAATTAATATTTAATTAATATTTAATAAATAAATAATAAATAATAAATATTTAATTAATAAAATTAACAATTAATATTAAATAATATTAACTAATAATTAATATACAATATTTTTTATAATAAATAGCAATTAATTAAATAATAATTAAATGATGATTAAAAGTTGAAAATCAATATTAAAAAATAATTTATAATTATAAATCAGTATATAATAATAATTAATTAATTAAAAATAGTAATTTATGATTACAAAAAGTTAATATTAAATAGATAATGCTTAAATAATAATAACTAAATATTAATAAATAGTAATGAATAACTACTATTAAATAATAAAAATTTAATAACTAATTTGAAATATGAAATAATTCATATTAATAATTAGTAATTAATAGTAATTAATAATTAATAAATTAATAATCAATAGACAATAAAAAAATATTAAATATTTAATTAATATTTATGAATTTATGAATAATTCACTTTTAAATACTAGTAATTAATAATTAGCAATAAAAGGTTTGTAATAAATAATAATAATTAAGTAATAATCGTTAAAATTTAATATTAAATAGCAATGATAATAATTAATAATTAAATAATAATAATTAATAATTATTTTGAAATATGAAATAACTACTATTAATAGATTGCCTTTTCTTTTGAATGAATTCATTATGGTAATATACTATTTTTGGATTATTTTTGGAGAAATTTTATTCATTGGAGATAGTGGTTAAGGTTTGGTTTTGTTTAGAGTTTGATATATTATACAGTTCTGAAATAATACAATGCAGTAAATTTCCACTTGGCTTAAATGCTATATAGGGTCGGTATAATTAATAGCAGTATTTGATTTGATTACCAATGGATGGTGAATATTGCCATTTTTAAGTGGCTGTCGTTTGAGTAGGCACGTGAATGATCAGATATGAATTCCGATAGTGCAATATCCGTATCCATATCCGTAGATGTGGACGAATATCAGATATTTATCGGATATTTTTTGACCAGTTCACAACTAATAAATCTAAACAAATGAACAGAAAATTCTGATTCATTATAAATCAATTTTATTACTGAAGATATAAAAAATAATAAATATGTTAGGAAAAATAATTTTAAATAGCAAATATTGATCTTTATACACATATTAATATTTTTTACTTATATAAAACATTAAATTACAATCATTTTTTCTACTAAAATACATGAAAAACTATTTTAGTACTGTTCTTTAAAAAATGATTGTAATTTAATAAAAATTCCATGTTCTTTGAAAATTGAGGATCGTTAACCTTTGGATATGTACTGTAAATGAAAATTTGAGCATTATAACATGGCCGTTTTAGGGACTACCGGCCTTCATTGCTTTATGTTATACATTATAATAGTTATTTATCCTTCGGGGGAAAGATTGTTACAGAATAATTATTAAAATGTCTACTCTATGTTTAACATACATGAACTTTCTCTTGCACTTTATGTCTAATTCTTAACAGTTAAGAACAATAATTTGATCACAAATGAATAAAATTTTGTAATCATGTTTGTGAAATTGCTTTTGTAACGTAAGTAACATGCCGACACATAATTTGCTTTCACATGTTATTCTTGTGTGTTTAAATAACAATTAAAACCTAAAAGATATCATTTGAAAGAGAAATTCTCTGTATATGACCGGAAAGGTTTGGATAGTGACAGAGACAACATGGAAAAGTTGAAATTAGAGATTCAGGTTATTAATAGTAATGATATAAAGAAGTAATAGGAAAAATGAACTTTATATCAAATTTGTTTGGGCATGATTAAAGCTGTCTATCAATAACAGTAGAGATGTTCCAAAGCTTAATATATAAACTGTAAAATAGAAATCTTTGTTTGTATTCCCATTCCATGTGAATATAATGTGTGTTTTATTTGCTATAATATGTATAGGTAGATCCCTACCTGAATACTGACATTGGAAGTATGTCGACATCCGAGCATTGTGAAGTTTTTCTGTTAGATGATGGTGTTGAGGTAAGAAAACTATGTTTATTTTTTAATTTACCAATGTGTGCTAAAATTAAAATTATGCTTCGAAACTAGGATCTTTTGCAATCATCTTTTAAGTTTACCAATTTGTTTGAGGTTAGTAAATCTGGATAAGTAGATGCCCTTCAAGCAGATGTTAGTTTCTGCAATCATCTTTAATAATAAAGAATTGATATATATTACTGTGATGGTGTATGGTTTACAGTTTGTAGTTTGAATATAAAGTCGTGATATCTTCTCTATGAAAGGATTATGATGCTTTGAATTTATATCAACTTTTTCCTGTTGCTTATTTGTTTCTTGTTGCACTTGCGAAATGTGTTTAGAAATTAATTTTTTTATGTTGCATTCTTTTTTTCAAAACAGCAATTGCAGTTGTAAATTTTTTTTACAATTGTCGCAAGTAGTTGTAAAAAATATTTTACAACTGCTAAGCAGTAGCAAAAGATTCTTTTATAGCTGCTTTAGGCAGTTGTAAAAAACTATTTTACAACAGTTGAAACTTTTGTAGAAAAATATGGTTCTATTACAACTCCGAATATCACGACGGGTGGCAGCCCATTGTAATAGGCATATTACAACTGTTTTTGGCAGTTGTGAAAGGGTGTTTTTAATGTAGTGCAGTGAGGAGTCCGCCTTGGGATTGGGTATTAAATGATAAGAGCCTACCTATAAGTAGGTGTTAAATGGTTAGGGGTCCGCCTAATCCTTATTAATGAGGTATTAAATGGCTTGGGTACATTCTCTCATATTGCTAAGGCCGTAATAATGAGAGTACCAGTGAGGAGACCGCTTGAGCATATGCATTAAGTGACGTAGGACCTACCTAGAATATAGATATTAAATGGTTAGAAGTCCGCCTAGTCATTTTTAAGGTACTAAGTGACTTGGATATGTCTCTTACATGGCTATGATTTTATTGGCGATAGACGCGGTAATAGTTGGAAATTAAACGTCGAAAGCCTTAAATAGTGGTTAGAGATCTTTGTAGCTAGGACCCACCGACCATTGACAACAATGTTAGAAAACCACTTTGAGAATAGGTCTTAAATGACAAGGTCTACCTTGACTGAGGTCTTAAATGGCAGAGTCTATCTATTTCTCTTTTAAAGGTATTTTGTGATGATTATAGATTCTCGGTTTATATTTAGAAGTATTAAGTGGCAAATTGGTTTAGATGTATTAGGTGGTTGATAAGGCTTCATCGGTTTTCTGTACGTTGGGAAGGGGAAAGTTAGTAATCATGTGTGCAATGCAAGGTTAGATTAGAATTGCGAACCTTAATTGACATAACAATTAAATGGAAACCAATCGGTATAAATTTATGGTAAGGACAGTTTATAGATTTTTCAGTCACCAGAACGTTGTTCTAACCCCTTCCCATTACAGCCCATAGGGTAGATTTTAGAGGAACGTTTCATTGGAGCTGAATGTGTTTTATTGTTAGAGAAGTCTTCTTTTCACTTATGCTTGATGCTAATGTGACAGATGGATGTGTTTTGTTGTTAGAAAAGTCTTCTTTTCTCTTATGCTCAATGTTGATGTGACAACCTATTATCCATGCAATACCATTAATTCCAAGATAGTACTCATAATCAGTATTCTCGTTCTATTATTGTATCCGCTGTGAGTTTAGATTTCTATCAATCCCTGATAATGCTCATGTTTATTTGCAGGTACCATATCCAAAGATCTGTGCAATGACGGACATAGGTTTCAATTTTTGTCAAAAATTTAGGCCCAGTAAGTATGGGTTGATACAAATAAATTCGAGTTAAGAATCATTAAGTTGAAAATGTTCCAAATAAAAGAGATTGTGGTTGATTCATTGACTTGAATATCACCACAATAAAAACAATGTGTCTGTGTGTGTTTATATATATATATAATAAATGCATAAATTTATAACAATGTTGAGAATCTGATAACATTTTTATATGATGACAATGTCGTGATATAGTTCATAATAGAAGTTAGAGATCACTAGAAGTCGAGAGATATACTTTGAGTTGTTCCATATGATAAATGTGGTTATCGGCATCGAAGAGAGTTAGTTGATAGAGTAGATAATTGAAACGTAATAACATACCCGTTCATTAAGAAACTAATCCAATTGGTTTAGATAAAACCAATAGGAGAAGTTGGAATAAGATTTCATAATTGACCATAAGTGCAAGTGGGAGATTGATAGAGTTAGGGGTATGCCTTAGGGCCAATTATGTAATTTGTTACATATGTCTAACTGATAACCAATCTTGTTCGAAATAAAAGGTGTTTTTCTTCTATTATATACTTGGCATAATGTGTTATATTAATTAATTAATTAAATTAAAAGTGTATTTAATAGAAAATCCATAAATGGTATATTTTGTGATAGCAGTTACGAAGTGTTGTAAGCATGAGTAATCTATCATAATGAAAATAAATATTCCATTTTAAATGTTCCTAGTCAAGATGCATTGAGATTGGATATTGATTTATCTGTTGAGACTAGAGTACAAAATGCTCTCCAAATGTTGGGCAGTGTATAAATCATGGCTGCTGGAGGAGCCTAGAGGCTACATACTGATGGTAATTGAATAAATATAAAACAAATCGCTCGATAGTTTTCTGTTGGTTAATCTAACCGAGGTCAAACAAAAAATATCGATGTGACTAATTTACACAATTCTTTCGACTTTAGAATACTATGGATCTTCAACACAAAATCTCTACTTTGATTATAGTCGAATCTTAGAATTGCATTTCAAGTTACTATAGTTGAGTCGAGTAGAAGCAGTGGAAGTGAAACACTATTTAAGTGACGATTAATCTTCTTGGTTATATGAGGTTAGTATCATGGTAAAATCAAGTTAACTCAAAGTCAAAGTCTCTGGCCATAGTATTTTGGTTAATAATAATTGTTATTATTGAACCAAGAACTTTTTATTTGGACTATAAAGTTGAATATGGACGATGTTATAATTTTGACCATCACCAAATTTAATAAGTTCAAAGTGATATAGTTTAGACAAAGAGAATTAGTGTAAACAAATGTCATGACCAGGTAACGCTTAATAAAGTGAAATTGGATTTTGTCAAAACTAAGTAAACAATAAATTTAGCTAAAATGTCACACCACCTGCTAAGTGACATGTGAACGTTAACATTCGAATAGTTCGATGTTAATCGCTGACCGAGTTTATATCTAACGAGTCACACAACCAATATGATGATTTCTATTTAAACCAAACGATTTAATTAATAATATTTATTTAGGCTTAAATAGATTTAAAGCCCTTGAAAGGGGCTGCAAAATTTTGACTAAAATGAGGGATACACAATCATAAGATAGTGTAACAAAGGCTTTGAGATGGAGGGATGAGATGGAAGAGAATGGTAAGAGATGATGTAGAATATTTATCCTAAAATATCTCCAACTTCTCCTCTATATAAGCATCTCTATTCTCAACTTTAGAAAACTTTTGGCTGCCTTTTATCTGATCTATTTTGCTGACCGATCCATGCCTCCAAGAGCTTCATCAATATTCAAATCAATTCAATTCAAAACTATAGGTATTTGATAACAAATGATTTACGATGCAAGGATTAGCAATCTTTTAAATTGAGAAGAGTTCTAAGGAGGGATACTCATCATACCAAGGTGTACCTCAAGGCCTCAATAAATTAGACTTCATAGCCTCAATAAAGATCCTATAGGGTAAAAAAAATTGGAATTCTCCCATAACTTCCGCTGTGGGCTCGCCCAGTTCCAACACCAAATTCTTCAAAAGCATACGAAAGTCTGTCCAACTAATCTGGCTAACAACAGTGTGACTTTGGAGCTAATGTGAGACGTCACTTATAAGAAATACCCATGAAGGATGCGAGTTTAATCTCAAATTCTATAGGGTAAACCTACCCAGCTAATCTCGCTACCAGTACCTACAAATAGTCAGACTAATGTGAGACACTTCAGTTAGGGTTCCAGGTCATAATACGAAGGACCTGCTCCGGGGTTGAAGGTATAAAGTGGATGGTTGAGGGCCTGCCTCCTCCCTATGTAGGAATTATTAAATGGTCAGGGTTAACGGTTATGTACGGTAGAGGATATCTCGGGGAGGGGCCGCTTCAGGTTTGAGGTATTAAATGGCTATTGTAAGGTCCACATCTCCCATAAAGAAGTATTAAGCGATGTGAAGAGATTCCATGCAATGTCAGCTAGATATTACGAAAGAAGAGTCCACCTTGGAATATGTATTAAATGATCAGAACCTGCCTCGAATGAGGTATTAAATGGTCAGAGTCTGCCAAGTTCCCACTGAGAAAGGTATTAAGTGGCTTGGGTACTATCTCTTACATTGTTAGGATATGACAATAGATGCATGAGACTGGGAGTGGCCTTTGGCCTACATATGAAGATGGGTTATTGGGTTGAAACGGTTGGACTGGAAAAGCCTTAGGGCTGGTAATTGGAAAACATATAGTATAGTAAGGATGTGTAAGACATATTCTTATTTAAATCATAATACCCAAGTACTATTATAGAAAAATTGAAGATTTTTATTCACCAGACATTGTTGTTCGGACTCCCTCCTTATCACAACACTGGTTAGAGAAGATGACGCAGATTTTCGAAGATGGTGACTGTTAGTACCAAAATGTGGCACCAACATCCAAAGGATTAAGTAGAGAAAAATGCGATGAAAAGTAAATGAAAATGAGAAAAAATAGAACAACATATGTTTATAGTGGTTCTACCAATAGCTGCCTACGTCCACTTGAGATTTTTATTGATGATACTACTATCTTACAAGTGTTGTTCTTATGTTTCGGTACCACTTCGTAGGCAGTTACAAGAGATTATGTAAAAATTGCAATAGAGCCACAGAAGATCCTCGAAATGATGACCTTCCATGCCTATTTATATCTGTAGGTCGCCGAGAAAGTTCCAGATCTAGAAGCAGTTTATCTTGAGAAAATATAGCTTTGTCAGCAAACAACCATGGATCGGTATTGATCCATAGACATGGATTGGTACCGGTTTATATGATCTTCTTATAGGTCCTTCTAACCACTTTGGGATGAAGCGACATTTCATTAGCTTTTTGTTTCCCAACTTTTTTGTATGGTTGTGAGCTTGCTTTTGAGTCCAAATAATGGATCGGTGGAGGGGTAGATTGCTGATTTCTAGTGCTTGAGATGTTTGATAGCAAATGATAAATGATCAATCTATGGAGCTTGGAATAGGCTTCTAGCATCAACACTAAGTAATAGAAGGAAAATGGAGTGGTTTTGTGGAGATCCTATGGATCAGTACCAATCCATCGGATTGATGGATCGAGTCTTGGAACTTTTGGAATGGTCTTGGGTTTTCCTCGTGACCTTGGCCGTACTTAGTTTTTAGACTTCACGGCTATCTCTTCAGGCCTCTTGCCTTGATAGCTTTCAAGTTTGATTCGTCCAGTCTGTCTAGACATTGCCTGATCAAAAGGTCAGGTAACACTTGCCCCTTAAAGTGCATCTTGTTGTAAACACGATGTGCTTTGAATCAAGACAAATCGAGATTACTATACCAGACTCCAAACTGTGATCCAAATAGCTGTTATCCTTTTTTGGACCTTTTTAGTGAAGTATTGTGTCTACGGCAACTCATGATGATGCTTCGCTAGCATCTGAGACTATGAAACTAGAGCATGCTCTCATGATCTGACATTTCGAGCTTGGTAACTTTGAACCAATACTTCTATTGGATTTTTCATGTTTGAATATACTTTTCTTCAGTTTCAGTTATTGAATGCCGAGTATATACATGCACAAATGCTTTGATTTTCCATCTTGCCTCGGTTCCATATACACACTAGCTCCTGTGAAACACTATATATATATGTATACGTGTGTGTGTATATATATTTATTTAACATATATTTATTATATATATATTATGCAAATCATTCTATACCAATCCATTGATATGGATCAATCCGATCCACGGCCTTTGAATGAAGTAGATCTATTGCCTATTATTTTGGATAGGCGGGTTATATACTCGAGTTGTTCCCTTTCGGCCTTCACTTTATTTTATTATGCGAGATTAAGCTTCTCTTCTTCCATTAAGAAACTTTTGTTTTCAAGTTGAACTATGTTGTCGCTAACTTTGAGCCGCCACCATTAGTCGTTAAGGCTTCCTAACTCCGACCGTCACCGAACCTTGCCTAGTCTCAATCGTTCCTGATCCATAGTTCCTCGCTTGATTCGATTCCTAAGCTTGAATTAGGACCCAGATCGTTCACCTCCTTGTGCTTTTCCATTCATAGGTAGAGATGGACACAAAGATGAGCATCGTTGAACCCCATGCTTAAGGCTATGCCTTGGATATAGACCTGTCAATGATACGGGTTTTGGCCTGAGCCCGGCCCGAACCCACCTTATTTATGCAAGTATGGGTTTTTTCTTTTACTATCCAAGCTCGACTCAGGCCCGATTTGGGACGGGTGCGGTTTTATCAAAACTCGGCCCGGTTAGGGCCCGACCCGACTATTAGTTTTTCGTCGTATCAAAACATAAGTGCGTATGTTATTTACTTACCATTTTGTTTGTTTACATGTAGACGTTTTTCCATACTTTTGTTATGAGCTTGATTACAACAGCATTCAATTTATCTGTTAACATTGTTTGTATACAAATTTTAACAAAGTTGTGGTTTTAAAATATGTTTTTAACATAAATATTCTGAGTTAGGTATACGATTATCAACCACTGGGATTAAAATGCCCGACGGGCCGAGCTCGGATATTGGATTGAAATACCCCGTGGTTCGGGCCGGGCTCAAGTTTTAATTATTGTAATTGGACTCAGGTTTGGGTTTATAATACCCGGACTGAACCCGACCCATTGACAAGCCTACTTGGATCGGAGTTGTGAAGAGGAATATAAACAAAGGTCCACACAAGGGTATGGATCGGTACCGATCCTACCCATGTTGGATTTTCATTTCTCAAAAACTATCTTGTGAAACTTGCATTGTCAAAGGATGTTCAGATTTACCCAAACACTATCCCCTGAATATTGGAGCATCTCTACGGCATGGTCAATGACGTGAAGGCCCGTTAGGATGGTCGGCAGTGATGATCATTTCAAATGAACTCCAAACTTTAGAATAAATTGTTTCACTACACTACACTAGACTTTCACTTTAGCACAAGGCACGATTTTTAATCAATCTGATACCAATTATAAGTTGAGTTTTGATAGCTATGGATCACAGACATTTCGAGCGCCTCTCCGCTTAAGCTATAGGACCATCAACTTCAAGATATGCTGAATTAAACACCAAGTCAAGCTCGACTATGGTTCCATCCTCACGACAAACTCCAGTGCAGCCTGTACTCCAACCTAAAAATCTGTAAATAGAACAACCCATTCCTAAAGTTCCAGTCAAGCCAGTAGAAGGTCCGAAAGTCAAACTTTCCCCTAACACTCTTGATGATGCAGTTATACTAGATGATCCAGCTGATTTCATTGCTTCAAAGATCGAGGAACAATCTCTCAGGAAATTTTGCGATAAGCACGGTATTACATTCAAAGTCATATTAGTTCCCACACGCCATCAAAGGGTATATCATCTGCCAGATGGATATATAACATGCAACAAGTATATATGCTTGGCAGGATGCATCCTATCATTTAACCAGTTCATCCGAGGAATTTTATATTTTATATGATTGGATCTATCTCAAGTTCATCCAATTAGTTACGTCGCTCGACCCTCGTTTTTTAGGGCGTGGTATGCATTCCTTATTGCATGTTCATTATATTTTCTCGTCACTTCGATCGAGTCCTTAGTAATCAAGAGATCCGATATCTATTCAGCTTCAAGCATCACAAGGGAAGTCACTCTCTTATTTTCTTATAACCATCCAGAGGTTGTCGAATCATGGTTGGCACCTGAAATAAACTGAGTTATTTTAAGGATGAATTCTTCTTCGTTCGTTGTCCTTCTGGATTTGCACAGTGACCCTAAGTTATGTTCCTATTCTTTTCATACAAGCTCAAATTCATAGTTTTGCTATCGCTTAATGTTTTTTTTCCGTTCTTTGTAGATGTACCACACAGGCTTGGAAATGTGACTTTGGTGGAAACTTTCCGACAGCTTCATCGGATTCCATAGGAATAGAGAGGCTAAGATTCTTCTAAGCAACGAAACTTGCGAGCCTAAAACATACTAGACCCCGGTCATAGTATCGGTCTTGCTCCAAAAGCTTCAAATAGTGATGATGATGATTCATCATTTGGAAATAACAGAAACCACTCATCGGTGTCCCTATTTCAAAGTCCAATAGTCGAGACTGGCGATATATAAGAGCACAAGGAAGAAGGTGAAATCAGAGGTGGTGATGAGGGAGAAGGAGTAGGTCATGCGAGTACTATTATAGGCCATGATCCATCTGATGATGAAGACAACGAAGACCAACAACCTCTTTAAAGAAGAAGTCTTAAGATTAAAATTGGCAAAAAGAAGACTCTGATTCCGCCTCTGTCGGTCACAACTGCATTTGAAACTCCCGTACAGGCTTTGGAGAATCCTTTTTCTGATCTTGGGCCAATCTCAGATATAATCGACTCCTTTGGCCTTGCCAATATAAGTATTGGGGATGTTGGATCCCTCATTCATTTCCAAGAAGACATGCCTTCACCAAATCAGCGGGGATTACCCCTGTCGGAAAAATTCAAATCCACGGTCCGTCGATGGGACACTAGGATTGCATGCACACAGGCACGCACCACACTCTACATAACTTTTGTCATGCTTCTGTCATGTCAAAGCTGATTTGTCTTCGTTTTGTTTGCAGGATCCATGGAATGACATGGATTGTATAAGGAATTTTAGGATCAGATGGATATTAACCGTGGCACGCACCAACTAGGGGTGAGCATTGTTTGGTTCAAACCAAATTAACCGACCGAACCAAATTGGTTTGGTCGGTTTGGTTTGGTTGTCTTTGCTATTTGGTTGGATTTGATTTTTATTTTTAGTTTAATTTGGTTTATTGGTTGGTTTTGGATTTTAACAAGAAAACTTCGGTTTAACCGATATAACTGAAGAAAATCAAGAGGCGTTTTAGTTTTCACGTTTCTTTCCCATTAATGCACCGACCCAGCTTGTTATGTTTTCCAACTTTCAAAACTACTGAAGAATACGAAGAAATCTCCATGGATTCAAAGGAAACAACGTTTCAT
Source organism: Allium cepa (assembly GCA_030765085.1). Taxonomy (NCBI): domain Eukaryota; kingdom Viridiplantae; phylum Streptophyta; class Magnoliopsida; order Asparagales; family Amaryllidaceae; genus Allium; species Allium cepa. The sequence continues at coordinate 26,228,447 of CM060932.1, forward strand.
GTTCTCTCATTTATCTTATATTTACTCATCTTCTGCCCAAATTCAACAACCCAAATCCAATTTTCAGATCTCCTAATTTCGATTTACTCTTCGTATCCAACTTCCAAGCCTGCGACAGGCGACAACGGCTGTGATTGCGACTTGCTGAGTGGGGTTGCTTTACTCTTCGCATCAGATCTCCTAATTTTTTTGGTTCGAACAACGTTAATTTAGGGTTGCTATCAACATAGGTAAGAAATTTTGATTTATTGTTGTATGATTTGATTTGGAATCAATAAGTTATCAATTTGCGTTTCCAAATTTTTTATGCAACAGAACGGTTAATTTGAAAAACGTGAATAATCAGTCTTTGCAAAATTAGTCTTTGCTGCAAATAAAGATTTCCCTGCAAACGTGAATAATCAGTCTTTGGGAAACGTGAATAATAAGTTATGAAATCTTATTATATGTGCAATCAGTCTTTGCTGTTTTGATCTTTGATGTGAGTAGCAATCAGTCTTTGCAAGCTATGATTTTGCTGCAAATAAAAGATTTCCTTGCAAACTGAGGTCCAAATAGCAATCAGTCTTTGCTGTTTTGAAATATTTGGTTAGCTGATTTCTTGAAGGTGTCCTTAATATTAAACAGATGTACAAGCTACATTACTGAGTACTTCATCTTTAATAGTCTATGAAATAGTGATTGTGTGTGAAATACTTATTACTTTTTATTGTATTTTCAGAGAGGAAATATATTATCATGTCAACACAAGAAATGTCATCTCCAGCATCTGATCAAACTACAAGTGTTCATGCAGCTTCAACTCCAAATCCAAAAAATGTACAAGTAAGTCTCTGTTAGCACTTAATTCAGTAAGCTAGTATATATTTAAAGCACAAAAGATGCCACTCATTTTGTTCATACTTCCCTTTATTACATTTGTACTAATATTGCATATGTCATTTTAATAGGTCAACAATGAAGTTACTCCAGCAAACAATTTAGCTACCGGTTCTCAAAATAAACCCAGAACAAGGAGAAAACCTCTTAGGAAAATATCAAAAGTATGGGATCACTTCACTTCAATCATAGACGATGATGGTAAATCTAAGTTCGTTGCAATTACTACAAAAAAGAGTACTGTTCTGATACAAATAAAAATGATACGTCAGCTTTAAATACTCATATGTTTGTTTGTAAGGATTTTGCTTCTGACAAAGATGTAACACAAGCACAAATAAATTTCACTATGGGAGAAAATGGTAGTGGTGGATCTTTAAAACCATGGAAATTTGATATGAATGAGATTAGAAAAGCTATGCCATATTATTTTGTTCTAGACGAGCTTCCATTTAAATCGATTGAAGGTACTGGTTTCAAAAATCTTTTATCTGTTGTATTTGGACCTCAGTTTCATCGACCACCTAGATTTACCATTCAAAGAGCAATCTATAAGATATTTCTTGAAGAAAAAACAAAATTAAAATCAATATTACATGACTTGTGTCAATCTATATGTCTTACTACTGATACATGGACTTCAATAGCCTAACTGCTCACTGGATTGATGACAATTGGAAACTAAAAAAAAAAGTTTCAAATTTTTGCCCTGTATCTGGTCATAGAGGTGAAGATTTGGGTAAAGCTGTGGAAAGTTGTTTAACGGATTAGGGTATTGATAAGATATTTACTACTACTGTTGATAATGCTAGCTCAAACGATGACATGATTGATTACTTGAAACATAGATTCAATAATTTGAAAGGAACCATTTTAGAAGGAAAATATTTACACATGCGTTGTATTGCTCACATTATAAATTTAATTGTGAATGATGGGCTTAAAGATGTTGGAGAATCTATCTCGCGTATAAGATCAGCAATTAGATATGTTAGACAATCTCCATCTAGGTTTGAGAAATTCAAACATTGTGTTTTGCTTGAAAAACTAGAATATAAAAGTGGTCTATGTTTAGATGTACCAACTAGGTGGAATTCCACATATTTAATGCTTAATGCAGCACAACAATATGAACAAGCTTTTGAAAGGTTTGATACCGAGGATCGATTTTATAGGAGTGAGCTAGAAAAAGGAGGAGGGGTGCCTACGGAGTTTGATTGGGAAAATGCTTAAAAATTATGTGGATTTCTTTGTAGGTTTTGCGAACTCACATTACATGTATCTGGCTCTTCATATATTACCAGTAATCTTCATTTGCATGAAATTAGTAAAATACTTGAAGGTTTGAATAAGATGCAATTGAGTGATGATATTCAATTACAAAACATGGCAGCAAGGATGCAAGAGAAATATGATAAGTATTGGGGTTGTTGAGAGAAAATGAATATATTAACCTATATAGTTGTTGTGCTTAATCCTCGCTGGAAATTTGGATTTATAGAGTTTTGTTTAGAAACATTTTATCCTGCAACCTACCATGAAAAATATAAGTTATTAAAGATGCTACTTTTCAAGTATTCAGTGAGTATAAATTAAAATATGGATGTCTCAATCAAACCACTGAGATAGAAAATATTGAGAATGATGATGATGTTTTAGATTTGAGAGCACGTTTTAAAAGGTTAAAAGCATTAGATAACTTTGGAGTAAACAAGTCAGAATTGGAGAAATATCTCAATAAAGATAATGAAAATGATTCTAAGGAGTTCGATATATTAGAATACTAGATGGTTAATAGTTTAAGGTTCCCTATCCTTTCAAGAATGGCTCGTGACCTTTTAGCAGTTCCAACATCAACAGTGGCCTCTGAGTCTGTATTTAGCACCGGTGGACATGTTCCACATCCTTGATCCGTTTAGAAGTTCACTTACACCTAAAATAGTTCAATCGCTTATTTGTACAGAAGATTGGTTGCGTAATTCTTTTTCTGCGAGTAAAATTGATCTAGAAGAAGATTTAAGTAAGATGGAGCAGTTAGAGGCAGGTAAATAATTATAATATTTTTCTATAATTTTATTTACTTATGCATGTCTTCTATTTATAACTATCATGTTTATTTCATATGCAGATGTGAGCAAGCTAGCCTTGGATCCCATTAATAACATGTGAAAAGGTTGATATGCTGAATGCTGGTTTATTGGAAAATAATGGTAAGTTCACTGTATGTTCATCTCTGTTTAACTTTTTTTCATTTGCTATATGTACAATGTTCTACTGCTTGAAAAACTAAAACATTAAATTTCAGCATAGCTTAATTTCACTGAGTGTTTCTGTTGCTTGAAAAACTAGGATATAAAAGTTTTATTTGAGCCATGCTATATGAGCAGCAAGGTGCGTTTTCTATACAATTGTAATGATTTATTGTTTTGATATTGCATGTGATAAGCGAAATATGACTTCTCCTGTTTTGTTCTAACAGGTCAGATACCACTTATTAATGCTACTGCATGTTGACAAGGATTTGAAGGCCTCCAGCATATGATTTTTATTAGTGTAGTTTCATTTTTATGATGTATCATTTTGGCAATTGCTTACTTAGCAAAATGAATGTGTTTTGGGTCAGTTTCACTGTGACAGTGTTTTGGGTTATTTTGGTTTGCAAAACTTTTATTGTTGTTCATAATTTTGTTTGGGTTTAGTGCTGTTTGTAAAATGTAACTTGGTCTAACCAGCTGGATGTTGCATTAAATTAGTATTTTCAGTTAAGACTGAGCATTGATCAATATTCTGTTGCATATACCATCATTGCGTTCAACTATATATTTCATGTGCAAGATGATTTATATTTAACTTAGTTAAACCACAATAACCGAACTAACCGACTGGAGCGAACCAATTTAATTTGGTGTGGTTCGAATTTGGTTTTAATTCAAATTGGTTTGGTTTGGTTTAAGTATTATTCGGTTTTGAATTGGTTTCAGTATTTGTACATAAAATCAGACCGAATCGACCGTTTGCTCACCCTTAGCACCAAGCACACAACACCACAAGCATAGTCAGCTGATTTATCTTCTAATTCCAACCGACGCTTATGCCGTAATCGTGGGAGTAGAGAGAAAGACTATAGGACACATGACTCTTCGGGACGTTGATCTAAATCCATGTCACCCATATCTAGAGGTTCATAAAAGCACTCCAGCCACCATGATGACGTCCTTCGCGATGACCCCTCTCATGCTTCCCTCTCTATCAAGTAGGCAGCGTCGTCCCCACTTCTCAACACCCTCATCGTCTGTCAAAATCCACTGCCTTCAATTCCGCACGACATAGAGCCGATAACGCATAACCCATTATCGAAACAGAGTAGCCAATCGCTTCAAATCCTCAAATATGAATTGCAGCCTCGCTTTTTGAAAATTAATTCCAAAGGCATTAAATTTGTTCCAAATCAAAAAGATATTCCTTCGTATGTCAAGGATCAATGGTATCTATGTTGATGAAGTGTATGATCAGTACTTCATCTGGAGAAGATCAGTTGAGTAAATCTTGGAATATGCCAAGAGTTTAGAGATTGAGATCACAAAAGTTCAGCCGACAACAAATCAGACTAATGGGACTATCACTCATCTTGATGTAGAAGTCATCGAGCTGAAGAAGGCATAGGAAGCCATCAATCAAAAAGTCAAAGACATAAATGCGATGATCAAGCAAGAAAGGAAGAATCACTTAAGTCAATGAGTTCGCTCACCGCAAAAATCATGAATTAGCCAAAGAGGCAAAGAGGTCAAAGGCACAACTTGAAAAAGAAAAGAAGGAGATAGGTAAGGCCCACCAAACAACTCAAGAATACTGCAAAGAAACCATTAGGACTCGTAATCAGAGGGGCGATGCATTGGGAAAGGCCAAGAAGGTAGATGAGTTGGTGGCAGCTGTAGAGAGGCAAATTAAAGATAGTTTTGATCCACTCATCACCAAATACAATGCTAATGTTCTTAAGTTATGAGACTTAACGTAGCTTGGCAAAGCTTATCCCTGCACTCTAGCAATGGCATGGGAGAAGATTTTGCGGGAAGAGCATGAACACTCAGAAGGGGCTGAGGTAGACTAGGTGGAGCTAGAGAAAGAGATTCTAAGTCCGAATGAAAACGAGGCACTTAGAGAAGGTGAGCTTGTTTACATCTAAGGTTGGCTGCTAAGGTTCAAAAAGATCAAGCCAAAGGTTCTGGCACTACTCCTTAGGATATTAATACCGGTCTCACCTCTAGCCCCCCTGCTGCCTCTATCACTTCATCAGATTCCAAGTACAATCCGGATGCACCGCAACTCCACAAAACAAGTATGCTATCTCCTATTAAGCAAGGGAACTTCGAGAATACGCCTGTCAACTCTAAACCCCAGTCTGGTGAGGTATATCGTTGACCTTACCTATATTTGAAAGAGCCCGTATGATGCAAGTCGATGTAGCTAATCTCTCATTTCTTCTTTCTTAAAATTCAGGTCAGCCAACAATTCCTAATCACTCAAAGGAGGACCTCCAACCCAGATAGCAAGCGATAACGACTGATTCAATGGTCGCGACTATTTCAGGGATTACTCCAAGCATTATGGTGGGCGATACTCTGGGCTCTGGCATGTAAATGATTCATTCTTTGCAAGAAGTGAGGCCTGGTGATATCTAGGGTATGTGATCTGATGACGATGTCCAGATCACCGGGTCGATTGATCCTGCTCAAGGGCTTTCAGTGAGCAAACTTCACGAACAACAGCTCAAGTCTGCTGTAGAAATTAAGCAAAGCCGACTAACTTTTTTCCTCCTCCTCTATCAATAGCTTTGCCCAACGAGACCATTTTTGTTTCGGTTAAGCTTCCCATGACCATATTTTCCAGTTACTTAGCTCACCTTCAAACGGCAAAGGAAGCGAAAGAAGAATAAGGAAGAAACCGAAGGGTTCGATAAGCCATCTTCTATAGAGAAGAATAAGAAAAGGAAGAGGACTAAAAAATGATTGTCCATCTCCTTTATGCTTTTGGTTGTATAGTATTAGGAATCAACTTTTGTTTTCAAGTCGGTTTTGTATGGGTTCGGCCCTAGCTCTTGCTTTCAATCTAGTTGTCAATAACATTTCATATCTTATACTATCATAGCATGACATAGTATCATCAAAACATTTCATATTTTATACTTAAAACTGAAAATAACAATCAAAACTTGAGATGCATCTATTATTCACTTTATACTGATTAAGAAGGTTGAGATTTCTAGTTAGCTTGACTCCCCTCAGCTTTTACTTATTTCTATAGCTTATCTTCTCTTGGTTTCTTTCTAGCAATGGCCGGCCTAGGATTCCTTTAGTTTTTGAAAGTGTAAATGAAATGAAAGAGAAGAAATGTAAGGTTATATGCATAGGAGATTCACCCTTTTCCCAAATTACCCTTATCATAATTTCCTCAATCTTATTAATATTCTCATTAACTTTATTTGTTCATTCATTAAGGCATGGGCCGTTATTAATTACCAAATCTCAATCCTCCTTAGCCATTTACATTATTTTATTTTATTTATCCAATTAAATATCCTAAACAATGTTAGTTAAAATTAGGGTTGTTACAAAATGGTCAAGGACTAACCATTTAAGTAATCTCCTTTGGTGGGGCTCTTAGTATCTCGGAAAATCTCTGGCCCTTGTCACACATTTTGGTGTAGTCAACTGCATCTCAACTAACAGTTGGCCAGAAATACCGATAATGAAAGATCTTCTTTGCTACGGTTTATCCCCTTGGTGTGGTCACTACATGCCTCTTCATGAACTTCTCTCAAGATTCGCTTGGCCTTGTCGTTGCGACACATCGACGCATGTGAATTGAGATAACTTTTTTGTAAAGTACCCCTTCTTGCATGATGAATCTTGTAGCTTTACGAAGAAATTGACGTCATTCACTCTTTCTATTAGGAAGGATTCCTTAGAAAGTTCTTTATTAACGTCCTCCATGACTCTTTCTCAGATTCGGCCTCAAAGATCAAATCGACATGCATCCAATCGTTGCTCGAAGCCGACTATACTAGCACCGGAACCAGGCCTATGAGTTGCGGACCTTCGGAATTAGCCAACTTAGCTAGCGATTCGCACATTTTTCTCTCGGGAAATATGCATTATCAAGTAATTTGCAATATTACGAAGCAACCTAAGGGCTTGGTTTAGATAAGGTGCTAATCTCACTTCTTACACTTGAAGCTCTTTCTGCACTTGACATACCACCAACTGGGAATCACATAAGGTATGCAAAGTCTTAACTCCTTGCTTCTTGGCAGTCTTGAGTCCTACAATCAAGGCTTTATATTCTGCTTCATTATTTGTTTAAGGAAAGTCGAGTTTGATGGCGTAACAAATCAGATGTTCCTTGGGAGTCACCAGTATGCCTCCAGCATCGAAACAACATTCGGTTGACACACTATCCATATACATCTTCCATTGACATGCTTCTCTACACTGCTCCTTGGAATGTCATCTCACACAGTGTATTCAGCAATGAAATCCGCCAAAGCTCGACCCAAGATCGCTCTCCAGGGATAATTAGTTATGTCATACTATCTCAATTCAATGTTCCATTTCAACAGCCTTCCACAGGTCTCAGGTCGTTGCACGACCTTTCTCAAAGGCTGGTTGGTCAGAATTTTGATCGGATGAGTTTGAAATTAGATGACGAGTTTCCTTAAAGGGATTAATAGGAAGTATACGAGCTTTTCCAGCTTCAGGTAATTTCTTTCTGCTCATGTCAACCGTTCACTGATGTAGTACATTGGTTTCTGGATTTGGGACTCCTCACGTACGAGTGCGGCACTTAAAGCATGGGCCAACACAACTAGATAGATAAACAAGTCCTCATCATCCAGTGGCTTTGATAGAGTAAGGGGTCTCTCTAGGTGATCCACCAGAGCCTGGAATGTATCAATGCATTATCGCATCCAAACGAAATTCCTCTTCCCCTTCTTGATCACATCGAAGCAAAAGATGCATTTGTCAACGGCATTGGAGATGAACCGACTCAAGGCAACGATCTTCCCATTCGAGCTCTGGACATCTTTAATCATTTTTGGTGCTTTGATGTTCCACTGTGCTTTGATCCTCTCCAAATTGGCATTAATTCCACGGGATTGCACGATGAAGCCTAAGAACTTACCTGACGCAGTGCCTAATGAGCATTTCAAAGGGTTAAGATTCATCCTGTACTTTCAGAGAACTCTGAACATCTCTTCCAAATCATCAACTTCATTCCTCGATTGCTATTGTTATCTAGTCTTTGGCCTAGATATATTCAAACTGATTAGTCAAATTAGATTCGATTATCAACAGGATCGACAAGTTAGATTAACGATCGTGAAGCCCAAAAATCAGACACAAATGATAATATGAAGAAGTGAAGAAGTGAAAGTAGAAGGCAAACTTAATAGAATGATAAAATTATGAAAATGTACCATTTACTGAAAATGGATCAGATACGATCTATATTCACCAATTATGGATTGTACCATATCAATATTACAGTTTAACTTAATTGAAAACGATCGATGCCTCAAAATCTACGTCAAATACACACGAAACTTTGGGAATATCAATATATTGAAGAGTGGAGCCCACCATATTAACCACATGCCAAAATGAGCCTATAGAACGATCGCTATTATGAAAGAAGTGAGACCCACGATCGATATCATGACTTCTTCTAGATTTAGAGACTCCATTGCTGAAATTTTAGGAAGATATTTCACCGTCTTCCCCTATAAATATAGACTTGATTGTTCATTTTGAGAATCTTTATGCTGCTTGTTATTTTGCACTTGTAACCAATGGTTTTACTTCGATCCATCCTTTTGTATGCAACAATTAAAGTGTTTAATAAAGTTATTTCTCCAAAGAGGCCGTAGGCTTTCAACGCCGAACCACTATAAATCATTGTCTTCTTATTATTGCTTATTTTCTATCATTTAATTACTTGTTTCTTTTTTCATTGAATTTTCTTCATTTATTTATCTATAAACTCTCTATTTGATGTTTATGTCAATTTTTGATGCAAACATTTTGGTGCTTTCATTGAGAGAGAAGATTCTCAGCCTTATTTAGATACCTTTGCTGCTACTAGATTGTATAAATCCTAGGAAGAGAACCAGAATTTTCTTCAAGAAGTTCATCTCTACTATTCAAATTTGCAAAAGTCTAAGGAAATCTACCAATGATGATTAGTAACATCAGTTCTACCACTCAAAGCATAGGGAGAAATGAAAATGTCAGCATCCTTCAAAGTAATCTGCCAGTAGATGTTGATGCTACCAATCAAATTGATGTGCAGAATCCAGCTAGTTCCATCACAAGAGCTGATTTCCACAATCCGATGAGAGAGCTCATGGATAGCCGCCGATAGTTGAGCCAATAGATTTAAGCCAATATCAATCTAATGAATTAACTCAGGGATCAACAATGCAGAAAAAATAGGAGGGAGCCAACTCCCTATTCTACATCGGAGAGCTCAACTTCATTAGATGATTATCATAGTCGAAGACATCGTAGAACCGACTGATAGCATGCTAAAACATCGATCGCCATCATCCGGTTAATCCAGACAGACCAATAACGATCGGTACCGATCCATTTGGAACGATCGGCATCGATCCAACCTTTGGAGGTAGGTTATAGCAGATGACAGGAAGAACACACAATGGTGACGCCGCGGTTGATCTAGATGCTGGAGTTCAAGTTATTGCAGATCAGTTACCCCTTTCCAATGATGACAATGTGAATGTACATGACGCACACCAAGAGGATGTCGAGCCAAGGAGGCATAGGATTTCCCGTAGACATCGAACGAACCATTCACATAAGGTGGAGCATGACTAACGCTTGGCTCCAACTATCCAGTCACTAGGCTTGTTGGATATGGTTAAATGGCTAGTAAGGGAAAGCCAAGGCTTGACCAATGGTAATTGGGGGATCTCAAAAAGCCATACCCTGTTCATCGACAAAATCCTACATGCTTAGTATTCAAGGAGGTTGAGCATGCCATTGATGCCTGCCTACGAGGGAAAAACCAAACGTAGGCACACATCATGAGATATAAATGGTTGATGGATTCTGCACAAGCTGATGATGCCAGTACAAATGTAGATGTTATCCTATCACTCTTTCTGGAATATCAACAATGAGGTTCACAAGATTTCCCCCACGGTCGATCTCTATATTTGACAATTTAGCAATGGAGTTTGTGCAGCAGTTCCGTATACACGCAACTCACCCCAGAGATGTATTGTCCCTATTAAGTGTGATACAACCTCTGAAAGAATCATTGAAAGATTATTTGGAGAGATTTCATACAGCAGTCATAAAAGTCAGTAATTCGAATGATTATTCAATATTGATGGCGATGATAAGAGGGATTGATCTAGAATAAAACATTGGCGATTGGTTAGCTCACAAACCACCTGCGATATTGGAGCGTTTCCATACAAAAGCAGCTCATTATATGACGAAAGAGGAAGCTAGATGCTCTAGGAAGAAGAATTTTGTGGGACTGAGTGGGAAGTAGTGCAAAGTAACATTGCAGTGAAGTAGTCCGGGGAGAGTTCCGAAAAAGTTCAAGTGAACATACAAAATAAACTAAATCAGGAAAAAGAAAGATGGTGATAGGAACCATGAATGAAAGAGGGATTTCGGAAAAGGAAAGCTAAAGAATCCAATGTATGACACCTACACACCATTGAATATGTCTCTAGAGAATGTCTACTTGTCTACATGCAATATTATGTTGTATAGGAAGCCACCTCCAAAAGGATTGACGGAGAAGCAAAAGAAGACTGGAAAATACAGTCGGTTCTGCGAATGTTATGGTTATAACACGAATGAATGTAAGCATCTCCAGGATATTATTGAGAAACTGATTTGGGAAAGAAAACTAAGGCAGTTTTCAAAGCCCTGTAGGACGGCGGGCAAGGGACATCAAAACCCCAACCGAGGACAAGTGGGACATAGGGATGAGGAGCCTACGTGGACATGTGGAAGATTAGTGGTTAATACAATTGTCGAAGGACCACATCCAGTTGATAAGAACTGGCACGAAATGGAGCGCTATGCTAGCGCAATCAAGCACAGGAACTTTTAATGTTGTTCAAATATAGAAGATGAGGCTCCAAAAAAATAGCAGCATATAATGTGTAACATCCTTCGACTTAGAGGCCCAAAACTAACTGCTACAGATGTTGCAGTCATCCATAGTTATTAATCCTTGATGATCAAATACAATGATATTAGATACAGTGATACACACAAACACAAGAATATGGAAAAAAATTAAACAGCAACAAATTCCACGTTCCATTTTAAAATATTCAAAATTGATTACATAATTCCAGTTCACGGACCACTTTCAGGTAACATATAATTATTAAAAAATACGCCAAGAGCGACATAAAAAGATTCCCCCTTGGTAGATCAGAGTATATAGTTAGGCAAGAACAATTTTCCTTTACAAACAAAACACACAGTGGAAATAAAAGAACTCTAATAACAAGCTTGCCTCCTGCACGTCTTCGGAAGCTTTATTCGTCTAAAAGAATACCTAAAAACCTTAACTCTCAACCTACTCAAAGTCAATTGAGTACCCGAGAGTTTAAGGGGAAAGCAAAAACTTCGAGTCAGACAAAAATTCTGGTATGAATAATAATTTACCATCTCAAACTATTAGATATCTGGTGAGACCACGCCGCTTAGCAGAACAGGTTTCCCCTCACTAGTATCCAAAACATTTTCAAAATCATATACTGTGCTCCTGCATCCACAATGGTTAAAACATAATATTTCAAAACACTATGATAATATGCAAAGCAAGTAAATCTATTTTGGATTACCCATCCCATTCATTTTGACTATCTATCTCAATTATAGTTTCTTGGATTACCATTAGCCTGTTAAATTTTATGGACTATCTGTCCAATATCATAGTTTTCATAGGATCACTAAGAACCTATTGGTAACTCCAATATCTTATATCTTATCCTAGTTTTCATGGCTAACTAGGAACCTATTGATTAACTGTCAATATCTTAATCCAAATATAGTTTTCATGGGCTAACTATATACGAAAGTATCTCTTTCGAAACCAGATATAATATTATTTTGGGGAAAAGGTTGATGGTAACGGAACCATCTAATCGAAAGCAACAACCTTTTAAATTAAAACATTCAAGGATAATGTCGAAACCCCCTTTGACATCATGGCCTTCGAAACCCTTAACCCCTTTCGAAAGCATTTAGAAAGTGGCTTAACTTTGGTTAAAGCAGAAATAACCTTTGGATAGTATAAATAGCATCAATGCAGTCGAAAGCTAAATCAGCGGATTGGTCTCGACATGGTCGAAACCAATCCCTTCGAAAGCTCTTATTTAAGAAAAGAATACCCCTCGAAATCTATTTATGAAATTCCTTTTCAAAGCATGGCTTTCGACCATGTTGAAAGCTTTAAGTAAAATAGGGCAGGAATAAGTACGAAAACACATAACCATAGAATAAAATAGAGATGGTATAAAATTATTATTCACTTGAGATTTTGATAAGGAATTTGAGATTTATTATTGCTTAATCCTCCCTAACTTTGATCCTTAGTTTAAGATTGTAATCTCCCTCTTTTCCTTCTTGTTAATGGCCGGCTCTTAGGGTTTTTTTTCGTCTGTTTTTTATTTGAGAAAAATGAACATGAATGGACAATAGTGAGAAATGTATAGCTGTGTAAAATAAAGAGGCTATTTTACTAATATGACCATGTGTGAACTAATTATCCTTTAAACCAATTAAAGCCCATTTATTTAATTATTAAGCACGATAATTTACATAATTTATTCAAATATCAATCCCCTTATCATCATTGTTCTATTTAACTCATCTAATTAAATTTCCTTGGAAAATGCTATCAAATATTAGCAATGTTACAAGCCCCCCTTAAAGAATTTCGTCCTTATAATTCAGTAAGGACTAAATAGTAAGCACAACAATCATCTGTAACAACTCCTAATAACCATACAAGTCTAACAGACTAGCAACTATCTATATAAATCTAATATAGACATACCCTCAAAGCAGATCAGGGAAAGTATATCTAATCCTGTCCTCTATCTCCCAAGTACAGTCCTTATCGTTGCACTCCACTGAACTTTCAACAACCCGACTTTCCTACTCTTTAATCTTTTCTCATCTCTATCTACAACCCGAACTGATTGTCTAACAAAAGTCAAATTAGGCTATGCTATTAAGTCTTCTAACCCAGTTAAAAGAATAGTAGTCCTTAGATCATGCACATACTTGTGAAGATGAGATACATGAAATACATTATGGATACCTACCAAACTGCTCGGCAACTCTATTCTGCTTGCGAGCTTTCCAATCCCCTCTAAGATCTAGAATGGACCTACATATCTTGGGGCTAACTTCCCTAACTTTCCAAATCGCACCAATCCTTAATAGGTGATATCTTAATGAAAACCATATCTCTAATCGAGAATTCTAGGTCCTTCTGCCTCTTATCTACACAACTCTTCTGTCTTGACTAAGCTTCCTTCATCCTTTCTTGGATCAACTCAATCTTCTCCGACGCCTTTCTAACCAAATCTGGACCTAAGACTAATCTATCTCCAGTCTCCAACCAGCATGCTGGTGATTTGCAGGATCTTCCATACAAAGTCTCAAAAGGTGTCATTCCTATACTAATCCGATAACTGTTATTATAAGAAAAATCAACCAAATGTAGGTGATCCTCCCAAGATCCACCAAAGTCCAATACACAAGCTCTTAGTAGATCCTCGAGCACTTTGTTGACTCTCTCTGTCTGACCATCAGTCTGAGGGTGATACGCAGTACTCACATTAAGCATGGTGCCCATCACTTCCTGTATACTCTTCCAGAATTCACTAATGAACAAAGTAACTTTGTCTACGACTATACTACTAGGAACTCCATGCAGTCTAACTATGTCCTTCAGGAATAACTTAGCTAAAATAGGTGTCGTTCTGTTTGACATAACTGGAATGAAATAGGCACTCTTGGTCAATCTGTCCACTATAACCCATATACTTTCATTACCTCTATTTGATCTTGGAAACCCATCTATAAAAGCCATAGATATCGAATCCCATTTTCAAACTGGAATCTCTAAAGGTTAAAGCAACCCACTCGGTTTCAAATGTTCAGCTTTCAGTTGTTGACAGTTTGCGCATTGCCTAACCCATAAGCCAATATCCCTCTTCATGTCTTCCCAATAGAATCTCCTTTTCATATCCTGATACATATTGGTCCTTCCAGGATGAATCGTAAACTTGGACCGATGATATTCTTCAAGAACTTCTTTCCTCAAGTCCTCCACATTCGGAATACACAACCATCCCTTCTTTCTCAACCATCCTCTCTATCGAGGATAAAATCCTTCAGATCATCGATCTTATTTCCAACCTCAAGCCTTCTGATTCTCTTAGCGAACACCGGATCCACCTTCTGCTTAGAAGCAATTTTCTCAATCAATCCTAGTCGAACTTCTAAACCTGGCGGAACTCTGACTAGAACTAGCCATCGATCTTAACTGCACATCACAACTGACTAAAGCTTCTAAATCCTTTCACTCTGCCAACATTGCTAACATCACATTCTGATGTTTTCTACTAACAGCATCTGCCACCTTATTACCTTTCCCCGATGTATACTCTATGCCAAAATTATATGCAGCCAAAAACTCTAGCCATCTTTGCCGCTTCATATTCAACCCCTTTTGAGAGAATAAATACCATAAAGACTTATGATCGGTGTAAAGCTCAAATCTCTCCCCTAGGAGATAATGTCTCCACATCATATATGCAAAGATCATAGCCGCCAACTCCAAATCATGAGTAGGATATGTAACTTCATGCGGTCTAAGATGCCTAGATGCATAGGCAATTACTTTATCATTCTGCATCAACACTGCTCTTAATCTAGTTCCACATGCATCAGTACACACCACCAATCCTTGGTTTCTGTCTGGAACTACTAACATGGGTGCATTGGTCAACAAATGATTTGACTTAAGGAATTCTTCCTCACATTTGTTGAACCAAGTAAATTTCACCTCCTTTCCGGTTAGCTTAGTTAAGGGTGCTGCTATCTACGAGAAATCCTTAGTGAATCTCCGGTAGCAGCCAGCAAGTCCAAGAGAACTTCTAATCTCAGTCACCGCCTCTGGTCTCTTTCATTTATTCACGACTTCGATCTTATCTGGATCGACAGATAATCCTTTCTCTGAAACTATGTGACCAAGAAATTTTACCTCTTTCTTCTAGAAATGACACTTGGTAAACTTCGCCTTTAGCTGATTCTGACTTAGCATCTCAAGTACCACTCTATGATGAACTTCATGCTCTCCCCTATCCCTAGAGTAGACTAGAATGTTATCTATAAACACCAACACAAACCTATCCAAATACTCTTGGAAAACTCTGTTCATCAAATCCACAAAGAAAGCAGGTGCATTTCTTAATCCAAATGGCATCACCAACCACTCATATGAACCATACTTAGTTCGAAATGATGTCAAAGGAATACCGTCCTCCACTACTCTTAATTGATGGAAACATATTGCCAAGTCCAACTGGAAAAACACTATGACTGCGCTCAACTGATCAAACAAATCATCTATTCTTGGCGGAGGATACCTATTCTTGATTGTCCTTTCGTTTAACTTACAATAGTCAATGCACATTCTTAACG
The DNA here is from genome assembly GCA_030765085.1 of Allium cepa. NCBI lineage: Eukaryota > Viridiplantae > Streptophyta > Magnoliopsida > Asparagales > Amaryllidaceae > Allium > Allium cepa. The sequence continues at coordinate 26,244,097 of CM060932.1, forward strand.
ACCCGTCCGATTTCTTTACAAACACCGTGGTTGCTACCCAAAGTGAACTGCTTGGTCTAATAAAACTCCTTCCTTCTAGATCCACTAGATGCACCTTCAATTCTTTTATCTCAATTGAAGTCATCCGGCTGGGTGGTACAGGTTCAACTTCTGGCACAAGATCTATTTTAAACTCAACGTCTCTTTTCGAGGGTAGTCCAGTGACCATCTCAAAGACATCTACAAACTCACTTGCTACCCAAACCTCACTTAACTCATTTCCTACCTCCATAGTATTAAGCATAGAACTAACACTTCGATCAGTATTCTCTACTGAGGATATCACTCGGTTATGACTATCAGGGTGTCTTAGTGATATTTCCCTATCCTGGCAAAATATTCTAGCCTTATACCTACCCAACCAATCCATACCCAAAATGATTCTGATATCTACGAAATCAATGACATGCAAACTGCATGCAAACTTATGACCTAACAAATCAAGTACTAACTATTCACATCTTAAACCTAGAGTTGCACACCCTCCTATTAAATTTGCAACCCTTAAGGAAGTAACAAGGTAGGTGGGTTCTAAACATAATCTGTCAACCAAACACTGAGATATAAATGAATGTGACGTGCCGATATCGAAAAGTACTCTAACTGGAATACTCTAAATCAAAAGCGTACCTTCCATCATAGTCTTTCCTTTATTAGCTGCGGTAAGCCTAGCTGGTCCTACAACAAAAACTTTTCTTTTGTCCTCCCTAACTGGATCCAGACACTGATTTTTGTAATGCCCAACTTGATCACAATAGAAGCACTTTGCATTCTTCTTATTTGCTGCTTTCTTCCCATTTCCTGACCGGCATTCATTAGCAAAGTGACCCTTCTTGTCACACTTATAGCAAACAACCTCAGCCTTTGACTTCCTAGCTGGTATCTCCCTTCTGAGCTCCCTTCTTTTTAAAGAACTTCCTCTTCTTCCCCCGAGAACCCTGAGTTTCCACTGACTTCTCTTTAGATAAATCAACAAGTAACTCCTCATGGCGAATGGCCATCTCCACCACCATATTATAAGGATCATGGACATGTGTCATTATAATTCTAGCAAGCTCAGGCCTCATTCCCCGAATGAACCTCTCATTCCTTTTGATGTCAGTATCTATAACAACATATCCATATCGAGATAGCTCCTCAAACTTAGTTGCATACTCGATTACTGACATCTCTCCTTGCACAAAATCTATAAACTTCCTCATTAGCTCAGACTTAGCAAACTCAGATACAAACTTCTACTCAAATCTCGTTTTAAAATCAGCCTAATTTAACTATTTTTTGGAACTACGAAAGTGATTTTGGAACTCCGACAAAAGGGCATTTCCATTTGTTGCGGTGCTTCCTCCACCGAGATTTCCTCTTCCGTTTCCTGCTTCCATATCTCCCTACTCATAAATCTACATACGAGCCTTAGTAAGATATAGAAGAATGGTCGAAGAGAGCGAGGGATACATACTTACACATATATAATGATATATAGGAAATACAAGTACGTTACCATAACGTTAACCCAAACCCCAATCTTATTATTCGATTTATTGGATTATGTTTGGAAAATCTTTTAGGTTTAAGTTTCTTTTAAAGTTTCATAAATCTATGCTCTAATACCAACTTGTAACATCCCTCTACATGGAGTCCCAAAACTAACGGCTACGGATGTTACAGTCATATATAGTTATTAATCCTCGGTGATCAAATACGACGATATTAGATACATTGCTACACGGGAACACAAAAATATGGAAAAAAAATTAAACATTAACAAATTCCACATTTCATTTCGAAATATTCAAAATTGATTACATGATCCCAGTTCGCAAACACGTACAGATAACATGTAATTATTACAAAATACGCCAAGAGCGATATAAGAAGATGCCTCCTTGGTAGATCAGAGTATGTAGATAGGCAAGAAAGCAATTTTCCTTTACAAACAAAACAAATAACGGAAATAAAAGAGTCTAATGGCAAGCTTGCCTCCTGCACATCTTCGAAAGCTTTATTCGTCTAAATGAACATCTGGAAACCTTAACTCTCAACCTACTCAAAGTCAATTGAGTACCCGAGAGTTTAGGGGGAAAATGAAAACTTCGAATCAGACATAAAGCCTGGTATGAATAATAATTTAGCATCTCAAACCATTAGATATCTAGTGAGACCACACCGCTTAGCGAAATGGGTTTTCCCCTCACTAGCATTCTAAAACATTTACAAAACCATATATTGTGCACATGCATCCAAAATGGTTAAAACATAATATTTCAAAACATTACGATGCCATGCAAAACAAGTAAATCAATTCTAGTTTACCCATCCCCTTTCATTTTGACTATCTGTCTCAATTATAGTTTCTTGGATTACTATTAACCTTTTAAATATTTATTGACTATCTGTCCAATATCATAGTTTTCATGGAACATTAAGAACCTATTGGTAACTCCAATATCTTATCTCTTATCCTAGTTTTCATGGGCTAACTAGGAACCTATTGACTGACTGTCAATATCTTAATCCAGCTATAGTTTTCATGGGCTACTACGAACCAACCGCCCCATGCTAGTATAAAAATCATAGTTTTCATGGACTGACTATGAACCTATTGGATCCTGACAATATCATTAGTTATGTACAGTTTTTATAGGCTTATTGTAAACCTATTGGCCCTTGCCAATATCTTTAGTTTTAAGGTTTTAACATTCCTTAATTTATGTTCACTACTGGACCAACCTATCTGGTTATTCTGCCCTTCCCCAACATACATTTATGGGTTAATAACAATGTGAATAATATTCCTAAAATCTTTATTTATGCCATGGTATTTTCTTTTTAAAAATGAGAATGGGTCATTTGTTTTGAAATCTTAAAACATCACTTTCGAAACCACTGGATGACCTCCTTCAAAAGCATCGAAAACCTCCTTTCAAAACTCTAAGTATATACCTTTTCGAAGTTGTACAACTCAATCCTTTCGAAACTAAATCATACCTTACGACTGTATCATAACCTTTCTTTCTAATCTTTAGGAAAATAGCTTCGAAACTAATGAAAGTACACCTTTCGAAAGTATTGGGTTTACTCTTTAAAACATCAATTGGATCAAAATCGTTATATACGAAAGTATCTCTTTCGAAACCAATTACAATATTATTTTCGGGAAAAAGCTGATGGTGTCGGAACCATCTAATCAAAAGCAACAACCTTTTAAATTAAAACAATGAAGGATAATGTCCCCCTTTCGACATCATGGCCTTTGAAACCCTTAACCCCTTTCGAAAGCATTTAGAAAGTGGCTTAACTTTGGTTAAAATATAAATAACCTTCGGAAAGTATAGATGGCTTCAATGCAGTCGAAAGCTAAATCAGCGGCTTGGTATCGACATAATTGAAACCAATCCCTTCGAAAGCTCTTATTTAAGAAAAGAAAACCCTCGAAAGCTATTTATGAAATTCCTTTCCAAAGCATGGCTTTCGACTATGTTGAAAGCTTTAAGTAAAACAAGGAAGGAATTTAATTATAGAAAATAAACTAAAGGTTTCAACTTTATAAGGTATCGACTTAGTTGAAAGTCCTTCAAAAACTAGGCATGCTCTTATCTTTTTAAAAGTGAATCTTAGTTTGACCTTGACGAAAGCATAGCTTTCGACACCCTACCTTCCGCTACTTACCAATTCACTTTGTACCAATTCTGTTGATACCGTGTGTCTTGGTTCCAGCTACGTGGGTTTCACAGGGATGGTTTCGACTGAAATGGTGTGGAGGTAGAGGAGTCGAAAGGTGCCTCCGAAATTGGTGGAACCACCTTTTTCTAAAATGCTAATTTATAATTAAACATAGCAATTGCTTTATAATTTACCTGCCGGTTGTAACTCCTTGATTGGCTACCTTAAAGTTTTTCAAATACTTTACAATTAAAAACTGCCGCATTAATTAGATCTAAATCAAAGCATTATAACGTTAAAACCCTTCCATATGACAAAACCAACATTTGAAGAAAAGTCCCTCTTTAAAAATAATTTATTTTTCTTAATAAATCATCTGGGAAAAATCCCCAAAAATCATAGAAAATCTCTTTCATCATAGTATTCAACATAACAAAATTTCAGACCCAATTTCTTCCTGAAGTACTCGAAATAAATTTTAAACCCAATTATATCATATTTTCCTTCAAAAATTCATAATAGATTATCTATAGCTTGAAAAATTCTGAAAATCAAAACCCATTTCCAAAATCATGTATTATTTATCATAATTTTTTTCCATGGCATTCAAAAATCATAATCCCTTGGTTTTCCCTTAAAAGCAAGAAAATTCATATGTATATGAATTAAAGTAATTTGATCATAATATAATTCAAGCATATCATCATTCATATTATCATAAAAACAAATTTAAACAAAAATCCGAAAACACGTAACCATAGAATAAAATAGAGATGGTGTAAAATTATTATTCACCTTAGATTTAGATAAGGAATTTGAGATACGTTGTTGCTTAATCCTTCCTAGCTTTGATCCTTAGTTTAAGATTGTAATATTCCTCTTTTCCTTCTTATTAATGGCCGACTCTTAGGATTTTTTTGCGTTTGTGTTTTATTTGAGAAAAATAAACGTCAATGAAAAATAGTGAGAATTGTATAACCATGTAAAATAAAGAGGCTATTTTACTAATATGCCCATGTGTGAACTAATTATCCTTTGAACCAATTAAAGCCTATTTATTTAATAATTAAGCATGACCTATTACATAATTTATTCAAATCTCAATCCTCTTATCATCATTATTCTATTTAATTTATCTAATTAAATTTCCTTTAATAGTGTTATCATAAATTAGTGATGTTACATAATGGCAGGCGACATTGTATTCAGAAACAGAGATACAGACAAGGTAGAGGCACTGATGATCGACCCAACGGTCATTTCGGCCATGATCGACCCTGCCTTAGTAAGAAGGATCTTTGTTGACCGTGGAAGTTTCATGAATATAATTTTCAAAATGGCCTACAATCAAATGAGGATCGAAGCCAAGGACTTGAAACCATCTAAAGACCGCTTTCATGGCTTTAACGGTGCTATGACCAAAGCAGTCGATTATGTCAATTGCCCGTGGAATTGGGAGAAGGTTGACCATAGAAGAGTGCGGATGTTGCCATTTGTTGTTTTGGATGTTGACTCTTCATACAATGCTTTTCAGGGCCGACCAACCCTAACTGAATTTCGGGCTGCTCTTGCCCCTTAATATTTGACTTTGAACTTTCCAACTGATAACGATGTTGGAGTCGTGTATAGTGATCAAGCGATCGAACATGCCTACTATGTGTCTAAATTGAAGGACGCTCGATGAAAGGAGAAAGGTAAGGGTGTGGACAGGTTTCTCCATATCCAAGCCACCGAAGATTGATAACCAACACCTGGGCCTTGGCTCGGGTGCCATTTTCATTTCTACCAAGACATAAATCCAAGGGACGACGACGAGGAGCCCAAAGAGACCAAGGCTTCACCTGCTGAGCTGACAATTAGCATCATGGTCAGCCACGATGACCCATTACGAGTCCTAAAGATTGGATCACAACTCAGCCCTCCAATGATGAAAGAACTTACTAGTTTTCTCCTATCGAATCTTGATATGTTTGCTTGGACTCACTCTGATATGTGTTGGATCTCATATGCTATTGTGAGCCATGCATTAAATATCAACCCGAGGCATGTCCTGATGAAATAGAAAAGGCATGGCATGGATTCGAAGAGATCTGCCGCTGTTAAAGAGGAGGTGGATAGGCTAAAATTCAATGGGTTTATTTACGACGCCCTTTACCCTAAATAGGTATACAATCCTGTACCCATGAGAAAGGTGAATGGAAAGTGGTGGACTTGTGTTAATTGTACGTATTTAAAAAAAGCATGCCTGAAAGATAATTTTCCCCTTTCGAGAATTGATTAGTTGGTGGATTCCACCATAGGACAAGAGTTGTTATATTTCATGGATGCGTACTCCAGATATAATCAAATCCCAATGTACATTCCTGATCAGGAGCACACCAGCTTCATTACCGATGTTGGATTGTATTACTATGTGGTAGTTTCATTTGGATTGAAGAATGATGGAGCAACTTATCAATGCATAGTTCATAGAACTTTTAAAGATCAGATTGGCAAGAGATGGAAGTATACATGGATGATATGGACGTGAAGTCAAAATGATCAAATTGCCACATTAGAGACTTAGCAGAGATGTTTGATATCCTCCGATATTAGAAAATGATGATGATCCTTTGAAACATTCTTTTGGTGTTGCATAAACAATGTTCTTGGGTTTCATCATCAATGCTCCCGGGATCGAAGCTAATTCCGAGAAGATTTAAACAATTTACAACATTCAGGCACCAAAGACCATCAAACAAGTATAGAGCCTAAATAGGAAGGTTGCCGCCCTAAGTCGATTTATTTCTAAGGCCATTGGTTAATGCATTCCTTTCTTCGATCTGATTAGGAGTGGGAAAAGTAACTTTGAATGGAAACAAGACTGTGAAGACGCATTTCAAGTTTTGGTGAGCCACTTAGTGAGGCTTCCCATCTTGTCAAAGCAGGTGTATCATGAAGACTTGTATATCTACTTGGCCGTGTCGGTACACGCTATAAGTGCCGCTCTGCTTCACGGGGAGAATCAAATCCAGATACCGTTCTATTAAGTTAGAAAGCGATTAACAGAAGTTAAAAGGAACTATCCAAAGATAGAGAAATTGGCGTACTGCTTGTTGATTGCTTCGCGAAAGCTCCGCCCCTATTTTCAGGCTCATCCCATAAATGTTTACACTGATCTACCATTTTGACAGGTGTTACAGCAACCTGAGACGTCTGGAAGGTTACTGAAGTGGAATGTAAAACCAATCCAATTCGACATCACTTATCTCCCTCGAAAAGCCATCCAGGGACAGGCACTGGTGGACTTTATAACAAAATTCACTATGCAAGATGATCTCCCAAAGAGTAGTGGAGCCCCGACCATTCGACGGAAAATGTATACGAATGGAGCATCCAATTATCATTGTTCCGGAGTCGGAATCATGCTAGTAACTCTAGAGGATCGATCAGTTTTCTGCACTTTGAAACTTGACTTCCATACAATGAACAAGAAGCTTAGTATAAGGCTCTGATTGCTGGGTTTAAACTTGCCAGAGAACTCGAGATAAAATCTCTTGAAAACTTTTGCGATTCCTAGCAGATAGTATATTAAGTCAAGGGAGATTACCGGGCTAAAGGACAGCGACTTACTCCATACCTTATCTAGGTACAAGAGCTATTTACTGACTTTAACAATTAAAACATCATGCACTTTCCTCGAGATCAAAACAAAGGCTGACTCATTGGCAAAGTTTGCTAACACGGGGATGCATAACAATTGGGCTTCGTTCCTGTCGAAGTACTAGATGCTCCAAGCATAAATCAAATGGAAATCGGCTAGGTACTACAGATGAAGCCTGAGAAGGAGTCGTGGATGACTCCAATTAAATATTATTTGTTATAGGTAGTTCTTTCGGAATAATGGAATGAAAGATGAAAAATCGTTTGCAAAGCTTCGCGATATATCAGTAAGAAAGGAGTCATGTATAGAAAAGGTTTTTCCTTTCCCCTGTCCCGGCGTATCACTTTTGATGAAATAAAGTGAGTCCTAAAGGAAATTCATGAAGCGGAATGTGGCGATCACACTGGGAGGCAAACCCTAGCAAAGAAAATACTTTGATTTGGGTATTACTAGCCAACCGTCAATTGAGATGCTGCTGATTATGCTAAGTGATGCGACAAGTGCCAGATGTATGCGAAAGTTTCGAGAACTCCTTCGATGAAAATCACACAAATGGTAAGTCCATGGATGTTTGCCATATGGAGGATAGATATTATTGGTTTCTTACCAATCTCAAAAGATGGTGCAAAGTATGCCGTTGTAGCAGTTGATTAGTTCACAAAATGGGTCGAAGAGGAACCTTTATTCGCGATCATGAAATAGAAATTAATCAACATCATTGTCCAGAACATCATCTTTCATTTTGGCCTTCCGTGAACAACTGTAACCGATGATGAGACTCAATTCGACAATACTGAATTTAAAGACTTCTGTCGTCGGTATCATATTGAAAAGAGATTTGCGCAATTGCTCACCCTCAAGCAAATGGACAAGTTGAAGCTGTGAACAAAATCATAAAGTCTATTCTAGAGAAGCATCTTAAAAATGCTAGAGGCAAGTGGGTGGATGAACTTCCAATAGAATAATGGACATATGAAACCACCCGTAAGTTTGCGACTAGCCATACTATGTTCGCTCTTGCTTATGGGTCCAAAGCCATTATTCCTATTGAACTCGAAGACCCTTCTCATCGAGTAACCAAATACGATCCTAGAATGAATAGTGATATCCTCCTAGAATCTGTCAACTTTGTAAATGAAAAGCACAAAGAGGCTGATTTGAGGGCGGCTGCACATCGACAACAAGTCGCTCGATATTACAACACTATATCCGACCTAGAACCTTTGAAATCGGCGATCTTGTCTTGAAACGGGTTTTTTCTGCCCCATCGCACATGAACCCTGCTTAAGAAGGACCGTATGTCATTGAACAAAGGATTGGAGAGAGAACTTTCAAGCTAGCGACAGATGATGGCGTAATACTCCCAAGGGAATGGAATAGCGAGCATTTACGATGTTATTTCACTCACTCTATTCTTTTTCATTCAGTTGCATTTAATTTTCGAATTTTCTTTAGCATATAATTTTCTAGATATGCAATAAGACAGGCTACGTCACTTCTTTCCATTTTGCAAATAAAGTTTGAGATTTCCTTCATATCTGTGATTGCTATAGCATTACATATTACTTACTAGTTACGATTCCCAACTAACTAATATTGACATGTCCGAGCGGGTTCCCAGATTTTGGAGCTTGCCAATTACATAAGTTCAGGACTAAACTAAGCAAAATGAATGTGATCCGACCGTTCATTTGGTGATTCTCGTTCACAACCAGATGGATGGAGTACTACTGAGAACAGGATGTGACTTGACCATCCGTTAACCAAATCAATCCCACCAAGCAATGTGATATACATGAACCAAAAGCGATCGTGACATGACCGATCGCTCACTAAGTAAAACCCCGGACTTGGGGGTAAATCAATCAATTAAGGAAAGCGAAGTTTGACTATATTTCGAAATAACTCTAAGTCCCTAGAGTGTGAACTAGAGTATAAACGCAAACCGAGAATTGTTTAATCACCCGCAACCTAACTCATATCCCCAGAGCATAGATATGAGTATAAACAAATGGATGGGTGTGGTTTGACCACTCGCTATTCCATAAATTCTGACCTGAAACCGACAGGAAGAGTAAAAATTCACTAAAGATGGAATTCGACTACTTACTATCTAACTCCTCTAACCCAAGAACTGTGGGCAGGAGTATAATCATTTATATCGCAAATCCGACAGCGTAACACTAGGCTTGAGTCTAGTGTCTAGTACGACTTGAGGCCATGACAATATTAAGGCCTTGAAATAAAATTAACGGATTATCATCTGAATCAATGAGTGACGTATTACAAGTACATTAAATGGAATATTATAGGTCAACTAACTAAGTAAATTCACACAAGAGTTCGACAAAAGTAAAAGAAATTTATTTACATAAGTTGGGAAGGTCAAGTATAAGTATTTACAGCAAAAGAACCAAAAAAGGGGACCGATTCTGTACAAATTCAGCCAACAAAGCCCAAAAGACTTGGGAGCATGAGTATACATGATAAATCACTTACTCCTCGGCTTCCTTTTCTTTTACATGGAATTGGAGGAGATTTCACTCGAACTTTCTTCACCCCTCTTCTCCCCTCTCTTCTCGCTTCCTTGGCCTTTAACCGAAGTATACTAGGTTGACCCAGTAGGTGCATCTTGAGCAGGTTCTGGCCGAGAAGCGGAAGCATCCACAGTTTCTACAGGAAAAACAATGGAGATGGGAGGGGCAATGATCTCCATTTTCTCCTGCTTGACTTTCGCCTCAAGGGAAATGTTCGCTTCAGGTTTCTATGTCATTTCTTGCATAAAGAGGCCTGACAAGGTTTGGGAAGCTTCGATAATCACAACGTCATTATCAATAGGAATCTCCTGATGCATATATCTTCCTTCCCTCAACAAAGCATCCACCACATGTTCGTCGATCGTGAAAGCTTCCTCTTTCGAGACATCTTGGGTTATTGCCGAAGCCATGATAGTAATGGACTCCGTCTTTGGCATCTGAGGTCCTGGTTGGGATTCCTGAGGAAGAGGTGGAACTGCGACTAGCGAATCTAAAGCTGAGGTATATAACTAAAAAGATTAGATATATCGACCAAGGATACTCCAGCTTTCTAAAGGACAGGTGAGTTTAATAGGATACCTTCTCCAGGTTGATCCCCCACGTGAGCCGAAGAGCCACCGGAACCTTCTTTCATAATCGGTGAGAGCTCAGTAGATGTAGTGATATGTGGCTTCTCTAGATTGTAACCAAGCTCGATAGAAGAATCCATAGTGGTGTTGGGAATAGCCTAGGTCATCGGATTCTGGTCATCTGCGATATTGTGTGACATGGATCCAGAACCCTCACCAACTTCATGTTGATAAGTTGTGGCTTGCTCTTTTTGGAGCATAAGCTGGGTTTCATGTAGAAATTTGAGTTCACCCAATAGGATTTCGCCTTCCATCCTCACCAAATAGATTTGTTCAGTGCCAAGAGCCTCCTTCTCCTCTTGAACAAGATATTTCCAGACACGTACAAGATGGTAAGGGTAGTCACCCTAGAGCCACTCTAAGTTTCTGTACATTAGGATGTTGGCTTTGTAAAGGATGAGCAGTGGATATAATTTCTCCATAACCTCCTCCCGGCCTTTTTCTCTCATGGCCCCACTTCTCGTTTAATGAGGGCATTATTATCTTTAGCCTTTTTGATAGGCGCGTCTCGTTCAAGCCTAACTCTAACCAATTCCTCACAGGCATCCTGGTCGATTTTCTATGCCTCCTCTTTATCTTTCGACTCACGCTCAAACTTAGTTTTGGATTCAGCTAGTTTTCTTTGAGCCGCATCCCTTTCTTGTACCATTTTATGATTCCGACGATGAAGCGCTTCAACCTTGGCCAAGTACCTGGCCTTCTTATCTTCAAGTGCCTTGATAGATGTTTCTACTTTTCTCTTGGCTTCTGCCTATTAGCTCCTTATAGATTCTAACTCATAGGTCAGAGTTTCGATGATCCGGTTGTCCTAGGCCTCATGGAATTTCAATTTCTCAATCTATGTCGCTCTTTCCTAAGATACTTTGGAAATCCTCTACGCCGCTCTCATCCATTCGTTATACATCTTATGGATATCATTTACACAATCCACTGTCATTTATTGGACTTTTTAAGGAATTTTCTTAAAATTAGGTACAAAGAAAAATCCGTCAAGACATACATTTGGGAAGTCTAACTTAAGTTGAGCCATGGGACTAGCAGCATCGGCTTGTTGAGCTTCAGTGACAACCGGGTGTCAACGCTTTCATTAATCGGCCTTTGTTGGTGACATCATGCTCATTATGACGTTGATGATCATTGGGCCATTGAGGAGGAGATGGAACAACAGACTATGAAGAAACTGAACTGGAAGGGGGATTATAAGAGTTGTCTATAGGAGGAACGTCGTCGTGACGATTTCACTGCCTTTAGGAATCTTTAGGGGGAAGAGATCCAGATCTAGGCCGATGTTTGTCATGGGAAGACCTATCTAACTCTATTATGGTAATCTCGATCCTAGTTGGTGCGATAGCTAGTTATATTCATGACCACTTCCTTAGAGATACGAGCCCGAACGAGAACCAAGATCTGGCGTGATATTTCTTGTAGAGACAGAAAAAAATGCTTCTTCCACATCATTGTTTCTGTATAGAAAAACAAAGAATGAATTAGTTATAAGTAATAAAGGACTCGAAATAAGTCCAATGCAATATTGTGAAGTGCGTAAGAACGTGCGTGTCCTTTTGTCCCCCTGATAGACCAGTTATTGAAGCTTTACTAGCAGGAGTAACCTCTCCACTAGTGGTAGGAGGGATTCTAATGCTAGCTCTGGAAGGAGATTCTAATCCACCGACGTTCATGTCAGTAAAACTAAAGGCACCAACGTCATCCGATATTGGAAGATCAGATAATTCCTAAAATATGCCATCTAAGTGTTGCGAATGTTGAGAAGCGGACTGATCTAGAATGACATGAGGGTCGATGGATAGTTGGTCTGTTTAAAGAGGTAGCTTTTGGGGAACTTGTAAACGAGCTTCTTTCTTTTTCATTTTTCGACAGCCGAGGGCTATGAAGTTTGTGAAGATCCAACCGCAGCTCCGAAGCTAGAACCTGCATTATCACCGCCAAGTACGTCACCCTTGTCTCCCGCTGTGCTTTTACTGGTAACTTCCAAGGCCCCCTCAACTGGGGGCATTGCAGGATCAGCTTGAAGGCCTTCATCATCATTCACATCCCGCTTCTTAGACACTGTAACTCTAGCGGTGACCACTAGCCCTATGCTATGGCTCTCTTCCAACAGGCCGTAGGTAATGAGACGTTCATCAGTAAGGAGATTCTCGATGTCTTTATCTTTTGATGGAACCCTTTTTAGCACCAAGATCGCGTCTGTATATTGTTTTCCATCAGGTCACGGATAAGGGCATGCACAAACCAAAAAATTGCTTAATTTAGGATACGATGTGGATACAAGCACTCATGAAATCAAGCAAGGAGTAACACTTACGTCCTTCTAACCACCATCGGGCAAAGCCAGGCGAGCAACAAATATAGACCACTAGCTTTTGAAAGCACTCAGTTTGATCCAAGTACCAGTCAGGATTTGGAACTTCTTGGCTGACTCGAGAAATGTAAATGAAAGGATTCCCTTTCGTCATTTGAAGGTGAAAAGAAATCGAATGTCTTCAGAAGTTGGAGAACGAAACAAAAACTCCATGAACGCTATGTAGGTACAGTTAAGCAAGGCACAACCATTTGGATACAGTTGTGCTGGTGATAACCTCATGTGATATAGCATTTCTTGGATAAATGAATTGAAGGGTGGGACGCATCATGCCCAATACATAAACTTGTTGCTTGCAGTGAACCTTTCAAGGGGAATATGAGCTCTATCAGCCCAAGTCGGGACTCGCATGTCATCAAATGGAATCCCATGTCTGGCTCAAATTATGTGAAGAGAGGCTTTATTAATTTTCAAAGCAACAGAATCCTTCTAAAAATATAGCGTCTTCTAGAGTGTCGGAAGAAAGGTCTATCACTTTCGCTGGAAGAATAGGAACGATAGAGAGAAGGTCGAATGATGGGCAAGAACTTTTCGATTGTTCTGCTTGATGTTCGAGGGAGAATTCATCGGAAGCAGTTGTGGAGCTTGATTCATCACTCATACTGTTGTGCTGTGAAATCTGTTAAGAAGACATGGTCGCTAAATGCCCCGTATGTTTGGAACCCATGGCTAAGAAACTCAGTAGATAATCATCATTAGAAAAAATAACCCATTTCCCACCATGCAAAGTGTGTGCATGTGCTAGTGCAGAGTGCTGTAGTGTCATGCAATGTAATAAAAACAGTTCAAAATTAAAGACTATGATTGTGACGAGACTACGGGGTTTGACTAGAGTGACTGTTATTGCTGACCATCTCAACCGATTCTCTACGTCAATGGAAAAGGGTTCGATCTAATCATTAGTATCAGTTGTTGGCATGTAAAACTTCGAATTGTGCGTTTAAAAGTGGACGAGCTTCAAAAATTTGTCCAAGGCATTGGTATCAAACATAATTATGCAGGGAATTAGTTAGGTTCATTACCATTCGATTGTCATATACATCTAGTATATAGTCCATTTCATATGCAAGTCATGTATACTAATTCAAGCATTCAAGGTCAAAGCTCATCACAAAGTTTAAATTAAAATTTGAGGATTTATGTATGTTTAGCCAAGCTAAACCAACAATAGGTCCAAAATAATGTTTCGACTGATCGATCCTAATGATCATGACTGATTGTTTCTGTATGACCATTTAACAACCGATCCTTCTCCCACCTTCAACTCCTGTTCCACACTTCACTCTAATTCGAGACTTGAAACACATATCGAAAAAACGATCGGCTAAAAACCCTAATAGAAAATGACCAGTCCAAATTTTCTTCATATTTTCAAATACCAATCCCTCATAACAATCGGTCAAACTCCATTTCAAACCCTTATGCTAACAATTTCACAACATCCACCTCGTTAGAAATGATCGGCCAAGAAATCCAAGAACGGTCTATTTAAAACAATCTCCCACCTTCGACCTCCAATGAGAGGACTCCAATCAATCTCAACACCAATACAAACGACTCGACCTAATATTCACTATCTCCCTCCAAGTGTGTGTTTGTGTATGAAGGATGTGATATGAACCATCAAAGTTTGCAGTTCAATAGAAGACCAACCGATGATTGGGTACGATCGTTTTATGACGGCCTCACATCGATCCATTCTTCTTAGCCTATAGTTCACTCAAACGACCAAATCAAGAAACAATTCGACGCAATCATTTTGTCATGGATGTATGCTGATCCTTCTCTTTAATAACAGTGCAATTGGTTTGTTTAACATGTACTTGGATCATATACGATCCATTTACTTGATGGCTTTGAAACGATCCATCATCTTCTTTCTTGGGCTAAAAATAATAATAAGAATAATATGCAAATGATTGAATTGCATTCCACCAAACTAGCAACGACCTGACAAGAATGTGTTCATGAACGTGCATGTATGCATCCCAAAAATTCAATTCTTGAAATCAACAGAAATTAAATTTTCACCCGGAGTTATCAAAGAAAGAACCGGATCAGATAACCGGGGCATACTAACTCAATGGAACTAGGCACAGCTATTAATTGGTAAATTACAATTCAGAATTTATACTATTGGAAATCATTCAATTGCCATGTCAAGAAAAAAGACATAAGATTCTTTGAGGAAAGCAATGCATCGAATGGAGGACAATTTTTAGACAGTTGAATGGATTCCTTTACGAAGACTCTAACTTGCATCGATTCAAATCATGTCATGTTGAAACAAGACGTACTTTGGGAGGCAAGCGCTATCCAGTCTTTTGGCCCGGCTATATTCGAATCGATGAGACAAGTTAGACTCGACTATCATCGGGATCGACAAGTCAGATTAACGATCACAAAGCCAAAGATCAGGCACATATGATAATATGAAGCAATGACGAAGTGAAAGCAGAAGGCTGACTTAATGCAATGATAAAAGTACGAAGCTATACCATTTACAGAAAATGGATGGGGTATGATCCATATTCACCAATTATGGATCGTACTGTATCGATATTACCGTTCAACTCAATGGAAAACAATCGATACCTCAAAAACTATAAGTCAAATACATATTAAACTTTGGGAACATCAATATATTGAAAAGTGGAGCCAGCATATTAATTGCATGCCAAAACTAGCCCACAGAATGATCAGTGATGATCGTTATTGTGAAAGAAGTGAGACTCATGATCGATACCATGACTTCTTCTAGATCTGGAGACTCCATTGCTGAAAATTCAAGAAGATATTTCACCGTCTTACCCTATAAATATAGAATTGATTGTTCATTTTGAGGATCTTGACGCTTCTTGTTACTTTGCACTTCTTTATAATCAAGGGTTTTACTCTGATCCATCCTTTTGTACTCAGCAATTTGAGTGTTTAATAAAGTTATTTCTCCAAAGTGGACGTAGGCTTTCAACGCCAAACCACTATAAATCATTGTCTTCTTGTTATTGCTTATTTTCTGTCATTTAATTGCTTGTTTCCTCTATTTTCACTGAATTTTCTTCATTTATATCTCTATAAATTCTATATTGGGTGTTTGTTTTAATTTTTGGTGCAAACAGCTGTGACTTCATAAGCATATCATCCACATAGACCTCCATTGTGCGTCCGATCTGATCATTAAACATCTTGTTCACCGTTCTTTAATCTGAAGGGCATAACAAGATAATAATACAGTCCCAGATCAATTATAAAGCTAGTGTGTTCCTAGTTTATTACATGCATAAGTATCTGATCATATCTAGAGTATGGATCCTTGATCGATAATAATTCATGTCCAGCTGTCGAGTCCACCAGCAGATCAATCCTGGGGAGTGGGAACCTATCCTTTAGGCATGCCTTATTCAGATCAGAATAGTCGATGCATGTCCTCCACTTCTTGTTTGACTTCTTCACCAAGACTGGATTTGACACCCACTGTGGGTACAGGGTGTCGCAGATGAAGCCTTGTCCTTCAACTTCTCCACTTTTTCTTTGATTGCGTATCTCCAGACCCAGGCCGCGGCGCTTCTATTTCAAAGGAACACATTTATGATTTATATTTAATGCATGGCTTGTCATCTTTGACGATACACCACACATGTCTGAGTGAGTCTAGGTGAACACAACCAGCTTTGGCCAGAGAAAACCAACTAACTCTTTTAATACTTTCATGCTAAGTTGTGATATGACCTTCAGGGCCCGTGTTGGGTCATCCTAGCTGATCAAGATACTGATTGTTAACTCGACTAGAGCTGCCCTTCCATCCTCCGGCTCTTTCAGGGGATCCATTTCCTTATGGAATTGACTATGCTGCCCGAGCCAGGGCTCAAGCGGTGGTTACTATGTGTCCAGAGTCTTGATGTAGAGAGACCACTTTACACCCTTTCCTTTCTCTCTTTGCCTTGCAACTTTTAGTTTAGTGACATAACACTCATAGCCAAGCATGTGATCTCCATAAACAATTCCCAAACCATTTTCGGTTGGGAACTTCATCGTCAACCACCATGGAGAAATGACTACTCTAAATTTAGCAAGGGCCGTTTGACCCAAAAAAGCATTGTAGGTAGAATAGATGTCCAACGCAACAAAAGGCACGACCTGCACTCTTCTATGGGCACTCTCTCTAAGTACCACCGGTAAATCCACGTAGCCCACAGGATCAGTAGTAGTCCCATTAAATCCTTAGATCCAAGATTTATACGGCTGTAAGTTTTTCCCTCTAGAAGCATTTAGTTGTAGGCTTTCTTGAATAGAATGTTGATCGAATTCCCATAGCCAACCAATACTTTCCTCACAACCACAGGGCCAATCATGGCCGATATCATAAGAGAATCAATTGTTGGGCCCTCTACCCCATCAACATCTCTGGTTAAGAATACGATAGCATTTGTCATAGTTCTAAGTTACTTTTTTGGAATATCATCCTCAATGGCAAAATAACTCTCATTCACTGTGTATTTTAACGCTCCCATATACCGTTCCATCACGTTCCAACTTTTCTTAGATACATGCGGTCCACCGATAATAGTATTTATCATAAGACTTTTTCAAGCATCTGGGCTCATCAGCACCAAGTCCGACTTGCCCCTCTAGTGGTTGAAGTTCCTTACCTTCTATCCTGCAGGGCTTACACAAACTATTGTAATTTCTTCTTACGAATCATCTCTTCGATCACATCACAAAAATGTCTGCATTCGTTGGTGTTCTGACCCTATGTTTCATGAAATCTGTGAAACTTGCTAGACTTCTTCTCCTTCTTAGTCGACTCCCTAGGAACCGGTTTCTTGTACTGCTTATATCCTGAGTAGCCAAGTACATGTTTTAATCGAGTTTTTCAGTGGAGTGTAATTGTCAAACTTCATGATTCTTGGATGTTTCCCTGAATCTGACTTCTTATCTTACGCTCCACCAGTGTTCTTGCCCTATTCACCACTTCGGTTCTCCATATTAACATCAACAATTCTAGAACTCACTCTGGACTTTTTCACATCAAATTTACTCTATTTCGCTTAGGTCGAATGATCGATATCAGCCTGCCTAGCGGTAATATTTGCCTCCACTAAGTGTAAGAACTGATTTTCCTTTCTATAGAATATATCCATCGTTGGTGGGGGTTTCATCTTCAACCACACTTTCGAAATCATTTTCTGGATGAATCCCCCTAATCAGTGCTACCAACATGATGTCCTTTTGTGCATTGCTTACTTTCGTCATTGCATTACGAAATCTATGTAAGAAATCCTTCAAATACTCTCAAGCTCCCTAGAAGAGGTCGAAAAGTGACATAACGTCCTTTGTACGGGTCGTATACATATAGAATTGTTTAATGAATTTTTGTACCAATTTCTCATAAGATGATATGGATCTCGATGGTGGTCGGGCGAACCATATCATCGCCGCTACCTCTAGGAAAATTAGGGAACAACGACATCGTACAACATCGGTAGCTCTGGAAGAATCCATGTGCCAGTGGTACTTCATCAAGTGTTGCCTCACGATCCATCTTCCCTTTATATGACGACATCATCGGCATTAGAAACCTCCTTGGGTATACCTTGCAT
The DNA here is from genome assembly GCA_030765085.1 of Allium cepa. Lineage (NCBI taxonomy): Eukaryota > Viridiplantae > Streptophyta > Magnoliopsida > Asparagales > Amaryllidaceae > Allium > Allium cepa. The sequence goes on from CM060932.1 coordinate 26,262,585, forward strand.
AGGATATCTTCCGTGAATGAATTTCGACTAAAGGAGGAACCTAACTCATCATTAGTCTATGCTGGCTCCCACTTATTAGTCTCCTGACCATTTCAGTCAAATCCAGCTCATATGGATCCACTAAATGGTGGTAATCATGATCTGCCCCAAAATGTTTAGCCTGACAAACACTTTTGATTTGTTTCACAATACCTAGGCTCCCCCGACTTTGGAAGAACCATTTGTTCAGTAGTTTGATGACTTCTTCTAGGCGAATCCGTAGCACCCACTTGATCAGCAACATTTTGGCCCTCTATAGCTTGTCCAGAAGTCAACCCAACACCATCACCTAGGCGTCGACCACTCACGTCCATGTTTGATGGTTCGATACTGATCCATAAGCCTTGATCGTGGCTCGATCCCGCCTTCTATTTTGATTTTCTGGTGTCCTTCCTGCATATCTTCTGCTTTTTGTTCCTCTACCCCTACTCCGATGATTAGGAATCGTTAGATTCGGAACTAAAATGTGTTATGTCCCTTCAGCTTCTCTTGTGGTCGTTTGTCAGTTGATCCAACATATCCGAGCTCTTCTTCATTTGCTGATTCAGTTCATTGCGGTTTTCTGGGAGCTTATCTTCAATTTGCTTCATCATACGGTCCATCTTAACCATTGTAATCACATCTGTTGGATTCTGACCTTCGTAAACGATTGGTTATGAAACCTCCTCAAAATGTTGGGAACTAGCATTCTCAACAACGTGTGAAGTGGTGGATCGATCCTTTTTAGGAGACATGGTAGAAAGCACTTGTGTAGATTTTCTGAAAACCTGAGTAGTTAAAAATTCCAAAAATGAAAATAATTGGATCTACCTCTTGGATTTAAGCAATCCATAGTAGATGATAGATCCAAATGGACTGAGAATTGGCCCTCGGTAAAAGAACCCAAATGTTAGTACCAAAATATGGCACCAATACTCAAAGGATTAAGTAGAGAATAAAAGTGATGAAAAGTAAATGAAAATGAGCAAAACAGAACAACATACATTTATAGTGGTTCCACTAGTCATTTTCGACGTCCACTTAAGATTTTTATTGATGATACTATTGTCTTACAAATGTTACTCTTATGGTTCTATACCAATCCACGGGAAATTATAAGAGATTATGGAAAATTGCAAGCGAGCCAAAAAAGATCCCTGAAATAATGCCCCTCCATGCCTATTTATAGTTGTAGGTCGCCAAGAAAAGCACCAGCATGTCCTCCTCCACGTTCTCTATGATTTGTAAGCAGTTTATCTTAAGGAAACATAGCCTTGTCAGCAAACAGTCATTATATCGGTACTGATCCATATGATATTCTTATGGGTCCTTATAACCACTTCGGGATAAAGTGATATATCTTTAGCTTTGTGTTTCCCAACTTGTTTGTGTGGTTATAAGCTTGTTTGTGAGTCCAAACAATGGATCAATGTAGGAGTAGAGTCACTGATTTCTAGTGCTTTAGATGTTTGTAGCAAATGATAGGAGTTCGATCTATCGAGCCTGGAATAGGCTTCTACCATTCAGAGTAAGTAGTAGGAGGAAAATGGAGTAGTTCTGAGGAGATCCCATGGACCGGTACTGATCCATAGCCATAGATCAATATCGATCCATTAGATTGATGGATTGAGTCTTGGAACTTTCGGAATAGTCTTGTTTTTGCCTCGTGGCCTTGGTTGTACTTAGTTTTCGTACTTTATAGCTACCTCTCCAGGCCTCTTCTCTTTTTAGCATTCAAGTTCGATTCATCAAGTCTTTATAGATACCGCCTAGTCAAAATGATGGAAAACAATGGCAAAGACATAGACCTATGGTAGTTACTTATCTATCTTTTGTGTTAATTCTGTATATTTTTGATGTACCCATTAAGACATGATGTATTTAAGATATTGTACTAGAAGTATTTAGTGTTCTTATGTGGAATTATGTTGTATGTTTTTTATATTTGAATTTTTAAATAAATGGCTATTCTTATATTATATTTTATCCTTCTGCTGTGAGATTCTAAATACATATATAAATAGCTCGTTTTTTGTTCTTTGTATCAATTTTACCAACCAACAACCAGCTTTGAAATGGGTTTAAGGACTAATGTGCCTTTTCTAGGTCGAAAATTAGACCTATTTCGAGACAAGTTTTTACATCTTGGTACTGAGTACTTTTCCCAACATCTCGATACCGATTCTATTTTTCTATCATTCCAAGACTTAAAACTTCTGGAGTTCCCTTCCAGGGCCGTCTTAAGCTTGCCCTTGAGTTCTTAAACCATTTTATCTTCATCTTGAGGTCCAAATTCACTTAAAGTCTGATCGTGAATAACACTTGCCCCCAAAGTATGCTTCTACTGAAAATGAGGCATGCTTGTATCAAGATAAGCAATGTATAGTTTTTTACATGAATCCATTAGCTATCTAATAATCGCTTTGACGAGTCGTCTCTATACCGAGAGCATCCTTTCAATCATTTTATATAGTTCATGAACCACTTTCTGCATCAAGGTCGAGATCTACATCATTCCGAAGATCATTCCACAACTTTGCAAGGTAAGACTTCCTTCTCCTCTTTTTCATTTTTTCTTTTTCTCCCACTTTTTTTATAAATCATTTCGGTACCTAGAGGTATCTGTCGGTACCGACATGAATTTTCACTTCGGTAAAACTTCATATATATTAGGGACTTAGGAAATTTCTATTTTCACTTTCCCACTTCCTCTTTTCACTCATCCTCAACTTGTTTCCTTTGAACCTCCAACTGCAATCATTTTCCACCCCATATCCAAGCTGCCGGTTAACTTGTCTTCAATACCAGGATGACGGCGCGACCCCTTACTTCGGCAACCACTGCCAGCATTTTTAAGCAATCTCCATCATCATATTAAGGAATTTGCCCCTGACTCCTTCCTTCAGATCTAAAGCAAGGTGGGTTTCTCGATAGGTGGCGTTGGTAGAGTTAGGGGTATGTTTTAAGGGAAATTATGTAATTATTACTTATATCTAACTCGATAACCAATCTTGTTTGAAATAAAGGTGTTTTATTCTATTATATACTTGATATAATGTGATATATTAATTAACTATTTGAATCAAAATTATCCAAACACCTAGAAAAGTAAGTAGTAGAGATTATATGAAGAAAGTAAATGAAAAATAGAGGAAATCAAATAGAAAACAAGCATATACAAATTTATAGTGGTTCGACAATCTTGGCTTACGTCCACTTGAATGACATGATTAATTCTTTTGAACTTATTTTTGTGATTACAAGAGAGTGGGATCATAATAGACCCTTGAGTACCAAAGACTAAGAGTATAATGGTAGCGTAAAGATCCTTAGAATGAACCATGCTTTCTGTATTTACAAGGGTATATGACCAAATATCTCGTTGAAACTTCTCCTACATAACGTCGTCGCTAAGACCAAGTCTCCTAGAACATCTCAACTCTATATCACTATGGTTGAGGATCTATATCGTTCCTTATATATGTAGAATTGACTCTTGCAATCTCTTATGTTAGCTTATCCCAATGGTTGCTTCGAGTTTCCAATGTTGTTTTGCGTATTCGCCTAGGTGTTTTTTACTCCAAGCAATGGATCTACAAATGGCTGAATTGTTGCTTTAGACTGCATATGGAGATTGCTAATACAATGCATAGGAATTCTAGAATAACACTTGAATCAGGCTCAATGAAGATAGGGAATATTGCCATAGGAGTGGCGATCACTTTGGTTGTACCTTTAAGGATCGGTACCGGTCTCCTGTGTAGGATGAAACATCGATCTATACTTAGTCTGCTCTAAGATATCACGCTTCTAAGCTTGTTTGACCAACATCCTGTGGTCTTGTCTGTACTTGATTATTGGACCCTAGGATCATCTCTCTAGGCTGCTTGCCTTGATAATCTTATATAGTCAGTCTGAATATAGCCGGACCAAAGGGCTAAGTAACACTTACCCTCTAAAGTATATCTTATTTTGAACATGATGTGGTTTGAATCAAGACAAGTTAGAATCATTGTGACATTCTATGCCTCGAATGATCACTGTACTTTCTATGAATTGTTTTTCTGGAAATTTATGTCCATATCATTTTGTTTTGACATTCTATCGATATTCGACACTATAAAACTAGAATGTACTCTCTAGGTCATAATTGATCATGCTTGGTTCCACTGAGCTAACTGATTGAGTTGGTAGATTACGATCATCCGAACTAATTTCTTTTTTGAAAATCCTAGGTAAAAAATCCAATTTCATAGATTTAGGAAATCGAATGTTAAAGCTGCACGCTTACACGTTCATGTACGCACAGTTGTCAATGGCTTCCAAGCACGTTTATAAGCCTATAGGTCTACGCCAAGTTTTATGGAAATGCAATCATAAGATTGTTGTTTTATTTACATGGTATGAATCGATACCGGTCCTTATAGGGGGGACCGGTACCAACCCCATACTAAACCATTTTGGAACTGAATATATCAGGTTGTGCATGGGTATATAACCTATTGTCTCCAATCTTTCTCCCCACTTGTCTTCATTTGTTCATCACCGAGCCCTACTACACAAGCCACCATTAAGAGCCTGAAATCGAGAAAATCAACCAAATATTCAAACCCATCATTAACCTAATCTAAGCCCGCTTCCTACATCACCGTCGCTTTCCCATGATCCAAATCCATCAATCTCCATTGCAATCGTGCAGCCCTTGGGGTCGAATCCCCTTGAGATTCAAAACCTGACCCATTTTAGGTTGATTCTTGAATTTTTTGATTGCGATTTCATACATAAGTGGGTTTTGCTCTTAGGTAGATGGTGAGTCAAAGTACGGTGGACACGATACTGGCTTGGGGGTGATTCACGTTAGTGGATTTGAGTTTTAGGATCGGCTATGCCACGGTGAAGTTTGTTTTCTCAAACGGGTCAAATCCCTTAGGTATGGGATCAGTATTGATACCATACTTAGGAAAATTTCACGAATCCCCTAGGTATAGGATTGGTATTGATCCCATACTTAGGAAAATTAGCAAATCCCCTAGGTATAAGATCAATGTTGATCCCATAATTAGGAAAATTTCATGATTTTTTCCTAGTATGCTTGCACAGGGACTTGAACTCTTAGACCTGAACACTTGTATGCCTATGTGGACTTGCACGCGTACATGAATAGTTGCATATGACTTTGGACTTGAACATGAATGCACATGCATGTGTGCATATGCCTTGAATGTTGATGACATGCCCCTATGCGCCGATAGCTGATCCTAGGACTTGGATAAAATTCTTATGTTCAACCGTCGACGTGAAAGATGGTTAGGATGGTCAGCGATGACGGTCACTCCGGTTGAACCCCTAAATCTTATCATCACTATCGTATAATTTTGAATCATATAACACTGCACTGCACAACATCACACTAGGTTACACTTAGCACAGAGTACAGGCTAATCCATCTAACTATGACTCTTTACCGAGTTTAATTGCTATGGATTCCAGATGCTCCGAGCATCCAGCCACAATGACTGGTGATCAAGCTTCCACACATCTCGAATCAAACACTGAGTCATGTTCAGCAACGCTTTCTGCTCGATACACTTCGGGTGGACAATCAAAATAACCTAAAAGCTTACACCATGCTCTAGCTAACTTTCCAAATCAAAGGGCAGATGATATTGTAGAGCCAGCTCTTAGTACACTTGAGGATATCATATTCTTAGAAGATCCAATGGACTTGACTACTTCGAAAGTTAATGAGGCATCTCTTCATCGAATTTGCATTAATCATGGAATCCCATATGATGATGCATTGGTCCGTCTCGTGACCAAAGGGCTCATCTTCCTCTAGAAGGGTATAACGCCTGTAACAATATATGTGCCTAGCTAGGGGTGTACACCATTTAATCTGTTCATCCATCGAATGCTCCATTTTATGAGACTTACTCCAGCTCAACTATATCCAAACAGCTATGCATTTCTCAAGGTCACATACATGATTTTCCTTGAATTCTTAAATCATGAGTCGATCAAAGAAGATATTTGATTTATTTATAGCATCAAGTGATGAAAAGGAAGTCTATCACTCACTTACACTGAGCCAGTCAGCGGTTGTCAAATTATGATCGGTGCTTGGAATAAATTTGCTATTTCAAAAGCGAAGGGTTTTATGCGTGTTGTTCACCCGGGCTTGCACAAGGGTAGTTAGTAGGACGTAAGTACTTTTCTAAACTATAGCGTAAAAGCTTTAGTTTAGTTACATCCCGATTTACATAATTTTCTAAATTGTAGAGATATTCCTACTAGACCCGATGGCGATGTTTACCAAACCACCGTTACGACACTAAGAAATATTCTAGAGGAAGATATGGAGATCAGGTCCTTTATTACTAATGAACATCCCTTGTTCTTCAACTTGCTGGAAGAGAGTCATAACTGCGATCAGGCCAAGGACGATGATGAAGTCGTAGTAGGTGGTCGTACTCAGCCAAAAGTTAGTCATGTCAGCCTTGACGTGCCCCCAGTCCCTAGCCAGGATGTCGATAAGGTTCAAGGAAACATCGAGGAAGGTGAAATAATAGACTGGTAGTAAGGCTGGTGATGACAACTTTCATTCAAATCACAAACCAGTGGCTAAGCAGTCTTTAGATGAGCAATCACTTGCTTCCAAGAGGAAGCTCGTTGTTAAGCTTTGTTAAGGGAAAATTTCTAAATAGCCTTCGATAATTACGATAGCAGAGCAGATACCATCTCTTTCTTATGTGGATACATATTCCATGATGGGACCAATTCCTAACATGTTTTGTTCCTTTGATATAGGAAGCATGAGCATAGAGGGTTCTCCTCTTTGTTTTGATGATGATACTATTCCGTTAATGTGGAAGAAATTACTCATGTGAGCAAGGCTCCAGTAAGTGGTCTGTTATGGGACACTAGGGCACTCACGTGACTGTCTTGCACTTGCTGCATGTCCTTTTTATTGAATCTAAATCATTCATGTTACCTTTACAGGTTCTATATAGAAGAGAAATATACATAGCGATCCCTGGAGGAGAAAGCATATCTAGCTCAAAGACCCCGATAGGATTTGTACCACAAAGGGAGTGGTTAAAATAACAATTCAAGCCACCGCTCTAGCTATGATAGGGATAACCAGGATAGCAGTAGTTACGATAGGGATTTTTCTTTTCATGCCTCTGCTTCTAAATGCCAGCCAAAATCCAAATCACCTCCTTCTAGAGGTCTGGATAGGCAATCTAATCGTTGTGATAAGATTCAACCGGCCGACACTTCTCGAGCTCTACCTCCTACTTCTATTCCTTTACAGCCTACAATGCTATCTCATTGCAATCAGTCTTCTGAGCATAAACATCATAAAGGTGGTTCCGAGACTCCTCATTAAAGGCCTAGCAAAGAGACCATTATAACTTCGATCGATACAGTAGAATAGCTTGTAGCCGATACTCATATAGCATAACTTAAGGATCAACTCCCAAACATTTATTTTGATGGGCTAATGTTGGTGCCCAACCAAAGAGAGTTCCAATGGAAATGCAAGAAAGGACTAGGGTACGCATGGCCGACATTCACCACTAGTATAACGAGTGGGCACGAGTTACTAAGAAGATTTTTATGGTCCCTAGAGGTAGGCTATAGAAGATCGAGAATTAAAAGCTTATTGAGGCTGATGATAAAAGAATCATAGCCACCCTTGATGCTGAGGTCAAGAATTTGAAAAAATCCTAAGCTAAAGCAGAGAAGAAATCAGAGGAGGCTATCAAAGCACTCGAAGCTGAAAAATCCAAGCATCTTAACGAAATCGAGTAGGCGCACCATGGAAATTGTGAGTTGGTACTCAAAAGACATGCCACCAAAAGGAATACGGCTAAGCCAAAGATCAAGCTCAATCATGAGACAAAGGAAAAAGATGAAAAGCAACAGATAACCTTAGGATTCATGCAACAAGCTGGTCAACGTGAAGGAAGAGAGAGACAAAGCACTCAAACGAACAGGGATGTTGATGCTATTGTGATGAGAGAAGTTGAAGTTGTGGAGATGCAAGCAGAGGAGTTGGTTATGGAGAAGTTAGAGCCATTGCTTACACAATATAGTGCTAATGTGCTCAAGTTTAGAAATCTGGAGTGGCTTAAAGATGATTATCCCAGACTCCTTGCGCATGTCTAGGAGCGGATCATCAAGGAAGATAAAGAATTCCTCCAGGGCAATGAGGTGGATCTAGAACAATTGGAGAAGGAGATCTTGGTGAAAGATGAGCCCCGGATTTTACATGACGGCCTACTCCTTATCCATCCAGAACTTACCATAGCCACGTAAAAGGAGATGGGTGAAGGTTCTAGAACAGTGTAGCACGATGCTTCGGCTAGTTAAACTCTTGGGACTCAAGCCACTTTTGACTCCACCGCTGATTCTGGGTATGATCCGAAGAGGCCTCAGATTCGAAAGTCTACTGCTCTCTCTCCTCTATTCTGGAGGGGATCTCCAATAATATTCTGGCTTATGCCAAGCTCCAGACTGCAGAAGGTACCTATCTGACTTCCCCCATATTTCAAAGAGCCGATGCATTGCTGATCAATGTTGCTAATCTCTCTTTCAGTGTTTCTCTGGCTTTAGGTCAGTCTGTAATCGCTTTTCTTCCTCCTAAGGATTCCCAACCAGGGCAACATGCATCTATGGTGGAGTCAACAATCGTCATTACTAGTGCTCCGGCTGAAGAGACTCTCGGCGTTGACAAGCGGGTGATTGATGCTCTACTAGATGAAGGAGCTGATGACCTATAAGGAGCCCAGTCTAATGATGAGATGATTATCACCAAGGTTTCGGAGTCTTCATTGGGTCGCACCATGGTCGTGCTTCAGCAGAAACTCGAGACGAATATCCTCCATGCCACACAGATCAATCAAGAGAGGTTGGAAGTCATTCCTCCTCCTTTATCCATCATTTTTCCTGAGAAGACCATTTCTACTCCAGTCTATATTCCTCCACCTAGAAGTGCTCAAAGCATACCTATTGGATCCTCATAGGGTACCCTAGCTCCGTTCCTTCACTTGAATGTGTTCAAAGTATGCTTGCTGGCTCATCTCATAGCACTCCACCCCAGGGCAAAGGAAGCGGGGGAAGAACAAGAAAACGACCAAAAGGATCCGTCATGCCTTCTTCGGTGGAGAAGAAAGAGAGGAAATAGATAAAGAAGAGGCTCAAGAAGTGCTTGCTTGTCTTCTTGTACCTTTTGATTGTATAGCAGTATTTAGGCTTTTCTAGTTCCCAGCTTTTGTTTTGTTTGGCCGGTGTAGTGCGGCTTCGGCCCCACTTTTGCATTTTGTTTCCAGTATTGATAAAACTTGTACTTAGCTTTTGCATTTCATGTGAATGATAAAAGTTTTTGGCTCTGTCAATTCTTTGTTTGGATTTTCCCAATACTTAAGAAATACAATTTCCATTCAATGTATTGCGGTTTACTTCTTTTAACGATTGTTTTTAGTCCAAGTCCTCAGTTCATTTCATAGTCCACCCACCTTTCATATAACGGATGGAAGGTATCCACTGAAATTTCAAATACTGGATGTTAGTTAGGGTTAGTCACTTAGGATTAGTGACTTAAATATCCTTTTCTAGGATAATAATTTTTTATTCATATCAAACTCCGGGTGCTAGTTTAAATCAACCACTTAGGGTTGTAGTATGCACATCCTCATCCAGGATGTTTACACCCAATCGTGCCTAACTTAAGGCATCGATTGAAGGCTTGAAAGTTAAGTCCCACCTTACTCCAAGTATGGATCTTCCATTTTTCCTACTCTGGGTTAGAGTTTTAGAGTTGGGCGATCTTACCACATCCACTTCAGTTTATACTCCTTTCCCCAATCCAAAGGCAGGAGTTAGCGTACGGACGGTCATATTGTGTCCGGTTTAGTTTATACTCCTGCTCTCAATCCAAAGGCAAGAGTTAGTTCGCGGATGGTCTATCACATCCATTTTAGGCTTATACTCTTGCCCCCGGTCTAAGGATAAGAGTTGGATAACAAACAGTCAGGTCACATTCGTTTAGTTTATATTCTCGCCTCTAATTCGTAGGCTAGAGTTGGTTGGCATTAATCTCTGGACACTAAAAGGGACTTCACGGGCCTGATCATGGGCCTTAGGAATTTGATTAACACCTATCTCTGGGTAACTATGCACCTGCATTAACGTACGTAGATTCATTCGAGTCGGTCAAGTCATAGCTCTTAAGTAATGGAGGGATGGATTTTCGGGCTAAAAAAGACGTTTTTCATAAAAGACGAAAAATGATATGATCTGTCTTATTACACGGATCTAGCCAATTATTACAAGCTTGTTTCTAAGTGAAATAACTTTGGAGGTGCTCACTTTTCCATGCCTTTAGAAGTGAGATCCCGTCCACAGTTACCATCATGAAAGTGTTGTCTCTAAGCTTTACCTCCATTGCATATGGATATTCCAACCTCGGGCCCAAGTTCCTAAGGCCAGGGAAGATTCGTTTGAGAACCAAATCATCGATTTCAAAGGTTTGACTCCCGACTTTAGTATTGTAACATCGAGCGACTCGGTGCCTGTGTGCAGCTGCTCATAGCTCAACTTCGGCCCGCTTCTCATCAATTATATCGAGGGACTCCAAAAGGAGCCAACATTTATCTGTGGATTGTAATGCATCGCTTGATGAGAAGGTACTTCAGTTTGATTGAAATCATAGCCTCCGATACGTATGCCAAGGAGAATGGAGAGGGATCGGTCATTGACTTTTGGGTGGTTCGATAAGCCCGAAGTGTTAACGAAATTTTGTCGACCTACTTGCCTTTGGCCTTCTCCGATCACTTATTAAGAATGGACTTGATAATTTTTTTTACAACTTCAACCTATCCATTCGCTTGAAAGTGTGCTACCGCTGCATATCACTTTGCTATGCGATGTCGGCGGCAGAAATTCCTGATTTTCGTGCTGCGAATTGGGACCCATTATCGGTAATGATTGCCCGTGGAACTCTAATGTGATAAATGATATTCCAAACTACAAACTTGATTACTTTCTTTATGGTAATAATGGCTAATGGCTCTATCTCTGCCCATTTGGTAAAGTAATCAACCACTACAATGGCGTATTTCGTGCCACCATTAGATACTAGTAGAACACCGATGATATTAATGCCCTAGATTGCAAATAGCCATGGACCGACCATTTGAGTAATTTTCGTCGGTGGGGTTCTCAAAATTTTAGCAAACCTATAGCACTTTTCAAACCTCCGGGTATAACCAGCTGTGTCTCGATTGATAGTTGGCCAGAAATATTTATACTGAAGAATCTTCTTCGCTAAGGTTTACCCTCAGTATGGTCTTTGCAAGCCCGATCATGTACTTCTCTTAGGACTTGTTTGGCCTCATCGTGAGTAGTATACTGAAACATGGTGATAGAGAAACCCTTCCAATATAGTAATCCTTCTTGCATGATGTATCTCAAGGCTTGGTGAAGGATTTTGCCTCATTCGTTCCTTCTCTCCAAAAGGATCTCTCTTTACAAATAATTCTGAATTGGAGACATCCATGACTCCCTTTCAGGCACAGTCTCCAAGATCCAATCAACATCCATTTGGTCGATGCTCGAAGCTAAAATTACTTGCATCAAAACTAAGCTCATGATCTGTGCATCCCTAAAACTAGCTAATTTCGACAATGAATCAGCCTCTTCATTCTGGTTTCTAGGAATATGTGCTATCGTATATTATTCAAAGTCGTCGAGCAGCTCAAGAATCTAGTTTAGATAAGGAGCTAACTTTGCTCCCTTTGCCTGATGCTCTTTCTGAACCTAGCATACCAATAGCTAGGAGTCGCAGAAAATGTACCAAAGTCACTGTTCCCAGTTCCTTGGTGATTTTAAGACCTTTAATCAGGGCCTCGTATTCAGCTTCATTGTTTGTCGTCGAAAAGTCAAGTTTCAGGGCATAACCGATCAGGGTGTTCTTCAAGGGCGATAAGAACAACTCAGCACTGAAACACCGATCATTAGATGCACCATCCATATATATCTTCCATCCAACTTCTTTTTCTCCATTTCTCTTTGGAGGATCATCTCTTGTAGTGAATTTGGCTATGAAATCCACCGAGGCTTGTAACAACCTGAAATTTAATCCGTAATAATTAATATACTAATTAATTAAATAATAAAATAACTTTGTGAAATTATCAGAATTGAGCCACGGGAGTTGCACCATTGTGATCGGGGTAATTTTCTGGTTAATTTCCATATATAAAATGTTGGAATCCGAGTAAATATGAGCAAAGAATGAAATAATCAAACAAATAAAAAATATAATACGGGTCGACCGACCGGTTGACCTAGGCAGGGGGCAGTCGACCGCCTGGTCGACCCGCCATGGCTTTTGGCAAACGAACAAACGTTCATTTGTTCGAACGATTCAACAACGGTTGAACATGTATTTTGCATTGTTTAGACTGATCTGACCTTCCATTCATGCATCCGAGGGCCCCTATTAACCCTATAACATGGTTGCATCCTATTCAATTCCCAAATCCAACGGTCTGAGGTCCACTTCTACCCCTATAAATAGAACCCTAAACCTAACACTTTTTCTCACTCTAAGATTTTCTATAATTAGGTTCACCTATTCAGAAAGGACCCTAAGCGGAATAATTTTTCAAGGAGGAAATCATTTAAAATAAAAATATTTAACAACCCCAAGTGGATCCATGCAGGCCTAAAGGGAAGAGCTAAGGACCAGAGGTGAGTGATTGTAATTATTTTAATTTTCTTTAAGTAATTTAAAATAATAGGGTTTCCAATAGTTGTAGTTTTATTACGATTTCTGGAGTAACCTTTTTAGTAATTTATTTATAGTTTTTAGAATTATTTTCAGTCTATTTCTTCTAGGTATTCTTTTTAATTAATTTCAATTTATTTCTAGCTTTTCCATTTATTTATAGTACTTTTGTTTATTTACTTCTATTTATGCCTTATTTATGTCTTCTTCTTACGCTTTGGATTTCCTTCTATTTTCTGTTTTCTTTTATTTCTCCTTCTTATTCTTAGCGTATGGATTAGAATAGAATTAACGTGAAGTTGGATTAAATTATAAGACATATGAAATAATGGAATATAAGATGTAAATTATAAAGACTGTAATATGAATGGAATTGGACTGAAATTGTACCTAATTATTAAATTAAGAAGATTGGCCTAGTTATAACTTAAAATTACAACTAAAAAGAATAAAAGAAGAAAAGAAGCTTATTTTCACTCTTAGACTTTGGGTTAAGTAATAAGCATGATTATAACGTAGGTTATAATAAGAAATAGAACAGAATATGGTTTATTTTAAGACTTAGGATAAATTAATAAGCACAGATAAGAATAAGAGTAAAGGCTTATTTAAATAATTTATCTAAGTTAATAAGCAAAGAATTAAAGTAGGACCTATACCAAATAGCATTCCCCTATATTTTCTATAGACACGGTGTTTCACATAATCTTGAAGAGAGACGAGGGACATGCTTATGCTAGTAGTGGTAGTAATTGGTCAATATAGAGATGTTCAAATCACGGGGGATTTGGACATGAGCGCTATTAGATATTGTTTGGATGACGGGCCAGTACTGACTACATTCCCTTATATTTTCTATGGATACAGTATTTCACATAATCCTAAAGTGAGACGAGGGACACACTTATGCTGAGTTGAGTTATTAATACGACCCAATAGGTGGAGCAACAGGTACCATGATCGTGGTGGCATTTACGCATGCGACTTCCATGTCGGTGCTCAATAATCGCTATGAGTTCCAAGCGCTTAGTATGTGTTTTTTTTGTAGACGCCATTGCCTTTTGTATATGGATTTATGTATCGTCTAGTCCATAGTGGGTGCTTTGTGTATCTTTCGTTGTTACCATTGGCTGATGTGTAGTGAGTTATATAGCGTCTAGTTTGCAGTAAGGTCTATGGAGTGCCATGTCGATCAAAGGGTAGAATTAGGATTTCAACCTAATTATAGGATTAGGAATTTAGCTTAATCAAGCAGCTATCAAAGATAAGTGCAAACAATAAAAGGTGACCTATCTTATCAATTGTAATAGTTTAATTGTATTTTCCAGTTTATCTCTTTCCTATTTCTTTTGTTTTCTTTTGTATATATTAGAACTATTGAACAGTCAATTACTTTTACTTTGCTTGAAGATTCTAGTAGTTACTATTATTCGCCTGACTTTTAGTCTGACTCGCTCTTCTATTTTCCCCTTCCCCCTATAGGCAATCAAGGGAGAGGGCAGTAGATTGGAAGTTGCTTGGAGGTTTCCTACAGAAGATTTTGCTATGTATTTTACTTTTATTTCTGTTTTCTTTCTTTATACTAGCACTTGAGAGGGATATTTATACTCTGATTTGTTGAGACTACGAGTTTTTATTTCATGAGACATATTGGGTTTTAAGACATGTATGATGTATTTAGTATTTGACTTATTTGGTTTGTGAAGCAATTATGAAGATTTTGTTTTGAAAAGGTTATTATTTTAGTTTTCGTTGTTTTTACCTATTTTTGTCTTGTGAATCTTAGTCTCTGTTAGTTTCAGTTATACCTACAATGCACCATGCCCTTTAATGTTTCCTTTTGGGTATATTAAGGGGTGTGGGGTGTTTCACTTGGTATCAGAGCCTAATGTTACAGGATTCCTAAAACTTTATTTTAAAAGAAAAGTATTTTTCGAAATAACTTATTTTAAAAAGTAATTTTAAGAAAAGAACTCTTGGAAATGTTTCAAAGTATAAAAGAGTTTTTATAAAAATCCCATCGTAAGTCCATTTCAATCTCCCTTTGACTCTTTCGTAAACTATCTTTTTCTTTTCGTAGAATGGCTGATGCCCCAAACCTTCCCGAGGGCATTCCAGTCCCAGCCTGGTTTCATAGGTACTTATAAGCCACGACTCCAGAGGTGCACAGGCCAGCACCTAATCTTGCACCAGTAGATGGGAGCCCCATCAACCCACCTACCGCCATTAATTTCTCTAAGCTTTGTTAGGATTTTGCGAGATTGGGTGGAAAGACTTTTTCTAGCAAGAAGACTTTTATGGAGGCGAGAGCTTGGCTTAGGGACACCGAGAGGATATTTGGCTTATTAGGATTGGAGGACCAACAGCGGGGTCAGCTAGCATCTTGGCAGTTGAAAGAGGAGGCTTCGTATTGGTGGGAGGTCATAGAGTTAGAAGAAAGGGAGGTGACTTGGAATGGATTTCAGGAGCGGTTTGATAGGAAGATTTTGTCTCAAGCGAAGGAGAGTGTTCAGTTAGAGTGGTTTATTAATTTGAAGCAAGGAAGTTTGTCAGTGAAGGGGCACATCAATCAATTTAATGAATTGTCTCGGTTCAGAGTGGAGTTGGTGAATACACCGCACAAGAAAGCTATGAAGTTTGCGAAGGGATTGAATCAACCCCTTTAGGGATTTGTGTTAAATTATGTACCGATGGGATCTACTTATGAGTCTTTGGAGAAACGCCACTTATGTCTGATGTAGTTAAGGAAGAAGAGTCTAGGGAAGTTGTTAAGTTAGAAGGTCCAAAGAAGAAATGCTGGAGGAACAACAAAGAGAAGAAGAAAGGCGATGGCCCTCAGAAGCATATTAAGAAAGGATTGAGGTGCAATAATTGTGGAATTATGGGATATATCGCCAAGGATTGTAAAGGGAAAAAATGAAGGGAAAGTGCTTCAATAGCGGGCAGCCCAGTCATATGAGTAGGAGCTGTCCCCGGAGAGCTGGTCAGGGAGCAAGTGCACCAGTTGCATAGATTCATGCGTTAGACGCGAACACCTTCCAGTAGCATTCCAGATAGAGGTAGGAAATTCACAGTTGAATGTTTGATTTCTATATCTGATTTTCCCATTTAGACTTTATTCGATCCTGGAGCATCACACCTTTTATTTCTAGTTCTCTTATGGATTGTTTTCACTTAGACATTTCTTTAATGGTAGACCCCATCGTTGTTTCAAACCCCATAAGTGGATCAACACACTTGTCTAAGGTTTGTAGGGGTTTGAAAATTATTATCCTAGGCACAGAATTTGACTGTGATGCTTATGTTTTGGGATTTTTGAGTTTTGGGATGATTTTGGAAATGGATTGGCCATCCACATATGGAGCTGTATTAGATTGTGACAGGAGAGTCGTTAGACTAGAGGCATGCATCAATAGGACTCTCGAGATTTCTTGCGAACCGCAAGGGTCAGTTATGTTGAGCTTCCTTTATTTCTCGATTCATCATCATCAGAGTTAGATTCAATTCCTGTCGTTAGAGACTTTCTAGACATCTTTAAGAAGGTAAGGGGACTACCCCCCTAAGAGAGAGTACTTCAGCAATTTATTATGCTAGCCAGTGGTATTACCCGTAGGGCATATGGCACCTAGGGAAAGAAAGGGATTGAGCAATTAGATCCATGAGCTTTGAGAAAGGCTTCATAAGAAGAAACATGTCGGAATAGAGAGCGCCAGTCATCTTCGCTACCAAAGAAAGTGGTTCTTCTCGACTTTGCATTGACTATAGAGAATTGAATAAACTCACAAAGAAGAACCATTATCCACTACCTAAGGTAGATGATCTTTTCAACCAGTTAGTTGGCTCTTCAGTATTTTCTCAGCTTGGTCTAGCCATTGAATTTCATCAGCTTAGGGTAGTTGATGATAGCATTGCCAAGACCGCATTTAGGACACCCGACGGATTCTTTGAGTGGTTGGTTATTTCTTTTGGGCTAACCAATGTCCCAGCCTATTCTATAGATTTGATGAACCATGTTTTTAGAAATGCCCTAAAGAAAAGTTCGTGGTGGTATTCATGGTCGACATTTTGGTGTTTTCCAAGAAGTATGGAAGAGCATGCTATTCATCTAAAGGAGGTTCATCATACGCTTCGTGTTCATCAACTGAAGATAGAGTTCTTGAAGTATTGCTTTTGGCATAAGGAAGCGTGTTTCTAGGGGCATAAAGAAGGTCTACACATGGAAAGTGTTTAAGAAACGATTTTGTACATTTATGTTCGGATTGTGAAAATCCAAAGAAATGGTAGGCAAAGATTGGAGATGTACAATAGATTCAGTTGATAAGGAAAGAAGAAAGCCCACGTCTAGATAATTGCAGAAATTATAATTGTTTCACATAAGTAGATTTAAAGGTAGTACCTTAGAATAAATATGAGTATAGAAACAAAAGACTTCAAGTAAGGAAATGAGATTTCCAAGGTTTTGGAAGGATACTCCTCGGGTAGTAAGTAGAAAAATCCACTTTATGTCTAACCCAATAAACTGAAATTATTAGAAGTGCAAAAAGTTATATAATTGTCAATATTTTTAAAGTAAATATTGGGAATATAGTAAGAAGTTTAAATTGGTTTTTATAAGAGGAATTTTTTTTCGAAAAAGAGAATTTTTTTAAGGATTATAGAGCATATATAGCTCGCTAGTTTCTTTGCAAGTAAATAGAGATTTTAAACCTAAAATATAGTCAGTATTGAAAACGTAGAATACAACATTTACTGTTGTAATGATGTTTTCATGAAAATAAAGGGAGCATAGACTATATAATGCTACCGTTATAGTAAGTGACTCCCAAAGGAAATGTTTTTACGTAGTAGATATGGTTCATTAGTATTTATTTTTAATTAAATTTGTGGTAACCGTGTTTTACGCAACATCTATAAACCCAAATAAAAATGTGTCTTTAAAAGATAATTTCTAAGAATAGAAATAAAAGTGTTTTGTGAATACACCTATTAATTAAATAGGTATAAGAAAATGTTTTTGGTTATGGATATATTAAAACAGTTTTGAAGATGAGTACTGAAAAGAAAAAGTTAGATATTAGAAGATGTCTATCATAAGAAAATATAATTTAAACATACTTTAATCTATTAGAATGAAAAGAATAGTGGTATAATTTTCTATGAGACCAATAAAAATGTTTTGTGCAATGTACAAGGAATGCATGAAAGAGATATGCAAGGTATGTGAGCACCATATTTTGTATAGCCTATTTTAAAAAATATAAACTAAGTTCCTTGTGATTTCACATAAACATGAAATCCTCTTTTAAAGGTTCATAGATGATTTTAGCGTTAAAAATTTCTCATTTGAGAAAGTAGTTCCAATATATTATGGTATGGGACCATAAGGTATTATAAGAAGATGTTTTGGAAACACATAAAAACAGTTTAAAGATATTTTAAAAGAAAATGGTTTGGTAAAAAGTATATAAGTTTTTGGAAATGGAAAACATAATAAAAGTAGAATTTGAAAATTCAAATTTTTATAGAAAACCGAAAAGGTCTTTAAAAGAAAATGAGGAATCAGTTTTGGACTTAGAATTTAAAAGTTTTCCCCTTTAAGTTGAGAAATAATGTTAAGTAACCAAGTATTTTTGAATTTAATAGAAACTCAAAAATAACACATTTTAAAGACAAAGATTTTGGGATTTGATGTTTTAACAATTTAACCTTAATTATAAACACCGAACCAAACTCCTAAATGTGAGGTAGATAAGAATCATTTCCTAGGTAAAACGGAAAAAAGGATAAGACTGCAAAGGAGACAGCAGTAATTAATTTTGAAAGTGATAATAGAGTTTCCGTAGAGTGTATATGACCCTAATGAGAACCTAGGAATGTTGATTCATGTGAGCATACTAAAGAAGAACAATAAAATGGAGTTAGTAAAATTGTAAGACACGCATGGTTGAGAATGGATATTCCCGATTTTGGAAGAACTTGGGTAAAACATCTTTCTTTAGTGGAATTCACATAAGACATTAGTTTTCAAGCTAGCATTAGAATGGAACCTTTCGAATCTCTTTATGAAAGACTGCGCAAATCGCCTTCGCATCGGATAGGGTCTACAGAGGGATTGCCTTGGTTCCGACATAGTTAAGAAGACTTCGGGGAGGTTGGTTCAATTGGGAGAAATTTTTTATTTCGTATCCACATTACTTTGATAATAAGTTTTTAGAATATCTTATTTCCATCTTTAGTAAGGGTAGAACTTAGGATTTAATCTATGGATGGTAGGATTTGATGTAAACATAGAACATGTTATGAGTGATGTATACTAGTGGTTGTAAGTGTTCGCTAGTGGATGCTAATGGACGCATATATGTACACTAGGCATTATTATTCCTTAGGGATAAGCCTAACTAGGACATTAGAGCATATGCATATGAATGTGTGCGCATTTTTATTCTATTTTTCATGGTTGCTGTAAATGGATCATTATCACATGATTGTTGCAATTGGATAATGTCTGTAGCACGCACATAGAATTATCAGTTATCATTAGGAAATTTTTCGCATTCATTTGGATAGATAGTACAGACATGATTGCATAAAAGGTGGTCAACTGAATCAGTGGACCGCCTAATCTTTTGCATTAGTTAGGGGCTTTTACACTACACTAATTGCATAAGTATCATAAATTGCATTATAAAAACTTAAGGACAATGGATGAAGCATCGATGATTGAGTAGCTGGTTGTAGAATTGGATGAAAACATTTAGTACATTCTTTTATCCTTAGAGATTTTGGGGACGAAATCCCTGAAGAAGGAGAGAATGTAACAACCCGAAATTTAAGCCGTAATAATTAGTTCGTTACTTAATTAAATAATAAAATAACTTTATGAAATTATCAGAATTGAGCCACGTGAGTTGCACCATTGTTTCCATGGTAATCTTCTGGTTAATTTCCATATATAGAACGTCAGAATTCGAGTTAATATGAGCAAAGAACGAAATAATCAAAGAAATGGAAAAAATAATAATACAGGTCGACCAGCCGATCGACCTGGAAAAGGGGACAGTCGACCGCCTGGTCGACCTGCCTTGCATTTTGGCAAGCGAAAGAATGTTCGTTCAAAGGATCCAGCAACGGTTGAACACGTATTTTTCATTGTTTAGACTGATCTGGTCCTTCCATTCATTCATCCGATGGCCCCTATTCATCCTATGACGTGCTTGCATCCTATTCAATCCCCAAATCCAACGATTAAAGATCCACTTCTACCCCTATAAATGGAACCCTAGACCTAACACTTTTTCTCATTCCAGATTTTCTCCAATTGGGTTCACTTATTCAGGAAGGACCCTAAGCGGATAATTTTCTAAGGAGGAAATCGTTTTAAATAAAATATTCAACAACCCCAAGTGGATTCGTGAAGGCCTAAAGGAAAGAGCTAAGGACCAGAGGTGGGTGATTGTAATTATTTTAAATTTCTTTAAGTAATTTAAAATAATATGATTCCAATAATTGTAGTTTTACTACGATTTTTGGAGTAACCTTTTTAGTAATTTATGTACAGTTTCTAGAATTATTTTCAGTCTATTTCTTCTAGCTATTCATTTCAATTAATTTCAGTTTATTTATAGCTTTTCCATTTATTTATAGTATTTTAGTTTATTTACTATTATTTATGCATTATTTACATCTTTTCTTATGCCTTAGATTTCCTTCTATTTTCAGTTTTCTTTTATTTCTCCTTCTTCTTCTTTGCGTATGGATTAGAATAGAATTAACGTAAAATTGGATTAAATTATAAGAATCTAAAATAATGGAATATAAGATGTAAATTATAAAGACTGTAATATAAATGGAATTGGACTAAAATTATGCCTAATTATTTAATTAACCAGATTGGCCCAGTTATAACTTAAAATTATAACTAAAAAGAAGAAAAGAAGCTTATTTTCATACTTAGACCTTAGGTTAAGTAATAAGCATGATTATAACGTAGGTTATAATAAGAAATAGAACATAATAAGGCTTATTTTAAGAATTAGGATAAATTAATAAGCACAAATAGTAGGAACAAGAGTAAAGGCTTATTTAAATAATTTATCTAAGTTAATAAGAAAAGAATTATAGTAAGACCTGTACCAAATAACATTCCTCTATATTTTCTGTGGACACGATGTTTCAGATAATCTTGAAGTGAGATGAGGGGTACACTTATGCTAGTAGTGGTAGTAATTGGTCAATATAGAGATGTTCAAATGACGGTGGATTTGGACAAGGGCGCTATTGGATATTGTTTGGCTGACAGGCCGGTACCGGCAGCATTCCCTTATATTTTCTATAGACACGGTGTTTAACATAATCCTAAATTGAGATGAGGGGCACGCTTATGCTGAGTTGAGGTAATAATACGACCCAATAGGTAGGGCAACATGTAGCATGAGCATGGTGGCAGTTACATACATGACTTCCATTTCGGTGCTTAGTAATCGCTATGAGTTCCCAGCGCTTAGTATGTATGTCTTTCGTATACACCATTGCCTTCTGTGTAGGGAGCTATGTATCGCCAGTCCATGGTGGGTGCTTTGTGTATCTTTCATAGTTACCATTGGAGCTATGTAGGGAGTATATAGCGTCTAGTCTGTAGTAAGGTCTATGGAGTAATAGGCCGATCAAATGGTAGAATTAGGATTTCAACCTAATTATAGGATTAGGATTAGCCTAATTAAGAAGCTATCATAGACAAGTGCAAACAATCAAAGTTGACATATCTTATCAATTTTGATAGTTTAATTGAGTTTTCCAGTT
Organism: Allium cepa; assembly: GCA_030765085.1. Taxonomy (NCBI): domain Eukaryota; kingdom Viridiplantae; phylum Streptophyta; class Magnoliopsida; order Asparagales; family Amaryllidaceae; genus Allium; species Allium cepa. The sequence goes on from CM060932.1 coordinate 26,284,198, forward strand.
TATCTCTTTCCTATTTCCTTTGTTTTCTTTTGTATATACTAGAACCATTGAACAGTCTACAACTTTACTTTGCTTAAAGATTCTAGTAGTTACTATCATTTACCAGACTTTTAGTCTGACCCACTCCTCTGTTTTCCCCTTTTACCCCCATAGGCAATCAAGGAAGAGGTTAGTAGTTGCAGTTGCTCAGAGGTTTCCTAGAGAGAATTCTGCTATGTATTTCCCTACTTTTATTTCTATTTTATTTCTTTGTACTGGCTCTTGAGAGGGATATTTATACTCTGATTTTTGTTGAGACCACGAGTTTTTATTTCTTGAGACATTGGGTTTTGGGACATGTATGTTGTATTTGGTATTTGACTTATTTGGTTTATGAAGCAATAATGAAGATTTTTTTTCGAATAAGTTATTATTTTAGTTTCTAATGTTTTTACCTATTTTTGTCTTGTGAATCTTAGTCTCTGTTAGTTTCAATTATACCTACAATGCATCCTGCCTTTTAATGTGTCGTTTTGGGTATATTAAGGGGTGTGGGGGTGTTTTTAGGCCCATCCTTGGCTTTCTCTCTGAGGGTGATAGATGATATCGTATTGACTTGGTTCAATTTTCTATTTCAAAAGCCTTACAGAAGTATCAGATCATTGTAAGACTTTCCATAAAGGTTGGCCAGTGAGGACATTGATCGGATGAGCCTGGATATAGGAGTGGTGTTTTCTAAAAGCAATCAACTGGCAGTAAATGAGATTTTCTAGTCTCAAAAAGCTTCATTCTACTCCTGTCAACCACTTTCTGATATAGTAGACCAATCGTTGGATGCGAGATTCCTCACGTACAAGTGCGACGATCTGGGCATGCACTGACACCACAAGGTAAAAGAACAAATCATCATCATCCATTGGTTTTGAGAGAACGAGAGGTCTCTCCAAGTGTTTCACCAGAGCTTGGAATGCGTCCTTGCAATTTTGATTCCACTCGAAGTTTCTTTTCCCTTACTTAATCTCTTAGAAGAAGGTGATGTGTTTGTTAGTGGCTTTGGGGATGAACCGACTCAAGGCAGCGACCTTCCCATTTAAGATTTGGACCTTATTGACCATCTTCATGGCTTCGATATCTCTCAAAGCCTTGATTTTCTTTGGATTATCTTCAATCTCATGGAAGTCAACATTGAAGCCCACGAACTTTCCTGATGCAATGTTGAAAGAACATTTCAAAGGATTGAGCTTTATCTCGTATTGTCGGAGGAAACCAAACATCTCTACGAAATCATCAAATTGATTTCTCGAATGCCATGTCTTTATAAGCATGTCTTCTACATAAACTTCCATTGACTATCCAATCTGGTCTTTAAACATCTGGTTTACGGGTCTCTGGTAAGTCGCTCTAGCATTCTTTAATCCAAAGGACATGACCATGTAGAAATAAAGTCCAAGGTCAGTAATGAAACCGGTGTTCCTGATCTTGGATGTGCATTAGGATTTGTTGCATCTGGAGTACGAATACATAAATGAAAGAAGCTCATGTCCGGCGGTTGGGTCCACTAGCCGATCTATCCTTGGAAGTGGGGTGTTGTGCATCGGGCATGCCTTATTCAAGTCCGAATAGTCGACATATGTCCTCTACTTCCCATTTGCTTTTTCCAACAAGAAAGGATTTGATACCAAATCCAGGTATAAGGCATCACGGATGAAGCCATTGTCCTTTAGCTTATCCACTTCTTCTTTGAGTGCAGGGGATCACTCTGGAACTAGGCGGCGACATTTTTCTTTTATAAGAACGCATTTTGGATTGATGTTTAATGCATGGCTTGCTATCCCCGGCGAGATCCCATACGTATCCGAGTGTGTTTAGGAAAACACATCCAGGTTTGCTTGGAAAAATCCAACCAACTCGTACATCACACTAGCACTGAGCTGAGATCCAACCTTCAAGACTTTGCTTGAATCATCCCCAGTGTCTCAAATTGTGATCGTCAACCCGGCGGGAGTAACTCATCCAACTCTGGCTCTTTTCATCATTCTATGTCATCGTAGAGCCGACTAGTCTGCCCTAGCCTGGGCTCAGGCAGTAGTTGCTATTCATCCAAAGCATTCATGCAGAGGGTCTTTTCTACATTCTTTACTTTCTCCTTTTGATTTGCCTCCTTTAGCTCGGTGACATAGCATTTGCGACTAGCCACCTGATCTTCATGCACAATTCCAACTCCATTGCTTGTAGGGAACTTCATAGTTAAACACCAGGGAGCAATGGCCACTCTAAATTTAGTTAGGGTCGGTTGGCCTAAAAATGCATTATAATCAAAAATATATGTCCAACGCCAAAAAAGGCATGACCCGCACTCATTGGCGGTCGCCCTTACCAAGTACCATTGGTAATTTAACAAATCCTATGGCTTCAGTAGCCATCCCATTGAACCCCTATATTCGAGACCTACAAGGCTTCAAATCCTTCTTCTCTAACATCATTTGATCATAAGATTTCTTGAATAAGATATTGATTGAACTCCCACAGTCAACAAGAAAATTCCGTACAACACCAGGACTAATCATGGTTGAAATCATGAGTTGGTCGATCGTAGGAGCTTCCACTCCGTCAGCATCTCTATTCCAGAAAACAATATAGTCTGTCATGGTTAGAGATTATTTCGTCGGATCTCCATCCCCAACAACATAGATACTTTCATTCTCAGCATGTTTTATAGCTCCAATGTATCTATCCATTTTTGCAAAACTTTTATCGGTAACATGCAGAACACTGATGATTGTGTTAATCACTAAACGTCTCTTTGGCTGCTTGGAAGGATTAGCACCAACCTAGGCTTTTCCTTGCTGTGATGATGACTCAAAGGATTAGAAGCTCCTTGCCTGCCACATTATGGAACTATCACATACTGTTGCAGTTTCTTTTTTCTATTCAAATATTCAATCATGTCTCACAAGTGCCTACAGTCATTTGTATTACGACCGTGAGTCTCATGGAATCTATAAAATTTGCCCAACTTTCTTTCCTTCTCGGTTGACTCTCTTAGAGTTGGCTTCCTATACGGTTTAGCATTTTGAATAGCCAGATAGATGTTCTCTATTGAGTTATTCAGTTCAGTGTAATTATCATACTTAGGAGTTCGAAAACGATTTTGATTATCCGACTTACACTTCTTAGCTCCATCATTATTCCGTTTCCGACCTTCATTCTGATTTCCAACCGTACGTTTACATCCCAAAATTTTCTCCAATTTTCTTTATAGCGACATTACTTTTATATTACCTTATCTGAATTCCCAGCAACGATCCTCCATGGATGCTTGCACACATCCTCTCGATTTAAATATTTGTTGGCTTTCTTGTAAAAAGCTTCCATTGTCAACGGTTGCTTCCTTTCCAACCAGTCTCTGAAATCTGAGTCAGTGTGAACTCCCCTACATAGCACCATCAACACCATATCTTCCTTGGGATCCATTAATTCTGTTATAGCCATGCGAAACTGATTCAAAAAGTCCCTCAATGACTCTCCTTCAGCTTGATAAATGTTGGATAGTGACATCACGTGCTTCGAACGTGAAGCATGTAAGCGGAACTGCTCCATGAACTTTCGTGATAGCTCAACGAAAGATGATATGGAATTCGACGAAATCCGAGTGAACCACATTGTACGACCCTCTCTAGGAAAATTAGGAAACAGCGGTATTTGATAGCATTTGAAGCTCTAGCTGAATCCATGTGTCATTCATATCCCAACAAGTTTGTCTAGGATCCATCGTTTCTCCATACAACGGCATCATTGGCATGTTAAATCTCCAAGGATATTTTGCATGAAGAATGTCCTCTATGTATGGGTTCCGACTCGCATTGGTACCCTATTCATCTGGTCATGGTTTTATTTTCACCCACTAACTTCCTAACCGAATATTCCAGATAGTATGAGTCAATAGGGTTGGATGAACGACCATAGTTGGGTCCTATCCCGAGTGTTTGGTCCTGCGAATGCTCATGGGAAGGTGCTCGTTGCCTAGGCTCCCCAAACTCCAGGGGATCTATTCGTCCAGCAGTCCCCCTTATTTGGTTACCATGAGTTATATCGTTGACGGAAGTCCAAAACTCCATATTATAAACACCAGTGGCATGCCCAAAAGCCTCATCATAAGGGGGTTCGATACGATCCATCCTAGGGAGCCAGTAGCGATCCTTATACTTGTGCCCTGGGTCGACACCCTCCCATGTTATGATGCCTCAACAATATTTTAGGTCCACTTCTGCCTTCTATCCCTATGCCTTTGCTCGAATGAAGAAGAATCCTCTGACTCTAAGCTGGAATCCCTTCTACTCCATCTACGGCTGTTTTGAGTTATTTTATTCAGTAGCCTTAAGCTTTGCTGTATTGTTTGATTCATCTCCTGTTGAATAGCCTGGAATCTACCTACCATCTCCTTCATCATCCTTCCCATCTCTACTCTGCTTACAATGTCAATAGGAGTCTAGATCTCTGTTTGCTCCGATTAGTTTGCTTCATTCCCATATTCGAGATTCTGATACTCAACATCAACGGAGGTAGCTCTGGTTACTATAGTGTGTGTTTCCTTCCTTGGTGGGGCCATGGTAGAAATTTTCTAGTGGATTTTTTAAAACCTGAGTTGTAGAATTTAAGGTAAGGAAATTTGATCTATCTCTTAGATATATGAAATCCAACAATAGATGATGGATGGGCATGAGAATCTCTTGATCTTGTCTATACTTGATTCCTAGACCCTAAGATCGTCTCTCTAGGCTACTTGCCTTGATAATCGTCGGGTCTAACTATAAAATCCCCTATCTTGAAGTTCGAAATTAAGCACTACAAATGTTGCAGTCATGTATAATATTAATTTTCAATGACAAAACGCGGTCATATTAATGATATCCATACTATCAGAGCACAAGAATATCATAACATTAAAATTTCCCATTTCATTTCAAAGTCATTATTTTATATTCAGTGCATAATCCCAAACGTTGCCTAGGTTCATATAAAACATAATTATTATAACATACTCAAAGAGCGATATATGAAGTGCCCCTTTGGTCGATCAAAATTACTAAATAGACAGATACAACTTCTACCAATACATACATACAAAAAAATGTCAAGGCACAGCGGAAATAATAATAGGTAGTCTCCTAAATAGCTAGCTCTACCTCTTGTACGTCTTCGAAAGCTTTATTCTCCAAACCTACTAAACCTATAAACCCTTACTCTCAACCTACTTGATTTAAATTTTTAGCACTAAAGAATTTAAGGGGAAAACGTAAAATTTGAGTTAGACAAAAAACCTGGTGTGAATAATAGTATGCCATCTCCATTAATGATATCTAGTGAGATCATGTCGCTGAGCGGAAAGGGTTTTTCCCTTTCTAGTATCCTTCAAAAATATGTCTTTTGGAAATCATAGTCCTACAACCAAACTAGTTAAATATGACGATATAACAATAATAAGTATGTATGCAACCTGGGTAATCTTAACTATCCATCAAAGTAGTGGACTATCCATCCTAATGTTTAGTTTTCATAGAGTAAATACCAACTACATGAATGACTTGGGCCTACTAGATATATCAACATTTCTAACAATCATGTTAGAAGAAAACTGAACGGTCAGTCGAAACTTACTATTCCTATGGTCAACTGAACCTAATGGTTTTATGGGCTCACTAATAACCTAACTCATATTTATATATTCCTTTTTTTACGTACACCTACTTTTAGTTTTACTTATGACACAGCCCTACGCACTTGAATTTTGGACTAATATCAGCTAGGAGCTAAAAATTGAAGTATATCGTGCTACCCAACACCAGTCCTATCTAGTTTTCTAATCTCTAAGTCAATTTTTATCCTATCACAATTCATCCAAAAGTGATAAGAACAATAATTTCATCAGTAAAATTTTGGGCTAAATACCATATTTATTTCCTTGAAAACATACTTCTTACAAATGATTTACCCCTTGAAATCTTACTTTTAAAACAAGGAAAATATTGGCCCTCTACTTTACTTAGAATATTTATGCCCTGATATATGCTTCCATAATACCATATTGATGAAGTTCGAAGTCATTTGAGGTCATCGCCTCTCAAAACCATAGGCCATAAGGCCAAAACAATATAAAACCTTCATATTGATAAAAGTGGCAAAGGTATAATTGAAGTTGGGTTTTCGTCATTCTCTAAAATAAGTCAAAACCTTTAATTTTTAAAACACTAGGCCATAAGGCCAAATACATCCACTTCATACTTCTTATAGTGTCAATGTCGAAGTGCATTTTTATAGTTCAAAGGCTTTAAGAGAATAGGGTTCGTGTCATTACTATCAGCATCATTGCCTCATAGAAAATAGCGACCTCATTAGTGCTGAAGTCATTAGGGGCAGCGTCAATGCCGTCTTCGAAACAGTTAAAAGGATTAAAGTCGAAGTCATAAAAACACGGCATCATATACTACTGGCATTATGCCTATAGGGTCAGAATGGTCTCTTAGAAAGTATAGTTTTGAAGTCGTACTAAAATAGGCGGCGTCGTTATTACCACTATCAGTTTCTTCGATAGCATTGGGTTGGTGACACTATTGAAAACATGCGGCATTAGGCCATTTTATATAAAATGCGGCCCTTAAGCCATGCGGCAAGAACCCTGTCAAAGACCGCAATACCGACATCATTGTTATAAACTTCGCTTCTACCACACCAATCCACTCCATATCAATTGAGTATTAATGTCACAAGTATCTCCTGTGACTGATTTTGGAGAGCATAGGTGTGGAGAGATGAAATGCGACATTATGCCTTCGGCATGGCAAAGCCATAAACAACATTAAAATTGAATTTTGACTATTAAAAGTATATTCTTTTTCCCCAATTCCCTTTATTTGTCCAAATCTAATCGGACAAGTTTTCTTTATCAAACCCTTTACCAGAAATCTAAACTAGAGCAGATTTATCAATTTCAAAAACATTTCCAAACCCTTAATATTATATTAATATAGTAATTAAACCCTTCTAACTTAATAATTTAATAACCCTTAATAAACACTTAGAGAAAATCCCTAATTATAATAATAAATTGAATTTTATATATCTTTACCACATGAAAGTTTCGGGGACAAAAATGGTAATTTAATTACTTTTAATAACTAAACATAAAATAAACAATATTCTAGATTTAGAAAAATCATACCTAATTCATACTTGCATGGTAAATTATGAAAATCGAAACCCACTTCTAAAATAATGTTTCTAACATCATGATAAAATTTCAAATCATTTGAGTGTCATATGATAGGTTTTCGAACTCAAACATATCACTAAATTTCATAATTAAATTGTGTAAATTCACCAAAAAGCATATAATCATTCAATCATCGAAAGCATAGCATAGTATCATTATAAGGCTCCAATTTTCCTTTAAAACCAAAAGCATTAATAAAACATGAAATGTACATATATTATTTAGCTTGAATTGATTAAGAAGGTAGAGATTTGTATTTGATTTGGTTTCCTTAGCTTTGATCATGTTTTCCTAGCTTGTCTTCTCTTCGAAATCTTTTTAACAATGGTCGGCCTAAACCCTTGTTTTATTTTCCTTTGTGAATGAGTGAAATGAGGGAGGAAATGAGAATATGGGTTTATGATATGGTAATGTTTTCTTTTTCCATTTTCCCCTCTTTACATCTTTTTTCCTATCATGGTTCTATTTAATCCCATTAGTTCATTAATTAAGGCTCAACCCTTACTAATTATCAAATCTCAATCTTCTTACCATGTTACGTTATCTTATTTAATTTATTTAATTAAATATCCAAAATAATGTTATCAAATTTAAGGGTGTTACAGAATCCATTCCTCAAAGAATGTTGTCCTCGAAATTAGGATAAAGCACACACATCAATCATAAAAGTATAAATGTAAAATATATCATCAAACAAGTCAGGATAAGTGTCCCTAAAGCTACTCTTCGATTCCCAAGTACAGTCTCTCTCATTGTCATTCCACTGAACTTTTGCAAATCCTAGTCCTGCAACCAAACTGGTAAAAATAACAATATAACAATAAAAAAACAATAGGTATGAATTCAACCTGGGTTATCTTGATTATCCATCAAATCGACGGACAATCCGTCCTAATATTTACTTTTAATAGGGTAACAACCAACCTACATGGCTGACAGTGCCTACCAGATATACCAAAATTTTCATCTGGCTGTTAGAAGAAAACTGGATGGTTTGTCCAAATATACTTATCCTAGCGTTTACCTGACTATTTGTCAATCTTATAGTTTTGCTAGGCTTACATGAACCTAAAGGTTTTGCAGCCCAACCTATAACCAATCTTATCTTTATGTATTCCTTTCTGTGCGTAAACTTACATTTAGTATTACCCGTGACATAGCCCTACGCACTAGAATTTTGGACTAATATCAACTAGGGGTTAATAGCTGTAGTATAGGGCGTGACCCTAGACCACTCCCATCTAGTTTTCAAATCTCTGAGTCAGTTTTATCATATCACAATCTATCCAAAAGTGATATGGACAGTAATCTCTTTGGTAAAATTATGCGCTAAATTCCCTTATTATTTCCTTCAAGACACTTTTTCTCATAAATGGTTTAACCCTTGAAATCATATTTAAAGCAAGGAAAATTGTAGTCCTTCATTTTATCTAAATAATTATACAATAATATATATGCTTTACAAAACCATATCGAAGAAGTTCGAAGTCATTTAAGGTCATCGCCTCTCAAAAACATAGGGCATGTGGCTAAAACAATATTGTAACACCCACGTTAAATTACAATTATATATGCAAATAATTTAATTAATTTGTATACATTTGAAATTTTAAAACAAAGAAATGTTTGTAAATAGGGCAACTAATTAATATTATTTGGAATACATATATATTTGTGTAACAAATAAATTAGACAGAGAAATTATATAGAATCAATTAATAGGGAAGACTAATTGACGGTGTTTGTCTAAAAGGGAAATTGATACTCAATTAATTAGTAGAGGTGATTAATTGACAGGAACTGACGATAAAGGGAACATATATTGTAGCAACTAATTGATTTGATTAGAAACAAATATGTTACTGCAGGAGAATAAAATGGGGGAAGATTAATTTATGCAAGTAATTAGTTATCAATTAATAAACATGGAGACTTATGGTAACATGTATAATTAAGATTGTGACTCAAAATTCAAATATAGAATATATGCATGCAATAATTATGGGAATAAAATAAATTAATATGCATATATGCGATGAATTAATATTGTGTTGATTGGCATATTAATTTGGTACGAAATCATAGTACAGGCAGGGATTAATTGGATAGTAAATTAATTCTAGGTATATATGAAATCTATTAATTAGGTGATTAATGGGAGAATCTTATTTAAAAGAAACGTCACATTTAAAAATATATGTTTCCATAGATTACGAGAAAGAAGGGGAAAATGATTAATGAAAAGATTGTTGGAGAATCAATTTGAAATAAAAACAAATGCAGAAGAAAACATATTAATTTAATGTCCATAGACTAAGTGTACGCTTTATATTTTAAGGTTTTATATCTAATGCTTACCACTGATTTGAACCATTATGAATATAGGTGCAGAGCCTCATTTTTATTCTCATTATTTTTCTCTTGTCTATAGAAGCTTTGCAATTTTTCTATCTCTTCTACACTTTCTTAATAACAAAATTTTAGATCTAATTCACACAAATTTAGATCTAAATAGAAAGAGAATGAATTAATTAGGGAACTAGGAATTGGTTCAAATCAGAAGGCTATCCAAAGGTAAAACCCTAGATCTGATTTCTATTTGCTATTTCTAATCCAAATCTTTTCCTTTTCTCTTTCAAGTATTATAGATCTGTAAATATATCATTTGCAATTCCAAATAGGGATTGCAAGAGAGGTGAATATAGATGTTAGGGATAGATCTGAAATAAAAAAAGGGAGATTTGGAAAGCTAGCAATGTAAGTGGATTTATTTATATATCTTTTATGTTTGAGATATATTATCGTTAAATTCCTGTTTATATAATGTTATTCAATAATTAATCCTATTGATTAGGTTATGCTGAACTATAAGGAATTTAAGTTTATTTGCAGTATTAGTATTTATTTACATCAGTTTCTACATTTCGGATTTCTATACAAGCATCATTCTTCTTCTATTTTCTCCTCTTTCTTCGCGTATGGATTAGAATAGATTGAACTTGAATATGGGTTAAATAGCTAAGAATACTGAAATGAAGGAAATAAGATGTAAAGTAATAAATGTTTGAGGAATGGAATTATTGTAATGAATTATGTTAAAATGAGAAAAGTTAATTGATCTAATAACTGGATTTGGGAGTAACTAAAGGGTAAATTGGTTGGTTTAGAAAATATGATACATTTCTATAATAATATTTAAAAGACAACAACGAACATAATTGCTAGAATAAAAGAAAGAAAAAGAGAATTAGTGTAGAATAGAGAAACGCTGTATTTTACACTATTCCAAAATAGTAAAAGAAATATCTAGTAGTTACAGATTATTATTTATAGTATTATTTAATATTAAAATATGGAAAGATTTTTAAATATAGTTTTCATAACCAACCAAATAAAATAGAATTACTTCCAAGAATAGAAGATTATAACGCAAAGTGTGACATGAATTAAGTAAATTATTAGATAAGAACTTGAAGCTGTAAGCGATAATGAACCTAGGTCTGTATTCACTGCACAGACCATTTAAGAAGATAGGTATTATGATAAGTGAATTATATAATATAATAGAATAAAAGAATATTCTATATCATAATAAAAGAAGGCTATTAGAACAGAAAAGAAATGCTGGAATTATGTACAGACTATAAAAGAAGTGAAAACGACAACTACAGGTAGAATTATAACATAGGTTATACTTAAGTCGAAAAAGCTTATTTTGAGACTTTGAATAATTTAATGAGCAATAATAATGATATATTTTTATTTAAATAATTTATATTGAGTCAATAAGCAAATAAAGCAGGAATGATAAAAGAGGCTTATTTTAATGAACTCAAGATTTATATTAAGTTAATTAAGCAAGATAATGAATATGGCTCATGCAAACAGCATTCCCTATTAAATAAATGGAATTCTCACAATAGATAAAGGTGAGACAAGGGCAAGAACATGCTAATTAGGATAAATAAGTAGCCAACAGAATAAGAAAGTAAACTAAATGCAAGTTAAAAGATTAGACTTAGGATCTAATAAAAGAATTGAGATGCGTTTGGAGCAGCCCAAAGGATGAAGCGCCTAACGTAGCAGTTCATCATAGATTTCAACAAAGGAGAAGCACGTCCAACTTAGTTATTTTGGGCTAGAAGAAATTACGAGACTTCAACGGGACATGAGGATACTCTACGATGGCCCTCTGGGTAGGCCTAACGAATCTGTATCCCCAGAGGCAGGTTTATAGGTGTTCCATCAAGAGAGCATGCCTTGACTGCATTTGCATTGTAGGCCTAACGAAGCAGACCTTTGTAGGCAGTCAGAAGGGCTTGGTGTTCAGAGTAGGATATTCATATGTCCGGTACTTATAAGTAAGTTTAAGGATAGTCGCATGCGGATATCATCCAGCATCAAGACCAAGAGCGATTTTGGGAAAAGACTAGAGTTAAACCAACAGTCCAATGATTCTTTCACTATCGAGACATTGGATGAGGGGAACCGCCAATTGGATGTTAGATTATTTGCAGTAGGGCATGGCCACTCAACTCTTTAGAGGTCTTTTTATTAGTTGAGGGGTGACTGCGTGGGGCCATAGCCACGATGAGAAAAGAGACATATCAACTAGAATATATGTATTGTAGGCCTAACAAAGCAGTCCTTTATAGATACAGAAATCCCCAACTGATTTCATACAAGGTAGACCTTGTTGGCAGGATTCAGATAGTAGAAAGAACGATTACGTAGTCCTCAATGTGCGCACTGAGTGGTAAATTATGGATGTCTGAGCATTGGCATAGACTAGTGCGGACGTGATTTACGTTTTCATAGTAAGTAGTGGAGCATCTATATTGTAGGCCTTATGAAGCAGTCCTTTACAGATGTAGCTACGGAACGCTCGTGGAGCAAGACGATGGAGTATCTATATTATAGGCCTTACGAAGCAGTCCTTTAAAGATATAGCTATGGAGCAAGATGATGGAGCATCTGTATTGTAGGCCTTAGTAAGCAGTCCTTTGCAGATATAGCTAAGGATTAAGACAATGGAGCATCTGTATTGTAGGCCTTACGAAGCAGTCCTTTACAAATATAGTTACGGAACACTCACGAAGTAAGATGATGGCGCTCTTCTCGAAGAGGATACAGAAGGTACCATGGGTGGTACCAAGGACCAATATCGTCATTGGGCATATAGCTACATATATGTACATAATAGTATTAGGTTTTAATCTACTATGGAGTAGCTGGGCATGGTTCACGAACAGAGGCGAAAGTATTGTAACCTAATGAACCTAATATAAGAGTAAATGGAAATAAAACGATATATGTAGAATTAAGCCTAGAAGTATATAATTTATTCATTCACCAGAACATTTAATCTGACCCCCTCCTCATAACATCCTACAGATTAGTTAGTTGGCAGAGACTTCTCAGCTTTATGAAACTTTCTTAGAAAGTGTTATCATTTAGGTGAGTATTTACTTACTATTATATTTTAGTCAATTCACCGTGAGATATTTAATTGAGCTCTGATATATTTGTCTTCGCCTATTTGCAGGATACCAAATTCCCAGTTTGGGTTTCACTGGGCTTGGATTTTAGCATTTTTGTGAAATTTTTGAACCCACCGGAATTCGGGTTGTTACAAATATAAAACCTTTATATTGATAAAAGCGTCAAGGGTGTAGCCGAAGTGGTCTTCGCTCTTCAAAAGCAATTAAAACCTTTGACTTTCAAAACACATGACCATAAGGCCAAAAACATCACTTTGAAATTCTCATATTATCGAAGTCGAAGAGCATTTATATAGTTTAAAACCTTTTGATAGAATAGGTTCGAAGTCATTAATGTCGATGTCAATGCTTTAAAGAAAATAGCGACCTCAATAGAGCTGAAGTTACTAAGAGTGGCATCCTTGCCCTCTTTGAAACAGTTGAAATAATTAAAGTAGAAGAAATAAAATGTGGCATCATATACTGCCTATAAGATAAGTGGCCTCATTAGTGCCGAAATAGTCATATCGAAAATATGGGGTCGAAGACATTATAAAACATACGACATAAACAAGTACGGCATCAACCTCTTCGAAGACCATGATGGCGACAACGTCATTACTTGGCTTCCACTTTGACCAAATCCATACACTCCACGTCAATCGAAGTGACATCTAATGCGTTGATCCTGGACAATGTCAAAGTCTATTGGGACGGAGCGCTATGTGTGGCATCATGACCTTCGAAGTGGCGTTACCGTAAATAAGGAGAAAATTAAAAGTAATTGTTTTTCACCCAACCCCAATTATTTGCCAAATTCTTATTGGAAAACACTTTCTTCACCGATAACTTTTCCAGAACTTCCAAGGAGTATATTTTATTGTTTCGAAAGTACCTAGCAAACTATGTAAGTTATAACAATATCTTAATAACTAATCGATCCTTTCTAGCTTAAATAATTAATGATAATTCAAAAACTATCAGGGAAAATCCCCAAAAATAAAATTAACTGTATTTTCCAATATATAAAAATTTAGAAGCCAGAAAATTTATTTTTTATTTCAATAATTAAAACTCGAAACAACCCATTTTCTACATTTAGAAAATTCATGGACAATTAGCTTTGCTTAAACAATTTTGAAATTAAAAACCTACTTCTAAATAATGTATCTAAAATCGTACTAAAATTTCAAGTCATTTTGGTGTCATATGATAGGTTTTCAAACTCTAACATATCACTAAATTTCATGAATAATTTCTATGAACTCACCAAAAAGCATATAAACCTTCAAACTATCATAGTATGGCATAATATCATCAAAACATTTCATATTTTATACTTAAAACTGGAAATAACAATCAAAAATTGAGATGCATCTATTATTCACCTTGTATTGATTAAGAAGGTTGAGACTTGTAGTTAGCTTGATTCCCCTAAGCTTTTACTTGTTTCTTTAGCTTATCTTCTCTTGGTTTCTTTCTAGCAATGGCCAACCTTGGTTTCCTTTATTTTGTGAAAGTGCAAATGAAGTAAAGGAGAAGAAATGTAAGGTTATATGTTTAGGAGATTCATGCTTTTCCAAATTTTCCCTTATCATAATTTCCTCCATTTGATTGATATCCTCATTATTTTTAGTTGTTCGTTCATCAAGGTAGGACCCCTTAGTATTTATCAATTCTTGGTCCCCCTTAGCCATTTACATTATTTTATTATATTTATCCAATTAATTATTCGAAATAATGTTAATTAAAATTAGGTTTGTTACAGACTTCCCTCCTTCAAGAATTTCTTCCTTGAAATTACAACAGAGTACGTGCATCAAACTTAAAAGCATAGATATTAAACATTCCATCAAACAAGTCAGGATAATTGTCCTTAATCATGCTCTCCATTTTCCAAGTACAGTGTCTCTTATTGTCACTCCACTGGAATTTTAGTAATTTGACTTCTTGTTCCTTAGCGTTTCTCATCCTTAGCCACAATACGAACTGTTTGTCTAACTATAGTCATGTCTAACTCCATTACTGAATCTTCCAATGCAGTCGAAGTGATAGTAGTCTATGGATCTTGAACGCACTTCCTTAGATGAGAAATATGAAAAACATTGTGGACTTCTACCAAACTGTTTAACTTAATCCTATAAGCAAGTTTTTAGATCATTTCAATAATAGGAAATGGTCCAAAAAGTCTCGGTGCCAATTTCCTTGATTTCTCGAATCTCACTACACCTTTCATCGATGATACTTTGACGAAAACCTGATCTGCAATTGAGAACTCTAAGCTTTTTCACCTCTTATCTGCATAATTTTTTATCTAGATTAAGCTTCCTTCATTCTAGCCCAAATCAACTCAATCTTTTATGAAGCTTCTCTTACCATATCCGGTCCAAGAACTAATCTATCTCTGGTCTCTAACCAACATACGGGAGATTTACATGGCGCTTCATATAAAGCTTCAAATGGTGCTATCCCTATACTAGTCATATAAATATTGTTATACGAAAACTCAACTAAGTGTAGATGGTCTTCCCATGAGCCACCAAAATCTAGCACATAAGCTCTTAACAATCCTCCAAGATTTGTTAACTCTTTCCGTCTACCCATCGATCTATGGATGTTAAATGGTACTCATCTTGAGCTTGGTACCTAAAACCTCTTATAGAATCTTTCAGAATTCGTTAGTAAATAAAGAATCTCTATCGCTAACTATAAGATAAGGAACTCCATGTAGTCTAACAATATTCTTCATAAATAACTGAGCTAAAACTGATGCCGTTCTTGTCAGCTCAATGGGTATAAAGTGCGCACTCTTAGTTAACATGTCCACTATAACCCAGATACTTTCATTTTCTCTACCGGCCTTGGAAACCAGTTAATAAAATCTATGGATATCTAATTGCATTTCAAAAATGGTATATCTAAAGGTTGAAGCTACCCATCAAGCTTTTGATGTTCGACTTTCACTTGCTGTCAATTTATGCACTACTTTACTCGTAAGCCTACATCCCTTTTCATATATTCCCAGAAGAATATTCTTCTCATGTATTGATACATCTTCGTTCCCCCCAGATGAATGGTGAACTTCGATCGATGACATTCCATAAGAACTTCTTTCCTTAGGTCACCAACCTTCAAGTCCAGCCTTTCACTTGCTGTCGATCAATTTGATGGTATTCCCCAAAGACTTTCACTTGCTGTCCATTCTAGTCAATATAAAATCCTTCAAGTCTTCAATCCCAGCTCCACCTTTTAATCATCTAGTTCTTTTAGCTTGTAATGGATCATCTCTTTTCTTAGAAGCGATTTCGTCGACCAATACTAGTCGAACTTCTAAATAAGATAACATTGCGGTATTCTGACTAGAATTGGCAGTCGATCATAACTGCACTCTACAAGTAGTTAAAGCTTCCAAATCTTTCCATTCAACCAACATAGCCAACACCACATTCTTATGTTTCCTACTAAATGCGTCTACCACATTGTTTCCTTTCCCTAATGTGTACTCAATTCCAAAATCATAAGCAGCTAAAAACTCTAACCATCTCCACTATCTCATATTTAACTCCTTCTGAGAGAATAAGTACCTTAAAGACTTGTGATCCATATACAACTCGATATCATTCTTCCAAGAGGTAATGTCTCTATACCTTCGAAGAAAATATTACAATAGCTAACTCTAAGTCATGAGTCAAATATCTAATTTCGTGCGGTCTGAGCTGTCATGAAGCATATGCAATTACTTTCCCCTTTGCATCAACACAGCCCTAGGCCTGTTCCACATGCAACAATATACACCATGAAATCTTGAATTTCATCCGGAACAGCTAACTCATGCGCGTTGGTGAATAAAAGTTTCAAAATCTAGAATGCATCCTCACATTTATCAGTTCAAACATACTTCACGTCCTTCCTTGTTAGCTTAATCATCAGTGCTGCTATACGAGAGAAATCCTTAATGAATCTCCGGTAGTAGCCAGCTAATCCAAGAAAACACTTTATCGGGATCACCATCTCTGGTATCTTTTGGTTATTTATAGCTTTAGTTTTTGGTGGATCTATTGATAACCCATTTTCTGAGACTACATGACTGAGGAACTGCATTTCTTTCTTCCAAAAGTGACATTTTGAAAACTTTTCTTTCAGTTGATGTTGTCTTAATGTCTCTAGCACTATTTTAAGATGAGTATAATTGGTCTCTTTCATTCTTAGAATATATCAAAATGTTATCTATAAACACTAACATAAATCTATCCAAATGCTCTCGGAAGAACCGATTCATCAAATCCATAAAGTAAGCAGGCGCATTGGTTAATCTAAAGGGCATGACTAGCCGTTCATATGAACCATATCTTGTTCGAAACGCTGTAAATGGAATACCGTTCTCTACCACTGTCAATTGACGGAACTCTCTTTACAAATCCAATTGAAAAAATACTCTAGTTCCACTCAACTAATCAAACAAATCATCTATTCTCGGCAACGGAATTCTCTATTGTCTTCATTCAACTTACGATAATCAACACACATCCTCAATGACGCATCCGGATTCTTCACCAACACTACGACCGCTTCCCAAGGCGAACTGCTTGGTCTAACAAACTCTTCCCTTCTAAGTCCACTAGCTTTAACTCCTTCATCACGGTAGATGTCATCCTGTTAGATGGTCTACTTACGGATTTAGCTCCGGGTACAAGATATATTTGAAACTCAATAGCTTGTTTCAACGGTAGTCCTGGAACAGGCTCAAAGACATCTGCAAATTCTCTTACTACAAAAACTCACCTTCCTCCTCCATTACACCCAACAGAGCACAAACATCAAAAATTCGGGTTTTTTTACTGAGTATATAATTCTGTAAGTATTATAAGGGTGTCTACGTGATATTTTTCTATCATGGCAAAATATCCTTGCATCGTTTTACTTAACCAGTCCATACTCAAAATATTCCCAAAGCATATGAAATAAAACATATGCAAACTACAAGAAAATATACGACCTAATAATGTAAACTCTAAATGATCGCATCTCATCCCTAAAGGTGTATGTCCTCTTATCGGATTCGCAACCCTTAAGGAAGTAACTAGGTATGAGGATTATAGGATAAGCTTATCTACAAAACATCAAGATATAAAAGAACATGATGCACTGGAATCAAATAATGCTCTAATAGGTACACCATGAATCAAAAGTGTACCTTCCATCATAGCTTTCCCTTTCTCCTTGGCTATTGGTATCAAGGTAGCTGGTTCCAATGCAAACACATTTCCCTTCTTAGCTTTAGCTGATTCCTTGCATTAGTTCTTATGATGACGAATCTGATCGCAGTTGAAAACTTAATATTATTCCCTCCAATAAACGTCATTTCATCTCCTGAACAACACTCGTTCGCAAAATCTTCTTTCTTGTCACACTTGTAGCACACAACATTTGCATTTTTTCTTTGCTGCTCTGCCCATCTGAGCTCCTTTCTTATGAAATAACTTCCTTGTAACATCCTCTGTCTAGAGGCCCAAAACTAAGCGATACAGATGCTGCAGTCATCTATAGTATTAGCTTACAGCGACTAAACACGGCTATGTTAAATGTATCTATATATCAGAAGCACTTGAATATGAAACAAATCATCGATTTCAAAACAACTTTTCTTCATTACATTTAAAATAGATGTTCCATATTCTTAATACATAATCCTAATAAGTTCCCAGGCATAGGTAAAATATACTTAATACAAAATATGCCAAGAGTGGTATATGAAGCAATCCTCTTGGATGATCAAAGTCATAGAATCATAATAGACTTAATACAAAACACATCAGAAATAAATCAAAACATAAAACAAAAACTGCAGCTCCTAAATAGCTATATGTTTGCCTCCTACAAGCCTCCGATAGCTTTATTCGTCATCCTACTAAACCTGAAAAAGACCGTAACCTCTCAGCCTACTCGAATTAATTTTAAGCACCCGAGAGTTTAAGGAAAAAACTTAAACTTTGAGTCAGACATAAAGCCTGGTATGAACAATATTATACATCCCTGTTTTATATGTTATGTGAGACCACGCCGCTTAGCAGAACGGGTTTTCCTTCACTATCATCTTTTTAAATTATATCTTAGCAAAACCTTTTCCCTGCACCAAAACTGGTTAAATACTGTAAAGCATCATTATGTAAACATACATAAGTATCAGATAATAATGAACTATCTGTTCAAACGCATAAGTTTTGTTTGGATAACTTTCAACATTTGGCTGACTCGGGCCTACCAGACCATATAATCAAAATTAATCTAACACATGTTAGTTATTCTTCTTCTGTACGGTCTACCTTAACTATTTTTAAATACTTCACTTCTAGACGGTCTGTCACTAACTATCTGTTAAATACTTCGAATTTGGATGGTCTGTCCCTAACTTAATCATCTCCCAGGTCTTTATGATCCTAATGGTGTTTCGGGCTCGCCAATAACCTATCTATATACAAGCATATATTTCCTTCGGTGTGTAATCATAATTTTATTCTATCTATGACCAAGCCTTACACATTGGAATTTTGGGCAGCAATTAGCTGGGGCTAATAGCTAATGTATAAGGAGCGACCCCATACAAGTCCCATTTGGTTTTCTATTATTTGAGTCATTTTCACTTAAGGATCCCCTCCCATAATTTCCCATGAAAACATTTTCAAAATGATTTAAAACCTTTAATCAAACAAGGAAAATATATATTCTTTATGCTTTACTCAAAATCACATTACCATGTAATATATATATATATATATATATATATATATCTTCTTTACTCAAACCTTAGTTGATGAAAACATTTAAATATTTGAAAGTTCTCCTTTCTAAATCTTTGAAAGTACATCTTTCCAAAACCAGGTGTAAACCTTTTAATTGTCTAGGCCAATATGCCAAAACCTTACCTTTCAAAACCATTCATCAAACCTTTCAAAACCATTGAAAAGCAAACCTTTCTAAAGCAATGAAACTTTGGACATCCTTCTTTAAAATTCACTTTAAAACATTGCCTTAGAAAAACATTGGAAAACCTTCCATCTCTAATCTTTCGAAACCATTGAACTAAAACCTTTCGAAGTCATTCGATAAACAAACCTTTCAAAATCATTGAACTAAAACCTTTCGAAGTCATTCGATAAACACACCATTCGAAATCATTGAACTAAAACCTTTCGATGTCATTTGATAAACAAACCTTTTGAAATCAATGAACTAAAACCTTTCCAAGTCATTCGATAAACAAACCTTTCAAAATCATTGAATAGGCAGCTTTTTGAAGGCTTACTGGGTTCAATTTATAACAAGTGGAAAATCTACTTTTAAAACCTTTTGACTTCATTGGAAGCAACCTTTCAGCTTTTTCAAAAGCTCTGCTTTGAAAGTTTTACTTAACTTTTAAACAATAGGCTTCAGCCATTAAAATAACTCCTTCAGACGCTGGAGTTATACTTCAATTAGAAAAACAAAGATAAGTTAGCTAATTCGAAAGCTTTCTTTCGAAAGCATGGAGAAGCGGCTATTTTAAAACAAGTAAACCTTTCGACTTTGTTGGAAGGTTTAAAAACAAAACAATAACAAGGAGGTAGTAACCTTTCTACTTTGTCGAAAGGTTTTAAATACCTTTATTTAAAATACTTGACCAGGCCGAAAGCAACTAAGTCGAAAGCCCCTTTCGAATGCAAGTAGGTGAAAACTTTTGGTTTATAAGACAAACATACCCCAACCTCTTTGGCCATCAACCTTACGACTAAGAACCCTTCGACCTTGTCCAATTGACTACGTACCAAGTAATTGGATACCATATGCATTGGTTTAACCTGTCGAAAGCTATGAACCTCTCGACCTTGTCGAAAGGTCTGGGTCGGACGGTTTAATGTCGTAAAAGACTGAAACATGCTAAAAGTATGACTTCTTTGTTTTTTACTTAAAAATGATAACTTTTCAATACCTTTGTTTGTCAAATTCTTATTGGTTAACCAATATTTTTCACAAAAGTGCTGCCACTATTTTTAGAATTAAATAATCATTTTATTTTATAAAATGCCCCTTCTCCTTAATTAAATATATAAAACATTTAAGTCTCATACATTAAATAATTTTATATATTCATCAAAACACTTAGCAAAAATCTAGAAAAATCCCAAAAATCTATTTTAATATGTTTTCCAACATATAAAAATTTCAAACCCAAATAATAAATATTTAATCGTAAATAATTTATAACCCAATAAACCATTTTCTTCACTAGAAAATTAATATAAAATCCACATAAATTCAGAAAATTATGAAAATTGAAACCCACTTCTAAAATATCATTTCTGACCTATATTTATATTTTTAAGGCATTTGGATGTCGTTTAATAGGGTTTTTATGTCAAACATATTATAAAAACTAACATGAACATATATAATTCGTCAACATGCATGTATATAACTTTAATCATAAAAACATAGCTTAAACTTGCTAAATCATTTCGGATCTAATCTTAAAATCAAAAAATATAAGAAAATGGGATGAAGTAATTATTCACCTTAGGTTTGAAATTAAAAGATGTGAGATTTGATGTTGAATTAATTGATTATCTTCCTTCTCTTGAATCCTAGCTTTATCTTTCTCTTAAGAACAATAATGGTGGCTGACCTTGGTAAAATTTTAGTTTTAATGAAAATGAAATAAACGTGGGTTTCATTTCCTAAGGGTTTAGGGTATAAGCCTTTCCTATTTCTCATATTGCCCTTACTCATTCCTAACACATTAGTTCAAATTGTTTAATTGATTTATAATTAACATGGCACGACTACCCTTAATTTAATCAAGTCTCAACCCATTAATCTTCACATTTTTTTATTTAATTTACCTAATCAATTATTCTAAATAATGTTATTAAAATATGGGGTGTTACGGACTCCCCACTTCAAGAATTTCGTCCTTGAAATTAAGACAAGGTACACAACAAAACAATCAAAGGCAAAACGCACCATCAAACAACTCTAGATAAGCATCTCGAACTCTGCTCTTAGTCTTCCAAGTACGGTCTCTAACATCGTCACTCCACTGAACCTTTACTAACCCGACTTTCTTGTTCCCCAACTTCTTCTCATCTCTAGCCATAATCTAAGTCGGCATTCTAACTATAGTCAAACCAGCTCTACGACTAAATCTTCTAATACTGTGGGTGCTATGGTAATCTCCGGGTCTCTAAAACACTGCCTAAGATGAGAAACATGGAATACATCATAGGCTCTAGCCAAACAGCTCGGTAACTCTACTCTATAAGCGAGTTTTTCGATCCTCCCAACAATACGGAAGGGTCCAACGAATCTAGGTGCTAACTTTCCTGATTTCCCAAATCTAGTTACAGCTTTCATTGGTGAAACCTTAATAAATATAGAGAATTCCAAATATTTCCTTCTTCTATCAGCATAACTTTTCTGCCTAGACTGAGCTCCTTTCATCCTAGCTCGAATCAACTCAATCTTCTCTGCGGCTTCTTTCACCAAATTCGGACCAAGAACCAACTTATCCCCGGTCTCTAACTAAAATACGGGAGATTTGCATGGCCTTCCATACAAAGCTTCAAACGGTGCCATCCCAATACTAATCTGATAACTATTATTATACAAGAACTTGACTAAATGAAGGTGATGCTCCCATAATTCCTCGAAATCCAATACATAAGCTCTTAACAAATCCTCCAAGACTTTGTTTACTCTTTCCGTTTGCCCATGAGTCTATGGATGGTAAGTGGTACTCATATTGAGCTTGGTTCCTAATGCTTCTTGTAGATTCTTCCAGAAATCACTAGTAAATAAAGAATCTCTATCACTGATGATACTTTTAGGAATTCATTGTAGTCTAACTATATTCTTTATAAACAACTTCGCCAAAATAGGGCCCATCCTAGTTGACTTTACAGGAATGAAATGGGTACTCTTAGTCAGTCTATCTACAATGACCCATATGCTTTCATTTCCTCTACTAGATCTTGGCAACTCATCAATGAAATCCATAGAGATAGAATCTCACTTCCACAACGGAACTTCTAACGGTTGAAGCAATCCACTTGGCTTCTGGTGTTTAGCCTTTGCCTGTTGGCAATTCAAGCACTGCTTAACACATAAACCAATGTCCCGCTTCATACCTTCCTAGAAGTAACTTCTCTTCACATCTTGATACATCTTTCTGAACTTCCTTTGAACTTCGAACGATGACATTCATCCAAAACTTCCTTCATCATGTCTCCTACATTCGGAACACACAACCTTCCTTTCTTTCTCAACCACCCCTTCTGGTCAATACTGAAATCCATTAAGTCATCGCTCTATGTTCCTTCCCTTAACTTCCTCATCCGTTCAGCCAAAACTAGATCCTCCTCTTGTCTAGAAGCTATCTTCTCAACCATTACCGATCGAACTTCTAAGCAAGACAGTACAACAATTCCTACACTAGAACCTGCCTCAGATCTATACTGCACACTACAAGCTGATAGCGCTTCCAAATCTTTCCACTCAGTAATCATAGCAAATACTGCATTCTAATGTTTCCTGCTAAGTGCATCCGCCACCTTATTTCCTTTCTCGGGTGTGTGCTCAATTCCACAACAATAAACTCCAACCACCTCTGCTGCCTCATGTTCAGCTCCTTCTGAGAGAACAGGTACTTTAACGACTTATGATCTGTATCAAGCTCAAATCGCTCTCCCAAAATATAATGCCTCCACACCTTCAAAGCAAATATAACGGCAGCTAACTCCAAATCATGCGCTGGATACCTAACTTCATGTGGTCTGAGCTGTCTAGAAGCATATGCAATCACTTTACCTCTTTGCATCAACATAGCTCCTAATCCAGTTTCACATGCATCAATATAAACAACCAAATCTCCATTCCCCTCCGAAATCATTAACATCAGTGCATGGGTTATTAAGTGTTTCAAGCTCTAGAAGCTTCGTCACACTTATCAATCCATACAAAATTCACATCCTTTCATGTAAGCTTCGCCATCGGTGCAGCTATCCGTGAAAAATCCTTTATAAACCTTCGAGAATATCTAGCCAATCCAAGAAAACTCTTTATCTTGGTCACTGTCTGGGGTCTCTTCCAAATATTCTCCACCTCGATCTTAGTTGGATCTACAGACAACCATTTCTCTGAGACTACAAGACCAATAAAGTTCACTTCCTTCTCCCAAAAATGGCACTTCGGAAACTTAGCTTTCAACTGATGCTTCCTTAATGTCTCAAGCATAACTCTAAGATGAACTTCATGCTCCTTCTCATCCTTAGAGTATATTAGAATATTATCTTTGAAGACCAACACAAATCTATCCAAGTGCTCCCAGAAAATTCGCTTACTCGAATCTACAAAGAATGCTGGCACATTAGTTAGTTCGAATGGCATAACTAGCCATTCGTACGATCCATACCTTGTTCCAAATGCCGTCAAAGGAATATTATCCTTTGCCACTCTAAGCTGATGAATTCATGTCACTAAATTCAACTGAGAAAATACCTTGGTTCCACTTAACTGATCGAACAAATCATCAATTCTCGACAATGGATATTGGTTCTTTATCGTCTTCTTATTCAACTTACGATAATCGATACATAGCCTTAGCGATCCGTCCGGTTTCTTAGCAAACACTGCGGCAGCTCCCCATAGCGAACTACTCGGTCGAATAAAATTCTTTCCTTCTAAATCCACTAACTGCAGCTTCAAATTTTACATCTCTGTGGGTGTCATCCTGCTTGGCGGCCTACTGACAGGTTTAGCTCTAGGCATTAAATCAATCCAAAACTCAATGGCTCGTTTTGGTGGCAGTCCAACTACCGGCTCAAACACGTCAGCAAAATCTCTAACTACAAAGACTCGATGCAACTCATCCTCCAACTCCAAAATACCCAATAAAGCATTCACTTTCCAACTAAGGTTCCCTACGGTATAAACTATCTGATCGCTACAATCCGGGTGACTAAGTGATATTTTTCTATCAGGGAATAATATCCTAGCATCATATTTACTTAACCAATCCATCCCAAGGATAATCTCAAATCTCACAAAATCAAACACATGAAGAAAAAAAATCAAAAGTACAGCCTAGCAAATCAAATTCCAAATCATCACATCTCATCCCAAGTGTCGCATACCCTTCTATCGGATTTGTAACCCTTAAGGAAGTAACTAAGTATGAAGGCTCTAGATTGGGATTATCTACTAAACATCGAGAAAAAAAATGTGATGCACCGGTACCAAATAGAACGCTAACAGACATACCGTGAATCTATAGCGAGCCTCCTAGAATAGCCTTCCCTTTCTCATATACAACTGGCCTTGATGTTGCGGGTACCAATGCATAAACTTGCCCCTTCCTTCAGGCTCCTTGCATTGGTTCTTATAATGGCCGATCTGATCACAATTAAAACATCAGATGTTCTTCTTCCCAATCATTTCCTTGCTCCAATTTAGTGAACTTCCTAACCAATGCCGACTGCGCCATCACCGACAAAAACCTTTCTTGAAACCTTCTCCTAAACTCCACCCAAGTCGTGGTTTCCTCATCAACACCCACTACAACAGCATTCCACCAAAATAGAGCAACTCCGTGAAGATGTCTTGATGTTAATCTCCTATTCTGCTCATCATTCAATCCTAGATCAACAAAAATCCTTTCGCAATGCAACAGCCAGTTTTCAACCTCAATCGCATCTTTAATTCCAATGAACAGCTTCGCTCCAAGTCTGATATAGCCTTTGCTCAAGTTAGCATGCCGGTGACCATTGGAGCTTCCTGAACTCCACCTCCAATAGCATTTCCTCCGACAACTCCAACTGCAATTCAAGCTTGCATCATATTTATGAAAAACTAATACATGGCTCCCATGTCCACTTGGGGAACCCCATCACCAACACTTTCAGCTGGAGCCTAACCTAGACCTCTTCTACCATTTGGTTGGGAATTTCCATTAGTGGTGGTGCTATCTCCTCTAAGATTAACTCTTCCTCTTCTTCCTTCCATATCTGTATTCAAGCTTCGTGAGATACAGATAAATAGCCTAACTAGATAGGAGTCTAGAGATATAGCATATACTTATATATAACAATCACAAGTATGTTACTATAGCGTTATCCCATACCCAATCTTAACTGATTACTAAGGATTATGATTTTATAAACCGTTTTTTAGTTCAAGTAATTCATAAACCATGCTCTGATACTAAGCAGTAACATCCCTTATCTCGAGGCCTAAAAATAAGCGCTAAAGATGTTGCAGTCATCTATAATATTAGCTACCGACAACTAAATGCGGCTAAGTTAATAGTATATATAATATTAGAAGCACTTGAATATGAAATAAATCACAGATTTCAAAACAAATTTTCTTCATCATTTAAAACAAATGTTTCATATTCTTAATACATAACCCCAATACGTTCCTGGGCATAGATAAAATATATTTAATACAAAATACGCTAAGAGCGTTATATGAAGATACCACCTTGGATGATATGAGTCATAGAGTCATTTTAGACTTAATACAAAACACGATGGAAATCCATCAAAACATGAAACAAGAACTGCAACTCCTAAATAGCTATCTCTTTGCCTCTTACAAGCCTCGGTAGCTTTATTCGTCATCTTACTAAACCTAAAAAAACCTTAACTCCTCAGCCTAATAACTAATTTTGAGCACCCAAGAGTTTAAGGGGGGAACAAAAACTCCGAGCCAGACATAAAACCTAGTGTGAATAATACTATATGTTCTGGTTTTATATGTTAAGTGAGACCACGCCGCTTAGCAGAACAGGTTTCCCCTCACTAACATCCTTTTAAAATATATCTTAGCAAAACCTTTTCCCTGCAGACAAAACTGGTTAAATACTATAAAGCATCATTATATAAACATACATAAATATCAGGTAATAACGAACTATCTGTTCAAACACATAAGTTTTGTTTGGATAACTTTTAACCATTAGCTGACTCAGGCCAACTAGACAATATAATCAAAATCAATCAAACACATATTAGTTATTCTTCTTCTAGACTTTCTACCCTTAGCCATCTGTTAAATACATCACTTGTGAACAATATGTCCTTAACTATCTGTTAAATATTCGCTTTTGGATGGTTTGTCATTAACTTAATCATCTCCCAGGTCTTCCTTGTAACGTTTAGGATTTTCGACTTTCGAAAATCGACATTAATACGTCCACTGTATCAACTGCCGAGCAATCGAAGGCCGAAAAACCGAATTGTTAGGGTTAAAGAAGAAGAGGTAGAAGAAGAAAGAAAGAAGAAGCAACAGAAACAATATCAGAATCTCACAATCGCAGCGGGACAACATATAATATATCAATAAATAATCTTTAAAACAAAGAATCATATCTGTTATTACATTACACCACATTACATTATCAGAGTTTACAACAACAAACAGTGGAAAAGAAATACTATATAGTAGTTGATACGCCATGCCATCCAGCTTGCTCCTGATCTCCACAGCAACTCCTGAATTCCAGAATATCATGATAACCTGACTCTGGACTGCCCGTGTGGAAAATGATGGGCACCCAGAGTTTAGGAAGGAAACAATAAACTCCAGGTCAGTCATGAGACTGGTGTGAGAACTTAAAACAGTTATTCTTTAAACAAACAAATAAAGAAATATTTTTATATACATCCGCAATGCTTTTAGAAAATGTAACTACCATAAGGCCTTCCGCACACACACACACACACAATGCAAACGCAGAATCAGAGGAGATTTCTCCTTATGATAGTCAAACATGCTTGATACGCAAATTTCTTTGATATTATTATTATAAGTGCGAAGTGTAGGAAAACATTTCAAAAGTATGATATAAATCGTAGCTAACATAGACATTCCGAACAATGCCTACTATAGCGACCATCTAAACAGTGGTGACCACCATAAGTAAATGGCAGGTTCTACAACTAAAACCGTATAGGGCTCGTATTGTTTCTTCGGATTTCCAACAAATGGTCAGGCCAAGGAACTTCCTATTGCCACATGGGTACGCCTCTGGAAAGACGCCCCGAGAACCTAACCGGATCTCTGCCAACACAAGGTCGGGTTACCTCTAGGTAGGTAACAGCTGACACGAGTATGCCATCTCCCAGTCGTAACCGACCTAAATCCGGATTCACCAACAACCACAAAGAAATAAATTTGCAGCAACCACATAGGTTAAGTATTTGGGCTCCATACCATAATACCACCTCTATCCAGAAGGAAATGTACATACCCTATGGGGGCGCTATCCCCAAATAACCTTGCTGCATTCTTCCTGCTTTGACCATTTTCGGGGTGTGAGGTCTGACGAAGTCTTGTCCACAAAGCTACGCTTTTCATAAAAGCCATGCTTTGATCAACTAATGATCAACAACACTCAGCTTGCCACGTTACCAAATTGGGAATGTATCACTAGTAACCATCAACTACATAACCTCTGAGCTCGTACGTCTCAAAGAAGGGTGTTAAGCTAAGAGAATAAATTCTCCGCCACCAACAGAAATGTATTTGATAGAAACCAGCTTTACATCTCAAATTGTAACGTCAGACACACATCTATACAAGTCCGTTCCGGGATCGAACAGAACCGAAGGCACTTCCAAAGAAGCCCTTGCAAATCGGTATATTCACTAATCACGTCCGGAATTCCCATCACAGAGGGTGATAAAATCTCTATATCGGGGATCAGCCGATGCAGAGTAATTCGACGGTAATCCTTCCGTTTTTGAAAATATCCGGTCTTCAACACCGGTCTTCAAATGCTATCCATTACGACATATCACTATTCGGAATGGGATTTATGACCCAAAGGTCCTCTCCCGGCTAAACCGAATAACGAGCGCTTATTTTAAAATAAGTGTAGCATTCAAATTCAAGCAAATCACAACAAATACCCATTTAAAGGTAAATATTGATAGTCGGTTATTTAAATATCAAATAGATATGCACAACATCACCAGATTCCAAATAATTTCCAAATTATTTATTTTCCAAAAATATCTTTACAAGATATATTTTCCCATACTTCAACCATTTGAAAACAACTTTCAAATCATTTTTCACCTTTACCACTTTTGAACACAAATTTTCAAATCATTTTCCTTACGCGGAAACACTTTCAAATATTTATTCATTTTCATTTCAAAATGGTTCATTTAAACCAACTAAATAAACCCTTACCGATTTACTTCAACTTTACGCTCCAAATCCTTAAATTTATTTCCACACTTTAAAAATAAATCAATGTTTATTTTTAAAACAATTTTCCCTTTCCTTTATAGATTCCATGGTGAATTCACATTTCCAAAATATCCATTAATATACGATTCTCAAATCGATTTGAAATATTCACTTTTGATTTATCTTTAAAAGATATAATCTCAAAACATTTCACTTCATATTGGAAAACATTTCCATACTTATTTAATAATAAGTAATTCACAAATACATTTAATTTCAACATTTGGAAAATATTCGATATACTTAAATCACAATTAAGTATATATTTTATTCTTTAAGGAAAACATTCTCTTAAACACATTCATTTGAGTCAAAACGAATGTTGCGTAAAACATCGTTACGACAACCCAAAATAACCAGTATAGGGATTCGAAATTAAGGTAGATATATAAATCTCAATACTATATAAAATATTTCCTTTCTAAAGTCATTTACTATAACAACAGTGTTATAGTCCACCATTCCCTTTTTATTTCTCGAAAACGTCTATTTCAACAATGAATGTTGAAATCTATGATTTCGATCCTTAACACATTTTAAAACAACTTCAAACCGTTTAAATTCTATTTAAAAGATCACTTCCTAAAACATTTCTTTGATATATTTTTCACTTGTTCAAAATCCTGAATATAAATCATTTACCAAATTCAACACTTCTACATATTTAATTAAAGGATTATCCACTGTCAAAAATAGCGGATATACCTCCTTTAATAAGCTTTCATATTTACTTATCAAATTCAATTGGTTTTGGATTTATAAAACAACGTTTATAAATTCACATTTATATATATTTTATAAAAACTTCAACTTATAAAATTCCTTAATTAACAAATTCTATTTATATCTCATTTAAATGCCAAAATCCAATTTATAAGTTAATTACTTATAAATCTTTTATTTTTCAAAATCTATTCATTTTATAACTTTACAATTTATAAATCTATAATTTTCATTCACTTATGAAATCCATTTATACTTCATTTTAACATTTATAAAAACTCGTTTTATAATTCCAATATTTTTAATTTATAAATATCAATTTTTATAAATCTTTTATATAAACCATTTATAATAATTCAAAATCCCAATTTAAACCATTTTACAAGTTAATCAACTACTTATTTCAAAAATCACATTTCGGTTATAATTCACAAAAATCATAATTTTTATAACATAAAAATTATAACGTTTATTTATTTAAAATGAATCAATTCCAAAATTCCAAAAAAAAAGTATACTTTCAAAAATCACTTGAAAATCCTTTTAAATTCGAAATCGTTACTTTAACATTTTTAAAACTCCAAAAATATAGGCCCAATGCTGCAACAACACCAATACATCAACCACGGCATCCAAACATCATATATCAATATGATAACAGAATATATCGCAGATATCTGTAAGTAAATCAATACTGTTGAGGAATCCAGTTGGATCCCTCCAACATGTTTCCCTGCATCCACAGATGTTAGCACAATACCAATCCGTTTCAAGATGGGATATCGCGGTACATGGGTTTATATAAAATATTATCCGCTATTATAAAGCGCAATAGGGTCTCATCCGCTATATAATGCGGGAAAATCAACTCCAAGGACATATATAATACTAATTCCACTTCAAGGTGGAATATCGCGGTATATGTGTTTAATAAATAACATCCGCTTAATATACGGCGTATAGGGTCTATTTCAATACAATAGATAACAATTTATCATTCAATCACACAATCAAGCAATTTTAAATCTAACTATTTAAAATTTAAATCGAAACAAATTCGATTGAGTGAGAAGTTCTCACCTTGTTTTTAATAATAGTTGTAGCGTTTTGTTTCGATACCTAAAATTTACACTAGCTCCAATCAATCCCAATCCAGCTCCATCGCGTAGTGTTCGTCAATACGAAGCCAATGCAATTCTTTTCGTCATTTTTCGACCTCATATGAAAAAGTTATGAAGTTACAAAGTTTATACGATTTTAAATATATAATAATTTACAACTTTATTATTATTATTATTATAACCTAGATTCAATCTCGGCCATCCATCCTAATGCCCTAGATCCAGGCCGCACGCATCTTTCTTCTTCCCCAGGTGAAAATCACGTACGTGAACCCAACTAGCTGCCTTCCTCTTCGAATTTTCGCACTCCAATCGAACATCTTCACGTTGATCAGGAACTTCCACACAACTGCCCTCGACGAGAGCTACCCACGGCCAGAGCATAGGCGAGCTCGGCCCCCCCTTTCACGTGAAAACACGTGCACAACCCTAAACGAACGCGGCCAGATTGTGGCGTCCACGATGAACTCCAGGTGATCTCCGCCGTTGGATGTGAAGTACTCGGCGTGCTCTACGTTTTGCTAGTTGGGAGTTTCTGTTAATTTTTCACGGATTTGAAGAAAATGAGGGAGGAAGAGGAACAATTTTTGGCCATTAATATTGAAAGTGGCGGCTGAAGCTCCTAGGGTTAGGGTTTGTGTAAAATGCGAATTATGGTGGCGTTTTATAGAAAATTGCAAAACACTATTCATCCTGAAATTTTGCGAACTCCAAACGAAGCGTGCCGCTTGGCATTTATAATGTTTTACCCCTATTCTGAACGCAATGGAATATATATCGGAGGCCAATTCGATCATATTTGAAAGATAGGTTTTTGAATCGACTATTTAAATTTAAAAATTCACTCAAACCGATTTCTACGCGTTTTAGCTTGCCTCGGACAAACCGTAAATCCGATGGACACGAAATTTAAAACCTTACAATAATTTGACATTACGGATCCAATGAAACTAGTTTCGTCAAAATCCAAGACTTTTTGAAAAATGGCTATTTTTACTCGTCAATTAAATATTAAAATATTCAATTTCTACAGTTTGACTTTTAATTCGATTTTAAAAGTTCTATAACATCATTCTAACTCCAATATGATTCAATACAACTTTATAAATCATTTTTAATCACATTGAACCCAATTTTCAATTATTTCTGTAATTTCAAATATTAAATTATCGATTTAATTATCCAATTAAGTCTAGATATTCGAAATAAAATTTATTTGACTTACAAATTTTACTTGTTAATATTTAAAAATCAATTAAATATACAAATTTCCAATTACAGGAATTTTGGGTCGTTACAAACTTCCCCCCTTAAAAGAATTTCGTCCTCGAAATTGCCAAGTAAGAAAAATTCATAGAATCCATTAACTTTTCCCAACCATTTGTTCAAATTAGATTTCAAATTCACTTAAACATTTTAACTTTTCCAAAATCCATAGTTAAACTTGTTATAAAAACTTTACTAAGTTTTCAAATCATACTTAGTTATCTTTTCAGAACTAACTATATCGTTTAACTTTTCACTCCAAAATCAAAGTTATAGTTTTCAAAAATTTCCAATTTTCAAGAAAATATTCTAACGCCTTAAATTTTCGAAAAATTTCGCCATAACCTCCTTTGCGCGGCTCGATCCGAAAAAAGATGGCAATATATATATCACAAATATACATCTCATCAAAGTAATGAGGCACCCCGTAGGGAAAAAAGTGTAAAAGTACGATATGTAATCCGAGATATGTACTATATATATTATTAGCGAGCATATACGGCTAATATAGCGTGAAAGCGAGCTCCAAATGCGAAGCAAGCGCAATCCACACCTACTGAACACTCAACAATAATGAGAAACATGCATATATGAAAGTAATATCAATATACAACGTATACCAGTACAACAACTACATATGCCAATATAGCAAATGCAACAAAAGGCAACAAATCCAACCATTAAACAACTATCATCCAACAACAATTCCAATCATCAAATCAATATACATTCACTTCTCATTAATGCTCAATGAATTGGTTTTTCATTTAATCACATTTCATTCATTAACATTGGACTTTACTAACATTCATTTATTCATTTTCAATTAGTTTATATTCACTAATCTACATTCAAGTTAGTTCACTTCAACATTCAAATCAAATTACAAAGCTTTCCATTTATCAATTTAATTTCATTAATACTTAATGAATTACATATAATTAACTAACAATCATATAACAACCAAATCATAACCAAATTGTTAAATTCACATTCAATTTGGTTTAACACTTTTAATTTCCAATTGGTTTAATATCTAATTGAATTTTCTTTCAATTATTCAATTTTTTTTCAACTTCATTAGCTTCTAATGAATTAACACTCACGTTTTCACATTTAACAAGTTATACAACTTATTTAAACTTCAAAGTTATTCTATATAATCACTTCAGTTCAATTTCCATTTCGATAGCTCATCTAATCCAAATCAATTTATTTAACCTTCGTTTAGTTAAATTTCAAATCATATGTTTCATTATGCCAGTTCAAATTTATTTCAACTTTACCAAAGTAAAATCTTTATTATTTCATATTATAAGTCCAAAACTTGATTACTTATATTCAACAATTACAGCTTGGATTTTAATTTTCAAATTTGTTTATCACAACAAAACTTCAATTTTCAATTTACTATGGTAACAAATCCATCACACAGAAACTTGAAAATGATACTGATGATGCTGCAGTCATCACCCTTATTATTTCCCAGCAATAGTAGTGAATTGAGTGCTTAATATTCTTTCAAAAAATCCTTTTACTTATAACTCACATTTATAAGTCTTTTTCTTATAGAATTTCACTATTCCACTTCACTTTCATAAGATTATTCCAAATTGATTTATCTTACTTAATAATATAACATCTTTAACTTTGAAAAACAACTATCAAAATAGACGGGATTCAAAACTTTCAAATTCATAGTCCAAATTCATTTTTATTTACAACTCATATTTATAAATATATTCATATGGTTTCACTTCTTATATATAAGATTATTTCACAATTGTAAATCACATTAATTATAATTCCTTCTTAATAATTCATTTGCTTATACATTTTATTCTTTTAATTAACTTATATATGTTCTTACATTTTCAACAACCAAACAATCAATACTTATACACTTTAATAATTTCTGGAAAATTATTTCCTTATATATAAAATATAATCGAGGTAAAATTATTTCATTTACCCAATTTCAAATAATACAATGTCGGTTTATCTCGTTTAAGAGTTTAGAAACCCCTATCGATACAGTTAGCTAGACAGCACCAACCAGAATCTATAAACAATCAACCGATAAGTCAACACAATACAAAAACAATTTCATATCCACTAACAAATACGCGCTCATAACTATGATTACATTCACACTCATTCTAGAGTACTACTGACTCTATCTATAATGAGTATTTCCCAACAGAGCCAAGGTTGTCGCTTAACCAAATGCTCCGATACCAGATGCAACGTTTAGGATTTTTGACTTTCGAAAATCGACATTAATACGTCCACTGTATCAACTGCCGAGCAATCGAAGGCCGGAAAGCTGAATTGTTAGGGTTAAAGAAGAAGAGGTAGAAGAAGAAAGAAAGAAGGAGTAACATAAACAATATTAGAATCTCACAATCGCAGCGGAACAACATATAATATATCAATGAATAATCTTTAAAACAAAGAATCATATTTGTTATTACATTACATCACATCACATTACATTATCAGAGTTTACAACAACAAACAGTGGAAAAGAAATACTATATACTAGTTGATACGCCATGCCATCCAGCTTGCTCCTGATCTCCACAGCAACTCCTGAATTCCAGAATATCTTGATAACCTGACTCTAAACCGCCCGTGTGGAAAATGATGGGCACCCAGAGTTTAGGAAGGAAAAAATAAACTTCAGGTCAGTCATGGGACTGGTGTGAGAACTTAAAATAGTTATTCTTTAAAAAAACAAACAAAGAAATATTTTTATATAGAATCGGAGGAGGTTTCTCCTTATGATAGTCAAACATGCTTGATACGCAAATTTCTTTGATATTATTATTATAAGTGCAAAGTGTAGGAAAACATTTCGAAAGTATGATATAAATCTTAGCCAACATAGACATTCCGAACTATGCCTACTATAGCTACCATCTAAACAGTGGTGACCACCATAAGTAATTGGCAGGTTCTACAACTAAAACCGTACAGGGCTCGTATTGTTTCTTTGGATTTCCAACAAATGGTCAGGCCAAGGAACTTCCCATTGCCACATGGGTACGCCTCTGGAAAGACGCCCCGAGAACCTAACCGGATCTCTTCCAACACAAGGTCGGGTTACCTCTAGCTAGGTAACAACTGACACGAGTATGCCATCCCCCGGTCGTAACCGACCTAAATCCTGGGATTCACCAACAACCACAAAGAAATAAATTTGCAGCAACCACATAGGTTAAGTATTTGGGCTCCATACCATAATACCACCTCTATCGAGAAGAAAATGTACATACCCTATGGGGGCGCTACCCCCAAATAACCTCGCTGCATTCTTCCTGTTTTGACCATTTCCAGGGTGTGAGGTCCGACGAAGTCTCGTCCACAAAGCTACGCTTTTCATAAAAGCCACACTTTGATCAACTAATGATCAGCAGCACTCAGCATACCACGTTACCAAATTGGGAATATATCACTAGTAACCATCAACTACATAACCTCTGAGCTCGTACGTCTCAGAGAAGGGTGTTAAGCTAAGAGAATAAATTCTCCGCCACCAACAGAAATGTATTTGATAGAAACCAGCTTTACATCTCAAATTGTAACGTCAGACACACATCTATACAAGTCCGTTCCGGGATCGAACGGAACCGAAGGCACTTTCAAAGAAGCCCTTGCAAATCTGGATATTCACTAATCACGTCCGGAATTCCCATCACAAAGGGTGATAGAATCTCTATATCGGGGATCAGCCGATGCAGAGTCGTTCGACGGTAATCCTTCTGTTTTCGAAAATATCCGGTCTTCAACATCGGTCTTCAAATGCTATCCATTATGACATATCACTGCTCGGAATGGGATTTATGACCCAAAGGTCCTCTCCCGGCTAAACCGAATAACGAGCGCTTATTTTAAAATAAGTGTAGCATTCAAATTCAAGCAAATCACAACAAATACCCATTTAAAGGTAAATATTGATAGTTGGTTATTTAACTATCAAATTGATATGCAAAACATCACCAGATTCCAAATAATTTCCCAAATTATTTATTTCCCAAAAATATCATTACAAGATATATTTTTCCACACTTCAACCATTTGAAAACAACTTTCAAATCATTTTTTACCTTTACCACTTTTGAACACAAATTTTCAAATCATTTTCCTTACACGGAATCACTTCCAAATATTTATTCATTTTCATTTCAAAATGGTTCATTTAAACCAACTAAATAAATCCTTACCGATTTACTTCAAATTTACGCTCCAAATCCGTAAATTTATTTCCACACTTCAAAAATAAATCAATGTTTATTTTTAAAACAAAATTTTCCTTTCCTTTATAGATTCCATGGCGAATTCACATTTCCAAAATATCTATTAATATACGATTCTCAAATCGATTTCAAATATTCACTTTCAATTTATCTTTAAAAGATATAATCTCAAAACATTTCACTTCATATTGGAAAACATTTTCATACTTATTTAATAGTAAGTAATTCACAAATATATTTATTTTCAACATTTGGAAAATATTCGATATACTTAAATCACAATTAAGTATATATTTTATTCTTTAAGGAAAACATTCTCTTAAACACATTCATTTGAGTTAAAACGAATGTTGCGTAAAACATCGTTACGACAACCCAAAATCACTAGTATAGGGATTCGATATTAAGATAGATATATAAATCCCCATACTATATAAAACATTTCCTTTCGAAAATCATTTACTATAACAACAGTGTTATAGTCCACCATTCCCTTTTTATTTCTGGCAAATGTCTATTTCAATAATGAATGTTGAAATCTATGATTTCGATCCTTAACACGTTTTAAAACAACTTCAAATCGTTTAAATTCTATTTAAAAGATCACTTCCTAAAACATTTCTTTGATATATTATTCACTTTTTCAAAATCGTGAATATAAATCGTTTACCAAATTCAACACTTCTACATATTTAATTAAAGGATTATCCACTGTCAAAAATAGTGGATATATCTCCTTTAATAAGCTTTCATATTTACTTATCAAATTCAATTGGTTTTGGATTTATAAAACAACGTTTATAAATTCACATATATATATATTTTATAAAAACTTCAACTTATAAAATCCCTTAATTAACAAATTCTATTTATATCTCATTTAAATTCCAAAATCCAATTTATAAGTCAATTACTTATAAATCATTTATTTTACAAAATCTATTCATTTTATAACTTTACAATTTATAAATCTATAATTTTCATTCACTTATGAAATCCATTTATACTTCATTTTAACACTTCTAAAAACTCGTTTTATAATTCCAATATTTTTAATTTATAAATATCAATTTTTATAAATCTTTTATATAAACCGTTTATAATAATTCAAAAATCCTAATTTAAACCATTTTACAAATTAATCAACTACTTATTTCAAAAATCACATTTCGGTTATAATTCACAAATATCATAATTTTTATAACATAAAAATTATAACGTTTATTTATTTAAAATGAATCAATTCCAAAATTCAAAAAAAATGTATACTTTCAAAAATCAGTTGAAAACCCTTTTAAATTCGAAATCGTTGCTTTAACCTTTTTTAAACTCCAAAAATATAGGCCCAATGCTGCAACAGCACCAATACATCAACCACGGCATCCAAACATCATATATCAATATGATAACAGAATATATCGCAAATATCTGTAAGTAAATCAATACTCTTGAGGAATCCAGTTGGATCCCTCCAATCTGTTTCCCTGCATCCACAGATGTTAGCACAATACCAATCCCGTTTCAAGACGGGATATCGCGGTACATGGGTTTATATAAAATATAATCCGCTATCATGAAGCGCAATAGGGATTCATCCGCTATATAATGCGGGAAAATCAACTCCAAGCACATATATAATACCAATTCCACTTCAAGGTGGAATATCGCGGATATGTGTTTAATAAATAACATCTGCTTAATATACAGCGTATAGGGTCTATTTCAATACAATAGATAACAATTTATCATTCAATCACGCAATCAAGCAATTTTAAATCTAACTATTTAAATTTTAAATCGAAACAAATTCGATTGAGTGAGAAGTTCTCACCTTGTTTCTAATAACAGTTGTTGCGTTTTGTTTCAAATAAAATTAAACGCACGTTTAATTTTACCCAAAATTTACACTAGCTCCAATCAATCCCAATCCAGCTCCATCGCGTAGTGTTCGTCAATACAAAGCCAACGCAATTCATTTCGTCATTTTTCGATCTCGTATGAAAAAGTTATGAAGTTACAAAGTTTATATGATTTTAAATATATAATAATTTACAACTTTTTTTTATTATAACCTAGATTCAATCTCGGCCATCCATCCCAATGCCCTAGATCCAGGCCGCACGCATCTTTCTTCTTCCCCAGGTGAAAATCACGTACGTGAACCCAACGAGCCGCCTTCCTCTTCGAATTTTCGCACTCCAATCGAGCATCTTCACGTTGATTAGGAACTTCCACTCAACTGCCCTCGATAAGAGCTACCCACGACCAGAGCATAGGTGAGCTCGCCCCCCCTTTCACGTGAAAACACGTGCACAACCCTAGGCGAACGCGGCCAGATTGTGGCGTCCACGATGAACTCCAGGTGATCTCTGCCATTGGATGTGAAGTACTCGGCGTGCTCTACGTTTTGCTAGTTGGGAGTTTCTGTTAATTCTTCATGGATTTGAAGAAAATGAGGGAGGAAGAGGAACAATTTTCGGCCATTAATATTGAAAGTGGCGGCTGAAGCTCCTAGGGTTAGGGTTTGTGTAAAATGTGAATTATGGTGGCCTTTTATAGAAAATTGCAAAACACTATTCATCCCGAAATTTTCCGAACTCCAAACGAAGCGTGCCGCTTGGCATTTATAATGTTTTACCCCCATTCCGAACGCAATGGAATATATATTGGAGGCCAATTCGATCATATTTGAAAGATAGGTTTTTGAATCGACTATTTAAATTTAAAAATTCACTCAAATTTCTACGCGTTTTAGCTTGCCTCGGACAAACCGTAAATCTGATGGACACGAAATTTAAAATCTTACAATAATTTGACATTACGGATCCAATGAAATTAGTTTCGTCAAAATCCAAGACTGTTTGAAAAATGGCTATTTTTACTCGTCAATTAAATATTAAAATATTCAATTTCTACAGTTTGACTTTTAATTCGATTTTAAAAGTTCTATAACATCATTCTAACTCCAATATGATTTAATACAACTTTATAAATCATTTTTAATCACACTGAACCCAATTTTCAATTATTTCTGTAATTTCAAATATTAAATTATTGATTTAATTATCCAATTAAGTCTAGATATTCGAAATAAAATTTATTTGACTTACAAATTTTACTTGTTAATATTTAAAAATCAATTAAATATACAAATTTTCAATTATAGGAATTCTGGGTCGTTACAAACTTCCCCCCTTAAAAGAATTTCGTCCTCGAAATTGCCATGTAAGAAAAATTTATAGAATCCATTAACTTTTCCAAACCATTTGTTCAAATTAGATTTCAAATTCACTTAAACATTTTAACTTTTCCAAAATCCATAGTTAAACTTGTTATAAAAACTTTACTAAGTTTTCAAATCATACTTAGTTATCTTTTCAGAACTAACTATATCGTTTAACTTTTCACTCCAAAATCAAAGTTATAGTTTTCAAAAATTTCCAATTTTCTCGAAAATATTCTAAAGCCTTAAATTTTCGAAAAATTTAGCCATAACCTCCTTTGCGCGGCTCGATCCGAAAAAAGATGGCAATATATATATTACAAATATACATCTCATCAAAGTAATGAGGCATCCCGCAGGGAAAAAAGTGTAAAAGTACGATATGTAATCCAAGATATGTACCTTATATATTATTAGCGAGCATATACGGCTAATATAGCGTGAAAGCGAGCTCCAAATGCGAAGCAAGCGCAATCCACACCTACTGAACACTCAACAATAATGAGAAACATGCATATATGAAAGTAATATCAATATACAACGTATACCAGTACAACAACTACATATGCCAATATAGAAAATGCAACAAAAGGCAACAAAAATCCAACCATTAAACAACTATCATCCAACAACAATTCCAATCATCAAATCAATATACATTCACTTCTCATTAATGCTCAATGAATTGGTTTTTCATTTAATCACATTTCATTCATTAACATTGGACTTTACTAACATTCATTTATTCATTTTCAATTAGTTTATATTCACTAATCTACATTCAAGTTAGTTCACTTCCACATTCAAATCAAATTACAAAGCTTTCCATTTATTAATTTAATTTCATTAATACTTAATGAATTACATATAATTAACTAACAATCATATAACAACCAAATCATAACCAAATTGTTAAATTCACATTCAATTTGGTTTACCACTTTTAATTTCCAATTGGTTTAATATCTAATTGACTTTTCTTTCAATTATTCAATTTTTTTCAACTTCATTAGCTTCTAATGAATTAACACTCACGTTTTCACATTTAACAAGTTATACAACTTATTTAAACTTCAAAGTTATTCTATATAATCACTTCAGTTCAATTTCCATTTCGATAGCTCATCTAATCCAAATCAATTTATTTAACCTTCGTTTAGTTAAATTTCAAATCATATGTTTCATTATGCCAGTTCAAATTTATTTCAACTTTACCAAAGTAAAATCTTTATTATTTCATATTATAAGTCCAAAACTTGATTACTTATATTCAACAATTACAACTTGGATTTTAATTTTCAAATTTGTTATCACAACAAAACTTCAATTTTCAATTTACTATGGTAACAAATCCATCACACAGAAACTTGAAAATGATATTGATGATGCTGCAGTCATCACCCTTATTATTTCCCAGCAATAGTAGTGAATTCAGTGCTTAATATTCTTTCAAAAAAATCCTTTTACGTATAACTCACATTTACAAGTCTTTTTCTTATAGAATTTCACTATTCCACTTCACTTTCATAAGATTATTCCAAATTGATTTATCTTACTTAATAATATAACATCTTTAACTTTGAAAAACAACTATCAAAATAGACGGGATTCAAAACTTTCAAATTCATAGTCCAAATTCATTTTTATTTACAACTCATATTTATAAATATATTCGTATGGTTTCACTTCTTATATATAAGATTATTTCACAATTGTAAATCACATTAATTATAATTCCTTCTTAATAATTCATTTGCTTATACATTTTATTCTTTTAATTAACTTATATATGTTCTTACATTTTCAACCACCAAACAATCAATACTTATACACTTTAATAATTTCTGAAAATTATTTCCTTATATATAAAATATAATCGAGGTAAAATTATTTCATTTACCCAATTTCAAATAATACAATGTCGGTTTATCTCGTTTAAGAGTTTAGAAACCCCTATCAATACAGTTAGCTAGACAGCACCAACCAGAATCTATAAACAATCAACCGATAAGTCAACACAATACAAAAACAATTTCATATCCACTAACAAATACGCGCTCATAACTATGATTACACTCACACTCATTCTAGAGTACTACTGACTCTATCTATAATGAGTAATTCCCAACAGAGCCAAGGTTGTCGCTTAACCAAATGCTCCGATACCAGATGCAAGGTTTAGGATTTTTGACTTTCGAAAATCGACATTAATACGTCCACTGTATCAACTGCCGAGAAATCGAAGGCCGGAAAACTGAATTGTTAGGGTTAAAGAAGAAGAGGTAGAAGAAGAAAGAAAGAAGGAGCAACAGAAACAATATTAGAATCTCACAATCGCAGCGGAACTACATATAATATATCAATGAATAATCTTTAAAACAAAGAATCATATCTGTTATTACATTACATCACATCACATTACATTATCAGAGTTTACAACAACAAACAGTGGAAAAGAAATACTACATACTAGTTGATACGCCATGCCATCCAGCTTGCTCCTGATCTCCACAGCAACTCCTGAATTCCAGAATATCTTGATAACCTGACTCTAAACCGCCCGTGTGGAAAATGATGGGCACCCAGAGTTTAGGAAGGAAACAATAAACTCCAGGTCAGTCATGGGACTGGTGTGAGAACTTAAAATAGTTATTCTTTAAAAAAACCAACAAAGAAATATTTTTATATAGAATCGGAGGAGATTTCTCCTTATGATAGTCAAACATGCTTGATACGCAAATTTCTTTGATATTATTATTATAAGTGCAAAGTGTAGGAAAACATTTCGAAAGTATGATATAAATCTTAGCCAACATAGACATTCCGAACTATGCCTACTATAGCTACCATCTAAACAGTGGTGACCACCATAAGTAATTGGCAGGTTCTACAACCAAAACCGTACAGGGCTCGTATTGTTTCTTTGGATTTCCAACAAATGGTCAGGCCAAGGAACTTCCCATAGCCACATGGGTACGCCTCTGGAAAGACTCCCCGAGAACCTAACCGGATCTCTTCCAACACAAGGTCGGGTTACCTCTAGCTAGGTAACAACTGACACGAGTATGCCATCCCCCGGTCGTAACCGACCTAAATCCTGGGATTCACCAACAACCACAAAGAAATAAATTTGCACCAACCACATAGGTTAAGTATTTGGGCTCCATACCATAATACCACCTCTATCGAGAAGAAAATGTACATACCCTATGGGGGAGCTACCCCCAAATAACCTCGCTGCATTCTTCCTGTTTTGACCATTTCCAGGGTGTGAGGTCCGACGAAGTCTCGTCCACAAAGCTACGCTTTTCATAAAAACCACGCTTTGATCAACTAATGATCAGCAGCACTCAGCATGCCACGTTACCAAATTGGGAATATATCACTAGTAAACATCAACTACATAACCTCTGAGCTCGTACGTCTCAGAGAAGGGTGTTAAGCTAAGAGAATAAATTCTCCGCCACCAACAGAAATGTATTTGATAGAAACCAGCTTTACATCTCAAATTGTAACGTCAGACACACATCTATACAAGTCCGTTCCGAGATCGAACGGAACCGAAGGCACTTTCAAAGAAGCCCTTGCAAATCTGGATATTCACTAATCACGTCCGGAATTTTCATCACAAAGGGTGGTAGATACTCTATATCGGGGATCAGCCGATGCAGAGTCATTCGACGGTAATCCTTCCGTTTTCGAAAATATCCGGTCTTCAACACCGGTCTTCAAATGCTATCCATTATGACATATTACTACTCGGAATGGGATTTATGACCCAAAGGTCCTCTCCCGGCTAAACCGAATAACGAGCGCTTATTTTAAAATAAGTGTAGCATTCAAAGTCAAGCAAATCACAACAAATACCCATTTAAAGGTAAATATTGATAGTTGGTTATTTAACTATCAAATTGATATGCACAACATAACCAGATTCCAAATAATTTTCCAAATTATTTATTTTCTAAAAATATCTTTACAAGATATATTTTCCCACACTTCAACCATTTGAAAACAACTTTCAAATCATTTTTTACCTTTACCACTTTTGAACACAAATTTTCAAATCATTTTCCTTACACGGAAACACGTCCAAATATTTATTCACTTTCATTTCAAAATGGTTCATTTAAACCAACTAAATAAATCCTTACCGATTTACTTCAAATTTACGCTCCAAATCCGTAAATTTATTTCCACACTTCAAAAATAAATCAATGTTTTATTTTTAAAACAATTTTTCCTTTCCTTTATAGATTCCATGGTGAATTCACATTTCCAAAATATCTACTAATATACGATTCTCTAATCGATTTCAAATATTCACTTTCAATTTATCCTTAAAAGATATAATCTCAAAACATTTCACTTTATATTGGAAAACATTTTCATACTTATTTAATAATAAGTAATTCACAAATCTATTTATTTTCAACATTTGGAAAATATTCGATATACTTAAATCACAATTAAGTATATATTTTATTCTTTAAGGAAAACATTCTCTTAAACACATTCATTTGACTCAAAACGAATGTTGCGTAAAACATCGTTACGACAACCCAAAATCACTAGTATAGGGATTCGATATTAAGATAGATATATAAATCCCCATACTATATAAAACATTTCCTTTCAAAAATCATTTACTATAACAACAGTGTTATAGTCCACCATTCCCTTTTTATTTCTCGAAAATGTCTATTTCAATAATGAATGTTGAAATCTATGATTTCGATCCTTAACACGTTTTAAAACAACTTCAAATCGTTTAAATTCTATTTAAAAGATCACTTCCTAAAACATTTCTTTGATATATTATTCACATTTCAAAATCGTG
This sequence comes from Allium cepa, assembly GCA_030765085.1. Taxonomy (NCBI): domain Eukaryota; kingdom Viridiplantae; phylum Streptophyta; class Magnoliopsida; order Asparagales; family Amaryllidaceae; genus Allium; species Allium cepa. Next base: position 26,328,649 of record CM060932.1, read on the forward strand.
AATATAAATCGTTTACCAAATTCAACACTTCTACATATTTAATTAAAGGATTATCCACTGTCAAAAATAGTGGATATATCTCCTTTAATAAGATTTCATATTTACTTATCAAATTCAATTGGTTTTGGATTTATAAAACAACGTTTATAAATTCACATTATATATATTTTATAAAAACTTCAACTTATAAAATCCCTTAATTAACAAATTCTATTTATATCTCATTTAAATGCCAAAATCCAATTTATAAGTTAATTACTTATAAATCTTTTATTTTACAAAATCTATTCATTTTATAACTTTACAATTTATAAATCTATAATTTTCATTCACTTATGAAATCCATTTATACTTTATTTTAACACTTATAAAAACTCGTTTTATAATTCCAATATTTTTAATTTATAAATATCAATTTTTAAAAATCTTTTATATAAACCGTTTATAATAATTCAAAAATCCTAATTTAAACCATTTTACAAATTAATCAACTACTTATTTCAAAAATCACATTTCGGTTATAATTCACAAATATCATAATTTTTATAACATAAAAATTATAACGTTTATTTATTTAAAATGAATCAATTCCAAAATTCCAAAAAAAAAGTATACTTTCAAAAATCACTTGAAAATCCTTTTAAATTCGAAATCTTTACTTTAACATTTTTAAAACTCCAAAAATATAGGCCCAATGCTGCAACAGCACGAATACATCAACCACGGCATCCAAACATCATATATCAATATGATAACAGAACATATCGCATTTATCTATAAGTAAATCAATACTGTTGAGGAATCCAGTTGGATCCCTCCAACATGTTTCCCTGCATCCGCAGATGTTAGCACAATACCAATCCCGTTTCAAGATGGGATATCGCGGTACATGGGTTTATATAAAATATTATCCGCTATTATAAAGCGCAATAGGGTCTCATCCGCTATATAATGCGGGAAAATCAACTCCAAGGACATATATAATACAAATTCCACTTCAAGGTGGAATATCGCGGTATATGTGTTTAATAAATAACATCCGCTTAATATACGGCGTATAGGGTCTATTTCAATACAATAGATAACAATTTATCATTCAATCACACAATCAAGCAATTTTAAATTTAACTATTTAAAATTTAAATCGAAACAAATTCGATTGAGTGAGAAGTTATTACCTTGTTTTTAATAACAGTTGTAGCGTTTTGTTTCAGACACGTTTAATTTTACCCAAAATTTACACTAGGTCCAATCAATCCCAGTCCAGCTCCATCGCGTAATGTTCGTCAATACGAAGCCAGTGCAATTCGTTTCTTCATTTTTCGACCTCATATGAAAAGGTTACGAAGTTACAAAGTTTATACGATTTTAAATATATAATAATTTACAACTTATTATTATTATTATTATTATAACCTAGATTCAATCTCGGCCATCCATCCTAATGCCCTAGATCCAGGTCGCACGCATCTTTCTTCTTCCCCAGGTGAAAATCACGTACGTGAACCCAACGAGCTGCCTTCCTCTTCGAATTTTCGCACTCCAATCGAGCATCTTCACGTTGATCAGGAACTTCCACTCAACTGCCCTGAACGAGAGCTACCCACGGCCAGAGCATAGGCGAGCTCGCCCCCCCCCCCTTTGACGTGAAAACACGTGCACAACCCTAGACGAACGCGGCCAGATTGTGGCGTCCACGATGAACTCCAGGTGAACTCCGCCGTTGGATGTGAAGTACTCGGCGTGCTCTACGTTTTGCTAGTTGGGAGTTTCTGTTAATTCTTCACGGATTTGAAGAAAATGAGGGAGGAAGAGGAACAATTTTCGGCCATTAGTATTGAAAGTGGCGGCTGAAGCTCCTAGGGCTAGGGTTTGTGTAAAATGTGAATTATGGTGGTGTTTTATAGAAAATTGCAAAACACTATTCATCCCGAAATTTTCCGAACTCCAAACAAAGCGTGCCGCTTGGCGTTTATAATGTTTTACCCCCATTCCGAACGCAATGGAATATATATCGGAGGCCAATTCGATCATATTTGAAAGATAGGTTTTTGAATCGACTATTTAAATTTAAAAATTCACTCAAACCGATTTCTACGCGTTTTAGCTTGCCCCGGACAAACCGTAAATCCGATGGACACGAAATTTAAAATCTTACAATAATTTAACATTACGGATCCAGTGAAACTGGTTTCGTCAAAATCCAAGACTGTTTGAAAAATGGCTATTTTTACTCGTCAATTAAATATTAAAATATTCAATTTCTACAGTTTGACTTTTAATTTGATTTTAAAAGTTCTATAACATCATTCTAACTCCAGTATGATTTAATACAACTTTATAAATCATCTTTAATCACATTGAACCCTATTTTCAATTATTTCTGTAATTTCAAATATTAAATTATCGATTTAATTATCCAATTAAGTCTAGATATTCGAAATAAAATTTATTTGACTTACAAATTTTACTTGTTAATATTTAAAAATCAATTAAATATATGAATTTCCAATTACAGGAACTCTGGGTCGTTACAAACTTCCCCCCTTAAAATAATTTCGTCCTCGAAATTGCCAAGTAAGAAAAAGTAGTGAATTCAGTGCTTAATATTCTTTCATGCAACAGTAGTGAAATTACTTGAAAATGATACTGATGATGCTGCAGTCATCACCCTTATTATTTCCCAGCAACAGTAGTGAATGCAGTGCTTAATATTCTTTCAAAAAATTCCTTTTACTTATAACTTACATTTATAAGTCTTTTTCTTATATAATTTCACTATTCCACTTCACTTTCATAAGATTATTCAAAATTGATTTATCTTACTTAATAATATAACATATTTAACTTTGAAAAACAACTTTCAAAATAGACGGGATTCAAAACTTTCAAATTCATAGACCAAATTCATTTTTATTTACAACTCATATTTATAAATATATTCATATGGTTTCACTTCTTATATATAAGATTATTTCACAATTGTAAATCACATTAATTATAATTCCTTCTTAATAATTCATTTGCTTATACAATTTATTCTTTTAATTAACTTATATATATTCTTACATTTTCAACAACCAAACAACCAATTCATATACACTTTAATAATTTCTGAAAAATTATTTCCTTATATATAAAATATAATCGAGATAAAATTATTTCATTTACCCAATTTCAAATGATACTATGTCGGTTTATCTCGTTTAAGAGTTTAGAAACCCCTATCGATACAGTTAGCTAGACTGCACCAACCAGAATCTATAAACAATCAACCTATAAGTCAACACAATACAAAAACAATTTCATATTCACTAACAAATACGCGCTCATAAATATGGTTACACTCACATTCATTCTAGAGTACTACTGACTCTATCTATAATGAGTAATTCCCAACAGAGCCAAGGTTGTCGCTTAACCAAATGCTCCGATACCAGATGTAACGTTTAGGATTTTCGACTTTCGAAAATCGATATTAATACGTCCACTGTATCAACTGCCGAGCAATCGAAGGCCAGAAAACCGAATTGTTAGGGTTAAAGTAGAAGAGGTAGAAGAAGAAAGAAAGAAGGAGCAACAGAAACAATATCAGAATCTCACAATCGTAGCGGAACAACATATAATATATCAATGAATAATTTTTAAAACAAAGAATCATATCTGTTATTACATTACATCACATTACATTACATTATCAGAGTTTACAACAACAAACAGTGGAAAAGAAATACTATATACTAGTTGATACGCCATGCCATCCAGCTTGCTCCTGATCTCTACAGCAACTCCTGAATTCCAGAATATCCTGATAACCTGACTCTAGACTGCCCGTGTGGAAAATGATGGGCACCCAGAGTTTAGGAAGGAAACAATAAACTCCAGGTCAGTCATGGGACTGGTGTAAGAATTTAAAACAGCTATTCTTTAAAAAAACAAACAAAGTAATATTTTTATATAGATCCGCAATGCTTTTAGAAAATTTAACTACCATAAGGCCTCCCGCACACATACACAATGCAAACGTAGAATCGGAGGAGATTTCTCCTTATGATAGTCAAACATGCTTGATACGTAAATTTCTTTGATATTATTATTATAAGTGCAAATAGTAGGAAAACATTTCGAAAGTATGATATAAATCTTAGCCAACATAGACATTCCGAACTATGCCTACTATAACTACCATCTAAACAGTGGTGACCACCATAAGTAAATGGCAGGTTCTACAAGTAAAACTGTACAAGGCTCGTATTGTTTCTTTCGATTTCCAACAAATGGTCAGGCCAAGGAACTTCCCATTGCCACATGGGTCCGCCTCTGGAAAGACGCCCTGAGAACCTAACCTGATCTCTGCCAACACAAGGCCGGGTTACCTCTAGCTAGGTAACAACTGATACGAGTATGCCATCCCCCGGTGGTACCCGACCTAAATCCCGGGATTCACCAATAACCACAAAGAAATAAATTTGCAGAAACCACATAGGTTAAGTATTTGGGATCCATACAATAATACCACCTCTATCCAGAAGGAAATGTACATACCCAATGAGGGCGCTATCCCCAAATAACCATGCTGCATTCTTCCTGTTTTGACCATTTCCGGGGTGTGAGGTCCGACGAAGTCTCGTCCACAAAGCTACGCTTTTCATAAAAGCCACGCTTTGATCAACTAATGATCAGCAGTACTCAGCATGCCATATTACCAAATTGGAAATATATCACTAGTAACCATCAACTACATAACCTCTGAGCTCGTAAGTCTCGGATAAGGGTGTTAAGCTAAGAGAATAAATTCTCCGCCACCAACAGAAATGTATTTGATAGAAACCAGCTTTACGTCTCAAATTGTAACGTCAGACACACATCTATACAAGTCCGTTCTGGGATCGAAAGAAACCGAAGGCACTTCCAAAGAAGCCCTTGCAAATTCGGATATTCACTAATCACGTCCGGAATTCCCATCACAAAGGGTGATAAAATCTCTATATTGGGGATCAGCCGATGCAGAGTCATTCGACGGTAATCCTTCCATTTTCGAAAATATCCGGTCTTCAACACCAGTCTTCAAATGCTATCCATTACGACATATCACTGTTCGAAATGGGATTTATGACCCAAAGGTCCTCTCCCGGCTAAACCGAATAACGAGCGCTTATTTTAAAATAAGTGTAGCATTCAAATTCAAGCAAATCACAACAAATACCCATTTAAAGGTAAATATTGATAGTCGGCTATTTAACTATCAAATAGATATGCACAGCATCACCAGATTCGAAATTATTTCCCAAATTATTTATTTTCAAAAATATCTTTACAATATATATTTTCCCACACTTCAACCATTTGAAAACAACTTTCAAATCATTTTTCACCTTTACCACTTTTGAACACAAATTTTCAAATCATTTTCCTTACGCGGAAACACTTCCAAATATTTATTCATTTTCATTTCAAAATGGTTCATTTAAACCAACTAAATAAATCCTTACCGATTTACTTCAAATTTACGCTCCAAATCCGTAAATTTATTTTCACACTTCAAAAATAAATCAATGTTTATTTTTAAAACAATTTTTCCTTTCCTTTATAGATTCCATGGTGAATTCACATTTCCAAAATATCTATTAATATACGATTCTCAAATCAATTTCAAATATTCACTTTCAATTTATCTTTAAAAGATATAATCTAAAAACATTTCAATTATTATTGGAAAACATTTCCATACTAATTTAATAATAAGTAATTCACAAATCTATTAACTTTCAACATTTGGAAAATATTCGATATACTTAAATCACAATTAAGTATATATTTTATTCTTTAAGGAAAACATTCTATTAAACACATTCATTTGAGTCAAAACGAATGTTGCGTAGAACATCGTTACGACAACCTAAAATCACTAGTATAGGGATTCGAAATTAAGATAGATATATAAATCCCAATACTATATAAAACTTTTCCTTTCGAAAATCATTTACTATAACAACAGTGTTATAGTCCACCATTCCCTTTTTATTTCTCGAAAACGTCTATTTCAACAATGAATGTTGAAATCTATGATTTCGATCCTTAACACATTTTAAAAAAACTTCAAATCGTTTAAATTCTTTTTAAAAGATCACTTCCTAAAACATTTGTTTGATATATTATTCACTTGTTCCAAATCGTGAATATAAATCGTTTACCAAATTCAACACTTCTACATATTTAATTAAAGGATTATCCACTGTCCAAAATCGTGGATATATCTCCTTTAATAAGCTTTCATATTTACTTATCAAATTCAATTACTTTTGGATTTATAAAACAACGTTTATAAATTCACATTCATATATATTTTATAAAAACTTCAACTTATAAAATCCCTTAATTAACAAATTCTATTTATATCTCATTTAAATGCCAAAATCCAATTTATAAGTTAATTACTTATAAATCTTTTATTTTACAAAATCTATTCATTTTATAACTTCACAATTTATAAATCGATAAATTTGATTCACTTATGAAATCCATTTATACTTCATTTTAACACTTATAAAAACTCGTTTTATAATTCCAATATTTTTAATTTATAAATATCAATTTTTATAAATCTTTTATATAAACCGTTTATAATAATTCAAAAATCCCAATTAAACCATTTTACAAGTTAAGCAACTACTTATTTCAAAACTCACATTTCGGTTATAATCCACAAAAATCATAATTTTTATAACATAAAAATTATAACGTTTATTTATTTAAAATGAATCAATTCCAAAATTCAAAAAAAAATGTATACTTTCAAAAATCACTTGAAAATCCTTTTCAATTCGAAATCGTTACTTTAACATTTTTAAAACTCCAAAAATATAGGCCCAATGCTGCAACAGCACCAATACGTCAACCACGGCATCCAAACATCATATATCAATATGATAATAGAATATATCGCAAATATCTGTAAGTAAATCAATACTGTTGAGGAATCCAGTTGGATCCCTCCAACCTGTTTCCGTGCATCCACAGATGTTAGCACAATACCAATCCCGTTTCAAGATGGGATATCGTGGTACATGGGTTTATATAAAATATTATCCGCTATTATGCGGCGCAATAGGGTCTCATCCGCTATATAATGCGGGAAAATCAACACCAAGCACATATATAATACCAATTCCACTTCAAGGTGGAATATCGTGGTATACGTGCTTAATAAATAACATCCGTTTAATATACGGCGTATATGGTCTATTTCAATACAATAGATAACAATTTATCATTCAATCACACAATCAAGCAATTTTAAATCTAACTATTTAAAATTTAAGTCGAAACAAATTCGATTGAGTGAGAAGTTCTCACCTTGTTTCTAATAACAGTTGTAGCGTTTTGTTTCAAATAAAATTAAACGCACGTTTAATTTTACCCAAAATTTGCACTAGCTCCAATCAATCCCAATCCAGCTCCATCGCATAGTGTTCGTCAATACGAAGCCAACGCAATTCGTTTTGTCATTTTTCGATCTCGTACGAAAAAGTTATGAAGTTACAAAGTTTATACGATTTTAAATATATAATAATTTACAACTTTTTTTTATTATTATTATAACCTAGATTCAATCTCGGCCATCCATCCCAATGCCCTAGATCTAGGCCGCACGCATCTTTCTTCTTCCCCAGGTGAAAATCACGTACGTGAAATCAACGAGCCGCCTTCCTCTTTAAATTTTCGCACTCCAATCGAGCATCTTCACGTTGATCAGGAACTTCCACTCAACTGCCCTCGACGAGAGCTACCCACGTCCAGAGCATAGGCGAGCTCGGCCCCCCTTTCACGTGAAAACACGTGCACAACCCTAGGCGAACGCGGCCAGATTGTGGCATCCACGATGAACTCCAGGTGATCTCCGCCGTTGGATGTGAAGTACTCGGCGTGCTCTACGTTTTGCTAGTTAGGAGTTTCTGTTAATTCTTCACGGATTTGAAGAAAATGAGGGAGAAAGAGGAACAATTTTCGGCCATTAATATTGAAGTTGGCGGCTGAAGCTCCTAGGGTTAGGGTGTGTGTAAAATGTGAATTATGGTGGCCTTTTATAGAAAATTGCAAAACACTATTCATCTCGAAATTTTCCAAACTCCAAACGAAGCATGCCGCCTGCCGTTTATAATGTTTTACCCCCTTTCCGAACGCAATGGAATATATATTGGGGGCCAATTCGATCATATTTGAAAGATAGGTTTTTGAATCGACTATTTAAATTTAAAAATTCACTCAAACCGATTTCTAGTCGTTTTATCTTGCCTCGGACAACCCGTAAATCCAATTGACACGAAATTTGAAATCTTACAATAATTTAACATTACGGATCCTGAAACTAGTTTCGTCGAAATTGGAGACTGTTTGAAAAATGGCTATTTTTACTTGTCAATTAAATATTAAAATATTCAATGTCTACAGTTTGACTTTTAATTCGATTTTAAATGTTCAGTAACATCATTCTAACTCCAATATGATTTAATACAACTTTATAAATCATTTTTAATCACATTAAACCCAATCTCCAATTATTTCTGTAATTTCAAATATTAAATTATCGATTTAATTATCCAATTAAGTCTAGATATTCAAAATAAAATTTATTCGACTTACAAATTTTACTTGTTAATATTTAAAAATCAATTAAATATACGAATTTCCAATTACAGGAATTCTGGGTCGTTACATTCCTGATCCTAATGGCTTTTCGGGCTCACCAATAACCTCTCTGTATAGCAGCATATATTCCCTTCGGTGTGAATTATAATTTTAGTCTACATCTGATCAAGCCCTACACACTGGAATTTTGGACAACAATTAGTTGGGGCTAATAGCTAATGTATAGGGCGCGACCTCATACTAGTCTCATTTGGTTTTCTATTATCTGAGTCATTTTCACTTAAGGATCCCCACCCACAATTTTCCTTTGAAACATTTTCAAAATGATTTAAAAACTTTAAATCAAAATTATACAAGGAAAATATATATTCTTTATGCTTTACTCAAAATCACATTACCATGTTATACATACACAAACACATCTTCTTTACTCAAATCTTAGTTGATGAAAACATTTAAACATTTGAAAGTTCTCCTTTATAAATCTTTGAAAGTACCTCTTTCCTAAACCAAGTGAAAACCTTTTAATTATCTAGGCCAATATGCGAAAACCTTACCTTTCGAAACCATTCATCAAACCTTTTAAAACCATTGAAAAGCAAACCTCTCGAAAGCAATAAAACTTTGGACATCCTTCTTTAAAATTCACTTTAAAACATAGCCTTAGAAAAACATTGGAAAACCTTCCATCTCTAACCTTTCAAAACCAATGAACTAAAACCTTTCGAAATCATTGAATGAAAACCTTTAAACAAACCATTTGAAATCATTGAACTAAAAGCTTTTGATGTCATTTGATAAACAAACCTTTCAAAATCATTGAACTGTAACCTTTCGAAGTCATTCAATAAAAAAAACTTTCGAAATCATTCAATAAGCATACCTTTCGAAGCTTACTGGGTTCAGTTTATAACAAGTGGAAAATATACTTTTAAAACCTTTCGACTTCATTGGAAGCAAGCTTTCGACTTTATCGAAAGTTCTACTTCGAAAGCTTTAAAACTTAACTTTTAGACAATAGGCTTCAGCCTTTATAAAAACTCCTACAGAAGCTAGAGTTATACTTCAATTAGGAAAACAAAGATAAGTCACCTATGTCGAAAGCTTTCTTTTGAAAGCATGGGAAGCGGCTGTTTTACAATAGGGGCATTTTACTATAAGGACAAACTTTACAGTCCAATTAGTTTCTAGGACATGCATCCACAGAAATTAATTTCAAGGCCAAAGTCGGAAGAATAATTACTTTTAAGGACAAAGTGAGCTGTCAAATTACTTTCAAGGACATAATTTCATAGGTTTTTAAGCCTTATAAACTAGTTATTTTGCATTTTGTCCTTAAAATTAATTATTTCAATCATGTGTCCTAGAAACTAATTGCACTTGCTAAAGATGCCTTTGTGGCTAATTTCCAATTTACAATAAGTAAACCTTTCGACTTTGTTGGAAGGCTTCAGAACAAAACAATAACAAGGCAGCAGTAACCTTTCGACTTTGTCGAAAGGTTTTAAAAACCTTTATTTAAAATACTTGACCTGGTCGAAAGCAACCAAGTGGAAGGCTCCTTTTCGAAAGCAAGCAGGTGAATGCTTTTGGTTTATAAAGTAAACATACCCCGACCTCTTTGGCCATCAACCTTTCGACTAAGAACTCTCCGACCTTCTCCAATTAATTATGTACCAAGTAACTTGATACCATATGCATTGGTTTAAGCTTGTCAAAAGCTATGAATCTCTCGATCTTGTCGAAAGGTTTGGGTTGAAAGGTTTAATGCCGTAAAAGGATAAAACGCGCTAAAAGTATGATTTCTTTGTTTTTAACTTAAAAGGACAACTTTCAACTAACTTTGCCTTTGTTTGTCAATTCTCATTGATTAAAAAATATTTTTCAAAAAAGCGCTGCCACTATTTTCGGAATTAAATAATCATTTTAATTTATAAATGCCCCTTCTCCTTAATTAAATATATAAAATATTTAAGTCTCATACGTCAAAAATTTTATATATTCATCAAAACACTCAGGAAAAATCCCAAAAAATATATTTTAATATGTTTTCCAACATATAAAAATTTCATGCCTAAATAATAATTATTTTAGTCGTAAATAATTTATAACCCAATAAACCATTTTCTTCACTAGAAAATTAATATAAAATCCACAAAAAATTAGAAAATTATGAAAATTCGAACCCATCTCTAAAATATCATTTATAACCCATATTTAAATTTTCAAGGCATCTGGATGTCGTTTAATATGGTTTTATGTCAAACATATCATAAAAACTAACATAAACATATATAATTCATCAACAAGCATATATACAACATTAATCATCAAAAACATGGCATAAACTTGTTAAATCATTTTAGACCTAATGTTCAAATTGAAAACTATAAGAAAATGGGATAAAGTAATTATTCACCTTAGCTTTGAGATTAAAAGATGTGAGATTTGATGTTAAATTAATTGACTATCTCCTTCTCTTAAATCCTAGCTTTATGTTCCTCTTGAGAATAATAATGGTGGTCGGCTTTGGTAAAATTTTAGTTTGAGTGAAAATGAAATGAACGTAGGTTTCATTTCTTAAGGTTTTAGAGTATAAGCCTTTCCTTTTTCTCATATTTCCCTTACTCATTCCTAACACATTAGTTTAAATTATTTTATTTTATTTATAATTAACATGGCACGGCTACCCTTAATTTAATCAAGTCACAATCCATTAATCTTCATATTATTTTATTTAATTTACCCAATTAAGTATTATAAATAATGTTATAAAAATATGGGGTGTTACATTCCTTTTTTGACTCTACCCGCTCTAAGCCGCCAATGCCTTATCACTACCAAAGAAGGAAAGCATCCCCTCATTCCTCAAAGCCATCTCTATGACTACATCACATGGATCCATGAGATGTGGTAAAATCTCCCTGGAAAGCTCAGGTCTTAACCCACAGATGAACTTCTCGTTTCTCTTAATCACTATGTCCACGATAGCATATCCATATCAGGGCAGGTCATCGAATCTTGTTGCATACTCCAACACAATCATGATGCCTTGGACCAATTTTGCGAACTTCCTCAATAGAGTTGACCTAGCGATCTCAGACATAAATCTTTCTTCAAACCTCCTCCTAAACTCTGCCCAGGTCAAAGTCTCCTCTACTACTCCAACAGCCACACTATTCCACCAATACATCACAACATCTTGTAGTTGTCTGGATGCCAATCTCCTCTTTTTCTAATTGTTCAATTCAAGATCAGCAAAAATCCTTTGACAATGAATCAACCGATTCTCCACTTCAATTGCATCCTCTATTCCAATAAACAGTTTCCCTCCAAGTCTTGCGAAATCGCTACTCATAACAACATAGTTATCAACAACTGCGGCCTTCTGACTCACTCCTTCAGCATTTACATCAGTTAACCAAATAGCAGATCCTGCTTGCATCGTGATGACAAAGAACTAATACATTGCTCCTATATCAACCGGTGGTGTTCCTGCACCTACGTTAGTAGCTGTTTATCGATCCGGATTTCTCCTGTTGTTGGGCCTGACATTTCCATTGGTTGTGGTGTGCTTCCTCCATCGAGATTCACTATTCTATTTCCTACCTCCCTATCTTACTCCCTTAAATTTGAATTCGAACCATAGTAAGATACAAAAGATTGGTCTAAGAGAGAGGGAGAGTAGAGATAAAGCGTATACTTATATATAGCGAATGAAAGTACGTTTCTATAGCGTTATCTCATACCTAGTCTTATTCTTCGATTCATTATGATTATGTTTAAAAGTCCCTTTTTAAGTTCAAAATTCTTTAGTTTTAATAAACCTACGCCCCGATACCAAGTTCCAACATCCTCCGTCTTGAAGCCCAAAACTAAGTTCTACAGATGCTGCAGTCGTCTATAGTATTAATTTTCGGTGACAAAATGCGATTATGTTAATAGTATCCATAATATCAAATGCACAAGAATATGAAATAAAAGAAAATTTTCCCATTTTATTTTAAAGTCATAATTTCATATCAGTATAAAATCCCAAACATTACCTAGGTTCAAATAAAATGTAATTATTCCAGCATACTTTAAGAGAGATATATGAAGATGTCCCCTTGGTTGATTAGAGTTACTAAATAGAAGAAACAATTTCTACCAATACTTACACATAACAAAAATGTCATAATGCAGTAGAAATAAATAATAGGCAGTCTTTTAAATAGCTTTATTCGGAAGCTTTATTCGCCAAACTTACTAAACCTGTAAACCTCTAATCAAAACCTACTCAAATTAAATTTTGAGCATCCAAAAGTTTAAGGGGAAAACAAAAATTCGAGTCGGATAAAAAGCCTTGTGTGAATAATAATATGCCATCTCAATTAATTGATATCTAGTAAGACCACGTCGATGAACGGAACAGGGTTTTTTTCTCATTGGTATCCTTTAAAAATATATATTTTGCAAATCATAGTCATGCAACCAAACTAGTTAAAATAAAAATATGACAATATAACAATAATAGATATGCATGCAACCTAGGTAATCTTAAATATCCATCAAATCAGTCGACTACTCGTCCCAGTGTTTAGTTTTCGTAGGGGACTACCAACCCACATGGCGGACTCGGGCCTACCAGATATATCAAAATTTCTAACCAACCTATTAGAAGAAAACTGGATGGTCTACCTGAAACTTATTGTTCCTAAGGTCAACAAAACCTAATGGTTTTGTGGGCTCACTAATAACCTAACTCATCTTTGTGTATTCCTTTCAGTGCGTACACCTACTTTTAGTCGTACCCGTGACACAGTCCTACGCAATATATTTTTGGACTAATATCAGCTAGGGGCTAATAGTTGAAGTATAGGGTGCTACCATTGTGACGACCCACATTTCGGAAGGTTTAAATCAACATTAATCCACACATGTCCAACTTAAACAATCCGAAACATAGATAATCATTGGGTTAATTAAGAAAAATAAGAAAAGAAGAAGAAAAAAAACAGAATCTCGTAGCGGAACAGTAAAATATAATAATCAAATAAAAAGTTCATGAACCTGTTTACTATGCATTTGATTATAGTTCATACAACATTTATCAGAGTTATACATATACAATAGAACAAAATATAATGCAGCAGACAACATGATGCGGGAATACAAATAGTAATAATATACCAAATCTTCGTCTACGTCCTCTAGAATAAATCTTCAATAAACTGAAAAACTCAGGACTAACCCGAGCGTAATGAGAAGACAAAACATTCGAGTCAGGACTAAAATATACTTATGTAAGTCAAATCAATATTGCATATAACATGAGTGTAATAGCGTCGGAGATGCTTACGGGATTTCACTTCCCCTATCTAGTGTATAACTTGCATATAATAACTCAAGAGATGTTATAGGATTTTCTATCTCTTAAGGATCCGTCAAAATATTTATATATAGTATAATACGCTATAATAGATAGTGTCTATCAGTAAAATAAATATTTTCTTACCTTTAAGGCTTTGCATTGATCCCATTAACTTGTTTTAAGCATGGTTGTACAGTTTGCATATAAAACACCAGTAAACCGACGATGGATAGGGATGTACTGTGATATAACAACACTAAACCAAAATCGTAATGGTCTCGAATAAGGATAAAAATATGACAAAGTACATGACGCAATGCCAAGGTAGGATACTACCAGTTTACCCTTCCCGGTTGGTGGTAACGCATCATAGTCATGATCGCCCACCATGTCCAACACTCCCAAAATCCGAGGATGCACACCAATCAATCATAATGAAAATGATGGTAATACGAAGAAGTGTGTCCAATCGGGGTAGCTAACCCACTTGGCTGGTATGACTCTTGTTTTAGTCATTTCAAATTGGCACAAGTGCCAGGCTAATCCATCATCGTTCTCTTTCTTCAAATCCAGCAAACAACGAAATCCAACAACTTCGTTATGAATCATCACTCCACATACACAGTTGTTAAAGTGGTTCCAGTATCAACAAAGAGTATGCCCATATCTGACCTAGGTAACTTTAACAACCAAATATCGTTTTACACAACGGTTGGTACTTTTACATTTCGAAAACAGTTCATACTTGATATCAAAATATCATATTCCCTTCAAATTCAAATCGATTTGTAAATCATCATATTTACTCAAAATATACCATTTCACTTCAAAAACCATTTTCGCCTTAATATATTGATTTCACTTCCAAATCTTTTCGAATTTCAATTTAGGTTATAACTTCATTTTAAACCAATTCATATTTAAATCCGAGATTTGGATATGAACACTCCATATTTTGACCAATTTGAACTTTAGAAAAATAGTTTTAAAATCTAGATTGTTTAAAATAGTTTAAATAATTAAAATAGTTTGACATAAAATAATTAAAGTATTTAAAATGCATATAAGGTAAAACGGTTTGGAAATCAAAATAATTTGAATATTTGAAAAATAGATTTTTAAGTGGTTTATATTGAAATATTTTATTTGAAATAGTTTCAAAGTCAAACTGATTCAATTTCAATTCAAATAAATCTGATTTCGAATTAATTCAATTTCACTTTCAATTCAAATTGATTTCAATTTCAATTCCAACTTGAATAAATTTCAATTCAATTTTCAGATTTAAACCATTTCAATTTATATAATTTCGATTTTCAAAATATCGATTTAAATTACTAAAATTAAATTTAACTTCAATACTCAATTTAAGATTCAAAATTTTAAAATAATTCATTTTCTAGCTTAATCGTTGAAATATCGATTTAAACTACTTTTACTTAGAAATATTTCGAAGTTCGAATAAAATCCAAGTCCTTTAAAATAATAAGTTTCCGAAACTCAACTCATATTCCAATTATACCTCAAAATCTCAAACGTCATTTTTAAACGATTTCATTTAACACAATTTAATTCCGCAATTTGAGCTCAAGTTCAAAAAAGAATTCGATTTCCATAAATTCGATTTTATTTCTTTTAATGTAACAACCCGATATTTTCAACCATTCGCATCCACATATGTCCGACTTGAATTGTTAAAAATACCGTGTTGTAAATAAAATTTGGAAAATCTCAGAATATACAGTAAATAAATAATCACAGATCACATACACGGAGTAAATAATAATGCAGCGGAATTTTAAAGAGATAGTAGTTCATGAAGCTACTATATAAATACAAGATACATCAAAGTTAAGCAAGATACAATAGAAGAGTAACAAGATATATCATGTACAAATCAGAATATATCACTGAAGTCACTGAATAATGAAAGCATAACAGATAGCCGGATCTTCAAGCAAAGATCCAACTCCAAAGGTGAATCTTGAATGTTGAATCACTCAGTCTGACCCGAGCGTAAAGCAAAACACAAAACACTCGAGTCAGGAATAACATTCTTATATTAATAAATCCAAGTCAAGTGAAATAACAACTGAAATATAATAACTCAAAGGATGTTTGGGATAACCATCCTCTAAGGAACCATTAAACTATTTACTATGTAGTAATACTTCGCTAATATAATAATGTCTACAGTAAAATAAACTTACTTTAAAATAGCATTTCGGGCTTACCCATATCACCCTTCACACATAATAGTCCTAGTAGTCCATCCAATATCATGATATCTCCAGATCGGGAGACTATCAAAGGATACCACACGTGCTATGGGAGAAAACAAACTCGTAGTAAGGCTCGGTATGGTAGGGGACACGACACACAAGGCAATGCCAGGGTAGATATACCAATTATGCACACGGGCTGGTGGTAACGTAGCAGCCACTACGCCCACCTCGGAACACACTCCAAATCAAAATCGGAGGATGGCCATCAAATCAACCCCAAGTAAGAGTATAGTATCGAAGGAATGTGTCTGACCAGAGGAGCTACCCCCTTTTGGCCCGAGATCGCTCCCATTTTAGCCACCTTATGCCAACTCACGGGAGTTGGGTCCACGTAATATACCTCAAGAACGTCGCCACCATCCTACTTCATTCTAGAATCTCCACCGCGTACACAGTTGTCAAAGTGGTTTCGGTATCGACAGAGAGTATGCCCATATCCGATCCTGGTCTCTTTGCCAACCAATCATTATTATAACACCGTGACCGTTTCAAAATAGTATATTTGAAAATCAAATCATTTCATTCAAAACTATATTCCTTCCAAAATAGTTTATACTTCGAAACCAAACAATTTTTATATCAAAGCCATAGTCAAATCAATATGATATCATTTCCATTTCAACAAATATTCACTTTAAAAAAATCATAATACTTTTAAAGTTATAACTCTTTCGAAACCAAAATACTTGAAATTATTACACTTTGAAATCATAACCTTTCGAAATCATACATTTGAAATCCTGGCACTTTCCTTTAATTCTTTATATTTTACAAATTTTCAAACAACCCAAATTTTCAAACAACCCAAATTTTCAAATTTCCAATTAAATTCAATTAAATCTGTTAGTCTCAATTCAAAACCATTTCAAATCTTATAAATTTCAAATACAGATTTGATTCACAAAATAAACTATTCAATCTTTAGTATATTTCAAAGCTTTAATATCCCACATTTCAAAACTAAATTTTATAATTTCATATATCCCTTAATTTAGATTATTAATATTTAGTTTGAAATATTTACTCAATAAACTCAATATCATTTAAATAAATTCAAATTTCAAGTAAACTAAATATCTTTCATATTAATATAAACATCAACATTCATTTATCAAATACATCAAAAATCAATTATCATTATAAGTTCACATTCTTTATCAAAATAAAGATCAAATCATTTCCAAACCACTTCAAAATATCAAAATATCATATCCTTTCAATACCTTATTATCAATTCATTATTTGAATTCAAATTCAAAAATTCATATTTAAATACCTTTTAAATTTCAAATATATCATTGATTTATTATTTTAAATACCATTCCAAATAACATTTCAAAATTCCATTCAAAATTTAATAAATCGATTCCAAATTCCTCGAATTCCAAATTCACATTTAATCAAATCTCAATTACTCAAATTCAATTCAAATCAGTTTCTCAATAAACCACTTCAATTTTCATATATTTCAAAGCTTTAAATATTCAACATTTCAAAACAAATTTCAAAAACCTCATATATATATATATATATATATATATATATATCAAATTGACTTTAATATAAATTTTGATTTGAAATAAAATACCATATCATTTAAATAAACCCAAATTTTAAATCACTAAATATCTTAATCAATTTATCTAACCTTGAAATATTTTTAAACCATCTTAAACCAAAACCAAATTATAGAGTCATACCATTAAATCTCTAATTTAAATCCATTTCAAATTGATCTGATTAAAGATAATTCTTAACTAAATACAATTCCAAATATATTTTAAATCCACTTTAATTTAAACTTATTTGTAAATAATTTCAATATCAAATAAAACTATACATATACCTCCCCAAAACCATAAAAATCATTTCCAAAATATTCATATATAGACCAACGGTGTTTGTGTATAATTTTCTATCATATGGTCAAGTGATATAGATATTTATCTTTTCAATCTGCAATTTAAACTATATACGGGTATATATCATTTCAACCAGCAAATCCCAAATTCAATTCAAATGAAAATCGCTTGGGTTTATCATTTCAACTTATATCGATTTTCTCCTATTCTAAAGTCCGTTCGGGTATGTATCATTTCAACCCATAGTGAATTCTATATTAACAGAGAACTTGCAGAGTGATAACAGATATGATAATAATATAACAGGCATATAACATCAGTATAAATAACAGATAATGGTGTCAGATGTCACAGATGAACAGATACAGGTAATAACATATATATAACAGTGTAAATAACTAACAACAATATATTTCAATTGTCGTTTCAATTGAAATCAAATTTAATAAATAAAAAACATTAATTGTGAGTGATTGCTCACCTTTCGAGGCTAGAGAGAATTGACAGCAAAATAAGCTGCGAATTCCAAAGCAAAATAAGATCGAAGACAAATTGGGCGAACAAGGCTGATAATGGAAAATCGATGAGAACGATTAGAGTCAGTGGATATAAATTGAACTAAATATATATTATTTCTCTGAAATAAATTTAAAAAATATATATATTTTCAAATGTATGTTAAATCTCATACTCATAAAATAAATATATACATTTATATAACTTATAAAATATATATAACTCTGAACAATATATGTATACTATATAACAACAGATCAACTTATACTACATACTTAACATATATTAACACACAGCTTATATTATATATAATATGTTCTATCACCTTATATTGTAACAAACATTAAATGTATATATTTTAGTACAAAACTAGGCAAGCCAACATAGATAAAAATGTAAGCTAACAATCTATACAAGTTTTGGAGATATAAATATTTAGAACAAACACATCTATGTATAGAGCTCTGAATAAACAGTATACATATATTACACGTATGGCTATTATTAGTATAAATCATATAAAATATAATATTAACATATTACAGAATTTATATAATTTTACACGATATATATATGCACCCAGATTAAATGTTGTAAACTATATATGCTATTATATAAACTACTACATAACTGCAGCAATAAAATATAATTTACGTAAAGTAAAATATACTTTATGTATATAATATTTGACATTAGATATAACCACCCTTAAATATGATAACTTCTTATATATTATATATATAAATATAGGATATAAACAAACTTATATTCGTAAGTTCAATTCAAACTATCATAATAACAGATAACCTATATAACTAGTATGTAATATATTATAATTAATACGCTCTGACATATATACGAACATTTGTTTAACCAAAAATATATGTATAAACACCTGCTTTTCAAAAAAAAATTATATAATACTCAACTATTTTTTTATATATAAATACACGTTTAAGAAAACAAGCACACAAAATATACGAAACATCCTAAATGCATAGTGTTAGCAATATATTGTAAACCTAACTATACTTCAGCAACAAATATACGATTAGCAACATATATGCTACTGTAACTATATGTATTATGAAGATCAAATATTCATACAGGGACTAACAGGTTTAATAACATATAGTTTATGTTAAACAATAACTTAAATAAAAATCTAATATTGTAAAACATATGTATTTTATATAACTTTAATAAACTTTTTATTTTGAACAATAGACACACAACTCATATACAGGATGATATAAACCATATATATATTTATATACTCATACTCATATATAAATAACAAATTCAATATGTAAACTACTACCGACAAGAACATATATCGATATTGTATGCTATATATATATGAATAAAAGAAATAAGGAAGCTGACCAGATGGGAAAAGAAAGGTGGTGGAGGCTGAAGCGAAGGCTTGGAGGCGGACTGGAAGGTGGAGAAACAGGCGGAGTCAGAGCAACTCGACGGTGGTCGGTGAAGAGATGGATGGAAGCTCGGTCGGTGGTTGCCTGGGCGTGTGGCGAGAATGGGAAAGCTTTGGTGGTTCACGACAGAAAGGTGGAAGCAAGGCAGCACATCATGAAAACAAGCAGGCTCCATTCAACATTTTTTTGGGGAAGTGGGTCAGCTGTAATGGCGGCTGTGGCTAGAGAACAAGGTGGCTGACGTGTTGATTTACGGCGGCGTAGTAAGGAAGGACGGAGGAAGGGAAGATGAATGGAGGCTGTGCGTGAGTTACTCCAAAGGGGAAGAAAATGGGAGTGAATAGAAATGTCACAAATGAAAGGATAGAGTAGTATTGGAATTTCTGAAAATATGTATTGAAGGATTTCTAAAATTAGAAACATATGAACTGAAAGGTCATAAATGATGATTTCTGAAAATGTTAAATGCAGTCACCATTGAAATTAAACAGGGGCCAATTAAGGGACAGAGTAGACCAAAAGGTTCGAATGCGGAACCGATATGGCGGGTCGTTTCACCGATTTCGTCGTGTATTAAATGGCGATACACAAAAATGAATATACTATGGGGATTAGCACAATGAGGCAATCAAAACAGCATACAGATATCAACGGTACGATTGAATTATAAAAATTCGAATTTTCTACTAACGGAAAATGCAGCAAAAATGCAGAAAAATAAGATCGACGGAGCTAAAGAAGTCCGAATTTGGAAAAACAAAAAATGGCGTCTTGCTCAGAAGATGATTTACAATTTTTCTATATAAAAATATTTAGGTTTCGAAAATATTTTATAATCATCAAATATTAACTGATATAAATTGAAATGGAATTACACAATAAAATAAACTTCCATATTTTCAGATGAAAATTTACCAGTTGCTATGTTAAAACAGATGTATTCCAATATTAAATTTTTATTTCAAAATTTTATAATTTAAAATTTCACAAAATTCAATTAATTAAATAAAACCACTAAAATTTATGGGTCGTTACATTTAAATCCAAATCATTTTGATAATTTCGAATCAAAAATTTAAATCATTTTATTTAACCAATCCGGTGTCCGTATATAATTTTCTATCTTATGGCCAAGTGATTCAGTTATTTTGATTTAATTCAGGGATGGGTATATATCATTTCAATCGAAAATAAATGTCATAGGTATGTATCATTTCAACCCATTTCTTAATTTATTCGAAATAATTCAATTTGAAGTTACATATACTATAAATAAATTACAAGGTGATAACATGATATATATATATATATAAATTAAATAAACACCCAACCATCCAAATATCAACCAATATGCATTCATCAGAAACAACCATCCAAACAATCAATAAGTCACAATAATTTCATAGCAATTAATATCCGGTATTTTACTAGCAATTAAATTTATACGTCAATGCTAATTTCTACAGTTAATTCAGATATCAATTTATATGTCAATTTAACTATCAAATGACAGTCAATAAAAAAATAACTTCACAATATCAATTTAACAAACATAAAAAAAATTAGTACGTTATGAGCGTTATAAAACACTCACATTGAGTTTTAAATTTAAATCAAATTGAACGACGTTTGATTTAACCTAAATTTAGTTAGCTCCAATCGTCTCCAAATCAGTTCTAGAATGTAGTGCTCGTCGTTACGATTACGTCGCTGCATGTTTCATCCAATTAAGATAGCATATGAAAAGTGATGCAGCTCAAGTTAGAAGAGAAGAGATAAGTCGTCCACGACTTAAGGAGGAAGATATAGGTCGTTCCCGACCTAAGGAATCATATGGGGGAGAGATGCGAGTTAATGAAGAAGAGTTAAGTCATTTCCGACCTAACTGGAGACCAGAGGGAGAGTTAAGTCGTTTCTGACCTAACTGGAGACCAGAGGGGGGAGTTGCACCGAGTTTACGACCTAATGGGGCACGAGATAAGGAGCTACGACCTAACAAAGAAGTTGAAGAGGAGTTACGACTTAACGGGGGCTTAAGTCGTATGGGATTGATAAGTCGTACATAATCTAACGGTGGGATTTAGGTCGTCCACGACTTAACAAGAAGCGGGAAGAGATTCTAGTGACTGAAGTCCTTAAGTCGGAAGCGAGTTACGACCTAAATACGTTAACTCTTGAGTCGCTGAATTTAGGTCATGGCAATGTTAAGTCGTTTGCTTTTTGAGTCGTGAGTCGTTAAGTCGTATACGACCTAAGTGTTGTAAATGTGAGTTGTATTTTTTAAGTCGTTGTAACTTGTGTGGTGATAAGTCGTGAGTCGACATGTAGTTAAGTCGGTCATGTGTGTATATGGGGATATAATCTGTTGAGTCGCTTTTGTATACGTCGCATACGACTTAAGTGAGTCGTGAGTCGGGGAAATGTTAAGTCGGCAACGACTTAAGGGTCAGGTTGTGAAAAGGCTATAAATAGGGCGTGAGTTGTACATTTCAAGGTTGTTGATTTTTGAATAAAATTCTTGTTTTATTGTTGTGTGCTTTCATCCTAAATTGGTAGTTAAGTGCAATCTCCTATCTCCACTTTCGGTTATTCGAGTGCGCTCGAATCAACGATTGTTGAAGCCGATTCGTGGAATCAAGTGCACTTGATCAACGCTTGAAGAATTGAAGATCTTCTTTCACGGTATCGTGCGCGATCAACGTGACGAGGATAGCTAGAATTCGGTATCTTCGGATCAACGAATTTGGGCATTTTGGTATTCATCAATCCATCGATTGCTACTTTCATCGATCTATATCATTTTGTTAATTATCCGCTGCGTGAAAAAGGATATACACTACTTAAGGTTCGAATAAAATTTATACAAATAATTTTTTTTCCTCAACCTCGTCAGCGCTGTTCACTTTCAAAACTTTATGATCCAGGTTGCACGATATGTTTCTTCTACATCGCGCATACTAAGCTATCCAGACGCGTTTGAACCCACCGTCGTTCGACTCTTCTCCTACCGCACCTCCATACAAACGCCTATGCAACGATTAATTACCACCACACGAAGCACCTGAGCACCACGCACCTTCGCCGTGAACCACACGAAGCTCGATAGTCCCCTCTTCTCGAAAATCACTCCTGAACATTGTACCAACATGAGTTGATTTCTTCCCCATGATTGCCAATTGGATAATCATATCCATATGGATGGAAAGCTCTCGCAACGTTCTACGATCTTCATTTAGGAATCGAGGCTTAATCGTGAATGGATTTCAACATATTAGAAAACGAACTTTGACAATTTTAACACCATTGATTTTATTAGAGGCGGTAACTGTTATGTAGTAGATTAGGGTTTGCTGTGAACGTATATATATACGTGAATATATTATATTTTAATATTATCTCAATTATTCAGGTGCTTTTCTGGACGAACTCCAAATGAAGCATGTTGCCTAGCGTTTATAATGTTTTACTCCTATTCCGAACACAATGGAATATGTTTCAAGGCCTAATTCGATTATATATCGAAGATAGCTTTTTGAATCGAATTAAAATATTGAATTCTTAATATTAATTTCAACGTGTTTTTATCTCGAACGACCAAACGATAACTCCAAACGCTGCGAAGTTTGAAATTCAATAATAATACACTATTATGGATCAAATGGAACTAGTTTCATCGAAGTTCGAGATTGTGCCCCGGATCGCTATTTTAACGCGTCGATTATCATATAAAATTTCCAATTTCTAATTATTCGCTTTGAAATCCAACTTTAAATGTTAACAATCTTCGTAGCGGTTTATATAAAATTTAAACCAACTTTCGATATTATTTTCAATCGTATTAAATTTAGAATTCAATTATTCAAATAATTTCCAATATTAAATTTAAATAATTTAATTGTCATATAAATCAATATAAATAAACCAATAAGTTCCAAATAAATTTTAGTTATCAACGTCATTTTATTTCTATCTAAATAATACAAAATTTATTATCCAATTCTTGTTGCTGATTATAAATACATTCAATACATAGCATTTTCTTTCAATACTTGTTATTATTAAATGTTCGAAATCAGTTTGTTTCAAAATTTTATTCAAGTTCATATCCAATAACTTACATTCAAAATCATTAAAAAAAAATATTTTTAACCAATTTTATTCATTAATTACACTAAATTTAACAATTTAGAATAGTTAAAAATACAGGTCGTTATAATCTCCTCCACCCAAAACTTTTCATTTCGAAAAGGAACTAAGTAGAGAATCTTACACTTGATATATTTAAAAATATCAACTTATAAAACATAAAATCCATTAAAAAACTTTTACTGCGTTTCTACCATGTTACTCCGATCGGCTTACGGAAACTACAATTTAGTTATCAAAAAAATTTGTAAAATTTTTGAAACTTCAAAATTTTTCTAACTCCCGAATTTATGAAAAATTTCGGTAGAGTCTCCTTTGCGCGGCTCGATCGAATTTTTTTTTACAACACAATATATGATCCAAATATACCAAATAGATATCAAATATACATCTCATCTCAATGATGAGGCAACTCGTAGGAAAAAATATAAATGTGGGGTATGTAATCTGAAATGTGTGCCTTATTATTATTAATACGAGCGAGTTCGCTCGTATTAAGCAAGCAAAAGCATATAAAAACCAGCGTATATGTCCAAACTATATTCATATTCGCATATCTCAACTCAATTTAGGACATTAGTCATTTATATAGGATCTAGAACATGTATGAGTTAAATAGAAACATATAGCATGAATTTTAAACCCAAACCATAACATAAGCATTAATCTACGACAAACAACAATCATATACAATAAAACAGTTATAACAATGATTTACAACGAAAGAAACCATTCAATTATTAGTATTCATCCAATTAATTCATAACTATATGAATTTACATTATCCAATGCCAATATTTAATTTATACACTTCATTTCTTATTAACAACCAATTTTTATTAGAATTTAATTGGTTTATCTTCCAAATTGTTCAAGTATATTTCATTTGCATTCAATTTATACAATTCAATTTGTCAAATTTCAATTATTTCATTTTTCATTTAGCAACATCTCATATCAATTCATTAATTTGCATTCATTCTACACTTAAGTTCATTTTCATTTAAATCAATGTTATTTCATTTACTCATTTTATTAACACAATTCACTAACTTCTTCCATTTATTCATTACGGTTAGCTTTTCATAAATTAAAGTTCATTTCGTAATTCAATATTAGCTTCCTTCCTTTAACATCCATATTGAACTAATTTAACATCTTGTTTAACTAACATTTATCAAAGTTATAAACTATAACTTTACTTTACATTTTTGCGAAACATTTGAGTTATAATGTTTATGTCTCCATTTTTAGCACCAACATAATGAATTATTTCTTTAATCCTTACTTAAGTTTCTTAATTCGCATTTATTTTCACAATTTCATTTAATAACAAATTTTCTTGTGAAACATTTTATTAATTATCACTTTAGTTTGTAACCATTTTGTAAAGGTTCGTTTCTTTTATTCCAACTTATTCAAGTTAGTCCTTAATCATTTCATAATACACTAACTAAGTATATAACATTTAACATACAACTTAAATTTCATTTATATACATTTTAATTACTTTAGGTTTTGTTTATTTGTATAATATCCCGTTATATATCCACATCATCATTTTAACTTTTAATCATTTGATAAATCTTATTATATGTTAATAGAATGCAATTTGGTATTATACAAACTAACCTGATTCATTTTACTTAATAGAATGTTCACTACTTTAACTTGTTTAAATTTTCTTTACTTTCAATTTTAGAGTTGCAAACTTCAACTCTATAGTTTCTCAAAACATTTAGCTTAGATTTCTTAATTCTCTTATTTTATAAGCTCTAGTTATTCAAATATTTCATTTCATTCAAATAATTTGAAATTATTAATTAATAAAACTCCAAAAATTTTAATATCGGGTTCATTTCAATTTTTTTGAAATAAGTATGTATACTTATCTTTTATATATCATATCATACTTTTGGAGTTTAAACCCAAAATCCGTTTATCAAATCAATTTCATAGAAAAGTTTCTCAGAAGTCTCCCCCATTTTGAGACTAGAAAATGAAAGTCGATGATGTTGTGCAGTCATCACCGAAATTATTTTCCAGCAACAAAAGAGGGAGTACTGAATTCATTCCTTTTAAAATTTATTTGAAAACAATTTGTATTTGTATATACTTTTAAACATTGCTAATATTATTTTCCAAACCTGGAAAACCTTTTTCAGAAACATCTAAATTTAAATTTCTCAAATTCTCAATTTTATATTCATTTTGCTTGCAAATTATATTTTATAAATAACATTTATATAATTTCATTTTCTTATAATCATATAATAGCTAATAGTTTAGGAATATTGATTAAACGATAATGATTAATGTTATCATTTCTAACAACCAATTCACACTATATGTACCATAATTTCTGAAAATTATTCCTTTATACACAAAATATAATCAGGGTAAAATTATTTCATTTATCAAATTTCAAAACAATACCATGTCGAATTGTTATGTTCAAGTGTTTGGAGATCCTTATCAAAAACGTTAATTACTCATATCGACTAGACTTCATAAACTACTCAACAAATCAACCAATGCAATATAAAAAAATTTATATTCACTAACAAATACGTGCTCATATCTATTAATACACTCAAACTCATTCTAGGGTGCTACTGATCCTATCTCTAATGAGTTACCCCTCAAAGCCAAGGTTACCGGCAAACCAAAGCTCTTATACCAACTATGATGACCCACATTTCGAAAGGTTTAAATCGACAATAATCCACACATGTCCAACTTAAATAATCCATAACATAGATAATAATTAAGGTTAATTAAGAAAAATAAGAAATGAAGAAGAAAACAAACACAGAATCTCATAGCGGAACGATAAAATATAACAATAAAATAAATAGTTCATGAAGCTATTTATTATACATTTGATTATAATTTGTACAACATTCATTAGAGTTATACATATACAACAGAGTATAATACAGCAGACAACATGATGCAAGAATACTAATAGTAATAATATATCAAATCTTCGTCTTCGTCCTTCAGAATAAATCTTCAATAACCTGAAAAACTCAGGACTGACCTGATCATAATGAAAAGACTAAACATTCGAGTCAGGACTAAAATATCCCTATATAATTCAAATCAATATTGCATATATTGAGTGTAATAGTGTCAGAGATGTTTACGGGATTTCACATCTCCTATCAGGGGTATAACGAACGTACAATAACTCAAGAGATGTTATGGGATTTTCCTCTCTTAAGGATCCATCAAAATATTTATATATAATAGAATGCGCTACGATAGATAGTGTCTATCAGTAAATAAATATTTTTCTTAGCATTAAGGTTTTACATTAATCCCTCTTAACGCGTTTTAAGCATTTTCGTACAGTTTGCATATAAAACATCAGTAAACCGCCGTTGGATAGGGATGTGCCGTGATATGACAACACTAAGCCATCGTTGGATAGGGATGCACCATGATATGACAACACTAAACCGAAATGGTAGTGGTCTCGAATAAGGATAAAAGTATGACAAGACACGCGAGGCAATGCCCAAGGTAGGATACTACCAGTTTACCCTTCCCGGCTGGTGGTAACGCATCATAGTCATGATCGTCCACCGCGTCCAACACACCCAAAATCCAAGAGTGCACAACAATCAATCACAATGTGAATGATGGTAATAGGAAAAAGTGTTTCCGTTCGGGTTAGCTAACCCATTTGACCGGTACGGCTCCTGTTTTAGTCATTTCAAATTGGCACAAGTGCCAGGCTAATCCATCATCGTTCTCTTTCTTTAAATTCAAAAAATGTATGCCAAATCCAACCACTTCGTTCTGGATCATCATTTCATGTACAAAGTTGTTAAAGTGGTTTCGGTATCGATAGAGAGTATGCCCATATCCGGCCCCTGTCTCTTTAATAACCAAACATCGTTTTACACACCGGTTGGCTCTTTTTCATTTTGAAAACAGTTCATACTTGATATCAAAATAGTATATTCTCTTCAAAATCAAATCTATTTCGAAATCATCATATTTACTCAAAATATACTATTTCACTTCAAAAGTCATTTTCGCCTCAATATTTTGATTTCGCTACCAAAATCATTTCGAATATCACTTTAGGTTATAACTTCATTTAACCCAATTCATGTTTAAATCCGAGATTTAAATATAAACGCTCCATCCTTTTGACCAGTTTGAATTTTAGAAAAATAGTTTGAAAATCTAAATTGTCTAAAATAGTTGAAATTATTAAAATAGTTTGATATAAAATAATTAATGTATTTAAAATGTTTTATAAGGTAAAATAGTTTGGAAATCAAAATAATTTAAATATTTTAAAAGACAGATTTTTAAGTTATTTATATTAAAATAATTTATTTAAAAAAAAAATTCAAAGTCAAACTGATTCAATTTCAATTCAAATAAATCCAATTTTGAATTAATTCAATTTTACGTTCAATTCCAATTGATTTCAATCCCTACTTGAATAACTTTCAATTCAATTTTCAAAATTAAACCATTTCAATTTATATAAATTTGAGTTCGATTTTTCAAAATATCGATTTAAATTACTTAAATTAAATTTAACTTCAATACTCAATTTAAGATTCAAATCTTTAAAATAATTCAATTCCGGGTTCAACCATTGAAATATCGATTTAAATTACTTTTACTTAGCAATATTTCGAAGTTCGAATGAAATCCAAGTCCTTTAAAACAATAAAATTCCGAAACTCAAATCATATTCCAATCATACTTCAAAATCTCAAATGTCATTTTTACACGATTTCGTTTAACACAATTTAATTCCATAGTTGAGCTCAAGTTCGAAAAAGAATTCGATTTCCATAAATTTGATTTTATTTCTTTAAGTTCAAATCATTTTTATAATTTCAAATAAAAAAATTAAAATCATTTAATTTAACCAATCTGATGTCCTTATATAATTTTCTATCCTATGGCCAAGTGAATCGGTTATTTCAATTTAATTTAGAAATGGATATATATCATTTCGATCCAAAATAAATGTCATAAGTAATTATCATTTCAACATATTTCTTAATTTATTCGACATAATTCGATTTGCAGTTTCATATACTGTAAATAAATTACAGGATGATAACTTGACATATATAAATTTAGTAAACACCCAACCATCCAAATATCAGCCAATTTACATTCATCACAAACAACCATCTAAACAATCAATAAGTCACAACAATTTCATAGCTATTAATATCGGGTATTTTACTAGCAATTAAATTTATACATCAATTTTAGTTTTGCCGGTTATCTCAGATATCAATTTATACTTCAATTTAACTATCACATGACAGTCAATAAAATAAATAACATAGTGACATCAATTTAACGAACATCAGAAAATTTTAGTACATTGTGAGCGTTATAAAACACTCTCCTTGAGTTTTAAATTTTAAATCAAATGAAACGACATTCAATTTAACCTAAAATTTAAGTTAGCTCCAATTATCTCCAAATCTGCTCTAGACTGTAATGCTCATCACCACGATTCCGTCGCCGCTTGTTCCGTCCAATTCTGATAGTGTATGAAAAAGATATACACTATTTAAGATTCGAATAAAATTTATACAAATAATTTTTTTTCTCAACCTCATCTGGGCCACTCACTTTCAAAACCTTATGATCAAGGCCGCATGATCTGCTTCTTCTTCATTGCGCATATCAGGCTACCCAGACGCGTTCGAACCCATCGCCATTCGACTCTTCTCCTACCGCACGTCTATACAAACCCCTATGCAACGATCAACTATCACCACACAAAGCGCCTGAACACCACGCACCTCCGTCGTGAACCATGTGAAGCTCAGCTGTCCCCCTTGTCGAAAATCGTGCTTGAATGTTGTATGAACGTGGGCTGATTTCTTTCCCAACATTGTAAATTGGATGATCATAACCATATGGATGGAAAGCTCTTGCAACGTTCTATCATCTTCATTTAGGAATCGAGGCTTAATTGTGAACGGATTTCGAGATATTGGAGAATGAATTTTGACAATTTTCGGCTATTGATTTTAATGGAGGCGGCAGCTGTTATGTAGTAGATTTGGGTTTGCTGTGAACACACACACACACACACACACACACACACACACACACATATATATATATATATGTGAATATATAAAATTTTAATGTTATATAGAGTGATCACATGTTTTTCCGAACGAACTCCAAATGAAGAGTGTCACCTGGCGTTTATAAAGTTTAACCCCTATTCCGAACACAATGGAATATGTTTCGAGGCCTAATTCGATGGTATGTGAAAGATAGACTTTTAAATCGAATTAAAATATTGAATTTTCGATATTAATTTCAACGTGTTTTTATCCCGAAGGCCAAATGATAACTCCAAACACTACGAAATTTGAAATTTGATAATAATACACTATTATGGATCCAAGGGAACTAGTTTTATTGAATTCTTAAACCGTGCCCTGGATGCAATTTTAACTTGCCGATTATCATATAAAATTTCCAATTTCTAGTATTCACTTTTAAATCCAATTTTAAATGTTCACAATCTTTATTGTGGTTTAAATAAAATTTAATCAACTTTCGATATTATTTTCAATCATATTAAATTAAGAATTCAATTATTCAAATAATTTCCAATATTACTTTAAAGAATTTAATCATCCTATAAATCAATATAAAGAAGTCATTAAGTTCCAAATAAATTTTAGTTATCAACGTCATTTTATTTATATCTAAATAATACAAAATTTATTATCCAGTTCTTGCTATTGATTATAAATACATTCAATACGTAGCATTTACTTTCAATACTTGTTATTACATAAATCTTCGAAATTAGTTTATTTCAAAATTTTATTCAAGTTCATATCTAATAACTTACACTTAAAATCATCAAAAAAAAATTTTAAGCATTTTTAGTCACTAATTACACTAAATTTAATAATTTAAAATAGTTAAAAATACTGGTCGTTATAACCGTACACCAGTCTCATCTGGTTTTCTAATCTCTGAGTCAATTTTTCCTATGATAATCTATCCAAAAGTGATACGAACAATAATCTCATTGGTAAAATTCTGAGCTAAATACCCTATTTATTTCCTAGAAAACATACTTCTTTACATATGATTTACCCCTTGAAATCATACTTTAAAAACAAGGAAAATACTGGCCCCTTACTTTACTCAAATTACTTATGCCACGATATATGCTTTCATGAAATCATATTGATGAAGTTCAAAGTGATTTGAGGTCATTGCCTCTCAAAATCATAGGCCATAAGGCCAAAATAATATAAAACCTTCAGACTGATAAAAGCGGCAAGGGTATAGTCGAAGAGGGCCTTCGCCCTTCTCTAAAATAAGTCAAAACCGTTAACTTTTGAAACACTGGGCCATAAGGCCAAAATATTCACTTTGCACTTTTTATAGTGTCGAAGAGCATTTATAAAGTCAAAGCCTTTAAGAAAATAGGTTCCATGTCATTACTATCAGCATCAATGCCTTATAAAAAAATAGTGGCCTCGTTTGTGCCGAGGTCATTAGGAGCGGCGCCAGTGCCCTCTTCGAAATAGTTAAAAGGATTAAAGTCGAAGTCATCAAAAAATGACATTATATACTATCGAGGTCATAAGTAGCGGCATTATACCTATGGGGTCGAAGTGGTCTCCTTGAAAGTATTGATTTGAAGTCATTAGTAAAATAGGCGGCATCGTTATCACCACTATCAGTTTCTTCGAAAGCATTGGGTTGGCGACAGTATTGAAAACATGCGACAGTGGGTCATTTTGCATATAATGCGGCACTTAAACTATGCGGTAAGAAACATGTCAATGATCGTGATATCAACTTCGACGCTACACATTCCGCTTCTACCACACCGACCCATTATATATCAATTGACTATTGATATCATAAGTATCACCTATGATTAACTTCGAAGAGCATAGGTGCGCAGAGATGAGATGCGGCATCATGCCTTCGGCGTGGTAAAGCCATAAATAATATTAAAACTAAAATTTTACTATTAAAAGTATATTCTTTTCACCAGTTCCCTTTATTTGTCAAAAATCTAATTAGATAACAAGTTTCTTTATCAAACCCATTACCAGTAATCTACACTAGAGCATATTTATCAATTTCAAAACATTTCCAAGCCCTTAGTAGTATATTAATGTATAAATATATTAATTAAGCCCTTCTAGCTTAATAATTTTATAAAACAATTGAGAAAAGTCCCTAAAAATCCTAACAAATTGAATTTCATATTTTCTTTAACATATGAAAGTTTAGGGGACAAAATTCATAATTTAATTATTTTAACAGTTCAACCTGAAATAAACAATTTTCTAGGCTTTGAAAGTTCATAACTAATTCATACTTCGATGGAAAATTATAAAATTCGAAACGCACTTCTAAAATTATAGTTCCAACATCATACTAAAATTTCAAGTCACTTTGGATGTCCTATAATAGGTTTTTCAACTCAAATATATATAATTAAATTCTATAAATTCACCAAAAAGCATATAATCATTCAATTATCAAAAGCATGGCATAATGTCGTTATAAGGTTCGAATTTTCCCTTCAAACCAAAAACATTGATCAAAGCATGAGATGTACATATATTATTCACCTTGAATGGATTAAGAAGTTTGATATTTGTATTTGATTTGATTTCCTTAGCTTTGATCTTGTTTTCCTAGATTGTCTTCTCTTTGAAAACTTTCTTGCAATGGTCGGCCAAAACCCTTATTTTATTTTTGTTTATGAATGAGTGAAGCGGGGTAGGAAAATGAGAATAAGGGTTTATGATAAGGTAATGTTTTATTTTTCCATTTTTCCCTCCTCATATCCTCTTTCCTATTATGGTTATATTTAATCCCATTTGTTCATTAATTAATGTTCGACCCTCGTTGATTATCAAATCTGAATCTTCATACCATGTTACATTATTTCATTTAATTTGTCCAATTAAATATCCTAAATAATGTTATCAAATTTAGGGGTGTTACGCTAACTTATCTAATCAGTATGAATATAGCCGGGCCAAAAGGCTGGATAAAATTAACTAATTTAATTAAAAATATATTTAATAGAAAATCCATAAATGACATATTTTGTGATAGCGGTTACAGTGTGTTGTAACCATGAGTGATTTATCATAATATAATAAACATACCATTTTAAATATTCCTAATCAAGATGTATTGAGATTGGATATCGATACATCAGTTGAGACTATAGTACGTAACTCTCTTCAAATATTGAGAAGTGTATTACTCATAATTGTCGGGTGAATCTAGGGGCTACATACTGATAATTATTAGATAATTATGAAATGACTCACTCGATATTTTTATATTGGTTAATATAGTAAGGTCAAATAGAAAATATCGATGTGACAAAATTGCAAAGTTCTCTCAACTTAAGAATACTATTGGTCTTCAATGTGGAAACTCTGCTTTAACTATAGTTAAATCGTGCACGATGACCATTGAATGCCTATAGTTAGATCGATTGGAAGCATTGGAAGTGAAATACTATTCAAGGGAGGATTCGCCTCCTCGGTTATAAAAAGTTAGCATTACGGTCAACTTAAGTCAACTTAAAGTTAAAGTCTCTGGCCAATGCAGTTCGGTTAGTAATTATTGTTATTATTGAACCGAGGACTTTATATTTGGACAATAAAATTAAATATGGATGATATCGAAATTATGAACATTACCAATATCCATAAGTCCTTATGTGATATAGTTTTGACGAAGAGAACTAGTGTTAATAATTGTCACTACCGGGTAACGCTTAAATAAAGTAAAATTAGATGTTACCAAAGCCAAGTAAGTGATAAATTTTGTTATAATGTCACACCACCTCCTAAGTGACGTGCGAACGTTAATGTTTAAATTGTTCGATATTTATCGTTGGTCGATTTGCATCTAAGTGTCACGCAATCGAAATGTTGAATACTCCTGTAACCACCAATTTAGTTAAATTGAAATTTTTATAAATTAATTAAATTAATTTATATTTACGAGATATTAATTATAAAACTTTATTTGATATCTATCGATCAATTTTAGTAGTGTGTATATAATAGTTATAAATACATTAATTGATATATGATATCGATACGCATTTAAATTGGATTTAAATGTGTTATTTATTGATTGGACTTAAAGTGATTTTAAGGCCCATAATGGGACCTACTGAGTGCGGCTATGATGGCATAGGGAAGCCTGCCATATGATGGCAAAGGAGGGCTTGAGTTTTGAATTCAGAGAGATGAATATGTAAGAGAGAAAGGTGGATCTATATCCTCCTTTTTCTTCTTAAATCTCCATTATATATTCATCTCTAACCTCTCATTTTATTTTTACTCTCTTCCTCCATTTGCTAAAGCCATGGTCGGCCACTCCCTTCCCTTTTTCTCAAAATTTTCAAGCTTAAAACATTGAAACAAATAATACTAAAACACCGATGGCAACTGCATTTAGTCTAGTAGCGTTTTCTAGATTCTAAAATTGTTTCAAGGAGGTCTAATTTTATGTTTAAAGGTGTATAATATGGAATTTAGACGAAAGGTAAAATTCTCTTTTTACAGTGATATATTTGTTGGAACTTGGCTAATCAGAAGCCGTTGAAATAGGTAGATTTCAAAAAATTCCTTAATTGGATCTATTAGGATTATTAAGGCTAAAGAGATTTTAGGCCCAGCCTAAAAGGCGGTTTAAATAAAATCCTTTATTTTATTTAATTAGTTTTAAAAGGTTCGAATTTTGATATAAATTTAAATGTATGTGTATCAAATACACCCATGCTTGTAACAGTTACTCATCAGGGTTAAGTAGAGAAGGAAGCCTTTCATCTCCTTCTCTAAAACGTATGCAATTAAGTAAGGGAATAAATAGCATTAATTAGGGAGAGAGAAACCTTTCATTTTGCTCACTTATAAAATTAAAGTTTCATTAAAGGCCACTAATGATCAATTCAAACATGGCATGAAACGCGAGTATATCCAAATATACTACTAGTGTATATTGTGTAAGTGCAACATATAAGAAGTGCGTAGTTAATGTTTCCTTTATATATGTCTTTGTTGTCCATATTTTTATTTAATATATATACATATATATATGCATAGAACTTATACACACATATACATACATACATACATACATATATATATATAAATATGTTAAAATTATGTTTCGCTATTTTATATAAGTTTGAAATTAAAAACAACAACTTCGAATCTGGTTTCAAAGTTAGAAAGGGTTTTTATTTAAAATTATTATTTTACACAAAGGTTCATTTTATAAATCCTAAGTTAAGTTAATATACATATACAAACACACACACACACACACATATACAAATCATTGTAAATAATGTTTTAAACTTAAAACAACATCGATACGATAAAATGTATAGTTTGGTATAAGCTTTAAAATAAAGTAAAAAATTGAAGTCTAACTTGAATTTAAAAGGAAATCTTAGGATTTTTCATATTTTGCAAAAAATTCCAGTCATGTTTATAGTTTTTTTATAAACTTTCCAGCAGAAATATACAATAACAAAAAAATTGACCAACATATATACAAACAATAATAAACTACATATATTTTTTATTTGAATTAGTAATAGAATTTTGTTATTAATAAAAAATCAGGTTTCAAATAGAATTTTTTTTTAAACAACAAATTTAAAAACAATAACAAAATAGATAGGAAAAATCAGGCATATATATATATATTGCAAAGGTTTCGGTCTAAATTATATAAACAATATGAACAATTAATTAAATGTGAAAAACTATGATATAGATTTAATTATGACAAAATGAACCAATGAACAACCAAAGTACATCTTAATGGATCCAAATTAAAATAACATGTAGACGTATCATTAATTAAGATATAACAAAAGAGGATCTAATCTATGTCACCAAATAAACAAATATTCATATGAGATGAGATATATGATGATCCAAATCATATAAACAAGGTGAATGATGAATAAATAAAATTAGAAATTTTACCTTGAGATGTAGCCAAGAGAATGCACCATGGATGAAGAAATATCTTCAGCTCTCCAGTATCTACATCTAATCCTTGCAAGAGATAGATGAACTGCTTGAGTTTTATTATATTTGATGTTAAATTCAATGATTTGGGGGTTGTTTTTGGTTTGGAGGTGACATCAATTTTTGGCTATGGCATGAAGGAGATAGGAAGAAAAATTAATCTTAAAAGAGAATGAAACTAAAAGAAGGAAAAGAATTTTGTTTTAATGGAATAATTGAAACCTTTTCTATTCTTTCCTAAAAAAACTTCCCTCTTTATTTTTCATCAGTTCTCAATCAAATCTAAACCCCCTCCATGTATGGTCGGCCATCGTTATTGCCATCTTATGGAAAAATATTTTTAAAACCTATTAAGTAGTTATCTTTTATTTAAAACATTTGAAAGTTTCACCTATATCGTATATCGATGTGTACAAATATAGCTTTTATAAATAGATTCAAATAATTACTAATAACTCCCAAACATCAAATAAATAAAATAGTAATTAAATTTCCCAAATATAAATTAATTTAATTAGTTTACAACATTTTATGAATTAATTAAACATATGGTTTTTCGGAGAATTCATCATTGTGGTTGTGTAATTAAAAAGATGTAAATTCAGTCAGGGACAAATATCAAACAATTTGAATATTAACGTTTACATGTTCCCATAGATAATGGTTTGATATTGTGGCTAAACTTATCATTTACACATCCTTTTTTGTAAAATCCAATTTTACTTATTATAAGTGGTACCCAGTTGTGACAATTATTTACACCGGTTCTCTTCGTCAAAACTATATCATATTAGGACTTATGTAATTTGGTCTTAGTCAAAATTCCAATATCGTCCATATTCAACTTTATGGTCCAAAAACAAAATCCTCGATTCAATAATAACAATTATTATTAATTGGACTTCTCTGGCGAGAGACTTTGACTTTGAAATGACTTTAATTGACCATGATACTAACCTCGTATAATTGAGGAGACAAATCCTCTTTTGAATGGTGTTTTACTTCCAATGCTTCCACTTGGCCTAACTATAGTCGTTCGACGAATGTTGTGCAATAGTTAAACTATAATCAAAGTAGAACTTCCACATTAAAGATTAATAGTATTCTTAAGTCAGGAGAGCTATGTAATTTTGTCACATCGATACTTTCTGTTTGACCTTAGTTATATTAAAACAAGAAAACATCGAGTGAGTCAATTCCATAATTTTTTAATAACTATTAGTAGGCAATCCCCTGGTTCCCTTTAGCTAGCATAAGTAATACACTGCCTAAGGTTTGGAGAGCGTTACATACTCTAGCCTCAACGGATGTATCGATATCCAGTCCTGGTACATCTTGACTAGAAATATTTAAAACGGTATGTTTATTTTATATGATAAATCACTCATGATTACAACACATTGTAACTACTATCACATATCATTTATTGATTTGTTATAAATATACTTTTAATTAAATAAATAATCAATAACACATTATATAAGGTATATAATAGAAAGAAAACACCTTTTCGTTTGAACAAGATTAGTTATAGAGTTAGATATATGTACCAAATTACATAGTTGATTTTAGAGCATATCCCTAGGTTTGTCAATATTAATGTATATAATGTTCATTATATGATATATGTGTTTAGATGGTGGTTGAATATAGCATGAACCTATATAACATTGTGATGTCTTTATTTTATGGATTGTGTAAATTTGTATATGAAAAAATAAAAAATTTAGATATGTAAATTCGTACTTATTTCTCATAGCCATTAAAGAAAATTATTTTTCGAAAATAATAATAAAAATGATTTAAAATATACACTATTAAGTAAAATATGTTTTACTCTAACATACATACATACATACGTTCATATATACATATATATATTTATAGTTTAAATATGTATATATATGTCTAATTTTATATTCAAATACAGTATACTATTTTATTTAAATTACATATTAATACATTATATCTAAGTATGTATATATACACACACATCGTAAATTATATAAAATATGCTTATATAAATATTTAACATAGTATATATATATATTGTTTTCAAAATAAAAAAATATTTTTTCATAGATTTTCGTATGGAACTTAAATGAATAAATAAATTTAGTTTTGATAAAAACAAAGTAAAGCAAAAAAAAGTTATTTGGGCCCAAAAATATGCATATATATATATATATATTTACAAAAATATATTATAAGTATACATTATTCATATATGTAGTATTTCTAAATATTATTCAATATATATAGTACATATATACATTTATTTAAAATAAAATAAGATTTTCAAATTATATATATTTACACAAAATTAATATATTAGTTTGAATTTGAAAATACTAGGTATTTCATTTTGTATATTTAGATCTTACTCTAGATCTAAATTTTTTTGAGTCTAACAATTGAATTTAAAAATTCTTTATATTAAATTTATAATTACTTAATAAACCATATATGTATGCATATACATATTATCGACAATATATGTAACAATTCAGCCTTTTCGACCCCAAAATATCGACACTAATACATCCGTGGTACTTGTGAGCCGAGCATCCAAAAGCCGAAAAGATAGATTGTTAGAGTAAAATAAAATAAAATAAAACACAATATCAGAATCTCATAGAGGAATGATAACATATAATATCAAAAGATAGTACAAACTATCGCTTTAAGATACATAGCATTTCAAAGTTACAATTCTAAATATTATCATCAGCTTGGATAGTTATAACAACATGTCCTCACAAATGCTAATATATACAATAGTAATGCAACAGAAATAAGAATACAATGGTAGGTGAAACATCCAGCTTGTTCCCTCGAGCTCAAATGAACATAAACAAAAACCTACCTTTTTCAGATTACTCGAAAGAGCACATGAGGAATTTAGGGAAAATAAAAACCATGTATCGGACATAAGTCTTATATGCGAAACTCAAGAAATACATGGCTACATACAATGGTACTTTTGAGACCATATGGGATGCCGCCATGGTTACCCTCTCAAAAGAACCATCATCTAAGTACATAAGATGATATAAGAGATAATGTCTATGGTGAAGAATATAAATAAAAAATAGTTGTGATGCTTACATTAATCACACCACGATAATACTAGAAGTACAATCAAAATGCTAAGGTAATCTCACAGAATGGATTTTCAGTGGAGATCTCTTTGGTAAGTAAATTCGCAAAGGTTAGAAGCTACTTCCTAGCATTGTATATCTCTGGACAGAATATAACATAAGGTAAATATAGCCGGTCTATGTATAAAACATGTGATCCCAAATATCATCAACTCCCGCACGCCACATCGATAAGCATACTCTAGATATGTAGTTGATGATACCCTACTGTGAGTTAGCTAAACTACAAACTATGTATCCTACTCTTTTTTCTTCCATTTACGATGTCGAGGCTACGTTCGGCATCTCTCACATGAGTCTTCATTAATCGAACAGAGCACTAATCTCGAAATGGGTTCCAGCATCTTGAACAGATTACGAATCTCCACATAGATTCTAGCATAAGTTCTCTGATAAATGCTCACAGTGACCTCTTCCTTGGACTAACCTTAGGATAGATACTTTAACTCTATAGCATTCTACTTTATAATCACTTCCAATATATAAACTCGTATATCAGTTCTGAAGTGATATCCGATAAGTAACACTAACCGATCCCGGTTTGTTCAAAAGTAAATTGATAATTTCTAGTAAACTCAATTATGATTCTTTTCAAAGAAAGAGAACAATATATAAACAGGAGTCCTAGGGGGATCTCGTATACATAAGTTCTTAAAGCTAGAGACGTTCCTTACTAATTTTCCTCTCCAGGGGTTCTTAAATTGTATGAAACCTTGAAGCTTTTTGATACATCCAAAGTTAATTTAATCAAGTTCGATAGTCGACTAATTGTGTAACGAACCGAGATTTTCGACCCTTGAAAATAGACACTAATACGTCCATTGTATTGCATCCGAACAATCGAATGCCGAAAAACCCAATTGTTAGGGGTTAAGAAGAAGGAATAAGACAAGAAGAAAACTAAACAACACAAAATCTCACAGCGGAACGAATAATCTATAACATAAACAGCTCTTTACAAAGAAAAAAACTGTAATATATTATACATCAATCAGAGTATATTAACTAATTTCAGCCAGGACAGTTATAATAGCTTGTCCTTACAATTTTCTAATAAATACAACAAGGAATGCAGTGGAAAAATAACCATGTACTTGGATACGTTCTGGGCCTCCAGCTCGTCTCTTGAAGCTCCAAAACATCCAAACTAATTTGTAAATATGTTTGGTCTGACACATGCGTTATAATGAAATAGCACCCGAGTCAGTCTAGAAAACCAGCGTGAGAAAAACACACCTCAATTGAACTTTAATGTTTAGTAAATTTTTTTTAAAATAAGTTATCTTGTAAGACTATGCCACTTAAAAACGGATGGGTTTTTACTTTACGATAACCAAAACATTTTCTATAAAAAAATCCATTGATATTATAATAATGTCCTGGAGTCAAAGTAAAATATGAATATAGCTAAAATACTTGCATCTTACGTTTCAGCATAGTTGGGCATAACTAAGTCCGTACAGCACTTATTGGAGAATGAATTCCATACAACGAGTAGGCTACTAGGGCACCACCCATTACGGTGCATTTTTAGATAAAATAATACCGAGGTTGAACCTATCGACCCCTGCCAACACAGAACGACCTAACCTTTACTGGGTAGTATCGAATATAATCACCCCTCCATTAATGGGCTCGAAGCATACAAATGAGAGATAATATCGACTCTAGATAGGGATGATCATACCTTAGTTGGGAGCGACGAACTTAACCTTACTGCATCCTTCCTATTTTAGTCATTCCCGGTTGATGAGGCTTGAGGCTACATTTTATCTTTATTTATCACTTCCCATTTGGAATTCTACACCGCCCTCCAGGCAACAATGCAATTACAGCATTAATCCATACAAGTTCGTGTAGGATCGATTTCACCCTAGAGGGGAGGTGAATAGGGTAATACTAATAATAATAAAAATTAATGTGGAAATAATTGCAGCACGAATAATAGAAGGATAATAAAAGCAGAAATAGAACAACACAGATTTACCTAGCTTCGGCAAAACTATGCCTACGTGCTACCCCCAAAGTTTCTACTAGAAATTAAGTAGTCAGACGCTTACACACGTAAACTCGTGACACCCGCTATTGACTAACCTAACTCTACGCTCAAAACCCTGCTACAACTCAGCCGTTGAGTTGTGAATTCTTGAACTAAACCAACTTAGTTCGTCCCTAGTCACGCAACTAGAATTTTACAAAAGTTTAAAAGAAAATTACAAAATAAAATAAAAATTAAACACAAAACCCTATCCAATAAATTAAGCCCAAAATAAATTAAAACTAGCCTAATTTATATTAAAAGAGGACTTCCTCTTTCTGTTTCTCGTGTAATCCTATGGCCGATTCCTCCTTCATTCTTCTTTCAAGAAAAAACTAGGGCTCTATGATGAAACTGCCACTTTGTTCGAATTGATTGCTGGTGCTTCAAATGCTTCTTCGATTGATTAACTTGTTCATGGCTATAAAGTCGAGATCGATTTGTGCATCGAATTGGTACGTTTTTCCCTTTTTCGATTTATACTTGTACTCGATTTGATTCGAGTTCTGGATGATGATTGCTCTCTGATTTATTTGAACTAAAGTGATCATTTTCCAATGATGTAACCGGGTTATATAGGGAACGAATCCCTTTATTTTCGTTCGTATTTTCGATTTGAATTCTTTAACTAATTTTGGTTTGGCCGTTCGATTTTGCTTGAATTCTTGTGATTGTACTGACTTGTTCAACTCATACTCGGTTGGATTTGGTTGATATATTTTATTAAGTAGGTTCCATTCTTTTTGGTATTTGAATTTTTTGGATAATTTGAACTTCGTGAAGATTGACTTGTTCATTTGTTGACTGGTTTCACTGCAAAACTAAACTGGGTTGATCGATCTCCATAATTTCAAAATTGCTCCATTCTTTTTGGCCTTGACTTCCACTTTTTAATTCAATCAGTGTTATCACCTGGCTTTGACTTGATTTGAAACTGCTACCTTGATAATTGTTCGAATTGCAACATTTGTTCATCTGATTGATTTGTGACTCGTGCAATTGCTTCACTATTTTTATGGTTTTTGAACACATGTATAAATTCGCGTAGAACTTCACATGTATGCTACCACTTGTGTTTGACTGGAACCATTTATATTTATATGTGAGTCACCATGTATATACATACATGCATATGTATGTGCGTATATATATGTGTGTGTGTGTGTGTGTGTTGTGCCTACATTGCTCTGGTCTGTTGATGTATATGCATGCTCCATTCATTTTGTCTTATTCACTGCCCTGGTCTTGTTTATTTATTTGGCCTTCATAAAGTTCATCCTGTATTGTGTTCACTACTGGTTATGCATTAATACATTTCTAGTTTAGCTTTTGAACTTCATGTGTACATCCATTTGTTATGTTGTTTTGTAGTTTGGTCTAGTCAACTTGCCCATTCATTTGGATCGGGTTGCCTTTGGTTTTGTTTCAGGTTTTCATGTGTGTATCTTGTGTTATCTCTCTTTTGTTCAACTGAGTTATGTTGCTTTGCTGTATCTTCTGTTTCATTTGTTACAGCCTCTGCACTTGAGTTCTATCTGACCCATTGCCTTGGTTTTGAACCATTTGCACTTGAATGCTGTCATGTACTTGATGTTGCCTGACCTTATGCATATGAACTTGTGTCGATTTACTGTGCTCGTTGAGTTGTTATTCAAATTAAATTTACCGTTGCATATGAACCCTGGTTCATGTTTTTCCTTCAACCTGAACTTTTATGGCCTTTTTTACTTTGTGTCCATTTCTCTGTTCTTGGAGTCCATTCACTTGTTCACTGATATGGGTTGCATGTCATTATGCCTCTGGTTGTGATGGTTTATAGGTCTAGATGTGTTGACACACTTGTGCACTTGTTAGCATGGTCTTTTTATAGTTTCTCATGCAGTCTTAAGTAGTTATTCATACATACTGAACTGTTCCTCTTTGATTATTTCATTGAACTTCTTACAGATACTATGCTTGATCATATCATGCTCATGTACTGCCATTAACTTGTTGCTCCATTGCTTTGCACCTGACCATTTGTATCTGGTCCATTCGGTATGGTTGATTGCTGGTTCAGTTTGGTCTGTGTTCACCTCACTTTGGTATTGTTCAAGCCAAACTTGTTTGTTCTCATGTGTATATTTGAGGCATTATAGATTGTATTATGTGCACTTGAGTTAAATCCAACCTCGGCTCGTGTTTGACCTTATGCTCACCTGTCCCTACAATTTTACCAAGTGTATATCGGTGTGCACGGCCTTGTGGTATGTACATTAATACACTGTGCATGTCATAAGTTGTTCGCGTATGATAGATTCAAAAGAAATGATGACGAACAACCCAAATAACCAAGGCAAATAACGTTTTCAAAACACATACTTTAATTTGCACTGTAAATTTTTTCTTTTTCAATTTTACTGCGTCAGTGTTTTTTTTGCAAATAGCCCAGATGTTGGATTCAAGCTGGAATAGAGTTGAAGATAAAAACACGAACGTGGAGTGAATATGTAGTGAGGAGTGATATGTACATTGAAATTTTTGATTTAGCCGAATTGTAATTGAAAATGTATATAGGTAGTGAGAGCTCAAATTTGTACTATTCAAAATTGTAATAAAATATTTGTTTGAATTTAAATTCTATTTTTTATTTTTTTCAACAAATATTTATTCAATTGTGTGAAAATAAATTAATACAATAACAAATACATTTAAATAGATATATATATGTTTATTATCATCAAACAAAGATCATATACTAGCGTATTCAACAATCTCCCCCTTTTGATGATAACAAACATATATATGTAGATTTTGAATCTATTAAATGTATTTGTTTTGATGAATTCTATTAGCTCTCCCTATTTAAATGCTCCCTCTACAACAAAGCTCCCCCTACATAGATGCGAGTAGTTAAAACTGAAAAATTAATTA
Source organism: Allium cepa (assembly GCA_030765085.1). Lineage (NCBI taxonomy): Eukaryota > Viridiplantae > Streptophyta > Magnoliopsida > Asparagales > Amaryllidaceae > Allium > Allium cepa. Next base: position 26,373,088 of record CM060932.1, read on the forward strand.
AAAATAACTTTGAATAAAATCACTCTCGAATATGAGTAAGAATATTGCTCAAAAATCAAAATCTTAACCTCTCTTCTCATTTTGTAATCATCAAAAATAATAATAGTAATTGGAATAGCTACCTTTTTGATTAAAAGTATAAATCTAATCAAGAGAGAATATTATTTCCAAATTTCAATTAATTAAACAAAAATCATAATATTTAATTAATTAGAAACAAACTCCACTTTAGAGAAATGGTAGGATTATGGAAAATTTTATATAGTGACAAGAGTTTGATATTTTCAATAAAAGAAATAATTTGTGCATTTTCTCTTTTCAAATATTATACAAAAAATGTGAAGCACTTACTAACCATGCATAACCGTTAGGACTTATAAATAAGTTTAGTAGTTACCCTTTTTTTAAAAAAAAATATGTCAAGTATTTTCTAACCATGCATAACCATGAGGACTTTTAAATGAGATTAGAATATACTTGATATTTATCCCTTTCTTATATGTGTCCCATCCATGCTTAACCGTGAGGAATTTTAAATAAGAATGGAAGCCCAAATATAAATATTCAAGTTATTCACCCATGCATAACCATGAGGACTTTTAAATGAGATTGAATACTCTAAGATATAATTATTTTACAAAAAAAATATTTTCTTATTTTAAGATACCAAATTCTACACACTATACTATGTTGTATGGATTGACAGAAAGGTGAAAGTGATAGAAATGATCGTGGAATAAGTACTGATTTAAAAATATAAAATATTATAAAATTTGTTTAAGTTTCATTAAATTATAAATTATACTCCTTTTATTACGAAATATAATTTAATCACAATCCGTCACTTTTCAAGCACTATAATAATTTTGATGAGTTCCAAAAGATTCAATTAGTCAATGATTATCTTTTCTAGAGTACGTCTCTTACCGAAATAAACTAGAGTATTTTAAACATGATGAAAACCTAAGTTTAAAAAATTAAAATTAGTGAAAATCAATTTGCTGTAAAGGGGATTTGTGAAAATGGCTTCTAGTTGAAAATCAATATAAATAATTACAAAATTGATTTTAACCTGAGATGATATGAGATACCACTTATATTTGAGATATTCATGGTGATATATAGTGGTATATAAGAAATACGTATACTCCCCAACACATAAATTGTTTTTTTGGATATTTTTAGCACATCCATTATATCAAGCACAAGTAATCTATATTGAGAGAAAAAATGCACATTAAAAAAAATCATCAAAGCCATTTTTCATGACATTCCCAAGTGAAACAATAAAAACTGAAAACAAAAAAATTATAGCATTATCGATTAGCTTTCCAAAACTTCAAGAATTTCAAAAATCAAAGTTGAGATGGTAGAAATACTGCAGCAATAATGATATGAACAAAATTGAGTTAAGAGAGCATACCTCATTTTCCTTCGATGCCATGATATCCAAAATGCGATGATCTCCATCTAATCTTTATAGGATAAGGAACATTTAAATTTTACTTTATCAATCACTTAGAACAACTTGAAATCTATCTCCATCAAGTTTGTTCCTTAGCCCACTTATGTATCTAAATTTTAAAAAAAGGCAAGTGGTCTAATTGTGGATGTAGGACTACTATTATTATCTATTGAAATTTTTGGTACCTAAATTTGTCAATATAACAAACTGTTAGCATCTACAATTGTAACCTTGGAAATCCAAATTTGTTTAAATTTCAAACCATTTATATCCGTACTTTTGGAATCCATATTTTTTTAACGGTTTTGTGTTTGTATATATTACGACAATTATTCTTGGCATGTCCAATATTTCCACATTTACAAATTTGGGTATCATACTTTTCCCCTTAACAGTGTTATTAGTAGTTTGTACATATTTTGACACTTTTGCAAATACAATTCCTTTCCTTTTATTCTTGAAGAGTTGATTTTCTAAGAGCATATTAAATGATTTATCTCTAGTGAAAAATTTCCGAGTAACCAACTCAAGTTTATTAACTATGGATTTTAAAAGTTTATTTTCATTTATTAGCTTAAAACAACAACTAATGGTATTATCTTTCTTTTCAAAATTCTTCATTTTCAAGTCCATATTTCATTTTTAAGCTCTCTAATTTTAGTCTCGATTTCGAGCATCTCGGTTTAAAAGAGTTGGAGTTTTTTTTAATTCAATTTTTTCAAAATCCTTGACTTTTTCAATCTCCTTTTAAAACTCGTGATTCAATTGAATAATTTCATATTTTCTCAATATCACGTTTTCCTTTTGAAAGGTTTTGAAATTTTCATTGACTTCGTTTAATTTCTTTTCAAAAATCGCACGTTTAGAACTTTCCGACTTCTTCAAACTATCCAACTCTTTTTGCAAAATGTTATTTTTATAAATCGACTTGGTTTTATTTTTCTCCCGAATTAAATTTTCGTTTTCTAACTTTTGAAAATTTTCTTGAAAATAGGAAAATTATTTTTCATAGTCCAAAACACCTTTTGCAATTAGAATTTTTCTTTTTCTTAATATTTTTAAGGTCATTTTCTAAATCATTATTTTTTTGACGCAATTTAGCTTGTTCCCTTTTCAACTTATTAGTTTCATCTCAAAAGCTTTATTATTTTTGATTAATTTTCGGCATAAGAGAACTAAATCATTGAATGGCAAATCACTTATCTCATCGACTATTGGATCTTCATCACTGTTGTCTTTTGTAGATCTTGTCAAGCACATTTCTTTAACTGAGTCGATTATGGGGGATTTCTCACGGTTCTTGACTTTCGCACTATATATTGCATCGAAAGTATTCCAGATTTCCCTGTGCATTTTCACAATGAGAGATAAATTTAAAATTATCTTGATTAATATGAGAATATAGTATATGCATAGCAAGAGCATTAATCAAAGTATTTTTCTTATCCATTATAAGGCACCCATTTTTAATAATATCCCAACATTTAAAATTAACAGATTTTAAATAAAATTTCATTTTTAATTTTCAATTTAAAAAATTTGTTCGATCAAAAATAGGAGGAATAATACTGGACCGACTCTCGCTAGATTTGCAACTAGAGTTAGACATCCTTTCTATTAACCTTGCTCTGATACCACTTATAGGATCGATTCACCTTAGAGGAGGGTGAATAGGGTGATACTAATAATAATAAAAATTAATGCGAAAATAATTGTAGCATAGATAATAGCAGAATAATAAAAGCAGAAATAGAACAACACATATTTACCCAGCTTCGGCAAAACCCTACCTACGTGCTGCCCCTAAGGTTTTTGCTAGAAATTAAGTAGTCAGATGCTTACACACATAAACTCGTGACACCCGCTACCGACTAACCTAACCTTACGCTCAAAACCTTGCCACAACTCAACCACTGTGTTGCGAATTCTCGAACCACACCACCGTAGTTCGTCCCAAGTCACACGACTAGAACTTTACAAAAGTTTAAGGAAATTATAAAATAAAATAGAAACTAAACACAAAACCCTATTCAATAAATTAAGCCCAAAATAGATTAAAACCGGCCCAAATTATATTAAAAGAGGACTTCCTCTTTCTATTTCTCGTGTAATCCTATGGTCGATTCCTTCTTTGTTCTTCTTTCAAGGAAAAACTAGGGTTCTGTGATGAAGCCACCGCTTTGTTCGAATTGATTGCTGATGCTTCGAATGCTTCTTCAATTGATTAACTTGTTCACGACTGCAAAGTCGAGATCGATTCGTGCTTTGAATAGGTAAGTTTTTCCCTTTCTCGATTTATACTTATACTCGACTTGATTTGAGTTCTGAACGATATTGCTCTCTGATTTATTTGAACTAAAATGAATATTTGCAGATGATGTAACTGGGTTATATAGGGAACCAATCCTTTTATTTTCGTTCATATTTTTGATTTTAATTCTTCAACTAATTTTGGTTTGGCCGTTCAATTTTGCTTGAATACTTGCGATTATACAGAGTTGTTCAAGTCATACTCGGTTGGATTTGGTTGATATATTTTATTAAGTAGGTTCCGTTCATTTTGATATTTGAATTTTTTGGATAATCTGAACTTCGTGAAGATTGATTTGTTCATTTGTTGACTAGTTTCACTGCAACACAAAACTGGGTTGATCGAACTCCATAATTTCAAAATGTCTCCATTCTTTTTGGCCTTGACTTCGGCTTTTTAATTCAATCAGTGTTATCACCTGGCTTTGACTTGATTTGAAACTGCTACCTTGATAGAATTGCAAAATTTGTTTATCTAATTGATTTTTGACTCAGGCAACTGCTTCACTGTTTTCATGATTCTTGAGCACATGTATAAATTCACATAGAATTTGACATGTATGCTACCACTTGTGTTTGACTGGAACCACTTATGTTTGTGTGTGAGTCACCATGTATATACATACATACATATGTATGTGTGTGTATATATATGTTGTGCCTACATTGCTCTGGTCTATTGATGTATATGCATGCTCCATTCATTTTGTATTATTCAATGCCCTCATTTATCTAGTCTTCATGAGTTCATCCTGTATTGTGTTCACCACTGGTTATGCATTATTACATTTTTGGTTTAGCTTCCGAACTTCATGTGTACAACCATTTGTTACGTTGTTTTGTAATTTGGTTTGATCATCTTGCCCATTCATTTGGACTGGGTTGCCTTTGATTTTGTTTCAGGTTTTCATGTGTGTATCTTGTGTTTTCTCTCTTTTGTTCAACTGAGTTGTGTTGCTTTGCTGTGTCTTCTATTTCATTTGTTGCAGTCTCTGCACTTGAGTTCTTTCTGACCCATTTCCTTGGTTCCGAACCATTTGCACTTGAATGCTGTCATGTACTTGATGTTGCCTGACCTTGTGCATATGAACTTGTGTTGATTTACTATGCTCGTTGAGTTTTTATTCAAGTTAAAGTTACTGTTGGATATGAATTTTGGTTCTTTTTTTGCCTTCAACCTGAACTTTTATGGCCTTTTTCACTTTGTTTCCATTTCTCTGTTTTTGGAGTCCATTCACTTGTTCAATGATCTGGGTTGCATATCATTGTGGCTCTAGTTGTGATGGTCTGTTGGTCTAGATGTGTTGACACACTTGTGCACTTGTTAGCATGGTCTTTTTATAGTTGCTCATGCAGTCTGGAGCAGTTCTTAATGTATACTTAACTTTTCCTCTTTGATCATTTCATTGAACTTCTTAAAGATACTATGCTTGATCATATCATACTCATGTACTACCATTTACATGTTGCTCCAATGCTTTGCACCTAACCATTTGAATTTGGTCTATTAATTTCGGTTGATTGCTGGTCCAGTTTGGTCTGTGTTCACCTCACTTTCGTATTGTTCATGCCATACTTGTTTGATCTTATGTGTATATTTGCAGAGTTGGTACTGCGTGCACTTGAGTTGAATCCAGCCTTGGCTCGAGTTTGACCTTGTGCTCACCTGTCCCTACAATTTTATCAAGTGTATATCGGTGTGCACAGCCTTGTGGCATGTACATTGATACACTGTGCATGTCACAAGTTGTTCGTGTATGATGAATTCAAAAGAAACGATGGCGAACAACCCAAATAACTGAGGAAAATAACATTTTCAAAACACAAACTTTAATTTGTATTGCAAAATATTCTCTTTTTCAATTTAACTGCATCCGTGTTTATTTTGCAGATAGCCCAGATGCTAGATTCAAGCTGGAACAGAGTAGGAGATAAAACACGAGTGTTGAGTGAATATGTAGTGAGGAGTAATATATAAATTGAAATTTGTGATGTAATCGAAATTGAATCGTAATTGGAAATGTATATATGTAGTGAGAGCTCAAATTTTTACTATTCAAAATTGTAATAAAATATTTGTGTGAATTTAAATTTTGTGTTATTTATTTTATTCAACAAATATTTATTTAATATTGTGAAAAATAAAATAAATACATTTAAATGAAAATATATATATATATTTATTATCATCAAACAAAAATTATATACTAGCATATTCAACATTTCGTTCTAGGACTGAATGAAACCGATGGCACCATTTCTACTACATCCATTTTGGAATTACCCTTAGGATTAGTAGCAACCAGGTCTTGCACTTCAAAGTGCTCCATCTTCAAATTCTATTTTCTTCAAGATGTCTTCGCTTCGAAACGATTGAGTTGGATCGAAGTGGTTTTTGGATAACATATCTGATCTCAGTCTTTTTGAAATAACATTCGATAGTTTTCGGTAAACTCAACCCTGGTTATTTAGGATAATAAACTATCAAAGATAAGAGTGGAGAGTTACTGGATGAATTTCCTTATCATTTGTCTTAGGCGAATGAAACGAGATTTATACACATAGTACATCACCATCAGAGATAACTGTGCCATATAACTCACGTGCTTCTCCAAGATATTTCCAAAGTTATGTTTTGGGTCAAAATTCGATAGTCGATTATTTAACTATCAATAAACACACATCCAAATCAAGGATTTATTTCAAAAGGGAAAACCAGCAATGGTTAAGCACATAAGAAACCACTAGCCTCCTTAATTAGTCTTTTCATTAACTAGAATCACTTTGTAAATATTTGTACCAAAATCCTTTACAAAGATATATTCATAAATCCCTATTTTTTCATTTCCTAGAAAAATATTCGTATACTTTTCGCAATGGTACACGTATATCCACCACATGAAGAAAGATTTCCTTTTTACACCATTCTAAAATGATTTATAAACTCTTTATAAATTTCAAAAACCCATTTATAACTATTTTATTAATCCCTAAAAATCATTTATAATCTTTTTTTCATATAAATTTCAATCACTTATAAATTCTTTTATACATTTCTAAAATCATTTATAAACCCTTTTTAAATCCAGAAAACAATTTATAATCTTCTAAATTTTTTTTATAAATATCTAACCATTTATAAAAGTCCTCCACCTTGTAAATAATTTCCCTTTAATTTTTCCAACCATTTTATAAAACTTCTCTTATAAAAGCCCAAGTCCTTTTATAAACTCTATTTATAAGCCTTGAAAACATTTATAAATAAATAAAAATCATTTTCTTCAAAACACCGTTATGTAATAACAATTATTAACAGTAACATTATCAATAAATAATTATTATTAACTCCAAAACATCTTAAAATAATAACTTCAAAACATTTTTAAATAAACAATAATAATTAATCTTTATCATTAGTATAAATAGTAATAATTTATTTCCAAAAATTATTAATAAATCGTTATTATTAATTTCAAGCCTTATTAACTATTTAAATAATTAACTTTTCAAAATACTAAAATATTGATAAGTAACCTTAAAACAATATTAATTATAAATGGGCTGCCTTAAAAGAACATTAATTTTAAATAAAAAATCTTTAAAACAATATCAAATATAATAAAAAACCTTTAAAATAATATTAAATATAAATAAATAACATAGAAAAGACGGATAAAAAGGTTGAAGTAAAATAAAAGTTAAATCCTTTAAAACAAAATATTTTCGAAGCCCAATTTCAAATTCAAAATCATTTAAAAACTACTCCAACTCAAAGGCAATTTATAGTATTTTTAAAATACTAGTTTGAGGCCAATAGCCATCCAATTTTTAACCAATATCGATATTGATTTTCTATCACTATAGGGTTTAAGTTGATCATGTAAAAATGTTATAACCTATAGGGTTAACGATCAGGTTTGACATTCCATAATCATTCAACAATATTTTTATTGAAAACATATAAAAAATGGCAAGGAATCCTGCATGACAGCCTGTATATACCGACATATATATATATATATATATATATGTATGTATGTATGTATGTATGTGTGTGTGTGTCTATATATACATATACATATACATATACATATATATATATATATATATATATATATATATATAATTAACAGTAGTGAGGAATTCTGTTGGATCCCTCCAACCGTTTCCCTGCATCACAAATAGTATATAATCATATAATATGCATCATCCGCTACTAGGCAGGTGCATATAAAGGTCATCCGCTTTAGGGGCGAGAACATATCCAAACCAAAACCGTAAATCATCTAAACATTCAATCAATAATTTTTATCAACTGTAGAACATATTGGTTAACCAAAAAGGTAATTTTAACTCACCATTATTCAAGTTATCGCCAAGGCGTTCTAGTTTGGACTAAAATTGAATAGGCATCCAATTTTAACCCGAATTCCTACTAGCTTCAATCCCTACCATGCCAATTCCATACCGTAGTGCTCGTCAATACGAACTAAACACGACTGATCGCATTCAATTTTGACCTAAAACGAATTAGTTATTTAATTTACAACATTCAATAATTTAATAAATAAAATATTCCTTAATCACATCATTTGGACTATAATTAACCTTATTTAGCTAATAAACTTCCCCCTTTAATCCCTTCTTCCTCATTTAAATCGAAACCAGGGCCATTTATTTTTCACCTCATCGCCAACGCCATAGCCCACCATAGCCCACCGCACTTCAACCACGAGCAGCCTTAACCGCGAGCTTCCCTCCGCCGCCAGCCTCGACACCAACGCCGCCGCCATCACCTTAAAAATTGAACCAAAATGCCCACTTTTGACTCGATATTCCGGCCACCCCAGTCCATGCCACGCTATGCCACTATACTTCGCCTAAACTTTTCCCAAACCATTCTCGACGATTCTCCTTTAGGGTCCATCGCCTAAAGGTCATCCAAATAGCCGCAATCGATGACCAAAACTGACGTCGTTCAACCGAGCTCCGCCGCCACCTCGCCTCATCTTAGCCCAGTCCAACTGTTGAATGAGTCGAGCTCGATGTTGTCTGCAACTTTATAGTTGATGACTTTCCCCAACAATGCTTAGATGGGCATCGATCAATGAAGATCATTGGATGAGGCTGATTTCTTTAATTTAAAATTCGAACCATTTTCTGGTTTGGAGAAGCGATTATACAAGGGAAAGGGGTATGGCTAAACATGGATGAGAGTATGGTTGAATAGTGCAAGTATGGTTAAGGGCATGGGCAAGGTTATGTAATATATAATATTATATATATTATTTTATTTTAAGCTATTCGGTAGTACACAACCCTAAATCTCGAACTCCGATCAAGGCATGTCGCTTGGCATTAGGTATGTAATACTTTTATTTCGAACAATGGAACTAGTCTCGAGACCTAATTCGATCACATACAGAAGGTAGCTTTTAAAATCCAATTTTATTATATAAAGTCCTAAAATTAATTTATATGCATTTCAAACTCGTACAACCACATTATACATCCAATTACCATGATATTCGTTAGCATATAATAATTCACTGTTTCAGATCCAATGAAACTGGTTTCATTGAAATCCGAGACAACGCCCCGGAAGGCTATTTTGTATGAAATTAAAACGAATTACTGTTAAAACCAAACAAACCACATTTAAGTCTAAATTTTAAAAGTTTATTATTCCATCTTATTTATACTGTATTTAAATAAGATTTCAAAACCATTTTTTTGTTCATATAAAATTCAAGATTAAATTATTCAATAATTTCAAATATACAAATACCCATTTTATTTGAAATTCAAGTTATTTTACTTATAAATTTAACTTTTCGGAATCTAAAAGCAATTAAATATTCCAAATTCAAATGACTAAAATTTTGGGTCGTTTCAAATTGTTTGTCAAGTTCAAAATAGACAATCGCGTTTGGAAACCAAGTCTCGTATACTTATCATATTTTCAAACTTTTCAACTTACACTATCCCTCGGTCAAGTGTGAAGTCAAGTAAATTAGAGCACTGGTTGCATCAAAACCTTGTCTAGACACTTTGTTCTTAACTCTTATAGATAGACAAGCCTACTTCATCGGCTTTTAGTACTATGTACACGACTAAATGCTTTCCATAAATGAGTAAACATACAAAGCACGATCAAGTGACATAAAGCATGATTAAGTCACACAAGTGACTTCTAATCCACATTTTATTTGATTAATACTTTTACTACTTAAAACCTCTTTTATTAGTAAAACTTCTTTTTTCTAATAAAACTTCATTTATCAATTTCTACTATTCATTGTACTCCTTCAATGCTTCAAAATGTATTCATATATTTATCTCAAATGGTTTAAGTATATTCACAAATCTATTCAAAAAGGTTTAAGACATATGTTAATTATACATTGTCACTACAAACCCAAAACCATTTCACTTATAATTATCTTTAAAACATTATTTTCAATGATTTATTACATTCATAAGTATAAGAAAAAATAGTTAATGATGAATGTTGTTAACACATTGTCAGAACAAACCCAAAACCATTTCATACTTTTCATTATCTTTACAACATTATTTCTAAAGATCTAATTATACTTATTTAAAAGATAATATACTTTACAACTTCACAAAAGTTTATTATAACATAAGTGTTATAATTCAAAACTTCTTTTATTTCTTTATAAAATACTTAAACTCACTTTTCCAAACTTATATATATAAATACTTATGAATTGGTTTTAGATATCTATGTAACATATTACTTGAAAATAATAAAATTATAATTTGAGGGAAATAAATAAAAAGCATGGTTTATATTATAAAACCCCTTTACTTTAAAAATACATATATAATTATAAAAAATATACTTAAACCTCATAAAAACTTTAAAATATTGAAAAATATGTTAGAAATAAAAAGGTTAGGAAAAAAGTACCAAATTTAAAAATCATTTTTTAGACACTTAAAATCTCAAGCAACATACTACAATATTTATAAATGCTGGTATCAGTCTTTAATAAAGAACAACCTAGAAAAACACGATCTTCGCAGCTATTTTTACCACATATACAAATGATTTGATTTAAAATTTTTACAGAAAGTGCTAACCTTAGGGTACTCAAAAACCATGGAAATAAACCACTAAGGATATCTGTCATTTTATTTTTAAAAATTCTCGAAAACAAGGTATATTTCATAGTGTATTTATAAGCACATTTTTGCTCTAACTTTAGCCACTTTGTTTGACCAGTTCTAAAATCTATTAAACTTTGATTTTTCCAATATTAAGTAAACCTATAATACTTGGTAAAAACTCAAATAAATCCCTAAGGATGTCTTTCAAATCAATTACAAATTTCCCAAAAATAGGTATTTAAAAATGCTCATATAGCAACCTTCTTCTCGCTATAAATTTTAGCAACTTTGTTTCACAAGTTAGTGAATGATTAAAACTTCCATATTTTTATAGTATTAAGTATTCTTATAGTAGTTATTAAATATTCAAAGAGCCCCTAGGACGTCTCTCAAAGTTGACTTTGAAAATCTCTGAACACAAGATATTTTCAAAGTGCATCCATAGCAACTTTTTCGCTTCAAACTTTCACAAATTTGGTTCACAATTTCTATAACTTTCCAAATCACTTCCTTTCCGCCACAAACACAGAATGATGTGTAGAGAACAACCAAAATAAGCAATACTAAGTTAAGATCGTAAATCTTCCATTTACACAAGTTAAAGTTTAGGGATGTCGAAGTGCACTTAAGGGATGTCTAAGTGCACTTATAGCGATTAATCTCGCGTCAAACACTTTCAAACATACTTCAATTCAACACATAATCCAAAAAACCTTTTAAACAACAAGTCAACGTCATGTCACATGTTATATAAGGTAATAGGAGTGACATTATACAATATAAAGTTGTCATTTGCTTTCAAAAGCAAAAGGGTCCAAATTTTATAACTTTAATTTGTTAATGTCACTTTAAGTTTGTGTTTGCACCCACATACACACACACAATATATATATATATATATATATATAAACAAAATAGTGAGATAACTCACCCAAATCCAAGCCAAACACATGCTTATTACAAATAAACCAAAACCAACCTCCTATCATACTTAAACTTCCAAATCCAACGTTTAGCACCAAAAGAAGAAGGCATCGCCTTCCTCTCTTTTCCATTTCTCACAGCCCAAAATGGAAATCCCATCTCCTCTTGGATTCTTCCCCTTTTGAATTTAGATCTAAGATTCTTAAGGTGTTGGTGAAAGTTTGGTGAAGTTCGGAAGAGATTCCAACTAATTTGTGACGACCCACCTTTCTGAACCCTAGGAATGACAATTATTACATCCATGATATTCATGTGTCGTTGCCTAAGCATCCGAAAGGCAAGTTATCTTGAGTAAAATAAAGAACAGAAAAAGACAGAATAGATAAACCTCATAATGAAATGGTTACATATAATACAAAATGACATAGTAGAAAAGGTTACTCCTTATATGGAGTTATCAGAGTTATACAAAAGTACTGCATCTAACAGATTTGCAATTATACATTCTGACTTCTCATTTTTTTAAGTTACAGAATATACCTACATAATCATAACGTGGAATAAAATAAATAGATAACAAAGAAGGATCCTTTTCATCCATCGTCTTCAAATAGCTCCAAAGAAAAACCTATTATTCTCAAACTACTCAAACATAATTGAGTACCTGAGAGTTTATGAAAAATAAACAACTCGGGTCAGACAAAAAGTCTGGTATGAGTAAAACTCTAAAACAAATTGGGTGTTTTTAAACAATAACATATGGGACCATGCCACTAATGCGGAACGGGTTTTCTCCCATATAAACAACAACCAAACATGACAAAAATGGAAATGAATAATAAGGAACAAATTCAAACATAGATGGTGGGCATAATTAATATACATCCAGATTTGAAGGAATGGAAACGGTCTGAATTGAAATCCAAACTGGGCATAATGGAGAAAACCAGATAATGTTTAATCTCGATAGAATGGACTAAGCAAATAACAATCCAAACTCGATAGAATGGACTAAATAGGATAACTGTCCAAACTCGAGAGAATGAACTAAACCAAATTTAAAGGTTTGAATCAAATAAGGGAAGGAAAATCTCCGACAATGACAAGGAGGGTGCACCGCCTTACCAAAAGTATACCTTTAGAAATACACTTGAGAACTCCGATGGCTCTCGGACACGTCCAAGCCAGACTCCTCCAATGGTTACCGAGTATCTGAGTATTTCACATCTCAATGCGCAACATCGAATCCAATCTAGAGTGGATGTGAAAAATTCCCTAATGGAGGCAAGCCTATATAGCTTGGCTTTCACTCGCTCTTGGGTTCAGTCATTTCTGCCAAAGATAACAAAGCTCAAATGAGCAATACATCGTCTTAAAGTGACGATAATTAAAAAGCTAAAGTAATCGATAGCTGAGAAACCAACTATCGAGGATATAAAATGATCATATATGGAAACTAAGTCTTGTATACTTATCACCACTTATCGAATTCCAACTTGTACTATTTCTTGGTTAGCAATAATACCGGATAAGTCAAGGTAGCACCTCAAAGTCATATCTTACGATTATTCTTAACTTTTGAAATAGCGACAAGCCCACTCCTTCGACCTTTAGTGCTAAGTATACAAATAAATCGTTCCCATATAAGTAAATCGCTTAACGAAATTAATTCATTTCCATAAACGAATCAAACATTCCTTCTAAAACCCTGAATTCAAGCTTGGCCTCACATTACAAGTATTAGCTTTAAAACAATCTGTTAAAAAAGTTTACTAACTTCAAAACATTAATTTAAAAAGGATTTAATAACTTAAAACATCCTTATTATATTGATTAATTAAGTTTAAACTTCACCACACAATTTGATTTTTGAACTTCAAATGTCTTTAAATAATAAAAAGGGTAAACCATATTTAAACCTTATTAATTCAATAAATTAGTAAAATATAATTAACTAAATTAATAAATAATTAATTATTATTATTTAAAATTAATAACAAAGTAAAAACATCTATGTTACTTTGATATATTCACTTTGAAACTTCATAAACTAAGTTGACTAATTAACTCCAATAACCTTTAATTAAAACGGGTAAATCACCTTTAAAACATCATTAATTCAATTAGTTAATAAATTTAAATATAATTAATTAAATTAAATTAATAAATAATTAAATATCATTATTTAAAATGATTAATCAATTTAAACCATCATTACGGAAAGATTAATTAAAGTTAAAACAAGTTGATTTCATTTTAAAGTCATTAATTAAAAGGAAAAATAAACTTTAAAACATTAATAATTAATTGATTAACTAAATTTAATACATCACTATCAAAAGATTAATTAGCATTAAAATCATTAAATAACATGATTAATCAAATTTAAATCATCATTAACTAAGTAATTAGTTAAATTTAAAACACATCATTAACAAGTTAAAGTTAACGTAAATCCTTATTAATTAAATAATCAATTAAATTAAATAATCATTATTAAAATAATAATTATTTTTTAAAACATTAATTATAATCTTGCTTAACTTGTAAAACAATTCCAAGCATAAAGATGAAACCAAAAGGTTTTGATAAGAAGTGATTTTCCAAAAGTGCCAATATAGCGATGATCGCGATATGGGTAGTTAGGCAAACAAACTTATGTCATTACAATACAACCAAACATCACATAGCAAGGTATGAACTTATATACAAGGTAATCAACTATGAAACAACATATAGAGAGAATTTACATATAAATAATTAACTTTTATCAATATTTCATCGAACTTACTAAATGCTTACAAACTTATCCGAAAGTGAACCTCAATTTCAGTAACAAAAATGTTCGAAATTTAAAATATCATAAACATAAAAGTTGTAGTCCTTTTTGTTAGCTTTCCAGATCACTAAATAAATTTAAATTGTGATTAATTTTGCAAAAGTTATGGTCGAATTACTAAGAGGTGTTCAAACAATTTCCAAGCCAAACATTATCAACGCTAAACCATTCATTATCATATTATGGAATCATATATAACAAGTATATAAAAACACAAGCACATTAATTCCTAAGCAAAAATCCAACCACAATTATTATCAATAATAAAAGTTTAAAACTTTGCATAAAAGTGGAAGCTTTAGTTACCAAAAATGCTTGCTAACTATAACCGAAATTGCACTATCTTTGCGAGTACGACTAGGTCATTGTATAATCTTGAAAAATGAAGTCTCTAAGTACTTTAAATCACCATAAAGGTTCGTCCTTAGGGAGTATATGGTATGGCCTTAATGGGTTGAGGACTTAATCTCCGAAAATGAAGTGAAGAGATGAGTGTGTAAGTGTTTTGCAAGCTTTGGAAGAGATTTAAGTAGAAATATGTAGATTTTGTAACTTTGAAAGAGTTTAGGAAGCCATGGAATTATGATTAAAAGCTTTAGGAAAGTTGGAACATGAAAAGATAATGGACAAGTGAAATATAAGTGTTGGGTGTGTTTCGACCGGCTCCTTCCCTACTACCGAACCAACTCTCACCGGACCGGCTCTACACCATGCCCACGAACCATCTATCTCCTGAGAACTGACCGAACCAACCCTACCTCCCAAAACAACACCGGACCGGCCCATACCGAACCGAAACCAGCCTCCTGCCGAACTAACACCCAAGACCATCTACCACCGATCCAGGATCCATCCACCCATCACCGATCCATGTTACCACCGATCCATGCTGCAACCGGTCCAACTCCATCTAGCACTACCGAACCAACATAAGGATGGCATACCGGACCGACACTACCAGGCCAGATTGCACCAGCCCAGGCCCGCCAGCAGTTATATACATCCAAGATCCCTGCCCCCAACCTCACTCTATAAATAGAGGGGCAGGGGTACAACAATGGCAGACAAGTTTGAGAGCTAAAGCACGGATAGAACTTTCAAACAACTTTCAGTTACTTGTAATCAAAGCTTTGTACTTGTAATCTGAATAGAAAAGGAGATTAACATATAAAGTGGACGTAGGCACGTTCTGGCCGAACCACTATAAATCTGTGTGTCTTTTACAGTTTAGTCCATCTATTTCATATATTTGCATAAATCACCCAAACCATCCAGATCAACATATAATCAACTAAATCATACGACTAGGAGGTGTTTGCCCAATTTTGGTGCAAACATTTTTGGTGCTTTCACTGATAATCAGGGGCTCGAAGCTTCAGCTTCTCCCACTTAAACCTTTTTCTATCAGCATCGTTCATTGCTTGGAAAACATGCCTCCCGGATGGAAGAAAGATGCTAACAAAGGAAAGAACATCGCAACTGGCAGTATCCTAGATCCAACGATCAGAGACCAAGACAATCGTCCGGTTCCAACAGCAAACGAAAATCAGGCAAATCCGACAGCCCCTGCCACGGAACAACCAATTACAAGGACGGATCTAGACAGGATTGTGGCTGAAGTAACTAACCGCTTAGCATCTCAACAAGAGGCCTTGGTGGACCAACTCATGTCACGCTTAAGGAATGCTGAAGAATCTAACCGCAACACTGAATCATGGGGCGAGTCCCGGTCTAGAGGATCTGGGAGACGACAAAGGTCTTTCTTCTTCGAAGAGGTTAACAACAGAAACAGCAATGGTAGGAGCCGAGCCCGGACTCAGCCCGAATTCCGACCCGAGGAAACACTTGGAACCGAACCCAACATGGGAGGTACCAGGCAGGGGGCGGATGTAGCTGAGCCTGTCATGCTACCTAACCATGGAAACACCAGTAGATGGGGCCGAGCAGGAGTCCAGCCCGAAGTTGGACCCGAGGAAGTGCTGAGAACAGAACCCAGCAGGGGAAGATCAAGGCAAGGGCCAACTATGGCTGACCCCAGCATGCCCCCAGAAGACCAGAGGCAGCCATTGGAGAATGTTAGGAGTGACAGACGATACCATCCCTACAAGTCGTCTGGATGGAATCAGTCCCGCAGGGAAGAACAAAACTCATTTCTATCCGCTCCAAGTTCTGATGAAAGGATGGCGCGATTGTTCAGAGAGTGCGTCCAACGGGAGCAAAGGGATCGGGGGATAGGTGCTAGGGTAACCAGCCCCTTCACCCGCAATATCGAAACTGCCATCACACCCCGAGAATGGAAAATTCCAACAATGGAACCTTACAAGAGAACCTCTGACCCCATCGTACACTTACAGAGATACACCCAGCATATGCTCATGAGCGGAGCAACGGAGGGAGTATTGTGTAAATGCTTTCCACTTTTCTTGGCAGACCTAGCTACCTCCTGGTTCTGCCACCTACCCCAAGGGTCCATCAGCTCATGGGAAATGTTGAAAGAAAAGTTCATCAGCCAGTTCCACATTCATGTGGAACAACCCAAGGACGCTTATTCCTTATCTAATATCAAACAGAAACCCGAAAAGACAGTGCAACAATATCTAACCCGATTCAACGCCGCAGCGGCCGCAGTCCAAGATGCCGACGAGAAACTTATCATAATGGCCCTCTGCAGTGGTGTACATCCGGATACTAAATTTGCTAGAAGACTAACCAAGGAAAAACCAGCTACTTTACCTGATTTCTTCCATGAAGCTGGAAAGTATATGAGACTTGAAGATGCTGCCACTGAGAGGCAGTCAGGGCAACAGGCTAAGACAGCTTCAGACAAGGTTCCCGCTGCAGCAAAGGATGTTTGGAGAAGTGACTCTAGAAACAATGCTGGGGCAAGAAGGGAGAAAAGCGCTTATATCGACTAGGACCAAGATTTGACTCCTACACTCCTTTGAATGAAACAATCGAAAACATCTTCCTAGCCACTCAAGACGAAGTTAGATACAAGCGCCCCCCGCACAAGAAGGAGTCAGATAACGCACTCATGTCTGGAAAGTTCTGCCGCTTCCACGAATCCCATGGACACGACACCAATGAATGCCACCATCTCCGGAACTTGATTGAAGAACACATTAGAAGGAGGAGACTGGAACGCTATGTAAAAATCCAGAACAGGACTCCGGCTCCCGCCAATGTAAACCCAGGGCTACCCCACCCAGAGGTAGGCGGAGGAAATCGCAACACCAACGGCTCTAGTCAAGAGAAGATAGTGGTCCATACCATATCGGGAGGACCACACATCGCCGACAGAAGCTGGGCAGAGATGGAAAGATACGGTAAGTCACTTAGAAACGATGAAGGCTACGTTAATTCTGTTATGGAAGAACGCCACCTGAAGCGGAAAGAGAATGATGACATCACATTCAGTAAGCGTGACCTAGAGGGAAGACAGTACCCTCACATGGATCCTATGGTCATCTCTGCATGGTTTGGTCCAGCCGAAGTTTTTCGAGTTTTAGTGGACACTGGAAGCTCAGTAAACATCCTATTCAAACACGCCTTCGACAAAATGAAGCTGTCTATGAAGGATGTGTCTCCCTGCAACAAACCCCTACACGGTTTCACTGGAGATACAAAGATGCCCCTCGGGCAATTGGACCTCTTTGTTGAAATAGGAAGTCACCCCCGCACCGTCGTACGAAATAAACGTTTGTACTAATAGAGAACCACTCAGCCTACAACGCCTTTTTGGGAAGACCAGCCTTGTCTGACTTCCAAATTGTCCTAGCCCCATGGTGCCTGAAGATGAAATTTCCAACAGATAACGGAATAGGAGAAATAGAGGGAGATCAAGACGCTGCTCGAGACTGCTATGTAACTGAACTTCGCAATAACCGCAGAAAAGATAAAGGGAAAAACGCAGAGACTACTCTCTGCATGAAAAGCTTGGAAGCATAGCAACTAAAGAAAGTCCTTCCTCTTCGATATACCAGTGATCCTTTCAATGAATTAGACCCCAGGGACAAAGAGGAGGAGGCCACCACCGAGCCTGCAAAGGCTATGGAATTCGTAGCTGTAGACAAACATGACTCAAGTAGACTATTGAAAATCGGATCTCAATAAAAGAAGAATTAAAGGATCAACTCATTGATTTTCTTCGCCACAACATGGATGTATTTGCATGGACGCACGCTGACATGACAGGAATCTCCCCAGACGTAGCATGCCACATGCTGAACATCGATCCCACCAAGGTGCAAGTAAAGCAGAAAAAGAGAAGCATGGGGGCAGAACGATCAGCAGCCCTCGAGGAAGAAGTAAAGAACCTACTTGCCAATAACTTAATATGAGAAGCCATCTACCCAGAATGGATCGCCAACCCGGTACTGGTAAAGAAGGCTAATGGGAAGTGGCGAACATGCATCGACTTCTCCAACTTAAATGACGCGTGTCCGAAGGACTGCTTCCCACTCCCCCAAATCGATCAGCTCGTGGACAACACCGCCAGACACGAACTCTTATCTTTTATGGACGCATACTCAGGATATAACCAGATCCCTATGCACGCCCCCGATCAAGACCACACTAGTTTCATCACTGACCGAGGATTGTACTGCTACAGAGTAATGCCTTTTGGACTTAAAAACGCCGGAGCTACTTATCAGCGCCTCGTCAACAAGATGTTTGCAGAACTAATAGGATGAACTATGGAAGTTTATGTGGATGACATGCTGGTAAAATCAAGGAAAGCCAACGATCATATAAACACCTGGACGAGATGTTTCAAGTACTTCGCCAATATGGAATGAAGCTGAACCCTCTAAAGTGATCCTTCGGAGTATCGTCGGGAAAGTTCTTGGGATTCATCGTCCATGCCAGGGGGATTGAAGCAAACCCCGAACAAGTTCAAGCTTTGCAAGATATCAAGATACCATCCACTCGAAGAGAGATGCAAAGCCTAAACGAAAAAATAGCCGCCCTAAGCAGGTTCATCTCTAAAGCAACTGACAAATGCATCCCTTTCTTTGAAGCCCTAAAGAAAGTCAAAGGAAAGTTCGAATGGACTGACGAATGCTCGACGGCCTTCCTTAACTTAATCGAACACCTCCAGAGACCACCAGTACTCTCAACTCCGAATCAAGGCGAGGAACTATACCTATACCTTGCTGTATCGTCCCATGCTTTCAGCGCCACTTTGGTGAGAGAAGACGACCGCGCGCAGCGGCCCGTATACTTTGTAAGCAAGAGATTTACAGGGGCAGAAGCCAGATACCCTAAACTTGAAAAGCTAGCATACTGTTTGCTAATCACGTCACGGAAACTACGACACTATTTTCAATCTCATTCCATCAGAGTTTTAACCGATCAACCGTTAAGGCAAGTACTCCATCGCCCCGACACTTCTGGGCGACTACTTAAGTGGTGCATTGAACTGAGTCAATATGATATTACCTACCATCCTCGCACCGCTATCAAGGGCCAAGCCATAGTTGATTTCATTGTCGAATTCACTACTAACGAAGGTAAGGAGCAATCTGAAATAGCAGAAGATATCAAGTGGAATCTCTTCGTAGATGGAGCATCAAATGAACAAGGCTCGGGGGTAGGTGTTGTGATAATCACCCCCAAGGGAAGGAAGCTGCACTACGCCTTAACGCTGGAATTCGCTTCCACCAACAATGACGCAGAATACGAAGCAGTAATAGACGGATTAGAACTTGCCCTGGAGATTGGAGTCGGTTCTTTATGTCTCCATAGTGATTCTCAACTTATTGTAAATCAAATACTGGGAGAATTCCAAACTCGAAGAGAACGACTCACAGCATATCTAAAGAAGACCAAGCTGCTGCTCAATCAGTTGGATCACTATTTAATCAAACACATTCCTCGAGAAGAGAATCAGGAGGCTGACGAACTGGCAAAGCAAGCTAGCGTGAAGGACGACGCCGCTTCCTGAACAATAACCATCTCACAGCAACTAGCCCCGAGTTACGAGACAATGAACATGATAGCTGCAATCGAAGAGGAAACTTGGATGGCTCCCATCCAAAAATACTTACAAAGTGGCACACTGCCCAACGAGCGTAACGAAGTTAAGAAAATCTTGAGGAAAGCTTCCCACTACACGATACAAGAAGGCATCCTCTATCGGCGCGGCTTCTCTAGTCCCTTACTAAGGTGTGTCGCTGGAAGGGAAGCCAAGGAAATCTTATCCAACATCCATCAAGGAAGTTGCGGAGATCACACAAACAGACTTTGGCTAAGAAGGTACTCTGATATGGGTATTTCTGGCCCACCTTGAACAAAGACGCATTAGACTTCGTCAGAAGATGTGATAGATGTCAGAAATTTGTCAAGATTCCTCGACTACCAACAAATGAAATCACTCAAATGACCAGCCCTTGGCCCTTTGCAGTATGGGGAAATGACTTGATTGGCGAACTGCCAGTGGGTCGAGGCGGAGCCAAATATGCCATAGTAGCAGTTGACTATTTCACCAAATGGGTGGAAGCGGAGCCTCTAAATAAAATATCTTCGGCAAAAGTTATTAACTTCTTGATCAAAAATGTTTTATGCAGGTACGGGGCTCCACTCAAAATCATATCGGACAATGGACTTCAATTTGACATCGAGGAGTTCGCCGACTGGTGCCAAGAGCACGGAATTCACAAAAGCTTCTCATCTGCCGCTTACCCCCAGGCAAACGGACAAGTCGAAGCTGTCAACAAAGTCCTCAAAACCCTAATCAAGAAGAAACTCGAAAAGTCAAAAGGCGCTTGGGTGGATGAACTTCCTACGACACTTTGGGCCTACGCACATCTTATATAACATCAACAGGGCATACTCCTTTCTCTTTGGCATACGGATCAAAGGCCATGCTCCCAGTTGAGACTGTAGTGCCTTCCCACCGCAGGATCCACTACAACCCAGAAGAGAACGAAGAACTCCTCCACATGTCTTTGGATCTAATTGAGGAGAGAAGAAACGATGCAGCACTCAAAGCAGCAGCTCACAAGCAAAAAGTTGCAGCATAATACAACTCCAAAGTCAAGCACCGCAGCTTACAAGAAGGAGATCTTGTCCTCAAGCGGATCTTCCCGCGCCCCGGAGCGCTAGATCCAATCTGGGATGGACCCTATGTAATTCATAAAGATCTCCGTAACGGAGCCTATATTTTGCCAACAGCAGACGGAGAGGTGTTCTAGAGGGCATGGAGCATCCAACACCTCCGTCGATACTTTTCTTAACTTGTACTGCCCATATGAAGTGAATTAACAAAGAGAATCAGTGGACGTAGGCATTTTCGTGCCGAACCACTTTAAAAATCTTGTCTCTTTTTAACTTGTTCCTTTATATCTTGGCTACATGTTAAGCTTTATCCTTTTCTATTGAACAAAATCATGTATAATGACATTTCCATTCTGGACACTTCACGGCGCAACCTCACCTGGACAAGACCCAACAGGTACTATGCGAATCTATGCACTCGCCAATGAGACACTTTTGCTCCAGCATCCCTCTGCTGCGGGTTAACTCATTGCTCGCGACTACCCTCAAAGCCAACTGTAATGAGCCGATTATAAGCCATCAAGAAGGCCGACTATAGCCGATGGCAGCTCATTACGGCGTTCGGCTCGCCGGCAACTGTGAACCTACTTTAAGCCCCAACATAAGGTGTGGCCAGCCAGGAGTAGTTCACGGTTGACGATCGGCACTCACGCTAGCTGGCTACAGTAAATCGAATAATACCCACGATTACGGGCCATAATGGCTCGGGTAGTTACTGTGCGCGATCTCGGCTCCGATATGTCTTAAGTGCGGCTGTGGTAAAAAAGATAAACTCCCCGCGGAGGCGTAAGATGGGTGACAAATGTCTTCAAGACCCACAGCTAGGGAAAGTGACTACAAAACCCGTTTTCCACGAACTTAAGCATATCGACGGCCTTCCGTGATTGGAAGTTTTACTGTTTCTCATATTTCCATTTCATGTAAAAACTTTTCTCCTATCCTATATAACAGTCCCTAAAGTACAGGTCACAAAATAGGGGAACTCTCGCTTGTGGAAATATGAACTCACATCCGGATGACGGAACACTCAGCTACATTCCATACTCAGTCACACAAGACATTCAAAGCAGCCTTCTACAACTAAAACACGAAGGGCGGTACTTTTTTCTCTTGTATACAAATATGTAGCTTTAATTTATTCACACATCATATTGACATTGCAAGACATGAAATAATATTTTGAGCAGAAACTTAGCATCAAATACGATTAAATCACATGCATAAACACGCAGCTGTATTTCTTATGCAACATATCAAAATAACAACCACATTCGAACATGACAGAATATGCTTATGATTACATAAAGACGTTCGTTGCAATGACATAGTTACAGCCTGAAAATACAATAATATTTTGGACTAGTATATACAGGAATCCAAACAGACCAAATAAAAGAGTTAACTACATTGGGGCTCTGCCTCTATCCTGCCCGCCATCCGGATCTACTTAACTGCAGGGTCAGAACTCCCCGCATGTACTCCAGAGGTCCCGCCTGCCCAATTCAGAAGAGAATCCATCAATAGTCACGAAAGATAAGCAATCAAATCATGAAAAGATTAAAAGGGAAGACTTACCAGCGTCTGCTCCCTAATCGTCATCCTCCATCTGCACACCCACTTCCTCGGCGGCAAGCAGCCGCATGCCTTCCTTCACTGCCGCCTTCTCCTCCTTGGTGAACTGTGCGGTGACCACATCCATTCTGAAGGTCGCGCCACCCTCTTTATCCGCTTCAGCCTTGGCTTCCTCCAAAGCCCGGAGATATATCCTAGCCATAACCCGGGGATAATCGTCCATCCAGGACAGGTTGCCCTGCCTCCAAGTATGGAAATACATGTCCTGGAGCATCTCATCCATCATCCCCTCATTCTCCTCAAACTCCCTCATCCGGGCCTCGGAAGCCGACAGCCTTGCAACGGCAGCGTCTCTCTCCAATCCGTATCTCGAGCAATCAGCCTGAAGGGATTTCCGCATCGCCTCCATCTCCTTCTTCAGCTTAGCTTGAGCAAGCTCTACGGCCTCAAGCTTCCTAGATAACTCCTCTATCTGCTCAAGATCCGCTCTCCGAACCTCATCCACAGTGGCAATGGCCATATCAATTCGTTCCTTACAGGTGGCCTCCATTTTTCGCAACTCGGCTCTACTAGCCTCCTCCATAGTTTTCTTTAGCCATCCGGAGGCAGCCTCATGCTGGAAAATCTGAATGGCCTGATCGGCGAGCTGTTTGGCCTGGTCAGAAACCATTAACCGCAGTCGAATGTTAGCACTTCCGATTTCCTCTCCAGCCTTGACCAGTCGGGCGTGATGCTCCATTAACTTCCTGGTCTCTTCAGCCACCCGATCGATGTTTGCCTTGGCCTCATCCCCCATAGTCACAACCCAAGTAGTCAACAAGTCAAGATCCAAAGCCTTAGCCTCATCAAGTACCCTTATCATAGGATTACGGGGTAGGAGGTGCTCACCGGTAACCTCATCGAAGGAAATATCATGAGAACTCAGGTCCAGATCTGGATGACCCGCGAATGGGTTACGAGCCAAGCCGGGACGATCAATATGAGTAACGGAAGGATTCTCTGATGGATGCGGAGATGGTATGGACTCAGTATCTTCCTCCGTGATGTCATGAATAGGTTGGGTTGGGGGCTGAGGTCCAAGTGAAGGTTCGAACATGGAACGCCTCCTCTTTCTCTTTTGAATATCCTCTTCGATAACTCCGAGAAGAGGACGGTAACTGACTACACTCCCGGAATGGTCAATCGAGGGATTCGTTTTAGCAGAAGCCTTGAAGAGTTTGAATTGCTCAAGGCGGTGCCGAATATCTGATGTCTTGGCCACCTTACCCGTTCCTGAAATAAAAACCAAGTGTTACAAGCATGCATGAGACCATGATTCAAGAAACATATGAAGTTAAAAAAGGAGTTAAGAATTCACCTTGAACCGCCGGAGTTGCCTTAGCTGAAATACTCTCGGAAGATAGACTGGCACCAGTCCTGGCCTTATCAGACTTCCTCGATTTCTCCACCAAGGCCGGCCCTTCCCCCAACCCCTCAAAGGCTTGGCGGAAAGCATCATCCGTCCACTCTTGAATCTCACCTGCTTGCCCAGAGGTCAGGGCACCAACGCCACTACCACCCTGACCTTCGCCACCGTTACCACCATCGCCTTCTCCATCGCCTCCGCTCTCCTCCTCGCCTCTTTCCTCCTCTCCACTTTCCTCCTCCGGAGCATCTGGGCATGTGCTGGGAGAGGGTCCATCAGATTTCTTAAGCTTCTTCCCCCCGACGACTGGAGGTACCGAGAAAGGTCTCCTCTTGCTACTCTTCGCAGTAGCCCCGTCTTTAGCTTTGGCAGCCCTCTCCTCAGCTGTATCCCTCTGCTTAACCACAGATTGACGTGGCAGAATTAAGTTGTATTCCAAGAGAGTGGCATTCCTGATCAGGTAAGAAGCCGACCTATCCCGTCCCAGAATGGCCTTTATTTCCACAGCCATCCGAGCCAAGGAATCATTCTCCACGACCGCAAAGCCAGCTGTCGCTAGCAAGAAATAAAAGCATATAAGAAGAAGCATTGCGGTCGAAACAAGGAAAATACAAATGAAGTTCAACTTACAGCCGGAAGTGAAAAGACATAAGGAAATAGAGTCATCCTTGATGAAGAACCATTCTTTCTTGAATATACTGAGCTTCGAATACAAATCCAGGACCGGCTTGAAGGGCACGGTCGCTTCCAAGCTGATGTATGGAGACCCCTTCTTATAGCCTCTCAAGTTGTACAAATACCGGATCTCCCGGTTGGAAGCGGGACGCCCATATTTCCTCTGAAAAATGATGAACAAGCACACCAGGATAGCATAGGAATTGGGTCGAAGTTGGAATGGAGCCACCTTCAAATAGGTAAGAAAGCTGACTATCCAGGCATTGATTGGGAAATGGCCCCGCACATACAATGGTATCGGCTGTAAGCGAAATATCCTTCAGGAGGATCATACGGCATCACACCATCTCCCGGCAACAGCATGCTCCCCCTGTCAATCCCAAAGGAGCGAGCGATGACATCAAGTTTCCCTTCTTTGAGGGAGATCGGAAAGCAATCGGGAGGAGAGTTCAGAAGTTCCTGAAGGCCATATCCGTCCACTAATGACCTCGGGGCAGGTCCATGTCACGCTGGTCCCGGCTGGACTGGGGGCACAGCGGAAGACTCACCTCTGTCCGTAGATTTTTTCTTTTCTGATCGGGTTTCCACTCTTTGAGACATTTGTCTGCAACACAAGAAAGTATATCGTTAAAACACAAAAACTATGTAATCTAGAGTTTCACTGGTAATTCAAGTATAAAAGTCCATACGGTAAGGGGTTCATTCAACACTCGTAATTCCCGAGTTCATTCAGTAAGGCCCAACCTAGAGCTCATTCGGCATCCCATCTCTCGATCTCATTCGATGATCGTACACTCCAATTCATTCGGTAATCGGAGCCCTCAAGCATATTCGGTAGAACAAAATAAAACCCCATTCGGCAGTCCAAGGACAAAAGGTCATTCGGTACTTTGAGGACCCCGAGCCCATTCGATAATTGAAAATAAAGTTCATTCCGCAGAGTAGATCCTCAGCTGGTTCAGCAAAGATTTTGATTCGGCTAACAATTTGATTCGGCAGAGATAAAAGTTTGATTCGGCAAAGACAAGGGAGTGGTTCGGCTGATGGGAAAAAAATGGAGGCGTTAGGCCCTATTTATAAGCAAGTACCAATAGCCGGACCGGTTGGTTCGGCGCTAGAGACCAGATGAGAACACCCCAGCTTAAGGCAAAGCACGACATGTGCATGCACATGCCCTACTTTGGGGGGCAAGTGTTGGGTGTGTTTCGACCGGCTCCTTCCCTACCACCGAACCAACTCTCACCGGACCGGCTCCACACCATGCCCACGAACCACCTATCTCCTGAGAACTGACCGAACCACCCCTACCTCCCAAAACAACACCGGACCGGCCTATACCGAACCGAAACCAGCCTCCTGCCGAACCAACACCCAAGACCATCTACCACCGATCCAGGATCCATCCACCCATCACCGATCCATGTTACCACCGATCCATGCTCCAACCGGTCCAACTCCATCTACCACTACCGAACCAACATAAGGATGGCATACCGGACCGACACTACCAGGCCAGATTGCACCAGCCCAGGCCCGCCAGCAGCTATATATATCCAAGACCCCTGCCCCCAACCTCACTCTATAAATAGAGCGGCAGGGGTACAACAATGGCAGACAAGTTTGAGAGCTCAAGCACGGATAAAACTTTCAAACAACTTTCAGTTACTTGTAATCAAAGCTTTGTACTTATAATCTGAATAGAAAAGGAGAATAACATATAAAGTGGACGTAGGCACGTTCAGGCCGAACCACTATAAATCTGTGTGTCTTTTACAGTTTAGTCCATCTATTTCATATATTTGCATAAATCACCCAAACCATCCAGATCAACATATAATCAACTAAATCATACGACTAGGAGGTGTTTGCCCAATTTTTGTGCAAACAATAAGTTTAGGAAAAGCTAGTTTTATAAGCATGAAGCTTCTCAAAGAAACTTCTTTATTAATTTATATTTGCTTAGCTTACAGGGAAGCTTCTTTATTTAATTATATTTTCTCAACTTACATGGAGAGCTTCTTTATTTAATTATATTTTCCTAGCTTACATGGGAAGCTTCTTTATTCAATTATATTTGCTTAGCTTACATGGAAAGCTTTTTTATTTAATACATTTTTGCTTACCTTATAAAAGAGTAATGACATTTCTGATAACCTTTTAGTTAACGAAAGGTCAAAAATTTGGAAAACGAATTTCAGTCACATTTTCAATCTTACATTGAATTAAATATTTTTGTACACTAAATTAGAAAACTCTTTAACCGTCATTAATTATTTATTAAAAAGGGTTTTATTTTAGTTGTACACTTATCGTTTGAATATTTAAAATTAATTAAATATTCATAAATTCAAGTATTGAAATTCCCGGTCATTGCATTCTCCCTCTTTAAATGAATTTCGTCTCCTAATTTATTACGGAGTGGAAGAAGTAATAATCATCCAAAGAAAGCCGATTTACTTGGTTTTTGGTAAATCTGGTTAGTTACAATTTCCTATTATAAACATATGCAATACAATCATATGCAATCAGGCAATATGATGCAACCATAAGTAATGTAACAAACATATGCAATAAAATAAAGAGAATATTCTATAATAAATGCTATGCATCCAATATTTTTCAAAATACTTCCAAAGTTTAGAACTAAATGCCCAAGTATTATGTTCAAAATATAATTTTCAAATTCCTTCTAAGAAGAAAAAATTAAACCCAAAATAACTAGGAGGGGAACCTGCTAACAAAACATGTAAAACTCTAGAATTAAAACAACATGGAGCATCCAGTATTATTCCAGTTCCTCCAAATACAACAACTAGAGTAAAAAATTATTATTTCTTTCCAAAATTTCAAAATCACTTTTTTTTTTCAAAAGCACAGGGATTTCATTTCTAATAAACAACAATGCCAAATCTATTTTTTATAAATTTTTACTAAATAAACTATGGTATATAAGATCACCTAATCAATCAGTCAAATTCAATTAAATCGAATCAACCAAATTCCATAAAGGAATACTAACACTATCAATCATTCAAATTTCTTAAGGGAAAAAACTAACATTTGATATTATTTAAAATGCCATAAGATTAACAACAAACTTCTAACTTAAGTGTAAAACTTTCATGATTTCCAAAGAATTTAAATAATTTCCTAAGTGTATCATTTTGCTCATAAGCCTATGGCTATTGCTTAGAGGATTGCTTATGTTCCTTCAAACAAAATTGAAAGTCACTTTCTAAAATTAATGGTTTCTTAATTATACCACTATTTCTAAACCATTTAAATTTGTATTTAGTACCTTGTTCAATACCAAAATCATTAATGAATTATTTCATAAATTTTCACCTAAGTTCAAAAATATATTTTATAAAGTCATTTCATTATAAAATATCAAATAATAACTTATTTCACATTATTTACTTGTATGATACTCTTCTATATCCTAATAATACATATAAATACAAATTTTATCTTGCGTTTCACAATTTAGGTTAAGATCAAATTAAAATTTGGGTCTTTTAAAACTGAGTCAACCTCTCGACCTCTTTAACTTAGACTGTTAAAATGGGCGATGTTCATGAGTTGACCCAAAAACAACAAATAGTTTACACCACTTACATGTCTTAAACAAAAGCTATGATTTTAATTAAAACCCTCCTACCCTTTTACATTAAGGTGTTATAATGAATGATGTTTATGGAATGGCCCAATTAACACCAACTAGTTTATCCTACTTAGATGTCAAATAAAATCTATGGTTTTGATACAACAATGTTATCAAAACCTTCATATCCAATCGAATCCATTTAAATTAGTGTTAAATTATCCATTGTCTTATCTAATGGTAAAATTTCATTTATCAACACAATCTCTTATCCGAATTCTTTTTATTTTGAAATCAATTCCCTACTAAGGGAACTTAAAGATTAACTACCCAGTTATAAATTTCAAAACACATCTTTGAAAGCATACTACATATAGTTCTTTTATGAAATAACTCCAAACAATTTTTTTTTACTAAAACTCACTTTGGGTTCGTACGGATTTGGACTTATTTCGATCATATAATGACAAAGAGAATAATTTACTAAGTACTCCATAATGTTCGTCTAAGCAACATCTGATTGCCACTTAGAAGATTATTTAATTTGGGAAAACACAAGCTCGATTTTTTTTTCACTGCCATATAGATTATATTAAGCAACTTTTTATTACAAGTTTACTTTTAACTTAACATTATTAAAAGATGATTTTTAACTTAACCCTTTCGCTGATTACCTTATAATCAAACTGTGAAAATGAATTCAGTAGGGTTCATTCTCAAGGTCCCCTAATTCCTATTTACCTAACCTATACCATATAGGGAAATCTCTCATGAACAACTCAACAATAGTTAATGCTCAAACTGGACGAGCATATTAATCAAATTCTAAATGATAACAATAAAATATTATCATTTCTAAATAATCAACTCAACTATACAACTATATTAATTTTGAAAATCATTCTTATATATAACATATTCCTATATAAAATTATTTCATTTATCATTTTAAAACAATACTGTATTGGTAGATCTGCTCAAGCATTTAGGAATCCCTATCGATAACGCTGATCAAACGCATCGACCAGATTCATATACCACTCATCGGATCAAACAACACGACATAATACATTTTTATAACACTAACAAATACACACTTAATATTTTTATACTCTCAGACTTATCCTATGACATTACTAATCCTATCCTTAGAGAGTTTACACCACCAAGGCTTAGGGGTTCGCTAAACCTAAGCTCTGATACCATCTATGATGACCCACCTTTCTGACCCCTGGGAATGACACTTAATACATCCATGATATTCATGTGTCATTTCCCAAGCATCCGAAATGCAAGTTGTCTCGAGTAAAAATAAAGAACAGAACAAGACAGAATAGATAAACCTCACAATGAAATGGTTACATATTACACAAAATGACATAGTACAAAAGGTTAATCCTTATATAGAGTTATTAGAGTTATACAAAGTACTACATCTAACAGATTTGCAGTTATACATTCTGACTTCTCATTTTTTTAAGATACAAAATACACCTACATAATCATAACACAGAAATAAATAATTAGATAACTAAGGAGCCCCATGTTCATCCATCATCTTCAAAGAGCCCCAAAAAAAAACCAATTATTCTTGGACTACTCAAACATAATTGAGTACTTGAGAGTTTAGAAAAAATAAAAAACTTGGGTCAGACAAAATGTCTGATATAAGTTAAACTCTAAAACAAATGGGGTAATTTTTAAAAATAACATATGGGACCGCACCACTAAAGCAGAACGGGTTTTCCCCTACATAAACAACAACCAAAAATAACAAAAATGGAAATGAATAATATGGAACAAATCCAAACATAGATAATGGGCATAATTAATATACATCCAGACTTGAAAGAATGGCATAAAAATCCAAACTAGATAGAATGGAGAAAACAAGATGATAGTCCAAACTCGATAGAATGGACTAAAGTAGATAACAGTCCAAACTCGACAGAATGGATTAAACCAAATTTAAAAGTTCGTATCAAATAAGGAAAGAAAAATCTCCGACAATGACAAGGAGGGTGCACCCCCTTACCAAAAGTATACCTCTAGAAATATACTTGAGAACTCCGATGACTCTCGGACACGTCCAAGCCGAACCTCGCTAATGGTTCAGAGTATCCGAGTATTTCACAACTCAATGCGCAACACCGAATCCAATCTAGAGTAGATGTGAAAATACCCTAATGGGACTAACCCTACATAGCTTGGCTTCCACTTTCTCTTTGGGTTTAGTCATTTCCGCCAAAGGCTAACAAAGCTCAAATGAGCAACACATCGTCTTAAAGCGACGATAATAAAAAATCCGAAGCAACCGATACTTGAGAAACCAACTATCGAGGATATAAAGCGATCGTATATGGAAATTAAGTCTTGTGTACTTATAACCACTCATCGAATTCCGACTTGTACTATTTATTAGTTAACAATAATACCGGACAAGTCAAGGTAGTGTTACCTCAAAGTTATATCTCACGATTATTCTTAACTTTCGAAATAGCGACAAGCCCGCTTCTTCGACCTTTAGCGCTAAGTATACAAATAAACCGTTCCTATATAAGTGAATCGCTTTACCAAATTAATTCATTTCCATAAACGAATCAAGCATTTTCTTCTAAAAACCCAAATTTTTGCTTTGCCTCACATTACAAGTATTAGCTTTAAAACTATATGTTAAAAGAGTTTACTAACTTCAAAACATTAATCTAAAAGGGATTTAATAACTTAAAACATCCTTATTATATTGATTAATTAAGTTTAAACTTCACCATACAATTTGATTTTTGAACTTCAAATGTAAGGGTAAACCACATTTAAATCTTATTAATTCAATTAATTAGTAAAATATAATTAATTAAATTAATAATTAATTAATTATCATTATTTAAAATGAATAACAAAGTCAAAACATCCTTGTTACTTTGATATATTCACTCTAAAACTTCATAAACTAAGTTGATTAATTAACTCTAATAACCTTTAATTAAAATGGGTAAATCACATTTAAAACGTAATTAATTCAATTAGTTAATAAACTTACATATAATTAATTAAAAAAAATTACATTATTTAAAATGATTAATCAATTTAAACCATCATTACGGAAAGATTAATTAAAGTTAAAACTAGTTGATTTCATTTTAAAGCAATTAATTAAAAAGAAAAATAAATTTTATAAAACATTAATAATTAATTGATTATCAAATTTAATACATCACTATCAAAAGATTAATTAGCATTAAAATCATTAAATAAATTGATTAGTCAAATTTAAATCATCATTAACTAAGTAATTAGTTAAATTTAAAACACACCATTAACAAGTTAAAGTTAACGTAAATCCTTATTAATTAAATAATCTATTAAAATAATTAATTATTTTTGAAAACTTCATTAATCAAAATCTTGATAAAACTGTAAAACAATTCTAAGCATGAAGATGAAATCAAATGGTTTAGATAAGATGTGATTTTCCGAAAGCGTCGATATAGCAATGATCGCTATATGACCAGTTCGACAGACAAACTTATGTCATCACAATACAACCAAATATCACATAGCAAGGTATGAACTTATATACAAGGTAATAAATTATTGAGCAACATATAGAGAGCATTTACTTATAAATAATTAACTTTTATCAATATTTCATCGAACTTACTAAATGCTTACTAACTTATCCGAACGTGCAGCTCAATTTCAGTGACTAAGATGTTTGAAATTTATAATATCATAAAGATAAAAGTTATTGTTCTTTTTGTTAGCTTTCCAGATCATTAAAGAAATCTAAATTATGATTAATTTTGCAAAAGTCATAGCTGGATTACTAAGGGGTTTTTAAACAATTTTTGAGCCAAACATCATCAATGCTAAACCATTCATTATCGTATTATGGAATCATATATAACAAGTATATCAAAAAACAAGCACATTAATTCCCAAGTAACTGTCCAACCACAATTATTGTCAACAATAAAAGTTTAAAACTTTGCATAAAAGTGGAAGCTTTAGTTACCAAAAATGTTTGCTAACTTTAACCGCAATTGCACTATCTTTGCGAGTATGACTAGGTCTTTGTATAATCTTGGAAAATGAAGTCTCTAATTGCTTTAAATCACCACAAAGGTTCGGCCTTAGGGAGTATATGGTACGGCTTTGATGGTTCGAAGGCTTGATCTTTGGAAATGAAGTGAAGAGATGAGTGTGTAAGTGTTTTGCAAGCTTTTTAAGAGATTTAAGTATAAATATATAGATTTTGTAACTTGGAAAGAGTTTAGGAAACTATGGAATTATGGTTAAATGCTTTAGGAAAGTTGTAACATGAAAAGAGAATGGAAAAGTGAAATAAAAATTTAGGAAAATCTAGTTTTATAAGCATACGAAGCTTCTCAAAGAAGCTTCTTTATTAATTTATATTTGCTTAGCTTACATGGAAGCTTCTTTAATTATGTATTTTCTTAACTTACGAGGAAAGCTTCTTTAATTAATTATATTTTCCTAGCTTACATGGGAAGCTTCTTTATTCAATTATATTTTCTTAGCTTACATGGAAAGCTACTTTATTTAATACATTTTTGCGTAGCTTACAAAAAGAGTTATGACATTTCTAATAACCTTTAGTCGACGAAAGGTCGAAAATTCATAAAACGAATTCCAGTCACATTTTCAATCTTACATCGAACTAAATATTTTTGTAAACTAAATTAGGAAACTCTTTAACCATCGTTATTCATTTATTTAAAAGGGTTTTATTTTAGTTATACACCTATTATTTCAATATTTCAAATTAATTAAATATTCACAAATTCAAGTAGTGAAATTCTGGGTCATTGCATTCTCCCCCCTTAAATAAATTTCATCTCCTGAATTATTACGGAGTGGAAGAAGTAATAACCATCCAAAGAAAGCCGATTTACTTGGTTTTTGGTAAATCTGATTAGTTATAATTTCCTGTCATAAACACATGTAATACAATCATATGCAATCAGGCAACAAGATGCAACCATAAGTAATGTAACAAACATATACAGCAAAATAAAGAGAATATTCTATAAATGTTATGCATCCAATATTTTTCAAAATACTTCCTAAATTTAGCAATAAATGCCTAGGTTTTGTATTCAAAATATATTTTTCAAATTCCTTCTAAGAATAACAAATCAAAACCAAAATAATTAGGAGGGGATCCTCATCCCCTCCTAACAAAACATGTAAAACTCTTGAACTAAAACAACATAGAGTATCCAGTGGTATTCCAGTTCCTCTAAATACTATAACTAGAGTAAGCAATTATTATTTCTTTTCAAAATTTTCAATTTCACCTTTTTTCAAAAGCACTGGGATTTTAGTTCTAATAAACAAAAATGCCAAAATATATTGTTTATAAATTTTAACTCAATAAACTATGGTATATAAGATCACCCAATCAATCAATCAAATTTAATTAAATCAAATCAACAAAATTCCATAAATGAATACTAACACTATCAATCATTCAAATTTCTTAAGGGAAAAATTAACATTGGATATTATTTAAATTGACATAAGATTAACAACAAACTTCTAACTTAGGTTTAAAACTTTCTTTATTACCTATGGATATAAATAATTTCCTTAGTATATCATTTTGCTCATAAGCCTTTGGTTATTGCTTAAAGGATTACCAATGTTCCTTGAAACAAAATTGAAAGTCACTTTTCAAAATTATTGGTTTCTTAATTATACTACTATTTCTAAATCATTTAAATTTGTATTCAATACCTTATTCAATACTAAAATCATTAATGAATTATTTCATAAATTTTCGCCCAAGTTCAAAAATATGTTTTTTAAAGTCATTTCTTCATAAAATATCAAATAATAACTTATTTCATGTTATTTACTTGTATGATACTCTTCTATATCCTAAGAGTATATACAAATACAAATTTTATCTTGCTTTTCACAATTTAGGTTAAGATCTAATCAAAATTTGGGTCTTTTAAAACTGAGCCAACCTCTCGACTTTAACTTAGAGTGTTAAAATGGGTGATGTTCATGAGTTGACCCAAAAACAACAAATAGTTTACACCACTTACATGTCTTAAACAAAAGGTATGGTTTTAATAAAATAATGTCCATTAAAAACCTCCTACCATTTTACGTTAAGGTGTTAAAATGAATGTTGTTTATAGCCTGGCCCAATTAACACCAACTAGTTTATCCTACTCAGATGTTAAATAAAATCTATGGTTTTGATAAAACAATGTCATCAAAACCTTCCTATCCAATCTAATCCATTTAAATTAGTGTTAAATTTTCCCTTATCTTATATAATGGTATAAATTCATTTATCAGCACAATCTCTTATCAGAATTACTTTTTATTTTGAAATCAATTCCCTACTAAGGGAACATAAAAATTAACTACCTAGTTATAAATTTCAAAACACATTTTGAAAGCATACTACATATAGCTCTTTTATGAAATAACTTCAAAAAAATTATTTACTAAATCTCACCTTGGTTTCGATGGATTTGGACTCATTTCGATCGTACAGTGACAAAGAGAATAATTTACTAAGTACTCCTCAATGTTCGTCTAAGCAACGTCTGATCGTCACTTAGAAGATTATTCAGATTATCACAAAACTAATCAAAATGTCTTTCCCTGAATTACCCCAATGAAAATGCATTTCATTATATATTTTTTTCAAAATATTTATACTTATAAATATTCCTAAATAATATCACAATTACTTTTATCAAAATCTTTTGAAATTATTTCAAACAATTCTGGGATCTAAATTTTTCAAAAACTCTTTAAAATGTCCTTTTAGAAGACTATTTATAATATTAAGTGTACAAAAAAGGGTGAAAAACCAAATATCATTTTAAATCATAAACCTTAAACAATTTAAACTAATATTTATTTTTAAACAATTCCTTTCAAAGAATTTCTCATTTATAAACATCATTTATAAAATTTAAAAAATATTAACCGTCTTGGGGATGAATTATAAAATTCTTTTTAAAGTTTTATAACCATATAACTTTTCTCTAAATAAATCAAATTTAAAATCTTTTATTAGACTTAAAATAACAATGATTATCCCAAAAGATAATTATTCATATTTTTAATCTTTTTTATAAATCGAAAACAATATTAATCATTCTAAAAGATAATCAGTCAAATTTATCAAATGATTAATTATATTTCAAATATCATTAATTAAAATGACTAACTAAATTTCAAACACACAATTTGTTAAATCAATTAGTTAAATTTAACTAATCAATAAGTAAAATAATTAATTAAAAGCCAATATCAATAATTAAATCGATATAATTAAATTCAAATCTCATTAATAAAAAAGATTAATCAATTTTAAACATCCACTCAAGTTCATAACACACACCCAAGGGTTTGGGGCATGATTGTTTGCGCTAAAAATGATCACGAACACCCAATTGCCGATGAAAGCACCAAATCAAAGTCATAGATCACAGATAGCAAGTATATAGAGAACACAAATATCAAGAACACTCAAAATTTAAAAAGAATCACACAGAAACACACAGATTTAGAGTGGTTCGGCGTTTTTCCTACGTCCACTATGAAATTCCTGTCTTTATTGATGTTTTTTTGCTGATTACAACTGGTTACGGCAGCTTAGAGCAGTGGATTTCGAGTACAACAGTAATTTTTGAGTACAAAAATGGTTTCGGCAGAGTCTGGATGTCGGAGAGCTAAAAGTCCCTTTTCTATTGGCTCTTGGATGCTATTTATAGGTGTAGGCTACAAATATCTCGCTCAGATCTCGGAAGACCTCTTTTGGCACGTGGGTGGTCCCATGCGATCGATCCCACGTGATTTGCACTCGGTCCGTGGCCGATACGAACGAATTTCATATCAATCAAGATTTGGCCCAATCGAGTCGAAATTTAGCATGAACATTCTTTGGGTTGTACGCAAGCTCCTGTGAAAATTTGGTGGCATTTGGACTTGTAGATTGTGAATTATGATTAATGCAAGTTTGAATTTTTCGATGGCCGTTTAGTTCGTATCGATCGTTCTTCGTATGCTTTCTTCGTATAGATCGAGTACATGCCTGATAGTTGACGTGGTGCTAATTTTTTGGATCGATCCATGCTTTATGTTGAATTGACCGAGTCTTTCCTATGTATGTGCCTCATTTGTATCGACCCAGATTATCCATGTTCGTATCGATCGTTATTGCCCTGTTCGTGTCGATCGTTATTCCTTTATTTCGTTTTGATCAATATTAAGTGCATTTCGCACCAGTTCATCTTGTACTATTCGCATCGATCTCTAGCTGATCGATACGAGTGCAGAGTGTGTTAATGATCGATACGAAATAACGGCTTTTGTATGGCTTCGATGGACACGTAGTTGACTTTGGTTGACCGTTACAAACGAGCGAAGATGATGGATACGAAGTGGAGGATGTTTACTAAAAGGACGATGTCAGGTTGATCGATACGAACTGGACGGCGCAAGATTGATGGATACGAAATGAGGCTATCTCCTTTGTTGCATTGATCGTATCTTGAGCATATGAGCTCGGATTGATTCGAAATTTGGAAGGTCGGCTTCCACAGCTTTGCTTGTCATGTCTTGTCAATTGTGGATCGATCTGGGCTCAGTTAAAAATCACCGACATCCACAGCTGACCTTTTCATAACTGGCAATCGGGGAGAACTATCTTTGGTTTCTGTTTATCTTTTAGTGTCACGGTCTTGCCAAAAGGCGGGACAAACTTGCCCCACAAAACATGGCTTATGGTAAGAAGGCGTGTTTTGAATAGCTCCGAATCCGATAGCCAAAATCCATATTCAATCTATTGCTAAGCCATCTTATCCACGTGCCATAGCCAAAGCCAACTCTGTGACTGCTTCGAATCGCTATTCTATTCGAAGTCCTTTCTAGGTTGCTGTCAAAATTCGGGACTGCACCGGGCCCTTTGCCAACTCCAGGACCTCACCGGGCCCATTTATCCCAAGCCGAAATTCGAATCCATGACCTCTCCAGGTTAGCACATATCCATTGACTTCGCTAGGTTGCGTTATCCTGTTGACCCCGACTCTCCGGTCAAGGACTTTTATGTATTATCCAGCCTCGGCTCTCCGGCCAAGGACTTTATGTATTCTCCGGCCTCAGCTCTCCAGCCAAGTACTTCTATGTATTTTCCGGCCTCGGCTCTCCGGTCGAGGAATTTTATGTATTCTCCAGCTTCAGCTCTCCGGCCGAGGACATTTTATATTCTCCAGCCTCGGCTCTCCAGACAAGGACTTTTTTGTGTTCGAGTCCATTCCATCACTCTCCGGCGAAGGGACTCATAGCTTGCGATTACTGTCCTATCTCTCCGGTTAGGACCGTAATCACAAGACCTGTATTATTTTATTATCTTGATCCATATTCAATTATTCAAAATAAGAGTTTCTACAGCCAGGGAAAACCAAATAAATGTCTATACAACCAAAGAAAGAACCAAAATCTGTATGAAAACAGAAGGAAAGCAATATTTCATAGACTTGAGCAATACGGTTTGTAATCCTCTCAGAGCATGCCTAGGGATCGTCCTCAATCCCATACAAGTGTGAGCGACATAGCCGTATTACTTCGAGCACTATTACTTATTCAATGCCAAAAATTTATTTAGTTGATAACAAGCTGACGTTGCCTAGGTCCAGCGCCATTTTCTTTCGAGGCAGGCAGTGGCCGCTCCTGTCCCACTGCCACTGCTCGATTCCTTACATATTGTTGTAGATGACCATTCCTTACATGCTCCTCAAAGATATCCTTTAAATGCCTGCAATCGTTCATGTTGTGCCTATCCAGCTCATGGAATAGGCAATGTCTCCCCGATGCCCGCTCGTAATCAGAAGGTTCCTTTCTTACCGGCCTTCGATACTAGAGGCGCCCTCAAGTATCCAAGTAAATCCTTTCTGGAGTTTCAGTTAGATCCCTATAAGAAGAAAACTTTGACTCCCTCCGTGGCCTTTTCGAAGTGCTACCGTTGTCATTCATTTTCCATTTTTCCTTTGTCATCTTTGACTGGGTCCTCCCTGGGTGGACCTCCAGCCTTACTACATAAGCTTCAGCCTCTCCCCCTTCTCTCTTAGCCTGCGCATATTCTTGCCTAAGAAACCTTTTCGCCTCATGGTAGAACTCCCTGAGATCCCTCGATGGGTCTCACTCCAACGATATCTTGAAATTTGAATTGTCTACAATTCCCGAAACTGCTGCCATCAAAACCATCGACGAATCAGGTCGATCCATCGAAGCCACTGCCGCATTGACTCTGGTTAAGGAATATCTAAGCGATTCTCCCTTCCATTGTTTCATCGATGTCAGGGTCATCACATTCTTGGGTCGGACTATGTGGACTCGAAACTGCCTCATAAACCTTTTAATCAGCTCCGTCCATGTGACAATAGAGCCACTTTCCAGATGTCTGAACCATAATGCTGTAATATCTGTCAAATATAAAGGGAAGCATCGTGTCATGACCTCCTCCGATGCCCCCCAGCACCGCCATATGCCTCATGTACCTTATAAAGTGAACAGCCAGATCCGTTCTCCCGTCATACATCTCCTATGTTGGTAGTTTGAAATCTGGCGGGTTTCTAGCTTGCCCGATTGTAGGAGCAAAGGGACTCCTATTCACATTCTCCAAGTCTCTATTCACCAATCCGTCTCTCATGGCTCGCCTAACCATATCCGCCAATCTGTCACCGTTGCCAAGGTGTAGCCCTTGCTCGTTGCCTCCTATCTGCCCCCCAAATTCACGAGGGAGTTCTGGAATCTGCTTCCTTGAACGAGCATCCATTCCTCTATAAACGCCGTGTTGCATAGCTCCACCTGGTACCCTGCTTGGGGTTGGATCAGCATGCTCCGGGTGAGTGCCCCCTAGATCAGGTGCTTCTTCTGATGGTCCCACTCTATTCTGAATTTTGGTTGCTCCATGCTCCTGACTCCTATCTCCAGCATCTCCTACAGTTGGGTTACTCTACATTCCAGTTTGTCTAGCTTGTCGAAGCAGATTCTGCATCATCTCCTCCATCTCGTTTATGGTGATGAAGGCTAAAGCTTGATTTGCTCCTGAAGAAGCTACCTAACTTCCTTCATGCTGGCTTCTTTCTGCTCTTGGTCTCCTTGCGGATTGCCTTGTCATAGCTTTCCAGATCTAAGTCTTTAAGTCTTCAAATCCAAAATCCAAGCTGTAGAATCCTTGAATGCTAGCTCTCTCAGTACCAAAATTGGTCACAAACACCCAATTGCCAATGAAAGCACCAGTTCATAATCACAGATCTCAGATAGCAAGTATGTGGAGAACACAAATATCAAGAACACTCAAAATTTAAAAAGAATCACATTGAAACACGTGGATTAGAGTGGTTCGGTGTTTTGCCTACGTCCATTATGAAATGGCTGACTTTATTGATGTTGTTTGCGAATTACTACTGTTACGGCGGATTATAATAGTGAATTTCGAGTACAAAAGTGATTTTTGAGTACAAAAATGGTTTCAGAAGAGTTTGGATGTCGGAGACCCAAAAGTCCCCATTCTACTGGCTCTAGGATGCTATTTATAGGCGTAGGTTGTAAATATCTTGCTCATATCACAGGAGACCTCTTATGGCATGTGGGTGGTCCCACGCGATTGATCCCACATAATTTGCACTCGGTCCGTGATCGATACGAACGAATTTCGTATCGATCAAGATTTGGCCCAATCGAGTCGAAATTTAGTATAAACATTTTTTGGTTATACGCAAGCTCCAATGAAAATTTGGTGGCATTTGGACTTGTAGATTGTGGGTTACGATCGATGCAAGTTTTGATTTTTCGATGGTCGTCTAGTTCATATCGATCATTCTTCGTATCGCTCTCTTCATATCGATCGAGCACGTGCCTGCTAGTTTACGTGGCGTTAATTTTTTGGATCGATCCATGCTTTATGCCGAATCATCCGAGTCTTTCCTATGCATGCGCCTCGTTCGTATCTATCTAGATTATCCTTATTCGTATCGATCGTTATTGCCCTATTCGTGTCGATCACTATTCCTCTATTTCGTATCAATCATTATTAAGTGCATTTCTCATGGGTCATCTTATACTGTTCGCATCGATCTCTAGCCGATCGATATGAGTGCAGAGTATGTTAACGATCGATACAAAATAGCGGCTTTTATATGGCTTCGATGTGCACGTAGTTAACTTTGGTTGACCGATATGAACGAGCGAAGATGATGGGTACGAAGTGGAAGATGGATACGAATAGGACGGTGTCAGGTTGATCGATACGAACAAGATGGCGCAAGGTTGATGGATACGAAATGAGGCTGTCTCCTTTGCTTGCATCGATCATATCTTGAGCATATGAGCTCGAATTAATTTGAAATTTGAAACATCGGCTTTCACAGCTTTGCTTGTCATGTCTTGTCAATTTTAGCTTGATCCGGGCTTGGTTAAAATTTACCGACATCCCTAGCTAAACTATTCATAACTGGCAATCGAGGTGAACTGCCTTTGGTTTCTGTTAATCTTTTGGTGTCACGGCCTTGCCAAAAGGTGGGATAACAGTGGTGTTCAATAAATGATGGTATAGTGCAAAATTTCTATAACGACACTTGAACAGTTAAAATAGAATATCCAGATTAATTTCAATTAAAAATCAAACAAATCTAACTATCATCCAAGAAACCAAAAATAGTTTATAGCATCATAGATATGATATAGCAAATTTGGATGTGAATTAAACCTATATTCAAATGATTCTCCTTTATTATAATTAAATTTTCTCGAATATTTATCTCTAAATTTTCTCAAATAATTTAGGAAAACACATGCTCAAAAAAAAATTCGCTACCATTTAGATTATATTAAACAACTTTTAATTACAACTTTCACTTTTAACGTAACATTATTAAAAGATGATTTTTTAACTTAACCTTTTTGTTGAACACCTTATAATCAAACCGTGAAACTAAATTCACTAGGGCTCATTCTCAGGGTTCCCTAATTCCTATTTACCTAACCTATATCATATTAGGAAAAATCTCTTATGGAATAGTCAACAATAGTTAACGCTGAAACTGGACGAGCATAACTAATAAATTCTAAATGATAACAGTAAAATATTATCATTTCTAAATAGTTAACTCAACTATATAACTATATTAATTTTGAAAATCATTCTTATATATAACATATTCCTGTATAAAATTATCTCATTTATCATTTTAAAATAATACTGTATTGGTAAATCTGCTCTAGTGTGTAGGAATCCCTATCGATAACGCTGATTAGATGCATCGATCAGAATTCATATGCCACTCAACGGATCAGACAACACAACATAAAACGTTTTATAACACTAATAAATACGCACTTATTATATATTTATACTCTCTGACTTATCCTATGACATTAAACATCGTATCCTTAGAGAGTTTACCCCACCATGGCTTAATGTTCACTAAACCTAAGCTCTGATACCATCTGTTACGATCCACCTTTCTGACCTTTGGGAATGACACTTAATACATCCATGATATTCATGTGTCATTGCCCAAGCATCCGAAAGGCAAGTTTTCTTAGGTAAAATAAAGAATAGAACAAGATAAAATAGATAAACCTCACAATGAAATGGTTACATATAATACAAAATGACATAGTACAAAATGTTACTCCTTATATAGAGTTATCAGAGTTATAAAAAGTACTACATCTAACAGATTTGCAATTATACTTTCTGACTTCTCATTTGTTTTAAAATACAAAATACACCTACATAATCATAACGCAGAAATAAATAACTAGATAACTAAGGAGCCTCATGTTAGCCCATCATCTTCAAAAATCTCCAAAGAAAAACATATTATTCTTGGACTACTCAATCATAATTGAGTACCCGAGAGTTTAGAAAAAATAAACAACTCAGGTCAGACAAAATGTCTGGTTTAAGTAAAACTCTAAAACAAATGAGGCGTTTTTAAATAATAATATATGGTACCACGCCACTAACGCAGAACGGGTTTTCCCCCACATAAACAACAACCAAACATAAAAAAATGAAAATGAATAATAGGGAACAAATCCAAACATAGATGATAGTCATAGATAATATACATCCAGACTTGAAAGAATGGAAATGGTCTGAATATAAATCCAAACTGGATAGAATGGAGAAAACCAGATAATAGTCCAAACTCGATAGAATGGACTAAATCAGATAACTGTCCAAACTCGATGGAATGGACTAAATAGGATAACTGTCCAAACTCGATAGAATGGACTAAACCAAATTTAAAGGTTCGAGTCAAATAGGGAAAGGAAAATCTTCGACAATGACAAGGAGGATGCATCCCCCTTACCAAAAGTATACCTCCAGAAATATACTTAACTTTTGAAATAGCGACAAGCCCACTTCTTCGACCTTTAGCGCTAAGTATACAAATAAATCGTACCCATATAAGTGAATCGCTTTACGAAATTGATTCATTTCCATAAATGAATCAAGCATTTTCTTTTAAAAACCTGAATTCATGCTTTGCCTCACATTACAATTACTAGCTTTAAAAAAATCTATTAAAAGAGTTTACTAACTTCAAAACATTAATCTAAAAAGGATTTTAAAATTTTAAAACATCCTTATTGTATTGATTAATTAAGTTTAAACTTCACCATACAATTTGATTTTTGAACTTCAAATGTCTTTAAATAATAAAAAAGGTAAACCGCATTTAAACCTTATTATTTCAATTAATTAGTAAAATATAATTAATTAAATAAATAAATAAATAATTATCATTATTTAAAATGAATAACAAAGTTAAAACATCCTTGTTACTAACTTATCCGAACTTACACCTCAATTTCAGTGATTAAGATGTCCGAAATTTAAAATATCATAAACATAAAATTTTATTCCTTTTTGTTAGATTTCCAGATTATTGAAGAAATTTAAATTCTGATTTATTTTGCAAAAGTTATGGCCGAATTACTAAGGGGTGTTTAAACAATTTCCGAGCCAAACATCATCAATTGTAAACCATTCATTATCGTATTATGGAATCATATATAACAAGTATATAAAACACAAGCACATTAATTCCCAGCAACAATCCAACGACAATTATTATCAACAATAAAATTTTAAAACTTTGCATAAAAGTGGAAGCTTTACTCACTAAAAAGCTTGCTAACTTTAACTAGAATTGCACTATCTTTGCGAGAACGACTAGGTCTTTGTATAATCTTGGAAAATAAATTCTCTAAGTGCTTTAAATCACCACAAAGGTTTGGCCTTAGGGAGTATATGTTATGGCCTTGATGGGCTGAGGGCTTGAACTTTGGAAATGAAGTGAAGAGATGAGTGTGTAAGTGTTTTGCAAGCTTTGGAAGAGACTTAAGTAGAAATATATAGATTTTTGTAACTTGGAAAGAGTTTAGGAAGCCATGGAATTATGGTTAAAAGCTTTAGGAAAGTTAGAACATGAAAAGAGAATGGAAAATTGGAATAAAAGTTTAGGAAAAGCAAGTTTTAGCACACGAAGCTTCTTGAAGAAGCTTCTTTATTAAATAATATTTGCTTAGCTTAACCGAAAGCTTCTTTATTTAATTAGTTTTTCTTAACTTACATGGCAAGCTTCTTTATTTAGTTACATTTACCTAGCTTACATGGAAAGCTTCTTTATTTAATGCATTTTTGCTTAGCTTACAAAAGCGTTATAACAGTTCTGATAACCTTTAGCCAGTGAAAGGTTGAAAATTTGAAAAACGAATTCCGGTCACATTTTTTGTCACGACCCGCCCTTCTTGACCCTCGAAAAACGACACAAAATACCCCACAGTATGATATGTCGATGATCAAGTGTCGGAAAAACAGATTGTTGAGGAAG
Source organism: Allium cepa (assembly GCA_030765085.1). Classification (NCBI taxonomy): domain Eukaryota; kingdom Viridiplantae; phylum Streptophyta; class Magnoliopsida; order Asparagales; family Amaryllidaceae; genus Allium; species Allium cepa. The sequence continues at coordinate 26,417,986 of CM060932.1, forward strand.
AAGAAAGAACGTAGAAGAGAGAAGAAATTAAACAATATCAGAATCTCACAGTCGCAGTGGTATAAAATATAATAGTCAATAATAGATCTTTACACAAAAATGAAAAATATATCTGTTTTATACAATATATCATCAGAGTATCTCATACAAACAACATTTACCAGTCAGACAAATCTCAAACAATCACAGCAACGGATATATATACAAGTACGGATAATACGTCTCGGACTCTAGCTCCTCTTCTGCTCCATAGCATCCTGTCCCGAACATATAATACTCGGTCCGATCCGAGCATTATAATGAAATAACACCCGAGTCAGTCTGGAATACCAGCTGAAAATAATGCACCCAAATTGATTATTAAAGTTTCAAAAATCCTTTTGAAAACAAAAGCATCTCGTAAGACCACGCCACAAATAAACATGTCAGGTTTTTACCTTACGATGGCTAAAACACTTTTTATAAAAATCCTCTGGTATTATAATAGGGTCTATATACAAATACTTATGAAATAGCCGAAATTGTTACATGATTAAATTCCAGCTACTAGCCACAGAGTGGGTAATACAAACAAAACTCGTAAAAGGCTCGTAGGGAGAATGGATTTCCAACTAATGACTAGGCACTGGGGTACCACCTGTCACAGTACCTGGTCTAGATCAGTGTACCGAGGACCACGCCCGATCCCCTGCAACACAAGGCCCGAATTATCCCTTACTGGATAATCCCGAGTAAGATCACCCCACGGTTGGGATCAGCAACCGCACCACTAAGCTGAAATAAAAGGGACATCTAGACAGGAATGACCTTACCCGAAAATGGGTGCTGCCCACCAAGCCTTGCTGCATAACCCCTGATTTTCAGTCATTCTCGGTCGATAAGGCTTGAGGCTAAGCGTTACCTTTTAGAACATATCCCTTAGAATGCTCATCGCCCACCTGACGATGTTCCGAAAGCATTCGTCCATACAAGTCCGTCCCGGGTTCGAACGGAACCGAAGGCACTACTCCTACTACATCCATTTTGGAAATATCCTCAGGATTAGTAGCGACTAGCCCTTGCACTTCACTGCTCCATCTTCGACTGCGAACTCGTTTTTTTCACGAAAACGTACAAACCGGATCGAAGTGGCTTTCAAGAAATTAATTCCGATCCCGTCTCTTCGAAACGATCAACGCATTTGTTCAATATTGATAGTCGGTGATTTAACTATCAATTAATATTCACAAACATCAATCATACAATAAATAATTGCCCAATTATTTATTTTCCTCAAAAATATCCTTGCGAGATATAATTCCATTTCAAAATCCCCTTGAAACACTTTTCAAACCCAATTCTTCTCATGGAATAGATTCCCAAATCTTTACTTCCTTTGAAAACATCCAAGTACCCATACTTAAGATTTAAAATAATTTAAATTCTTTATTATTGAAAATACACTAAAACATTTATATTAAAACTTCCTACATACTTGATTTAAAATATATATATCCTTTAGAAATGTCTTGAATAAAACTGCTTAATAAAATATAAACTATCTTTAAAATAAAGTTAAGTCATACTAGATTTTCAAATAAAGCTATGAAATTCTATACAAGTTTCAAATAAAACTTTAATTAATTATCTTCAAAATATAACCAATTTACAAACATAAATATTAATAATATTCCTTTAAAACATAGTGCCAATTGTCCTTTAAATAGTTGTTAATATAACTAATTTAGTAAATATTTGCTTTTGAAATATTTGCAACCTACATAAGAATTTTCTTAAAACATTCCTTTGAAATCAAATTTAAAACCTTTATCTTATACTTAGAAATGTACTTAAACGTACTAGGCGTTCAGGGAAATACACTTCCGTTTAGGATAACCCAAAGAATTCTTTTTATCAATCTAACACGATTTACCCCTATTCAATTTTCCGTTCATCCCGTAAAATCCTTTCCATACTTTAAAAATAACCCCTTTTATTTTTAAACCCATTGCTGTTTCCTGGAAATCATTTCAAATATACGTTTAAAATATTTAAATAAAGCTTCTAGAAATTATTTAATTGAAAATAATACTTAAGGAAATAAATAGAGGTTACGTAAGTACTTTAAGTAAAATTTAACTTTTGAAATAAGGTTATCAAATCAAATATTCATATTATAATTTCCTTTTGAAAACTAATACTACTTTACTTTTAAAAAAAAAATTAAAAACCATAATTACTTAATCAAATATTTGCTTACACTTTAAACAATTTAAAATAATATTTCCTTCTAAAATATTCTAACATATTTAAACTACAGATTTATATTTGAAAACTTTTCTTAAAAACATATTAAAGTTTCCAGGAGAAAGAACGCTTCCCATTCTTTAAAAATAAATCTCGCTATTAGTTTTAACAAATTCTCAGTTCCCTTTTTTAACCATAATTTTAAACACTTCAAATTATCAACCAATTACTTGAATTTAATCCCTTTTAAATTCTTTACTTAAGAATTTCTTTAATTTCCTTTAACCCAATTTATTTATTTATATTTAAATTTCCAGGTTATATTCACCTAATCATAGCACAATCACAATTTAATTTTCAACTTAATCTATCACAGTATATAAATAGAGTACAACATAACAGGATCTAAACAATTTATCACAAAAGATAAATGGGATAAATCATAGAATATAAATAAATTTCCTATTTGTGAGGAATCTAGTTGGATCCCTCCAACCTGTTTCCCTATATCCACAAATATTAGCACAACCAATAAATATCAATGCAATCTGATAATAATTATCATACTCAACTAAACAACCAATCAATCATTTAAATATTAGCTATTTAAATTACTAGTATCCAGATGTGAGTGAGAATAACTCACCTTGGGTTTTCGACGAGTATTCAAATTTAAATTAAATCGAACGGCGTTCGATTTAACCTAAATTTTTACTTGCTCGGAATGATTCCAGAATTGTTCCACTGCGTAGTACGCGTCTCTGCGATTCCGACGCTACCAAATTCGTCAAAATCTGACCAAGCATGTAAAAGTTATAGATTTATAAAGATTGAATCAAATTTAAAACAATTTATTTTATTTTATTTTATATTTTTTAAACCTTAACAGATCATGGCCGCACGTTCTAAATCAAGGCCGCATATGCTTTCTTCCTCACGCAACACAGTACGAACGAAACCCAAAAATCGCGTTTAGGGTTGAACACCGCTCCATCAACGCACTAGAATACGATCAAACAACGCCACAACAAAGAGGGAGTCGCCACTCACCCACGGCTGAAAGCATGATGAACTCGGTGGCTCCAGAGCATGGAAAAACGTGCACGAACTTCGCACGAACGCAGCCCCTAAACGCCTCCTCTGGTCGACTAAAACTCATCTCCACCGTTACGAACCGAAGATCCCGACGCTCTCTACGATTCTCTAGTTGGTGATTTCTGCTAGATGTTGGTGGATTTGAAGAAATCGAGGGAGAAATGAAGTTGTTCTTCGGCCATTGAATAATATAGTGGCGGCCGAAACTAAATCTAGGGTTTTGGTCATTAAACATGCTTTATAACATTAATTAATATTATTTTATTAATAAAATTTCCAAATAACAAGCTTATACAGACGAACTCCAAACAACGCGTGCCGACAGGCGTTTCTAAGGTTTTACCTACGTTTCGAACACAATGGAATGTGTTTCGGAATCTAATTTGGTCATATGTGCGAGTTACAGGAATAAACGATCAATTTTAAATAAAATCGATTAAAAATAGTTTCTATGCGTTTTAAGCTGCCGGGGTCAAACGACAACTCCGATTGCTACGAAAATTGAAATCCAATAAAAACTAATTATTACGGATCCAATGGAACTAGTTTCGTCGCATTCCGAGACTGTGCCCCGGAAGGCTATTTTAACTCGACGATTAAATCGAGCGATTTCCGAAATTGTCGAAATCACTTAAAATTTCACTTTTAAAACTTTATTAACTCTATTATAACTCGTATAAAATTTATATTCACATTAGAAATCATTATGTTTTAGTTTAAATCAAAATCTGATTATTTGCATTATTATATTATTAAATTCCATTATTAAATTAATATAAAATTCCAAATTCCACCTATCAACTTTTAATTTCATCCAACAGTCCAATATTATAACTCAGATCGAAATAGACTTAAAATAAATTTTAGAATCTAATTTTATATCTATTTACACTCAGAATCACCAATTATTCCAATTCTAACATTAAATTATTATTATTATTCAAATTTTAATTATATTCCTGTTTTTGAACTTTAACTAATTTTATTAACTTAACCAAATCTTTTTATTTCAAAATTCAAATTAAAATCCATATTAGACATTTAAAATGAATTAAATGTTCAAGTCTCGCGACCCAAAATTCTGGGTCGTCACATTCCTTCCTCCTTATAAAAATTTCGTCCCCGAAATTTGCTAAGGTAGAAGAATGTTCCTAACCCAATAGCAAAATCCTACTTAGTGAAAATATCAATTTCACTTTGCCAACATTCTTTTAGTTTCAAATCGAAACTGCTAGTTTCGACTTCTATTCCATAATCCTTTTATTTTAATTTTTATTTGAAGTCAATTTATCGTTAACGAAATGTTTTCAAAAAAAATTCAAAAAATTTCTAACTCCTAGAATTTTCGGAAAATTTTGGCAGAGTCTCCCTTGTACGGAGGAGCTTTTGCAATATCACAATAGATATAAATATATATACATCGACCCACACGGTCGAAAAAACAAAAAACAGTTCATATTTCCTATTTTTATTGCGTAGGCGTACCTTTATTAGCATTTTAAAAGCATGCGGCTAATTTATATTGCATATACACGCTCCTATTCTATCAACTGCTTCCTGTATCTGTACTTACTTAGACAAACACATCGGTTTTCAATAATATGGGAATTTATTAACATTTTACTCATTTAAACTAAACAAACACATCAATTCCATAGTTTAACTAAGCAAACTTCAGAATTTAACATGTTATCCATATTTTATCAGCAACTCAAAGCTTTCAATCACCATTTAATTTCTCGACAAATCCAAACTTCACTTTATTTCACTTGAATGATTTAAATTCAAGTGAACTACTCTCAATCCATATTCTCATCAATATGAATACATGTGTATTACTAGCATCAATTTACTTCAATTCAATTCCAAATTGATTCACAACCAAATTTTACTTTCAATTTGAAGTATTTACATTTCTTTTATGATCCATTTCCATTCATGTGCAAAACCACTTAATAAAATTTCAATTCATCCCAATTGATTTAAAAACCAATTTCAATTTGTTTCTTTAAGCCAATTAAATTTTTGTTTACAACAAAACGTCCAATTTCTATGCAAATTTTAATGTTATCCAAGCAAGTAATCGTCACTTAAACTTATAACCATTAAAATTAATTCCAGTTCAAATTTATATTAATTTTATTCGGAATTACTCACAACCCAAATATTCTTATTTCCTTGCAATTTTTTTTATTCAATATTCTTATTCTCACTTCAAGTTCATCATCCAACTTAAGTTTATATTAATATCATCCCATTCTATAATATTTAATTCATACATTCTTATTTCATCATAATAATTAATTAAAATCTTTCACTTGCATTTAAATTTAATTATCTAAACAAATTTCATTCAAGACCCCCTTATAAAACTCGACCACAGTTAATTTCCAATTTGCTTAAGTTCTTTCAATTTCACAATATTTCCATTTATTTTTATATCGATTTTATTTTTATTTTTATTTGATTCTCACTCAATCAAATTTCAATTCATTTACTAATTTTAATTCAATTTTTTTACTCATTCACTCAACTTAAAAATTTAATTCATCTCCTCGATTCATTCTGAATTTTGTTAATAATATGACCACTTTAAATCATGACACTCATTTGAATTTATTTATAAGTCAAACCATCACTATTATAATCCAATTCCATTATTCATTCACACTCTCAGCTTTTAATGCCAATATTAAATCCCATACTAGAACTGGGTTTTTATTTTTCTTTTCAAAATTTTCTTAACAAACCACCAAAATTTCATCTATGCCAATACAAATTCCATTTAATTTAGTTTACACTAAATTCATCTTCAAGCTTCTTTTTTATTTAATTTAGCTTACGCTAAATTCATTCTCAAACAATTCCTTTGAATTTAGTTGAGTTAAAAATTTATTCATACAATATCATTCTTACTTAATCTAAATTAAATTTCCTTTCAATTTAATTCTTTTCCAATTCTAATTAAAGTTCAACCAAATTTATTTAGCCATCTTGAATTCATACCATTTCCTTTACTATCTTAAATAAGAATTTAATTACATTCATTTTTATTCATAACACAACTGAATTTTGATTTTAATTCATCCAAATTCAATTCAATTCCATTTAATCGAAGTTAAATCCAGTTCGATCCAATTTTAATTTTTCATATACAAGTTCAAAATTTATTTACTGACTTAAGTTCATTTACCCGTTTATCTTTTATATTTTCTTCACCTTATTTCAATTCACATTTCATTTGAGATTAGATTTGAATTCTCCATACCATTCAACTATTCCCAATTTGTGATTATAATTCCATTTTCTATCTATAAGTTCACCAAATTATTTACTTTAAAGTTTATATTGCTCATTTGAATTATTTTCATCTCATAATCACAATTCCAAATTTTATTTATTTATATATATATATATATATATATATATATATATCTATGTATATATATATCTATGTATGTATGTATGTATCACTGAAATCTTAAGGATACAAATTTTCTTTCAATTTAATTCTTTGCACCACTTTAAATTCACAATTTCAAGGTCATTTTACATTTCGATTTAATCCAATCAATTTAATTCTAAGTTCAATTTATTTAACTTATCCCAAGTTAAATTCAAATTTTCTATTCACTTCCATATGCTCAAGTTAAATTTTAATTCCAAGATTAAAAATTTCATTTCCTTCTTATTAATATCAACTTCACTTAATAAGTTCAATGGTTGATTCATTTTAACTTTACACATTATTTAAATAGAATTTTCCAGAATTCAATTACCCGATTTTATTTCAAAATCAATTTGAAATAATAAATAACTCATACTCTCCAGGTATATCAAATCAAACTTCCAGATTTCTAAAACAATCTGTTTTTACCAAAGCAATTTCCCTTTTTGTAACTTCTAAAACCACTTGTATATCCAACAAATCTAAGAGATATCATACCCTATTACTATGGAAGCAATCCATCACTTAAGAAACTCGAAAATAAATTCTAATGATGTGGCCAGCATCATCAGGATTTTTTCCAGCGACTGAAGTGAGTTCTGTGCTTCCATACTTTCCCAAATTCATTCCAAAACTGTTTCCATTCAAACATATTACCCAAAACAATATTCCATCATTACCTTCAAATCTTTGGAAAACATTCCCAAAATTTTATATTTCCAAACCCTTGTTTCCAATCTTTTAAAACACTTTTCAAAATCTCTGGGATTTAAATTCTGGTTTAATTCAAATTTAGTTATTCTTCTTTTGTATAATTTATACTCATAGAATTTTATTTGGTTATAACCATTTCAAATTTTAGATTCTTATTTGATTAAGATATCCACGTCCAAACAATCAAATATATATAATATTCTCAGAAAAATTATTTCTTTTATATCAATATAAAATTTTGGGTAAAGTTATTTCATTTACCCACTTTAAAAACAATACTATGTCAGTTTATCTTGTTTAAGAGTTTAGAAACCCCTATCGATACGGTTGTACTTCCCGTACCGACCAGAATTCATAAACACTCAACCGATAAGTCAACACGGTATAAAAACAATTTTTATATTCACTAACAAGTACGCTCTCATGTCTATTATTACACTCAACTCATTATAGAGTACTATTAACCCTATTTAATGAGTAATTTCCCCACCAAAGCCTAGGTTGTCGCCAACTTAAGCTCTGATACCAAGTGTGACGACCCGCCCTTCTCGACCCTCGAAAATCGACATAAAATACCCCACAGTATGATATGCCAACGATCAAGTGTCGGAAAGACAGAAGAAAGAAGTAAAAGAGAGAAGAAACTAAATAATATCAGAATCTCACAGTCGCAGCGGAATAAAATATAATAGTCAATAATAGATCTTTACACAAAAAAGAAAACTATATTTGTTTAATACAATATATCATCAGAGTATCTCATACAAACAACATTTACCAGTCAGACAAATCTCAAACAATCACAGCAATGGAAATATATACAAGTACGGATAATACGTCTCGGACTCCAGCTCCTCTTCTGCTCCATAGCATCCTGTCCTGAACATATAATAATCGGTCTGACCCGAGCATTATAATGAAATAACACCCGAGTCAGTCTGGAATACCAGCTGATAATAATGCACTCAAATTGATTATTAAAGTTTCAAAAATCCTTTTGAAAACAAAAGCATCTCGCAAGACCACACCATAAATAAACATGTCGGGTTTTTACCTTACGATCGCTAAAACACTATTTATAAAAATCCTCTGATATTATAATAGGGTCTATATACAAATACTTATAAAATAGCAGAAATTGTTACATGATTAAATTCCATCTACTAGCCACAGAGTGGGTAATACAAACAAAACTCGTAAAAGGCTCGTAGGGAGAATGGATTTCCATCTAATGACTAGGCACTGGGGTACCACCTGTCACAGTACCTGGTCTAGATCAGTGTACCGAGGACCACGCCCGATCCCCTGCAACACAAGGCCAGGATTATCCCTTACTGGATAATCCTGAGTAAGATCACCCCACGGTTGGGATCAGCAACCGCAGCACTAAGCCGAAATAAAATGGACATCTAGACAGGAATGACCTTACTCGGAAATGGGTGCTGCCCACCAAGCCTTGTTGCATAACCCCTGATTTTCAGTCATTCCCAGTTAATGAGGCTTGAGGCTAAGCGTCACCTATTAGAACATATCCCTTAGAATGCCCATCACCCACCTGACGATTTTCCGAAAGCATTCGTCCATACAAGTCCGTCCCGGGTTCGAACGGAACCGAAGGCACTACTCCTACTACATCCATTTTGAAAATATCCTCAGGATTAGTAGCGACTAGCCCTTGCACTTCACTGCTCCATCTTCGACTCCGAACTCGTTTTTTATCACGAAAACGTACAAATAGGACCGAAGTGGTTTTCGAGAAATTAATCCCGATCTCGGTCTCTTCGAAACGATCAACGCATTTGTTCAATATTGATAGTCGGTGATTTAACTATCAATTAATATTCAAAAACATTAATCACACAATAAATAATTGTCCAATTATTTATTTTCCTTAAAAATATCCTTGCGAGATATAATTCCATTTCAAAATCCCCTTGAAACACTTTTCAAACCCAATTCTTCTCATGGAATAGATTCCCAAATCTTTACTTCCTCTGAAAACATCCAAGTACCCATACTTAAGATTTAAAATAATTTAAATTCTTTATTCTTGAAAATACACTAAAACATTTATACTAAAACTTCCTACATACTTGATTTAAAAATATATATCCTTTAGAAATATCTTGAATAAAGCTGCTTAATAAAATATAAACTATTATCTTTAAAATAAAGTTAAGTCATACTAGATTTTAAAATAAAGCTATGAAATTCTATACATGTTTCAAACAAAACTTTAATTAATTATCTTTAAAATATAACCAATTTACAAACATAAATATTAATAATATTCCTTTAAAACATAGTGCCAATTGTCCTTTAAATAATTATTACTATAACTAATTTAGTAAATATTTATTTTTGAAATCTTTGCAACCTACATAAGAATTTTCTTAAAACATTCCTTTGAAATCAAATTTAAAACCTTTATCTTATACTTAGAAATCTACTTAAACGTACTTCGCGTTCAGGGAAATACACTTCCGTTTAGGATAACCCAAAGAATTCTTTTTATTAATCTAACACGATTTACCCCAATTCAATTTTTCGTTCATCCCGTAAAGTCCTTTCCATACTTTAAAAATAGCCCCTTTTATTTTTAAACCCATTGCTGGTTCCTGGAAATCATTTCAAATATATTTTTAAAATATTTAAATAAAGCTTCTAGAAATTATTTAATTGAAAATAATACTTAAGGAAATTATAGAGGTTTCCTAAGTACTTTAAGTAAAATTTAACTTTTAAAATAAGGTTATCAAATCAAATATTCATATTATAATTTCCTTTTGAAAACTTAATACTACTTTACTTTTTAAAAAAAAATTAAAAACCATAATTACTTAATCAAATATTTGCTTACACTTTAAACAATTTAAAATAATATTTCCTTCTAAAATATTCTAACATATTTAAACTACAGATTTATATTTGAAAACTTTTCTTAAAAACATACTAAAGTTTCCAGGAGAAAGCACGCTTCCCATTATTTAAAAATAAATCTCGCTATTATTTTTAACAAATCCTCAATTCCCTTTTTTAACCATAATTTTAAACACTTCAAATTACCAACCAATTACTGGAATTTAATCCCTTTTAAATTCTTTACTTAAGAATTTCTTTAATTTCCTTTAACCCAATTTATTTATTTATATTTAAATTTCCAGGTTATATTCACCCAATCATAGCACAATCACAATTTAATTTTCAACTTAATCTATCACAGCATATAAATAGCGTACAGCATAACAGGATCTAAACAATTTATCACAAAAGTTAAATGAGATAAATCACAGAATATAAATAAATTTCCTATTTGTGAGGAATCCAGTTGGATCCCTCCAACCTGTTTCCCTACATCCACAGATATTAGCACAACCAAAAAATATCGATGCAATCTGATAATAATTATCATACTCAACTAAACAACCAATCAACCATTTAAATATTAGTTATTCAAATAACTAGTATCCAGATGTGAGTGAGAATAACTCACCTTGGGTTTTCGACGAGCGTTCAAATTTAAACTAAATCGAACGGCGTTCGATTTAACCTAAATTTTTACTTGCTCGGAATGATTTCAGAACTGCTCCACTGCGTAGTACGTGTCTCTGCGATTCTGGCACTACAAGAAAAACTATTTTTAGTGGCATATCTTAGTAGCGTTAAACACTAAGTGCCACCGCTAATCATATAAAAAGGTAAAAGTAAATAACTAAACGCGACCAAAATACCCCGCCAATAATTCGTCCTGAAATTTTTCGTGGCCGCTCAAACCTCTTTTTCTTACCTCTAGCAAAATACGCCACCAGCATTTTTGTTTCCTATCTCCTTCCGAAGAAGGAAGATTACCCTAAATAATTCTCTTCAATCAGTTCCGTACCTTCCATATTTCCTCTCTCAAACCCTTAAATTTCTCTCGTAAAAGTAATAATCACGATGATAACACCAAAGAAGAGCAGGTCTCCGTTCATCAAAGACGATGAGATCGGGTCACCCAAAGAGATCTACCTCCATTGACTCGCTGTCAAGGAGTACAAAATCATCATTCTGCTCTATCTCTGCCTGAAGGATAAGGTCATGAAAATCATGTCGGTACAAAAGAAGACACGCGTTGGTCAGAGAATCAGGTCATGGTGTTCGTGGTCGTCGATGATGGTAATGGACAGGATGGTTGACGATGAAGTTAAGGTTCTAATTGATTAAACAGAGTGAGATATTATTGTAGGCGAAATGAATCTGAACCTAGTATGCCTTGTTAAAATTTAAAAGGGTACGATTTATTGACATTGTTTCTTGAGTTTTGATTGCTTTAAATTTAATTCATTGTAAAGGGTGGTTTAAAGACTCACAATTTCAAAATTGCACCTTTCCAGTTCGCTTAGTTGGAGAGGGCATTGTAGCATAAATTTTTTATTTCTTTGATAATAGAAGTCTGCAATCTAAAATCTAAATGTTTAGAAACCAACATTATAGGGTAAATAGTCTTAATATTAGACATGAATTTAGTTTACAAATACCACCCTTTGCTTTTGTAAATAGACTTGATCCCTGTTACCAAATTGATTAAATTGCATATGACATTTGGGTTGTGAGTGCAAATTCAGTATCATGATAAAGAAATATTAATCAAATAGCATTTCCAGATTTTGATTGGTATTTAATATAAAAATATTCATGTAGAAATTATGGAGAAAACCATAATATTGCTTTATCAAAGTTTGATGCAAATGTGAACTATGTATCATAGTTAATGCATGAAATCAGTGCTCACAAGTATACTTTGTCAATTTATCAGATATAATTTAGATGGATTAAAATAAGGATCCGAGACTATGTACTAAAATCATAATCTGAGTTTGGTTTGAGCCTGGGTATTTCAAATTCATTGCCCAAGTAAATCTGCTTCGTAGAAACTAAATATATATCTGAAAATTTAATAACACATCACTATAATTCATAAAACTTAAAAACTATGCATAAACACAGTTTACAAATAAATTGGATAGTGATAAAATGATACAAATGACCTCAAATGCAAATATCTTAGTTTTCAAGTGCATATGGTGATCAGTAGCCTTCCTATCCAACTTTCTTTGGTTTTCTTACATCCCATCATCCATAACTTATCTTATCCTCGATAATATTTGTTAATTTAGTTCAAATTTAAAAATTGTTTTTCTTTGGATGCATATTTAAGTACAATTTTGTGGCACCCTGTCAGGTGGAAAGAAATGAGGCATTGAGATGCACAAACGCGATGACAGAGCAATATTTTGTTAGCTACATACACATGACATATTTATGCTTCATGTGTTCGTTATCTTTACGCTACTATGATCTGCAGAATACATCGGATCCTTATTCATGATATGTAACTTTGTTATATAGGCATGACATGAACATAATAAATAAATGGTAAATTTAAGTGCATCTGTAAGCTGTGCTCGCTGATTGTTCATAGGAAAATATACCGGTAACATGTACAATGTATATTATTAAGCTGTGAAATTCATCACTTCCTTTTTATTGAGTGTGCATTTTCACTTTTTCCTTCTGATCCATTTCATCGATGTATTTCTTTCATTTTTTTTTCCACTAGTATGTAGGAGCACAACATCATTTATGCCAAATAATATATAATATGAAAACAATATCCATTATACCGAGTGTTGATTTTCAGTGGAAAATCATGTTCATGAACTCTTTGAATAATAATTTGTTGCAAACTGGAAGAATTGTTTATGTTTTTCCTTTTTGTTTTTCCATGTTATTCTATTCATTTTCGCATGAAATTATTTGTGAGATAAATGATGTTTGCGCTATCTTCCATAGTTCTCTAATTCATTTAAAATTGTTTATGATTTCAGTTGAGTTGAAGAAGCAAAGCTCGTGTACTGTGCATCTTGTCAATAAGTCAAATGAATATGTTGCCATCAAGGTCAGCAACATCCACATCTCTCGTCATGCTACCATTGTCACAAATATCGTGCCTTCAAGGTCAGCAACATCCACATCTCTTGTCATGAACCACACCTCTCATTTCATGTAAGTATCTCTGATATGTTGGAGCTTAAAGTATTTTCACAAGTGCTGTTCCCCTGACCACTCTTTATGTTGCCTGCTAATTAGGTGCATATTTAGTGGTAAGGCACTTTAAATGTTAATTAATTATCACAATATAAATTAAGGTCTGCAGAGGCACTTCACATATAGTGTACATCTTATTATCAGTTCTAGAGCTAGTGCTAGTCAAGTTCAGATTTGCAGTTGCTATGCAACTACCTAGGCCACTTGCTTTAGCAACACACACACACACAAATACACACACACACACACACACACACACACACACACTGATTATATGCTAGATCAAATGTGACTTTTTTAAAAGAGTTTCCACGTTGTTTGAACTTTGAATAAAAAGATTAATATTTATATACCGAATTTAATTATTGATGTTGAACTATATTTCTCCTCAAATGTTTAATCTGTCCGTCAATACATTATTGATAAACAAATGAAGCAAAATAAACATATTTGTGCTACCTTTATTGGGATCCAGTGTTTGAACTTCAATAATATTCAGTAATGAGTATGAGTTAATTTATGTTTTTAGGTAGTTGAACTTTTAATAATTTCTTCCTTTTAAGAAGGTGGTGATTTTATTACATGTGACAATGATTTTATTATTGTTTTTTTCTTTTGCTCTTTTCTACTTAAGTTGAAAATTTGTGAAGCAAGTAATCTATGATAAAGTAACATGAAGAAGTGCAGGTTTTGAATTTGCGAAAAATCTAGTGTTGATGATGTCATGGCGGTTGTTCAATCTATGGTTTTGGAAGATCCGTTTGTTCCTCTCATCCCATAAGTAGTAAATTGACGTGACGAGGCAACAAGAAGCAAGCTGAGAGATTTGATCCCTAGCAGTAAATCGCTGATTAATAGTAGCTATTTCATATTCTATGGATAGGGGAGTATCTCTGTTATCCAATACACTTAATTTCATTTTCATCAAAGTCCACATAAATTGGCTATATGAGCAATTAAAAAATATATGTTGGGTAGATTCATTTTGTTCACCGCATAGAACTCACACTGTATCTATCTGAGGTTGCCATTGCTTTAATCTGTCTTCAGTATTTAAATTTCCAAAGGCAGCTCTGTAAGCACGGTATGACATTTTCCTACTATTGATTTTATTCCATATGACAAAAGCCCAAGTAACTTGATCTGAAACATTTATGCACCTTAGCCATGTTTTTGAAAAAGAGAATTTCTGTTGTCCACACCACTCCCAGTAATCATGTTGTCCATCCTGACATATAGGTATTTGAGTAATATTAGAAGCACATTCCCTTGTTTTTGTTGTGTTATTCACAGCCCACTGGCCTTTATGTAAGATGTGAGAAACTGAGGCATTTTTGTATTCACTAAGGTAGTACCCATCCCATCAAAGAATGTCGACTAGACTAGTACGGTTTATCCAGAGGTCAGTCCAAAGAAGTGTGTTGCAGCCATTTATTACCACTCTCTTGATGCACTATAGACTAAGAGCTCTGTAGCTGACATATTCTTCATTGTACATGACATATTGTTATTATGTCTTAATTGCCAAAAATTAGATTGAGAGCAATACTTCTTTAACATCCACTTGGCCAACAGGTTACCCCTAAAATGTAGTTGCCAAATAAGCTTAAGACGTGTTGTGGACCTTAATTCTACAGAGTTTTAAAGGCCTGAACCTGCCTCACTTTTAGGTCAACAAAGCTTTGTCCAAGCTATTTGGTGATGTTTGGAATATGATACATCATCATCCAATATAGGACCATACATGTGATAACTGTCTGTATGAGCTTAGCTCCCCCGCCATAGATAATAATTTGTTGTCCTAAGTATCAAATATAGTCATAATTTTCTGAAATAGTCCATTACATTCTGAATAATGTAAATAGTTTGAAGAGAGTAGCACTCCAAGATACTTAACAGGCAGTTGTGCCTCCTGTAGTTGCAAAATTTGCAAAATTGAATTCTTATTCTGGCAACAATACTGAAATAGACTTTTGACTTCATTTAGTTAATATGTAGACTTGCTACTAGTCCCATATGCACAATGATCTCTCTGATAGTTGTTGCTCTATTTTCACTAGCAATAGCAAACATCATTAAATCATTGAGTGCTTTTAAGATTAAAAATATCCTAGGCCAAGGACTCATGCAGAAACTAATATAAGTGTTTCTAGTCTTTGCTTTCTTAGATATTCATATTTGCAGCGTATTTTGTTTAAGCTTGAACAAGTATATCTAATAATTTTTTAGTTTTTTGGTTTAATCATGTTTCATTTATGATATGATTACAGTATAAAGAAGGCGATAGGCAGAAGATGTAATTTTTTACTCTCCCTAAATGTGAATGTCATCAGCAGATTTGCTACGATTTAGGAAGAAGCAACAGCAATTGGAAATGTAAGTAATTTATTGATTCGATTAATTTCTCTCTAACATAGTATAATTTATCGACTGCAATTCATCTTTTTTTTTGTTTAAAATAAAATGAAGTTGCACTTAAAATAAAATAAAATAAATAAAATGCTTAGCCCAATAAAGAGAACGGCAAGCCCACTACCAAATATATTTCTTTTTATGATGCACTTGTTCTTCTATGTACAAAAGAAAAACAAACTACTTGTTCTTCACTGACAAAAAAACAAAATCGAAAATTTAAAAGGAAATCGCTGGTCGAGAGAAAAGAAAAATGAGTGAAGTGGGTTTGAAAAGAGGAGAGTCTGTAGCTCTGTTACAAGCGGATTTGCAGGCGGTGAAAAGATGGTGGTTCGGGTTGTCAATTTGGATGCGGGTTAAGTGGAAGTGGCTGCTTTATTGGTTGCAAGTGGTGATAGGTAGGGTGATGAGTTGAAGGAAAGAGATGTCTTGTTTTTGGGGATGTTCGATGTAGTAGTGTATTTGGGTTTGGGGTCGTGATTTTTGGTTGCCGTGTTCGGGTTGTGAGTGGCAGTGCAAGTGGCTGATGAGAGTTGAAGTGATGACGATTTTGTGGGTAGTATTGATGGTGGAATGATGTTGTTGATGGTTTGTCAGTTAGATTTTGTGTGACACACAGCAGAGAGGTAGAGTGGTTAGTGAAGTTGTGTGAAGTGAATGTGATCGTCGGTGAAAGAAGGATTGGTTCATGGCGGCACTAGTGGTGGTGGATGGATGTTGCAGTGATTTGGAAGTCGTAGGTTGGTGGAGATGGTTTTCTTGTGGCAGTTGTAGGCAGTTGTTGTTTCAATGGAAGGAGGATAGACAAGTGGGCAAGTTGGTGGTCAGGCAAGCAATGTTGTGAAGGGTTGCAGTGGCAACAGTGGTAGAGAGGTAAGCAAACGATGGTTGTGGTGAAGTTGAATGTGTTGAATATGCGCTTTGCGCTTATATGATTTTTGTTTGATGATAATAAACATATATACATTCATTTAAATGTATTTGGTAATGTACTATTTTGTTTTTTCATAGAGTAAATAAATATTTGTTGAATAAAATTAAATTACACAGAATTTGAATTCAAACAGATATTTTATTCAAACAAATATTTATTACAATTTTGAATAGTACAATTTCAAGCTCTCACTATAAATATACAACTTTGATTACAATACATCACAATTTTACATTTACAGTTAACCTCACTACATATCACTCACACTCGTATTTATCTTCAACTGCATTCCAGTTTGAATACAGCATCTGAGCAATCTGCAAAAATATTCACTAACGCAGTAAAATTGAAAAAGAAATATTTTTGCAATAGAAAATGAAATATGATTTTTTTTGAAAATATTATTTGCCTCGGTTATTTGGGTTGTTCGTCATTATTTAAATTTGAATTCATCATACACGAACAACTTGTGACATACACAGTGTATCACTGTATATGCCACAAGGCCGTGCACATCGATATACACTTGATAATGCTACAGGGACAGGTGAGCACAGGTCAAACCCAAATGAAAAGCCGGGTTCAACTCACATGCAACATAAATAAAATATCAACTTCAGCACAAGGTCAAACCCGAGCTGTGAAACTAGATTCAACACAGGTGCAAATGGCCAAAACTCAAGAATCAAGTGTCGACTAGTCTAATATAAACAAGACAGTAACCCAGTGCCAACATGATACAGATGAACAAAATGACCAAGTGCAACTGGATACAACAATGAGTGCATGCTACAACAACAAAGACCACAGCTACTACACAACATAGACAACAAGTAATACAAATGCACAACAACATGAATACAACATGAAGCACTGCAACTCAAGGAGATAGGGTCGACCAAAAATCCAAATGCACAAAAACATGATGCAAACTGAACAACTTACAAATATGCAACCATACAGCAGTCATGTATGCAACAGGTTCAAGGCCAGAATGTCCAGTTACAACTACAAGAGTGACACAGTGAACAATGCAACATAAAGCAACAGACCAATAATGGAACAACAGTTCATATGAACAAGTGTGCAAAGGCAATACGAACAAGTGACTCAGGCAACATCCAAATTAAGAATCAAGTGGAAATGAATCAATGTCCAATATGCAACGTGGCCGAGCATTGATACAAGACACAAATGAATGACAATGAATGCAACAGTGAAGCAAAATATGGCAGTAAAGATATAATGGTCGTGAACAGCAAGATGATCAAGTTTACATACAAAATTCAAATGCAGTGATATGCAGCAGGGTAAAACAACACATTACAACAATATCGACCAGCCAATTTTCAAAAAGGAGCACAGAGTAACCACGGTCAAAATCAAGTAACAGAAGTCAAATGAATTCAACACCGTGGTGACCACGTAACAAATTCAAAGACGTGGATTTACATACACAAAACCAGTGCCGAAGTCACAATTGAACAAGTCAGAAATGTGGTGGTAAAGAAACGAGCAAAGTCAAAATCGAAGTCGTGTCAACCAAGCATCAAAAATACGAAATTGACAAAGTCAGATCAATCCCAAGCATCAAAACATAATCAAGCGGTCAGAGAAATGAATTTGACGAATTCAATCAAAAATAGACGAACACAATTCAAGGAATTCGAACGCATATAAATCCCATTCATCATCGGCAGTTCAAGAGCATCGAGTTCAAGTACGAATACACAAAAGCACCAAAGCATAAAATTACATACCAAAGCAAGGAGACGAACTCGATCCAAATTGAAGAGCCGTGAGCAAATCAAAGAGCATCGAAGCCTACTATCGAACGATGTCGAGCGGCGCTTCAATTTGCACAACCCTAATTTTGGAAGCAAGGAGCAAAAGAGCCGAAGCCCTAATTTAGTTACAGAGAAGAACAAGCCGCCATCTCAAAGAGGAACGAACGAAGAATAACAAAGCGGCCATTTTTCTCAAGATAAAAGGAACGGGCAAATTGAAGTAAAAAAGGGGGTCGGCCTTGTTAAAGAATAATAAAAGAGGGTTTAAGTTTTCAATTAGGCTTTATTTTTAATTTAGGGTTATTTAAGTGTTATTTGTCTTTTAATTGTTGTTTTTTTCAAATCAAATCTTGGTAAATCACCACCTAGGGTTTAGGTAGTGTCAGATTGTCTAGTTAGAATTAGTTCAGTGAGCAGGGTGTGCGAGTTTGCAGAGCTCTATAGGCGGGAGCAGAGTTTGCGAGTAAGCAAAGCTCTATAGGCGGGAGCAGAGTTTGCGAGTAAACGAAACTCTATAGGCAGGAGCAGGGTGTGCGAGTCTAGTAGAGTGTTTGTGAGCGGGAGCAAATGTTTGCGAGTCTAGTAGAGTGTTTGTGAGCGGGAGCAAAAGGTTTGCGAGTCTAGTAGAGTGTTTGTAAGCGTGATACTGTTTAATTCTAATAGAAATCTGGGAATGCAGCAGTAGCAGGGGTTGCCGAAGCTGGATAAATTTTGTGTGTGATTTACTTTTCAGCATATTTATTTCTGCAGTTTATTTCTGTGTTTATATCGAGAAAATTTTCTATAACCCTATTCACCCCCCCTCTAGGGTTAATCTCGATCCTACAAGTGGTATCAGAGCCCGGTATTTTTTCATTAACTCTAGAGTCATGAATCCACCAAATAATACTTTTGTTGAGGGTCGTCCCAATATTATTCCTTCTATTTTCAATGGAACAGATTTTTTGAACTGGAAATTAAAAATGGAATTTTATTTAAAATCTGTTAATATTAAATGTTGGGATATTATTGAAAATGGGTGTGATATAACAAATAAGGAAATTATCTCGATTAATGCTCTTGCTATGCATATATTATATTCTCATATTAATCGTGATAATTTTTATTTCGTCCCTCATTGTGAAAATGCACAGAAAATTTGGAAAACTCTCGATGCAATATATGGTGCAAAAGTCAACAACAATGAGAAGTCCTCCACAACCGACTCAGTTAAAGAAATATGCTTAACAGGATTGGTAAATAGCAGTTGTGATGAGGATGATGATGGAGCAGCCGAGCTGGCATTACTAATGAAGAATTCCAAAAGGAAATTTGCAGCCACGTGGAATAAAAGCGATAGCAGTGAAAGTAAGAAAGCAGATATTTGCCTTCATGGGAATATAACCGATAGCGATGACGACGAGCCAAGCGAGGTATCAAAACTTACTCACTCTGAATTACTTATTTATTTCCACGAAGTAAATGGCTGTTTTGAACGACTTAGGGAGAAATATGCTAAACTTGAATCACAAAAAGTTACTTTGATAGAATTAAATGAACAACTTGACCAATTAGTTAAAACCTATCAAAGTAGGATCTCTAAGTGTGATAAGTGTCCAACATTTGAAGAAGAAATTAAAAAATCAAAAATTAAAATGAAATCACTTGAAAATGAAATTCTGATTTTAAAAAATGAAAATACTAGAAGAGAGAATTCTATTAAAAAGTGCACACAATTGTTAAACGAAAATGAATCTCTCAAAATACAAGTCCAACAATTGTCAACGACTTTAGATAAATTTTCAAAAAGCGAAAAATCGTTGAATATGCTATTAGGAAAGCAAACTGTTAATACGGTTAGACAAGGACTTGGATATAATAAATCTGAAAATGTTGAGAGCAATTTTAATCAAGTCAATTTAATGTGCACAATTTGTAGAAAATTTGGACACAATCAAAATAATTGTTGGTATAGACCCAAACACGTGAAAACTATACCAATTTGGGTTCCAAAAGGCACAAATATAAAATCTTTGAAAGTCAAACGAATTTGGGTGCCAAAAGAAACATATATAAATAGTTTTGGGTCTCCACAAACATATTTTTCATATTCTGCCACTAACAACCATGGACCTATAAAAACAAATAGGTCACATAAATCTTTTCCCGTGTAGGTGTGGTGGCAGGCTAAGGAACAACAACGGTGTTCTCTGGATTTTGGCTGTTCCAGAAACACAACGGGCGACAAAGCAAAGTTCCTTAGCCTAGTACAAAGGTGACAGAATCACAATGGAAAACGACGAAAAATTATCGTAAAGGTAAAACAGGTAAATATGTTTTGAACGATATATTAAATGTGATAATCTGCACCATAATCTGAATTAAATCAGCCAATATTGAGATGAACAAAAGATGATGATTTTGATTCTATGACTTTTTCAAAATATTGACCAATCATCTTTAAATAGAATTACTTGGAGTAATTATGATGGTTGACTGATTCGGACTTACTTGATATAATCCTACATGACTTGCTCTAATTTATGACCTTGATTTGTGCTTAAATGATGACCAATCAGATTTTCAACTTTGAACTAATCCATATAAATTTGTTCGGTCAAATGATGGTATTTTATTGATTTTTGATTACTCATGCTATACGTAGATATATTTGTTTTGACATTTTGGTCACTGCTTGTAAATTTGCATGATTTCAAATTTCATGTGAAAGATGTTAAAAAGGATTTTGAGAAATTGTTGAAACTTCAAGAAATTGTTTTTGAAATAATAATGATGTTGATTGACTGTTGATTACTCATGAATATAACTGTTTATCCTAAGATTTCTGAAATTAACACTATGATATTTGTTTGAGTGTTAACATAGCTTCATTTCAAATTTCATTCCGAGATAGTTTGTTGAAATTTCACAAATCTGGTCGTTGACATTCAACGAGTGAATATTGAGTGAAATTTAAATTCAGATGCAGACTACACTGGTAATATAGTTGATAGAAAAATTACTAGTGGAACGTGATTAATTTTTTGAAACATTCATTTGCTGCATCGTTTTTCAAAAAAAATATCTGCATATATTTCACTTGAAATAATCTTTCAAATAGCAGAATTTTTTTTCATATAACCCCTTCGAGAAAATCATTTTTGAACATATTTTCAGATTAGTCATTTTAAATGACAAATTTTTACTAATCTAACTCCCTAATGATTATCGAAAAGATCAATAGTGATTGAAAAAGTGATGAGTGTCAATATTTGTCATACATTACTCAAGACAATATATTTAGAAAAATTTCTTTAGAATTTCATAACAAGAGTTATAAAAATTTTGTTGGGTAAAAATTCCATGATCATTTCTATTTCTATCATCTTTCTATCGACCATCACTCATCAAAATCATATATAGTATGTAAATTTGTGGTAGTTTACAAAGGAAATTATTCGTTCTTCAATTTATTATTATAAAGGAAATTGTCTGTGCTTCAGTTTATTATATTCTTCAATAAAAATAAATATCCAAAGTATTCACTCTCATTTAAAAGTCCTTACGGTTATGCATGGGTGAATTACTTGGATTTTTGATTATGTGCTTCCATGCTCATTTAAAAGACCTTACGGTTATGCATGTATGGAACGCATATCAAAATTAATTGATTAAATAGACAAGTTGATTCTAATTCCATTTAAAAGTCCTCACGGTCATGCGTGGTTAGAAGATACTTGATTTCATTTTTTAAATAAAAAAAATTGTGAATACTACTAATCCCATTTAAAAGTCCTAACAGTTATGCATGGTTAGTAGATATTCAAATTTCCTGAAATAAATATACCACAAATAGACAGAACTGTATGATTTTTGATGATTTTATCCCCATCACTTCTGAAAGTGGAATATGCGTCAATTAAAGTATTTATGATTTTTGTTTGATTTTTTATCGAAATTTAATATTTATATTCAATTGAGTTTTAATATGGGATTAATATTGATCACTTTATCTCTATTTTCTCTAACACTATTATTATTTTGCTGATAACAAAAGAGGGAGAGAAAAGTTAAGATTTTGTCAAATAGAATCAAGCAAAGGTCAAATAATTTTCCATTTGCATATAGGCTCATTTACATATTTTTATTTGTATGCATATAAGTAGGGGGAGTATTGTGTAGAGAGGGAGCATTTAAATAGGGGGAGCAAATTGAACGATCAAATACATTTAATACATTCAAAATCTTAAATATATGTTTGTTATCATCAAAAGGGGGAGATTGTTGAATATGCGCTTTGCGCTTACATGATTTTTGTTTGATGATAATAAACATATATACATTCATTTAAATGTATTTGGTAATGTACTATTTTGTTTTTTCATGGATTAAATAAATATTTGTTGAATAAAATTAAATTACACAGAATTTGAATTCAAACAGATATTTTATTCAAACAAATATTTATTACAATTTTGAATAATACAATTTCAAGCTCTCACTATAAATATACAACTTTGATTACAATACATCACAATTTTACATTTACAGTTAACCTCACTACATATCACTCACACTCATATTTATCTTCAACTACATTCCAGTTTGAATCCAGCATCTGAGCAATCTGCAAAAATATTCACTAACGCAGTAAAATTGAAAAAGAAATATTTTTGCAACAGAAAATGAAATATGATTTTTTTTGAAAATATTATTTGCCTCAGTTATTTGGGTTGTTCGTCATTATTTAAATTTGAATTCATCATACACGAACAACTTGTGACATACACAGTGTATCACTGTATATGCCATAAGGCCGTGCACATCGATATACACTTGATAATGCTACAGGGACAGGTGAGCACAGGTCAAACCCAAATGAAAAGTCGGGTTCAACTCACATGCAACATAAATAAAATATCAACTTCAGCACAAGGTCAAACCCGAGCTGTGAAACTAGATTCAACACAGGTGCAAATGGCCAAAACTCAAGAATCAAGTGTCGACTAGTCTAATATAAACAAGACAGTAACCCAGTGCCAACATGATACAGATGAACAAAATGACCAAGTGCAACTGGAAACAACAATGAGTGCATGCTACAACAACAAAGACCACAGCTACTACACAACACAGACATCAAGTAATACAAATGCACAACAACATGAATACAACATGAAGCACTGCAACTCAAGGAGATAGGGTCGACCAAAAATCCAAATGCACAAAAGCATGATGAAAACTGACTTACAAATATGCAACCATACAGCAGTCATGTATGCAACAGGTTCAAGGCCAGAATGTCCAGTTACAACTACAAGAGTGACACAGTGAACAATGCAACATAAAGCAACAGACCAACAATGGAACAGCAGTTCATATGAACAAGTGTGCAAAGGCAATATGAACAAGTGACTCAGGCAACAACCAAATTAAGAATCAAGTGGAAATGAATCAATGTCCAATATGCAACATGGCCGAGCATTGATACAAGACACAAATGAATGACAATGAATGCAATAGTGAAGCAAAATATAGCAGTAAAGATATAATGGCCGTGAACAGCAAGATGATCAAGTTTACATACAAAATTCAAATGCAGTGATATGCAACAGGGTAAAACAACACATTACAACAATATCGACTAGCCAATTTTCAAAAAGGAGCACAGAGTAACCACGGTCAAAATCAAGTAACAGAAGTCAAATGAATTCAACACCGTGGTGACCACGTAACAAATTCAAAGATGTGGATTTGCATACACAAAACCAGTGCCGAAGTCACAATTGAACAAGTCAGAAATGTGGTGGTAAAGAAAAGAGCAAAGTCAAAATCGAAGCCGTGTCAACCAAGCATCAAAAATACGAAATTGACAAAGTCAGATCAATCCCAAGCATCAAAACATAATCAAGCGGTCAGAGAAATGAATTTGACGAATTCAATCAAAAATAGGCGAACCCGATTCAAGGAATTCGAACGCATATAAATCCCATTCATCATCGGTAGTTCAAGAGCATCGAGTTCAAGTACGAATACACAAAAGCACCAAAGCATAAAATTACATACCAAAGCAAGGAGACGAACTCGATCCAAATTGAAGAGCCGTGAGCAAATCAAAGAGCATCGAAGCCTACTATCGAACGATATCGAGCGGCGCTTCAATTTGCACAACCCTAATTTTGGAAGCAAGGAGCAAAAGAGCCGAAGCCCTAATTTAGTTACAGAGAAGAACAAGCCGCCATCTCAAAGAGGAACGAACGAAGAATAACAAAGCGGCCATTTTTCTCATGATAAAAGGATCGGGCTGGATTGAAGTAAAAAAGGGAGCCGGCCTTGTTAAAGAATAATAAAAGAGGGTTTAAGTTTTCAATTAGGCTTTATTTTTAATTTAGGGTTATTTAAGTGTTATTTGTCTTTTAATTGTTTTTTTTTTCAAATCAAATCTTGGTAAATCACCACCTAGGGTTTAGGTAGTGTCAGATTGTCTAGTTAGAATTAGTTCAGTGAGCAGGGTGTGCGAGTTTGCAGAGCTCTATAGGCGGGAGCAGAGTTTGCGAGTAAGCAATATAGGCGGGAGCAGAGTTTGCGAGTAAACGAAACTCTATAGGCGGGAGCAGGGTGTGCGAGTCTAGTAGAGTGTTTGTGAGCGGGAGCAAATGTTTGTGAGTCTAGTAGAGTGTTTGTGAGCGGGAGCAAAAGGTTTGCGAGTCTAGTAGAGTGTTTGTAAGCGTGATACTGTATAATTCTAATAGAAATTTGGAAATGCAGCAGTAGGCAGGGGTTGCCGAAGCTGGGTAAATTTTGTGTGTGATTTACTTTTCAGCATATTTATTTCTGCAGTTTGTTTCTGTGTTTATATCGAGAAAATTTACTATAACCCTATTCACCCCCCCTCTAGGGTTAATATAGATCCTACAGAATGTGTGTCAATGGCAGTGATATGTATTAGGTGACAGTGATATGTTGAAGGCAGTGTGCAGAGTTGAAGGAAGTGTAGTGTGCATTGTTGCAGCAGGGCAGTGTAGTGGAGATTGTTGAAGGAAGTGCAGAGTTTTGAAGGTAGTTTGTGAAGGCTGCTATCGTATCACTACAATGGTGGTAGACAGGAAGGATGTTTTATGGAGGATGTAGTTTCAATGAATGTTGGAGTTGAATGATGCTTAGATGGCAATGGTAATGTTGGAGTTGATGATGTGGCGCAGTCGATAGGTTATGGTGATTGAGTGTGGAAGATGAACTGCAGTCAGTGGCTTGAGTTCGAGGCAGAGGATGGTGAATTTGGTCTGTTTGTATGATAGATATAAACAGGACTTTAAGTTGAAGATAGGGATAGTGATTACTACAAATATGAAACCTTACGCTAATATTATTACACTTGAAATAACGAGTCAAATGGAAGTAGGCAGAGTATGCATCTGAGTATAAAACTGTAGTATGTATAAGTTTATCTCCCCTGTTCTTCTCTGTGACTTGTAAGTGTATCTTAAGAAATCAAGTTGATGTATATATATTTAAACATTTATGTTTGTATAATGTGAAATGAATCTATTTTTGAATGTAAAATATAGATGCTTGTGCCTGCAGCCCATATGTGAGCTACGTAGAGAACATATATGTTCAAGTGAACATATGATATATAATTCACATGTCAATAGCGATCACTCAATCAAAAAAAATATAAGCTAACTGGAATCCATAGTCATAAATATAAATATAATAAGAAAAATACACACACACACTATTATAAACTTATAAGTATACAAATATTATTACTGTGTTGTGTGAAGAATAGTAGGGGAGCTTGGTTTTGGAACGTGAAAGGGAAGAAACCCGTGCGTGAGTTATGTGTGATTAAATGGAATCTATCTTGTATGCTATAATAGACATTAATTCTGTTTATATTAATACATGTTTCTGTATTTGACAGGTCTTATAATATTTTTGTTGATTGAAGTGGCAATTATTAAACTGAGGAAGGAGGATGACATCATCAATAAAATATGGGTTGGAGACCAACATCGGCGTTGACGTGCATGGAAGATGCACTTGGCGTTCCCATAGCTTGGCCAACGGAAAAGTCATTCTGAAAACAAAGGTATATAACTTGTTCATCATAAATGTTTTCAAACTTTGATTCTAATACCCTGACAATATTCCAAGATAATCGACTATAAAAATTAGTTATATTACTCAATAAATATTGGTGTAGAGCTAGAAAGTGATTGAATTGGTGATTGAATGTTGTCAGTTTGGCTGAGGTTGTTAATGGAGTTAGGCTAAAATTCAGTGAGGGGGGTATGGTTTAGGTCAAACAGTGGCAGGACTGTCAACTTGTCGTTAATTTTAATTTGGCATATTGTGGATTTTTTTCTATAATATGAATGGGGAGGGGTTGTTGCAAGGCAGCTGATGGAAACTGTGTTGAAGTAGGGAAGTGATGCTTGATCTTTGATACCTTCACCTCACAAATATTTAGTAACATGATTATTATTGTTTACAGGTAGATAAACGTTTGTGAAGAATTCAAGCAGCAGCATTGGTTTTTGGTATGGTAGCAGCACATGTATGTAGTTAGGTTGATTAAAACTGTTATGAAACAATTATGAAGCTAGTATGTATGGTAGCAGCACTACTTTAGCTGCATGTACTATTATGAAACTGTTTATGCTAGTTTGGTTGTGTAAACGTATGGTTAACCTTTTGTCTTGACACTAATGTTATGATATAGTGGTGATTATGTAATTGCTTTTGTTTGTGTTATTGTGGTTCATTGAATGTGTTACTTTTGAATGTGTATGTGTTTATATATTACGTTATTGTATAAGTTTCGAAGTACTTGAATTGGAGGCGAAATCAGATGTAGTCGTGGAACAGCGGGCAATAAAATCGAAACATACGGTGGCGGAGAAAAAACGCCACCAAAAATATTTTTTTGTAGCGTTTACAAAGTGCTACAGAATAAGCAATTATAGTAACTCAGATAATCTTCGTGGCGTTCAAAAAACGCTGCAAAAAATAATAATAAGTGTAACAAAAAATAAGATAGTAAACGACACCTTTTCGGTGGCGTTTCTTAAACGCTGTAAAAAAGATCTTTAGTAACGTTTAAAAAACGCTGCCAAAAATTCATTTATAGTGGCGTTAAAATAAATGCAACAAAAAACCATGGATTTTTAGTCGCATGTTTTCTAGCGGCGTTTATCAAAACGCCACCAAAACTTTTTGCAGCGTTTTTTGAGCGCCACTAAAAATCAAATTTCTTGTAGTGCGGCGCTACCAAATTCGTCAAAATCTGACCAAGCATGTAAAAGTTATAGATTTATAAAGATTGAATCAAATTCAAAACAATTTCTTTTATTTTATTTTATATTTTTTTAAACCTTAACAAATCATGGCTGCACGTTCTAAATCAAGGTCGCATATGCTTTCTTCCTCACGCAACATAGTACGAACGAAACCCAAAAATCACGGTTAGGGTTGAACGCCGCTCCTCCATCAACGCACTAGAATACGATCGAACAACGCCACAACAAAGAGGGAGTCGCCACTCACCCACTGCTGAAAGCATGATGAACTCGGTGGCTTCAGAGCACGAAAAAAAGTGTGCGAACTTCGCACGAATGCAGCCCCTAAACGCCTCCTCTGGTCGACTAAAACTCATCTCCACCGTACGAATCGAAGATCCCGACGCTCTCTATGATTCTCCAGTTGGTGATTTCTGCTAGATGTTGGTGGATTTGAAGAAATCGAGGGAGAAATGATACAATCTGCTCATGGTAAGACTTCCTATGGGTTTGATGTACTCTTATCTTCAACAACTGGACCAGCATTCAATGCAGGTCGAAGCATATGGTTACCCGGTTGGTTAAATGCTATTAATGAAAATAATAATTCACTCTTCTTAACAATAGGTCCAGGAGATTTCTTGGTTCATCATGCAATTGCTCTAGGTTTGCGAAGTTGTTCTTCGGCCACTGAATAATATGGTGGCGGCCGAAACTAAATCTAGGGTTTTGGTCATTAAACATGCTTTATAACGTTAATTAATATTATTTTATTAATAAAATTTCCAAATAACAAGCTTATACAAACGAACTCCAAACAACGCGTGCCGACAGGCATTTCTAAAGTTTTACCTACGTTTCGAACATAATGGAACGTGTTTCGGAAGCTAATTTGGTCATATGTGCAAGCTATGGGAATAAACGATCAATTTTAAATTAAATCGATTAAAAATAGTTTCTATGCGTTTTAAGCTGCCGGGGTCAAACGATAACTCCGATTGCTACGAAAATTGAAATCCAATAATAAATAACTATTACGGATCCAATGGAACCAGTTTCGTCGAATTCCGAGACTGTGCTCCGGAAGGCTATTTTAACTCGATGATTAAATCGAGCGATTTCCGAAATTGTCGAAATCACATAAAATTTCACTTTTAAAACTTTATTAACTCTATTATAACTCGTATAAAATTTATATTCACATTAGAAATCATTCTGATTCAGTTTAAATAAAAATCTGATTATTTGCATTATTATATTATTAAATTCCATTATTAAATTAATATAAAATTCCAAATTCCACCTATCAACTTTTAATTCCATCCAACAGTCCAATATTATAACTCAAATCGAAATAGATTTAAAATAAATTTTAGAATCTAATTTTATATCTATTTACACTCAGAATCACCAATTATTCCAATTCTAACATTAAATTATTATTATTCAAATTTCAATTAAATTCCCATTTTTGAACTTTAACTAATTTTATTAACTTAACCAAATCTTTTTATTTCAAAATTCAAATTAAAATCCATATTCGACATTTAAAATGAATAAATGTTCAAATCTGGCGACCCAAAACCGGGTCGTCACATTTTCAATCTTATAGCGAACTAAATATTTTTGTAAACTAAATTAGAAAAATATTTGACCATCATTATTTATTTATTTAAAAGGGTTTTATTTTAGTTATACGCTATTATTTGAATATTTAAAATTAATTTAATATTCACAAATTCAAGTAGTGAAATTCCAGGTCCTTACATAATTAGTGAAAGATTAGTAAAGAACAATGTGGATTAGTGCTAATTCACGTCCACCATTTTTTGGTTTTTATTTCTTTTGAAGCTTTTGAGTATTACGAAGTATTTGAACCCTATGCCCCCTGGGCTAGTCAAGAGATCCCCCCATGTGCCTTGCGTGCTTTTAACTTTGCACCTCATTTTCCTTAGTAAATTATCCTTTTAGTATTACACACAAAATATCTTTTATGACCTCAAGCATGGCATCATCAACACTTTATTTTTCGTAAATGGAAAAATATTTTTATTTCATATTATTGATTTCCTATGTATTTTAGTATATATATAAAAAAAATTGAACAACTTCTGAGGAGTAGAATACTGTTTATCAATAAAACAATTTTCGATCACATTATCAATATTTCTTCAAAGTATTTATTTTTGCAAACATTTTTATAAAAATAGTATACCATTATTAGTTATTACTTAAAATATGGTTAATAAGATTATCAAATTAGTTTAATCTCATTTAACCTAAGATTTAAATATTGAAATAATTCAATTATTTAAATATGAAGTGTTCGAAATTCCGAGTCGTTACATTCTTCCTTAAAACATTTTGTCCTCAAAATTCCAATATGAACAACAAAAGAAAATAGTCGCATTGCACTACTTAATGGCATTCAAAATTACTAGCAAACAAAACCCACTGTTTTCTCAAGTTCAAAAATCCTCTTATTGCATAAGGACGATAATCAGCCTACTAAATGCACCTTACGCTCAATAGCCTCAGGTCATTACTTAGTCGATTATTCATGCTACCCCAAAAAAATCAAAGAGTCATTCCCTAAAATCTCCATAAGCCAACAAAACAAAGTATGCATATACCCTAAAGTCCGTACAATGTGCATGGATCGTCCATACGCAATGTCCAATCTAATCACTTGCCCGATCATATAAATTTCAATTCAAAACAAGTATAGATCACTTGATCTCTCTAACGCAGAGTCCGATTAGTTTCCTTGATTAGAAATTCTGTCTTCCTCATATAGCATACACCATGATAAATAACTTCAGGATCATATCATGAATTTGTATCAAGTGTTTGCTATTAAGAATCGAGTGAAAAATCCTTGTTCGGATCGGTGCAAATCACCTCGAAATCATGTACTCGAATCCTAATTCAAGAATTTTCATTTGAATAAAATGATCTATGTACAACTTACATATTTATCCTATTGGTTTCTTAATTACATCAATTTATTGTTATCACATTCTTCTACACAAATGGAATATATCATTAATACTAAAATCATTTGTGAATCATTTTATAAAACTTAGCTTCAAGTTTATAAATATTTTATAACTTAGGTTCATACTCGTATAATACTCCATTACAACTTAAGAGTATATATCAAACATCAAATTTATTTCACTTAATAAGGATGTTCAACAAATTTAAACTTGTTTTAGCCTACTACCTTCTCAATTTAAGAATTACCAAAAACTCAAACTTTTATGTTTTCACAAAACTCTTCGTTTCAAGTACTGTAATGACATGTAAGTTTCTAACTGTCCAAAATCATCGAAAATTCCATTCCTTTTTAACAAATGAAAACTACCAAACAACATATCATAACATGAGGCACATATTATACCGTCCTAATGCATAGGCTACAAATGTCCATAAATTAATTAATTAACTAAATGAAAATACACATATTTGAGATTATACTGTAAAGGATATAGTACATAAATATACAATATAAATATCATATCATAATAATGTAAAATTAATTAAAATGTTAATTGATTAAAATTAATTAAACAAGATTTAATTAATACAATATTATACATTAGACTAATCATATAAGCAATATGAGATATAAAAGTTATATAATAATAAAACTTATATAACATAAATGTATAAAGTAAAGGTATAACATTAAGAAATCCTAAGTAGGCTTAAGAAATAAATATATACGTAAATGTACGTATACTGTGATTTTCAATGTGTCTGACACTTGAATCACGGGGGTATTTCGTAAGAAATATGTTATTCTATAAATCAATATCATTCAATATAATATACTGAAGATTATGAATCATCAACAATGTTGTCCTGCACCATATATACTAATAAATTACTTACATACTCCTTAGTTGTTGAGCAAACTCAATCTAAGGATTCTATATGCAGTATTATTAATATATTGAGTAGATGAGGTAAGATAACTATATCTAGTTATTGAGCAAATTCAAGGTACATATAGTATACTTAGGCCATCATGATATGGTATGTCCAAGTGAATAATTTCGTTTCGGTTTGTTAGGAAAACTCAAGTTGGAAGTGAAATTAGGACAAGGTACCAAGGGTTAGGATTTGTATACGATACAACTGATAAGGAGTTATCCATTATCCGTGAAACTATGACTTTTAAGCAAACACAAGGTTAGAATTTCAAGATGGACAAGTCCTAACGCCTGCTAGTGAACTCAAAAGACTTCTATGTTTCGACTTAAGGTTTAGTGAAACATAGAGCCTTATTAGACAAATAAAATAATAATATCTAAGCTTTCTACTATTGTAAGAACATATGCTATATAATGTTATAATAATCTACAGTGATAAAATTCTATGTTTAATGTGACTGATAAAATGTTTATCAATTGAGATATACAATTGAACTGAATTTAAGATTGACAAATAGGAAAACAACATATACTTACGAATAAATGCTTATTGCATGTTAATGTTTTAACACCCACGGACACGCCTAATTTTACAACTGTTAAATATGTTAATTTGGTCCCTTACTTGTATATTTGGTCGAGACCGTGTACTGCATTCTATGTGTTTTAAACTCAAAGCTATATAAGACTACGGATATTTGATCCATATAAAATTGCATATAAACATTATATGATGAACATTCACGGTTCATAGTGTACGATATTTTGATGAAATTAGTTCAGCCAAAATATTAAAAAAACCATACTATGAGATCGAATATTCAATTTGACTGATTACAATAAAGATTATATTGTTTAAAATATAACACTAGGCCAAAACTACAAGATAGATCTAAGAAATCGATCATTGAAATATCAGTTTGATCAATTTATGAAAAGTGCAACATATTTGATATCCTTAAATGTTGAGGATGATCGAGTGCATTTTTGTAAAGAGTTCATTGTGATGTTTTAGTAAGAGTGTTCTCTTGAATGGTTTGACCATTTAAAAAGAAAAACAAGTGTATAATAGCAGATGTGATTTAGGTCACAATGGGGATGAAAAAAGTGAGTAGTCACTTCTGCTTCATAAAGAAACATCGAAAACAAGAATTGTAATAATAACAATTGATACTTCACATTGGAACAAGAAATATGATTTCTATTTTGAAATGTATTTCCATGTAGAAAAATGTTTTCTATGAGATTCATTTGTATGAGTATAAGACATTTGATCAAAGAACTCTCTGTTGTAAACTAGTTGCAGTATCCGAAATAAATAATATATATTAAGTGAATAATGGACCTCTAAATTTAGTGTGCTATAATACTAATAGTAGAAATAGTGGGAGCATGCCATATAGCACTTACTAATTGCATCAAATTCAGAAATTGTTTTTGTAAAATATAGCGAATGTTATTTATGAAATAATGTTTATTTTTCAATGCCGACTTAGATGTAGTTATATTTCAATATGAATATTATGAATATCTCGGAATAAAATAAAACTATAATGTGGTATTTATTTTCATAAAAAAGTGATACATCGGAAAATACTAAAGCATCTAAAATTATTTTCAATTATTTTGGAGTTATAGATTAAGCCATAGTTTTGAGAAATAATTTTTATTAAGTGATTATCAATTATATTATACTAATTAATTATACCTAAAACAATTAAGGGCAACGAACGCATTTAGTAGGAGCGTCATAAGAGTAGAACTCTTCAGATTGATACATATAGATACATGCAATCGTAAGTCTACTGTACCAAAATGGTTCCATATATTTCATCATATTCGTTGATGATTTATCACATACATGGACATGTGTATTTGATACACATGTATAAGTGTATGGTAAGTTCCTAGAATATAAAACGAAAGTAAATAAAATAACATGCAATAGAAATGATTTGATTTGATTGAATGTATGCGTATATTAGGGAAGAGTTCTGTATGTACCTAATATGAATAAAGATTCAGTCTCAAATGTCGCTCCTCCCTATAATACATGATGATGTATTGATAAGGAGTAATCGAACTTTGTTAAACAAAGCACGATCAATGATGAGTAAAGTTGAGTTAAACTCTTTCTATAAGGTCTGTGCTTAAGAGTAGTACACAAGGTTAAAATTAATATCATCCAAAGAAAGTTTACAAACCATATCATATAAGGGTTTATAAGAAACTCCAACATATCCTAAACGAAGAAATTGGCAGGTTTTGCGAGTTAAAACACAATATATAATAATTTTACGTAAGGGATCTTGTATAAATTATCCCAACAGAATTTTGGAAACATAAATATACTGTGAACCAATGCAAAATCAGTTTTATATGAGGAAACTCATAAAATGCTTATAAATGCCCATTCCATTGCATGATAAACAATGTTGTTTTAAGAAATACCAACTTCGTAGCGAAGGAATTTCTTTAAAATTATTGGTATAAAATGAATTTGAATATGATCCATTGATAAAACTAATTACAAAGGGTGAAATAAAATTGACCGAACCTAATGAACACAGATGCATTAGAACATCTAACGAGTTTTCTTATACATTAAAGATAAACTATGATTTTCTTTTGAATGTCAAGAATAAATAATTCTCATCTATTTAATTAGACCATTAAAAGTATTAACTCTATGATATGGGACGATGCACAAATCCAAAATAAATTCTGAATACATTATAAAATTGTAATTTGATTGTTTTATCCGAAGGGATATGATCCATTGGCTGTAAATGTCTTTAAAAGAAATACTAATGCACTTGGAATATAGTAAGTCACATTGATAAGAATAATACAATGGATTTCAATTATTGAAATTAACATAATAGATTCACCATCCGTTGTGCTCAAGTTGGCTTGAATTTTAATCACAAAATTATTGCATGGTATGAATTTATGTTTTGGTACATATGTGATGAAATAAAAATATCTAAATATTGATTTAGAGTAAACTATTTACACATGATAACCAAATTGTATGGAAAGTAGTGGGAGCAATATTGAGTTTATGAGTTTTTGGATATGATCAAAGAGCGGATATGAAAGTATAATTCAAAAAAGCATTAAAATTGAAAAAGTGCTTTGATAGAAATATCAAATAATTTGATTATCAATCAAAATGCATAGGGAGCATGTGCTCATAAGAAAGAATGTTAATAGGTACATTGATATTTTTAAACCATAAATAAACAACACGTCGTTGATTGTTAACGATGTACTTGTATTAAAATTAGCTTTAGTTGTTTTAATACTCGTCGTTGGATTTGTAAATGATGTCTTTTATAGTAAGTATAAAAGATATAGGAATGTCCTAAATGATATGCAAGGACACCTTATTAAAATGCCTAATATGGAACATGTAAGATGGATTCCTTATGCATTAGAAATAGAAATTATCATATATGTTATGTTATTTATGATATTGTGATTTGTTTATGTATTTGATGCATAAAGAAAATATCAAATCCAAATAGATATCGCTAAATAGTTGTTTGAGATGTTCTTGTGTTTTTATGAAATATTAGAGAACTATCTACAAAAGCTACAAACTCCTTATAAAGGAGTGCTCGGACTCAAACTTCATAGGTGATATTGAGTATAATATGTCAATAGTAAATTCAAGTTTAGAACTTTTAAGTTGGAAATGTTTTAAAAAAGATTATGGATGATTCGATGGAAAGGCTAAGTGCATTGACTTGAATAATGCCACAGTAAAAGCAATGTATATATAATAAATGCACAAGTTTATAACTGAACTAATGATGATTCCAAATGTTTAAAATCCCATAATATTGTTATGTGACAACAACGTCGTGATATAGTTCGTAACAGAACATTAGAGTTCACTAGAAGTCAAGAGCCATATTCCAAATTATTCCACATGATAAAACAGTTTATCGGCACCGGGAAGAGTTGACTAACAGAGTTGATAGTTAAAGCATAATAGCATACACATTCATTGAGGGACAGACCAAATAGGTTTTTGAGGAAATCGATTGGAGAAGTTAGAATAAAATTCCATAATTGACCTCAAGTGCAAGTGGGATATTGATAGACTTAGGGGTATGCCCTATGGGAAATTATGTAATTTGTAACATATATCGGCCAATCTTGTTCAAAATAAAAGGTATTTTCTTTCTATTATATACTTGATATAATGTGTTATATTAATTAACTAATCTAATTAAATGTATATTTAATAGATAATCCATTAATGGTATGTTTTGTGATAATAGTTACACAGTGTTATAACCATGAGCAATTTATCATAATGAAAATAAATATACCATTGTGAGTATTCCTAGTCAACATGTATCGAGACTGGATATCGATACATCCATTGAGACTAGAGTACGTTGCGCTCTTTAAAATTTGGGCAGTGTATTATGTATGGTTGTTGGGGGCACTAAGGGGTTACATACTGATAGTTATTAGATAACTACGGAATGACTCACTTGATAGTTTTCTGTTGGTTAATACAACTAAGGTCAAACAGAAATATCAATGTGAAAAAATTACACAGTTCTCCTGACTTGAGAATATTGTTAATCTTCAATATAGAAACTCTACTTTGATTATAGTTATTAGATAACTACGGACCTATGAACGTAGTTATCTAATAATAATTGTTATTATTGAACTAAGGACTTTGTGTTTGGACTATAGGGTTAAATATGGGTGATAGTGGAATTTTTACCATTACCAAATTCTATAAGTTCAAAGTGAAATGGTTTTGACAAAAAGAATTGGAGTACATAATAGTCACAATCGAGTAACGCTTAACGAAGTAAAATTAGTCTTAACAAAACCAAGTAAGTAATAAATTTGGCCAAAATGTCACAACACGTGCTACGTGACCTATGAACGTTAATATTCGAATAGTTCGATATGAATCGCTAACCAAATTTACAGCTAACTGGTCACACAACCTAAACGTCGAATACTCCTTTGACCTAACGATTTAATTAATTTGTAATAATTATTAATTAATTAAATTAATTAATATTTAAGAAACATAAGTTATAATATTTTATTTTGACTTGAGGAACAAATATTATTGAATGAATTTATGATAGTTATAAATATATTAATCGATATACGAAAATCGAAACGCATTTAATTGGATTTAAATGCAAAATATTTTATTCGGGCATTGAATTGGGTTTAAAGCCAATAATGGGGGCTGGTTAATTCAGTCTATTGGGATACGGGGGTGGCCATGTGATTGGTTAAGATGGACTAGGGTTGAGTAGATAAGAGGGAAAGAACGAGTAAGGGAAAAACATGGATTTTGATTCTAACTTCTCCCTTCATTCCTTCTCTATATAAACATCTCAAACCACTCTCATTTCATAATTTTTGAAGCGTCCTTATCTCCTACCACTAGCTGAAATCTAGTGCTTCCATATCTCCATTTTCAAAGTGAAATCAAGTATAATATATCCTATTCGATAGTCAATGGTCATCGATCCAAGGACTAGCACTCTACATATATATACACACATATATATACATACATACATATATGTGTGTGTGTGTAATTTAATATTTTATTGATATATAAAAAATAGAATATATAAAATATATTTAGGCAATATATTTGTATACTAGATAAGCTAATATGTCTGTTGCAGTGTAAATCTCAGCACTTATAAAAGAACATGTTATACATTGCATAGATTACTATGTTACACATGCACACACATATCTATGTGTATATGATACACAATACACACGCAGATATATATATATATATATACATACATATATATAGTGTAATACTAATTACATAAAATAAAAATAATTACCAAAAAGAAATTTAGAAATGTTCTAAATAGATCAGACTTCATAGACCCAATAAAGATCCAAAATGATAAAAAAAATTGAAATTCACCCATTACTTCCACTACAGGTTGGCGTAGTTCCAAAAAATAATAATAGTTAATATTTAATCAAGGACTTTGTTTTTAGACTATAAATTTGAATATGGACGATGTTGAAATTTTGACCATTATCGATTTCCACAAGTCCTAATGTGATACAGTTTTAATGAAGAGAATTGGTGTTAATAATTGTCAATGTTGGGTAATCTTTAAACAAAGTAAATTTGGATATTGCCCAAGCCAAATATGTGATAAATTTGGTCATAATGTCACACCACCAGCTAAGTGATGTATGAATGTTAATATCGAATTGTTCGATATTAATTACTTCCCGAATTCACACCTGAAAGACACAAATCGAAACGTTGAATACTCTCATTACCATCTGATTTAATTAAATTATAATTGTTATTAATAGATTAATTTTTAAGAAATATTAATTATAATTTTTTTGTTGATCAATATTAGAACTGTGTATATAATAGCTATAAACACACTAATCGATATACGATATCGATACGCATTTAAATTAGATTTAAATTTGTTATTTATTGATCGGGATTAAATGATTTTAAGACCTATAATGGTATCTATTGAGTATAGCTATTATGGCATAGGAAGGACAACCTATGATGGCTAAGTAGGGTTGAGTTTTGAATTCAAAGAGATGAATAAGTAAGAGAGAAATATGGATCTAGATCCTCCTTTTTCTCCCTTAGATCTCCACTATATATTCATCTCTAACCCTCATTTTATTTTTACTCTCTCACTCCATTTGCTGCAACCATGATCTTCCACTCCCCCTTCCTTCACCTTAAAATTTTCAAGCTCAAAACATTAAATCAAATAAGACTCAAACACCGCTGGTAGCTGCACTCAATCTAGTAGCATAGTCTGCATTCTGAAATCGTTTCAAGGACATTTTAAGGTGTACTATAGAGAATTAGATGAAAGGTAAAATTCTCATTTTACAATGATATATTAATGTATATATTGTCCATTATATGATATATATATATATATATATATATATATATATATGTTTAGATAGCAGTTGAATATATTTGAATCTGTATAATCGTACATATTGTTAACAACCATTAAAAAAATTATCTTTTAAAATAATAATAATAAGTGATTTAATGGAAAAGTAATTTAAAACAAACACTGTTAAGTAAAATATATTTTACACTAATACATTTATAGTTCAAAATATATATGTACGTATGTATACATATACGTATATTAAAATATATATTTTATATTCAAATACCATATAGTATTTTATTTAAATTAATGTTAGACATTATAAATTGTATAAAATATGTTTATATAAATATTTAACATAACGCATTCATATATTATTTTGGGAATAAGAAAAAAATTATTATTTTTATAGATTTCTGTAAGAAAATCAAATAAATAAATATAAAAAATTATTTTTGATAAAACCAAAGTAAAACAAAAAATATATTTATTTTTAGCCAAATAATATGTATATTTATATGTATATTAATTTACATAAAATATAGTTATAAGTATAAGTTATACATATATATATAGTTTTTCTAAATATGATTTAATATATATATATATATATACGGTGTGTGTATAAATGTATATGTATATATATTTATTCAAAATAAAATAACAAATGATTTTTTTAGCAAAGATAGCGGGGTTGAATAGACCCCTACCAGTTATTGAAAGCACATATAGAATTACGAAGAAACGTCGGCTTATCCATCAAAAAGAAAATAATAAAACATTTACAAATAACCACATTACATAGCATAGGCATCTAAATTAGACCGCTTACAACCAGACAGTAAGAGGACAATTTAAGGAACGAAATATCTAACAAGAGAATGGAACAAGCATTGTTTAAAGGACTTAATTCCTTTTAACACTTTAGAATTCCTTTCATCCCAAACATTATACATAAATTTTATCAGCACTCTTAGCAATAACATTCTTTTTAGTAATTTCCACCTTGTAGCTTTAAAAATACTAAAACATTCCAATTTTAAATTGACACTAGTGTCGTATAGATTAATATGCCTTAATATTTTTTATCAAATGAAGAATACGTAGCCGCAGGAAAAGGACAAACGACTAGTATTAAGCCTGATCACACAACAAACATGAAGATCATTGCAACATTCCTTTAAGAAGTAAGTTATCGTGAGTGTGCTAACCATTTTTGATGAAAAGATGCGAGTTTTTTTAAGGCAAGGAAGAGGCAATCTAAATTCTTGCATGCCAAGGAAAAACATCTAGGATAGAGAAACCAGCAATATCATTATAAACCCTAGAAATAGCATATGCCTTATCACACCAAAGAGAAGATACATTATCATTTTGATTACTTTCAATCATAAACATTTCTAATAACAACTAAACTAGAATAAGGTAAGGAAATTCTATCATTATGCAGAAACTACCAAATTTTGCATTTTTCGAAATTCCAGTCATAAATCTTAAGTTGTAGTCGATCATATTTGAAAGAATAACACCTCTACCAGACCAAGGATCGTGTTAGAAGGGAACTTAGTGATTGTTCTTCAGAGAATTCTAGAACAAAGGAAAGAAAATTAGTCTATTCTTAAGCAAGCCATGTCCGACTACAATCAACAGAGGCAGCAATGTCTAGAAATGAGACCATTTTATAAGGTTACTCCTAGTCCAAGTAGACCAAAAATTATGATCAAAATTCATTATCTTGTTAATGTGAGTAGAGAGCAGCCACATTCCATTTTCTAATGTTTATTACACTAGCCCCCTGTCATAAAGGAAGCAATTGTCCTTAAAGGACATAGGAGTTAACTTTTTAGAGTAGGGATAACCATGCCATAAAAAATGATTAAAAGATAAATTGATTATAGCTACGAGTTTTCTTGGCAGTATGAATATTCTGGCATAATATAAGCACATAGAGGTGGCTATAGACCTACAATAATTAGTCTACCAACAGCAGAAAGGTTTGCAACAGGCCATAAAGAAAGTTTGGAAATGATTTTCTCAAACAAGGGTAAACATTGATTAATTTTGACTCTAAAGGAGGAGAGAGGAGCTCCAAGATAAGTTTCGTTACAGTCAAAAGAGGGCAGAGAAGTCATGTGAATCTGATTTGCTTTATCAGCATTAGAAACACCAGCAATTAGAATTTTAAACTTACTTCTATTAATAGATAACCCAGTCATATCTTTAAAAATAGCTAGAGCACTCAAAGCATCATTAATAGATTTGACATTAGGCTTAGCGAAGAGCATTAGATCATCAGCGAAGATAAGG
This sequence comes from Allium cepa, assembly GCA_030765085.1. Classification (NCBI taxonomy): domain Eukaryota; kingdom Viridiplantae; phylum Streptophyta; class Magnoliopsida; order Asparagales; family Amaryllidaceae; genus Allium; species Allium cepa. Next base: position 26,459,123 of record CM060932.1, read on the forward strand.
GTAGAAATTCTAGGGCATTTACATATAGGATGAGTACCAATCTACTTCAGATCTATAACATTATTGATCAAAGAAGAGAGGAGTTCCATTACGCATATAAAAATAAGGGGAGATAGATCTTTGACCTTATTGATCAAAGAAGAGAGGAGTTCCATTACACATATAAAAAATAAGGGGAGATAGGATCACCTTGCCTAATTCCTTGTGCACCAGCAAAATATACAAAGGTGCTACCATTCAAGCTTAAAGAATATTTGATAGTAGAAAGGAAAGAATACAGCCAAGCTAAAAAATGACAAGGGAAATTCATGTGATGGAGAATATACATGAAAAATTTCCACTGGAAAGTATCATATTCTTTTTTAATGTTCAATTTCATAACACATCCAGGAGAAATATTATGTATATTATAGCATCTCAATAACTCATTTGACAACAAAATGTTATCAATAATATCCCAAAAAGAAAGAAAAGTATTTTAGTTAGTAGAGATTGTAGGGGACAGGGCAAATTTCATCCTAGGAGCCATAATTTTAGAAATATGTTTATAAATAACATTGCAACGGGCAATAGGCCAGAATTGGGAGACACTTGATGGTTGCAAAACCATAGGGACTAGGACAAGTTTAGTAGCATTAATACCCGAAAGCATTTTATTATGCTTAAAAAAAAATCTTGACTACCCTAACATCAGAACCTATGATATCCAAAGTAATCCTATAAAAATGAGCATTAACCATCAGCCCAGGGGAGCTTGATGAATTCATACTGAAATGGTAAGCTTAATCTCCTTAGCAGAACTTCTTTAATCAAAGAAAACCTGTCAACACTAGAAATAGCAGGCAAAGCAATTTGAGAGAAAGGAATCATGGAAATGTCATAAGGAAACTGGTTAGCAAGCAAGCACTCATAGCAATAAAAAAAACCAACTTGAACGACATCAAGGGTGGTATAAGGCTGACCATCCTTATCAATAATGTCAACAATATTTATTAGAAGCTTGCATGATATTTAGGGAAGCATGAACAGGAAGAGTTTTTAACCATAGAGCTGCTACATATGTCTTGATTTCTGCTTTAATATCTTGTATTTTTCAATAAGGGCTTTAGATAGACACACATTTAATCTATGCTCTTCAGCAGACAGAGAAAAATCATTAGGGTTTAGAGAGAAGGGCAATTTGAACCTGCAGCAAGTTCACCCTAAAAGAAAATGAAACTTTAGCACCATTACCAAAAGTAGAGGATGCCCAACTTCTTAACATGCCTTTGAGAGTCTTCAACTTGACCTGCAAAACAAACATAGGGTTGCCATATACTTGGTTTTTCCAACTATCAAAAATAATATTGAAAAACTCAGGGTGGTCACTCCAATTATTATAAAATGAAAAAGTAGGACGACTTCTCACTACACCCTTACCCAATGCAGAATAAGAGGAGAATGGTCGGATAATGAAGGAGGGGGAATGTAGGTAATAAGATTAGGCCAAAGAGATATGGAAGAGAGGTTATGATAACCTTTGTCAAGTCTACAAAGAGTTCGAACACCTGTTCTACTTCTATTGTTCCAAGTGAAGAAGCATCCAGTAGAAGAAATGGGAATTAGGCTAGAAGCAAATATTGCATTATTCAATGGTCTAGTGTGTTGCATTAACAGAGGAATACCACCACTTTTATCATAAGAGAATTGCATACAGTTCAAATCTCCTAGGCAGATCCGAGGAGCATTTGAAGGTTGTAAGTAGGGAAGATAATCAAGCAAAATTTGTCAATGATCACTGTTGTTCTGAGTATATATAGAAGTAAGGGAAAAAATGATTGGAGGGGATACGGTTATTTTTTGAGTGAATTAATTGTCTATGAACAACCATGGGAACAAGAGAGAAGAGGCGGGCATTTCACAAAATAAATAATCTTCCAAATGGGGATTGAGACAATTTATGGAGGATATTTCAGTCAGAGTTAATTATGGAGGTAGCATTATAACTAGTTGCATGATTTAACTTGGTTTCAGCTAAAATCATCAACAGAATATTGTGAGATAAGATAAGATTTTTAACTTTAAGTTGCTTGATAATGGTATTAGCACCTTAGATATTCCAATAGCCTATTTTTTCTATCATTAAAACAATTGTGAGGATGCAGACCTGGTTCTAACACCAGACAAAGGCAGCATATCATCTGCAGGAAGAGCAATAGAGATGTTTGTTCAATGAAGAATTCATTCCCATTGTCAAGGTAAGCCGGTAGAGAACGCGGAGTGAGAATTTTCTTAGGCCTACCCCTCTTTTTCTTAGATGAACAGTGGTTGCAGGAACGGCGGAAGTAGAAATGGAAGGATAAATATGTTCAGGAATTTGAAAGATAGATAATGGCTATTTAGAAGAGGAGAACCATGCAAAGATTCCAAAGAAATTTTAGAATTAGAAGATACAATCAGGTTATGACAAGGATTAGGTAAAGGGTCAAGGATGGAGAGGGAAATTAATGAGGAAATGAGAAGGGTGACTGGAGGAAATGTGCACAGCATTGTGCATATCAGTGCACAACAAGGAGTTCTGAATAGAAGAATTATTAGAATTAGGAAGAGTGACAATGTCAGAACTAGTGGAGAGATCAATATGATTAGAATTATGAGAAGAGAGAGAAATCAGATCAAAGCCTGAGTTATCATCATCCAAATCATCTAATAATGCAAAGGAATTTGGAGAGAGGATGGTAGAGGAATCCTTCTGAACAGATATGGAGTTTTCAAAAATGGATTGAGCATCAGAAAGCTTGGTGCACCAAGCGCACTTGAGTTAACCATTTCTTTGCCTTTTGATACATTAAAATCTTCACAGTTCGAGTTTGGTCCACCAAGCACACATGAGGAATCCAAATTTTTGCTAGAGAGAGCCTTAATTTTTTTTTCAATATCAGAAGATTTATTTACATCAAATTCCATGTTACTGTTAGCACAAACATTTCCATTATTCTGGAAAGGCGGATCAGGGATTAAATCACTTTTATTGATTGGTAATACCAATCCTTCCTCGATATTTAATATTTTTTTCCTACAACCACTTTAGCTATCCTCCAAACTTTTTAATAGGATTTCAATTGTCTCATAGTTTCAGTAAATTTAGTATTTTCACCATTAACATGAGTAGAAACACTCACATCACTTCCACTGTTAAATTTTCCTTTACCTTGAGCATCCTCAATTTGATTATCACTCATATCATTTTTGAACTACAACTTTTGAACTAGTAAACTGACATTAAAGAGTACAATGCCAAAACAACTTACAATGAGTACATATAAAAGGCCTCTTAGAGTACTCAACTAAGACATAGGAACAAGAATCATCACCAACTGAAATAAAATCAGGGAGTTCTTTGTTAGGGGTTACTTCTATTGTACACTTAGCATATTCAAATCTTTTCATTTTTTCAGTATTCTCATCATAACACACAAGCTTACCTAAATGGAAAGCAAGCCAATTAATGCCAAGGAGAGTCCATGTAATTATGGGGATTCTATAAAGATGAACCCAAACTGGCACACTTTTGAGCGATGATCAAGCAGAACCAAAACTTCGCTTCCAAGACAAGACAATGAATATTTGACCCATAATAAATATAGGATTGTTTTTAGGACATTCATCTTGGATTCCAAGATGGGAATTCATGTCATTAACGGAATTCTATAAAGATGAACCAACACTGGCACACTTTTGATCGATGATTGAGCAGAGCCAAAACTTGGATTCCAAGACGAGACAATTAACATTTAACCCTTAATAAACATAGGATCTTTTTTAAGGACATTCAGCTTATTCTCCTGGCATGAAATTTTAAAGTAATAGTTCTGTTTATTAGATAGCATTTCATATGTTCCTATAAGTTTCCATGCCTTATCCAAATGAGCTTTAATAGCCATATAGTTTACAGTTCCAACGGAAAAAAATCCTACTAAATAATCTGACCATGACTTGATAAACAAATGATTTTTGAATTACATATATGTATATATATGTATTTACAAAAAATATTAGTTTGAATTTCAAAATACTAGATATTTCATTTTGTAGATCTAGACTAGATCTCAATTTTTAGTTTTTAATCTAATAATTGAACTTGAAAATTTTAAATTATTTATATTAAATTTATAATTACTTTATAAACTATATATATACATATTTATCGATAGAACATGTGTATACAGAGGAGCTAACATGTCTATTGCAATGTAAATCCCAGAATCTATAATTGAGCATGTCAAACTGTGCACACCTTTCATGCTACACGTGCACATACATAGCTATGTGTATACTATATACATATTATATTATATAACACAAATTTAAAATAAATAAAACTTTATTTACAAATTAAATAAATCATTGATTTTATTCAAAGCAAATTTAGATAAGATCAAAATAAATTTAGACTTCATAGGCCCTATAAAGATCCAATTATGGAATTTTTTTTGAAATTTACCCATTTACCTCGCTGCGTGCTAGCCCAATTCCTACAGGCACCGCTATGGATGAAGTGACGTTGTCATCGCTGTCACCGCCTTATCCATATCATCGTTTATTGCAGCTAAGATGGGGATTTTTACTTGAACTCGTGGCCTATTACTCTTCATACCTTCCTTAATTTGAATTCCATTCCCTCTCAAGTGAAACACAGGGTTGAACTTGAAACTAATGTTGATGCAACCACAAGTTCACCTTTGTTCAATAATTCCTTAGTGTTAACTTTGGTTTTATCTCGCCAGGCCTTGAATTTTCTCAGTCTATCTTGATGAAGGCATCGAGTTCTAACGTACACTATGTATGCAAAAAGTCTTACTGAGCCGTGGTTGGCCATGAATCAAGAAGTAAGTTTTGGTGGGACAGTTTCGAGGAACGGTCACATCGAACACACTTTGACATGCAATTACTTTTATATCGCATTCCATGTCATTGCATAATCCTTTGTTTCGAAAAAGAAGGCTCCATGTCACTCTGGACAAGGGTTCCACTATCATTCACTTTATGATAACGGGTAAGATCTGACACACAATCCACTATGCAACAGAGCTCATTTGCAAGCACGAGCAGGCTTCTGCACAGAGTGTTTCGTACATTGAGCTCTAGATATAGGATGAACACTTCGTAGGTTGACACTTCACACTGTCTCAGTTGACATTTAGATTTCGATTGGTCAACATACGTCGACATTCGTTGGATTCTGTATGCCGACCATTCGGGCATTTATTAAAATAAAATTTTAAAATAAAACAAACCTGACCGTGTTCATTGTCAACCTTCTAGTATAGAATGACTTTTCAATCGCCACATTTCAAAGTAATTTCTAAACCTTCAAATCCTTTTGAAGTTGGCTCTTCTAATGCTCAGGCTTCTATGTCTATCCATCCAGAGCCAGACGTTCAATTACAAATGAACCTCTAAGACAACTAGTTCTAATGAACCTCTTTCGAACTAGCCTCCTTTGCAGAATGAACAACCAAGATTGAGGGTTTTGAATGACCTATTGGATCAAACACCATCTTTATTAACCGGAGAGCAACTTTGGATGTTATGCTACCGCCATTGAATTCTAGAAAACGATATACTTCTTCCGATGATTGATCGATGGGCCCACAATCATCCTCAGGGTACACTGGTTCCAATAGGAACATGTACTTGGGTGGAGTCGTTCCTCCTTTCAATGTAGGCCTATAAACGGATACTTTTAGATACAGACAGTGTCATATTAGCATCCGCATCTGAAATCATTTTCTAATATCAGATATCTGCATTTATGGATACGGACGGATGTCGAATAATTATCCTATCCTCTAACGATCGATAAATCGAAAAATAAAAATAAATTTTTTGGTTTAGCATATTTTTTTCTTCAATCCCATCAATTATAAAAGTGTGAAAAATAAACAAATAGAATGATAATAAATAGTTTTGAGAATTAATATGCACTAAATTCATATAGTACAAACTATTAGCTCAATGAAAAATAAATATATATCTATCATTGTACTAAAATACACAAAATATTACCTATAATCTTGATAAAAACTGAATGGCTAATTTTTGAGTGCGGATATATTCGTATCTGCATTTTTCAAATATCAGATATTTATCTGCTTTTCGGATATATGTGGATGAATTTCGAATATATCGAGTATCCATTAACGGACCTATTTCAACGAGTTTCTTAGATTCATTTTACATGAAATTAAGATGGCTCCAATTCAAGTGCACCCTAATGGATATGCCCCTCAATTCTATGTATGTTTTATTCATGATGCAGCTTCAATGACCGCCAATTTTATAGAGTTGTTGCACCTTCTAAACTTTAAGAAGAGGGCCGACTCACCTTCTTTATTGATCACCGAAGCCTGATACCACTACAAAGTCATCGAGGCGCTCCACAATAAATGCTCAATTTTAAGAGCATGCTCTTCTTTGTCTATTGTACCTTCGGCTTTAACCGACTCTGTGACGTAAGGTTTCTTCATTAAAACTCTTTTCCTTACTTTGATTCTCTCGACCCAACCATTTAATTTCTTTTTCGTTCTCTTCGTTGAATTTTTCGAGCGCCAGCAACGTACACTCTCAGACATTGGGAACCTCGAAAAGCATTGACATTTGACATCGCACCACTACCTATCTCCTCATGAACAAGAGACTTCGTCAATATAACCTTTTACATATTAAACGATTTGTCATTCCTCTTGAGCTTCCACTTCGACCACTGCCTCCAATTGTGACTCTGACGATGTAACATTCCTGAAATATTAGCCGAAATAATTCAATAATTAAATTGATTTTTGAATTTAAACTGTGAATTTAATTGTGAATTAATTTGAGATTTCCAAAATAAACTTAAAATTTTAGATTATAAATAGAAATTTGGTGGGAATTTAAGCACTATAATTTGAATAAATATGTATATATTTATAAATTTGGATTTCAAAACCACATAATTTTATACTAGTAGAAATTTGGTAATATTTCTTTTGAAAATTTTATTTTGAATTAGATATAAATGATATAAAACTAAGCTTAAAAATAATATTGGTTTAAAAAGTAATATTATAAAATTGATATAAATAAATAAATAATTACAAAAGCTATTTCAGAATTTTAATTCAACCATATTATGTACTTTTTTATTTGATTTGATAAAAAGATTTAAAATACATCTTCTTCTGGAAAAGAATATAGTTTTATATTTCCAAAATTTGAAATGTAAAAATATTACAAATGTTAGGAGTATGAAAATATAAATAATACAAATCACTTCCATATTTACAAATCAATAATACAAAAGGGGTAGAACATGAAAATATATATATTGTACATATGTATATGTACAAACAATGTAATCATACCTTTAGATCTTACATGTTTATATACATACAAATAGCATCATTTCTTTTGTTTAAAATAATGAAATAAAAAATAAAAAAACAAAAATACAAGAAACTTCACATCTTCCCATATGCCATCATATAGTATCTTAGAAAATCTGAAAAGAATAGTGGAAAAAGATTTGGCTTCACATCTTTCAAAGCCATAAAGCTGTTCAAAACATAAGATAAGAAAAAAAAACAATTCAGTTTGAACTCAAAACAAAAGAAAAACCCAAAATCTTCATTCTCAAACCATATACAAAACTGCATTTCTCAAAACCTGATAACATATGCATTCAATTCCTCTTCATAATCAAGCAAATATTCAAACCTGCATTTCAAATCTGAAACCAAACAACTCCTCTTTTCCTAAATTTCTGCCTGCATGTTTTTTTTGCATATGAAAACAAATCTGCATCATTATGAATCAAAGACCTGCATTTCAAATCCAAATCAGTAAACACTCCTCTTTTTCAAAACGAAGGCCTGCATGCATCATTTAAAAGCAAGAAAAGAGGTCTGCATTCAAGGAGCCTGCCTGCATTCATTTTCAAGTCTGATAGCCTGCATATTGGAATATGCTCTGCAATTTACAAATTCAGGTGAGTAACTCCTCTTTTCAAAAAATTAAGTAGGTTGATTGCATGTTTAATCTGAGATAAGATGAAGTTGCAGTGAATATTTATATGTGTGCATGTTTATAAAGTACAAATGAATATTTAAGAAATTACCTGCACATAGATATGTCTGTAAAACAAGAAGAGGATTGTGCATGTGTGATCTTTAAACTTATGTTTGATTTCTTGATTTTCCTTTAACTTGTTTGCTGAATTGAAATTAAATTTTTGAACAAATTTTGTTTGCTTTTGAATGGTGTAAGTTCAAATTGTATATAAACTAAATATGATATCTGGAATTCTGGAAAATCAAATTACACAAAACTAAATTGACTAGAGTGATAAATTTAAACTATATGATGTGATATTCCAGGTTTATTAATAAAATCAGTGAGTAAATTCAAGAATTTTAAAACAAAAATTTAAATTTATTGTGATTGAAATAAGGAGCAGTTTAAAGAACACTGTATTTTACAGTTTAGTCTAGTTCAATTGAAGCTTACATTTGATTTGGTTGAAATTGTCTCTGGTGATAGTTGATCTATCATAGATCACTAGAAAATTATTGAATTTGTTTGCAATTCGAATTTGAGGATGAATTTTGGAAATTTCTGTCAAGAACCGTAGTTTTTGTGGGTTACAGTTTTGGGTAAATTTCGAACTCCTCAGTGAATCGAGTTCGAAGCTGTTTGGGGTATTGATGGATGGTGAGGTGAAGAAGCTATCACCGGAGTTTGGTCGATGATGTTGGTCGGAGCTGAGAGAAAATGGTGTTGACAGGTTGTCACTGCAGTGGGGTTGAATTGTGCAGGTTTGGGTTGTTGATGGTTGCAGAGAATTTTTTTTTTTTTAGCTCGAGTTAGTCTAGGGGAGAAATGGAGAAAACTCGAAGCAGTGAGGATTTTGACTCGAAGTAATTTTTATGGTGACTCGGGTTCATGAGTGTTTCAGGTAGAAGCAGAAACCTGTTTTTTTCCAGGTTTCCAAATTTTGAAGTTAGGGTCAATTTCAAACAAAAATATGAAGAAACTAGGTTGAATCTGAAATTTTAAATATGAATGCAATTAATTTAGTTTTGGGCTTTGAAATAATTTGAGTTTTGAAGTTTTAATTAGTTTTAAGCAAAAGTTAGAAATCTGTTTCCAGGTTATTGAAATTTAGGTAAAAGAAATTGCAAACTTAAAATTGTTAACTTTGGATTTGAAACTGAATTTAAGAATGGTATCAAATAAGTTTGAATTCTGTTTTCTATGAAATAGTTTAAATTCAGGAATTTTAAAGTTTAAGTTTTTTTTAATAAAACAGAAACTGCTTCTGTTTAAATGTGAAGATAAGTTTAAATATTTTTTTTAGGGTGGAGATTTAAACTGAGTTTTAGTTTGAATTTGAAAATGAATTCAAATTTTAATTGTCTGAAATTTGAAACCATATTGTGTTTTAAATTTAAATTTGATTTGAAAATCTCAAGTATAAATGCATATGTGATTTGTATTTGGAATGGAAGGTTAAGTATTTAATTTAGGAATTCAAATGAACTGAAAACTGAGTTTTTAAATCTGGATTTAAATTTTTTAAACTTCAGTTTTAAAGTAAAGAATTTAAATTTAAATTGCTTTCAAATGATTTACATTTGAATTGAAGGTGAAATTGTAGGAAGAGTTTTAAAGAGTTTAAACTAAATTGAAAATGGAAGTTATATTTCAGTTTTGAGATTTTAAAGCAATTTTTAAATTTATTTGAATTCAAGTTGAATTGAAATCTAAATTGTTTTAAACTTATTAATAAAGTATATGTTTCTTTTAAACATATAAGATTAAGTTGTGTATTGTTTTAAACTCTTATTTAAGACAAATTTGAGTCTTGAGTTTAAAAGAAATGTTAAATGGAATTTAATGTAAATTTAAAAACATTTTGTTTTTAAATGCATAATTTAAATAAGGAATGTTTATTTAAAGATAAAGAAAAGTATAATGATTTGTAATTCATTTAATTATTAAGGTAGTACAAATGGATAATTAATATAATTAATTAATTAATGAAATGGATAATTAGTTAAAGTAATTAAGGGTTTTAATTTGATTAATTAAAGTTTAAGATTAATTTTTCTTAGAATAATTAATTTGTAATCAAGAAATCATTAATTGAATGATACTAGATTTTAAATTAATTGAAGATTTATTAATTGAATAAATATGGATAGTTATTTAATTAGGAATAATAAATGAAAGTAATCATGTAGGTAATAAATTTAAAACCACCCAGTTTATTCATCTTAATTGTAGATGCTGATTGTTATTGAATGTTGTGTGATGGATTGATATATTTGATATGTGATGTGATGCTATGTGATACTTTGTGCTGATCTGCTATATTTGTGATGAATATACTGTTGTATGAATATGAAACCCTTTGACCCGTAAAACGACATTTGAATTTCGATGCGACAGGGAGTCGGATTCCAGCTGGTTATCCGAAACCCACATCGAATCATATTAGTGAATTTTTGTGATTGATAATTTACTTTATCTATGAATCTGTGAATATAGATAAGCGTTATGGGTTATACCGCTTATCTTTATGATTGAATCTGTGATGATGATGTTGTGCACTATTGTGTTGAACCCCTGGACCACACTTATACACACACAAATATGGATTGCACGTGGAAATGGGTTAAGTCACAGATTTTGAAATTGTTTTAAAATTTGAATTTTTGAATCCAAAATAGTTTTGGAATTAGAATTGAAGTTTTTGAAAAAAATGAATTTCAAAAAATAAAACTTATTTTGAATAACTCGATTGAGTTTTGAAATTTTAAATAATTTGAGTTAAATTTGAATTCAATAATTGAATTGAATTCTATAATTTGGGAACTAGGGTTTAAAAAGTTATTCAACTTATAAATGGATTTATATGGGTTTTTAAACCATTTTAAAAGGTGATGTTTTGAAATTTAAAATTAACCCAAGATTCCAACTTGTATAAATCGGACTTTTCTGAAACGAAAACTGTTGTTTTCCAATAATAGAAGCTTTCATATAAGAAATGGATTTTCAATGTGTGTTAAAAGGAATTTAAGTTGAAATGAAAATGGTTTTCCGAGTTATTAATAAATCTTTGGAACGTGTTTTGAAAGCTATAAATTAAATCTTTAATTTAAAGGTTTATTGAGTTAATCCAATTGAAATGGAAGTTGTTTTGAAATCTATGAATAGATCTTTGTGAAATTAGGTGAAACTTTGTGAAATAAATCTTTTTGTTTAAAGATTTAAAATGGTAATTTGTTTAACCATTTGAAAGAAAAGTTTTGGATTTTATAAGTTGTGACTTAACTAAAATCCCATATCCATATGTTTTAAAATATGGCGCTCATTATTCGGTTTAGCCGGGAGAGGACCTAGTGTCATATAGCCCATTCCGAATAGTGATACGACGTTATGGATAGCAATTGAAGACCGGTGGTGAAGACCGGATATTTCCGAAAACAAAAGGGTAACTCGTCGATTGTCTCTGCACTGGCTGATCCCCGGTATAGAGATCTCCATATGTGATGGGAAGTCCGGACGTGATTAGGGATTATCCGGATTTGCAAGGGCTTCTTCGGAAGTGCCTTCGGTTCTGTTCGAACCCGGGACAGACTTGTATGGTTGTATGTCTGACATTACACTTTGAGATATTAACTGATCTCTATCAAATACATTTCTGCTTGGTGGCGGAGAATTTATTCTCTTAGCTTAACACCCTTCTCTGAGACGTACGAGCTCAGAGGTTATGTAGTTGATATTTATCAGTGATATATTCCCAACTTGGTAATGTGACATACTGAGTGTTGCTGTGTGATGATCATTGGTTGATCATTTGTGATAGGATCATTTGTTTGATCATTTATCTTTGTGATCATTGCTTTGGTCATCTGTTGACCCAAAGCATGGCTTTGTGCCAAAGCGTAGCTTTGTGGACGAGACTGCATCAGGACCTCACACCTCGGAAATGGTCGAAACAGGAAAGATGCGGCAAGGTTATGAGGGTCGCTCCCTTTAGGGCGTGTCATTCCCTTCTGGTAAAGAATGGTATCAGGTATGGAGCCCTGGTATTTAACCTATGTGGTTGCTCCAATCTCATTTACTGTGTGGTTGTTGCTTTGAGGCGCCTCGGATAAAGGTCCCAAAGGACCGGGGGATGGCATATTCGTGTAGTAGTTACCTAGTTACAGAGGTAACCCGACCTTGTGTTGGCAGAGATCTAACCGTAACGTTAGTTTCTCGGGACGTCCCACCAGAGGCGATCTCATGTGGCAGTAGGAAGTTCCTTAGCCTGACCATTTGTTGGAAATCCATTCATCCAATACGTGCCTTGTACGATTTTAGTTGTAGAACCTGCCATTTAACATGGCAGCTATAGTAGGCATAGTATCATGGTACCTATGCTGGCTAGGATTTATATTATACTTTCGAAAGATTTTCCACTATGCACTAGTAATAATATCAAAGGATTTTTCTCGTAGTAAGCATGTTTGACTATCATACGGAGAAATCTCCCCCATGTGTGCGTTTGCATTGTGTGTGTGCCGGGAGACCTTATGGTAGTTTCATTTTTCAAAAAGCATTGCGGATTTCAAATTTAAATTCTGTTGTTTTTTTTAAAAGACCAAATGTTTTTGTTTGCTCATACCAGTCCCATGACTGACCTGGAGTTTATTGTTCCTTTCCTAAACTCTGGGTGCCCACTATTTTCCCACACGGGCAGTCTAGAGTTGGGGTTTTCAGATAATCAGTAGTAGGTGTAGATTCGATAGCTTTCAGCCTTAGGATTTGGCAATTACAATTGGATCGTGTTGCTTCTCTTCATCTTGATTTGGGAGTTCTCGCTATTTCTGGATTGATGCCTTGGAGATGGAGTTACAGCTGGAGTTCTTTCTTGAAGCTACATTGGAGATTTTGTTCCGCTGCTAGTGTTATCTTTTATTTCCGCTGCTATTCTTTGTAACTCTGATGTATATTGATGTTCATTGTATCATTCTGTTGTATCAGATATTGTATCAAATGTTGTACATTGATATATGTTATTCATTTCTTCCGCTGTGTTATTTACTTAATGTGTTATAAGCTCCGGCGACTCGAATTTGAACGGTCGAATCTGCGGCATTCGAGTACAATGTAAAGTATGGATGTCGATTTTCGAACGCGAAAAATTCGAATCGTTACACTTGGTATCAGAGCTGAAGGTTAAAACTTTAGCTCAGGAGTATAACACATTAAGTAACTCATTAGAGATTGGGTGAAGTAAACCCTAGAATGAGTATATCCCTGAGATATCCGTTCGAATGCCTCAGTAAATTCTCTTACTATCCACTGATAGTGAGTATGAGTGCGAGAAGAGAACGAGATAGGGGACAGGGGAGCACCACTATAAATGGTCAATACCCTGCAACAGTGGGAATATCTTTTCTCTATCAATCTCCTTTGATTCGATTTCGAATTCTTTTGATTGCTTCGTGACTGCTCCAGAAAGAAGTTTCGGTGTGATGATGGCCATACGTATTGTTGTAGGAAATTCTTACTTCGTATCTTTATCGGTTTCTTATCAGCTTTTCGATCTAAACTCTAATGAATTTGAAATTGAAAATATTAAATAAATTGGAAATTTTAAATTAGTAAATTGGTTAACTAATATGAAGATTTGATCCATCTATCTATTCTCTGGGATCCGATATATTCTACGAACGATTAGTTATCTCTTCGAACTAGTCAATGCCCTTGCATATTCGTAGACCGATGGACCCAAATATCTTGTGTAATATTATATGAGATTGTTCTCATATCTATTGTTGATATTCTTATTTGGTAAGCCAAATGCAGAATAGTTAATCGGCCTGATTTATGAGTCGATTATCTATCCTTGTGTATCTATCCATCATTGGTTGTCTTCCTACTTTCAAATTTCGAGGACGAAATTTTCTTAAGGAGGGGAACCTGTAACATTCCTGAAATATTAGCCGAAATAATTCAATAATTAAATTGATTTTTGAATTTAAACTGTGAATTTAATTGTGAATTAATTTGAGATTTCCAAAATAAACTTAAAATTTTAGATTATAAATAGAAATTTGGTGGGAATTTAAGCACTATAATTTGAATAAATATGTATATATTTATAAATTTGGATTTCAAAACCACATAATTTTATACTAGTAGAAATTTGGTAATATTTCTTTTGAAAATTTTATTTTGAATTAGATATAAATGATATAAAACTAAGCTTAAAAATAATATTGGTTTAAAAAGTAATATTATAAAATTGATATAAATAAATAAAAAATTACAAAAGCTATTTCAGAATTTTAATTCAACCATATTATGTACTTTTTTATTTGATTTGATAAAAAGATTTAAAATACATCTTCTTCTGGAAAAGAATATAGTTTTATATTTCCAAAATTTGAAATGTAAAAATATTACAAATGTTAGGAGTATGAAAATATAAATAATACAAATCACTTCCATATTTACAAATCAATAATACAAAAGGGGTAGAACATGAAAATATATATATTGTACATATGTATATGTACAAACAATGTAATCATACCTTTAGATCTTACATGTTTATATACATACAAATAGCATCATTTCTTTTGTTTAAAATAATGAAATAAAAAAAAAAATACAAGAAACTTCACATCTTCCCATATGCCATCATATAGTATCTTAGAAAATCTGAAAAGAATAGTAGAAAAAGATTTGGCTTCACATCTTTCAAAGCCATAAAGCTGTTCAAAACATAAGATAAGAAAAAAAAACAATTCAGTTTGAACTCAAAACAAAAGAAAAACCCAAAATCTTCATTCTCAAACCATATACAAAACTGCATTTCTCAAAACCTGATAACATATGCATTCAATTCCTCTTCATAATCAAGCAAATATTCAAACCTGCATTTCAAATCTGAAACCAAACAACTCCTCTTTTCCTAAATTTCTGCCTGCATGTTTTTTTTGCATATGAAAACAAATCTGCATCATTATGAATCAAAGACCTGCATTTCAAATCCAAATCAGTAAACACTCCTCTTTTTCAAAACGAAGGCCTGCATGCATCATTTAAAAGCAAGAAAAGAGGTCTGCATTCAAGGAGCCTGCCTGCATTCATTTTCAAGTCTGATAGCCTGCATATTGGAATATGCTCTGCAATTTACAAATTCAGGTGAGTAACTCCTCTTTTCAAAAAATTAAGTAGGTTGATTGCATGTTTAATCTGAGATAAGATGAAGTTGCAGTGAATATTTATATGTGTGCATGTTTATAAAGTACAAATGAATATTTAAGAAATTACCTGCACATAGATATGTCTGTAAAACAAGAAGAGGATTGTGCATGTGTGATCTTTAAACTTATGTTTGATTTCTTGATTTTCCTTTAACTTGTTTGCTGAATTGAAATTAAATTTTTGAACAAATTTTGTTTGCTTTTGAATGGTGTAAGTTCAAATTGTATATAAACTAAATATGATATCTGGAATTCTGGAAAATCAAATTACACAAAACTAAATTGACTAGAGTGATAAATTTAAACTATATGATGTGATATTCCAGGTTTATTAATAAAATCAGTGAGTAAATTCAAGAATTTTAAAACAAAAATTTAAATTTATTGTGATTGAAATAAGGAGCAGTTTAAAGAACACTGTATTTTACAGTTTAGTCTAGTTCAATTGAAGCTTACATTTGATTTGGTTGAAATTGTCTCTGGTGATAGTTGATCTATCATAGATCACTAGAAAATTATTGAATTTGTTTGCAATTCGAATTTGAGGATGAATTTTGGAAATTTCTGTCAAGAACCGTAGTTTTTATGGGTTACAGTTTTGGGTAAATTTCGAACTCCTCAGTGAATCGAGTTCGAAGCTGTTTGGGGTATTGATGGATGGTGAGGTGAAGAAGCTATCACCGGAGTTTGGTCGATGATGTTGGTCGGAGCTGAGAGAAAATGGTGTTGACAGGTTGTCACTGCAGTGGGGTTGAATTGTGCAGGTTTGGGTTGTTGATGGTTGCAGAGATTTTTTTTTTTTTAGCTCGAGTTAGTCTAGGGGAGAAATGGAGAAAACTCGAAGCAGTGAGGATTTTGACTCGAAGTAATTTTTATGGTGACTCGGGTTCATGAGTGTTTCAGGTAGAAGCAGAAACCTGTTTTTTTCCAGGTTTCCAAATTTTGAAGTTAGGGTCAATTTCAAACAAAAATCTGAAGAAACTAGGATGAATCTGAAATTTTAAATATGAATGCAATTAATTTAGTTTTGGGCTTTGAAATAATTTGAGTTTTGAAGTTTTAATTAGTTTTAAGCAAAAGTTAGAAATCTGTTTCCAGGTTATTGAAATTTAGGTAAAAGAAATTGCAAACTTAAAATTGTTAACTTTGGATTTGAAACTGAATTTAAGAATGGTATCAAATAAGTTTGAATTCTGTTTTCTATGAAATAGTTTAAATTCAGGAATTTTAAAGTTTAAGTTTTTTTTAATAAAACAGAAACTGCTTCTGTTTAAATGTGAAGATAAGTTTAAATATTTTTTTTAGGGTGGAGATTTAAACTGAGTTTTAGTTTGAATTTGAAAATGAATTCAAATTTTAATTGTCTGAAATTTGAAACCATATTGTGTTTTAAATTTAAATTTGATTTGAAAATCTCAAGTATAAATGCATATGTGATTTGTATTTGGAATGGAAGGTTAAGTATTTAATTTAGGAATTCAAATGAATTGAAAACTGAGTTTTTAAATCTGGATTTAAATTTTTTGAACTTCAGTTTTAAAGTAAAGAATTTAAATTTAAATTGCTTTCAAATGATTTACATTTGAATTGAAGGTGAAATTGTAGGAAGAGTTTTAAAGAGTTTAAACTAAATTGAAAATGGGAGTTATATTTCAGTTTTGATATTTTAAAGCAATTTTTAAATTTATTTGAATTCAAGTTGAATTGAAATCTAAATTGTTTTAAACTTATTAATAAAGTATATGTTTCTTTTAAACATATAAGATTAAGTTGTGTATTGTTTTAAACTCTTATTTAAGACAAATTTGAGTCTTGAGTTTAAAAGAAATGTTAAATGGAATTTAATGTAAATTTAAAAACATTTTGTTTTTAAATGCATAATTTAAATAAGGAATGTTTATTTAAAGATAAAGAAAAGTATAATGATTTGTAATTCATTTAATTATTAAGGTAGTACAAATGGATAATTAATATAATTAATTAATTAATGAAATGGATAATTAGTTAAAGTAATTAAGGGTTTTAATTTGATTAATTAAAGTTTAAGATTAATTTTTCTTAGAATAATTAATTTGTAATCAAGAAATCATTAATTGAATGATATTAGATTTTAAATTAATTGAAGATTTATTAATTGAATAAATATGGATAGTTATTTAATTAGGAATAATAAATGAAAGTAATCATGTAGGTAATAAATTTAAAACCACCCAGTTTATTCATCTTAATTGTAGATGCTGATTGTTATTGAATGTTGTGTGATGGATTGATATATTTGATATGTGATGTGATGCTATGTGATACTTTGTGCTGATCTGCTATATTTGTGATGAATATACTGTTGTATGAATATGAAACCCTTTGACCCGTAAAACGACATTTGAATTTCGATGCGACAGGGAGTCGGATTCCAGCTGGTTATCCGAAACCCACATCGAATCATATTAGTGAATTTTTGTGATTGATAATTTACTTTATCTATGAATCTGTGAATATAGATAAGCGTTATGGGTTATACCGCTTATCTTTATGATTGAATCTGTGATGATGATGTTGTGCACTATTGTGTTGAACCCCTGGACCACACTTATACACACACAAATATGGATTGCACGTGGAAATGGGTTAAGTCACAGATTTTGAAATTGTTTTAAAATTTGAATTTTTGAATCCAAAATAGTTTTGGAATTAGAATTGAAGTTTTTGAAAAAAATGAATTTCAAAAAATAAAACTTATTTTGAATAACTCGATTGAGTTTTGAAATTTTAAATAATTTGAGTTAAATTTGAATTCAATAATTGAATTGAATTCTATAATTTGGGAACTAGGGTTTAAAAAGTTATTCAACTTATAAATGGATTTATATGGGTTTTTAAACCATTTTAAAAGGTGATGTTTTGAAATTTAAAATTAACCCAAGATTCCAACTTGTATAAATCGGACTTTTCTGAAACGAAAACTGTTGTTTTCCAATAATAGAAGCTTTCATATAAGAAATGGATTTTCAATGTGTGTTAAAAGGAATTTAAGTTGAAATGAAAATGGTTTTCCGAGTTATTAATAAATCTTTGGAACGTGTTTTGAAAGCTATAAATTAAATCTTTAATTTAAAGGTTTATTGAGTTAATCCAATTGAAATGGAAGTTGTTTTGAAATCTATGAATAGATCTTTGTGAAATTAGGTGAAACTTTGTGAAATAAATCTTTTTGTTTAAAGATTTAAAATGGTAATTTGTTTAACCATTTGAAAGAAAAGTTTTGGATTTTATAAGTTGTGACTTAACTAAAATCCCATATCCATATGTTTTAAAATATGGCGCTCATTATTCGGTTTAGCCGGGAGAGGACCTAGTGTCATATAGCCCATTCCGAATAGTGATACGACGTTATGGATAGCAATTGAAGACCGGTGGTGAAGACCGGATATTTCCGAAAACAAAAGGGTAACTCGTCGATTGTCTCTGCACTGGCTGATCCCCGGTATAGAGATCTCCATATGTGATGGGAAGTCCGGACGTGATTAGGGATTATCCGGATTTGCAAGGGCTTCTTCGGAAGTGCCTTCGGTTCTGTTCGAACCCGGGACAGACTTGTATGGTTGTATGTCCGACATTACACTTTGAGATATTAACTGATCTCTATCAAATACATTTCTGCTTGGTGGCGGAGAATTTATTCTCTTAGCTTAACACCCTTCTCTGAGACGTACGAGCTCAGAGGTTATGTAGTTGATATTTATCAGTGATATATTCCCAACTTGGTAATGTGACATACTGAGTGTTGCTGTGTGATGATCATTGGTTGATCATTTGTGATAGGATCATTTGTTTGATCATTTATCTTTGTGATCATTGCTTTGGTCATCTATTGACCCAAAGCATGGCTTTGTGCCAAAGCGTAGCTTTGTGGACGAGACTGCATCAGGACCTCACACCTCGGAAATGGTCGAAACAGGAAAGATGCGGCAAGGTTATGAGGGTCGCTCCCTTTAGGGTGTGTCATTCCCTTCTGGTAAAGGGTGGTATCAGGTATGGAGCCCTGGTATTTAACCTATGTGGTTGCTCCAATCTCATTTACTGTGTGGTTGTTGCTTTGAGGCGCCTCGGATAAAGGTCCCAAAGGACCGGGGGATGGCATATTCGTGTAGTAGTTACCTAGTTACAGAGGTTACCCGGCCTTGTGTTGGCAGAGATCTAACCGTAACGTTAGTTTCTCGGGACGTCCCACCAGAGGCGATCCCATGTGGCAGTAGGAAGTTCCTTAGCCTGACCATTTGTTGGAAATCCATTCATCCAATACGTGCCTTGTACGGTTTTAGTTGTAGAACCTGCCATTTAACATGGCAGCTATAGTAGGCATAGTATCATGGTACCTATGCTGGCTAGGATTTATATTATACTTTCGAAAGATTTTCCACTATGCACTAGTAATAATATCAAAGGATTTTTCTCGTAGTAAGCATGTTTGACTATCATAAGGAGAAATCTCCCCCATGTGTGCGTTTGCATTGTGTGTGTGCCGGGAGGCCTTATGGTAGTTTCATTTTTCAAAAAGCATTGCGGATTTCAAATTTAAATTCTGTTGTTTTTTTAAAAGACCAAATGTTTTTGTTTGCTCATACCAGTCCCATGACTGACCTGGAGTTTATTGTTCCTTTCCTAAACTCTGGGTGCCCACTATTTTCCCACACGGGCAGTCTAGAGTTGGGGTTTTCAGATAATCAGTAGTAGGTGTAGATTCGATAGCTTTCAGCCTTAGGATTTGGCAATTACAATTGGATCGTGTTGCTTCTCTTCATCTTGATTTGGGAGTTCTCGCTATTTCTGGATTGATGCCTTGGAGATGGAGTTACAGCTGGAGTTCTTTCTTGAAGCTACATTGGAGATTTTGTTCCGCTGCTAGTGTTATCTTTTATTTCCGCTGCTATTCTTTGTAACTCTGATGTATATTGATGTTCATTGTATCATTCTGTTGTATCAGATATTGTATCAAATGTTGTACATTGATATATGTTATTCATTTCTTCCGCTGTGTTATTTACTTAATGTGTTATAAGCTCCGGCGACTCGAATTTGAACGGTCGAATCTGCGGCATTCGAGTACAATGTAAAGTATGGATGTCGATTTTCGAACGCGAAAAATTCGAATCGTTACAGACGACATCAGGTTAAGGGGTGATAAGGCTATTTGGTTGAAGCAAATATTAAAGGATGCCAAGATAGAACTTTGGAGGAGAACATCGTTAAGGAAGAATACAAAGAGAGGAGGAAGAGAGAAGAAGACTAGAAAGAGTGGAAGAGGGGGAAGAAAAGGAAGAAGAACGTGAAGGCAAGGAGGAAAATGAAGAAGACAACGACGATGACGATGAAGATTTTGATGTAAACGAGTCATATGTGGAGACCTCCCTCAAGGACACAGAAGTTCCTACCTCGTCTCATCCAAAGAGATTAGTTGTTAAGTCCTCTCAGCAACATTTTAGTCCAAGTTCAACACCATCTACCCAAAGAGACTCCTTAAGCAGGATCTTCAGAAAACATTTTTGGCTTCTTAAGCGATTTGGACATCCTGATCAATGATATTCTCAAAGATGATCCTTTGGGTTTCAGTTTTCCATCTTGGGACTTTCTAACCGAGGGAAATGAAACCCTGTCTTTGCAACCCTCCTAGCTCAGTCCATAGAGCATAGTGCATAGAGCAATATTAGCACTTCACATACTTCTAAGCTCACGAACACTCGTATCTTTTGTTCACCCTTACTTCAGTGTTTTGTTACTGTTACATCTTGTTTTCCTTCGTTTTAGGTGCAATGGCAGGAAACCACTTTCACTATCTTCGCTCAGGCATTAGCGAGCATCGGGGAACCACCCTAGAACCTTATCTTCACTGCGCTTCTTTGCACCGAGAAACTAAGGGAGAAAACAAAAAGGGAAGGAGAGGGAGTACCTCGAGGATAAAGATAGGAAGAAACATCGAGCTAAGGGGAGAGAACATTGTAATTAAGGGAAAAGACACCATATTCACATGACCATTAAAGTCCTATAATTGACTCTTCCCAACCACGCTCCCGTCCCTTTCCTCGCTCCCAATAGCTTCCCTAATCCGATGTCCGGTCACTATTGTACCAACCTCACAAAAATACATGGAGGTCTCTACTTGTCTTGCTCCACCGCCACCCCCATTTAGGCTCATCCATGGCTAACCACTAAAATGCGGGTTGCCTTTCCTAGCCTTTGCCCGACTAGGGTGAAGCTTGATCACAACATCAAGGATATCCCACACGAGGAGGCCAATCGTAGAGTTGGAGGGGTTATCGAACTTGTCGACCATCTTTACAAATGGAGGAAACTAGCTTTTGCCTTCTCCGACATTAATAGAATTAATCAGACAAACATCTAGTCATTTGAATCAGAGAGAAAGACCAATGAAATGACAACAGCTGACTACAAAACCAAGTTGACCGAGCCAAAAAAACAAAGAGATGACGCTTAAATATCGATTGAGAACTCTAAAGCGGTAATCGAGGAGATGTCTCATGTAGACACTCAGGCCCTTCTAGCCATGAATAATCAGCTTAAAAAAGCTCATCGAGAAAGCAGTAATCTCACAGTTTAGGTCGAGGCCAAGGAAAAGGCGCTTTAAGAAAATGAGCTGGCACTTCGGGCAAAGGAAAAGGCGCTTCGTTCCAATGATTTGGCACTTCAAACATTCGAAGTCCAAGTTGAGAGATTCAAGGCTAGTGTAAAGGCCGAGATATCGGTAAAAATAAAAGCTTAGGTTGACCTTGTCAAGTAAATGAGCGAACTTAATGAGCTTATAGACTGAACTGCAAAAGAGAAGGAAGATATGGACTCCACCCTTTAGTAATTATTTGCAAATGTTATCGAAGATAAGAACATAAAGGGGTTGGGAGACAGTTATCTTATTAGCTTAGCAGATTCAGGGAAGAAGTCATCATACTGCTGCGTCTGGCGAAGGTGTAGAAAAAGGTCAACTAAAAGCCAAGTTTCTAGGCGCAAATGACATCATAGCCTTCGAAAAAGGCAATGTGATCCTAGCTAAATAGGATGTGGTTGCAAGAAAGTCGCTCATTGGGGCTCCCGTCGATCTTACAGAATCGAATCGAGCAAAACTGCCAACTCCTCAATCAAAAGTGCCTACAATGGAAATTCCAATTTTTACGGGGGCTGACATGGTAGCAAACATTATTATGAATCATGCTTCTGCTGTCATGACCATTAAAGAGCCTTACATTCCTTTTCCTGTTTCTCAACCCATCCAGCCATTTATTGAAGAAGTTGACATTTCCAAGTCTCCCATCCAAGGTGGTTCTCCAAGAGAGGGTTTTCACTCGTCTTTCCCATATTCGAGAAGCTTCGGTTCTTGCTTGAGGTTGTCCTAACCTTTATTTCACTGTTTGTAAACTTATAGATCATCAGTTAAAATTGCCAAAGCTCTGATACCACGCGTGACGACATGGATTTTCAAACCAGTTAAAATTGCCAAAAAATCCGTCCGTTCTAAGACTATTAATGAAAACTACCAACTAAATACACCATATTTGATAATTATTTAACATTACTAAATGTGTAGGATAAAATTTCAATTTTACAAGTTATCAGAGTAATCAATTTAATCTACTAGGTGTGATTATATACAAACCAAATACAAATAAATCTAACGCTGCACAACTCTAATAAGAGAGACAACAATAGTCATTCTTACTAACTCAATAAACATGTCAAATGCGGAATAAAATAGTAAGCAGGAAAAATACAATAACACGAGATAAACAGCAACCATTAACAAATAAACATGAAAGGGTTATATCATTTTAGGGGCTACATCACTACCACTTGTGACTGCCTACGTACCCCTATCTAATTGGGTAGCCAATTAGATACAGGATCAAGCCAACGTAGTTCTCCTACCGCAAATAGGACTCATGGAGCCTACGATGCAACAAACAAATATGCAATTCCCAAAACTACCCACTTAGGCCTAATATGTAAATTTAGATTTTCAAATCTAATCACCTTTACGGAAATTATCTCTTTGGACTTTATTCTCGAATTCTTATTTCAAAACTTTTGATATATATATATATATATATATATATATATATCCTTTATATTCAAATTATATTTTATTTCGGGATCTTAAATCAAATCACTTTTGAAAAGTTTATTTGGAAATCCCAAATACTGTAATAAAAACATATCAAACCATATGCAACAAGATCGGGAGGTTTCTCCCAATAACAAGGCAACTGGGTCCTAGCCTTAATACAATCGCTAAATAAGTATATCCCACTATTTTAAGAATAGACTATACCAAAAACACATGCCCACCTTTTTAGTTACGGTTACCGGAATCATTGGTAACATAACAAATCATTTTATATCCCGAAGTGATAAATCATTTCACACTAATACTCAAAGTACTTTCAAATCTATAATAATTTTCATTTCTCAAATCTGTTCAAAAATCATCTTAAAACCATCGGGTTTAGTCCTCGAAATTCTTTCCGTTTTATAAAACACTTTTATAAAACCATTCATTATATAAGTCACTTTTATATAATATAACTTCAAAACATTCATTACCAAACATTTCTATTTCTTTGAAAGGGAAAACATTTCATAACCTTTCAACTTGAAAACCAATTTTCAAAACAATCCATTAAATTGAAGTGACCAAATATTACCGCTAAACACCTTATAGTCAAATTGTGAAATAAATCACAATGTGTTAGCCTACAATTATTTTCTATCTTGCCCATGCATATGGATAATAAATTGCTCATAAACTGGTCGAGCAAAGTCAACAATCAATAATAATAATCAGTGCTCATAAACTGGTCGAGCAAAGTCAAGAATCAATAAATTATAATCAGTGCTCATAAACTGGTCGAGCCTAATTCAAACAATCAATCAATGAAATAAACGCAATAATAAATGGTAATTCAATGCTTCATTCTATAACACATTTTATTTTATCTTGAGTTAAAACAATTTGATATTTATTTTGGAGCATCCGGGCTTTCCCTTCGATATGTTTCGTCCCTCGCCCAAGTCTCCTTGGATCTCACAAATGAAACACATGTACTAGAAGTTTCCGCATACCCCATTAAGTATTTAACTTCTAAATTTTAAATTACTTAATTAACCATCCAAACATAATATTGAGCAAGGAAATCAAACCATTGATTTAGGAAACAAAGTAAAAAAGCATTTAACAAGGGTTTTCAAACAACTTAACACTTAAAGTTCTTTCAACATAGCAATGGTTTTAATGAACATAAAATAAGAAATAACTTACTTTGGATTCCACTCCGTCAAACTTTAAGGCAAGGAACTTAAGATCTAACGCACACTTTCTACCATGCTTCGGAACCAAATGAATATAAGCTTGAATTCCTCCTTCCTAGTGCTTGGCCAAGGCTTGAGATGGAAGTTGGCCGAAAGTATAAAGAAGAAGTGGTGGAGCTTTGAACTTGAATTCTCAAAATTAGACCCGAAAAATAAGTCATATTCTCTCTTGTTTTGGACTCTTTTACTCTCAAAAGTTGAAAAACTTGTTAATATAGAAGTTGTTGAAAATTATTTTCTCTTGAATTTAAAAAAAAGAATCACTTGATTTTTGTTAATTTTGAGGAAGATATGGTTGAAAGAAAAAGAGCTATTCTTGGATTCACAAAAATAAAGCCCGAAAATGCACTTTAAAGAATTGATTTTCAGGTATAGCAAACCTAAAAACAGAAAAAAGTAATCAACATAAAAGTTTTAGCCACTGAAATTTTATATGGTTTAAAAAAAGATTTTCTTAATTTGGATCTGTCATGATCAAGTTATGATCAAAGCAAATTGGCTTATTCTCTGGCTTAAAAACTAGGTCAGAAAATGAACCAGAAAGAAATATATTTTTGACATAGTTATCTTTAGAATTTAACAAAGTGGTCAACATGGAAGTTGTAGCCACTGGAAAAATACATAATTTAAAAAAAGAATTTTGTATTTTGATTCGGTTTTGAAGAAGTTATGCCTGAGAGAAGAAAAGGTAAAATATGAAGAAAAGAGGAGTTTGATTTGAAGAGAATGGACATTGATTTCTTTTGAATATTTTATAAATATTTTGACATTATTTCTTTCTAATTTTTTTATATGGCATGTAAGCCATTAAAGAGAAGAGGAAGAAGATGAAGAATCTTGAGAAAAGAAGAAGAAGAAAATGTGAATAAAAGTAAAGAATGAGGTGGATATTTATAGAAAAAAAAGAAAGTGGTAATTTGCTATATAACCTCTTACCAAATTACCAAATTAACATTATTTCAACTTAAATCAATCTCCACTTTTTCAATACTTAACATCATCCTTTCACTTCTTACTTTATGTCTTAGTCACTTAAAAATTAAGTAAAGAATATCATAATTGTGTTAGCTTTGATTTGATGTGATTTGATGTTTACTTTTTCTTGTTTTTGTTAATTCTTACTTACTTTTACTAATGACTTCTAGAAGTTTTCTAATCTTATTTAGTAAAAGTAAATATGTTTAATGAATTAATTTATTCTTACACTATTTGAATATATGTTTCTATATAAGAAAATAAAGGTGCGACGACGTTGCGACAACTTTTAATCGACAAAACGTCGTTTTTCCGACAAAATGTTTTACGGTCACATTTTAATGTTTTAGTTAAACTATTTATTTATGTAAATCAAGTTTAAAAATAAATTTGTATAATGCTATTTAAAAATATAAACACTCATAAATTAATTAAGATAATTTATTTGACCATTGAAACATTCTTTTCTGAAATCAGCATTTTGTCACTTTTGTCGATGTAGGCAAATGTTGCTATTTTTATGTTTGTTTCTACTTCCAAATCCTATCTAATATTATTTAAATCATAAAACCTTTTATATTTTATATTTAAAATCACTGTAAATAATATGTTTTAAAGCAGTCAAATTCTGGGTCATTACATTCTCTCCTACTTAAAAGAATTTTGTCCTCGAAATTACAAGGATGAAAAAAAATAACGAAAAAAACAATTAACGAAAGTTGTGCACACCAAAAATAGTAATATCACCCATAACCCCGGCCGGAGGTATGGTGCCTTATCCTATCCATTTTATTTATCAAATTAAGGTATTTTCATTTTTTAAACTTCCTAGGTTGATATACTAACCCTAGATGAATTTTACTTAGGCACCTAACCTAAGCTCTGATACCACGTGTGACGACCCGGATTTTCGAACCAATTAAAAATGCCAAAAAATCCGTCCGTTCTAAGACTATTAATGAAAACTACTAACTAAATACACCATATTTGATAATTATTCAACATTACTAAATGTATAGGATAAAATTTCAATTTTACAAGTCATCGGATTAATCAATTTAATCTACTAGGTGTGCTTATATACAAACCAAATACAAATAAATCTAATGCTGCACAACTCTAATAAGAGAGACAGCAATAGTCATTCCTACTAACTCAATAAACATGTCAAATGCGGAATAAAATAGTAAGCAGGAAAAATACAATAACACGAGATAAACAACAACCATTAACAAATAAACATGAAAGGGTTATATCATTTCAGGGGCTGCGTCACTACCACTTGTAACTGTCTACGTACCCCTATCTAATTTGGTGCCCAATTAGATACAGGGATCAAGCCAACGTAGTTCTCCTACCAAAAATAGGACTCATGGAGCCTACGATGTAACAAACAAATATGCAATTTCCAAAACTACCCACTTAGGCCTAATATGTAAATTTATATTTTCAAATCTAATCACCTTTACGGAAATTATCTCTTTGGACTTTATTCTCGAATTCTTATTTCAAAACTTTTGAAATATATATATATATATATATATATATATATCCTTTATATTTAAATTATATTTTACTTTGGGATCTTAAATCAAATCACTTTTGAAAAGTTTATTTGAAAATCCCAAATACTATAATAAAAACATATCAAACCATATACAACTAGATCGGAAGGTTTCTCCCAATAACAAGGCAACTGGGTCCCAGCCTTAATACAATCGAAAAATAAGTATATCCCTCTCTTCTAAGAGCGGACTATACCGAAAACACATCCGCACCTTTTTAGTTACGGGTTACCCGAATCATTGGTAACATAACAAATCATTTTATATCCCGAAGCGATAAATCATTTCACACTAATACTCACAAGTACTTTCAAATCTATAATAATTTCCATTTCCCAAATCTGTTCAAAAATCATCTTAAACCATCGGGTTTAGTCCTCGAAATTCTTTCCGTTTTATAAAACACTTTTATAAAACCATTCATTATATAAATCACTTTTATATAATATAACTTCAAAACATTCATTACCAATGCGATGACCCTGGATTTTGGCCCTATTTATTTTAATAAATATTTAATCTGATTAAATTAAATGTGAATTGATCATTTTAAAATGAAATAATCTTTTAGAAATAATTGCCATTTGTTTATATAAATTTTATTTTGAAAAAGAAATTGGATTTCTGGAAGTTTAAAATAAAATCTCTTAATAATATATACAATAAAATCTTTCTTATAAAATTGAATTAAAATGCTTTACATTGTTAACATTTGATAAATAAATACATATGACCGATAATGTTTAAATTAAAATCTAATTCTATCAATATAAAATATAAGTCAAACCTATGAATCTAATTTAATTGTTGATAGTTGAAATACAAATATAAATAAATAAGTAAACTTATGTATATAATTTAAATATTGATAGTAAAGTACAAATAGAAATTAATATAAATATAAAATAAAAATAAAAATAAAAGAAACAAGGATTAAATAATTTTGTTAAACATACAACATAAACTGAAGATTTAAAGCACAAATGTATAAAATGAAACAAGACCAAAGAAAAGTAAACCAGACAAACATTATTCAAACTAGAAGTTAATAAATACAAACATTTGCTGTACATTTGGAAGCTAGTAGTTGATAAAATAAATTTTCTTACTCAAGCCATATGTCTAATTACAAAGTGTACTCTTATATGCAAATATCTATGTTCATAAAACAAAAGGATAAAAACATAATATCTTCATTTGCAAGCCAAGTGTTTGCCTGCAAAGTGTATATTTACTTACAAAATATTTATGTACAGCTAAACATAATTATAGTATGTAAACACAATAGGAAACCTTAGCATTAAATTGCTATCATCTCAGCCCAAATTTAGTCATTTCAAAGGTTTTACAAATCTTTATATTTTAGTAATAAAATCTGGTCAAGATAAACAAAGGTAAGAAAGCAACTTAACCAGTTATAACCTCCCTTAAGTACCTGTTCTCTTCTATATATGTGACCATCTTTTTTTTAGTTCGTTCAGCAAACATAAGAAAGCAACCATCTTCATTTTTTTCTTTCAAAGTCTAAACTCAAGTTCAAACAAAAACAAACAAGAACAGAAAGTATTCAAGGGCAGATTCAACTGCAGTTTTCTCAAACATTCTGTTCAAAGATTTTCAGGTGAGTAATCGTATCATCTTAGGAATTTAAATCTCCATAATTGGTTCATGAAAATCTTATATTTGTTGTATATTGTAAAACAAAGTTGTTCTGTGATGTTTGCTGATTTCTGGAACCTCTACTATACGATGTTCTTCAGTATTTTCAAGTCTCTGAGTCAAGAGAAGTAGAGAAAGATTTATACTCTTCATATAAAAACATTTAAAACTTAGGATTTGAACTAAATAAGTGGTTTAAAACTTAAACCCATAATCTGGAAAATTTTCTAAAGGTGGACAGTGAATATAAATACTGTAAATTCAAAATTTACAGTAAAAAAGCAAATCAATGTGAAAAATTCGAATATCCTAAATTGTTAATTTGATTTCATTTCTTGAATAAACATACGAAGGTATGATTTTTAAAACCAAAATGAAGGTTTTTAGTTTAGTGATTCACGAGCAGTATGTTTTTGAACAAAAATTGTATTCTTACCCACTTCTAGTGATCGAATCATTAATAAATATTGAAATTGGTTTTGAAGCATGTTTGAATATCTATGATGTTGGAAAAATTGTTGAATAATTTATCAAATACGAGAATTAGTCCAACTAGATGGATTTAGGGTTGGGTTTCAAGTTTCTGGTCGTGACAGAATCGTGCGTGTTTGTCTTCTATGTATGATCGAGTGTCACGAGGTTCATGGAAGTGGAAGAGGAACGTGCTGTCGTGGTGTGGCCGAAGCTTGAGGGACTCCGGTGGTCTGTACGGCGATGACGAGGCGTGCTGCTGAGAGAATGTTGGTTACAGTTTTTAGAGCAAATGCCTAAATTTTGATTCGAAGAGTTTGAAGGCGATTCGTGTTGGGTATTCGAGTTTGTGGGTGATTTGTGGTTTGCCTGAAGTGTCGGAGTTCACCGGAATTGGGTGGCGCCGCCGTGCACGTGTACGGCGGTGAGTGTGTCAGCGTTTGTGAAGAGGAGACGGTCTCGTGTCGCTACTCAAGGAATAGAGTCGATTACCTAGGGTTATACTCGAGTTCGAATGAATAGCCTAATGCATGAATTTCTATCTTAGGTAAAACTTAAACTTCAGGGAAAAAAGAGAGGGGAAGAAGAGTTACGAGAGGGAGAGAGGCGACTCGGGAAAAACTGGTGGGAACTCGAAGTACTACTCGAGTTAATACAAGGGGAATCTCGGGTTTTTCTTCAAACTGCAGTATAAAAAAATATAAAAAATAAAATGAAGTTAAGTAAATTTGGTTTCTACAAAATTTAAGCATTGTAAACTTAAGAAGTGTTTGGCAAGTTAAGTTAAAACCTTAATACAAGTTAAATTATTTTGGTTCAGTATAAAGTTAATTAACAATTAAGTTTGTGGTTAGTAATAAATTTATTTCCAAAGTTTAAAGGAGCTTTCTTTAAAATGTAAATAATTAATGTTAATTAAATTGAATAATTAATATTAATGAATTATTTTAGAAAGTAATTAAGAATAATTAAATTATAATTGTAATTAGAGTTGGATTAATTAATGACTAATTGATAGATAAATTTGTAATTAACTACTTAAGGTTAAATAACGAATGATTAGAAGTTAAGTAATTAAGTAATTTAATTAACTAATGATAAATTAACTGGTAACTAAGGAATACTTAATTGGTAATTAAGCTGTGTTAATCAATAATTAAGGTTTATTAATTAATGGTTAAAGAATAAATAATCTGCAATTAAGATTTAATAATTAGGTTTAGGGTAATTAAGGGATGGATTACCCGATTGGAATTAATTTGTTAATGTAATTAAAGGTGAACGATTATGGGATGGTAAATCAATTGAGTTGTAATTAATAAGCAGGACTTAAAGGTAATTGATTTAATTCAATTATGGTTAATTAGATTTATTCGAGATGTCGTGATTGATGATTTTGCTTATGTACGATAAGTGATTGTTTATATGCCCCGAATTGATTGATACCCTGATATGAAATGGTTCGTGATATGATGTGTTTGGGCGGGCAATAATAATGTGGTTATTTATCAATAATGAATTGCTGAGTAAAGGTGACATCTTTAATTTTAAGTTGAAGTGCATTTCACTTTAATAATTTGTGTTATGATGAGCTGAATTCGAAGAGACTGGAGTCGGGTATTAGTTAATACCCGAAACCACTTTGATTCTTTATAAATTGGTTCGTGAAATCAATAGGGTGTAATGGAATGATTTAGGTGAATCGGACCATATGAGCTAAGTTATGGCACCTGGAGATTGATGATGTGTGAAACAACTTGTGAAGTTGTAAATTGATATAAGTACCCTGGGTTTATATGGGTTGTATAATTTTGTATTCCATATTAGATGGGTTTACTCACGCTGGTTTCCAGCCTGACCCGGGTGTTACTTTGATGTAATACTCGGGTCAGACCGAGTATTACAGATTTTCAGGTAAGGACGTTCTGGAGCTCAGGGGGCAAGCTGGGTGGCAGAAACGTGTAGAGTATTTCCGATGTATTATATTATTGTAAATCTGAGACATGTTGATTTGTATATGTCCAGTGTCTGTATATGTGTAACTCTGATGTATTAAAATAAATCGACAGATATAATATTCTTTGTAAACATTTATTATTTATTTATCATATTTTATCCGCTGCGAATGTGAGATGTTAGAGTTTTCTGTTTTACTATTTCTTATATCTCTTTCTTCTTTCTTCCTAACTATCTGGGATTTTCGGGTTCGAAAATTCTGGGTCGTTACAGTTGGTATCAGAGCCAGGTTAAGTGAGAACCTTGGCTCTGGTGGGTGTACTCATTAAAGATAGGGTCAATAGTACCCTAGAATGAGTTGAGTGTATATATATGAGAGAGCGTACTTGTTATTTTCTTATATAAAGATTTAAAATGACTTTAAATGACTATATTTTGATAGATAAAGCAATA
Organism: Allium cepa; assembly: GCA_030765085.1. Classification (NCBI taxonomy): domain Eukaryota; kingdom Viridiplantae; phylum Streptophyta; class Magnoliopsida; order Asparagales; family Amaryllidaceae; genus Allium; species Allium cepa. The sequence continues at coordinate 26,490,858 of CM060932.1, forward strand.
TTCCACTCTAACAAATATTAAAGGAAATTGCCTATTAAATTATTAGGATTAAATTAAGCTTAATATAATACAACCAAACTGAAATTAAATAAAGATAAGTTTGAATTGGATTCAAACTGAAATTGAAATCTTGAATTGGAGAAGTATTTTAGAATAAGATGATAATGGATGGTTTTAGATACGATAATCTTGGTTATTATCAAAAATGTTTATTGTGTGATGTGTATTAATGAGTAAGCAAAATGAAATATTCTAAAGAAGTAAACATTTAAGTAAAGTATGACTTATAAATTGAAATTGGAAATACCTAAATTGTGAAATTTTAAATCCAGGTCCATAGATTTGAAAAATTGTTCCAAAGTGTTAAAAGAATAAATAAGTTTTATTTGAATAAAAGAGACTTGTTGCAAACAATGGGTTGTTTGAAAGATTGGACTTGAATTTAAAACCAAAGGTGGTTTAAAACTTAAGGTATATCTAGGTAAGCAAATTTCTATATGAGAGTTGAATTCTTCTAATTAAGTCTAATTTATAGGTTAGGAAGTCCCTCTAGAATTCAGTCCTTGAGAGAAATGGCTAAGAGTGAAGAATGGAAGGCAAAGCGCAGAGAACGAAGAGCAGCTGCACGTAAGGAATGGGAAATAGCAATTCAAGAGTATGAAAATCAGATTAAGGAAAGAAATGGACCAGGACCTTATGATAATGTCGCTTGCTATAGATGTTACAATAAGGGTCATTACGCAGCTAAGTGTGGTAAAACAAGGAGGGAATTAAAGGGTACATTCCAACGATTTCGCTCCGAGATATTATGCTTTTAGTGCCATAAGAAGGGACATTTCCTTAATCATTGTCCTGAAGTGAGGAAGGTGAAGCGTAAACCAATGGAACCGGTCAACGAGTCAACCATTTGCTATCATTGTAAAGGGTTGGGACATATCGCGAGAAATTGTCCCAAGAGACAGAAGAAGAAGATTAAGGTTGTGGAACATCCAGTAGAAAGCATGGAGGTCATCCAGATCGATGAGAAGGTAGAAATTTTTTGTGGAAAATGCTATAAGTGGGGACATCCTGTAGAAATGTGCATGTTTGGGCTTTGCCCATTGGAAGGAAGTACATAAGAAGGATTCTGATAGAAATGATAGGACTCTAAAACCTAGGTGATGGTGTAAACATCTTAATTTTGACTTTGTAAGGCTTTTATTATGATGAATGGATGTAATATTGAACTGCTAATGTACAGTCTATCCATATATGAAATATTTTGTGGCACTATGATCTAATAAACCACCTTCTTCTATTTGAGATGGAATTTGAAATTAATTCAAACTGAAATTTAAAAGGTTTAGTTTCCAAATTTAATTTGATTTGAATTAATTGGACTTGTGATTGAAGGTGTATAAGTTAAAAAAAATCAAATGGAAATTTAGGTTGAATTGAAATGATTGAAATTGAAGGGGGTTCAATTGAATGGATATTGGTCCAAAGTGATTGAAATAACTTGGGATTGTAATTAAAGTTAAATATATTTAAAATCAAATGGAATTTGATTTAAATTTGGAAAGAAATTGAGAATGGAGATCGAAAATTGAACAGTTCTGACTCTGGATTATTTTCAATATAAATTATTTTAATATAAACTTATTTTTCCAAGCTATTTAATACATATAACCTTTCTTTTTAAAGTCAGGTTATTTTGTACTTGTTTAACAATTATTTCAGAACTATTAACAATTTTTCAACTATTTTATAAACTAATTACTATTTTTCAACTATTTTACAAATTAATTACTATTTTATAGTTATTTTGCAATTATCTAAATGACTATAATTATTTAACTATTTTTCAACTATTTTACAGCTATTTTGCAAACTAATAATTATTTTCCTACTACTTATCTACTTTTAAAATTTTCAAGCTATTTTTTTAGTATAAACTGGTCGGAGTTCAAACTGTTATTAGTTAAATACCCAATTGAGATAAGAATTGAAGGAATAATCCGAATGGGAATTAAAGCAAATGTGAGTAAGTGGATAGAATTTAAAGGAACTGTGAATGGAAAGAGGTATTGATTTGGCTAATAATCAATGAAGCTAAATACGTAGGATGTACGTATATTATTCTATTCGTATAGTGATTTGATCCAGATTCGAGCGCAGAATTTCGAGATGGTTATATCAATCCGAGTTGCGTTTTTTTCACTCGATTTTCGACGACGAGCCTGAATATGGATTGTTGATGGGTTCTGGATGTTCTCTATCATAGTTATGGCTATGCAAGGAGAATGACGGTTTCTAATCAAGAAACCAGATCTGTGTCGGCACTAGGAAGTCGGGTGAACGATACTAGTTCGGAAGTGAAATGGTGTGATCGAGTGAGCGAAAGATTGGAATAGCGTACGGATGATATGTGTACATCGTACGGATTTGAATGAAATTGATATTGAAAGGAGTAATCAAATTTGAATATTTGATTTTGAATAAACAAAGTTATATATATCTTTGTTAAATAAGATGAAACTCCCCTTGTTGTATATATAGCCAGAAGGGAATGTTTTTTTGAAAGTATTTGAAGTATAAAGGGATTTTATACAAGTTTGAAATGATCCAAAGTTTTAAAAATTATATATATCTGTATATATATATAAAGGATCTTATGAGGATTTTGGAAAAAAGTTTTTGGGAACCTTCGAATTTGGAAAGGCTTTTGATTTTTGGGTAAAATCAATATTGGAATTTGGAAAGCCTAATTTGAGAATTATCGATTTTGAGATAACCGATTTTGTGTAAAGGAGCTTTGTATGAGATCATACAAGGTGAATGATTTTGAAAGATACTATATGTGTATAGTATAAAGTGTTTTGATGATGGCTTTGGGGAAAAAGGCGCTCCCTTGAAATGAACTTCTCAGGAGTGCCACCAGGTGGTGCTGCCTTGAACCCCAAAGGGGGATTCTAAAGTTGATCCTGTGAGGAGTCCGGACAAAACTAGTTCCTAAGGATTATTAGGTAGCGAAAGTCGAGGGCGCTGATGCCTACAGAGGCATTAGGGCTATGCTGTGACGATAGTGTAACTCGATGTCACTGCGATCTACTGCGGGGACCATAGCGAAAATCGTGTGGAGGATGAGTGTCAACAGTCTACACTTGATTTTGCTGGGAAGGCAACGCAACATCGGTAGACTGCGATCTACGGTCGAGTGAAGTGGAGAAGTTTCATTCCTTTGGCAGCGAAATTCGAGGGCGCTGATGCCTACAGTTACATGGGTTTTTGCTGTGATAGCTACGTAACCTCAGTTGTAGTTGCGATCTATAGCAGGTTCCATGGTGTAATCGAGGGGCGCGGAGGCCTACAGTTATCTATGGATTTTGTCGGGATGGCAACGTAACCATCGGGTTAACTGCGACCATGGATGGGAGTGATGATTTCCAAAGCATTCTCACCAAAGATATATCCTCTATTTTCAAAAAATGTTTTCTATATTTTTAGTAAAATTATTTTCACAAGTATTTTCACTGGATGTTGGAAACGGTTCGGCCAAGCACTTATAGATTTTCAGTCGTACGCCTGATCAACGTATGACCGAATTTCTATGAGAACGAGGATGGACTTGTCGAACATCGAGTTATAAAAGTATTTTTATAAAAACTATTTAGAAATATTATATAGATTTTTAAAGTAGTTTAAAAATAATCAAAGAAAATTTATCTGGTATTAAGCATTTAATAAATCTGGTTTCGTTCCTTTTCGAGGACGAAAAGATTCAAAGGGGGGAAGAATGTGATGACCCTGGATTTTGGCCCTATTTATTTTAATAAATATTTAATCTGATTAAATTAAACGTGAATTGACCATTTTAAAATGAATAAATCTTTTAGAAATAATTTCCATTTGTTTATATAAATTTGTATTTTGAAAAGGAAATTGGATTTCTGGAAGTTTAAAATAAAATCTCTTAATAATATTTACAATAAAATCTTTCTTATAAAATTGAATTAAAATGCTTTACATTGTTAACATTTGATAAATAAATACATATGAACGATAATGTTTAAATTAAAATCTAATTCTATCAATATAAAATATAACTCAAACCTATGAATCTAATTTAATTGTTGATAGTTGAAATACAAATATAAATAAATAAGTAAACTTATGTATATAATTTAAATATTGATAGTAAAGTACAAATAGAAATAAATACAAATATAAAATAAAAATAAAAATAAAAGAAACAAGGATTAAATAATTTTTTTAAACATACAACATAAACTGAAGATTTAAAGCACAAATGTATAAAATAAAATACGCACAAAGTATAAAATGAAACAAGACCAAAAGAAAAGTAAACCAGACAAACATTATTTAAACTAGAAGTTAATAAATACAAACATTTGCTGTACATTTGGAAGCTAGTAGTTGATAAAACAAATTTTCTTAAGCCATATGTCTAATTAAAAAGTGTACTCTTATATGCAAATATCTATGTTCATAAAACAAAAAGATAAATCATAATATCTTCATTTGCAAGCCAAATGTTTGCCTGCAAAGTGTATATTTACTTACAAAATATTTATGTACAGCTAAACATAATTATAGTATGTAAACACAATAGGAAACCTTAGCATTAAATTGCTATCATCTCAGCCCAAATTTAGTCATTTCAAAGGTTTTACAAATCTTTATATTTTAGTAATAAAATCTGGTCAAGATAAATAAAGGTAAGAAAGCAACTTAACCAGTTATAACCTCCCTTAAGTACCTGTTCTCTTCTATATATGTGACCATCTTTTTTTTAGTTCGTTCAGCAAACATAAGAAAGCAACCATCTTCATTTTTTTCTTTCAAAGTCTAAACTCAAGTTCAAACAAAAACAAACAAGAACAGCAAGTATTCAAGGGCAGATTCAACTGCAGTTTTCTCAAACATTCTGTTCAAAGATTTTCAGGTGAGTAATCGTATCATCTTAGGAATTTAAATCTCCATAATTGGTTCATGAAAATCTTATATTTGTTGTATATTGTAAAACAAAGTTGTTCTGTGATGTTTGCTGATTTCTGGAACCTCTACTATACGATGTTCTTCAGTATTTTCAAGTCTCTGAGTCAAGAGAAGTAGAGAAAGATTTATACTCTTCATATAAAAACATTTAAAACTTAGGATTTGAACTAAATAAGTGGTTTAAAACTTAAACCCATAATCTGGAAAATTTTCTAAAGGTGGACAGTGAATATAAATACTGTAAATTCAAAATTTACAGTAAAAAAGCAAATCAATGTGAAAAATTCGAATATCTTAAATTGTTGATTTGATTTCATTTCTTGAATAAACATACGAAGGTATGATTTTTAAAACCAAAATGAATATTTTTAGTTTAGTGATTCACGAGCAGTATGTTTTTGAACAAAAATTGTATTCTTACCCACTTCTAGTGACCGAATCATTAATAAATATTGAAATTGGTTTTGAAGCATGTTTGAATATCTACGATGTTGGAAAAATTGTTGAATAATTTATCAAATACGAGAATTGGTCGAACGAGATGGAATTAGGGTTGGGTTTCAAGTTTTTGGTCGTGACAGAATCGTGCGTGTTTGTCTTCTATGTATGATCGAGTGTCACGAAGTTCATGGAAGTGGAAGAGGAATGTGCTGTCGTGGTGTGGCCGAAGCTTGAGGGACTCCGGTGGTCTGTATGGCGATGACGAGGCGTGCTGCTGAGGGAATGTTGGTTACAGTTTTTAGAGCAAATGCCTAAATTTCGATTCGAAGAGTTTGAAGGCGATTCGTGTTGGGTATTCGAGTTTGTGGGTGATTTGTGGTTTGCCTGAAGTGTCGGAGTTCACCGGAATTGGATGGCGCCTCCGTGCACGTGTACGGCGGTGAGTGTGTCAGCATTTGTGAAGAGGAGACGGTCTCGTGTCGCTACTCGAGGAATAGAGTCGATTACTTAGGGTTATACTCGAGTTCGAATGAATAGCCTGATGCGTGAATTTATATCTTAGGTAAAACTTAAAATTCAGGGGAAAAAAAAGAGGAGAAGAAGAGTTACGAGTGGGAGAGAGGCGACTCGGGAAAAACTGGTGGGAACTCGAAGTACTACTCGAGTTAATACAAGGGGAATCTCTGGTTTTTCTTCAAACTGCGGTATAAAAAAAAGAAAAAAAAATGAAGTTAAGTAAATTTGGTTTCTACAAAATTTAAGCATTGTAAACTTAAGAAGTGTTTGGCAAGTTAAGTTAAAACCTTAATACAAGTTAATTATTTTAGTTCAGTATAAAGTTAATTAACAATTAAGTTTGTGGTTAGTAATAAATTTATTTCCTAAGTTTAAAGGAGCTTACTTTAAAATGTAAATAATTAATGTTAATTAAATTGAATAATTAACATTAATGAATTATTTTAGAAAGTAATTAAGAATAATTAAATTATAATTGTAATTAGAGTTGGATTAATTAATGATTAATTGATAGATAAATTTGTAATTAACTACTTAAGGTTAATTAACGAATGATTAGCAGTTAAGTAATTAAGTAATTTAATTAACTAATGATCAATTAACTGGTAACTAAGGAATACTTAATTGGTAATTAAGTTGTGTTAATCAATAATTAAGGTTTATTAATTAATGGTTAAAGAATAAATAATCTGCAATTAAGATTTAATAATTGGGTTTAGGGTAATTAAGGGATGGATTACCCGATTGGAATTAATTTGTTAATTAATTAAAGGAAATCTCTTGATAATTAATTAAATATAAATATTTGATGAGATTTAGTGAAGCAATTCATAATTACAGGATGTAATAAATTAAAAGGAATTATTTAATGGGAAGAAATAAAAGGGTAATTACTTAGTAGAAGTAATTAAGGTAATTAATCAAAAGGGATTAATAATTAAGTGAGAGGTTAATTACTTAAGTAAGTAATTACAGAAGAGTAACTACTATTATGAGTAATTGGGGTTGATTAATGAATGCAATTAATTAAGGATAATCATTCATGAAATGTGATTAAGTATAATGATTTAATGGAAGTAATTAGATAATGATGATAATCTTAATGTAATTAAAGGTGAACGATTATGGGATGGTAAATCAATTGAGTTGTAATTAATAAGCAGGACTTAAAGGTAATTGATTTAATTCAATTATGGTTAATTAGATTTATTCGAGATGTCGTGATTGATGATTTTGCTTATGTACGATAAGTGATTGTTTATATGCCCCGAATTGATTGATACCCTGATATGAAATGGTTCGTGATATGATGTGTTTGGGTGGGCAATAATAATACGGTTATTTATCAATAATGAATTGCTGAGTAAATGTGACATCTTTAATTTTAAGTTGAAGTGCATTTCACTTTAATAATTTGTGTTATGATGAGCTGAATTCGAAGAGACTGGAGTCGGGTATTAGTTAATACCCGAAACCACTTCGATTCTTTATAAATTGGTTCGTGAAATCAATAGGGTGTAATGGAATGATTTAGGTGAATCAGACCATATGAGCTAAGTTATGGCACCTGGAGATTGATGTGTGAAACGACTTGTGAAGTTGTAAATTGATATAAGTACCCCGGGTTTATATGGGTTGTATACTTTTGTATTCCATATTAGATGGGTTTACTCACGCTGGTTTCCAGCCTGACCCGGGTGTTACTTTGATGTAATGCTCGGTTCAGACCGAGTATTACAGATTTTCGGGTAAGGACGTTCTGGAGCTCAAGGGGCAAGCTGGGTGGCAGGAACGTGTAGAGTATTTCTGATGTATTATATTATTGTAAATCTGAGACATGTTGATTTGTATATGTCCACTGTCTGTATTTGTGTAACTCTGATGTATTAAAATAAATTGACAGATATAATATTCTTTGTAAACAGTTATTATTTATTTATCATATTTTATTCGCTGCGAATGTGAGATGTTGGAGTTTTCTGTTTTACTATTTCTTATATCTCTTTCTTCTTTCTTTCTAACTATCTGGGATTTTCGGGTTCGAAAATTCCGGGTTGTTACAACCAAACATTTCTATTTCTTTGAAAGGGAAAACATTTCATAACCTTTCAACTTGAAAACCAATTTTCAAAACAATCCATTAAATTGAAGTGACCAAATATTACCGCTAAACACCTTATAGTCAAATTGTGAAATAAATCACAATGTGTTAGCCTACAATTATTTTCTATCTTGCCCATGCATATGGATAATAAATTGCTCATAAACTGGTCGAGCAAAGTCAACAATCAATAATAATAATCAGTGCTCATAAACTGGTCGAGCAAAGTCAAGAATCAATAAATTATAATCAGTGCTCATAAACTGGTCGAGCCTAATTCAAACAATCAATCAATGAAATAAACGCAATAATAAATGGTAATTCAATGCTTCATTCTATAACACATTTTATTTTATCTTGAGTTAAAACAATGTGATATTTATTTTGAAGCATTCGGGCTTTCCCTTCGACATGTTTCGTCCCTTGCCTAAGTCTCCTTGGATCTCACAAACGAAACACATGTACTAGTCGTTTCAGCATACCCCATTAAGTATTTAACTTCAAAATTTTAAATTACTTAATTGACCATCCAAACATAATATTGAGCAAGGAAATCAAACCATTGTTCTAGGAAACAAAATAAACAAGCATTTAACAAGGGTTTTCAAACAACTTAACACTTAAAGTTTTTTCAATATAGCAATGGTTTTAATGAACATAAAATAAGAAAAAACTTACTTTGAATTCCACTCCGTCAAACTTTAAGGCAAGGAACTTAAGATCTAACACACACTTCCTACCATACTTCGGAACCAAATGAATATAAGCTCGAATTCCTCCTTCCTAGTGCTTGGCCAAGGCTTGAGATGGAAGTTGGCCGAAAGTATAAAGAAGAAGTGATGGAGCTTTGAACTTGAATTCTCAAAATTAGACCCGAAAAGTAGGTCATATTCTCTCTTGTTTTTGACTCTTTTACTCTCAAAATTTGAAAAACTTGTTAACATAAAAGTTGTTGAAAATTATTTTCTATTGAATTAAAAAAAGAATCACTTGATTTTGGTTAATTTTGAGGAATATATGGTCGAAAGAAAAAGAGCTATTCTTGGATTCACAAAAATAAAGCCCGAAAATGCACTTCAAAGAATTGAGTTTCAGGTATTGTAAACCTAAAAATGATAAAAGAAATCAACACAAAAGTTGTAGCCACTAAAATTTTATATGGTTTTAAAAAAATAATTCCTTAATTTGGATCTGTCATGATTAAGTTATGATCAAAACAAATTGGCTTATTCTCTGGCTTAAAAACTGGGCCAGAAAATGAACTGGAAATAAATGTATTTTTGACATAGTTATCTTTAGAATTTAACAAAGTGCTCAACATGGAAGTTGTAGCCACTGGAAAATTACATGATTTAAAAAAAGAATTTTGTATTTTAATTCGGTTTTGAAGAAGTTATGGCCGAGAGAAGAAGAGGTAAAATATGAAGAAAAGAGGAGTTTGATTTGAAAAGAATAGACATTGATTTCTTTTGAATATTTTGTAAATATTTTGACATTATTTCTTTCTAATTTTTTTATATGGCATGGAAGCCATTAAACAGAAGAGGAAGAAGATGAAGAAGCTTGAGAAAAGAAGAAGAAGAAAATGTGAATGAAAGTAAAGAAGGAGGTGGATATTTATAGAAAAAGAAAGAAAGTGTTAATTTACCAAAATAACCTCTTACCAAATTACCAAACTAACCTTACTTCAACTTAAAGCAATCTTCACTTTTTCAATACTTAACATCATCCTTTCACTTCTTACTTTATGTCTTAGTCACTTAAAAATTAAGTAAAGAATATCATAATTATGTTGGCTTTGATTTGATGTGATTTGATGTTTACTTTTCTTACTTTTGTTAATTCTTACTTACTTTTACTAATGACTTCTAGAAGTTTTCTAATATTATTTAGTAAAAGTAAACATGTTTAATGAATTAATTAATACTTACACTATTTGAATATATGTTTCTATATAAGAAAATAAAGGTGCGACGACGTTGCGACAACTTTTAATCGACAAAATGTTTTACGGTCACATTTTAACGTTTTAGTTAAACTATTTATTTATGTAAACCAAATTTAAAAATAAATTTGTATAATGCTATTTAAAAATATAAACGATCATAAATTAATTAAGATAATTTATTTAACCATCGAAACATACTTTTCTGAAATCAGCATTTTGTCACATTTGTCGATATAGACAAATGTTACTATTTTTATATTTTTTTCTACTTCCAAATCCTATCTAATATTATTTAAATCATTAAAACTTTTATACTTTATATTTAAAATCACTCTAAATAATATATTTTAAAGCGGTCAAATTCTGGGTCGTTACATACGTGCTGCAAACATTTTTTTCAAATTTTGAAATGAAGTGTCAATTCATTGCAACTCTTCATGAAGGGACATATTTGATTATACACTATATATAAGGGGTTTCAAACGAATTTATTAGTAGTTACTATCTTATTTTCTTCCCTCCTCTTACTCTCTTGAAAACTACGTTGAAATTATATTCTTTTCTCTTCAAAATCAAATAGAATCAATTCAAACTTCTTTATATTGATTCATTATTGCTTTTCTACTATTTTGAAGTCATCTTTCTCTCAAATCAAAGATCAAAGTGTTTTCCAAGAGGCTATAGGATCCATTGTTTCCAAAGTTTAAGAAATTATCTTTGGAAAAACCATTAAACTCTATTTGTATTTGCTTCGGTGTGATTGTAGCCCATTCAAATCAATTGAGTGTGCTTGGTAGTCTGGAAATCCAAGTGGGTGTGCTGCTCGTCGAAATCAATAGGTGTACCCTGAGGCTAGAAAATCAAAAGTCTATATCTCGTAGCCTTAGAATCGAGATTTTAATTGGGTTTTCCTTTTGCCCATTTAAAGATTGGCATTTGAAAAGAAATTTATACGAGACTAAATGTAGGAGAAATCTAAACCAGTATCAAATCGCAAGTATCATCTCTCTAATTTTGTACTATACTTTATTGATTTTAATTTTATTTGTAATTGCATCCGTGATTGATTGTTGATATATTTCTTTATTTAAAATCTATGATTTAATATTAAATTTGAAAGAAATTTAAAATAATATACAAAAGTTAGAAAACACTATTCACCCTCCTCTATTGTTTAATTAGTCTTAAGCTCCATAATTCTGCAACCCACATTTGGTATCGGCGCATTAGGTTTTCAGAAAACTCGTAAATTGATTTTTAGAAAAAAATTAACAGCTAACAACACTATTAGTACACTCGTTAATACTTTTATCGAAGGACAATCTACTGGTGGACCCCTACTTTTTAATGGCAGTAATTACACTTATTGGTCATGTAGAATAAAAAATATTTACAGTATAATAGCTAGATATTTGGAATGTTACATAAAATAAGTATGCTAAACCACAGACAAACTTTGCACAATGGACTGCTGACCAAAAGACACTAGCATAGAATAATTCTAAATTCATGAATATTTTGTTTTGTTCAATAGGAAAAAATGAATTTAATAGAGTCTCTATTTATAAGTATGCATATGAAATTTTGAGAATGCTGCAATTTACACATGAGGGCACTAGTAAAGTTAACCGAAATTTCCATGCTTAATAATCAGTTTCAATTGTTTAAAATGAATCCAAATGGGTCAATTGCTGATGTGTACTGTAGATTTCAAGATATAGTGCATTCACTAGTAGCATCAGGTAAAAACTTTTCTAAAGAGGAGCAAGTTAGAAAAATCCTTAATTCACTATCTTCGGAATGGGATCAAAAGGCACTAGCAATAGAAGAGGCTAATTATATTAGTACACTGAAAATTAAAGAGTTGATGGGCAATTTAATTTCCTATGAAGCACAACTGTAGAGTAGAAGAGAAGCAAGGCAACAGAAAAGAAATCCATCGCTTCCAATGTAATAACTGACGATTAGGAATCGGATGATGACAATAACGAGGAAATTACTTTCATGATCTGAAATTTCAAAAAGTTCCTAAAGTATAGAAAGATGAAAATCTTTTGGAAACCTGAAAAACAAAATTCCTAGAACTACAGCTGCAACCAGAAGCTTCAACTAGGATAAACCCAGCCATTTTCAAAGAGACTTCTCACATCATTATAAATTAAAGATCTCATCAGTTACTAATTCATCCAAAAAAGAAAAAGAGATTACATAGCAACATTAAATGATTCAAATACTTTCTCAAGCGACAATGAACCAGATTCTGAGAATGTGGATATGTTTTCCACAGCAATAACAAACTAGTCGGAACTGATCGACAAGAAATGAAAAAAATATCTTTTATTTAATAATTTTTATTTCATTTTGGTTGATTTTGAATTTTATGAATAACCTATAGAATAATAATAATAATAATAAAAATGGTTGAATATAAGTATATATGTAGGAATATTTTATAAAGTTTTATATTTGAAAATTACGACATATATGTCAACATACATGAAGCATATATGTTGACATACATGCCAAAATATTGAAAATTGAAATTTCATTCAAAATTCAAAGAGAATAATCAGCTCGGCTCCATTGTACATTGGGAGACGATTTTCCCTAACTCACAACACCCATTTGTTTGTTTAAACAAGTGGGAAGGGAAAATAACGTCTTAAGAAAAGCATCGTCGATGTGCCTTTGAGCGATCTCTAATGATTTGATTTTACCACCGCTTCTCCACTTCACCAAAAATCTAGAAATATGTACACCAATAATCTTAGTATGTACTAACCTCCACTGTTTCTTTAACAGATGGATTCAGTGAAATAAATGTGTTTCGTAGAACATCGCATCGTGGACAAATACTTTGGAATGATCATTCGCAAGCTTGTGGAAATTCATCGTCATATACATCTTTTTAAGCCTATCTAGCTTTTTCCTTATAATATCTGGCTTTGTATTTCTTAATATTGCATGCTTTTAGTTTAAGTTCATGTATTTTTTCTTTTAAATCTATGTACCTTTCAATTTTAAGTAATGAAATAGATTTCTTACTCTCTTATATAGTTTATTAGTCTCTGGAAGTTATAAATATATAATGGTATAAGATTAAAAAAAACTTTAACAAACACACTAGTTTTTGAAATTTCAGGTATGTATGTCGACATCCATACAATAGATATGTCAACACATAATAGCTAGTTGGCAAATTTTTTAAATTTCAATATTAAAACAACTACCACCTATTCAATCATTCCGAACGACTTTTTACAGTAATATAAGCCTATTTCTTTCAAAAAACTTACTCATCATTTTATTCTATACTCTATTTTCATTCTCAGCCATTTTTTACAATTTTACACACCATAAATTATGTGAAAACCTTTAACAAACTCCTCGATCTTTCAACCATATTCTCTCTTTTATCTTAAGAAATCAAAGGCATTTAGAGTTAAGTCAAATGCAAATGATCAAGTAACAAGAAAAGCGTTTTGATGCCCTTCGGTGGATGATATCTTCATTAATCAAAGATGGCCATCCAACAACCCAGAGTGCACTATTAACGAGGATAATGAAGATTGAGATGCCATCAAAGCATATCAAATCTTTAGGTCTGACGGTTGGATTGAAGTTCCATGAAACTTCAAGTTATTAGGTTTGGATTTGATATGTATGCATGTGTTATTCTTATATTATTAGGATTTGATTTGATTTTGTTCAATGTGTACATTGGAATTCTATTTGTTTTACCTGGTTTGGATTGTTTAGAATTGACATTTGAATTTGTGTGTGTTTTGAATGTTTGATTGATTAAATGATATGTATAAGATTGATTTAAAAATAAAAATAGGTTGTGTTAAATTATTACATCATACGTTATGTCTAATATACCTAATCATTTTGGTACTTAGTTATTGATTTTGACTCTATAGTTTCTAAGTCTTCAATTTATGGGAAGTCTTATTAGTTTTTACCCATTTTTTCAAAGAGGGAGAAAAAAATATATGCAAATGCATATATTCAGGGGAAGTTATCTAACTCAAGGGGAGTTATATCATGTTACATATACATAAATAATTAATGGTTTTCATCATCAAAATGGTGGAGATTGTTACAGGTGTTGAATCGAAGACTGTACAGTTTAAAGACTCAAAAAATGAACAAAAAGACTCACGAGTATAAACACCAAGATATAGATATATCAATATCATAATATATTGTATAGAGTCTTAGAATTTTGTAATAATCCCTAGTAGCGACCTTTGATCTCTTTCTCCTATTTTCTTATCTTTTATATTTTCAAACAAAATAAATTTTCAAATTATATTTAAAAATATTTTATCAAAATTTTTTAAAGATCAAAATGTTTATAAATTATGTTATAATCTTCTATGAAGTATCAAATTATTTTATGAAGTATATGGTTTTCAAAACATTTGTAAGAGAGATAAGTTTTTAAATTTTTCATGTATATGTTGACAAACATGAAACGGATGCGTCGACATACATGCCGCAAAATAGTTTTTCAAATTTTTAAATGAAGTGACTATTTATCGCAACTCTTCACGAACGGACACAACTGTTTATACACTATATATATGAGGTTTCAAACGTATTTTTTAACAGTTATTATCTTATTTCATTCCCTCCTCTTAGTCTCTTGAAAACTCCACTGAAATTATACTCAATAGAGATGGCCAAATGAATAACAAGTTTTGTTTAACCAAAAGAGGAATATTTTGGCAATGATATGCCAAAGAGATGATTTCAAAACTGGATATGCCCAACCGAACGCAGTTGTAAGGCCTCGATTAAGCATCAATCCCTATCTTCACTAAACAATAACTTTGGCATCAATCTCTAAACGCCCGTTATCGATCAGGCCTGTCTTTGGGTTTGATCACTGCAGTCATCGACCATCCTCACTTATCCTTGGCTAGGCGTGTCTTGCCAGGTTACAAGTGTGGTCATCCTTGCAAAAGATTTTATTATACATCGGTTCCTATCTTTGGGTCTTGGCGTCCTAGATGCCTATCTCAGGCATCGGCCCTTGACCTTACTTGTCTTTAAGTATTAGTAAAAGATCAAATGTATAAGGCAAATCATTCAATCGGTCCCACTATAATTATACTCCTTTAATCCAATCATGGATCAAATGAGTCCAGTGATACCTATCTTCGGGTACATGCTTGCACTACTAATCAATAGACAGAGATAAATCATTAGGGTTTAAAGAGAATAGCATTTTGAACCTACAGCAAGTTCACCCTAAAAGAAAATGAAACTTTAGCACCATTACCAAAAGTAGAGGATGCCCAACTTCTTAACTTTCCTTTGAGATTCTTCAACTTGACCTGCAAAACAAACAAAGGGTTTCCATATACTTGGTTTTTCCAACTAGCAAAGATAATATTAAAAACTAAGGATGATCGGTCCAATTACTATAAAATGAAAAAGTGCGATGGCTTCTTATTCCATCCTTACCCAATGCAGAATAAAAGGAGAATGGTCGGATAATGAAGGATGGGGAATGTAGGTAATAAGATTAGGCTAAAGAGATAGGGAAGAGAGGTTCTGATAATCATTGTCAAGTCTACAAAGAGTTCAAACATCGGTTCTACTACTATTGTTCCGAGTGAACAGCATCCAGTAGAAGAAATAAGAATTAGATTAGAAGCAAATATTGCATTATTCAATGGTCTAGTGTGTTGCATTAAAAGAGGAATACAACCACTTTTATCACAAGAGAACTGCATACAGTTCCAAACTCCTAGGCAGGTCCAAGGAGCATTTGAAGGTTGTAAGTAAGGAAGATAATCAAGCAAATTTTTTTTATGATCACTATTGTTCTCAACATATATATAAGGAAAAAAGAACGATTTGAGTGGATATAGATAATTTTTGAGTGAATAAACTGCCTATGAACAACCATGGAAACAAGAGAGAAGAGAAGGGCATTCCACAAAATAAGTAATCTTCCAAATGAGGATTGAGACAATTTTTGGAGGATATTCCAGTCAGAGTTAATTATGGAGGTAGCATTACAATTGGTATGATGATTTAACTTGGTTTCAGCAAAAATCATCAATTGAATATTGTGAGACAAGATAAGAT
This sequence comes from Allium cepa, assembly GCA_030765085.1. Classification (NCBI taxonomy): domain Eukaryota; kingdom Viridiplantae; phylum Streptophyta; class Magnoliopsida; order Asparagales; family Amaryllidaceae; genus Allium; species Allium cepa. Next base: position 26,506,967 of record CM060932.1, read on the forward strand.
TCTTAACTTTAAGTTGCTTGATAATGGAATTAGCACCCTAGATATTCCAATATTCTATTTTTCTATCATTAAAACAATTGTGAGGATGTGGACCTGGTTCAAACACTGGACAAAGGTAGCATATCATTTGCAGGAAGCGCAATAGATGTTTTTTCAATGGAGAATTCATTCCCATTGTGAAGATCAGCTAGAGGAGAACGCCGAGTGAAAAGTTTCTTAGGCCCACCCCTCTTTTTCTTAGATGAACGTGGTTGTAGGAACAGAGGAAGTACAAATGGAAGGAAAAATATCTTCAGGAAATTTGAGAGATAGATAAGAGCTTTTTAGAAGAGGAGAATCATGCAAAGATTCAAAAGAAATTTAGAATTAGAAGATACAACGGGTTATGATAAAATTAGGTAAAGGGTCAAGGATGGAGAGGGAAATTAATAAGGAAATTAGAAGGATGATTGGAGGAAATGTGCGCAGCATTATGCATATCGGTGCACAACAAGGAGTTTCGAATAGAAGAGTCATTAGAATTAGGAAGAGTGACAATGTTAGAACTAGTGGAGAGAACAATATAACTAGAATTATGAGAAGATGAAGAAATCAGATCAAAGCCAGAGTTATCATCATCCAAATCATCTAATAATGCAATGGAATTTGGAGAGAGGATGGTAGAGGAATATTTTTGAACAGATATGTGGTTTTCAAAAACAGATTTAGCATCAGAAGAGCTTGGTGCACCAAGCACACCTGAGTTAACCATTTCTTTGCCTTTTGATACATTAAAATCTTCACTGTTCGAGTTCGGTGCACCATTCTCGCATGAGGAATCCAAATTTTTGCTAGAGAGAGCTTAATTTTTACAATATCAAAAGATTTATTTACATCAAATTCCATGTTACTGTCAGCACAAACATTTCCATTATTCTGGAAAGGTGGATCAGGGTTTAAATCACATCTATTGATTGGTAATACCAATCCCTCCTCAATATTTAATATTTTTCCCTGAAACCACTTTAGCTTTCCTCCAAAAAAAATTAATAGGGTTTCAGTTGTCTCTTAATTTCAGTAAATTTAGTATTTTCACCATTAACATGAGTAGAAACATCCACATCACTTCCACTGTTAAATTTTCCTTTACCTTGAGCATTGTCAATTTGATTATCATTCACATCATTTTGAACTACAACTTTTGAACTGATAAACTCACATTGAAGGGTAGAATGCCAAAAAAACTTACAATGAGTACATATAGAAGGCCTCTAACAGTATTCAACTAAGACATTGTGACAAGAATCATCGCCAACTGAAATAAAATCAAGGAGTTCATTGTTAGGGGTTACTTATATTATACACTTAGCATATTCAAATCTTTTCATTTTTTCAGTATTCTCATCATAACACACAAGCTTACCTAAATGGCAAGCAATCCAATTAATGCCAAGGAGTGTCCATGTCAATAAGGGAATTCTGGAAAATGAACCCAAACTAGCACACTTTTGAGCGATGATCGAGCAGAGCCAAAACTTAGCTTCCAAGACAAGACAATGAACATTTGACCCATAATAAACATAGGATGATTTTTAGGACATTCATCTTGAATTCCAAGATGAGAGTTCATGTCATTAAGGGAATTCTATAAAGATGAACCATAACTGGCACACTTTTGATCGATGATTGAGCGGAGCCAAAACTTGGATTCCAAGATGAGACAATGAACATTTGACCCTTAATAAACATAGGATCTTTTAAGGAATTCAGATTATCCTCTTGGCATGAAAATTTAATGTAATAGTTATGTTTATTAGGTAGAATCTTATATGTTCCTATAAGTTTCCATGCCTTATCCAAATGAGCTTTAACAGCCATATAGTTTACAGTTCCATCAGAAAAAAAATCCTACTAAAGAATCTGACCATGACTTGATACCTTCACTCATGTAATGATTTTTGAATTATATATATATATATGTATGTATGTATGTATGTATGTATATATGTATGTATGTATTTACAAAAAAAAAATATTATTTTGAATTTGAAAATACTAGATTTTCATTTTTTAGCTCTAGACTAGATCTCAATTTTTAGTTTTTAATGTAATAATTGAATTTGAAAATCTTAAATTCTTTATATTAAATTTATAATTATTTTATAAACAATATATATACATATTTATCGATAGAACATGTGCATTTCGAGGGGCTAACATGTCTATTGCGGTGTAAATCCTAGAATCTATAATTGAGCATGTCAAACCATGTACACCTTTCATGCTACACATGCACATTCATAGCTATATGTATACGACATACATATTATATTATATAATACAAATTTAAAATAAATAATACTTTATTTAAAAATTAAATAAAACATTGATTTTATTCAAAACAAATTTAGATAAGATCAAAATAAATTTAGACTTCATAGGCCCAATAAAGATCCAATAATGGAGTTTTTTATTTTGAAATTTACCCATTTGCCTCACTGCGTGCTAGCCCAGTTTCTATAGGCATCGCTATGGATGAAGTGACGTTGTCATTTCCTTATCTATATCATCATTTATTGCAGCCAATAGAGGGATTTTTGCTTGAATTCATGGCCTGTTACTCTTTATACCTTCCTTAGTTTGAATTCCATGCCCTCTCGAGTGAAACACAGGGTGGAAGTCGAAGCTAACATCGATGCAACCACAAGTTCACCTTTGTTCAATCATTCCTTAGTGTTAACTTTGGTTTTCTCTTGCCACGCCTTTTATTTTCTCAGTTTATCTTGATGAAGGCATCGAGTTATAACGTACACTAAGTATACAAAAATCCTTATTGAGTCGTGGTAGGTCATGAATAAAGAAGTAAGTTTTGACGGGACAGTTTTTGGGAACAGTCACATCGAACGCACTTTGACATGCAACTGCTCTTCCCATATAGCATTCCATATCATTTCATAAACCTTTGTTTCGGAAAAGAAGGCTCCATGTCACTCTGGACAGTGGTTCCACTATCGTTCACTTTGTGATAATAAGCAAGATCTGACACACAATCTACCGTGTAATGGAGCTCGTTTGCGAGCACGAGCGGGCTATCTGCACAGAGTGTTTTATACATTTTTCTCTAGATATAGGACGAATATTGCACAGGTTGACACTTCACACCATCTTAGTTGACATTTAGAATTCGATTGGTCAACACACATCGACGGTCGTTGGATTTTGTACACCGACCATTCGAGCATTTATAAAAATAAAATTTCAAAATAAAACAAACCTGACCGTGTTCATTGTCAACCTTTCCAGTATAGAATGACTTGTCAATCACCACATTTCAAAGTAACTTCTAAACGTTCAAATCCTTTGGAAGTTGGCACTTCTAATTCTCAAGCTTCTACATCTATCCATCCAGAGCCAGACGTTCAATTACGACCGAACCTCTAAGATAATTAGTTCCAATTACACCTCTTTGAAACTAGCCTGCTTCACTGAATGAACAACCTAGATTGAGGGTTTTGAATGACATATTGGATCAAACGCCATTTTTATCAATTGGAGATCAACTTTGGATGATCCGCTACCGCCATAAAATCCTAGAAAATGATGTACTTCTTCCAACGATTGATCAGTGGGCTCACAATCATCCTTAGGGTTCACTGGTTGCAATAGGTACATGTGCATGGGTGGAGTCATTCCTTCTTTCAACATAGGTTTGTAAACGGATACTTTTAGATACATACATTTCCTTGTCTGCATCCGCATTCGAAATCATTTTTGGATATCAAATATTTGCATCCACGAATACGGACGAATATCAAATAATTATCCTATCCTCTAATGATCGATAAATCGAGAAATATAAATGAAAATTTTGGTTTAGCATTTTTTTCAATCCCATCAATTATAGAAGTGTAAAAAATAAATAAATGGAATGATAATAAATAGTTTTGAGCAATTAAATGCACTAAATTCGTATAATACAAACTATGAGCTTAATAAAAAGATAATTTCTTGCAAGCGTTGTACTAAAATACACAAAATATTGCCAATAGTCTTTAAAAAAACTCAATAGATAATTCCGAATGAGGATATATTCGTATCTACATTTTTCAAATATCAGATATTTATCTGCTTTTCGAATATGGATGCAGAAAGATTTTGGATATTTTAGGTATCCATTAACGGACCTATTTCAACGAGTTTCTTAGATTCATTTTACATGAAATTGGGTTGGTTCCAATTCAAGAGCACCCTAATGGATATACCCTCCTCAATTCTAAGTACTTCTACTTATGATGCAGCTTCAATGGTCGTCAACCTTTACAGATTGTTGCACCTTCTAAACTTCAAGAAGAGGGCCTACTCACCTTCTTTATTTATTATCGAAGCCTGGTACCACTGCAAGGTCATCAAAGCTCTCCGTAACAAATGCTCGATTTTAAGAGCAAGTACTTCTTTGTCTATTGTACCTTCGCATTAACCGACTCTGCGATGTAAGGCTTCTTTGATAACACTCTTTTCCTCACTTTGATTCTCTCGGTCGGACCATATAATTTCTTCTTCATTCTCTCCATAGAATTTTTCGAGCGAGATGTCAGCAACGTACACTCTCAGACCTTGGGAACCTTAAAAAGAATTGACATATGACATCGCACCACTACCTATCTCCTCATAAACAAGAGACTTCATTAATATGACCTTTACATCCTAAATGATTTGTCGTTCTTCTTGAGCTTCCACTTCGGTCACTGCCTCCAATCATGACTCTGAGGACATCAGGTCGAGGGGGTGATAAAGTCCCTGTGGGTGAAGCAAATATTAATGAATGCCAAGATAGAACTATGGAGAAGTACATCATCAAGGAAGAATGCGAAGAGAGGAGGAAGAGGGAAGAAGGATGGAAAGAGTGGAAGAAAGGGAAAAAGAGGAAGAAGAAGGTGAAGGCAAGGAGGAAAATAAAGATGATGATAATGAAGATTTTGATGTGAACGAGTCATGTGGGGAGACCTCCCTCGAGGGCATAAAAGTTCCTACTTCGTCTCGGCGAAAGGGATTAGTTGTTAAATCCTCTCAGCAACATTTTAGTCCAAGTTCAACAACATCTACTGAAGCGACTCCTTGTGCTAGATCTTTAGAAAACATTTTTGGCTTTTTAAGCTATTTGCACATCCTGATCGATGATGCTCTCAAAGAATATCCTTTGGGTTTTAGTTTTCCATTTAAGGATCTCCTAGCCGAGGGAGATGAAACCCTGTCTTTGCAACCCTCCTAACTCAGTCCGTAGAGCATACAGAAATATTAGCACTTCAAATACTTCTAAGCTCACGAACACCCATATCTTGTGTTTGCCTTTACTTTGGTCTATTTTTACTGATACATCTCGTTTTTCTTTGTTTCAGGTGCGATGGAAAGAGACCGCTTTCACTGTCTTCGCTCAAACATTAGCGAGCATCGAGGAACCACCCTAGAACCTTATCTTCACCGGTCTTCTTTGCATCGAGAAACCGAGGGAGAAAGGCTAAAAGGGAAGGAGAGGGAGTACCTTGAGGAAAAAGATAGGCAGAAACATCGAGCTAATGAGAGAGAACATCGTGATTAAGGAAAAGACACCGTGACTCACATAACCATTAAGATCCTACTAGTATAGACCCATGCTTCACATACGGGCTGTTTGTATTGTTGTATACGTTGATATTTTGTTTGAGTGCAAACATGTAAACGGAAAGCAAGGGCATTTTTGGAATTTTGAAAAGACACCAAGTAAATTAGTTCAACCAATTTTCTTTATTAGTAGTAGAGATAATTTCTCTCATCCCCTTCCTCACTCCTAACAGCTTCCCAGATCCGATGTTCGGTCACTACTGTACCAACCTCACAAAAATATATTAAGGTCTCTAATTGTCTTGCTCCACCACCACCGCCCCCTTTCAGGTTCATCCATGGTTGACAACTAAAATGAAGTTTCCTTTCCTAGCCTTTACCCGATTAGGGTGAAGTTCAACCACAACATCAAGGATATCCCACACAAGGAGGCCAACCGTAGAGTTGGAGGGGTTATCGAACTTGTCGACCATCTTCATGAATGGAGGAAACTAGATTTTTCCGTCTACGACATTAATAGAATTAATTAGACTGACATCCAGTCATTTGAATAAGAGTGAAAAATCCATGATAGGACAACAGCTAACTATAAAACCATGTTGACCGAGCCAAATAAACAAAGAGATAATGCTTGAATATCAATTGAGAACTCTAAAGAAATAATCGAGGAGATGTCTCATGTAGACACTCAGGCCCTTCTAGTTGTGAACAATCGAGTTAAAAAAGCTCATCGAGAAAGCAGTAAGCTTACAGTTTAGGTCGAGGCCAAGAAAAAGGTGCTTTAAGAAAAAGAGTTGGCACTTCGAGCCAAGGAGTTGGCACTTCATTCCAATGATTTGGCACTTCAAACATTCAAAGTTAAAGTTGAGAGATTCAAGGCTAGTGCAAAGGCCGAGATAGTGGTGAAAATAAAAGCTTAGGTTGACCATGTCAGGCCAATAAGCGAACTTAATGAGCTTATAGACCGAACTGCAAAAGAGAAGGAAGATAAGGACTCCACCCTTTATCAATTCCTTGCACATGTTACCGAAGATATAACCTGAAGTGGTTGGGAGACAGTTATCCTTTCACCTTGGCAGATTTCCGGGAAGAAATCATGCGTTATGCAGCTACGTTAGGCGAAGGCCTAATAGAAGGTAAACTAAAAGCCAATTTTCTGGGCGCAAATGACATTATAGCCTTGGAAAAAGGTAACGTGATCCTAGCTAAATAGGATGTGGTTGCAATCAAGTCACTCATGGGGGCTCCCGTCAATCCTATGCATGAATCGAGCAAAACCATCAACTCCTCAATCAAAAGTACCTACAATGAAAATTCCAATTTCTACGTGGGCCAACACGGTAGCCATCATTATTATGAATACTGCTTCTACTGCCATGACCACTTAAGAGCCTTACATTCCTCTTCCTATTTCTCAACCCATCCAGCCATTTATTGAAGAAGTTGACATTGCTAAGTCTCCCATCTAAGGAGGTTCTCCAGAAGAAGATATTTCTCCCGTCTTCTTCATATTCGAGAAGCTTCAATTCTTGCTTGAGGTTGTCGCCAACCTTTGTTTCACTGTTTGTGAACTTATAGATCATCAGGCGCTTCTTCCTCTACTACCAACAACTCAGGGCTTGGATCCTTGTGTTATCTCAACTACGTCGACATCCGTCACTTCAAAGCAATCGTCCCAAATCTTTCTTCCGTCTCTTGCCTCGGTCCCAATTCAAAAAAAAAGGGCTTTACAAGGCTTGGAGGATGTCAACCAATCTTTGGAGGAAGGTGTTACAATTACAGATGAAAAAGACCCAGATGATCACAATAAAATGATTGAGAGGATGAAGGATGACTATGCGAAAATTAAAATCAACCTTGAGCCAAGAACTGAGAAGTTTTCCACAAACTCTGATAAGCCAAGTCTCATTCCCAAGCTTCCTCCCTTAAAGATAAGCCTTCGAAGAGTGTGCTGCACTGGTGGTTCCTCGTTATCCTCCGATCCTACCGCTGACAAGCCAAAAGACCCATTCAATATGATGACTGAAGAAGAGACTACACCTTCTATGGGGTGTACGCCATAAAAGGGGAAGGCTAAGGACAAGAAGGATTTGAAGAAACACCATGGGAGGATGACCGTAAGGGAAGTAATAAGTGTGGGAAGAAGAAATAGGCTTCCAGTTTAGGTCTTTTGCAAGAGCAACTTCAATGCCTTTTGATGTATTTTGTTCCTTTTCTTATATAAGCCGAGTTTGTGCAGCACCGAACCTTGCTACGCTTGAGCAAAAAGTGACTGTAGACAAGTATTGTTATCTCTACACAACCTTTGTTCGTATATACATTCGTACACTTTTATATTACTTTCTTACATACAACTGCCTGCATATATTATCTAACTACTAGCATATATAATATAGCTATTTGTAATGTGACTTATTATATTATACATGCCTTATTAATATCTCAGTTATTAATTTTGATGATAACAACCTTAATAACAACAATATACATTCATAAATTATAGATGCTAATGTTTTCCCAAGTTATATAGTCTATAGTGTAGGATATTATAAAGGTGTTGAATAGAAGACTGTATGGTATGAAGACTCAAGAAGTGGACATGAAGACTCATGAGTATAAAGAACAAGATATAAAGATATCAAGACTATAACATATTGTGTAGAGTCATATAATTTTGTTAATGTCCCCGATTGCAATCTTTGATCTCTATCTCCCATTTTCTTATCTTTTATATTTTCAAACAAAATAAATGTTCAAAATATATTTAAAAATATTTTATGAAAGCTTCTAAAGAGCAAAATGTTTATAAACAATGTTTAAAATTTTCTACAGAGTATCAAATTATTTTATAAAGTATAAAGTTTTCAAAACAAATTTAAGAGAAATAATTTTTTTAAATTTTCATGTATATGTCGACATACATGAAATGGATATGTCAACATACGTGCTGCAAAATAGTTTTTCAAATTTTTAAATGAAGTGTCTATTCCTCGCAACTCTTCATAAATGGACATATCCGATTATACACTATATATAAGGGGTTCCAAACGAATTTATTAGCAGAAACTATATTATTTTCTTCACTCCTCCTACTCTCTTGAGAACTTCATTGAAATTATTCTCTTCAAAATCAAATAGAATCAATTCAAACTTCTTTGTATTGATTCAATATTACTTTTCTTCTATTTTGAAATCATCTTTATCTCAAATCAAATATCAAAGTGTTGTCTAAGAGGCTACAGGATCCATTGTATCCAAAGTTTAAGAAATTGTCTATGGGAAAACCATTAAACTCTATTTGTATTTGCTTGGGTGTGATTGTATCATGTTTAAATCAATTGAGTGTGCTTGGTAGTCTGGAAATCTGAGTGGGTGTGCTGCCCATCCAAATCAATGGGTGTACCTTGAGGTTGGAAAATCAAAAGTCTGTGTCTCGTAGCCTCAGAATCGAGATTGTAATTGGGTTTGTCTTCTGCCTATTTAAAGATTGGCATTTGAAAAGAAATCTGTATGAAACTGAATGTATGAGAAATCTGAACCACTATAAATACAAGGTGTCATCTCTCTAAGTTTGTACTTTACTTTATTGCTTTTAATTTTATTTGTAATTGCATTTATGATTGATTGTTGATATATTTATTAATTGAAAATCTATGGTTTAATATTAAACTTGAAAGAAAATTAAAATGACATACAAAGTTAGAAGACACTATTCACCCTCCTCTAGTATTTAATTACTCTTAAGCTTCATAATTTTGCAGCCCACGTTTGGTATTAGAGCATAAAGTTTTCATAAAACTCGTAATTTGATTTTTGAAATTTTAACGGTTAAGAACACTGTTAGTACACTCTTTAATACTTTTATCGTAGGTCAATCTATTGCTAGACCCCTACTTTTTAATGGTAGTAATTACAGTTATTGGTTATGTAGAATGAAAATTATTTACAGTATTATAGCTTAGATATTTGGAATGTTACACAAAATAAGTATGTTGAACCCCAGCCAAACTTTGCACAATGGACTGCTGACCAAAAGACACTAGCATAGAATAATTATAATGCCATGAATATTTTATTTTGTTCACTGGATAAAAATGAATTTAATAGAGTCGCTATTTTTAAGTTGCATATGAAATTTGGAGAAGCTGCAAGTTACACATGAGGGCACTAGTAAAGTTGAACAAACCAAGATTTCCATGCTTAATAATTAGTTTCAATAATTTAAATTGAATCTAAATGAGTTAATTGCTGACATGTACTGTAGATTTCAAGATATAGTGCATTCACTAGTAGCATCAGGTAAAAACTTTTCTAAAGAGGACCAAGTTAGAAAAATCCTCGATTCACTCTCCTCGGAGCGGAATCAAAAGGCATTAGCAATAAAAGAGGCTAATGATATTAGTACACTAAAAATTGAAGTGTTGATAGGCAATTTAATGTCCTATGAAGCACAATTGAAGAGTAGAAGGGAAAGCAAAGCAATAAAAAAGAAATCCGTCGCTTTCAATATAATAACCGACAATCAGGAATCGGATGACGACAATGACTAGGAAATTACTTTCATCATCGGAAATTTCAGAAATTTCCTAAAGTATAGAAAGATGAAAATCTTTCGAAAACCTGAAAACAAGAGTCTACAAACTAGAGCTGCGACTAGATGCTTCAATTATGATAAACTAGGCCATTTTCAAAGAGACTGCCCACATCATAATAAATTAAAGATCTCACCAGTTACCGATTCATCCAAAAATGAAAAGGAGATTACATAGAAACATTAAATTATTCAGATACTTTCTCAAGCGACAATGTACCAGATTCTGAGAATGTGAATATGTTTTTTACAACACTAACGGACTAGTCAGAACCGATCAATAAAAAATGAAAAAATAGTACATTTTATTTAATAATTTTTATTCATTTTTGGTTGATTTTAAATTTTAGGAATAACCTATAGATTAATGATAATAATGGATGAATAAAAGTATATAAGTACATATATATGAATATTTTATAAAGTTTTAAATTTGAAAATTACATCATATATGTCGACATACATGAAGCATATATGTAGACATACATGAAGCATATATGTCGACATACATGCCAAAATATTGAAGATTGAAATTTCATTTCAAAGTTCAAAGAGAATAATCAGCTCGGCTCCATTGTACATTGGGAGACGATTTGCCTTAACTCACAGCACCCATTTGTTTGTTTAAACGAATGGGAAGGGAAAATAACGTCTTAAGAAAAGCATCATCGACGTGCCTTTGAGAGAGCTCTACATATTTGATTACTATTGTTGTGCCACTTCACCAGAAATCCAGAAATATATGCACCAATAAGCTTAGTATGTATTAACCTCCACAGTTTCTCCAATAGATGGATTGGGTGAAATAGATGTGAATCAATTTTCATAGAACACCGCATCATAGACAAATACTTTGGAAAGATCACTCGCAATCTTGGTGGAAATTCATCATCATCTACATATTTTTAAGCCTATCTAGTTGTTTCCTTATAATATCTAGTTTTGTATTGCTTAGTATTGTGTGCTTTTAGTTTAAGTTCATGTCATTTTCATGTATTTTTCTTTGAAATTTATGTACCTTTCAATTTTAAGTAATGAAATATATTTCTTACTCTCCTATATTGTTCATTAGTCTCTGGAAATTATAAATATATAAAGGTATAAGATAATAAAAAACTATAATACACTAGTTTTTGAAATTTCAGGTATGTATGTCGACATACATACAATAGATATGTCGACATATAAAAGCCAATTGGCAAAACCTTTAGTTTTCAAAATTAAAATAACTACCACCTATTCAATCATTCCAAATGACTTTTTACACCTATATAAGCCTATTTCTTTCAGAAAACCTACTCATCATTTTATTATATACTCTATTTTCATTCTCAAACATTTTTTACAAAAATTTCTTCTAAACACTATAAACTATGTGAAAACCTTGAACAAACTCCTCAATCTTTCAAGGATATTCTCTCTTTTATCTTAAGAAACCAAAGGTATTTAGAGTTAAGTCAAATGCAAATGATCAAGTAACAAGAAAAGCGTTTTGATGCCCTTCGATGGATGATATCTTCCTTAATCAAAGATGAACCATCCAACAAACTAGAGTGCACTATTAACAAGGATAATGAAGATTGAATTGCCATCGAAGCAGAACCAATCATTGGGTCCGACGGTTAGATTAAAGTTCCACAAAACTTCTAGTTATTAGGTTTGGATATGATACGTGTGTATGTGTGTATTCATATATTCTTAGGATTTGATTTGATTTAGTTAAATGTGTACATTTGAATTGGATTTGTTTATCCTGGTATGGATTGTTTAGAATTGACATTTGAATTTGTGAGTGTTTTGAATGTTTGATTGATTAAATGATATGTATAAGATTGATTTCAAATTAAAAATAGGTTATGTTATCTTATTACATCATATATCATGTTTAATATACTTAATCATTTTGGCACTTAGTTAATTATTTTGACTCTATAGTTTCTAAGCATCTGATTTAAGAGGAGTCTTCTTATTTTTTTTATCCATTTTCTCAAAGAGGGAGAAAAATATAAAATATACAAATGCATATATTCAGGGGAAGTTATCTAACTCAAGGGGAGTTATATATCATGTTTTATATACAGGAATAATTAATGGTTGTCAACATCAAAATGGGGAGATTATTAATACCTCATTTATTAATTTTGATGATAACAACCTTGATAATAACAATATACATTCATATAAAATTGGCATATTAATGTTTTTTCAAGTTATACAGTATATAGTGCAGGATATTATAAAGGTGTTGAATAGAAGACTGTACAGTTTAAAGACTCAAGAAATGGACATAAAGACCCACGAGTATAAACACCAAGATATGAAGATATAAAGACTATAATATAGTGTATAGAGTCATAAAATTTTATTAAAATCCCCGACAGAAACCTTTGATCTCTTTCTCCTATTTCCTTATCTTTTATATTTTCAAACAAAATAAAATTTCAAATTATATTTTAAAAAATATTATTAAAAAAATTTAGCGATCAATTTTTTTATAAACTATGTTATAATGTTCTACAAAGTATCAAATTATTTTACAAAGTATAAGGTTTTCAAAACATTTTTAAGAGAGATAAGTTTTTAAATTTTTCATGTATATGTCTATATACATGAAATGGATATGTCGACATACATGCCGCAAAATAGTTTATCAAATTTTTAAATGAAGTGTCTATTTGTCGCAACTCTTCACGAACGGACACATCTGTTTATAGACTATATATAGGAGGTTTCAAATGAATTTTTTAACATTTTATTACCTTATTATTCCCTTATCTTACTCTCTTGAAATCTCCATTGAAATTATATTCTTTTCTCTTCAAAATCAAATAGAATCAATCCAAACTTCTTTGTATTGATTCAGTATTACTTTCTTGCTGTTATGAAATCGTCTCTCTCTCACAAATAAAAGATCAAAGTTCTACCCAAGAGACTATAGATTCATTGTATCCAAAGTTCAAGAAACTGTCTTAGAAAAAACCTTCAAACTCTATTTGTATTTGCTTGGATGTGTTTATAGCCAATTCAAATCAATTAGATATGCTTGGAAGCCTGTAAATCTGAGTGGTGTGCTTGTAGCCTATCCAAATCAACCGGGCGTACCCTAAGCCAAAAAATAAAAGGGCGTGTCTTGTAGCCTCGGAATCGATATTATAATTGGGTTTGCCTTCTGTTTGTTTATAGGTTGGAATTTGATAAGAAATATTATAAGAAGTTGTATGGCACTGGATGTAGGAGAAATTCAAACCAATGTATAATCCCTGGTGTCATCTCTCTAACTCTTTGCTTTACTTTATTGCTTTTAATTTTATCTGTGATTGCATCTATGATTGATTGTTGATATATTTCTATGTTGAAAATATGTGATTTAATATTAAAATTGAAAGAAATGTAAAAGGATAAACAAAAGTTAGAAAACACTATTCACCTTCTCTCTAGCGTTTAATTACCATAATTCCACAACCCACATGCATGTGCCTGTGCAATTCTATTACTAAATATAGTTTTGTACAAGTAAGTATACTTCTGTGATTGCTTTAGTAATATTTCATTACTTTGCTCTGTTATCATTGCTAAAGTATTCTGCTTCTGGTTAAACAAAACTTGTTATTCATTTGACCATCTCTGTGGCCATCCTTGTTATTCTCAGCAGGATTCCACCCGGCCGTAAATAAAATGGTAGTCAAAGAGTGTTTAACTTCTTACCATTTCCTATCTCTGGGAAACAGCATTCAAAGTGTCAACATACAAACACCATATTTTGATCTCGCCTGTCTCCGAGCATTGATCGAATTCGATCATTGTCCATTGTTCCTCATCATTGATTGGTTGTGTCTTGTCGGGCCGCATGGTGCTAGATAGTCCAATAACTCATCAATTCCTGTGTTCGGGCATTTTTATGCTTATCTCTAAGCATCAATTTTTGACCACACTAATCTCTGGTCGTTGATCGAAATAACATCCTGGCCATCATCGTTTTCCCTCAGTTGGGTATATCCTACCGAGCCATGAACGCAGTCGTGAGGCCTCGATTATGCATCAATCCCTATCTTCAGCAAACAGTGACTTTGATATCAATCTATAAAAGCCTATTATCGATCAAGCCTGCCTCTGGGTTCGATCGGTGTAGTCATCGACCGTCCTCACTTATCCTTGGCTAGGCGTGTCTTGCCAGGTTGCAAGAATGGTCGTCCCTGTAAAAGATTAAATTACACATCGGTTCTTGTCTTTGGGACAAGGCGTCCTAAATGTCTATCATCGAGCATCAGCCCTTGACCTTACCTGTCTTTAAGTATTAGTCAAAGATCAAATGTATAAGGCAAATCATTCGATCGGGCCCACAATAATTATACTTCTTTAATCCAATCATGGATCAAAGGAGTCCAATGATAACTATCTTCGGGTACATGCTTGCACTACTAATCGTGCATCATAAGATTTAGCTTATAAGAACACTGTTCCATTGGTTTTAGAAGCTAGCTTTATTTATAAACAAAAGGGATGGCAAGTCCTACCTTATTACATTACCTCCAATTCACTAGGACAGCTTATTTATAGAAAATAAAGTAAATAAATCTAATTGAAACAGCGCCAAAATAGGTTGTTATTCCATACCCATGGGATTGTGATCCCATCAATAGCCACTAGCTTAAAAGTTTCATCTCCCGGCTTCTGTTCAATCATGAAGGGACCTTCCCAATTCGGACCAAGTGCTCCTATACTTGGGAGAACTCATTTCAAAACAACATCCCCAACCTCGAAGGTACGATTTCTAACCTTGGCATTGAAGTATCGTGCTACCTTTTTCTGGCAAGCAACTACCCTTAATTCAGCTTCTTCTCTTTTTTGTCAACCACATCGAGGGACTTAAGCAAGAGTTCCTTATTCGCCTTGGGTCATAGTGCATTTTTTGGTAAGAAGGGACTTCCATTTTCATCGAAATCATGGCCTCATCTCCATAGGCCAGAGCGAATGGAGTATGCCCAGTAGTGGACTTGTGGGTCGTCTTATAAGCCTATAGTGCAAGTGGAAGCTTATCGACTCAGTTTCCATTGGCTTTAGTTAACAGTTTCTTCAAGATGGACTTGATGATTTTATTCACTGCATCCACATGTCTATTTATGTATGGTGTGCTACCGTCATAAAGCTTTTCATAATTTTGTACTGGTTGTGGAAATCCTTGAACTTGGTACTCTCAAATTGAGATCCATTGTCAGTTATAATTTTCTAGGGAACTCTTTATGTACAGATAATGTTCTTTATCACAAAGATGATCACCTTTCTTATTGTGATCATAGCAAGTGTTTTCACTTCAACCCACTTTATGAAGTAATCCACTACAGTAATAGCATTCTTAGTTCTTCCTTCGACATCGGTAGCACACCATTATATCAAATCCTCAAACCATAAATGATCCAGACTAACCATTTGCGTAAGCTCTGTGGATGGAGCTATCAAAATTTTTGCAAACCTCTAGCACCTATCACACTATTTGGTGTAGTATCAACAACATTACGTTTTATCATTGCCCAGAGGTATGGTATGCATAATAAAGGATCTTCTTTGCTAACATCTGCCTCAGGTGTGATCACCGTAGCTATCCTCATGTATTTTTAACGATTAGCCTTTTCGACTCTTAAATGTCGACAAAAATACATCCACGGTATTCACGTGCCGAGCATCCAAGTGCTGGAAAGATAAATTATTAGGGTAAAATAAAAAGAAAAGGAAAAGAAACAAGAAATAAGAGTTAGCAGAATCTCACAGTGGAACGATAACATATAATATCAAAAGATGGTACAAAATATCACTCTAAGATACATAACATTTCATAGTTACAATCCTAAGTACTATCATTAGCCTGGACAGTTATAACATCATGTCCTCACAAATGCTGATGTATACATAAAAATAATGCAGTGGAAATAAGAATACTACGGTAGGTGAAAGCATCTACCTTATCTCCTCGAGCTCCAAATGATATCAACAAAAATCCGCCTTTCTCGGACTATTCGAAAGAGCACCCATGGAAATAGCGGAAATATAAAACCATGAGTCAAACATAAGTCTGTTGTAAGAACCACTCATCTAATAAGCACATAAGGTGGTATAATAGATAATGTCTAGGGTGTAGAATATAAATTAGAAAATAGTGGTGGCGCTTGCATCTCACAACACAACAATACTGGATAGATATACAATCAAAACCTCTAAGATACGCACACATAATGGATTTCTATGGAGATCTCATTGGTCAAGTCAAATCTAATCATGCACAAGGGTCAGAAACTACCTTTTGAAACCATACATATCTCTAAATAAAATATGTTACAAAGGAAAACATAGCCGATTCACATATGAACACGTGATATCGAATACCTACAACTCCTACATGCAACATCCATAAGCATCTGTAGACATTTAGAATTGATGTACCTTGTCATGGGTTAGCTAAACCCTAGGCTATGCCCTTACTTTGTTTTTTCCATTATCGACAGTGAAGTCATTTTCAGCATTACAACACACAAGTCTTCTCATTCGAACAAATCTCGAATCTCTCTTTGGATTTCAGCTTCTCGAATAGTCCATGAATCTCTACAAGGATCCCATCATAAGTCGTCCGACGAATGCTAACTCTGTCCTCTCTTGGAATCAACCTCAAGATAGACAATACAACATGATAGCATTGTTTGAAATGTTAATGCTGACATCTCCCTTAGACTTGACCTTAGAATAGATATTTCAAACCTATAACATTTCACTTCACAACCGCTTCCAAAATATAAAACCTATATATCAGTTTCGAAGTGCTTTTTGGTAAGTGAAATACCTATTCGATCTCAGTCTCTTCAAAACTAGATCGACGAACTTTCAATGAACTTAATTTCTATACTTTAATAAGTAAACGAACAATATAACTGAGTCATCCCTAGGGATCTCATATATATAAATTCCTAAAGTAAGAGACGATTCATACAAATGAGTCCACCTTGGGGATCTCAAACCGTATTAATATGTGATTCTTACATATACTTCCAAAGTTAATTTGGTCAATTTTAATAGTTGATTAATGACTATCAAATACAAATAAATGATATTATATGGAAACCAAGTCTCGTATACTTATAACGTTTTTAATTTTCTCAATTTATACTATCCCTTAGTTAAGAGTGAAGTTGGCATGTTAGAGCACCGTTGCTTCTGAACCCTACTCGAATTTTAGTCTTAACTCTCATAAATAGAATAAATCTACTTTGCTGGCCTTTAGTGCTAAGTACATGACTAAATACTTTCCATAAATAAGTAAATGCATAAAACACGATTAAGTCACATAAAGCACGATTAAGTCACATAAAGCATGAATGAACTACTAAAGCAACATCTAATCTCTTTTTTATTTAATTAATTGTTTTATTAATTAAAACCTCGTGGTACATACTTGTATATATATTTGAAATACCCTTACAAAGATATATACATGTATACTACTATTTCAATGTTCGTTTCTATTCTTTTCAATACTTAGAAATGTATCCGTATTCGGTATAAGAATATTCAAAAAATTTAAACAAGATTTCACATTTCTCAAAGTATAATTAAATGGGTTACAAATGTCATCAAAAATGTTGTTACTACAACCCAAAACTAATTCACTTATAATTAATCATCTTCAAAGCATTCTCTTTATGGTCTAATTATATTATTAAGTATGATCAAAAAGAGTTAAAAAAAATGTTGCTTAAACATTGTTTAATATACACCCAAAACCATTTTATACCTATAATTATCTTTTAAAATATTCTTTTAAAGATCTAAATATTATAATAAAAAGGGTTAAAAACAAATGTTGTATAAACATTGTTTATTATCAACCCAAAACATTATATACTTATAATTACCTTTTAAAACATTCACTAAAGATCTAAATATATCTACACTTATTAAACAAGGTATTGTACTTTTAGTTAACTTTACAAAACCACTATTATAACATAAGTGTTATAATCCAAAACGACATTTTATTCTTTTAAACTTAACATTCCCAAAACTTATATATTTACTAAAACCCTTTAACAATTATATATGCACACTAATTTATTTAAGCTAATATAATTAATAAGATTCTAAAAATAATTTAAAAGATATTTATATTACATAAGCTTTTTTAACTTCAATAAAATAATTAACTAATTTTCTAAAAACTATATATATACATATATATTTAAAATATACTTTAAAATACATATAATATGGTTTAAAGAATTCATTAAAAATATTACTTAAAAATAATTACTTTATAATTTATTTGAAAACTCCAAAAAGACATGTTTACCTTTGTTTTAAAATAAACCTTCAACTTTACTAATGCATAATTAATTATTAAAAATATATTTAAATTCCAAACCACTTTTAAAATACTCTAATATAAGTTTAAAAACATCTCTAAAAAGATTAAAGCAAAATACCTAAATTTAAAGTCATTCACATTATGCTGTCAGAGGCATCGTCGAGGCGCCGCTGAGCGCCGCCGGGGTGCTAATTTCGTAAATGGGCACCTCGCTCTAGCGCCCCACCACCTAGAAACACCCAATCATTAGGGCGCCGCTTAGGCGAGGCATTTTTCTTGAGGTCAGGTGCTCCTAGGCCCTCTCTGGACGTTTGTTTTGTTTTTTTTCAATTTTTTTGGCATGTATTGGCCGGTCCCCAACTAGTAGAAGCGCAAATTAGTCGGACCATACCAGACACGAGCATGTTTGGTTTCTCCTAAAAAAATCATACGGACAAGGACGGACGAGAGTTTTGTTCGTACATTCTTCAGAATGGTCAAACAACGGACTGACAATCGAAAAATCATCAGATATTTCGAACAAACATGAGTTCATACATTTTATCTTGTCCTAGTTCATGTCCTAAATGAAAATCAGACAGAAACGGACATATACTTTTCGGCCATGGACTCGAACGGATGTCGGACAAAATTTACACCCAACATACCTATTTTATTACTCATATTTTTTTTAACAAATAATAAAAGGAATGCAAAAAAATTAAATATAGAAGTTGCAAAATGACGATGAGCGCCTTTTTTCATCCAGGCTTCTCCTGGACTCTGTCTGGGCTCTAATAAAATCCTAGCGCCTCAGACAACATAGATTTTACAGCAATATAAAGTCTCAAACAAAAACTACAGCATTTACAAAATGCTGTAAAAATAGGTTCAGAGATACTATAGCATTTTAAAAGTGCACGGATGATTGTTACAAAAGGCAGTGAACTGGGCTAGTTTTGATATCTTGAAAGTTTGATCGATTTTTGATATGATAAAAAATATTTAGCATCACATCTTTTTACAGTAACATATATACACATAATACATCACTACCATGATGTGAAAACCCTAAGGATCTCTCTACAAATTTCTATAGAAAATCCCGAATACAATGCATTTCAAAGTGCATTTATAGCGACTAGTTGCTATAAAACCATAACCAATTCGAGTCTGATTTGTTTGAAGTCCAACCAAACCCTATGTGCTTCATGACAAGGCTATGCAACAAGTCATAGAAAGTCATACAAGTCCAAATACATCAATTACATATGTCATTTGCCTTCTAAAGCAACAATCGCAAGAGATAAAGCAATAATATATAGTCAAACATATACTATAATAAAGTCAAACATTATATACACTTCATACACATCAAATGGTGAGTTTTCCCATCCATTAACAAGTACAAAACCATGCTCAACCCTCCATCTTGCAATCACTTCCTACCTCAACCAAACAGCCACCAAAACAACCTCCTACATCCTCCTTGCTCACGGCCTAAGGCCTAAACACCCCAAGAGTGCTCACAGCCATGTGGATTTTAGGCTTATGTGCTCCTTTACTTCAAGAACCATGTTGCTAATGGTCGTTGTAATGTTGTTCTAAGGTTATAGAAAGAGTTTGGATTGGTTTTGAGTTGGTTTGAATTGTTTAGAGCTTAGGAAGTCACGAAGAGAATGGAATGAAGAACTAGTATTTTTGCACTAAATTTATGAAAATGAATCAAGAGCCAAGGGTGCACTTACATAGGCTCCAATAGGTGTGCTTACCCCTTTCCCTCACCTTTTTGGCCTGCCCAAACAATACTCACCCCCTTCCCCCTACCCTCATAGTGTCATTGAGAAAGTCCTTCTCCTTTCCTCCTTAGTATCTCCCTAAATCACTCCCTCTTGTTTCCTTCTAAAAGCTTCTGCAACAAATTAATTTCTTCAAGAAACAAAGTGGCTACTTAGTTACTGATGTCTTCATATATTAATTAGATAAGTATGAAAGAGTTCAAACAACTTATATTGAATAAAAAGCTGTTTATCGATAAAATGATTTTCGGTCACATTAACGATATTTTTTCGAAGTATTTATTTTTATTAAGAAACTTCAAAAATAAGTTTCTTATTAGTAGTTATTAATCAAAAGGGGGTTAATAGGTTATTAAATCAATTTGATTACATTAAATTCAGGATTCAAATATTTAAATAATTTAGATATTTAAATACGAAGTGTTCGGAATTCCGAATCGTTACATATTTCTGTGAGAATTTTCCTACCCTCATCCTTGGTTACACATCAAAGTTGGGAGTTGAGAAACCTCTCTTATGTAGGACTCCTTGCATTATGAATAGCGGTACCCTACGAAGGAATTTCCGCCATTCGTTTCTTCCTTTCAGGAGAATTCCCTTCAGAAATAGTCCTAGATCGAAGTCATCCATGACTCCTTTTCCTCCTCGGCTTCCAAGATCTAGTCGATATCCATCTGATCGATGCTTGGAGCCGATAAAACCCCCATTGGGACCAACCCCATCAACTGTGCATTTCCAAAGCTGGTCAATTTGGCAAGTGAATCGGCTTTCATACTCTCCACCTTAGGGATAATCATGTAATGCTCTATATCATTCAACAGTTCCGGTGTCTTCGTCGTGTAAGGGATAGGTCTTGCATCCTTAGCTTGGAATTTCATTTTTACCTAGCAAACCACCAACTAGGAGTTACTGAATACATGCAGGATCCTTATCCCTAGTTTTTTTGCTATTTTAATCCTTACTATCAACGCTTCATACTTAGCCTCGTTGTTCATGGTGAGAATTCTAGCTTCATTGCGTAGCAAATTTTCGTCCTTTTAGGATTACGGTGTCTATTTATTTATCATTATTAATAATGTTGATTATGACTCCGCACAGCATAGAGCACCTGGACTGGATCGCCAAACTAACCAATCATCTCACAGTTGCTGAGACTGCTCTTACCTTGAAATCTCGTGGGGTCACCAAAATCATCTTCCAAGACAACTAACCAATCAAGTCACAAGGAATATGCGCATATATACGACAAACAGTGTTGGATTAGGGTTAAATTTGTCTGTAATATTTAATTCCATTCCAGATTGTAGTATATTTTGAAACAAACGTAAATAAAGCTTCATCATCAGTGCCATCACTGAAATATTTATTGCATCATTTGAGTACTCCTTTAAACTTCCTATGTCGTCACGCATTTCTTAACTTCAATATCTGTAGGTTTTATTTTTAATAGGTTTTATTTAGTTTTTAAGAAGGATGTCTGCAAGATTTGTTTAAAAAAAACAGAACTGTTGCCGAATTTTTCAACTAGCAACCATGTACTGCACTTAATAGTATTAAATTGCAAGCGAATCGGTCTACTAAAATTGGAATATAAACATAAACACAATTCAGCTAGAAAAACTTATATTTTCGGCAAACAAAAATAAATAAAAAAACAAAATACCAGAATCGTTAACAAAGATGTTTTCGTCATTCGTTACTATTATTTATTCAACAATAACTAACAACCTTGTTGTATTTTCCTCATTGTCCCACCTGCCAAGATAGTTGAATAACTAAGCATCTCCATGCAATCAAATGCACTATTTTATTCCAAACATTTTTACCAACTTCAATATAGTCAAGTGCATCACCCATGGGCTGGCTTGTATAAATTCAGCTATTTGTACGTCCACAACAATGTTCAAACATAAGCAAGTAAACAGTCAAATGTACACATTCGTGTTCTTTATCATTTCAAATATGCGTCATATTTTACATAACCTTTTTAACAATTAATAAACTGTCCAACATCTACATTACAACTAAAGAAGCTATGTTTTAAACTTAAATTTTCCATATCATAACATATAATTCTTCAATCTCAAACACAATCTATACATCAGTAACAAATAAACGAAGCAATCCAAATGTATGCCACTTTCTTCTTCATTGGTAGCTCCAATCCAATTGCATCGCTAAGCATCAACGAACAAAGATATGTGGCTGCAATAATACCAAAGCATAAGTCTCAGTGTAAAAACTCAAGACTATTTTTTTTTTTTTAGTTGAAAAGATGATAAAAACAAGAATAAGAAAACGTACTCTAAAATGTCTTTCAGTCCAAGTTCGAAGTAGAAGTCATCAAGAGACAGACCATTTGATGGCTCATAAGTTGAACTTGTGAAATCACCCAAGTTTTCCAATTCAGGTGGTGCTTCGTTGGTTGGATTTTTTCTGGTGATGCTGGGAGTAAAGAAGGCATTCTATTTATGGTCATTTGCAATGGTGGTGCAATGGTTGTAGGGGTGCTCAAACACGAAGAGGTGGTGGTGCCACCAGTAGTGTCAGTAATATAACTGGTACTTGCACCAACACCACTACAGTTCATATCAGTGCCTTTTGACTTCAGTAATGTTCCCAAGAAAGGAGTATTAAACGTGAACGCTTGTTGACTAAGCTTAAGAAATGCACCGATTGAATGAAGTAGATTCACTGCTTCCATGTTTGGAACAAGAGAGGGGTTGATTATGGCAAGCATTAGAGTTTCAAGAGGTTGCACGTGTGATGGAATTTGGTTAAAAGAATTGTTAGAAGATGGATTTGGTGCAAAATTGCTTGAGTCGTAGAAGCTGCAATGAGAGTTGGAAGACTTCCAAGCATGGAAAGATCAATCCTTCGTTCGTGTGTTACAGGACCTATATACCGTTATTGAGAAATTTCTTTTTGAGATGAGTGTTCCAGTAGTTTTTTTTATTTCGTTGTCAGTTCTCCCTTCTAACTGAGCAGCAATTTTGGACCACCTTCAAAAATGAATAATATAATTTTAAAGTGCCGGGCGTTAAACAATGTGATGTGAATTGGATATTAAAGGTGAACTCTTATTGCGATCAGATTTAATCAAAATGAATAATGCCATATGAACTAGAAGAATGCTAGCAATACTGTCCGTCTAATTGGTAGAGTATGCACATCAATGAACTTTTTACTGTATATCAACACACAGACACACATCCACTCTCCATTGACGAAGAAAAAATGGTTAAGGAGAGTATGTTTATAAAAGAAACATCTAAAGGAACACTTTACCCAATATAAAACATCTAAAAGAAAAGAACGGACTCCATAGATCGGATTTTTATCTACATTTATCCTATGATATCCAACACAGGGGAAAACAATTATTTAAACCTCTCTTCTTCTTTTTTTCAAAATGCATATCTTTACTACTAATTATAAAGGTTCAGACTACATGATTCAACCGTGTCTTTACGAAGTTCTGAAAATGCCATTTTTCATTTCTGTTCGCGTCTTCTTTCTCATCTAATTCGTTTCGAAACCTACTCATCGCGAAATGATCAACACACAGCGGCATCCTCCTCCTCAATTTTGACTGTTGTTACGAAACCCTACATCAGCCGCTATTCGATTTGCCTCCTCCTCCGTCCTTTTTTTATCTACAGAAGAATAAACATAGCGACCGCCTATTTCTGTACCTATCTTCTCTCATCGATCAATCTTATCAATCCAGGTAATTTTTTCTCTTCGCCTTACCTTTTAATCAGTTCAGCAGTAGATTTCCTACGCTCCATCCTTAGCTATATGCATAGATCTAAGGTTAAACAATCACCAGTACCACGATTTGCTTGAATTTATTCTGGCCCTTTACTTATTCATTGATTTACAATTGAATGCTAATTTCAGATTGTCTATTTGTTTATGTTTTACTCTGTGTTTTTTGATCGCTTCTTCCTTCGTCATTTTTTTTTCTCAGGTTAAACAATCACTATGTTCATATTGATGTAACCCAAGACAAATTATGTGTTAGAGTTTGTTTTTAAATAATAATGATGATGAATTGGTTGTAATCAAATCACTTGCGCAAAGTATTAATACATAGAGAAGTGTGTGGTAAAGACATATGCACTATTTGATCTTTGTTAACTTTACAATCCTCTTCATTAATGGCTCATTATGCTCCAATCAGTTTGTACTAAGTGGATATTTTCATTTGTGAATCTCTATTGTTAATAACCGGTACTCTTTAATTCATGTCATCAATATAATATATGAGGATGAAAATCTTGATTACATTGACATGATGGATTTAACCTTTTCTTACGTAACCTAACATTTTATATGTTTTAATTAAGTACATAGTCAGTGGATAACACTAAACATAATTCATCTGTAACATTATTAAATCATAGCAACTAACATATAACAATTTTATGTTTTGAACTAGGCAATGTCAACATCAGATGGTTCATACTGGATACAAGTAGATCGAGAAATTTGGCTGCACTTACTGTAATAATGTTGTACGCATAGATGGTATGAGTTTGATGTTAAACTAGATAAGTATATTGAGGTTAAATTTGATAAGTACATTAAGTTAGTCGCATGCAAGTGCAACATATTATCAGAAGCAACATATTAAGTTGGTCAAATTATTTAAAACAGAAACATACTATTAATGAGTCAAAAGCACTAAATGAATATTCTATTATAGGTTTCTTACATGTTATATAGTCTGATGAGTTGACATAGTGAATAGTTTTTGCCAGCACATACAAGACTACCTTAGTTCTTCATTGTCCGGTTCATCAGAGCATTAAAAAACTAAGAGAGTTTTCTAAGAAAATTCCCAAGTAAACTTAGAACTATTTACTCCACTTTTAGTAAAAATGTCTCTCACATTCCAATTTTGTTTACCTTGCTCTTTTGTTAGGATTCATGTTTTCCGTTTTCATTATTGGTTGGGGAAATTATGGGCATTTCTTTGTTTGCAAAATTGCTTAAGTTAGTTTCTTTTATTCATGTATAATTTTGTCGTCTTCTAAAAAAATTTTACTCATAAATATTATTCGGTCCATGCATTAAACACAAATAAGTAAGTTTGTCTGATAACGATAATAATTATATGAAATGTTTTTAATTGACAAAATCAATTGAATTTCTCACTTTGCTTATCTTTGTACACATTGTGATGGTACATACCTATGATTTCGCTAATTGATTCATGACCTGATATAAATCTCATAATCAAATTTTCGTTGTGTATTATGGAGATCGGACATGTGATGAATACATTGATTCAGGTTCATATATATTGAGATGTTATGTTCTAAAAAATATATATTCAACTGAATAGGTGTTGTTTGCATTAAATTTTTATTGCATTTTTAGAAGATGTATATACAGTGATTAGGATATGTATGCTAATGTTTATAAATCATCTCTACTCAGGTTATGCAAAGGTGAATGTGAATCTGGGTTCAAAGCTTGATTATGAAGAATAAAATGATGGAAATTAGAAGGTTAACAATTTTACTAGCCTCTTTATTTTCTTGAGCATGAAATCATTATTAAGGTTAAATAGGCCAAAGTAACTCATTGTTGTAATTCATTGGTGCATCACTTCGTTAACATAGCTGAAATAACTTAAGATTATATTATGCTTATGAACTTTATTCTTCACTTCAATCACACTGATGGTATAAACATGTTGTTCAAACAAGCTATGTAAATAATTTATAAAACCAAAAGGTCCATTACCAAAGTCATAGTCAATTTTTTTCCAAGTATTGCAATTTTTATCACTTCAGCTTAAACACACACGCATATATAGACACACACGCATACAAACACACACACACACATATGCATACATAAATGAACGTCACGTTAGGTAGAGATGGAACATGTACAATATCCAGTAATCATTTACGCACACACATACACATACATAAATGAACTGCACGTTAGGTAGAGATGGAACATGCACGATTTCCAACAATCAACAACATTAAATTGTTAGACACAATACATGATACTTATGTAATCCTAATAATTTAGGCACGGTCATTAAGTTTCAATAGACATGTGCTTTCCTCCAGATCAATACTGGTATTATAAGAAATATTCAAACCTACTAGCAATTATTAGTTCGACTCAATTTCTTTTAAAACCAAATGATGTGTAAGAAAAGGAATGCTCAAAAGTGTTTTTGAGTTTTCTTATTATGCAATAGTTTCTTTAGTTTGTTTTCAGTACTGTATGGACGTCACATGAGCCAGTCCAAGTTACATCTTTATATTCTTAAAGGATGGAGAAATTCAAAGCATACTAGCTTTGTTATATGGGGAACTATAAAATCAAATCTAACATAAAAACTAATAGTTAAGAAGTACCATGTTCCAAAGATAATATACCGAATCGTGTTTTTTTATTATTTTTTTAACAGGATGGTAGGGAAGAGTTACATTTCAAGTACCATGCAACATAAAGAAAATTCTTCACATCATCTCATTTTCTTATTTTAAGGAAGAAGACAACAAGGAGATCGAAGAGACTGAAGTCAAGTTACAGAAGCTGCGGAGAAGGTATGTCAAAACATGCTCTTTTTCATCAGAAGTTACAGAAGCTGCAAAAAAGATAATGAGGAAATCTATGTATAGATAAAATTTAATGACCAAAAGTTGCAGCTCTATAGGGTATATAGTTTGTACTGTCAATGTAAACCTAATAACACTGTTTTTATAATTGTTACATTGAAGAATTTTTGACTTCATTAGGGGGATATGGAAAGTCTTTATATGAGGTACATATTCTTTTTGTTTCCTTATTTTTTTTACTGTGTGCATAAAAAGAGCATGCCCTCTTTTTCCGTACTTTATTTATGCTAACAAATTGGATAAATTTGCTAGAATTTTCAATTCAAGGGTGGATTTAGTGGATCTAGAGTATTTACACTTACCCTACCTTGGTTGAAAGAATAAACATCTGACTTAACTTTCCTTATATGGCATACCAAAATTTAGTCAAAGTAACGAAGCTTAATATATTCTATCAGTTATCTCTCCAAGTTGAAGTCAAATATTTGATTTTAGGAAATTGATTTGAAAAAAAAATTAGTATATCGTTTTTCCCTTGGCATGAGATGTTAACTCTGGCCTATATACATTCATATGAAACTTAAAAGCAGTGGCAAATAAGGACATTGAGCGCTGGATTTCAGCAGCGTAAAGAGATGTTGAAGAAGGCAAAAGAGAAAGTGACGATGTTTTAATATAAATTTTTTGATGTGTTGATGGGTATAACAGGTGGATGTTGCAAGGGTGGAGAGGGTATATAATTGATGATGTATTATAGTTGTACTATTTGGATTTCACAGATGAGACATATATATTATTTTCTAACCATGATGTATTCTGATGTAGTGAAGAGTGAATGCTCATGAGTCATGCACAGATCAATATCTGTACAAAAGAAAAAACAGAAATATTATTTTAAGTTCATAATGTCGTTTTGTTTGTGTGGTGTATTCATCCTAATTGCTATGATGAACGTGTTCATCTGTATGATATACTAATGGTTATGTATTAATATTATTTTTGTATGGCTTAGTTATTGAAATTTATTAACAGAAATGTGTCTAAAATGGAATGGTTTTTGTGATGTATAATTGGAGATGATGCACCATCAACGAGTTCGACAAAAGCTATGTTTACAGAGAACATAAGCAGGACCATGGCAACTTCTCCATTGTTTAACAAACTCCTAAGATCTTTAGCATCATATTATATCCTCTCCTATCCATTGCGTATGCTTTTAAAGATAATTCTGTCAATATAGAAATGCGACATGCCTTTTATGTAAAATCAAACAACTGGGCGATATCATGATGTAGATTTTGGCTTTCTGTCCTTGCCAAACTTAATTGTTTACATAATAACGAGGAAGGTGTGTGCACTTCCTGTAAGATCCTATTGGCACTGACCAGATTAATTTATATCCAAGCCATTGTAGGGTGAGATTACGCAGTGATTTCTGAAGTTGTCTTTACATATTACCTAGGTTTGAAACATTTGATGTCACGGTAGTAGCTTACGTGATTTGCTGTGAAGATTTAGTGTCTTATTATGTTTTTTATTTTAATTATTATTGATTTATTATGTCTATGTTTTATGAAATTGTCACTGTTACGGGGAGTTTAAAATACAGAAAATAACACGTCTGTACAATAGTGGTATTTTGGTGCAGATGACTTGAGTGCTAATTTGTCTCCACTGTGCCGCATGCTGCAAAATAGGGGTGAGATTCTTAGAGAGAAAGTAGAGAAAAAAATGAAAACCATATAAATTACATGAAAAAAATATAAATTACACGAAAGCAAGGAAATGGAAGGTAACGTGCACTAACTTGAAACCGTTGCTATTAATTGCCCTAAATGGAATTTGAATAACGAAACATGCAGTATTTAAATAGAAATTAATATTAAATCCTTAATTATGCATCAAACAAGAAAAATTCCGATGAAGAACAAGTAAAATTGAAATAAGTTATAATGAAGGAAATAAAATAATGTGCCCTTTAAAATGATAGTATAAATGTTTGGTGTAAAGTAGAAATATTCAAGTGATTAAATGCAGGTCTGCAAGGACGTGCATATATACTATTAATCACCATGAAGAACTACGATATATGTTCATAAGTTGATGTATCCGAATGTTCTATATTGTCCGTAACTTAGGTGGGAGTTCATCGGTCGTAGTTTCCCCCAATTCCGAGTTCGTATGAAGAAGTATTGTAGTATGAACAACAAAATAACGGCTTCCACCTAAGAGGAGTTCAAATACGGAGATGTAGCATGTTATTTTCGAAGTACAATCGTTATTCACCATGGAGAACTACGGTAGACGTTCACTAGATAAAGTATCCGAGTGTACCACATTGTTCATAATTTAGGTGGAAGTTCATCAACCGAAGTTTTGCCTGATTCCGAGTTGGTACGAAGAAGTTATTACAGTCTGAAGAAAAAAAGTAGCGGCTTCTGCCTAGCCGGAGTTCAAATACGAGGATGTAGTCTGTTATTTTCTAAGTACAACTATTAGTCACCATGGAGAACTGCACTAAGTGTTGAAGTGGAGATATTGACTGTTATTTTTTAAGTACAACTATTAATCAACATGGAGAACTACGAATTCATAAGCTAAAGTGTCCGAGTTTTCTATATTGTCCGTAATTTAGGTGGGAGTTCATCTATCATAGTTTCGACCAATTCCGAGTTAGTATGAAGAAGTTATTGCAATATGAATAAATAAATTAGCGGTTTTTGCCTAGGCGGGGTTCAAATACGAGAATGCAGCCCGTTAATTTATAAGTAAAACTGTTAGTCACCATGAAGAACTATGGTATACATTCAGTAGATGAAGTATTCGACTGTTCCTTATTGTCTGTAACTTAAATGGAAGTTCATCGGTCGAAGTCTCACCTGATTCCGAGTTAGTATAAAGAAGTTATTGCAGTCTGAACAAAAAAATAACTGCTTCTGCCTAGACGGAGTTCAATATGGGATGTTATTATCAAATCTATTTCCATAAGTACAACTAAAAATGCATGCACGTTGTGCTTGCAGGCCCACTTGGACGTGCATATGTACTCGTTTCACAAAATAAAAATAAAATCGCAGACATGAATGAAAGAAACGTATTGCAATATAATTACATGTTTCCAAGAACTAAGTGTTGCTCTATAATAAGTTTCTCCTCAGCCTCCGAAAAATTCCCTCTTAATATCAGGTCGCAAATAATTAACCCATCTTGGTCTACAACTTTTTCCACAACGATTTAATCCTGCTAACTTCGGCAACATTTTCCAATTTCGAACATCGATTTTCTCTACATAACTCTTTAAGATATCATCTTCCTCTTAAGACCATGGTTCCCTGATCACTTTTGCATTATCATCACAACATGGTGATCTCCCCATTTGCACAAAAATATTGGATATTTTGTAAATAATGTAATCTGTGTGTATAATTTGTAGTGATAAATGGCAGTCATGTGGTGGTCTTATAGTATTGTACGAGTATATATGCACGCTCTAATGGGCCTGTGTCTAATCATTTGGGTATTTGAAATTTATGTATTACAACATCTCTACTATCATTTTCAATGAGAACCCATGTTATTTTCCCTTCATTGCAATTTATTTGATGATTATCGAATTTGTTGCTATTTATTCATATGTTGATTGCATTTTTCCTTGTCTTAATATTACATTATTCCAATTAAGATTTCTCTTCTTTCTTAGTTGTAGTCTTTGTGGAAGCAAATTTTTGCCCTGTCATTTGTATCTTCCATAAATAATAATGTGAAGAATCGTACTTCAAAAGTAAAAATATTAATGAATTAGCTATTTTCTTCTGTGTTCATTAACCTTAAATGAATGTATTTAAAAAAAAATGTGTACTCTTCTTCAGGTGCTACGAATGAAACTCAACTTATTTTATTTTACTACCGAACATGATGTTTTAGTACCAATTCAATGTTTCTGATAAATATTGAAATCTATAACCAACTTGCATCCAAATATACTCATTAATCATCCAAATTTTATACTACTAATTCATGTATAAGAAATTAATATTGATTTCCACTTAAATACTATATATATGTGTGTGTGTTAAGTTTCTATTAGCATATCAAAAAGCAACATAAAGCATTATGTCCATATCTGATCCTGTAATATGCCATCTACAAACAATAATAAATAAATATAAACATTCGTCTTCCAATTCATACTCACTTCACTGTTGCTTTGCATTGAAAAGAAATGGAAAGAAGCCCTAAAATAAATCTTGCACTTACGTTGATAATGTTTCTAAGCTTTATTGGCCTGTTTACAATATTTATGCAGTCCAAAACTCACATAGGTGTTATCCAGTCCTATTATTCAAACTTACTGAAAAGAGAACTATTCTCAAATGATGACAAAGAAGCAATTCAAGCCAGGTTTATTAACAGTGATGAAATGAAACGCTCAAGGGCTTTATTAGGTAAAAGGCATTCTAAAAGAGCATCAAGAAACAGACATAGAAAAAACAGTGCTCATGGAGGTATTAATAATAGAAAAACTGGAAGTTTGGTCAACAAAGGAAGCAGCAATTCAAACAGTTTAAGTTCAAATTAGGAAATAGTTCAACGTGAATCTTTCAGACAACTACAATGATACAAAGGCTAAATGAAAAAAGAAAAGAAAAACATAGGCCGCAGATGAGTTCAAATGAAATGGCACACAATTATTTAAATACAAAAGAGAAAAAAA
The DNA here is from genome assembly GCA_030765085.1 of Allium cepa. Taxonomy (NCBI): domain Eukaryota; kingdom Viridiplantae; phylum Streptophyta; class Magnoliopsida; order Asparagales; family Amaryllidaceae; genus Allium; species Allium cepa. Next base: position 26,538,570 of record CM060932.1, read on the forward strand.
GCATAACGAAATGACGATCTGAACAACCAGGGAAATTAACAAACATGGCAAACAAATCCCCTCCATTTTCACTCTTCGTGATATCTACAATTCTTTATGTTTTGAAAAGTCGAAGATACGATGTTGAGAAAATTAGTCCCACGTCGTCCAAGATACATCTTTTATTACTGTATATAGAGATGAATCAGCTTTTAGAAAGTTGTATAGAAAATTTCCATGCTACATCCCGCTTACTTGGATAACATGTACGACCTAGTAAGTGATTTTATGCATTTTTCAGAACATGTCCACCTTGCTCGCCTTCCCTTCAATTAAAAACACTACTACTAAATCTATACACACGGAAAGGGCATTTTTGAAATTTCAAAAAGTCGCGGTTGAAATCCTATTCATTGAATTTACATTATTAATAGTGTGTGTGTGTGTGTCAGTTATCATAATTTATGTGGGTGAAACCAAATTATTGCAGAAAAGGAGGTTTTGGGGACATATATTGATTCTTCTTTTAAGAAGAAGTAAAATTTACCAAACAAAGCTCATATTTTCTATGATAAACCTTGTGGTTTTCAAAAATTCATAACAGAAAAAAACTTATAGTTAAAGTGCACAATTAGCATTATTAAATGATTTTGTACTTTGTACTTTTTCCTCAAAAATCAATATAATAAGAATTTTCAAAAAAAAAAAGAGTGCATCAATTCATACCGGGCTTCCTCAAAAGTCAGTATAATAAGAATTTTCAAAAAAAAAATAGTGTATCAATTCATACCGGTCAATGAATATTAACAATATGCTCACATAAAACCAAATTAATGATAATTAACAAATTAAGCAAGTCATTTTGAAATAAAATCAAGAACGTTATGAAATACGAGAACAAACTATAGGTTATAGAACCCAAGCTTTTCGGTAACGAAATGGAGGAGATTATAATATATTTTGCATTTTCATGAAAAAAATGCATTAGTTATATAGGAAGAGCAACTTCTTTTTTCAATAAGCATACATAATCAATAGGGAAGCATAATAAATGAGAAGTTGCATGTTTGTGATTTTGGAGAAATGAAATTGTATCAAAATATGTAAAATAAATCTCATACCTCTAATGTAATGACTCGAGTTTTAAGCGAACTACTTCAACCAATGACTTATTTAATTTAGTAAGCTTCCTTAACTGCATGGTTAGATCAATCTTACCTGCATGCATACATAATAAGTAAATGAGTATAAAAGTGATAAAGCAACCTAGAACAATGGTTCAAGCCATTAAACAACCACACACGACAAATAATAATTTTCCTGCATGAAATGAATTTTTTTTTAACAAATTGAGCATACGGGGTATGTTTATGGTGATTTATTGTATTTATCAAAAATGAAATAACACTCAGCTTAGTTTATGGTATTACAATCAATATGAAATATCTTTGAAGATAAATAACACATAGTGTTGCAACAAAATCTTCTTTTATTTAAACTTCAAATGGAACATATCATTTTGAACATAATGGCCACCAAAATGGAGCATGGTTTGGACGTATTCACATCAAAGTTGAGAAAATTTTGAGCATGCTCATATTCATAATGGAAAAAGGCATAGATCTATTTACCATGAAATTTCACTCTGAGCATCAGTAGAATGCAACAACCACTTTCAATACAAAAAGCAATATCAGTTCTGATAACATCCCTGCACAAAAAGCATACTTAAATGCATGAATAAAATCATATATTCGGTTTAATATACAACTCGTTGAACTTATAAAACTTCCACCGTCCATTATACACTCTTTGATCCAAAGTGAAAACAACTCGACCATTAATATTCACCAATCACATGTTTTATTTGTCTTCCAATTAACACTTAGGACTTACATATATAACATGCATGCATATGAAACATAGTCTTGTTTCAATGTCTGATGGGTACAAATGAAGAATGACTGGACACATAATCCTTCAAGAATAGTTAAAATCAATGTAAAGTACATAAAAATTAGGAAGATGGTAAAATAGATTTGTCTGCTATTATAGAAGCTAATTCATTCCAGTTTAGATACACAGATTTTTGCAATAGGCAGTTGCTTCAGCATAATGCATTGAATAGTTTATTTGCATAGCAAAAATCAGATAGCTATCACATATAGAATATAATATTCTATTCCTTTAAGGTTGCAGGCATATTAGTTATATGTTCCACGCTGCAAGAGTTACAGTACACTGCAAATGTAAACATAGTTTAAAACCTGGTGCTTAAGAGTATGAGCAAAGTTGGAAGCAATAAAAAAAAAATAAGTACAAATGCATTTAATCATAAAAATAAGTACAAATGCATTTAATCCATAAAAATAAGTACAAATTATTTTAATTTCTAGAAAATATAAAATGCATCAGCTATAGGAATACAGAAATTTGTTTGCATATGCTACACTAACAAAACTGGTGCAATTGTTTTTTAATAAATGGTTGCAAAGATGATGGTAAAGTAGGGGTTAAGCATTTACAAAACCAATTTTTTGTAAATATACAATTTCTATTTTTTTAATGGTAGCCACCGTTGATATTTTCAACTTGGAAGATAGGCTCTATAACTTATTTCCTTTAGTTTTAGTTAACCCATCACTGTCTTTTAGATTTTTATGTAGCCCAAAGTCATGTAGCAAGCATTATTGTAGCTTGATTCTTATGGGTGTGATAACTTTGTTACCGCTATTGTGGTAGAGTCTGATAACTCTGTCTTGGTTTTTGGATTTTGTTAATGAGCTGGAAGCGTTGTTGTTTTGTGCTTGAATGGAAGATGAACTTGGTGTTATTCCTATCAGGTAATTAAAACGCAAATGAGTATTCAGTATAATTAAACGCGATGACTGTCTATTATTTTGGAGCTTATGATTGGTTGTATAAAAGTTTTCAGTTAAATTATAGGTTTCACTTGGGAAAGAAGCATCAGAACAGAGAAAGGACTTGTTCTTGGGTGATTTTTTCTTGTTCGAGCACCACTGTTGCTGCTGTAGTTCTCTTTCAACAAAAACAAATTTTAGCCGTTGAATATTATGATATTTTCGACCAAAAAACTAACTGTTACATTGTTGTCCATAAGGAGTCAAGAGTGAATTGTTGCCTTATACACACTGCATTGTATATATATTACTAATCACGGATGTCTACAAATCTCGATTACGAAAACACTGCTGTAAAATTATTCTCATTGCTCACTTGCGGTCATAGTTGATAATATATATCTGAAACTTAGTATAACTATAATCATGCACTTATATGGCATTAAGGATACAGAATGAAAATTTAAATTTTAGATTTTGTGGACCAATCACTAATCAAGCACACTTAAGGGAAGCAACATAAATTTTTCAAGCACTCTGAACCGTACGCTGGGGTAAGACAAATAGTTTAATAAAGTGGAAATACATTGTTTTAGTGAGTTGAAAAATGAACTATTGTCCAAACACAAATAGAAATTTAAACCAAACAATAAATACCCTATGAAGCAGCTAGAGAATTAATCAAATAGATGGAACAGTTAATCAAATATTGAAGCTTGAAAGCGTTCTTGTAGTTTATCAGATATGCTCTCTGAAAACACATCATCATTTTTTTGTAAACTTTGTTCCCACAGAATATTATTTATGTAGAGCAACACAGAAGGATTGCTTGAAATACCAATAATAGCATGATGGACGTGTTGGTAGTTACCACCACTGTAAAGTTGATATACTGTAGTAACAGCAACACCAAACCAACTATTTATCTTGACCTTAAGTTGATGGTAAGCAGTCTAGCTTTTGGATATTGTTTCTTTGTTAATCAACTGCTTATAATACCATGAATAAAATTGTTAAATCTTAATAACATATGTTTCTAGATCCTATTGTTGTATATAATATGATCATCCAATCCACTTAAATGCACATGAGAGAAATATACATCATACTTGGAAAATAAAAATGATGTGATTTGTTTGACATGTGAAAAAAAATGACTTATAAAATAGTCTACTCTGTCTAAGAATTCATAAGATAGGGAATGAGTGGTATTAGAGTCTTCCATTGTATAGAATAGCAATTCTCAATAGTAAGCCTGGCAGGATAAATTGTATATTCATGACAGTATAAATTTGAGAATAATGACAACAAAGAACAGCACACATTGATGAAATAATACTAGTCGCTAGTGAATGTAGTAAGTGTGAAGATTATGTCACATGATTCTTTCTGCAAGTACATGGTTTCATAGTGCTACCAAAAATGAATAGCAATAAATACCAAAGGATATTAGAAATTAAGCTTGGTTTCAACGCATGTACATGGTTATTATGCTAATAGTCATCATGCCTACAGGAAAACTATGTGTGTTAGACTTTTTTCTAAACTTCAGCAAACATATGCATCTTGTTTGTTACAGAGTAAAGGCATCTTTTGGGCCTGAATGCACCTTTTTATTTACTTCATTGTTTGCACGCACCTGACTGTAAATTATATAAGTAACGTATTTGAAAAATGGTGGATATAGGCATGTAAATGGATACTTTCGAATACAGATATTGCCATACCTATATCCGTATCAGAAATCATTTTCAGATATGGATATCCATATCTGCGGATGCGGACGGATATCGGATATTCTTCGACTGGTCCACAACCAATAAATATAAATAAAAAAAATAAAAAAAATTGATTTATTATAAAATATCAGACACTATTAATTATGACAAAAACCTTCAAATACTAATTATGACGCAACAGTTAGGAAATATCAGACGCTATTAATTATGACAAAGACCTTCAAATGCAATGAGATTATGTTACCTACTTCATGTGTGTTGTTTGATTTGCACATACTTAATTTTATAAAAAAAAACCAACATTCAGAAAATTGACGACATTCTTTGCTAAAAATCTCAGGAAACGAATAAACAGTACTTCAATGGATGATGGTGACTCACCAGGATATGACGTCCTTAGTTCAATCAGCAAATGCACTTTTATTGTCAGCTACAAGGAAGTCATCATATGCCCTTCTGCCATACATAGATATTGCTTGAGTTTTCACATAATATCTGTCTCTAATCTTTCATTTGTGTCTTATCTGACTCATGATCCTTATTTTGAGCATTAGCAGCACAAGCCAGTAGTGACAGAATTTGCCTCTCAAAACTGGTTTACTCCATTTTGACTGTAAAAGCCAATATCAACAGTGTACAACTGTAAAAAGTGAAAGTTCCATTTGCACTTGTGATATCCATTAAGCTTGGTACTTCAATTACTAATAGAGCAGCTTCAAACAATTTTTGACCTAAACTCAAGTGTTTTCCTTGTTCACATGGAACATGCTTCTGATTCTAATCGTAATTGAAGCTGTCAGCTTCCCAGATATCAATTATCATATTCAGATGACTCTACACTTTGCAATCCATTACCGTATCCAACATATAATCTCCATTTATTTTTGGCCTTTCAATCATATTTTGGAAAAAAATGAACTTCAGTTGTTTGGAAGAATACCCTAATGACTACCCTGATACTTCCTTTTCAATTAGTTGATATGTACGCTGCAATAATCATAAGTTTCTTCTTCAGTACAGTAATTCAGTACAAACTCGGTTACTCCATGGATAGTTTATGTCATAACTTTCATTACCACTACCTAAGTTCTCTTCATTAATATCAAAGGAAGGTTTAACGATCAGTTTCTTTTCTCTGTACAAAATACATGCAGTATTTCTTCTTTATTATTGCAGTTGCGCAATTGTTGATTGATTCCTATTTACTCCCCTTTGAGTAAATTTTGGCTTCACTTAAGAGAGAAAAGTTATTCAATTTCAGAACAAAGTTCTTTCAAATTTTATAAACGGCACGCATAACTAATCGTTCAGTTTAAGTGGAATATCCACAAAACAATGGAGGAGTTATAAGTTTATACCACCAACAAACACTTAATCATCCTGCAACGTTACACACTACAAAAATGAAATAGATAAACTTAAATGTCAAACAACTGAGCAAATAGATACAGGAGGAAGATAGTGAAATGCAACATCACCTCAATTACCAAATGCGATTAACAAGCAAAAGAGTATATTAAGGTGATTTGAAAGAGATTTGCCAAAGTAGCGCGCTTAAAGATTTGGGAAGAAGAGGTTAAAGAAGAGGTTACCCGAGGCCCTCAAAGGCAACAACATCCATTTAGAGCTCAGCCGTTCGTCTCTCCCAACCTGCCGACGAAAGAAAAAAACCAAAATACGTTGAGCAAAATAATGGGGGAGCGTTGGATTGTAGCGTGCTTAAAGATTTGGCAAGAAGAGGTTACCCGAGGCCCTCAAAGGCAACAGCATCCGTTTAGAGTTTAGCCGTTCGTCTCTCCCAACCTGCCGACGAAAGAAAAAAACCAAAATACGTTGAGCAAAAGAAAGGGGGAGCGTTGGATTGTAGCGTGCTTAAAGATTTGGGAAGAAGAGGTTACCCGAGGCCCTCAAAGGCAACAGCATCCGTTTAGAGCTCAGCCGTACGTTGAGCAAAAGAATGGGGGAGCGTTAGATTGTAGGGTAAAAAATATATCATTGCTAGGGATCGAACCCAGGTCACCTGCGTGACAGGCAGGAATACTCACCACTGTACTACAACAACTTCATTGTTAATACGCCTACAAATATTAATTATGACGCAACAGTTAGGAAAAATCAAACGCTATTAACTATGACAAAAACCTTCAAATGTAATGAGATTATGTTACCTACTTCATGTGTGTTGTTTGATTTGCACATACTTAATTTTATAAAAGAAACCAACATTCAGAAAATTGACGACATTCTTTGCTAAAAATCTCAGGAAACGAATAAACAGTACTTCAATGGATGATGGTGTCTCACCAGGATATGACGTCCTTAGTTCAATCAGCAAATGCACTTTTATTGTCAGCTACAAGGAAGTCATCATATGCCTTTCTGCCATAAATAGATATTGCTTGAGTTTTCACATAATATTTGTCTCTAATCTGTCATTTGTGTCTTATCTGACTCATGATCCTTATTTTGAGCATTAGCAGCACAGGCCAGTAGTGACAGAATTTGCCTTTCAAAACTGGTTTACTCCATTTTGACTGTAAAAGCCAATATCAACAGTGTACAACTATACAAAGTGAAAGTTCCATTTTCACTTGTGATATCCATTAAGCTTGGTACTTCAATTACTAATAGAGCAGCTTCAAACAATTTTTGACCTAAACTCAAGTGTTTTCCTTGTTCACATGGAACATGCTTCTGATTCTAATCGTAATTGAAGCTGTCAGCTTCCCAGATATCAATTATCATATTCAAATGACTCTACACTTTGCAATCCATTACCGTATCCAGCATATAATCTCCATTTATTTTTAGCCTTTCAATCATATTTTGGACAAAAATGAACTTTAGTTGTTTGGAAGAATACCTTAGTGACTAACCTGATACTTCCTTTTCAATTAGTTGATATGTACGCTGCAATAATCATAAGTTTCTTCTTCAGTACAGTAATTCAGTACAAACTCGGTTACTCCATGGATAGTTTATGTCATAACTTTCATTATCACTACCTAAGTTCTCTTCATTAATATCAAAGGAAGGTTTAACGATCAGTTTCTTTTCTCTGTACAAAATACATGCAGTATTTCTTCTTTATTATTGCAGTTGCGCAATTGTTGATTGATTTCTATTTACTCCCCTTTGAGTAAATTTTGGCTTCACTTAAGAGAGAAAAGTTATTCAATTTCAGAACAAAGTTCTTTCAAATTTTATAAACGGCACGCATAACTAATCGTTCTTTTTAAGTGGAATATCCACAAAACAATGGAGGAGTTATAAGTTTATACCACCAACAAACACTTAATCCTGCAACGTTACACACTACAAAAATGAAATAGATATACTTAAATGTCAAAACAACTGAGCAAACAGATACAGGAGGAAGATAGTGAAATGCAACATCACATCAATTACCAAATGCGATTAACAAACAGAAGAGTATATTAAGGTGATTTGAAAGAGATTTGCCAAAGTAGCGCGCTTAAAGATTTGGGAAGAAGAGGTTAAAGAAGAGGTTACCCGAGGCCCTCAAAGGAAACAACATCCGTTTAGAGCTCGGCCGTTCATTTCTCCCAACATGTCGACGAAAGAAAAAAACCAAAATACGTTGAGCAAAAGAACAGGAGAGCGTTGGATTGTAGCACGCTTAAAGATTTGGGAAGAAGAGGTTACCCGAGGCCCTCAAAGGCAACAGCATCCGTTTAGAGCTCAGCCGTTCATCCCTCCCAACCTGCTGAAGAAAGAAAAAAACCAAAATACGTTGAGCAAAAGAATGGGGGAGCGTTGGATTGTAGGGTAAAAAAGGCGCCGTTGCCAGGGATCGAACCCGGGTCACCCGCGTGACAAGTGGGAATACTCACCACTATACTACAACAACTTCATTGTTAATATGTCTACAAATCTTAATTATGACGCAAAAGTTAGGAAAAATCAAACGCTATTAATTATGACAAAAACCTTCAAATGTAATGAGATTATGTTACCTACTTCATGTGTGTTGTTTGATTTGCACATACTTAATTTTATAAAAGAAACCAACATTCAGAAAATTGATGACATTCTTTGCTAAAAATCTCAGGAAACGAATAAACAGTACTTCAATGGATGATGATGTCTCACAAGGATATGACGTCCTTAGTTCAATCAGCAAATGCAATTTTATTGTCAGCTACAAGGAAGTCATCATATGCCTTTCTGCCATACATAGATATTGCTTGAGCTTTCACATAATATCTGTCTCTAATATGTCATTTGTGTCTTATCTGACTCATGATCCTTATTTTGAGCATTAGCAGCATGGGCCAGTAGTGACAGAATTTGCCTCTCAAAACTGGTTTACTCCATTTTGACTGTAAAAGCCAATATCAACAGTGTACAACTATACAAAGTGAAAGTTCCATTTTCACTTGTGATATCCATTAAGCTTGGTACTTCAAATACAAATAGAGCAGCTTCAAACAATTTTTGACCTAAACTCAAGTGTTTTCCTTGTTCACATGGAACATGCTTCTGATTCTAATCGTAATTGAAGCTGTCAGCTTCCTAGATATCAATTATCATATTCAGATGACTCTACACTTTGCAATCCATTACCGTATCCAACATATAATCTCCATTTATTTTTGGCCTTTCAATCATATTTTGGACAAAAATGAACTTCAGTTGTTTGGAAGAATACCCTAATGACTACCCTGATACTTCCTTTTCAAGTAGTTGATATGTACGCTGCAATAATCATAAGTTTCTTCTTCAGTACAGTAATTCAGTACAAACTCGGTTACTCCATGGATAGTTTATGTCATAACTTTCATTATCACTACCTAAGTTCTCTTCATTCATATCAAAGGAAGGTTTAACGATCAGTTTCTTTTCTCTGTACAAAATACATGCAGTATTTCTTCTTTATTATTGCAGTTGTGCAATTGTTGATTGATTTCTATTTACTCCCCTTTGAGTAAATTTTGGCTTCACTTAAGAGAGAAAAGTTATTCAATTTCAGAACAAAGTTCTTTCAAATTTTATAAACGGCACGCATAACTAATCGTTCTTTTTAAGTGGAATATCCACAAAACAATGGAGGAGTTATAAGTTTATACCACCAACAAACACTGAATCAACCTGCAACGTTACACACTACAAAAATGAAATAGATAAACTTAAATGTCAAACAACTGAGCAAATAGATACAGGAGGAAGATAGTGAAATGCAACATCACCTCAATTATCGAATGCGATTAATAAGCAAAAGAGTATATTAAGGTGATTTGAAAGAGATTTGCCAAAGTAGCGCGCTTAAAGATTTGGGAAGAAGAGGTTAAAGAAGAGGTTACCCGAGGCCCTCAAAGGCAACAACATCCATTTAGAGCTCAGCCGTTCATCTCTCCCAACCTGCCGACGAAAGAAAAAAACCAAAATACGTTGAGAAAAAGAATGGGGGAGCGTTGGATTGTAGCACGCTTAAAGATTTGGGAAGAAGAGGTTAAAGAAGAGGTTACCCGAGGCCCTCAAAGGCAACAACATCCGTTTAGAGCTCACCCGTTCATCTCTCCTAACCTGCCGACGAAAGAAAAAACCAAAATACGTTGAGCAAAGAATGGGTGAGCGTTGGATTGTTGGGTAAAAAAGGCGCCGTTGCCGGAGATCGAACCCTGGTCACCCACGTGACAGGCGGGAATACTCACCACTATAATACAACGACTTCGTTGTTAATATGTCTACAAATCTTAATTATCAAGCAACAGTTAGGAAATATCAGACGCTATTAATTATGACAAAAACCTTCAAATGCAATGAGATTATGTTACCTACTTCATGTGTGTTGTTTGATTTGCACATACTTAATTTTATAAAAAGAAACCAACATTCAGAAAATTGACGACATTCTTTGCTAAAAATCTCAGGAAACGAATAAACAGTACTTCAATGGATGATGGTGTCTCACCAGGATATGACGTCCTTAGTTCAATCAACGAATGCGCTTTTATTGTCAGCTACAAGGAAGTCATCATATGCCCTTCTGCCATACATAGATATTGCTTGAGTTTTCACATAATATCTGTCTCTAATATGTCATTTGTATCTTATCTGACTCATGATCCTTATTTTGAGCATTAGTAGCACAGGCCAGTAGTGATAGAATTTGACTCTCAAAATTGGTGTACTCCATTTTGACTGTAAAAGCCAATATCAACAGTGTACAACTATACAAAGTGAAAGTTCCATTTTCACTTGTGATATCCATTAAGCTTGGTACTTCAATTACTAATAGAGCAGCTTCAAACAATTTTTGACCTAAACTCAAGTGTTTTCCCTGTTCACATGGAACATGCTTCTGATTCTAATCGTAATTGAAGCCGTCAGCTTCCTAGATATCAATTATTATATTCGGATGACTCTACACTTTGCAATCCATTACCGTATCCAACATATAATATCAATTCATTTTTGGCCTTTCAATCATATTTTGGACAAAAATGAACTTCAGTTGTTTGGAAGAATACCCTAATGACTACCCTGATACTTCCTTTTCAATTAGTTGATATGTACGCTGCAATAATCATAAGTTTCTTCTTCAGTACAGTAATTCAGTACAAACTCGGTTACTCCATGGATAGTTTATGCCATAACTTCCATTATCACTACCTAAGTTCTCTTAATTAATATAAAAGGAAGGTTTAACGATCAGTTTCTTTTCTCTGTACAAAATACATGCAGTATTTCTTCTTTATTATTGCAGTTGTGCAATTGTTGATTGATTTCTATTTACTCCCCTTTGAGTAAATTTTGGCTTCACTTAAGAGAGAAAAGTTATTCAATTTCAGAACAAAGTTCTTTCAAATTTTATAAACGACACGCATAACTAATCGTTCAGTTTAAGTGGAATATCCACAAAACAATGGAGGAGTTATAAGTTTATACCACCAACAAACACTTAATCATCCTGCAACGTTACACACTAGAAATATGAAATAGATATACTTAACTGTCAAACAACTGAGCAAGTAGATACAGGAGGAAGATAGTGAAATGCCACATCACCTCAATTACCAAATGTGATTAACAAACAGAAGAGTATATTAAAATGATTTGAAAGAGATATGCCAAAGTAGCGCGCTTAAAGATTTGGGAAGAAGAGGTTAAAGAAGAGGTTACCCGAGGCCCTCAAAGGCAACAGCATCCGTTTAGAGCTCAGCCGTTCGTCTCTCCCAACCTGCCGACGAAAGAAAAAAAACCAAAATACGTTGAGCAAAAGAATGGGGGAGCGTTGGATTGTAGCGCGCTTAAAGATTTGGGAAGAAGAGGTTAAAGAAGAGGTTACCCGAGGCCCGCAAAAGCAACAGCATCCGTTTAGAGCTCAGCCATTCGTCTCTCCCAACCTGCCAACGAAAGAAAAAAACTAAAATACGTTGAGCAAAAGAATGGGGGAGCGTTGGATTGTAGGGTAAAAAAGGCATCGTTGCCGGGGATCGAACCCGGGTCACCCGCATGACAGGCAAGAATACTCACCATTATACTACAACGACTTCGTTGTTAATATGTCTACAAATCTTAATTATGACGCAACAGTTAGGAAATATCAGACGCTATTAATTATGATAAAAACCTTCAAATGCAATGAGATTATGTTACCTACTTCATGTGTGTTGTTTGATTTGCACATACTTAATTTTATAAAAAGAAACCAACAATCAGAAAATTGACGACATTCTTTCCTAAAAATCTCAGGAAACGAATAAACAGTACTTCAATGGACGATGGTGTCTCACCAGGATATGACGTCCATAGTTCAATCAGCAAATGCACTTTTATTGTCGGCTACATGGAAGTCATCATATGCCCTTCTGCCATACATAGATATTGCTTGAGTTTTCACATAATATCTGTCTCTAATCTGTCATTTGTGTCTTATCTGACTCATGATCCTTACTTTGAGCATTAGCAGCACAAGCCAGTAGTGACAGAATTTGCCTCTCAAAACTGGTTTACTCCATTTTGAATGTAAAAGCCAATATCAACAGTGTACAACTATACAAAGTGAAAGTTCCATTTTCACTTGTGATATCCATTAAGCTTGGTACTTCAATTACTAATAGAGCAGCTTTAAACAATTTTTGACCTAAACTCAAGTGTTTTCCTTGTTCACATGGAACATGCTTCTGATTCTAATCGTAATTGAAGCTGTCAGCTTCCTAGATATCAATTATCATATTCAGATGACTCTACACTTTGCAATCCATTACCGTATCCAACATATAATCTCTATTTATTTTTGGCCTTTCAATCATATTTTGGACAAAAACGAACTTCAGTTGTGTGGAAGAATACCCTAATGACTACCCTGATACTTCCTTTTCAAGTAGTTGATATGTACGCTGCAATAATCATAAATTTCTTCTTCAGTACAGTAATTCAGTACAAACTCGGTTACTCCATGGATAGTTTATGTCATAACTTTCATTATCACTACCTAAGTTCTCTTCATTAATATCAAAGGAAGGTTTAACGATCAGTTTCTTTTCTCTGTACAAAATACATGCAGTATTTCTTCTTTATTATTGCAGTTGCGCAATTGTTGATTGATTTCTATTTACGCCCCTGTGAGTAAATTTTGGCTTCACTTAAGAGAGAAAAGTTATTCAATTTCAGAACAAAGTTCTTTCAAAATTTATTAACGGCACGCATTACTAATCGTTCAGTTTAAGTGGAATATCCACAAAACAATGGAGGAGTTATAAGTTTATACCACCAACAAACACTTAATCATCCTGCAACGTTACACACTACAAAAATGAAATAGATATACTTAAATGTCAAACAACTGAGCAAATAGATATAGGAGGAAGATAGTGAAAGGAACCATCACCTCAATTACCAAATGCGATTAACAAACATAAGATTATATTAAGGTGATTTGAAAGAGATTTGCCAAAGTAGCGTGCTTAAAGGTTTGGGAAGAAGAGGTTAAAGAAGAGGTTACCCGAGGCCCTCAAAGGCAACAACATCTGTTTAGGGCTCAGCCGTTCGTCTCTCCCAACCTGCCGACGAAAGAAAAAAAACCAAAATACGTTGATCAAAAGAATGAGGGAGCGTTGGATTGTAGCACGCTTAAAGATTTAGGAAGAAGAGGTTAAAGAAGAGGTTACCCGAGGCCCTCAAAGGCAACAACATCCGTTTAGAGCTCAGCCGTTCGTCTCTCCCAACCTGCCGACGAAAGAAAAAAACCAAAATACGTTGAGCAAAAGAATGGGGGAGCGTTGGATTGTAGCGCGCTTAAAGATTTGGGAAGAAGAGGTTAAAGAAGAGGTTACCCGAGGCCCTCAAAGGCAACAACATCCGTTTGGAGCTCAGCCGTTCGTCTCTCCCAACCTGCCGATGAACGAAAAAAACCAAAATACGTTGAGCAAAAGAATGGGGGAGCGTTGGATTATAGGGTAAAAAAGGCGCCGTTGCCGGGGATCGGACCCGGGTCACCCGCGTGACAGGCGAGAATACTCACCACTATACTACAACGACTTCGTTGTTAATATGTCTACAAATCTTAACAATGACGCAACAGTAAGGAAATATCAGACGCTATTAACTATGAGAAAAACCTTAAAATGCAATGAGATTATGTTACCTAGTTCATTTGTGTTGTTTGCTTTACACATACTTAATTTTATAAAAAAAACCAACATTCAGAAAATTGACGACATTCTTTGCTAAAAATCTCAAGAAACGAAAAAACAGTACTTCAATGGATGATGGTGTCTCACCAGGATATGACGTCCTTAGTTCAATCAGCAAATGCACTTTTATTGTCAACTACAAGGAAGTCATCATATGCCCTTCTGCCATACATAGATATTGCTTGAGTTTTCACATAATATCTGTCTCTAATCTGTCATTTGTGTCTTATCTGACTCATGATCCTTATTTTGAGCATTAGAAGCACAGGCCAGTAGTGATAGAATTTGCCTCTCAAAACTGGTTTACTCCATTTTGACTGTAAAAGCCAATATCAACAGTGTACAACTATACAAAGTGAAAGTTCCATTTTCACTTGTGATATCCATTAAGCTTGGCACTTCAATTACTAATAGAGCAGCTTCAAACAATTTTTGACCTAAACTCAAGTGTTTTCCTTGTTCACATGGAACATGCTTCTGATTCTAATCGTAATTGAAGCTGTCAGCTTCCTAGATATCAATTATCATATTCAGATGACTCTAACTTTGCAATCCATTAGCATATCCAACATATAATCTCCATTTATTTTTGGCCTTTCAATCATATTTTGGGCAAAAATGAACTTCAGTTGTTTGGAAGAATACCTTAATGACTACCCCGATACTTCCTTTTCAATTAGTTGATATGTACGCTGCAATAATCATAAGTTTCTTCTTCAGTACAGTAATTCAGTACAAAATCGGTTACTCCATGGATAGTTAATGTCATAACTTTCATTATCACTACCTAAGTTCTCTTCATTAATATCAAAGGAAGGTTTAACGATCAGTTTCTTTTCTCTGTACAAAATACATGCAGTATTTCTTCTTTACTATTGCAGTTGCGCAATTATTGATTGATTTCTATTTACTCCCCTTTGAGTAAATTTTGGCTTCACTTAAGAGAGAAAAGTTATTCAATTTCAGAACAAAGTTCTTTCAAATTTTATAAACGACACGCATAACTAATCGTTCAGTTTAAGTGGAATATCCACAAAACAATGGAGGAGTTATAAGTTTATACCACCAATAAACACTTAATCAACATGCAACGTTACACACTACAAAAATGAAATAGATATACTTAAATGTCAAAACAACTGAGCAAATAAATACAGGAGGAAGATAGTGAAATGCAACATCACCTCAATTACCAAATGCGATTAACAAACAGAAAAGTATATTAAGGTGATTTGAAAGAGATTTGCCAAAGTAGCGGGCTTAAAGATTTGGGAAGAAGAGGTTAAAGAAGAGGTTACCCGAGGCCCTCAAAGGAAACAGCATCCGTTTAGAGCTCAGCCGTTCGTCTCTCCCAACCTGCCGACGAAAGAAAAAAACCAAAATACGTTGAGCAAAAGAATGGGGGAGCATTGGATTGTAGCACGCTTAAAGATTTGGGAAGAAGAGGTTAAAGAAGAGGTTACCCGAGGCCCTCAAAGGCAACATCATCCGTTTAGAGCTCAGCCGTTCGTCTCTCCCAACCTGCCAAAGAAAGAAAAAACCAAAATACGTTGAGCAAAAGAATGGAGGAGCGTTGGATTGTAGGGTAAAAAGACGCCGTTGCCGGGGATCGAACCCGGGTCACCCGCGTGACAGGCGGGAATACTCACCACTATACTACAACGACTTCGTTGTTAATACGTCTACAAATCTTAATTATGACGCAACAGTTAGGAAATATCAAACACTATTAATTATGACAAAAACCTTCAAATGCAATGAGATTATGTTACCTACTTCATGTGTGTTGTTTGATTTGCACATACTTAATTTTATAAAAAGAAACCAACATTCAGAAAATTGACGACATTCTTTGCTAAAAATCTCAGGAAACGAATAAACAGTACTTCAATGGATGATGGTGTCTCACCAGGATATGACGTCCTTTGTTCAATCAGCAAATGCACTTTTATTGTCAGATGCAAGGAAGTCATCATATGCCTTTCTGCCATACATAGATATTGCTTGAGTTTTCACATAATATCTGTCTCTAATCTGTCATTTGTGTCTTATCTGACTCATGATCCTTATTTTGAGCATTAGCAGCACAGGCCAGTAGTGACAGAATTTGCCTCTCAAAACTGGTTTACTCCATTTTGACTGTAAAAGCCAATATCAACAGTGTACAACTATACAAAGTGAAAGTTCCATTTTCACTTGTGATATCCATTAAGATTGGCACTTCAATTACTAATAGAGCAGCTTCAAACAATTTTTGACCTAAACTCAAGTGTTTTCCTTGTTCACATGGAACATGCTTCTGATTCTAATCGTAATTGAAGTTGTCAGCTTCCTAGATATCAATTATCATATTCAGATGACTCTAACTTTGCAATCCATTATCGTATCCAACATATAATCTCCATTTATTTTTGGGCTTTCAATCATATTTTGGGCAAAAATGAACTTCAGTTGTTTGGAAGAATACCCTAATGACTACGCCGATACTTCCTTTTCAATTAGTTGACATGTACACTGCAATAATCATAAGTTTCTTCTTCAGTACAGCAATTCAGTAAAAAATCGGTTACTACATGGATAGTTTATGTCATAACTTTCATTATCACTACCTAAGTTCTCTTCATTAATATCAAAGGAAGGTTTAACGATCAGTTTCTTTTCTCTGTGCAAAATAAATGTAGTATTTCTTCTTTATTATCGCAGTTGTGCAATTGTTGATTGATTTCTATTTACTCCCCTTTGAGTAAATTTTGGCTTCACTTAAGAGAGAAAAGTTATTCAATTTCAGAACAAAGTTCTTTCAAATTTTATAAATGGCACGCATAACTAATCGTTCATTTTAAGTGGAATATCCACAAAACAATGGAGGAGTTATAAGTTTAAACTACCAACAAACACTTAATCAACCTGCAACGTTACACACTACAAAAATGAAATAGATAAACTTAAATGTCAAACAACTGAGCAAATAGATATAGGAGGAAGATAGTGAAATGCAACATCACCTCACTTACCAAATGCGATTAACAAACAGAAGAGTATATTAAGGTGATTTGAAAGAGATTTGCCAAAGTAGCGCACTTAAAGATTTGGGAAGAAGAGGTTAAAGAAGAGGTTACCCGAGGCCCTCAAAGGCAACAACATCCGTTTAGAGCTCAGCCGTTCGTCTCTCCCAACCTGCCGACGAAAGAAAAAAACCAAAATACGTTGAGCAAAAGAATGGGGGAGCGTTGGATTGTAGCACGCTTAAAGATTTGGGAAGAAGAGGTTAAAGAAGAGGTTACCCGAGGCCCCCTAAGGCAACAGCATCCGTTTAGAGCTCAGCCGTTCGTCTCTCCCAACCTGCCGACGAAAGTAAAGACCAAAATACGTTGAGCAAAAGAATGGGGGAGCGTTGGATTGTTGGGTAAAAAAGGCGCCGTTGCCGGGAATCGAACACGAGTCACCCGCGTGACAGGCGGGAATACTCACCACTATACTACAACGACTTCATTGTTAATATGTCTACAAATCTTAATTATGACGCAATAGTTAGGAAATATCAGACGCTATTAATTATGACAAAAACCTTCGAATGCAATGAGATTATGTTACCTACTTCATGTGTGTTGTTTGATTTGCACATACTTAATTTTATAAAAAGAAACCAACATTCAGAAAATTGACGACATTCTTTGCTAAAAATCTCAGAAACGAATAAATAATACTTCAATGGATGATGGTGTCTCACCAGGATATGACGTCCTTAGTTCAATCAGCAAATGCACTTTTATTGTCAGCTACATGGAAGTCATCATATGCCCTTCTTCTATACATAGATATTGCTTGAGTTTTCACATAATATCTGTCTCTAATCTGTCATTTGTGTCTTATCTGACTCATGATCCTTATTTTGAGCATTAGCAGCACAGGCCAGTAGTGATAGAATTTGCCTCTCAAAACTGGTTTACTCCATTTTGACTGTAAAAGCCAATATCAAGTGTACAACTATACAAAGTGAAAGTTCCATTTTCACTTGTGATATCCATTAAGCTTGGTACTTCAATTACTAATAGAGCAGCTTCAAACAATTTTTGACCTAAACTCAAGTGTTTTCCTTGTTCACATGGAACATGTTTCTGATTCTAATCGTAATTGAAGCTGTCAGCTTCCGAGATATCAATTATCATATTCGGATGACTCTACACTTTGCAATCCATTACCGAATCCAAAATATAATCTCCATTTATTTTTGGCCTTTAAATCATATTTTGGACAAAAATGAACTTCAGTTGTTTGGAAGAATACCCCAATGACTACCCTGATACTTCCTTTTCAATTAGTTGATATGTACGCTGCAATAATCATAATTTCTTCTTCAGTACAGTAATTCAGTACAAACTCGGTTACTCCATGGATAGTTTATGTCATAACTTTCATTATCACTACCTAAGTTCTCTTCATTAATATCAAAGGAAGGTTTAACGATCAGTTTCTTTTCTCTGTATAAAATACATGCAGTATTTCTTCTTTATTATTGCAGTTGCACAATTGTTGATTGATTTCTATTTACTCCCCTTTGAGTAAATTTTGGCTTCACTTAAGAGAGAAAAGTTATTCAATTTCAGAACAAAGTTCTTTCAAATTTTATAAACAGCACGCATAACTAATCGTTCAGTTTAAGTGGAATATCCACAAAACAATGGAGGAGTTATAAGTTTATACCACCAACAAACACTTAATCATCCTGCAACGTTACACACTACAAAAATGAAATAGATATACTTAAATGTCAAACAACTGAGCAAATAGATACAGGAGGAAGATAGTGAAATGCAACATCACCTCAATTATCGAATACGATTAATAAGCACAAGAGTATATTAAGGTGATTTGAAAGAGATTTGCCAAAGTAGCGCGCTTAAAGATTTGGGAAGAAGAGGTTAAAGAAGAGGTTACCCGAGGCCCTCAAAGGCAACAACATCCATTTAGAGCTCAGCCGTTCATCTCTCCCAACCTGCCGACGAAAGAAAAAAACCAAAATACGTTGAGAAAAAGAATGGGGGAGCGTTGGATTGTAGCACGCTTAAAGATTTGGGAAGAAGAGGTTAAAGAAGAGGTTACCCGAGGCCCTCAAAGGCAACAACATCCGTTTAGAGATCACCCGTTCATCTCTCCTAACCTGCCGACGAAAGAAAAAACCAAAATACGTTGAGCAAAGAATGGGGGAGCGTTGGATTGTTGGGTAAAAAAGGCATCGTTACCGGAGATCGAACCCTGGTCACCCACGTGACAGGCGGGAATACTCACCACTATAATACAACGACTTCGTTGTTAATATGTCTACAAATCTTAATTATCACGCAACAGTTAGGAAATATCAGACGCTATTAATTATGACAAAAACCTTCAAATGCAATGAGATTATGTTACCTACTTCATGTGTGTTGTTTGATTTGCACATACTTAATTTTATAAAAAGAAACCAACATTCAGAAAATTGACGACATTCTTTGCTAAAAATCTCAGGAAACGAATAAACAGTACTTCAATGGATGATGGTGTCTCACCAGGATATGACGTCCTTAGTTCAATCAACGAATTCACTTTTATTGTCAGCTACAAGGAAGTCATCATATGCCCTTCTGCCATACATAGATATTGCTTGAGTTTCACATAATATCTGTCTCTAATCTGTCATTTGTGTCTCATCTGACTCATGATCCTTATTTTGAGCATTAGCAGCATAGGCCAGTAGTGACAGAATTTGCCTCTCAAAATTGGTTTACTCCATTTTGACTGTAAAAGCCAATATCAACAGTGTACAACTATACAAAGTGAAAGTTCCATTTTCACTTGTGATATCCATTAAGCTTGGTACTTCAATTACTAATAGAGCATCTTCAAACAATTTTTGACCTAAACTCAAGTGTTTTCCTTGTTCACATGGAACATGCTTCTGATTCTAATCGTAATTGAAGCTGTCAGCTTCCCAGATATCAATTATCATATTCAGATGACTCTACACTTTGCAATCCATTACCGTATCCAACATATAATCTCCATTTATTTTTGGCCTTTCAATCATATTTTGGGCAAAAATGAACTTCAGTTGTTTGGAAGAATACCCTAATGACTACCCTGATACTTCCTTTTCAATTAGTTGATATGTACGCTGCAATAATCATAAGTTTCTTCTTCAGTACAGTAATTCAGTACAAACTCGGTTACTCCATGGATAGTTTATGTCATAACTTTCATTATCACTACCTAAGTTCTCTTCATTAATATCAAAGGAAGGTTTAACGATCAGTTTCTTTTCTCTGTACAAAATACATGCAGTATTTCTTCTTTATTATTGCAGTTGCGCAATTGTTGATTGATTATTTACTCCCCTTTGAGTAAATTTTGGCTTCACTTAAGAGAGAAAAGTTATTCAATTTCAGAACAAAGTTCTTTCAAATTTTATAAATGGCACGCATAACTAATCGTTCAGTTTAAGTGGAGTATCCACAAAACAATGGAGGAGTTATAAGTTTATACCCCCAACAAACACTTAATCATCCTGCAACGTTACACACTACAAAAATGAAATAGATATACTTAAATGTCAAACAACTGAGCAAATAGATACAGGAGGAAGATAGTGAAATGCAACATCACCTCAATTACCAAATGCGATTAACAAACAGAAGAGTATATTAAGGTGATTTGAAAGAGATTTGCCAGGTAGCGCGCTTAAAGATTTGGGAAGAAGAGGTTAAAGAAGAGGTTACCCGAGGCCCTCAAAGGCAACAGCATCCATTTAGATCTCAGCTGTTCGTCTCTCCCAACCTGCCAATGAAAGTAAAAATCCAAAATACGTTGAGCAAAAGAATGAGGGAGCGTTGGATTGTAGCGCTCCTAAAGATTTGGGAAGAAGAGGTTAAAGAAGAAGTTACCCGAGGCCCTCAAAGGCAACAACGTCCGTTTAGAGCTCAGCCGTTCGTCTCTCCCAACCTGCCGAAGAAAGAAAAAACCAAAATACGTTGAGCAAAAGAATGGGGGAGCGTTGGATTGCAGGGTAAAAAGGCTTCGTTGCCGAGGATCGAACCCGGGTCACCCGCATGACAGGCGGGAATACTCACCACTATACTACAACGACTTCGTTGTTAATACGTCTACAAATCTTAATTATGACGCAACAGTTAGGAAATATCAAACGCTATTAATTGTGACAAAAACCTTCAAATGTAATGAGATTATGTTACCTACTTCATGTGTGTTGTTTGATTTGCGCATACTTAATTTATAAAAAGAAACCAACATTCAGAAAATTGACGACATTCTTTGCTAAAAATCTCAAGAAACGAATAAACAGTACTTTAATGGATGATGGTGTCTCACCAGGATATGACGTCCTTAGTTCAATCAGCAAATGCACTTTTATTGTCAGCTACAAGGAAGTCATCATATGCCTTTCTGCCATACATAGATATTGCTTGAGTTTTCACATAATATCTGTCTCTAATCTGTCATTTGTGTCTTATCTGACTCATGATCCTTATTTTGAGCATTAGCAGCACAGGCCAGTAGTGACAGAATTTGCCTCTCAAAACTGGTTTACTCCATTTTGACTGTAAAAGCCAATATCAACAATGTACAACTATACAAAGTGAAAGTTCCATTTTCACTTGTGATATCCACTAAGCTTGGTACTTCAATTACTAATAGAGCAGCTTCAAACAATTTTTGACCTAAACTCAAGCGTTTTCCTTGTTCACATGGAACATGCTTCTGATTCTAATCGTAATTGAAGCTGTCAGCTTCCCAGATATCAATTATCATATTCAGATGAATCTACACTTTGCAATCCATTACCGTATCCAACATATAATCTCCATTTATTTTTGGCCTTTCAATCATATTTTGGACAAAAATGAACTTCAGTTGTTTGGATGAATACCCTAATGGCTACCCTGATACTTCCTTTTCAAGTAGTTGATATGTACGCTGCAATAATCATAAGTTTCTTCTTCAGTACAGTAGTTCAGTACAAACTCGGTTACTCCATGGATAGTTTTTTTCATAACTTTCATTATCACTACCTAAGTTCTATTCATTAATATAAAAGGAAGGTTTAACGATCAGTTTCTTTTCTCTGTACAAAATACATGCAGTATTTCTTCTTTATTATTGCAGTTGCGCAATTGTTGATTGATTTCTATTTACTCCCCTTTGAGTAAATTTTTGCTTCACTTAAGAGAGAAAAGTTATTCAATTTCAGAACAAAGTTCTTTCAAATTTTATAAACGGCACGCATAACTAATCGTTCATTTTAAGTGGAATATCCACAAAACAATGGAGGAGTTATAAGTTTATACCACCAACAAACACTTAATCAACCTGCAACGTTACACACTACAAAAATGAAATAGATAAACTTAAATGTCAAACAACTGAGCAAATAGATATAGGAGGAAGATAGTGAAATGCAACATCACCTCAATTACCAAATACGTTTAACAAACAGAAGAGTATATTAAGGTGATTTGAAAGAGATTTGCCAAAGTAGCGCACTTAAAGATTTGGAAAGAAGAGGTTAAAGAAGAGGTTACCCGAAGCCCTCAAAGGCAACAACATCCGTTTAGAGCTCAGCCGTTCGTCTCTCCCAACCTGCCGACGAAAGAAAAAACCAAAATACGTTGAGCAAAAGAATGGGGGAGCGTTGGATTGTAGCGCGCTTAAAGATTTGGGAAGAAGAGGTTAAAGAAGAGGTTACCCGAGGCCCTCAAAGGCAACAGCATCCGTTTAGAGCTCAGCCGTTCGTCTCTCCCAACCTGTCGACGAAAGAAAAAACCAAAATACGTTGAGCAAAAGAATGGGGGAGCGTTGGATTGTTGGGTAAAAAAGGCGCCGTTGCCGGTGATCAAACCCGGGTCACCCGCGTGACAGGCGGGAATACTCACCACTATACTACAACGACTTCGTTGTTAATATGTCTACAAATCTTAATTATGACGCAACAATTAGGAAATATCAGACGCTATTAATTATGACAAAAACCTTCAAATGCAATGAGATTATGTTACATACTTCATGTGTGTTGTTTGATTTGCACATACTTAATTTTATAAAAAGAAACCAACATTCAGAAAATTGACGACATTCTTTGCTAAAAATCTCAGGAAACGAATAAACAGTACTTCAATGGATGATGGTGTCTCACCAGGATATGACATCCTTAGTTCAATCAGCAGATGCACTTTTATTGTCAGCTACATGGAAGTCATCATATGCCCTTCTGCCATACATAGATATTGATTGAGTTTTCACATAATATCTGTCTCTAATCTGTCATTTGTGTCTTATCTGACTCATGATCCTTATTTTGAGCATTAGCAGCACAGGCCAGTAGTGACAGAATTTGCCTCTCAAAACTGGTTTACTCCATTTTGACTGTAAAAGCCAATATCAAGTGTACAACTATACAAAGTGAAAGTTCCATTTTCACTTGTGATATCCATTAAGCTTGGTACTTCAATTACTAATAGAGCAGCTTTAAACAATTTTTGACCTAAACTCAAGTGTTTTCCTTGTTCACAAGGAACATGCTTCTGATTCTAATCATAATTGAAGCTGTCAGCTTCCTAGATATCAATTATCATATTCGGATGACTCTACACTTTGCAATCCATTACCGTATCCAACATATAATCTCCATTTATTTTTGGCCTTTCAATCATATTTTGGACAAAAATGAACTTCAGTTGTTTGGAAGAATACCCTAATGACTACCCTGATACTTCCTTTTCAATTAGTTGATATGTACGCTGCAATAGTCATAATTTCTTCTTCAGTACAGTAATTCAGTACAAACTCGGTTACTCCATGGATAGTTTATGTCATAACTTTCATTATCACTACCTAAGTTCTCTTCATTAATATCAAAGGAAGGTTTAACGATCAGTTTCTTTTCTCTTTACAAAATACATGCAGTATTTCTTCTTTATTATTGTAGTTGCGCAATTGTTGATTGATTTCTATTTACTCCCCTTTGAGTAAATTTTGGCTTCACTTAAGAGAGAAAAGTTATTCAATTTCAGAACAAAGTTCTTTCAAATTTTATAAACGGCACGCATAACTAATCGTTCAGTTTAAGTGGAATATCCACAAAACAATGGAGGAGTTATAAGTTTATACCACCAACAAACACTTAATCATCCTGTAACGTTACACACTACAAAAATGAAATAGATATACTTAAATGTCAAACAACTGAGCAAGTAGATACAGGAGGAAGATAGTGAAATGCAACATCACCTCAATTACTAAATGCGATTAACAAACAGAAGAGTATATTAAAATGATTTGAAAGAGATTTGCCAAAGGAGCGCGCTTAAAGATTTGGGAAGAAGAGCTTAAAGAAGAGGTTACCCGAGGCCCTCAAAGGCAACAGCATCCGTTTAGAGATCAGTCGTTCGTCTCTCCCAACCTGTCGACGAAAGAAAAAAACCAAAATACGTTGAGCAAAAGAATGGGGGAGCGTTGGATTGTAGCGCGCTTAAAGATTTGGGAAGAAGAGGTTAAAGAAGAGGTTACCCGAGGCCCTCAAAGGCAACAACATCCGTTTAGAGCTCAGCCGTTCGTCTCTCCCAACCTGCCGACGAAAGAAAAAAACCAAAATACGTTGAGCAAAAGAATGGGGTGCGTTGGATTGTAGCGCTCTTAAAGATTTGGGAAGAAGAGGTTAAAGAAGAGGTTACCCGAGGCCCTCAAAGGCAACAGCATCCGTTTAGAGCTCAGCCGTTCGTCTCTCCCAACCTGCCGACGAAAGAAAAAACCAAAATACGTTGAGCAAAAGAATGGGGGAGCGTTGGATTGTTGGGTAAAAAAGGCGCCGTTGCCGAGGATCAAACCCGGGTCACCCGCGTGACAGGCGGGAATACTCACCACTATACTACAACGACTTCGTTGTTAATATGTCTACAAATCTTAATTATGACGCAACAGTTAGGAAATATCAGACGCTATTAATTATGACAAAAACCTTCAAATGCAATGAGATTATGTTTCCTACTTCATGTGTGTTGTTTGATTTGCACATACTTAATTTTATAAAAAGAAACCAACATTCAGAAAATTGACGACATTCTTTGCTAAAAATCTCAGGAAACGAATAAACAGTACTTCAATGGATGATGGTGTCTCACCAGGATATGACATCCTTAGTTCAATCAGGAGATGCACTTTTATTTTCAGCTACATGGAAGTCATCATATGCCCTTCTGCCATACATAGATATTGATTGAGTTTTCACATAATATCTGTCTCTAATCTGTCATTTGTGTCTTATCTGACTCATGATCCTTATTTTGAGCATTAGCAGCACAGGCCAGTAGTGACAGAATTTGCCTCTCAAAACTGGTTTACTCCATTTTGACTGTAAAAGCCAATATCAAGTGTACAACTATACAAAGTGAAAGTTCCATTTTCACTTGTGATATCCATTAAGCTTGGTACTTCAATTACTAATAGAGCAGCTTCAAACAATTTTTGACCTAAACTCAAGTGTTTTCCTTGTTCACATGGAACATGCTTCTGATTCTAATCATAATTGAAGCTGTCAGCTTCCTAGATATCAATTATCATATTCGGATGACTCTACACTTTGCAATCCATTACCGTATCCAACATATAATCTCCATTTATTTTTGGCCTTTCAATCATATTTTGGACAAAAATGAACTTCAGTTGTTTGGAAGAATACCCTAATGACTACCCTGATACTTCCTTTTCAATTAGTTGATATGTACGCTGCAATAATCATAAGTTTCTTCTTCAGTACAGTAATTCAGTACAAACTCGGTTACTCCATGGATAGTTTATGTCATAACTTTCATTATCACTACCTAAGTTCTCTTTATTAATATCAAAGTATGGTTTAACGATCAGTTTCTTTTCTCTTTACAAAATACATGCAGTATTTCTTCTTTATTATTGCAGTTGCGCAATTGTTGATTGATTTCTATTTACTCCCCTTTGAGTAAATTTTGGCTTCACTTAAGAGAGAAAAGTTATTCAATTTCAGAACAAAGTTCTTTCAAATTTTATAAACGGCACGCATAACTAATCTTCAGTTTAAGTGGAATATCCACAAAACAATGGAGGAGTTATAAGTTTATACCACCAACAAACACTTAATCATCCTGCAACGTTACACACTACAAAAATGAAATAGATATACTTAAATGTCAAACAACTGAGCAAGTAGATATACAGGAGGAAGATAGTGAAATGCAACATCACCTCAATTACCAAATGCGATTAACAAACAGAAGATTATATTAAGATGATTTGAAAGAGATTTGCCAAAGTAGCGCGCTTAAAGATTTGGGAAGAAGAGCTTAAAGAAGAGGTTACCCGAGGCCCTCAAAGGCAACAACATCCGTTTAGAGCTCAGCCGTTCGTCTCTCCCAACCTGTCGACGAAAGAAAAAAACCAAAATACGTTGAGCAAAAGAATGGGGGCGCGTTGGATTGTAGCGCGCTTAAAGATTTTGGAAGAAGAGGTTAAAGAAGAGGTTACCCGAGGCCCTCAAAGGCTACAACATCCGTTTAGAGCTCAGCCGTTCGTCTCTCCCAACCTGCCGATGAAAGTAAAAAACCAAAATACGTTGAGCAAAAGAATAGGGTAGCGTTGGATTGTAGCGCTCTTAAAGATTTGGGAAGAAGAGGTTAAAGAAGAGGTTACCCGAGGCCCTCAAAGGCAACAGCATCCGTTTAGAGCTCAGCCGTTCGTCTCTCCCAACCTGTCGACGAAAGAAAAAAACCAAAATACGTTGAGCAAAAGAATGGGGGAGCGTTGGACTGTAGCGCGCTTAAAGATTTGGGAAGAAGAGGTTAAAGAAGAGGTTACCCGAGGCCCTCAAAGGCAACAACATCCGTTTAGAGCTCAGCCGTTCGTCTCTCCCAACCTGCCGACGAAAGAAAAAAAAACCAAAATACGTTGAGCAAAAGACTGGGGGAGCGTTGGATTGTAGGGTAAAAAAAGCGCCGTTGCCGGGGATCGAACCCGGGTCACCCGCGTGACAGGCGGGAATACTCACCACTATACTACAACGACTTCTTTGTTAATATGTCTACAAATCTTAATTATGACACAACAGTTCGGAAATATCAGACGCTATTAATTATGACAAAAACCTTCAAATGAAATGAGATTATGTTACCTACTACATGTGTGTTGTTTGAGTTGCACATACTTAATTTTATAAAAAGAAACCAACGTTCAGAAAATTGACGACGTTCTTTGCTAAAAATCTCAGGAAACAAATAAACAGTACTTCAATGGATGATGGTGTCTCACCAGGGTATGACGTCCTTAGTTCAATCAGCAAATGCACTTTTATTATCAGCTACAAGGAAGTCATCATATGCCCTTCTGCCATACATAGATATTGCTTGAGTTTTCACATAATATCTATCTCTAATCTGTCATTTGTGTCTTATCTGACTCATGATCCTTATTTTGAGCATTAGCAGCACATGCCAGAAGTGACAGAATTTGCCTCTCAAAACTGGTTTACTCCATTATGACTGTAAAAGCCAATATCAACAGTGTACAACTATACAAAGTGAAAGTTCCATTTTCACTTGTGATATCCATTAAGCTTGGTACTTCAATTACTAATAGAGCAGCTTCAAACAATTTTTGACCTAAACTCAAGTGTTTTCCTTGTTCACATGGAACATGCTTCTGATTCTAATCGTAATTGAAGCTGTCAGCTTCCCAGATATCAATTATCATATTCATATGACTCTACACTTTGCAATCCATTACCGTATCCAACATATAATGTCCATTTATTTTTGGCCTTTCAATTATATTTTGGACAAAAATGAACTTCAGTTGTTTGGAAGAATACCCTAATGACTACCCTGATACTTCCTTTTCAATTAGTTGATATGTACGCTGCAATAATCATAAGTTTCTTCTTCAGTACAGTAATTCAGTACAAACTCGGTTACTCCATGGATAGTTTATGTCATAACTTTCATTATCACTACCTAAGTTCTCTTCATTAATATCAAAGGAAGGTTTAACGATCAGTTTCTTTTCTCTGTACAAAATACATGCAGTATTTCTTCTTTATTATTGCAGTTGCGCAATTGTTGATTGATTTCTATTTACTCCCCTGTGAGTAAATTTTGGCTTCACTTAAGAGAGAAAAGTTATTCAATTTCAGAACAAAGTTCTTTCAAATTTTATTAACGGCACGCATTACTAATCGTTCAATTTAAGTGGAATATCCACAAAACAATGGAGGAGTTATAAGTTTATACCACCAACAAACACTTAATCATCCTGCAACGTTACACACTACAAAAATGAAATAGATATACTTAAATGTCAAACAACTGAGCAAATATATACAGGAGGAAGATAGTGAAATGCAACATCACCTCAATTACCAAATGCGATTAACGAACAGAAGAGTATATTAAGGTGATTTGAAAGAGATTTGCCAAAGTAGCGCGCTTAAAGATTTGGGAAGAAGAGGTTAAAGAAGAGGTTACCCGAGGCCCTCAAAGGCAACAGCATCCGTTTAGAGCTCAGCCGTTCGTCTCTCTCAACCTTCCGACGAAAGAAAAAAACCAAAATACGTTGAGCAAAATAATGGGGGAGCGTTGGATTGTAGCGCGCTTAAATATTTAGGAAGAAGAGGTTAAAGAAGAGGTTACCCGAGGCCCCCAAAGGCAACAGCATCCGTTTAGAGCTCAGCCTTTCGTCTCTCCCAACCTGCCGACGAAAGAAAAAAACAAAAATACGTTGAGCAAAAGAATGGGGGAGCGTTAGATTGTAGGGTAAAAAAGGCGCCGTTGCCGGGGATCGAACCCGGGTCACCCGCGTGACAGGCGGGAATACTCACCACTATACTACAACGACTTTGTTGTTAATATGTCTACAAATCTTAATTATGACGCAACAGTTAGGAAATATCAGACGCTATTAGTTATGACAAAAACCTTCAAATGCAATGAGATTATGTTACCTACTTCATGTGTGTTGTTTGATTTGCACATACTTAATTTTATAAAAAGAAACCAACATTCAGAAAATTGACGACATTCTTTGCTAAAAATCTCAGGAAATGAATAAACAGTACTTCAGTGGATGATGGTGTCTCACCAGGATATGATGTCCTTAGTTCAATCAGCAAATTCACTTTTATTGTCAGCTACAAGGAAGTCATCATATGCCCTTCTGCCATACATTGATATTGCTTGAGTTTTCACATAATATCTGTCTCTAATCTGTCATTTGTGTCTTATCTGACTCATGATCCTTATTTTGAGCATTAGCAGCACAGGCCAGTAGTGACAGAATTTGCCTCTCAAAACTGGTTTACTCCATTTTGACTGTAAAAGCCAATATCAACAGTGTACAACTATACAAAGTGAAAGTTCCATTTTCACTTGTGATATCCATTAAGCTTGGTACTTCAATTACTAATAGAGTAGCTTCAAACAATTTTTGACCTAAACTCAAGTGTTTTCCTTGTTCACATGGAACATGCTTCTGATTCTAATCGTAATTGAAGCTGTCAGCTTCCCAGATATCAATTATCATATTCAGATGACTCTACACTTTGCAATCCATTACCGTATCCAACATATAATCTCCGTTTATTTTTGGCCTTTCAATCATATTTTGGACAAAAATGAACTTCAGTTGTTTGGAAGAATACCCTAATGACTACCCTGATACTTCCTTTTCAATTAGTTGATATGTACGCTGCAGTAATCATATGTTTCTTCTTCAGTACAGTAATTCAGTAAAAAATCGGTTACTCCATGGATAGTTTATGTCATAACTTTCATTATCACTACCTAAGTTCTCTTCATTAATATCAAAGGAAGGTTTAACGATTAGTTTCTTTTCTCTGTACAAAATACATGCAGTATTTCTTCTTTATTATTGCAGTTGCGCAGTTGTTGATTGATTTCTATTTACTCCCCTTTGAGTAAATTTTGGCTTCACTTAAGAGAGATAACTTATTCAATTTCAGAACAAAAGTTCTTTCAAATTTTATAAACGGCACGCATAACTAATCATTCAGTTTAAGTGGAATATCCACAAAACAATGGAGGAGTTATAAGTTTATACCACCAACAAACACTTAATCATCCTGCAATGTTACACACTACAAAAATGAAATAGATATACTTAAATGTCAAACAACTGAGCAAATAGATACAGGAGGAAGATAGTGAAATGCAACATCACCTCAATTACCAAATGCGATTAACAAACAGAAGAGTATATTAAGGTGATTTGAAAGAGATTTGCCAAAGTAGCGCGCTTAAAGATTTGGGAAGAAGAGGTTACCCGAGGCCCTCAAAGGGAATATCATCCGTTTAGAGCTCAGCCGTTCGTCTCTCCTAACCTGCCGACGAAAGAGAAAAACCCAAATACGTTGAGCAAAAGAATGGGGGACCGTTGGATTGTAGCGCGCTTAAAGATTTGGGAAGAAGAGGTTAAAGAAGAGGTTGCCCGAGGCCCTCAAAGGCAACAGCATCCGTTTAGAGCTCAGCCGTTCGTCTCTCCCAACCTGCCGACGAAAGAAAAAAACCAAAATACGTTGAGCAAAAGAATGGGGGAGTGTTGGATTGTAGGGTAAAAAAGGCGCCGTTGCTGGAGATCGTACCCGGGTCACCCGCGTGACAGGCATGAATACTCACCACTATACTACAACGACTTCGTTGTTAATATGTCTACAAATCTTTATAAATTTGAAAGAATGACGATGAGTAAGTTCATTGTATTCACTGTTACATTTAGTAATACTCGCTGAAGTTCGCTATTTTCTAATTGATGACCAAAACGTGTTACAACACCCAATCGAATAGATGAGAGTAGATCTAACTAGTGATAACAACAAAAGCTTGAATGACATGAATTTTTATCGTGGTTCGACAAATTCTATGCCCTACGTCCATTTTAATCTTATTATGCATTATTTTGTCAAAAGTACGAAGTTTATACAATTCGTTTTCAAGCCTAGAACGGCAAAAAGTAAGCCTCTAGATAACAAAATCCGAGTAGAAATAGAACAATAAGAAGAGAATGGCCAGAAAAAGGTCTTCTCACGGTTGCTCTAGGTTTGGTATTTACAGAAAAATTGTCCATCAAAAGTCATCAAATCGCTAAAGACCGGGTAGGGGTTCAAATCCAAGAGAATAGGGGAAAGATGAAGTCTTTCCGTAGATAAAATCCATTCAGTACCGACATGAATCATGTTGGTACCGAGAGGTTTCGCCTTGTGCAAACAATCACATTTTCCCCTCACTTCATATTGCATCTTCAAGTCTTCGAGCTTTGAGCACTTTTGGTCATATGGGAATTTCTTGGTACCGAAAGATTTGGGTTTGTCTAGTACTTGTCATTTTCTGTGTAGCTTCGTAGTTGTTCACCATAACTAGGGGTGAACATTCAGTCGGTTTAGAGGTAAAAAATGTCAAACCGAATTAAAACTGAAGAAAATCAAAACCGAACCCAATCAAACCGAATTAGTTTCGGTTAATTCAGTCGGTAATCGATTTAACTGAACTAAGAAAGCAAGTAAGAGAATTTACCATATGTTATCATTCAAATTTTAGTCAATAGAAAACATAAATTTATGTTTATATAAACTATTTTGAGTATTTATTTTAAGTTTATAAGAAAAATTAATCTATTTTTAATAGCTAAAGTTTGTTTTTTATTACTAAACCGATTGTTAAAAGCATTATAATGCTATGAATTTGGATAATATAATAAAAGTTCGGTTAATTCGGTTAAACCGATAACCAAAATAAAATTATTTTACAAACTGAATACAAATCGATATAATTTCATAAACGAATCGAACCGACTGAAATGAACCGGTTTAGTCTGCTAATTCAGTTGAACCGATTATTGCTCACCCCTGACCACAGCTTTGAAGTTGTCCACCTACTCCTTCAGGCATAGGCTTTGGAATAACCACCTAGTCTTATCACTTGACCATAGCATATTTACCTAAAATAATATTAGGGAGACCACTCGTGTAACACAAGTAAAAAATCAATAAGAAATTAATTAATAAATTAATAATAAGGCTAAAAATGGAAATTTTGAAGATGTCAGAATTTGGCTATGAAAGTTTTCGTTGCATTCGTGACGATTTTCTAATCAATTTCCATATATAATGTATTGAAAACAGAGCTCAAATGAAAAATTCATTGACGTTTGAAGTTTTCAGATTCAAATTAATTTATATAGAATTCTAATTTAAATAAATAATTAATGTTAAAAGTTTGAAATTCAAAAATTAACTGTTGTTGGACTTATGGGTTAAGTAAATGTTAAAAGAAAAATTAACGTTAAATATAATTAAAGTATCAAATAATAAATCAACGATAGCAATCAATTCTTTCCAAAATAAACGTTATCGATCGACCACTTTCCTTGGGCCGGTCGACTGCTAGACCACACTGGGAAGAGAGGTCAACCAGTGCAAGTATTGACGGCATAGTTACTCAGAGCATGAACGGTCTGGATTTTATTATTTTTGAACCGACTTAAATCCAACGGTTCTGGTGCCTTTTAACTACTATAAATAAAAGCCTAGCCCCACCACTTTTATTTACAATTTATTTTGGGAACTAAGTGAAGCTCTGTCTGTAAATATTCCTAAAATTCTCCAGGGTTTTAGGTAAAAGAAAACTTATGTGTTTATTATTCAACTTCGAATTCTATTCTCCTCCAATCCCTGAAATTCTAAATCTAAACTATATACAACCCATTTGTTGTATATTTCTAAAGGAAGAGATTTGGAACATATTTAAAGCAGGCATAAACAAATCCTAGGGGAAGAAAAAAGGACATTTTGAGAGTGGAAATCTTAGTTTGTATAGAGAACTTGGATTTGATATATGTGTTGGAGAATTTGGTTTACGAAAACATCACACCAAAACCCTAAAATTCTTTTAAAGCGGAATATCAATTCTTAAGCTAGAATCTCAATTATATTATATTGAAATAGTGGAACTGTGTAGTTATTGCAATTTTAAAGTTTTGCATTCTATTCCACTTCTTATCTTTTTCTTTGAATTTGATTAAGAGCTTCGAAAAGAAATAAGTTTAGAAATGGTGTAAAAGGTACGGATTCTTTTATTCGTAGTTTGCACTCCTATTTCTGCGATTCAAATAGAAATTCCTTTTTCAGTTTTATGCAAAGAAGTTGAATAGAGTGTAAAAGGATTTGAACTATAAATTTCTTTTAATGTTGATTCTACTATTTTAGTATAAAATAAGTTTCGTATGGATTCTATTTCTATACAAGTCTGTTGTTCAATTGAGAATATTGGATTTATGATATATTTGTTGGTATGGAATTAGGCATGTATAAATTTGATGTTTTGACATTTATACAATTAGCTTAAGACGTAATCCTTGTACGTTTAAAAATATTTTAGGCACGTGTGTATGTGATGTGTGTGTATTAGCGTATAAATAACGTATAATTAATAATGTAATAACTATCTAATAAATAGTTATTAATTAGTATTAAATCCCCTTAGGAAAGAAATTGATAGTTAAGGCGAAATAAGGGTTTTTTCTTATAAGGCCTTAATAGGGAATGCGGTGAGATGTATGATAATATGTTAAGAGAGTTGTAGATTATGACTAAGTTATAGGGATGTGAGGTCAGTCAACAGCACAAAGAAGTCTGTCCAGCTAATTTGGCCACAAATAGTGTGACTTAGGGCTGATGTGAGACATCATCAATAATAAGTATCCACAGAGGACGCTGGTTTAGTCCTAAATTCTATAGGGTAAACCTGCCCAACTAATCTAGCTACCAGTACCTACAAATAGTTGGACTAGTGTGAGACATTAGTTTGGGTTACAAGTCATAATACGAAGGACCTACTTCGGGGTTGAAGGTATTAAGTGGCTGATTGGGAGCCTGCCTCTTCCCAATGTAGGAAGCATTAAATGGTCAGGGTTAGTGGTAAGACATGGTAGAGGGTATCTTGGGGAGAGTCCACTTTGGGTTTGAGGTATTTAGTGGCTATTGTAGAGTTCGCATCTCCCATAAAGAAGTATTAAGTGACATATAGAGATTTTATGCAATGTCAGCTAGATAGTACCAAAAAGGAGTCCGCTTTAGGATGGGTATTAAATGATGGGGACCTACCTAGAATGAGGTATTAAATGGTCAAATTCTATCTAGTCCCCATTGAAAAACGTGTTAAGTGGCTTGGGTATTATCTCTTACATTATTAGGATATTATTGACGATTGATGTGTGGAACTAGAAGTGGCCTTTGGCCTATAGTTTAAGATGGGTTAATAGGTTGAAAATAGGCAACGGTTATAAAATTAGACTGGAAAAGCCTTAGGGCTTGTAATTGGAAAATTTATAGAACGGTTTATAGAGTGGTACCATTCAAGGATAACCATTCACCCTAGAGGATATAGGATGTATAAGGACATGAAAAGAATTTTCTATTGGCCAAAGATGAAGAAGAGGGTTGTTGAATTTGTTTTCAAATGTTTGATGTGTTAAAGGGTAAAGGCTGAGCAAGAAAATCCTAAAGGATTGTTATTACCATTGGAGATTCCAATTTAGAATGAGAGCATATATCAATGGACTTTATATGTGGGTTGTCTTGGAGTTAAAAGGGAAAGATGTTATTTAAGTTATAGTGGATAGGCTCACTAAAAAGCGCTCATTTTATTTCGGTAAGAAGTAACAGAACCGCTTCGTCTTTAGCACAAAATTGTATTATGGAGGTAGTTCAATTTCATGGAATTTCGATTAGCATTGTTAGTGATAGGGACCGCTTATTTACCAGCGAATTTTGGAGGAGCTTGTCATTATCTTTATGAACTTCAATAAATCTTAGCACTTTTTACCACCCACTGACCCATGGTCAAACTGAAAAAATGAATAGGATTTTGGAAGACTTGCATGGACTTTGAAGGAAAGTAGAAGCAACACTTATCTTTAGTCGAATTTGCATATAATAATAGTCACCAAGCGACGATTGGCATGCCACCCTTTGAACCACTTTATGGGAGGTCGTGCAAATCACTCAATTGTTGGTAGTAAATCATCGACAAAATTATACTCGAACCAAATTTAGTTCGCGAGGCTTCGAGAAAGATAGAGTTGATCAGCCAGTGAATGAAGGTTATACATGATCGTTAGAAATTATATGCGGATAAGCGAAGGAAAGGATTGGAGTTTGAGGCAGAGGACATGGTGTTTGTCAGAGTTTCTTATCCTAAGAAGGTTGTGAGATTCAAAAAGTCGGGAAAGTTGGTATTGAGATCTGTTGGGCCTTTCAACATTTTGGAAAGAATAGGAAGACTTGCTTATCGTGTGGAGCTGCCAGTTAAGTTGGCAGGAATCCATGACATCTTTCATGTTTTGCACTTGAGGAAATGCCTTCATAGAATAGCCATTATAGTAAAGCCTGATCAATTAAGAAACATTGAGACAGAGTGATAGCATCCCGTGCCACTGCATGCATTATGGAATACGGAACTACGACGCTCCATAACAAAGTAATTAGGCTAGTTCGATTACAATGGGAAGACAACCCAGCGGAAAGATCATGGAAAAACTAAAGAGAAGTTGATGACTTCTCATCCTGATCTTTTCTCAGGTAAATTTTTTGCTGCAAAAATAGGTTTTCGCAGCATCGTGGTTGCTAGGTTGGATGGTAGGGGATAGCTGCCACACTGTTTACTGACATTTTTGCACTCATATAGAAACCTTTTTGCATGTTTAGGATGTTTCACACATGCATATATGCTACGACACTTGCATTCACACCCGGATTGAGCTCACTTATAGTATGTCTGCATACGTAACCACGTTGAATTTTTTGGTTGAGTAGATGGTTGTGTTGATAACATGGTTTCATAACATAAATACTTAGTACATGTTATGATGTCCATCCCTTAGGGAATTCCATTTAAAGAGTGAGAATGTGACAACCCGTAAAAATTAATAGGAAACTAACTAATAAGAAAAAAATCAATTAATAAATTAATAATACTAAAAATAGAAATTTAAGGATATCGTAATTTGGATACGAAAATTATACCGTTGCGTTCGTGGTGATTTTCTAATTAGTTTTCATACATAAAGTTTTGAGAACAGAGCTCAAACAAAAAAGTTATTGGCGTTTGAAGTTTTCAGATTTCAAATTAATTTAAATAGAATTCAAATTTAAATAAATAATTATTGTTAAATTTCGAAATTAAAAATTTAATGGTAGTTAGACTTAGAGGTTAGGTACATGTTTAAAGAAATGCTAACATTAAATATAATTAAGTTATTAAATAATAAATCAACGACAACAATCAATTCTTTCTAAAATAAACGTTACCAGTCGACCACCCTCTTTAGGCCAGTTGACCGCTAGCGATCGACTACTTAGGAAAGAGCGACCGACAGGTGCGAGCATTGACGACTAGGGTTATTCAGACCATGGACAGTTTGGATTTTATTGTTTTCAAATCGACTTAAATACGGTGGTTCTGGTGCTTTCTAACCACTATAAATAAGAGTCTAGGCCCCTCGGTTTTATTCAAAAATTATTTTGAAAACTAAGCGAAGCTCTATCAGTTTCTCTCTTCAAAGGTTCAAAAAATTCTTTAGGGTTTCAGTAAGAAATTTAAGTGTTTATTCGACTTCTAATTCTATTCTCCTCTGATCCCTAAAATTCTGAATCTAATCTATACACAACTCATTTGTTGTATATTTCTAAAGGAAGAGATCTGGAAATAGATTTAAAGAGGCTGTAAACAAATCCAAGAGGAAGCGATAAGGACATTTTATGAGTGGAACTCTTAGTATTTCTTATTTTAATAACTATATATTATAACTTGGATTTGACATATCTCTTGGGGAACTTGGTTTTCAAAAACATCACACCAAAATCCTAAATTCCCGTAAAGCGAAATATCAATTCTTAATTTAGAATCTTAATTATTATATACTAAAATAGTGGAATTATGTAGCTATTGCAAATTTACCGCTTTACATTCTATTCCACTTCTTATCTTTTTCTTTGAATTTGATTAAGGGTTTTGAAAAGAAATAAGTTAGGAAATGGAGTGTAAGGTACGTATACCTTTATTCGTAGTTTGCACTACCTACTTTCGCAATTCAAATAGAAATTTTATTTTTTGATTTTATGTAAAGGAGTTGAATATAGCGTAAAATGATTTGAATTATAAATATCCTTTAATAGTGATCTGCTATTTTAGTACAAATTAAGTTTGGTATGGATTCTATTTTTATAGAGGTCTGTTATTGAATTGAAAATATTGGATATATGGTTTATTTGTTGATATGAAATTGGACTTGTATAAATTTGAAGTTTTGACATTTATACGATTAGCTTAGGATGTAATCTTCGTATGCTTAAAAATGTCTTAGGCGCACATGCGCATGCGCATGTGTGTTTATATATTAGCATATAAATAACATATAATTAATAGCATAGTAAATATGTTATCGATTAGTATTAAATCCCCCAGGAAAGAAACTGGTAGCTATGGCGAAACAAGAATTTTTCCTTATAAGGTCTTAGTAGGGAATGCGGTGAGACCTATGATAATATGTTAAGAGAGTGTTGATTATGACTAAGCTACAGTGATGTGAGGTGATAAAGTAGGGGTATGCCTTAGAGACATTTATGTAATATATTACATATATCTAACTCGATAACTAATTTTGCTCGAAATAAAATGTGTTTTCTTTCTATTATATACTTGATATAATGTGTTATATTAATTAATTTAATTAAAAGTATGTTTAATAGAAAATCCATAAATAGTACATTTTATGATAGCAGTTACAAAGTGTTGTAACCGTGAGTAATTTATCACGATGAAAATAAATATGCCATTTTAAACGTTCCTAGTCAAAATGCATTGAGTCTAGATATCGAGGTATCCTTTGAGACTAGACTACATAACGCTCTCCAAATGTTAGGTGGTGTATTGCTCATGACTGCTGTGGACACCTAGAGGCTACATACTGATGGTTATTGGATAATTATGGAATGATAACTCGATAGTTTTCTATTGGTTAACATAACTAAAGTCAAATAGAAAATATCGATTTGACTGATTTACACAAGTCTCTTGACTAAAGAATACTATGTATCTTCAGTATGAAAGCTCTCCTTTGATTATTGTCAAATCATGACATCGCATTCCATCGAGTGACTAAAGTTGGGTCGAGTGGAAGTTTGGAAGTGAAACACTATTCAAGAGATGATTTGTCTGCTCGGTTATATAAGGTTAGTATCACTGTCAAGTCAATTCAAAATCAAAGTCTTTGGCCAAAGCATTTCGTTTAATAATAATTGTTAGTATTAAACCATTGACTTTGTGCTTGGACTATAGATTTGAATATGGACGATGTTGGAATTTTGTCCATTACCAAATTCAATAAGTCCAAAGTGATATAGTTTTTACGAAGAGAATTGGTGCAAACAAATGTCACAACCAGGTAACGCTTAATAAAGTGAAATTGGATTTTATCGAAACTGAGTAAGCAATAAATTTGGCCAAAATGTCACGGCATCTGCTAAGTGACGTGGGAACGTTAACATTCAAATAGTTCGAAGTTAATCGCTGACCGAATTTACACCTGATGAGTCACACAACCGATATGATGATTTCTCTTTAGACCAAACGAGCTAATTAGTTTATAATTGTTATAAATTTAGTAAATTAATTAATATTTATGAAATATTAATTATAAAACTTTGATTCTGATTTGAGGAATAAATATCATTGTATATATTTATAATAGTTATAAATATATCGATATGCGATATCGATAAGCAATTAAATTAGATTTAATTAATAATATTTATTTAGGCTTAAAATGGGTTTAAAGCTGTTAAAGGGGGCTGGAAATTTTGATCAAAATGAGAGCAATGCGCAATCATAAGATGTGCAATAAAGGCTTTGAGATGGAGGGCTAAGATGGAAGAGAATTGGTAAGAAATGATTTAGGATATTGATCCTAAAATATCTCCAACTTCTCCTCTTTACAAGCATCTCTAATCTCAACCATTAGAAGACTTTTGGTTACCTTCTATCTCTATTTTGCTGGCCAATCCATGCCTCCAAGGGATCCATTAATATTCAAATCAAATCAATTCAAAGCTATTAGTATTTGATAGCAAAGGGTCTATGATTCAAGAATTAGCAATCTCCGAATTGAGAAGAGTTATAAGGAGGGATATTCGTCATAGCAAGGTGTGTTTCAAGGAATAGGTTTTGGTATGGTCTTATTATTTCATATGACTTATAGTTAACATATAATATTCTATTGCGTGTGTGTGTGTGTGTGTGTGTGTGTGTGTGTCTATATATATCGTAATTATATTGTTAGTTAGGTGAGGTTCCTATATGTATGGATGTCATCACATATTGAATGGTTATACTTATATATGTATAATAAATAAAAACTTATACAGAACTTCTGTATACAGAGCCAAATAAATTTATTTTATTTTATTAATTA
Source organism: Allium cepa (assembly GCA_030765085.1). NCBI lineage: Eukaryota > Viridiplantae > Streptophyta > Magnoliopsida > Asparagales > Amaryllidaceae > Allium > Allium cepa. The sequence goes on from CM060932.1 coordinate 26,578,362, forward strand.
GTTATATTTATATTAATATGTCGTATTACATAAATTAAAAGATTTATAATTAATTATGCCACCATATCATGTTAAAATTAATCTTACATTTTTATGTATGCAAATTTGTACTGAATATAATATTAGGTAACAACAAATTATTTTTTTAATAATAATGTACTAATTTTTATATTATTTAAGTTGAAATATAAATCGAATAATTCATATAAAATAATATATGTTTCAAAGTTGAAAATTCTTCATCACCATATTATCTTTTGCAAAATCCTAGAATTAAAAAATCAACATTATTATTTTGAAAAAATATTTTAATTAAATGGTTGAAATTAATTAACTACTAAAAAAGTTGACTTAGAAAATAATGCAATTTTTTCCGTGACCTTATAATATCATGTTTGAATTTCATAAAATTTGAAATTTGAAAAATACATCAAGAAAATATTTTTAATATTATTTTGCTAATTAATATATATTTATATATAATTCAATAAAATAAAATTATAATAAAATACATGCATTGGATCTAGAATGATATAAAAATAAATATTTAGCTTTATTTAGTTTTCATAATTGATATATATATATATATATATATATATATATATATATATATATAGACACACACACACACACACATAGTTATAAGGGGCATTTCACTAGAAGGACAAACTTTGTAGTCCAATTAGTTTTTAGAATACACATCCACAGAAATTAAGTTCAAGGCCAAAATCAACAGAATAATTACTTTTAAGGACAAAATCAGCAGTCCAATTATTTTCAAGGACATAATTTCATAGGTTTTTAGGCCTTAGAAACTAATTACTTTGCATTTTGTCCTTAAAAGTAATTATTTATGTTGTGTGTTTTAGAAACTAATTGCACTTGCTAAACAGGCATTTGTGGCTAATTTCCACTATTTATAAATACTTTAGATATTGTAAATATAATTATATGTAGATACATACATACAGATATGTATGCGTGTGTGTATTAATTTCTTACTGTAAAATATACGTGTATATTATATTTGAAAAATACTTTGTAGATTATATGTGTATATATAAGCATATATATGTTTATATGTATAGTCATTTATTTTAATAATATCTAATTTAATATATATATATATATATATATATATATATATATTATTAACATTTAACATTTATGTAATATATATGTATGTGTGTAATTTTCTTTTAAATAACATATTTATATATACATACACATATTTGGACAACATACAATACATATAACATAATCTAACATGTCCGTTGTGATGCAAATCCCAACATCTATATATGGACATGTTATACCTTGCACTGATTATTAGGTTACACATGCACACATTCATGTATATAATACATATATGTACCATTATATTTAGTTGATATTGAATTAAATAAATTTCCATTCATTATTTATAAATTTAAATGAAATAAAAAAATTTATTTTAATTAAATTTAGAAAAGTTCTAAATAAATTTGACTTCATAGGCCCAATAAAGATCCTATAGAGTAAATTTTTTGAAATTCACTCATAACTTCCACTATGGGCTGACATAGTACCAACAATGGTATCAGAGTCCAATGGCATATGTAGTCTAAACTAGTTATGTTAGGGTTAACTAAATAAAGCCTACCCATTTAGTAAGATGTTTAGAAAATTAGTGTCTAAGGTTGAGTTTGGATAATGAAGTACTCTACGCTACTTGGCTACTAGTCTGGCCTAAAATGATGAGGTAAGCCTAAAATGTTATCTCCAATAAAAAAGGCCCAATTTATATTGGCTCTTGGGCTGATTTCAAAATTGCTTTGAACTTAACAATAAAAATTTAAAATAAGGAAAATATTATACATGTCATATTATAAATTTTTAAAATTTAAAAATAAATAAATACAAGTTTTAAATTTAAAAGTTAAATTTAAAATAAGATATAAAAAATTATAAAAGTTATAGTATAATAGAATTTTCAAATGTTTGAAAATAAATATTAATTTCGAAATTTTAAAATTTATTAATAAGACTAATAGAATAAATTAATTAAATAAGTCAACCAGTTAATAAATGTATGCATGTATTACATATTATGATATATGTTATATTGTTTTAAATTGTTTAAAATAACATAAGTATACATGTGTATATATAAATGAATTTCGAAATTAACATAAATTTAATTAAAATTGTTTTATTAAATAAGTTAATTAAAAGGTTAATTAATTAATAGCATACATATATATGACATATATGTTATACTATAAAGGTTATAGTATATAATAAATATTTAATATAAATATTATATTAATATAGTAAAAAATTTAAAATGTTAATTAATTAAAAATTAATTAAATAATATTTAATTAATATAATATTATACATAAGACTATTATATAAGTAGCATGAAATATAAACGTTATATAATAATAAAACTTATATAAGATAAATTTATAAACTAAAGGTGGAACATTAAAGAAACCCAAACAAACTTAAGGAATAAATACATACGTAAATGTACGTATACAATGATTTCAGATGTGTTCGACACTTGAATCACGAAGGTATTTCATAAAGTACATTGTTTCATAAGTCGATATGACTTAGTATAATATATTGAAGATTATGAATCATCAATATAATGTTGTCCTCTACCATATATATGTTGACAAATTGCTTACATACTCCTTAGTTGTTGAGCAGACTCAAGCTAGAGATGCTATGTATAGTATATTACTATATTGAATACACGAAGTAAGATAATTATATGTATTTGTTAAACAGACTCAAGGTACATATATTATACTTAAGCCGTTGCAATATGGTAAATACGAGCGAATAAATTCATTTCGATTTGTTAAGCAGACTCAAGGTCAAAGCGGAATTAGGACAAGGTATCAAGGGTTATGAGTTGTATGTGATACAACCGACAAGGAGTAATCTATCGTTTGTGGGGCTATGATTTATTGAGTAGACTCAAGGTCAGAATCCCAACACAAACAAGTCATAACAACCGCTAGTGAAGTCGAACGACTTATATGTTTCACTTTGGTTTTGGTGAAACGTAAAAAACTAGTGTGAGCCTTATTAGAAAAATGAAATGATAACATTCAGCCTTTGTAATATTGAAAGAACATAAGCTATATAATGTTATAATAATGTGAAATGATAAATTTATGCATTTAATATGATTGATAAAACATTTATCAATTAAGCTACATAAATGATTTGAATCAAAATTGACAAATAGAAATATAACATATATGTAAGATCGATTTCACCCTAGAGGGGGGATGAATAGGATGATACTAATATCAATAAAAATTAATGCGGAAATATATAAAATAATTGCAATACAGATAATAACATAATAATAAAAGCAGAAATAAAGCAACACAGATTTACCTAGCTTCGGCAAAACCCTGCCTGCGTGCTGCCCCTAAGGTTTCTATTAGAAATTAAGTAGTCAGACGCTTACACACGTAAATTTGTGACACTTGCTAACGACTAACCTAACTTTACACTCAAAACCCTGCCACAACTCAGCTACTGATTTGCAAATTCTCAAACTACACTCCATAATTTGTACTCTAGTCGCACGACTAGAAAGTTACACAGTTTAAAAAGAAAAAGTTACAAATAAAATAAAAACTAGACAAAAACTTATTTATATATTTAAGCCCAAATCAAAATAAATAAAAGCCGACCCAATTTGTTAATAAAAGAAGAGTCTTCTTTTATCTTCAATTTGTTTGCTCTGGTCGTTCTTTTTCTTCGTTCCTCTTCAAAATTTAGGGCTTTGTGTTTGAAGATACCGCTTGATTTTCGAGCAATTTAAGTGATTAAATTTCTTTGTTTTGCTTCGTCATTCGTCTTCTAGCTTTGATTGGCTTTCGGCTACTTTAATAAGTCGAGTTGGATGTTGATTGATTGGTACATGATTTTCCCTTTTTAGTTCTCGAATTAGATTCGAGTTATGAATTTGTTCGTGATTTATTCCAAGTATGCTCACTGATTTAAGTCTCAAACTCGAATCATCGATTTTCCAGTGATGATAATTGGTAATTTATAGGGTTCGAACACCCTATATTTTTGTTCGTATAATTGTGTTGATTCTTCAAATATTTGCACTTGTCCATTCGATCTTTTCTTGAACGATGTGATGAATTCTTGACTTGTTCATATCATACGTCTACTTCATGAATTTGAAATTAGTCTCGTTCTTTTCTCTTTTGACTTCGGCATTAAAAAATTTGAGATAATCAGGAATTTCTCGCTATGACTTGTTTTGCAACTCTATTCAAACTGCTTCGCCATAATTTATATTGGCTGATTCATCATATTTTACTTGTGAGTTCCATTATTTGCTGGCTCCGACTTTGACATTTTTGATATACTTGACTTTCATCGATCTGCACTGATTTGTTTGAACTGCTATTTCTTTTGTGAACTCCTGCTACATTGAGTTCATGTCTGAATGATTTGATTTAACTCGAACTGGTTTTGATACTTTTAGTGATCTGGTTGTATTTCATTAAACTGGGTTGGTAGTCTTGGTCATGCAGCCTTGTTAGCCTTGCTCTGATATGTATACTTGTATGCTGTTTTATTGCTGGTTGCTCCATTTCATCGTCGTCTAGTCTAGTTGAGTTATTTGGTCTTGATACATGCCATTTCCTTGAGTCTGGAGCTTGTGACATGTTAGGTTGAGTTGCTTCTAATATGTATACATATGTGTCACTTTGGAGTCTGGTTGGTATGGTTGAGTGATATTGTCTGGTTGATTGAACATTGTATAGTGGTGTTGGTTTCCACTATTTTGATTAAGGCCGTTGTCATTTGTGTTTCATGTACTGCCTTGTATTTGCTGTATCCTTTTGAATTGTTGTCTTGTGCGTTGATGTTTGATTTGTAGCTTGAATCAATTTGTGGTCATTCATATATAAGTCTGCACTTTGTTTTCATGGCTTTGTTCTTTGAACTGAATATGTGTATGCATATATGTATACATGTATGTTTGTGAGTGTATGATTGTTGCATGCTCATGTTGTCATGTTCACCTGATCCAAGCTTGTACCATGATCTCCTGTTCACTGATATGTTTTTGCCTCGCTGTTCTTTGCATCGGTACTGTTCCACTGCTTCATTTTTGAAATGCTTTCAGGTTGACTTTGTATCCACTGCTTTATTGCATCATGTAATTCATGTTGTCTGGATTTGCTTGTTGGTTGAGTTCACTGCTCTATTTCTTTGAGTCATACTTGAGATAAATCATGTGCTCACTTGTCTTAAGTTACAAATGAACATGTCCCTTTTGGTATGGTTTAATATTGAATATGGTTTTATTCATAGTCATGTGTACGGATGTCTCTTGGCTGAAATTCGAGATGCTGAGGCAGTGCCCATGTGTACATGTACACATGTGTACATGCAGGCTCCAGTGCATTTGAAACTTTGTGACTTGTTTTCGTATTGCACCTGAGTTGAATCCAGCCTCGGCTCAGGTTTGACCTTGTGCTCACCTGTCCCTGTAGTTTTATCAAGTGTATATCGGTATGCACGGCCTTGTGACATGTACAGTGATACACTGTGCATGTTACAAGTTGTTCGTGTAAGATGAATTCAAAATAAATAAATGTCGAACAACCCAAATAACCGAGACAAATAAATTTTTTACACCACTTTTATTGTACACTACAAATATTTCTTTTTCAATTTCACCACGTTAGTGTTTATTTTGCATACAATTCAGATGCTGGATTCAGTCTGGAGTAAAATACGAGTGCATGAGTGATATGTATTGAGGTAAACATTGTAAAGTGAAATTTGTAATGAAATCGAAATTGTATTGTAATTGAAAATGTATATATGTAGTGAGAGCTGAATTTTGTACTACTTAAATTTGTAATAAAATATTTGTTCGAATAAAATATTTGTTTGAATATGAATTCTTTGTTATTTATTTTATTCATCAAATATTTATTTAATTATCTGAAAAATAAAATAGTACAATAATAAATGCATTTAAATGAGTATATGTATATTTATCATCGTCAAACAAAAATCATATAAATCATATACTAGCATAATCTACGATCTCCCCTTTTTGATGATAACAAACATATATTAAGATTTTGAATTTATTAAATGTATTTGGTCATCGATGCAATCTATTTGCTCCCTCTATTTGAATGCTCCCCTTACAACCAAGCTCCCCCTTCATAAATGCATGAAAATCTTATTTTTCTCTCTCCCCCTTTTGTTATCAGCAAAAGAGTAATAGTGTTAGAGAAATAGAGATAAAGTGATAGAAATTAATACAACATCAATACCCAATCGAGTGTAAATATTAAATTTCAATTAAAAAATCAAACAAAAATCGTAAACTCTGTTAGGCGCATATTCCACTTAGGAGTCATAGGTATGATGTCGGCATATAAAACCATATAGTTGTGTCTATTTGTGGTATATTTATACCAGGATTTGAATATCTACTAACCATGCATAACCGTTAGGACTTTTAAATGAGATTAGTAGTATTTCCAATTTTTATAAAAAATGAATTTCAATCATCTTCTAACCACGCATAACCGTAAGGACTTTTAAATGGGATTAGAATCAACTTGTCTATTTAACAATCAATTTTGATATGTATTCCATACATACATAACCGTGAGGACTTTTAAATGAGCATGAAAGCACATAAACAAATATTCCAAGTAATTCACCATGCGTAACCGTTAGGACTTTTAAATGAGTGTGAATACTTTAGATGTTTTTATTGAAAAAATAAAAAAATAAAAACGAATAATTTCCCGTTTAAAATACCACATTTTGACATACCATATCGGATTTTAATGAGTGAAGGACGTTAGAAATATGATAGAAATAGAGGTGGTTATGGAATTTTTACCATCAAAAGTTATTATAACTCTTGTTTAAATTTTTAAAGAAATTTACTAAATATACCGTCTTAAGTCATAATATATGATTAATATCAACACACATCACTTTTTCAATCATTAATCATCTTTTCGGTAATTAGTAGGGAGTCAGATTAGTTAATGCAGTCATTAAGATCATATCCAAAAATAATTATAAAATCAAATTTTCGAAAATGCCTAATCTGAAATGAAGTCAACAAAAGCTATTTTCTGGAATGGGTTTTATAAGAAAAATGGTCTGCTAATTGAAAATCAGTTGAAACGAAAAATATGCAGATATTTTCTTTGAAAATGATGCAACTACTAAATATCTCAATATAAAACTCGTTATATTAGTAATTTTTCTATCAACTAGGTTACTACTTTAATCTGCATCTGAATTTCCCTTTGACTCAAGGTTATCATAAATTGGATATCATAGACCAGAACCTGAAGTTGCAACAGATACCTTATAATCATTTTACAGCTTTTTAAATGTGATTCACTAAGGATTTGATTAAAAACGTGCACATGAACAACTAGTGAACATAGTGTCAGATCTAGAAGCAGTAAGATAAACAATATATCCATGTGTACTGAGAAAAATCATCAACCAACACAAGATACTATCTCTTACCACCTAAACTTTCAATATCGTTAGTCCAAATGAATCTATATGAATTAGTTTGAAGACTCTAGAGGTACTTACAGTGCTCTTGGCATAAAAAGAAATAATTGGCCAATAATTTTGCATAATTCAGAATCAAAATCAACATTCATTTCCTTATCACATAACTGGCTAATTCAAATCAGATTATGGTGTAGATTTTCAACATATAATATATCGTTCAAAATGTACCGTTATCTACTTTACCTTTACCGATAACTTTTTGTTGTTACCTATTGTGACTCTGTCACCTTTGTACTAGGCTAAGGAACTTTGATTTTATGCCCGTCGTGTGCCTGGAATAGCCAGAATCAAGGTAACACTGTTATTGTTCCTTAGCCTGCAACCACACCTACATGAGAATATTTTTGTGACCTATTTGTTTTTATAGGTCCATGATTATTAGTTACAAATGATTTTGAAAAATATGTTTGATTAGACCCAAGACAATTTATATTTATTCCTTTTGGCACCCAGATTTGTTTGACTTTGAGGGATTTTATATTCGTGCCTTTTGGAACCCAAATTGGTATGGTTTTCACGTGTTTGGGCCTATACCAGCAATTATTGTGATTGTGTCCAGTTTTTCCACAAGTCGTACACTTGGAATTGACTTTATTAATTTTTCTTCTAACATGTTCAGATTGGGCATACCCAAGTCCTTGTCTAACAATATTGACGGTTTGTTTCCCTAATAACATATTTAGCGATCTTTCTCCTTTGGAAAATTTTCCTAAAGTTGTAGACAGTTGTTGGACTTGTGTTTTGAGAGATTCATTTTCATTCAATAACACGGCGCATTTTTTAATAGAATTTTCTCTCCTTATGTTTTCACTTTCTTTCAAAATCAGAATTTCATTTTCAAGCATTTTAATTTTAATTTCTGATTTTTTAATTTCTTCTTCAAATGATGGACACTTATCACACTTAGGGCTCTTATTTCGATATATTTTTAACCAATTGATCAAACTGTTTATTTAGTTATATTAAACTATCTCTCCGTGATTCAATTTTAGCGTACTTCTCCCTAATTCGTTCAAAACATCCATTTACTACGTGAAAATATATAAGTAATTCTAAATGAGTAAGTTTTGATACCTCGCTTGGCTCATCATCATCACTGTCAGTTGTCTTTCTTTGATTTGAAGACACAGATTTTCTTTTTCACTCTCACTTCAAGCACTTTCATCATCATCACCAGTTTCATCCCAAGTAGCTGCAAAAATTCTCCTTTTCTGTTTCTTTCATTGGATGAGTCGATTCTGAGGAGAATTTGGCTTGATATGATCAGGCTTGTTGCACTTGTGATATATGATCTCCTACTCTTTTGAGTTGTCTAGTACTTTGACTATTTTGCTTTTCAATTGTTGATTTTGAGCTGGAATTCCGTATTTGTGGTTCTACCTTTTGAATCTCTTTATTAACAGCGTCGGTTTAGTTGCTCCATCGTCGTCGTCGTCATCACTTTCTGGTGTTCCTTTGAGAGCCATTGATTTCTTATGAATATCACCTCATTCACGTTCTTCCTTGAATTTCATTTCTAGCTCATAAGTGGTTAGATTTCCAATAAATTCTTCGAATTTAACTGTTTCAAATCCTTCAATTCTTGAATAGCAGTGACTTCGGCTTCAAAATTTATGGTAGAACTCTAAGGATTTTTCGGACTATTTCCAATTTTGTGTATGGTTTTCCGAGGGCTTTTGATTTGTATGCGAGATTAGAAAGTCGTCCATACATATCTTTGACATTTTCATCCTTGGCCATTGTAAAGTTATCGTATTCGCTATTAAGCATGGAAAGGCATGATTCTTTGACTTAGGAGGTTCCTTCCGGAGTCACTTCAAGTGTGTGCCAAATTTCCTGAGCAGTTATACAATGTGAGAAACAATTAAGTTCAATTTGATCCAATGAACAAATAATAGAATTCATAACTTTAGCATTAGCATTCTATAGTTTATTTTCAAGATCTGTCCATTGATCCATCGATTTTTCAATTTCTTGATTATCTACCACTATAATTGGTGTCCTATATCTTGTCTAACAATATTCCAAGCATCAATGGTTTTTATAAAAATTTCATTCTATTTTTCCAGTAAGCATACTCACCATTGAACATGGATGGTCTAACTATAGACTGTCCCTCAGCAAAAGTATCAGCAAAAGTATTATCAAAAGAAGCCATTTAAAAAATCAAACTTTTAAAACAAAAATTAGTTTTTGGAAAATCAAAATTTTAAAACAAAACGTGGTTTTAGTTCCTAGCCCTTATACCACTTGTAGGATCGATTTCAATCTCCAGGGGGGTGAATAGGGTGATATTAATATTAATAAAAATTAATGCTGAAATAAGTAAAATAATTGCAGCATAGATAATTGCATAATAATAAAAGCAGAAATAGAACAACACAGATATACCCAGCTTCGGCAAAACCCTGCCTACATGTTACCCCTAAGGTTTCTACTAGAAATAAAGTAGTCAAACACTTACACACGTAAACTTACGACACCCGCTAACGACTAACCTAACTTTACGCTAATAACCCAGCCACAACTCAGCCACTGAGTTGTGAATTCTCAAACTACGCCCCGTTGTTTGTACCATATTTACACGACTAGAAAGTCACACGGTTTAAAAAGAAAAGTTACAAAAAAATAAAAATTAGACAAAAAAATTATTTATATATTTAAGCCCAAATACAAAATAAATAAAAGCCGGCCCAATTTGTTAATAAAAGAAGAGTCTTCCTTTTATCTTCAATTCGTTTGCTCTGGTCGTTCTTTTTTTCCGTTCCTCTTCGAAATTTAGGGCTTCATGATTGAAGATACCACTTGATTTTCGAGCAATTTAAGTGACTAAATTTCTTTGCTTTGCTCCGTCAATCGTCTTCTAGCTTTGATTGGCTTTCGGCTGCTTCAATAAGTCGAGTTGGATGTTGATTGATTGGTACATGATTTTCCCTTTTTATTTCTCGACTTTGATTCGAGTTATGAATTTGTTTGTGATTTATTCTAAGTATGCTCACTGATTTGAGTCTCAAACTTGAATCACTAATTTTCCAGTGATGATATAGGGTTCAAAAAACCTTTATTTTCGTTCGTATAATTGTGTTGAATTCTTCAAATATTTTCACTTGTCCATTCGATATTTGCTTGAACGATGTGATGAACTGTTGATTTTTTCATATCATACGTCTACTTCATGAATTTGAAATTAGCTCCGTTCTATTCTCTTTTGACTTCGGCATTAAAAATTTTGAGATAATCTGGATTTTCCAGCTATGACTTGTTTTGCAACTCTATTCAAATTGCTTTACCGTAATTTATATTGACTAGTTCATCATGTTTTACTTGTGAGTTCCATTCTTTGTTGGCTCTGACTTTGACATTTGTGATATAGTTGACTTTCATCGATCTGCGCTGATCGTTTGAACTGCTATATCTTTTGTGAACTTCTGCTTCATTGAGTTCATTTCTAAATGATTTGATTTAACTGAACTGGTTTTGATACTTTTAGTGATTTGGTTGTATTTCATTGAACTGGGTTGGTAGTCTTTGTCATGCAGCCTTGTTAGCCTTGCTTCAGTATGTATACATGTATGCTGTTTTATTGCTCATTGCTCCATTTTATTGTAGTCTGGTCTAGTTGAGTTATTTGGTCTTGATACATGGCATTTCTTTGAGTTTGGAGCTTGTGACATGTCAGGTTGAGTTGCTTCGGATATGTATACATGTGTGTCACCTTGGAGTCTAGTTGGTATGGTTGAGTGAAACTGTCTAATTGATTTAACATTGTATGATTGTGTTGGTTTCCACTATTTTGATTGAGGTTGTTGTCATTTGTGTTTCATGTATTGCCTTGTATTTGCTATCTCCTTTTGAATTGTAATCTTGTGCATTGATGTTTGATCTCTAGCTTAAGTCAATTTGTAGTCATTCGTATATAAGTCTGCACTTTGTATCATGGCTTTGTTCTTTGAACTGAATGTGTGTATACATATATATGCATATATGTATACATGTGTGTTATGAGTGTATGACTGTTGCATGATCATGTTGCCATGTTCACCTGATCCGAGCCTGTACTGTGATCTCCTATCCAATGTTATGTTTTTGTCTCACTGTTCTTTGCACCAGTACTGTTCCACTGCTTCATTTCTGAAATGCTTTCAACTTAACTTTGTGTCCACTGCTTTATTGCATCATGTACTACATGTTGTCTGGATTTGCTTGTTGGTTGAGCCCACTGCTCTATTGCTTTGATTCATACTTGAGATAATTCACGTGCTCACTTGTCTTAAGTTACAGCTAAGCACATTCCTTGGTAAGGTTTAATATTGAATCAATTTTTATTCATATTCATGTGTACTGATGTCTCTTGGCTGAAATTCGAGATGCTGAGGCAGTGCACATGCGTACGTGTACACATATGTATATACAGGCTCTAGTGTATTTGAAACTTTATGACTTATTTTCGTATTGCACTGAAGATGAATCTATCCTCGGCCCGGGTTTGACCTTGTGCTCACATGTCCTTGGAGTTTTATCAAGTGTATATCGGTGTGCACGGTGTTGTGACATGTACAGTGATACACTGTGCATGTTACAAGTTGTTCGTGTAAGATGAATTCAAAATAAATAAATGATGAACAACCCAAATAACTGAGGCAAATAAAATTTTCACACACACACTTCTATTGTACACTGCAAAATATTTATTTTTCAATTTTACTGCGTTAGTATTTGTTTTGCAGATAGTTCAGATGTTAGATTCCAGCTGGAACAAAATACGAGTGAATGAGTGATATGTAGTGAGGTGAACATTGTAAAGTGAAATTTGTGATATAATCGAAATTGTATTGTAATCGAAAATGTATATATGTAGTGAGAGCTGAATTTTGTACTATTTAAATTTGTAATAAAATATTTGTTTGAATAAAATATTCGTTTGAATATGAATTCTGTGTTATTTATTTTATTCATCAAATATTTATTTAATTAGGTGAAAAATAAAATAGTACAATAAAAAATTCATTTAAATGAATATATGTATGTTTATTATCATCAAACAAAAATCATATAAATCATATACTGGCATATTCTACAATATATTTATTAATAAATGCTTCTTGCTTGTTAATGTTTCAATACCCTATGCAAGCATCTGATTTTACAACTACTAAATACATTTCTATTTTGCTCACTTATTCATTTATTTGGTCGAGGCCATGTATTGCATTCTATGAGTTTCGAACTCTAAAGTAATAAAAGACTATGGATATTTGATCCATATACAATCATATATAAATGCTATATAGTGAACGACCAGAGTTTGTAATGTACAATATTTTAACGAAATTAGTTCATCCAAAAAACCAAATAAACCATAGCGTGAGATCGAGTATTCAATTTGATTGATTACAAAAGGATCATATTTTGTTAAATGTAACACTATACCAAAACTACAATATAAACCTAAGAACTCGATTACTGAAATGTCTGTTTTAATCAGTTTATGCAAAGTGCGACATATTTGAATCCCTTAAATATTAAGGATAATCGAGTGCACTTTTGTAAAGAGTTCATTACGATATTGTAGTAAGGAAATCTTTTGAATGGTTCGACCATTTAGAAAGAATAATGAATGTACAGAAGTAGATGTGATTTAGGGTATAATAGGGATGGAGAGAGAGAGAATAGTCACTTTTGCTTCATGAAGAAACATCAAAAACGAGAATCGTAATAACAAATGATACTTAATATTGGAATAAGAAATATGATTTCTATTCCAAAATGTATTTCCATATAGAAAATTACTTTCTATAAGATTTATTTCTTTAAGTTCAAGGTATTTGATCAAAAAACTCTCCACTATAATATAATTACAGTATATGAAATAAATAATCTATATTAAGTGAATGATGGATCTCCAAATTTAGCATGCTATTATAATAATGGCGAAAATAGTGCGAACATGCCATATAGCACTGATTGATTGCATAAATTATGAGAAATGTTTTTATAAAATTATCGAACAATATTTACGAAATAATGACTATTTATCGGTGCCGACTGAAAATAGATATAGCTATATTTCAATGTGGATATTATGAATATTCGTAATGAAATAAACTACAACATGGTATTTTTTTTCATAGCAAAAGTGATGCATTTGGAAAATACTAAAGTATCCAAAGTATTTACAATTGTTTGGAATTATGAACTAAGTTGCAGTTTTGAGAAATAATTTTTTATTATGTGATTATTAATCATATTATACTAGTTAATTATATCTCAAATAATTAATGGTTATGCACCCATTTAGTTGAAGCATCATAAGAGTTGAATCCAGATGTATATAATTGCAAGTCTGTTAATACCAAATTGGTTCTATGTACTTGGTTATATTCATCGATGATTTATCACCAACATGGACCTGTGTATTTGATGCACATGTGTATGTTATATGATAAGATCATAGAGTATAAAACGAAAGTAAATAAAATAATGTGCAGTAAAATAAAATGATTCGGTTCAATCGAATATGTGAGTATGTTGAAAAGAGTTCCGAACATATCTAAAAATGAATAAATATTCAATCTCAAAAATCACTCCTCCTTGTGGTGCATAATGATGCAATCGAATTTAGTTGGATAAAGTACGATTAATTGCGAGGGAAGTTGAGTTAACTTCTTTCTATAACATAATGTACTTAAGAGTAGTACACAAGGTTAATATTATTTCATTTAAATAATGATTTACAAAATTATACAAGATAAAGGTTTATAAGAAACATTAACATGTCCTAGGCCAAAGAGTTGTTAGATTATGCCAGTCAAAAGTCTACACGTAATAATTGTTTGTGAGAGATTTTGTGTGAATCTCCCCAAAAGAAGTTTGGAAAGGACTGTCATTGGATGACATATTTATGTCTTGAACATAAGTTTTGTAAACTTCATAGTGAAGGAATTTCTTTGAGAAATTATTGGTAGTAAAATACCAACTTCATAGTGAAGGAATTTCTTTGAGAAATTATTGGTAGTAAAATAGAATTGGTTCTCCAATCCAAGGATAAACTGACTAGTATGAGGTGAAATGAAATTAACTAACATAAATGAACACGTCGCATTGGAGTCTCTAATAAGTATTCTTTAATATTAGAGTATTAACTCTATAATATGGTATGATGTGCAGATCCAAAATAGGTTCCAAGTACATTATTAAAATATGATTTTGATAGTTGTATCCAAAAGGATATTGGCCACAAATCTGTCTTTATGAGAAAGACAAATGTTGTTAGAATGCAGTGAGCCATATTGATAAGAATATTACCGTAAATGTCAGTTGTGGAAATTAACATGATAAATTCACCATTCGATATGCTTAAGTTCGTTCGGATTTACTCACAAAATTTTTGTTTGGTATGACTTTATGTTTCTGTATGTATGTATTGAAATAGAAAATTATAAATAATGATTTAGGGTAAGCTAGTTACACATAATAACCAAAATGTCTCGAAGTCAATGGGAGCGATATTGAGTTTCTTTATATATGATCGAAGAAATGATAAAAAGTATTATTCTGTAAGCATCAAAATTGAACAATTATTTTGATAGAAATATCAAATAGTTTGATTATCCATCAAATGCAAAGGAAGCGTGTATTCATAAGAAAGAATGATAAAAGGTACATTGATATTGCTAAACTGTAAGTAAACAACACATTGTTGATTTTAACGATGTATTTGTATTAAAATCGGCCTTAGTTGTTTTATTACTCAATGCTGGACTTGTAAAGGATGGTTTCTATAGTGAGTATAAAAGATATTGGGAATGTCCCTTATCGATATGCAAAGACACTTTATTAGATTGTTTAATATGGAACATGTGAGATGAGTTCCTTATGCATTGGTAATAGGGATTATCATATTTTATGTTGTCTACGATATCATGATTTGCTTGTGTATTTGATACATGAAGCAAAAGTTAAATCTAAATTGATATCACTAATGGTAGCTTGGAATGGTCTCATGTATTTGTGAAATACGAGAATTATTTACAGAAACAGCGAACTCCTTATGAAGGAGTCTTCAGGCTCAAAATTCATAAGTGATATTGAGTATAACATGTCAATAATAATGTAACACCCTGTAATTTGGCATTATTTATTTATTTAGTTAGTTAATCAATTTAGCTCCAAAATGGAATTTGTGCAAATGATGAAATTTGACCACAAAACATACACCTTTGCATTCATGGCGGAATTCCGAGCAACATTCATATTTAGAGTATTGCGATCGGAGTCTAAACGAAGAAGTTACGGACGAAGAATGAATTCGAAACGAAAAGAAATAAATAAGAAAGTTTTTAATTAATTATTCAAGGACCAGATTTAATATATTTTGATCGTACGGTTGTGTTTGATTCTAGTGCCTATAAATTCAGGTCTAACTCTTCCTTCTTTTCTCATATTTTTCTAAAAGCAGTAGCGAAGCTCTGCCATTTCTTTTTCTCCATTTCTTTATGAATTATAAAATTAAGATACTTGTATTTATATTTATACAAATTGGAGAAGAATAGAAATCTAATAAAAAAGAGAAGTGAAGAGAAACAACTATACGTGTATTTGAGGTTATTTATATATTTGTAATTATTTTCTCTCCCAATCTCAAATCTCTTCTCAGATCTGTAATTCTAATGTATGTATATAACCCTTTTACACATATTTCTTGATTAAAGAGGATTTGCAGATGAACTTATGGTTCTACTTCAAATATGGAGATTTGGATCACTTTTAAAAAGTGAGTGGGAAATTTTATAAATTGTTATAATATGAAAATTATTCCATTGGTGTTTATTTGATTATTATGCCTAGCTGGATAATTGCATATGAGTTGTAGGCAACACATAGAATATAACCTAAATATAATAAATATTGCATACATATTCTTGTTTATGAATTGATTTAGAATTGTTTATTACCTGACTTGGAAATCGGTCCCAAAAGTATGAATTTAAAACATTGATTTGAATGAAATTTATTTCAGATCTGAAGTAGGTTGTATAATAATGTTATGAATTTAATTTATTACCCTAATCTTATTGGAGTGTAAACTTTTCTGTGTTTAGAGTTTAGATCCATTTAATAATTGTAAATTAGTTTGATTTTTTCCCTTTTAGAAAAACATTATGTCTGATCTAACAAGGAATAGATTAAAAAGGGAAAGAGATGTGTAAAGTATGAATTCACTGTAGTTTACACAATCTATTACAGTAATAAAAAGAAATGGTTATTCCTTGTAATTTTAAACGATGTAACTTTTATATTTAAAAGTTAAATCTTTTGTTTTGGACTAATTTATAGAAATTATAATAGATAATATTTTTTATATACGATTCCAACAATTGAACAAGGAATAAAATATTCTAGTGAAGATATATAACTAGAATACATTTGATAAATGTAGATATTTGTACGTAATTTACCACGCTTAGAATACTTAAATAAGACTTAGCTAACAAGGACGCTTACACATAATATTCGTGTTTATGATAATTAATTAATGGGAGAAGAATTAAAAGGTTGTAACTCCAATAAATGGGAAATAAATGAAAATAAATATGGGGGTTGCAATATTTGATTAGGTAAATGGATAAATGAGACCGATAAATAAAGAAGTTGAATTAATAACTATGGAATAATTAAAAAGGTTACTAATTTGAAATTAGTAATCATACATAAATGTCTTAGAAAATGTCCATTAGGATTTTATGGACAAATTGACATTTATGAGCATTAAAAGGGGATTTATGGGTAGATAAGCATTTAAGGTAAATCTTATTGCCTTGAATAAAAAGGGAATTAATAAGCTAAGTCCAATGTCTACCTAAAAATGCAAGTAAAGACTTAGGAAGGTTAATTGGACCTAGTAGGTTAGTGATGCAAGGTCAGTAGAGTCACTCGACGAAAGACTGTCGTTCACTTTGAGGCTACCCGCACTCAAGTGTACTTACTATTGATGTGAGATATCACTAATCCTAGGATCCATGACGACGTAAGATATTGAGCCCACTTTCTTAACTAAAAGTATTCAATAATCCAAATTTGGAATTAGGAGCGGTGAGGGATATCTCTATAGGGGTTCGCTTTTGGTTTGATGTATTAAGTGGCTGCAGGGTCCGCCTCTCTCCTAAAAAGAAGTATTAAGTAACCTAATGAGCTTCCAAATAAATAAGGATGTAACTAAAAGGGTTAACTTCAGTGTTGAGGTATTAAGTGGTCGTAGGGCTCACCTTACCATCAAAAGAAGTAATCTGATGAGATCCTATATTTATAATTAAGGGTGATAGTGGATACTTCGAGAAGGGTTCGCTTCGGGTTTGAGGTATTAAGTAACTGATCTAAGGGTCCGCCTCTCCTTAAAAAGAAGTATTAAGTAATCTAGTGAGATACCAAGCGATGTCAACTAGATAGTACCAGTACTGCAACAAAAGGACCCTATTACAGCCGTAGTTTTACAACGGTCACAAAATGACAGTTGTAATAAAGGTTTTTTACAACTCTTTTTTTACAGAAAGTTGTAATAAAGTTATTTTCAGCAACTCTTTTGTTTTGCTAGTTGTAGTAGATGCCTATTACAACCTTTCTTTTTTGCCATTTGTAATAGAAGCATATTTTCAACAACTCTTTTTTTCCAATTGTAGTAGATGCCTGTTATAACCTTTTCGGTTTGTCCATTCTAATAGATGCATATTGTTAACAATTCTTTTTTTGTCAGTTGTAATAGATGCCTATTACAACCTTTTTCGTTTACCAGTTGTAATAGATGTAAATTTTTAACAACTCTTCTTTTTTGCCATTTATAATAGATGCCTATTAAAATCTTTTTCGTTTGCCCATTTTAATAATACGTTAATAGTTATAATTAAATAATAATACTTAATAATTAAATAATTAATAAAAATTATTAATAATTAATAGTTACTATTCAATAATAATAATTAATTTGAGGATATGAAATAATTAATATTAATAATTACTATTCAATAATTAATAATTAATGTAAAATTTAATAAATAAGAATTGACAATATTTGTTAAAAAATCAATAAATAAGAATTAATTTTAATTTTTAATAATTAATAACTAATGTTAACAATTAACAATTAAGAAGTAATAATTAAGCAGTAATAATTATTATTGATAATTAAGAAGAAATATTTAATGTTTGGTAGTTAAATTTTGATAATTAATAAAATATTAATAATAAATGAAAAAATTCATAATTAATAAATAATATTTTAATAAGTAATACGTAAATAATAAAAATAATTAAATATTAATATATAATAATTAATAATTACTGTTAAATAATTATTATTAATAAATAATTTCAAAAATAAATAATTCTATTAATAATTAGTAAATAATATTTAGTTAGTAATTAATAATTAATATTTAATTAATATTTAATAAATAAATAATAAATAATAAATATCTAATTAATAAAATTAATAATTAATATTGAATAATATTAACTAATAATTAATATATAATATTTTTTATAATAAATAGCAATTAATTAAATAATAATTAAATGATGATTAAAAGTTAAAAATCAATATTAAAAAATAATTTATAATTATAAATCAATATATAATAATAATTAATTAATTAAAAAAATAGTAATTTATGATTACAAAAAGTTAATATTAAATAGATAATGCTTAAATAATAATAACTAAATATTAATAAATAGTAATGAATAAATACTATTAAATAATAAAAATTTAATAACTAATTTGGAATATGAAATAATTCATATTAATAATTAGTAATTAATAGTAATTAATAATTAATAAATTAATAATCAATAGACAATAAAAAAATATTAAATATTTAATTAATATTTAAGAATTTATGAATAATTCACTTTTAAATACTAGTAATTAATAATTAGCAATAAAAAGTTTGTAATAAATAATAATAATTAAGTAATAATCGTTAAAATTTAATATTAAATAGCAATGATAATAATTAATAATTAAATAATAATAATTAATAATTATTTTGAAATATGAAATAACTACTATTAGTAGATTGCCTTTTCTTTTGAATGAATTCATTATGGTAATATACTATTTTTGGATTATTTTTGGAGAAATTTTATTCATTGGAGATAGTGGTTAAGGTTTGGTTTTGTTTAGAGTTTGATATATTATACAGTTCTGAAATAATACAATGCAGTAAATTTCCACTTGGCTTAAATGCTATATAGGGTCGGTATAATTAATAGCAGTATTTGATTTGATTACCAATGGATGGTGAATATTGCCATTTTTAAGTGGCTGTCGTTTGAGTAGGCACGTGAATGATCAGATATGAATTCCGATAGTGCAATATCCGTATCCATATCCGCAGATGCAGACGAATATCAGATATTTATCAGATATTTTTTGACCAGTTCACAACTAATAAATCTAAACAAATGAACAGAAAATTCTGATTCATTATAAATCAATTTTATTACTGAAGATATAAAAAATAATAAATATGTTAGGAAAAATAATTTTAAATAGCAAATATTGATCTTTATACACATATTAATATTTTTTACTTATATAAAACATTAAATTACAATCATTTTTTCTACTAAAATACATGAAAAACTATTTTAGTACTGTTCTTTAAAAAATGATTGTAATTTAATAAAAATTCCATGTTCTTTGAAAATTGAGGATCGTTAACCTTTGGATATGTACTGTAAATGAAAATTTGAGCATTATAACATGGCCGTTTTAGGGACTACCAGCCTTCATTGCTTTACGTTATACATTATAATAGTTATTTATCCTTCGGGGGAAAGATTGTTACAGAATAATTATTAAAATGTCTACTCTATGTTTAACATACATGAACTTTCTCTTGCACTTTATGTCTAAGTCTTAACAGTTAAGAACAATAATTTGATCACAAATGAATAAAATTTTGTAATCATGTTTGTGAAATTGCTTTTGTAACGTAAGTAACATGCCGACACATAATTTGCTTTCACATGTTATTCTTGTGTGTTTAAATAACAATTAAAACCTAAAAGATATCATTTGAAAGAGAAATTCTCTGTATATGACCGGAAAGGTTTGGATAGTGACAGAGACAACATGGAAAAGTTGAAATTAGAGATTCAGGTTATTAATAGTAATGATATAAAGAAGTAATAGGAAAAATGAACTTTATATCAAATTTGTTTGGGCATGATTAAAGCTGTCTATCAATAACAGTAGAGATGTTCCAAAGCTTAATATATAAACTGTAAAATAGAAATCTTTGTTTGTATTCCCATTCCATGTGAATATAATGTGTGTTTTATTTGCTATAATATGTATAGGTAGATCCCTACCTGAATACTGACATTGGAAGTATGTCGACATCCGAGCATTGTGAAGTTTTTCTGTTAGATGATGGTGTTAAGGTAAGAAAACTATGTTTATTTTTGAATTTACCAATGTGTGCTAAAATTAAAATTATGCTTCGAAACTAGGATCTTTTGCAATCATCTTTTAAGTTTACCAATTTGTTTGAGGTTAGTAAATCTGGATAAATAGATGCCCTTCAAGCAGATGTTAGTTTCTGCAATCATCTTTAATAATAAAGAATTGATATATATTACTGTGATGGTGTATGGTTTACGGTTTGTAGTTTGAATATAAAGCCGTGATATCTTCTCTATGAAAGGATTATGATGCTTTGAATTTATATCAACGTTTTCCTGTTGCTTATTTGTTTCTTGTTGCACTTGCGAAATGTGTTTAGAAATTAATTTTTTTATGTTGCATTCTTTTTTTCAAAACAGCAATTGCAGTTGTAAATTTTTTTTACAATTGTCGCAAGTAGTTGTAAAAAATATTTTACAACTGCTAAGCAGTAGCAAAAGATTCTTTTATAGCTGCTTTATGCAGTTGTAAAAAACTATTTTATAACAGTTGAAACTTTTGTAGAAAAATATGGTTCTATTACAACTCCGAATATCACGACGGGTGGCAGCCCGTTGTAATAGGCATATTACAACTGTTTCTGGCAGTTGTGAAAGGGTGTTTTTAATGTAGTGCAGTGAGGAGTCCGCCTTGGGATTGGGTATTAAATGATAAGAGCCTACCTATAAGTAGGTGTTAAATGGTTAGGGGTCTGCCTAATCCTTATTAATGAGGTATTAAATGGCTTGGGTACATTCTCTCATATTGCTAAGGCCGTAATAATGAGAGTACCAGTGAGGAGACCGCTTGAGCATATGCATTAAGTGACGTAGGACCTACCTAGAATATAGATATTAAATGGTTAGAAGTCCGCCTAGTCATTTTTAAGGTACTAAGTGACTTGGATATGTCTCTTACATGGCTATGATTTTATTGGCGATAGACGCGGTAATAGTTGGAAATTAAATGTCGAAAGCCTTAAATAGTGGTTAGAGATCTTTGTAGCTAGGACCCACCGACCATTGACAACAATGTTAGAAAACCACTTTGAGAATAGGTCTTAAATGACAAGGTCTACCTTGACTGAGGTCTTAAATGGCAGAGTCTATCTATTTCTCTTTTAAAGGTATTTTGTGATGATTATAGATTCTCGGTTTATACTTAGAAGTATTAAGTGGCAAATTGGTTTAGATGTATTAGGTGGTTGATAAGGCTTCATCGGTTTTCTGTACGTTGGGAAGGGGAAAGTTAGTAATCATGTGTGCAATGCAAGGTTAGATTAGAATTGCGAACCTTAATTGACATAACAATTAAATGGAAACCAATCGGTATAAATTTATGGTAAGGACAGTTTATAGATTTTTCAGTCACCAGAACGTTGTTCTAACCCCTTCCCATTACAGCCCATAGGGTAGATTTTAGAGGAACGTTTCATTGGAGCTGAATGTGTTTTATTGTTAGAGAAGTCTTCTTTTCACTTATGCTTGATGCTAATGTGACAGATGGATGTGTTTTGTTGTTAGAAAAGTCTTCTTTTCTCTTATGCTCAATGCTGATGTGACAACCTATTATCCATGCAATACCATTAATTCCAAGATAGTACTCATAATCAGTATTCTCGTTCTATTATTGTATCCGCTGTGAGTTTAGATTTTTATCAATCCCTGATAATGCTCATGTTTATTTGCAGGTACCATATCCAAAGATCTGTGCAATGACGGACATAGGTTTCAATTTTTGTCAAAAATTTAGGCCCAGTAAGTATGGGTTGTTACAAATAAATTCGAGTTAAGAATCATTAAGTTGAAAATGTTCCAAATAAAAGAGATTGTGGTTGATTCATTGACTTGAATATCACCACAATAAAAACAATGTGTCTGTGTGTGTTTATATATATATATATATATATATATATATATATAATAAATGCATAAATTTATAACAATGTTGAGAATCTGATAACATTTTTATATGATGACAATGTCGTGATATAGTTCATAATAGAAGTTAGAGATCACTAGAAGTCGAGAGATATACTTTGAGTTGTTCAATATGATAAATGTGGTTATCGGCATCGAAGAGAGTTAGTTGATAGAGTAGATAATTGAAACGTAATAACATACCCGTTCATTAAGAAACTAATCCAATTGGTTTAGATAAAACCAATAGGAGAAGTTGGAATAAGATTTCATAATTGACCATAAGTGCAAGTGGGAGATTGATAGAGTTAGGGGTATGCCTTAGGGCCAATTATGTAATTTGTTACATATGTCTAACTGATAACCAATCTTGTTCGAAATAAAAGGTGTTTTTCTTCTATTATATACTTGGCATAATGTGTTATATTAATTAATTAATTAAATTAAAAGTGTATTTAATAGAAAATCCATAAATGGTATATTTTGTGATAGCAGTTACGAAGTGTTGTAAGCATGAGTAATCTATCATAATGAAAATAAATATTCCATTTTAAATGTTCCTAGTCAAGATGCATTGAGATTGGATATTGATTTATCTGTTGAGACTAGAGTACAAAATGCTCTCCAAATGTTGGGCAGTGTATAAATCATGGCTGCTGGAGGAGCCTAGAGGCTACATACTGATGGTAATTGAATAAATATAAAACAAATCGCTCGATAGTTTTCTGTTGGTTAATCTAACCGAGGTCAAACAAAAAATATCGATGTGACTAATTTACACAATTCTTTCGACTTTAGAATACTATGGATCTTCAACACAAAAGCTCTACTTTGATTATAGTCGAATCTTAGAATTGCATTTCAAGTTACTATAGTTGAGTCGAGTAGAAGCAGTGGAAGTGAAACACTATTTAAGTGACGATTAATCTTCTTGGTTATATGAGGTTAGTATCATGGTAAAATCAAGTTAACTCAAAGTCAAAGTCTCTGGCCATAGCATTTTGGTTAATAATAATTGTTATTATTGAACCAAGAACTTTTTATTTGGACTATAAAGTTGAATATGGACGATGTTATAATTTTGACCATCACCAAATTTAATAAGTTCAAAGTGATATAGTTTAGACAAAGAGAATTAGTGTAAACAAATGTCATGACCAGGTAACGCTTAATAAAGTGAAATTGGATTTTGTCAAAACTAAGTAAACAATAAATTTAGCTAAAATGTCACACCACCTGCTAAGTGACATGTGAACGTTAACATTCGAATAGTTCGATGTTAATCGCTGACCGAGTTTATATCTAACGAGTCACACAACCAATATGATGATTTCTATTTAAACCAAATGATTTAATTAATAATATTTATTTAGGCTTAAATAGATTTAAAGCCCTTGAAAGGGGCTGCAAAATTTTGACTAAAATGAGGGATACACAATCATAAGATAGTGTAACAAAGGCTTTGAGATGGAGGGATGAGATGGAAGAGAATGGTAAGAGATGATGTAGAATATTTATCCTAAAATATCTCCAACTTCTCCTCTATATAAGCATCTCTATTCTCAACTTTAGAAAACTTTTGGCTGCCTTTTATCTGATCTATTTTGCTGACCGATCCATGCCTCCAAGAGCTTCATCAATATTCAAATCAATTCAATTCAAAACTATAGGTATTTGATAACAAATGATTTACGATGCAAGGATTAGCAATCTTTTAAATTGAGAAGAGTTCTAAGGAGGGATACTCATCATACCAAGGTGTACCTCAAGGCCTCAATAAATTAGACTTCATAGCCTCAATAAAGATCCTATAGGGTAAAAAAAATTGAAATTCTCCCATAACTTCCGCTGTGGGCTCGCCCAGTTCCAACACCAAATTCTTCAAAAGCATACGAAAGTCTGTCCAACTAATCTGGCTAACAACAGTGTGACTTTGGAGCTAATGTGAGACGTCACTTATAAGAAATACCCATGAAGGATGCGAGTTTAATCTCAAATTCTATAGGGTAAACCTACCCAACTAATCTCGCTACCAGTACCTACAAATAGTCAGACTAATGTGAGACA
Organism: Allium cepa; assembly: GCA_030765085.1. Lineage (NCBI taxonomy): Eukaryota > Viridiplantae > Streptophyta > Magnoliopsida > Asparagales > Amaryllidaceae > Allium > Allium cepa. The sequence goes on from CM060932.1 coordinate 26,603,403, forward strand.
CTTCAGTTAGGGTTCCAGGTCATAATACGAAGGACCTGCTCCGGGGTTGAAGGTATAAAGTGGATGGTTGAGGGCCTGCCTCCTCCCTATGTAGGAATTATTAAATGGTCAGGGTTAACGGTTATGTACGGTAGAGGATATCTCGGGGAGGGGCCGCTTCAGGTTTGAGGTATTAAATGGCTATTGTAAGGTCCACATCTCCCATAAAGAAGTATTAAGCGATGTGAAGAGATTCCATGCAATGTCAGCTAGATATTACGAAAGAAGAGTCCACCTTGGAATATGTATTAAATGATCAGAACCTGCCTCGAATGAGGTATTAAATGGTCATAGTCTGCCAAGTTCCCACTGAGAAAGGTATTAAGTGGCTTGGGTACTATCTCTTACATTGTTAGGATATGACAATAGATGCATGAGACTGGGAGTGGCCTTTGGCCTACATATGAAGATGGGTTATTGGGTTGAAACGGTTGGACTGGAAAAGCCTTAGGGCTGGTAATTGGAAAACATATAGTATAGTAAGGATGTGTAAGACATATTCTTATTTAAATCATAATACCCAAGTACTATTATAGAAAAATTGAAGATTTTTATTCACCAGACATTGTTGTTCGGACTCCCTCCTTATCACAACACTGGTTAGAGAAGATGACACAGATTTTCGAAGATGGTGACTGTTAGTACCAAAATGTGGCACCAACATCCAAAGGATTAAGTAGAGAAAAATGCGATGAAAAGTAAATGAAAATGAGAAAAAATAGAACAACATATGTTTATAGTGGTTCTACCAATAGCTGCCTACGTCCACTTGAGATTTTTATTGATGATACTACTATCTTACAAGTGTTGTTCTTATGGTTCGGTACCACTTCATAGGCAATTACAAGAGATTATGTAAAAATTGCAATAGAGCCACAGAAGATCCTCGAAATGATGACCTTCCATGCCTATTTATATCTGTAGGTCGTCGAGAAAGTTCCAGATCTAGAAGCAGTTTATCTTGAGAAAATATAGCTTTGTCAGCAAACAACCATGGATTGGTATCGATCCATAGACATGGATTGGTACCGGTTTATATGATCTTCTTATAGGTCCTTCTAACCACTTTGGGATGAAGCGACATTTCATTAGCTTTTTGTTTCCCAACTTTTTTGTATGGTTGTGAGCTTGCTTTTGAGTCCAAATAATGGATCGGTGGAGGGGTAGATTGCTGATTTCTAGTGCTTGAGATGTTTGATAGCAAATGATAAATGATCAATCTATGGAGCTTGGAATAGGCTTCTAGCATCAACACTAAGTAATAGAAGGAAAATGGAGTGGTTTTGTGGAGATCCTATGGATCAGTACCAATCCATCGGATTGATGGATCGAGTCTTGGAACTTTTGGAATGGTCTTGGTTTTTCCTCGTGACCTTGGCCGTACTTAGTTTTTGGACTTCACGGCTATCTCTTCAGGCCTCTTGCCTTGATAGCTTTCAAGTTTGATTCGTCCAGTCTGTCTAGACATTGCCTGATCAAAAGGTCAGGTAACACTTGCCCCTTAAAGTGCATCTTGTTGTAAACACGATGTGCTTTGAATCAAGACAAATCGAGATTACTATACCAGACTCCAAACTGTGATCCAAATAGCTGTTATCCTTTTTCGGACCTTTTTAGTGAAGTATTGTGTCTACGGCAACTCATGATGATGCTTCGCTAGCATCTGAGACTATGAAACTAGAGCATGCTCTCATGATCTGACATTTCGAGCTTGGTAACTTTGAACCAATTCCTCTATTGGATTTTTCATGTTTGAATCTACTTTTCTTCAGTTTCAGTTATTGAATGCCGAGTATATACATGCACAAATGCTTTGATTTTCCATCTTGCCTCGGTTCCATATACACACTAGCTCCTGTGAAACACTATATATATATGTATACGTGTGTGTGTATATATATTTATTTAACATATATTTATTATATATATATTATGCAAATCATTCTATACCAATCCATTGATATGGATCAATCCGATCCACGGCCTTTGAATGAAGTAGATCTATTGCCTGTTATTTTGGATAGGCGGGTTATATACTCGAGTTGTTCCCTTTCGGCCTTCACTTTATTTTATTATGCGAGATTAAGCTTCTCTTCTTCCATTAAGAAACTTTTGTTTTCAAGTTGAACTATGTTGTCGCTAACTTTGAACCGCCACCATTAGTCGTTAAGGCTTCCTAACTCCGACCGTCACCGAACCTTGCCTAGTCTCAATCGTTCCCGATCCATAGTTCCTCGCTTGATTCGATTCCTAAGCTTGAATTAGGACCCAAATCGTTCACCTCCTTGTGCTTTTCCATTCATAGGTAGAGATGGACACAAAGATGAGCATCGTTGAACCCCACGCTTAAGGCTATGCCTTGGATATAGACCTGTCAATGATACGGGTTTTGGCCTGAGCCCGGCCCGAACCCACCTTATTTATGGAAGTATGGGTTTTTTCTTTTACTATCCAAGCTCGACTCAGGCCCGATTTGGGACGGGTGCGGTTTTATCAAAACTCGGCCCGGTTAGGGCCCGACCCGACTATTAGTTTTTCGTCGTATCAAAACATAAGTGCGTATGTTATTTACTTACCATTTTGTTTGTTTACATGTAGACGTTTTTCCATACTTTTGTTATGAGCTTGATTACAACAGCATTCAATTTATCTGTTAACATTGTTTGTATACAAATTTTAACAAAGTTGTGGTTTTAAAATATGTTTTTAACATAAATATTCTGAGTTAGGTATACGATTATCAACCACTGGGATTAAAATGCCCGACGGGCCGAGCTCGGATATTGGATTGAAATACCCCGTGGTTCGGGTCGGGCTCAAGTTTTAATTATTGTAATTGGACTCAGGTTTGGGTTTATAATACCCGGACTGAACCCGACCCATTGACAAGCCTACTTGGATCGGAGTTGTGAAGAGGAATATAAACAAAGGTCCACACAAGGGTATGGATCGGTACCGATCCTACCCATGTTGGATTTTCATTTCTCAAAAACTATCTTGTGAAACTTGCATTGTCAAAGGATGTTCAGATTTACCCAAACACTATCCCCTGAATATTGGAGCATCTCTACGGCATGGTCAATGACGTGAAGGCCCGTTAGGATGGTCGGCAGTGATGATCATTCCGAATGAACTCCAAACTTTAGAATAAATTGTTTCACTACACTACACTAGACTTTCACTTTAGCACAAGGCACGATTTTTAATCAATTTGATACCAATTATAAGTTGAGTTTTGATAGCTATGGGTCACAGACATTTCGAGCGTCTCTCCGCTTAAGCTATAGGACCATCAACTTCAAGATATGCTGAATTAAACACCAAGTCAAGCTCGACTATGGTTCCATCCTCACGACAAACTCCAGTGTAGCCTGCACTCCAACCTAAAAATCTGTAAATAGAACAACCCATTCCTAAAGTTCCAGTCAAGCCAGTAGAAGGTCCAAAAGTCAAACTTTCCCCTAACACTCTTGATGATGCAATTATACTAGATGATCCAGCTGATTTCATTGCTTCAAAGATCGAGGAACAATCTCTCAGGAAATTTTGCGATAAGCACGGTATTACATTCAAAGTCATATTAGTTCCCACAGGCCATCAAAGGGTATATCATCTGCCAGATGGATATATAACATGCAACAAGTATATATGCTTGGCAGGATGCATCCTATCATTTAACCAGTTCATCCGAGGAATTTTATATTTTATATGATTGGATCTATCTCAAGTTCATCCAATCAGTTACGTCGCTCGACCCTCGTTTTTTAGGGCGTGGTATGCATTCCTTATTGCATGTTCATTATATTCTCTCGTCACTTCGATCGAGTCCTTAGTAATCAAGAGATCCGATATCTATTCAGCTTCAAGCATCACAAGGGAAGTCACTCTCTTATTTTCTTATAACCATCCAGAGGTTGTCGAATCATGGTTGGCACCTGAAATAAACTGAGTTATTTTAAGGATGAATTCTTCTTCGTTCGTTGTCCTTCTGGATTTGCACAGTGACCCTAAGTTATGTTCCTATTCTTTTCATACAAGCTCAAATTCATAGTTTTGCTATCGCTTAATGTTTTTTCCGTTCTTTGTAGATGTACCACACAGGCTTGGAAATGTGACTTTGGTGGAAACTTTCCGACAACTTCATCGGATTCCATAGGAATAGAGAGGCTAAGATTCTTCTAAGCAACGAAACTTGCGAGCCTAAAACATACTAGACCCCGGTCATAGTATCGGTCTTGCTCCAAAATCTTCCAATAGTGATGATGATGATTCATCATTTGGAAATAACAGAAACCACTCATCGGTGTCCCTATTTCAAAGTCCAATAGTCGAGACTGGCGATATATAAGAGCACAAGGAAGAAGGTGAAATCAGAGGTGGTGATGAGGGAGAAGGAGTAGGTCATGCGAGTACTATTATAGGCCATGATCCATCTGATGATGAAGACAACGAAGGCCAACAACCTCTTTAAAGAAGAAGCCTTAGGATTAAAATTGGCAAAAAGAAGACTCTGATTCCGCCTCTGTCGGTCACAACTGCATTTGAAACTCCCATACAGGCTTTGGAGGATCCTTTTTCTGATCTTGGGCCAATCTCAGATATAATCGACTCCTTTGGCCTTGCCAATATAAGTATTGGGGATGTTGGATCCCTCATTCATTTCCAAGAAGACGTGCCTTCACCAAATCAGCGGGGATTACCCCTGTCGGAAAAATTCAAATCCACGGTCCGTTGATGGGACACTAGGATTGCATGCACACAGGCACGCACCACACTCTACGTAACTTTTGTCATGCTTCTGTCATGTCAAAGCTGATTTGTCTTCGTTTTGTTTGCAGGATCCATGGAATGACATGGATTATATAAGGAATTTTAGGATCAGATGGATATTAACCGTGGCACGCACCAACTAGGGGTGAGCATTGTTTGGTTCAAACCAAATTAACCGACCGAACCAAATTGGTTTGGTCGGTTTGGTTTGGTTGTCTTTGTTGTTTGGTTGGATTTGATTTTTATTTTTAGTTTAATTTGGTTTATTGGTTGGTTTTGGATTTTAACAAGAAAACTTCGGTTTAACCGATATAACTGAAGAAAATCAAGAGGCGTTTTAGTTTTCACGTTTCTTTCCCATTAATGCACCTACCCAGCTTGTTATGTTTTCCAATTTTCAAAACTACTAAAGAATATGAAGAAATCTCCATGGATTCAAAGGAAACAACGTTTCATGTTCTCTCATTTATCTTATATTTACTCATCTTCTGCCCAAATTCAACAACCCAAATCCAATTTTCAGATCTCCCAATTTCGATTTACTCTTCGTATCCAACTTCCAAGCCTACGACAGGCGACAACGGCTGTGATTGCGACTTGCTGAGTGGGGTTGCTTTACTCTTCGCATCAGATCTCCTAATTTTTTTGGTTCGAACAACGTTAATTTAGGGTTGCTATCAACATAGGTAAGAAATTTTGATTTATTGTTGTATGATTTGATTTGGAATCAATAAGTTATCAATTTGCGTTTCCAAATTTTTTATGCAACAGAACGGTTAATTTGAAAAACGTGAATAATCAGTCTTTGCAAAATTAGTCTTTGCTGCAAATAAAGATTTCCCTACAAACGTGAATAATCAGTCTTTGGAAAAAGTGAATAATAAGTTATGAAATCTTATTATATGTGCAATCAGTCTTTGCTGTTTTGATCTTTGATGTGAGTAGCAATCAGTCTTTGCAAGCTATGATTTTGCTGCAAATAAAAGATTTCCTTGCAAACTGAGGTCCAAATAGCAATCAGTCTTTGCTGTTTTGAAATATTTGGTTAGCTGATTTCTTGAAGGTGTCCTTAATATTAAACAGATGTACAAGCTACATTACTGAGTACTTCATCTTTAATAGTCTATGAAATAGTGATTGTGTGTGAAATACTTATTACTTTTTATTGTATTTTCAGAGAGGAAATATATTATCATGTCAACACAAGAAATGTCATCTCCAGCATCTGATCAAACTACAAGTGTTCATGCAGCTTCAACTCCAAATCCAACAAATGTACAAGTAAGTCTCTGTTAGCACTTAATTCAGTAAGCTAGTATATATTTAAAGCACAAAAGATGCCACTCATTTTGTTCATACTTCCCTTTATTACATTTGTACTAATATTGCATATGTCATTTTAATAGGTCAACAATGAAGTTACTCCAGCAAACAATTTAGCTACCGGTTCTCAAAATAAACCCAGAACAAGGAGAAAACCTCTTAGGAAAATATCAAAAGTATGGGATCACTTCACTTCAATCATAGATGATGATGGTAAATCTAAGTTCGTTGCAATTACTACAAAAAAGAGTACTGTTCTGATACAAATAAAAATGATACGTCAGCTTTAAATACTCATATGTTTGTTTGTAATGATTTTGCTTCTGACAAAGATGTAACACAAGCACAAATAAATTTCACTATGGGAGAAAATGGTAGTGGTGGATCTTTAAAACCATGGAAATTTGATATGAATGAGATTAGAAAAGCTATGCCATATTATTTTGTTCTAGACGAGCTTCCATTTAAATCGATTGAAGGTACTGGTTTCAAAAATCTTTTATCTGTTGTATTTGGACCTCAGTTTCATCGACCACCTAGATTTACCATTCAAAGAGCAATCTATAAGATATTTCTTGAAGAAAAAACAAAATTAAAATCAATATTACATGACTTGTGTCAATCTATATGTCTTACTACTGATACATGGACTTCAATAGCCTAACTGCTCACTGGATTGATGACAATTGGAAACTAAAAAAAACAGTTTTAAATTTTTGCCCTGTATCTGGTCATAGAGGTGAAGATTTGGGTAAAGCTGTGGAAAGTTGTTTAACGGATTAGGGTATTGATAAGATATTTACTACTACTGTTGATAATGCTAGCTCAAACGATGACATGATTGATTACTTGAAACATAGATTCAATAATTTGAAAGGAACCATTTTAGAAGGAAAATATTTACACATGCGTTGTATTGCTCACATTATAAATTTAATTGTGAATGATGGGCTTAAAGAGGTTGGAGAATCTATCTCGCGTATAAGATCAGCAATTAGATATGTTAGACAATCTCCATCTAGGTTTGAGAAATTCAAACATTGTGTTTTGCTTGAAAAACTAGAATATAAAAGTGGTCTATGTTTAGATGTACCAACTAGGTGGAATTCCACATATTTAATGCTTAATGCAGCACAACAATATGAACAAGCTTTTGAAAGGTTTGATACTGAGGATCGATTTTATAGGAGTGAGCTAGAAAAAGGAGGAGGGGTGCCTACGGAGTTTGATTGGGAAAATGCTCAAAAAATTATGTGGATTTCTTTGTAGGTTTTACGAACTCACATTACGTGTATCTGGCTCTTCATATATTACCAGTAATCTTCATTTGCATGAAATTAGTAAAATACTTGAAGGTTTGAATAAGATGCAATTGAGTGATGATATTCAATTACAAAACATGGCAACAAGGATGCAAGAGAAATATGATAAGTATTGGGGTTGTTGAGAGAAAATGAATATATTAACCTATATAGTTGTTGTGCTTAATCCTCGCTGGAAATTTGGATTTATAGAGTTTTGTTTAGAAACATTTTATCCTGCAACTTACCATGAAAAATATAAGTTATTAAAGATGCTACTTTTCAAGTATTCAGTGAGTATAAATTAAAATATGGATGTCTCAATCAAACCACTGAGATAGAAAATATTGAGAATGATGATGATGTTTTAGATTTGAGAGCACGTTTTAAAAGGTTAAAAGCATTAGATAACATTGGAGTAAACAAGTCAGAATTGGAGAAATATCTCAATGAAGATAATGAAAATGATTCTAAGGAGTTCGATATATTAGAATACTAGATGGTTAATAGTTTAAGATTCCCTATCCTTTCAAGAATGGCTCATGATCTTTTAGCAGTTCCAACATCAACAGTGGCCTCTGAGTCTGTATTTAGCACCGGTGGACGTGTTCCACATCCTTGATCCGTTTAGAAGTTCACTTACACCTAAAATAGTTCAATCGCTTATTTGTACAGAAGATTGGTTGCGTAATTCTTTTTCTGCGAGTAAAATTGATCTAGAAGAAGATTTAAGTAAGATGGAGCAGTTAGAGGCAGGTAAATAATTATAATATTTTTCTATAATTTTATTTACTCATGCATGTCTTCTATTTATAACTATCATGTTTATTTCATATGCAGATGTGAGCAAGCTAGCCTTGGATCCCATTAATAACATGTGAAAAGGTTGATATGCTGAATGCTGGTTTATTGGAAAATAATGGTAAGTTCACTGTATGTTCATCTCTGTTTAACTTTTTTTCATTTGCTATATGTACGATGTTCTACTGCTTGAAAAACTAAAACATTAAATTTCAGCATAGCTTAATTTCACTGAGTGTTTCTGTTGCTTGAAAAACTAGGATATAAAAGTTTTATTTGAGCCATGCTATATGAGCAGCAAGGTGCGTTTTCTATACAATTGTAATGATTTATTGTTTTGATATTGCATGTGATAAGCGAAATATGACTTCTCCTGTTTTGTTCTAACAGGTCAGATACCACTTATTAATGCTACTACATGTTGACAAGGATTTGAAGGCCTCCAGCATATGATTTTTATTAGTGTAGTTTCATTTTTATGATGTATCATTTTGGCAATTGCTTACTTAGCAAAATGAATGTGTTTTGGGTCAGTTTCACTGTGACAGTGTTTTGGGTTATTTTGGTTTGCAAAACTTTTATTGCTGTTCATAATTTTGTTTGGGTTTAGTGCTGTTTGTAAAATGTAACTTGGTCTAACCAGCTGGATGTTGCATTAAATTAGTATTTTCAGTCAAGACTGAGCATTGATCAATATTCTGTTGCATATACCATCATTGCGTTCAACTATATATTTCATGTGCAAGATGATTTATATTTAACTTAGTTAAACCACAATAACCGAACTAACCGACTGGAGCGAACCAATTTAATTTGGTGTGGTTCGAATTTGGTTTTAATTCAAATTGGTTTGGTTTGGTTTAAGTATTATTCGGTTTTGAATTGGTTTCAGTATTTGTACATAAAATCAGACCGAATCGACCGTTTGCTCACCCTTAGCACCAAGCACACAACACCACAAGCATAGTCAGCTGATTTATCTTCTAATTCCAACCGACGCTTATGCCGTAATCGTGGGAGTAGAGAGAAAGACTATAGGACACATGACTCTTCGGGACGTTGATCTAAATCCATGTCACCCATATCTAGAGGTTCATAAAAGCACTCTAGCCACCATGATGACGTCCTTCGCGATGACCCCTCTCATGCTTCCCTCTCTATCAAGCAGGCAGCGTCGTCCCCACTTCTCAGCACCCTCATCGTCTGTCAAAATCCACTGCCTTCAATTCCGCACGACATAGAGCCGATAACGCATAACCCATTATCGAAACAGAGTAGCCAATCGCTTCAAATCCTCAAATATGAATTACAGCCTCGCTTTTTGAAAATTAATTCCAAAGGCATTAAATTTGTTCCAAATCAAAAAGATATTCCTTCGTATGTCAAGGATCAATGGTATCTATGTTGATGAAGTGTATGATCAGTACTTCATCTGGAGAAGATCAGTTGAGTAAATCTTGGAATATGCCAAGAGTTTAGGGATTGAGATCACAAAACTTCAGCCGACAACAAATCAGACTAATGGGACTATCACTCATCTTGATGTAGAAGTCATCGAGCTGAAGAAGGCATAGGAAGCCATCAATCAAAAAGTCAAAGACATAAATGCGATGATCAAGCAAGAAAGGAAGAATCACTTAAGTCAATGAGTTCGCTCACCGCAGAAATCATGAATTAGCCAAAGAGGCAAAGAGGTTAAAGGCACAACTTGAAAAAGAAAAGAAGGAGATAGGTAAGGCCCACCAAACAGCTCAAGAATACTGCAAAGAAACCATTAGGACTCGTAATCAGAGGGGCGATGCATTGGGAAAGGCCAAGAAGGTAGATGAGTTGGTGGCAGCTGTAGAGAGGCAAATTAAAGATAGTTTTGATCCACTCATCACCAAATACAATGCCAATGTCCTTAAGTTATGAGACTTAACGTAGCTTGGCAAAGCTTATCCCTGCACTCTAGCAATGGCATGGGAGAAGATTTTGCGGGAAGAGCATGAACACTCAGAAGGGGTTGAGGTAGACTTGGTGGAGCTAGAGAAAGAGATTCTAAGTCCGAATGAAAACGAGGCACTTAGAGAAGGTGAGCTTGTTTACATCTAAGGTTGGCTGCTAAGGTTCAAAAAGATCAAGCCAAAGGTTCTGGCACTACTCCTTAGGATATTAATACCGGTCTCACCTCTAGCCCCCCTGCTGCCTCTATCACTTCATCAGATTCCAAGTACAATCCGGATGCACCGCAACTCCACAAAACAAGTATGCTATCTCCTATTAAGCAAGGGAACTTCGAGAATACGCCTGTCAACTCTAAACCCCAGTCTGGTGAGGTATATCGTTGACCTTACCTATATTTGAAAGAGCCTGTATGATGCAAGTCGATGTAGCTAATCTCTCATTTCTTCTTTCTTAAAATTCAGGTCAGCCAACAATTCCTAATCACTCGAAGGAGGACCTCCAACCCAGATAGCAAGCGATAACGACTGATTCAATGGTCGCGACTATTTCAGGGATTACTCCAAGCATTATGGTGGGCGATACTCTGGGCTCTGGCATGTAAATGATTCATTCTTTGCAAGAAGTGAGGCCTCGTGATATCTAGGGTATGTGATCTGATGACGATGTCCAGATCACCGGGTCGATTGATCCTGCTCAAGGGCTTTCAGTGAGCGAACTTCACGAACAACAGCTCAAGTCTGCTGTAGAAATTAAGCAAAGCCGACTAACTTTTTTCCTCCTCCTCTATCAATAGCTTTGCCCAACGAGACCATTTTTGTTTCGGTTAAGCTTCCCATGACCATATTTTCCAGTTACTTAGCTCACCTTCAAATGGCAAAGGAAGCGAAAGAAGAATAAGGAAGAAACCGAAGGGTTCGATAATCCATCTTCTATAGAGAAGAATAAGAAAAGGAAGAGGACTAAAAAATGATTGTCCATCTCCTTTATGCTTTTGGTTGTATAGTATTAGGAATCAACTTTTGTTTTCAAGTCGGTTTTGTACGGGTTCGGCCCCAGCTCTTGCTTTCAATCTAGTTGTCAATAACATTTCATATCTTATACTATCATAGCATGACATAGTATCATCAAAACATTTCATATTTTATACTTAAAACTGAAAATAACAATCAAAACTTGAGATGCATCTATTATTCACTTTATACTGATTAAGAAGGTTGAGATTTCTAGTTAGCTTGACTCCCCTCAGCTTTTACTTATTTCTATAGCTTATCTTCTCTTGGTTTCTTTCTAGCAATGGCCGACCTAGGATTCCTTTAGTTTTTGAAAGTGTAAATGAAATGAAAGAGAAGAAATGTAAGGTTATATGCATAGGAGATTCACCCTTTTCCCAAATTACCCTTATCATAATTTCCTCAATCTTATTAATATTCTCATTAACTTTATTTGTTCATTCATTAAGGCATGGGCCGTTATTAATTACCAAATCTCAATCCTCCTTAGCCATTTACATTATTTTATTTTATTTATCCAATTAAATATCCTAAACAATGTTAGTTAAAATTAGGGTTGTTACAAAGTGGTCAAGGACTAACCATTTAAGTAATCTCCTTTGGTGGGGCTCTTAGTATCTTGGAAAATCTCTGGCCCTTGTCACACTTTTTGGTGTAGTCAACTGCATCTCAACTAACAGTTGGCCAGAAATACCGATAATGAAAGATCTTCTTTGCTAGGGTTTATCCCCTTGGTGTGGTCACTACATGCCCCTTCATGAACTTCTCTCAAGATTCGCTTGGCCTTGTCGTTGCGACACATCGACGCATGTGAATTGAGATACCTTTTTTGTAAAGTACCCCTTCTTGCATGATGAATCTTGTAGCTTTACGAAGAAATTGACGTCATTCACTCTTTCTATTAGGAAGGATTCCTTAGAAAGTTCTTTATTAACGTCCTCCATGACTCTTTCTCAGATTCGGCCTCAAAGATCAAATCGACATGCATCCAATCGTTGCTCGAACCCGACTATACTAGCACCGGAACCAGGCCTATGAGTTGCGGACCTTCGGAATTAGCCAACTTAGCTAGCGATTCGCACATTTTTCTCTCGGGAAATATGCATTATCAAGTAATTTGCAATATTACGAAGCAACCTAAGGGCTTGGTTTAGATAAGGTGCTAATCTCACTTCTTACACTTGAAGCTCTTTCTGCACTTGACATACCACCAACTGGGAATCACATAAGGTATGCAAAGTCTTAACTCCTTGCTTCTTGGCAGTCTTGAGTCCTACAATCAAGGCTTTATATTCTGCTTCATTATTTGTTTAAGGAAAGTCGAGTTTGATGGCGTAACAAATCAGATGTTCCTTGGGAGTCACCAGTATGCCTCCAGCATCGAAACAACATTCGGTTGACACACTATCCATATACATCTTCCATTGACATGCTTCTCTACACTGCTCCTTGGAATGTCATCTCACACAGTGTATTCAGCAATGAAATCCGCCAAAGCTCGACCCAAGATCGCTCTCCAGGGATAATTAGTTATGTCATACTATCTCAATTCAATGTTCCATTTCAACAGCCTTCCACAGGTCTCAGGTCGTTGCACGACCTTTCTCAAAGGCTGGTTGGTCAGAATTTTGATCGGATGAGTTTGAAATTAGATGACGAGTTTCCTTAAAGGGATTAATAGGAAGTATACGAGCTTGTCCAGCTTCAGGTAATTTCTTTCTGCTCATGTCAACCGTTCACTGATGTAGTACATTGGTTTCTGGATTTGGGACTCCTCACGTACGAGTGCGGCACTTAAAGCATGGGCCAACACAACTAGATAGATAAACAAGTCCTCATCATCCAGTGGCTTTGATAGAGTAAGGGGTCTCTCTAGGTGATCCACTAGAGCCTGGAATGTATCAATGCATTATCGCATCCAAACGAAATTCCTCTTCCCCTTCTTGATCACATCGAAGCAAAAGATGCATTTGTCAACGGCATTGGAGATGAACCGACTCAAGGCAACGATCTTCCCATTCAAGCTCTGGACATCTTTAATCATTTTTGGTGCTTTGATGTTCCACTGTGCTTTGATCCTCTCCAAATTGGCATTAATTCCACGGGATTGCACGATGAAGCCTAAGAACTTACCTGACGCAGTGCCTAATGAGCATTTCAAAGGGTTAAGATTCATCCTGTACTTTCAGAGAACTCTGAACATCTCTTCCAAATCATCAACTTCATTCCTCGATTGCTATTGTTATCTAGTCTTTGGCCTAGCTATATTCAAACTGATTAGTCAAATTAGATTCGATTATCAACAGGATCGACAAGTTAGATTAACGATCGTGAAGACCAAAAATCAGACACAAATGATAATATGAAGAAGTGAAGAAGTGAAAGTAGAAGGCAAACTTAATAGAATGATAAAATTATGAAAATGTACCATTTACTGAAAATGGATCAGATACGGTCTATATTCACCAATTATGGATTGTACCATATCAATATTACAGTTTAACTTAATTGAAAACGATCGATGCCTCAAAATCTACGTCAAATACACACGAAATTTTGGGAACATCAATATATTGAAGAGTAAAGCCCACCATATTAACCACATGCCAAAATGAGCCTATAGAACGATCGCTATTATGAAAGAAGTGAGACCCACGATCGATATCATGACTTCTTCTAGATTTGGAGACTCCATTGCTGAAATTTTAGGAAGATATTTCACCGTCTTCCCCTATAAATATAGACTTGATTGTTCATTTTGAGAATCTTTATGCTGCTTGTTATTTTGCACTTGTAACCAATGGTTTTACTTTGATCCATCCTTTTGTATGCAGCAATTAAAGTGTTTAATAAAGTTATTTCTCCAAAGAGGCCGTAGGCTTTCAACGCCGAACCACTATAAATCATTGTCTTCTTATTATTGCTTATTTTCTATCATTTAATTACTTGTTTCTTTTTTCATTGAATTTTCTTCATTTATTTCTCTATAAACTCTCTATTTGATGTTTATGTCAATTTTTGATGCAAACATTTTGGTGTTTTCATTGAGAGAGAAGATTCTTAGCCTTATTTAGATACCTTTGCTGCTACTAGATTGTATAAATCCTAGGAAGAGAACCAGAATTTTCTTCAAGAAGTTCATCTCTACTATTCAAATTTGCAAAAGTCTAAGGAAATCTACCAATGATGATTAGTAACATCAGTTCTACCACTCAAAGCATAGGGAGAAATGAGAATGTCAGCATCCTTCAAAGTAATCTGCCAGTAGATGTTGATGCTACCAATCAAATTGATGTGCAGAATCCAGCTAGTTCCATCACAAGAGCTGATTTCCACAATCCGATGAGAGAGCTCATGGATAGCCGCCGATAGTTGAGCCAATAGATTTAAGCCAATATCAATCTAATGAATTAACTCAGGGATCAACAATGCAGAAAAAATAGGAGGGAGCCAACTCCCTATTCTACATCGGAGAGCTCAACTTCATTAGATGATTATCATAGTCGAAGACATCATAGAACCGACTGATAGCACGCTAAAACATCGATCGCCATCATCCGGTTAATCCAGACAGACCAATAACGATCGGTACCGATCCATTTGGAACGATCGGCATCGATCCAACCTTTGGAGGTAGGTTATAGCAGATGACAGGAAGAACGCACAATGGTGACGCCGCGGTTGATCTAGATGCTGGAGTTCAAGTTATTGCAGATCAGTTACCCCTTTCCAATGATGACAATGTGAATGTACATGACGCACACCAAGAGGATGTCGAGCCAAGGAGGCATAGGATTTCCCGTAGACATCGAACGAACCATTCACATAAGGTGGAGCATGACTAACGCTTGGCTCCAACTATCCAGTCACTAGGCTTGTTGGCTATGGTTAGATGGCTAGTAAGGGAAAGCCAAGGCTTGACCAATGATAATTGGGGGATCTCAAAAAGCCATACCCCATTCATCGACAAAATCCTACATGCTTAGTATTCAAGGAGGTTGAGCATGCCATTGATGCCTGCCTACGAGGGAAAAACCAAACGTAGGCACACATCATGAGATATAAATGGTTGATGGATTCTGCACAAGCTGATGATGCCAGTACAAATGTAGATGTTATCCTATCACTCTTTCTGGAATATCAACAATGAGGTTCACAAGATTTCCCCCACGGTCGATCTCTATATTTGACAATTTAGCAATGGAGTTTGTGGAGCAGTTCCGTATACACGCAACTCACCCCAGAGATGTATTGTCCCTATCAAGTGTGATACAAACTCTGAAAGAATCATTGAAAGATTATTTGGAGAGATTTCATACAGCAGTCATAGAAGTCAGTAATTCGAATGATTATTCAATATTGATGGCGATGATAAGAGGGATTGATCTAGAATAAAACATTGGCGATTGGTTAGCTCGCAAACCACCTGCGATATTGGAGCGTTTCCATACAAAAGCAGCTCATTATATGAGGAAAGAGGAAGCTAGATGCTCTAGGAAGAAGAATTTTGTGGGACTGAGTGGGAAGTAGTGCAAAGTAACATTGCAGTGAAGTAGTCCGGGGAGAGTTCCGAAAAAGTTCAAGTGAACATACAAAATAAACTAAATCAGGAAAAAGAAAGATGGTGATAGGAACCATGAATGAAAGAGGGATTTCGGAAAAGGAAAGCTAAAGAATCCAATGTATGACACCTACACACCATTGAATATGTCTCTAGAGAATGTCTACTTGTCTACATGCAATATTATGTTGTATAGGAAGCCACCTCCAAAAGGATTGACGGAGAAGCAAAATAAGACTGGAAAATACAGTCGGTTCTGCGAATGTTATGGTTATAACACGAATGAATGTAAGCATCTCCAGGATATTATTGAGAAACTGATTTGGGAAAGAAAACTAAGGCACTTTTTAAAGCCCTGTAGGACGGCGGGCAAGGGACATCAAAACCCCAACCGAGGACAAGTGGGACATAGGGATGAGGAGCCTACGCGGACATGTGGAAGATTAGTGGTTAATACAATTGTCGAAGGACCACATCCAGTTGATAAGAACTGGCATGAAATGGAGCGCTATGCTAGCGCAATCAAGCACAGGAACTTTTAATGTTGTTCAAATATAGAAGATGAGGCTCCAAAAAAATAGCAGCATATAATGTGTAACATCCTTCAACTTAGAGGCCCAAAACTAACTGCTACAGATGTTGCAGTCATCCATAGTTATTAATCCTTGATGATCAAATACAATGATATTAGATACAGTGATACACACAAACACAAGAATATGGAAAAAAATTAAACAGCAACAAATTCCACGTTCCATTTTAAAATATTAAAAATTGATTACATAATTCCAGTTCACGGACCACTTTCAGATAACATATAATTATTAAAAAATACGCCAAGAGCGACATAAAAAGATGCCCCCTTGGTAGATCAGAGTATATAGTTAGGCAAGAACAGTTTTCCTTTACAAACAAAACACACAGTGGAAATAAAAGAACTCTAATAACAAGCTTGCCTCCTGCACGTCTTCGGAAGCTTTATTCGTCTAAAAGAATACCTAAAAACCTTAACTCTCAACCTACTCAAAGTCAATTGAGTACCCGAGAGTTTAAGGGGAAAGCAAAAACTTCGAGTCAGACATAAATTCTGGTATGAATAATAATTTACCATCTCAAACTATTAGATATCTGGTGAGACCACGCCGCTTAGCAGAACAGGTTTCCCCTCACTAGTATCCAAAACATTTTCAAAATCATATACTGTGCTCCTGCATCCACAATGGTTAAAACATAATATTTCAAAACACTATGATGATATGCAAAGCAAGTAAATCTATTTTGGATTACCCATCCCCATTCATTTTGACTATCTATCTCAATTATAGTTTCTTGGATTACCATTAGCCTGTTAAATTTTATGGACTATCTGTCCAATATCATAGTTTTCATAGGATCACTAAGAACCTATTGGTAACTCCAATATCTTATATCTTATCCTAGTTTTCATGGCTAACTAGGAACCTATTGATTAACTGTCAATATCTTAATCCAAATATAGTTTTCATGGGCTAACTATATACGAAAGTATCTCTTTCGAAACCAGTTATAATATTATTTTGGGGAAAAGGTTGATGGTAACGGAACCATCTAATCGAAAGCAACAACCTTTTAAATTAAAACATTCAAGGATAATGTCGAAACCCCCTTTCGACATCATGGCCTTCGAAACCCTTAACCCCTTTCGAAAGCATTTAGAAAGTGGCTTAACTTTGGTTAAAGCAGAAATAACCTTTGGATAGTATAAATAGCATCAATGCAGTAGAAAGCTAAATCAGCGGATTGGTCTCGACATGGCCGAAACCAATCCCTTCGAAAGCTCTTATTTAAGAAAAGAATACCCCTCGAAAGCTATTTATGAAATTCCTTTTCAAAGCATGGCTTTCGACCATGTTGAAAGCTTTAAGTAAAATAGGGCAGGAATAAGTACGAAAACACATAACCATAGAATAAAATAGAGATGGTATAAAATTATTATGCACTTGAGATTTTGATAAGGAATTTGAGATTTATTATTGCTTAATCCTCCCTAACTTTGATCCTTAGTTTAAGATTGTAATCTCCCTCTTTTCCTTCTTGTTAATGGCCGGCTCTTAGGGTTTTTTTTCGTCTGTTTTTTATTTGAGAAAAATGAACATGAATGGACAATAGTGAGAAATGTATAGCTGTGTAAAATAAAGAGGCTATTTTACTAATATGACCATGTGTGAACTAATTATCCTTTAAACCAATTAAAGCCCATTTATTTAATTATTAAGCACGATACTTTACATAATTTATTCAAATATCAATCCCCTTATCATCATTGTTCTATTTAACTTATCTAATTAAATTTCCTTGGAAAATGCTATCAAATATTAGCAATGTTACAAGCCCCCCTTAAAGAATTTCGTCCTCATAATTCAGTAAGGACTAAATAGTAAGCACAACAATCATCTGTAACAACTCCTAATAACCATACAAGTCTAACAGACTAGCAACTATCTATATGAATCTAATATAGACATACCCTTAAAGCAGATCAGGGAAAGTATATCTAATCCTGTCCTCTATCTCCCAAGTACAGTCCTTATCGTTGCACTCCACTGAACTTTCAACAACCCGACTTTCCTACTCTTTAATCTTTTCTCATCTCTATCTACAACCCGAACTGATTGTCTAACAAAAGTCAAATTAGGCTATGCTATTAAGTCTTCTAACCCAGTTAAAAGAATAGTAGTCTTTAGATCATGCACATACTTGTGAAGATGAGATACATGAAATACATTATGGATACCTACCAAACTGCTCGGCAACTCTATTCTGCTTGCGAGCTTTCCAATCCCCTCTAAGATCTAGAATGGACCTACATATCTTGGGGCTAACTTCCCCGACTTTCCAAATCGCACCAATCCTTCATAGGTGATATCTTAATGAAAACCATATCTCTAATCGAGAATTCTAGGTCCTTCTGCCTCTTATCTACACAACTCTTCTGTCTTGACTAAGCTTCCTTCATCCTTTCTTGGATCAACTCAATCTTCTCCGACGCCTTTCTAACCAAATCTGGACCTAAGACTAATCTATCTCCAGTCTCCAACCAGCATGCTGGTGATTTGCAGGATCTTCCATACAAAGTCTCAAAAGGTGTCATTCCTATACTAATCCGATAACTGTTATTATAAGAAAAATCAACCAAATGTAGGTGATCCTCCCAAGATCCACCAAAGTCCAATACACAAGCTCTTAGTAGATCCTCGAGCACTTTGTTGACTCTCTCTGTCTGACCATCAGTCTGAGGGTGATACGCAGTACTCACATTAAGCATGGTGCCCATCACTTCCTGTATACTCTTCCAGAATTCACTAATGAACAAAGTAACTTTGTCTACGACTATACTACTAGGAACTCCATGCAGTCTAACTATGTCCTTCAGGAATAACTTAGTTAAAATAGGTGTCGTTCTGTTTGACATAACTGGAATGAAACAGGCACTCTTGATCAATCTGTCCACTATAACCCATATACTTTCATTACCTCTATTTGATCTTGGAAACCCATCTATAAAAGCCATAGATATCGAATCCCATTTTCAAACTGGAATCTCTAAAGGTTAAAGCAACCCACTCGGTTTCAAATGTTCAGCTTTCAGTTGTTGACAGTTTGCGCATTGCCTAACCCATAAGCCAACATCCCTCTTCATGTCTTCCCAATAGAATCTCCTTTTCATATCTTGATACATATTGGTCCTTCCAGGATGAATCGTAAACTTGGACCGATGATATTCTTCAAGAACTTCTTTCCTCAAGTCCTCCACATTCGGAATACACAACCATCCCTTCTTTCTCAACCATCCTCTCTATGGAGGATAAAATCCTTCAGATCATCGATCTTATTTCCAACCTCAAGCCTTCTGATTCTCTTAGCGAACACCGGATCCACCTTCTGCTTAGAAGCAATTTTCTCAATCAATCCTAGTCGAACTTCTAAACCTGGCGGAACTCTGACTAGAACTAGCCATCGATCTTAACTGCACATCACAACTGACTAAAGCTTCTAAATGCTTTCACTCTGCCAACATTGCTAACATCACATTCTGATGTTTTCTACTAACAGCATCTGCCACCTTATTACCTTTCCCCCATGTATACTCTATGCCAAAATTATATGCAGCCAAAAACTCTAGCCATCTTTGCCGCTTCATATTCAACCCCTTTTGAGAGAATAAATACCATAAAGACTTATGATCGGTATAAAGCTCAAATTTCTCCCCTAGGAGATAATGTCTCCACATCATATATGCAAAGATCATAGCCGCCAACTCCAAATCATGAGTAGGATATGTAACTTCATGCGGTCTAAGATGCCTAGATGCATAGGCAATTACTTTACCATTCTGCATCAACACTGCTCTTAATCTAGTTCCACATGCATCAGTACACACCACCAATCCTTGGTTTCTGTCTGGAACTACTAATATGGGTGCATTGGTCAACAAATGATTTGACTTAAGGAATTCTTCCTCACATTCGTTGAACCAAGTAAATTTCACCTCCTTTCTGGTTAGCTTAGTTAAGGGTGCTGCTATCTACGAGAAATCCTTAGTGAATCTCCGGTAGCAGCCAGCAAGTCCAAGAGAACTTCTGATCTCAGTCACCGCCTCTGGTCTCTTTCATTTATTCACGACTTCGATCTTATCTGGATCGACAGATAATCCTTTCTCTGACACTATGTGACCAAGAAATTTTACCTCTTTCTTCTAGAAATGACACTTGGTAAACTTCGCCTTTAGCTGATTCTGACTTAGCATCTCAAGTACCAGTCTATGATGAACTTCATGCTCTCCCCTATCCCTAGAGTAGACTAGAATGTTATCTATAAACACCAACACAAACCTATCCAAATACTCTTGGAAAACTCTGTTCATCAAATCCACAAAGAAAGCAGGTGCATTTCTTAATCCAAATGGCATCACCAACCACTCATATGAACCATACCTAGTTCGAAATGATGTCAAAGGAATACCGTCCTCCACTACTCTTAACCGATGGAAACATATTGCCAAGTCCAACTGGAAAAACACTATGACTGCGCTCAACTGATCAAACAAATCATCTATTCTTGGCGGAGGATACCTATTCTTGATTGTCCTTTCGTTTAACTTACAATAGTCAATGCACATTCTTAACGACCCGTCCGATTTCTTTACAAACACCGTGGTTGCTACCCAAAGTGAACTGCTTGGTCTAATAAAACTCCTTCCTTCTAGATCCACTAGATGCACATTCAATTCTTTTATCTCAATTGAAGTCATCCGGCTGGGTGGTACAGGTTCAACTTCTGGCACAAGATCTATTTTAAACTCAACGTCTCTTTTCGAGGGTAGTCCAGTGACCATCTCAAAGACATCTACAAACTCACTTGCTACCCAAACCTCACTTAACTCATTTCCTACCTCCATAGTATTAAGCATAGAACTAACACTTCGATCAGTATTCTCTACTGAGGATATCACTCGGTTATGACTATCAGGGTGTCTTAGTGATATTTCCCTATCCTGGCAAAATATTCTAGCCTTATACCTACTCAACCAATCCATACCCAAAATGATTCTGATATCTACGAAATCAATGACATGCAAACTGCATGCAAACTTATGACCTAACAAATCAAGTACTAACTATTCACATCTTAAACCTAGAGTTGCACACCCTCCTATTAAATTTGCAACCCTTAAGGAAGTAACAAGGTAGGTGGGTTCTAAACATAATATGTCAACCAAACACTGAGATATAAATGAATGTGACGTGCCGATATCGAAAAGTACTCTAACTGGAATACTCTAAATCAAAAGCGTACCTTCCATCATAGTCTTTCCTTTATTAGCTGCGGTAAGCCTAGCTGGTCCTACAACAAAAACTTTTCTTTTGTCCTCCCTAACTGGATCCAGACACTGATTTTTGTAATGCCCAACTTGATCACAATAGAAGCACTTTGCATTCTTCTTATTTGCTGCTTTCTTCCCATTTCCTGACCGGCATTCATTAGCAAAGTGACCCTTCTTGTCACACTTATAGCAAACAACCTCAGCCTTTGACTTCCTAGCTGGTATCTCCCTTCTGAGCTCCCTTCTTTTTAAAGAACTTCCTCTTCTTCCCCCGAGAACCCTGAGTTTCCACTGACTTCTCTTTAGATAAATCAACAAGTAACTCCTCATGGCGAATGGCCATCTCCACCACCATATTATAAGGATCATGGACATGTGTCATTATAATTCTAGCAAGCTCAGGCCTCAATCCCCGAATGAACCTCTCATTCCTTTTGATGTCAGTATCTATAACAACATATCCATATCGAGATAGCTCCTCAAACTTAGTTGCATACTCGATTACTGACATCTCTCCTTGCACTAAATCTATAAACTTCCTCATTAGCTCAGACTTAGCAAACTCAGATACAAACTTCTACTCAAATCTCGTTTTAAAATCAGCCTAATTTAACTATTTTTTGGAACTACGAAAGTGATTTTGGAACTCCGACAAAAGAGCATTTCCATTTGTTGCGGTGCTTCCTCCACCGAGATTTCCTCTTCCGTTTCCTGCTTCCATATCTCCCTACTCATAAATCTACATACGAGCCTTAGTAAGATATAGAAGAATGGTCGAAGAGAGCGAGGGATACATACATACACATATATAATGATATATAGGAAATACAAGTACGTTACCATAACGTTAACCCAAACCCCAATCTTATTATCCGATTTATTGGATTATGTTTGGAAAATCTTTTAGGTTTAAGTTTCTTTTAAAGTTTCATAAATCTATGCTCTAATACCAACTTGTAACATCCCTCTACATGGAGTCCCAAAAGTAACGGATACGGATGTTACAGTCATATATAGTTATTAATCCTCGGTGATCAAATACGACGATATTAGATACATTGCTACACAGAAACACAAAAATATGGAAAAAAAATTAAACATTAACAAATTCCACATTTCATTTCGAAATATTCAAAATTGATTACATGATCCCAGTTCGCAAACACGTACAGATAACATGTAATTATTACAAAATACGCCAAGAGCGACATAAGAAGATGCCTCCTTGGTAGATCAGAGTATGTAGATAGGCAAGAAAGCAATTTTCCTTTACAAACAAAACAAATAACGGAAATAAAAGAGTCTAATGACAAGCTTGCCTCCTGCACATCTTCGAAAGCTTTATTCGTCTAAATGAACATCTGGAAACCTTAACTCTCAACCTACTCAAAGTCAATTGAGTACCCGAGAGTTTAGGGGGAAAACGAAAACTTCGAATCAGACATAAAGCCTGGTATGAATAATAATTTAGCATCTCAAACCATTAGATATCTAGTGAGACCACACCGCTTAGCGAAATGGGTTTTCCCCTCACTAGCATTCTAAAACATTTACAAAACCATATATTGTGCACCTGCATCCAAAATGGTTAAAACATAATATTTCAAAACATTACGATGCCATGCAAAACAAGTAAATCAATTCTAGTTTACCCATCCCCTTTCATTTTGACTATCTGTCTCAATTATAGTTTCTTGGATTACTATTAACCTTTTAAATATTTATTGACTATCTGTCCAATATCATAGTTTTCATGGAACATTAAGAACCTATTGGTAACTCCAATATCTTATCCCTTATCCTAGTTTTCATGGGCTAACTAGGAACCTATTGACCGACTGTCAATATCTTAATCCAGCTATAGTTTTCATGGGCTACTACGAACCAACCGCCCCATGCTAGTATCAAATCATAGTTTTCATGGACTGACTATGAACCTATTGGATCCTGACAATATCATTAGTTATGTACAGTTTTTATAGGCTTATTGTAAACCTATTGGCCCCTGCCAATATCTTTATTTTTAAGGTTTTAACATTCCTTAATTTATGTTCACTACTGGACCAACCTATCTGGTTATTCTGCCCTTCCCCAACATACATTTATGGGTTAATAACAATGTGAATAATATTCCTAAAATCTTTATTTATGCCATGGTATTTTCTTTTTAAAAATGAGAATGGGTCATTTGTTTTGAAATCTTAAAACATCACTTTCGAAACCACTGGATGACCTCCTTCAAAAGCATCGAAAACCTCCTTTCAAAACTTTAAGTATATACCTTTTCGAAGTTGTACAACTCAATCCTTTCGAAACTAAATCATACCTTTCGACTGTATCATAACCTTTCTTTCTAATCTTTAGGAAAATAGCTTCGAAACTAATGAAAGTACACCTTTCGAAAGTATTGGGTTTACTCTTTAAAACATCAATTGGATCAAAATCGTTATATACGAAAGTATCTCTTTCGAAACCAATTACAATATTATTTTCGGGAAAAAGTTGATGGTGTCGGAACCATCTAATCGAAAGCAACAACCTTTTAAATTAAAACATTGAAGGATAATGTCCCCCTTTCGACATCATGGCCTTTGAAACCCTTAACCCCTTCCGAAAGCATTTAGAATGTGGCTTAACTTTGGTTAAAATATAAATAACCTTCGGAAAGTATAGATGGCTTCAATGCAGTCGAAAGCTAAATCAGCGGCTTGGTATCGACATAATTGAAACCAATCCCTTCGAAAGCTCTTATTTAAGAAAAGAAAACCCTCGAAAGCTATTTATGAAATTCCTTTCCAAAGCATGGCTTTCGACTATGTTGAAAGCTTTAAGTAAAACAAGGAAGGAATTTAATTATAGAAAATAAACTAAAGGTTTCAACTTTATAAGGTATCGACTTAGTTGAAAGTCCTTCAAAAACTAGGCATGCTCTTATCTTTTTAAAAGTGAATCTTAGTTTGACCTTGACGAAAGCATAGCTTTCGACACCCTACCTCCCGCTACTTACCAATTCACTTCGTACCAATTCTGTTGATACCGTGTGTCTTGGTTCCAGCTACGTGGGTTTCACAGGGATGGTTTCGAATGAAATGGTGTGGAGGTAGAGGAGTCGAAAGGTGCCTCCGAAATTGGTGGAACCACCTTTATCTAAAATGCTGATTTATAATTAAACATAGCAATTGCTTTATAATTTACCTGCCGGTTGTAACTCCTTGATTGGCTACCTTAAAGTTTTTCAAATACTTTACAATTAAAAACTGCCGCATTAATTAGATCTAAATCAAAGCATTATAATGTTAAAACCCTTCCATATGACGAAACCAACATTTGAAGAAAAGTCCCTCTTTAAAAATAATTTATTTTTCTTAATAAATCATCTGGGAAAAATCCCCAAAAATCATAGAAAATCTCTTTCATCATAGTATTCAACATAACAAAATTTCAGACCCAATTTCTTCCTGAAGTACTCGAAATAAATTTTAAACCCAATTATATCATATTTTCCTTCAAAAATTCATAATAGATTATCTATAGCTTGAAAAATTCTGAAAATCAAAACCCATTTCCAAAATCATGTATTATTTATCATAATTTTTTTCCATGGCATTCAAAAATCATAATCCCTTGGTTTTCCCTTAAAAGCAAGAAAATTCATATGTATATGAATTAAAGTAATTTGATCAAAATATAATTCAAGCATATCATCATTCATATTATCATAAAAACAAATTTAAACAAAAATCCGAAAACACGTAACCATAGAATAAAATAGAGATGGTGTAAAATTATTATTCACCTTAGATTTAGATAAGGAATTTGAGATACGTTGTTGCTTAATCCTTCCTAGCTTTGATCCTTAGTTTAAGATTGTAATATTCCTCTTTTCCTTCTTGTCAATGGCCGACTCTTAGGATTTTTTTCGTTTGTGTTTTATTTGAGAAAAATAAACGTCAATGAAAAATAGTGAGAATTGTATAACAATGTAAAATAAAGAGGCTATTTTACTAATATGCCCATGTGTGAACTAATTATCCTTTGAACCAATTAAAGCCTATTTATTTAATAATTAAGCATGACCTATTACATAATTTATTCAAATCTCAATCCTCTTATCATCATTATTCTATTTAATTTATCTAATTAAATTTCCTTTAATAGTGTTATCATAAATTAGTGATGTTACATAATGGCAGACGACATTGTATTCAGAAACAGAGATACAGACAAGGTAGAGGCACTGATGATCGACCCAACGGTCATTTCGGCCATGATCGACCCTGCCTTAGTAAGAAGGATCTTTGTTGACCGTGGAAGTTTCATGAATATAATTTTCAAAATGGCCTACAATCAAATGAGGATCGAAGCCAAGGACTTGAAACCATCTAAAGACCGCTTTCATGGCTTTAACGGTGCTATGACCAAAGCAGTCGATTATGTCAATTGCCCGTGGAATTGGGAGAAGGTTGACCATAGAAGAGTGCGGATGTTGCCATTTGTTGTTTTGGATGTTGACTCTTCATACAATGCTTTTCAGGGCCGACCAACCCTAACTGAATTTCGGGCTGCTCTTGTCCCTTAATATTTGACTTTGAACTTTCCAACTGATAACGATGTTGGAGTCGTGTATAGTGATCAAGCGATCGAACATGCCTACTATGTGTCTAAATTGAAGGACGCTCGATGAAAGGAGAAAGGTAAGGGTGTGGACAGGTTTCTCCATATCCAAGCCACCGAAGATTGATAACCAACACCTGGGCCTTGGCTCGGGTGCCATTTTCATTTCTACCAAGACATAAATCCAAGGGACGACGACGAGGAGCCCAAAGAGACCAAGGCTTCACCGGCTGAGCTAACAATTGGCATCATGGTCAGCCACGATGACCCATTACGAGTCCTAAAGATCGGATCACAACTCAGCCCTCCAATGATGAAAGAACTTACTGGTTTTCTCCTATCGAATCTTGATATGTTTGCTTGGACTCACTCTGATATGTGTTGGATCTCATATGCTATTGTGAGCCATGCATTAAATATCAACCCGAGGCATGTCCTGATGAAATAGAAAAGGCATGGCATGGATTCGAAGAGATCTGCCACTGTTAAAGAGGAGGTGGATAGGCTAAAATGCAATGGGTTTATTTACGACGCCCTTTACCCTAAATAGGTATACAATCCTGTACCCATGAGAAAGGTGAATGGAAAGTGGTGGACTTGTGTTAATTATACGTATTTAAAAAAAGCATGCCTGAAAGATAATTTTCCCTTTTCGAGAATTGATTTGTTGGTGGATTCCACCATAGGACAAGAGTTGTTATATTTCATGGATGCGTACTCCAGATATAATCAAATCCCAATGCACATTCCTGATCAGGAGCACACCAGCTTCATTACCGATGTTGGATTGTATTACTATGTGGTAGTTTCATTTGGATTGAAGAATGATGGAGCAACTTATCAATGCATAGTTAATAGAACTTTTAAAGATCAGATTGGCAAGAGATGGAAGTATACATGGATGATATGGACGTGAAGTCAAAATGATCAAATTGCCACATTAGAGACTTAGCAGAGATGTTTGATATCCTCCGATATTAGAAAATGATGATGATCCTTTGAAACATTCTTTTGGTGTTGCATAAACAATGTTCTTGGGTTTCATCATCAATGCTCCCGGGATCGAAGCTAATTCCGAGAAGATTTAAACAATTTACAACATTCAGGCACCAAAGACCATCAAACAAGTATAGAGCCTAAATAGGAAGGTTGCCGCCCTAAGTCGATTTATTTCTAAGGCCATTGGTAAATGCATTCCTTTCTTCGATCTGATTAGGAGTGGGAAAAGTAACTTTGAATGGAAACAAGACTGTGAAGACGCATTTCAAGTTTTGGTGAGCCACTTAGTGAGGCTTCCCATCTTGTCAAAGCAGGTGTATCATGAAGACTTGTATATCTACTTGGCCGTGTCGGTACACGCTATAAGTGCCGCTCTGCTTCATGGGGAGAATCAAATCCAGATACCGTTCTATTAAGTTAGAAAGCGATTAACAGAAGTTAAAAGGAACTATCCAAAGATAGAGAAATTGGCGTACTGCTTGTCGATTGCTTCGTGAAAGCTCCGCCCCTATTTTCAGGCTCATCCCATAAATGTTTACATTGATCTACCATTTTGATAGGTGTTACAGCAACCTGAGACGTCTGGAAGGTTACCGAAGTGGAATATAAAACCAATCCAATTCGACATCACTTATCTCCCTCGAAAAGCCATCCAGGGACAGGCACTGGTGGACTTTATAACAAAATTCACTATGCAAGATGATCTCCCAAAGAGTAGTGGAGCCCCGACCATTCGACGGAAAATGTATACGAATGGAGCATCCAATTATCATTGTTCCGGAGTCGGAATCATGCTAGTAACTCTAGAGGATCGATCAGTTTTCTGCACTTTGAAACTTGACTTCCATACAATGAACAAGAAGCTTAGTATAAGGCTCTGATTGCTGGGTTCAAACTTGCCAGAGAACTCGAGATAAAATCTATTGAAAACTTTTGCGATTCCTAGCAGATAGTATATTAAGTCAAGGGAGATTACCGGGCTAAAGGACAGCGACTTACTCCATACCTTATCTAGGTACAAGAGCTATTTACTGACTTTAACAATTACAACATCATGCACTTTCCTCGCGATCAAAACAAAGGCTGACTCATTGGCAAAGTTTGCTAACACAGGGATGCATAACAATTGGGCTTCGTTCCTGTCGAAGTACTAGATGCTCCAAGCATAAATCAAATGGAAATCGGCTAGGTACTACAGATGAAGCCTGGGAAGGAGTCGTGGATGACTCCAATTAAATATTATTTGTTATAGGTAGTTCTTTCGGAATAATGGAATGAAAGATGAAAAATCGTTTGCAAAGCTTCGCGATATATCAGTAAGAAAGGAGTCATGTATAGAAAAGGTTTTTCCTTTCCCCTGTCCCGGCGTATCACTTTTGATGAAATAAAGTGAGTCCTAAAGGAAATTCATGAAGCAGAATGTGGCGATCACACTGGGAGGCAAACCCTAGCAAAGAAAATACTTTGATTTGGGTATTACTAGCCAACCTTCAATTGAGATGCTGCTGATTATGCTAAGTGATGCGACAAGTGCCAGATGTATGTGAAAGTTTCGAGAACTCCTTCGATGAAAATCACACAAATGGTAAGTCCATGGATGTTTGCCATATGGAGGATAGATATTATTGGTTTCTTACCAATCTCAAAAGATGGTGCAAAGTATGCCGTTGTAGCAGTTGATTAGTTCACAAAATGGGTCGAAGAGGAACCTTTATTCGCGATCATGAAATAGAAATTAATCAACATCATTGTCCAGAACATCATCTTTCATTTTGGCCTTCCGTGAACAATTGTAACCGATGATGAGACTCAATTCGACAATACTGAATTTAAAGACTTCTGCCGTCGGTATCATATTGAAAAGAGATTTGCGCAATTGCTCACCCTCAAGCAAATGGACAAGTTGAAGCTGTGAACAAAATCATAAAGTCTATTCTAGAGAAGCATCTTAAAAATGCTAGAGGCAAGTGGGTGGATGAACTTCCAATAGAATAATGGACATATGAAACCACCCGTAAGTTTGCGACTAGCCATACTATGTTCGCTCTTGCTTATGGGTCCAAAGCCATTATTCCTATTGAACTCGAAGACCCTTCTCATCGAGTAACCAAATACGATCCTAGAATGAATAGTGATATCCTCCTAGAATCTGTCAACTTTGTAAATGAAAAGCACAAAGAGGCTGATTTGAGGGCGGCTGCACATCGACAACAAGTCGCTCGATATTACAACACTATATCCGACCTAGAACCTTTGAAATCGGCGATCTTGTCTTGAAACGGGTTTTTTCTGCCCCATCGCACATGAACCCTGCTTAAGAAGGACCGTATGTCATTGAACAAAGGATTGGAGAGAGAACTTTCAAGCTAGCGACAGATGATGGCGTAATACTCCCAAGGGAATGGAATAGCGAGCATTTACGATGTTATTTCACTCACTCTATTCTTTTTCATTCAGTTGCATTTAATTTTCGAATTTTCTTTAGCATATAATTTTCTAGATATGCAATAAGACAGGCTACATCACTTCTTTCCATTTTGCAAATAAAGTTTGAGATTTCCTTCATATCTGTGATTGCTATAGCATTACATATTACTTACTAGTTACGATACCCAACTAACTAATATTGACATGTCCGAGCGGGTTCCCAGATTTTGGAGCTTGCCAATTACATAAGTTCACGACTAAACTAAGCAAAATGAATGTGATCCGACCGTTCATTTGGTGATTCTCGTTCACAACCAGATGGATGGAGTACTACTGAGAACAGGATGTGACTTGACCATCCGTTAACCAAATCAATCCCACCAAGCAATGTGATATACATGAACCAAAAGCGATCGTGACATGACCGATCGCTCACTAAGTAAAACCCCGGACTTGGGGGAAAATCAATCAATTAAGGAAAGCGAAGTTTGACTATATTTCGAAATAACTCTAAGTCCCTAGAGTGTGAACTAGAGTATAAACGCAAACCGAGAATTGTTTAATCACCCGCAACCTAACTCATATCCCCAGAGCATAGATATGAGTATAAACAAATGGATGGGCGTGGTTTGACCACTCGCTATATAAATTCTGACCTGAAACCGACAGGAAGAGTAAAAATTCACTAAAGATGGAATTCGACTACTTACTATCTAACTCCTCTAACCCAAGAACTGGGGGCAGGAGTATAATCATTTATATCGCAAATCCGACAGCGTAACACTAGGCTTGAGTCTAGTGTCTAGTACGACTTGAGGCCATGACAATATTAAGGCCTTGAAATAAAATTAACGGATTATCATCTGAATCAATGAGTGACGTGTTACAAGTACATTGAATGGAATATTATAGGTCAACTAACTAAGTAAATTCACACAAGAGTTCGACAAAAGTAAAAGAAATTTATTTACATAAGTTGGGAAGGTCAAGTATAAGTATTTACAGCAAAAGAACCAAAAAAGGGGACCGATTCTATACAAATTCAGCCAACAAAGCCCAAAAGACTTGGGAGCATGAGTATACATGATAAATCACTTACTCCTCGGCTTCCTTTTCTTTTTCATGGAATTGGAGGAGATTTCACTCGAACTTTCTTCACCCCTCTTCTCCCCTCTCTTCTCGCTTCCTTGGCCTTTAACCGAAGTATACTAGGTTGACCCAGTAGGTGCATCTTGAGCAGGTTCTGGCCGAGAAGCGGAAGCATCCACAGTTTCTACAGGAAAAACAATGGAGATGGAAGGGGCAATGATCTCCATTTTCTCCTGCTTGACTTTCGCCTGAAGGGAAATGTTCGCTTCAGGTTTCTATGTCATTTCTTGCATAAAGAGGCTTGACAAGGTTTGGGAAGCTTCGATAATCACAACGTCATTATCAATAGGAATCTCCTGATGCAAATATCTTCCTTCCCTCAACAAAGCATCCACCACCTGTTCGTCGATCGTGAAAGCTTCCTCTTTCGAGACATCTTGGGTTATTGCCGAAGCCATGATAGTAATGGACTCCGTCTTTGGCATCTGAGGTCCTGGTTGGGATTCCTGAGGAAGAGGTGGAACTGCGACTAGCGAATCTAAAGCTGAGGTATATAACTAAAAAGATTAGATATATCGACCAAGGATACTCCAGCTTTCTAAAGGACAGGTGAGTTTAATAGGATACCTTCTCCAGGTTGATCCCCCACGTGAGCCGAAGAGCCACCAGAACCTTCTTCCATAATCGGTGAGAGCTCAGTAGATGTAGTGATATGTGGCTTCTCTAGATTGTAACCAAGCTCGATAGAAGAATCCACAGTGGTGTTGGGAATAGCCTAGGTCATCGGATTCTGGTCATCTGCGATATTGTGTGACATGGATCCAGAACCCTCACCAACTTCATGTTGATAAGTTGTGGCTTGCTCTTTTTGGAGCATAAGCTGGGTTTCATGTAGAAATTTGAGTTCACCCAATAGGATTTCGCCTTCCATCCTCACCAAATAGATTTGTTCAGTGCCAAGAGCCTCCTTCTCCTCTTGAACAAGATATTTCCAGACACGTACAAGATGGTAAGGGTAGTCACCCTAGAGCCACTCTAAGTTTCTGTACATTAGGATGTTGGCTTTGTAAAGGATGAGCAGTGGATATAATTTCTCCATAACCTCCTCCCAGCCTTTTTCTCTCATGGCCCCACTTCTCGTTTAATGAGGGCATTATTATCTTTAGCCTTTTTGATAGGCGCGTCTCGTTCAAGCCTAACTCTAACCAATTCCTCACAGGCATCCTGGTCGATTTTCTATGCCTCCTCTTTATCTTTCGACTCACGCTCAAACTTAGTTTTGGATTCAGCTAGTTTTCTTTGAGCCGCATCCCTTTCTTGTACCATTTTATGATTCCGACGATGAAGCGCTTCAACCTCGGCCAAGTACCTGGCTTTCTTATCTTCAAGTGCCTTGATAGATGTTTCTACTTTTCTCTTGGCTTCTGCCTATTAGCTCCTTATAGATTCTAACTCATAGGTCAGAGTTTCGATGATCCGGTTGTCCTAGGCCTCATGGAATTTCAATTTCTCAATCTATGCCGCTCTTTCCTAAGATACTTTGGAAATCCTCTACGCCGCTCTCATCCATTCGTTATACATCTTATGGATATCATTTACACAATCCACTGTCATTTATTGGACTTTTTAAGGAATTTTCTTAAAATTAGGTACAAAGAAAAATCCGTCAAGACATACATTTGGGAAGTCTAACTTAAGTTGAGCCATGGGACTGGCAGCATCGGCTTGTTGAGCTTCAGTGACAACCGGGTGTCAAAGCTTTCATTAATCGGCCTTTGTTGGTGCCATCATGCTCATTATGACGTTGATGATCATTGGGCCATTGAGGAGGAGATGGAACAACAGACTATGAAGAAACTGAACTGGAAGGGGGATTATAAGAGTTGTCTATAGGAGGAACGTCGTCGTGACGATTTCACTGCCTTTAGGAATCTTTAGGGGGAAGAGATCCAGATCTAGGCCGATGTTTGTCATGGGAAGACCTATCTAACTCTATTATGGTAATCTCGATCCTAGTTGGTGCGATAGCTAGTTATATTCATGACCACTTCCTTAGAGATATGAGCCCGAACGAGAACCGAGATCTGGCGTGATATTTCTTGTAGAGACAGAAAAAAATGCTTCTTCCACATCATTGTTTTTTTAAAGAAAAACAAAGAATGAATTAGTTATAAGTAATAAAGGACTCGAAATAAGTCCAATGCAATATTGTGAAGTGCGTAAGAACGTGCGTGTCCTTTTGTCCCCCTGATAGACCAGTTATTGAAGCTTTACTAGCAGGAGTAACCTCTCTACTAGTGGTAGGAGGGATTCTAATGCTAGCTCTGGAAGGAGATTCTAATCCACCGACGTTCATGTCAGTAAAACTAAAGGCACCAACGTCATCCGATATTGGAAGATCAGATAATTCCTAAAATATGCCATCTAAGTGTTGCGAATGTTGAGAAGCGGACTGATCTAGAATAACATGAGGGTCGATGGATAGTTGGTCTGTTTAAAGAGGTAGCTTTTGGGGAACTTGTAAATGAGCTTCTTTCTTTTTCATTTTTCGACAGCCGAGGGCTATGAAGTTTGCGAAGATCCAACCGCAGCTCCGAAGCTAGAACCTGCATTATCATCGCCAAGTACGTCACCCTTGTCTCCCGCTGTGCTTTTACTGGTAACTTCCAAGGCCCCCTTAACTGGGGGTATTGCAGGATCAGCTTGATGGCCTTCATCATCATTCACATCCCGCTTCTTAGACACTGTAACTCTAGCGGTGACCACTAGCCCTATGCTATGGCTCTCTTCCAACAGGCCGTAGGTAATGAGACGTTCATCAGTAAGGAGATTCTCGATGTCTTTATCTTTTGATGGAACCCTTTTTAGCACCAAGATCGCGTCTGTATATTGTTTTCCATCAGGTCACGGATAAGGGCATGCACAAACCAAAAAATTGCTTAATTTAGGATACGATGTGGATACAAGCACTCATGAAATCAAGCAAGGAGTAACACTTACGTCCTTCTAACCACCATCGGGCAAAGCCAGGCGAGCAGCAAATATAGACCACTAGCTTTTGAAAGCACTCAGTTTGATCCAAGTACCGGTCAGGATTTGGAACTTCTTGGCTGACTCGAGAAATGTAAATGAAAGGATTCCCTTTCGTCATTTGAAGGTGAAAAGAAATCGAATGTCTTCAGAAGTTGGAGAACGAAACAAAAACTCCATGAATGCTATGTAGGTACAGTTAAGCAAGGCACAACCATTTGGATATAGTTGTGCTGGTGATAACCTCATGTGATATAGCATTTCTTGGATAAATGAATTGAAGGGTGGGACGCATCATGCCCAATACATAAACTTGTTGCTTGCAGTGAACCTTTCAAGGGGAATATGAGCTCTATCATCCCAAGTCGGGACTCGCACGTCATCAAATGGAATCCCATGTCTGGCTCAAATTATGTGAAGAGAGGCTTTATTAATTTTCAAAGCAACAGAATCCTTCTAAAAATATAGCGTCTTCTAGAGTGTCGGAAGAAAGGTCTATCACTTCCGCTGGAAGAATAGGAACGATAGAGAGAAGGTCGAATGATGGACAAGAACTTTTCGATTGTTCTGCTTGATGTTCGAGGGAGAATTCATCGGAAGCAGTTGTGGAGCTTGATTCATCACTCATACTGTTGTGCTGTGAAATCTGTTAAGAAGACATGGTCGCTAAATTCCCCGAATGTTTGGAACCCATGGCTAAGAAACTCAGTAGATAATCATCATTAGAAAAAATAACCCATTTCCCACCATGCAAAGTGTGTGCATGTGCTAGTGCAGAGTGCTGTAGTGTCATGCAATGTAATAAAAACAGTTCAAAATTAAAGACTATGATTGTGACGAGACTACGGGGTTTGACTAGAGTGACTGTTATTGCTGACCATCTCAACCGATTATCTACGTCAATGGAAAAGGGTTCGATCTAATCATTAGTATCAGTTGTTGGCATGTAAAACTTCGAATTGTGCGTTTAAAAGTGGACGAGCTTCAAAAATTTGTCCGAGGCATTGGTATCAAACATAATTATGCAGGGAATTAGTTAGGTTCGTTACCATTCGATTGTCATATACATCTAGTATATAGTCCATTTCATATGCAAGTCATGTATACTAATTCAAGCATTCAAGGTCAAAGCTCATCACAAAGTTTAAATTAAAATTTGAGGATTTATGTATGTTTAGCCAAGCTAAACCAACAATAGGTCCAAAATAATGTTTCGACTGATCGATCCTAATGATCATGACTGATCGTTTCTGTATGACCATTTAACAACCGATCCTTCTCCCACCTTCAACTCCTGTTCCACACTTCACTCTAATTCGAGACTTGAAACACTTATCGAAAAAACGATCGGCTAAAAACACTAATAGAAAATGACCAGTCCAAATTTTCTTCATATTTTCAAATATCAATCCCTCATAACAATCGGTCAAACTCCATTTCAAACCCTTATGCTAACAATTTCACAACATCCACCTCGTTAGAAATGATCGGCCAAGAAATCCAAGAACGGTCTATTTAAAACAATCTCCCACCTTCGACCTCCAATGAGAGGACTCCAATCAATCTCAAAACCAATACAAACGACTCGACCTAATATTCACTATCTCCCTCCAAGTGTGTGTGTGTGTGTGTATGAAGGATGTGATATGAACCATCAAAGTTTGCAGTTCAATAGAAGACCAACCGATGATTGGGTACGATCGTTTTATGACGGCCTCACATCGATCCATTCTTCTTAGCCTATAGTTCACTCAAACGACCAAATCAAGAAACAATTCGACGCAATCATTTTGTCATGGATGTATGCCGATCCTTCTCTTTAATAACAGTGCAATTGGTTTGTTTAACATGTACTTGGATCATATACGATCCATTTACTTGATGGCTTTGAAACGATCCATCATCTTCTTTCTTGGGCTAAAAATAATAATAAGAATAATATGCAAATGATTGAATTGCATTCCACCAAACTAGCAACGACCTGACAAGAATGTGTTCATGAACGTGCATGTATGCATCCCAAAAATTCAATTTCTTGAAATCAACAGAAATTAAATTTTCACCCGGAGTTATCAAAGAAAGAACCGGATCAGATAACCGGGGCATACTAACTCAATGGAACTAGGCACAGCTATTAATTGGTAAATTACAATTCAGAATTTATACTATTGGAAATCATTCAATTGCCATGTCAAGAAAAAAGAGATAAGATTCTTTGAGGAAAGCAATGCATCGAATGGAGGACAAATTTTAGACAGTTGAATGGATTCCTTTACGAAGACTCTAACTTGCATCGATTCAAATCATGTCATGTTGAAACAAGACGTACTTTGGGAGGCAAGCGCTATCCAGTCTTTTGGCCCGGCTATATTCGAATCGATGAGACAAGTTAGACTCGACTATCATCGGGATCGACAAGTCAGATTAACGATCACAAAGCCAAAGATCAGGCACATATGATAATATGAAGCAGTGACGAAGTGAAAATAGAAGGCTGACTTAATGCAATGATAAAAGTACGAAACTATACCATTTACAGAAAATGGATGGGGTATGATCCATATTCACCAATTATGGATCGTACTGTATCGATATTACCGTTCAACTCAATGGAAAACAATCGATACCTCAAAACCTATAAGTCAAATACACATTAAACTTTGGGAACATCAATATATTGAAGAGTGGAGCCAGCATATTAATTGCATGCCAAAACTAGCCCACAGAATGATCAGTGATGATCGCTATTGTGAAAGAAGTGAGACTCATGATCGATACCATGACTTCTTCTAGATCTGGAGACTCCATTGCTGAAAATTCAAGAAGATATTTCACCGTCTTACCCTATAAATATAGAATTGAT
Source organism: Allium cepa (assembly GCA_030765085.1). Taxonomy (NCBI): domain Eukaryota; kingdom Viridiplantae; phylum Streptophyta; class Magnoliopsida; order Asparagales; family Amaryllidaceae; genus Allium; species Allium cepa. Next base: position 26,640,040 of record CM060932.1, read on the forward strand.
TGTTCATTTTGAGGATCTTGACGCTTCTTGTTACTTTGCACTTCTTTATAATCAAGGGTTTTACTCTGATCCATCCTTTCGTACTCAGCAATTTGAGTGTTTAATAAAGTTATTTCTCCAAAGTGGACGTAGGCTTTCAACGCCAAACCACTATAAATCATTGTCTTCTTGTTATTGCTTATTTTCTGTCATTTAATTGCTTGTTTCCTCTATTTTCACTGAATTTTCTTCATTTATTTCTCTACAAATTCTATATTGGGTGTTTGTTTTAATTTTTGGTGCAAACAGCTGTGACTTCATAAGCATATCATCCACATAGACCTCCGTTGTGCGTCCGATCTGATCATTAAACATCTTGTTCACCGTTCTTTAATCTGAAGGGCATAACAAGATAATAATACAGTCCCAGATCAATTATAAAGCTAGTGTGTTCCTAGTTTATTACATGCATAAGTATCTGATCATATCTAGAGTATGGATCCTTGAACGATAATAATTCATGTCCGGCTGTCGAGTCCACCAGCAGATCAATCCTGGGGAGTGGGAACCTATCCTTTAGGCATGCCTTATTCAGATCAGAATAGTCGATGCATGTCCTCCACTTCTTGTTTGACTTCTTCACCAAGACTGGATTTGACACCCACTGTGGGTACAGGGTGTCGCAGATGAAGCCATGTCCTTCAACTTCTCCACTTTTTCTTTGATTGCGTATCTCTAGACCCAGGCCGCGGCGCTTCTATTTCAAAGGAACACATTTATGATTTATATTTAATGCATGGCTTGTCATCTTTGACGATACACCACACATGTCTGAGTGAGTCTAGGTGAACACAACCAGCTTTGGCCAGAGAAAACCAACTAACTCTTTTAATATTTTCATGCTAAGTTGTGATATGACCTTCAGGGCCCGTGTTGGGTCATCCTAGCTGATCAAGATACTGATTGTTAACTCGACTAGAGCTGCCCTTCCATCCTCCGGCTCTTTCAGGGGATCCATTTCCTTATGGAATTGACTATGCTGCCCGAGCCAGGGCTCAAGCGGTGGTTACTATGTGTCCAGAGTCTTGATGTAGAGAGACCACTTTACACCCTTTCCTTTCTCTCTTTGCCTTGCAACTTTTAGTTTAGTGACATAACACTCATAGCCAAGCATGTGATCTCCATAAACAATTCCCAAACCATTTTCGGTTGGGAACTTCATCGTCAACCACCATGGAGAAATGACTACTCTAAATTTAGCAAGGGCTGTTTGACCCAAAAAAGCATTGTAGGTAGAATAGATGTCCAACGCAACAAAAGGCACGACCTACACTCTTCTATGGGCACTCTCTCTAAGTACCACCGGTAAATCCACGTAGCCCACAGGATCAGTAGTAGTCCCATTGAATCCTTAGATCCAAGATTTATACGGCTGTAAGTTTTTCCCTCTAGAAGCATTTAGTTCTAGGCTTTCTTGAATAGAATGTTGATCGAATTCCCAGAGCCAACCAATACTTTCCTCACAACCACAGGGCCAATCATGGCCGATATCATAAGAGAATCAATTGTTGGGCCCTCTACCCCATCAACATCTCTGTTTAAGAATACGATAGTATTTGTCATAGTTCTAAGTTACTTTTTTGGAATATCATCCTCAATGGCAAAATAACTCTCATTCACTGTGTATTTTAACGCTCCCATATACCGTTCCATCACGTTCCAACTTTTCTTAGATACATGCGGTCCACCGATAATAGTATTTATCATAAGACTTTTTCAAGCATCTGGGCTCATCAGCACCAAGTCCGACTTGCCCCTCTAGTGGTTGAAGTTCCTTACCTTCTATCCTGCAGGGCTTACACAAACTATTGTAATTTCTTCTTACGAATCATCTCTTCGATCACATCACAAAAATGTCTGCATTCGTTGGTGTTCTGACCCTATGTTTCATGAAATCTGTGAAACTTGCTAGACTTCTTCTCCTTCTTAGTCGACTCCCTAGGAACCGGTTTCTTGTACTGCTTATATCCTGAGTAGCCAAGTACATGTTTTAATCAAGTTTTTCAGTGGAGTGTAATTGTCAAACTTCATGATTCTTGGATGTTTCCCTGAATCTGACTTCTTATCTTACGCTCCACCAGTGTTCTTGCCCTATTCACCACTTCGGTTCTCCATATTAACATCAACAATTCTAGAACTCACTCTGGACTTTTTCACATCAAATTTACTCTGTTTCGCTTAGGTCGAATGATCGATATCAGCCTGCCTAGCGGTAATATTTGCCTCCTCTAAGTGTAAGAACTGATTTTCTTTTCTATAGAATATATCCATCGTTGGTGGGGGTTTCATCTTCAACCACACTTTCGAAATCAGTTTCTGGATGAATCCTCCTAATCAGTGCTACCAACATGATGTCCTTTTGTGCATTGCTTACTTTCGTCATTGCATTATGAAATCTATGTAAGAAATCCTTCAAATACTCTCAAGCTCCCTAGAAGAGGTCGAAAAGTGACATAACGTCCTTTGTACGGGTCGTATACATATAGAATTGTTTAATGAATTTTTGTACCAATTTCTCATAAGATGATATGGATCTCGATGGTGGTCGGGCGAACCATATCATCGCCACTACCTCTAGGAAAATTAGGGAACAACGACATCGTACAACATCGGTAGCTCTGGAAGAATCCATGTGCCAGTGGTACTTCATCAAGTGTTGCCTCACGATCCATCTTCCCTTTATATGACGACATCATCGGCATTAGAAACCTCCTTGGGTATACCTTGCATAGGATATCTTCCGTGAATGAATTTCGACTAAAGGAGGAACCTAACTCATCATTAGTCTATGCTGGCTCCCACTTATTAGTCTCCTGACCATTTCAGTCAAATCCAGCTCATATGGATCCACTAAATGGTGGTAATCATGATCTGCCCCAAAATGTTTAGCCTGACAAACATTTTTGATTTGTTTCACAATACCTAGGCTCCCCCGACTTTGGAAGAACCATTTGTTCAGTTGTTTGATGACTTCTTCTAGGCGAATCCGTAGCACCCACTTGATCAGCAACATTTTGGCCCTCTATAGCTTGTCCAGAAGTCAACCCAACACCATCACCTAGGCGTCGACCACTCACGTCCATGTTTGATGGTTCGATACTGATCCATAAGCCTTGATCGTGGCTCGATCCCGCCTTCTATTTTGATTTTCTGGTGTCCTTCCTGCATATCTTCTGCTTTTTGTTCCTCTACCCCTACTCCGATGATTAGGAATCGTTAGATTCGGAACTAGAATGTGTTATGTCCCTTCAGCTTCTCTTGTGGTCGTTTGTCAGTTGATCCAACATATCCGAGCTCTTCTTCATTTGCTGATTCAGTTCATTGCAGTTTTCTGGGAGCTTATCTTCAATTTGCTTCATCATACGGTCCATCTTAACCATTGTAATCACATCTGTTGGATTCTGACCTTCGTAAACGATTGGTTATGAAACCTCCTCAAAATGTTGGGAACTAGCATTCTCAACAACGTGTGAAGTGGTGGATCGATCCTTTTTAGGAGACATGGTAGAAAGCACTTGTGTAGATTTTCTGAAAACCTGAGTAGTTAAAAATTCCAAAAATGAAAATAATTGGATCTACCTCTTGGATTTAAGCAATCCATAGTAGATGATAGATCCAAATGGACTGAGAATTGGCCATCGGTAAAAGAACCCAAATGTTAGTACCAAAATATGGCACCAACACTCAAAGGATTAAGTAGAGAATAAAAGTGATGAAAAGTAAATGAAAATGAGCAAAACAGAACAACATACATTTATAGTGGTTCCACTAGTCATTTTCGACGTCCACTTAAGATTTTTATTGATGATACTATTGTCTTACAAATGTTACTCTTATGGTTCTATACCAATCCAAGGGAAATTATAAGAGATTATGGAAAATTGCAAGCGAGCCAAAAAAGATCCCTGAAATAATGCCCTTCCATGCCTATTTATAGTTGTAGGTCGCCAAGAAAAGCACCAGCATGTCCTCCTCCACGTTCTCTATGATTTGGAAGCAGTTTATCTTAAGGAAACATAGCCTTGTCAGCAAACAGTCATTATATCGGTACTGATCCATATGATATTCTTATGGGTCCTTATAACCACTTCGGGATAAAGTGATATATCTTTAGCTTTGTGTTTCCCAACTTGTTTGTGTGGTTATAAGCTTGTTTGTGAGTCCAAACAATGGATCAATGTAGGATTAGAGTCACTGATTTCTAGTGCTTTAGATGTTTGATAGCAAATGATAGGAGTTCGATCTATCGAGCCTGGAATAGGCTTCTACCATTCAGACTAAGTAGTAGGAGGAAAATGGAGTAGTTCTGAGGAGATCCCATGGACCGGTACTGATCCATAGCCATAGATCAATATCGATCCATTAGATTGATGGATTGAGGCTTGGAACTTTCGGAATAGTCTTGTTTTTGCCTCGTGGCCTTGGTTGTACTTAGTTTTCGTACTTTATAGCTACCTCTCCAGGCCTCTTCTCTTTTTAGCATTCAAGTTCGATTCATCAAGTCTTTATAGATACCGCCTAGTCAAAATGATGGAAAACAATGGCAAAGACATAGACCTATGGTAGTTACTTATCTATCTTTTGTGTTAATTCTGTATATTTTTGATGTACCCATTAAGACATGATGTATTTAAGATATTGTACTACAAGTATTTAGTGTTCTTATGTGGAATTATGTTGTATGTTTTTTATATTTGAATTTTTAAATAAATGGCTATTCTTATATTATATTTTATCCTTCTGCTGTGAGATTCTAAATACATATATAAATAGCTCGTTTTTTGTTCTTTGTATCAATTTTACCAACCAACAACCAGCTTTGAAATGGGTTTAAGGACTAATGTGCCTTTTCTAGGTCGAAAATTAGACCTATTTCGAGACAGGTTTTTACATCTTGGTACTGAGTACTTTTCCCAACATCTCGATACCGATTCTATTTTTCTATCATTCCAAGACTTAAAACTTCTGGAGTTCCCTTCCAGGGCCGTCTTAAGCTTGCCCTTGAGTTCTTAAACCATTTTATCTTCATCTTGAGGTCCAAATTCACTTAAAGTCTGATCGTGAATAACACTTGCCCCCAAAGTATGCTTTTACTGAAAATGAGGCATGCTTGTATCAAGATAAGCAATGTATAGTTTTTTACATGAATCCATTAGCTATCTAATAATCGCTTTGACGAGTCGTCTCTATACCGAGAGCATCCTTTCAATCATTTTATATAGTTCATGAACCACTTTCTGCATCAAGGTCGAGATCTACATCATTCCGAAGATCATTCCACAACTTTGCAAGGTAAGACTTCCTTCTCCTCTTTTTCATTTTTTCTTTTTCTCCCACTTTTTTTATAAATCATTTTGGTACCTAGAGGTATCTGTCGGTACCGACATGAATTTTCACTTCGGTAAAACTTCATATATATTAGGGACTTAGGAAATTTCTATTTTCACTTTCCCACTTCCTCTTTTCACTCATCCTCAACTTGTTTCCTTCGAACCTCCAACTGCAATCATTTTCCACCCCATATCCAAGCTGCCGGTTAACTTGTCTTCAATACCAGGATGATGGCGCGACCCCTTACTTCGGCAACCACTGCCAGCATTTTTAAGCAATCTCCATCATCATATTAAGGAATTCGCCCCTGACTCCTTCCTTCAGATCTAAAGCAAGGTGGGTTTCTCGATAGGTGGCGTTGGTAGAGTTAGGGGTATGTTTTAAGGGAAATTATGTAATTATTACTTATATCTAACTCGATAACCAATCTTGTTTGAAATAAAGGTGTTTTATTCTATTATATACTTGATATAATGTGATATATTAATTAACTATTTGAATCAAAATTATCCAAACACCTAGAAAAGTAAGTAGTAGAGATTATATGAAGAAAGTAAATGAAAAATAGAGGAAATCAAATAGAAAACAAGCATATACAAATTTATAGTGGTTCGACAATCTTGGCTTACGTCCACTTGAATGACATGATTAATTCTTTTGAACTTATTTTTGTGATTACAAGAGAGTGGGATCATAATAGACCCTTGAGTACCAAAGACTATAATGGTAGCGTAAAGATCCTTAGAATGAACCATGCTTTCTGTATTTACAAGGGTATATGACCAAATATCTCGTTGAAACTTCTCCTACATAACGTCGTCGCTAAGACCAAGTCTCCTAGAACATCTCAACTCTATATCACTATGGTTGAGGATCTATATCGTTCCTTATATATGTAGAATTGACTCTTGCAATCTCTTATGTTAGCTTATCCCGATGGTTGCTTCGAGTTTCCAATGTTGTTTTGCATATTCGCCTAGGTGTTTTTTACTCCAAGCAATGGATCTACAAATGGCTGAATTGTTGCTTTAGACTGCATATGGAGATTGCTAATACAATGCATAGGAATTCTAGAATAACACTTGAATCAGGCTCAATGAAGATAGGGAATATTGCCATAGGAGTGGCGATCACTTTGGTTGTACCTTTAAGGATCGGTACCGGTCTCCTGTGTAGGATGAAACATCGATCTATACTTAGTCTGTTCTAAGATATCACGCTTCTAAGCTTGTTTGACCAACATCCTGTGGTCTTGTCTGTACTTGATTATTGGACCCTAGGATCATCTCTCTAGGCTGCTTGCCTTGATAATCGTCGGGTCTAACTTATATAGTCAGTCTGAATATAGCCGGACCAAAGGGCTAAGTAACACTTACCCTCTAAAGTATATCTCATTTTGAACATGATGTGGTTTGAATCAAGACAAGTTAGAATCATTGTGACATTCTATGCCTCGAATGATCACTGTACTTTCTATGAATTGTTTTTCTGGAAATTTATGTCCATATCATTTTGTTTTGACATTCTATCGATATTCGACACTATAAAACTAGAATGTACTCTCTAGGTCATAATTGATCATGCTTGGTTCCACTGGGCTAACTGATTGAGTTGGTAGATTACGATCATCCGAACTAATTTCTTTTTTGAAAATCCTAGGTAAAAAATCCAATTTCATAGATTTAGGAAATCAGATGTTAAAGCTGCACGCTTACACGTTCATGTACGCACAGTTGTCAATGGCTTCCAAGCACGTTTATAAGCCTATAGGTCTACGCCAAGTTTTATGGAAATGCAATCGTAAGATTGTTGTTTTATTTACATGGTATGAATCGATACCGGTCCTTATAGGGGGGACCGGTACCAACCCCATACTAAACCATTTTGGAACTGAATATATCAGGTTGTGCATGGGTATATAACCCATTGTCTCCACTCTTTCTCCCCACTTGTCTTCATTTGTTCATCACCGAGCCCTACTACACAAGCCACCATTAAGAGCCTGAAATCAAGAAAATCAACCAAATATTCAAACCCATCATTAACCTAATCTAACCCCGCTTCCTACATCACCGTCGCTTTCCCATGATCCAAATCCATCAATCTCCATTGCAATCGTGCAGCCCTTGGGGTCGAATCCCCTTGAGATTCAAAACCTGACCCATTTTAGGTTGATTCTTGAATTGTTTGATTGCGATTTCATACATAAGTGGGTTTTGCTCTTAGGTAGATGGTGAGTCAAAATACGGTGGACACGATGCTGGCTTGGGGGTGATTCACGTTGGTGGATTTGAGTTTTAGGATCGGCTATGCCACGGTGAAGTTTGTTTTCTCAAACGGGTCAAATCCCTTAGGTATGGGATCAGTATTGATACCATACTTAGGAAAATTTCACGAATCCCCTAGGTATAGGATTGGTATTGATCCCATACTTAGGAAAATTAGCAAATCCCCTAGGTATAAGATCAATGTTGATCCCATAATTAGGCAAATTTCATGATTTTTTCCTAGTACGCTTGCACAGGGACTTGAACTCTTAGACCTGAACACTTGTATGCCTATGTGGACTTGCACGCATACATGAATTGTTGCATATGACTTTGGACTTGAACATGAATGCACATGCATGTGTGCATATGCCTTGAATGTTGATGACATGCCCCTATGCGCCGATAGCTGATCCTAGGACTTGGATAAAATTCTTATGTTCAACCGTCAACGTGAAAGATGGTTAGGATGGTCAGCGATGACGGTCACTCCGGTTGAACCCCTAAATCTTATCATCACTATCGTATAATTTTGAATCATATAACACTGCACTGCACAACACCACACTAGGTTACACTTAGCACAGAGTACAGGCTAATCCATCTAACTATGACTCTTTACCGAGTTTAATAGCTATGGATTCCAGATGCTCCGAGCATCCAGCCACAATGACTGGTGATCAAGCTTCCACACATCTCGAATCAAACACTGAGTCATGTTCAGCAACGCTTTCTGCTCGATACACTTCGGGTGGACAATCAAAATAACCTAAAAGCTTACACCATGCTCTAGCTAACTTTACAAATCCAAGGGCAGATGATATTGTAGAGCCAGCTCTTAGTACACTTGAGGATATCATATTCTTAGAAGATCCAATGGACTTGACTACTTCGAAAGTTAATGAGGCATCTCTTCATCGAATTTGCATTAATCATGGAATCCCATATGATGATGCATTGGTACGTCTCGTGACCAAAGGGCTCATCTTCCTCTAGAAGGGTATACCGCCTGTAACAATATATGTGCCTAGCTAGGGGTGTACACCATTTAATCTGTCCATCCATCGAATGCTCCATTTTATGAGACTTACTCCAGCTCAACTATATCCAAACAGCTATGCATTTCTCAAGGTCACATACATGATTTTCCTTGAATTCTTAAATCATGAGTCGATCAAAGAAGATATTTAACTTATTTATAGCATCAAGTGATGAAAAGGAAGTCTATCACTCACTTACACTGAGCCAGTCAACGGTTGTCAAATTATGATCGGTGCTTGGAATAAATTTGCTATTTCAAAAGTGAAGGGTTTTATGCGTGTTGTTCACCCGGGCTTGCACAAGGGTAGTTAGTAGGACGTAAGTACTTTTCTAAACTATAGCGTAAAAGCTTTAGTTTAGTTACATCCCAATTTACATAATTTTCTAAATTGTAGAGATATTCCTACTAGACCCGATGGCGATGTTTACCAAACCACCGTTACGACACTAAGAAATATTCTAGAGGAAGATATGGAGATCGGGTCCTTTATTACTAATGAACGTCCCTTGTTCTTCAACTTGCTGGAAGAGAGTCATAACTGCGATCAGGCCAAGGACGATGATGAAGTCGTAGTAGGTGGTCGTACTCAGCCAAAAGTTAGTCATGTCAGCCTTGACGTGCCCCCAGTCCCTAGCCAGGATGTCGATAAGGTTCAAGGAAACATCGAGGAAGGTGAAATAATAGACTGGTAGTAAGGCTGGTGATGACAACTTTCATTCAAATCACAAACCAGTGGCTAAGCAGTCTTTAGATGAGCAATCACTTGCTTCCAAGAGGAAGCTCGTTGTTAAGCTTTGTTAAGGGAAAATTTCTAAATAGCCTTCGATAATTGCGATAGCAGAGCAGATACCATCTCTTTCTTATGTGGATACATTTTCCATGATGGGACCAATTCCTAACATGTTTTGTTCCTTTGATATAGGAAGCATGAGCATAGAGGGTTCTCCTCTTTGTTTTGATGATGATACTATTCCGTTAATGTGGAAGAAATTACTCATGTGAGCAAGGCTCCAGTAAGTGGTCTGTTATGGGACACCAGGGCACTCACGTGACTGTCTTACACTTGCTGTATGTCCTTTTTATTGAATCTAAATCATTCATGTTACCTTTACAGGTTCTATATAGAAGAGAAATATACATAGCGATCCCTGGAGGAGAAAGCATATCTAGCTCAAAGACCCCGATAGGATTTGTACCACAAAGGGAGTGGTTAAAATAACAATTCAAGCCACCGCTCTAGCTATGATAGGGATAACCAGGATAGCAGTAGTTACGATAGGGATTTTTCTTTGCATGCCTCTGCTTCTAAATGCCAGCCAAAATCCAAATCACCTCCTTCTAGAGGTCTGGATAGGCAATCTAATCGTTGTGATAAGATTCAACCGGCCGACACTTCTCGATCTCTACCTCCTACTTCTATTCCTTTACAGCCTACAATGCTATCTCATTGCAATCAGTCTTCTGAGCATAAACATCATAAAGGTGGTTCCGAGACTCCTCATTAAAGGCCTAGCAAAGAGACCATTATAACTTCGATCGATACAGTAGAATAGCTTGTAGCCGATACTCATATAGCATAACTTAAGGATCAACTCCCAAACATTTATTTTGATGGGCTAATGTTGGTGCCCAACCAAAGAGAGTTCCAATGGAAATGCAAGAAAGGACTAGGGTACGCATGGCCGACATTCACCACTAGTATAACGAGTGGGCACGAGTTACTAAGAAGATTTCTATGGTCCCTAGAGGTAGGCTATAGAAGATCGAGAATTAAAAGCTTATTGAGGCTGATGATAAAAGAATCATAGCCACCCTTGATGCTGAGGTCAAGAATTTGAAAAAATCCTAAGCTAAAGCAGAGAAGAAATCAGAGGAGGCTATCAAAGCACTCGAAGCCGAAAAATCCAAGCATCTTAACGAAATCGAGTAGGCGCACCATGGAAATTGTGAGTTGGTACTCAAAAGAGATGCCACCAAAAGGAATACGGCTAAGCCAAAGATCAAGCTCAATCATGAGACAAAGGAAAAAGATGAAAAGCAACAGATAACCTTAGGATTCATGCAACAAGCTGGTCAACGTGAAGGAAGAGAGAGACAAAGCACTCAAACGAGCCAGGGATGTTGATGCTATTGTGATGAGAGAAGTTGAAGTTGTGGAGATGCAAGCAGAGGAGTTGGTTATGGAGAGGTTAGAGCCATTGCTTACACAATATAGTGCTAATGTGCTCAAGTTTAGAAATCTGGAGTGGCTTAAAGATGATTATCCCAGACTCCTTGCGCATGTCTAGGAGCGGATCATCAAGGAAGAGAAAGAATTCCTCCAGGGCAATGAGGTGGATCTAGAACAATTGGAGAAGGAGATCTTGGTGAAAGATGAGCCCCGGATTTTACATGACGGCCTACTCCTTATCCATCCAGAACTTACCATAGCCACGTAAAAGGAGATGGGTGAAGGTTCTAGAACAGTGTAGCACGATGCTTCGGCTAGTTAAACTCTTGGGACTCAAGCCACTTTGACTCCACCGCTGATTCTGGGTATGATCCGAAGAGGCCTCAGATTCGAAAATCTACTGCTCTCTCTCCTCTATTCTGGAGGGGATCTCCAATAATATTCTGGCTTATGCCAAGCTCCAGACTGCAGAAGGTATCTATCTGACTTCCCCCATATTTCAAAGAGCCGATGCATTGCTGATCAATGTTGCTAATCTCTCTTCCAGTGTTTCTCTGGCTTTAGGTCAGTCTGTAATCGCTTTTCTTCCTCCTAAGGATTCCCAACCAGGGCAACATGCATCTATGATGGAGTCAACAATCGTCACTACTTTGACAATGATTACTAGTGCTCCGGCTGAAGAGACTCTCGGCGTTGACAAGCGGGTGATTGATGCTCTACTAGATGAAGGAGCTGATGACCTATAAGGAGCCCAGTCTAATGATGAGATGATTATCACCAAGGTTTCGGAGTCTTCATTGGGTCGAACCATGGTCGTGCTTCAGCAGAAACTCGAGACGAATATCCTCCATGCCACACAGATCAATCAAGAGAGGTTGGAAGTCATTCCTCCTCCTTTATCCATCATTTTGCCTGAGCAGACCATTTCTACTCCAGTCTATATTCCTCCACCTAAAAGTGCTCAAAGCATACCTATTGGATCCTCATAGGGTACCCTAGCTCCGTTCCTTCACTTGAATGTGTTCAAAGTATGCTTGTTGGCTCATCTCATAGCACTCCACCCCAGGGCAAAGGAAGCGGGGGAAGAACAAGAAAACGACCAAAAGGATCCGTCATGCCTTCTTCGGTGGAGAAGAAAGAGAGGAAATAGATAAAGAAGAGGCTCAAGAAGTGCTTGCTTGTATTCTTGTACCTTTTGATTGTATAGCAGTATTTAGGCTTTTCTAGTTCCCAGCTTTTGTTTTGTTTGGCCGGTGTAGTGCGGCTTCGGCCCCACTTTTGCATTTTGTTTCCAGTATTGATAAAACTTGTACTTAGCTTTTGCATTTCATGTGAATGATAAAAGTTTTTGGCTCTGTCAATTCTTTGTTTGGATTTGCCCAATACTTAAGAAATACAATTTCCATTCAATGTATTGCGGTTTACTTCTTTTAACGATTGTTTTTAGTCCAAGTCCTCAGTTCATTTCATAGTCCACCCACCTTTCATATAACGGATGGAAGGTATCCACTGAAATTTCAAATACTGGATGTTAGTTAGGGTTAGTCACTTAGGATTAGTGACTTAAATATCCTTTTCTAGGATAATAATTTTTTATTCATATCAAACTCCGGGTGCTAGTTTAAATCAACCACTTAGGGTTGTAGTATGCACATCCTCATCCAGGATGTTTACACCCAATCGTGCCTAACTTAAGGCATCGATTGAAGGCTTGAAAGTTAAGTCCCACCTTACTCCAAGTATGGATCTTCCATTTTTCCTACTCTGGGTTAGAGGTTTAGAGTTGGGTGATCTTACCACATCCACTTCAGTTTATACTCCTTTCCCCAATCCAAAGGCAGGAGTTAGCGTACGGACGGTCATATTGTGTCCGGTTTAGTTTATACTCCTGCTCTCAATCCAAAGGCAAGAGTTAGTTCACGGATGGTCTATCACATCCATTTTAGGCTTATACTCTTGCCCCCGGTCTAAGAATAAGAGTTGGATAACAAACAGTCAGGTCACATTCTTTCAGTTTATATTCTCGCCTCTAATTCGTAGGCTAGAGTTGGTTGGCATTCATCTCTGGACACTAAAAGGGACTTCACGGGCCTGATCATGGGCCTTAGGAATTTGATTAACACCTATCTCTGGGTAACTATGCACCTGCATTAACGTACGTAGATTCATTCGAGTCGGTCAAGTCATAACTCTTAAGTAATGGAGGGATGGATTTTCGGGCTAAAAAAGACGTTTTTCATAAAAGACGAAAAATGATATGATCTGTCTTATTACACGGATCTAGCCAATTATTACAAGCTTGTTTCTAAGTGAAATAACTTTGGAGGTGCTCACTTTTCCATGCCTTTAGAAGTGAGATCCCGTCCACAGTTACCATCATGAAAGTGTTGTCTCTAAGCTTTACCTCCATTGCATATGGATATTCCAACCTCGGGCCCAAGTTCCTAAGGCCAGGGAAGATTCGTTTGAGAACCAAATCATCGATTTCAAAGGTTTGACTCCCGACTTTAGTATTGTAACATCGAGCGACTCGGTGCCTGTGTGCAGCTGCTCATAGCTCAACTTCGGCCCGCTTCTCATCAATTATATCGAGGGACTCCAAAAGGAGCCACCATTTATCTGTGGATTGTAATGCATCGCTTGATGAGAAGGTACTTCAGTTTGATTGAAATCATAGCCTCCGATACGTATGCCAAGGAGAATGGAGAGGGATCGGTCATTGACTTTTGGGTGGTTCGATAAGCCCGAAGTGTTAACGAAATTTTGTCGACCTACTTGCCTTTGGCCTTCTCCGATCACTTATTAAGAATGGACTTGATAATTTTTTTTACAACTTCAACCTATCCATTCGCTTGAAAGTGTGCTACCGCTGCATATCTCTTTGCTATGCGATGTCGGCGGCAGAAATTCCTGATTTTCGTGCTGCGAATTGGGACCCACTATCGGTAATGATTGCCCGTGGAACTCTAGTGTGATAAATGATATTCCAAACTACAAACTTGATTACTTTCTTTATGGTAATAATGGCTAATGGCTCTATCTCTGCCCATTTGGTAAAGTAATCAACCACTACATGGCGTATTTCGTGCCACCATTAGATACTAGTAGAACACCGATGATATTAATGCCCTAGATTGCAAATAGCCATGGACTGACCATTTGAGTAATTTTCGTCGGTGGGGTTCTCAAAATTTTAGCAAACCTATAGCACTTTTCAAACCTCCGGGTATAACCAGCTGTGTCTCAATTGATAGTTGGCCAGAAATATTTATACTGAAGAATCTTCTTCGCTAAGGTTTACCCTCAGTATGGTCTTTGCAAGCCCGATCATGTACTTCTCTTAGGACTTGTTTGGCCTCATCGTGAGTAGTATACTGAAACATGGTGATAGAGAAACCCTTCCAATATAGTAATCCTTCTTGCATGATGTATCTCAAGGCTTGGCGAAGGATTTTGCCTCATTCGTTCCTTCTCTCCAAAAGGATCTCTCTTTACAAATAATTCTGAATTGGAGACATCCATGACTCCCTTTCAGGTACAGTCTCCAAGATCCAATCAACATCCATTTGGTCGATGCTCGAAGCTAAAATTACTTGCATCAAAACTAAGCTCATGAGCTGTGCATCCCTAAAACTAGCTAATTTCGACAATGAATCAGCCTCTTCATTCTGGTTTCTAGGAATATGTGCTATCGTATGTTATTCAAAGTCGTCGAGCAGCTCAAGAATCTAGTTTAGATAAGGAGCTAACTTTGCTCCCTTTGCCTGATGCTCTTTCTGAACCTAGCATACCAATAGCTAGGAGTCGCAGAAAATGTACCAAAGTCAATGTTCCTAGTTCCTTGGTGATTTTAAGACCTTTAATCAGGGCCTCGTATTCAGCTTCATTGTTTGTCGTCGAAAAGTCAAGTTTCAGGGCATAACCGATCAGGGTGTTCTTCAAGGGTGATAAGAACAACTCAGCACTAAAACACCGATCATTAGATGCACCATCCATATATATCTTCCATCCAACTTCTTTTTCTCCATTTCTCTTTGGAGGATCATCTCTTGTAGTGAATTTGGCTATGAAATCCACCGAGGCTTGTAACAACCTGAAATTTAATCCGTAATAATTAATATATTAATTAATTAAATAATAAAATAACTTTGTGAAATTATCAGAATTGAGCCACAGGAGTTGCACCATTGTGATCGGGGTAATTTTCTGGTTAATTTCCATATATAAAATGTTGGAATCCGAGTAAATATGAGCAAAGAATGAAATAATCAAACAAATAAAAAATATAATACAGGTCGACCGACCGGTTGACCTAGGCAGGGGGCAGTCGACCGCCTGGTCGACCCGCCATGGCTTTTGGCAAGCGAACAAACGTTCATTCGTTCGAACGATTCAACAACGGTTGAACATGTATTTTGCATTGTTTAGACTGATCTGACCTTCCATTCATGCATCCGAGGGCCCCTATTAACCCTATAACATGGTTGCATCCTATTCAATTCCCAAATCCAACGGTCTGAGGTCCACTTCTACCCCTATAAATAGAACCCTAAACCTAACACTTTTTCTCACTCTAAGATTTTCTATAATTAGGTTCACCTATTCAGAAAGGACCCTAAGCGGAATAATTTTTCAAGGAGGAAATCATTTAAAATAAAAATATTTAACAACCCCAAGTGGATCCATGCAGGCCTAAACGGAAGAGCTAAGGACCAGAGGTGAGTGATTGTAATTATTTTAATTTTCTTTAAGTAATTTAAAATAATAGGGTTTCCAATAGTTGTAGTTTTATTACGATTTCTGGAGTAACCTTTTTAGTAATTTATTTATAGTTTTTAGAACTATTTTCAGTCTATTTCTTCTAGCTATTATTTTTAATTAATTTCAATTTATTTCTAGCTTTTCCATTTATTTGTAGTACTTTTGTTTATTTACTTCTATTTATGCCTTATTTATGTCTTCTTCTTACGCTTTGGATTTCCTTCTATTTTCTGTTTTCTTTTATTTCTCCTTCTTATTCTTAGCGTATGGATTAGAATAGAATTAACGTGAAATTGGATTAAATTATAAGACATATGAAATAATGGAATATAAGATGTAAATTATAAAGACTGTAATATAAATGGAATTGGACTGAAATTGTACCTAATTATTAAATTAAGAAGATTGGCCTAGTTATAACTTAAAATTACAACTAAAAGGAATAAAAGAAGAAAAGAAGCTTATTTTCACTCTTAGACTTTGGGTTAAGTAATAAGCATGATTATAACGTAGGTTATAATAAGAAATAGAACAGAATATGGTTTATTTTAAGACTTAGGATAAATTAATAAGCACAGATAGTAAGAATAGGAGTAAAGGCTTATTTAAATAATTTATCTAAGTTAATAAGCAAAGAATTAAAGTAGGACCTGTACCAAATAGCATTCCCCTATATTTTCTATAGACACGGTGTTTCATATAATCTTGAAGAGAGACGAGGGACATGCTTATGCTAGTAGTGGTAGTAATTGGTCAATATAGAGATGTTCAAATCACGGGGGATTTGGACATGAGCGCTATTAGATATTGTTTGGATGACGGGCCAGTACTGACTACATTCCCTTATATTTTCTATGGATACAGTATTTCACATAATCCTAAAGTGAGACGAGGGGCACACTTATGCCGAGTCGAGTTATTAATACGACCCAATAGGTGGAGCAACAGGTACCATGATCGTGGTGGCATTTACGCATGCGACTTCCATGTCGGTGATCAATAATCGCTATGAGTTCCAAGCGCTTAGTATGTGTGTTTTTTGTAGACGCCATTGCCTTTTGTATATGGATTTATGTATCGTCTAGTCCATAGTGGGTGCTTTGTGTATCTTTCGTTGTTACCATTGGCTGATGTGTAGTGAGTTATATAGCGTCTAGTTTGCAGTAAGGTCTATGGAGTGCCATGTCGATCAAAGGGTAGAATTAGGATTTCAACCTAATTATAGGATTAGGAATTTAGCTTAATCAAGCAGCTATCAAAGACAAGTGCAAACAATAAAAGGTGACCTATCTTATCAATTGTAATAGTTTAATTGTATTTTCCAGTTTATCTCTTTCCTATTTCTTTTGTTTTCTTTTGTATATATTAGAACTATTGAACAGTCAATTACTTTTACTTTGCTTGAAGATTCTAGTAGTTACTATTATTCGCCTGACTTTTAGTCTGACTCGCTCTTCTATTTTCCCCTTCCCCCTATAGGCAATCAAGGGAGAGGGCAGTAGATTGGAAGTTGCTTGGAGGTTTCCTACAGAAGATTTTGCTATGTATTTTACTTTTATTTCTGTTTTCTTTCTTTATACTAGCACTTGAGAGGGATATTTATACTCTGATTTGTTGAGACTACGAGTTTTTATTTCATGAGACATATTGGGTTTTGAGACATGTATGATGTATTTAGTATTTGACTTATTTGGTTTGTGAAGCAATTATGAAGATTTTTTTTTGAAAAGGTTATTATTTTAGTTTTCGCTGTTTTACCTATTTTTTTCTTGTGAATCTTAGTCTCTGTTAGTTTCAGTTATACCTACAATGCACCATGCCCTTTAATGTTTCCTTTTGGGTATATTAAGGGGTGTGGGGTGTTTCACTTGGTATCAGAGCCTAATGTTACAGGATTCCTAAAACTTTATTTTAAAAGAAAAGTATTTTTCGAAATAACTTATTTTAAAAAGTAATTTTAAGAAAAGAACTCTTGGAAATGTTTCAAAGTATAAAAGAGTTTTTATAAAAATCCCATCGTAAGTCCATTTCAATCTCCCTTTGACTCTTTCGTAAACTATCCTTTTCTTTTCGTAGAATGGCTGATGCCCCAAACCTTCCCGAGGGCATTCCAGTCCCAGCCTGGTTTCATAGGTACTTATAAGCCACGACTCCAGAGGTGCACAGGCCAGCACCTAATCTTGCACCAGTAGATGGGAGCCCCATCAACCCACCTACCGCCATTAATTTCTCTAAGCTTTGTTAGGATTTTGCGAGATTGGGTGGAAAGACTTTTTCTGGCAAGAAGACTTTTATGGAGGCGAGAGCTTGGCTTAGGGACACCGAGAGGATATTTGGCTTATTAGGATTGGAGGACCAACAGCGGGGTCAGCTAGCATCTTGGCAGTTGAAAGAGGAGGCTTCGTATTGGTGGGAGGTCATAGAGTTAGAAGAAAGGGAGGTGACTTGGAATGGATTTCAGGAGCGGTTTGATAGGAAGATTTTGTCTCAAGCGAAGGAGAGTGTTCAGTTAGAGTGGTTTATTAATTTGAAGCAAGGAAGTTTGTCAGTGAAGGGGCACATCAATCAATTTAATGAATTGTCTCGGTTCAGAGTGGAGTTGGTGAATACACCGCACAAGAAAGCTATGAAGTTTGCGAAGGGATTGAATCAACCCCGTTAGGGATTTGTGTTAAATTATGTACCGGTGGGATCTACTTATGAGTCTTTGGAGAAACGCCACTTATGTCTGATGTAGTTAAGGAAGAAGAGTCTAGGGAAGTTGTTAAGTTAGAAGGTCCAAAGAAGAAATGCTGGAGGAACAACAAAGAGAAGAAGAAAGGCGATGGCCCTCAGAAGCATATTAAGAAAGGATTGAGGTGCAATAATTGTGGAATTATGGGATATATCGCCAAGGATTGTAAAGGGAAAAAATGAAGGGAAAGTGCTTCAATAGCGGGCAGCCCAGTCATATGAGTAGGAGCTGTCCCCGGAGAGCTGGTCAGGGAGCAAGTGCACCGGTTGCATAGATTCATGCGTTAGACGCGAACACCTTCCAGTAGCATTCCAGATAGAGGTAGGAAATTCACAGTTGAATGTTTGATTTCTATATCTGATTTTCCCATTTAGACTTTATTCGATCCTGGAGCATCACACCTTTTATTTCTAGTTCTCTTATGGATTGTTTTCACTTAGACATTTCTTTAATGGTAGACCCCATCGTTGTTTCAAACCCCATAAGTGGATCAACACACTTGTCTAAGGTTTGTAGGGGTTTGAAAATTATTATCCTAGGCACAGAATTTGACTGTGATGCTTATGTTTTGGGATTTTTGAGTTTTGGGATGATTTTGGAAATGGATTGGCCATCCACATATGGAGCTGTATTAGATTGTGACAGGAGAGTCGTTAGACTAGAGGCATGCATCAGTAGGACTCTCAAGATTTCTTGCGAACCGCAAGGGTCAGTTATGTTGAGCTTCCTTTATTTCTCGATTCATCATCATCAGAGTTAGATTCAATTCCCGTCGTTAGAGACTTTCTAGACATCTTTAAGGAGGTAAGGGGACTACCCCCCTAAGAGAGAGTACTTCAGCAATTTATTATGCTAGCCAATGGTATTACCCGTAGGGCATATGGCACCTAGGGAAAGAAAGGGATTGAGCAATTAGATCCATGAGCTTTGAGAAAGGCTTCATAAGAAGAAACATGTCGGAATAGAGAGCGCCAGTCATCTTCGCTACCAAAGCAAGTGGTTCTTCTCGACTTTGCATTGACTATAGAGAATTGAATAAACTCACAAAGAAGAACCATTATCCACTACCTAAGGTAGATGATCTTTTCAACCAGTTAGTTGGCTCTTCAGTATTTTCTCAGCTTGGTCTAGCCATTGAATTTCATCAGCTTAGGGTAGTTGATGATAGCATTGCCAAGACCGCATTTAGGACACCCGACGGATTCTTTGAGTGGTTGTTTATTTCTTTTGGGCTAACCAATGTCCCAGCCTATTCTATAGATTTGATGAACCATGTTTTTAGAAATGCCCTAAAGAAAAGTTCGTGGTGGTATTCATGGTCGACATTTTGGTGTTTTCCAAGAAGTATGGAAGAGCATGCTATTCATCTAAAGGAGGTTCATCGTACGCTTCGTGTTCATCAACTTAAGATAGAGTTCTTGAAGTATTGCTTTTGGCATAAGGAAGCGTGTTTCTAGGGGCATAAAGAAGGTCTACACATGGAAAGAGTTTGAGAAACGATTTTGTACATTTATGTTCGGATTGTGAAAATCCAAAGAAATGGTAGGCAAAGATTGGAGATGTACAATAGATTCAGTTGATAAGGAAAGAAGAAAGCCCACGTCTAGATAATTGCAGAAATTATAATTGTTTCACATAAGTAGATTTAAAGGTAGTACCTTAGAATAAATATGAGTATAGAAACAAAAGACTTCAAGTAAGGAAATGAGATTTCCAAGGTTTTGGAAGGATACTCCTCGGGTAGTAAGTAGAAAAATCCACTTTATGTCTAACCCAATAAACTGAAATTATTAGAAGTGCAAAAAGTTATATAATTGTCAATATTTTTAAAGTAAATATTGGGAATATAGTAAGAAGTTTAAATTGGTTTTTATAAGAGGAATTTTTTTTCGAAAAAGAGAATTTTTTTAAGGATTATAGAGCATATATAGCTCGCTAGTTTCTTTGCAAGTAAATAGAGATTTTAAACCTAAAATATAGTAAGTATTGAAAACGTAGAATACAACATTTACTGTTGTAATAATGTTTTCATGAAAATAAAGGGAGCATAGACTATATAATGCTACCGTTATAGTAAGTGACTCCCAAAGGAAATGTTTTTACGTAGTAGATATGGTTCATTAGTATTTATTTTTAATTAAATTTGTGGTAACCGTGTTTTACGCAACATCTATAAACCCAAATAAAAATGTGTCTTTAAAAGATAATTTCTAAGAATAGAAATAAAAGTGTTTTGTGAATACACCTATTAATTAAATAGGTATAAGAAAATGTTTTTGGTTATGGATATATTAAAACAGTTTTGAAGATGAGTACTGAAAAGAAAAAGTTAGATATTAGAAGATGCCTATCATAAGAAAATATAATTTAAACATACTTTAATCTATTAGAATGAAAAGAATAGTGGTATAATTTTCTATGAGACCAATAAAAATGTTTTGTGCAATGTACAAGGAATGCATGAAAGAGATATGCAAGGTATGTGAGCACCATATTTTGTATAGCCTATTTTGAAAAATATAAACTAAGTTCCTTGTAATTTCTCACAAACATGAAATCCTCCTTTAAAGGTTCATAGATGATTTTAGCGTTAAAAATTTCTCATTTGAGAAAGTAGTTCCAATATATTATGGTATGGGACCGTAAGGTATTATAAGAAGATGTTTTGGAAACACATAAAAACAGTTTAAAGATATTTTAAAAGAAAATGGTTTGGTAAAAAGTATATAAGTTTTTGGAAATGGAAAACATAATAAAAGTAGAATTTGAAAATTCAAATTTTTATAGAAAACCGAAAAGGTCTTTAAAAGAAAATGAGGAATCAGTTTTGGACTTAGAATTTAAAAGTTTTCCCCTTTAAGTTGAGAAATAATGTTAAGTAACCAAGTATTTTTGAATTTAATAGAAACTCAAAAATAACACATTTTAAAGACAAAGATTTTGGGATTTGATGTTTTAACAATTTAACCTTAACTATAAACACCGAACCAAACTCCTAAATGTGAGGTAGATAAGAATCTTTTCCTAGGTAAAACGGAAAAAAGGATAAGACTGCAAAGGAGACAGCAGCAATTAATTTTGAAAGTGATAATAGAGTTTCCGTAGAGTGTATATGACCCTAATGAGAACCTAGGAATGTTGATTCATGTGAGCATACTAAAGAAGAACAATAAAATGGAGTTAGTAAAATTGTAAGACACGCATGGTTGAGAATGGATATTCCCGATTTTGGAAGAACTTGGGTAAAACATCTTTCTTTAGTGGAATTCACATAAGACAGTAGTTTTCAAGCTAGCATTAGAATGGAACCTTTCGAATCTCTTTATGAAAGACTGCGCAAATCGCCTTCGCATCGGATAGGGTCTACAGAGGGATTGCCTTGGTTCCGACATAGTTAAGAAGACTTCGGGGAGGTTGGTTCAATTGGGAGAAATTTTTTATTTCGTATCCACATTACTTTGATAATAAGTTTTTAGAATATCTTATTTCCATCTTTAGTAAGGGTAGAACTTAGGATTTAATCTATGGATGGTAGTATTTGATGTAAACATAGAACATGTTATGAGTGATGTATACTAGTGGTTGTAAGTGTTCGCTAGTGGATGCTAATGGACGCATATATGTACACTAGGCATTATTATTCCTTAGGGATAAGCCTAACTAGGACATTAGAGCATATGCATATGAATGCGTGCGCATTTTTATTCTATTTTTCATAGTTGCTGTAAATGGATCATTATCACATGATTGTTGCAATTGGATAATGTCTGTAGCATGCACATAGAATTATCAGTTATCATTAGGAAATTTTTCGCATTCATTTGGATAGATATTACGGACATGATTGCATAAAAGGTGGTCAACTGAATCAGTGGACCGCCTAATCTTTTGCATTAGTTAGGGGCTTTTACACTACACTAATTGCATAAGTATCATAAATTGCATTAGAAAAACTTAAGGACAATGGATGAAGCATCGATGATTGAGTAGCTGGTTGTAGA
Organism: Allium cepa; assembly: GCA_030765085.1. Classification (NCBI taxonomy): domain Eukaryota; kingdom Viridiplantae; phylum Streptophyta; class Magnoliopsida; order Asparagales; family Amaryllidaceae; genus Allium; species Allium cepa. The sequence goes on from CM060932.1 coordinate 26,662,385, forward strand.
ATTGGATGAAAACATTTAGTACATTCTTTTATCCTTAGAGATTTTGGGGACGAAATCCCTGAAGAAGGAGAGAATGTAACAACCCGAAATTTAAGCCGTAATAATTAGTTCGTTAATTAATTAAATAATAAAATAACTTTATGAAATTATCAGAATTGAGCCACGTGAGTTGCACCATTGTTTCCATGGTAATCTTCTGGTTAATTTCCATATATAGAACGTCAGAATCCGAGTTAATATGAGCAAAGAACGAAATAATCAAAGAAATGGAAAAAATAATAATACAGGTCGACCAGCCGGTCGACCTGGAAAAGGGGACAGTCGACCGCCTGGTCGACCTGCCTTGCATTTTGGCAAGCGAAAGAATGTTCGTTCAAAGGATCCAGCAACGGTTGAACACGTATTTTTCATTGTTTAGACTAATCTGGTCCTTCCATTCATGCATCCGATGGCCCCTATTCATCCTATGACGTGCTTGCATCCTATTCAATCCCCAAATCCAACGATTAAAGATCCACTTCTACCCCTATAAATGGAACCCTAGACCTAACACTTTTTATCATTCCAGATTTTCTCCAATTGGGTTCACTTATTCAGGAAGGACCCCAAGCGGATAATTTTCTAAGGAGGAAATCGTTTTAAATAAAATATTCAACAACCCCAAGTGGATTCGTGAAGGCCTAAAGGGAAGAGCTAAGGACCAGAGGTGGGTGATTGTAATTATTTTAAATTTCTTTAAGTAATTTAAAATAATATGATTCCAATAATTGTAGTTTTACTACGATTTTTGTAGTAACCTTTTTAGTAATTTATGTACAGTTTCTAGAATTATTTTCAGTCTATTTCTTCTAGCTATTCATTTCAATTAATTTCAGTTTATTTCTAGCTTTTCCATTTATTTATAGTATTTTAGTTTATTTACTATTATTTATGCATTATTTACATCTTTTCTTATGCCTTAGATTTCCTTCTATTTTCAGTTTTCTTTTATTTCTCCTTCTTCTTCTTCGCGTATGGATTAGAATAGAATTAACGTAAAATTGGATTAAATTATAAGAATATGAAATAATGGAATATAAGATGTAAATTATAAAGACTGTAATATAAATGGAATTGGACTGAAACTATGCCTAATTATTTAATTAACCAGATTGGCCCAGTTATAACTTAAAATTATAACTAAAAAGAAGAAAAGAAGCTTATTTTCATACTTAGACCTTAGGTTAAGTAATAAGCATGATTATAACGTAGGTTATAATAAGAAATAGAACATAATAAGGCTTATTTTAAGAATTAGGATAAATTAATAAGCACAAATAGTAGGAACAAGAGTAAAGGCTTATTTAAATAATTTATCTAAGTTAATAAGCAAAGAATTATAGTAAGACCTGTACCAAATAACATTCCTCTATATTTTCTATGGACACGATATTTCAGATAATCTTGAAGTGAGATGAGGGGTACACTTATGCTAGTAGTGGTAGTAATTGGTCAATATAGAGATGTTCAAATGACGGTGGATTTGGACAAGGGCGCTATTGGATATTGTTTGGCTGACAGCCCGGTACCGACAGCATTCCCTTATATTTTCTATACACACGGTGTTTAACATAATCCTAAATTGAGATGAGGGGCACGCTTATGCTGAGTTGAGGTAATAATACGACCCAATAGGTAGGGCAACATGTAGCATGAGCATGGTGGCAGTTACATATATGACTTCCATTTCGGTGCTTAGTAATCGCTATGAGTTCCCAGCGCTTAGTATGTATGTCTTTCGTATACACCATTGCCTTCTGTGTAGGGAGCTATGTATCGCCAGTCCACGGTGGGTGCCGTGTGTATCTTTCACAGTTACCATTGGAGCTATGTAGGGAGTATATAGCGTCTAGTCTGTAGTAAGGTCTATGGAGTAATAGGCCGATCAAATGGTAGAAGTAGGATTTCAACCTAATTATAGGATTAGGATTAGCCTAATTAAGAAGCTATCATAGACAAGTGCAAACAATCAAAGTTGACATATCTTATCAATTTTGATAGTTTAATTGAGTTTTCCAGTTTATCTCTTTCCTATTTCCTTTGTTTTCTTTTGTATATACTAGAACTATTGAACAGTCTACAACTTTACTTTGCTTAAAGATTCTAGTAGTTACTATCATTTACCAGACTTTTAGTCTGACCCACTCCTCTGTTTTCCCCTTTTACCCCCATAGGCAATCAAGGAAGGGGTTAGTAGTTGCAGTTGCTCAGAGGTTTCCTAGAGAGGATTCTGCTATGTATTTCCCTACTTTTATTTCTATTTTATTTCTTTGTACTGGCTCTTGAGAGGGATATTTATACTCTGATTTTTGTTGAGACCACGAGTTTTTATTTCTTGAGACATTGGGTTTTGGGACATGTATGTTGTATTTGGTATTTGACTTATTTGGTTTATGAAGCAATAATGAAGATTTTTTTTCGAATAAGTTATTATTTTAGTTTCTAATGTTTTTACCTATTTTTGTCTTGTGAATCTTAGTCTTTGTTAGTTTCAATTATACCTACAATGCATCCTGCCTTTTAATGTGTCGTTTTGGGTATATTAAGGGGTGTGGGGGTGTTTTTAGGCCTATCCTTGGCTTTCTCTCTGAGGGTGATAGATGATATCGTATTGACTTGGTTCAATTTTCTATTTCAAAAGCCTTACAGAAGTATCAGATCATTGTAAGACTTTCCATAAAGGTTGGCCAGTGAGGACATTGATCGGATGAGCCTAGATATAGGAGTGGAGTTTTCTAAAAGCAATCAAATGGCGGTAAATGAGATTTTCTAGTCTCAAAAAGCTTCATTCTACTCCTGTCAACCACTTTCTGATATAGTAGACCAATCGTTGGATGCGAGATTCCTCACGTACAAGTGTGACGATCTGGGCATGCACTGACACCACAAGGTAAAAGAACAAATCATCATCATCCATTGGTTTTGAGAGAACGAGAGGTCTCTCCAAGTGATTCACCAGAGCTTGGAATGCGTCCTTGCAATTTTGATTCCACTCGAAGTTTCTTTTCCCTTACTTAATCTCTTAGAAGAAGGTGATGTGTTTGTTAGTGGCTTTGGGGATGAACCGACTCAAGGCGGCGACCTTCCCATTTAAGATTTGGACCTTATTGACCATCTTCATGGCTTCGATATCTCTCAAAGCCTTGATTTTCTTTGGATTATCTTCAATCTCACGGAAGTCAACATTGAAGCCCACGAACTTTCCTGATGCAATGTCGAAAGAACATTTCAAAGGATTGAGCTTTATCTCGTATTGTCGGAGGAAACCAAACATCTCTACCAAATCATCAAATTGATTTCTCGAATGCCATGTCTTTATAAGCATGGCTTCTACATAAACTTCCATGGACTATCCAATCTGGTCTTTAAACATCTGGTTTACGGGTCTCTGGTAAGTCACTCTAGCATTCTTTAATCCAAAGGACATGACCATGTAGAAATAAAGTCCAAGGTCAGTAATGAAACCGGTGTTCCTGATCTTGGATGTGCATTAGGATTTGTTGCATCTGGAGTACGCATACATAAATGAAAGAAGCTCATGTCCGGCGGTTGGGTCCACTAGCCGATCTATCCTTGGAAGTGGGGTGTTGTGCATCGGGCATGCCTTATTCAAGTCCGAATAGTCGACATATGTCCTCTACTTCCCATTTGCTTTTTCCAACAAGAAAGGATTTGATACCAATTCCAGGTATAAGGCATCACGGATGAAGCCATTGTCCTTTAGCTTATCCACTTCTTCTTTGAGTGCAGGGGATCACTCTGGAACTAGGCGGCGACATTTTTCTTTTATAAGAATGCATTTTGGATTGATGTTTAATGCATGGCTTTCTATCCCCGGCGAGATCCCATACGTATCCGAGTGTGTTTAGGAAAACACATCCAGGTTTGCTTGGAAAAATCCAACCAACTCGTACATCACACTAGCACTGAGCTGAGATCCAACCTTCAAGACTTTGCTTGAATCATCCCTAGTGTCTCAAATTGTGATCGTCAACCCGGCGGGAGTAACTCATCCAACTCTGGCTCTTTTCATCATTCTATGTCATCGTAGAGCCGACTAGTCTGCCCTAGCCCGGGCTCAGGCAGTAGTTGCTATTCATCCAAAGCATTCATGCAGAGGGTCTTTTCTACATTCTTTACTTTCTCCTTTTGATTTTCCTCCTTTAGCTCGGTGACATAGCATTTGCGACTAGCCACCTGATCTTCATGCACAATTCCAACTCCATTGCTTGTAGGGAACTTCATAGTTAAACACCAGGGAGCGATGGCCACTCTAAATTTAGCTAGGGTCGGTTGGCCTAAAAATGCATTATAATCAAAAATATATGTCCAACGCCAAAAAAGGCATGACCCGCGCTCATTGGCGGCCGCCCTTACCAAGTACCATTGGTAATTTAACAAATCCTATGGCTTCAGTAGCCATCCCATTGAACCCCTATATTCGAGACCTACAAGGCTTCAAATCCTTTTTCTCTAACATCATTTGATCATAAGATTTCTTGAATAAGATATTGATTGAACTCCCACAGTCAACAAGAAAATTCCGTACAACACCAGGACTAATTATGGTTGAAATCATGAGTTGGTCGATCGTAGGAGCTTCCACTCCGTCAGCATCTCTATTCCAGAAAACAATATAGTCTGTCATGGTTGGAGATTATTTCGTCGGATCTCCATCCTCAACAACATATATACTTTCATTCTCAGCATGTTTTATAGCTCCAATGTATCTATCCATTTTCGCAAAACTTTTATCGGTAACATGTAGAACACTGATGATTGTGTTAATCACTAAACGTCTCTTTGGCTGCTTGGAAGGATTAGCACCAACCTAGGCTTTTCCTTGCTGTGATGATGACTCAAAGGATTAGAAGCTCCTTGCCTGCCACATTATGGAACTAACACATACTGTTGCAGTTTCTTTTTTCTATTCAAATATTCAATCATGTCTCACAAGTGCCTACAGTCATTTGTATTACGACTGTGAGTCTCATGGAATCTATAAAATTTGCCCAACTTTCTTTCCTTCTCGGTTGACTCTCTTAGAGTTGGCTTCCTATACGGTTTAGCATTTTGAATAGCCAGATAGATGTTCTCTATTGAGTTATTCAGTTCAGTGTAATTATCATACTTAGGAGTTCGAAAACGATTTTGATTATCCGACTTACACTTCTAAGCTCCATCATTATTCCGTTTCCGACCTTCATTCTGATTTCCAACCGTACGTTTACATCCCAAAATTTTCTCCAATTTTCTTTATAGCGACATTACTTTTATATTACCTTATCTGAATTCCCAGCAACGATCCTCCATGGATGCTTGCACACATCCTCTCGATTTAAATATTTGTTGGCTTTCTTGTAAAAAGCTTCCATTGTCAACGGTTGCTTCCTTTCCAACCAGTCTCTGAAATCTGAGTCAGTGTGAACTCCCCTACATAGCACCATCAACACCATATCTTCCTTAGGATCCATTAATTCTGTTATAGCCATGCGAAACTGATTCAAAAAGTCCCTCAATGACTCTCCTTCAGCTTGATAAATGTTGGATAGTGACATCACGTGCTTCGAACGTGAAGCATGTAAGCGGAACTGCTCCATGAACTTTCGTGATAGCTCAATGAAAGATGATATGGAATTCGACGAAATTCGAGTGAACCACATTGTACGACCCTCTCTAGGAAAATTAGGAAACAGCGGTATTTGATAGCATTTGAAGCTCTAGCTGAATCCATGTGTCATTCATATCCCAACAAGTTTGTCTAGGATCCATCGTTTCTCCATACAACGACATCATTGGCATGTTAAATCTCCAAGGATATTTTGCATGAAGAATGTCCTCTATGTATGGGTTCCGACTCGCATTGGTACCCTATTCATCTGGTCATGGTTTTATTTTCACCCACTAACTTCCTAACCGAATATTCCAGATAGTATGAATCAATAGGGTTGACTGAACGGCCATAGTTGGGTCCTATCCCGAGTGTTTGGTCCTGCGAATGCTCATGGGAAGGTGCTCGTTGCCTAGGCTCCCCAAACTCCAGGGGATCTATTCGTCCAGCAGTCCCCCTTATTTGGTTACCATGAGTTGTATCGTTGGCGGAAGTCCAAAACTCCATATTATAAACACCAGTGGCATGCCCAAAAGCCTCATCATAAGGGGGTTCGATACGATCCATCCTAGGGAGCCAGTAGCGATCCTTATACTTGTGCCCTGGGTCGACACCCTCCCATGGTATGATGCCTCAACAATATTTTAGGTCCACTTCTGCCTTCTATCCCTATGCCTTTGCTCGAATGAAGAAGAATCCTCTGACTCTAAGCTGGAATCCCTTTTACTCCATCTACGGCTCTTTTGAGTTATTTTATTCAGTAGCCTCAAGCTTTGCTGTATTGTTTGATTCATCTCCTGTTGAATAGCCTGGAATCTACCTACCATCTCCTTCATCATCCTTCCCATCTCTACTCTGCTTACAATGTCAATAGGAGTCTAGATCTCTGTTTGCTCCGATTAGTTTGCTTCATTCCCATATTCGAGATTCTGATACTCAACATCAACGGAAGTAGCTCTGGTTACTATAGTGTGTGTTTCCTTCCTTGGTGGGGCCATGGTAGAAATTTTCTAGTGGATTTTTTAAAACCTGAGTTGTAGAATTTAAGGTAAGGAAATTTGATCTATCTCTTAGATATATGAAATCCAACAATAGATGATGGATGGGCATGAGAATCTCTTGATCTTGTCTATACTTGATTCCTAGACCCTAAGATCGTCTCTCTAGGCTACTTGCCTTGATAATCGTCGGGTATAACTATAAAATCCCCTATCTTGAAGTTCGAAATTAAGCACTACACATGTTGCAGTCATGTATAATATTAATTTTCAATGACAAAACGCGGTCATATTAATGATATCCATACTATCAGAGCACAAGAATATCATAACATTAAAATTTCCCATTTCATTTCAAAGTCATTATTTTATATTCAGTGCATAATCCCAAACGTTGCCTAGGTTCATATAAAACATAATTATTATAACATACTCAAAGAGCGATATATGAAGTGCCCCTTTGGTCGATCAAAATTACTAAATAGACAGATACAACTTCTACCAATACATACATACAACAAAATGTCAAGGCACAGCGGAAATAATAATAGGTAGTCTCCTAAATAGCTAGCTCTACCTCTTGTAGGTCTTCGAAAGCTTTATTCTCCAAACCTACTAAACCTATAAACCCTTACTCTCAACCTACTTGATTTAAATTTTTAGCACTAAAGAATTTAAGGGGAAAATGTAAAATTTGAGTTAGACAAAAAACCTGGTGTGAATAATAGTATGCCATCTCCGTTAATGATATCTAGTGAGATCATGTCGCTGAGCGGAAAGGGTTTTTCCCTTTCTAGTATCCTTCAAAAATATGTCTTTTGGAAATCATAGTCCTACAACCAAACTAGTTAAATATGACGATATAACAATAATAAGTATGTATGCAACCTGGGTAATCTTAACTATCCATCAAAGTAGTGGACTATCCATCCTAATGTTTAGTTTTCATAGAGTAAATACCAACTACATGGATGACTTGGGCCTACTAGATATATCAACATTTCTAACAATCATGTTAGAAGAAAACTGAACGGTCAGTCGAAACTTACTATTCCTATGGTCAACTGAACCTAATGGTTTTATGGGCTCACTAATAACCTAACTCATATTTATATATTCCTTTTTTTTACGTACACCTACTTTTAGTTTTACCCGTGACACAGCCCTACACACTTGAATTTTGGACTAATATCAGCTAGGAGCTAAAAATTGAAGTATATCGTGCTACCCAACACCAGTCCTATCTGGTTTTCTAATCTCTAAGTCAATTTTTATCCTATCACAATCTATCCAAAAGTTATAAGAACAATAATTTCATCAGTAAAATTTTGGGCTAAATACCATATTTATTTCCTTGAAAACATACTTCTTACAAATGATTTACCCCTTGAAATCTTACTTTTAAAACAAGGAAAATATTGGCCCTCTACTTTACTTAGAATATTTATGCCCTGATATATGCTTCCATAATACCATATTGATGAAGTTCGAAGTCAGTTGAGGTCATCGCCTCTCAAAACCATAGGCCATAAGGCCAAAACAATATAAAACCTTCATATTGATAAAAGTGGCAAAGGTATAATTGAAGTTGGGTTTTCGTCATTCTCTAAAATAAGTCAATACCTTTAATTTTTAAAACACTAGGCCATAAGGCCAAATACATCCACTTCACACTTCTTATAGTGTCAATGTCGAAGAGCATTTTTATAGTTCAAAGGCTTTAAGAGAATAGGGTTCGTGTCATTACTATCAGCATCATTGCCTCATAGAAAATAGCGACCTCATTGGTGCTGAAGTCATTAGGGGCAGCATCAATGTCGTCTTCGAAACAGTTAAAAGGATTAAAGTCGAAGTCATAAAAACATGGCATCATATACTACTGGCATTATGCCTATAGGGTCAGAATGGTCTCTTAGAAAGTATAGTTTTGAAGTCGTACTAAAATAGGCGGCGTCGTTATTACCACTATCAGTTTCTTCGATAGCATTGGGTTGGTGACACTATTGAAAACATGCGGCATTAGGCCATTTTATATAAAATGCGGCCCTTAAGCCATGCGGCAAGAACCCTGTCAAAGACCGCAATACCGACATCATTGTTATAAACTTCGCTTCTACCACACCAATCCACTCCATATCAATTGAGTATTAATGTCACAAGTATCTCCTGTGACTGATTTTGGAGAGCATAGGTGTGGAGAGATGAAATGCGACATTATGCCTTCGGCATGGCAAAGCCATAAACAACATTAAAATTGAATTTTGACTATTAAAAGTATATTCTTTTTCCCCAACTCCCTTTATTTGTCCAAATCTAATCGGACAAGTTTTCTTTATCAAACCCTTTACCAGAAATCTAAACTAGAGCAGATTTATCAATTTCAAAAACATTTCCAAACCCTTAATATTATATTAATATAGTAATTAAACCCTTCTAACTTAATAATTTAATAACCCTTAATAAACACTTAGAGAAAATCCCTAATAATAATAATAATAAATTGAATTTTATATATCTTTACCACATGAAAGTTTTGGGGACAAAAATGGTAATTTAATTACTTTTAATAACTAAACATAAAATAAACAATATTCTAGATTTAGAAAAATCATACCTAATTCATACTTGCATGGTAAATTATGAAAATCGAAACCCACTTCTAAAATAATGTTTCTAACATCATGATAAAATTTCAAATCATTTGAGTGTCATATGATAGGTTTTCCAACTCAAACATATCACTAAATTTCATAATTAAATTGTGTAAATTCACCAAAAAGCATATAATCATTCAATCATCAAAAGCATAGCATAGTATCATTATAAGGTTCCAATTTTCCTTTAAAACCAAAAGCATTAATAAAACATGAAATGTACATATATTATTTAGCTTGAATTGATTAAGAAGGTAGAGATTTGTATTTGATTTGGTTTCCTTAGCTTTGATCATGTTTTCCTAGCTTGTCTTCTCTTCGAAATCTTTTTAACAATGGTCGGCCTAAACCCTTGTTTTATTTTCCTTTGTGAATGAGTGAAATGAGAGAGGGAATGAGAATATGGGTTTATGATATGGTAATGTTTTCTTTTTCCATTTTTCCCTCTTTACATCTTTTTTCCTATCATGGTTCTATTTAATCCCATTAGTTCATTAATTAAGGCTCAACCCTTACTAATTATCAAATCTCAATCTTCTTACCATGTTACGTTATCTTATTTAATTTATTTAATTAAATATCCAAAATAATGTTATCAAATTTAAGGGTGTTACAGAATCCATTCCTCAAAGAATGTTGTCCTCGAAATTAGGATAAAGCACACACATCAATCATAAAAGTATAAATGTAAAACATATCATCAAACAAGTCAGGATAAGTGTCCCTAAAGCTACTCTTCGATTCCCAAGTACAGTCTCTCTCATTGTCATTCCACTGAACTTTTGCAAATCCTAGTCCTGCAACCAAACTGGTAAAAATAACAATATAAAAATAAAAAAACAATAGGTATGCATTCAACCTGGGTTATCTTGATTATCCATCAAATCGACGGACAATCCGTCCTAATATTTACTTTTAATAGGGTAACAACCAACCTACATGGCTGACAGGGCCTACCAGATATACCAAAATTTTCATCTGGCTGTTAGAAGAAAAATGGATGGTTTGTCCAAATATACTTATCCTAGCGTTTACCTGACTATTTGTCAATCTTATAGTTTTGCTAGGCTTACATGAACCTAAAGGTTTTGCAGCCCAACCTATAACCAATCTTATCTTTATGTATTCCTTTCTGTGCGTAAACTTACATTTAGTATTACCCGTGACATAGCCCTACGCACTAGAATTTTGGACTAATATGAACTAGGGGTTAATAGCTGTAGTATAGGGCGTGACCCTAGACCACTCCCATCTAGTTTTCAAATCTCTGAGTCAGTTTTATCATATCACAATCTATCCAAAAGTGATATGGACAGTAATCTCTTTGGTAAAATTATGCGCTAAATTCCCTTATTATTTCCTTCAAGACACTTTTTCTCATAAATGGTTTAACCCTTGAAATCATATTTAAAGCAAGGAAAATTGTAGTCCTTCATTTTATCTAAATAATTATACCATAATATATATGCTTTACAAAACCATATCGAAGAAGTTCGAAGTCATTTAAGGTCATCGCCTCTCAAAAACATAGGGCATATGGCTAAAACAATATTGTAACACCCACGTTAAATTACAATTATATATGCAAATAATTTAATTAATTTGTATACGTTTGAAATTTTAAAACAAAGAAATGTTTGTAAATAGGGAAACTAATTAATATTATTTGGAATACATATATATTTGTGTAACAAATAAATTAGACAGAGAAATTATATAGAATCAATTAATAGGGAAGACTAATTGACGGTGTTTGTCTAAAAGGGAAATTGATACTCAATTAATTAGTAGAGGTGATTAGTTGACAGGAACTGACAATAAAGGGAACATATATTGTAGCAACTAATTGATTTGATTAGAAACAAATATATTACTGCAGGAGAATAAAATGGGGGAAGATTAATTTATGCAAGTAATTAGTTATCGATTAATAAACATGGAGACTTATGGTAACATGTATAATTAAGATTGTGACTCAAAATTCAAATATAGAATATATGCATGCAATAATTATGGGAATAAAATAAATTAATATGCATATATGCGATGAATTAATATGGTGTTGATTGGCATATTAATTTGGTACGAAATCATAGTACAGGCAGGGATTAATTGGATAGTAAATTAATTCTAGGTATATATGAAATCTATTAATTAGGTGATTAATGGGAGAATCTTATTTAAAAGAAACGTCACATTTAAAAATATATGTTTCCATAGATTACGAGAAAGAAGGGGAAAATGATTAATGAAAAGATTGTTGGAGAATCAATTTGAAATAAAAACAAATGCAGAAGAAAACATATTAATTTAATGTCCATAGACTAAGTGTACGCTTTATATTTTAAGGTTTTATATCTAATGCTTACCACTGATTTGAACCATTATGAATATAGGTGCAGAGCCTCATTTTTATTCTCATTATTTTTCTCTTGTCTATAGAAGCTCTGCAATTTTTCTATCTCTTCTACACTTTCTTAATAACAAAATTTTAGATCTAATTCACACAAATTTAGATCTAAATAGAAAGAGAATGAATTAATTAGGGAATTAGGAATTGGTTCAAATCAGAAGGCTATCCAAAGGTAAAATCCTAGATCTGATTTCTATTTGCTATTTCTAATCCAAATCTTTTCCTTTTCTCTTTCAAATATTATAGATCTGTAAATATATCATTTGTAATTCCAAATAGGGATTGCAAGAGAGGTGAATATAGATGTTAGGGATAGATCTGAAATAAAAAAAGGGAGATTTGGAAAGCTAGCAATGTAAGTGGATTTATTTATATATCTTTTATGTTTGAGATATATTATCGTTAAATTCCTGTTTATATAATGTTATTCAATAATTAATCCTATTGATTAGGTTATGCTGAACTATAAGGAATTTAAGTTTATTTGCAGTATTAGTATTTATTTACATCAGTTTCTACGTTTCGGATTTCTATACAAGCATCATTCTTCTTCTATTTTCTCCTCTTTCTTCGCGTATGGATTAGAATAGATTGAACTTGAATATGGGTTAAATAGCTAAGAATACTGAAATGAAGGAAATAAGATGTAAAGTAATAAATGTTTGAGGAATGGAATTACTGTAATGAATTATGTTAAAATGAGAAAAGTTAATTGATCTAATAACTGGATTTGGGAGTAACTAAAGGGTAAATTGGTTGGTTTAGAAAATATGATACATTTCTATAATAATATTTAAAAGACAACAACGAACATAATTGCTAGAACAAAAGAAAGAAAAAGAGAATTAGTGTAGAATAGAGAAACGCTGTATTTTACACTATTCCAAAATAGTAAAAGAAATATCTAGTAGTTACAGATTATTATTTATAGTATTATTTAATATTAAAATATGGAAAGATTTTTAAATATAGTTTTCATAACCAACCAAATAAAATAGAATTACTTCCAAGAATAGAAGATTATAACGCAAAGTGTGACATGAATTAAGTAAATTATTAGATAAGAACTTGAAGCTGTAAGCGATAATGAACCTAGGTCTGTATTCACTGCACAGACCATTTAAGAAGATAGGTATTATGATAAGTGAATTATATAATATAATAGAATAAAAGAATATTCTATATCATAATAAAAGAAGGCTATTAGAACAGAAAAGAAATGCTGGAATTATGTACAGACTATAAAAGAAGTGAAAACGACAACTACAGGTAGAATTATAACATAGGTTATACATAAGTCGAAAAAGCTTATTTTGAGACTTTGAATAATTTAATGAGCAATAATAATGGTATATTTTTATTTAAATAATTTATATTGAGTCAATAAGCAAATAAAGCAGGAATGATAAAAGAGGCTTATTTTAATGAACTCAAGATTTATATTAAGTTAATTAAGCAAGATAATGAATATGGCTCATGCAAACAGCATTCCCTATTAAATAAATGGAATTCTCACAATAGATAAAGGTGAGACAAGGGAAAGAACATGCTAATTAGGATAAATAAGTAGCCAACAGAATAAGAAAGTAAACTAAATGCAAGTTAAAAGATTAGACTTAGGATCTAATAAAAGAATTGAGATGCGTTTGGAGCGGCCCAAAGGATGAAGCGCCTAACGTAGCAGTTCATCATAGATTTCAACAAAGGAGAAGCACGTCCAACTTAGTTATTTTGGGCTAGAAGAAATTACGAGACTTCAACGGGACATGAGGATACTCTACGATGGCCCTCTGGGTAGGCCTAACGAATCTGTATCCCAGAGGCAGGTTTATAGGTGTTCCATCAAGAGAGCATGCCTTGACTGCATTTGCATTGTAGGCCTAACGAAGCAGACCTTTGTAGGCAGTCAGAAGGGCTTGGTGTTCAGAGTAGGATATTCATATGTCCGGTACTTATAAGTAAGTTTAAGGATAGTCGCATGCCGATATCATCCAGCATCAAGACCAAGAGCGATTTTGGGAAAAGACTAGAGTTAAACCAACAGTCCAATGATTCTTTCACTATCGAGACATTGGATGAGGGGAACCGCCAATTGGATGTTAGATTATTTGCAGTAGGGCATGGCCACTCAACTCTTTAGAGGTCTTTTTATTAGTTGAGGGGTGACTGCGTGGGGCCATAGCCACGATGAGAAAAGAGACATATCAACTAGAATATATGTATTGTAGGCCTAACAAAGCAGTCCTTTATAGATACAGAAATCCCCAACTGATTTCATACAAGGTAGACCTTGTTGGCAGGATTCAGATAGTAGAAAGAACGATTACGTAGTCCTCAATGTGCGCACTGAGTGGTAAATTATGGATGTCTGAGCATTGGCATAGACTAGTGCGGACGTGATTTACGTTTTCATAGTAAGTAGTGGAGCATCTATATTGTAGGCCTTATGAAGCAGTCCTTTACAGATGTAGCTACGGAACGCTCGTGGAGCAAGACGATGGAGTATCTATATTGTAGGCCTTACGAAGCAGTCCTTTAAAGATATAGCTACGGAGCAAGATGATGGAGCATCTGTATTGTAGGCCTTAGTAAGCAGTCCTTTGCAGATATAGCTAAGGAGTAAGACAATGGAGCATCTGTATTGTAGGCCTTACGAAGCAGTCCTTTACAAATATAGTTACGGAACACTCACGAAGTAAGATGATGGCGCTCTTCTCGAAGAGGATACAGAAGGTACCATGGGTGGTACCTAGGACCAATATCGCCATTGGGCATATAGCTACATATATGTATATAATAGTATTAGGTTTTAATCTACTATGGAGTAGCTGGGCATGGTTCACGAACAGAGGCGAAAGTATTGTAACCTAGTGAACCTAATATAAGAGTAAATGGAAATAAAACGATATATGTAGAATTAAGCCTAGAAGTATATAATTTATTCATTCACCAGAACATTTAATCTGACCCCCTCCTCATAACATCCTACAGATTAGTTAGTTGGCAGAGACTTCTCAGCTTTATGAAACTTTCTTAGAAAGTGTTATCATTTAGGCGAGTATTTACTTACTATTATATTTTAGTCAATTCACCGTGAGATATTTAATTGAGCTCTGATATATTTGTCTTCGCCTATTTGCAGGATACTAAATTCCCAGTTTGGGTTTCACTGGGCTTGGATTTTAGCATTTTTGTGAAATTTTTGAACCCACCGGAATTCGGGTTGTTACAAATATAAAACCTTTATATTGATAAAAGCGTCAAGGGTGTAGCCGAAGTGGTCTTCGCTCTTCAAAAGCAATTAAACCTTTGACTTTCAAAACACATGACCATAAGGCCAAAAACATCACTTTGAAATTCTCATATTATCGAAGTCGAAGAGCATTTATATAGTTTAAAACCTTTTGATAGAATAGGTTCGAAGTCATTAATGTCGATGTCAATGCTTTAAAGAAAATAGCGACCTCAATAGAGCTGAAGTTACTGAGAGTAGCATCCTTGCCCTCTTTGAAACAGTTGAAATAATTAAAGTAGAAGAAATAAAATGTGGCATCATATACTGCCTATAAGATAAGTGGCCTCATTAGTGCCGAAATAGTCATATCGAAAATATGGGGTCGAAGACATTATAAAACATACGACATAAACAAGTACGGCATCAACCTCTTCGAAGACCATGATGGCGACAACGTCATTACTTGGCTTCCACTTTGACCAAATCAATACACTCCACGTCAATCGAAGTGACATCTAATGCGTTGATCCTGGACAATGTCAAAGTCTATTGGGACGGAGCGCTATGTGTGGCATCATGACCTTCGAAGTGGCGTTACCGTAAATAAGGAGAAAATTAAAAGTAATTGTTTTTCACCCAACCCCAATTATTTGCCAAATTCTTATTGGAAAACACTTTCTTCACCGATAACTTTTCCAGAACTTCCAAGGAGTATATTTTATTGTTTTGAAAGTACCTAGCAAACTATGTAAGTTATAACAATATCTTAATAACTAATCGATCCTTTCTAGCTTAAATAATTAATGATAATTCAAAAACTATCAGGGAAAATCCCCAAAAATAAAATTAACTGTGTTTTCCATTATATAAAAATTTAGAAGCCAGAAACTTTATTTTTTATTTCAATAATTAAAACTCGAAACAACCCATTTTCTACATTTAGAAAATTCATGGACAATTAGCTTTGCTTAAACAATTTTGAAATTAAAAACCTACTTCTAAATAATGTACCTAAAATCGTACTAAAATTTCAAGTCATTTTGGTGTCATATGATAGGTTTTCAAACTCTAACATATCACTAAATTTCATGAATAATTTCTATGAACTCACCAAAAAGCATATAAACCTTCAAACTATCATAGTATGGCATAATATCATCAAAACATTTCATATTTTATACTTAAAACTGGAAATAACAATCAAAAATTGAGATGCATCTATTATTCACCTTGTATTGATTAAGAAGGTTGAGACTTGTAGTTAGCTTGATTCCCCTAAGCTTTTACTTGTTTCTTTAGCTTATCTTCTCTTGGTTTCTTTCTAGCAATGGCCAACCTTGGTTTCCTTTATTTTGTGAAAGTGCAAATGAAGTAAAGGAGAAGAAATGTAAGGTTATATGTTTAGGAGATTCATGCTTTTCCAAATTTTCCCTTATCATAATTTCCTCCATTTGATTGATATCCTCATTATTTTTAGTTGTTCGTTCATCAAGGTAGGACCCCTTAGTATTTATCAATTCTTGGTCCCCCTTAGCCGTTTACATTATTTTATTATATTTATCCAATTAATTATTCGAAATAATGTTAATTAAAATTAGGTTTGTTACAGACTTCCCTCCTTCAAGAATTTCTTCCTTGAAATTACAATAGAGTACGTGCATCAAACTTAAAAGCATAGATGTTAAACATTCCATCAAACAAGTCAGGATAATTGTCCTTAATCATGCTCTCCATTTTCCAAGTACAGTGTCTCTTATTGTCACTCCACTGGAATTTTACTAATTTGACTTCTTGTTCCTTAGCGTTTCTCATCCTTAGCCACAATACGAACTGTTTGTCTAACTATAGTCATGTCTGACTCCATTACTGAATCTTCCAATGCAGTCGAAGTGATAGTAATCAATGGATCTCGAACGCACTTCCTTAGATGAGAAATATGAAAAACATTGTGGACTTCTACCAAACTGTTTAACTTAATCCTATAAGCAAGTTTTTAGATCATTTCAATAATAGGAAATGGTCCAAAAAGTCTCGGTGCCAATTTCCTTGATTTCTCGAATCTCACTACACCTTTCATCGATGATACTTTGACGAAAACCTGATCTGCAATTGAGAACTCTAAGCTTTTTCACCTCTTATCTGCATAATTTTTTATCTAGATTAAGCTTCCTTCATTCTAGCCCAAATCAACTCAATCTTTTATGAAGCTTCTCTTACCATATCCGGTCCAAGAACTAATCTATCTCTGGTCTCTAACCAACATACGGGAGATTTACATGGCGCTTCATATAAAGCTTCAAATGGTGCTATCCCTATACTAGTCATATAAATATTGTTATACCAAAACTCAACTAGGTGTAGATGGTCTTCCCATGAGCCACCAAAATCTAGCACATAAGCTCTTAACAATCCTCCAAGATTTGTTAACTCTTTCCGTCTACCCATCGATCTATGGATGTTAAATGGTACTCATCTTGAGCTTGGTACCTAAAACCTCTTATAGAATCTTCCAGAATTCGTTAGTAAATAAAGAATCTCTATCGCTAACTATACTATAAGGAACTCCATGTAGTCTAACAATATTCTTCATAAATAACTTAGCTAAAACTGATGTCGTTCTTGTCAGCTCAATGGGTATAAAGTGCGCTCTCTTAGTTAACATGTCCACTATAACCCAGATACTTTCATTTTCTCTACCGGCCTTGGAAACCAGTTAATAAAATCTATGGATATCTAATTGCATTTCAAAAATGGTATATCTAAAGGTTGAAGCTACCCATCAAGCTTTTGATGTTCGTTTCACTTGCTGTCAATTCATGCACTACTTTACTCGTAAGCCTACATCCCTTTTCATATATTCCCAGAAGAATATTCTTCTCATGTCTTGATACATCTTCGTTCCCCCCAGATGAATGGTGAACTTCGATCGATGACATTCCATAAGAACTTCTTTCCTTAGGTCACCAACCTTCAAGTCCAGCCTTTCACTTGCTGTCGATCAATTTGATGGTATTCCCCAAAGACTTTCACTTGCTGTCCATTCTAGTCAATATAAAATCCTTCAAGTCTTCAATCCCAGCTCCACCTTTTAATCATCTAGTTCTTTCAGCTTGTAATGGATCATCTCTTTTCTTAGAAGCGATTTCGTCGACCAATACTAGTCGAACTTCTAAATAAGATAACATTGCAGTATTCTGACTAGAATTGGCAGTCGATCATAACTGCACTCTACAAGTAGTTAAAGCTTCCAAATCTTTCCATTCAACCAACATAGCCAACACCACATTCTTATGTTTCCTACTAAATGCGTCTACCACATTGTTTCCTTTCCCTAATGTGTACTCAATTCCAAAATCATAAGCAGCTAAAAACTCTAACCATCTCCACTATCTCATATTTAACTCCTTCTGAGAGAATAAGTACCTTAAAGACTTGTGATCCATATACAACTCGATATCATTCTTCCAAGAGGTAATGTCTCTATACCTTCGAAGAAAATATTACAACAGCTAACTCTAAGTCATGAGTCAAATATCTAATTTCGTGCGGTCTGAGCTGTCATGAAGCATATGCAATTACTTTCCCCTTTGCATCAACACAGCCCTAGGCCTGTTCCACATGCAACAATATACACCACGAAATCTTGAATTTCATCCGGAACAGCTAACTCAGGCGCGTTGGTGAATAAAAGTTTCAAAATCTAGAATGCATCCTCACATTTATCAGTTCAAACATACTTCACGTCCTTCCTTGTTAGCTTAATCATCAGTGCTGCTATATGAGAGAAATCCTTAATGAATCTCCGGTAGTAGCCAGCTAATCCAAGAAAACACTTTATCGGGATCACCATCTCTGGTATCTTTTGGTTATTTATAGCTTTAGTTTTTGATGGATCTATGGATAACCCATTTTCTGAGACTACATGACTGAGGAACTGCATTTCTTTCTTCCAAAAGTGACATTTTGAAAACTTTTCTTTCAGTTGATGTTGTCTCAATGTCTCTAGCACTATTTTAAGATGAGTATAATTGGTCTCTTTCATTCTTAGAATATATCAAAATGTCATCTATAAACACTAACATAAATCTATCCAAATGCTCTCGGAAGAACCGATTCATCAAATCCATAAAGTAAGCAGGCGCATTGGTTAATCTAAAGGGCATGACTAGCCGTTCATATGAACCATATCTTGTTCGAAACGCTGTAAATGGAATACCGTTCTCTACCACTGTCAATTGACGGAACTCTCTTTACAAATCCAATTGAAAAGATACTCTAGTTCCACTCAACTAATCAAACAAATCATCTATTCTCGGCAACGGAATTCTCTATTGTCTTCATTCAACTTACGATAATCAACAGACATCCTCAATGACGCATCCGGATTCTTCACCAACACTACGACTGCTTCCCAAGGCGAACTGCTTGGTCTAACAAACTCTTCCCTTCTAAGTCCACTAGCTTTAACTCCTTCATCACGGTAGATGTCATCCTGTTAGATAGTCTACTTACGGATTTAGCTCCGGGTACAAGATATATTTGAAACTCAATAGCTTGTTTCAACGGTAGTCCTGGAACAGGCTCAAAGACATCTGCAAATTCTCTTACTACAAAAACTCACCTTCCTCCTCCATTACACCCAACATAGCACAAACATCAAAAATTCGGGTTTTTTTACTGAGTATATAATTCTGTAAGTATTATAAGGGTGTCTACGTGATATTTTTCTATCATGGCAAAATATCCTTGCATCGTTTTACTTGACTAGTCCATACTCAAAATATTCCCAAAGCATATGAAATAAAACATATGCAAACTGCAAGAAAATATACGACCTAATAATGTAAACTCTAAATGATCGCATCTCATCCCTAAAGGTGTATGTCCTCTTATCGGATTCGCAACCCTTAAGGAAGTAACTAGGTATGAGGATTATAGGATAAGCTTATCTACAAAACATCAAGATATAAAGAACATGATGCACTGGAATCAAATAATGCTCTAATAGGTACACCATGAATCAAAAGTGTACCTTCCATCATAGCTTTCCCTTTCTCCTTGGCTATTGGTATCAAGGTAGCTGGTTCCAATGCAAACACATTTCCCTTCTTAGCTTTAGCTGATTCCTTGCATTAGTTCTTATGATGACGAATCTGATCGCAGTTGAAAACTTAATATTATTCCCTCCAATAAACGTCATTTCATCTCCTGAACAACACTCGTTCGCAAAATCTTCTTTCTTGTCACACTTGTAGCACACAACATTTGCATTTTTTCTTTCCTGCTCTGTCCATCTGAGCTCCTTTCGTATGAAATAACTTCCTTGTAACATCCTCTGTCTAGAGGCCCAAAACTAAGCGATACAGATGCTGCAGTCATCTATAGTATTAGCTTCCAGCGACTAAACACGGCTATGTTAAATGTATCTATATATCAGAAGCACTTGAATATGAAACAAATCATCGATTTCAAAACAACTTTTCTTCATTACATTTAAAATAGATGTTCCATATTCTTAATACATAATACTAATAAGTTCCCAGGCATAGATAAAATATACTTAATACAAAATATGCCAAGAGTGGTATATGAAGCAATCCTCTTGGATGATCAAAGTCATAGAATCATAATAGACTTAATACAAAACACATCATAAATAAATCAAAACATAAAACAAAAACTGCAGCTCCTAAATAGCTATATGTTTGCCTCCTACAAGCCTCCGATAGCTTTATTCGTCATCCTACTAAACCTGAAAAAGACCGTAACCTCTCAGCCTACTCAAATTAATTTTAAGCACCCGAGAGTTTAAGGAAAAAACTTAAACTTTGAGTCAGACATAAAGCGTGGTATGAACAATATTATACATCCCTGTTTTATATGTTATGTGAGACCACGCCGCTTAGCAGAACGGGTTTTCCTTCACTAGCATCTTTTTAAATTATATCTTAGCAAAACCTTTTCCCTGCACCAAAACTGGTTAAATACTGTAAAGCATCATTATGTAAACATACATAAGTATCAGATAATAATGAACTATCTGTTCAAACGCATAAGTTTTGTTTGGATAACTTTCAACATTTGGCTGACTCGGGCCTACCAGACCATATAATCAAAATTAATCTAACACATGTTAGTTATTCTTCTTCTGTACGGTCTACCTTAACTATTTTTAAATACTTCACTTCTAGACGGTCTGTCACTAACTATCTGTTAAATACTTCGAATTTGGATGGTCTGTCCCTAACTTAATCATCTCCCAGGTCTTTATGATCCTAATGGTGTTTCGGGCTCGCCAATAACCTATCTATATACAAGCATATATTTCCTTCGGTGTGTAATCATAATTTTATTCTACCTATGACCAAGCCTTACACATTGGAATTTTGGACAGCAATTAGCTGGGGCTAATAGCTAATGTATAAGGAGCGACCCCATACTAGTCCCATTTGGTTTTCTATTATTTGAGTCATTTTCACTTAAGGATCCCCTCCCATAATTTCCCACGAAAACATTTTCAAAATGATTTAAAACCTTTAATCAAACAAGGAAAATATATATTCTTTATGCTTTACTCAAAATCACATTACCATGTAATATATATATATATATATATATATATATATATATATCTTCTTTACTCAAACCTTAGTTGATGAAAACATTTAAATATTTGAAAGTTCTCCTTTCTAAATCTTTGAAAGTACATCTTTCCAAAACCAGGTGTAAACCTTTTAATTGTCTAGGCCAATATGCCAAAACCTTACCTTTCAAAACCATTCATCAAACCTTTCAAAACCATTGAAAAGCAAACCTTTCTAAAGCAATGAAACTTTGGACATCCTTCTTTAAAATTCACTTTAAAACATTGCCTTAGAAAAACATTGGAAAACCTTCCATCTCTAATCTTTCGAAACCATTGAACTAAAACCTTTCGAAGTCATTCGATAAACAAACCTTTCAAAATCATTGAACTAAAACCTTTCGAAGTCATTCGATAAACACACCATTCGAAATCATTGAACTAAAACCTTTCGATGTCATTTGATAAACAAACCTTTTGAAATCAATGAACTAAAACCTTTCCAAGTCATTCGATAAACAAACCTTTCAAAATCATTGAATAGGCAGCTTTTCGAAGGCTTACTGGGTTCAATTTATAACAAGTGGAAAATCTACTTTTAAAACCTTTTGACTTCATTGGAAGCAACCTTTCAGCTTTTTCAAAAGCTCTGCTTTGAAAGTTTTACTTAACTTTTAAACAATAGGCTTCAGCCATTAAAATAACTCCTTCAGACGCTGGAGTTATACTTCAATTAGAAAAACAAAGATAAGTTAGCTAATTCGAAAGCTTTCTTTCGAAAGCATGGAGAAGCGGCTATTTTAAAACAAGTAAACCTTTCGACTTTGTTGGAAGGTTTAAAAACAAAACAATAACAATGAGGTAGTAACCTTTCTACTTTGTCGAAAGGTTTTAAATACCTTTATTTAAAATACTTGACCAGGCCGAAAGCAACTAAGTCGAAAGCCCCTTTCGAATGCAAGTAGGTGAAAACTTTTGGTTTATAAGACAAACATACCCCAACCTCTTTGGCCATCAACCTTACGACTAAGAACCCTTCGACCTTGTCCAATTGACTACGTGCCAAGTAATTGGATACCATATGCATTGGTTTAACCTGTCGAAAGCTATGAACCTCTCGACCTTGTCGAAAGGTCTGGGTCGGACGGTTTAATGCCGTAAAAGACTGAAACATGCTAAAAGTATGACTTCTTTGTTTTTTACTTAAAAATGATAACTTTTCAATACCTTTGTTTGTCAAATTCTTATTGGTTAACCAATATTTTTCACAAAAGTGCTGCCACTATTTTTAGAATTAAATAATCATTTTATTTTATAAAATGCCCCTTCTCCTTAATTAAATATATAAAACATTTAAGTCTCATACATTAAATAATTTTATATATTCATCAAAACACTTAGCAAAAATCTAGAAAAATCCCAAAAATCTATTTTAATATGTTTTCCAACATATAAAAATTTCAAACCCAAATAATAATTATTTTAGTCGTAAATAATTTATAACCCAATAAACCATTTTCTTCACTAGAAAATTAATACAAAATCCACATAAATTCAGAAAATTATGAAAATTGAAACCCACTTCTAAAATATCATTTCTGACCTATATTTATATTTTTAAGGCATTTGGATGTCGTTTAATAGGGTTTTTATGTCAAACATATTATAAAAACTAACATGAACATATATAATTCGTCAACATGCATGTATATAACTTTAATCATAAAAACATAGCTTAAACTTGCTAAATCATTTCGGATCTAATCTTAAAATCAAAAAATATAAGAAAATGGGATGAAGTAATTATTCACCTTAGCTTTGAAATTAAAAGATGTGAGATTTGATGTTGAATTAATTGATTATCTTCCTTCTCTTGAATCCTAGCTTTATCTTTCTCTTAAGAACAATAATGGTGGCTGACCTTGGTAAAATTTTAGTTTTAATGAAAATGAAATAAACGTGGGTTCCATTTTCTAAGGGTTTAGGGTATAAGCCTTTCCTATTTCTCATATTGCCCTTACTCATTCCTAACACATTAGTTCAAATTGTTTAATTGATTTATAATTAACATGGCACGACTACCCTTAATTTAATCAAGTCTCAACCCATTAATCTTCACATTTTTTATTTAATTTACCTAATCAATTATTCTAAATAATGTTATTAAAATATGGGGTGTTACGGACTCCCCACCTTCAAGAATTTCGTCCTTGAAATTAAGACAAGGTACACAACAAAACAATCAAAGGCAAAATGCACCATCAAACAACTCTAGATAAGCATCTCGAACTCTGCTCTTAGTCTTCCAAGTACAGTCTCTAACATCGTCACTCCACTGAACCTTTACTAACCCGACTTTCTTGTTCCCCAACTTCTTCTCATCTCTAGCCATAATCTAAGTCGGCATTCTAACTATAGTCAAACCAGCTCTACAACTAAATCTTCTAATACTGTGGGTGCTATGGTAATCTCCGGGTCTCTAAAACACTGCCTAAGATGAGAAACATGGAATACATCATGGGCTCTAGCCAAACAGCTCGGTAACTCTACTCTATAAGCGAGTTTTTCGATCCTCCCAACAATACGGAAGGGTCCAACAAATCTAGGTGCTAACTTTCCTGACTTCCCAAATCTAGTTACAGCTTTCATTGGTGAAACCTTAATAAATATAGAGAATTCCAAATATTTCCTTCTTCTATCAGCATAACTTTTCTGCCTAGATTGAGCTCCTTTCATCCTAGCTCGAATCAACTCAATCTTCTCTGCGTCTTCTTTCACCAAATTCGGACCAAGAACCAACTTATCCCCGGTCTCTAACTAACATACGGGAGATTTGCATGGCCTTCCATACAAAGCTTCAAACGGTGCCATCCCAATACTAATCTGATAACTATTATTATACGAGAACTTGACTAAATGAAGGTGATGCTCCCATAATTCCTCGAAATCCAATACATAAGCTCTTAACAAATCCTCCAAGACTTTGTTTACTCTTTTCGTTTGCCCATGAGTCTATGGATGGTAAGTGGTACTCATATTGAGCTTGGTTCTTAATGCTTCTTGTAGATTCTTCCAGAAATCACTAGTAAATAAAGAATCTCTATCACTGATGATACTTTTAGGAATTCAATGTAGTCTAACTATATTCTTTATAAACAACTTCGCCAAAATAGGGGCCATCCTAGTTGACTTTACAGGAATGAAATGGGTACTCTTAGTCAGTCTATCTACAATGACCCATATGCTTTCATTTCCTCTACTAGATCTTGGCAACTCATCAATGAAATCCATAGAGATAGAATCTCACTTCCACAACGGAACTTCTAACGGTTGAAGCAATCCACTTGGCTTCTGGTGTTTAGCCTTTGCCTGTTGGCAATTCAAGCACTGCTTAACACATAAACCAATGTCCCGCTTCATACCTTCCTAGAAGTAACTTCTCTTCACATCTTGATACATCTTTCTGAACTTCCTTTGAACTTCGAACGATGACATTCATCCAAAACTTCCTTCATCATGTCTCCTACATTCGGAACACACAACCTTCCTTTCTTTCTCAACCACCCCTTCTGGTCAATACTGAAATCCATTAAGTCATCGCTCTATGTTCCTTCCCTTAACTTCCTCATCCGTTCAGCCAAAACTAGATCCTCCTCTTGTCTAGAAGCTATCTTCTCAACCATTACCGATCGAACTTCTAAGCAAGACAGTACAACACTTCCTACACTAGAACCTGCCTTAGATCTATACTGCACACTACAAGCTGATAGCGCTTCCAAATCTTTCCACTCAGTAATCATAGCAAATACTGCATTCTAATGTTTCCTGCTAAGTGCATCCGCCACCTTATTTCCTTTCTCGGGTGTGTGCTCAATTCCAAAATCATAAGCAACAATAAACTCCAACCACCTCTGCTGCCTCATGTTCAGCTCCTTCTGAGAGAACAGGTACTTTAACGACTTATGATCTGTATCAAGCTCAAATCGCTCTCCCAAAATATAATGCCTCCACACCTTCAAAGCAAATATAACGGCAGCTAACTCCAAATCATGCGCTGGATACCTAACTTCATGTGGTCTGAGCTGTCTAGAAGCATATGCAATCACTTTACCTCTTTGCATCAACATAGCTCCTAATCCAGTTTCACATGCATCAATATAAACAACCAAATCTCCATTCCCCTCTGAAATCATTAACATCAGTGCATGGGTTATTAAGTGTTTCAAGCTCTAGAAGCTTCGTCACGCTTATCAATCCATACAAAATTCACATCCTTTCACGTAAGCTTCGCCATCGGTGCAGCTATCCGTGAAAAATCCTTTATAAACCTTCGAGAATATCTAGCCAATCCAAGAAAACTCTTTATCTTGGTCACTGTCTGGGGTCTCTTCTAAATATTCTCCACCTCGATCTTAGTTGGATCTACAGACAACCATTTCTCTGAGACTACAAGACCAATAAAGTTCACTTCCTTCTCCGAAAAATGGCACTTCGGAAACTTAGCTTTCAACTGATGCTTCCTTAATGTCTCAAGCATAACTCTAAGATGAACTTCATGCTCCTTCTCATCCTTAGAGTATATTAGAATATTATCTTTGAAGACCAACACAAATCTATCCAAGTGCTCCCAGAAAATTCGCTTACTCGAATCTACAAAGAATGCTGGCACATTAGTTAGTTCGAATGGCATAACTAGCCATTCGTACGATCCATACCTTGTTCCAAATGCCGTCAAAGGAATATTATCCTTTGCCACTCTAAGCTGATGAATTCTTGTCACTAAATCCAACTGAGAAAATACCTTGGTTCCACTTAACTGATCGAACAAATCATCAATTCTCGACAATGGATATTGGTTCTTTATCGTCTTCTCATTCAACTTACGATAATCGATACATAGCCTTAGCGATCCGTCCGGTTTCTTAGCAAACACTGCGGCAGCTCCCCATAGCGAACTACTTGGTCGAATAAAATTCTTTCCTTCTAAATCCACTAACTGCAGCTTCAAATTTTACATCTCTGTGGGTGTCATCCTGCTTGGCGGCCTACTGACAGGTTTAGCTCTAGGCATTAAATCAATCCAAAACTCAATGACTCGTTTTGGTGGCAGTCCAACTACCGGCTCAAACACGTCAGCAAAATCTCTAACTACAAAGACTCGATGCAACTCATCCTCCAACTCCAAAATACCCAATAAAGCATTCACTTTCCAACTAAGGTTCCCTACGGTATAAACTATCTGATCGCTACAATCCGGGTGACTAAGTGATATTTTCCTATCAGGGAATAATATCCTAGCATCATATTTACTTAACCAATCCATCCCAAGGATAATCTCAAATCTCACAAAATCAAACACATGAAGAAAAAAATTCAAAAGTACAGCCTAGCAAATCAAATTCCAAATCATCACACCTCATCCCAAGTGTCGCATACCCTTCTATCGGATTTGTAACCCTTAAGGAAGTAACTAAGTATGAAGGCTCTAGGTTGGGCTTATCTACTAAACATCGAGAGAAAAAATGTGATGCACCGGTACCAAATAGAACGCTAACAGACATACCGTGAATCTATAGCGAGCCTCCTAGAATAGCCTTCCCTTTCTCATATACAACTGGCCTTGATGTTGCGGGCACCAATGCATAAACTTGCCCCTTCCTTCAGGCTCCTTGCATTGGTTCTTATAATGGCCGATCTGATCACAATTAAAACATAAGATGTTCTTCTTCCCAATCATTTCCTTGCTCCAATTTAGTGAACTTCCTAACCAATGCCGACTGCGCCATCACTGACAAAAACCTTTCTTGAAACCTTCTCCTAAACTCCACCCAAGTCGTGGTTTCCTCATCAACACCCACTACAACAGCATTCCACCAAAATAGAGCAACTCCGTGAAGATGTCTTGATGTTAATCTCCTATTCTGCTCATCATTCAATCCTAGATCAACAAAAATCCTCTCGCAATGCAACAGCCAGTTTTCAACCTCAATCGCATCTTTAATTCCAATGAACAGCTTCGCTCCAAGTCTGATATAGCCTTTGCTCAAGTTAGCATGCCGGTGACCATTGGAGCTTCCTGAACTCCACCTCCAATAGCATTTCCTCCGACAACTCCAACTGCAATTCAAGCTTGCATCATATTTATGAAAAACTAATACATGGCTCCCATGTCCACTTGGGGAACCCCATCACCAACACTTTCAGCTGGAGCCTAACCTAGACCTCTTCTACCATTTGGTTGGGAATTTCCATTAGTGGTGGTGATATCTCCTCTAAGATTAACTCTTCCTCTTCTTCCTTCCATATCTGTATTCAAGCTTCGTGAGATACAGATAAATAGCCTAACTAGATAGGAGTCTAGAGATATAGCATATACTTATATATAACAATCACAAGTATGTTACTATAGCGTTATCCCATACCCAATCTTAACTCTGATTACTAAGGATTATGATTTTATAAACCGTTTTTTAGTTCAAGTAATTCATAAACCATGCTCTGATACTAAGCAGTAACATCCCTTATCTCGAGGCCTAAAAATAAGCGCTAAAGATGTTGCAGTCATCTATAATATTAGCTACCGACAACTAAATGCGGCTAAGTTAATAGTATATATAATATCAGAAGCACTTGAATATGAAATAAATCACAGATTTCAAAACAAATTTTCTTCATCATTTAAAACAAATGTTTCATATTCTTAATACATAACCCCAATACGTTCCTGGGCATAGATAAAATATATTTAATACAAAATACGCTAAGAGCGTTATACGAAGATACCCCCTTGGATGATATGAGTCATAGAGTCATTTTAGACTTAATACAAAACACGATGGAAATCCATCAAAACATGAAACAAGAACTGCAACTCCTAAATAGCTATCTGTTTGCCTCTTACAAGCCTCGGTAGCTTTATTCGTCATCTTACTAAACCTAAAAAAACCTTAACTCCTCAGCCTAATAACTAATTTTGAGCACCCAAGAGTTTAAGGGCGGAACAAAAACTCCGAGCCAGACATAAAACCTAGTGTGAATAATACTATATGTTCTGGTTTTATATGTTAAGTGAGACCACGCCGCTTAGCAGAACAGGTTTCCCCTCACTAACATCCTTTTAAAATTTATCTTAGCAAAACCTTTTCCCTGCAGACAAAACTGGTTAAATACTATAAAGCATCATTATATAAACATACATAAATATCAGGTAATAACGAACTATCTGTTCAAACACATAAGTTTTGTTTGGATAACTTTTAACCTTTAGCTGACTCGGGCCAACTAGACAATATAATCAAAATCAATCAAACACATATTAGTTATTCTTCTTCTAGAGTTTCTACCCTCAGCCATCTGTTAAATACATCACTTGTGAACAATATGTCCTTAACTATCTGTTAAATATTCACTTTTAGATGGTTTGTCATTAACTTAATCATCTCCCAGGTCTTCCTTGTAACGTTTAGGATTTTCGACTTTCGAAAATCGACATTAATACGTCCACTGTATCAACTGCCGAGCAATCGAAGGCCGAAAAACCAAATTGTTAGGGTTAAAGAAGAAGAGGTAGAAGAAGAAAGAAAGAAGGAGCAACAGAAACAATATCAGAGTCTCACAATCGCAGCGGGACAACATATAATATATCAATAAATAATCTTTAAAACAAAGAATCATATCTGTTATTACATTACACCACATTACATTATCAGAGTTTACAACAACAAACAGTGGAAAAGAAATACTATATAGTAGTTGATACGCCATGCCATCCAGCTTGCTCCTGATCTCCACAGCAACTCCTGAATTCCAGAATATCATGATAACCTGACTCTGGACTTCCCGTGTGGAAAATGATGGGCACCCAGAGTTTAGGAAGGAAACAATAAACTCCAGGTCAGTCATGGGACTGGTGTGAGAACTTAAAACAGTTATTCTTTAAACAAACAAATAAAGAAATATTTTTATATACATCCGCAATGCTTTTAGAAAATGTAACTACCATAAGGCCTTCCGCACACACACACACAATGCAAACGCAGAATCAGAGGAGATTTCTCCTTATGATAGTCAAACATGTTTGATACGCAAATTTCTTTGATATTATTATTATAAGTGCGAAGTGTAGGAAAACATTTCAAAAGTATGATATAAATCGTAGCTAACATAGACATTCCGAACAATGCCTACTATAGCGACCATCTAAACAGTGGTGACCACCATAAGTAAAAGGCAGGTTCTACAACTAAAACCGTATAGGGCTCGTATTGTTTCTTTGGATTTCCAACAAATGGTCAGGCCAAGGAACTTCCTATTGCCACATGGGTACGCCTCTGGAAAGACGCCCCGAGAACCTAACCGGATCTCTGCCAACACAAGGTCGGGTGACCTCTAGGTAGGTAACAGCTGACACGAGTATGCCATCTCCCAGTCGTAACCGACCTAAATCCGGATTCACCAACAACAACAAAGAAATAAATTTGCAGCAACCACATAGGTTAAGTATTTGGGCTCCATACCATAATACCACCTCTATCCAGAAGGAAATGTACATACCCTATGGGGGCGCTATCCCCAAATAACCTTGCTGCATTCTTCCTGCTTTGACCATTTTCGGGGTGTGAGGTCCGACGAAGTCTTGTCCACAAAGCTACGCTTTTCATAAAAGCCATGCTTTGATCAACTAATGATCAGCAACACTCAGCTTGCCACGTTACCAAATTGGGAATATATCACTAGTAACCATCAACTACATAACCTCTGAGCTCGTACGTCTCAAAGAAGGGTGTTAAGCTAAGAGAATAAATTCTCCGCCACCAACAGAAATGTATTTGATAGAAACCAGCTTTACATCTCAAATTGTAACGTCAGACACACATCTATACAAGTCCGTTCCGGGATCGAACAGAACCGAAGGCACTTCCAAAGAAGCCCTTGCAAATCCGTATATTCACTAATCACGTCCGGAATTCCCATCACAAAGGGTGATAAAATCTCTATATCGGGGATCAGCCGATGCAGAGTCATTCGACGGTAATCCTTCCGTTTTTGAAAATATCCGGTCTTCAACACCGGTCTTCAAATGCTATCCATTACGACATATCACTATTCGGAATGGGATTTATGACCCAAAGGTCCTCTCCCGGCTAAACCGAATAACGAGCGCTTATTTTAAAATAAGTGTAGCATTCAAATTCAAGCAAATCACAACAAATACCCATTTAAAGGTAAATATTGATAGTCGGTTATTTAAATATCAAATAGATATGCACAACATCACCAGATTCCAAATAATTTCCAAATTATTTATTTTCCAAAAATATCTTTACAAGATATATTTTCCCATACTTCAACCATTTGAAAACAACTTTCAAATCATTTTTCACCTTTACCACTTTTGAACACAAATTTTCAAATCATTTTCCTTACGCGGAAACACTTTCAAATATTTATTCATTTTCATTTCAAAATGGCTCATTTAAACCAACTAAATAAACCCTTACCGATTTACTTCAACTTTACGCTCCAAATCCGTAAATTTATTTCCACACTTTAAAAATAAATCAATGTTTGTTTTTAAAATAATTTTCCCTTTCCTTTATAGATTCCATGGTGAATTCACATTTCCAAAATATCTATTAATATACGATTCTCAAATCGATTTGAAATATTCACTTTTGATTTATCTTTAAAAGATATAATCTCAAAACATTTCACTTCATATTGGAAAACATTTCCATACTTATTTAATAATAAGTAATTCACAAATACATTTAATTTCAACATTTGGAAAATATTCGATATACTTAAATCACAATTAAGTATATATTTTATTCTTTAAGGAAAACATTCTCTTAAACACATTCATTTGAGTCAAAACGAATGTTGCGTAAAACATCGTTACGACAACCCAAAATAACCAGTATAGGGATTCGAAATTAAGGTAGATATATAAATCTCAATACTATATAAAATATTTCCTTTCTAAAGTCATTTACTATAACAACAGTGTTATAGTCCACCATTCCCTTTTTATTTCTCGAAAACGTCTATTTCAACAATGAATGTTGAAATCTATGATTTCGATCCTTAACACATTTTAAAACAACTTCAAATCGTTTAAATTCTATTTAAAAGATCACTTCCTAAAACATTTCTTTGATATATTTTTCACTTGTTCAAAATCCTGAATATAAATCATTTACCAAATTCAACACTTCTACATATTTAATTAAAGGATTATCCACTGTCAAAAATAGTGGATATATCTCCTTTAATAAGCTTTCATATTTACTTATCAAATTCAATTGGTTTTGGATTTATAAAACAACGTTTATAAATTCACATTTATATATATTTTATAAAAACTTCAACTTATAAAATTCCTTAATTAACAAATTCTATTTATATCTCATTTAAATGCCAAAATCCAATTTATAAGTTAATTACTTATAAATCTTTTATTTTACAAAATCTATTCATTTTATAACTTTACAATTTATAAATCTATAATTTTCATTCACTTATGAAATCCATTTATACTTCATTTTAACATTTATAAAAACTCGTTTTATAATTCCAATATTTTTAATTTATAAATATCAATTTTTATAAATCTTTTATATAAACCATTTATAATAATTCAAAATCCCAATTTAAACCATTTTACAAGTTAATCAACTACTTATTTCAAAAATCACATTTCGGTTATAATTCACAAAAATCATAATTTTTATAAAATAAAAATTATAACGTTTATTTATTTAAAATGAATCAATTCCAAAATTCCAAAAAAAAAGTATACTTTCAAAAATCACTTGAAAATCCTTTTAAATTCGAAATCGTTACTTTAACATTTTTAAAACTCCAAAAATATAGGCCCAATGCTGCAACAACACCAATACATCAACCACGGCATCCAAACATCATATATCAATATGATAACAGAATATATCGCAGATATCTGTAAGTAAATCAATACTGTTGAGGAATCCAGTTGGATCCCTCCAACATGTTTCCCTGCATCCACAGATGTTAGCACAATACCAATCCGTTTCAAGACGGGATATCGCGGTACATGGGTTTATATAAAATATTATCCGCTATTATAAAGCGCAATAGGGTCTCATCCGCTATATAATGCGGGAAAATCAACTCCAAGGACATATATAATACTAATTCCACTTCAAGGTGGAATATCGCGGTATATGTGTTTAATAAATAACATCCGCTTAATATATGGCGTATAGGGTCTATTTCAATACAATAGATAACAATTTATCATTCAATCACACAATCAAGCAATTTTAAATCTAACTATTTAAAATTTAAATCGAAACAAATTCGATTGAGTGAGAAGTTATCACCTTGTTTTTAATAACAGTTGTAGCGTTTTGTTTCGATACCTAAAATTTACACTAGCTCCAATCAATCCCAATCCAGCTCCATCGCGTAGTGTTCGTCAATACGAAGCCAATGCAATTCTTTTCGTCTTTTTTCGACCTCATATGAAAAAGTTATGAAGTTACAAAGTTTATACGATTTTAAATATATAATAATTTACAACTTTATTATTATTATTATAACCTAGATTCAATCTCGGCCATCCATCCTAATGCCCTAGATCCAGGCCGCATGCATCTTTCTTCTTCCCCAGGTGAAAATCACGTACGTGAACCCAACGAGCTGCCTTCCTCTTCGAATTTTCGCACTCCAATCCAACATCTTCACGTTGATCAGGAACTTCCACACAACTGCCCTCGACGAGAGCTACCCACGGCCAGAGCATAGGCGAGCTCGGCCCCCCCTTTCACGTGAAAACACATGCACAACCCTAAACGAACGCGGCCAGATTGTGGCGTCCACGATGAACTCCAGGTGATCTCCGCCGTTGGATGTGAAGTACTCGGCGTGCTCTACGTTTTGCTAGTTGGGAGTTTCTGTTAATTTTTCACGGATTTGAAGAAAATGAGGGAGGAAGAGGAACAATTTTCGGCCATTAATATTGAAAGTGGCGGCTGAAGCTCCTAGGGTTAGGGTTTGTGTAAAATGTGAATTATGGTGGCGTTTTATAGAAAATTGCAAAACACTATTCATCCCGAAATTTTCCGAACTCCAAACGAAGCGTGCCGCTTGGCGTTTATAATGTTTTACCCCCATTCCGAACGCAATGGAATATATATCGGAGGCCAATTCGATCATATTTGAAAGATAGGTTTTTGAATCGACTATTTAAATTTAAAAATTCACTCAAACCGATTTCTACGCGTTTTAGCTTGCCTCGGACAAACCGTAAATCCGATGGACACGAAATTTAAAATCTTACAATAATTTGACATTACGGATCCAATGAAACTAGTTTCATCAAAATCCAAGACTTTTTGAAAAATGGCTATTTTTACTCGTCAATTAAATATTAAAATATTCAATTTCTACAGTTTGACTTTTAATTCGATTTTAAAAGTTCTATAACATCATTCTAACTCCAATATGATTTAATACAACTTTATAAATCATTTTTAATCACATTGAACCCAATTTTCAATTATTTCTGTAATTTCAAATATTAAATTATCGATTTAATTATCCAATTAAGTCTAGATATTCGAAATAAAATTTATTTGACTTACAAATTTTACTTGTTAATATTTAAAAATCAATTAAATATACAAATTTCCAATTACAGGAATTTTGGGTCGTTACAAACTTCCCCCCTTAAAAGAATTTCGTCCTCGAAATCTCCAAGTAAGAAAAATTCATAGAATCCATTAACTTTTCCAAACCATTTGTTCAAATTAGATTTCAAATTCACTTAAACATTTTAACTTTTCCAAAATCCATAGTTAAACTTGTTATAAAAACTTTACTAAGTTTTCAAATCATACTTAGTTATCTTTTCAGAACTAACTATATCGTTTAACTTTTCACTCCAAAATCAAAGTTATAGTTTTCAAAAATTTCCAATTTTCAAGAAAATATTCTAACGCCTTAAATTTTCGAAAAATTTCGCCATAACCTCCTTTGCGTGGCTCGATCCGAAAAAAGATGGCAATATATATATCACAAATATACATCTCATCAAAGTAATGAGGCATCCCGCAGGGAAAAAAGTGTAAAAGTACGATATGTAATCCGAGATATGTACTATATATATTATTAGCGAGCATATACGGCTAATATAGCGTGAAAGCGAGCTCCAAATGCGAAGCAAGCGCAATCCACACCTACTGAACACTCAACAATAATGGGAAACATGCATATATGAAAGTAATATCAATATACAACGTATACCAGTACAACAACTACATATGCCAATATAGCAAATGCAACAAAAGGCAACAAATCCAACCATTAAACAACTATCATCCAACAACAATTCCAATCATCAAATCAATATACATTCACTTCTCATTAATACTCAATGAATTGGTTTTTCATGTAATCACATTTCATTCATTAACATTAGACTTTACTAACATTCATTTATTCATTTTCAATTAGTTTATATTCACTAATCTACATTCAAGTTAGTTCACTTCCACATTCAAATCAAATTACAAAGCTTTCCATTTATCAATTTAATTTCATTAATACTTAATGAATTACATATAATTAACTAACATCATATAACAACCAAATCATAACCAAATTGTTAAATTCACATTCAATTTGGTTTAACACTTTTAATTTCCAATTGGTTTAATATCTAATTGAATTTTCTTTTAATTATTCAATTTTTTTTCAACTTCATTAGCTTCTAATGAATTAACACTCACGTTTTCACATTTAACAAGTTATACAACTTATTTAAACTTCAAAGTTATTCTATATAATCACTTCAGTTCAATTTCCATTTCGATAGCTCATCTAATCCAAATCAATTTATTTAACCTTCGTTTAGTTAAATTTCAAATCATATGTTTCATTATGCCAGTTCAAATTTATTTCAACTTTACCAAAGTAAAATCTTTATTATTTCATATTATAAGTCCAAAACTTGATTACTTATATTCAACAATTACAACTTGGATTTTAATTTTCAAATTTGTTTATCACAACAAAACTTCAATTTTCAATTTACTATGGTAACAAATCCATCACACAGAAACTTGAAAATGATACTGATGATGCTGCAGTCATCACCCTTATTATTTCCCAGCAATAGTAGTGAATTCAGTGCTTAATATTCTTTCAAAAAATCCTTTTACTTATAACTCACATTTATAAGTCTTTTTCTTATAGAATTTCACTATTCCACTTCACTTTCATAAGATTATTCCAAATTGATTTATCTTACTTAATAATATAACATCTTTAACTTTGAAAAACAACTATCAAAATAGACGGGATTCAAAACTTTCAAATTCATAGTCAAAATTCATTTTTATTTACAACTTATATTTATAAATATATTCATATGGTTTCACTTCTTATATATAAGATTATTTCACAATTGTAAATCACATTAATTGTAATTCCTTCTTAATAATTCATTTGCTTATACATTTTATTCTTTTAATTAACTTATATATGTTCTTACATTTTCAACAACCAAACAATCAATACTTATACACTTTAATAATTTCTGGAAAATTATTTCCTTATATATAAAATATAATCGAGGTAAAATTATTTCATTTACCCAATTTCAAATAATACAATGTCGGTTTATCTCGTTTAAGAGTTTAGAAACCCCTATCGATACAGTTAGCTAGACAGCATCAACCAGAATCTATAAACAATCAACCGATAAGTCAACACAATACAAAAACAATTTCATATCCACTAACAAATACGCGCTCATAACTATGATTACATTCACACTCATTCTAGAGTACTACTGACTCTATCTATAATGAGTAATTCCCAACAGAGCCAAGGTTGTCGCTTAACCAAATGCTCCGATACCAGATGCAACGTTTAGGATTTTTGACTTTCGAAAATCGACATTAATACGTCCACTGTATCAACTGCCGAGCAATCGAAGGCCGGAAAACTGAATTGTTAGGGTTAAAGAAGAAGAGGTAGAAGAAGAAAGAAAGAAGGAGCAACATAAACAATATTAGAATCTCACAATCGCAGCGGAACAACATATAATATATCAACGAATAATCTTTAAAACAAAGAATCATATCTGTTATTACATTACATCACATCACATTACATTATCAGAGTTTACAACAACAAACAGTGGAAAAGAAATACTATATACTAGTTGATACGCCATGCCATCCAGCTTGCTCCTGATCTCCATAGCAACTCCTGAATTCCAGAATATCTTGATAACCTGACTCTAAACCGCCCGTGTGGAAAATGATGGGCACCCAGAGTTTAGGAAGAAAACAATAAACTCCAGGTCAGTCGTGGGACTGGTGTGAGAACTTAAAATAGTTATTCTTTAAAAAAACAAACAAAGAAATATTTTTATATAGAATCGGAGGAGATTTCTCCTTATGATAGTCAAACATGCTTGATACGCAAATTTCTTTGATATTATTATTATAAGTGCAAAGTGTAGGAAAACATTTTGAAAGTATGATATAAATCTTAGCCAACATAGACATTCCGAATTATGCCTACTATAGCTACCATCTAAACAGTGGTGACCACCATAAGTAATTGGCAGGTTCTACAACTAAAACCGTACAGGGCTCGTATTGTTTCTTTGGATTTCCAACAAATGGTCAGGCCAAGGAACTTCCCATAGCCACATGGGTACGCCTCTGGAAAGACGCCCCGAGAACCTAACCGGATCTCTTCCAACACAAGGTCGGGTTACCTCTAGCTAGGTAACAACTGACACGAGTATGCCATCCCCCGGTCGTAACCGACCTAAATCCCGGGATTCACCAACAACCACAAAGAAATAAATTTGCAGCAACCACATAGGTTAAGTATTTGGGCTCCATACCATAATACCACCTCTATCGAGAAGAAAATGTACATACCCTATGGGGGAGCTACCCCTAAATAACCTCGCTGCATTCTTCCTGTTTTGACCATTTCCAGGGTGTGAGGTCCGACGAAGTCTCGTCCACAAAGCTACGCTTTTCATAAAAACCACGCTTTGATCAACTAATGATCAGCAGCACTCAGCATGCCACGTTACCAAATTGGGAATATATCACTAGTAAACATCAACTACATAACCTCTGAGCTCGTACGTCTCAGAGAAGGGTGTTAAGCTAAGAGAATAAATTCTCCGCCACCAACAGAAATGTATTTGATAGAAACCAGCTTTACATCTCAAATTGTAACGTCAGACACACATCTATACAAGTCCGTTCCGGGATCGAACGGAACCGAAGGCACTTTCAAAGAAGCCCTTGCAAATCTGGATATTCACTAATCACGTCCGGAATTCTCATCACAAAGGGTGATAGATACTCTATATCGAGGATCAGCCGATGCAGAGTCATTCGACGGTAATCCTTTCGTTTTCGAAAATACCGGTCTTCAACACCGGTCTTCAAATGCTATCCATTATGACATATCACTACTCGGAATGGGATTTATGACCCAAAGGTCCTCTCCCGGCTAAATCGAATAACGAGCGCTTATTTTAAAATAAGTGTAGCATTCAAATTCAAGCAAATCACAACAAATACCCATTTAAAGGTAAATATTGATAGTTGGTTATTTAACTATCAAATTGATATGCACAACATAACCAGATTCCAAATAATTTCCCAAATTATTTATTTTCTAAAAATATCTTTACAAGATATATTTTCCCATACTTCAACCATTTGAAAACAACTTTCAAATCATTTTTTACCTTTACCACTTTTGAACACAAATTTTCAAATCATTTTCCTTACACGGAAACACTTCCAAATATTTATTCACTTTCAATTCAAAATGGTTCATTTAAACCAACTAAATAAATCCTTACCGATTTACTTCAAATTTACGCTCCAAATCCGTAAATTTATTTCCACACTTCAAAAATAAATCAATGTTTTATTTTTAAAACAATTTTTCCTTTCCTTTATAGATTCCATGGTGAATTCACATTTCCAAAATATCTATTAATATACGATTCTCAAATCGATTTCAAATATTCACTTTCAATTTATCCTTAAAAGATATAATCTCAAAACATTTCACTTCATTTTCATACTTATTTAATA
Source organism: Allium cepa (assembly GCA_030765085.1). NCBI lineage: Eukaryota > Viridiplantae > Streptophyta > Magnoliopsida > Asparagales > Amaryllidaceae > Allium > Allium cepa. The sequence goes on from CM060932.1 coordinate 26,701,047, forward strand.
ATAAGTAATTCACAAATCTATTTATTTTCAACATTTGGAAAATATTCGATATACTTAAATCACAATTAAGTATATATTTTATTCTTTAAGGAAAACATTCTCTTAAACACATTCATTTGACTCAAAACGAATGTTGCGTAAAACATCGTTACGACAACCCAAAATCACTAGTATAGGGATTCGATATTAAGATAGATATATAAATCCCCATACTATATAAAACATTTCCTTTCAAAAATCATTTACTATAACAACAGTGTTATAGTCCACCATTCCCTTTTTATTTCTCGAAAATGTCTATTTCAATAATGAATGTTGAAATCTATGATTTCGATCCTTAACACGTTTTAAAACAACTTCAAATCGTTTAAATTCTATTTAAAAGATCACTTCCTAAAACATTTCTTTGATATATTATTCACATTTCAAAATCGTGAATATAAATCGTTTACCAAATTCAACACTTCTACATATTTAATTAAAGGATTATCCACTGTCAAAAATAGTGGATATATCTCCTTTAATAAGATTTCATATTTACTTATCAAATTCAATTGGTTTTGGATTTATAAAACAACGTTTATAAATTCACATTTATATATATTTTATAAAAACTTCAACTTATAAAATCCCTTAATTAACAAATTCTATTTATATCTCATTTAAATGCCAAAATCCAATTTATAAGTTAATTACTTATAAATATTTTATTTTACAAAATCTATTCATTTTATAACTTTACAATTTATAAATCTATAATTTTCATTCACTTATGAAATCCATTTATACTTCATTTTAACACTTATAAAAACTCGTTTTATAATTCCAATATTTTTAATTTATAAATATCAATTTTTAAAAATCTTTTATATAAACCGTTTATAATAATTCAAAAATCCTAATTTAAACCATTTTACAAATTAATCAACTACTTATTTCAAAAATCACATTTCGGTTATAATTCACAAATATCATAATTTTTATAACATAAAAATTATAACGTTTATTTATTTAAAATGAATCAATTCCAAAATTCCAAAAAAAAGTATACTTTCAAAAATCACTTGAAAATCCTTTTAAATTCGAAATCTTTACTTTAACATTTTTAAAACTCCAAAAATATAGTCCCAATGCTGCAACAGCACCAATACATCAACCACGGCATCCAAACATCATATATCAATATGATAACAGAACATATCGCATTTATCTGTAAGTAAATCAATACTGTTGAGGAATCCAGTTGGATCCCTCCAACATATTTCCCTGCATCCGCAGATGTTAGCACAATACCAATCCCGTTTCAAGACGGGATATCGCGGTACATGGGTTTATATAAAATATTATCCGCTATTATAAAGCGCAATAGGGTCTCATCCGCTATATAATGTGGGAAAATCAACTCCAAGGACATATATAATACAAATTCCACTTCAAGGTGGAATATCGCGGTATATGTGTTTAATAAATAACATCCGCTTAATATACGGCGTATAGGGTCTATTTCAATACAATAGATAACAATTTATCATTCAATCACACAATCAAGCAATTTTAAATCTAACTATTTAAAATTTAAATCGAAACAAATTCGATTGAGTGAGAAGTTATCACCTTGTTTTTAATAACAGTTGTAGCGTTTTGTTTCGAACACGTTTAATTTTACCCAAAATTTACACTAGCTCCAATCAATCCCAGTCCAGCTCCATCGCGTAATGTTCGTCAATACGAAGCCAGTGCAATTCGTTTCGTCATTTTTCGACCTCATATGAAAAGGTTATGAAGTTACAAAGTTTATACGATTTTGAATATATAATAATTTACAACTTTTTTTTTATTATTATTATAACCTAGATTCAATCTCGGCCATCCATCCTAATGCCCTAGATCCAGGTCGCACGCATCTTTCTTCTTCCCTAGGTGAAAATCACGTACGTGAACCCAACGAGCTGCCTTCCTCTTCGAATTTTCGCACTCCAATCGAGCATCTTCACGTTGAACAGGAACTTCCACTCAACTGCCCTCAACGAGAGCTACCCACGGCCAGAGCATAGGCGAGCTCGCCCCCCCCCCCCTTTGACGTGAAAACACGTGCACAACCCTAGACGAACGCGGCCAGATTGTGGCGTCCACGATGAACTCCAGGTGATCTCCGCCGTTGGATGTGAAGTACTCGGCGTGCTCTACGTTTTGCTAGTTGGGAGTTTCTGTTAATTCTTCACGGATTTGAAGAAAATGAGGGAGGAAGAGGAACAATTTTCGGCCATTAATATTGAAAGTGGCGGCTGAAGCTCCTAGGGTTAGGGTTTGTGTAAAATGTGAATTATGGTGGTGTTTTATAGAAAATTGCAAAACACTATTCATCCCGAAATTTTCCGAACTCCAAACAAAGCGTGCCGCTTGGCGTTTATAATGTTTTACCCCCATTCCGAACGCAATGGAATATATATCGGAGGCCAATTCGATCATATTTGAAAGATAGGTTTTTGAATCGACTATTTAAATTTAAAAATTCACTCAAACCGATTTCTACGCGTTTTAGCTTGCCCCGGACAAACCGTAAATCCGATGGACACGAAATTTAAAATCTTACAATAATTTAACATTACGGATCCAGTGAAACTGGTTTCATCAAAATCCAAGACTGTTTGAAAAATGGCAATTTTTACTCGTCAATTAAATATTAAAATATTCAATTTCTACAGTTTGACTTTTAATTTGATTTTAAAAGTTCTATAACATCATTCTAACTCCAGTATGATTTAATACAACTTTATAAATCATCTTTAATCACATTGAACCCTATTTTCAATTATTTCTGTAATTTCAAATATTAAATTATCGATTTAATTATCCAATTAAGTCTAGATATTCGAAATAAAATTTATTTGACTTACAAATTTTACTTGTTAATATTTAAAAATCAATTAAATATATGAATTTCCAATTACAGGAATTCTGGGTCGTTACAAATTTCCCCCCTTAAAATAATTTCGTCCTCGAAATTGCCAAGTAAGAAAAAGTAGTGAATTCAGTGCTTAATATTCTTTCATGCAACAGTAGTGAAATTACTTGAAAATGATACTGATGATGCTGCAGTCATCACCCTTATTATTTCCCAGCAACAGTAGTGAATGCAGTGCTTAATATTCTTTCAAAAAATTCCTTTTACTTGTAACTTACATTTATAAGTCTTTTTCTTATATAATTTCACTATTCCACTTCACTTTCATAAGATTATTCAAAATTGATTTATCTTACTTAATAATATAACATATTTAACTTTGAAAAACAACTTTCAAAGTAGACGGGATTCAAAACTTTCAAATTCATAGACCAAATTCATTTTTATTTACAACTCATATTTATAAATATATTCATATGGTTTCACTTCTTATATATAAGATTATTTCACAATTGTAAATCATATTAATTATAATTCCTTCTTAATAATTCATTTTCTTATACAATTTATTCTTTTAATTAACTTATATATATTCTTACATTTTCAACAACCAAACAACCAATTCATATACACTTTAATAATTTCTGAAAAATTATTTCCTTATATATAAAATATAATCGAGATAAAATTATTTCATTTACCCAATTTCAAATGATACTATGTCGGTTTATCTCGTTTAAGAGTTTAGAAACCCCTATCGATACAGTTAGCTAGACTGCACCAACCAGAATCTATAAACAATCAACCTATAAGTCAACACAATACAAAAACAATTTCATATTCACTAACAAATACGCGCTCATAAATATGGTTACACTCACACTCATTCTAGAGTACTACTGACTCTATCTATAATGAGTAATTCCCAACAGAGCCAAGGTTGTCGCTTAACCAAATGCTCCGATACCAGATGTAACGTTTAGGATTTTCGACTTTCGAAAATCGATATTAATACGTCCACTGTATCAACTGCCAAGCAATCGAAGGCCAGAAAACCGAATTGTTAGGATTAAAGTAGAAGAGGTAGAAGAAGAAAGAAAGAAGGAGCAACAGAAACAATATCAGAATCTCACAATCGCAGCGGAACAACATATAATATATCAATGAATAATTTTTAAAACAAAGAATCATATCTGTTATTACATTACATCACATTACATTACATTATCAGAGTTTACAACAACAAACAGTGGAAAAGAAATACTATATACTAGTTGATACGCCATGCCATCCAGCTTGCTCCTGATCTCTACAGCAACTCCTGAATTCCAGAATATCCTGATAACCTGACTCTAGACTGCCCGTGTGGAAAATGATGGGCACCCAGAGTTTAGGAAGGAAACAATAAACTCCAGGTCAGTCATGGGACTGGTGTAAGAATTTAAAACAGCTATTCTTTAAGAAAACAAACAAAGTAATATTTTTATATAGATCCGCAATGCTTTTAGAAAATGTAACTACCATAAGGCCTCCCGCACACATACACAATGCAAACGCAGAATCGGAGGAGATTTCTCCTTATGATAGTCAAACATGCTTGGTACGCAAATTTCTTTGATATTATTATTATAAGTGCAAATAGTAGGAAAACATTTCGAAAGTATGATATAAATCTTAGCCAACATAGACATTCCGAACTATGCCTACTATAACTACCATCTAAACAGTGGTGACCACCATAAGTAAATGGCAGGTTCTACAAGTAAAACTGTACAAGGCTCGTATTGTTTCTTTGGATTTCCAACAAATGGTCAGGCCAAGGAACTTCCCATTGCCACATGGGTACGCCTCTGGAAAGACGCCCTGAGAACCTAACCTGATCTCTGCCAACACAAGGCCGGGTTACCTCTAGCTAGGTAACAACTGATACGAGTATGCCATCCCCCGGTGGTAACCGACCTAAATCCCGGGATTCACCAATAACCACAAAGAAATAAATTTGCAGAAACCACATAGGTTAAGTATTTGGGCTCCATACCATAATACCACCTCTATCCAGAAGGAAATGTACATACCCAATGAGGGCGCTATCCCCAAATAACCATGCTGCATTCTTCCTGTTTTGACCATTTCCGGGGTGTGAGGTCCGACGAAGTCTCGTCCACAAAGCTACGCTTTTCATAAAAGCCACGCTTTGATCAACTAATGATCAACAGCACTCAGCATGCCACGTTACCAAATTGGGAATATATCACTAGTAACCATCAACTACATAACCTCTGAGCTCGTAAGTCTCGGAGAAGGGTGTTAAGCTAAGAGAATAAATTCTCCGCCACCAACAGAAATGTATTTGATAGAAACCAGCTTTACGTCTCAAATTGTAACGTCAGACACACATCTATACAAGTCCGTTCTGGGATTGAACGAAACCGAAGGCACTTCCAAAGAAGCCCTTGCAAATTCGGATATTCATTAATCACGTCCGGAATTCCCATCACAAAGGGTGATAAAATCTCTATATCGGGGATCAGCCGATGCAGAGTCATTCGACGGTAATCCTTCCGTTTTCGAAAATATCCGGTCTTCAACACCAGTCTTCAAATGCTATCCATTACGACATATCACTATTCGAAATGGGATTTATGACCCAAAGGTCCTCTCCCAGCTAAACCGAATAACGAGCGCTTATTTTAAAATAAGTGTAGCATTCAAATTCAAGCAAATCACAACAAATACCCATTTAAAGGTAAATATTGATAGTCGGCTATTTAACTATCAAATAGATATGCACAGCATCACCAGATTCGAAATTATTTCCCAAATTATTTATTTTCAAAAATATCTTTACAATATATATTTTCCCACACTTCAACCATTTGAAAACAACTTTCAAATCATTTTTCACCTTTACCACTTTTGAACACAAATTTTCAAATCATTTTCCTTACGCGGAAACACTTCCAAATATTTATTCATTTTCATTTCAAAATGGTTCATTTAAACCAACTAAATAAATCCTTACCGATTTACTTCAAATTTACGCTCCAAATCCGTAAATTTATTTTCACACTTCAAAAATAAATCAATGTTTATTTTTAAAACAATTTTTCCTTTCCTTTATAGATTCCATGGTGAATTCACATTTCCAAAATATCTATTAATATACGATTCTCAAATCGATTTCAAATATTCACTTTCAATTTATCTTTAAAAGATATAATCTAAAAACATTTCAATTCTTATTGGAAAACATTTCCATACTAATTTAATAATAAGTAATTCACAAATCTATTAACTTTCAACATTTGGAAAATATTCGATATACTTAAATCACAATTAAGTATATATTTTATTCTTTAAGGAAAACATTCTATTAAACACGTTCATTTGAGTCAAAACGAATGTTGCGTAAAACATCGTTATGACAATCCAAAATCACTAGTATAGGGATTCGAAATTAAGATAGATATATAAATCCCAATACTATATAAAACTTTTCCTTTCGAAAATCATTTACTATAACAACAGTGTTATAGTCCACCATTCCCTTTTTATTTCTCGAAAACGTCTATTTCAACAATGAATGTTGAAATCTATGATTTCGATCCTTAACACATTTTAAAAAAACTTCAAATCGTTTAAATTCTTTTTAAAAGATCACTTCCTAAAACATTTGTTTGATATATTATTCACTTGTTCCAAATCGTGAATATAAATCGTTTACCAAATTCAACACTTCTACATATTTAATTAAAGGATTATCCACTGTCCAAAATCGTGGATATATCTCCTTTAATAAGCTTTCATATTTACTTATCAAATTCAATTACTTTTGGATTTATAAAACAACGTTTATAAATTCACATTCATATATATTTTATAAAAACTTCAACTTATAAAATCCCTTAATTAACAAATTCTATTTATATCTCATTTAAATGCCAAAATCCAATTTATAAGTTAATTACTTATAAATCTTTTATTTTACAAAATCTATTCATTTTATAACTTCACAATTTATAAATCGATAAATTTGATTCACTTATGAAATCCATTTATACTTCATTTTAACACTTATAAAAACTCGTTTTATAATTCCAATATTTTTAATTTATAAATATCAATTTTTATAAATCTTTTATATAAACCGTTTATAATAATTTAAAAATCCCAATTAAACCATTTTACAAATTAAGCAACTACTTATTTCAAAACTCACATTTCGGTTATAATCCACAAAAATCATAATTTTTATAACATAAAAATTATAACGTTTATTTATTTAAAATGAATCAATTCCAAAATTCAAAAAAAAATGTATACTTTCAAAAATCACTTGAAAATCCTTTTAAATTCGAAATCGTTACTTTAACATTTTTAAAACTCCAAAAATATAGGCCCAATGCTGCAACAACACCAATACGTCAACCACGGCATCCAAACATCATATATCAATATGATAACAGAATATATCGCAAATATCTGTAAGTAAATCAATACTGTTGAGGAATCCAGTTGGATCCCTCCAACCTGTTTCCGTGCATCCACAGATGTTAGCACAATACCAATCCCGTTTCAAGACGGGATATCGTGGTACATGGGTTTATATAAAATATTATCCGCTATTATGCGGCGCAATAGGGTCTCATCCGCTATATAATGTGGGAAAATCAACACCAAGAACATATATAATACCAATTCCACTTCAAGGTGGAATATCGTGGTATACGTGCTTAATAAATAACATCCGCTTAATATACGGCGTATATGGTCGATTTCAATACAATAGATAACAATTTATCATTCAATCACACAATCAAGCAATTTTAAATCTAACTATTTAAAATTTAAGTCGAAACAAATTCGATTGAGTGAGAAGTTCTCACCTTGTTTCTAATAACAGTTGTAGCGTTTTGTTTCGAATAAAATTAAACGCACGTTTAATTTTACCCAAAATTTACACTAGCTCCAATCAATCCCAATCTAGCTCCATCGCGTAGTGTTCGTCAATACGAAGCCAACGCAATTCGTTTTGTCATTTTTCGATCTCGTACGAAAAAGTTATGAAGTTACAAAGTTTATACGATTTTAAATATATAATAATTTACAACTTTTTATTATTATTATTATAACCCAGATTCAATCTCGGCCATCCATCCCAATGCCCTAGATCTAGGCCGCACGCATCTTTCTTCTTCCCCAGGTGAAAATCACGTACGTGAAATCAACGAGCCGCCTTCCTCTTTAAATTTTCGCACTCCAATCGAGCATCTTCACGTTGATCAGGAACTTCCACTCAACTGCCCTCGACGAGAGCTACCCACGTCCAGAGCATAGGCGAGCTCGGCCCCCCTTTCACGTGAAAACACGTGCACAACCCTAGGCGAACGCGGCCAGATTGTGGCATCCACGATGAACTCCAGGTGATCTCCGCCATTGGATGTGAAGTACTCGGCGTGCTCTACGTTTTGCTAGTTGGGAGTTTCTGTTAATTCTTCACGGATTTGAAGAAAATGAGGGAGAAAGAGGAACAATTTTCGGCCATTAATATTGAAGTTGGTGGCTGAAGCTCCTAGGGTTAGGGTGTGTGTAAAATGTGAATTATGGTGGCCTTTTATAGAAAACTGCAAAACACTATTCATCTCGAAATTTTCCGAACTCCAAACGATGCATGCCGCCTGGCGTTTATAATGTTTTACCCCCATTCCGAACGCAATGGAATATATATTGGGGGCCAATTCGATCATATTTGAAATATAGGTTTTTGAATCGACTATTTAAATTTAAAAATTCACTCAAACCAATTTCTACTCGTTTTATCTTGCCTCGGACAACCCGTAAATCCAATTGACACGAAATTTGAAATCTTACAATAATTTAACATTACGGATCCTGAAACTAGTTTCGTCGAAATTGGAGACTGTTTGAAAAATGGCTATTTTTACTCGTCAATTAAATATTAAAATATTCAATGTCTACAGTTTGACTTTTAATTCAATTTTAAATGTTCTGTAACATCATTCTAACTCCAATATGATTTAATACAACTTTAAAAATCATTTTTAATCACATTAAACCCAATCTCCAATTATTTCTGTAATTTCAAATATTAAATTATCGATTTAATTATCCAATTAAGTCTAGATATTCGAAATAAAATTTATTCGACTTACAAATTTTACTTGTTAATATTTAAAAATCAATAAAATATACGAATTTCCAATTACAGGAATTCTGGGTCGTTACATTCCTGATCCTAATGGCTTTTCGGGCTCACCAATAACCTATCTGTATAGCAGCATATATTCCCTTCGGTGTGAATTATAATTTTAGTCTACATCTGATCAAGCCCTACACACTGGAATTTTGGACAACAATTAGTTGGGGCTAATAGCTAATGTATAGGGCGCGACCCCATACTAGTCTCATTTGGTTTTCTATTATCTGAGTCATTTTCACTTAAGGATCCCCACCCACAATTTTCCTTTGAAACGTTTTCAAAATGATTTAAAAACTTTAAATCAAAATTATACAAGGAAAATATATATTCTTTATGCTTTACTCAAAATCACATTACCATGTTATACATACACACACACACACACATCTTCATTACTCAAATCTTAGTTGATGAAAACATTTAAACATTTGAAAGTTCTCCTTTATAAATCTTTGAAAGTACCTCTTTCCTAAACCAAGTGAAAACCTTTTAATTATCTAGGCCAATATGCGAAAACCTTACCTTTCGAAACCATTCATCAAACCTTTTAAAACCATTGAAAAGCAAACCTCTCGAAAGCAATAAAACTTTGGACATCCTTCTTTAAAATTCACTTTAAAACATAGCCTTAGAAAAACATTGGAAAACCTTCCATCTCTAACCTTTCAAAACCAATGAACTAAAACCTTTCGAAATCATTGAATGAAAACCTTTAAACAAACCATTTGAAATCATTGAACTAAAAGCTTTTGATGTCATTTGATAAACAAACCTTTCAAAATCATTGAACTGTAACATTTCGAAGTCATTCAATAAAAAAAACTTTCGAAATCATTCAATAAGCATACCTTTCGAAGCTTACTGTGTTCAGTTTATAACAAGTGGAAAATATACCTTTAAAACCTTTCGACTTCATTGGAAGCAACCTTTCGACTTTATCGAAAGTTCTACTTCGAAAGCTTTAAAACTTAACTTTTAAACAATAGGCTTCAGCCTTTATAAAAACTCCTACAAAAGCTAGAGTTATACTTCAATTAGGAAAACAAAGATAAGTCACCTATGTCGAAAGCTTTCTTTTGAAAGCATGGGAAGCGGCTGTTTTACAATAGGGGCATTTCACTATAAGGACAAACTTTACAGTCCAATTAGTTTCTAGGACATGCATCCACAGAAATTAATTTCAAGGCCAAAGTCGGAAGAATAATTACTTTTAAGGACAAAGTGAGCTGTCAAATTACTTTCAAGGACATAATTTCATAGGTTTTTAAGCCTTATAAACTAGTTATTTTGCATTTTGTCCTTAAAATTAATTATTTCAATCATGTGTCCTAGAAACTAATTGCACTTGCTAAAGATGCCTTTGTGGCTAATTTCCACTTTACAATAAGTAAACCTTTCGACTTTGTTGGAAGGCTTCAGAACAAAATAATAACAAGGCAGCAGTAACCTTTCGACTTTGTCGAAAGGTTTTAAAAACCTTTATTTAAAATACTTGACCTGGTCGAAAGCAACCAAGTGGAAGGCTCCTTTTCGAAAGCAAGCAGGTGAATGCTTTTGGTTTATAAAGTAAACATACCCCGACCTCTTTGGCCATCAACCTGTCGACTAAGAACTCTCCGACCTTCTCCAATTAATTATGTACCAAGTAACTTGATACCATATGCATTGGTTTAAGCTTGTCAAAAGCTATGAATCTCTCGATCTTGTCGATAGGTTTGGGTTGAAAGGTTTAATGCCGTAAAAGGATAAAACGCGCTAAAAGTATGATTTCTTTGTTTTTAACTTAAAAGGACAACTTTCAACTAACATGCCTTTGTTTGTCAATTCTCATTGATTAAAAAATATTTTTCAAAAAAGCGCTGCCACTATTTTCGGAATTAAATAATCATTTTAATTTATAAATGGCCCTTCTCCTTAATTAAATATATAAAATATTTAAGTCTCCTACGTCAAAAATTTTATATATTCATCAAAACACTCAGGAAAAATCCCAAAAAATATATTTTAATATGTTTTCCAACATATAAAAATTTCATGCCTAAATAATAATTATTTTAGTCGTAAATAATTTATAACCCAATAAACCATTTTCTTCACTAGAAAATTATAAAATCCACAAAAAATCAGAAAATTATGAAAATTCGAACCCATCTCTAAAATATCATTTATAACCCATATTTAAATTTTCAAGGCATCTGGATGTCGTTTAATATGGTTTTATGTCAAACATATCATAAAAACTAACATAAACATATATAATTCATCAACAAGCATATATACAACATTAATCATCAAAAACATGGCATAAACTTGTTAAATCATTTTATACCTAATGTTCAAATTGAAAACTATAAGAAAATGGGATAAAGTAATTATTCACCTTAGCTTTGAGATTAAAAGATGTGAGATTTGATGTTAAATTAATTGACTATCTCCTTCCCTTAAATCCTAGCTTTATGTTCCTCTTGAGAATAATAATGGTGGTCGGCTTTGGTAAAATTTTAGTTTGAGTGAAAATGAAATGAACGTAGGTTTCATTTCTTAAGGTTTTAGAGTATAAGCCTTTCCTTTTTCTCATATTTCCCTTACTCATTCCTAACACATTAGTTTAAATTATTTTATTTTATTTATAATAACATGGCACGGCTACCCTTAATTTAATCAAGTCACAATCCATTAATCTTCATATTATTTTATTTAATTTACCCAATTAAGTATTATAAATAATGTTATAAAAATATGGGGTGTTACATTCCTTTTTTGACTCTACTCGCTCTAAGCCGCCAATGCCTTATCACTACCAAAGAAGGAAAGCATCCCCTCATTCCTCAAAGCCATCTCTATGACTACATCACATGGATCCATGAGATGTGGTAAAATCTCCCTGGAAAGCTCAGGTCTTAACCCACAGATAAACTTCTCGTTTCTCTTAATCACTATGTCCACGATAGCATATCCATATCAGGGCAGCTCATCGAATCTTGTTGCATACTCCAAAACAATCATGATGCCTTGGACCAATTTTGCGAACTTCCTCAATAGAGTTGACCTAGCGATCTCAGACATAAATCTTTCTTCAAACCTCCTCCTAACTCTGCCCAGGTCAAAGTCTCCTCTACTACTCCAACAGCCACACTATTCCACCAATACATCACAACATCTTGTAGTTGTCTGGATGCCAATCTCCTCTTTTGCTAATTGTTCAATTCAAGATCAGCTAAAATCCTTTGACAATGAATCAACCGATTCTCCACTTCAATTGCATCCTCTATTCCAATAAACAGTTTCCCTCCAAGTCTTGCGAAATCGCTACTCATAACAACATAGTTATCAACAACTGCGGCCTTCTGACTCACTCCTTCAGCATTTACATCAGTTAACCAAATAGCAGATCCTGCTTGCATCATGATGACAAAGAACTAATACATTGCTCCTATATCAACCGGTGGTGTTCCTGCACCTACGTTAGTAGCTGTTTATCGATCCGGATTTCTCCTGTTGTTGGGCCTGACATTTCCATTGGTAGTGGTGTGCTTCCTCCATCGAGATTCACTATTCTATTTCCTACCTCCCTATCTTACTCCCTTAAATTTGAATTCGAACCATAGTAAGATACAAAAGATTGGTCTAAGAGAGAGGGAGAGTAGAGATAAAGCGTATACTTATATATAGCGAATGCAAGTACGTTTCTATAGCGTTATCTCATACCTAGTCTTATTCTTCGATTCATTATGATTATGTTTAAAAGTCCCTTTTTAAGTTCAAAATTCTTTAGTTTTAATAAACCTACGCCCCGATACCAAGTTCCAACATCCTCCATCTTGAAGCCCAAAACTAAGTTCTACAGATGTTGCAGTCGTCTATAGTATTAATTTTCGGTGACAAAATGCGATTATGTTAATAGTATCCATAATATCAAATGCACAAGAATATGAAATAAAAGAAAATTTTCCCATTTTATTTTAAAGTCATAATTTCATATCAGTATAAAATCCCAAACATTACCTAGGTTCAAATAAAATGTAATTATTCCAGCATACTTTAAGAGAGATATATGAAGATGTCCCCTTGGTTGATTAGAGTTACTAAATAGAAGAAACAATTTCTACCAATACTTACACATAACAAAAATGTCATAATGCAGTAGAAATAAATAATAGGCAGTCTTTTAAATAGCTTTATTCGGAAGCTTTATTCGCCAAACTTACTAAACCTGTAAACCTCTAATCAAAACCTACTCAAATTAAATTTTGAGCATCCAAAAGTTTAAGGGGAAAACAAAAATTCGAGTCGGATAAAAAGCCTTGTGTGAATAATAATATGCCATCTCAATTAATTGATATCTAGTAAGGCCACTTCGATGAACGGAACAGGGTTTTTTTCTCATTGGTATCCTTTAAAAATATATATTTTGCAAATCATAGTCATGCAACCAAACTAGTTAAAATAAAAATATGACAATATAACAATAATAGATATGCATGCAACCTAGGTAATCTTAAATATCCATCAAATCAGTCGACTACTCGTCCCAGTGTTTAGTTTTCGTAGGGTAACTACCAACCCACATGGCAGACTCGGGCCTACCAGATATATCAAAATTTCTAACCAACCTATTAGAAGAAAACTGGATGGTCTACCTGAAACTTATTGTTCCTAAGGTCAACAAAACCTAATGGTTTTGTGGGCTCACTAATAACCTAACTCATCTTTGTGTATTCCTTTCAGTGCGTACACCTACTTTTAGTCGTACCCGTGACACAGTCCTACGCAATATATTTTTGGACTAATATCAGCTAGGGGCTAATAGTTGAAGTATAGGGTGCTACCATTGTGACGACCCACATTTCGGAAGGTTTAAATCAACATTAATCCACACATGTCCAACTTAAACAATCCGAAACATAGATAATCATTGGGTTAATTAAGAAAAATAAGAAAAGAAGAAGAAAACAAAAACAGAATCTCATAGCGGAACAGTAAAATATAATAATCAAATAAAAAGTTCATGAACCTGTTTACTATGCATTTGATTATAGTTCATACAAAATTTATCAGAGTTATACATATACAATAGAACAAAATATAATGCAGCAGACAACATGATGCGGGAATACAAATAGTAATAATATACCAAATCTTCGTCTACGTCCTCTAGAATAAATCTTCAATAAACTGAAAAACTCAGGACTAACCCGAGCGTAATGAGAAGACAAAACATTCGAGTCAGGACTAAAATATACTTATGTAAGTCATATCAATATTGCATATAACATGAGTGTAATAGCGTCAGAGATGCTTACGGGATTTCACTTCCCCTATCTAGTGTATAACTTGCATATAATAACTCAAGAGATGTTATAGGATTTTCTATCTCTTAAGGATCCGTCAAAATATTTATATATAGTATAATACGCTATAATAGATAGTGTCTATCAGTAAAATAAATATTTTCTTACCTTTAAGGCTTTGCATTGATCCCATTAACTTGTTTTAAGCATGGTTGTACAGTTTGCATATAAAACACCAGTAAACCGACGATGGATAGGGATGTACCATGATATAACAACACTAAACCAAAATCGTAATGGTCTCGAATAAGGATAAAAATATGACAAAGTACATGAGGCAATGCCCAAGGTAGGATACTACCAGTTTACCCTTCCCGGTTGGTGGTAACGCATCATAGTTATGATCGCCCACCATGTCCAACACTCCCAAAATCCGAGGATGCACACCAATCAATCATAATGAAAATGATGGTAATACGAAGAAGTGTGTCCAATCGGGGTAGCTAACCCACTTGGCTGGTATGACTCTTGTTTTAGTCATTTCAAATTGGCACAAGTGCCAGGCTAATCCTTCATCGTTCTCTTTCTTCAAATCCAGCAAACAACGAAATCCAACAACTTCGTTATGAATCATCACTCCACATACACAGTTGTTAAAGTGGTTCCAGTATCAACAAAGAGTATGCCCATATCTGACCTAGGTAACTTTAACAACCAAATATCGTTTTACACAACGGTTGGTACTTTTACATTTCGAAAACAGTTCATACTTGATATCAAAATATCATATTCCCTTCAAATTCAAATCGATTTGTAAATCATCATATTTACTCAAAATATACCATTTCACTTCAAAAACCATTTTCGCCTCAATATATTGATTTCACTTCCAAATCTTTTCGAATTTCAATTTAGGTTATAACTTCATTTTAACCCAATTCATATTTAAATCCGAGATTTGGATATGAACACTCCATATTTTGACCAATTTGAACTTTAGAAAAATAGTTTTAAAATCTAGATTGTTTAAAATAGTTTAAATAATTAAAATAGTTTGACATAAAATAATTAAAGTATTTAAAATGCATATAAGGTAAAACGGTTTGGAAATCAAAATAATTTGAATATTTGAAAAATAGATTTTTAAGTGGTTTATATTAAAATATTTTATTTGAAATAGTTTCAAAGTCAAACTGATTCAATTTCAATTCAAATAAATCTGATTTCGAATTAATTCAGTTTCACTTTCAATTCAAATTGATTTCAATTTCAATTCCAACTTGAATAAATTTCAATTCAATTTTCAGATTTAAACCATTTCAATTTATATAATTTCGATTTTCAAAATATCGATTTAAATTACTAAAATTAAATTTAACTTCAATACTCAATTTAAGATTCAAATCTTTAAAATAATTCATTTTCTAACTTAATCGTTGAAATATCGATTTAAATTACTTTTACTTAGCAATATTTCGAAGTTCGAATAAAATCCAAGTCCTTTAAAATAATAAATTTCCGAAACTCAACTCATATTCCAATTATACCTCAAAATCTCAAACGTCATTTTTAAACGATTTCATTTAACACAATTTAATTCCGCAATTTGAGCTCAAGTTCAAAAAAGAATTCGATTTCCATAAATTCGATTTTATTTCTTTTAATGTAACAACCCGATATTTTCAACCATTCGCATCCACATATGTCCGACTTGAATTGTTAAAAATACCGCGTTGTAAATAAAATTTGGAAAATCTCAGAATATACAGTAAATAAATAATCACAGATCACAGACACGGAGTAAATAATAATGCAGCGGAATTTTAAAAAGATAGTAGTTCATGAAGCTACTATATAAATACAAGATACATCAAAGTTAAACAAGATACAATAGAAGAGTAACAAGATATATCATGTACAAATCAGAATATATCACTGAAGTCACTGAATAATGAAAGCATAACAGATAGCCGGATCTTCAAGCAAAGATCCAACTCCGAAGGTGAATCTTGAATGTTGAATCACTCAGTCTGACCCGAGCGTAAAGCAAAACACAAAACACTCGAGTCAGGAATAACATTCTTATATTAATAAATCCAAGTCAAGTGAAATAACAGCTGAAATATAATAACTCAAAGGATGTTTGGGATAACCATCCTCTAAGGAACCATTAAACTATTTACTATGTAGTAATACTTCGCTAATATAATAACGTCTACAGTAAAATAAACTTACTTTAAAATAGCATTTCGGGCTTACCCATATCACCCTTCACACATAATAGTCCTAGTAGTCCATCCAATATCATGATATCTCCAGATCGGGAGACTATCAAAGGATACCACACGTGCTATGGGAGAAAACAAACTCGTAGTAAGGCTCGGTATGGTAGGGGACACGGCACACAAGGCAATGCTAGGGTAGACATACCAATTATGCACACGGGCTGGTGGTAACGAAGCAGCCACTACGCCCACCTCGGAACACACTCCAAATCAAAATCGGAGGATGGCCATCAAATCAACCCCAAGTAAGAGTATAGTATCGAAGGAATGTGTCTGACCAGAGGAGCTACCCCTTTTGGCCCGAGATCGCTCCCATTTTAGCCACCTTATGCCAACTCACGGGAGTTGGGTCCACGTAATATACCTCAAGAATGTCGCCACCATCCTACTTCATTCTAGAATCTCCACCGCGTACACAGTTGTCAAAGTGGTTTCGGTATCGACAGAGAGTATGCCCATATCCGATCCTGGTCTCTTTGCCAACCAATCATTATTATAACACCGTGACCGTTTCAAAATAGTTTATATTTGAAAATCAAATCATTTCATTCAAAACTATATTCCTTCCAAAATAGTTTATACTTCGAAACCAAACAATTTTTATATCAAAGCCATAGTCAAATCAATATGATATCATTTCCATTTCAACAAATATTCACTTTAAAAAAAATCATAATACTTTTAAAGTTATAACTCTTTCGAAACCAAAATACTTGAAATCATTACACTTTGAAATCATAACCTTTCGAAATCATACATTTGAAATCCTGGCACTTTCCTTTAATTCTTTATATTTTACAAATTTTCAAACAACCCAAATTTTCAAATTTCCAATTAAATTCAATTAAATCTGTTAGTCTCAATTCAAAACCATTTCAAATCTTATAAATTTCAAATACAGATTTGATTCACAAAATAAACTATTCAATCTTTAGTATATTTCAAAGCTTTAATATCCCACATTTCAAAACTAAATTTTATAATTTCATATATCCCTTAATTTAGATTATTAATATTTAGTTTGAAATATTTACTTAATAAACTCAATATCATTTAAATAAATTCAAATTTCAAGTAAACTAAATATCTTTCATATTAATATAAACATCAACATTCATTTATCAAATAGATCAAAAATCAATTATCATTATAAGTTCACATTCTTTATCAAAATAAAGATCAAATCATTTCCAAACCACTTCAAAATATCAAAATATCATATCCTTTCAATACCTCATTATCAATTCATTATTTGAATTCAAATTCAAAAATTCATATTTAAATACCTTTTAAATTTCAAATATATCATTGATTTATTATTTTAAATACCATTCCAAATAACATTTCAAAATTCCATTCAAAATTTAATAAATCGATTCCAAATCCCTCGAATTCCAAATTCACATTTAATTAAATCTCAATTCCTCAAATTCAATTCAAATCAGTTTCTCAATAAACCACTTCAATTTTCGTATATTTCAAAGCTTTAAATATTCAACATTTCAAAACAAATTTCAAAAACCTCATATATATATATATATATATATATATATATATCAAATTGACTTTAATATAAATTTTGCTTTGAAATAAAATACCATATCATTTAAATAAACCCAAATTTTAAATCACTAAATATCTTATTCAATTTATCTAACCTTGAAATATTTTTAAACCATCTTAAACCAAAACCAAATTATAGAATCATACCATTAAATCTCTAATTTAAATCCATTTCAAATTGATCTGATTAAAGATAATTCTTAACTAAATACAATTCCAAATATATTTTAAATCCACTTTAATTTAAACTTATTTGTAAATAATTTCAATATCAAATAAAACTATACATATACCTCCCCAAAACCATAAAAATCATTTCCAAAATATTCATATATAGACCAACGGTGTCTGTGTATAATTTTCTATCATATGGTCAAGTGATATAGATATTTATCTTTTCAATCTGCAATTTAAACTATATACGGGTATATATCATTTCAACCAGCAAATCCCAAATTCAATTCAAATGAAAATCGCTTGGGTTAATCATTTCAACTTATATCGATTTTCTCCTATTCTAAAGTCCGTTCGGGTATGTATCATTTCAACCCATAGTGAATTATATATTAACAGAGAACTTGCAGAGTGATAACAGATATGATAATAATATAACAGGCATATAACATCAGTATAAATAACAGATAATGGTGTCAGATGTCACAGATGAACAGATACAGGTAATAACATATATATAACAGTGTAAATAACTAACAAAAGTATATTTCAATTGTCGTTTCAATTGAAATCAAATTTAATAAATAAAAAACATTAATTGTGAGTGATTGCTCACCTTTCGAGGCTAGAGAGAATTGACAGCAAAATAAGCTGCGAATTCCAAAGCAAAATAAGATTGAAGACAAATTGGGCGAACAAGGCTGATAATGGAAAATTGATGAGAACGATTAGAGTCAGTGGATATAAATTGAACTAAATATATATTATTTCTCTGAAATAAATTTAAAAAATATATATATTTTCAAATGTATATTAAATCTCATACTCATAAAATAAATATATACATTTATATAACTTATAAAATATATATAACTCTGAACAATATATGTATACTATATAACAACAGATAAACTTATACTACATACTTAACATATATTAACACACAGCTTATATTATATATAATATGTTCTATCACCTCATATTGTAACAAACATTAAATGTATATATTTTAGTACAAAAGTAGGCAAGCCAACATAGATAAAAATGTAAGCTAACAATCTATACAAGTTTTGGAGATATAAATATTTAGAACAAACACATCTATGTATAGAGCTCTGAATAAACAGTATACATATATTACACGTATGGCTATTATTAGTATAAATCATATAAAATATAATATTAACATATTACAAAATTTATATAATTTTACACAATATATATATGCACCCAGATTAAATGTTGTAAACTATATATGCTATTATATAAACTACTACATAACTGCAGCAACAAAATATAATTTACGTAAAGTAAAATATACTTTATGTATATAATATTTGACATTAGATATAACCACCCTTAAATATGCTAACTTCTTATATATTATATATATATAAATAGGATATAAACAAACTTATATTCGTAAGTTCAATTCAAACTATCATAATAACAGATAACCTATATAACTAGTATGTAATATATTATAATTAATACGCTTTGACATATATACGAACATTTGTTTAACCAAAAATATATGTATAAACACCTGCTTTTCAAAAAAAATTATATAATACTCAACTATTTTTTTATATATAAATACACGTTTAAGAAAACAAGCACACAAAATATACGAAACATCCTAAATGCATAGTGTTAGCAATATATTGTAAACCTAACTATACTTCAGCAACAAATATACGATTAGCAACATATATGCTACTGTAACTATATGTATTATGAAGATCAAATATTCATACAGGGACTAACAGGTTTAATAACATATAGTTTATGTTAAACAATAACTTAAATAAAAATCTAATATTGTAAAACATATGTATTTTATATAACTTTAATAAACTTTTTATTTTGAACAATAGACACACAACTCATATACAGGATGATATAAACCATATATATATTTATATACTCATACTCATATATAAATAACAAATTCAATATGTAAACTACTACCGACAAGAACATATATCGATATTGTATGCTATATATATATGAATAAAAGAAATAAGGAAGCTGACCAGATGGGAAAAGAAAGGTGGTGGAGGCTGAAGCGGAGGCTTGGAGGCGGACTGGAAGGTGGAGAAACTGGCGGAGTCAGAGCAACTCGACGGTGGTCGGTGAAGAGATGGATGGAAGCTCGGTCGGTGGTTGCCTGGGCGTGTGGCGAGAATGGGAAAGCTTTGGTGGTTCACGACAGAAAGGTGGAAGCAAGGCAGCACATCATGAAAACAAGCAGGCTCCATTCAACATTTTTTTGGGGAAGTGGGTCAGCTGTAATGGCGGCTGTGGCTAGAGAACAAGGTGGCTGACGTGTTGATTTACGGCGGCGTAGTAAGGAAGGACGGAGGAAGGGAAGATGAATGGAGGCTGTGCGTGAGTTACTCCAAAGGGGAAGAAAATGGGAGTGAATAGAAAGGTCACAAATGAAAGGATAGAGTAGTATTGGAATTTCTGAAAATATGTATTGAAGGATTTCTAAAATTAGAAACATATGAACTGAAAGGTCACAAATGATGATTTCTGAAAATGTTAAATGCAGTCACCATTGAAATTAAACAGGGGCCAATTAAGGGACAGAGTAGACCAAAAGGTTCGAATGCGGAACCGATATGGCGGGTCGTTTCACCGATTTCGTCGTGTATTAAATGGCGATACACAAAAACGAATATACTATGGGGATTAGCACAATGAGGCAATCAAAACAGCATACAGATATCAACGGTACGATTGAATTATAAAAATTCGAATTTTCTACTAACGGAAAATGCAGCAAAAATGCAGAAAAATAAGATTGACGGAGCTAAAGAAGTCCGAATTTGGAAAAACAAAAAATGGCGTCTTGCTCAGAAGATGATTTACAATTTTTCTATATAAAAATATTTAGGTTTTGAAAATATTTTATAATCATCAAATATTAACTGATATAAATTGAAATGGAATTACACAATAAAATAAACTTTCATATTTTCAGATGAAAATTTACCAGTTGCTATGTTAAAACAGATGTATTCCAATATTAAATTTTTATTTCAAAATTTTATAATTTAAAATTTCACAAAATTCAATTAATTAAATAAAACCACTAAAATTTATGGGTCGTTACATTTAAATCCAAATCATTTTGATAATTTCGAATCAAAAATTTAAATCATTTTATTTAACCAATCCGGTGTCCGTATATAATTTTCTATCTTATGGCCAAGTGATTCAGTTATTTTGATTTAATTCAGGGATGGGTATATATCATTTCAATCGAAAATAAATGTCATAGGTATGTATCATTTCAACCCATTTCTTAATTTATTCGAAATAATTCAATTTGAAGTTACATATACTATAAATAAATTACAAGGTGATAACATGATATATATATATATATATATATATATATATATATATAAATTAAATAAACACCCAACCATCCAAATATCAACCAATATGCATTCATCAGAAACAACCATCCAAACAATCAATAAGTCACAATAATTTCATAGCAATTAATATCCGGTATTTTACTAGCAATTAAATTTATACGTCAATGCTAATTTCTACAGTTAATTCAGATATCAATTTATATGTCAATTTAACTATCAAATGACAGTCAATAAAAAAATAACTTCAAAATATCAATTTAACAAACATAAAAAAAATTAGTACGTTATGAGCGTTATAAAACACTCACATTGAGTTTTAAATTTAAATCAAATTGAACGACGTTTGATTTAACCTAAATTTAGTTAGCTCCAATCGTCTCCAAATCAGTTCTAGAATGTAGTGCTCGTCGTTACGATTCCGTCGCTGCATGTTTCATCCAATTAAGATAGCATATGAAAAGTGATGCAGCTCAAGTTAGAAGAGAAGAGATAAGTCGTCCACGACTTAAGGAGGAAGATATAGGTCGTTCCCGACCTAAGGAATCATGTGGGGGAGAGATGCGAGTTAATGAAGAAGAGTTAAGTCGTTTCCGACCTAACTGGAGACCAGAGGGAGAGATAAGTCGTTTCTGACCTAACTGGAGACCAGAGGGGGGAGTTGCACCGAGTTTACGACCTAACGGGGCACGAGATAAGGAGCTACGACCTAACAAAGAAGTTGAAGAGGAGTTACGACTTAACGGGGGCTTAAGTCGTATGGGATTGATAAGTCGTACATAATCTAACGGTGGGATTTAGGTCGTCCATGACTTAACAAGAAGCGGGAAGAGATTCTAGTGACTGAAGTCCTTAAGTCGGAAGCGAGTTACGACCTAAATACGTTAACTCTTGAGTCGCTGAATTTAGGTCATGGCAATGTTAAGTCGTTTGCTTTTTGAGTCGTGAGTCGTTAAGTCGTATACGACCTAAGTGTTGTAAATGTGAGTTGTATTTTTTAAGTCGTTGTAACTTGTGTGGTGACAAGTCGTGAGTCGACATGTAGTTAAGTCAGTCATGTGTGTATATGGGGATATAATCTGTTGAGTCGCTTTTGTATAAGTCGCATACGACTTAAGTGAGTCGTGAGTCGGGGAAATGTTAAGTCGGCAACGACTTAAGGGCCAGGTTGTGAAAAGGCTATAAATAGGGCGTGAGTTGTACATTTCAAGGTTGCTGATTTTTGAATAAAATTCTTGTTTGATTGCTGTGTGCTTTCATCCTAAATTGGTAATTGAGTGTAATCTCCTATCTCCACTTTCGGTTATTCGAGTGCGCTCGAATCAACGATTGTTGAAGCCGATTCGCGGAATGAAGTGCGCTTGATCAACGCTTGAAGAATTGAAGATCTTCTTTCATGGTATCGTGCGCGATCAACGTGGCGAGGATAGCTAGAATTCGGTATCTTTGGATCAACGAATTTGGGCATTTTGGTATTCATCAATCCATCGATTGCTACTTTCATCGATCTATATCATTTTGTTAATTATCCGCTGCGTCAGTTTGGTATCAAAGCTTGACTTAGCCAATCATAGCTAAGACGAGTCTTGGAGCCAAGGAGTTTGAAGTTGGGTGTTCATCGTGTTCATCTTGAAGTTGCAACAAGTCAGGAGCTTTCAATCCATTTCATTTTGGATCAAAGTTGGAAAGGTGTTTGAATTTAAGCCGAGAGTTTGAAGAGTAGGCCGTGTATACTTGTGAGAAGTAGCCGAACCTAGGTGAAGTTTGTTTTGAAGTTTGAATTGTGAAGTGTTTGTGTTGATTTAATCATGCCGCCGAGAAGAGTTAATCGTCATCAAAATGTTAAAGCGTTGTATAGAAGAGAAGAAGCCGAGCAAATGGAACAACGCATTAATGAGAAATTTGATGAAGGCATTGGAAAGTTAGAGAAATTGATGAATGATTTGAATCAGAATCAAAGGAGGAGATCACCAATCTCAAACCATGGAGGAAACAGAGTTTCGCCATCGGTTACGGAAGCGAGGAGGGTATCACCGCAATCTTTTAGAGAAAGAAGAGAAACATCAATTTCATCAAAGAGAGATCACCATGACTATGGACATGAAGAGAGGAGAACTCCACGAGAGTTTGAAAATGAGCCATATAGAGATGAAGAGAGATATAGTAGAATAGACATGCGTGATCGAAGGGATGTTGATGGTCGAGATCGATATAGACGTACATTTGATTTTGATGAAGAGGGTGATAGAGCTAGCATTCATTATCGAGATCGAGACCAAATTCGAAATTCATATCGAGATGTAGATGATGATCGTCGATGGGAATTGGGTATGAAGATGGAAATTCCTGAATTCAAGGGTGGAATGGTAGCTGAAGAATTTCTTGATTGGTTGTCAAATGTTGAAGAGATCTTTGATTTCAAGGAGGTTCCTGAGCATAGAAGGGTGAAGTTGGTTGCTACTAGGTTGAGGGGTAGAGCTTTGGCATGGTGGCAACAAACTAAACTTACACGGGAGAGAATGGGAAAGTCAAAAATTGAGTCTTGGGATAAGATGAAGAAGTTGATGAAGGCTACATTCTTACCTTATAATTATCAATCACTCATGTATCAGAGGTTGCAGAATTTGAGGCAAGGGACGAAGACTGTTAATGATTATGCTGATAAATTTTATCAACTCATTGCTAGAAATGACATAATGAAGACAGAAGAACAGCTGACTGCTAGGTTTGTTGGAGGGTTGCGAATGCAGATTCAGGATATGGTTAATATGTTTGATCCAAGATCTGTGGCGGAGGCACACCAGAAAGCGTTGGCTTGGGAAAAGCAGGGAAGGCATGGAGGCGGTGTGTTTACCCATTCCAACAATTAGGTGAAGGGTGTTAGTGGAAGTTCTAATGTTCCTAAAGTTGTCGCAAAACCAGTTGTGAAGGAGGTTGAGAAGGCAAAGGTTAATAGCAGTTTCAAATGTTACAATTGTCAGGAGTTGGGTCACAAAAGCAATGAATGTCCGAAACCGAAGAGGAGAGCAATGGTTGCAGAGATTGAAGAAGAGGATGTGGAAGCTGAATGTTCTAATTCACCTTATGTTGAGAAGGAAGAAGAGTTGTCCGGAGATGAGGGGTGTAATTTAATGATGAGGAGAAGTTATTTGGCACCAAAACAAGAAGAGGAAAACAGTTGGTTGAGGAATAACATATTTCAGTCCACATGCACTATTCTGGGAAAGGTTTGCAAGTTCGTCATTGATGCTGGGAGTTGTGACAATATTATCTCTACAGAAGCAGTAAAGAAGTTGAACTTGAAAACTGAGAAGCATCCTAAACCGTACAAGCTAGCATGGTTAAGGAAGGGTGGTGAAGTGAAAGTTGGACGAAGAGCTTGTGTGAATTTTTCAATTGGGAAGAAATACAAAGACAAAATTTGGTGTGATGTTGTAGACATGGATGTTTGTCACTTACTTTTGGAAAGACCATGGCAGTATGATCGAGCAGTACAACATGACGGTCGGACCAATAGCTACAGCTTTATGTTTGAAGGTGTTAAGATTATTTTAGTTCCAAAGAAGAGACAACAAGAAGAAAGCAAGTCTGAGGAGATTGAGGAGCTGAAAACTTTATTGACTTTGAAGGAATTTATTGAAAAAGTAGAAGAGAGTCCAGAGGTATTTTTGTTGATTGGACATGAAGCCAATGAATCTATAGAAGTTACAGAGGAAGTAAAGCCGGTATTGGAAGAATTCATAGATGTATTTCCTGAGGAGTTACCAACGGAGTTACCACCGTTGAGGGATATTCAGCATCAGATTGATCTTGTGCCAGGGGCAATATTACCACACAGGCCACATTATAGGATGAGTCCTAAGGAGCATGAAGAACTGAGAAGGCAGGTGGAGGAGTTTTTAGAACAGGGGCGTGTTCAGGAGAGCTTGAGTCCTTGTGCAGTGCCAGCTTTATTGGTACCAAAGAAGGATGGTTCGTGGAGAATGTGTACGGACAATCGGGCTCTCAACAAGATCACTGTGAGATACAGATTTCCTATACCAAGGTTTGATGACTTGATTGACCAGTTGAGTGGGGCTTTTGTGTTTTCAAAGATTGACTTGAAGAGTGGATACCATCAAATTCGTATTAGACCGGATGATGAGTGGAAGACTGCTTTCAAAACCAGGGAAGGTTTATACGAATGGTTGGTTATGCCGTTTGGTTTATCGAATGCACCGATTACTTTTATGAGAGTGATGAACCAGATTTTCAGACCATTCATTGGGAAATTCGTGGTTGTTTACTTTGATGATATTTTGATCTACAGTGGGAGTATGGAAAAGCATGTCCAGCATTTGCGTGAAGTACTGTTGATTCTACGACAGGAGAAATTTTATGCGGCAACAAAGAAGTGCGTGTTTATGACGGACAATATTTTATTTCTAGGATATGTTGTGACAGGAGAAGGTATCCAGGTGGACCAGAATAAAGTTGAAGCAGTCAGAAATTGGCCACAGCCGAGGACTATCACTGAAGTTAGAAGTTTTCATGGGTTGGCATCATTCTACCGAAGATTCATTCCACACTTCAATAGCGTGATGACACCAGTTACTGATTGTATGAAGGAGAAGAAGTTTTCATGGACAGAGGAAGCAGGAATTGCTTTTGAGAAGATCAAGACACTATTGACGACGGCACCAATTCTAGTTTTACCGGATTTTCAGTTGTTATTTGAATTACATAC
This sequence comes from Allium cepa, assembly GCA_030765085.1. Taxonomy (NCBI): domain Eukaryota; kingdom Viridiplantae; phylum Streptophyta; class Magnoliopsida; order Asparagales; family Amaryllidaceae; genus Allium; species Allium cepa. The sequence continues at coordinate 26,727,600 of CM060932.1, forward strand.
TGATGCATCGAAGGTTGGGATTGGTGGAGTTTTGAGTCAGAGTGGGAGACCAGTTGCTTATTTTAGTGAGAAGTTGTCAGGAGCTAAGTTGAGATATAGTACTTATGATGTTGAATTCTATGCAATTGTTCAAGCTGTGAAGCACTGGAGACACTATCTATTTTAGAAAGAGTTTGTTCTTTACACTGATCATGAGGCATTAAAACATTTGCAAGGGCAGGATAAGATTTCAGCAAGGCATGCATCATGGATTGCTTATCTGCAGCAGTTTACTTTTGTCGTGAAACATAAGTCAGGGGTGACGAATCGTGTGGCTGATGCTTTGAGTAGGAGGAGTCATTTATTAACGACAATGAGAATTGAGGTGACAGGATTTGAATTATTGCCAGAATTGTTTGAGGAGGATCCTTACTTTGCAAAGTTCGTTGAGAAAGTTAAGGATGGAGATACTGATGAATTTGCGTTGATTGATGGTTTCTTATTCAAAGGGAATCGGTTATGTATACCAGAGAGCAGTTTGAGAATGAAGATTATCCAGGAGTTGCACGAGGAAGGACATGTGGGCCGTGATCGTACATTGCATTTGATTTCTCAATCTTACTTTTGGCCGTCAATGAGAAAAGATGTTGAAAGGTTTGTGGAGAGATGTCATATCTGTCAGGTTTCGAAGGGAACAGCGACAAATGCAGGATTGTATATGCCGTTACCTGTACCGACCAAACCGTAGGTTGATATCAGCATGGATTTCGTTTTGGGTTTGCCTAGAACTCAAAGGGGGAATGATTCTATATTTGTTGTGGTAGACAGGTTTTCGAAGATGGTACATTTTATTGCTTGTAAGAAGACGGCGGATGTTGTTCGTGTTGCCCAGTTGTTCTTAAAGGAAATCTATCGTTTACATGGGTTGCCGGAGTCTATTGTTTCAGACAGGGATACCAGATTTTTGAGTCATTTTTGGCTAAGTTTGTGGAAGATGGTTGGAACGAAGCTGAAATTTAGTAGCGCTTACCATCCGCAAACAGATGGACAGACCGAAGTTGTTAACAGATCGTTGGGAAATTTGTTGCGATGTCTTGTGAAGGATAGTCTGAAGAGTTGGGACATAAAGTTATGCCAAGCAGAGTTTGCACATAATCATGCAGTTAATAGAAGCACAGGTTACAGTCCATTTCAGATTGTATATTCAAATCTACCCAGGGGACCGTTGGATTTAGCGGTAGTGCCACAACCGAAGGGGACGGTTAAACGAGCTGTAGACTTTGTTGATGGGTTGACCGAATGTCATAAAATCGTTCAGGAGCGATTAGAGAAAGCAAATGAGAAGTATAAAAGATCCGCAGATAAGAAGCGAAGAGGTATTGAGTTTAATGAAGGAGATATGGTATATGCTGTGTTAACGAAGGATCGTTTTCCAGTGGGTGCTTATAACAAGTTGAAAGCCAGGAAAATTGGTCCTGTAAAAGTTGTGAAACGGATTAATGAAAATGCTTATAAATTGAAGCTGCCGGAGGATGTGTACACTTCTGTCGTGTTCAATGTTAAGCATCTTGTACCATATTATGGAGATGGACAATCTGATGAGAAAGAATTTATAAATTCGAGGACGAATTTCTCTCAACCATGGGAGGATGATGCAGCTCAAGTTAGAAGAGAAGAGATAAGTCGTCCACGACTTAAGGAGGAAGATATAGGTCGTTCCCGACCTAAGGAATCACGTGGGGGAGAGATGCGAGTTAATAAAGAAGAGTTAAGTCGTTTCCGACCTAACTGGAGACCAGAGGGAGAGTTAAGTCATTTCCGACCTAACTGGAGACCAGAGGGGGGAGTTGCACCGAGTTTACGACCTAACGGGGCACGAGATAAGGAGCTACGACCTAACAAAGAAGTTAAAGAGGAGTTACGACTTAACGGGGACTTAAGTCGTATGGGATTGATAAGTCGTACACAATCTAACGGTGGGATTTAGGTCGTCCATGACTTAACAAGAAGCGGGAAGAGATTCTAGTGACTGAAGTCCTTAAGTCGGAAGCGAGTTACGACCTAAATACGTTAACTCTTGAGTCGCTGAATTTAGGTCATGGCAATGTTAAGTTGTTTGCTTTTTGAGTCGTGAGTCGTTAAGTCGTATACGACCTAAGTGTTGTAAATGTGAGTTGTATTTTTTAAGTCGTTGTAACTTGTGTGGTGATAAGTCGTGAGTCGACATGTAGTTAAGTCGGTCATGTGTGTATATGGGGATATAATCTGTTGAGTCGCTTTTGTATACGTCGCATATGACTTAAGTGAGTCGTGAGTCGGGGAAATGTTAAGTCGGCAACGACTTAAGGGTCAGGTTGTGAAAAGGCTATAAATAGGGCGTGAGTTGTACATTTCAAGGTTGTTGATTTTTGAATAAAATTCTTGTTTTATTGTTGTGTGCTTTCATCCTAAATTGGTAGTTGAGTGTAATCTCCTATCTCCACTTTCGGTTATTCGAGTGCGCTCGAATCAACGATTGTTGAAGCCGATTCGTGGAATCAAGTGCGCTTGATCAACGCTTGAAGAATTGAAGATCTTCTTTCACGGTATCGTGCGCGATCAACGTGACGAGGATAGCTAGAATTCGGTATCTTCAGATCAACGAATTTGGGCATTTTGGTATTCATCAATCCATCGATTGCTACTTTCATCGATCTATATCATTTTGTTAATTATCCGCTGCGTAAAAAAGGATATACACTACTTAAGGTTCGAATAAAATTTATACAAATAATTTTTTTTCCTCAACCTCGTCAGCGCTGTTCACTTTCAAAACTTTATGATCCAGGTTGCACGATATGTTTCTTCTACATCGCGCATACTAAGCTATCCAGACGCGTTTGAACCCACCGCCGTTCGACTCTTCTCCTACCGCACCTCCATACAAACGCCTATGCAACGATTAATTACCACCACACGAAGCACCTGAGCACCACGCACCTTCGCCGTGAACCACACGAAGCTCGATAGTCCCCTCTTCTCGAAAATCACTCCTGAACATTGTACCAATATGAGTTGATTTCTTCCCCATGATTGCAAATTGGATGATCATATCCGTATGGATGGAAAGCTCTCGCAACGTTCTACGATCTTCATTTAGGAATCGAGGCTTAATCGTGAATGGATTTCAACATATTAGAAAACGAACTTTGACAATTTTAACACCATTGATTTTATTAGAGGCGGTAACTGTTATGTAGTAGATTAGGGTTTGCTGTGAACGTATATATATACGTGAATATATAATATTTTAATATTATCTCAATTATTCATGTGCTTTTCTGGACGAACTCCAAATGAAGCATGTTGCCTTGCGTTTATAATGTTTTATTCCTATTCCGAACACAATGGAATATGTTTCAAGGCCTAATTCGATTATATATCGAAGATAGCTTTTTGAATCGAATTAAAATATTGAATTCTTAATATTAATTTCAACGTGTTTTTATCTCGAACGACCAAACGATAACTCCAAACGCTGCGAAGTTTGAAATTCAATAATAATACACTATTATGGATCACATGGAACTAGTTTCATCGAAGTTCGAGATTGTGCCCCGGATCGCTATTTTAACGCGTCGATTATCATATAAAATTTCCAATTTCTAATTATTCGCTTTGAAATCCAACTTTAAATGTTAACAATCTTCGTAGCGGTTTATATAAAATTTAAACCAACTTTCGATATTATTTTCAATCATATTAAATTTAGAATTCAATTATTCAAATAATTTCCAATATTAAATTTAAATAATTTAATTGTCATATAAATCAATATAAATAAACCAATAAGTTCCAAATAAATTTTAGTTATCAACGTCATTTTATTTCTATCTAAATAATACAAAATTTATTATCCAATTCTTGTTACTGATTATAAATACATTCAATACATAGCATTTTCTTTCAATACTTGTTATTATTAAATGTTCGAAATCAGTTTGTTTCAAAATTTTATTCAAGTTCATATCCAATAACTTACATTCAAAATCATTAAAAAAATATTTTTAACCAATTTTATTCATTAATTACACTAAATTTAATAATTTAGAATAGTTAAACATACAGGTCGTTATAATCTCCTCCACCCAAAACTTTTCATTTCGAAAAGGAACTAAGTAGAGAATCTTACACTTGATATATTTAAAAATATCAACTTATAAAACATAAAATCCATTAAAAAACTTTTACTGCGTTTCTACCATGTTACTCCGATCGGCTTACGGAAACTACAATTTAGTTATCAAAAAAAGTTGTAAAATTTTTGAAACTTCAAAATTTTTCTAACTCCCGAATTTATGAAAAATTTCGGTAGAGTCTCCTTTGCGCGGCTCGATCGAAATTTTTTTTACAACACAATATATGATCCAAATATACCAAATAGATATCAAATATACATCTCATCTCAATGATGAGGCAACTCGTAGGAAAAAATATAAATGTGGGGTATGTAATCTGAAATGTGTACCTTATTATTATTAATACGAGCGAGTTCGCTCGTATTAAGCAAGCAAAAGCATATAAAAACCAGCGTATACGTCCAAACTATATTCATATTCACATATCTCAACTCAATTTAGGACATTAGTCATTTATATAGGATCTAGAACATGTATGAGTTAAATAGAAACATATAGCATGAATTTTAAACCCAAACCATAACATAAGCATTAATCTACGACAAACAACAATCATATACAGTAAAACAGTTATAACAATGATTTACAACGAAAGAAACCATTCAATTATTAGTATTCATCCAATTAATTCATAACTATATGAATTTACATTATCCAATGCCAATATTTAATTTATACACTTCATTTCTTATTAACAACCAATTTTTATTAGAATTTAATTGGTTTACCTTCCAAATTATTCAAGTCTATTTCATTTGCATTCAATTTATACAATTCAATTTGTCAAATTTCAATTATTTCATTTTTCGTTTAGCAACATCTCATATCAATTCATTAATTTGCATTCATTCTACACTTAAGTTCATTTTCATTTAAATCAATGTTATTTCATTTACTCATTTTATTAACACAATTCACTAACTTCTTCCATTTATTCATTACGGTTAGCTTTTCATAAATTAAAGTTCATTTCGTAATTCAATATTAGCTTCCTTCCTTTAACATCCATATTGAACTAATTTAACATCTTGTTTAACTAACATTTATCAAAGTTATAAACTATAACTTTACTTTACATTTTTGCGAAACATTTGAGTTATAATGTTTATGTCTCCATTTTTAGCACCAACATAATGAATTATTTCTTTAATCCTTACTTAAGTTTCTTAATTCGCATTTATTTTCACAATTTCATTTAATAACAAATTTTCTTGTGAAACATTTTATTAATTATCACTTTAGTTTGTAACCATTTTGTAAAGGTTCGTTTCTTTTATTCCAACTTATTCAAGTTAGTCCTTAATCATTTCATAATACACTAAGTATATAACATTTAACATACAACTTAAATTTCATTTATATACATTTTAATTACTTTAGGTTTTGTTTATTTGTATAATATCCCGTTATATATCCACATCATCATTTTAACTTTTAATCATTTGATAAATCTTATTATATGTTAATAGAATGCAATTTGGTATTATACAAACTAACCTGATTCATTTTACTTAATAGAATGTTCACTACTTTAACTTGTTTAAATTTTCTTTACTTTCAATTTTAGAGTTGCAAACTTCAACTCTATAGTTTCTCAAAACATTTAGCTTAGATTTCTTAATTCTCTTATTTTATAAGCTCTAGTTATTCAAACATTTCATTTCATTCAAATAATTTGAAATTATTAATTAATAAAACTCCAAAAATTTTAATATCGGGTTCATTTCAATTTTTTTGAAATAAGTATGTATGCTTATCTTTTATATATCATATCATACTTTTGGAGTTTAAACCCAAAATCCGTTTATCAAATCAATTTCATAGCAAAGTTTCTCAGAAGTCTCCCCCATTTTGAGACTAGAAAATGAAAGTCGATGATGTTGTGCAGTCATCACCGAAATTATTTTCCAGCAACAAAAGAGGGGAGTACTGAATTCATTCCTTTTAAAATTTATTTGAAAACAATTTGTATTTGTATATACTTTTAAACATTGCTAATATTATTTTCCAAACCTGGAAAACCTTTTTCAGAAACATCTAAATTTAAATTTCTCAAATTCTCAATTTTATATTCATTTTGCTTGCAAATTATATTTTATAAATAACATTTATATAGTTTCATTTTCTTATAATCATATAATAGCTAATAGTTTAGGAATATTGATTAAACGATAATGATTAATGTTATCATTTCTAACAACCAATTCACACTATATGTACCATAATTTCTGAAAATTATTCCTTTATACACAAAATATAATCAGGGTAAAATTATTTCATTTATCAAATTTCAAAACAATACCATGTCGAATTGTTATGTTCAAGTGTTTGGAGATCCTTATCAAAAACGTTAATTACTCATATCGACTAGACTTCATAAACTACTCAACAAATCAACCAATGCAATAAAAAAAAAATTTATATTCACTAACAAATACGTGCTCATATCTATTAATACACTCAAACTCATTCTAGGGTGCTACTGATCCTATCTCTAATGAGTTACCCCTCAAAGCCATGGTTACCGGCAAACCAAAGCTCTTATACCAACTATGATGACCCACATTTCGAAAGGTTTAAATCGACAATAATCCACACATGTCCAACTTAAATAATCCATAACATAGATAATAATTAAGGTTAATTAAGAAAAATAAGAAATGAAGAAGAAAACAAACACAGAATCTCATAGCGGAACGATAAAATATAACAATAAAATAAATAGTTCATGAAGCTATTTATTATACATTTGATTATAATTTGTACAACATTCATTAGAGTTATACATATACAACAGAGTATAATGCAGCAGACAACATGATGCAAGAATACTAATAGTAATAATATATCAAATCTTCGTCTTCGTCCTTCAGAATAAATCTTCAATAACCTGAAAAACTCAGGACTGACCTGATCATAATGAAAAGACTAAACATTCGAGTCAGGACTAAAATATCCCTATATAATTCAAATCAATATTGCATATATTGAGTGTAATAGTGTCAGAGATGTTTACGGGATTTCACATCTCCTATCAGGGGTATAACGAACGTACAATAACTCAAGAGATGTTATCGGATTTTCCTCTCTTAAGGATCCATTATTTATATATAATAGAATGCGCTACGATAGATAGTGTCTATCAGTAAATAAATATTTTTCTTAGCATTAAGGTTTTACATTAATCCCTCTTAACGCGTTTTAAGCATTTTCGTACAGTTTGCATATAAAACATCAGTAAACCGCCGTTGGATAGGGATGTGCCGTGATATGACAACACTAAGCCATCGTTGGATAGGGATGCACCATGATATGACAACACTAAACCGAAATGGTAGTGGTCTCGAATAAGGATAAAAGTATGACAAGACACGCGAGGCAATGCCCAAGGTAGGATACTACCAATTTACCCTTCCCGGCTGGTGGTAACGCATCATAGTCATGATCGTCCACCGCGTCCAACACTCCCAAAATCCAAGAGTGCACAACAATCAATCACAATGTAAATGATGGTAATAGGAAAAAGTGTTTCCGTTCGGGTTAGCCAACCCATTTGACCGGTACGGCTCCTGTTTTAGTCATTTCAAATTGGCACAAGTGCCAGGCTAATCCATCATCGTTCTCTTTCTTTAAATTCAAAAAATGTATGCCAAATCCAACCACTTCTTTCTGGATCATCATTTCATGTACAAAGTTGTTAAAGTGGTTTCGGTATCGATAGAGAGTATGCCCATATCCGGCCCCTGTCTCTTTAATAACCAAACATCGTTTTACACACCGGTTGGCTCTTTTTCATTTTGAAAACAGTTCATACTTGATATCAAAATAGTATATTCTCTTCAAAATCAAATCTATTTCGAAATCATCATATTTACTCAAAATATACTATTTCACTTCAAAAGTCATTTTCGCCTCAATATTTTGATTTCGCTACCAAAATCATTTCGAATATCACTTTAGGTTATAACTTCATTTAACCCAATTCATGTTTAAATCCGAGATTTAAATATAAACGCTCCATCCTTTTGACCACTTTGAATTTTAGAAAGATAGTTTGAAAATCTAAATTGTCTAAAATAGTTGAAATTATTAAAATAGTTTGATATAAAATAATTAATGTATTTAAAATGTTTTATAAGGTAAAATAGTTTGGAAATCAAAATAATTTAAATATTTTAAAAGATAGATTTTTAAGTTGTTTATATTAAAATAATTTATTTAAAAAAAAATTCAAAGTCAAACTGATTCAATTTCAATTCAAATAAATCCAATTTTGAATTAATTCAATTTCACGTTCAATTCCAATTGATTTCAATTCCTACTTGAATAACTTTCAATTCAATTTTCAAACTTAAACCATTTCAATTTATATAAATTTGAGTTCGATTTTTCAAAATATCGATTTAAATTACTTAAATTAAATTTAACTTCAATACTCAATTTAAGATTCAAATCTTTAAAATAATTCAATTCCGGGTTCAACCATTGAAATATCGATTTAAATTACTTTTACTTAGCAATATTTCGAAGTTCGAATGAAATCCAAGTCCTTTAAAACAATAAAATTCCGAAACTCAAATCATATTCCAATCATACTTCAAAATCTCAAATGTCATTTTTACACGATTTCGTTTAACACAATTTAATTCCATAGTTGAGCTCAAGTTCGAAAAAGAATTCGATTTCCATAAATTTGATTTTATTTCTTTAAGTCCAAATCATTTTGATAATTTCAAATAAAAAAATTAAAATCATTTAATTTAACCAATCCGATGTCCTTATATAATTTTCTATCCTATGGCCAAGTGAATCGGTTATTTCAATTTAATTTAGAAATGGATATATATCATTTCAATCCAAAATAAATGTCATAAGTAATTATCATTTCAACATATTTTTTAATTTATTCGACATAATTCGATTTGCAGTTTCATATACTATAAATAAATTACAGGATAATAACTTGACATATATAAATTAAGTAAACACCCAACCATCCAAATATCAGCCAATTTACATTCATCACAAACAACCATCTAAACAATCAATAAGTCACAACAATTTCATAGCTATTAATATCAGGTATTTTACTAGCAATTAAATTTATACATCAATTTTAGTTTTGCCGGTTATCTCAGATATCAATTTATACTTCAATTTAACTATCACATGACAGTCAATAAAATAAATAACATAGTGACATCAATTTAACGAACATCAGAAAATTTTAGTACATTGTGAGCGTTACAAAACACTCTCCTTGAGTTTTAAATTTTAAATCAAATGAAACGACATTCAATTTAACCTAAAATTTAAGTTAGCTCTAATCATCTCCAAATCTGCTCTAGACTGTAATGCTCATCACCACGATTCCGTCGCCGCTTGTTCCGTCCAATTCTGATAGTGTATGAAAAAGATATACACTATTTAAGATTCGAATAAAATTTGTACAAATAATTTTTTTTCTCAACCTCATCTGGGCCACTCACTTTCAAAACCTTATGATCAAGGCCGCACGATCTGCTTCTTCTTCATTGCGCATATCAGGCTACCCAGACGCGTTCGAACCCATCGCCATTCGACTCTTCTCCTACCGCACGTCTATACAAACCCCTATGCAATGATCAACTATCACCACACGAAGCGCCTGAACACCACGCACCTCCGTCGTGAACCATGTGAAGCTCAGCTGTCCCCCTTGTCGAAAATCGTGCTTGAATGTTGTATGAACGTGGGCTGATTTCTTTCCCAACATTGTAAATTGCCATAACCATATGGATGGAAAGCTCTTGCAACGTTCTATCATCTTCATTTAGGAATCGAGGCTTAATTGTGAACGGATTTCGAGATATTGGAGAATGAATTTTGACAATTTTTGGCTATTGATTTTAATGGAGGCGGCAGCTGTTATGTGGTAGATTTGGGTTTGCTGTGAACATATATATATATATATATATGTGTGAATATATAAAATTTTAATGTTATATCGAGTGATCACATGTTTTTCCGAACGAACTCCAAATGAAGAGTGTCACCTGGCGTTTATAACGTTTAACCCCTATTCCGAACACAATGGAATATGTTTCGAGGCCTAATTCGATAGTATGTGAAAGATAGACTTTTAAATCGAATTAAAATATTGAATTTTCGATATTAATTTCAACGTGTTTTTATCCCGAAGGCCAAATGATAACTCCAAATACTACGAAATTTAAAATTTGATAATAATACACTATTATGGATCCAAGGGAACTAGTTTTATTGAATTCTTAAACCGTTCCCCGGATGCAATTTTAACTTGCCGATTATCATATAAAATTTCCAATTTCTAGTATTCACTTTTAAATCCAATTTTAAATGTTCACAATCTTTATTGTGGTTTAAATAAAATTTAAATCAACTTTCGATATTATTTTCAATCATATTAAATTAAGAATTCAATTATTCAAATAATTTCCAATATTACTTTAAAGAATTTAATCATCCTATAAATCAATATAAAGAAGTCATTAAGTTCCAAATAAATTTTAGTTATCAACGTCATTTTATTTATATCTAAATAATACAAAATTTATTATCCAGTTCTTGCTATTGATTATAAATACATTCAATACGTAGCATTTACTTTCAATACTTGTTATTACATAAATCTTCGAAATTAGTTTATTTCAAAATTTTATTCAAGTTCATATCTAATAACTTACACTTAAAATCATCAAAAAAAAAAAATTTAAGCATTTTTAGTCACTAATTACACTAAATTTAATAATTTAAAATAGTTAAAAATACTGGTCGTTATAACCGTACACCAGTCTCATCTGGTTTTCTAATCTCTGAGTCAATTTTTCCTATGATAATCTATCCAAAAGTGATACGAACAATAATCTCATTGGTAAAATTCTGAGCTAAATACCCTATTTATTTCCTTGAAAACATACTTCTTTACATATGATTTACCCCTTGAAATCATACTTTAAAAACAAGGAAAATACTGGCCCCTTACTTTACTCAAAATACTTATGCCACAATATATGCTTTCATGAAATCATATTGATGAAGTTCAAAGTGATTTGAGGTCATTGCCTCTCAAAATCATAGGCCATAAGGCCAAAATAATATAAAACCTTCAGACTGATAAAAGCGGCAAGGGTATAGTCGAAGAGGGCCTTCGCCCTTCTCTAAAATAAGTCAAAACCGTTAACTTTTGAAACACTGGGCTATAAGGCCAAAATATTCACTTTGCACTTTTTATAGTGTCGAAGAGCATTTATAAAGTCAAAGCCTTTAAGAAAATAGGTTCCATGTCATTACTATCAGCATCAATGCCTTATAAAAAAAATAGTGGCCTCGTTTGTGCCGAGGTCATTAGGAGCGGCGCCAGTGCCCTCTTCGAAATAGTTAAAAGGATTAAAGTCGAAGTCATCAAAAAACGACATTATATACTATCGAGGTCATAAGTAGCGGCATTATACCTATGGGGTCGAAGTGGTCTCCTTGAAAGTATTGATTTGAAGTCATTAGTAAAATAGGCGGCATAGTTATCACCACTATCAGTTTCTTCGAAAGCATTGGGTTGGCGACAGTATTGAAAACATGCGACAGTGGGTCATTTTGCATATAATGCGGCACTTAAACTATGCGGTAAGAAACATGTCAATGATCGTGATATCAACTTCGACGCTACACATTCCGCTTCTACCACACCGACCCATTATATATCAATTGACTATTGATATCATAAGTATCACCTATGATTAACTTCGAAGAGCATAGGTGCGCAGAGATGAGATGCGGCATCATGCCTTCGGCGTGGTAAAGCCATAAATAATATTAAAACTAAATTTTTACTATTAAAAGTATATTCTTTTCACCAGTTCCCTTTATTTGTCAAAAATCTAATTAGATAACAAGTTTCTTTATCAAACCCATTACCAGTAATCTACACTAGAGCATATTTATCAATTTCAAAACATTTCCAAGCCCTTAGTAGTATATTAATGTATAAATATATTAATTAATCCCTTCTAGCTTAATAATTTTATAAAACACTTGAGAAAAGTCCCTAAAAATCCTAACAAATTGAATTTCATATTTTCTTTAACATATGAAAGTTTAGGGGACAAAATTCATAATTTAATTATTTTAACAGTTCAACCTGAAATAAACAATTTTCTAGGCTTTGAAAGTTCATAACTAATTCATACTTCGATGGAAAATTATAAAATTCGAAACGCACTTCTAAAATTATAGTTCCAACATCATACTAAAATTTCAAGTCACTTTGGATGTCCTATAATAGGTTTTTCAACTCAAATATATATAATTAAATTCTATAAATTCACCAAAAAGCATATAATCATTCAATTATCAAAAGCATGGCATAATGTCGTTATAAGGTTCGAATTTTCCCTTCAAACCAAAAACATTGATCAAAGCATGAGATGTACATATATTATTCACCTTGAATGGATTAAGAAGTTTGATATTTGTATTTGATTTGATTTCCTTAGCTTTGATCTTGTTTTCCTAGATTGTCTTCTCTTTGAAAACTTTCTTGCAATGGTCGGCCAAAACCCTTATTTTATTTTTGTTTATGAATGAGTGAAGCGGGGTAGGAAAATGAGAATAAGGGTTTATGATAAGGTAATGTTTTATTTTTCCATTTTTCCCTCCTCATATCCTCTTTCCTATTATGGTTATATTTAATCCCATTTGTTCATTAATTAATGCTCGACCCTCGTTGATTATCAAATCTGAATCTTTATACCATGTTAAATTATTTCATTTAATTTGTCCAATTAAATATCCTAAATAATGTTATCAAATTTAGGGGTGTTACGCTAACTTATCTAATCAGTATGAATATAGCCGGGCCAAAAGGCTGGATAAAATTAACTAATTTAATTAAAAATATATTTAATAGAAAATCCATAAATGGCATATTTTGTGATAGCGGTTACAGTGTGTTGTAACCATGAGTGATTTATCATAATATAATAAACATACCATTTTAAATATTCCTAATTAAGATGTATCGAGATTGGATATCGATACATCAGTTGAGACTATAGTACGTAACTCTCTTCAAATATTGAGAAGTGTATTACTCATAATTGTCGGGTGAATCTAGGGGCTACATACTGATAATTATTAGATAATTATGAAATGACTCACTCGATATTTTTCTATTGGTTAATATAGTAAGGTCAAATAGAAAATATCGATGTGACAAAATTGCAAAGTTCTCTCAACTTAAGAATACTATTGGTCTTCAATGTGGAAACTCTGCTTTAACTATAGTTAAATCGTGCACGATGACCATTGAATGCCTATAGTTAGATCGATTGAAAGCATTGGAAGTGAAATACTATTCAAGGGAGGATTCGCCTCCTCGGTTATAAAAGTTAGCATTACGGTCAACTTAAGTCAACTTAAAGTTAAAGTCTCTGGCCAATGCAGTTCGGTTAGTAATTATTGTTATTATTGAACCGAGGACTTTATATTTGGACAATAAAATTAAATATGGATGATATCGAAATTATGAACATTACCAATATCCATAAGTCCTTATGTGATATAGTTTTGACGAAGAGAACTAGTGTTAATAATTGTCACTACCGGGTAACGCTTAAATAAAGTAAAATTAGATGTTACCAAAGCCAAGTAAGTGATAAATTTTGTTATAATGTCACACCACCTCCTAAGTGACGTGCGAACGTTAATGTTTAAATTGTTCGATATTTATCGTTGGTCGATTTGCATCTAAGTGTCACGCAATCAAAATGTTGAATACTCCTGTAACCACCAATTTAGTTAAATTGCAATTTTTATAAATTAATTAAATTAATTTATATTTACGAGATATTAATTATAAAACTTTATTTGATATCTATCGATCAATTTTAGTAGTGTGTATATAATAGTTATAAATACATTAATTGATATATGATATCGATACGCATTTAAATTGGATTTAAATGTGTTATTTATTGATTGGACTTAAAGTGATTTTAAGGCCCATAATGGGACCTACTGAGTGCGGCTATGATGGCATAGGGAAGCCTGCCATATGATGGAAAAGGAGGGCTTGAGTTTTGAATTCAGAGAGATGAATATGTAAGAGAGAAAGGTGGACCTATATCCTCCTTTTTCTTCTTAAATCTCCATTATATATTCATCTCTACCCTCTCATTTTATTTTTACTCTCTTCCTCCATTTGCTAAAGCCATGGTCGGCCACTCCCTTCCCTTTTTCTCAAAATTTTCAAGCTTAAAACATTGAAACAAATAATACTAAAACACCGATGGCAACTGCATTTAGTCTAGTAGCGTTTTCTAGATTCTAAAATCGTTTCAAGGAGGTCTAATTTTATGTTTAAAGGTGTATAATATGGAATTTAGACGAAAGGTAAAATTCTCTTTTTACAGTGATATATTTGTTGGAACTTGGCTAATCAGAAGCCGTTGAAATAGGTAGATTTCAAAAAATTCCTTAATTGGATCTATTAGGATTATTAAGGCTAAAGAGATTTTAGGCCCAACCTAAAAGGCGGTTTAAATAAAATCCTTTATTTTATTTAATTAGTTTGAAAAGGTTCGAATTTGATATAAATTTAAATGTATGTGTATCAAATACACCCATGCTTGTAACAGTTACTCATCAGGGTTAAGTAGAGAAGGAAGCCTTTCATCTCCTTCTCTAAAACGTATGCAATTAAGTAAGGGAATAAATAGCATTAATTAGGGAGAGAGAAACCTTTCATTTTGCTCACTTATAAAATTAAAGTTTCATTAAAGGCCACTAATGATCAATTCAAACATGGCATGAAACGCGAGTATATCCAAATATACTACTAGTGTATATTGTGTAAGTGCAACATATAAGAATTGCGTAGTTAATGTTTCCTTTATATATGTCTTTGTTGTCCATATTTTTATTTAAAATATATATATATATATATATATATATATATATATATATATATATATGCATAGAACTTATACACACATATACATACATACATACATACATACATACATACATACATATATATATATATATAAATATGTTAAAATTATGTTTCGCTATTTTATATAAGTTTGAAATTAAAAACAACAACTTCGAATCTGGTTTCAAAGTTAGAAAGGGTTTTTATTTAAAATTATTATTTTACACAAAGGTTCATTTTATAAATCCTAAGTTAAGTTAATATACATATGCAAACATACACACACACATATATACAAATCATTGTAAATAATGTTTTAAACTTAAAACAACATCGATATGATAAAATGTATAGTTTGGTATAAGCTTTAAAATAAAGTAAAAAATTGAAGTCTAACTTGAATTTAAAAGGAAATCTTAGGGTTTTTCATATTTTGCAAAAAATTCCAGTCATGTTTATAGTTTTTTTATAAACTTTCAAGCAGAAATATACAATAACAAAAAAATTGACCAACATACATACAAACAATGATAAACTACATATATTTTTTATTTGAATTAGTAATAGAATTTTGTTATTAATAAAAAATCAGGTTTCAAATAGATTTTTTTTAAACAACAAATTTAAAAACAATAACAAAATAGATAGGAAAAATCAGGCATATATATATATTGCAAAGGTTTCGGTCTAAATTATATAAACAATATGAACAATTAATTAAATGTGAAAAACTATGATATAGATTTAATTATGACAAAATGAACCAATGAACAACCAAAGTACATCTTAATGGATCCAAATTAAAATAACATGGTAGACGTATCATTAATTAAGATATAACAAAAGAGGATCTAATCTATGTCACCAAATAAACAAATATTCATATGAGATGAGATACATGATGATCCAAATCATATAAACAAGGTGAATGATGATAAAATAAAATTAGAAATTTTACCTTGAGATGTAGCCAAGAGAATGCACCATGGATGAAGAAATATCTTCAGCTCTCCAGTATCTACATCTAATCCTTGCAAGAGATAGATGAACTGCTTGAGTTTTATTATATTTGATGTTAAATTCAATGATTTGGGGGTTGTTTTTGGTTTGGAGGTGACATCAATTTTTGGCTATGGCATGAAGGAGATAGGAAGAAAAATTAATCTTAAAAGAGAATGAAACTAAAAGAAGGAAAAGAATTTTGTTTTTAATGGAATAATTGAAACCTTTTCTATTCTTTCCTAAAAAAACTTCCCTCTTTATTTTTCATCAGTTCTCAATCAAATCTAAACCCCCTCCATGTATGGTCGGCCATCGTTATTGCCATCTTATGGAAAAATATTTTTAAAACCTATTAAGTAGTTATCTTTTATTTAAAACATTTGAAAGTTTCACCTATATCGTATATCGATGTGTACAAATATAGCTTTTATAAATAGATTCAAATAATTACTAATAACTCCCAAACATCAAATAAATAAAATAGTAATTAAATTTCCCAAATATAAATTAATTTAATTAGTTTACAACATTTTATGAATTAATTAAACATATGGTTTTTCGGAGAATTCATCATTGTGGTTGTGTAATTAAAAAGATGTAAATTCAGTCAGGGACAAATATCAAACAATTTGAATATTAACGTTTACATGTTCCCATAGATAATGGTTTGATATTGTGGCTAAACTTATCATTTACACATCCTTTTTTGTAAAATCCAATTTTACGTATTATAAGTGGTACCCAGTTGTGACAATTATTTACACCGGTTCTCTTCGTCAAAACTATATCACATTAGGACTTATGTAATTTGGTCTTAGTCAAAATTCCAATATCGTCCATATTCAACTTTATGGTCCAAAAACAAATTCCTCGATTCAATAATAACAATTATTATTAATTGGACTTCTCTGGCGAGAGACTTTGACTTTGAAATGACTTTAATTGACCATGATACTAACCTCGTATAATTGAGGAGACAAATCCTCTTTTGAATGGTGTTTTACTTCCAATGCTTCCACTTGGCCTAACTATAGTCGTTCGACGAATGTTGTGCAATAGTTAAACTATAATCAAAGTAGAACTTCCACATTAAAAATTAATAGTATTCTTAAGTCAGGAGAGCTATGTAATTTTGTCACATCGATACTTTCTGTTTGACCTTAGTTATATTAAAACAAGAAAACATCGAGTGAGTCATTCCATAATTTTTTAATAACTATTAGTAGGCAATCCCCTAGTGCCCCTTAGCTAGCATGAGTAATACACTGCCTAAGGTTTGGAGAGCGTTACATACTCTAGCCTCAACGGATGTATCGATATCCAGTCCTGGTACATCTTGACTAGAAATATTTAAAACGGTATGTTTATTTTATATGATAAATCACTCATGATTACAACACATTGTAACTACTATCACATATCATTTATTGATTTGTTATAAATATACTTTTAATTAAATAAATAATCAATAACACATTATATAAGGTATATAATAGAAAGAAAACACCTTTTCGTTTGAACAAGATTAGTTATAGAGTTAGATATATGTACCAAATTACATAGTTGATTTTAGAGCATATCCCTAGGTTTGTCAATATTAATGTATATAATGTTCATTATATGATATATGTGTTTAGATGGTGGTTGAATATAGCATGAACCTATATAACATTGTGATGTCTTTATTTTATGGATTGTGTAAATTTGTATATGAAAAAATAAAAAATTTAGATATGTAAATTCGTACTTATTTCTCATAGCCATTAAAGAAAATTATTTTTCAAAAATAATAATAAAAATGATTTAAAATATACACTATTAAGTAAAATATGTTTTACTCTAACATACATACATACATACGTACATATATACATATATATATTTATAGTTTAAATATGTATATATATGTATAATTTTATATTCAAATACAGTATACTATTTTATTTAAATTACATATTAATACATTATATCTAAGTATGTATATATACACACACATCGTAAATTATATAAAATATGCTTATATAAATATTTAACATAGTATATATATATATATATATATATATATTGTTTTCAAAATAAAAAAATATTTTTTCATAGATTTTCGTATGGAACTTAAATGAATAAATAAATTTAGTTTTGATAAAAACAAAGTAAAGCAAAAAAAAGTTATTTCGGCCCAAAAATATGCACACATATATATATATATATATTTACAAAAATATATTATAAGTATACATTATTCATATATGTAGTATTTCTAAATATTATTCAATATATATAGTACATATATACATTTATTTAAAATAAAATAAGATTTTCAAATTATATATATTTACACAAAATTAATATATTAGTTTGAATTTGAAAATACTAGGTATTTCATTTTGTATATTTAGATCTTACTCTAGATCTAAATTTTTTTGAATCTAACAATTGAATTTAAAAATTCTTTATATTAAATTTATAATTACTTAATAAACCGTATATGTATGCATATACATATTATCGACAATATATGTAACAATTCAGCCTTTTCGACCCTAAAATATCGACACTAATACATCCGTGGTACTTGTGAGCCGAGCATCCAAAAGCCGAAAAGATAGATTGTTAGAGTAAAATAAAATAAAACAAAACACAATATCAGAATCTCATAGAGGAATGATAACATATAATATCAAAAGATAGTACAAACTATCGCTTTAAGATACATAGCATTTCAAAGTTACAATTCTAAATATTATCATTAGCTTGGATAGTTATAACAACATGTCCTCACAAATGCTAATATATACAATAGTAATGCAACAGAAATAAGAATACAATGGTAGGTGAAACATCCAGCTTGTTCCCTCGAGCTCAAATGAACATAAACAAAAACCTACCTTTTTCAGATTACTCGAAAGAGCACATGAGGAATTTAGGGAAAATAAAAACCATGTATCGGACATAAGTCTTATATGCGAAACTCAAGAAATACATGGCTACATACAACGGTACTTTTGAGACCATATGGGATGCCGCCATGGTTATCCTCTCAAAGAACCATCATCTAAGTACATAAGATGATATAAGAGATAATGTCTATGGTGAAGAATATAAATAAAAAATAGTTGTGATGCTTACATTAATCACACCACGATAATACTAGAAGTACAATCAAAATGCTAAGGTAATCTCACAGAATGGATTTTCAGTGGAGATCTCTATGGTAAGTAAATTCGCAAAGGTTAGAAGCTACTTCCTAGCATTGTATATCTCTGGACAGAATATAACATAAGGTAAATATAGCCGGTCTATGTATAAAACATGTGATCCCAAATATCATCAACTCCCGCACGCCACATCGATAAGCATACTCTAGATATGTAGTTGATGATACCCTACTGTGAGTTAGCTAAACTACAAACTATGTATCCTACTTTTTTTCTTCCATTTACGATGTCGAGGCTACGTTCGGCATCTCTCACATGAGTCTTCATCAATCGAACAGAGCACTAATCTCGAAATGGGTTCCAGCATCTTGAACAGATTACGAATCTCCACATAGATTCTAGCATAAGTTCTATGATAAATGCTCACAGTGACCTCTTCCTTGGACTAACCTTAGGATAGATACTTTAACTCTATAGCATTCTACTTTATAATCACTTCCAATATATAAACTCGTATATCAGTTCTGAAGTGATATCCGATAAGTAACACTAACCGATCCCGGTTTGTTCAAAAGTAAATCGATAATTTCTAGTAAACTCAATTCTGATTCTTTTCAAAGCAAGAGAACAATATATAAACAGGAGTCCTAGGGGGATCTCGTATACATAATTTCTTAAAGCTAGAGACGTTCCTTACTAATTTTCCTCTCCAGGGGTTCTCAAATTGTATGAAACCTTGAAGCTTTCAGATACATCCAAAGTTAATTTAATCAAGTTCGATAGTCGACTAATTGTGTAACGAACCGAGATTTTCGACCCTTGAAAATAGACACTAATACGTCCATTGTATTGCATCCGAACAATCGAATGCCGAAAAACCCAATTGTTAGGGGTTAAGAAGAAGGAATAAGACAAGAAGAAAACTAAACAACACAAAATCTCACAGCGGAACGAATAATCTATAACATAAACATATCTTTACAAAGAAAAAAACTGTAATATATTATACATCAATCAGAGTATATTAACTAATTTCAGCCAGGACAGTTATAATAGCTTGTCCTTACAATTTTCTAATAAATACAACAAGGAATGCAGTGGAAAAATAACCATGTACTTGGATACGTTCTGGGCCTCCAGCTCGTCTCTTGAAGCTCCAAAACATCCAAACTAATTTGTAAATATGTTTGGTCTGACACATGCGTTATAATGAAATAGCACCCGAGTCAGTCTAGAAAACCAGCGTGAGAAAAACACACCTCAATTGAACTTTAATGTTTAGTAAAATCTTTTCAAAATAAGTTATCTTGTAAGACTATGCCACTTAAAAACGGATGGGTTTTTACTTTACGATAACCAAAACATTTTCTATAAAAAAAATCCATTGATATTATAATAATGTCCTGGAGTCAAAGTAAAATATGAATATAGCTAAAATACTTGCATCTTACGTTTCAGCATAGTTGGGCATAACTAAGTCCGTACAGCACTTATTGGAGAATGAATTCCATACAACGAGTAGGCTACTAGGGCACCACCCATTACGGTGCATTTTTAGATAAAATAACACCGAGGTTGAACCTATCGACCCCTGCCAACACATAACGACCTAACCTTTACTGGGTAGTATCGAATATAATCACCCCTCCATTAATGGGCTCGAAGCATACAAATGAGAGATAATATCGACTCTAGATAGGGATGATCATACCTTAGTTGGGAGCGACGAACTTAACCCTACTGCATCCTTCCTATTTTAGTCATTCCCGGTTGATGAGGCTTGAGGCTACATTTTATCTTTATTTATCACTTCCCATTTGGAATTCTACACTGCCCTCCAGGCAACAATGCAATTATAGCATTAATCCATACAAGTTCGTGTAGGATCGATTTCACCCTAGAGGGGAGGTGAATAGGGTAATACTAATAATAATAAAAATTAATGTGGAAATAATTGCAGCACGAATAATAGCAGGATAATAAAAGCAGAAATAGAACAACACAGATTTACCTAGCTTCGGCTTCTACTAGAAATTAAGTAGTCAGACGCTTACACACGTAAACTCGCGACACCCGCTATTGACTAACCTAACTCTACGCTCAAAACCCTGCTACAACTCAGCCGTTGAGTTGTGAATTCTTGAACTAAACCAACTTAGTTCGTCCCTAGTCATGCAACTAGAATTTTACAAAAGTTTAAAAGAAAATTACAAAATAAAATAAAAATTAAACACAAAACCCTATCCAATAAATTAAGCCCAAAATAAATTAAAACTAGCCCAATTTATATTAAAAGAGGACTTCCTCTTTCTGTTTCTCGTGTAATCCTATGGCCGATTCCTCCTTCGTTCTTCTTTCAAGAAAAAACTAGGGCTCTATGATGAAACTGCCACTTTGTTCGAATTGATTGCTGATGCTTCAAATGCTTCTTCGATTGATTAACTTGTTCATGGCTATAAAGTCGAGATCGATTTGTGCATCGAATTGGTACGTTTTTCCCTTTTTCGATTTATACTTGTACTCGATTTGATTCGAGTTCTGGATGATGATTGCTCTCTGATTTATTTGAACTCAAGTGATCATTTTCCAATGATGTAACCGGGTTATATAGGGAACAAATCCCTTTATTTTCGTTCGTATTTTCGATTTGAATTCTTTAACTAATTTTGGTTTGGCCGTTCGATTTTGCTTGAATTCTTGTGATTGTACTGACTTGTTCAACTCATACTCGGTTGGATTTGGTTGATATATTTTATTAAGTAGGTTCCATTCTTTTTGGTATTTGAATTTTTTGGATAATCTGAACTTCGTGAAGATTGACTTGTTCATTTGTTGACTGGTTTCACTGCAAAACTAAACTGGGTTGATCGATCTCCATAATTTCAAAATTGCTCCATTCTTTTTGGCCTTGACTTCCACTTTTTAATTCAATCAGTGTTATCACCTGGCTTTGACTTGATTTGAAACTGCTACCTTGATAATTGTTCGAATTGCAACATTTGTTCATCTGATTGATTTGTGACTCGTGCAATTGCTTCACTATTTTTATGGTTTTTGAACACATGTATAAATTCGCGTAGAACTTCACATGTATGCTACCACTTGTGTTTGACTGGAACCATTTATATTTATATGTGAGTCACCATGTATATACATACATGCATATGTATGTGCGTATATATATGTGTGTGTGTGTGTGTGTTGTGCCTACATTGCTCTGGTCTGTTGATGTATATGCATGCTCCATTCATTTTGTCTTATTCACTGCCCTGGTCTTGTTTATTTATTTGGCCTTCATAAAGTTCATCCTGTATTGTGTTCACTACTGGTTATGCATTAATACATTTCTAGTTTAGCTTTTGAACTTCATGTGTACATCCATTTGTTATGTTGTTTTGTAGTTTGGTCTAGTCAACTTGCCCATTCATTTGTATCGGGTTGCCTTTGGTTTTGTTTCAGGTTTTCATGTGTGTATCTTGTGTTATCTCTCTTTTGTTCAACTGAGTTATGTTGCTTTGCTGTATCTTCTGTTTCATTTGTTACAACCTCTGCACTTGAGATCTATCTGACCCATTGCCTTGGTTTTGAACCATTTGCACTTGAATGCTGTCATGTACTTGATGTTGCCTGACCTTATGCATATGAACTTGTGTCGATTTACTGTGCTCGTTGAGTTGTTATTCAAATTAATTTTACCGTTGCATATGAACCCTGGTTCATGTTTTTCCTTCAACCTGAACTTTTATGGCCTTTTTTACTTTGTGTCCATTTCTCTGTTCTTGGAGTCCATTCACTTGTTCACTGATATGGGTTGCATGTCATTGTGCCTCTGGTTGTGATGGTTTATAGGTCTAGATGTGTTGACACACTTGTGCACTTGTTAGCATGGTCTTTTTATAGTTTCTCATGTAGTCTTAAGTAGTTATTCATACATACTGAACTGTTCCTCTTTGATCATTTCATTGAACTTCTTACAGATACTATGCTTGATCATATCATGCTTATGTACTGCCATTAACTTGTTGCTCCATTGCTTTGCACCTGACCATTTGTATCTGGTCCATTCGGTATGGTTGATTGCTGGTTCAGTTTGGTCTGTGTTCACCTCACTTTGGTATTGTTCAAGCCAAACTTGTTTGTTCTCATGTGTATATTTGAGGCATTGTAGATTGTATTATGTGCACTTGAGTTAAATCCAACCTCGGCTCGGGTTTGACCTTATGCTCACCTGTCCCTACAATTTTACCAAGTGTATATCGGTGTGCACGGCCTTGTGGTATGTACATTAATACACTGTGCATGTCATAAGTT
Source organism: Allium cepa (assembly GCA_030765085.1). Classification (NCBI taxonomy): domain Eukaryota; kingdom Viridiplantae; phylum Streptophyta; class Magnoliopsida; order Asparagales; family Amaryllidaceae; genus Allium; species Allium cepa. The sequence continues at coordinate 26,751,173 of CM060932.1, forward strand.
GTTCGCGTATGATGGATTCAAAAGAAATGATGACGAACAACCCAAATAACTGAGGCAAATAACGTTTTCAAAACACATACTTTAATTTGCACTGTAAATTTTTTTCCTTTTCAATTTTACTGCGTCAGTGTTTTTTTGCAAATAGCCCAGATGTTGGATTCAAGCTGGAATAGAGTTGAAGATAAAAACACGAACGTGGAGTGAATATGTAGTGAGGAGTGATATGTACATTGAAATTTTTGATTTAGCCGAATTGTAATTGAAAATGTATATAGGTAGTGAGAGCTCAAATTTGTACTATTCAAAATTGTAATAAAATATTTGTTTGAATTTAAATTCTATTTTTTATTTTTTTCAACAAATATTTATTTAATTGTGTGAAAATAAATTAATACAATAACAAATACATTTAAATATATATATATATATATATATATGTTTATTATCATCAAACAAAGATCATATACTAGCGTATTCAACAATCTCCCCCTTTTGATGATAACAAACATATATATGTAGATTTTGAATCTATTAAATGTATTTGTTTTGATGAATTCTATTAGCTCTCCCTATTTAAATGCTCCCTCTACAACAAAGCTCCCCCTACATAGATGCGAGTAGTTAAAACTGAAAAATTAATTAAAAATAACTTTGAATAAAATCACTCTCGAATATGAGTAAGAATATTGCTCAAAAATCAAAATCTTAACCTCTCTTCTCATTTTGTAATCATCAAAAATAATAATAGTAATTGGAATAGCTACCTTTTTGATTAAAAATATAAATCTAATCAAGAGAGAATATTATTTCCAAATTTCAATTAATTAAACAAAAATCATAATATTTAATTAATTAGAAACAAACTCCACTTTAGAGAAATGGTAGGATTATGGAAAATTTTATATAGTGACAAGAGTTTGATATTTTCAATAAAAGAAATAATTTGTGCATTTTCTCTTTTCAAATATTATACAAAAAATGTGAAGCACTTACTAACCATGCATAACCGTTAGGACTTATAAATAAGTTTAGTAGTTACCCTTTTTTAAAAAAAAAATATGTCAAGTATTTTCTAACCATGCATAACCATGAGGACTTTTAAATGAGATTAGAATATACTTGATATTTATCCCTTTCTTATATGTGTCCCATCCATGCTTAACCGTGAGGAATTTTAAATGAGAATGGAAGCCCAAATATAAATATTCAAGTTATTCACCATGCATAACCATGAGGACTTTTAAATGAGATTGAGTACTCTAAGATATAATTATTTTACAAAAAATATATTTTCTTATTTTAAGATACCAAATTCTACACATTATACAATGTTGTATGGATTGACAGAAAGGTGAAAGTGATAGAAATGATCGTGGAATAAGTACTGATTTAAAATTATAAAATATTATAAAATTTGTTTAAGTTTCATTAAATTATAAATTATACTCCTTTTATTACGAAATATAATTTAATCACAATCCGTCACTTTTCAAGCACTATAATAATTTTGATGAGTTCCAAAAGATTCAATTAGTCAATGATTATCTTTTCTAGAGTACGTCTCTTACCGAAATAAACTAGAGTATTTTTAACATGATGAAAACCTAAGTTTAAAAAATTAAAATTAGTGAAAATCAATTTTCTGTAAAGGGGATTTGTGAAAATGGCTTCTAGTTGAAAATCAATATAAATAATTACAAAATTGATTTTAACCTGAGATGATATGAGATACCACTTATATTTGAGATATTCATGGTGATATATAGTGGTATATAAGAAATACGTATACTCCCCAACACATAAATTGTTTTTTTGGATATTTTTAGCACATCCATTATATCAAGCACAAGTAATCTATATTGAGAGAAAAAATGCACATTAAAAAAAAATCATCAAAGCCATTTTTCATGACATTCCCAAGTGAAACAATAAAAACTGAAAACAAAAAAATTATAGCATTATCGATTAGCTTTCCAAAACTTCAAGAATTTCAAAAATCAAAGTTGAGATGGTAGAAATACTTCAGCAATAATGATATAAACAAAATTGAGTTAAGAGAGCATACCTCACTTTCCTTCGATGCCATGATATCCAAAATGCGATGATCTCCATCTAATCTTTATAGGATAAGGAACATTTAAATTTTAGTTTATCAATCACTTAGAACAACTTGAAATCTATCTCCATCAAATTTGTTCCTTAGCCCACTTATGTATCTAAATTTTAAAAAAAGGCAAGTGGTCTAATTGTGGATGTAGGACTACTATTATTATCTATTGAAATTTTTGGTACCTAAATTTGTCAATATAACAAACTGTTAGCATCTACAATTGTAACCTTGGAAATCCAAATTTGTTTAAATTTCAAACCATTTATATTCGTACCTTTTGGAATCCATATTTTTTTAACGGTTTTGTGTTTGTATATATTACGACAATTATTCTTGGCATGTCCAATATTTCCACATTTACAAATTTGGGTATCATACTTTTCCCCTTAACAGTGTTATTAGTAGTTTGTACATATTTTGACACTTTTGCAAATACAATTCCTTTCCTTTTATTCTTGAAGAGTTGATTTTCTAAGAGCATATTAAATGATTTATCTCTAGTGAAAAATTTCCGAGTAACCAACTCAAGTTTATTAACTATGGATTTTAAAAGTTTATTTTCATTTATTAGCTTAAAACAACAACTAATGGTATTATCTTTCTTTTCAAAATTCTTCATTTTCAAGTCCATATTTCATTTTTAAGCTCTCTAATTTTAGTCTCGATTTCGAGCATCTCGGTTTAAAAGAGTTGGAGCTTTTTTTAATTCAATTTTTTCAAAATCCTTGACTTTTTCAATCTCCTTTTCAAACTCGTGATTCAATTGAATAATTTCATATTTTCTCAATATCACGTTTTCCTTTTGAAAGGTTTTGAAATTTTCATTGACTTCGTTTAATTTCTTTTAAAAAATCGCACGTTTAGAACTTTCCGACTTCTTCAAACTATCCAACTCTTTTTTGCAAAATGTTATTTTTATAAATCGACTCGGTTTTATTTTTCTCCCGAATTAAATTTTCGTTTTCTAACTTTTGAAAATTTTCTTGAAAATAGGAAAATTATTTTTCATAGTCCAAAACACCTTTTTCAATTAGAATTTTTCTTTTTCTTAATATTTTTAAGGTCATTTTCTAAATCATTATTTTTTTGACGCAATTTAGCTTGTTCCCTTTTCAACTTATTAGTTTCATCTCAAAAGCTTTATTATTTTTGATTAATTTTCGGCATAAGAGAACTAAATCATTGAATGGCAAATCACTTATCTCATCGACTATTGGATCTTCATCACTGTTGTCTTTTGTAGATCTTGTCAAGCACATTTCTTTAACTGAGTCGATTATGGGGGATTTCTCACGGTTCTTGACTTTCGCACTATATATTGCATCGAAAGTATTCCAGATTTCCTGTGCATTTTCACAATGAGAGATAAATTTAAAATTATCTTGATTAATATGAGAATATAGTATATGCATAGCAAGAGCATTAATCAAAGTATTTTTCTTATCCATTATAAGGCACCCATTTTTAATAATATCCCAACATTTAAAATTAACAGATTTTAAATAAAATTTCATTTTTAATTTTCAATTTAAAAAATTTATTCGATCAAAAATAGGAGGAATAATACTGGACCGACTCTCGCTAGATTTGCAACTAGAGTTAGACATCCTTTCTATTAACCTTGCTCTGATACCACTTATAGGATCGATTTACCTTAGAGGAGGGTGAATAGGGTGATACTAATAATAATAAAAATTAATGCGAAAATAATTGCAGCATAGATAATAGCAGAATAATAAAAGCAGAAATAGAACAACACATATTTACCCAGCTTCGGCAAAATCCTACCTACGTGCTGCCCCCAAGGTTTTTGCTAGAAATTAAGTAGTCAGATGCTTACACACATAAACTCGTGACACCCGCTACCGACTAACCTAACCTTACGCTCAAAACCTTGCCACAACTCAACCACTGTGTTGCGAATTCTCGAACCACACCACCGTAGTTCGTCCCAAGTCACACGACTAGAACTTTACAAAAGTTTAAGGAAATTATAAAATAAAATAGAAACTAAACACAAAACCCTATTCAATAAATTAAGCCCAAAATAGATTAAAACCGGCCCAAATTATATTAAAAGAGGACTTCCTCTTTCTATTTCTCGTGTAATCCTATGGTCGATTCCTTCATTGTTCTTCTTTCAAGAAAAAACTAGGGTTCTGTGATGAAGCCACCGCTTTGTTCGAATTGATTGCTGATGCTTCGAATGCTTCTTCAATTGATTAACTTGTTCACGACTGCAAAGTCGAGATCGATTCGTGCTTTGAATAGGTAAGTTTTTCCCTTTCTCGATTTATACTTATACTCGACTTGATTTGAGTTCTGAACGATATTGCTCTCTGATTTATTTGAACTAAATTGAATATTTGCAGATGATGTAACTGGGTTATATAGGGAACCAATCCTTTTATTTTCGTTCATATTTTTGATTTTAATTCTTCAACTAATTTTGGTTTGGCCGTTCAATTTTGCTTGAATACTTGCGATTATACAGAGTTGTTCAAGTCATACTCGGTTGGATTTGGTTGATATATTTCATTAAGTAGGTTCCGTTCATTTTGATATTTGAATTTTTTGGATAATCTGAACTTCGTGAAGATTGATTTGTTCATTTGTTGACTAGTTTCACTACAACACAAAACTGGGTTGATCGAACTCCATAATTTCAAAATGTCTCCATTCTTTTTGGCCTTGACTTCGGATTTTTAATTCAATCAGTGTTATCGCCTGGCTTTGACTTGATTTGAAACTGCTACCTTGATAGAATTGCAAAATTTGTTTATCTAATTGATTTTTGACTTAGGCAACTGCTTCACTGTTTTCATGATTCTTGAGCACATGTATAAATTCACATAGAACTTGACATGTATGCTACCACTTGTGTTTGACTGGAACCACTTATGTTTGTGTGTGAGTCACCATGTATATACATACATACATATGCATGTGTGTGTATATATATGTTGTGCCTACATTGCTCTGGTCTATTGATGTATATGCATGCTCCATTCATTTTGTATTATTCAATGCCCTCATTTATCTAGTCTTCATGAGTTCATCCTGTATTGTGTTCACCACTGGTTATGCATTATTACATTTTTGGTTTAGCTTCCGAACTTCATGTGTACAACCATTCGTTACGTTGTTTTGTAATTTGGTTTGATCAGCTTGCCCATTCATTTGGACTGGGTTGCCTTTGATTTTGTTTCAGGTTTTCATGTGTGTATCTTGTGTTTTCTCTCTTTTGTTCAACTGAGTTGTGTTGCTTTGCTGTGTCTTCTGTTTCATTTGTTGCAGTCTCTGCACTTGAGTTCTTTCTGACCCATTGCCTTGGTTCCGAACCATTTGCACTTGAATGCTGTCATGTACTTGATGTTACCTGACCTTGTGCATATGAACTTGTGTTGATTTACTATGCTCGTTGAGTTTTTATTCAAGTTAAAGTTACTGTTGGATATGAATTTTGGTTCTTTTTTTGCCTTCAACCTGAACTTTTATGGCCTTTTTCACTTTGTTTCCATTTCTCTGTTCTTGGAGTCCATTCACTTGTTCAATGATCTGGGTTGCATATCATTGTGGCTCTAGTTGTGATGGTCTGTTGGTCTAGATGTGTTGACACACTTGTGCACTTGTTAGCATGGTCTTTTTATAGTTGCTCATGCAGTCTTGAGCAGTTCTTAATGTATACTTAACTTTTCCTCTTTGATCATTTCATTGAACTTCTTAAAGATACTATGCTTGATCATATCATACTCATGTACTACCATTTACATGTTGCTCCAATGCTTTGCACCTAACCATTTGAATTTGGTCTATTAATTTCGGTTGATTGCTGGTCCAGTTTGGTCTGTGTTCACCTCACTTTCGTATCGTTCATGCCATACTTGTTTGATCTTATGTGTATATTTGCAGAGTTGGTACTGCGTGCACTTGAGTTGAATCCAGCCTTGGCTCGAGTTTGACCTTGTGCTCACCTGTCCCTACAATTTTATCAAGTGTATATCGGTGTGCACAGCCTTGTGGCATGTACATCGATACACTGTGCATGTCACAAGTTGTTCGTGTATGATGAATTCAAAAGAAATGATGGCGAACAACCCAAATAACTGAGGAAAATAACATTTTCAAAACACAAACTTTAATTTGTATTGCAAAATATTCTCTTTTTCAATTTTACTGCATCCGTGTTTATTTTGCAGATAGCCCAGATGCTAGATTCAAGCTGGAACAGAGTAGGAGATAAAACATGAGTGTTGAGTGAATATGTAGTGAGGAGTAATATATAAATTGAAATTTGTGATGTAATCGAAATTGAATCGTAATTGGAAATGTATATATGTAGTGAGAGCTCAAATTTTTACTATTCAAAATTGTAATTAAATATTTGTGTGAATTTAAATTTTGTGTTATTTATTTTATTCAACAAATATTTATTTAATATTGTGAAAAATAAAATAAATACATTTAAATGAATATATATATATATATATATATTTATTATCATCAAACAAAAATTATATACTAGCATATTCAACGTTTCGTTCTAGGACTGAATGAAACCGAAGGCACCATTTCTACTACATCCATTTTGGAATTACCCTTAGGATTAGTAGCAACCAGGTCTTGCACTTCAAAGTGCTCCATCTTCAAATTCTATTTTCTTTAAGATGTCTTCGCTTCGAAACGATTGAGTTGGATCGAAGTGGTTTTTGGATAACATATCTGATCTCAGTCTTTTTGAAATAACATTCGATAGTTTTCGGTAAACTCAACCCTGGTTATTTAGGATAATAAACTATCAAAGATAAGAGTGGAGAGTTACTGGATGAATTTCCTTATCATTTGTCTTAGGCGAATGAAACGAGATTTATACACATAGTACATCACCATCAGAGATGACTGTGCCATATAACTCACGTGCTTCTCCAAGATATTTCCAAAGTTATGTTTTGGGTCAAAATTCGATAGTCGATTATTTAACTATCAATAAACACACATCCAAATCAGGGATTTATTTCAAAAGGGAAAACCAACAATGGTTAAGCACATAAGAAACCACTAGCCTCCTTAATTAGTCTTTTCATTAATTAGAATCACTTTGTAAATATTTGTACCAAAATCCTTTACAAAGATATGTTCATAAATCCCTATTTTTTCATTTCCTAGAAAAATATTCGTATACTTTTCGCAATGGTACACGTATATCCACCACATGAAGAAAGATTTCCTTTTTACACCATTCTAAAATGATTTATAAACTCTTTATAAATTTCAAAAACCCATTTATAACTATTTTATTAATCCCTAAAAATCATTTATAATCTTTTTTTCATATAAATTTCAATCACTTATAAATTCTTTTATACATTTCTAAAATCATGTATAAACCCTTTTTAAATCCAGAAAACAATTTATAATACTCTTTTTATAAATCTATAACCCATTTCTAATTTTTTTTTATAAATATCTAACCATTTATAAAAGTCCTCCACCTTGTAAATAATTTCCCTTTAATTTTTCCAACCATTTTATAAAACTTCTCTTATAAAAGCCCAAGTCCGTTTATAAACTCTATTTATAAGCCTTGAAAACATTTATAAATAAATAAAAATCATTTTCTTCAAAACACCATTATATAATAACAATTATTAACAGTAACATTATCAATAAATAATTATTATTAACTCCAAAACATCTTAAAATAATAACTTCAAAACATTTTTAAATAAACAATAATAATTAATCTTTATCATTAGTATAAATAGTAATAATTTATTTCCAAAAATTATTAATAAATCGTTATTATTAATTTCAAGCCTTATTAACTATTTAAATAATTAACTTTTCAAAATACTAAAATATTGATAAGTAACCTTAAAACAATATTAATTATAAATGGGCGACCTTAAAAGAACATTAATTTTAAATAAAAAATCTTTAAAACAATATCAAATATAATAAATAACCTTTAAAACAATATTAAATATAAATAAATAACATAGAAAAGACGGATAAAAAGGTTGAAGTAAAATAAAAGTTAAATCCTTTAAAACAAAATATTTTCGAAGCCCAATTTCAAATTCAAAATCATTTAAAAACAACTCCAACTCAAAGGCAATTTATAGTATTTTTAAAATACTAGTTTGAGGCCAATAGCCATCCAATTTTTAACCAATATCGATATTGATTTTCTATCACTATAGGGTTTAAGTTGATCATGTAAAAATGTTATAACCTATAGGGTTAACGATCAGGTTTGACATTCCATAATCATTCAACAATATTTTTATTGAAAACATATAAAAAATGGCAAGGAATCCTGCATGACAGCCTGTATATACCGACACACACACATATATATATATATGTATATGTATGTATGTGTGTGTGTGTGTCTATATATACATATACATATACATATACATAGATATATATATATATATATATATATATATATTTAACAGTAGTGAGGAATTCTGTTGGATCCCTCCAACCGTTTCCCTGCATCACAAATAGTATATAATCATATAATATGCATCATCCGCTACTAGGCAGGTGCATATAAAGGTCATCCGCTTTAGGGGCGAGAACATATCCAAACCAAAACCGTAAATCATCTAAACATTCAATCAATAATTTTTATCAACTGTAGAACATATTGGTTAACCAAAAAGGTAATTTTAACTCACCATTATTCAAGTTATCGCCAAGGTGTTCTAGTTTGGACTAAAATTGAATAGGCATCCAATTTTAACCCGAATTCCTACTAGCTTCAATCCCTACCAAACCAATTCCATACCGTAGTGCTCGTCAATACGAACTAAACACGACTGATCGCATTCAATTTTGACCTAAAACGAATTAGTTATTTAATTTACAACATTCAATAATTTAAAAAATAAAATATTCCTTAATCACATCATTAGGATTATAATTTACCTTATTTAGCTAATAAACTTCCCCCTTTAATCCCTTCTTCCTCATTTAAACCGAAACCAGGGCCATTTATTTTTCACCTCATCGCCAACGCCATAGCCCGCCATAGCCCACCGCACTTCAACCACGAGCAGCCTTAACCGCGAGCTTCCCTCCGCCGCCAGCCTCGACACCAACGCCGCCGCCATCACCTTAAAAATTGAACCAAAATGCCCACTTTTGACTCGATATTCCGGCCACCCCAGTCCATGCCACGCTATGCCACTATACTTCGCCTGAACTTTGCCCAAACCATTCTCGACGATTCTCCTTTAGGGTCCATCGCCTAAAGGTCATCCAAATAGCCGCAATCGACGACCAAAACTGACGTCGTTCAACCGAGCTCCGCCGCCACCTCGCCTCATCTTAGCCCAGTCCAACTGTTGAATGAGTCGAGCTCGATGTTGTCTGCAACTTTATAGTTGATGACTTTCCCCAACAATGCTTAGATGGGCATCGATCAATGAAGATCATTGGATGAGGCTGTTTTCTTTAATTTAAAATTCGAACCATTTTCTGGTTTGGAGAAGCGATTATACAAGGGAAAGGGGTATGGCTAAACATGGATGAGAGTATGGTTGAATAGTGCAAGTATGGTTAAGGGCATGGGCAAGGTTATGTAATATATAATATTATATATATTATTTTATTTTAAGCTATTCGGTAGTACACAACCCTAAATCTCGAACTCCGATCAAGGCATGTCGCTTGGCATTAGATATGTAATACTTTTATTTCGAACAATGGAACTAGTCTCGAGACCTAATTCGATCACATACAGAAGGTAGCTTTTAAAACCCAATTTTATTATATAAAGTCCTAAAATTAATTTATATGCATTTCAAACTCGTACAACCACATTATACATCCAATTACCATGATATTCGTTAGCATATAATAATTCACTGTTTCAGATCCAATGAAACTGGTTTCATTGAAATCCGAGACAACGCCCCGGAAGGCTATTTTGTATGAAATTAAAACGAATTACTGTTAAAACCAAACAAACCACATTTAAGTCTAAATTTTAAAAGTTTATTATTCCATCTTATTTATACTGTATTTAAATAAGATTTCAAAACCATTTTTTTATTCATATAAAATTCAAGATTAAATTATTCAATAATTTCAAATATACAAATACCTATTTTATTTGAAATTCAAGTTATTTTACTTATAAATTTAACTTTTCAGAATCTAAAAGCAATTAAATATTCCAAATTCAAATGACTAAAATTTTGGGTCGTTTCAAATTGTTTGTCAAGTTCAAAATAGACAATCGCGTTTGGAAACCAAGTCTCGTATACTTATCATATTTTCAAACTTTTCAACTTACACTATCCCTCGGTCAAGTGTGAAGTCAAGTAAATTAGAGCACTGGTTGCATCAAAACCTTGTCTAGACACTTTGTTCTTAACTCTTATAGATAGACAAGCCTACTTCATCGGCTTTTAGTACTATGTACACGACTAAATGCTTTCCATAAATGAGTAAACATACAAAGCACGATCAAGTGACATAAAGCATGATTAAGTCACACAAGTGACTTCTAATCCACATTTTATTTGATTAATACTTTTACTACTTAAAACCTCTTTTATTAGTAAAACTTCTTTTTTCTAATAAAACTTCATTTATCAATTTCTACTATTCATTGTACTCCTTCAATGCTTCAAAATGTATTCATATATTTATCTCAAATGGTTTAAGTATATTCACAAATCTATTCAAAAAGGTTTAAGACATATGTTAATTATACATTGTCACTACAAACCCAAAACCATTTCACTTATAATTATCTTTAAAACATTATTTTCAATGATTTATTACATTCATAAGTATAAGAAAAAATAGTTAATGATGAATGTTGTTAACACATTGTCAGAACAAACCCAAAACCATTTCATACTTTTCATTATCTTTAAAACATTATTTCTAAAGATCTAATTTTACTTATTTAAAAGATAATATACTTTACAACTTCACAAAAATTTATTATAACATAAGTGTTATAATTCAAAACTTCTTTTATTTCTTTATAAAATACTTAAACTCACTTTTCCAAACATATATATATAAATACTTATGAATTGGTTTTAAATATCTATGTAACATATTACTTGAAAATAATAAAATTATAATTTGAGGGAAATAAATAAAAAGCATGGTTTATATTATAAAACCCCTTTACTTTAAAAATACATATATAATTATAAAAAATATACTTAAACCTCAAAAAAACTTTAAAATATTGAAAAATATGTTAGAAATAAAAAGGTTAGGAAAAAAGTACCAAATTTAAAAATCATTTTTTAGACACTTAAAATCTCAAACAACATACTACAATATTTATAAATGCTGGTAACGTTCTTTGATAAAGAACAACCTAGAAAAACACGATCTTCGCAGCTATTTTTACCACATATACAAATGATTTGATTTAAATTTTTTACAGAAAGTGCTAACCTTAGGGTACTCAAAAACCATGGAAATAAACCCCAAAGGATATCTGTCATTTTATTTTTAAAAATTCTCGAAAACAAGGTATATTTCATAGTGTATTTATAAGCACATTTTTGCTCTAACTTTAGCCACTTTGTTTGACCAGTTCTAAAATCTATTAAACTTTGATTTTTTCCAATATTAAGTAAACCTATAATACTTGGTAAAAACTCAAATAAATCCCTAAGGATGTCTTTCAAATCAATTACAAATTTCCCAAAAATAGGTATTTAAAAATGCTCATATAGCAACCTTCTTCTCGCTATAAATTTTTGTAACTTTGTTTCACAAGTTAGTGAATGATTAAAACTTCCATTTTTTATAGTATTAAGTATTCTTATAGTAGTTATTAAATATGCAAAGAGCCCCTAGGACGTCTCTCAAAGTTGACTTTGAAAATCTCTGAACACAAGATATTTTCAAACTGCATCCATAGCAACTTTTTCGCTTCAAACTTTCACAAATTTGGTTCACAATTTCTATAACTTTCCAAATCACTTCCTTTCCGCCACAAACACAGAATGATGTGTAGAGAACAACCAAAATAAGCAATACTAAGTTAAGATCGTAAATCTTCCATTTACACAAGTTAAAGTTTAGGGATGTCGAAGTGCACTTAAGGGATGTCTAAGTGCACTTATAGCGATTAATCTCGCGTCAAACACTTTCAAACATACTTCAATTCAACACATAATCCAAAAAACCTTTTAAACAACAAGTCAAGGTCATGTCACATGTTATATAAGGTAATAGGAGTGATATTATACAATATAAAGTTGTCATTTGCTTTCAAAAGCAAAAGGGTCCAAATTTTACAACTTTAATTTGTTAATGTCACTTTAAGTTTGTGTTTGCACCCACATACACACACACACAATATATATATATATATATATAAACAAAATAGTGAGATAACTCACCCAAATCCAAGCCAAACACATGCTTAATACAAATAAACCAAAACCAACCTCCTATCATACTTAAACTTCCAAATCCAACGTTTAGCACCAAAAGAAGAAGGCATCGCCTTCCTCTCTTTTCCATTTCTCACAGCCCAAAATGGAAATCCCATCTCCTCTTGGATTCTTCCCCTTTTGAATTTAGATCTAAGATTCTTAAGGTGTTGGTGAAAGTTTGGTGAAGTTCGGAAGAGATTCCAACTAATTTGTGACGACCCACCTTTCTGAACCCTAGGAATGACAATTATTACATCCATGATATTCATGTGTCGTTGCCTAAGCGTCCGAAAGGCAAGTTATCTTGAGTAAAATAAAGAACAGAAAAAGACAGAATAGATAAACCTCATAATGAAATGGTTACATATAATACAAAATGACATAGTAGAAAAGGTTACTCCTTATATGGAGTTATCAGAGTTATACAAAAGTACTGCATCTAACAGATTTGCAATTATACATTCTGACTTCTCATTTTTTTAAGTTACAGAATATACCTACATAATCATAACGTGGAATAAAATAAATAGATAACAAAGAAGGATCCTTTTCATCCATCGTCTTCAAATAGCTCCAAAGAAAAACCTATTATTCTCAAACTACTCAAACATAATTGAGTACCCGAGAGTTTATGAAAAATAAACAACTCGGGTTAGACAAAAAGTCTGGTATGAGTAAAACTCTAAAACAAATTGGGTGTTTTTAAACAATAACATATGGGACCATGCCACTAATGCGGAACGGGTTTTCTCCCATATAAACAACAACCAAACATGACAAAAATGGAAATGAATAATAAGGAACAAATTCAAACATAGATGGTGGGCATAATTAATATACATCCAGATTTGAAGGAATGGAAACGGTCTGAATTGAAATCCAAACTGGGCATAATGGAGAAAACCAGATAATGTTTAATCTCGATAGAATGGACTAAAGCAAATAACAATCCAAACTCGATAGAATGGACTAAATAGGATAACTGTCCAAACTCGAGAGAATGAACTAAACCAAATTTAAAGGTTTGAATCAAATAAGGGAAGGAAAATCTCCGACAATGACAAGGAGGGTGCACCGCCTTACCAAAAGTATACCTTTAGAAATACACTTGAGAACTCCGATGGCTCTCGGACACGTCCAAGCCAGACTCCTCCAATGGTTACCGAGTATCTGAGTATTTCACATCTCAATGCGCAACATCGAATCCAATCTAGAGTGGATGTGAAAAATACCCTAATGGAGGCAAGCCCATATAGCTTGGCTTTCACTCGCTCTTTGGGTTCAGTCATTTCCGCCAAAGTATAACAAGCTCAAATGAGCAATACATCGTCTTAAAGTGACGATAATTAAAAAGCTAAAGTAATCGATAGCTGAGAAACCAACTATCGAGGATATAAAATGATCATATATGGAAACTAAGTCTTGTATACTTATCATCACTTATCGAATTCCAACTTGTACTATTTCTTGGTTAGCAATAATACCGGATAAGTCAAGGTAGCACCTCAAAGTCATATCTTACGGTTATTCTTAACTTTTGAAATAGCGACAAGCCCACTCCTTCGACCTTTAGTGCTAAGTATACAAATAAATCGTTCCCATATAAGTAAATCGCTTTACGAAATTAATTCATTTCCATAAACGAATCAAACATTCCTTCTAAAACCCTGAATTCAAGCTTGGCCTCACATTACAAGTATTAGCTTTAAAACAATCTGTTAAAAAAGTTTACTAACTTCAAAACATTAATTTAAAAAGGATTTAATAACTTAAAACATCCTTATTATATTGATTAATTAAGTTTAAACTTCACCACACAATTTGATTTTTGAACTTCAAATGTCTTTAAATAATAAAAAGGGTAAACCACATTTAAACCTTATTAATTCAATAAATTAGTAAAATATAATTAACTAAATTAATAAATAAATAATTATTATTATTTAAAATTAATAACAAAGTAAAAACATCTATGTTACTTTGATATATTCACTTTGAAACTTCATAAACTAAGTTGACTAATTAACTCCAATAACCTTTAATTAAAACGGGTAAATCACCTTTAAAACATCATTAATTCAATTAGTTAATAAATTTAAATATAATTAATTAAATTAAATTAATAAATAATTAAATATCATTATTTAAAATGATTAATCAATTTAAACCATCATTACGGAAAGATTAATTAAAGTTAAAACAAGTTGATTTCATTTTAAAGTCATTAATTAAAAAGAAAAATAAACTTTAAAACATTAATAATTAATTGATTAACTAAATTTAATACATCACTATCAAAAGATTAATTAGCATTAAAATCATTAAATAACATGATTAATCAAATTTAAATCATCATTAACTAAGTAATTAGTTAAATTTAAAACACATCATTAACAAGTTAAAGTTAACGTAAATCCTTATTAATTAAATAATCAATTAAATTAAATAATCATTATTAAAATAATTAATTATTTTTTAAAACATTAATTATAATCTTGCTTAACTTGTAAAACAATTCTAAGCATAAAGATGAAACCAAAAGGTTTTGATAAGAAGTGATTTTCCAAAAGTGCCAATATAGCGATGATCGCGATATGGGTAGTTAGGCAAACAAACTTATGTCATTACAATACAACCAAACATCACATAGCAAGGTATGAACTTATATACAAGGTAATCAACTATGAAACAACATATAGAGAGAATTTACATATAAATAATTAACTTTTATCAATATTTCATCGAACTTACTAAATGCTTACAAACTTATCCGAAAGTGAACCTCAATTTCAGTAACAAAAATGTTCGAAATTTAAAATATCATAAACATAAAAGTTGTAGTCCTTTTTGTTAGCTTTCCAGATCACTAAATAAATTTAAATTGTGTTAATTTTGCAAAAGTTATGGTCGAATTACTAAGAGGTGTTCAAACAATTTCCAAGCCAAACATTATCAACGCTAAACCATTCATTATCATATTATGGAATCATATATAACAAGTATATAAAAACAAAAGCACATTAATTCCTAAGCAAAAATCCAACCACAATTATTATCAATAATAAAAGTTTAAAACTTTGCATAAAAGTGGAAGCTTTAGTTACCAAAAATGCTTGCTAACTATAACCGAAATTGCACTATCTTTGCGAGTACGACTAGGTCATTGTATAATCTTGAAAAATGAAGTCTCTAAGTGCTTTAAATCACCATAAAGGTTCGTCCTTAGGGAGTATATGGTACGGCCTTAATGGGTTAAGGGCTTAATCTCTGAAAATGAAGTGAAGAGATGAGTGTGTAAGTGTTTTGCAAGCTTTGGAAGAGATTTAAGTAGAAATATGTAGATTTTGTAACTTTGAAAGAGTTTAGGAAGCCATGGAATTATGATTAAAAGCTTTAGGAAAGTTGGAACATGAAAAGATAATGGACAAGTGAAATATAAGTGTTGGGTGTGTTTCGACCGGCTCCTTCCCTACTACCGAACCAACTCTCACCGGACCGGCTCCACACCATGCCCACGAACCATCTATCTCCTGAGAACTGACCGAACCAACCCTACCTCCCAAAACAACACCGGACCGGCCCATACCGAACTGAAACCAGCCTCCTGCCGAACTAACACCCAAGACCATCTACCACCGATCCAGGATCCATCCACCCATCACCGATCCATGTTACCACCGATCCATGCTGCAACCGGTCCAACTCCATCTACCACTACCGAACCAACATAAGGATGGCATACCGGACCGACACTACCAGGCCAGATTGCACCAGCCCAGGCCCGCCAGCAGTTATATACATCCAAGACCCCTGCCCCCAACCTCACTCTATAAATAGAGGGGCAGGGGTACAACAATGGCAGACAAGTTTGAGAGCTCAAGCACGGATAGAACTTTCAAACAACTTTCAGTTACTTGTAATCAAAGCTTTGTACTTGTAATCTGAATAGAAAAGAAGATTAATATATAAAGTGGACGTAGGCACGTTCTGGCCGAACCACTATAAATCTGTGTGTCTTTTACAGTTTAGTCCATCTATTTCATATATTTGCATAAATCACCCAAACCATCCAGATCAACATATAATCAACTAAATCATACGACTAGGAGGTGTTTGCCCAATTTTGGTGCAAACATTTTTGGTGCTTTCACTGAGAATCAGGGGCTCGAAGCTTCAGCTTCTCCCACTTAACCCTTTTTCTATCAGCATCATTCATTGCTTGGAAAACATGCCTCCCAGATGGAAGAAAGATGCTAACAAAGGAAAGAACATCGCAACTGGCAGTATCCCAGATCCAATGATCAGAGACCAAGACAATCGTCCGGTTCCAACAGCAAACGAAAATCAGGCAAATCCGACAGCCCCTGCCACGGAACAACCAATTACAAGGACGGATCTAGACAGGATTGTGGCTGAAGTAACTAACCGCTTAGCATCTCAATAAGAGGCCTTGGTGGACCAACTCATGTCACGCTTAAGGGATGCTGAAGAATCTAACCGCAACACTGAATCATGGGGCGAGTCCCGGTCTAGAGGATCTGGGAGACGACAAAGGTCTTTCTTCTTCGAAGAGGTTAACAACAGAAACAACAATGGTAGGAGCCGAGCCCGGACTCAGCCCGAATTCCGACCCGAGGAAACACTTGGAACCGAACCCAACATGGGAGGTACCAGGCAGGGGGCGGATGTAGCTGAGCCTGTCATGCTACCTAACCATGGAAACACCAGTAGATGGGGCCGAGCAGGAGTCCAGCCCGAAGTTGGACCCGAGGAAGTGCTGAGAACAGAACCCAGCAGGGGAAGATCAAGGCAAGGGCCAACTATGGCTGACCCCAGCATGCCCCCAGAAGACCAGAGGCAGCCATTGGAGAATGTTAGGAGTGACAGACGATACCATCCCTACAAGTCGTCTGGACGGAATCAGTCCCGCAGGGAAGAACAAAACTCATTTCTATCCGCTCCAAGTTCTGATGAAAGGATGGCGCGATTGTTCAGAGAGTGCGTCCAACGGGAGCAAAGGGATCGGGGGATAGGTGCTAGGGTAACCAGCCCCTTCACCCGCAATATCGAAACTGCCATCACCCCCCGGGAATGGAAAATTCCAACAATGGAACCTTACAAGAGAACCTCTGACCCCATCGTACACTTACAGAGATACACCCAGCATATGCTCATGAGCGGAGCAACGGAGGGAGTATTGTGTAAATGCTTCCCACTTTTCTTGGCAGACCTAGCTACCTCCTGGTTCTGCCACCTACCTCAAGGGTCCATCAGCTCATGGGAAATGTTGAAAGAAAAGTTCATCAGCCAGTTCCGCATTCATGTGGAACAACCCAAGGACGCTTATTCCTTATCTAATATCAAACAGAAACCCGAAAAGACAGTGCAACAATATCTAACCCGATTCAACGCCGCAGCGGCCGCAGTCCAAGATGCCGACGAGAAACTTATCATAATGGCCCTCTACAGTGGTGTACATCCGGATACTAAATTTGCTAGAAGACTAACCAAGGAAAAACCAGCTACTTTACCTGATTTCTTCCATGAAGCTGGAAAGTATATGAGACTTGAAGATGCTGCCACTGAGAGGCAGTCAGGGCAACAGGCTAAGACAGCTTCAGACAAGGTTCCCGCTGCAGCAAAGGATGTTTGGAGAAGTGACTCTAGAAACAATGCTGGGGCAAGAAGGGAGAAAAGCGCTTATATCGACTAGGACCAAGATTTGACTCCTACACTCCTTTGAATGAAACAATCGAAAACATCTTCCTAGCCACTCAAGACGAAGTTAGATACAAGCGCCCCGCGCACAAGAAGGAGTCAGATAACGCACTCATGTCTGGAAAGTTCTGCCGCTTCCACGAATCCCATGGACACGACACCAATGAATGCCACCATCTCCGGGACTTGATTGAAGAACACATTAGAAGGAGGAGACTGGAACGCTATGTAAAAAGCCAGAACAGGACTCCGGCTCCCGCCAATGTAAACCCAGGGCTACCCCACCCAGAGGTAGGCGGAGGAAATCGCAACACCAGCGGCTCTAGTCAAGAGAAGATAGTGGTCCATACCATATCGGGAGGACCACACATCGCCGACAGAAGCTGGGCAGAGATGGAAAGATACGGTAAGTCACTTGGAAACGATGAAGGCTACGTTAATTCTGTTATGGAAGAACGCCACCTGAAGCGGAAAGAGAATGATGACATCACATTCAGTAAGCGTGACCTAGAGGGAAGACAGTACCCTCACATGGATCCTATGGTCATCTCTGCATGGTTTGGTCCAGCCGAAGTTTTTCGAATTTTAGTGGACACTGGAAGCTCAGTAAACATCCTATTCAAACACGCCTTCGACAAAATGAAGCTGTCTATGAAGGATGTGTCTCCCTGCAACAAATCCCTACACGGTTTCACTGGAGATACAAAGATGCCCCTCGGGCAATTGGACCTCTTTGTTGAAATAGGAAGTCATCCCCGCACCGTCGTACGAAATAAACGTTTGTACTAATAGAGAACCACTCAGCCTACAACGCCTTTTTGGGAAGACCAGCCTTGTCTGACTTCCAAATTGTCCTAGCCCCGTGGTGCCTGAAGATGAAATTTCCAACAGATAACGGAATAGGAGAAATAGAGGGAGATCAAGACGCTGCTCGAGACTGCTATGTAACTGAACTTCGCAATAACCGCAGAAAAGATAAAGGGAAAAACGCAGAGACTACTCTCTGCATGAAAAGCTTGGAAGCATAGCAACTAAAGAAAGCCCCTCCTCTTCGATATACCAGTGATCCTTTCAATGAATTAGACCCCAGGGACAAAGAGGAGGAGGCCACCGCCGAGCCTGCAAAGGCTATGGAATTCGTAGCTGTAGACAAACATGACTCAAGCAGACTATTGAAAATCGGATCTCAACTAAAAGAAGAATTAAAGGATCAACTCATTGATTTTCTTCGCCACAACATGGATGTATTTGCATGGACGCACGCTGACATGACAGGAATCTCCCCAGACGTAGCATGCCACATGCTGAGCATCGATCCCACCAAGGTGCAAGTAAAGCAGAAAAAGAGAAGCATGGGGGCAGAACGATCAGCAGCCCTCGAGGAAGAAGTAAAGAACCTACTTGCCAATAACTTCATACGAGAAGCCATCTACCCAGAATGGATTGCCAACCCGGTACTGGTAAAGAAGGCTAATGGGAAGTGGCGAACATGCATCGACTTCTCCAACTTAAATGACGCGTGTCCGAAGGACTGCTTCCCACTCCCCCGAATCGATCAGCTCATGGACAGCACCGCCGGACACGAACTCTTATCTTTTATGGACGCATACTCAGGATATAACCAGATCCCTATGCACGCCCCCGATCAAGACCACACTAGTTTCATCACTGACCGAGGATTGTACTGCTACAGAGTAATGCCTTTTGGACTTAAAAACGCCGGAGCTACTTATCAGCGCCTCGTCAACAAAATGTTTGCAGAACTAATAGGATGAACTATGGAAGTTTATGTGGATGACATGCTGGTAAAACCAAGGAAAGCCAACGATCATATAAACCACCTGGACGAGATGTTTCAAGTACTTCGCTAATATGGAATGAAGCTGAACCCTCTAAAGTGATCCTTCGGAGTATCGTCGGGAAAGTTCTTGGGATTCATCGTCCATGCCAGGGGGATTGAAGCAAACCCCGAACAAGTTCGAGCTTTGCAAGATATCAAGATACCATCCACTCGAAGAGAGATGCAAAGCCTAAACGAATAAATAGCCGCCCTAAGCAGGTTCATCTCTAAAGCAACCGACAAATGCATCCCATTCTTTGAAGCTCTAAAGAAAGACAAAGGAAAGTTCGAATGGACTGACGAATGCTCGACGGCCTTCCTTAACTTAATCGAACACCTCCAGAGACCACCAGTACTCTCAACTCCGAATGAAGGCGAGGAACTATACCTATACCTTGTTGTATCGTCCCATGCTTTAAGCGCCACTTTGGTGAGAGAAGACGACCGCGCGCAGCGGCCCGTATACTTTGTAAGCAAGAGATTTACAGGGGCAGAAGCCAGATACCCTAAACTTGAAAAGCTAGCATACTGTTTGCTAATCACGTCACGGAAACTGCGACACTATTTTCAATCTCATTCCATCAGAGTTTTAACCGATCAACCGTTAAGGCAAGTACTCCATCGCCCCGACACTTCTGGGCGACTACTTAAGTGGTGCATTGAACTGAGTCAATATGATATTACCTACCATCCTCGCACCGCTATCAAGGGCCCAGCCATAGCTGATTTCATTGCCGAATTCACTACTAACGAAGGTAAGGAGCAATCTGAAATAGCAGAAGATATCAAGTGGAATCTCTTCGTAGATGGAGCATCAAATGAACAAGGCTCGGGGGCAGGTGTTGTGATAATCACCCCCAAGGGAAGGAAGCTGCACTACGCCTTAACGCTGGAATTCGCTTCCACCAACAATGACGCAGAATACGAAGCAGTAATAGACGGATTAGAACTTGCCCTGGAGATTGGAGTCGGTTCTTTATGTCTCCATAGTGATTCTCAACTTATTGTAAATCAAATACTGGGAGAATTCCAAACTCGAGGAGAACGACTCACAGCATATCTAAAGAAGACCAAGCTGCTGCTCAATCAGTTGGATCACTATTTAATCAAACACATTCCTCGAGAAGAGAATCAGGAGGCTGACGAACTGGCAAAGCAAGCTAGCGTGTAGGACGACGCCGCTTCCTGAACAATAACCATCTCACAGCAACTAGCCCCGAGTTACGAGACAATGAACATGATAGCTGCAATCGAAGAGGAAACTTGGATGGCTCCCATCCAAAAATACTTACAAAATGGCACACTTCCCAACGAGCATAACGAAGTTAAGAAAATCTTGAGGAAAGCTTCCCGCTGCACGATACAAGAAGGCATCCTCTATCGGCGCGGCTTCTCTAATCCCTTACTAAGGTGTGTCGCTGGAAGGGAAGCCAAGGAAATCTTATCCAACATCCATCAAGGAAGTTGCGGAGATCACACTAACAGACTTTGGCTAAGAAGGTACTCCGATATGGGTATTTCTGGCCCACCTTGAACAAAGACGCATTAGACTTCGTCAGAAGATGTGACAGATGTCAGAAATTTGTCAAAATTCCTCGACTACCAACAAATGAAATCACTCAAATGACCAGCCCTTGGCCCTTTGCAGTATGGGGAAATGACTTGATTGGCGAACTGCCAGTGGGTCGAGGCGGAGCCAAATATGCCATAGTAGCAGTTGACTATTTCACCAAATGGGTGGAAGCGGAGCCTCTAAATAAAATATCTTCGGCAAAAGTTATTAACTTCTTGATCAAAAATGTTTTATGCAGGTACGGGGTTCCACTCAAAATCATATCGGACAATGGACTTCAATTTGACATCGAGGAGTTCGCCGACTGGTGCCAAGAGCACGGAATTCACAAAAGCTTCTCATCTGCCGCTTACCCCCAGGCAAACGGACAAGTCGAAGCTGTCAACAAAGTCCTCAAAACCCTAATCAAGAAGAAACTCGAAAAGTCAAAAGGCGCTTGGGTGGATGAACTTCCTACGACACTTTGGGCCTACCGCACATCTTATATAACATCAACAGGTCATACTCCTTTCTCTTTGGCATACGGATCGGAGGCCATGCTCCCAGTTGAGACTGTAGTGCCTTCCCACCACAGGATCCACTAAAACCTAGAAGAGAACGAAGAACTCCTCCACATGTCTTTGGATCTAATTGAGGAGAGAAGAAACGATGCAGCACTCAAAGCAGCAGCTCACAAGCAAAAAGTTGCAGCATAATACAACTCCAAAGTCAAGCACCGCAGCTTACAAGAAGGAGATCTTGTCCTCAAGCGGATCTTCCCGCGCCCCGGAGCGCTAGATCCAATCTGGGATGGACCCTATGTAATTCATAAAGATCTCCGTAACGGAGCCTATATTTTGTCAACAGTAGACGGAGAGGTGTTCTAGAGAGCATGGAGCATCCAACACCTCCGTCGATACTTTTCTTAACTTGTACTGCCCATATGAAGTGAATTAACAAAGAGAATCAGTGGACGTAGGCATTTTCGTGCCGAACCACTTTAAAAATCTTGTCTCTTTTTAACTTGTTCCTTTATATCTTGGCTACTTGTTAAGCTTTGTCCTTTTCTGTTGAACAAAATCATGTATAACGACATTTCCATTCTGGACACTTCACGGCGCAACCTCACCTGGACAAGACCCAACAGGTACTATGCGAATCTATGCACTCGCCAATGAGACACTTTTGCTCCAGCATCCCTCTGCTGCGGGTTAACTCATTGCTCGCGACTACCCTCAAAGCCAACTGTAATGAGCCGATTATAAGCCATCAAGAAGGCCGACTATAGCCGATGGCAGCTCATTACGGCGTTCGGCTCGCCGGCAACTGTGAACCTACTTTAAGCCCCAACATAAGGTGTGGCCAGCCAGGAGTAGTTCACGGTTGACGATCGGCACTCACGCTAGCCGGCTACAGTAAATCGAATAATACCCACGATTACGGGCCATAATGGCTCGGGTAGTTACTGTGCGCGATCTCGGCTCCGATGTGTCTTAAGTGCGGCTGTGGTAAAAAAGATAAACTCCCCGCGGAGGCGTAAGATGAGTGACAAATGTCTTCAAGACCCACAGCTAGGGAAAGTGACTACAAAACCCGTTTTCCACGAACTTAAGCATATCGACGGCCTTCCGTGATTGGAAGTTTTACTGTTTCTCATATTTCCATTTCATGTAAAAACTTTTCTCCTATCCTATGTAACAGTCCCTAAAGTACAGGTTACAAAATATGGGAACTCTCGCTTGTGGAAATATGAACTCACATCCGGATGACAGAACACTCAGCTACATTCCATACTCAGTCACACAAGACATTCAAAGCAGCCTTCTACAACTAAAACACGAAGGGCGGTACTTTTTTCTCTTGTATACAAATATGTAGCTTTAATTTATTCACACATCATATTGACATTGCAAGACATGAAATAATATTTTGAGCAGAAACTTAGCATCAAATACGATTAAATCACATGCATAAACACGCAGCTGTATTTCTTATGCAACATATCAAAATAACAACCACATTCGAACATGACAGAATATGCTTATGATTACATAAAGACGTTTGTTGCAATGACATAGTTACAGCCTGAAAATACAATAATATTTTGGACTAGTATATACAGGAATGCCAAACAGACCAAATAAAAGAGTCAACTACATTGGGGCTCTGCCTCTATCCTGCCCGCCATCCGGATCTACTTAACTGCAGGGTCAGAACTCCCCGCATGTACTCCAGAGGTCCCGCCTGCCCAATTCAGAAGAGAATCCATCAATAGTCACGAAAGGTAAGCAATCAAATCATGAAAAGATTAAAAGGGAAGACTTACCAGCGTCTGCTCCCTAATCGTCATCCTCCATCTGCACACCCACTTCCTCGGCGGCAAGCAGCCGCATGCCTTCCTTCACCGCCGCCTTCTCCTTCTTGGTGAACTGTGCGGTGACCACATCCATTCTGAAGGTCGCGCCACCCTCTTTATCCGCTTCAGCCTTAGCTTCCTCCAAAGCCCGGAGATATATCCTAGCCATAACCCGGGGATAATCGTCCATCCAGGACAGGTTGCCCTGCCTCCAAGTATGGAAATACATGTACTGGAGCATCTCATCCATCATCCCCTCATTCTCCTCAAACTCCCTCATCCGGGCCTCGGAAGCCGACAGCCTTGCAACGGCAGCGTCTCTCTCCAATCCGTATCTCGAGCAATCAGCCTGAAGGGATTTCCGCATCGCCTCCATCTCCTTCTTCAGCTTAGCTTGAGCAAGCTCTGCGGCCTCAAGCTTCCTAGATAACTCCTCTATCTGCTCAAGATCCGCTCTCCGAACCTCATCCACAGTGGCAATGGCCATATCAATTCGTTCCTTGTAGGTGGCCTCCATTTTTCGCAACTCGGCTCTACTAGCCTCCTCCATAGTTTTCTTTAGCCGTCCGGAGGCAGCCTCATGCTGGAAAATCTGAATGGCCTGATCGGCGAGCTGTTTGGCCTGGTCAAAAACCATTAACCGCAGTCGAATGTTAGCACTTCCGATTTCCTCTCCAGCCTTGACCAGTCGGGCGTGATGCTCCATTAACTTCCTGGTCTCTTCAGCCACCCGATCGATGTTTGCCTTGGCCTCATCCCCCATAGTCACAACCCAAGTAGTCAACAAGTCAAGATCCAAAGCCTTAGCCTCATCAAGTACCTTTACCATAGGATTACGGGGTAGGAGGTGCTCACCGGTAACCTCACCGAAGGAAATATCATGAGAACTCAGGTCCAGATCTGGATGACCCGCGAATGGGTTACGAGCCAAGCCGGGACGATCAATATGAGTAACGGAAGGATTCTCTGATGGATACGGAGATGGTATGGACTCAGTATCTTCCTCCGTGATGTCATGAATAGGTTGGGTTGGGGGCTGAGGTCCAAGTGAAGGTTCGAACATGGAACGCCTCCTCTTTCTCTTTTGAATATCCTCTTCGATAACTCCGAGAAGAGGACGGTAACTGACTACACTCCCGGAACGGTCAATCGAGGGCTTCGGTTTAGCAGAAGCCTTGAAGAGTTTGAATTGCTCAAGGCGGTGCCGAATATCTGATGTCTTGGCCACCTTACCCGTTCCTGAAATAAAAACCAAGTGTTACAAGCATGCATGAGACCATGATTCAAGAAACATATGAAGTTAAAAAAGGAGTTAAGAATTCACCTTGAACCGCCGGAGTTGCCTTAGCTGAAATACTCTCGGAAGATAGACTGGCACCAGTCCCGGCCTTATCAGACTTTCTCGATTTCTCCACCGAGGCCGGCCCTTCCCCCAACCCCTCAAAGGCTTGGCGGAAAGCATCATCCGTCCACTCTTGAATCTCACCCGCTTGCCCAGAGGTCAGGGCACCAACGCCACTACCACCCTAACCTTCGCCACCATCGCCTTCTCCATCGCCTCCGCTCTCCTCCTCGCCTCTTTCCTCCTCTCCACTTTCCTCCTCCGGAGCATCTGGACATGTGCTGGGAGAGGGTCCATCAGATTTCTTAAGCTTCTTCCCCCCGATGACTGGAGGTACCGAGAAAGGTCTCCTCTTGCTACTCTTCGCAGTAGCCCCGTCTTTAGCTTTGGCAGCCCTCTCCTCGGCTGTATCCCTCTGCTTAACCACAGATTGACGCGGCAGAATTAAGTTGTATTCCAAGAGAGTGGCATTCCTGATCAGGTAAGAAGCCGACCTATCCCGTCCCAGAATGGCCTTTATTTCCGCAGCCATCCGAGCCAAGGAATCATTCTCCACGACTTCAAAGCCAGCTGTCGCTAGCAAGAAATAAAAGCATATAAGAAGAAGCATTGCGGTCGAAACAAGGAAAATACAAATGAAGTTCAACTTACAGCCGGAAGTGAAAAGACATAAGGAAATAGAGTCATCCTTGATGAAGAACCATTCTTTCTTGAATATACTAAGCTTCGAATACAAATCCAGGACCGGCTTGAAGGGCACGGTCGCTTCCAAGCTGATGTATGGAGACCCCTTCTTATAGCCTCTCAAGTTGTACAAATACCGGATCTCCCGGTTGGAAGCGGGACGCCCATATTTCCTCTGAAAAATGATGAACAAGCACACCAGGATAGCATAGGAATTGGGTCGAAGTTGGAATGGAGCCACCTTCAAATAGGTAAGAAAGCTGACTATCCAGGCATTGATTGGGAAATGGCCCCGCCCATACAATGGTATCGGCTGTAAGCGAAATATCCTTCAGGAGGATCATACGGCATCACACCATCTCCCGACAATAGCATGCTCCCCCTGTCAATCCCAAAGGAGCGAGCGATGACATCAAGTTGCCCTTCTTTGAGGGAGCTCGGAAAGCAATCGGGAGGAGAGTTCAGAAGCTCCTGAGGGCCATATCCGTCCACTAATGACCTCGGGGCAGGTCCATGTCACGCTGGTCCTGGCTGGACTGGGGGCACAGCGGAAGACTCACCTCTGTCCGTAGATTTTTTCTTTTCTGATCGGGTTTCCACTCTTTGAGACATTTGTCTGCAACACAAGAAAGTATATCGTTAAAACACATAAACTATGTAATCTAGAGTTTCACTGGTAATTCAAGTATAAAAGTCCATATGGTAAGGGGTTCATTCAACACTCGTAATTCTCGAGTTCATTCAGTAAGGCCCAACCTAGAGCTCATTCGGCATCCCATCTCTCGATCTCATTCGGTGATCGTACACTCCAATTCATTCGGTAATCGGAGCCCTCAAGCATATTCGGTAGAACAAAATAAAACCCCATTCGGCAGTCCAAGGACAAAAGGTCATTCGGTACTTCGAGGACCCCGAGCCCATTCGATAATTGAAAATAAAGTTCATTCGGCAGAGTAAATCCTCACCTGGTTCGGCAAAGATTTTGATTCGGCTAACACTTTGATTCGGCAGAGATAAAAGTTTGATTCGGCAAAGACAAGGGAGTGGTTTGGCTGATGGGGAAAAAACAGAGGCGTTAGGCCCCTATTTATAAGCAAGTACCAATAGCCGGACCGGTTGGTTCGGCGCTAGAGACCGGATGAGAACACCCCAGCTTAAGGCAAAGCACGACATGTGCATGCACATGCCCTACTTTGGGGGGCAAGTGTTGGGTGTGTTTTGACCGGCTCCTTCCCTACCACCGAACCAACTCTCACCGGACCGGCTCCACACCATGCCCACGAACCACCTATCTCCTAGGAACTCACCGAACCACCCCTACCTCCCAAAACAACACCGGACCGGCCTATACCGAACCGAAACCAGCCTCCTGCCGAACCAACACCCAAGACCATCTACCACCGATCCAGGATCCATCCACCCATCACCGATCCATGTTACCACCGATCCATGCTCCAACCGGTCCAACTCCATCTACCACTACGAACCAACATAAGGATGGCATACCGGACCGACACTACCAGGCCAGATTGCACCAGCCCAGGCCCGCCAGCAGCTATATACATCCAAGACCCCTGCCCCCAACCTCACTCTATAAATAGAGCGGCAGCGGTACAACAATGGCAGACAAGTTTGAGAGCTCAAGCACGGATAGAACTTTCAAACAACTTTCAGTTACTTGTAATCAAAGCTTTGTACTTGTAATCTGAATAGAAAAGGAGAATAACATATAAAGTGGACGTAGGCACGTTCAGGCCGAACCACTATAAATCTGTGTGTCTTTTACAGTTTAGTCCATCTATTTCATATATTTGCATAAATCACCCAAACCATCCAGATCAACTATAATCAACTAAATCATACGACTAGGAGGTGTTTGCCCAATTTTTGTGCAAACAATAAGTTTAGGAAAAGCTAGTTTTATAAGCATGAAGCTTCTCAAAGAAACTTCTTTATTAATTTATATTTGCTTAGCTTACAGGGAAGCTTCTTTATTTAATTATATTTTCTTAACTTACACGGAGAGCTTCTTTATTTAATTATATTTTCCTAGCTTACATGGGAAGCTTCTTTATTCAATTATATTTGCTTAGCTTACATGGAAAGCTTTTTTATTTAATACATTTTTTCTTACCTTATAAAAGAGTAATGACATTTCTGATAACCTTTTAGTTAACGAAAGGTCAAAAATTTGGAAAACGAATTTCAGTCACATTTTCAACCTTACATTGAATTAAATATTTTTGTACACTAAATTAGAAAACTCTTTAACCGTCATTAATTATTTATTAAAAAGGGTTTTATTTTAGTTGTACACTTATCGTTTGAATATTTAAAATTAATTAAATATTCATAAATTCAAGTATAGAAATTCCCGGTCATTGCATTCTCCCTCTTTAAATGAATTTCGTCTCCTAATTTATTACGGAGTGGAAGAAGTAATAATCATCCAAAGAAAGCCGATTTACTTGGTTTTTGGTAAATCTGATTAGTTACAATTTCCTATTATAAACATATGCAATACAATCATATGCAATCAGGCAATATGATGCAACCATAAGTAATGTAACAAACATATGCAATAAAATAAAGAGAATATTCTATAATAAATGCTATGCATCCAATATTTTTCAAAATACTTCCAAAGTTTAGAACTAAATTCCCAAGTTTTATGTTCAAAATATAATTTTCAAATTCCTTCTAAGAAGAAAAAATTAAACCCAAAATAACTAGGAGGGGATCCTGCTAACAAAACATGTAAAACTCTAGAATTAAAAAAACATGGAGCATCCAGTATTATTCCAGTTCCTCCAAATACAACAACTAGAGTAAAAAATTATTATTTCTTTCCAAAATTTCAAAATCACTTTTTTTTTTCAAAAGCACGGGGATTTCATTTCTAATAAACAACAATGCCAAATCTATTTTTTATAAATTTTTACTAAATAAACTATGGTATATAAGATCACCTAATCAATCAGTCAAATTCAATTAAATCGAATCAACCAAATTCCATAAAGGAATACTAACACTATCAATCATTCAAATTTCTTAAGGGAAAAAAATAACATTTGATATTATTTAAAATGCCATAAGATTAACAACAAACTTCTAACTTAAGTGTAAAACTTTCATGATTTCCAAATAATTTTAATAATTTCCTAAGTGTATCATTTTGCTCATAAGCCTATGGCTATTGCTTAGAGGATTTCTTATGTTCCTTCAAACAAAATTGAAAGTCACTTTCTAAAATTATTGGTTTCTTAATTATACCACTATTTCTAAACCATTTAAATTTTTATTTAGTACCTTGTTCAATACCAAAATCATTAATGAATTATTTCATAAATTTTCACCTAAGTTCAAAAATATATTTTATAAAGTCATTTCTTTATAAAATATCAAATAATAACTTATTTCACATTATTTACTTGTATGATACTCTTCTATATCCTAATAATACATATAAATACAAATTTTATCTTGCGTTTCACAATTTAGGTTAAGATCAAATTAAAATTTGGGTCTTTTAAAACTGAGTCAACCTCTCGACCTCTTTAACTTAGACTGTTAAAATGGGCGATGTTCATGAGTTGACCCAAAAACAACAAATAGTTTACACCACTTACATGTCTTAAACAAAAGCTATGATTTTAATTAAAACCCTCCTACCCTTTTACATTAAGGTGTTATAATGAATGATGTTTATGGAATGGCCCAATTAACACCAACTAGTTTATCCTACTTAGATGTCAAATAAAATCTATGGTTTTGATACAACAATGTTATCAAAACCTTCATATCCGATCGAATCCATTTAAATTAGTGTTAAATTATCCATTGTCTTATCTAATGGTAAAATTTCATTTATCAACACAATCTCTTATCCGAATTTCTTTTTATTTTGAAATCAATTCCCTACTAAGGGAACTTAAAGATTAACTACCCAGTTATAAATTTCAAAACACATCTTTGAAAGCATACTACATATAGTTCTTTTATGAAATAACTCCAAACAATTTTTTTTACTAAAACTCACTTTGGGTTCGTACGGATTTGGACTTATTTCGATCATACAATGACAAAGAGAATAATTTACTAAGTACTCCATAATGTTCGTCTAAGCAACATCCGATCGCCACTTAGAAGATTATTTAATTTGGGAAAACACAAGCTCGATTTTTTTTTCACTGCCATATAGATTATATTAAGCAACTTTTTATTACAAGTTTACTTTTAACTTAACATTATTAAAAGATGATTTTTAACTTAACCCTTTCGCTGATTACCTTATAATCAAACTGTGAAAATGAATTCAGTAGGGTTCATTCTCAAGGTCCCCTAATTCCTATTTACCTAACCTATACCATATAGGGAAATCTCTCATGAACAACTCAACAATAGTTAATGCTCAAACTGGACGAGCATAATAATCAAATTCTAAATGATAACAATAAAATATTATCATTTCTAAATAATCAACTCAACTATACAACTATATTAATTTTGAAAATCATTCTTATATATAACATATTCCTATATAAAATTATTTCATTTATCATTTTAAAACAATACTGTATTGGTAGATCTGCTCAAGCATTTAGGAATCCCTATCGATAACGCTGATCAAACGCATCGACCAGATTCATATACCACTCATCGGATCAAACAACACGACATAATACATTTTTATAACACTAACAAATACACACTTAATATTTTTATACTCTCAGACTTATCCTATGACATTACTAATCCTATCCTTAGAGAGTTTACACCACCAAGGCTTAGGGGTTCGCTAAACCTAAGCTCTGATACCATTTATGATGACCCACCTTTCCGACCCCTGGGAATGACACTTAATACATCCATGATATTCATGTGTCATTTCCCAAGCATCCGAAATGCAAGTTGTCTCGAGTAAAAATAAAGAACAGAACAAGACAGGATAGATAAACCTCACAATGAAATGGTTACATATTACACAAAATGACATAGTACAAAAGGTTAATCCTTATATAGAGTTATTAGAGTTATACAAAGTACTACATCTAACAGATTTGCAGTTATACATTCTGACTTCTCATTTTTTTAAGATACAAAATACACCTACATAATCATAACACAGAAATAAATAATTAGATAACTAAGGAGCCCCATGTTCATCCATCATCTTCAAAGAGCCCCAAAAAAAACCAATTATTCTTGGACTACTCAAACATAATTGAGTACTTGAGAGTTTAGAAAAAATAAAAAACTTGGGTCAGACAAAATGTCTGGTATAAGTTAAACTCTAAAACAAATGGGGTAATTTTTAAAAATAACATATGGGACCGCACCCCTAAAGCAGAACGGGTTTTCCCCTACATAAACAACAACCAAAAATAACAAAAATGGAAATGAATAATATGGAACAAATCCAAACATAGATAATAGGCATAATTAATATACATCCAGACTTGAAAGAATGGCATAAAAATCCAAACTAGATAGAATGGAGAAAACAAGATGATAGTCCAAACTCGATAGAATGGACTAAAGTAGATAACAGTCCAAACTCGACAGAATGGATTAAACCAAATTTAAAAGTTCGTATCAAATAAGGAAAGAAAAATCTCCGACAATGACAAGGAGGGTGCACCCCCTTACCAAAAGTATACCTCTAGAAATATACTTGAGAACTCCGATGACTCTCGGACACGTCCAAGCCGAACCTCGCTAATGGTTCAGAGTATCCGAGTATTTCACAACTCAATACGCAACACCGAATCCAATCTAGAGTAGATGTGAAAATACCCTAATGGGACTAACCCTACATAGCTTGGCTTCCACTTGCTCTTTGGGTTTAGTCATTTCCGCCAAAGGCTAACAAAGCTCAAATGAGCAACACATCGTCTTAAAGCGACGATAATAAAAAATCCGAAGCAACCGATACTTGAGAAACCAACTATCGAGGATATAAAGCGATCGTATATGGAAATTAAGTCTTGTGTACTTATAACCACTCATCGAATTCTGACTTGTACTATTTATTAGTTAACAATAATACCGGACAAGTCAAGGTAGTGTTAATTCAAAGTTATATCTCACGATTATTCTTAACTTTCGAAATAGCGACAAGCCCGCTTCTTCGACCTTTAGCGCTAAGTATACAAATAAACCGTTCCCATATAAGTGAATCGCTTTACCAAATTAATTCATTTCCATAAACGAATCAAGCATTTTCTTTTAAAAACCCAAATTTGTGCTTTGCCTCACATTACAAGTATTAGCTTTAAAACTATATGTTAAAAGAGTTTACTAACTTCAAAACATTAATCTAAAAGGGATTTAATAACTTAAAACATCCTTATTATATTGATTAATTAAGTTTAAACTTCACCATACAATTTGATTTTTGAACTTCAAATGTAAGGGTAAACCACATTTAAATCTTATTAATTCAATTAATTAGTAAAATATAATTAATTAAATTAATAATTAATTAATTATCATTATTTAAAATGAATAACAAAGTCAAAACATCCTTGTTACTTTGATATATTCACTCTAAAACTTCATAAACTAAGTTGATTAATTAACTCCAATAACCTTTAATTAAAATGGGTAAATCACATTTAAAACGTAATTAATTCAATTAGTTAATAAACTTACATATAATTAATTAAAAAAAATTACATTATTTAAAATGATTAATCAATTTAAACCATCATTACAGAAAGATTAATTAAAGTTAAAATTAGTTGATTTCATTTTAAAGCAATTAATTAAAAAGAAAAATAAATTTTATAAAACATTAATAATTAATTGATTATCAAATTTAATACATCACTATCAAAAGATTAATTAGCATTAAAATCATTAAATAAATTGATTAGTCAAATTTAAATCATCATTAACTAAGTAATTAGTTAAATTTAAAACACACCATTAACAAGTTAAAGTTAACGTAAATCCTTATTAATTAAATAATCTATTAAAATAATTAATTATTTTTGAAAACATCATTAATCAAAATCTTGATAAAACTGTAAAACAATTCTAAGCATGAAGATGAAATCAAATGGTTTAGATAAGATGTGATTTTCCGAAAGCGTCGATATAGCAATGATCGCTATATGACCAGTTCGACAGACAAACTTATGTCATCACAATACAACCAAATATCACATAGCATGGTATGAACTTATATACAAGGTAATAAATTATTGAACAACATATAGAGAGCATTTACTTATAAATAATTAACTTTTATCAATATTTCATCGAACTTACTAAATGCTTACTAACTTATCCGAACGTGCGGCTCAATTTCAGTGACTAAGATGTTTGAAATTTATAATATCATAAAGATAAAAGTTATTGTTCTTTTTGTTAGCTTTCCAGATCATTAAAGAAATCTAAATTATGATTAATTTTGCAAAAGTCATAGCCGGATTACTAAGGGGTTTTTAAACAATTTTCGAGCCAAACATCATCAATGCTAAACCATTCATTATCGTATTATGGAATCATATATAACAAGTATATCAAAAAACAAGCACATTAATTCCCAAGTAACTGTCCAACCATAATTATTGTCAACAATAAAAGTTTAAAACTTTGCATAAAAGTGGAAGCTTTAGTTACCAAAAATGTTTGCTAACTTTAACCGGAATTGCATTATCTTTGCGAGTACGACTAGGTCTTTGTATAATCTTGGAAAATGAAGTCTCTAATTGCTTTAAATCACCACAAAGGTTCGGCCTTAGGGAGTATATGGTACGGCTTTGATGGTTCGAAGGCTTGATCTTTGGAAATGAAGTGAAGAGATGAGTGTGTAAGTGTTTTGCAAGCTTTTTAAGAGATTTAAGTATAAATATATAGATTTTGTAATTTGGAAAGAGTTTAGGAAACTATGGAATTATGGTTAAATGCTTTAGGAAAGTTGTAACATGAAAAGAGAATGGAAAAGTGAAATAAAAATTTAGGAAAATCTAGTTTTATAAGCATACGAAGCTTCTCAAAGAAGCTTCTTTATTAATTTATATTTGCTTAGCTTACATGGAAGCTTCTTTAATTATATATTTTCTTAACTTACGTGGAAAGCTTCTTTAATTAATTATATTTTCCTAGCTTACATGGGAAGCTTCTTTATTCAATTATATTTTCTTAGCTTACATGGAAAGCTACTTTATTTAATACATTTTTGCGTAGCTTACAAAAAGAGTTATGACATTTCTAATAACCTTTAGTCAACGAAAGGTCGAAAATTCATAAAACGAATTCCAGTCACATTTTCAATCTTACATCGAACTAAATATTTTTGTAAACTAAATTAGGAAACTCTTTAACCATCGTTATTCATTTATTTAAAAGGGTTTTATTTTAGTTATACACCTATTATTTCAATATTTCAAACTAATTAAATATTCACAAATTCAAGTAGTGAAATTCTGGGTCATTGCATTCTCCCCCCTTAAATAAATTTCATCTCCTGAATTATTACGGAGTGGAAGAAGTAATAACTATCCAAAGAAAGCCGATTTACTTGGTTTTTGGTAAATCTGATTAGTTATAATTTCCTGTCATAAACACATGTAATACAATCATATGCAATCAGGCAACAAGATGCAACCATAAGTAATGTAACAAACATATACAGCAAAATAAAGAGAATATTCTATAAATGTTATGCATCCAATATTTTTCAAAATACTTCCTAAATTTAGCAATAAATGCCTAGGTTTTGTATTCAAAATATATTTTTCAAATTCCTTCTAAGAATAACAAATCAAAACCAAAATAATTAGGAGGGGATCCTCCTAACAAAACATGTAAAACTCTTGAATTAAAACAACATAGAGTATCCAGTGGTATTCCAGTTCCTCTAAATACTATAACTAGAGTAAGCAATTATTATTTCTTTTCAAAATTTTCAAATTCACCTTTTTTCAAAAGCACTGGGATTTTAGTTCTAATAAACAAAAATGCCAAAATATATTGTTTATAAATTTTAACTCAATAAACTATGGTATATAAGATCACCCAATCAATCAATCAAATTTAATTAAATCAAATCAACAAAATTCCATAAATGAATACTAACACTATCAATCATTTAAATTTCTTAAGGGAAAAATTTAACATTCGATATTATTTAAATTGACATAAGATTAACAACAAACTTCTAACTTAGGTTTAAAACTTTCTTTATTACCTATGGATATAAATAATTTCCTTAGTATATCATTTTGCTCATAAGCCTTTGGTTATTGCTTAAAGGATTACGAATGTTCCTTCAAACGAAATTGAAAGTCACTTTTCAAAATTATTGGTTTCTTAATTATACTACTATTTCTAAATCATTTAAATTTGTATTCAATACCTTATTCAATACTAAAATCATTAATGAATTATTTCATAAATTTTCGCCCAAGTTCAAAAATATGTTTTTTAAAGTCATTTCTTCATAAAATATCAAATAATAACTTATTTCATGTTATTTACTTGTATGATACTCTTCTATATCCTAAGAGTATATACAAATACAAATTTTATCTTGATTTTCACAATTTAGGTTAAGATCTAATCAAAATTTGGGTCTTTTAAAACTGAGCCAACCTCTCGACTATAACTTAGAGTGTTAAAATGGGTGATGTTCATGAGTTGACCCAAAAACAACAAATAGTTTACACCACTTACATGTCTTAAAAAAAAGGTATGGTTTGAATAAAATAATGTCCATTAAAACCCTCCTACCATTTTACGTTAAGGTGTTAAAATGAATGTTGTTTATAGCCTGGCCCAATTAACACCAACTAGTTTATCCTACTCAGATGTTAAATAAAATCTATGGTTTTGATAAAACAATGTCATCAAAACCTTTCTATCCAATCTAATCCATTTAAATTAGTGTTAAATTTTCGCTTATCTTATATAATGGTATAAATTCATTTATCAGCACAATCTCTTATCGGAATTACTTTTTATTTTGAAATCAATTCCCTACTAAGGGAACATAAAAATTAACTACCTAGTTATAAATTTCAAAACACATTTTGAAAGCATACTACATATAGCTCTTTTATGAAATAACTTCAAAAAAATTATTTAATAAATCTCACCTTGGTTTCGATGGATTTGGACTCATTTCGATCGTACAGTGACAAAGAGAATAATTTACTAAGTACTCCTCAATGTTCGTCTAAGCAACGTCTGATCGTCACTTAGAAGATTATTCAGATTATCACAAAACTAATCAAAATGTCTTTCCCTGAATTACCCCAATGAAAATGCATTTCATTATATATTTTTTTCAAAATATTTATACTTATAAATATTCCCAAATAATATCACAATTACTTTTATCAAAATCTTTTGAAATTATTTCAAACAATTCTGGGATCTAAATTTTTCAAAAACTCTTTAAAATGTCCTTTTAGAAGACTATTTATAATATTAAGTGTACAAAAAAGGGTGAAAAACCAAATATCATTTTAAATCATAAACCTTAAACAATTTAAACTATTATTTATTTTTAAACAATTCCTTTCAAAGAATTTCTCATTTATAAACATCATTTATAAATTTTAAAAAATATTAACCGTCTTGGGGATGAATTATAAAATTCTTTTTAAAGTTTTATAACCATATAACTTTTCTCTAAATAAATCAAATTTAAAATCTTTTATTAGACTTAAAATAACAATGATTATCCCAAAAGATAATTATTCATATTTTTAATCTTTTTCATAAATCGAAAACAATATTAATTATTCTAAAAGATAATCAGTCAAATTTATCAAATGATTAATTATATTTCAAATACCATTAATTAAAATGACTAACTAAATTTCAAACACACAATTAGTTAAATCAATTAGTTAAATTTAACTAATCAATAAGTAAAATAATTAATTAAAAGCCAATATCAATAATTAAATCGATATAATTAAATTCAAATCTCATTAATAAAAAAGATTAATCAATTTTAAACATCCACTCAAGTTCATAACACACACCCAAGGGTTTGGGGCGTGATTGTTTGCGCTAAAAATGATCACGAACACCCAATTGCCGATGAAAGCACCAAATCACAGTCATAGATCACAGATAGCAAGTATATAGAGAACACAAATATCAAGAACACTCAAAATTTAAAAAGAATCGCACAGAAACACACAGATTTAGAGTGGTTCGGCGTTTTTCCTACGTCCACTATGAAATTCCTGTCTTTATTGATGTTTTTCTGCTGATTACAACTGGTTACGGCAGCTTAGAGCAGTGGATTTCGAGTACAACAGTAATTTTTGAGTACAAAAATGGTTTCGGCAGAGTCTGGATGTCGGAGAGCTAAAAGTCCCTTTTCTATTGGCTCTTGGATGCTATTTATAGGTGTAGGCTACAAATATCTCGCTCAGATCTCGGAAGACCTCTTTTGGCACGTGGGTGGCCCCATGCGATCGATCCCACGTGATTTGCACTCGGTCCGTGGCCGATATGAACGAATTTCATATCAATCAAGATTTGGCCCAGTCGAGTCGAAATTTAGCATGAACATTCTTTGGGTTGTACGCAAGCTCCTGTGAAAATTTGGTGGCATTTGGACTTGTAGATTGTGAATTATGATTAATGCAAGTTTGGATTTTTCGATGGCCGTTTAGTTCGTATCGATCGTTCTTCGTATGCTCTCTTCGTATAGATCGAGCACATGCCTGATAGCTGACGTGGTGCTAATTTTTTGGATCGATCCATGCTTTATGTTGAATTGACCGAGTCTTTCCTATGTATGCGCCTCATTTGTATCGACCCAGATTATCCATGTTCGTATCGATCGTTATTCCCTGTTCGTGTCGATCGTTATTCCTCTATTTCGTTTTGATCAATATTAAGTGCATTTCGTACCAGTTCATCTTGTACTATTCGCATCGATCTCTAGCTGATCGATACGAGTGCAGAGTGTGTTAATGATCGATACGAAATAGCGGCTATTGTATGGCTTCGATGGACACGTAGTTGACTTTGGTTGACCGTTACAAACGAGCGAAGTTGATGGATACGAAGTGGAGGATGTTTACTAAAAGGACGATGTCAGGTTGATCGATACGAACTGGACGGTGCAAGATTGATGGATACGAAATGAGGCTATCTCCTTTGTTGCATTGATCATATCTTGAGCATATGAGCTCGGATTGATTCGAAATTTGGAAGGTCGGCTTCCACAGCTTTGCTTGTCATGTCTTGTCAATTGTGGATCGATCTGGGCTCAGTTAGAAATCACCGACATCCACAGCTGACCTTTTCATAACTGGCAATCGGGGAGAACTATCTTTGGTTTCTGTTTATCTTTTAGTGTCACGGTCTTGCCAAAAGGCGGGACAAACTTGCCCCACAAAACATGGCTTATGGTAAGAAGGCGTGTTTTGAATAGCTCCGAATCCGATAGCCAAAATCCATATTCAATCTATTGCTAAGCCATCTTATCCACGTGCCATAGCCATAGCCAACTCTGTGACTGCTTCGAATCGCTATTCTATTCGAAGTCCTTTCTGGGTTGCTGTCAAAATTCGAGACTGCACCGGGCCCTTTGCCAACTCCAGGACCTCACCGGGCCCATTTATCCCAAGCCGAAATTCGAATCCATGACCTCTCCAGGTTAGCTACATATCCATTGACTTCGCTAGGTTGCGTTATCCTGTTGACCCCGACTCTCCGGTCAAGGGTTTTTATGTATTATCCAGCCTCGGCTCTCCGGCCAAGGACTTTATGTATTCTCCGGCCTTAGCTCTCCGGCCAAGTACTTCTATGTATTTTCCGGCCTTGGCTCTCCGGTCGAGGACTTTTATGTATTCTCCAGCTTCAGCTCTCCGGCCGAGGACATTTTATATTCTCCAGCCTCGGCTCTCCAGACAAGGACTTTTTTGTGTTCGAGTCCATTCCATCACTCTCCGGCGAAGGGACTCATAGCTTGCGATTACTGTCCTGTCTCTCCGGTTAGGACCGTAATCACAAGACCTGTATTATTTTATTATCTTGATCCATATTCAATTATTCAAAATAAGAGTTTCTACAGCCAGGGAAAACCAAATAAATGTCTATACAACCAAAGAAAGAACCAAAATCTGTATGAAAACAGAAGGAAAGCAATATTTCATAGACTTGAGCAATACGGTTCGTAATCCTCTCAGAGCATGCCTAGGGATCGTCCTCAATCCCATACAAGTGTGAGCGACATAGCCGTATTACTTCGAGCACTATTACTTATTCAATGCCAAAAATTTATTTAGTTGATAACAAGCTGACGTTGCCTAGGTCCAGCGCCATTTTCTTTCGAGGCAGGCAGTGGCCGCTCCTGTCCCACTGCCACTGCTCGATTCCTTAAATATTGTTGTAGATGACCATTCCTTACATGCTCCTCAAAGATATCCTTTAAATGCCTGCAATCGTTCATGTTGTGCCTATCCAGCTCATGGAATAGGCAATGTCTCCCCGATGCCCGCTCGTAATCAGAAGGTTCCTTTCTTACCGGCCTTCGATACTAGAGGCGCCCTCAAGTAT
Source organism: Allium cepa (assembly GCA_030765085.1). Taxonomy (NCBI): domain Eukaryota; kingdom Viridiplantae; phylum Streptophyta; class Magnoliopsida; order Asparagales; family Amaryllidaceae; genus Allium; species Allium cepa. The sequence continues at coordinate 26,790,747 of CM060932.1, forward strand.
CCAAGTAAATCTTTTCTAGAGTTTCAGTTAGATCCCTATAAGAAGAAAACTTTGACTCCCTCCGTGGCCTTTTCAAAGTGCTACCGTTGTCATTCATTTTCCATTTTTCCTTTGTCATCTTTGACTGGGTCCTCCCTGGGTGGACCTCCAGCCTTACTACATAAGCTTCGGCCTCTCCCCCTTCTCTCTTAGCCTGCGCATATTCTTGCCTAAGAAACCTTTTCGCCTCATGGTAGAACTCCTTGAGATCCCTCGATGGGTCTCACTCCAACGATATCTTGAAATTTGAATTGTCTACAATTCCCGAAACTGTTGCCATCAAAATCATCGACGGATCAGGTCGATCCATCGAAGCCACTGCCGCATTGAATCTGGTTAAGGAATATCTAAGCGATTCTCCCTTCCATTGTTTCATCGATGTCAGGGTCATCACATTCTTGGGTCGGACTATGTGGACCCGAAACTGCCTCATAAACCTTTCAATCAGCTCCGTCCATGTGACAATAGAGCCACTTTCCAGATGTCTGAACCATAATGCTGTAATATCTGTCAAATATAAAGGGAAGCATCGTGTCATGACCTCCTCCGATGCCCCCCAGCACCGCCATATGCCTCATGTACCTTATAAAGTGAACAGCGGGATCCGTTCTCCCGTCATACATCTCCTCTGTTGGTAGTTTGAAATCTGGCGGGTTTCTAGCTTGCCCGATTGTAGGAGCAAAGGGACTCCTATTCACATCCTCCAAGTCTCTATTCACCAATCCGTCTCTCATGGCTCGCCTAACCATATCCGCCAATCTGTCACCGTTGCCAAGGTGTAGCCCTTGCTCATTGCCTCCTATCTGCCCCCCGAGTTCACGAGGGAGTTCTGGAATCTGCTTCCTTGAACGAGCATCCATTCCTCTATAAACGCCGTGTTGCATAGCTCCACCTGGTACCCTGCTTGGGGTTGGATCAGCATGCTCCGGGTGAGTGCCCCCTAGATCAGGTGCTGCTTCTGATGGTCCCACTCTATTCTGAATTTTGGTTGCTCCATGCTCCTGACTCCTATCTCCAGCATCTCCTACAGTTGGGTTACTCTACATTCCAGTTTGTCTAGCTTGTCGAAGCAGATTCTGCATCATCTCCTCTTGTCTTTTTAGAAGCTCTTCATGCGTAGCACCCATCATCATCTCCATCTCATTTATGGTGATGAAGGCTAAAGCTTGATTTTCTCCTGAAGAAGCTACCTAACTTCCTTCATGCTGGCTTCTTTCTGCTCTTGGTCTCCTTGTGGATTGCCTTGTCATAGCTTTCCAGATCTAAGTCTTTAAGTCTTCAAATCCAAAGTCCAAGCTGTAGAATCCTTGAATGCTAGCTCTCTCAGTACCAAAATTGGTCACAAACACCCAATTGCCAATGAAAGCACCAGTTCATAATCACAGATCTCAGATAGCAAGTATGTGGAGAACACAAATATCAAGAACACTCAAAATTTAAAAAGAATCACATTGAAACACGTGGATTAGAGTGGTTCGGCGTTTTGCCTACGTCCATTATGAAATGGCTGACTTTATTGATGTTGTTTGCGAATTACTACTGTTACGGCGGATTATAATAGTGAATTTCGAGTACAAAAGTGATTTTTGAGTACAAAAATGGTTTCAGAAGAGTTTGGATGTCGGAGAGCCAAAAGTCCCCTTTCTACTGGCTCTAGGATGCTATTTATAGGCGTAGGTTGTAAATATCTTGCTCATATCACAGGAGACCTCTTATGGCATGTGGGCGGTCCCACGCGATTGATCCCACATAATTTGCACTCGGTCCGTGATCGATACGAATGAATTTCGTATCGATCAAGATTTGGCCCAATCAAGTCGAAATTTAGTATAAACATTCTTTCGGTTATACGCAAGCTCCAATGAAAATTTGGTGGCATTTGGACTTGTAGATTGTGGGTTACGATCGATGCAAGTTTTGATTTTTCGATGGTCGTCTAGTTCATATCGATCATTCTTCGTATCGCTCTCTTCGTATCTATCGAGCACGTGCCTACTAGTTTACGTGGCGTTAATTTTTTGGATCGATCCACGCTTTATGCCGAATCATCCGAGTCTTTCCTATGCATGCGCCTTGTTCGTATCGATCTAGATTATCCTTATTCGTATCGATCGTTATTGCCCTATTCGTGTCGATCGCTATTCCTCTATTTCGTATCAATCATTATTAAGTGCATTTCGCATGGGTTATCTTATACTGTTCGCATCGATCTCTAGCCGATCGATATGAGTGCAGAGTATGTTAACGATTGATACAAAATAGCGGCTTTTATATGGCTTCGATGTACACGTAGTTAACTTTGGTTGACCGATACGAACGAGCGAAGATGATGGGTACGAAGTGGAAGATGGATACGAACAGGACGGTGTCAGGTTGATCGATACGAACAAGATGGCGCAAGGTTGATGGATACGAAATGAGGCTGTCTCCTTTGCTTGCATCGATCATATCTTGAGCATATGAGCTCGAATTGATTTGAAATTTGAAACATCGGCTTTCATAGCTTTGATTGTCATGTCTTGTCAATTTTAGCTCGATCCGGGCTTGGTTAAAATTTACCGACATCCCTAGCTGAACTATTCATAACTGGCAATCGAGGTGAACTGCCTTTGGTTTCTGTTAATCTTTTGGTGTCATGGCCTTGCCAAAAGGTGGGATAACAGTGGTGTTCAATAAATGATGGTATAGTGGAAATTTCTATAACGACACTTGAACAGTTAAAATAGAATATCCAGATTAATTTCAATTAAAAATCAAACAAATCTAACTATCATCCAAGAAACCAAAAATAGTTTATAGCATCATAGATATGATATAGCAAATTTGGATGTGAATTAAACCTATATTCAATTCTCCTTTATTATAATTAAATTTTCTCGAATATTTATCTCTAAATTTTCTCAAATAATTTAGGAAAACACATGCTCAAAAAAAATTTCGCTACCATTTAGATTATATTAAACAACTTTTAATTACAACTTTCACTTTTAACGTAACATTATTAAAAGATGATTTTTAACTTAACCTTTTTGTTGAACACCTTATAATCAAACCGTGAAACTAAATTCACTAGGGCTCATTCTCAGGGTTCCCTAATTCCTATTTACCTAACCTATATCATATTAGGAAAAATCTCTTATGGAATAGTCAACAATAGTTAACGCTGAAACTGGACGAGCATAACTAATAAATTCTAAATGATAACAGTAAAATATTATCATTTCTAAATAGTCAACTCAACTATATAACTATATTAATTTTGAAAATCATTCTTATATATAACATATTCCTGTATAAAATTATCTCATTTATCATTTTAAAATAATACTATATTGGTAAATCTGCTCTAGTGTGTAGGAATCCCTATCGATAACGCTGATTAGATGCATCGATCAGAATTCATATGCCACTCAACGGATCAGACAACACAACATAAAACGTTTTATAACACTAATAAATACGCACTTATTATATATTTATACTCTCTGACTTATCCTATGACATTAATCATCGTATCCTTAGAGAGTTTACCCCACCAAGGCTTAATGTTCACTAAACCTAAGCTCTGATACCATCTGTGACGATCCACCTTTCTGACCTTTGGGAATGACACTTAATACATCCATGATATTCATGTGTCATTGCCCAAGCATCCGAAAGGCAAGTTTTCTTAGGTAAAATAAAGAACAGAACAAGATAAAATAGATAAACCTCACAATGAAATGGTTACATATAATACAAAATGACATAGTACAAAATGTTACTCCTTATATAGAGTTATCAGAGTTATAAAAAGTACTACATCTAACAGATTTGCAATTATACATTCTGACTTCTCATTTGTTTTAAAATACAAAATACACCTACATAATCATAACGCAGAAATAAATAACTAGATAACTAAGGAGCCTCATGTTAGCCCATCGTCTTCAAAAATCTCCAAAGAAAAACATATTATTCTTGGACTACTCAATCATAAGTGAGTACCCGAGAGTTTAGAAAAAATAAACAACTCAGGTCAGACAAAATGTCTGGTTTAAGTAAAACTCTAAAACAAATGAGGTGTTTTTAAATAATAATATATGGTACCACGCCACTAACGCAGAACGGGTTTTCCCCCACATAAACAACAACGAAACATAAAAAAATGAAAATGAATAATAGGGAACAAATCCAAACATAGATGATGGTCATAGATAATATACATCCAGACTTGAAAGAATGGAAATGGTCTGAATATAAATCCAAACTGGATAGAATGGAGAAAACCAGATAATAGTCCAAACTCGATAGAATGGACTAAATCAGATAACTGTCCAAACTCGATGGAATGGACTAAATAGGATAACTGTCCAAACTCGATAGAATGGACTAAACCAAATTTAAAGGTTCGAGTCAAATAGGGAAAGGAAAATCTTCGACAATGACAAGGAGGATGCATCCCCCTTACCAAAAGTATACCTCCAGAAATATACTTAACTTTTGAAATAGCGACAAGCCCACTTCTTCGACCTTTAGCGCTAAGTATACAAATAAATCGTACCCATATAAGTGAATCGCTTTACGAAATTGATTCATTTCCATAAATGAATCAAGCATTTTCTTTTAAAAACCTGAATTCATGCTTTGCCTCACATTACAATTACTAGCTTTAAAAAAATCTACTAAAAGAGTTTACTAACTTCAAAACATTAATCTAAAAAGGATTTTAAAATTTTAAAACATCCTTATTGTATTGATTAATTAAGTTTAAACTTCACCATACAATTTGATTTTTGAACTTCAAATGTCTTTAAATAATAAAAAAGGTAAACCGCATTTAAACCTTATTATTTCAATTAATTAGTAAAATATAATTAATTAATTAAATAAATAAATAAATAAATAAATAATTATCATTATTTAAAATGAATAACAAAGTTAAAACATCCTTGTTACTAACTTATCCGAACTTACACCTCAATTTCAGTGATTAAGATGTCCGAAATTTAAAATATCATAAACATAAAATTTTATTCCTTTTTGTTAGATTTCCAGATTATTGAAGAAATTTAAATTCTGATTTATTTTGCAAAAGTTATGGCCGAATTACTAAGGGGTGTTTAAATAATTTCCGAGCCAAACATCATCAATTGTAAACCATTCATTATCGTATTATGGAATCATATATAACAAGTATATAAAACACAAGCACATTAATTCCCAGCAACAATCCAACGACAATTATTATCAACAATAAAATTTTAAAACTTTGCATAAAAGTGGAAGCTTTACTCACTAAAAAGCTTGCTAACTTTAACTGGAATTGCACTATCTTTGCGAGAACGACTAGGTCTTTGTATAATCTTGGAAAATAAATTCTCTAAGTGCTTTAAATCACCACAAAGGTTCGGTCTTAGGGAGTATATGTTATGGCCTTGATGGGCTGAGGGCTTGAACTTTGGAAATGAAGTGAAGAGATGAGTGTGTAAGTGTTTTGCAAGCTTTGGAAGAGACTTAAGTAGAAATATATAGATTTTTGTAACTTGGAAAGAGTTTAGGAAGCCATGGAATTATGGTTAAAAGCTTTAGGAAAGTTAGAACATGAAAAGAGAATGGAAAATTGGAATAAAAGTTTAGGAAAAGCAAGTTTTAGCACACGAAGCTTCTTAAAGAAGCTTCATTATTAAATAATATTTGCTTAGCTTAACCGAAAGCTTCTTTATTTAATTAGTTTTTCTTAACTTACATGGCAAGCTTCTTTATTTAGTTACATTTACCTAGCTTACATGGAAAGCTTCTTTATTTAATGCATTTTTGCTTAGCTTACAAAAGCGTTATAACAGTTCTGATAACCTTTAGCCAGTGAAAGGTTGAAAATTTGAAAAACGAATTCCGGTCACATTTTTTGTCACGACCCGCCCTTCTTGACCCTCGAAAATCGACACAAAATACCCCACAGTATGATATGTCGATGATCAAGTGTCGGAAAAACAGATTGTTGAGGAAGAAGAAAGAACGTAGAAGAGAGAAGAAATTAAACAATATCAGAATCTCACAGTCGCGGCGGTATAAAATATAATAGTCAACAATAGATCTTTACACAAAAATGAAAACTATATCTGTTTTATACAATATATCATTAGAGTATCTCATACAAACAACATTTACTAGTCAGACAAATCTCAAACAATCACAGCAGCGGATATATATACAAGTACGGATAATACGTCTCGGACTCTAGCTCCTCTTCTGCTCCATAGCATCCTGTCCCGAACATATAATACTCGTTCTGATTCGAGCATTATAATGAAATAACACCCGAGCCAGTCTGGAATACCAGCTGAAAATAATGCACCCAAATTGATTATTAAAGTTTCAAAAATCCTTTTGAAAACAAAAGCATCTCGTAAGACCACGCCACAAATAAACATGTCAGGTTTTTACCTTACGATGGCTAAAACACTTTTTATAAAAATCCTCTGGTATTATAATAGGGTCTATATACAAATACTTATGAAATAGCCGAAATTGTTACATGATTAAATTCCAGCTACTAGCCACAGAGCGGGTGATACAAACAAAACTCGTAAAAGGCTCGTAGGGAGAATGGATTTCCAACTAATGACTAGGCACTGGGGTACCACCTGTCACAGTACCTGGTCTAGATCAGTGTACCGAGGACCACGCCCGATCCCCTGCAACACAAGGCCCGAATTATCCCTTACTGGATAATCCCGAGTAAGATCACCCCACGGTTGGGATCAGCAACAGCACCACTAAGCTGAAATAAAAGAGACATCTAGACAGGAATGACCTTACCCGAAAATGGGTGCTGCCTACCAAGCCTTACTGCATAACCCCTGATTTTCAGTCATTCTCGGTTGATGAGGCTTGAGGCTAAGCGTTACCTTTTAGAACATATCCCTTAGAATGCTCATCGCCCACCTGACGATGTTCCGAAAGCATTCGTCCATACAAGTCCGTCCCGGGTTCGAACGGAACCGAAGGCACTACTCCTACTACATCCATTTTGGAAATATCCTCAGGATTAGTAGCGACTAGCCCTTGCACTTCACTGCTCCATCTTCGACTGCGAACTCATTTTTTTCACGAAAACGTACAAACCGGATCGAAGTGGCTTTCGAGAAATTAATTCCGATCCCGTCTCTTCGAAACGATCAACGCATTTGTTCAATATTGATAGTCGGTGATTTAACTATCAATTAATATTCACAAACATCAATCATACAATAAATAATTGCCCAATTATTTATTTTCCTCAAAAATATCCTTGCGAGATATAATTCCATTTCAAAATCCCCTTGAAACACTTTTCAAACCCAATTCTTCTCATGGAATAGATTCCCAAATCTTTACTTCCTTTGAAAACATCCAAGTACCCATACTTAAGATTTAAAATAATTTAAATTCTTTATTATTGAAAATACACTAAAACATCTATATTAAAATTTCCTATATACTTGATTTAAAATATATATATATCCTTTAGAAATGTCTTGAATAAAACTGCTTAATAAAATATAAACTATCTTTAAAATAAAGTTAAGTCATACTAGATTTTCAAATAAAGCTATGAAATTCTATACAAGTTTCAAATAAAACTTTAATTAATTATCTTCAAAATATAACCAATTTACAAACATAAATATTAATAATATTCCTTTAAAACATAGTGCCAATTGTCCTTTAAATAGTTGTTAATATAACTAATTTAGTAAATATTTGCTTTTGAAATATTTGCAACCTACATAAGAATTTTCTTAAAACATTCCTTTGAAATCAAATTTAAAACCTTTATCTTATACTTAGAAATGTACTTAAACGTACTAGGCGTTCAGGGAAATACACTTCCGTTTAGGATAACCCAAAGAATTCTTTTTATCAATCTAACACGATTTACCCCTATTCAATTTTCCGTTCATCCCGTAAAATCCTTTCCATACTTTAAAAATAACCCCTTTTATTTTTAAACCCATTGCTGTTTCCTGGAAATCATTTCAAATATACGTTTAAAATATTTAAATAAAGCTTTTAGAAATTATTTAATTGAAAATAATACTTAAGGAAATATATAGAGGTTACCTAAGTACTTTAAGTAAAATTTAACTTTTGAAATAAGGTTATCAAATCAAATATTCATATTATAATTTCCTTTTGAAAACTAATACTACTTTACTTTTAAAAAAAAAAATTAAAAACCATAATTACTTAATCAAATATTTGCTTACACTTTAAACAATTTAAAATAATATTTCCTTCTAAAATATTCTAACATATTTAAACTACAGATTTATATTTGAAAACTTTTCTTAAAAACATACTAAAGTTTCCAGGAGAAAGAACGCTTCCCATTCTTTAAAAATAAATCTCGCTATTAGTTTTAACAAATTCTCAATTCCCTTTTTTAACCATAATTTTAAACACTTCAAATTATCAACCAATTACTTGAATTTAATCCCTTTTAAATTCTTTACTTAAGAATTTCTTTAATTTCCTTTAACCCAATTTATTTATTTATATTTAAATTTCCAGGTTATATTCACCTAATCATAGCACAATCACAATTTAATTTTCAACTTAATCTATCACAGTATATAAATAGAGTACAACATAACAGGATCTAAACAATTTACCACAAAAGATAAATGGGATAAATCACAGAATATAAATAAATTTCCTATTTGTGAGGAATCCAGTTGGATCCCTCCAACCTGTTTCCCTACATCCACAGATATTAGCACAACCAATAAATATCAATGCAATCTGATAATAATTATCATACTCAACTAAACAACCAATCAACCATTTAAATATTAGCTATTTAAATTACTAGTATCCAGATGTGAGTGAGAATAACTCACCTTGGGTTTTCGACGAGCATTCAAATTTAAATTAAATCGAACGGTGTTCGATTTAACCTAAATTTTTACTTGCTCGGAATGATTCCAGAATTGTTCCACTGCGTAGTACGCGTCTCTGCGATTCCGACGCTACCAAATTCGTCAAAATCTGACCAAGCATGTAAAAGTTATAGATTTATAAAGATTGAATCAAATTTAAAACAATTTATTTCATTTTATTTTATACTTTTTAAACCTTAACAGATCATGGCCGCACGTTCTAAATCAAGGCCGCATATGCTTTCTTCCTCACGCAACACAGTACGAACGAAACCCAAAAATCGCGGTTAGGGTTGAACACCGCTCCATCAACGCACTAGAATACGATCAAACAACGCCACAACAAAGAGGGAGTCGCCACTCACCCACGGCTGAAAGCATGATGAACTCGGTGGCTCCAGAGCATGGAAAAACGTGCACGAACTTCGCACGAACGCAGCCCCTAAACGCCTCCTCTGGTCAACTAAAACTCATCTCCACCGTTACGAACCGAAGATCCCGACGCTCTCTACGATTCCCTAGTTGGTGATTTCTGCTAGATGTTGGTGGATTTGAAGAAATCGAGGGAGAAATGAAGTTATTCTTCGGCCATTGAATAACATAGTGGCGGCCGAAACTAAATCTAGGGTTTTGGTCATTAAACATGCTTTATAACATTAATTAATATTATTTTATTAATAAAATTTCCAAATAACAAGCTTATACAGACGAACTCCAAACAACGCGTGCCGACAGGCGTTTCTAAGGTTTTACCTACGTTTCGAACACAATGGAATGTGTTTCGGAAGCTAATTTGGTCATGTGTGCGAGTTACAGGAATAAACGATCAATTTTAAATAAAATCGATTAAAAATAGTTTCTATGCGTTTTAAGCTGCCGGGGTCAAACGACAACTCCGATTGCTACGAAAATTGAAATCCAGTAAAAACTAATTATTACGGATCCAATGAAACTAGTTTCGTCGAATTCCGAGACTGTGCCCCGGAAGGCTATTTTAACTCGACGATTAAATCGAGCGATTTCCGAAATTGTCGAAATCACTTAAAATTTCACTTTTAAAACTTTATTAACTCTATTATAACTCGTATAAAATTTATATTCACATTAGAAATCATTATGTTTCAGTTTAAATCAAAATCTGATTATTTGCATTATTATATTATTAAATTCCATTATTAAATTAATATAAAATTCCAAATTCCACCTATCAACTTTTAATTTCATCCAACAGTCCAATATTATAACTCAAATATTATAACTCAGATCGAAATGGACTTAAAATAAATTCTAGAATCTAATTTTATATCTATTTACACTCAGAATCACCAATTATTCCAATTCTAACATTAAATTATTATTATTATTCAAATTTTAATTATATTCCCGTTTTTGAACTTTAACTAATTTTATTAACTTAACCAAATCTTTTTATTTCAAAATTCAAATTAAAATCCATATTAGACATTTAAAATGAATTAAATGTTCAAGTCTCGCGACCCAAAATTCTGGGTCGTCACATTCCTTCCTCCTTATAAAAATTTCGTCCCCGAAATTTGCTAAGGTAGAAGAATGTTCCTAACCCAATAGCAAAATCCTACTTAGTGAAAATATCAATTTCACTTTGCCAACATTCTTTTAGTTTCAAATCGAAACTGCTAGTTTCGACTTCTATTCCATAATCCTTTTATTTTAATTTTTATTTGAAGTCAATTTATCGTTAACGAAATGTTTTCAAAAAAAATTCAAAAAATTTCTAACTCCTAGAATTTTCGGAAAATTTTGGCAGAGTCTCCCTTGTACGGAGGAGCTTTTGCAATATCACAATAGATATAAATATATATACATCGACCCACACGGTCGAAAAAACAAAAAACAGTTCATATTTCCTATTTTTATTGCGTAGGTGTACCTTTATTAGCATTTTAAAAGCATGCGGCTAATTTATATTGCATATACACGCTCCTATTCTATCAACTGCTTCCTGTATCTGTACTTACTTAGACAAACACATCAGTTTTCAATAATATGGGAATTTATTAACATTTTACTCATTTAAACTAACCAAACACATCAATTCCACAGTTTAACTAAGCAAACTTCAGAATTTAACATGTTATCCATATTTTATCAGCAACTCAAAGCTTTCAATCACCATTTAATTTCTCGACAAATCCAAACTTCACTTTATTTCACTTGAATGATTTAAATTCAAGTGAACTACTCTCAATCCATATTCTCATCAATATGAATACATGTGTATTACTAGCATCAATTTACTTCAATTCAATTCCAAATTGATTCACAACCAAATTTTACTTTCAATTTGAAGTATTTACATTTCTTTTATGATCCATTTCCATTCATGTGCAAAACCACTTAATAAAATTTCAATTCATCCCAATTGATTTAAAAACCAATTTCAATTTGTTTCTTTAAGCCAATTAAATTTTTGTTTACAACAAAACGTCGAATTTCTATGCAAATTTTAATGTTATCCAAGCAAGTAATCGTCACTTAAACTTATAACCATTAAAATTAATTCCAGTTCAAATTTATATTAATTTTATTCGGAATTACTCACAACCCAAATATTCTTATTTCCTTGCAATTTTTTTTATTCAATATTCTTATTCTCACTTCAAGTTCATCATCCAACTTAAGTTTATACTAATATCATCCCATTCTATAATATTTAATTCATACATTCTTATTTCATCATAATAATTAATTAAAATTCTTTCACTTGCATTTAAATTTAATTATCTAAACAAATTTCATTCAAGACCCCCTTATAAAATTCGACCACAGTTAATTTCCAATTTGCTTAAGTTCTTTCAATTTCACAATATTTCCATTTATTTTTATATCGATTTTATTTTTATTTTTATTTGATTCTCACTCAATCAAATTTCAATTCATTTACTAATTTTAATTCAATTTGTTTACTCATTCACTCAACTTAAAAATTTAATTCATCTCCTCGATTCATTCTGAATTTTGTTAATAATATGACCACTTTAAATCATGACACTCATTTGAATTTATTTATAAGTCAAACCATCACTATTATAATCCAATTCCATTATTCATTCACACTCTCAGCTTTTATTGCCAATATTAAATCCCATACTAGAACTGGGTTTTTATTTTTCTTTTCAAAATTTTCTTAACAAACCACCAAAATTTCATCTATGCCAATACAAATTCCATTTAATTTAGTTTACACTAAATTCATCTTCAAGCTTCTTTTTTATTTAATTTAGCTTACGCTAAATTCATTCTTAAACAATTCCTTTGAATTTAGTTGAGTTAAAAATTTATTCATACAATATCATTCTTACTTAATCTAAATTAAATTTCCTTTCAATTTAATTCTTTTCCAATTCTAATTAAAGTTCAACCAAATTTATTTAGCCATCTTGAATTCATACCATTTCCTTTACTATCTTAAATAAGAATTTAATTACATTCATTTTTATTCATAACACAACTGAATTTTGATTTTAATTCATCCAAATTCAATTCAATTCCATTTAATTGAAGTTAAATCCAGTTCGATCCAATTTTAATTTTTCATATACAAGTTCAAAATTTATTTACTGAATTAAGTTCATTTACCCGTTTATCTTTTATATTTTCTTCACCTTATTTCAATTCACATTTCATTTGAGATTAGATTTGAATTCTCCATACCATTCAACTATTCCCAATTTGTGATTATAATTCCATTTTCTATCTATAAGTTCACCAAATTATTTACTTTAAAGTTTATATTGCTCATTTGAATTATTTTCATCTCATAATCACAATTCCAAATTATATATATATATCTATGTATGTATGTATGTATCACTGAAATCTTAAGGATACAAATTTTCTTTCAATTTAATTCTTTGCACCACTTTAAATTCACAACTTCAAGGTCATTTTACATTTCGATTTAATCCAATCAATTTAATTCTAAGTTCAATTTATTTAACTTATCCCAAGTTAAATTCAAATTTTCTATTCACTTCCATATGCTCAAGTTAAATTTTAATTCCAAGATTAAAAATTTCATTTCCTTCTTATTAATATCAACTTCACTTAATAAGTTCAATGGTTGATTCATTTTAACTTTACACATTATTTAAATAGAATTTTCCAGAATTCAATTACCCGGTTTTATTTCAAAATCAATTTGAAATAATAAATAACTCATACTCTCCAGGTATATCAAATCAAACTTCCAGATTTCTAAAACAATCTGTTTTTACCAAAGCAATTTCCCTTTTTGTAACTTCTAAAACCACTTGTATATCCAAAAAATCTAAGAGATATCATACCCTATTACTATGGAAGCAATCCATCACTTAAGAAACTCGAAAATAAATTCTAATGATGTGGCCAGCATCATCAGGATTTTTTCCAGCGACCGAAGTGAGTTCTGTGCTTCCATACTTTCCCAAATTCATTCCAAAATTGTTTCCATTCAAACATATTACCCAAAACAATATTCCATCATTACCTTCAAATCTTTGGACAACATTCCCAAAATTTTAAATTTCCAAACCCTTGTTTCCAATCTTTTAAAACACTTTTCAAAATCTCTGGGATTTAAATTCTGGTTTAATTCAAATTTAGTTATTCTTCTTTTGTATAATTTATACTCATAGAATTTTATTTGGTTATAACCATTTCAAATTTTAGATTCTTATTTGATTAAGATATCCACGTCCAAACAATCAAATATATATAATATTCTCAGAAAAATTATTTCTTTTATATCAATATAAAATTTTGGGTAAAGTTATTTCATTTACCCACTTTAAAAACAATACTATGTCAGTTTATCTTGTTTAAGAGTTTAGAAACCCCTATCGATACGGTTGTACTTCCCGTACCGACCAGAATTCATAAACACTCAACCGATAAGTCAACACGGTATAAAAACAATTTTTATATTCACTAACAAGTACGCTCTCATGTCTATTATTACACTCAACTCATTATAAAGTACTATTAACCCTATTTAATGAGTAATTTCCCCACCAAAGCCTAGGTTGTCGCCAACTTAAGCTCTGATACCAAATGTGATGACCCGCCCTTCTCGACCCTCGAAAATCAACATAAAATACCCCACAGTATGATATGCCAACGATCAAGTGTCGGAAAGACAGATTGTTGAGGAAGAAGAAAGAAGTAAAAGAGAGAAGAAACTAAACAATATCAGAATCTCACAGTCGCAGCGGAATAAAATATAATAGTCAATAATAGATCTTTACACAAAAAAGAAAACTATATTTGTTTAATACAATATATCATCAGAGTATCTCATACAAACAACATTTACCAGTCAAACAAATCTCAAACAATCACAGCAGCGGAAATATATACAAGTACGGATAATACGTCTCGGACTCCAGCTCCTCTTCTGCTCCATAGCATCCTGTCCTGAACATATAATAATCGGTCTGACCCGAGCATTATAATGAAATAACACCCGAGTCAGTCTGGAATACCAGCTGATAATAATGCACCCAAATTGATTATTAAAGTTTCAAAAATCCTTTTGAAAACAAAAGCATCTCGTAAGACCACACCATAAATAAACATGTCGGGTTTTTACCTTACGATCGCTAAAACACTATATATAAAAATCCTCTGATATTATAATAGGGTCTATATACAAATACTTATAAAATAGCAGAAATTGTTACATGATTAAATTCCATCTACTAGCCACAGAGTGGGTAATACAAACAAAACTCGTAAAAGGCTCGTAGGGAGAATGGATTTCCATCTAATGACTAGGCACTGGGGTACCACCTGTCACAGTACCTGGTCTAGATCAGTGTACCGAGGACCACGCCCGATCCCCTGCAACACAAGGCCAGGATTATCCCTTACTGGATAATCCTGAGTAAGATCACCCCACGGTTGGGATCAGCAACCGCACCACTAAGCCGAAATAAAATGGACATCTAGACAGGAATGACCTTACCCGGAAATGGGTGCTGCCCACCAAGCCTTGTTGCATAACCCCTGATTTTCAGTCATTCCCGGTTAATGAGGCTTGAGGCTAAGCGTTACCTATTAGAACATATCCCTTAGAATGCCCATCGCCCACCTGACGATGTTCCGAAAGCATTCGTCCATACAAGTCCGTCCCGGGTTCGAACGGAACCGAAGGCACCACTCCTACTACATCCATTTTGGAAATATCCTCAGGATTAGTAGCGACTAGCCCTTGCACTTCACTGCTCCATCTTCGACTCCGAACTCGTTTTTTTTCACGAAAACGTACAAATAGGATCGAAGTGGTTTTCGAGAAATTAATCCCGATCCCGGTCTCTTCGAAACGATCAACGCATTTGTTCAATATTGATAGTCGGTGATTTAACTATCAATTAATATTCACAAACATTAATCACACAATAAATAATTGTCCAATTTTTATTTTCCTTAAAAATATCCTTGCGAGATATAATTCCATTTCAAAATCCCCTTGAAACACTTTTCAAACCCAATTCTTCTCATGGAATAGATTCCCAAATCTTTACTTCCTCTGAAAACATCCAAGTACCCATACTTAAGATTTAAAATAATTTAAATTCTTTATTCTTGAAAATACACTAAAACATTTATATTAAAACTTCCTACATACTTGATTTAAAAATATATATCCTTTAGAAATATCTTGAATAAAGCTGCTTAATAAAATATAAACTATTATCTTTAAAATAAAGTTAAGTCATACTAGATTTTAAAATAAAGCTATGAAATTCTATACAAGTTTCAAACAAAACTTTAATTAATTATCTTTAAAATATAACCAATTTACAAACATAAATATTAATAATATTCCTTTAAAACATAGTGCCAATTGTCCTTTAAATAATTATTACTATAACTAATTTAGTAAATATTTATTTTTGAAATCTTTGCAACCTACATAAGAATTTTCTTAAAACATTCCTTTGAAATCAAATTTAAAACCTTTATCTTATACTTAGAAATCTACTTAAACGTACTTCGCGTTCAGGGAAATACACTTCCGTTTAGGATAACCCAAAGAATTCTTTTTATCAGTCTAACACGATTTACCCCAATTCAATTTTTCGTTCATCCCGTAAAGTCCTTTCCATACTTCAAAAATAGCCCCTTTTATTTTTAAACCCATTGCTGTTTCCTGGAAATCATTTCAAATATATGTTTAAAATATTTAAATAAAGCTTCTAGAAATTATTTAATTGAAAATAATACTTAAGGAAATTATAGAGGTTTCCTAAGTACTTTAAGTAAAATTTAACTTTTAAAATAAGGTTATCAAATCAAATATTCATATTATAATTTCCTTTTGAAAACTTAATACTACTTTACTTTTTAAAAAAAAATTAAAAACCATAATTACTTAATCAAATATTTGCTTACACTTTAAACAATTTAAAATAATATTTCCTTCTAAAATATTCTAACATATTTAAACTATAGATTTATATTTGAAAACTTTTCTTAAAAACATACTAAAGTTTCCAGGAGAAAGCACGCTTCCCATTATTTAAAAATAAATCTCGCTATTATTTTTAACAAATTCTCAATTCCCTTTTTTAACCATAATTTTAAACACTTCAAATTATCAACCAATTACTGGAATTTAATCCCTTTTAAATTCTTTACTTAAGAATTTCTTTAATTTCCTTTAACCCAATTTATTTATTTATATTTAAATTTCCAGGTTATATTCACCCAATCATAGCACAATCACAATTTAATTTTCAACTTAATCTATCAGAGCATATAAATAGCGTACAGCATAACAGGATCTAAACAATTTATCACAAAAGTTAAATGAGATAAATCACAGAATATAAATAAATTTCCTATTTATGAGGTATCCAGTTGGATCCCTCCAACCTGTTTCCCTACATCCACAGATATTAGCACAACCAAAAAATATCGATGCAATCTGATAATAATTATCATACTCAACTAAACAACCAATCAACCATTTAAATATTAGTTATTCAAATAACTAGTATCCAGATGTGAGTGAGAATAACTCACCTTGGGTTTTCGACGAGCGTTCAAATTTAAACTAAATCGAACGGCGTTCGATTTAACCTAAATTTTTACTTGCTCGGAATGATTTCAGAACTGCTCCACTGCGTAGTACGTGTCTCTGCGGTTCTGGCACTACAAGAAAAACTATTTTTAGATGGCATATCTTAGTAGCGTTAAACACTAAGTGCCACCGCTAATCATATAAAAAGGTAAAAGTAAATAACTAAACGCGACCAAAATACCTCGCCAATAATTCGTCCTGAAATTTTTCGTGGCCGCTCAAACCTCTTTTTCTTACCTCTAGCAAAATACGCCACCAGCATTTTTGTTTCCTATCTCCTTCCGAAGAAGGAAGATTACCCTAAATAATTCTCTTCAATCAGTTCCGTACCTTCCATATTTCCTCTCTCAAACCCTTAAATTTCTCTCGTAAAAGTAATAATCGCGATGATAACACCAAAGAAGAGCAGGTCTCCGTTCATCAAAGACGATGAGATCGGGTCACCCAAAGAGATCTACCTCCATTGACTCGCTGTCAAGGAGTACAAAATCATCATTCTGCTCTATCTCTGCCTGAAGGATAAGGTCATGAAAATCATGTCGGTACAAAAGAAGACACGCGTTGGTCAGAGAATCAGGTCATGGTGTTCGTGGTCGTCGATGATGGTAATGGACAGGATGGTTGACGATGAAGTTAAGGTTCTAATTGATTAAACAGAGTGAGATATTATTGTAGGCGAAATGAATCTGAACCTAGTATGCCTTGTTAAAATTTAAAAGGGTACGATTTATTGACATTGTTTCTTGAGTTTTGATTGCTTTAAATTTAATTCATTGTAAAGGGTGGTTTAAAGACTCACAATTTCAAAATTGCACCTTTCCAGTTCGCTTAGTTGGAGAGGGCATTGTAGCATAAATTTTTTATTTCTTTGATAATAGAAGTCTGCAATCTAAAATCTAAATGTTTAGAAACCAACATTATAGGGTAAATAGTCTTAATATTAGACATGAATTTAGTTTACAAATACCACCCTTTGCTTTTGTAAATAGACTTGATCCCTGTTACCAAATTGATTAAATTGCATATGACATTTGGGTTGTGAGTGCAAATTCAGTATCATGATAAAGAAATATTAATCAAATAGCATTTCCAGATTTTGATTGGTATTTAATATAAAAATATTCATGTAGAAATTATGGAGAAAACCATAATATTGCTTTATCAAAGTTTGATGCAAATGTGAACTATGTATCATAGTTAATGCATGAAATCAGTGCTCACAAGTATACTTTGTCAATTTATCAGATATAATTTAGATGGATTAAAATAAGGATCCGAGACTATGTACTAAAATCATAATCTGAGTTTGGTTTGAGCCTGGGTATTTCAAATTCATTGCCCAAGTAAATCTGCTTCGTAGAAACTGAATATATATCTGAAAATTTAATAACACATCACTATAATTCATAAAACTTAAAAACTATGCATAAACACAGTTTACAAACAAATTGGATAGTGATAAAATGATACAAATGACCTCAAATGCAAATATCTTAGTTTTCAAGTGCATATGGTGATAAGTAGCCTTCCTATCCAACTTTCTTTGGTTTTCTTACATCCCATCATCCATAACTTATCTTATCCTCGATAATATTTGTTAATTTAGTTCAAATTTAAAAATTGTTTTTCTTTGGATGCATATTTAAGTACAATTTTGTGGCACCCTGTCAGGTGGAAAGAAATGAGGCATAGAGATGCACAAACGCGATGACAGAGCAATATTTTGTTAGCTACATACACATGACTATTTATGCTTCATGTGTTCGTTATCTTTACGCTACTATGATCTGCAGAATACATTGGATCCTTATTCATGATATTTAACTTTGTTATATAGGCATGACATGAACATAATAAATAAATGGTAAATTTAAGTGCATCTGTAAGCTGTGCTCGCTGATTGTTCATAGGAAAATATACCGGTAACATGTACAATGTATATTATTAAGCTGTGAAATTCATCACTTCCTTTTTATTGAGTGTGCATTTTCACTTTTTCCTTCTGATCCATTTCATCGATGTATTTCTTTCATTTTTTTTCCACTAGTATGTAGGAGCACAACATCATTTATGCCAAATAATATATAATATGAAAACAATATCCATTATACCGAGTGTTGATTTTCAGTGGAAAATCATGTTCATGAACTCTTTGAATAATAATTTGTTGCAAACTGGAAGAATTGTTTATGTTTTTCCTTTTTGTTTTTCCATGTTATTCTATTCATTTTCGCATGAAATTATTTGTGAGATAAATGATGTTTGCGCTATCTTCCATAGTTCTCTAATTCATTTAAAATTGTTTATGATTTCAGTTGAGTTGAAGAAGCAAAGCTCGTGTACTGTGCATCTTGTCAATAAGTCAAATGAATATGTTGCCATCAAGGTCAGCAACATCCACATCTCTCGTCATGCTACCATTGTCACAAATATCGTGCCTTCAAGGTCAGCAACATCCACATCTCTTGTCATGAACCACACCCCTCATTTCATGTAAGTATCTCTGATATGTTGGAGCTTAAAGTATTTTCACAAGTGCTGTTCCCCTGACCACTCTTTATGTTGCCTACTAATTAGGTGCATATTTAGTGGTAAGGCACTTTAAATGTTAATTAATTATCACAATATAAATTAAGGTCTGCAGAGGCACTTCACATATAGTGTACATCTTATTATCAGTTCTAGAGCTAGTGCTAGTCAAGTTCAGATTTGCAGTTGCTATGCAACTACCTAGGCCACTTGCTTTAGCAACACACACACACACACACACACACACACACACAATGATTATATGCTAGATCAAATGTGACTTTTTTAAAAGAGTTTCCACGTTGTTTGAACTTTGAATAAAAAGATTAATATTTATATACCGAATTTAATTATTGATGTTGAACTATATTTCTCCTCAAATGTTTAATCTGTCCGTCAATACATTATTGATAAACAAATGAAGCAAAATAAACATATTTGTGCTACCTTTATTGGGATCCAGTGTTTGAACTTCAATAATATTCAGTAATGAGTACGAGTTAATTTATGTTTTTAGGTAGTTGAACTTTTAATAATTTCTTCCTTTTAAGAAGGTGGTGATTTTATTACATGTGACAATGATTTTATTATTGTTTTTTTCTTTTGCTCTTTTCTACTTAAGTTGAAAATTTGTGAAGCAAGTAATCTATGATAAAGTAACATGAAGAAGTGCAGGTTTTGAATTTGCGAAAAATCTAGTGTTGATGATGTCATGGCGGTTGTTCAATCTATGGTTTTGGAAGATCCGTTTGTTCCTCTCTTCCCATAAGTAGTAAATTGACGTGACGAGGCAACAAGAAGCAAGCTGAGAGATTTGATCCCTAGCAGTAAATCGCTGATTAATAGTAGCTATTTCATATTCTATGGATAGGGGAGTATCTCTGTTATCCAATACACTTAATTTCATTTTCATCAAAGTCCACATAAATTGGCTATATGAGCAATTAAAAAATATATGTTGGGTAGATTCATTTTGTTCACCGCATAGAACTCACACTGTATCTATCTGAGGTTGCCATTGCTTTAATCTGTCTTCAGTATTTAAATTTCCAAAGGCAGCTCTGTAAGCACGGTATGACATTTTCCTACTATTGATTTTATTCCATATGACAAAAGCCCAAGTAACTTGATCTGAAACATTTCTGCACCTTAGCCATGTTTTTGAAAAAGAGAATTTCTGTTGTCCACACCACTCCCAGTAATCATGTTGTCCATCCTGACATATAGGTATTTGAGTAATATTAGAAGCACATTCCCTTGTTTTTGTTGTGTTATTCACAGCCCACTGGCCTTTATGTAAGATGTGAGAAACTGAGGCATTTTTGTATTCACTAAGGTAGTACCCATCCCATCAAAGAATGTCGACTAGACTAGTACGGTTTATCCAGAGGTCAGTCCAAAGAAGTGTGTTGCAGCCATTTATTACCACTCTCTTGATGCACTATAGACTAAGAGCTCTATAGCTGACATATTCTTCATTGTACATGACATATTGTTATTATGTCTTAATTGCCAAAAATTAGATTGAGAGCAATACTTCTTTAACATCCACTTGGCCAACAGGTTACCCCTAAAATGTAGTTGCCAAATAAGCTTAAGATGTGTTGTGGACCTTAATTCTACAGAGTTTTAAAGGCCTGAACCTGCCTCACTTTTAGGTCAACAAAGCTTTGTCCAAGCTATTTGGTGATGTTTGGAATATGATACCTCATCATCCAATATAGGACCATACATGTGATAACTGTCTGTATGAGCTTAGCTCCCCTGCCATAGATAATAATTTGTTGTCCTAAGTATAAAACATAGTCATAATTTTCTGAAATAGTCCATTACATTCTGAATAATGTAAATAGTTTGAAGAGAGTGGCACTCCAAGATACTTAACAGGCAGTTGTGCCTCCTGTAGTTGCAAAATTTGCAAAATTGAATTCTTATTCTGGCAACGCTACTGAAATAGACTTTTGACTTCATTTAGTTAATATGTAGACTTGCTACTAGTCCCATATGCACAATGATCTCTCTGATAGTTGTTGCTCTATTTTCATTAGCAATAGCAAACATCATTAAATCATTGAGTGCTTTTAAGATTAAAATATCCTAGGCCAAGGACTCATGCAGAAACTGATATAAGTGTTTCTAGTCTTTGCTTTCTTAGATATTCATATTTGCAGCGTATTTTGTTTAAGCTTGAACAAGTATATCTAATAATTTTTTAGTTTTTTGGTTTAATCATGTTTCATTTATGATATGATTACAGTATAAAGAAGGCGATAGGCAGAAGATGCAATTTTTTACTCTCCCTAAATGTGAATGTCATCAGTGGATTTGCTACGATTTAGGAAGAAGCAACAGCAATTGGAAATGTAAGTAATTTATTGATTCAATTAATTTCTCTCTAACATAGTATAATTTATCGACTGCAATTCATCTTTTTTTTTGTTTAAAATAAAATGAAGTTGCACTTAAAATAAAATAAAATAAATAAAATGCTTAGCCCAATAAAGAGAACGGCAAGCCCACTACCAAATATATTTCTTTTTGTGATGCACTTGTTCTTCTATGTACAAAAGAAAAACAAACTACTTGTTCTTCACTGATAAAAAAACAAAATCGAAAATTTAAAAGGAAATCGCTGATCGAGAGAAAAGAAAAATGAGTGAAGTGGGTTTGAAAAGAGGAGAGTCTGTAGCTCTGTTACAAGCGGATTTGCAGGCGGTGAAAAGATGGTGGTTGGGTTGTCAATTTGGATGCGGGTTAAGTGGAAGTGGCTGCTTTATTAGTTGCAAATGGTGATAGGTAGGGTGATGAGTTAAAGGAAATAGATGTCTTGTTTTTGGGGATGTTCGATGTAGTAGTGTATTTGGGTTTGGGGTCGTGATTTTTGGTTGCCGTGTTCGGGTTGTGAGTGGCAGTGCAAGTGGCTGATGAGAGTTGAAGTGATGATGATTTTGTGGGTAGTATTGATGGTGGAATGATGTTGTTGATGGTTTGTCAGTTAGATTTTGTGTGATACGCAGCAGAGAGGTAGAGTGGTTAGTGAAGTTGTGTGAAGTGAATGTGATCGTCGGTGAAAGAAGGATTGGTTCATGGCGGCACTAGTGGTGGTGGATGGATGTTGCAGTGATTTGGAAGTCGTAGGTTGGTGGAGATGGTTTTCTTGTGGCAGTTGTAGGCAGTTGTTGTTTCGATGGAAGGAGGACAGGCAAGTGGGCAAGTTGGTGGTCAGGCAAGCAATGTTGTGAAGGGTTGCAGTGGCAACAGTGGTAGAGAGGTAAGCAAACGATGGTTGTGGTGAAGTTGAATGTGTTGAATATGCGCTTTGCGCTTATATGATTTTTGTTTGATGATAATAAACATATATACATTCATTTAAATGTATTTGGTAATGTACTATTTTGTTTTTTCATAGATTAAATAAATATTTGTTGAATAAAATTAAATTACACAGAATTTGAATCAAACAGATATTTTATTCAAACAAATATTTATTACAATTTTGAATAGTACAATTTCAAGCTCTCACTATAAATATACAACTTTGATCACAATACATCACAATTTTACATTTACAGTTAACCTCACTACATATCACTCACACTCGTACTTATCTTCAACTGCATTCCAGTTTGAATCCAGCATCTGAGCAATCTGCAAAAATATTCACTAACGCAGTAAAATTGAAAAAGAAATATTTTTGCAACAGAAAATGAAATATGATTTTTTTGAAAATATTATTTGCCTCGGTTATTTGGGTTGTTCGTCATTATTTAAATTTGAATTCATCATACACGAACAACTTGTGACATACACAGTGTATTACTGTATATGCCACAAGGCCGTGCACATCGATATACACTTGATAATGCTACAGGGACAGGTGAGCACAGGTCAAACCCAAATGAAAAGCCGGGTTCAACTCACATGCAACATAAATAAAATATCAACTTCAGCACAAGGTCAAACCCAAGCTGTGAAACTAGATTCAACACAGGTGCAAATGGCCAAAACTCAAGAATCAAGTGTCGACTAGTCTAATATAAACAAGACAGTAACCCAGTGCCAACATGATACAGATGAACAAAATGACCAAGTGCAACTGGAAACAACAATGAGTGCATGCTACAACAACAAAGACCACAGCTACTACACAACACAGACAACAAGTAATACAAATGCACAACAACATGAATACAACATGAAGCACTGCAACTCAAGGAGATAGGGTCGACCAAAAATCCAAATGCACAAAAGCATGATGCAAACTGAACAACTTACAAATATGCAACCATACAGCAGTCATGTATGCAACAGGTTCAAGGCCAGAATGTCCAGTTACAACTACAAGAGTGACACAGTGAACAATGCAACATAAAGCAACAGACCAACAATGGAACAACAGTTCATATGAACAAGTGTGCAAAGGCAATATGAACAAGTGACTCAG
The DNA here is from genome assembly GCA_030765085.1 of Allium cepa. Lineage (NCBI taxonomy): Eukaryota > Viridiplantae > Streptophyta > Magnoliopsida > Asparagales > Amaryllidaceae > Allium > Allium cepa. Next base: position 26,814,766 of record CM060932.1, read on the forward strand.
GCAACAACCAAATTAAGAATCAAGTGGAAATGAATCAATGTCCAATATGCAACATGGCCGAGCATTGATACAAGACACAAATGAATGACAATGAATGCAACAGTGAAGCAAAATATGGCAGTAAAGATATAATGGTCGTGAACAGCTAGATGATCAAGTTTACATACAAAATTCAAATGCAATGATATGCAGCAGGGTAAAACAACACATTACAACAATATCGAGCAGCCAATTTTCAAAAAGGAGCACAGAGTAACCACAGTCAAAATCAAGTAACAGAAGTCAAATGAATTCAACACCGTGGTGACCACGTAACAAATTCAAAGACGTGGATTTACATACACAAAACCAGTGCCGAAGTCACAATTGAACAAGTCAGAAATGTGGTGGTAAAGAAACGAGCAAAGTCAAAATCGAAGCCGTGTCAACCAAGCATCAAAAATACGAAATTGACAAAGTCAGATCAATCCCAAGCATCAAAACATAATCAAGCAGTCAGAGAAATGAATTTGACGAATTCAATCAAAAATAGACGAACACAATTCAAGGAATTCGAACGCATATAAATCCCATTCATCATCGGCAGTTCAAGAGCATCGAGTTCAAGTACGAATACACAAAAGCACCAAAGCATAAAATTACATACCAAAGCAAGGAGACGAACTCGATCCAAATTGAAGAGCCGTGAGCAAATCAAAGAGCATCGAAGCCTACTATCGAACGATGTCGAGCGGCGCTTCAATTTGCATAGCCCTAATTTTGGAAGCAAGAGCAAAAGAGCCGAAGCCCTAATTTAGTTACAGAGAAGAACAAGCCGCCATCTCAAAGAGGAACGAACGAAGAATAACAAAGCGGCCATTTTTCTCAAGATAAAAGGAGCGGGCTAGATTGAAGTAAAAAAGGGGGCCGGCCTTGTTAAAGAATAATAAAAGAGGGTTTAAGTTTTCAATTAGGCTTTATTTTTAATTTAGGGTTATTTAAGTGTTATTTGTCTTTTAATTGTTGTTTTTTTCAAATCAAATCTTGGTAAATCACCACCTAGGGTTTAGGTAGCGTCAGATTGTCTAGTTAGAATTAGTTCAGTGAGCAGGGTGTGCGAGTTTGCAGAGCTCTATAGGCGGGAGCAGAGTTTGCGAGTAAGCAAAGCTCTATAGGCGGGAGCAGAGTTTGCGAGTAAACGAAACTCTATAGGCAGGAGCAGGGTGTGCGAGTCTAGTAGAGTGTTTGTGAGAGGGAGCAAATGTTTGCGAGTCTAGTAGAGTGTTTGTGAGCGGGAGCAAAAGGTTTGCGAGTCTAGTAGAGTGTTTGTAAGCGTGATACTGTTTAATTCTAATAGAAATCTGGGAATGCAGCAGTAGCAGGGGTTGCCGAAGCTGGATAAATTTTGTGTGTGATTTACTTTTCAGCATATTTATTTCTGCAGTTTATTTCTGTGTTTATATCGAGAAAATTTGCTATAACCCTATTCACCCCCCTCCCCCCCACTAGGGTTAATCTCGATCCTACAAGTGGTATCAGAGCCCGGTATTTTTTCATTAACTCTAGAGTCATGAATCCACCAAATAATACTTTTGTTGAGGGTCGTCCCAATATTATTCCTTCTGTTTTCAATGGAACAGATTTTTTGAACTGGAAATTAAAAATGGAATTTTATTTAAAATCTGTTAATATTAAATGTTGGGATATTATTGAAAATGGGTGTGATATAACAAATAAGGAAATTATCTCGATTAATGCTCTTGCTATGCATATATTATATTCTCATATTAATCGTGATAATTTTTATTTCGTCTCTCATTGTGAAAATGCACAGAAAATTTGGAAAACTCTCGATGCAATATATGGTGCAAAAGTCAACAGCAATGAGAAGTCCTCCACAACTGACTCAGTTAAAGAAATATGCTTAACAGGATTGGTAAATAGCAGTTGTGATGAGGATGATGATGGAGCAGCCGAGCTGGCATTACTAATGAAGAATTCAAAAAGGAAATTTGCAGCCACGTGGAATAAAAGCGATAGCAGTGAAAGTAAGAAAGCAGATATGTGCCTTCATGGGAATATAACCGATAGCGACGACGACGAGCCAAGCGAGGTATCAAAACTTACTCACTCTGAATTACTTATTTATTTCCACGAAGTAAATGGCTGTTTTGAACGACTTAGGGATAAATATGATAAACTTGAATCACAAAAAGTTACTTTGATAGAATTAAATGAACAACTTGACCAATTAGTTAAAACCTATCAAAGTAGGATCTCTAAGTGTGATAAGTGTCCAACATTTGAAGAAGAAATTAAAAAATCAAAAATTAAAATGAAATCACTTGAAAATGAAATTCTGATTTTAAAAAATGAAAATACTAGAAGAGAGAATTCTATTAAAAAGTGCACACAATTGTTAAACGAAAATGAATCTCTCAAAATACAAGTCCAACAATTGTCAACGACTTTAGATAAATTTTCAAAAAGCGAAAAATCGTTGAATATGCTATTAGGAAAGCAAACTGTTAATACGGTTAGACAAGGACTTGGATATAATAAATCTGAAAATGTTGAGAGCAATTTTAATCAAGTCAATTTAATGTGCACAATTTGTAGAAAATTTGGACACAATCAAAATAATTGTTGGTATAGACCCAAACACGTGAAAACTATACCAATTTGGGTTCCAAAAGGCACAAATATAAAATCTTTGAAAGTCAAACAAATTTGGGTGCCAAAAGAAACATATATAAATAGTTTTGGGTCTCCACAAACATATTTTTCATATTCTGCCACTAACAACCATGGACCTATAAAAACAAATAGGTCACATAAATCTTTTCCCGTGTAGGTGTGGTGGCAGGCTAAGGAACAACAACGGTGTTCTCTGGATTTTGGCTGTTCCAGAAACACAACGGGCGACAAAGCAAAGTTCCTTAGCCTAGTACAAAGGTGACAGAATCACAATGGACAACGACGAAAAATTATCGTAAAGGTAAAACAGGTAAATATGTTTTGAACGATATATTAAATGTGATAATCTGCACCATAATCTGAATTAAATCAGCCAATATTGAGATGAACAAAAGATGATGATTTTGATTCTATGACTTTTTCAAAATATTGACCAATCAACTTTAAATAGAATTACTTGGAGTAATTATGATGGTTGACTGATTCGGACTTACTTGATATAATCCTACATGACTTGCTCTTATTTATGACCTTGATTTGTGCTTAAATGATGACCAATCAGATTTTCAACTTTGAACTAATCCATATAAATTTGTTCGGTCAAATGATGGTATTTTATTGATTTTTGATTACTCATACTATACGTAGATATATTTGTTTTGACATTTTGGTCACTGCTTGTAAATTTGCATGATTTCAAATTTCATGTGAAAGATGTTAAAAAGGATTTTGAGAAATTGTTGAAACTTCAAGAAATTGTTTTTGAAATAATAATGATGTTGATTGACTATTGATTACTCATGAATATAACTGTTTATCCTAAGATTTCTGAAATTAACACTATGATATTTGTTTGAGTGTTAACATAGCTTCATTTCAAATTTCATTCCGAGATAGTTTGTTGAAATTTCACAAATCTGGTCGTTGACATTCAACGAGTGAATATTGAGTGAAATTTAAATTCAGATGCAGACTACACTGGTAATATAGTTGATAGAAAAATTACTAGTGGAACGTGATTAATTTTTTGAAACATTCATTTGCTACATCGTTTTTCAAAAAAAAATATCTGCATATATTTCACTTGAAATAATCTTTCAAATAGCAGAATTTTTTTTCATATAACCCCTTCGAGAAAATCATTTTTGAACATATTTTCAGATTAGTCATTTTAAATGACAAATTTTTACTAATCTAACTCCCTAATGATTATCGAAAAGATCAATAGTGATTGAAAAAGTGATGAGTGTCGATACTTGTCATACGTTACTCAAGACAATATATTTAGAAAAATTTCTTTAGAATTTCATAACAAGAGTTATAAAACTTTTGTTGGGTAAAAATTCCATGATCATTTCTATTCTATCATCTTTCTATCGACCATCACTCATCAAAATCATATATAGTATGTAAATTTGTGGTAGTTTACAAAGGAAATTATTCGTTCTTCAATTTATTATTATAAAGGAAATTGTCTGTGCTTCAATTTATTATATTCTTCAATAAAAATAAATATCCAAAGTATTCACTCTCATTTAAAAGTCCTCACGGTTATGCATGGGTGAATTACTTGGATTTTTGATTATGTGCTTCATGCTTATTTAAAAGACCTTACGGTTATGCATGTATGGAACGCATATCAAAATTAATTGATTAAATAGATAAGTTGATTCTAATTCCATTTAAAAGTCCTCACGGTCATGCGTGGTTAGAAGATACTTGATTTCATTTTTTAAATAAAAAAAATTGTGAATACTACTAATCCCATTTAAAAGTCCTAACGGTTATGCATGGTTAGTAGATATTCAAATTTCCTGAAATAAATATACCACAAATAGACAGAACTGTATGATTTTTGATGATTTTATCCCCATCACTTCTGAAAGTGGAATATGCGTCAATTAAAGTATTTATGATTTTTGTTTGATTTTTTATCGAAATTTAATATTATATTCAATTGAGTTTTAATGTGGGATTAATATTGATCACTTTATCTCTATTTTCTCTAACACTATTATTCTTTTGCTGATAACAAAAGGGGGAGAGAAAAGTTAAGATTTTGTCAAATAGAATCAAGCAAAGGTCAAATAATTTTCCATTTGCATATAGGCTTATTTACATATTTTTATTTGTATGCATATAAGTAGGGGGAGTATTGTGTAGAGAGGGAGCATTTAAATAGGGGGAGCAAATTGAACGATCAAATACATTTAATACATTCAAAATCTTAAATATATGTTTGTTATCATCAAAAGGGGGAGAATGTTGAATATGCGCTTTGCGCTTACATGATTTTTGTTTGATGATAATAAACATATATACATTCATTTAAATGTATTTGGTAATGTACTATTTTGTTTTTTCATGGATTAAATAAATATTTGTTGAATAAAATTAAATTACACAGAATTTGAATTCAAACAGATATTTTATTCAAACAAATATTTATTACAATTTTGAATAATACAATTTCAAGCTCTCACTATAAATATACAACTTTGATTACAATACATCACAATTTTACATTTACAGTTAACCTCACTACATATCACTCACACTCATATTTATCTTCAACTGCATTCCAGTTTGAATCCAGCATCTGAGCAATCTGCAAAAATATTCACTAACGCAGTAAAATTGAAAAAGAAATATTTTTGCAACAGAAAATGAAATATGATTTTTTTTGAAAATATTATTTGCCTCAGTTATTTGGGTTGTTCGTCATTATTTAAATTTGAATTCATCATACATGAACAACTTGTGACATACACAGTGTATCACTGTATATGCCATAAGGCCGTGCACATCGATATACACTTGATAATGCTACAGGGACAGGTGAGCACAGGTCAAACCCAAATGAAAAGTCGGGTTCAACTCACATGCAACATAAATAAAATATCAACTTTAGCACAAGGTCAAACCCGAGCTGTGAAACTAGATTCAACACAGGTGCAAATGGCCAAAACTCAAGAATCAAGTGTCGACTAGTCTAATATAAACAAGACAGTAACCCAGTGCCAACATGATAAAGATGAACAAAATGACCAAGTGCAACTGGAAACAACAATGAGTGCATGCTACAACAACAAAGACCACAGCTACTACACAACACAGACATCAAGTAATACAAATGCACAACAACATGAATACAACATGAAGCACTGCAACTCAAGGAGATAGGGTCGACCAAAAATCCAAATGCACAAAAGCATGATGAAAACTGACTTACAAATAGGCAACCATACAGCAGTCATGTATGCAACAGGTTCAAGGCCAGAATGTCCAGTTACAACTACAAGAGTGACACAGTGAACAATGCAACATAAAGCAACAGACCAACAATGGAACAGCAGTTCATATGAACAAGTGTGCAAAGGCAATATGAACAAGTGACTTAGGCAACAAACAAATTAAGAATCAAGTGGAAATGAATCAATGTCCAATATGCAACATGGCCGAGCATTGATACAAGACACAAATGAATGAAAATGAATGCAACAGTGAAGCAAAATATAGCAGTAAAGATATAATGGCCGTGAACAGCAAGATGATCAAGTTTACATACAAAATTCAAATGCAGTGATATGCAACAGGGTAAAACAACACATTACAACAATATCGAGCAGCCAATTTTCAAAAAGGAGCACAGAGTAACCACGGTCAAAATCAAGTAACAGAAGTCAAATGAATTCAACACCGTGGTGACCACGTAACAAATTCAAAGACGTGGATTTGCATACACAAAACCAGTGCCGAAGTCACAATTGAACAAGTCAGAAATGTGGTGGTAAAGAAAAGAGCAAAGTTAAAATCAAAGCCGTGTCAACCAAGCATCAAAAATACGAAATTGACAAAGTCAGATCAATCCCAAGCATCAAAACATAATCAAGCGGTCAGAGAAATGAATTTGACGAATTCAATCAAAAATAGACGAACGCAATTCAAGGAATTCGAACGCATATAAATCCCATTCATCATCGGCAGTTCAAGAGCATCGAGTTCAAGTACGAATACACAAAAGCACCAAAGCATAAAATTACATACCAAAGCAAGGAGACGAACTCGATCCAAATTGAAGAGCCGTGAGCAAATCAAAGAGCATCGAAGCCTACTATCGAACGATATCGAGCGGCGCTTCAATTTGCACAACCCTAATTTTGGAAGCAAGGAGCAAAAAGTCGAAGCCCTAATTTAGTTACAGAGAAGAACAAGCCGCCATCTCAAAGAGGAACGAACGAAGAATAACAAAGCGGCCATTTTTCTCATGATAAAAGGATCGGGCTGGATTGAAGTAAAAAAGGGAGCCGGCCTTGTTAAAGAATAATAAAAGAGGGTTTAAGTTTTCAATTAGGCTTTATTTTTAATTTAGGGTTATTTAAGTGTTATTTGTCTTTTAATTGTTTTTTTTTCAAATCAAATCTTAGTAAATCACCACCTAGGGTTTAGGTAGTGTCAGATTGTCTAGTTAGAATTAGTTCAGTGAGCAGGGTGTGTGAGTTTGCAGAGCTCTATAGGCGGGAGCAGAGTTTGCGAGTAAACGAAACTCTATAGGCGGGAGCAGGGTGTGCGAGTCTAGTAGAGTGTTTGTGAGCGGGAGCAAATGTTTGCGAGTCTAGTAGAGTGTTTGTGAGCGGGAGCAAAAGGTTTGCGAGTCTAGTAGAGTGTTTGTAAGCGTGATACTGTTTAATTCTAATAGAAATTTGGGAATGCAGCAGTAGGCAGGGGTTGCCGAAGCTGGGTAAATTTTGTGTGTGATTTACTTTTCAGCATATTTATTTCTGCAGTTTGTTTCTGTGTTTATATCGAGAAAATTTACTATAACCCTATTCACCCCCCCTCTAGGGTTAACTTAGATCCTACAGAATGTGTGTCAATGGCAGTGATATGTATTAGGTGACAGTGATATGTTGAAGGCAGTGTGTAGAGTTGAAGGAAGTGTAGTGTGCATTGTTGCAGCAGGGCAGTGTAGTGGAGATTGTTGAAGGAAGTGCAGAGTTTTGAAGGTAGTTTGTGAAGGCTGCTATCGTATCACTACAATGGTGGTAGACAGGAAGGATGTTTTATGGAGGATGTAGTTTCAATGAATGTTGGAGTTGAATGATGTTTAGATGGCAATGGTAATGTTGAAGTTGATGATGTGGCGCAGTCGATAGGTTATGGTGATTGAGTGTGGAAGATGAACTGCAGTCAGTGGCTTGAGTTCGAGGCAGAGGATGGTGAATTTGGTCTGTTTGTATGATAGATATAAACAGGACTTTAAGTTGAAGATAGGGATAGTGATTACTACAAATATGAAACCTCATGCTAATATTATTACACTTGAAATAACGAGTCAAATGGAAGTAGGCAGAGTATGCATCTGAGTATAAAACTGTAATATGTATAAGTTTATCTCCCTTGTTCTTCTCTGTGACTTGTAAGTGTATCTTAAGAAATCAAGTTGATGTATATATATTTAAACATTTATGTTTGTATAATGTGAAATGAATCTATTTTTGAATGTAAAATATAGATGCTTGTGCCTGCAGCCCATATGTGAGCTACGTAGAGAACATATATGTTCAGGTGAACATATGATATATAATTCACATGTCAATAGCGATCACTCAATCAAAAAAAATATAAGCTAACTGGAATCCATAGTCATAAATATAAATATAACAAGAAAAATACACACACACTATTATAAACTTATAAGTATTACTGTGTTGTGTGAAGAATAGTAGGGGAGCTTGGTTTTGGAACGTGAAAGGGAAGACACCCATGCGTGAGTTATGTGTGATTAAATGGAATCTATCTTGTATGCTATAATAGACATTAATTCTGTTTATATTAATACATGTTTCTGTATTTGACAGGTCTTATAATATTTTTGTTGATTGAAGTGGCAATTATTAAACTGAGGAAGGAGGATGACATCATCAATAAAATATGGGTTGGAGACCAACATCGGCGTTGACGTGCATGGAAGATGCACTTGGCGTTCCCATAGCTTGGCCAACGGAAAAAGTCATTCTGAAAACAAACTGAAAGGTATATATATAACTTGTTCATCATAAATGTTTTCAAACTTTGATTCTAATACCCTGACAATATTCCAAGATAATCGACTATAAAAATTAGTTATATTACTCAATAAATATTGGTGTAGAGCTAGAAAGTGATTGAATTGGTGATTGAATGTTGTCAGTTTGGCTGAGGTTGTTAATGGAGTTAGGCTAAAATTCAGTGAGGGGGGTATGGTTTAGGTCAAACAGTGGCAGGACTGTCAACTTGTTGTTAATTTTAATTTGGCATATTGTGGATTTTTTTCTATAATATGAATGGGGAGGGGTTGTTGCAAGGCAGCTGATGGAAACTGTGTTGAAGTAGGGAAGTGATGCTTGATCTTTGATACCTTCACCTCACAAATATTTAGTAACATGATTATTATTGTTTACAGGTAGATAAACGTTTGTGAAGAATTCAAGCAGCAGCATTGGTTTTTGGTATGGTGCCAGCACATGTATGTAGTTAGGTTGATTAAAACTGTTATGAAACAATTATGAAACTAGTATGTATGGTAGCAGCACTACTTTAGCTGCATGTACTATTATGAAACTGTTTATGCTAGTTTGGTTGTGTAAACGTATGGTTAACCTTTTGTCTTGACACTAATGTTATGATATAGTGGTGATTATGTAATTGCTTTTGTTTGTGTTATTGTGGTTCATTGAATGTGTTACTTTTGAATGTGTATGTGTTTATATATTACGTTATTGTATAAGTTTCGAAGTACTTGAATTGGAGGCGAAATCAGATGTAGTCGTTGAACAGCGGGCAATAAAATCGAAACATACGGTGGCGGAGAAAAAACGCCACCAAAAATATTTTTTTGTAGCGTTTAAAAAGTGCTACAGAATAAGCAATTATAGTAACTCAGATAATCTTCGTGGCGTTCAAAAAACGCTGCAAAAAATAATAATAAGTGTAACAAAAAATAAGATAGTAAACGACACCTTTTCGGTGGCGTTTCTTAAACGCTGTAAAAAAGATCTTTAGTAACGTTTAAAAAACGCTGCCAAAAATTCATTTATAGTGGCGTTAAAATAAATGCAACAAAAAACCATGGATTTTTAGTCGCATGTTTTCTAGCGGCATTTATCAAAACGCCACCAAAACTTTTTGCAGCGTTTTTTGAGCGCCACTAAAAATCAAATTTCTTGTAGTGCGGCGCTACCAAATTCGTCAAAATCTGACCAAGCATGTAAAAGTTATAGATTTATAAAGATTGAATCAAATTCAAAACAATTTCTTTTATTTTATTTTATATTTTTTTAAACCTTAACAAATCATGGCTGCACGTTCTAAATCAAGGTCGCATATGCTTTCTTCCTCACGCAACACAGTACGAACGAAACCCAAAAATCACGGTTAGGGTTGAACGCCGCTCCTCCATCAACGCACTAGAATACGATCGAACAACGCCACAACAAAGAGGGAGTCGCCACTCACCCACGGCTGAAAGCATGATGAACTCGGTGGCTCCAGAGCACGAAAAAAGTGTGCGAACTTCGCACGAATGCAGCCCCTAAACGCCTCCTCTGGTCGACTAAAACTCATCTCCACCGTACGAATCGAAGATCCCGACGCTCTCTACGATTCTCCAGTTGGTGATTTCTGCTAGATGTTGGTGGATTTGAAGAAATCGAGGGAGAAATGATACAATCTGCTCATGGTAAGACTTCCTATGGGTTTGATGTACTCTTATCTTCAACAACTGGACCAGCATTCAATGCAGGTCGAAGCATATAGTTACCCGGTTGGTTAAATGCTATTAATGAAAATAATAATTCACTCTTCTTAACAATAGGTCCAGGAGATTTCTTGGTTCATCATGCAATTGCTCTAGGTTTGCGAAGTTGTTCTTCGGCCACTGAATAATATGGTGGCGGTCGAAACTAAATCTAGGGTTTTGGTCATTAAACATGCATTATAACGTTAATTAATATTATTTTATTAATAAAATTTTCAAATAACAAGCTTATACAAACGAACTCCAAACAACGCGTGCCGATAGGCATTTCTAAAGTTTTACCTACGTTTCGAACATAATGGAACGTGTTTCGAAAGCTAATTTGGTCATATGTGCAAGCTATGGGAATAAACGATCAATTTTAAATTAAATCGATTAAAAATAGTTTCTATGCGTTTTAAGCTGCCGGGGTCAAACGATAACTCTGATTGCTACGAAAATTGAAATCCAATAATAAATAACTATTACGGATCCAATGGAACCAGTTTCGTCGAATTCCGAGACTGTGCTCCGGAAGGCTATTTTAACTCGATGATTAAATCGAGCGATTTCCGAAATTGTCGAAATCACATAAAATTTCACTTTTAAAACTTTATTAACTCTATTATAACTCGTATAAAATTTATATTCACATTAGAAATCATTCTGATTCAATTTAAATAAAAATCTGATTATTTGCATTATTATATTATTAAATTCCATTATTAAATTAATATAAAATTCCAAATTCCACCTATCAACTTTTAATTCCATCCAACAGTCCAATATTATAACTCAAATCGAAATAGATTTAAAATAAATTTTAGAATCTAATTTTATATCTATTTACACTCAGAATCACCAATTATTCCAATTCTAGCATTAAATTGTTATTATTCAAATTTCAATTAAATTCCCATTTTTGAACTTTAACTAATTTTATTAACTTAACCAAATCTTTTTATTTCAAAATTCAAATTAAAATCCATATTCGACATTTAAAATGAATAAATGTTCAAATCTGGCGACCCAAAACCGGGTCGTCACATTTTCAATCTTACAGCGAACTAAATATTTTTGTAAACTAAATTAGAAAAATATTTGACCATCATTATTTATTTATTTAAAAGGGTTTTATTTTAGTTATACGCTATTATTTGAATATTTAAAATTAATTTAATATTCACAAATTCAAGTAGTGAAATTCCAGGTCCTTACATAATTAGTGAAAGATTAGTGAAGAACAATGTGGATTAGTGCTAATTCACGTCCACCATTTTTTGGTTTTTATTTCTTTTGAAGCTTTTGAGTATTACGAAGTATTTGAACCCTATGACCCCCTGGGCTAGTCAAGAGATCCCCCCATGTGCCTTGCGTGCTTTTAACTTTACACCTCATTTTCCTTAGTAAATTATCCTTTTAGTATTACACACAAAATATCTTTTATGACCTCAAGCATGGAATCATCAACACTTTATTTTTCGTAAATGGAAAAATATTTTTATTTCATATTATTGATTTCCTATGTATTTTAGTACATATAAAAAAAAATTGAACAACTTCTGAGGAGTAGAATACTGTTTATCAATAAAACAATTTTCGATCACATTATCAATATTTCTTCAAAGTATTTATTTTTGCAAACATTTTTATAAAAATAGTATACCATTATTAGTTATTACTTAAAATATGGTTAATAAGATTATCAAATTAGTTTAATCTCATTTAACCTAAGATTTAAATATTGAAATAATTCAATTATTTAAATATGAAGTGTTCGAAATTCCGAGTCGTTACATTCTTCCTTAAAACATTTTGTCCTCAAAATTCCAATATGAACAACAAAAGAAAATAGTCACATTGCACTACTTAATGGCATTCAAAATTACTAGCAAACAAAACCCACTGTTTTGTCAAGTTCAAAAATCCTCTTATTGCATAAGGACGATAATCAGCCTACTAAATGCACCTTACGCTCAATAGCCTCAGGTCATTACTTAGTCGATTATTCATGCTACCCCAAAAAAAATCAAAGAGTCATTCCCTAAAATCTCCATAAGCCAACAAAACAAAGTATGCATATACCCTAAAGTCCGTACAATGTGCATGGATCGTCCATATGCAATGTCCAATCTAATCACTTGCCCGATCATATAAATTTTAATTCAAAACAAGTATAGATCACTTGATCTCTCTAACGCAGAGTCCGATTAGTTTCCTTGATTAGAAATTCTGTCTTCCTCATATAGCATACACCATGATAAATAACTTCAGGATCATATCATGAATTTGTATCAAGTGTTTGCTATTAAGAATCGAGTGAAAAATCCTTGTTCAGATCGGTGCAAATCACCTCGAAATCATGTACTCGAATCCTAATTCAAGAATTTTCATTTGAATAAAATGATCTATGTACAACTTACATATTTATCCTATTGGTTTCTTAATTACATCAATTTATTGTTATCACATTCTTTTACACAAATGGAATATATCATTAATACTAAAATCATTTGTGAATCATTTTATAAAACTTAGCTTCAAGTTTATAAATATTTTATAACTTAGGTTCATACTCGTATAATACTCCATTACAACTTAAGAGTATATATCAAACATCAAATTTATTTCACTTAATAAGGATGTTCAACAAATTTAAACTTGTTTTAACCTACTACCTTCTCAATTTAAGAATTACCAAAAACTCAAACTTTTATGTTTTCACAAAACTCTTCGTTTCAAGTACTGTAACGACATGTAAGTTTCTAACTGTCCAAAATCATCGAAAATTCCATTCCTTTTTAACAAATGAAAACTACCAAACAACATATCATAACATGAGGCACATATTATACCGTCCTAATGCATAGGCTACAAATGTCCATAAATTAATTAATTAACTAAATGAAAATACACATATTTGAGATTATACTGTAAAGGATATAGTACATAAATATACAATATAAATATCATATCATAATAATGTAAAATTAATTAAAATGTTAATTGATTAAAATTAATTAAACAAGATTTAATTAATACAATATTATACATTAGACTAATCATATAAGCAATATGAGATATAAAAGTTATATAATAATAAAACTTATATAACATAAATGTATAAAGTAAAGGTATAACATTAAGAAATCCTAAGTAGGCTTAAGAAATAAATATATACGTAAATGTACGTATACTGTGCTTTTCAATGTGTCTGACACTTGAATCACGAGGGTATTTCGTAAGAAATATGTTATTCTATAAATCAATATCATTCAATATAATATACTGAAGATTATGAATCATCAACAATGTTGTCCTGCACCATATATACTAATAAATTACTTGCATACTCCTTAGTTGTTGAGCAAACTCAATCTAAGGATTCTATATGCAGTATTATTAATATATTGAGTAGATGAGGTAAGATAACTATATCTAGTTATTGAGCAAATTCAAGGTACATATAGTATACTTAGGCCATCATGATATGGTATGTCCAAGTGAATAATTTCGTTTCGGTTTGTTAGGAAACTCAAGTTGGAAGTGAAATTAGGACAAGGTACCAAGGGTTAGGATTTGTATACGATACAACTGATAAGGAGTTATCCATTATCCGTGAAACTATGACTTTTAAGCAAACACAAGGTTAGAATTTCAAGATGGACAAGTCCTAATGCCTGCTAGTGAACTCAAAAGACTTCTATGTTTCGACTTAAGGTTTAGTGAAACATAGAGCCTTATTAGACAAATAAAATAATAATATCTAAGCTTTCTACTATTGTAAGAACATATGCTATATAATGTTATAATAATCTACAGTGATAAAATTCTATGTTTAATGTGACTGATAAAATGTTTATCAATTGAGATATACAATTGAACTGAATTTAAGATTGACAAATAGGAAAACAACATATACTTATGAATAAATGCTTATTGCATGTTAATGTTTTAACACCCACGGACGCGCCTAATTTTACAACTATTAAATATGTTAATTTGGTCCCTTACTTGTATATTTGGTCGAGACCGTGTACTGCATTCTATGTGTTTTGAACTCAAAGCAATATAAGACTATGGATATTTGATCCATATAAAATTGCATATAAACATTATATGATGAACATTCACGGTTCATAGTGTACGATATTTTGATGAAATTAGTTCAGCCAAAATATTAAAAAAAGCCATACTATGAGATCGAATATTCAATTTGACTGATTACAATAAAGATTATATTGTTTAAAATATAACACTAGGCCAAAACTACAAGATAGATCTAAGAAATCGATCGTTGAAATATCAGTTTGATCAATTTATGAAAAGTGCAACATATTTGATATCCTTAAATGTTGAGGATGATCGAGTGCATTTTTGTAAAGAGTTCATTGTGATGTTTTAGTAAGAGTGTTCTCTTGAATGGTTTGACCATTTAAAAAGAAAAACAAGTGTATAATAGCAGATGTGATTTAAGTCACAATAGGGATGAAAAAAGTGAGTAGTCACTTCTGCTTCATAAAGAAACATCGAAAACAAGAATTGTAATAATAACAATTGATACTTAACATTGGAACAAGAAATATGATTTCTATTTTGAAATGTATTTCCATGTAGAAAAATGTTTTCTATGAGATTCATTTGTATGAGTATAAGACATTTGATCAAAGAACTCTCTGTTATAAACTAGTTGCAGTATGCGAAATAAATAATATATATTAAGTGAATAATGGACCTCTAAATTTAGTGTGCTATAATACTAATAGTAGAAATAGTGGGAGCATGCCATATAGCACTTACTAATTGCATCAAATTCAGAAATTGTTTTTGTAAAATATAGCGAACGTTATTTATGAAATAATGTTTATTTTTCAATGCCGACTTAGATGTAGTTATATTTCAATACGAATATTATGAATATCTCGGAATAAAATAAAACTATAATGTGGTATTTATTTTCATAAAAAAGTGATACATCGGAAAATACTAAAGCATCTAAAATTATTTTCAATTATTTTGGAGTTATAGATTAAGCCATAGTTTTGAGAAATAATTTTTATTAAATGATTATCAATTATATTATACTAATTAATTATACCTAAAACAATTAAGGGCAACGAACGCATTTAGTGGGAGCGTCATAAGAGTAGAACTCTTCAGATTGATACATATAGATACATGCAATCGTAAGTCTACTGTACCAAAATGGTTCCATATATTTCATCATATTCGTTGATGATTTATCACATACATGGACATGTGTATTTGATACACATGTATAAGTGTATGGTAAGTTCATAGAATATAAAACGAAAGTAAATAAAATAACATGCAATAGAAATGATTTGATTTGATTGAATGTATGCGTATATTAGGGAAGAGTTCTGTATGTACCTAATATGAATAAAGATTCAGCCTCAAATGTCGCTCCTCCCTATAATACATGATGATGTATTGATAAGGAGTAATCGAACTTTGTTAAACAAAGCACGATCAATGATGAGTAAAGTTGAGTTAAACTCTTTCTATAAGGTCTGTGCTTAAGAGTAGTACACAAGGTTAAAATTAATATCATCCAAAGAAAGTTTACAAACCATATCATATAAGGGTTTATAAGAAACTCCAACATATCCTAAACGAAGAAATTGGCAGGTTTTGCGAGTTAAAACACAATATATAATAATTTTACGTAAGGGATCTTCTATAAATTATCCCAACAGAATTTCAGAAACATAAATATACTGTGAACCAATGCAAAATCAGTTTTATATGAGGAAACTCATAAAATGCTTATAAATGCCCATTCCATTGCACGATAAACAATGTTGTTTTAAGAAATACCAACTTCGTAGCGAAGGAATTTCTTTAAGAAATTATTGGTATAAAATGAATTTGAATATGATCCATTGATAAAACTAATTACAAAGGGTGAAATAAAATTGACCGAACCTAATGAACACAGATGCATTAGAACATCTAACGAGTTTTCTTATACATTGAAGATAAACTATGATTTTCTTTTGAATGTCAAAATAAATAATTCTCATCTATTTAATTAGACCATTAAAAGTATTAACTCTATGATATGGGACGATGCACAAATCCAAAATAAATTCTGAATACATTATAAAATTGTAATTTGATTGTTTTATCCGAAGGGATATGATCCATTGGCTGTAATTGTCTTTAAAAGAAATACTAATGCACTTGGAATATAGTAAGTCACATTGATAAGAATAATACAATGGATTTCAATTATTGAAATTAACAGAATAGATTCACCATCCGTTGTGCTCAAGTTGGCTTGAATTTTAATCAACAAATTATTGCATGGTATGAATTTATGTTTTGGTACATATGTGATGAAATAAAAATATCTAAATATTGATTTAGAGTAAACTGTTTACACATGATAACCAAATTGTATGGAAAGTAGTGGGAGCAGTATTGAGTTTATGAGTTTTTGGATATGATCAAAGAGCGGATATGAAAGTATAATTCAAAAAAGCATTAAAATTGAAAAAGTGCTTTGATAGAAATATCAAATAATTTGATTATCAATCAAAATGCATAGGGAGCATGTGCTCATAAGAAAGAATGTTAATAGGTACACTGATATTTTTAAACCATAAATAAACAACACGTCGTTGATTGTTAACGATGTACTTGTATTAAAATTAGCTTTAGTTGTTTTAATACTCGTCGTTGGATTTGTAAATGATGTCTTTTATAGTAAGTATAAAAGATATAGGAATGTCCTAAATGATATGCAAGGACACCTTATTAAAATGCCTAATATGGAACATGTAAGATGGATTCCTTATGCATTAGAAATAGAAATTATCATATATGTTATGTTATTTATGATATTGTGATTTGTTTATGTATTTGATGCATAAAGAAAATATCAAATCCAAATAGATATCGCTAAATAGTTGTTTGAGATGTTCTTGTGTTTTTATGAAATATTAGAGAACTATCTACAAAAGCTACAAACTCCTTATAAAGGAGTGCTCGGACTCAAACTTCATAGGTGATATTGAGTATAATATGTCAATAGTAAATTCAAGTTTAGAACTTTTAAGTTGGAAATGTTTTAAAAAAGATTATGGATGATTCGATGGAAAGGCTAAGTGCATTGACTTGAATAATGCCACAATAAAAGCAATGTATATATAATAAATGCACAAGTTTATAACTGAACTAATGATGATTCCAAATGTTTAAAATCCCATAATATTGTTATGTGACAACAACGTCGTGATATAGTTCGTAACAGAACATTAGAGTTCACTAGAAGTCAAGAGCCATACTCCAAATTATTCCACATGATAAAACAGTTTATCGGCACCGGGAAGAGTTGACTAACATAGTTGATAGTTAAAGCATAATAGCATACCCATTCATTGAGGGACAGACCAAATAGGTTTTTGAGGAAATCGATTGGAGAAGTTAGAATAAAATTCCATAATTGACCTCAAGTGCAAGTGGGATATTGATAGACTTAGGGGTATGCCCTATGGGAAATTATGTAATTTGTAACATATATCGGCCAATCTTGTTCAAAATAAAAGGTATTTTCTTTCTATTATATACTTGATATAATGTGTTATATTAATTAACTAATCTAATTAAATGTATATTTAATAGATAATCAATTAATGGTATGTTTTGTGATAATAGTTACACAGTGTTATAACCATGAGCAATTTATCATAATGAAAATAAATATACCATTGTGAGTATTCCTAGTCAACATGTATCGAGACTGGATATCGATACATCCATTGAGACTAGAGTACGTTGCGCTCTTTAAAATTTGGGCAGTGTATTATGTATGGTTGTTGGGGGCACTAAGGGGTTACATACTGATAGTTATTAGATAACTACGGAATGACTCACTTGATAGTTTTCTGTTGGTTAATACAACTAAGGTCAAACAGGAATATCAATGTGAAAAAATTACACAGTTCTCCTGACTTGAGAATATTGTTAATCTTCAATATAGAAACTCTACTTTGATTATAGTTATTAGATAACTACGGACCTATGAACGTAGTTATCTAATAATAATTGTTATTATTGAACTAAGGACTTTGTGTTTGGACTATAGGGTTAAATATGGGTGATAGTGGAATTTTTACCATTACCAAATTCTATAAGTTCAAAGTGAAATGGTTTTGACAAAAAGAATTGGAGTACATAATAGTCACAATCGAGTAACGCTTAACGAAGTAAAATTAGATCTTAACAAAACCAAGTAAGTAATAAATTTGGCCAAAATGTCACAACACGTGCTACGTGACCTATGAACGTTAATATTCGAATAGTTCGATATGAATCGCTAACCAAATTTACAGCTAACTGGTCACACAACCTAAACGTCGAATACTCCTTTGACCTAACGATTTAATTAATTTGTAATAATTATTAATTAATTAAATTAATTAATATTTAAGAAACATAAGTTATAATATTTTATTTTGACTTGAGGAACAAATATTATTGAATGAATTTATGATAGTTATAAATATATTAATCGATATACGAAAATCGAAACGCATTTAATTGGATTTAAATGCAAAATATTTTATTCGGGCATTGAATTGGGTTTAAAGCCTATAATGGGGGCTGGTTAATTCAGTCTATTGGGATACGGGGGTGGCCATGTGATTGGTTAAGATGGACTAGGGTTGAGTAGATAAGAGGGAAAGAACGAGTAAGGGAAAAACATGGATTTTGATCCTAACTTCTCTCTTCATTCCTTCTCTATATAAACATCTCAAACCACTCTCATTTCATAATTTTTGAAGCGTCCTTATCTCCTACCACTAGCTGAAATCTAGTGCTTCCATATCTCCATTTTCAAAGTGAAATCAAGTATAATATATCCTATTCGATAGTCAATGGTCATCGATCCAAGGACTAGCACTCTACATATATACACACACATATATATACATACATACATATATGTGTGTGTGTGTAATTTAATATTTTATTGATATATAAAAAATAGAATATATAAAATATATTTAGGCAATATATTTGTATACTAGATAAGCTAATATGTCTGTTGCATTGTAAATCTCAGCACTTATAAAAGAACATGTTATACATTGCATAGATTACTATGTTACACATGCGCGCACATATCTATGTGTATATGATACACAATACACACGCAGATATATATATATATATATATATATATATATATATATACATACATACATATATATAGTGTAATTCTAATTACATAAAATAAAAATAATTACCAAAAAGAAATTTAGAAATGTTCTAAATAGATCAGACTTCATAGACCCAATAAAGATCCAAAATGGTATAAAAATTTGAAATTCACCCATTACTTCCACTACAGGTTGGCGTAGTTCCAAAAAATAATAATAGTTAATATTTAATCAAGGACTTTGTTTTTAGACTATAAATTTGAATATGGACGATGTTGAAATTTTGACCATTATCGATTTCCACAAGTCCTAATGTGATACAGTTTTAATGAAGAGAATTGGTGTTAATAATTATCAATGTTGGGTAATCTTTAAACAAAGTAAATTTGGATATTGCCCAAGCCAAATATGTGATAAATTTGGTCATAATGTCACACCACCAGCTAAGTGATGTATGAATGTTAATATCGAATTGTTCGATATTAATTACTTCCCGAATTCACACCTGAAAGACACAAATCGAAACGTTGAATACTCTCATTACCATCCGATTTAATTAAATTATAATTGTTATTAATAGATTAATTTTTAAGAAATATTAATTATAATTTTTTTGTTGATCAATATTAGAACTGTGTATATAATAGCTATAAACACACTAATCGATATACGATATCGATACGCATTTAAATTAGATTTAAATTTGTTATTTATTGATCGGGATTAAATGATTTTAAGACCTATAATGGTATCTATTGAGTATAGCTATTATGGCATAGGAAGGACAACCTATGATGGCTAAGTAGGGTTGAGTTTTGAATTCAAAGAGATGAATAAGTAAGAGAGAAATATGGATCTAGATCCTCCTTTTTCTCCCTTAGATCTCCACTATATATTCATCTCTAACCCTCATTTTATTTTTACTCTCTCACTCCATTTGCTGCAACCATGATCTTCCACTCCCCCTTCCTTCACCTTAAAATTTTCAAGCTCAAAACATTAAATCAAATAAGACTCAAACACCGCTGGTAGCTGCACTCAATCTAGTAGCATAGTCTGCATTCTGAAATCGTTTCAAGGACATTTTAAGGTGTACTATAGAGAATTAGATGAAAGGTAAAATTCTCATTTTACAATGATATATTAATGTATATATTGTCCATTATATGATATATATATATATATATATATGTTTAGATAGCAGTTGAATATATTTGAATCTGTATAATAGTACATATTGTTAACAACCATTAAAAAAAATTATCTTTTTAAATAATAATAATAATAAGTGATTTAATGGAAAAGTAATTTAAAACAAACACTGTTAAGTAAAATATATTTTACACTAATACATTTATAGTTCAAAATATATATGTACGTATGTATACATATACGTATATTAAAATATATATTTATATTCAAATACCATATAGTATTTTATTTAAATTAATGTTAGACATTATAAATTGTATAAATATGTTTATATAAATATTTAACATAACGCATTCATATATTATTTTGGGAATAAGAAAAAAAATATTATTTTTATAGATTTCTGTAAGAAAATCAAATAAATAAATATAAAAAATTATTTTTGATAAAACCAAAGTAAAACAAAAAATATATTTATTTTTAGCCAAATAATATGTATATTTATATGTATATTAATTTACATAAAATATAGTTATAAGTATAAGTTATACATATATATATATATAGTTTTTCTAAATATGATTTAATATATATATATACGGTGTGTGTATAAATGTATATGTATATATATTTATTCAAAATAAAATAACAAATGATTTTTTTAGCAAAGATAGCGGGATTGAATAGACCCCTACCAGTTATTGAAAGCACATATAGAATTACGAAGAAACGTCGGCTTATCCATCAAAAAGAAAATAATAAAAGATTTACAAATAACCACATTACATAGCATAGGCATCTAAATTAGACCGCTTACAACCAGACAGTAAGAGGACAATTTAAGGAATGAAATATCTAACAAGAGAATGGAACAAGCATTGTTTAAAGGACTTAATTCCTTTTAACACTTTAGAATTCCTTTCATCCCAAACCTTATACATAAATTTTATCAGCACTCTTAGCAATAACATTCTTTTTAGTAATTTCCACCTTGTAGCTTTAAAAATACTAAAACATTCCAATTTTAAATTGACACTAGTGTCGTATAGATTAATATGCCTTAATATTTTTTATCAAATGAAGAATACGTAGCCGCAGGAAAAGGACAAACGACTAGTATTAAGCCTGATCACACAACAAACATGAAGATCATTGCAACATTCCTTTAAGAAGTAAGTTATCGTGAGTGTGCTAACCATTTTTGATGAAAAGATGCGAGTTTTTTTAAGGCAAGGAAGAGGCAATCTAAATTCTTGCATGCCAAGGAAAAACATCTAGGATAGAGAAACCAGCAATATCATTATAAACCCTAGAAATAGCATATGCCTTATCACACCAAAGAGAAGATACATTATCGTTTTGATTACTTTCAATCATAAACATTTCTAATAACAACTAAACTAGAATAAGGTAAGGAAATTCTATCATTATGCAGAAAGCTACCAAATTTTGCATTTTTCGAAATTCCAGTCATAAATCTTAAGTTGTAGTCGATCATATTTGAAAGAATAACACCTCTACCAGACCAAGGATCGTGTTAGAAGGGAACTTAGTGATTGTTCTTCAGAGAATTCTAGAACAAAGGAAAGAAAATTAGTCTATTCTTAAGCAAGCCATGTCCGACTACAATCAACAGAGGCAGCAATGTCTAGAAATGAGACCATTTTATAAGGTTACTCCTAGTCCAAGTAGACCAAAAATTATGATCAAAATTCATTATCTTGTTAATGTGAGTAGAGAGCAGCCACATTCCATTTTCTAATGTTTATTACACTAGCCCCCTGTCATAAAGGAAGCAATTGTCCTTAAAGGACATAGGAGTTAACTTTTTAGAGTAGGGATAACCATGCCATAAAAAATGATTAAAAGATAAATTGATTATAGCTACGAGTTTTCTTGGCAGTATGAATATTCTGGCATAATATAAGCACATAGAGGTGGCTATAGACTTACAATAATTAGTCTACCAACAGCAAAAGGTTTGCAACAGGCCATAAAGAAAGTTTGGAAATGATTTTCTCAAACAAGGGTAAACATTGATTAATTTTGACTCTAAAGGAGGAGAGAGGAGCTCCAAGATAAGTTTCGTTACAGTCAAAAGAGGGCAGAGAAGTCATGTGAATCTGATTTGCTCAAAGCATCATTAATAGATTTGACATTAGGCTTAGCGAAGAGCATTAGATCATCAGCGAAGATAAGGGTAGAAATTCTAGGGCATTTACATATAGGATGAGTACCAATCTACTTCAGATCTATAACATTATTGATCAAAGAAGAGAGGAGTTCCATTACGCATATAAAAATAAGGGGAGATAGATCTTTGACCTTATTGATCAAAGAAGAGAGGAGTTCCATTACACATATAAAAAAAAGGGGGAGATAGGATCACCTTGCCTAATTCCTTGTGCACCAGCAAAATATACAAAGGTGCTACCATTCAAGCTTAAAGAATATTTGATAGTAGAAAGGAAAGAATACAGCCAAGCTAAAAAATGACAAGGGAAATTCATGTGATGGAGAATATACATGAAAAACTTCCACTGGACAGTATCATATTCTTTTTTAATGTTCAATTTCATAACACATCCAGGAGAAATATTCTGTATATTATAGCATCTCAATAACTCATTTGACAACAAAATGTTATCAATAGTATCCCAAAAAGAAAGAAAAGTATTTTGGTTAGTAGAGATTGTAGGGGACAGGGCAAATTTCATCCTAGGAGCCATAATTTTAGAAATATGTTTGTAAATAACATTGCAACAGGCAATAGGCCAGAATTGGGAGACACTTGATGGTTGCCAAACCATAGGGACTAGGACAAGTTTAGTAGCATTGATACCCGAAAGCATTTTATTATGCTTAAAAAAATCTTGACTACCCTAACGTCAGAACCTATGATATCCAAAGTAATCATATAAAAATGAGCATTAACCATCAGCCCAGGGGAGCTTGATGAATTCATACTGAAATGGTAAGCTTAATCTCCTTAGCAGAACTTCTTTAATCAAAGAAAACCTGTCAACACTAGAAATAGCAGGCAAAGCAATTTGAGAGAAAGGAATCATGGAAATGTCATAAGGAAACTGGTTAGCAAGCAAGCACTCATAGCAATAAAAAAAACCAGCTTGAACGACATCAAGGGTGGTATAAGGCTGACCATCCTTATCAATAATGTCAACAATATTTATTAGAAGCTTGCATGATCTTTAGGGAAGCATGAACAGGAAGAGTTTTTAACCATAGAGCTGCTACATATGTCTTGATTTCTGCTTTAACATCTTGTATTTTTCAATAAGGGCTTTAGATAGACACACATTTAATCTATGCTCTTCAGCAGACAGAGAAAAATCATTAGGGTTTAGAGAGAAGGGCATTTTGAACCTGCAGCAATTCACCCTAAAAGAAAATGAAACTTTAGCACCATTACCAAAAGTAGAGGATGCCCAACTTCTTAACCTGCCTTTGAGAGTCTTCAACTTGACCTGCAAAACAAACATAGGGTTGCCATATACTTGGTTTTTCCAACTATCAAAAATAATATTGAAAAACTCAGGGTGGTCACTCCAATTATTATAAAATGAAAAAGTAGGACGACTTCTCACTACATCCTTACCCAATGCGGAATAAGAGGAGAATGGTCGGATAATGAAGGAGGGGGAATGTAGGTAATAAGATTAGGCCAAAGAGATATGGAAGAGAGGTTGTGATAACCTTTGTCAAGTCTACAAAGAGTTCGAACACCTGTTCTACTTCTATTGTTCCAAGTGAAGAAGCATCCAGTAGAAGAAATGAGAATTAGGCTAGAAGCAAATATTGCATTATTCAATGGTCTAGTGTGTTGCATTAACAGAGGAATACCACCACTTTTATCATAAGAGAATTGCATACAGTTCAAATCTCCTAGGCAGGTCCAAGGAGCATTTGAAAGTTGTAAGTAGGGAAGATAATCAAGCAAAATTTGTCAATGATCACTGTTGTTCTGAGTATATATAGAAGTAAGGGAAAAAATGATTGGAGGGGATATGGTTATTTTTTGAGTGAATTAATTGTCTATGAACAACCATGGGAACAAGAGAGAAGAGGCGGGCATTTCACAAAATAAATAATCTTCCAAATGGGGATTGAGACAATTTATGGAGGATATTTCAGTCAGAGTTAATTATGGAGGCAGCATTATAACTAGTTGCATGATTTGATAAAGTATGAAAGTTTTCGTATGTACTGCAAACTGTTATCTACATTTTGTTATATCCCCATTATCTTTTCTGCTTTTGGGCTTGGGCTTGGGCCTGGGCCTGTGTGCAGCCCATCCATTATATCACTTATATAAAGCAAACTGATACACGTATTGTAAATCATCAAGTCATTTCTGCAAATACATATTATCATTCTTCTTTCTACTCTGTACAAACTGCAATTACAAAATATTATTTCAACAAATTCTTTCATGGTATCAGAGCAGTGAATGCAAAAGCCTTGAGGCAGAACCATCAACCCAAAAACAGAGAGGAAACTAAAGCGATCAAAGAAGCCAAACGGCAGCAGTTTGCAGAGAGATTATCATTCAGATTGTCATCAGAAAAAATATCATCCTTTGACAATACTCTTTAACCCATCAGGTGATATCTCATCATTTGGGTTATTTTATAGAATTTGCTATATTGTGAAAAACAGGTGCCATACCAAGAGATCATTAAGATCTCTGATTGCAACAAGCTTTCATCAATAAAATCAAGCAAATTCATAGCAAGAAAGTTCAGATAATCAGAAAACCCATTCAAGAAAGAAATCAAGAAATATAAACAAAGCAACTGCCACGTCAAGAATCATCAGAGAATAAACTCATCATCTGAATCTTGACTGCAGCTTACCTTACTTAGCATTTGTCCAGCGTTCTTGAATTGGCAAGTTTTCTGAACATCTTTTTTCCTGCATCAACTTCAAAATTCTTCAATCATGGCTGAAGGAGACAGCAATTCAGCAACTTCAGATAATACAAGTAACCCACAGCAACTCACTGATGCAACAGAGAAGTTAATCAAGACTGTTATTAGCCCTCAAAGCCAGTTAATCACAGTGCAGTTGGAGGAAGACAACTATCTCTTATGGAAATTGCAAGTTGAAACTACAATAGAAAGATATAGGCTAGAAGGATTTATACTTGGATCCATTCCCACTCCTCCAAAATTCATCACTGATTCACAAAACAAGATGATTAGCAATGAAGAATACACAAAATTCTACAGACAAGATAGATTAATAAGCTCATGGCTACTGTCATCAATTGACAAAAAACTACTGTCACAGGTCATAGGGTGCAAATCATCAAATGATATATGGACTACAGTTGAAAGAATATTCAACACTCAATCAGCTGCTAAAATCATGCATTATAAACGACAATTGCAGAATGTTAACAAAGGAAATCAATCAATGAGGGACTATCTTTCACAAGTTAACAACATCTGCAATATGTTGGATGCAGCAGGGCATACTGTGTCTGAAACAGAGAAAGTTCTTAGTATCTTGAATGGATTAAGTGAGGAATATGAAGCGGTTGTAGCAGTTGTATCATCACAACCAAGTTTGCCACCTGTACAGTATGTTCATGCTACTCTTCTTGCACACGAAGCAAGAATAGATCACAAGAAAACTCAAGAAACAGATCTGTCAATCAATTACAGTTCAAACTCAAGAAGTAAAGGCCAAAGTCAAAGCAAGAAGGGCCAATATTCACAAAGAGGGGGAAACTCAAATAGATCAAGAGGCAGAGGCAGATATAATAACAACAATAACAGGCCTAAGTGTCAAATCTGTGAGAAAATGGGTCATACTGTTGTCAAATGTTATTTCAGGTTCAATGCTAATTATGCACCAAATCAAAATCAGAATAATCAAGGAAATGGAAAATCTGGTGCTAATGTGGTTCAAGTACAGTCAGACACTAATAGCAATGGTGAAGCAAATCAGGCTACAACTGCAACATCAGAACATATACATGATGAAAGCTGGTATCCAGACTCAAGAGCAACCAATCATATAACAAATAATCTTGACAACTTAAACCTTGGAAATAAGGAATATAGAGGTAATCAGTGCATAAGCATGGGGAATGGTGAGCTTGTTAATATCACTCACACTGGAAGAACCAGTATTAATGGCAAAAGACAACTATATCTAAACAATTTATTGAGAGTACCAAAAATAATGAAAAATCTGTTGAGTGTGTCACAATTTGCAAAAGACAACAATGTGTATTTTGAATTTTATCCTGATTATTGCTTAGTTAAAGACATGCTAGCTAATGAAAATCTTCTACAGGGTGAAGCAGTGAAGGGGCTGTACAGATTCAACATTAAAAACAGTTGCAATTCTGAAAGAAATCAGAAATGTTGTAATATAGGTGAAGTGAGTCAGACTGAAGAAAACAGAAGTGTGTTTGATTTGTGGCACTACAAACTTGGGCATGCAAACACAAATGTTGTAAAACAAGTGCTTGAAAGAAATAAAATCATGTTTGGTAATGTTACCTTACCATATGTTTGTACATATTGCCAAATGGGCAAAAGTCACAAATTACCTTTCAATGACTCACTAACTAAGTTTTCAAAGCCTTTAGAATTAGTTGCAACTGATTTATGGGGACCTGCCCCCAATTTGTTCTGATTATGGCTACAAATATTATATATCATTTATTGATGCATATTCTAGATATACATGGATTTATTTTCTAAAAGCTAAGTCAGAAGTGTATAATGCAGTGATACACTTTATACTACTACCTGAAAAGCAAACTGGTAATCAACTCAAAATTATTCAGTCAGATGGTGGTAGTGAGTACAAGACTCTCAGCAATTATTTTGCTAAAAGGGGTGTTGTACACAGAATCACTTGTCCTTATACATCTGAACAAAATGGTCTAATAGAGAGAAAGCATAGACATATAGTTGAAACAGGGCTAACATTACTTGCTCAAGCATCTCTGCCATTGAAATTCTGGCCTGATTCCTTTAATACTGCAGTATATTTGATTAATAGACTACCCACAAAAGTCATTAAAGGAATCAGTCCAATAGAAAAACTTCTAGGTGTCAAACCAGATTATCAAAGTTTTAAAAATTTTGGGTGTCTATGCTTTCCTCACACAAGACCATATAATAATCATAAATTATGTTTCAGGTCTAAACCATGTACATTCATAGGATATGCAAGCAATCAAAAAGGATATAAGTGTTTAGATGAAAGTAGCAAAGTTATAGTTAGCAGACATGTTGTGTTCAATGAACAGGTTTTTCCCTTTAAAAGTACAAGCATTAAAACTACCCAAAAGGTACTGAATCCAAAATATTCTATACCTAATATACCTGTTTACAAAGATATTTCTCATCCTGTGGTGATTGAAAGGACTGCTGAGGAGGACAATCCACAACTCACAATGTCAGATCAACCAGGTCATGAATTATCCAAGTCACCCAGCTATCTCAGTCAAACTCCTAAAAATTCAAAACAGCAAACAGAGTCAGCTGCTGAAAGGGATTCAGAAAGCATACAAGCACAGTCAGAAAATGACAACAATCAGACAAGTACAGATGTATCATCACACAGCAGATCTGGTCATCCAATGATCACAAGGTCAAAAAGTGGAATCTTTAAACCAAAATTATATACTGCTATATCAAATTTGGAGGAACCAGTAACCTTTGAGCAAGCTGCAAAGGATAGCAACTGGAAAGCAGCAATGGATGAGGAATACAATGCATTACTAAAGAATGATACATGGCAACTGGTTGACCCACCAGATAACAAAAACATTATAGGATGCAAGTGGACATACAGGCTAAAAAAGAATCCTGATGGAACAATATCAAGATATAAAGCAAGGCTAGTGGAAAAAGGCTTCACACAACAATATGGATTTGATTTCAATGAAACTTTTTCTCCTATGGTCAAACCAACTACTATAAGAATCATCTTAACTATTGCTCTATATAATCAGTGGAGTATTAGGCAATATGATGTCAATAATGCATTTTTGAATGGAACTTTACAGGAAGAGATATACATGGAGCAACCACAAGGTTACAGGGAGAACACAAGTCATGTTTGCAAACTGAAAAAGGCTATATATGGCTTAAAACAGGCACCAAGAGTCTGCTTTGATAAACTGAAAGCCACATTGATTAATCTTGGCTATCAGTCTACAAAATCAGACAACTCCCTATTTATCAAAAATAGTAATAATATAAATGTTTACATTCTAATATATGTGGATGATCTTATAGTTACAGGAAATGATGAAAATGAAATCAAATATCTTGCTCAATATCTGAACAAGGAGTTTTCCATCAAAGATCTGGGGTCACTAAACTTCTTCTTAGGCATAGAAGTCAAAAGAAAGTCCAAGTCAGAAATTGTACTCAGTCAAAGAAAATACATTCTAGAGCTACTGGAAAAGGCAAAAATGGACAATGCCAAACCTCAGCCTACTCCAATGATAAGCCATTTGTACTTATCCAAAAACAGGGGAGAACACATAACAAACACCAAACAATACAGAAGTATTGTTGGTGATTTACAATATTTAACAATCACAAGACCAGACATATCTTTCAGTGTTAACAAAGTGTGTCAATTTATGCAGGAACCAAAAGATGATCACTGGAAAGCAGTAAAAAGAATATTGAGATACATAAAGGGAACTGCAAACTATAGCCTACTACTGAAGAAAAGTAATCACCTAAACATTACTGGATACACTGATGCAGATTGGGGAACCAATCCAGATGATCGCAGATCAACTACAGGATATTGCATATATATGGGTGATAATCCAGTATCGTGGTGCTCGAAGAAACAATCTGTAATCTCAAGATCCAGCACAGAAGCTGAATACAAGGGCGTTGCAAGTGCAACTGCAGAGATTATGTGGATAAGGTCACTGCTAAATGAACTAAACATCAAATCTCAAGCCAAACCAACATTATGGTGTGATAATCAAAGTACAGTATACATGTCAGCAAACCCTATACTTCATTCAAGGACAAAACACATAGAGATTGATCTGTACTTTGTCAGAGAGAAAATACAAAAAGGAAACTTGCTGGTAAATCACTTACCATCTGCTTACCAAAAAGCAGATACGCTTACCAAAGCCTTGTCAAAGCAAAGCTACACCAGATTCCGAGATGAGCTGAAGGTGGTTGAGATTACCACTGAATCAACCGAAAAGGGCGAAGCTGAAGGGACAAATCTACAAAAGCTAAAAGCTTTCATCCATACTACCACAGATCTATCACCTAAACCATCCTCAGCAACGAATCGACTTGCTCAAAGTGACAGACCGCCTTCGATTAACTTGAAGAAACAAGGCATAGTGATTGAATCACCCAGATCCATGCATCTTCGCTCTGAATCTGGACAATAGTCACCGTTTCCCTATAGCGGCGCTAAAAAATGTCGCCATTAGAGGAAACCCTAATATTGGTTTGAGGGGGAGTGATAAAGTATGAAAGTTTTCGTATGTACTGCAAACCGTTATCTACATTTTGTTATATCCCCATTATCTTTTCTGCTTTTGGGCTTGGGCTTGGGCCTGTGTACAGCCCATCCATTATATCACTTATATAAAGCAAACTGATACACGTATTGTAAATCATCAAGTCATTTCTGCAAATACATATTATCATTCTTCTTTCTACTCTGTACAAACTGCAATTACAAAATATTATTTCAACAAATTCTTTCATGATTTAACTTGGTTTCAGCTAAAATCATCAACAGAATATTGTGAGAAAAGATAAGATTTTTAACTTTAAGTTGCTTGATAATGGAATTAGCACCTTAGATATTCCAATAGCCTATTTTTTCTATCATTAAAACAATTGTGAGGATGCAGACCTGGTTCTAACACCAGACAAAGGCAGCATATCATCTGTAGGAAGAGCAATAGATGTTTGTTCAATGAAGAATTCATTCCCATTGTCAAGGTAAGCCGGAAGAGAACGCGGAGTGAGAAGTTTCTTAGGCCTACCCTCTTTTTCTTAGATCAACAGTGGTTGCAGGAATGGCGGAAGTAGAAATGGAAGGATAAATATGTTCAGGAATTTGAAAGATTGATAATGGCTGTTTAGAAGAGGAGAACCATGCAAAGATTCCAAAGAAATTTTAGAATTAGAAGATACAATCAGGTAATGACAAGGATTAGGTAAAGGGTCAAGGATGGAGAGGGAAATTAATGAGGAAATTAGAAGGGTGATTGGAGGAAATGTGCACAGCATTGTGCATATCAGTGCACAATAAGGAGTTCTGAATAGAAGAATTATTAGAATTAGGAAGAGTGACAATGTCAGAACTAGTGGAGAGATCAATATGATTAGAATTATGAGAAGAGAGAGAAATCAGATCAAAGCCTGAGTTATCATCATCCAAATCATCTAATAATGCAAAGGAATTTGGAGAGAGGATGGTAGAGGAATCCTTCTGAACAGATATGGAGTTTTCAAAAATGGATTGAGCATCAGAAAGCTTGGTGCACCAAGCACACTTGAGTTAACCATTTCTTTGCCTTTTGATACATTAAAATCTTCACAGTTCGAGTTTGGTCCACCATGCACACATGAGGAATCCAAATTTTTGCTAGAGAGAGCCTTAATTTTTTTCAATATCAGAAGATTTATTTACATCAAATTCCATGTTACTGGTAGCACAAACATTTCCATTATTCTGGAAAGGCGGATCAGGGATTAAATCACTTTTATTGATTGGTAATACCAATCCTTCCTCGATATTTAATATTTTTTTCCTACAACCACTTTAGCTATCCTCCAAACTTTTTAATAGGGTTTCAATTGTCTCTTAGTTTCAGTAAATTTAGTATTTTCACCATTAACATGATTAGAAACACTCACATCACTTCCACTGTTAAATTTTCCTTTACCTTGAGCATCCTCAATTTGATTATCACTCACATCATTTTTGAACTACAACTTTTGAACTAGTAAACTGACATTAAAGAGTACAATTCCAAAACAACTTACAATGAGTACATATAAAAGGCCTCTTAGAGTACTCAACTAAGACATAGGAACAAGAATCATCACCAACTGAAATAAACTCAGGGAGTTCTTTGTTAGGGGTTACTTCTATTGTACACTTAGCATATTCAAATCTTTTCATTTTTTCAGTATTCTCATCATAACACACAAGCTTACCTAAATGGAAAGCAAGCCAATTAATGCCAAGGAGAGTCCATGTAATTATGGGGATTCTATAAAGATGAACCCAAACTGGCACACTTTTGAGCGATGATCAAGCAGAACCAAAACTTCGCTTCCAAGACAAGACAATGAATATTTGACCCATAATAAACATAGGATTGTTTTTAGGACATTCATCTTGGATTCCAAGATGGGAATTCATGTCATTAACGGAAGTCTATAAAGATGAACCAAAACTGGCACACTTTTGATCGATGATTGAGCAGAGCCAAAACTTGGATTCCAAGACGAGACAATTAACATTTAACCCTTAATAAACATAGGATCTTTTTTAAGGACATTCAGCTTATCCTCCTGGCATGAAATTTTAAAGTAATAGTTCTGTTTATTAGATAGCATTTCATATGTTCTTATAAGTTTCCATGCCTTATCCAAATGAGCTTTAATAGCCATATAGTTTACAGTTCCAACGGAAAAAAATCCTACTAAATAATCTGACCATGACTTGATAAACAAATGATTTTTGAATTACATATATGTATATATATGTATTTACAAAAAATATTAGTTTGAATTTCAAAATACTAGATATTTCATTTTGTAGATCTAGACTAGATCTCAATTTTTAGTTTTTAATCTAATAATTGAACTTGAAAATTTTAAATTATTAATATTAAATTTATAATTACTTTATAAACTATATATATACATATTTATCGATAGAACATGTGTATACAGAGGAGCTAACATGTCTATTGCAATGTAAATCCCAGAATCTATAATTGAGCATGTCAAACTGTGCACGCCTTTCATGCTACACGTGCACATACATAGCTATGTGTATACTATATACATATTATATTATATAACACAAATTTAAAATAAATAAAACTTTATTTACAAATTAAATAAATCATTGATTTTATTCAAAGCAAATTTAGATAAGATCAAAATAAATTTAGACTTCATAGGCCCTATAAAGATCCAATTATGGAATTTTTTTTGAAATTTACCCATTTACCTCGCTGCGTGCTAGCCCAATTCCTATAGGCACCGCTATGGATGAAGTGACGTTGTCATCGCTGTCACCGCCTTATCCATATCATCGTTTATTGCAACTAAGATGGGGATTTTTACTTGAACTCGTGGCCTATTACTCTTCATACCTTCCTTAATTTGAATTCCATTCCCTCTCAAGTGAAACACAGGGTTGAACTTGAAACTAATGTTGATGCAACCACAAGTTCACCTTTGTTCAATAATTCCTTAGTGTTAACTTTGGATTTATCTCGCCAGGCCTTGAATTTTCTCAGTCTATCTTGATGAAGGCATCGAGTTCTAACGTACACTATGTATGCAAAAAGCCTTACTGAGCCGTGGTTGGCCATGAATCAAGAAGTAAGTTTTGGTGGGACAGTTTTGAGGAACGGTCACATCGAACACACTTTGACATGCAATTACTTTTATATTGCATTCCATGTCATTGCATAATCCTTTGTTTCGAAAAAGAAGGTTCCATGTCACTCTAGACAAGGTTCCACTATCATTCGCTTTATGATAACGGGTAAGATCTGACACACAATCCACTATGCAACGGAGCTCATTTGCAAGCACGAGCAGGATTCTGCACAGAGTGTTTCGTACATTGAGCTATAGATATAGGATGAACACTTCGTAGGTTGACACTTCACACTGTCTCAGTTGACATTTAGATTTCGATTGGTCAACATATGTCGACATTCGTTGGATTCTGTATGCCGACCATTCGGGCATTTATTAAAATAAAATTTTAAAATAAAACAAACCTGATCGTGTTCATTGTCAACCTTCTAGTATAGAATGACTTTTCAATCGCCACATTTCAAAGTAATTTCTAAACCTTCAAATACTTTTGAAGTTGGCTCTTCTAATGCTCAGGCTTCTATGTCTATCCATCCAGAGCCAGACATTCAATTACGAATGAACCTCTAAGACAACTAGTTCTAATGAACCTCTTTCGAACTAGCCTTCTTTGCAGAATGAACAACCAAGATTGAGGCTTTTGAATGACCTATTGGATCAAACACCATCTTTATTAACCGGAGAGCAACTTTGGATGTTATGCTACCGCCATTGAATTCTAGAAAACGATATACTTCTTCCGATGATTGATCGATGGGCTCACAATCATCCTTAGGGTACACTGGTTGCAATAGGAACATGTGCTTGGGTGGAGTCGTTCCTCCTTTCAATGTAGGCCTACAAACGGATAATTTTAGATACAGACAGTGTCATATTAGCATCCGCATCCGAAATCATTTTCTAATATCAGATATGTGCATTTATGGATACGGACGGATGTCGAATAATTATCATATCCTCTAACGATCGATCAATCGAAAAATAAAAATAAATTTTTTGGTTTAGCATATTTTTTTCTTTAATCCCATCAATTATAGAAGTGTGAAAAATAAACAAATAGAATGATAATAAATAGTTTTAAGAATTAATATGCACTAAATTCATATAGTACAAACTATTAGCTCAATGAAAAATAAATACATATCTATCATTGTACTAAAATACACAAAATATTACCTATAATCTTGATAAAAACCGAATGGCTAATTTTTGAGTGCGGATGTATTTGTATCTGCATTTTTCAAATATCAGATATTTACCTGCTTTTCGGATATATATGGATGAATTTCGAATATTTCGAGTATCCATTAACGGACCTATTTCAACGAGTTTCTTAGATTCATTTTACATGAAATTAAGATGGCTCCAATTCAAGTGCACCCTAATGGATATGCCCCTCAATTCTATGTATGTTTTATTCATGATGCAGCTTCAATGACCGCCAATTTTATAGAGTTGTTGCACCTTCTAAACTTCAAGAAGAGGGCCGACTCACCTTCTTTATTGATCACCGAAGCCTGGTACCACTACAAAGTCATCGAGGCGCTCCACAATAAATGCTCAATTTTAAGAGCAAGCTCTTCTTTGTCTATTGTACCTTCGGCTTTAACCGACTCTGTGACGTAAGGTTTCTTCATTAACACTCTTTTCCTTACTTTGATTCTCTCGACTCAACCATTTAATTTCTTTTTCGTTCTCTTCGTTGAATTTTCCGAGCGCCAGCAACGTACACTCTCAGACATTAGGAACCTTGAAAAGCATTGACATTTGACATCGCACCACTACCTATCTCCTCATGAACAAGAGACTTCGTCAATATAACCTTTTACATATTAAATGATTTGTCATTCCTCTTGAGCTTCCACTTCAACCACTGCCTCCAATTGTGACTCTGACGACATCAGGTCAAGGGGTGATAAGGCTATGTGGTTGAAGCAAATATTAAAGGATGCTAAGATAGAACTTTGGAGGAGAACATCGTTAAGGAAGAATACAAAGAGAGGAGGAAGAGAGAAGAAGACTAGAAAGAGTGGAAGAGGGGGAAGAAAAGGAAGAAGAACGTGAAGGCAAGGAGGAAAATGAAGAAGACAACGACGACGACGACGATGAAGATTTTGATGTAAACGAGTCATATGTGGAGACCTCCCTCAAGGGCACAGAAGTTCCTACCTCGTCTCAGCCAAAGAGATTAGTTGTTAAGTCCTCTCAGCAACATTTTAGTCCAAGTTCAACACCATCTACCCAAAGAGACTCCTTATGCAGGATCTTCAGAAAACATTTTTGGCTTCTTAAGCGATTTGGACATCCTGATCAATGATATTCTCAAAGATGATCCTTTGGGTTTCAGTTTTCCATCTTGGGACTTTCTAACCGAGGGAGATGAAACCCTGTCTTTGCAACCCTCCTAGCTCAGTCCATAGAGCATAGAGCATAGAGCAATATTAGCACTTCACATACTTCTAAGCTCACGAACACTCGTATCTTCTGTTCACCCTTACTTCAGTGTTTTGTTACTGTTACATCTTGTTTTCCTTCGTTTTAGGTGCAATGGCAGGAAACCACTTTCACTATCTTCGCTCAGGCGTTAGCGAGCATCGGGGAACCACCCTAGAACCTTATCTTCACTGCGCTTCTTTGCACCGAGAAACTAAGGGAGAAAGACAAAAAGGGAAGGAGAGGGAGTACCTCGAGGATAAAGATAGGAAGAAACGTCGAGCTAAGGGGAGAGAACATCGTAATTAAGGGAAAAGACACCATATTCACATGACCATTAAAGTCCTATAATTGACTCTTCCCAACCACGCTCTCGTCCCTTTCCTCGCTCCCAATAGCTTCCCTAATCCGATGTCCGGTCACTATTGTACCAACCTCACAAAAATACATGGAGGTCTCTACTTGTCTTGCTCCACCACCACCACCCTTTAGGCTCATCCATGGCTAACCAATAAAATGCGAGTTTCCTTTCCTAGCCTTTGCCCGACTAGGGTGAAGCTTGACCACAACATCAAGGATATCCCACACGAGGAGGCCAATCGTAGAGTTGGAGGGGTTATCGAACTTGTCGACCATCTTTACAAATGGAGGAAACTAGCTTTTGCCTTCTCCGACATTAATAGAATTAATCAGACAAACATCTAGTCATTTGAATCAGAGAGAAAGACCAATGAAATGACAACATCTGACTACAAAACCAAGTTGACCGAGCCAAAAAAACAAAGAGATGACGCTTAAATATCGATTGAGAACTCTAAAGCAGTAATCGAGGAGATGTCTCATGTAGACACTCAGGCCCTTCTAGCCATGAATAATCAGCTTAAAAAAGCTCATCGAGAAAGCAGTAATCTCACAGTTTAGGTCGAGGCCAAGGAAAAGGCGCTTTAAGAAAATGAGTTAGCACTTCGGGCCAAGGAAAAGGCGCTTCGTTCCAATGATTTGGCACTTCAAACATTCGAAGTCCAAGTTGAGAGATTCAAGGCTAGTGTAAAGGCCGAGATATCGGTAAAAATAAAAGCTTAGGTTGACCTTGTCGAGTAAATGAGCGAACTTAATGAGCTTATAGACTGAACTACAAAAGAGAAGGAAGATATGGACTCCACCCTTTAGCAATTATTTGCAAATGTTATCGAAGATAAGAACATAAAGGGGTTGGGAGACAGTTATCTTATTAGCTTAGCAGATTCAGGGAAGAAGTCATCATGCTGCTGCGTCTGGCGAAGGTGTAGAAAAAGTTCAACTAAAAGCCAAGTTTCTAGGCGCAAATGACATCATAGCCTTCGAAAAAGGCAATGTGATCCTAGCTAAATAGGATGTGGTTGCAAGAAAGTCGCTCGTTGGGGCTCCCGTCGATCTTACAGAATCGAATCGAGCAAAACTGCCAACTCCTCAATCAAAAGTGCCTACAATGGGAATTCCAATTTTTACGGGGGCTGACACGGTAGCCAACATTATTATGAATCATGCTTCTGCTGTCATGACCATTAAAGAGCCTTACATTCCTCTTCCTGTTTCTCAACCCATCCAGCCATTTATTGAAGAAGTTGACATTTCCAAGTCTCCCATCCAAGGTGGTTCTTCAAGAGAGGGTTTTCTCTCGTCTTTCCCATATTCGAGAAGCTTCGGTTCTTGCTTGAGGTTGTCCTAACCTTTATTTCACTGTTTGTAAACTTATAGATCATCAGTTAAAATTGCCAAAGCTCTGATACCACGCGTGACGACCCGGATTTTCGAACCAGTTAAAATTGCCAAAAAATCCGTCCGTTCTAAGACTATTAATGAAAACTACCAACTAAATACACCATATTTGATAATTATTCAACATTACTAAATGTGTAGGATAAAATTTCAATTTTACAAGTTATCAGAGTAATCAATTTAATCTACTAGGTGTGATTATATACAAACCAAATACAATTAAATCTAACGCTGCACAACTCTAATAAGAGAGACAACAATAGTCATTCTTACTAACTTAATAAACATGTCAAATGCGGAATAAAATAGTAAGCAGGAAAAATACAATAACACGAGATAAACTACAACCATTAACAAATAAACATGAAAGGGTTATATCATTTTAGGGGCTACATCACTACCACTTGTGACTGCCTACGTACCCCTATCTAATTGGGTACCCAATTAGATACAGGATCAAGCCAACGTAGTTCTACTACCACAAATAGGACTCATGGAGCCTACGATGCAACAAACAAATATGCAATTCCCAAAACTACCCACTTAGGCCTAATATGTAAATTTAGATTTTCAAATCTAATCACCTTTACGGAAATTATCTCTCTGGACTTTATTCTCGAATTCTTATTTCAAAACTTTTGATATATATATATATATATATATATATATCCTTTATATTCAAATTATATTTTATTTCGGGATCTTAAATCAAATCACTTTTGAAAAGTTTATTTGGAAATCCCAAATACTGTAATAAAAACATATCAAACCATATGCAACCAAATCGGGAGGTTTCTCCCAATAACAAGGCAACTGGGTCCCAGCCTTAATACAATCGCTAAATAAGTATATCCCTCTATTTTAAGAGCAGACTATACCAAAAACACATGCCCACCTTTTTAGTTACGGTTACCCGAATCATTGGTAACATAACAAATCATTTTATATCCCAAAGCGATAAATCATTTCACACTAATACTCAAAGTACTTTCAAATCTATAATAATTTTCATTTCCCAAATCTGTTCAAAAATCATCTTAAAACCATCGGGTTTAGTCCTCGAAATTCTTTCCGTTTTATAAGACACTTTTATAAAACCATTCATTATATAAGTCACTTTTATATAATATAACTTCAAAACATTCATTACCAAACATTTCTATTTCTTTTAAAGGGAAAAAAATTCATAACCTTTCAACCTGAAAACCAATTTTCAAAACAATCCATTAAATTGAAGTGACCAAATATTACCGCTAAACACCTTATAGTCAAATTGTGAAATAAATCACAAGGTGTTAGCCTACAATTATTTTCTACCCAGCCCATGCATATGGATAATAAATTGCTCATAAAGTGGTCGAGCAAAGTCAACAATCAATAATAATAATCAGTGCTCATAAACTGGTCGAGCAAAGTCAATAATCAATAAATTATAATCAGTGCTCATAAACTGGTCGAGCCTAATTCAAACAATCAATTAATGAAATAAACGCAATAATAAATGATAATTCAATGCTTCATTCTATAACACATTTTATTTTATCTTGAGTTAAAACAATTTGATATTTATTTTGGAGCATCCGTGTGATAGCTCTGGTTTTATAAGCAAGCTTTGTGATTTAATTTAGCTTATGCTTGTTAAGAAAAAATTTAGATAGGCATAGAAACTATTTTATAAGTATATAGTTGTAGCCTAAATGTGTACACAAGATGGTGCACATACAGGCACACATTTTTCCTGCAATATAAAATAGGCAGAAATTAATTTGTAAGTTAGAATAAATAAATTACAAACACATAAGCATGCAGACATGATTATTGCAGATAGGATAATGTCTTTAAAGCAAGTTTAGCATAAAGAAGATAAATATAGGTAGGTTGGAATAAAAATATGCAGAAGATAGTAAATACTTAAAAAAAAAAGACTTAGGCAAGAATAGGTACACATGTATTATACATGTACACCAAACAAATGCTTGCTGAAATAAAATTAAAATTGCATGGAAATAGTATGAACTTTTGAACAAACACTTTATCCATTTTTAGCAATTCCCTTTTGCTTTAGAAAACAGAAATCATGCACATAATATGACCGGGGTAATAAGGCATATTTTCTGAAAATAAAAGCAAGGACCACTTACCTATTTTCTCTAAAAATAAAATGAGAAGCAGATCATAGTTGATGGGGCAAAACTGACATTGGGTAATTTTCCAAAACCCTAGTGGCAGCCAGGGTCTAGTATAAGAAGGCTTAAGGGTAGTGAGATCTGTCACTATTTTTAAAACAGAGAAAAAAATATATAGCAATAGAAATATAAACTAGAGAGCATTGGCCATTAGAGTTAAGAGGAAGTGGAAGATCAAAGGGAAAAGGAAGGCTTAGGAAAAGGAATTAAGGTGAGTAACCTCACTGGAAACATTGGCAATAAGCAATAAGTCCTGAATATTGAGGCAGCTTGACTAAATTTATATTTTTATTTGTTTGCAAGCTATGTTGTTTTTATGATTTGGTAACTTTGACTTGCTTTATGATATGTTTAAATGAAAACCCTTTTTATATTGATTTACCCAGAGTGAAATAGCCATGGATTTAATGTTTAAATATGTCTTTCTGTGTTATGATTTAACTGTGAGATGAAGTAGTGAGTATGGGTTTTCCTTATACATTTATTAGTTTAAAACCCAGGATACTTAATGTGGATATATGGTCTAAAAATGAAGGAGGATATGGGGCTGCAACATTGTATTGTTGCTTATGTCTCATATCAACAGAAAATGAAAATATAGGGGTGCAATGTATACATGTGCTGAGCCTCTACATTCTATGAACTATCCAAAAAAAAAATTCTCATACTTGTGATTTAGTCAGATTTGAGGACCTACATAGATCTGATTGAATCAGAGGTAGAAAGAAACCAACAGAAAAATTTATCTATGGCCATATGTTTGTATTAGGATCTATTGAAATTCATAGGAAAAATAACATGTTTAAGAAATCACCTCTGTTGCTATGGAAAAGTGCTTGCTAGTGAAAACATGATTTGTTAATCTCTGGATGTATATATGGGACTGAATGTTTTCTTCAATGCTTGAACATGAGCTGTAGAGAGGAATTAACACAGTATTAAAAGAAAAGGGGGAGTGACACTTAGTAACTTAACTAAGGACTTGGGATCTTAGGGCTACAAAATATAGCTTGGCAAGGTGAACATTGCAAGCTCACACATGGTATGATTATACCCAGGGGCCTGAGTGTGCTAGGTTAACAGTGAATATGCCCCAGACAGTGTGTGATTTAATAAAAGGGAAAGTAGCTAAAGACCATAAAAACAAAATACTTGATATTGAACATTAGTAACAGGTTCATGTGAAGGCTTGGGTAAAATCCCTGATGGCCAGAAAATCTGTAGATGAGGAATGATGATTTAGTTGATAATTGTGTTGACTATCTGAGGGTGTTCTAGGGATGAATTCTATGTTGGTTTTCTCTGTAACAAATCATTGAATTATGTATCATTCTGTGTACACTAATGAACATGCACAGGTTACCCAGGAAGATGCACAAAAGCAATATTGCATTCTTCTATCTATTTTGTAGTTATTTGAATATGAGAAAAGTTATATAAAATTTATGTTTTCAGTTACATTACTCATACCAGGCATTAGTCTGACCCATGTGTGTGTTGATGCACTATTGGGTGTCTCGTATTTTATGGGGCAGTCCATAGTGATTGTGCAGGTAAATAGGTATTTCATGGATCAAGCTTGGATGTTTAACTGCTTAGAGATTTTGGATGTTATGTTTAAAGAATTGCTGAAGTTAAATTTGATGTTTATGTTGAATTTTGTCAATCTGCTTTGTTTAAGTTTGCTTGAGAAACCAATGTTTTGCTATACTGTTTTGCAAATATTAAACTTATATGTATCAGCTGAAACTCTTGTGTCTTGACTTACCAATGTGTTGTCAAGTAATGAAGTCTCTAAATTTCTAAACTGATCAATTTATGATGATAGATGATCTGAGTTCATAAAGATGTATGGATCGAAGGAATAACCAAGTATTTAACTTTAGAAAACCTATGTTTAAATTGATATAAAAATCTGGCAGAAGAAAGGGTTTTGAGTTGCTTTAAAAATGGTCAAAAAAAAAGATATGTTCTTTGTTTCAGAATAAATGCAAAATAAATATGGCTAACTTGACCACATTATTGAGTCTGGATTGAGCCAGCACTGAAGAAAAAAAAGAGATTTAAATTCAATTTTGCAACAAAGCTATACAACTCAAAAATATAGGGGAGACTCGGTTATTTTGAAAAAAATGAATGAGCACCTGAAATTTTCTAGAGACACACACATGCTCAAGCAAGGGCACAGTTTATACAATAATAAGATTATGGAAATAAATACAAAATGCAAAACCTAGAAACCTGAAACCAAAAATCAAGCAATGATTTAAGTATGCCTAGAAAAAAAATCTGATTTCTAGAAATTATATTGCTATGTGGGAAGTTATTATTAACAACTTTCAGACAGATTTCTACTTATAAATTTTTATACTCTGATTGAAGTAGAAATTAACTTATATATCTTCACATATGTAAGTTTAAGATGGATTAAAACAAACCAATATTTATTGGCAGAAAGATCCTGGAAAGGAGAAAAATAAGAGAGATGATTTTCTCAATTTAGATGACCACTTTACATATGCAAAAAAAAAATTAAGGTAAAGAAAGTGGGTCATTTCATTTGGTATCAGAGCTATGTTGTTAAATAACATAGCAAAATTTTGTATGAACTTGCTTGCATTGATGTATGGTGTGTTGATTGCTTTAGATACTTTATTCTGTTAGTACATATATTACTAATATCTATTATAACTAAATAAGGATAAATTGAAGTAAATTAATTTATAGACGGTTAGGCAAAATGAAATAACTTAAGTGTTATATCCATAGAACTATGGTGAGACCTAGACAATAAGATGTTGGACCAAGTGAACCACCTATGGTGAATATGCAAGAATTTATGAGAGCCCTAAGGGATGGAGTAGGCAATAGGCAAGAAAATCCACATGAAGAGCTTTCCAAACTTCTCAAGACCTTTACCAATCTTGGAGGCAAAACTTTTGATGGAACAGAGGGGATCATGGGAGTTCAAAACTGGCTTAGAATTTTGGACAGAATTTTTACAGATATGCAAGTTGAAGACCAAAAGAAGAGGCAAATAGCATCTAGACAACTGAGAGGAGCAGCTTTGGATTGGTGGGAAGTTATCATAGCTGGAAGACCTGAAGGAGAAGTGACATGGAATCAATTTAAGGAAATGTTGGAAGGAAGATTTGTACCTGCATCAGCTAAAGAGTCTTTGCTAGAGGAATTCATTAAATTAAGGCAGGGAACTATG
The DNA here is from genome assembly GCA_030765085.1 of Allium cepa. Lineage (NCBI taxonomy): Eukaryota > Viridiplantae > Streptophyta > Magnoliopsida > Asparagales > Amaryllidaceae > Allium > Allium cepa. The sequence goes on from CM060932.1 coordinate 26,857,776, forward strand.
AGTGTTACTGAGTATACATAGAAGTTTGAATCACTAGCAAAGTATGGTGCAGTGCTTATCACAACCAGAGAAGCTAAAAATGGCAGATACATTCAAGGGCTGAATGCTAGTCTTAGTAGAGCTATGTTGCCATATAAGGATAGGACATTTGATCAAGTTTTGGATCTGACTTTGAGTATAGAACAGCATGATAAAGCCAGGGAAAATTTCAGAGCACTCAGGAATAATCAAAATAAGAAAGGAAAAGGTAAGTTTCATCCTTATGACAAAAAGAAAACAGGTGTAGCTTCCACCAAGAATCCAGAAGAGGTCAAGACTGCTGAAGTGAAGAAGAAGGTCACTTGTTATAATTGTGGACAAGAGGGACATATGAAAAATAGGTGTACAAATCCTAAATCAGCATCCTTCAAATGTCACCAGTGTGGAAAGGAAGGTCACATAAGGAGGAACTGTCCAGAGTTTAAGCAAGGAAAGGTGAGTACTTTGGAGGTGAAAGGCAAAGCAACAGAAGGACCAAATGTTGAGAATCATGGCCAAGTTGAAGGTACTTTGCTTATTCACTCAATACCTTTTGCAGTAGTGTATGATACTAGGGCTACACACTCTTTAATTTCTCATGATATTGCACAACAATTAAAATTGAATTGTATGATTGTTGATAGGCCATTGCTTATTAAAAGTCCTTTAGGTAATTCCTGTGTTTTGGGTATGATGTGTATGCAACTGGGATTGAATATAGGGGGATATATGTTTAATGCAGACCTATATGTGTTGCAATATCCAGGCATAGGAGTTATTTTAGGAGTTGATTGGTTAAGAAAATATAGGCCTGTTATAAATATGGAGACCTCCACCATATCATTGAAAACTTATGAAGGAAAAAGGATAGTTGTTCTTTGTGAAGTAAATAAGAACAGAAATATAGTTACCCTTGCTAACTTATCTAGTGAGAAGCACATGCCTGCATTAGAAGAAATCCCTATAGTAAACCAATATGCTGATGTGTTTGGTGAGGTTAACGGAGTTCCTAACCATAGGCCAGTAGAGTTTTCAATTAAACTGATTCCAGGAGCTAACCCAGTGGTTAAGAGGCCAACTAGAATGGGGCCCAAGGAATTGATAGAACTGAAGAAGCAACTAGTTGAACTAGAAGAAAAAGGCTTCATCAGACCCAGTATCTCATCATGGGGAGCACCAGTGGTTTTTGTTAAGAAACAAAATGGATCTCTTAGACTATGTATTGATTACAGGGAGTTAAATAAAATCACAGTTAAAAACAAATACCCCTTACCAAGAATTGTGATCTCTTTGATCAATTAAGTGGTGCAAAAATATTTTCTAGACTTGATTTAGCTTCAGGATTTCATCAAATGAAAGTAGAAGAGGAAAGCATTAAATATACAGCTTTTAATACTAGGTATGGACTTTATGAATTTTTAGTGATGCCCTTTGGTTTGACAAATGCTCCCTCTTACTTTGTTGATTTGATGAATAGAATTTTTAGAAAATACTTAGATAAATTTGTATTGATATTTATTGATGATATCTTAATTTATTCTAAGACAGTTGAAGAGCATAAGAATCATTTGCATATAGTACTACAGAAATTGAGGCAAGAAAATTTGAAGGCAAAATTTTCAAAATGTACTTTTTGGCAGAATGAAGTAAACTTTCTAGGACATGTGATATCAGAAAAAGGTATATTTGTAGATCCCAATAAGGTAATTGCAGTTCAAGCTTGGAAAAGGCCTACTTGTGTCACAGAGGTCAGATCTTTTATGGGGATGGCTGGTTATTATAGAAGGTTTATAAAAGATTTTGCAAAGATTTCAATTCCATTAACTAGGTTGACAAGGAAGAATCAGGTATTTGCTTGGACTGAGGAATGTGAGAAAGCCTTTGGGAAGTTGAAGGAGGCACTAATACAAGCTCCAATACTAAAAGTACCTGAAGGAAATGAAAATTTGGTGATATATACTGATGCAAGTGGACAAGGACTTGGGGCAGTATTGATGCAACAACATCAAGTGATAGCTTATGCCTCTAGACAGTTAAAACCCAGTGAGATAAAGTATGCTACACATGACCTTGAATTGGCTGCTATAGTATATGCTCTTAAATTATGGAGACATTATTTGTTAGGGGCAAAATTTGAAGTTTACACAGACCATAAGTCACTTAAATATTTGTTTTCACAAAAAGAATTAAACATGAGGCAACAAAGGTGGGTTGAACTACTAGCCTCATATGATTTTGAAATATTATACACGCCTGGCAAAGCTAATAAAGTAGCAGATGCTTTAAGTAGACAGCATGTTAATGTAGCTAGGTTAATGATAGAAGAGTTTAACACTCTATCACTATTGATTGACTCAGAAGTAGAAAGTGAAAGTGTGGAAAATATGAGCATATGCAATGAGAATGTAGAGATGGGAAGGTTAAGCTTTATCACTATGGGGTCAGAATTAAAATCTAAAGTTGAAAGGTTACAAGACAAAGATCCATTTTTATTTGAGAAGAAAACTCAGATATTAAATGGAGAGGCAGTGGAAGGTTTTCAGTTGAATAAACAAGGCCAATTGGAGAAAAGAAAAAGAATATGTGTTCCTGCCAATGATGAATTGAAGCAAGAAATATTGGATGCTTATCATAAAAGTAAATATACCATACATCCAGGAAGCACAAGAATGTATCATAACCTCAAAAGAGATTATTGGTGGAAAGGTATGAAAAGTGCAGTGGCAACTTATGTGTCTAAGTGCATGGTTTGTCAACAAGTAAAAGCTGAATACCAAAGACCTTCAGGGATGCTTCAACCTTTACAAATACCACAGTGGAAATGGGAAGATATATCAATGGATTTCATTGATGGTTTACCTAAAACTAGGAAGGGAAATGATAGTATTTGGGTTGTAGTAGATAGGCTAACTAAATCAGCTCATTTCATACCTGTAAAATCAGAAAGGAATGCATGCACATTAGCTCAATTATTTATTAAGGAAGTAGTTAAATTGCATGGAATACCAAAAACTATAGTAAGTGATAGAGATACTATCTTCACTTCAAAATTTTGGCAAAGTTTTCACAAAGCAATGGGGACTGATCTATGCTTGAGTACAGCATATCACCCTCAATCTGGTGGTCAAACTGAAATTGTGAATAAATTGCTTGAAGACATGTTGAGGGCATGTATATTGGATTGGGGAGGAAGCTGGGAAGATCACATATTTCTGGCAGAGTTTGCATATAACAATAGTTATCACAGTAGCATAGGCATGGCACCCTTCGAAGCACTCTATGGTAGGCCATGTTTATCACCTTCAAGTTGGATTGAATCTGGGGAGAAGGTGGTCTTAGGATCAGAAAATGTAAAAGAAACTTCTGAAAAGATAGCTTTGATTAGAAAAAGAATTGCTTCTGCCCAAGATAGGCAAAAGAAATATGTAGATCAGAAGAGAAAGGCAGTACAATATGATGTTGGAGATTTTGTATTTGTTAAAATATCACCTATGAAGAAGGTTCTAAGGTTTGGGAAACAAGGAAAGTTAATTCCCAGATACATAGGACCATATAAAATTTTAGAAAGAATTGGAAATGTAGCCTATAAGTTAGAATTTCCAGAGGAGATGAGGGAAATGCATGATGTTTTTCATGTATCTCAGTAAAGGAGATGGATTCATGATGCAGAGACAATCTTGGAATCCACTAGGGATGTGCAGATTGATCCCAGAATGATTTATGAAAAAGAGCCAATAGGTATTGTTGCAAGAGAAATTAAGAAATTAAGGAATAAAGAAATTAAATTGGTGAAAGTGCAGTGGAGCCTTGACTCAAATGATTGCACATGGGAAGTGGAAGATAAAATCAGGAATGACTATCCACAATTATTTGATTGAATGAAAGGTATGATATATAAAAATACTGATGGATGTTTTGATTGAATATGCATTGTGAATATTTGTTTTGATATGCATAGAATTTAATCAAGTGATTGGTTTGAAAATGAATGATTTTCTGAATTAATGATAATTGGGATAAATATGAAAGAATTGTGGGACACAATTCCTAAAAGGAGGGGTGTATGTGATAGCCCTGGTTTTATAAGCAAGCTTTGTGATTTAATTTAGCTTATGCTTGTTAAAAAAATTTAGATAGGCATAGAAACTATTTTATAAGTATATAGTTGTAGCCTAAATGTGTACACAAGATGGTGCACATACAGGCACACATTTTTCCTGCAATATAAAATAGGCAGAAATTAATTTGTAAGTTAGAATAAATAAGTTACAAACACATAAGCATGCAGACATGATTATTGCAGATAGGATAATGTCTTTAAAGCAAGTTTAGCATAAAGAAGATAAATATAGGTAGGTTGGAATAAAAATATGCAGAAGATAGTAAATACTTAAAAAAAAACAAAGACTTAGGCAAGAATAGGTACACATGTATTATACATGTACACCAAACAAATGCTTGCTGAAATAAAATTAAAATTGCATGGGTTCACTCTCCTTCTGATATGAGATATTCGCCTGAAAGGGACATTTTTTATGCCTTTATTAGTGAGATTGGTGGCGACAGTCGATATCTTATGTATCGTATTGTGGGCGAAGGATTGTGCCTTATTACGGATGGTGAGTTAGGGGAGGAGAACAAAAGTAAGTTTTATGATGTCACTTGGGATAGGAAATTTCTTTACTCGCCTGGTTCTGTTGGTTATGATCCACGTTTGGCTGTTCACTTCTCTGGGTTTTCGCATGTTATTGGTCCTATTGCTGATGGTGGACGTCATTGTTCCTCCTCTTCTGAGGAAGATTAGGTTCTACTGTATTAGTAGCTTAGGCTTTCTTGTCTAACTCCTGTTCTTTAACTTTTCTCCATCTTAGTTGCTCTGTGCATGTGCAGAGCACCTGTTATCCCATTTTTAATATACAGTGGCACGGCCCACTATAAAGCCGGCTAGCTTTGCTAAAAAAAACAAAAAAAAAATTGCATGGAAATAGTATGAACTTTTGAACAAACACTTTATCCATTTTTAGCAATTCCCTTTTGCTTTAGAAAACAGAAATCATGCACATAATATGACCGGGGTAATAAGGCATATTTTCTGAAAATAAAAGAAAGGACCACTTACCCATTTTCTCTAAAAATAAAATGAGAAGCAGATCATAGTTGATGGGGCAAAACTGACATTGGGTAATTTTCCAAAACCCTAGTGGCAGCCAGGGTCTAGTATAAGAAGGCTTAAGGGTAGTGAGATCTGTCACTATTTTTAAAACAGAGAAAAAAATATATAGCAATAGAAATATAAACCAGAGAGCATTGGCCATTAGAGTTAAGAGGAAGTGGAAGATCAAAGGGAAAAGGAAGGCTTAGGAAAAGGAATTAAGGTGAGTAACCTCACTGGAAACATTGGCAATAAGCAATAAGTCCTGAATATTGAGGCAGCTTGACTAAATTTATATTTTTATTTGTTTGCAAGCTATGTTGTTTTTATGATTTGGTAACTTTGACTTGCTTTATGATCTGTTTAAATGAAAACCCTTTTTATATTGATTTACCCAGAGTGAAATAGCCATGGATTTAATGTTTAAATATGTCTTTCTGTGTTATGATTTAACTGTGAGATGAAGTAGTGAGTATGGGTTTTCCTTATACATTTATTAGTTTAAAACCCAGGATACTTAATGTGGATATATGGTCTAAAAATGAAGGAGGATATGGGGCTGCAACATTGTATTGTTGCTTATGTCTCATATCAACGGAAAATGAAAATATAGGGGTGCAATGTATACATGTGCTGAGCCTCTACATTCTATGAACTATCCAAAAAGAAAATCCAATACTTGTGATTTAGTCAGATTTGAGGACCTACATAGATCTGATTGAATCAGAGGTAGAAAGAAACCAACAGAAAAATTTATCTATGGCCATATGTTTGTATTAGGATCTATTGAAATTCATAGGAAAAATAACATGTTTAAGAAATCACCTCTGTTGCTATGGAAAAGTGCTTGCTAGTGAAAACATGATTTGTTAATCTCTGGATGTATATATGGGACTGAATGTTTTCTTCACTGCTTGAACATGAGCTGCAGAGAGGAATTAACACAGTATTAAAAGAAAAGGGGGAGTGACACTTAGTAACTTAACTAAGGACTTGGGATCTTAGGGCTACAAAATATAGCTTGGCAAGGTGAACATTGCAAGCTCACACATGGTATGATTATACCCAGGGGCCTGAGTGTGCTGGGTTAACAGTGAATATGCCCCAGACAGTGTGTGATTTAATAAAAGGGAAAGTAGCTAAAAACCATAAAAACAAAATACTTGATATTGAACATTAGTAACAGATTCATGTGAAGGCTTGGGTAAAATCCCTGATTGCCAGAAAATCTGTAGATGAGGAATGATGATTAAGTTGATAACTGTGTTGACTATCTGAGGGTGTTCTAGGGATGAATTCTATGTTGGTTTTCTCTGTAACAAATCATTGAATTATGTATCATTCTGTGTACACTAATGAACATGCACAGGTTACCCAGGAATATGCACAAGAGCAATATTGCATTCTTCTATCTATTTTGTAGTTATTTGAATATGAGAAAAGTTATATAAAATTTATGTTTCCAGTTATATTACTCATACCAGGCATTAGTCTGACCCATGTGTGTGTTGATGCACTATTGGGTGTCTTATATTTTATGGGGCTGTCCATAGTGATTGTGCAGGTAAATAGGTATTTCATGGATCAAGCTTGGATGTTTAACTGCTTAGAGATTTTGGATGTTATGTTTAAAGAATTGCTGAAGTTAAATTTGATGTTTATGTTGAATTTTGTCAATCTGCTTTGTTTAAGTTTGCTTGAGAAACCAATGTTTTGCTATACTGTTTTGCAAATATTAAACTTATATGTATCAGCTGAAACTCTTGTGTCTTGACTTACCAATGTGTTGTCAAGTAATGAAGTCTCTAAATTTCTAAACTGATCAATTTATGATGATAGATGATCTGAGTTCATAAAGATGTATGGATCGAAGGAATAACCAAGTATTTAACTTTAGAAAACCTATGTTTAAATTGATATAAAAATCTGGCAGAAGAAATGGTTTTGAGTTGCTTTAAAAATGGTCAAAAAAAAAAAAGATATGTTCTTTGTTTCAGAATAAGTGCAAAATAAATATGGCTAACCTGACCACATTATTGAGTCTGGATTGAGCCAGCACTAAAGAAAAAAAGAGAGATTTAAATTCAATTTTGCAACAAAGCTATACAACTCAAAAATATAGGGGAGACTCGGTTATTTTGAAAAAAATGAATGAGCACCTGAAATTTTCTAGAGACACACACATGCTCAAGCAAGGGGACAGTTTATACAATAATAAGATTATGGAAATAAATACAAAATGCAAAACCTAGAAACCTGAAACCAAAAATCAAGCGATGATTTAAGTATGCCTGGAAAAAAAATCTGATTTCTAGAAATTATATTGCTATGTGGGAAGTTATTATTAACAACTTTCAGACAGATTTCTACTTATAAATTTTTATACTCTGATTCAAGTAGAAATTAACTTATATATCTTCACATATGTAAGTTTAAGATGGATTAAAACAAACCAATATTTATTGGCAGAAAGATCCTGGAAAGGAGAAAAAAAAAGAGATGATTTTCTCAATTTAGATGACCACTTTACATATGCAAAAAAAAAATTTAAGGTAAAGAAAGTGGGTCATTTCAATCCGGGCTTTCCCTTCGATATGTTTCGTCCCTCGCCTAAGTCTCCTTGGATCTCACTAATGAAACACATGTACTAGTCGTTTCCGCATACCCCATTAAGTATTTAACTTCTAAATTTTAAATTACTTAATTAACCATCCAAACATAATATTGAGCAAGGAAATCAAACCATTGTTTTAGGAAAAAAAGTAAAAAAGCATTTAACAAGGGTTTTCAAACAACTTAACACTTAAAGTTCTTTCAACATAGCAATGGTTTTAATGAACATAAAATAAGAAATAACTTACTTTGGATTCCACTCCGTCAAACTTTAAGGCAAGGAACTTAAGATCTAACGCACACTTTCTACCATGCTTCGGAATCAAATGAATATAAGCTCGAATTCCTCCTTCCTAGTGCTTGGCCAAGGCTTGAGATGGAAGTTGGCCGAAAGTATAAAGAAGAAGTGGTGGAGCTTTGAACTTGAATTCTCAAAATTAGACCCGAAAAATAAGTCATATTCTCTCTTGTTTTGGACTCTTTTACTCTCAAAAATTGAAAAACTTGCTAACATAGAAGTTGTTGAAAATTATTTTCTCTTGAATTTAAAAAAAAAGAATCACTTGATTTTTGTTAATTTTGAGGAAGATATGGTTGAAAGAAAAAGAGCTATTCTTGGATTCACAAAAATAAAGCCCGAAAATGCACTTTAAAGAATTGAGTTTCAGGTATAGCAAACCTAAAACAGGAAAAAGTAATCAACATAAAAGTTTTAGCCACTGAAATTTTATATGGTTTAAAAAAAAGATTTTCTTAATTTGGATCTGTCGTGATCAAGTTATGATCAAAGCAAATTGGCTTATTCTCTGGCTTAAAAACTAGGTCAGAAAATGAACTGGAAAGAAATATATTTTTGACATAGTTATCTTTAGAATTTAACAAAGTGGTCAATATGGAAGTTGTAGCCACTGGAAAAATACATAATTTAAAAAAGAATTTTGTATTTTGATTCGGTTTTGAAGAAGTTATGCCTGAGAGAAGAATAGGTAAAATATGAAGAAAAGAGGAGTTTGATTTGAAGAGAATGGACATTGATTTCTTTTGAATATTTTATAAATATTTTGACATTATTTCTTTCTAATTTTTTTATATGGCATGTAAGCCATTAAAGAGAAGAGGAAGAAGATGAAGAAGCTTGAGAAAAGAAGAAGAAGAAAATGTGAATGAAAGTAAAGAATGAGGTGGATATTTATAGAAAAAAAAAGAAAGTGGTAATTTACCATATAACCTCTTACCAAATTACCAAACTAACATTACTTCAACTTAAAGCAATCTCCACTTTTTCAATACTTAACATCATCCTTTCACTTCTTACTTTATGTCTTAATCACTTAAAAATTAAGTAAAGAATATCATAATTGTGTTGGCTTTGATTTGATGTGATTTGATGTTTACTTTTTCTTACTTTTGTTAATTCTTACTTACTTTTACTAATGACTTCTAGAAGTTTTCTAATCTTATTTAGTAAAAGTAAATATGTTTAATGAATTAATTTATTCTTACACTATTTGAATATATGTTTCTATATAAGAAAATAAAGGTGTGAAGACGTTGCGACAACTTTTAATCGACAAAACGTCGTTTTTCCGACAAAATGTTTTACGGTCACATTTTAATGTTTTAGTTAAACTATTTATTTATGTAAATCAAATTTAAAAATAAATTTGTATAATGCTATTTAAAAATATAAACACTCATAAATTAATTAAGATAATTTATTTAACCATTGAAACATACTTTTCTGAAATCAGCATTTTGTCACTTTTGTCGATGTAGGCAAATGTTGCTATTTTTATGTTTGTTTCTACTTCCAAATCCTATCTAATATTATTTAAATCATAAAACATTTTATATTTTATATTTAAAATCACTCTAAATAATATGTTTTAAAGCAATCAAATTCCGGGTCGTTACATTCTCTCCTACTTAAAAGAATTTTGTCCTCGAAATTACAAGGATGAAAAAAAATAACGAAAAAAAACAATTAACGAAAGTTATGCACACCAAAAATAGTAATATCACCCATAACCCCGGTCGGAGGTACGGTGCCTTATCCTATCCATTTTATTTATCAAATTAAGGTATTTTCATTTTTTAAACTTCCTAGGTTGATATACTAATCCTAGATAAATTTTACTTAGGCACCTAACCTAAGCTCTGATACCACGTGTGACGACCTGGATTTTCGAACCAGTTAAAAATGCCAAAAAATCCGACCGTTCTAAGACTATTAATGAAAACTACTAACTAAATACACCATATTTGATAATTATTCAACATTACTAAATGTATAGGATAAAATTTCAATTTTACAAGTCATCGGATTAATCAATTTAATCTACTAGGTGTGCTTATATACAAACCAAATACAAATAAATCTAATGCTTCACAACTCTAATAAGAGAGACAGCAATAGCCATTCCTACTAACTCAATAAACATGTCAAATGCGGAATAAAATAGTAAGCAGGAAAAATACAATAACACGAGATAAACAACAACCATTAACAAATAAACATGAAAGGGTTATATCATTTCAGGGGCTGCGTCACTACCACTTGTAACTGTCTACGTACCCCTATCTAATTTGGTGCCCAATTAGATACAGGGATCAAGCCAACGTAGTTCTCCTACCAAAAATAGGACTCATGGAGCCTACGATGTAACAAACAAATATGCAATTTCCAAAACTACCCACTTAGGCCTAATATGTAAATTTATATTTTCAAATCTAATCACCTTTACATAAATTATCTCTTTGGACTTTATTCTCGAATTCTTATTTCAAAACTTTTGAAATATATATATATATATATATATATATATCCTTTATATTTAAATTATATTTTACTTCGGGATCTTAAAGCAAATCACTTTTGAAAAGTTTATTTGAAAATCCCAAATACTATAATAAAAACATATCAAACCATATACAACTAGATCGGAAGGTTTCTCCCAATAACAAGGCAACTGGGTACCAGCCTTAATACAATCGAAAAATAAGTATATCCCTCTATTCTAAGAGCGGACTATACCAAAAACACGTGCCCACCTTTTTAGTTACGGGTTACCCGAATCATTGGTAACTAACAAATCATTTTATATCCCGAAGCGATAAATCATTTCACACTAGTACTCACAAGTACTTTCAAATCTATAACAATTTCCATTTCCCAAATCTGTTCAAAAATCATCTTAAAACCATCGGGTTTAGTCCTCGAAATTCTTTCCGTTTTATAAAACACTTTTATAAAACCATTCATTATATAAATCACATTTATAAAACCATTCATTATATAAATCACTTTTATATAATATAACTTCAAAACATTCATTACCAATGCGATGACCCTGGATTTTGGCCCTATTTATTTTAATAAATATTTAATCTGATTAAATTAAATGTGAATTGATCATTTTAAAATGAATAAATCTTTTAGAAATAATTGCCATTTGTTTATATAAATTTGTATTTTGAAAAGGAAATTGGATTTCTGGAAGTTTAAAATAAAATCTCTTAATAATATTTACAATAAAAAATTTCTTATAAAATTGAATTAAAATGCTTTACATTGTTAACATTTGATAAATAAATACATATGACCGATAATGTTTAAATTAAAATCTAATTCTATCAATATAAAATATAAGTCAAACCTATGAATCTAATTTAATTGTTGATAGTTGAAATACAAATATAAATAAATAAGTAAACTTATGTATATAATTTAAATATTGATAGTAAAGTACAAATAGAAATTAATATAAATATAAAATAAAAATAAAAATAAAAGAAACAAGGATTAAATAATTTTGTTAAACATACAACATAAACTGAAGATTTAAAGCACAAATGTATAAAATGAAACAAGACCAAAGAAAAGTAAACCAGACAAACATTATTCAAACTAGAAGTTAATAAATACAAACATTTGTTGTACATTTGGAAGCTAATAGTTGATAAAATAAATTTTCTTACTCAAGCCATATGTCTAATTACAAAGTGTACTCTTATATGCAAATATCTATGTTCATAAAACAAAAAGATAAAAACATAATATCTTCATTTGCAAGCCAAGTGTTTGCCTGCAAAGTGTATATTTACTTACAAAATATTTATGTACAGCTAAACATAATTATAGTATGTAAACACAATAGGAAACCTTAGCATTAAATTGCTATCATCTCAGCCCAAATTTAGTCATTTCAAAGGTTTTACAAATCTTTATATTTTAGTAATAAAATCTGGTCAAGATAAACAAAGGTAAGAAAGGAACTTAACCAGTTATAACCTCCCTTAAGTACCTGTTCTCTTCTATATATGTGACCATCTTTTTTTTAGTTCATTCAGCAACCATCTTCATTTTCTTCTTTCAAAGTTTAAACTCAAGTTCAAACAAAAACAAACAAGAACAGAAAGTATTCAAGGGCAGATTCAACTGCAGTTTTCTCAAACATTCTGTTCAAAGATTTTCAGGTGAGTAATCGTATCATCTTAGGAATTTAAATCTCCATAATTGGTTCATGAAAATCTTATGTTTGCTGTATATTGTAAAACAAAGTTGTTCTGTGATGTTTGCTGATTTCTGGAACCTCTGCTATACGATGTTCTTCAGTATTTTCAAGTCTCTGAGTCAAGAGAAGTAGAGAAAGATTTATACTCTTCATATAAAAACATTAAAACTTAGGATTTGAACTAAATAAGTGGTTTAAAACTTAAACCCATAATCTGGAAAATTTTCTAAAGGTGGACAGTGAATATAAATACTATAAATTCAAAAGTTACAGTAAAAAAGCAAATCAATGTGAAAAATTCGAATATCTTAAATTGTTGATTTGATTTCATTTCTTGAATAAACATACGAAGGTATGATTTTTAAAACCAAAATGAAGATTTTTAGTTCAGTGATTCACGAGCAGTATGTTTTTGAACAAAAATTGTATTCTTACCCACTTCTAGTGATCGAATCATTAATAAATATTGAAATTGGTTTTGAAGCATGTTTGAATATCTATGATGTTGGAAAAATTGTTGAATAATTTATCAAATACGAGAATTGGTCGAACGAGATGGATTTAGGGTTGGGTTTCAATTTTCTGGTCATGACAGAATCGTGCGTGTTTGTCTTCTATGTTTGATCGAGTGTCACGAGGTTCATGGAAGTGGAAGAGGAACGTGCTTTCGTGGTGTGGCCGAAGCTTGAGGGACTCCGGTGGTCTGTACGGCGATGACGAGGTGTGCTGCTGAGAGAATGTTGGTTACGGTTTTAGAGCAAATGCCTAAATTTGGATTCGAAGAGTTTGAAGGCGATTCGTGTTGGGTATTCGAGTTTGTGGGTGATTTGTGGTTTGCCTGAAGTGTTGGAGTTCACCGGAATTGGGTGGCGCCGCTGTGCACGTGTACGGCGGTGAGTGTGTCAGCGTTTGTTAAGAGGAGACGGTCTCGTGTCGCTACTCGAAGAATAGAGTCGATTACCTAAGGTTATACTCGAGTTCGAATGAATAGCCTGATGCGTGAATTTATATCTTAGGTAAAACTTAAACTTCAGGGAAAAAAGAGAGGAGAAGAAGAGTTACGAGAGGGAGAGAGGCGACTCGGGAAAAACTGGTGGGAACTCGAAGCACTACTCGAGTTAATACAAGGGGAATCTCGGGTTTTTCTTCAAACTGCAGTATAAAAAAATAAAAAAAATAAAATGAAGTTAAGTAAATTTGGTTTCTACAAAATTTAAGCATTGTAAACTTAAGAAGTGTTTGGCAAGTTAAGTTAAAACCTTAATACAAGTTAAATTATTTTAGTTCAGTATAAAGTTAATTAACAATTAAGTTTGTGGTTAGTAATAAATTTATTTCCAAAGTTTAAAGGAGCTTTCTTTAAAATGTAAATAATTAATGTTTATTAAATTGAATAATTAATATTAATGAATTATTTTAGAAAGTAATTAAGAATAATTAAATTATAATTGTAATTGTAATTAGAGTTGGATTAATTAATGATTAATTGATAGATAAATTTGTAATTAACTACTTAAGGTTAATTAACGAATGATTACCAGTTAAGTAATTAAGTAATTTAATTAACTAATGATTAATTAACTGGTAACTAAGGAATACTTAATTGGTAATTAAGCTGTATTAATCAATAATTAAGGTTTATTAATTAATGGTTAAAGAATAAATAATCTGCAATTAAGATTTAATAATTGGGTTTAGGGTAATTAAGGGATGGATTACCCGATTGGAATTAATTTGTTAATTAATTAAAGGAAATCTCTTGATAATTAATTAAATATAAATTTTTGATGAGATTTAGTGAAGTAATTCATAATTACAGGATGTAATAAATTAAAAGGAATTATTTAATGGGAAGAAATAAAAGGGTAATTACTTAGTAGAAGTAATTAAGGTAATTAATCAAAAGGGATTAATAATTAAGTGAGAGGTTAATTACTTAAGTAAGTAATTACAGAGGGGTAACTACTGTTATGAGTAATTGGGGTTGATTAATGAATGCAATTAATTAAGGATAATCATTCATGAAATATGATTAAGTATAATGATTTAATGGAAGTAATTAGATAATGATGATAATCTTAATGTAATTAAAGGTGAACGATTATGGGATGGTAAATCAATTGAGTTGTAATTAATAAGTAGGACTTAAAGGTAATTGATTTAATTCAATTATGGTTAATTAGATTTATTCGAGATGTCGTGATTGATGATTTTGCTTATGTATGATAAGTGATTGTTTATATGCCCTGAATTGATTGATACCCTGATATGAAATGGTTCGTGATATGATGTGTTTGGGCGGGCAATGATAATGTGGTTATTTATCAATAATGAATTGCTGAGTAAAGGTGACATCTTTTATTTTAAGTTGAATTGCATTTAACTTGAATAATTTTTGTTATGATGAACTGAATTCGAAGAGACTGGAGTCGGGTATTAGTTAATACCCGAAACCACTTCGATTCCTTATAAATTGGTTCATGAAATCAATAGGGTGTAATGGAATGAATTTGGTGAATCGGACCATATGAGCTAAGTTATGGCACCTGGAGATTGATGTGTGAAACGACTTGTGAAGTTGTAAATTGATATAAGTACCCCGGGTTTATATGGGTTGTATACTTTTGTATTCCATATTAGATGGGTTTACTCACGCTGGTTTCCAGCCTGACCCGGGTGTTTCTTTGATGTAATGCTCGGGTCAGACCGAGTATTACAGATTTTCAGGTAAGGATGTTCTGGAGCTCAGGGGCAAGCTGGGTGGCAGGAACGTGTAGAGTATTTCCGATGTATTATATTATTGTAAATCTGAGACATGTTGATTTGTATATGTCCAGTGTCTGTATATGTGTAACTCTGATGTATTAAAATAAATCGACAGATACAATATTCTTTGTAAACAGTTATTATTTATTTATCATATTTTATCCGCTGCGAATGTGAGATGTTGGAGTTTTCTGTTTTACTATTTCTTATATCTCTTTCTTCTTTCTTCCTAACTATCTGGGATTTTCGAGTTCGAAAATTCCGGATCGTTACAGTTGGTATCAGAGCCAGGTTAAGTGAGAACCTTGGCTCTGGTGGGTGTACTCATTAAAGATAGGGTCAATAGTACCCTAGAATGAGTTGAGTGTATATATATAAGAGAGTGTACTTGTTATTTTCTTATATAAAGATTTAAAATGACTTTAAATGATTATATTTTTATATATAAAGCAATATTCCACTCTAACAAATATTAAAGGAAATTGCCTATTAAATTATTAGGATTAAATTATTAGGATTAAATTAAGAGTAATATAATACAACCAAACTGAAATTAAATAAAGATAAGTTTGAATTGGATTCAAACTGAAATTGAAATCTTGAATTGGAGAAGTATTTTAGAATAAGATGATAATGGATGGCTTTAGATACGATAATCTTGGTTATTATCAAAAATGTTTATTGTGTGATGTGTGATGTGTATTAATGAGTAAGCAAAATGAAACATTCTAAAGAAGTAAACATTTAAGTAAAGTATGACTTATAAATTGAAATTGGAAATACCTAAATTGTGAAATTTTAAATCCAGGTCCATAGATTTGAAAATTTGTTCCAAAGTGTTAAAAGAATAAATAAGTTTTATTTGAATAAAAGAGACTTGTTGCAAACAATGGGTTGTTTGAAAGATTGGACTTGAATTTAAAACCAAAGGTGGTTTAAAACTTAAGGTATATCTAGGTAAGAAAATTTCTATATGAGAGTTGAATTCTTCTAATTAAGTCTAATTTATAGGTTAGGAAGTCCCTCTAGAATTCAGTCCTTGAGAGAAATGGCTAAGAGTGAAGAATGGAAGGCAAAGCGCAGAGAACGAAGAGCAGCTGCACGTAAGGAACGGGAAATAGCAATTCAAGAGTATGAAAATCAGATTAAGGAAAGAAATGGACCAGGACCTTATGATAATATCACTTGCTATAAATGTTACAATAAGGGTCATTACGCAGCTAAGTGTGGTAAAACAAGGAGGGAATTAAAGGGTACATTCCAACGATTTCGCTCCGAGATATTATGCTTTAAGTGCCATAAGAAGGGACATTTCCTTAACCATTGTCCTGAAGTGAGGAAGCTGAAGCGTAAACCAATGGAACCGGTCAACGAGTCAACCATTTGCTATCATTGTAAAGGGTTGGGACATATCGCGAGAAATTGTCCCAAGAGACAGAAGAAGAAGATTAAGGTTGTGGAACATCCAGTAGGAAGCATGGAGGTCGTCCAGATCGATGAGAAGGTAGAAATTTTTTGTGGAAAATGCTATAAGTGGGGACATCCTGTAGAAAAGTGCATGTTCGGGCTTTGCCCATTGGAAGGAAGTACATAAGAAGGATTCTGATAGAAATGATAGGACTCTAAAACCTAGGTGATGGTGCAAACATCTTAATTTTGACTTTGTAAGGCTTTTATTATGATGAATGGATGTAATATTGAACTGCTAATGTACAGTCTATCCATATATGAAATATTTTGTGGCACTATGATCTAATAAACCACCTTCTTCTATTTGAGATGGAATTTGAAATTAATTCAAACTGAAATTTAAAAGGTTTAGTTTCAAAATTTAATTTGAATTGAATTAATTGGACTTGTGATTGAAGGTGTATAAGTTAAAAAAATCAAATGGAAATTTAGGTTGAATTGAAATGATTGAAATTGAAGGGGGTTCAATTGAATGGATATTGGTCCAAAGTGATTGAAATAACTTGGGATTGTAATTAAAGTTAAATATGTTTAAAATCAAATGGAATTTGATTTAAATTTGGAAAGAAATTGAGAATGGAGATTGGAAATTGAACAGTTCTGACTTTGGATTATTTTCAATATAAATTATTTTAATATAAACTTATTTTTCCAAGCTATTTAATACATATAACCTTTCTTTTTAAAGTCAAGTTATTTTGTACTTGTTTAACAATTATTTCAGAACTATTAACAATTTTTCAACTATTTTATAAACTAATTACTATTTTTCCACTATTTTACAAATTAATTACTATTTTATAGTTATTTTGCAATTATCTAAATGACTATAATTATTTAACTATTTTTCAACTATTTTACAGCTATTTTGCAAACTAATAATTATTTTCCTAGTACTTATCTACTTTTAAAATTTTCAAGCTATTTTTTTTAGTATAAACTGGTCGGAGTTCAAACTGTTATTGGTTAAATACCCAATTGAGATAAGAATTGAAGGAATAATCCGAATGGGAATTAAAGCAAATGTGAGTAAGTGGATAGAATTTAAAGGAACTGTGAATGAAAAGAGGTATTGATTTGGCTAATAATCAATGAAGTTAAATACGTAGGATGTACGTATATTATTCTATTCGTATAGTGATTTGATCCAGATTCGAGCGCAGAATTTCGAGATGGTTATATCAATCCGAGTTGGGATTTTTTTCACTCGATTTTCGACGATGAGCCTGGATATGGATTGTTGATGGGTTCTGGATGTTCTCTATCATAGTTATGGCTATGCAAGGAGAATGACAGTTTCTAATCAAGAAACCAGATCTATGTCCGCACTAGGAAGTCGGGTGAACGATACTAGTTCGGAAGTGAAATGGTGTGATCGAGTGAGTGAAAGATTGGAATAGCGTACGGATGATATGTGTACATCATACGGATTTATATTGAAAGGAGTAATCAAATTTGAATATTTGATTTTGAATAAACAAAGTTATATATCTTTGTTAAATAAGATGAAACTCCCCTTGTTGAATCTATAGCCAGAAGGGTATGTTTTTTTGAAAGTATTTGAAGTATAAAGGGATTTTATACAAGTTTGAAATGATCCAAAGTTTTAAAAATTATATATATCTGTATATATATATAAAGGATCTTATGAGGATTTTGGAAAAAAGTTTTTGGGAACCTTTGAATTTGGAAAGGCTTTTGATTTTTGGGTAAAATCAATATTGGAATTTGGAAAGACTAATTTGAGAATTATCGATTTTGAGATAACCGATTTTGTGTAAAGGAGCTTTGTATGAGATCATACTAGGTTTATGATTTTGAAAGATACTATATGTGTATAGTATAAAGTGTTTTGATGATGGCTTTGGGGAAAAAGGCGCTCCCTTGAAATGAACTTCTCAGGAATGCCACCAGGTGGTGCTGCCTTGAACCCCAAAGGGGGATTCTAAAGTTGATCCTGTGAGGAGTGCGGACAAAACTAGTTCCTGAGGATTATTAGGTCGCGAAAGTCGAGGGCGCTGATGCCTACAGAGGCATTTGGGTTATGCTATGACGACAGTGTAACTCGATGTCACTGCGATCTACTGTAGGGACCATAGCAAAAATCGTATGGAGGATGAGTGCCAACAGTCTACACTTGATTTTGTCGGGAAGGCAACGCAACATCGGTAGACTGCGATCTACGGTCGAGTGAAGTGGAGAAGTTTCATTCCTTTGGCAGTCAAATTCGAGGGCGCTGATACCTACAGTTACATGGGTTTTTGCTGTGATAGCTACGTAACCTCAGTTGTAGTTGCGATCTATAGCGGGTTCCATGGTGTAATCGAGGGGCGCGGAGGCCTACAGTTATCTATGGATTTTGTCGGGATGGCAACGTAACCATCGGGTTAACTGTGACCATGGATGGGAGTGATGATTTCCAAAGCATTCTCACCAAAGATATATCCTCTATTTTCAAAAAATGTTTTCTATATTTTTAGTAAAATTATTTTCACAAGTATTTTCACTGGATGTTGGAAACGAGTCGGCCAAGCACTTGTAGATTTTCAGTCGTACGCCTGATCAACGTATGACCGAATTTCTGTGAGAACGAGGATGGACTTGTCGAACATCGAGTTATAAAAGTATTTTTATAAAAACTATTTATAAATATTATATAGATTTTTAAAGTAGTTTAAAAATAATCAAAGAAAATTTATCTGGTTTTAAGCATTTAATAAATCTGGTTTTGTTCATTTTCGAGGACGAAAAGATTCAAAGGGGGGAGGAATGTGATGACCCTGGATTTTGGCCCTATTTATTTTAATAAATATTTAATCTGATTAAATTAAATGTGAATTGATCATTTTAAAATGAATAAATCTTTTAGAAATAATTGCCATTTGTTTATATAAATTTGTATTTTGGAAAGGAAATTGGATTTCTGGAAGTTTAAAATAAAATCTCTTAATAATATTTACAATAAAATCTTTCTTATAAAATTGAATTAAAATGCTTTACATTGTTAACATTTGATAAATAAATACATATGAACGATAATGTTTAAATTAAAATCTAATTCTATCAATATAAAATATAAGTCAAACCTATGAATCTAATTTAATTGTTGATAGTTGAAATACAAATATAAATAAATAAGTAAACTTATGTATATAATTTAAATATTGATAGTAAAGTACAAATAGAAATAAATATAAATATAAAATAAAAATAAAAATAAAAGAAACAAGGATTAAATAATTTTTTAAAACATACAACATAAACTGAAGATTTAAAGCACAAATGTATAAAATAAAATAAGCACAAAGTATAAAATGAAACAAGACCAAAGAAAAGTAAACCAGACAAACATTATTCAAACTAGAAGTTAATAAATACAAACATTCGTTGTACATTTGGAAGCTAGTAGTTGATAAAACAAATTTTCTTACTCAAGCCATATGTCTATTTACAAAGTGTACTCTTATATACAAATATCTATGTTCATAAAACAAAAAGATAAAAACATAATATCTTCATTTGCAAGCCAAGTGTTTGCCTGCAAAGTGTATATTTACTTACAAAATATTTATGTACAGCTAAACATAATTATAGTATGTAAACACAATAGGAAACCTTAGCATTAAATTGCTATCATCTCAGCCCAAATTTAGTCATTTCAAAGGTTTTACAAATCTTTATATTTCAGTAATAAAATCTGGTCAAGATAAACAAAGGTAAGAAAGCAACTTAACCAGTTATAACCTCCCATAAGTACCTGTTCTCTTCTATATATGTGACCATCTTTTTTTTAGTTCGTTCATCAAACATAAGAAAGCAACCATCTTCATTTTTTTCTTTCAAAGTTTAAACTCAAGTTCAAACAAAAACAAACAAGAACAGAAAGTATTCAAGGGCAGATTCAACTGCAGTTTTCTCAAACATTATGTTCAAAGATTTTCAGGTGAGTAATCGTATCATCTTAGGAATTTAAATCTCCATAATTGGTTCATGAAAATCTTATGTTTGTTGTATATTGTAAAACAAAGTTGTTCTGTGATGTTTGCTGATTTCTGGAACCTATGCTATACGATGTTCTTCAGTATTTTCAAGTCTCTGAGTCAAGAGAAGTAGAGAAAGATTTATACTCTTCATATAAAAACATTTAAAACTTAGGATTTGAACTAAATAAGTGGTTTAAAACTTAAACCCATAATCTGGAAATTTTCTAAAGGTGGACAGTGAATATAAATACTGTAAATTCAAAATTTACAGTAAAAAGCAAATCAATGTGAAAAATTCGAATATCTTAAATTGTTGATTTGATTTCATTTCTTGAATAAACATACGAAGGTATGATTTTTAAAACCAAAATGAAGATTTTTAGTTTAGTGATTCACGAGCAGTATGTTTTTGAACAAAAATTGTATTCTTACCTACTTCTAGTGATCGAATCATTAATAAATATTGAAATTGGTTTTGAAGCATGTTTGAATATCTATGATGTTGGAAAAATTGTTGAATAATTTATCAAATACGAGAATTGGTCGAACGAGATGGATTTAGGGTTGGGTTTTAAGTTTCTGGTCGTGACAGAATCGTGCGTGTTTGTCTTCTATGTATGATCGAGTGTCACGAAGTTCATGGAAGTGGAAGAGGAATGTGCTGTCGTAGTGTGGCCGAAGCTTGAGGGATTCCGGTGGTCTGTACGGCGATGACGAGGCGTGCTGCTGAGGGAATGTTGGTTACAGTTTTTAGAGCAAATGCCTAAATTTCGATTCGAAGAGTTTGAAGGCGATTCGTGTTGGGTATTCGAGTTTGTGGGTGATTTGTGGTTTGCCTGAAGTGTCGGAGTTCACCAGAATTGGGTGGCGCCTCCGTGCATGTGTACGGCGGTGAGTGTGTCAGCATTTGTGAAGAGGAGACGGTCTCGTGTCGCTACTCGAGGAATAGAGTCGATTACTTAGGGTTATACTCGAGTTCAAATGAATAGCCTGATGCGTGAATTTATATCTTAGGTAAAACTTAAAATTCAGGGAAAAAAAAGAGGAGAAGAAGAGTTACGAGTGGGAGAGAGGCGACTCGGGAAAAACTGGTGGGAACTCGAAGTACTACTCGAGTTAATACAAGGGGAATCTCGGGTTTTTCTTCAAACTGCGGTATAAAAAAAAAAGAAAAAAAATGAAATTAAGTAAATTTGGTTTCTACAAAATTTAAGCATTGTAAACTTAAGAAGTGTTTGGCAAGTTAAGTTAAAACCTTAATACAAGTTAAATTATTTTAGTTCAGTATAAAGTTAATTAACAATTAAGTTTGTGGTTAGTAATAAATTTATTTCCAAAGTTTAAAGGAGCTTTCTTTAAAATGTAAATAATTAATGTTTATTAAATTGAATAATTAATATTAATGAATTATTTTAGAAAGTAATTAAGAATAATTAAATTATAATTGTAATTAGAGTTGGATTAATTAATGATTAATTGATAGATAAATTTGTAATTAACTACTTAAGGTTAATTAACGAATGATTAGCAGTTAAGTAATTAAGTAATTTAATTAACTAATGATCAATTAACTGGTAACTAAGGAATACTTAATTGGTAATTAAGCTATGTTAATCAAAAATTAAGGTTTATTAATTAATGGTTAAAGAATAAATAATCTGCAATTAAGATTTAATAATTGGGTTTAGGGTAATTAAGGGATGGATTACCCGATTGGAATTAATTTGTTAATTAATTAAAGGAAATCTCTTGATAATTAATTAAATATAAATATTTGATGAGATTTAGTGAAGCAATTCATAATCACAAGATGTAATAAATTAAAAGGAATTATTTAATGGGAAGAAATAAAAGGATAATTACTTAGTAGAAGTAATTAAGGTAATTAATCAAAAGGGATTAATAATTAAGTGAGAGGTTAATTACTTAAGTAAGTAATTACAGAGGAGTAACTACTATTATGAGTAATTGAGGCTGATTAATGAATGCAATTAATTAAGGATAATCATTCATGAAATGTGATTAAGTATAATGATTTAATGGAAGCAATTAGATAATGATGATAATCTTAATGTAATTAAAGGTGAACGATTATGGGATGGTAAATCAATTGAGTTGTAATTAATAAGCAAGACTTAAAGGTAATTGATTTAATTCAATTATGGTTAATTAGATTTATTCGAGATGTCGTGATTGATGATTTTGCTTATGTATGATAAGTGATTGTTTATATGCCCTGAATTGATTGATACCCTGATATGAAATGGTTCGTGATATGATGTGTTTGGGCGGGCAATAATAATGTGGTTATTTATCAATAATGAATTGCTGAGTAAAGGTGACATCTTTTATTTTAAGTTGTAGTGCATTTCACTTGAATAATTTGTGTTATGATGAACTGAATTCGAAGAGACTGGAGTCGGGTATTAGTTAATACCCGAAACCACTTCGATTCTTTATAAATTGGTTCGTGAAATCAATAGGGTGTAATGGAATGATTTAGGTGAATCGGACCATATGAGCTAAGTTATGGCACCTGGAGATTGATGTGTGAAACGACCTGTGAAGTTTAAAATTGATATAAGTACCCCGGGTTTATATGGGTTGTATACTTTTGTATTCCATATTAGATGGGTTTACTCACGCTGGTTTCCAGCTTGACCCGGGTGTTACTTTGATGTAATGCTCAGGTCAAAGACCGAGTATTACAGATTTTCAGGTAAGGACGTTCTGGAGCTCAAGGGGCAAGCTGGGTGGCAGGAACGTGTAGAGTATTTCTGATGTATTATATTATTGTAAATCTGAGACATGTTGATTTGTATATGTCTAGTGTCTGTATTTGTGTAACACTGATGTATTAAAATAAATCGACAGATATAATATTCTTTGTAAACAGTTATTATTTATTTATCATATTTTATCCGCTGCGAATGTGAGATGTTGGAGTTTTCTGTTTTACTATTTCTTATATCTCTTTCTTCTTTCTTCCTAACTATCTGGGATTTTCGGGTTCAAAAATTCTGGGTCGTTACAACCAAACATTTCTATTTCTTTGAAAGGGAAAACATTTCATAACCTTTCAACTTGAAAACCAATTTTCAAAACAATCCATTAAATTGAAGTGACCAAATATTACCGCTAAACACCTTATAGCAAATTGTGAAATAAATCACAAGGTGTTAGCCTACAATTATTTTCTATCTTGCCCATGCATATGGATAATAAATTGCTCATAAACTGGTCGAGCACAGTCAACAATCAATAATAATAATCAGTGCTCATAAACTGGTCGAGCAAAGTCAATAATCAATAAATTATAATCAGTGCTCATAAACTGGTCGAGCCTAATTCAAACAATCAATCAATGAAATAAACGCAATAATAAATGGTAATTCAATGCTTCATTCTATAACACATTTTATTTTATCTTGAGTTAAAACAATTTGATATTTATTCTGGAGCATTTGGGCTTTCCCTTCGACATGTTTCGTCCCTCGCCCAAGTCTCCTTGGATCTCACAAACGAAACACATGTACTAGTCGTTTCAGCATACCCCATTAAGTATTTAACTTCAAAATTTTAAATTACTTAATTGACCATCCAAACATAATATTGAGCAAGGAAATCAAACCATTGTTCTGGGAAACAAAGTAAACAAGCATTTAACAAGGGTTTTCAAACAACTTAACACTTAAAGTTCTTTCAATATAGCAATGGTTTTAATGAACATAAAATAAGAAAAAACTTACTTTGAATTCCACTCCGTCAAACTTTAAGGCAAGGAACTTAAGATCTAACACACACTTTCCACCATACTTCGGAACCAAATGAATATAAGCTCGAATTCCTCCTTCTTAGTGCTTGGCCAAGGCTTGAGATGGAAGTTGGCCGAAAGTATAAAGAAGAAGTGATGGAGCTTTGAACTTGAATTCTCAAAATTAGACCCGAAAAGTAGGTCATATTCTCTCTTGTTTTTGACTCTTTTACTCTCAAAATTTGAAAAACTTGTTAACATAAAAGTTGTTGAAAATTATTTTCTATTGAATTAAAAAAAGAATCACTTGATTTTGGTTAATTTTGAGGAAGATATGGTCGAAAGAAAAAGAGCTATTCTTGGATTCACAAAAATAAAGCCCGAAAATGCACTTCAAAGAATTGAGTTTTAGGTATTGCAAACCTAAAAATGATAAAAGTAATCAACACAAAAGTTGTAGCCACTAAAATTTTATATGGTTTTAAAAAAATAATTCCTTAATTTGGATCTGTCATGATTAAGTTATGATCAAAACAAATTGGCTTATTCTCTGGCTTAAAAACTGGGCCAGAAAATGAACTGGAAATAAATGTATTTTTGACATAGTTATCTTTAGAATTTAACAAAGTGGTCAACATGGAAGTTGTAGCCACTGGAAAAATACATGATTTAAAAAAGAATTTTGTATTTTAATTCGGTTTTGAAGAAGTTATGGCCGAGAGAAGAAGAGGTAAAATATGAAGAAAAGAGGAGTTTGATTTGAAAAGAATAGACATTAATTTCTTTTGAATATTTTGTAAATATTTTGACATTATTTCTTTCTAATTTTTTTATATGGCATGGAAGCCATTAAACAGAAGAGGAAGAAGATGAAGAAGTTTGAGAAAAGAAGAAGAAGAAAATGTGAATGAAAGTAAAGAAGGAGGTGGATATTTATAGAAAAAGAAAGAAAGTGTTAATTTACCAAAATAACCTCTTACCAAATTACCAAACTAACCTTACTTCAACTTAAAGCAATCTTCACTTTTTCAATACTTAACATCACCCTTTCACTTCTCACTTTATGTCTTAGTCACTTAAAAATTAAGTAAAGAATATCATAATTATGTTGGCTTTGATTTGATGTGATTTGATGTTTACTTTTCTTACTTTTGTTAATTCTTACTTACTTTTACTAATGACTTCTTGAAGTTTTCTAATCTTATTTAGTAAAAGTAAACATGTTTAATGAATTAATTAATACTTACACTATTTGAATATATGTTTCTATATAAGAAAATAAAGGTGCGACGACGTTGCGACAACTTTTAATCGACAAAACGTCGTTTTTCCGACAAAATGTTTATGATCACATTTTAACGTTTTAGTTAAACTATTTATTTATGTAAACCAAATTTAAAAATAAATTTGTATAATGCTATTTAAAAATATAAACACTCATAAATTAATTAAGATAATTTATTTAACCATTGAAACATACTTTTCTGAAATCAGCATTTTGTCACTTTTGTCGATATAGACAAATGTTACTATTTTTATATTTTTTTCTACTTCCAAATCCTATCTAATATTATTTAAATCATAAAAACTTTTATACTTTATATTTAAAATCACTCTAAATAATATATTTTAAAGCGGTCAAATTCTGGGTCGTTACATACGTGCTGTAAACATTTTTTTCAAATTTTGAAATGAAGTGTCAATTCATTGCAACTCTTCATGAAGGGACATATTTGATTATACACTATATATAAGGGGTTTCAAACAAATTTATTAGTAGTTACTATCTTATTTTCTTCCCTCCTCTTACTCTCTTGAAAACTACGTTGAAATTATATTCTTTTCTCTTCAAAATCAAATAGAATCAATTCAAACTTCTTTATATTGATTCATTATTGCTTTTCTACTATTTTGAAGTCATCTTTCTCTCAAATCAAAGATCAAAATGTTGTCCAAGAGGCTATAGGATCCATTGTTTCCAAAGTTTAAGAAATTATCTTTGGAAAAAACATTAAACTCTATTTGTATTTGCTTCGGTGTGATTGTAGCCCATTCAAATCAATTGAGTGTGCTTGGTAGTCTGGAAATCCAAGTGGGTGTTCTGCTCGTCCAAATCAATAGGTGTACCCTGAGGCTAGAAAATCAAAAGTCTATATCTCGTAGCCTTAGAATCGATATTGTAATTGGGTTTTCCTTTTGCCCATTTAAAGATTGGCATTTGAAAAGAAATTTATACGAGACTAAATGTAGGAGAAATCTAAACCAGTATCAAATCGCAAGTATCATCTCTCTAATTTTGTACTATAATTTATTGATTTTAATTTTATTTGTAATTGCATTCGTGATTGATTGTTGATATATTTCTTTATTTAAAATCTATGATTTAATATTAAATTTGAAAGAAATTTAAAATAATATACAAAAGTTAGAAAACACTATTCACCCTCCTCTATTGTTTAATTAGTCTTAAGCTCCATAATTCTGCAACCCACATTTGGTATCGGCGCATTAGGTTTTCAGAAAACTCGTAAATTGATTTTTAGAAAAAAAATTAACAGCAAACAACACTATTAGTACACTCGTTAATACTTTTATCGAAGGATGATCTACTGGTGGACCCCTACTTTTTAATGGCAGTAATTACACTTATTGGTCATGTAGAATATAAAATATTTACAGTATAATAGCTAGATATTTGGAATGTTACATAAAATAAGTATGCTTAACCCCAGACAAACTTTGCACAATGGACTGCTGACCAAAAGACACTAGCATAGAATAATTCTAAATTCATGAATATTTTGTTTTGTTCAATAGGAAAAAATGAATTTAATAGAGTCTCTATTTATAAGTATGCATATGAAATTTTGAGAATGCTGCAATTTACACATGAGGGAACTAGTAAAGTTAACCGAAATTTCCATGCTTAATAATCAGTTTCAATTGTTTAAAATGAATCCAAATGGGTCAATTGCTGATGTGTACTGTAGATTTCAAGATATAGTGCATTCACTAGTAGCATCGGGTAAAAACTTTTCTAAAGAGGAACAAGTTAGAAAAATCCTTAATTCACTATCTTCGGAATGGGATCAAAAGGCACTAGCAATAGAAGAGGCTAATTATATTAGTACACTGAAAATTAAAGAGTTGATAGGCAATTTAATGTCCTATGAAGCACAACTGTAGAGTAGAAGAGAAAGCAAGGCAACAGAAAAGAAATCCATCGCTTCCAATGTAATAACTGACGATTAGGAATCGGATGATGACAATAACGAGGAAATTACTTTCATGATCTGAAATTTCAAAAAGTTCCTAAAGTATAGAAAGATGAAAATCTTTTGGA
Organism: Allium cepa; assembly: GCA_030765085.1. Lineage (NCBI taxonomy): Eukaryota > Viridiplantae > Streptophyta > Magnoliopsida > Asparagales > Amaryllidaceae > Allium > Allium cepa. The sequence goes on from CM060932.1 coordinate 26,885,389, forward strand.
AACCTGAAAAACAAAACTCCTAGAACTACAGCTGCAACCAGAAGCTTCAACTAGGATAAACCCAACCATTTTCAAAGAGACTTCCCACATCATTATAAATTAAAGATCTCATCAGTTACTAATTCATCCAAAAAATAAAAAGAGATTACATAGCAACATTAAATGATTCAAATACTTTCTCAAGCGACAATGAACCAGATTCTGAGAATGTGGATATGTTTTCCACAGCAATAACAAACTAGTCGGAACTGATCGACAAAAAATGAAAAAAATACCTTTTATTTAATAATTTTTATTTCATTTTCGGTTGATTTTGAATTTTATGAATAACCTATAGAATAATAATAATAATATTATTGGTTGAATATAAGTATATATGTAGGAATATTTTATAAAGTTTTATATTTGAAAATTACGACATATATGTCGACATACATGAAGCATATATGTTGACATACATGCCAAAATATTGAAAATTGAAATTTCGTTCAAATTTCAAAGAGAATAATCAGCTCGGCTCCATTGTACATTGGGAGACGATTTTCCCTAACTCACAACACCCATTTGTTTGTTTAAACAAGTGGGAAGGGAAAATAACATCTTAAGAAAAGCATCGTCGATGTGCCTTTGAGCGATCTCTAATGATTTGATTTTACCACCGCTGCTCCACTTCACCAAAAATCTAGAAATATGTACACCAATAATCTTAGTATGTACTAACCTCCACTGTTTCTTTAACAGATGGATTCAGTGAAATAAATGTGAACCTATTTTCGTAGAACATCGCATCGTGGACAAATACTTTGGAAAGATCATTCGCAAGCTTGTGGAAATTCATCGTCATATACATCTTTTTAAGCCTATCTAGCTTTTTCCTTATAATATCTGGCTTTGTATTTCTTAATATTGCATGCTTTTAGTTTAAGTTCATGTATTTTTTCTTTTAAATCTATGTACCTTTCAATTTTAAGTAACGAAATAGATTTCTTACTCTCTTATATTGTTTATTAGTCCCTGGAAGTTATAAATATATAATGGTATAAGATTAAAAAAAACTTTAACAAACACATTAGTTTTTGAAATTTCAGGTAGTATGTCGACATCCATACAATAGATATGTCAACATATAATAGCCAGTTGGCAAATTTTTTAAATTTCAATATTAAAACAACTACCACCTATTCAATCATTCCGAACGACTTTTTACAGTAATATAAGCCTATTTCTTTCAAAAAACTTACTCATCATTTTATTCTATACTCTATTTTCATTCTCAGCCATTTTTTTACAATTTTACACACCATAAATTATGTGAAAACCTTGAACAAACTCCTCGATCTTTCAACCATATTCTCTCTTTTATCTTAAGAAATCAAAGGCATTTAGAGTTAAGTCAAATGCAAATGATCAAGTAACAAGAAAAGCGTTTTGATGCCCTTCGGTGGATGATATCTTCATTAATCAAAGATGACCATCCAACAACCCAGAATGCACTATTAATAAGGATAATGAAGATTGGGATGCCATCAAAGCATATCAAATCTTTAGGTCCGACGGTTGGATTGAAGTTCCATGAAACTTCAAGTTATTAGGTTTGGATTTGATATGTGTGCATGTGTTATTCTTATATTATTGGGATTTGATTTGATTTAGTTCAATGTGTACATTGGAATTCTATTTGTTTTACCTGGTTTGGATTGTTTAGAATTGACATTTGAATTTGTGTGTGTTTTGAATGTTTGATTGATTAAATGATATGTATAAGATTGATTTAAAAATAAAAATAGGCTGTGTTAAATTATTACATCATACGTTATGTCTAATATACCTAATCATTTTGGTACTTAGTTATTGATTTTGACTCTATAGTTTCTAAGTCTTCGATTTATGGGAAGTCTTATTAGTTTTTACCCATTTTTTCAAAGAGGGAGAAAAAAATATATATGCAAATGCATATATTCAGGGGAAGTTATCTAACTCAAGGGGAGTTATATCATGTTATATATACATAAATAATTAATGGTTTTCATCATCAAAAAGGTGGAGATTGTTACAGGTGTTGAATCGAAGACTGTACAGTTTAAAGACTCAAAAAATGGACAAAAAGACTCACGAGTATAAACACCAAGATATAGATATATCAAGATCATAATATAGTGTATAGAGCCTTAGAATTTTGTAATAATCCCTAGTAGCGACCTTTGATCTCTTTCTCCTATTTTCTTATCTTTATATTTTCAAACAAAATAAATTTTCAAATTATATTTAAAAATATTTTATCAAAATTTTTTAAAGATCAAAATGTTTATAAATTATGTTATAATGTTCTATGAAGTATCAAATTATTTTATGAAGTATATGGTTTTCAAAACATTTGTAAGAGAGATAAGTTTTTAAATTTTTCATGTATATGTTGACAAACATGAAACGGATGCGTCGACATACATGCCGCAAAATAGTTTTTCAAATTTTTAAATGAAGTGACTATTTATCGCAACTCTTCACGAACGGACACAACTGTTTATACACTATATATAGGAGGTTTCAAACGTATTTTTTAACAGTTATTATCTTATTTCATTCCCTCCTCTTAGTCTCTTGAAAACTCCACTGAAATTATACTCAATAGAGATGGCCAAATGAATAACAAGTTTTGTTTAACCAAAAGAGGAATATTTTGGCAATGATATGCCAAAGAGATGATTTCAAAACTGGATATGCCCAACCGAACGCAGTTGTAAGGCCTCGATTAAGCATCAATCCCTATCTTCACTAAACAATAACTTTGGCATCAATCTCTAAACGCCCGTTATCGATCAGGCCTGTCTTTGGGTTCGATCACTGCAGTCATCGACCATCCTCACTTATCCTTGGCTAGGCGTGTCTTGCCAGGTTACAAGTGTGGTCATCCTTGCAAAAGATTTTATTATACATCGGTTCCTGTCTTTGGGTCTTGGCGTCCTAGATGCCTATCTCAGGCATCAGCCCTTGACCTTACTTGTCTTTAAGTATTAGTAAAAGATCAAATGTATAAGGCAAATCATTCAATCGGTCCCATTATAATTATACTCCTCTAATCCAATCATGGATCAAATGAGTCTAGTGATACCTATCTTCGGGTACATGCTTGCACTACTAATCAATAGACAGAGATAAATCATTAGGGTTTAAAGAGAATAACATTTTGAACCTACAGCAAGTTCACCCTAAAAGAAAATGAAACTTTAGCACCATTACCAAAAGTAGAGGATGCCCAACTTCTTAACTTTCCTTTGAGATTCTTCAACTTGACCTGCAAAACAAACAAAGGGTTTCCATATACTTGGTTTTTCCAACTAGCAAAGATAATATTAAAACTCAGGATGATCGGTCCAATTATTATAAAATGAAAAAGTGGGATGGCTTCTTGTTCCATCCTTACCCAATGCAGAATAAGAGGAGAATGGTCGGATTATGAAGGATGGGGAATGTAGGTAATAAGATTAGGCTAAAGAGATAGGGAAGAGAGGTTCTGATAATCGTTGTCAAGTCTACAAAGAGTTCAAACATCGGTTCTACTACTATTGTTCCAAGTAAATAGCATCCAGTAGAAGAAATAAGAATTAGATTAGAAGCAAATATTGCATTATTCAATGGTCTAGTATGTTGCATTAAAAGAGGAATACAACCACTTTTATCACGAGAGAACTGCATACAGTTCCAAACTCCTAGGCAGGTCCAAGGAGCATTTGAAGGTTGTAAGTAAGGAAGAAAATCAAGCAAAATTTGTTTATGATCACTATTGTTCTCAACATATATATAAGGAAAAAAGAACGATTTGAGTGGATATAGATAATTTTTGAGTGAATAAATTGCCTATGAACAACCATGGAAACAAGAGAGAAGAGAAGGGCGTTCCACAAAATAAGTAATCTTCCAAATGAGGATTGAGACAATTTATGGAGGATATTCCAGTCAGAGTTAATTATGGAGGTAGCATTATAATTGGTATGATGATTTAACTTGGTTTAAGCAAAAATCATCAATTGAATATTGTGAGACAAGATAAGATTCTTAACTTTAAGTTGCTTGATAATGGAATTAGCACCCTAGATATTCCAATATTCTATTTTTCTATCATTAAAACAATTGTGAGGATGTGGACCTGGTTCAAACACTGGACAAAGGTAGCATATCATTTGCAGGAAGCGCAATAGATGTTTTTTCAATGGAGAATTCATTCCCATTGTGAAGATCAGCTAGAGGAGAACGCCGAGTGAAAAGTTTCTTAGGCCCACCCCTCTTTTTCTTAGATGAACGTGGTTGTAGGAACAGAGGAAGTAGAAATGGAAGGATAAATATCTTCAGGAAATTTGAGAGATAGATAAGAGCTTTTTAGAAGAGGAGAATCATGCAAAGATTCAAAAGAAATTTAGAATTAGAAGATACAACCGGTTATGATAAAATTAGATAAAGGGTCAAGGATGGAGAGGGAAATTAATAAGGAAATTAGAAGGATGATTGGAGGAAATGTGCGCAGCATTATGCATGTCGGTGCACAACAAGGAGTTCCGAATAGAAGAGTCATTAGAATTAGGAAGAGTGACAATGTTAGAACTAGTGGAGAGAACAATATAACTAGAATTATGAGAAGATGGAGAAATCAGATCAAAGCCAGAGTTATCATCATCCAAATCATCTAATAATGCAAAGGAATTTGGAGAGAGGATGGTAGAGGAATACTTTTGAACAGATATGTGGTTTTCAAAAACAGATTTAGCATCAGAAGAGCTTGGTGCACCAAGCACACTTTAGTTAACCATTTCTTTGCCTTTTGATACATTAAAATCTTCACTGTTCGAGTTCGGTGCACCATTCTCGCATGAGGAATCCAAATTTTTTGCTAGAGAGAGCTTAATTTTTACAATATCAAAAGATTTATTTACATCAAATTCCATGTTACTGTCAGCACAAACATTTCCATTATTCTGGAAAGGTGGATCAGGGTTTAAATCACATCTATTGATTGGTAATACCAATCCCTTCTCAATATTTAATATTTTTCCCTGAAACCACTTTAGCTTTCCTCCAAAAAAAATTAATAGGGTTTCAGTAGTCTCTTAATTTCAGTAAATTTAGTATTTTCACCATTAACATGAGTAGAAACATCCACATCACTTCCACTGTTAAATTTTCCTTTACCTTGAGCATTGTCAATTTGATTATCATTCACATCATTTTGAAATGATAAACTCACATTGAAGGGTAGAATGCCAAAAAAACTTACAATGAGTACATATAGAAGGCCTCCAACAGTATTCAACTAAGACATTGTGACAAGAATCATCGCCACCTGAAATAAAATCAAGGAGTTCATTGTTAGGGGTTACTTATATTATACACTTAGCATATTCAAATCTTTTCATTTTTTCAGTATTCTCATCATAACACACAAGCTTACCTAAATGGCAAGAAATCCAATTAATGCCAAGGAGTATCCATGTCAATAAGGGAATTCTGGAAAATGAACCCAAACTAGCACACTTTTGAGCGATGATCGAGCAGAGCCAAAACTTAGCTTCCAAGACAAGACAATGAACATTTGACCCATAATAAACATAGGATGATTTTTAGGACATTCATCTTGTATTCCAAGATGAGAGTTCATGTCATTAAGGGAATTCTATAAAGATGAACCATAACTGGCACACTTTTGATCGATGATTGAGCAGAGCCAAAACTTGGATTGCAAGATGAGACAATGAACATTTGACCCTTAATAAACATAGGATCTTTTAAGGAATTCAGGTTATCCTCTTGGCATGAAAATTTAATGTAATAGTTATGTTTATTAGGTAGAATCTTATATGTTCCTATAAGTTTCCATGCCTTATCCAAATGAGCTTTAATAGCCATATAGTTTACAGTTCCATCAGGAAAAAAAAATCCTACTAAATAATCTGACCATGACTTGATACCTTCACTCATGTAATGATTTTTGAATTATATATATATATATATATGTATGTATGTATGTATTTACAAAAAAAATATTATTTTGAATTTGAAAATACTAGATTTTCATTTTTTAGCTCTAGACTAAATCTCAATTTTTAGTTTTTAATCTAATAATTGAATTTGAAAATCTTAAATTCTTTATATTAAATTTATAATTATTTTATAAACAATATATATATATATTTATCGATAGAACATGTGCATTTCGAGGGGCTAACATTTCTATTGCGGTGTAAATCCTAGAATCTATAATTGAGCATGTCAAACCATGTACACCTTTCATGCTACACTTGCACATACATAGCTATATGTATACGACATACATATTATATTATATAATACAAATTTAAAATAAATAATACTTTATTTAAAAATTAAATAAAACATTGATTTTATTCAAAACAAATTTAGATAAGATCAAAATAAATTTAGACTTCATAGGCCCAATAAAGATCCAATAATGGAGTTTTTTATTTTGAAATTTACACATTTGCCTCGCTGCGTGCTAGCCCAGTTTCTATAGGCATCGCTATGGATGAAGTGACGTTGTCATTGCCTTATCTATATCATCATTTATTGCAGCCAAGAGAGGGATTTTTGCTTGAATTCATGGCCTGTTACTCTTTATACCTTCCTTAGTTTGAATTCCATGCCCTCTCGAGTGAAACACAGGGTGGAAGTCGAAGCTAACATCGATGCAACCACAAGTTCACCTTTGTTCAATCATTCCTTAGTGTTAACTTTGGTTTTCTCTTGCCACGCCTTTTATTTTCTCAGTTTATCTTGATGAAGGCATCGAGTTATAACGTACACTAAGTATGCAAAAATCCTTATTGAGTCGTGGTAGGTCATGAATAAAGAAGTAAGTTTTGATGGGACAGTTTTTGGGAACAGTCACATCGAACGCACTTTGACATGCAACTGCTCTTCCCATATAGCATTCCATGTCATTTCATAAACCTTTGTTCCGGAAAAGAAGGCTCCATGTCACTTTGGACAGTGGTTCCACTATCGTTCACTTTGTGATAATAAGCAAGATCTGACACACAATCTACCGTGTAATGGAGCTCGTTTGCGAGCACAAGCGGGCTTTTCTGCACAGAGTGTTTTATACATTTTTCTCTAGATATAGGACGAATATTGCACAGGTTGACACTTCACACCATCTTAGTTGACATTTAGAATTCGATTGGTCAACACACATCGACGGTCCTTGGATTTTGTACACCGTCCATTCGGGCATTTATAAAAATAAAATTTCAAAATAAAACAAACCTAACCATGTTCATTGTTAACCTTTCCAGTATAGAATGACTTGTCAATCACCACATTTCAAAGTAACTTCTAAACCTTCAAATCCTTTGGAAGTTGGCACTTCTAATTCTCAAGCTTCTACGTCTATCCATCCAGAGCCAGACGTTCAATTACGACCGAACCTCTAAGATAATTAGTTCCAATTACACCTCTGCTTCACTGAATGAACAACCTAGATTGAGGGTTTTGAATGACATATTGGATCAAACGCCATCTTTATTGATTGGAGATCAACTTTGGATGATCTGCTACCGCCATAAAATTCTAGAAAATGATGTACTTCTTCCAACGATTGATCAGTGGGCTCACACTCATCCTTAGGGTTCACTGGTTGCAATAGGTACATGTGCATGGGTGGTGTCATTCCTTCTTTCAACATAGGTCTATAAACGGATACTTTTAGATACAGACATTGCCTTGTCTGCATCCGCATTCGAAATCATTTTTGGATATCAAATATTTGCATCCACGAATACGGACGAATATCAAATAATTATCCTATCCTCTAATGATCGATAAATCGAGAAATATAAATGAAAATTTTGGTTTAGCATTTTTTTCAATCCCATCAATTATAGAAGTGTAAAAAATAAATAAACGGAATGATAATAAATAGTTTTGAGCAATTAAATGCACTAAATTCGTATAATACAAATTATGAGCTTAATAAAAAGATAATTTCTTGTCAAGCGTTGTACTAAAATACACAAAATATTGCTAATAATCTTAAAAAAAACTCAATAGATAATTCCGAATGAGGATATATTCGTATCTACATTTTTCAAATATCAGATATTTATCCGCTTTTCGAATATGGATGCAGAAGGATTTTGGATATTTTAGGTATCCATTAACGGACCTATTTCAACGAGTTTCTTAGATTCATTTTACATGAAATTGGGCTGGTTCCATTTCAAGAGCACCCTAATGGATATACCCTCCTCAATTCTAAGTACTTCTACTTATGATGCAGCTTCAATGGTCGTCAACCTTTATAGAGTTGTTGCACCTTCTAAACTTCAAGAAGAGGGCCTACTCACCTTCTTTATTGATTATCGAAGCCCGGTACCACTGCAAGGTCATCAAAGCTCTCCGTAACAAATGCTCGATTTTAAGAGCAAGTACTTCTTTGTCTATTGTACCTTCGCATTAACCGACTCTGTGATGTAAGGCTTCTTTGATAACACACTTTTCCTCACTTTGATTCTCTCGGTCGGACCATATAATTTCTTCTTCATTCTCTCCATAGAATTTTTCGAGTGAGATGTCAGCAACGTACACTCTCAGACCTTGGGAACCTTAAAAAGAATTGACATATGACATCGCACCACTACCTATCTCCTCATAAACAAGAGACTTCATTAATATGAACTTTACATCCTAAATGATTTGTCGTTCTTCTTGAGCTTCCACTTCGGTCACTGCCTCCAATCATGACTCTGAGGACATCAGGTCAAGGTGGTAATAAAGTCCCTGTGGGTGAAGCAAATATTAATGAATGCCAAGATAGAATTATGGAGAAGTACATCATCAAGGAAGAATGCGAAGAGAGGAGGAAGAGGGAAGAAGGATGGAAAGAGTGGAAGAAAGGGAAAAAGAGGAAGAAGAAGGTGAAGGCAAGGAGGAAAATAAAGATGATGATAATGAAGATTTTGATGTGATTGAGTCATGTGGGGAGACCTCCCTCGAGGGCATAAAAGTTCCTACTTCGTCTCGGCGAAAGGGATTAGTTGTTAAATCCTCTCAGCAACATTTTAGTTCAAGTTCAACAGCATCTACTGAAGCGACTCCTTGTGCTAGATCTTTAGAAAACATTTTTGGCTTTTTAAGCTATTTGCACATCCTGATCGATGATATTCTCAAAGAATATCCTTTAGGTTTTAGTTTTCCATTTAGGGATCTCCTAGCCGAGGGAGATGAAACCCTGTCTTTGCAACCCTCCTAACTCATTCCGTAGAGCATACAGAAATATTAGCACTTCAAACACTTCTAAGCTCACGAACACCCATATCTTGTGTTTGCCTTTACTTTGGTCTATTTTTACTGATACATCTCGTTTTTCTTTGTTTCAGGTGCGATGGAAAGAGACCGCTTTCACTATCTTCGCTCAAACATTAGCGAGCATCGAGGAACCACCCTAGAACCTTATCTTCACCGGTCTTCTTTGCATCGAGAAACCGAGGGAGAAAGGCTAAAAGGGAAGGAGAGGGAGTACCTCGAGGAAAAAGATAGGAAGAAACATCGAGCTAACGAGAGAGAACATCGTGATTAAGGAAAAGACACCGTGACTCACATAACCATTAAGATCCTACTAGTATGGACCCGTGCTTCACATACGGGTTGTTTGTATTATTGTATACGTTGATATTTTGTTTGAGTGCAAACATGTAAACGGAAAGCAAGGGCATTTTTGGAATTTCGAAAAGACACCAAGTAAATTAGTTCAACCAATTTTCTTTATTAGTAGTAGAGATAATTGCTCTCATCCCCTTCCCCACTCCTAACAGCTTCCCAGATCCGATGTTCGGTCACTACTGTACCAACCTCACAAAAATACATGACGGTCTCTAATTGTCTTGCTCCACCACCACCACCCCCTTTCAGGTTCATCCATGGTTGACAACCAAAATGAAGTTTCCTTTCCTAGCCTTTACCCGACTAGGGTGAAGTTCAACCACAACATCAAGGATATCCCACACAAGGAGGCCAACCGTAGAGTTGGAAGGGTTATCGAACTTGTCGACCATCTTCATGAATGGAGGAAACTAGATTTTTCCATCTACGACATTAATAGAATTAATTAGACTGACATCCAGTCATTTGAATAAGAGAGAAAAATCCATGATAAGACAACAGCTAACTATAAAACCATGTTGACCGAGCCAAATAAACAAAGAGATAATGCTTGAATATCAATTGAGAACTCTAAAGAAATAATCGAGGAGATGTCTCATGTAGACACTCAGGCCCTTCTAGTTGTGAACAATCGGGTTAAAAAAGCTCATCGAGAAAGCAGTAAGCTTACAGTTTAGGTCGAGGCCAAGAAAAAGGTGCTTTAAGAAAAAGAGTTGGCACTTCAAGCCAAGGAGTTGGCACTTCATTCCAATGATGTGGCACTTCAAACATTCAAAGTTAAAGTTGAGAGATTCAAGGCTAGTGCAAAGGCCGAGATAGTGGTGAAAATAAAAGCTTAGGTTAACCATGTCAGGCCAATAGGCGAACTTAATGAGCTTATAGACCGAACTGCAAAAGAGAAGGAAGATAAGGACTCCACCCTTTATCAATTCCTTGCACATGTTACCGAAGATAAGAACCTGAAGTGGTTGGGATACAGTTATCCTTTCACCTTGGCAGATTTCTGGGAAGAAATCATGCGTCATGCAGCTACGTTAGGCGAAGGCCTAATAGATGGTCAACTAAAAGCCAATTTTCTGGGCGCAAATGACATTATAGCCTTGGAAAAAGGTAACGTGCTCCTAGCTAAATAGAATGTGGTTGCAAGCAAGTCACTCATGGGGGCTCCCGTCAATCCTATGCATGAATCGAGCAAAACCATCAACTCCTCAATCAAAAGTACCTACAATGAAAATTCCAATTTCTACGTGGGCCAACACGGTAGCCATCATTATTATGAATACTGCTTCTACTGCCATGACCACTTAAGAGCCTTACATTCCTCTTCCTATTTCTCAACCCATCCAGCCATTTATTGAAGAAGTTGACATTGCTAAGTCTCCCATCTAAGGAGGTTCTCCAGAAGAAGATATTTCTCCCGTCTTCTTCATATTCGAGAAGCTTCAATTCTTGCTTGAGGTTGTCGCCAACCTTTGTTTCACTGTTTGTGAACTTATAGATCATCAGTCGCTTCTTCCTCTACTACCAACAACTCAGGGCTTGGATCCTTGTGTTATCTCAACTACGTCGACATCCGTCACTTCAAAGCAATCGTCCCAAATCTTTCTTCCGGCTCTTGCCTCGGTCCCAATTCAAAGAAAAAGGGCTTTACAAGGCTTGGAGGATGTCAGCCAATCTTTGGAGGAAGGTGTTACAATTACAGATGAAAAAGACCCAGATGATCACAATAAAATGATTGAGAGGACGAAGGATGACTATGCGAAAATTAAAATCAACCTTGAGCCAAGAACTGAGAAGTTTTCCACGAACTCTGATAAGCCAAGTCTCATTCCCAAGCTTCCTCCCTTAAAGATAAGCCTTCGAAGAGTGTTCTGCACTGGTGGTTCCTCGTTATCCTCCGATCCTACCGCTGACAAGCCAAAAGACCCTTTCAATATGATGACTGAAGAAGAGATTACACCTTCTATGGGGTGTACGCCATAAAAGGGGAAGGCTAAGGACAAGAAGGATTTGAAGAAACACCATAGGAGGATGACCGTAAGGGAAGCAATAAGTGTGGGAAGAAGAAATAGGCTTCCGGTTTAGGTCTTTTGCAAGAGCAACTTCAATGCCTTTTGATGTATTTTGTTCCTTTTCTTATATAAGCCGAGTTTGTGCAGAACCGAACCTTGCTACGCTTGAGCAAAAAGTGACTGTAGACAAGTATTGTTATCTCTACACAACCTTTGTTCGTATATACATTCGTACACTTTTATATTACTTTCTTACATACAACTGCCTGCATATATTATCTAACTACTAGCATATATAATATAGCTATTTGTAATGTGACTTATTATATTATACATGCCTTATTAATATCTCAGTTATTAATTTTGACGATAACAACCTTAATAACAACAATATACATTCATAAATTATAGATGCTAATGTTTTCCCAAGTTATATAGTCTATAGTGTAGGATATTATAAAGGTGTTGAATAGAAGACTGTATGGTATGAAGACTCAAGAAGTGGACATGAAGACTCATGAGTATAAAGAACAAGATATAAAGATATCAAGACTATAACATATTGTGTAGAGTCATATAATTTTGTTAATGTCCCCGATTGCAATCTTTGATCTCTATCTCCTATTTTCTTATCTTTTATATTTTCAAACAAAATTAATGTTCAAAATATATTTAAAAATATTTTATGAAAGCTTCTAAAGAGCAAAATGTTTATAAACAATGTTTAAAATGTTCTACAGAGTATCAAATTATTTTATAAAGTATAAAGTTTTCAAAACAAATTTAAGAGAAATAATTTTTTTAAATTTTCATGTATATGTCGACATACATGAAATGGATATGTCAACATACGTGCTGCAAAATAGTTTTTCAAATTTTTAAATGAAGTGTCTATTCCTCGCAACTCTTCATAAATGGATATATCCGATTATACACTATATATAAGGGGTTCCAAACGAATTTATTAGCAGAAACTATATTATTTTCTTCACTCCTCCTACTCTCTTGAGAACTTCATTGAAATTATTCTCTTCAAAATCAAATAGAATCAATTCAAACTTCTTTGTATTGATTCAATATTACTTTTCTTCTATTTTGAAATCATCTTTATCTCAAATCAAAGATCAAAGTGTTGTCTAAGAGGCTACAGGATCCATTGTATCCAAAATTTAAGAAATTGTCTATGGGAAAACCATTAAACTCTATTTGTATTTGCTTGGGTGTGATTGTATCATGTTCAAATCAATTGAGTGTGCTTGGTAGTCTAGAAATCTGAGTGGGTGTGCTGCCCATCCAAATCAATGGGTGTACGCTGAGGTTGGAAAATCAAAAGGCTGTGTCTCGTAGCCTCAGAATCGAGATTGTAATTGGGTTTGTCTTCTGCCTATTTAAAGATTGGCATTTGAAAAGAAATCTATATGAAACTGAATGTATGAGAAATCTGAACCACTATAAATACAAGGTGTCATCTCTCTAAGTTTGTACTTTACTTTATTGCTTTTAATTTTATTTGTAATTGCATTTATGATTGATTGTTGATATATTTATTAATTGAAAATCTATGGTTTAATATTAAACTTGAAAGAAATTTAAAATGACATACAAAAGTTAGAAGACACTATTCACCCTCCTCTAGTATTTAGTTACTCTTAAGCTTCATAATTTTGCAGCCCACGTTTGGTATTAGAGCATAAAGTTTTCATAAAACTCGTAATTTGATTTTTGAAATTTTAACGGTTAAGAACACTGTTAGTACACTCTTTAATACTTTTATCGTAGGTTAATCTGCTGCTAGACCCCTACTTTTTAATGGTAGTAATTACAGTTATTGGTTATGTAGAATGAAAATTATTTACAGTGTTATAGCTTAGATATTTGGAATGTTACACAAAATAAGTATGTTGAACCCCAGCCAAACTTTGCACAATGGACCGCTGACCAAAAGACACTAGCATAGAATAATTATAATGCCATGAATATTTTATTTTGTTCACTGGATAAAAATGAATTTAATAGGGTCTCTATTTTTAAGTTGCATATGAAATTTGGAGAAGCTGCAAGTTACACATGAGGGCACTAGTAAAGTTGAACAAACCAAGATTTCCATGCTTAATAATTAGTTTCAATTATTTAAAATGAATCTAAATGAGTCAATTGCTGACATGTACTGTAGATTTCAACATATAGTGCATTCACTAGTAGCATCAGGTAAAAACTTTTCTAAAGAGGACCGAGTTAGAAAAATCCTCGATTCACTCTCCTAAGAGCGGAATCAAAAGGCATTAGAAATAAAAGAGGCTAATGATATTAGTACACTAAAAATTGAAGTGTTGATAGGCAATTTAATGTCCTATGAAGCACAATTGAAGAGTAGAAGGGAAAGCAAAGCAATAAAAAAGAAATCCATCGCTTTCAATATAATAACTGACAATCAGGAATCGGATGACGACAATGACTAGGAAATTACTTTCATCGTCGGAAATTTCAGAAAGTTCCTAAAGTATAGAAAGATGAAAATCTTTCGAAAACCTGAAAACAAGAGTCTACAAACTAGAGCTGCGACTAGATGCTTCAATTATGATAAACCCGGCCATTTTCAAAGAGACTGCCCACATCATAATAAATTAAAGATCTCACCAGTTACCGATTCATCCAAAAATGAAAAGGAGATTACATAGAAACATTAAATTATTCAGATACTTTCTCAAGCGACAATGAACCAGATTCTGAGAATGTGAATATGTTTTTTACAACACTAACAGACTAGTCAGAACTGATCAATAAAAAATGAAAAAAGAGTACCTTTTATTTAATAATTTTTATTCATTTTTGGTTGATTTTAAATTTTAGGAATAACCTATAGATTAATGATAATAATGGATGAATAAAAGTATATAAGTACATATATATGAATATTTTATAAAGTTTTAAATTTGAAAATTACATCATATATGTCGACATACATGAAGCATATATGTAGACATACATGAAGCATATATGTCGACATACATGCCAAAATATTGAAGATTGAAATTTCATTTCAAAGTTCAAAGAGAATAATCAGCTCGGCTCCATTGTACATTGGAAGACGATTTGCCTTAACTCACAGCACCCATTTGTTTGTTTAAACGAATGGGAAGGGAAAATGACGTCTTAAGAAAAGCATCATCGACGTGCCTTTGAGAGAGCTCTACATATTTGATTACTACTGTTGTGCCACTTCACCAGAAATCCAAAAATATATGCACCAATAAGCTTAGTATGTATTAACCTCCACAGTTTCTCCAATAGATGGATTGGGTGAAATAGATGTGAATCAATTTTCATAGAACACCGCATCATAGACAAATACTTTGGAAAGATCACTCGCAATCTTGGTGGAAATTCATCATCATCTACATCTTTTTAAGCCTATTTAGCTGTTTCCTTAAAATATCTAGTTTTGTATTGCTTAGTATTGTGTGCTTTTATTTAAGTTCATGTCATTTTCATGTATTTTTCTTTGAAATTTATGTACCTTTCAATTTTAAGTAATGAAATATATTTCTTACTCTCCTATATTGTTCATTAGTCTCTGGAAATTATAAATATATAAAGGTATAAGATAATAAAAAACTATAATACACTAGTTTTTGAAATTTCAGGTATGTATGTCGACATACATACAATAGATATGTCGACATATAAAAGCCAGTTGGCAAAACCTTTAATTTTCAAAATTAAAATAACTACCACCCATTCAATCATTCAAATGACTTTTTACACCTATATAAGCCTATTTCTTTCAGAAAACCTACTCATCATTTTATTATATACTCTATTTTCATTCTCAAACATTTTTTACAAAAATTTCTTCTAAACACTATAAACTATGTGAAAACCTTGAACAAACTCCTCAATCTTTCAAGGATATTCTCTCTTTTATCTTATGAAACCAAAGGTATTTAGAGTTAAGTCAAATGCAAATGATCAAGTAACAAGAAAAGCGTTTTGATGCCCTTCGATGGATGATATCTTCCTTAATCAAAGATGAACCATCCAACAAACCAAAGTGCACTATTAACAAGGATAATGAAGATTGGAATGCCATCAAAGCAGAACCAATCATTGGGTCCGACGGTTAGATTAAAGTTCCACAAAACTTCTAGTTATTAGGTTTGGATATGATACGTGTGTATGTGTGTATTCATATATTCTTAGGATTTGATTTGATTTAGTTAAATGTGTACATTTGAATTGGATTTGTTTATCCTGGTATGGATTGTTTAGAATTGACATTTGAATTTGTGTGTGTTTTGAATGTTTGATTGATTAAATGATATGTATAAGATTGATTTAAAATTAAAAATAGGTTATGTTATCTTATTACATCATATATCATGTTTAATATACTTAATCATTTTGGCACTTAGTTAATTATTTTGACTCTATAGTTTCTAAGCATCTGATTTAGGAGGAGTCTTCTTATTTTTTCACCCATTTTCTCAAAGAGGGAGAAAAATATAAAATATACAAATGCACATATTCAGGGGAAGTTATCTAACTCAAGGGGAGTTATATATCATTTTTATATACAGGAATAATTAATGGTTGTCAACATCAAAATGGGGAGATTATTAATACCTCATTTATTAATTTTGATGATAACAACCTTGATAATAACAATATACATTCATATAAAATTGGCATATTAATGGTTTTTCAAGTTATACAGTATATAGTGCAGGATATTATACAGGTGTTGAATAGAAGACTGTACAGTTTAAAGACTCAAGAAATGGACATGAAGACCCACGAGTATAAACACCAAGATATGAAGATATAAAGACTATAATATAGTGTATAGAGTCATAAAATTTTATTAAAATCCCCGATAGAAACCTTTGATCTCTTTCTCCTATTTCCTTATCTTTTATATTTTCAAACAAAATAAAATTTCAAATTATATTTTAAAAAATATTATTAAAAAAATTTAACGATCAATTTTTTTATAAACTATGTTATAATGTTCTACAAAGTATCAAATTATTTTACAAAGTATAAGGTTTTTCAAAATATTTTTAAGAGAGATAAGTTTTTAAATTCTTCATGTATATGTCTATATACATGAAATGGATATGTCGACATACATGCCGCAAAATAGTTTATCAAATTTTTAAATGAAGTGTCTGTTTGTCGCAACTCTTCACGAACGGACACATCTGTTTATACACTATATATAGGAGGTTTCAAATGAATTTTTTAACATTTTATTACCTTATTATTCCCTTATCTTACTCTCTTGAAATCTCCATTGAAATTATATTCTTTTCTCTTCAAAATCAAATAGAATCAATCCAAACTTCTTTGTATTGATTCAGTATTACTTTCTTGCTGTTATGAAATCGTCTCTCTCTCACAAATAAAAGATCAAAGTTCTACCCAAGAGACTATAGATTCATTGTATCCAAAGTTCAAGAAACTGTCTTAGAAAAAAACGTCAAACTCTATTTGCATTTGCTTGGATGTGTTTATAGCCAATTCAAATCAATTAGATGTGCTTGGAAGCCTGTAAATCTAAGTGGTGTGCATGTAGCCTATCCAAATCAACCGGGCGTACCCTAAGCCAAAAAATAAAAGGGCGTGTCTCGTAGCCTCGGAATCGATATTATAATTGGGTTTGCCTTCTGTTTGTTTATAGGTTAGAATTTGATAAGAAATATTATAAGCAGTTGTATGGCACTGGATGTAGGAGAAATTCAAACCAATGTATAATCTCTGGTGTCATCTCTCTAACTCTTTGCTTTACTTTATTGCTTTTAATTTTATCTGTGATTGCATCTATGATTGATTGTTGATATATTTCTATGTTGAAAATATGTGATTTAATATTAAAATTGAAAGAAATGTAAAAGGATAAACAAAAGTTAGAAAACACTATTCACCTTCTCTCTAGCGTTTAATTACCATAATTCCACAACCCGCATGCATGTGCCTGTGCAATTCTATTACTTAATATAGTTTTGTACATGTAAGTATACTTCTGTGATTGCTTTAGTAATATTTCATTACTTTGCTCTGTTATCATTGCTAAAGTATTCTGCTTTTGGTTAAACAAAACTTGTTATTCATTTGACCATCTCTGTGACCGTCCTTGTTATTCTCAGCAGGATTCCACCCGGCCGTAAATAAAATGGTAGTCAAAGAGTGTTTAACTTCTTACCATTTCCTATCTCTGGGAAACAGCATTCAAAGTGTTAACATACAAACACCATATTTTGATCTCGCCTATCTTCGAGCATTGATCGAATTCGGTCATTGTCCATTGTTCCTCATCATTGATTGGGTGTGTCTTGTCGGGCCGCATGGTGCTAGATAGTCCAATAACTCATCATTTCCTGTCTTCGGGCATTTTTATGCTTATCTCTAAGCATCAATTTTTGACCACACTAATCTCTGGTCGTTGATCTAAATAACATCCTGGTGATCATCGTTTTCCCTCAGTTGGGTATATCCTACCGAGCCATGAACGCGGTCGTGAGGCCTCGATTATGCATCAATCCCTATCTTCAGCAAACAGTGACTTTGATATCAATCTATAAAAGCCTATTTGAGACAACCCTCCCTAAGTTGTCATTTTGATTGAATGACTTAATTTAGTCTGAGCTAAATTCAGGGTTGCACTCTTTCACATACCAACTATTTTTTTTTTTTTTTCCCAAGATCCAATCTGATCAATATAAAAATACTGATATACTTCTTTGTAAAAACTATTTGAATGTTCATATAAACATTCAGATCATTTTTTTTAGAGTATTTTGGCAAAGGATAACTCAGTCTATTTTAAACAAAAAAACTGAGGTTATACACAGTAAAAGGAATTGAGAAGATCCTTTCTATTTGAATCTCTGTGCCATTTATTTGACCAATTCCTATTTGTTTTCTTGTGCTTACCATTTGTGTATTTAATAAAATATGTGAACTAACTCATAACATTTAAATTTATCAAGGTTTGCTTTTCAAACAGCTAAACTGGGGTTGTGCATGCTTCTGTGCACCTGTGTGCACATAATCATACACAGCTGTAATTTGCTTCACCTTAATCCTCAGGTGGACTAATTTGTTTAGGTAAGATTCTGGGATTAGTTAGTTATAATCCACAAGTTTCACTTACACAAATAATTATCAAATACATTTTTAAATCTGGGTTCATATCTCTTATGTTTTTCTTTCTTTTCTGGTTATGGGTTTTTCCTTACCTTGTAATACCTGGAGTGGTTAAGTAAATAGGTTCTAGTCTCTAAAACACTCTAGTACATAAACATATATAACTGGTTCACTTATGCTTCAGATCTACTGCCAAACTTATTACTTGGTTCACAAAATTTTGTATGCTCACAGCTTGCAATATAAAGCTAAAGACCTTTATCATTTTTTCTGAAAGTGGTTGCATCTCAACATAATCTTTCCAAACCATCCATTACATCACAGTCAAGTTTTTTAGCACAATTCAAACATCATTACATAAAACCTTTCAACTGAAATAAAACAGAAGAGCCATTCTCCTATAAAATCCTAGCCTACTTAATTTGCAATTTCTTCTTAGCATCATATATCTTCATCTTATTACTTAGCATCTTCTTTTCCTGCAACCATCTCATGGCCTACTCCACAATGCAAGTGAAGCACCCATTTGATGCAAGCAACAAACAGCTCAGATCAAAGTCTGGTATGAGTAAATTCAATTGACAATACATAAGATTTATGAAGCTAGATCCTCAGCACCTTTATTCCAGAAGTTAAATGTTCTACTCAGGTGATTAAACCACTTCCTCATATACACTTTTTGTATCCTTACAGTGAAGTGAGTAAATTGCTAAATACATTTACATGAGCTTAAACTAATTTCTTAACAGAAATTCTCATTTCAAGAATTTATAGCAGTCATCACACAAATCACATAAGCATCTCATACACATGAACAAGCAAAACCCATATCATTAAGCTAAGGCATCAAAACTGAGTCTGCACACTAGAACTCACCATACCCCTAGCATATTCACCTTTGCTTGTAAGTTCATTTCATATCATTTTTAAGGGTCCAATATCACATTCATGGTTGCACTGGTGCACACTGCCTGGAACTACTGTTTGATTTCCAGTGCACTACAAGCTATTTGGGCATAAACATGCCATCTGCAAACTCACACCCCATCCTTGATGCAAGCCAACCACTATGTCATACCCACTTCCCTCATACCCAACCTGATAGAGGTGACCCAATTCCTTAGTTTAATTACTAAGTTTTCCTTTCATGTGTGCAGGTATCAATTATACTATGTCATGCTCAAAATCTTTATGTACCTAACCAATAAATGCAAGCAGTTTTCATGCATCCATGAAACATTTATCCATTCATACATTTCAACAATCAGTAAATCACATTTGTGTATTATTTCAAGTCAGTTTTGTTCAAAGACAGGCCTTTGGCTAAAGCATGGATCAAAATATTTTAGGAAATGAAATGCCACTGGGGTTCCCAGTAACAAGGTCCTTGCAGATAATTTATATATGTATATTTTTTCTTTGAAAAGTGTTCACTCATTGCTCAACCTTATTTCCAGAGAGTACTTAATGATGGATCAAGATTTTAGCATATGGAAATTCCACTGCATCTCAATCATCCTTTCAAATGCAAGACATAAGCCAGAGGACCCCTTCCTCTTACTGCCTTATATCTTACTTTTCTTATTAGTTTGTGCTTTAACCAAAAACATTTCTCAGGTTTACAATCATATAAATAAATCAGTTATTATCATCCTATCATTAAATATACATCAGGTGTAAACAATCATTAGATTAAATGATAACTAAACAATATACTTCAGAAGCATCAAAAAATGGTAGACTAGAAATGCAAGAAAACTTCAAACATAAGTAAAATGATTTAGAGGTTAAATGACTGCCTTTCATAGGTCTTAATGCCTTGTCAAGTGAGGGTTTACTCACCAAGTTTCTTCTTCCCAAGTCTTGATTCAGGTCTGCCATTATTTTCCTCAAACTGCTGCCTACTTTCTTTTTCTATATTTTGTTTTCTGGTTTTCTAATGTGTACCCGTAGGAGATAATGTGGTATATAGTGGAGTTGTTAGGGTTTTAAGGTTAGTTAGGTAATTTATTTTTATCAGAAATCCCATCATTATTTCTGATCTCACCCAACAGTTTACCCTCTCCACTTTCCCTCCCTGCCATTTTTTCCTTTTTCCCTGTCTTAACTATCTTTGGCAAATTTTCTTTACACATTATATGCATGATTTCTTTGGCTCAGGCCTTTCTTGTCTTTTCTGGTTTTAATCATGCACACAAGTTTACTTGTATGGCCAGCTATGTGTGTGTTTCTACTACATGCTGGGTACATGTATATATGCTCATATGTATTTATATATATATTTTTCTACCCACACAAGCCACTGTGCTTGTATTTATACCATGGAAGTTAGAGTTAAAATCTTCCTTAGGTTGTTTATGCATTTTATTCAAACTATTGTGTATTCATACTTAATGGTCGTGCACTAATTCATTTCTTATTTGCTTGCAAGATCCTTACTAGATTACTTGCTCAGGCTGTACACTGCAACGGTGTGCACATGCACAAGGACATGAATTCTCATTTTCACACAAGCATTTCCCAGAAAATTGTATTTATATACTTTTTTTTTCACATAACTAAAATAAAATTTGAATGACTTAAATTTTCTGCATGCTTGCTTAACTAGTGCTGTCACACTATTATCGATCAAGCCTGCCTCTGGGTTCGATCGGTGTAGTCATCGACCGTCCTCACTTATCCTTGGCTAGGCGTGTCTTGCCAGGTTGCAAGAATGGTCGTCCCTGTAAAAGATTAAATTACACATCGGTTCTTGTCTTTGGGACAAGGCGTCCTAAATGTCTATCATCGAGCATCAGCCCTTGACCTTACCTGTCTTTAAGTATTAGTCGAAGATCAAATGTATAAGGCAAATCATTCGATCGGCCCCACTATAATTATACTTCTTTAATCCAATCATGGATCAAAGGAGTCCAATGATAACTATCTTCGGGTACATGCTTGCACTACTAATCACGCATCATAAGATTTAGCTTATAAGAACACCGTTCCATTGGTTTTAGAAGCTAGCTTTATTTATAAACAAAAGGGATGGCAAGTCCTGCCTTATTACATTACCTCCAATTCACTAGGACAACTTATTTGTAGAAAATAAAGTAAATAAATCTAAGTGAAATAGCGCCATAATAGGTTGTTATTCCATGCCCATGGGATTATGATCCCATCAATAGCCACTAGCTTAAAAGTTTCATCTCCCAGCTTCTGTTCAATCATGAAGGGACCTTCCCAATTCGGACCAAGTGCTCCTATACTTGGGAGAACTCATTTCAAAACAACATCCCCAACCTCGAAGGTACGATTTCTAACCTTGGCATTGAAGTATCGTGCTACCTTTTTCTGGCGAGCAACTACCCTTAATTCAGCTTCTTCTCTTTTTTGTCAACCACATCGAGGGACTTAAGCAAGAGTTCCTTATTCACCTTGGGTCATATTGCATTTTTTGGTAAGAAGGGACTTCCATTTTCATCGAAATCATGGCCTCATCTCCATAGTCCAGAGCGAATGGAGTATGCCCAGTAGTGGACTTGTGGGTCGTCTTATAAGCCTATAGTGCAAGTGGAAGCTCATCGACTCAGTTTCCATTGGCTTTAGTTAACAGTTTCTTCAAGATGGACTTGATGATTTTATTCACTGCATCCACATGTCTATTTATGTATGATGTGCTACCTTCATAAAGCTTTTCATAATTTTGTACTGGTTGTGGAAATCCTTGAACTTGGTACTCTCAAATTGAGATCCATTGTCAGTTATAATTTTCTAGGGAACTCTTTATGTACAGATAATGTTCTTTATCACAAAGCTGATCACCTTTCTTATTGTGATCATAGCAAGTGTTTTCACTTCAACCCACTTTATGAAGTAATCCACTACAATAATAGCATTCTTAGTTCTTCCTTCGACATCGGTAGCACACCATTATATCAAATCCTCAAACCATAAATGATCCAGACTAACCATTTGCGTAAGCTCTGTGGATGGAGCTATCAAAATTTTTGCAAACCTCTAGCACCTATCACACTGTTTGGTGTAGTATCAACAACATTACGTTTTATCATTGCCCAGAGGTATGCATAACGAAGGATCTTCTTTGCTAACATCTGCCTCATGTGTGATCGTCGTAGCTATCCTCGTGTATTTTTAACGATTATCCTTTTCGACTCTTAAATGTCGACAAAAATACATCCACGGTATTCACGTGCCGAGCATCCAAGTGCTGGAAAGATAAATTATTAGGGTAAAATAAAAAGAAAAGGAAAAGTAACAAGAAATAAGAGTTAGCAGAATCTCACAGTGGAACGATAACATATAATATCAAAAGATGGTACAAAATATCACTCTAATATACATAACATTTCATAGTTACAATCCAAAGTACTATCATTAGCCTGGACAGTTATAACATCATGTCCTCACAAATGCTGATGTATACATAAAAATAATGCAGTGGAAATAAGAATACTACGGTAGGTGAAAGCATCTACCTTATCTCCTCGAGCTCCAAAGGATATCAACGAAAATCCGCCTTTCCCGGACTATTCGAAAGAGCACCCATGGAAATAACGGAAATATAAAACCATGAGTCAAACATAAGTCTGGTGTAAGAACCACTCATCTAATAAGCACATAAGGTGGTATAATAGATAATGTCTAGGGTGTAGAATATAAATTAGAAAATAGTCATGGCGCTTGCATCTCACAACACAACAATACTGGATAGATATACAATCAAAACCTCTAAGATACGCACACATAATGGATTTCTATGGAGATCTCGTTGGTCAAGTCGAATCTAATCATGCACAAGGGTCAGAAACTACCTTTTGAAACCATACATATCTCTAAATAAAATATGTCACAAAGGAAAACATAGTCGATTCACATATGAACACGTGATATCGAATACCTACAACTCCTACATGCAACATCCATAAGCATCTGTAGACATTTAGAATTGATGTACCCTGTCATGGGTTAGCTAAACCCTAGGCTATGCCCTTGCTCTGTTTTTTCCATTATCGACGGTGAAGTCATTTTCAGCATTACAACACACAAGTCTTCTCATTCGAACAAATCTCGAATCTCTCTTTGGATTTCAGCATCTCGAATAGTCCATGAATCTCTACAAGGATCCCATCATAAGTCGTCCGACGAATGCTAACTCTGTCCTCTCTTGGAATCAACCTCAAGATAGACAATACAACATGATAGCATTGTTTGAAATGTTAATGCTGACATCTCTCTTAGACTTGACCTTAGAATAGATAGTTCAAACCTATAACATTTCACTTCACAACCGCTTCCAAAATATAAAACCTATATATCAGTTTCGAAGTGTTTTTGGTAAGTGAAATACCTATTCGATCTCAGTCTCTTCAAAACTAGATCGACGAACTTTCAATGAACTTAATTTCTATACTTTAATAAGTAAACGAACAATATAACTGAGTCATCCCTAGGGATCTCATATATATACATTCCTAAAGTAAGAGACGATTCATACAAATGAGTCCTCCTTGGGGATCTCAAACCGTATTAATATGTGATTCTTACATATACTTCCAAAGTTAATTTGGTCAATTTTGATAGTTGATTAATGACTATCAAATACAAATAAATGATATTATATGGAAACCAAGTCTCGTATACTTATAACGTTTTTAATTTTCTCAATTTATAATATCCCTTAGTTAAGAGTGAAGTTGGCATGTTAGAGCACCGTTACTTCTGAACCCTACTCGAACTTTAGTCTTAACTCTCATAAATAGAATAAATCTACTTTGATGGGCTTTAGTGCTAAGTACATGACTAAATACTTTCCATAAATAAGTAAATGCATAAAGCACGATTAAGTCACATAAAGCACGATTAAGTCACATAAAGCACGATTGAGCTACTAAAGCAACATCTAATCTCTTTTTTATTTAATTAATTGTTTTATTAATTAAAACCTCGTGGTACATACTTGTATATATATTTGAAATACCCTTACAAAGATATATACATGTATACTACTATTTCAATGTTCGTTTCTATTCTTTTCAATACTTAGAAATGTATCTGTATTCTTAGTCCAAACGGTATAAGAATATTCAAAAAATTTAAACAAGATTTCACATTTCTCAAAGTATAATTAAATGGGTTACAAAAGTCTTCAAAAATGTTGTTACTACAACCCAAAACTATTTCACTTATAATTAATCATCTTCAAAGCATTCTCTTTATGGTCTAATTATATTATTAAGTATGATCAAAAAGAGTTAAAAACAAATGTTGCTTAAACATTGTTTAATATACACCCAAAACCATTCTATACCTATAATTATCTTTTAAAATATTCTTTTAAAGATCTAAATATTATAATAAAAAGGGTTAAAAACAAATGTTGTATAAACATTGTTTATTATCAACCCAAAACATTATATACTTATAATTACCTTTTAAAACATTCACTAAAGATCTAAATATATCTACACTTATTGAACAAGGTATTGTACTTTTAGTTAACTTTACAAAACCACTATTATAACATAAGTGTTATAATCCAAAACGACATTTTATTCTTTTAAACTTAACATTTCCAAAACTTATATATTTACTAAAACCCTTTAACAATTATATATGCACACTAATTTATTTAAGCTAATATAATTAATAAGATTCTAAAAATAATTTAAAAGATATTTATATTACATAAGCTTTTTTAACTTCAATAATATAATTAACTAATTTTCTAAAAACTATATATATACATATATATTTAAAATATACTTTAAAATACATATAATATGGTTTAAAGAATTCATTAAAAATATTACTTAAAAATAATTACTTTATAATTTATTTGAAAACTCCAAAAAGACATGTTTACCTTTGTTTTAAAATAAACCTTCAACTTTACTAATGCATAATTAATTATTAAAAATATATTTAAATTCCAAACCACTTTTAAAATACTATAATATAAGTTTAAAAACATCTCTAAAAAGATTAAAGCAAAATACCTAAATTTAAAGTCATTCACATTATGTTGTCAGAGGCATCGTCGAGGCGCCGCTGAGCGCCGCCGGGGTGCTAATTTCGTAAATGGGCACCTCGCTCTAGCGCCCCACCACCTAGAAACACCCAATCATTAGGGCGCCGCTTAGGCGAGGCATTTTTCTTGAGGTCGGGTGCTCCTAGGCCCTCTCTGGACGTTTGTTTTGTTTTTTTTAATTTTTTTGGCATGTATTGGCCGGTCCCTAACTAGTAGAAGCGCAAATTAGTCGGACCATACCAGACACGAGCATGTTTGGTTTCTCCTAAAAAAATCATACGGACAAGGACGGACGAGAGTTTTGTTCGTACATTCTTCAGAATGGTCAAACAACGGACTGACAATCGAAAAATCATCAGATATTTCGAACAAACATGAGTTCGTACATTTTATCTTGTCCTAGTTCATGTCCTAAATGAAAATCAGACAGAAACGGACATATACTTTTCGGCCATGGACTCGAACGGATGTCGGACAAAATTTACACCCAACATACCTATTTTATTACTCATATTTTTTTAACAAATAATAAAAGGAATGCAAAAAAATTAAATATAGAAGTTGCAAAATGACGATGAGCGCCTTTTTTCATCCAGGCTTCTCATGGACTCTGTCTGGGCTCTAAAAAAATCCTAGCGCCTTGGACAGCATAGATTTCACAGCAATATAAAGTCTCAAACAAAAACTACAGCATTTACAAAATGCTGTAAAAATAGGTTCAGAGATACTATAGCATTTTAAAAGTGCACGGATGATTGTTACAAAAGGCAGTGAATTGGGCTAGTTTTGATATCTTGAAAGTTTGATCGATTTTCGATATGATAAAAAATATTTAGCATCACATCTTTTTACAGTAACATATATATACATAATACATCACTACCATGATGTGAAAACCCTAAGGATCTCTCTACAAATTTCTATAGAAAATCCCGAATACAATGCATTTCAAAGTGCATTTATAGCGACTAGTTGCTATAAAACCATAGCCAATTCAAGTCTGATTTGTTTGAAGTCCAACCAAACCCTATGTGCTTCATGACAAGGCTATGCAACAAGTCATAGAAAGTCATACAAGTCCAAATACATCAATTACATATGTCATTTGCCTTCTAAAGCAACAATCGCAAGAGATAAAGCAATAATATATAGTCAAACATATACTATAATAAAGTCAAACATTATATACACTTCATACACATCAAATGGTGAGTTTTCCCATCCATTAACAAGTACAAAACCATGCTCAACCCTCCATCTTGCAATCACTTCCTACCTCAACCAAACAGCCACCAAAACTACCTCCTACATCCTCCTTGCTCACAGCCTAAGGCCTAAACACCCCAAGAGTGCTCACAGCCATGTGGATTTTAGGCTTATGTGCTCCTTTACTTCAAGAACCATGTTGCTAATGGCCGTTGTAATGTTGTTCTAAGGTTATAGAAAGAGTTTGGATTGGTTTTGAGTTGGTTTGAATTGTTTAGAGCTTAGGAAGTCACGAAGAGAATGGAATGAAGAACTAATATTTTTGCACTAAAATTATGAAAATGAATCAAGAGCCAAGGGTGCACTTACA
Organism: Allium cepa; assembly: GCA_030765085.1. Taxonomy (NCBI): domain Eukaryota; kingdom Viridiplantae; phylum Streptophyta; class Magnoliopsida; order Asparagales; family Amaryllidaceae; genus Allium; species Allium cepa. The sequence goes on from CM060932.1 coordinate 26,912,822, forward strand.
TAGGCTCCAATAGGTGTGCTTACCCCTTTCCCTCACCTTTTTGGCCTGTCCAAACAATACTCACCCCCTTTCCCCTACCCTCATAGTGTCATTGAGAAAGTTCTTCTCTTTCCTCCTTAGTATCTCCCTAAATCACTCCCTCTTATTTCCTTCTAAAAGCTTCTGCTACAAATTAATTTCTTCAAGAAACAAAGTGGCTACTTAGTTACTGATGTCTTCATATATTAATTAGATAAGTATGAAAGAGTTCAAACAACTTATATTGAATAAAAAGCTGTTTATCGATAAAATTATTTTCGGTTACATTATCGATATTTTTTCGAAGTATTTATTTTTATTAAGAAACTTCAAAAATAAGTTTCTTATTAGTAGTTATTAATCAAAAGGGGGTTAATAGGTTATTAAATCAATTTGATTACATTAAATTCAGGATTCAAATATTTAAATAATTTAGATATTTAAATACGAAGTGTTCGGAATTCCAAATCGTTACATATTTCTATGAGGATTTTCCTACCCTCATCCTTGGTTACACATCAAAGTTGGGAGTTGAGAAACCTCTCTCATGTAGGACTCCTTGCATTATGAATAGTGGTACCCTACGAAGGAATTTCCGCCATTCGTTTCTTCCTTTCAGGAGAATTCCCTTCAGAAATAGTCCTAGATCGAAGTCATTCATGACTCCTTTTCCTCCTCGGCTTCCAAGATCTAGTCGACATCCATCTGATCGATGCTTGGAGCCGATAAAACCCCCATTGGGACCAACCCCATCAACTGTGCATTTCCAAAGCTGGCCAATTTGGCAAGTGAATCGGCTTTCATACTTTCCACCTTAGGGATATGCATAATTATGTAATGCTCTATATCATTCAACAGTTCCGGTGTCTTCGTCGTGTAAGGGATAGGTCTTGCATTCTTAGCTTGGAATTTCTTTTTTACCTAGCAAACCACCAACTAGGAGTTACTGAATACATGCAGGATCCTTATCCCTAGTTCTTTTGCTATTTTAATCCTTACTATCAACGCTTCATACTTAGCCTCGTTGTTCATGGTGAGAATTCTAGCTTTATTGCGTAGCAAATTTTCGTCCTTTTAGGATTACGGTGTCTATTTATTTATCATTATTAATAATGATGACTCCGCACAGCATAGAGCACCTGGACTGGATCGCCAAACTAACCAATCATCTCACAATTGCTGAGACTGCTCTTACCTTGAAATCTCGTGGGGTCACCAAAATCATCTTCCAAGACAACTAACCAATCAAGTCACAAGGAATATGCGCATATATACGACAAACAGTGTTGGATTAGGGTTAAATTTGTCTGTAATATTTAATTCCATTCCAGATTGTAGTATATTTTGAAACAAATGTAAATAAAGCTTCATCATCAGTGCCATCACTGAAATATTTATTGCATCATTTGAGTACTCCTTTAAACTTCCTATGTCGTCACGCATTTCTTAACTTCAATATCTGTAGGTTTTATTTTTAATAGGTTTTATTTAGTTTTTAAGAAGGATGTCTGCAAGATTTGTTTAAAAAAAACAGAACTGTTGCCGAATTTTTCAACTAGCAACCATGTACTGCATTTAATAGTATTAAATTGCAAGCGAATCGGCCTACTAAAATTGGAATATAAACATAAACACAATTCAGCTAGAAAAACTTATATTTTCGGCAAAGAAAATACCAGAATCGGTAACAAAGATGTTTTCGTCATTCGTTACTATTATTTATTCAACAATAACTAACAACCTTATTGTATTTTCCTCATTGTCCCACCTGCCAAGATAGTTGAAGAACTAAGCATCTCCATGCAATCAAATGCACTATTTTATTCCAAACATTTTTACCAACTTCAATATAGTCAAGTGCATCACCCAAGGGCTGGCTTGTATAAATTCAGCTATTTGTATGTCCACAACAATGTTCAAACAGAGGCAAGTATACATTCAAATGTACACACTAGTATTCTGTATCATTTCAAATATGCGTCATATTTTACATAAACCTTTTGACAATTAATAAACTGTCCAACAGCTACATTACAACTAAAGGACCTATGTTCCAAACTTAAATTTTTTATATCATAACATATAATTCTTCAATCTCAAATACAATCTATACATCAATAACAAATAAATGAAGCAATCCAAATGTATGCCACTTTCTTCTTCATTGGTAGTTCCAATCCAATTGCATCGCTAAGCATCATCGAACAAAGATATATGGCTGCAATAATACCAAAGCATAAGTCTCAGTGTAAAAACTCAAGGCTATTTTATTTTTAGTTGAAAAGATGATAAAAACAAGAATAAGAAAACATACTCTAAAATGTCTTTCAGTCCAAGTTCAAAGTCAAAGTCATCAAGAGACAGACCATTTGATGGCTCATTAGTTGAACTTGTGAAATCACCCAAGTTTTCCAATTCAGGTGGTGCTTCGTTGGCTGGATTTTTTTCTGGTGATGCCGGAAGTAAAGAAGGCATTCTATTTATGGTCATTCGCAATGGTGGTGCAGTGGTTGTAGAGGTGCTCAAACACGAAGAGGTGGTGGTGCCACCAGTAGTGTCAGTAATATAACCGGTACTTGCACCAACACCACTACAGTTCATATCAGTGTCTTTTGACTTCAGTAATGTTCCCAAGAAAGGAGTATTAAACGTGAACGCTTGTTGACTAAGCTTAAGAAATGCACCGAGTGAATGAAGTAGATTCACTGCTTCCATGTTAGGAACAAGAGAGGTGTTGATTATGGCATGCATTAGAGTTTCAAGAGGTTGCACGTGTGATGGAATATGGTTAAAAGAATCGTTAGACGATGGATTTGGTGCAAAATTGCTTGAGTTCATAGAAGCTGCAATGAGAGTTGGAAGACTTCCAAGCATGGAAAGATCAATCCTTCGTTCGTGTGTTACAGGACCTACACCATTATCGAGAAATTTCTTTTTGAGATGAGTGTTCCAGTAGTTTTTTATTTCGTTGTCAGTTCTCCCTTCTAACTGAGCAGCAATTTTGGACCACCTTCAAAAATGAATAATATAAATTCAAAGTGCCGGGCGTTAAACAATGTGATGAGAATTGGATATTAAAGGTGAACTCTGATTGTGATCAGATTTAATCAAAATGAATGATGCTATATGAACTAGAAGAATGCTAGCAATACTCTCCGTCTAATTGGTAGAGTATACACATCAATGAACTTTTTACTGTATACACACACAGAGACACACATCCACTCTCCATTAACAAAGGAAAAATGGTTAAGGAGAGCGTTGCTAGAATTCTTGCATAAACTATTGGTTTGATGATCACAAACCAAGTATGTTTATAAAAGAAGCATCGAACACTTTATCCAATACAAAACGTCTAAAAGAAAAGAATGGACTCCATAGATCGTATTTTTATCTACATTTATCCTATGAAATCCACCACATGGGAAAACAACTATTTCAACCTATCTTCTTCTTCTTCTTCTTTTTTTTTCAAAATACACATTTCACAAAATAAAAATAAAATCGCAGACATGAATGAAAGAAACATATTGCAATATAGTTACCTGTTTCCAAGAACTAAGTGTTGCTCCATAATAAGTTTCTCCTCAGCCTCCGAAAAATTCCCTCTCTTAATATCAGGTCGCAAATAATTAACCCATCTTAGTCTACAACTTTTTCCACAACGATTTAGTCCTGCTAACTTCGGCAACTTCTTCCAATTTCGAACATCGTTTTTTTCTACATAACTCTTTAAGATATCATCTTCCTCTTTAGACCATGCTCCCCTGATCACTTTTGCATTATCATCACAACATGGTGATCTCCCCATTTGCACAAAAATATTGGATATTTTGTAAATAATGTAATCTGTGTGTATAATTTGTAGTGATAGATGGCAGTTATGTGGTGGTCTTATAGCATTGTATGTATAGAAAACGTGTTGCATGTTCTTACTGTGATATTGATATCATATTTTATGTGAGAGGTCTACATGTCATACAATTTATTTTAATATGTGCTTTTCAGTATTTTATTTCATACATCACGGGTTGAGAAGGGATCAATATCTTTCTCTCCTTAACATATTTTGATTTTGTGGTGGTTTTCAAATTAAACAAGTTGTGTACAGAGAAAAACTAATATTCTTGTAAGTTGAAATTACCGACTTCTGTTGCCTGCTATGTAAATTGTCATTTTATGGTTTTGTTTACTTTGGACTTATTAGCAGCGTTTGTTAAATATGTTCAAACATTAGAAGAGAACAAATAAAAGAGAAAATACGTAAGAAGAAATGAATTCCAGAATCTCAAAGAAAGTATTCACTGAAATTATACATATTCCAAAAACGAAAACAAACGCTGGCTTTCTTTCACTGCACTAATTGCAACATTGTTTTCATCAAAATACCGACCTAAGTCTAATGGTGCTTGATAACAATAATTTTGGACAATAATGCAATGTGATCTATGTGGATAAAAGACGAGAGGGGGTTTTTATATATTAAAAGTTTAGGATAGAAAGGGTGCAAAGATTTTTCATATTTTAAAGACAATTTTATATAATTTACTAAAATGTCTAAACACATGCTTCTTTATACATATTCTTGATTGCGGAAATTAGAATCTGCCCCTTAGTTTTCAAGTTTTGTAAGTAAAAATCCCTTCTTAAAAACATGTTTTAAATTACATCTTTATTTTTATTTCAGTAAATTTTTGTTTTTTGTTTTTTGAAAGTTAACTCTAAACCTAATCCGCATGTTTCTGAAACTTTTTTTCTTTTGATTTTTTTTTTTGTAATAAATACAAATATTTGTAGTTTTTTCTACAAATTTTCGTCGATTTTTATATACGTATACTGAAACTAATCAGGGGTGTTTTTGAAACTTGTTTTTGAGGAGTGACAATTGTGTATTTTGAAATTTAATGATGGGGTTTTATAAAAGTTCACTTCTTGATTTCATATAAAGCCTTGAAAATGCTGACTGGAAACAAAACTCTTTGGACAATGTAAAAGGCAAATGAGATGCTTTCCGACTAACATTTCCGTTATTGTTGCTTAGTATAGCTCCAGATCACACAATATGTAACGTACTGGATATCATTTTATCTTCCCAATGAAGCAGGAAAACCAATGATTCGCTTGTCTCATCTCACCTGCTATCCTATATAATATTAAAACAAACATCATCCAATGACACATACCCTTTGAAGGTTATAAAATTCATGACAAGGAGCTGCTATTCAATTACTCGGTAAAACCAATCGAGAAAAATATGAAGCATGAATTACGAACACACAATTGCCCTATGGCTAAATACCATATATCCTATGTGGGGTTAATTAGGAAGGAACTAAATGATCAAAGTTGGTTGGGTTTAGTTGGATATAGGAAATTCAAGCACGCAATCGACGCAATTTTTTTTAAAAGAAATCAGGCAAATATGCGCTTATATATGCACACAAATGAATAAAATTTAATAATATTCTCAAGAAATAATATGTTGCATCGTTCTTACTGGATCTATCCTGTTGCATTTCTTCCAGGTGCACCAAAATAACAATAACAATAACAATAACAATAATAATAAAATCCTCTTCGAACCTAATAGGATTTTGTTAAATTGTAAGTTTTAACTCAATATTTTTAGTTATTAAATTAATTTGTTACGAAGAAAGGAATGGAATAACTAAACAATATATACGTGAGATTGGTTGTTCAGGAATAGATAATCGATATATTTCATAGATGTGATACTACGGTGTACAGGTGAGATCATGCATGCCTTAATTTGTGAGTGTAGAATCATCTTACAATCAAATCTACAATGACTTCGTCCCTTTTGACTTTAATTCATGTCAATTGGCCAAAGTTTGCTTCTTGAACAATTCAAGTTGATTTAGAGTTTTAAATCTCCTTCATCTCGCAGGAGGTCTCACCCAGTATCATCTTTTTGCAGTTGGGGGCAAGATGAGATTTCAAACATACGATTTTTCAAACATGATTTTTAATTGTTTGACATCCAGCTAAACCGTGGTCTCAAGGTTTCAAACCGAGATAAAGATTGAGATGTCAGTCCAAGATTTGATTGCTTGATTCCTTACACTCATGTAGGCATGCTAGGATCATGTAAACCATCTTTATCCAACTATCATAATCGAGCATTGGATAATACTAAAATTTATCTCAATTTTCATAGCTTCACCCTCCTAATGACTTTGCTCATTACGTGCATAAAAGGAAAGAGGACCAGCACCAATTCTACCTTATGACATACAAACTTGGAAGCTCCCCAAATCCCAATACTAGAGTATTTTAATGTTTATTTGTCAAAATTTGCTACTTGGAATCATAAACCTGATCTTTAGATTGAAAGGAACAGTCTTAGTGATTAGTTAGAAATTTAACATTTAATTACAGGTTTTTTTTTAATTTCAGATTCAAATATCAGCATCATACTAGTTTAATATATTGTGAACAGACTCATGTCTTCATTTCTGACGGTACAGAGTGTGATATCTTTTAGTAAATAAACAACATATTTCCTAGTACAATGATTTAGAAGAGGACTATATGAAGGCTTCTAGAGGTTTGGGTGGTTAGAAACATTGGTTATTAGACTTGTCAAAAAAGGTATTGAACTGGTTAAACGTCAACTAAAATATGTGGATCTTCTGCATATATGTTCTTAAATACAGTTATCATAAAGTAGCAATTTAGAATTTAAATGCAGACTCTTCTCCTTGGTTAGGTTGATCATAAGTCCATATTTCGTACCCATTTCCTTCGAAAATTTTAACTAAGATAAAATGCAATTAAACATATATTGTGTGGTCTGAGTAAACAAAAGCCAAGTTTTACATGATTCTGCTTAGACGACTACTTTTGATCATACACATTTATATTCTAAAGACGGAAGCACACATACATAAAATTTGGGACAATGAACAGTCATGGTATACTTTTTGAAACTTGGTACTTAATAGAGGGTGTTAACCTACTTGTACCATATGTCTTAGGTAGTATATACATACTACAAATCTAAACAGTCGCGGTACATTGTTACTCAAGATGTTGGAAAAATTAAATATTTGCATGTCAGGTAGGAATTAATTTCGGCTTACAATTTACATCTTACAAAATTAAATATTGAATATGGCTCTAGTTCAATCAGCATAGCAAGCTCTTGATATATGTTAGCTGCCAATAATAATATTTATCAAGAGTTGCACATAATTTCTGAAAGATTGAAATGAAAATTACAGTCATTTAACATGAGTATTTGAATCAGTTACTCAAACATAAAAGTTTTTGCTTCTGGTTTGTTATGCCCATGTATATAAGATGCAATCAATAGAAACATGAATCCAAGTGTGCTACAAACACACACACACAAACTCGCACCAAGGTATGAAATTTGTTTTACAGTTTTATTTCGATCATTTTGAAATTTTTGAAATTTCAGTTGTGTTTCAAAAATTCCATCGCAACTCCAGTTTTGAATTTTGGTATGTTTTAATATATTTTCTGTATAAATACATTAACAAATTGTATAGTGTATTATATAGAAATTATAAATGAAATAATAAGATAATAAGTTGAGTGTTTTATTTGGAGGTTTTATGATATTTTGTTAATATAATTTGAATTATGTTTTTATATGTATGGTAATAATTTGAGTATTGGTTGGAAACTAATATAATTTGTGTTATGTTTTTTAGTTTTTACATGAACCTCACTTTTTCTTTTATAGGCGTTACAAAATAAATTGAATGTTTAATTCAACTGTTTGAGCACGTGTTTATGAATAAAGAAGAATTTAATTTGTTTGAATTGAGAAAAAACTGATTTTGCGCTTTTTTGTTTCTCCAGCCACATTAAATCTGAGATACGAATATCCACATCTGTTCTGAATTTGAGGGCTAGCATAAAGGTAGTGCAAATGGGTGGTCGGTAAAATATATTCAAAGCACGTCAGTTAGGAAATATCAGACACTATTAATTGGGACAAAAACCCTCAATTGCAATGAGATTATGTTACCTACTTCATGTGTGTTGTTTGATTTGCACATACTTTTATAAAAAGAAACCAATATTCAGAAAATTGGGGACATTCTTTGCTAAAAATCTCAGGAAGTGAATAAAAGTACTTCAACGGACAATGGCATCTTACCAGGTAAGGGATATGTCAACGGACAATGGTATCTTACCAGGTAAGGGATATGATGTCCATAGTTCAACCAGCAAATGTACTTTTATTATCAGCTACAAAGAAAGTCATCATACACCCTTTTGCCATATATAACATAATATCCGTCTCTAATCTGTCATTTGTGTCTTATCTGACCCATAATCCTTATTTTGAACATTAGTAGCACTGGCAAGTGGCGACGGAATTTGCCTTTCAAAACTGTTTTACTCCATTTTGATTGTGAAAGCCAATATCAACAGTGTACAACTGTACAAACTCCAAGTTTTATTTTCACTGGAGATATCCACAAAGCTTGGTACTTCAATTACCTATAGAGCAGCTTCAAACAATTTTTGACCTAAACTCAATTGTTTTCCTTACATGGAACATGCTTCTGGTTCTAATCATGATTGAAGCTGTCAGCTTCCCAGATATCAATTATCATATTCACATGACTCTACACTTTGCAATGCATTAGCGTATTCGACATGCCATCTCCATTCACTTTTTTCCATTCAATCAACAAAAATGAACTTCAGTTGTTTGGAAGAATACCCTAATGACTACCCCGATACTTCTTTTCAATTAATTGATATGTATGCTGAAAAAATCATAAGTTTATGTCATCATTTTCATTGTCACTACGTAAGTTTTATTGATTAATATCAAAGGAAGGTTGATGATCAGTTTATTTTCTCTGTACAAAATACATGCAGTATTTCCTCTTTATTATTGCACTTGTGCAATTGTTGATTGATTTCTATTTACTCCCTTTGAATAAATTTTGGATTCACTTAAGAAGAGAAAATTTATCCAATTTCAGAACAAACCTCTTTTAAAGTTAACAAACGACGCACATAACCAATCGTTCAGTTTAAGTGGAATATCCACAAAACAACTGAGGAACTATTAAGTTGTAATACCAACAAATACTTGATCATCCTACAACGTAGGACACTACAAAAACGAAATTGATATACTTAAACATCAAATAATCGAGCGTATAGATACAAGAAGAAGATAGTGAAATGCAATCACCTCAATAACCAAATGCGATTAACAAACAGAAGAGTATACTAGGTAATTTGAAAGAGATTTACCAAATTAGCGCGCTTAAAGAATTTGGAAAGAAGAGGTCCCCGGAGGCCCTAAAAGGCAACAGCATCTGGTTAGGGTTCGGCGGCTGTTCCTCTCCCCTAAGTTGCTATGAAAGGAAAAAATCCAAAAATGCTGAGCGAAAGATGACAAAGAAAGCACCATTTGCTGGGATCGAATCCGCGTCGCCCTGCTGACACGCAAGAATACTCACCGCCATACTACAACGATTTCAGTGATAAAATGTATAAAAATTAAATAGATTTGAAAGAATAAGCAGCAATTTTTTTAAGAGGATGATGGAGAGGCTGTTCGTGCTCATTGTTTCATTTAGGTACGCTGGGGCTAAAAGCAGTAGGCTCCATGCTCATGGCACTCGCATATTTTCTAGTTAAGGCCCGCCCGACCGCAGCGTGGAAAAAAAAAAAATATTATGCATCTTTCTTTAGCTATACTCACTAAACTTGGCTATTCTCTTGTTGACGGCGAAAAAACGATAGAACACCCCCATCGAACATAGGAAAGTAGAATTAAGCAGTAAAAATAACAAAAATGTTAAAACACACGAAATTTCATCGTAGTTTGGCAAATTCTATGCTCTGTGTCCACTTTAATTTTATTATGCATTGTTTTGTCACATGTATTAAAACTTTATAATTCGTTTTCAAGTCTAGAACGGTAAAAATAAACCTCTATGTGACAAGATCCGGATAGAGATAGGAAAAAAAAACGACTAAAAAGTCTCATTATAATTGCCCTAGGTATAGTATTTATTAGAGAATTGTCCACCGAAATCACCAGATCTGTAACGACCCGTAAATTTTCGATAATTAAAATAGCTAATTTAATAAGATTTCGTGATTTAGTGTTAGAAAAAAAATTGTAAGTCGTTTGGAATAATAATAACTGGAATGAATTGCAACAATAATTATCCAAGTAATTATTTATAGATTGAATGGAGTTCTAATCTAATTTAATTGACTCAAATGTTATAACTTGGTTATAAGGGAATATATGGAAAAACAAATGTAAATAAGTGAATAAGAATTGTGAATTATTTAGGTAGAAATACAATAGATTGGTTTGAAGATTTGAATAGTAATAAGTATTGAAAAATAAATGCTACTTAGTGAATGCCTTTGAAATCAATAGTTGGATAGAGTAATAAATGTTGAATTCATTGGGTATAATAGAGTAATTGATTGATAAGTAAAATCTATTTAAAATCAAATAATTGAATATTGAACAGGTAAATTGTTTAAAATAAATATTTAAAACTTATTGAATAACTGTAAAATTGGAAATAGTGTTCTAAGATGTGAATTGGTTTTAAAAGTTGAATCTTATAAGTTCAATTTCAAATATTTCAAAGGATAATGAATTATTGGATAATCAAAATTGTTTATATTTAATATTTGGAATTTATTGAATAATTGAATAACGGGTTTAATATGATTAAAAATTATTTGTAAAATTTTATTTTATCATATTAAAGTTAGAATGATGTTGTAGAACTTTTAAAATCGAATTAAAAGTAAATTTGTGAAAATTGAATATTTTAATATTAAATTGACGAGTTAAAATAGCCATTTTTCAAACAGTCTCGGATTTCGACGAAACCAGTTTCATTGGATCCGTAATGTCATATTATTGTAAGGTTTCAAGTTTCGTGTCAATCGGATTTACCGTTTGTCCGGAGCAAGCCAAAACGCATAGAAATTAGTTGAATCGGTTTAATTTAAATTTGATCGTTTATTTCCGTAACTCGCACATATGATCGAATTAGCCTCCGAAACACGTTCCATTGTGTTCGAAATGCGGGGTAAACCTTAGAAACGCCTACCGGCACGTTTTGTTTGGAGTTCGTTTGAAAAAGCAGTTAAAATTGAAAATAATATTATAAAAATTGATTTATACGTGTGTGTGTGTCTATATATATATATATATATATATATATATATATATATATATATATATATATTCACGCTTGCTTCAGAAACCCTAGCTCCTTTTCGTGGCCGCCGTTTGTTTTCATTTAATGGCCGAAAAGCTACGACTTTCCACCCTCATTCTCTCCCCATCCTCACATTATCAAGCCGAGTCGTCAACTAGGCAACTGTAGATCTCAGTGAGAGCTACACATCCGTACGGTGGACGGACGCGAAGCTCGATAGGATGGCCGAGATCCAGTCGCGTTCATCACCGGTTCGATCACATTTTTCGAGATATTGGGGCAGCCGAGTTCAACCGCATTCCAAGCGGTAGTGCTACGTGCGAAGGGATTCGATTTGAAGTCGCCTGATCGTTGTCTCATCGAGTGTGGTGACTGCAATTTTTAACCCTAGATGATGATGTCGGGTTCGGTTTCAACGTGAATGGCCTGGAGAGTTGCGTTTGAGAAGATGAAGCGTGCACGGCCTGGATCCATAATCTCAAAATGAACGGCCCAGAAGAATAAGGGTATAAAATGTTGAAATGAAAATGTAAATTAATTATATTTAAAATTGTATTAACTTTAAAAAGCTATATCTCTTTCATACGAGGTCCGTTTTGGACGAAACAAATTGCGACGGGTTCGTTTTGTCGAGCACTACGCTATGGAGCTAGATTGGAATCGTTTGGAGCTAGTGGAAATTTCGGGTAAAATTAAACGCTCGTTTAATTTTATTCGAAATAAAATGCTGGAACTACATTGATATCAAGGTGAGTGTTTTATAACGCTCACAACGTACTGAATATCTTTATGCTAGTTAAATTTGATATTATAAAGTGATAAATTTTATTTGTCGTTGTTCGATAGAATTTAATTGTCATATAGATTGTCATTTGAATTAACCGTTGAAAATTAAATGGACAGTTAAAATTGAAATTGAATTGCGATTAAATTACCTGACATGGATAACTATGAAATTGCCATGAATTGTATTGTCTATTGGATGATGTATTTCGATGGATGCTAATGGTTGATATTTAAATGTTTGGATGTTTATTTGCTTATATATATATCCTGTTATGCATACATATGAAATTGTGATTTGATTTAAGTGATATATATTCATCCATGACATTTAATTGAAATAAATAATTACTTGGCCATAGGATAGAAAATTATATACGGACACCGAATTGGCTAAATTAATAATTTTTAAAATCGTCGATTTGAGATTTATTTAAATGTTTTGATTTAAAAGTTATAAATAGAAATCAATTTATAGAAATCGAATTTACCGAAAAATTGAGTTTGGAATGTTGAAATAAATTTTGGTTAAAAGAAGTTGTTAAATAATTAAAGTGGAGACTTTGGAATTTAAAATCAGGATATGATTGAATTTCGAAAATGGATTTGTTTAAAGATTGAACCTTAATTCGAGCTTTGAATATTACTAAGTAAAAGTGATATAAAAATGATATTTTGAAATCGAGCTTGGAATTGAATCATATTTGAAATTTGGATTTAAACTTGAATATTGATGGATAATTTTGTTAAGTGTTATAAATGGATATTTTTGAAAAATCAAGCTCAAAATCGATATAAATTGAAATTGAATTAATTGAAAGTGAATATAAAATTGAATAAATTTGAAGTCAAAGTTGATGTTGATTGAATCGAAATCGAAATTGAATCGGTAGAAGGGAAATTGAAATTGTTTTGAATTGGGAAGTTATAATTGAAATGGTTTGGTTTTGAAGCTGTTTTATTTTGTTTTCCAAATTACTCAGTTATATAAACCATTTTGAATACTTAAACTATTTTAATCTATTTTAAATCTACTTAACCCAATTTAAATTATTTTAAACGAAATTTATCTATTTTAAATCCATTTTAAGACTTTAAGTATTTTTAACTACTTTAATTATTTAAACTACTTAAAACTATTTTTCTAAAATTTCAAGCTGGTCAATAAGGTGAAATGTTTATGTTTAAATCTTGAATTTAAATACGAATTGGGTTAAATGAAGTTGCAACCTAAATTGAAATTCGAAATGATTTTGAAATCGAAATGAGATATTGAGGCGAAAAATGATTTTTGAAACAGAATCTTACATTTTGAATAGATATGATGATATTTTGAAATGGACTTGATTTTGAAGCGAATATGATATTTTGATATCAATTATGAATCGAGTTGAAATGTAAAAGAGCCAACGGTGTAATAATACGTAGTTATTAAAGAGACCGGGATCGGATATGGACATACTCTCTGTCGATACCGAACACCACTTTAATAACTATTATACGCGGAGTGTTGATCCAGAATGAAGTGGACGGTTTGGTGAACGCGTTGACTGAAGAAAGAGAATGATATTGGATGACCCCTGACATGACTAAAACAGGAGCCGCGCCGAGCCATTGAGGTTCATCATCTCTAGCGGACACACTTCTTCGATACCATATCTATTACATTTGTGATTCGATTTGGGTGCACCCCTTGATTTGGGAGTGTTGTTTCGCGGTGTTGGGGTAGCTGCTGGCTATGCTCAACATCAGTCCAGATCACGCAACTACTAGTATCCTAGTTGGTATCGCCTCATGTACCTTGTCATACTGATTATCCTATTCGCGACCACTACGTTTTGTTTTGTGTTATACCTATGGGGTACCCTCTGATAACCACTAGTTTACGGTGCTGTATAGACTATGACATTATAAAAATGTGTTAAGGGGGATTATGGTAACGCCTTAACGCTATTTTGATACTTTATATTACTGATAGGCATTATTTACTTAGCGTACATTACTACCTAGTAGATAGTTTAACGGATCCTTGAGAGATGGAAAATCCCGTAACATCTCTTGAGTTATTGCACGCACGTTGACACTGGATAGGAGATGTAAAACCCCGTAAATATCCCTGACGCCGTTACACTCATATTTATTTACGATTGATTTAACTTTCATAAGGATATTTTAGTCCTGACTCGAGTGTTTTGTCTTTTCATTACGCTCGGGCCAGACCTGAGTTTTCAGCTTATTGAAGATCTATTCTGGAGGACGAAGACGAAGATTTGGTATACTATTACTCTTATTATCTTTGCATCATGTTGTCTGCTGCATTATTTTATTTGTTCTGTCGTATATGTATAACTCTGATAAAGGTTGTATAAATAATGATCAAAGTATTGTAAACAGCTTCATGAACTGTTTATTTGACTATTATATTTTATCGTTCCGCTGCGAGATTCTGTGTTGTTTCATTTCCTTTATTTCTCTTTCTTTTCTTTTCTTATTTACCCCAATAACCATCTGCCCTTTTGAATAGTTTGGAACTGGCATGTGTATTTGATCGTCGGTTTAAACTGTCCAAAAAGGCGGGTCGTTACAGTTGGTATCAGAGCTTTGGTTTAGCGATAACCTTAGCTTTGTGGGGTCTCACTCTTTATAAATAGGGTAGTTATACCCTATGATGAGTCGCTGAGTGTATATATATGAGAGAGCGTATTTTTTAGTGATATAAAATATTTTATATTGTGTCGGTTGATTTGTTGAGTGGCTTATGGATTCTGGTCAATACGAGTAATTAACGTCATTGATAGGGATCTCTAAACACTCGAACAGAACAATTCGACATAGTATTGTTTTGAAATTGGGTAAATGAAATAATTTTGCCCTAATTATATTTTGTATATAAAGAATTTATTTTCAAAAATTATTTGATCTATCTAGCTTATTTGGTTGTTGGAAACGATAATATTGATTGTTATCATTAATTGGATATTGAGTTTTAATAAATAAGGTTTATTGAAAAATAAACAATAATAAAACACTAGTGGAATGTTTTAAGAAAGAAAATCATATAAGAATGTTTATAAAGGTGACTTATAAATTAAAATAGATTTAAATTGGAAAATATTGAATTTAAGACCCGGAGAATTTGAAAAATGGTTCTCAAAGTTTTGAAGAAATATATAATAATATTAGTTGGAAATTGTTTACGGAAATATTTGAAAGGATTTTTAAAGGAAGGAATGAATTCAGTACTCCTCTCTTATGTCGCTGGAAAATAATTCCGGTGATGACTGCGCAGCGTCATCGATGTTCATTTTCGAGTCTCAAAGTGGGGAAGACTTCTAAGAAGCTTTGCTTTTCTTTTAAATTATTTTGGGTAAATGGGTTTTGGTTTAAACTCCAAAGGTATGATTTGATATATTAAAGATATAAGTGTATATGTTTATTTCAAACGATTTGAAAAGAACCGGGCATCTAAAATTCTAAGTTATGCAAATTAGTAATTTTCAAATGAAATGTGAATAACCAGAATTCTAAAATAAGAGGATTAAGATATCTAAGCTTATGTTTAGGGAAAACTTTAGAGTTGTAGTGTACCTTTAAAGTTGAAAGGTAAAGAGGATTTTAACAAATTAAATTTGTGAACATTCTAATTAAGTAAAATGAAATTCTATAAATTTGTATAATACCAAAATTACATTCTGATAACATATAACAAGACTTACCAAATGTTAAAAGTTAAAATGATGTTTTGGGTATGTAATGAGATATTGTATAGATAAACAGAACCTGAAAGTAATTGAAATATACAAGTAAGGAAAACTCAAAGGGAATTAAATGTATATAAATGAAAATTTTGGTTGTGATAAAAATGTTATATACTTAAATATAACATGAAATGATGAATGGATAAATGGAACAAGTAAGTGAACTTAAGAAAGAAGATAATGAATCGTATTATATCTTTGTAAATTGGTTATAGAAAATAAATATAAATTGCAAAGGGATTGTAACCTTTAAGATAACTGTAAACTAAGAAAAGTCATTTATGAGAGGTTAGACTTTTATAGGAAGATTAATAAACTAAAGTGCTAGTTAATAAATTGTTCCATAAATAAATTTGTTATTAACTAAAATTATGAAATTGAAGCAAATGTAAACAAAAGAATTTGGTATAGCTAAGAATCAATTGGAAAATGAAATTGAATTTAATTAAATTATATAGAATGTTTAAAATGAACTTGAGTAAGCAAATTCTATGATATGATGTTTAAGAAAAGATAATGTTAAAGAATATGCTATGTAAAGAAATGAATATACTAACTGAATAATGGATTGTGAGTAATTAAGTGAAAAAAATATAAAAGCCAATAGAATAATTTAGTATAGATAAATTGGATAGAAATCCATTGGAAGGTAATCCGTGAGTTGTACGTATATTATTTTGTTTGCATAACGATTTGATCCAAATTCGAGCACAAAATTTCGAGATGATTTATATCGATCCAAGTTAGGATTTTCCACTCGATTCTCGACGGCGAACCCTGGATATGGATTTTTGGTTTGATTCTGGAATTCTCTATCATAGCATATGGCTATGCAAGGAGAGTAACAGTTTCTAATCAAGGAACCAAATCTGAGTCCGCACTAGAGAGTCGGGTGAACGATACTAGTTGGAAGTGAAATCGTGTGATCGAATAAGCGATTAGATTGATATTGCTCACGGATGATATATGTACGGCTTACGGACTTAATTAAAGTTAATATTGGAAATTTAAGATGCCGAATATAAAATTATTCTTTTAAAATTATATAACAGGATATATATATAAAAGAGATAAACCAAATTGAATGTAAAATTAATAATTTGGTTATGTTGGGTATGATGTGATCGTTATATGATTGTTAGTCGATTGTATATGTTTGCGCCAAAATTGGCCACAAACCCCGAATACCGTGAAAGCACTAGTGTATGAATACAACTCAGTAATATTCAAACACAAATAACAGATCTCAGCAAATAACCCAAAAATGTTTGCACAAGAAATGGACAAACACCTCCAAGTCGTATGATTCCGTTGATTTTAAGTTGTTTTTAGTGATTTGGGTGATTTATGCAAATATATAAAAAGCAGGGACTAAACTGTAAAAGACACCCAGATTTATAGTGGTTCGGCCAGAACGTGCCTACGTCCACTTTATATGTTATTCTCCTTTTCTCTTCAGATTACAAGTACAAAGCTTTGATTACAAGTAACTGAAAGTTGTTTGAAAGTTCTATCCGTGCTTGAGCTCTCAAACTTGTCTGCCATTGTTGTACCCCTGCCCCTCTATTTATAGAGTGAGGCTGGGGGTAGGGGTCTGGATGTATATAGCTGCTGGTGGGCCTGGGCTGATGCAATCTGGCCTGGCAAAGTTGGTTCGGCACTGCTTTGGTCCGGCGTTGCCTTGGTTCGGCAGTGGATGGAGAATGAGTTGGTTCGGTAGACGTGGGAAGAGTGTTGGTTCGGTGGGATTTGGTCCGGTAGGAGCATGGAGATGGAGCTGGACCGGTAGTGGCATGGTTCGGTGGAGAGTGGTTCGGTGGAGCTCATTCGGTAGTACATGGAAGTGTGGTTGGTTCGGCTAGGAAGGGAAGTGGAGTTGGTTCGGTGAGGCCTTGGACCGGTGGAGCTTGGTCCGGTGGTGAGAGGAAGGTGGTTTCAAACAGTATGTTCTTCCTACCTTACATCGATCATATCTCCTTCATACGAACTCCGATTAACCTAAAATTTGAAACATGGCCTCTCCTAATTCTTATCGTCATCTCCAACCAATTTCGTCTCGATCGGAGCTCAACCAAATTTTGGCGACATCGATCGTAGCCTGCATTCCAACTGATCTCCATCATTCCTTGCCAATTTGTTGATATTCCAGTTTTGTCCAAAAATGGGATAACACTTTGCCCCCCAAAACATGCCTTGTGATAGGAAGGGGTGTTTTGTAATGCCATGAGCTGGATGTTCATATCCTGTTGATGTCCTGCAAAGGAATTTTCAGTTTTATGTGACCTCAAATGACGACCGTTCGGGATCGAGATATTTGAGATGAAGTGCGACCGTTCATGGTCAAGCGCCTAACTTCAAATGACGATCGTTCGGGATCGAGCCATTTGTGGTGAAGTGCGACCGTGCGCGGTCAAGTGGCGAACCTCTAATGACGACCGTTCGTGATCGAGTCATTTGAGGTGAGGTGAGTTGTGACCGTTCGAGGTCGGGTGCCGTTCGAGGCGAGTTGTGACCGTTCGAGGTCGGGTGCCGTTCGAGGCGAGTTTGCGACTGTTCGTAGTCGGGTGCCGTCCGAGGCGAGTTTGCGACTGTTCGTAGTCGGGTGCCGTTCGAGGCGAATTTGCGACTGTTCGTAGTCGGGTGCCGTTCGAGGCGAATTTGCGACTGTTCGTAGTCGGGTGCCGTTCGTGGCGAGTTGTGGCCGTTCGAGGTCGGGTGCCGTTCGAGGCAAATTGTGTGTGCCCGGGGGGGGGGACTTAATATTATCAGTGTCAGAGTTATTGTTTGGGGGAGTCTCCGAATCAAAGACTTCGGCAGTTCGCTGCCATGCAAGAGGTGCTCGTGGACCGTTCGCGATCCAACGGGCATACAAGTAAATTTTTCAATAGAATTGTAAATGTTAAAGCAATAATCATATGAACCTTACGGCAGAAATGTCCAAACAGGAAGAATTTAAATGTTCAAATCAAAATCAAAGCAAAAGGCAGAATGAAGATGTCAAAGCGCAAACTCTTACTATAACGCGGTTGGTAGTCATTCAGAGCATGCCTATGGATCGTGCGCGATCGCTCATATGTGTAAATGATTTAACCGCGTTAGTGAGAGGTTTACAACTTGTTCATCGTTATTTTATTCAAGCAATCAATGGATAATCAAACGGTTCCCCGATCCAGGGTCACCTCTAGCCGATGTAGATGGTGGTCGCTCTGGCTCCACTGCTGGAGTTCGCCTCCTCACATACTGAAGGAGCATACCGTTCCTGATATGCCCTTCCACCTCGTCCTTCAAATGTCTACAATCATTAGTGTTATGACCGTTTAATTCATGGAATTCACAAAACTTATCTGATATTCTTTCGTCAGAAGTTGGATCCCTTCGCATTGGTCTACGATACGGAACCTGCTCCTTGGTAACCTGGTAAATTCGTTCCAGACTCTCATTCAGCTCAATGTGAGTGGTGAATCACGGCTCCCTCCGTTGCCGCTTTGACCTGTCCCCGTCATTCTCAGTCTTTCTTTTACCTCTACTAGTTTCCGCGCCTTTCTCAAGGGGATTTCCTCCTTTGATCGTATAAATATCAATTCCTTCTCCTTCTTCTCTTTCGGAGTTCGCATCCTCCAATCGTAGAAACTTTTCCGCCTCATGATAGAATTCTCCTAGATCCACGGGTGGATCCTTAGTTAATGAATTTTTGAACTCTGTTCCGTCAGCTATCCCGAACACAGCTGCTATCATAACCATGGATGGATCTGGTCGATCCACCGAAGCTGCTGTCGCATTGAATCGCGTTAGGTAACTCCTCAAAGTCTCTCCGGTTTTCTGCTTTAGGGTTGCCAAAGTCATCACATTCTTGGGTCTTGTAATGTGGACCCTGAATTGCCTCATAAATCTCTCAATTAAATCATTCCACGTTCAGATGGATCCATTCTCCAATTGTCTAAACCACAATGCTGCAATATCCGCCAAGTATAATGGAAAGCACCGGGCCATAACCTCCTCTGATGCCCCCCAGCACTTCCATATGCCTCATATACTTCGTTAGGTCCGTTCTCCCATCATACATGTCCAGCGATGGTAACTTGAAATCTGGTGGGTTCCTAGCTTGTCTGATTGCTGGAGTAAAAGGACTCCTATTAACATCCTCCAAATCTTTGTTTACCAAACCGCCTCTCATAGCTTTTCTAACCATCTCTGCCAACCTGTCATTGTCTTCGAGATGCAATCTTTGTTCATTACTTTCGACCTGCCCCCCGAGTCCACGAGGGAATTCTGGGATCTGCCCCCTTGACTGAGTGTTCACTCCTCTACTGCTCCCAGGTTGTGCAGATGCTCCTCTTTCTCTATCCGAAATTGGATCTATGTTCTCTATGGATGTGCCTCCTAATCCAGGTGCTAGGCCGGATGGTCCTGCTCCGTTCCGAACTCCATCCGCTTCCCTATTCTGTGCTCCAAGTTGCCCAATCTGCTGAAACAAATTCTGAATCAACTCCTCTTGTCTTTTCATCATTGTCTCCATCTCATCCCTGGTGATGAAGACTGAAGTTTGGTTCTCTCCTGAGGAAGCCCCTTGACTCCCTTCGTGCTGACTACTTTCTGGTCTCTGTCTTCTACTTGTTTTCCTTCCAAGAGCCATAATCTCGGATAGACTTCTGCTTCTTAAAGAGAGTCTCTCAACAAATCTTTGCGAAGCAATGATTAAAGCACTCCTGAGTTGTTCTCAGTGAAAGCACCAAAGTGTTTGCGCCAAAATTGGCCACAAACCCCGAATACCGTGAAAGCACTAGTGTATGAATACAACTCAGTAATATTCAAACACAAATAACAGATCTCAGCAAATAACCCAAAAATGTTTGCACAAGAAATGGACAAACACCTCCAAGTCGTATGATTCCGTTGATTTTAAGTTGTTTTTAGTGATTTGGGTGATTTATGCAAATATATAAAAAGCAGGGACTAAACTGTAAAAGACACCCAGATTTATAGTGGTTCGGCCAGAACGTGCCTACGTCCACTTTATATGTTATTCTCCTTTTCTCTTCAGATTACAAGTACAAAGCTTTGATTACAAGTAACTGAAAGTTGTTTGAAAGTTCTATCCGTGCTTGAGCTCTCAAACTTGTCTGCCATTGTTGTACCTCTGCCCCTCTATTTATAGAGTGAGGCTGGGGGTAGGGGTCTGGATGTATATAGCTGCTGGTGGGCCTGGGCTGATGCAATCTGGCCTGGCAAAGTTGGTTCGGCACTGCTTTGGTCCGGCGTTGCCTTGGTTCGGCAGTGGATGGAGAATGAGTTGGTTCGGTAGACGTGGGAAGAGTGTTGGTTCGGTGGGATTTGGTCCGGTAGGAGCATGGAGATGGAGCTGGACCGGTAGTGGCATGGTTCGGTGGAGAGTGGTTCGGTGGAGCTCATTCGGTAGTACATGGAAGTGTGGTTGGTTCGGCTAGGAAGGGAAGTGGAGTTGGTTCGGTGAGGCCTTGGACCGGTGGAGCTTGGTCCGGTGGTGAGAGGAAGGTGGTTTCAAACAGTATGTTCTTCCTACCTTACATCGATCATATCTCCTTCATACGAACTCCGATTAACCTAAAATTCGAAACATGGCCTCTCCTAATTCTTATCGTCATCTCCAATCAATTTCGTCCCGATCGGAGCTCAACCAAATTTTGGCGACATCGATCGTAGCCTGGATTCCAACTGATCTCCATCATTCCTTGCCAATTTGTTGATATTCCAGTTTTGTCCAAAAATGGGATAACAGTATATAATTCATTAAGTGTTAATGAAATTGAAAGCTATAAATCATTGAAATCAAATTGGAAGTTAAATGAATTTAAATAGAATTTAATTTGATTCAAATTGGAAGTAAACTAATTTAAATATAAATTAGTGAATGTTAACTAATTGAATTGAGAATGAATGTTAGTAAAATCCAACGTTAATGAATCAACTGTGATTAAAATTGAAAACCAAGTGAATAAATATTAATGAGAAGTGAATTTATATTGATTGATTATGGATTTGTTGGATGATAGTTGGATGATAATTGATTTGGTGGATGCATTTGTTGTTTTGTTGCATTTGCTATGTTGGCACATGTAGTTGTTATGTTGCTATATTGTGTATATTGATATTATTTTCATATATGCATGTTTCTCATGGTTTGTTGAGTGTTTAGTAGGTGCGGATTGCGCTTGCTTCGCATTTGGAGCTCACTTTCGCGCTATTTTACCCGTATATGCTCGCTGATAATATATAAGGTACATATCTCGGATTACATACCGTACTTTTACACTTTTTTCCCTGCGGGATGCCTCATCATTTGATGAGATGTATATTTGTGATATATATACTGTCATTTTTTTTTCCGGATCGAGCCGCGCAAAGGAGACTCTGCCGAAATTTTTTGTAAAATCCGGGTGTTAGAAAATTTTTCAAGTTTTAAAATTTTATAACTTGTTTGATAACTAACTTTTAAAGTTAGAAAGCCGTTCGGAGTAACTTAGTGGAAGTGTAGTAATGACTTTATGAATGGAATTTCATTGTTTTACAAGTTGGTAATTTTGAATAAAATATATCTAATGTTGAATTCTATACTTAGTTCCTTTTCCCTTCTTTTTCCTTTTCGGGGACGAAAAGTTTTGAGTGGGGGAGAGTGTAACGACTCGTAAATTTTCGATAATTAAAATAGCTAATTTAATAAGATTTCATGATTTAGTGTTAGAAAAAAATTGTAAGTCGTTTGGAATAATAATAACTGGAATGAATTGCAACAATAATTATCCAAGTAATTATTTATAGATTGAATGGAGTTCTAATGTAATTTAATTGACTCAAATGTTATAACTTGGTTATAAGGGAATATATGGAAAAACAAATGTAAATAAGTGAATAAGAATTGTGAATTATTTAGGTAGAAATACAAATTTTAATAGATTGGTTTGAAGATTTGAATAGTAATAAGTATTGAAAAATAAATGCTACTTAGTGAATGCCTTTGAAATCAATAATTGGATAGAGTAATAAATGTTGAATTCATTGGGTATAATAGAGTAATTGATTGATAAGTAAAATCTATTTAAAATCAAATAATTGAATATTGAACAGGTAAATTGTTTAAAATAAATATTTAAAACTTATTGAATAACTGTAAAATTGGAAATAGTGTTCTAAGATGTGAATTGGTTTTAAAAGTTGAATCTTATAAGTTCAATTTCAAATATTTCAAAGGATAATGAATTATTGGATAATCAAAATTGTTTATATTTAATATTTGGAATTTATTGAATAATTGAATAACGGGTTTAATATGATTAAAAATTATTTGTAAAATTTTATTTTATCATATTAAAGTTAGAATGATGTTGTAGAACTTTTAAAATCGAATTAAAAGTAAATTTGTGAAAATTGAAAATTTTAATATTAAATTGACGAGTTAAAATAGCCATTTTTCAAACAGTTTCGGATTTCGACGAAACCAGTTTCATCGGATCCGTAATGTCATATTATTGTAAAGTTTCAAGTTTCGTGTCAATCGGATTTACCGTTTGTCCGGAGCTAGCCAAAACGCATAGAAATTAGTTGAATCGGTTTAATTTAAATTTGATCGTTTATTTCCGTAACTCGCACATATGATCGAATTAGCCTTCGAAACACGTTTCATTGTGTTTGGAACGCGGGGTAAACCTTAGAAACGCCTGCCGGCACGTTTTGTTTGGAGTTCGTTTGAAAAAGCAGTTAAAATTGAAAATAATATTATAAAAATTGATTTATACGTATATATATTCACGCTTGCTTCAGAAACCTAGCTCCTTTTCGTGGCCGCCGTTTGTTTTCATTTAATGGCTGAAAAGGTACGACTTTCCACCCTCATTCTCTCCCCATCCTCACATTATCAAGCCGAGTCGTCAACTAGGCAACTGTAGATCTCAGTGAGAGCTACACATCCGTATGGTGGACGGTCGCGAAGCTCGATAGGATGGACGAGATCCAGTCGCGTTCATCACCGGTTCGATCACATTTTTCGAGATATTGGGGCAGCCGAGTTCAACCGCATTCCGAGCGGTAGTGCCACGTGCGAAGGGCTTCGATTTGAAGTCCCCTGATCGTTGTCTCATCGAGTGTGGTGACTGCAATTTTTAACCCTAGATGATGATGTCGGATTCGGTTTCAACGTGAATGGCCTGGAGAGTTGCGTTTGAGAAGATGAAGCGTGCACGGCCTGGATCCATAATCTCAAAATGAACGGCCCAGAAAAATAAGGGTATAAAATGTTGAAATGAAAATGTAAATCAATTATATTTAAAATTGTATTAACTTTAAAAAGCTATATCTCTTTCATACGAGGTCCGTTTTGGACGAAACGAATTGCGACGGGTTCGTTTTGTCGAGCACTACGCTATGGAGCTGGATTGGAATCGTTTGGATCTAGTGGAAATTTTGGGTAAAACTAAACGCTCGTTTAATTTTATTCGAAATAAAACGCTGGAACTACATTGATATCAAGGTGAGTGTTTTATAACGCTCACAACGTACTGAATATCTTTATGCTAGTTAAATTTGATATTATGAAGTGATGAATTTTATTTGTCGTTGTTTGATAGAATTTAATTGTCATATAGATTGTCATTTGAATTAACCGTTGAAAATTAAATGGACAGTTAAAATTGAAATTGAATTGCGATTAAATTACCTGACATGGATAACTATGAAATTGCCATGAATTGTATTGTCTATTGGATGATGTATTTCGATGGATGCTATTGGTTGATATTTAAATGTTTGGTTGTTTATCCGCTTATATATATCCTGTTATGCATACATATGAAACTGTGATTTGATTTAAGTGATATATATTCATCCATGACATTTAATCGAAATAAATAATTACTTGGCCATAGGATAGAAAATTATATACGGACACCGAATTGGCTAAATTAATAATTTTTAAAATCGTCAATTTGAGATTTATTTAAATATTTTGATTTAAAAGTTATAAATAGAAATCAATTTATAGAAATCGAATTTATCGAAAAATTGAGTTTGGAATGTTGAAATAAATTTTGGTTAAAAGAAATTGTTAAATAATTAAAGTGGAGACTTTGGAATTTAAAATCGGGATATGATTGAATTTTGAAAATGGATTTGTTTAAAGATTGAACCTTAATTCGAGCTTTGAATATTACTAAGTAAAAGTGATATAAAAATGATATTTTGAAATCGAGCTTGGAATTGAATCATATTTGAAATTTGGATTTAAACTTGAATATTGATGGATAATTTTGTTAAGTGTTATAAATGGATATTTTTGAAAAATCAAGCTCCAAATCGATATAAATTGAAATTGAATTAATTGAAAGTGAATATAAAATTGAATAAATTTGAAGTCAAAGTTGACGTTGATTGAATCGAAATCGAAATTGAATCGGTAGAAGGGAAATTGAAATTGTTTTGAATTGGGAAGTTATAATTGAAATGGTTTGGTTTTGAAGCTGTTTTATTTTGTTTTTCAAATTACTCGGTTATATAAACCATTTTGAATACTTAAACTATTTTAATCTATTTTAAATCTACTTAACCCAATTTAAATTATTTTAAATGAAATTTATCTATTTTAAATCCATTTTAAGACTTTATGTATTTTTAACTACTTTAATTATTTAAACTACTTTTAAACTACTTAAAACTATTTTTCTAAAATTTCAAGCTGGTCAATAAGGTGAAATGTTTATGTTTAAATCTTGAATTTAAATACGAATTGGGTTAAATGAAGTTGCAACCTAAATTGAAATTCGAAATGATTTTGAAATCGAAATGAGATATTGAGACGAAAAATGATTTTTGAAACGGAATCTTACATTTTGAATAGATATGATGATATTTTGAAATGGACTTGATTTTGAAGCGAATATGATATTTTGATATCAATTATGAATCGAGTTGAAATGTAAAAGAGCCAACGGTGTAATAATACGTAGTTATTAAAGATACCGGGATCGGATATGGACATACTCTCTGTCGATACCGAACACCACTTTAATAACTATTATACGCGGAGTGTTGATCCAGAATGAAGTGGACAGTTTGGTGAACGCGTTGACTGAAGAAAGAGAATGATATTGGATGACCCCTGACATGACTAAAACAGGAGCCGCGCCGGGCCATTGAGGTTCGCCATCTCTAGCGGACACACTTCTTCGATACCATATCTATTACATTTGTGATTCGATTTGGGTGCACCCCTTGATTTGGGAGTGTTGTTTCGCGGTGTTGGGGTAGCTGCTGGCTATGCTCAACATCAGTCCAGATCACGCAACTACTAGTATCCTAGTTGGTATCGCCTCATGTACCTTGTCATACTGATTATCCTATTCGCGACCACTACGTTTTGTTTTGTGTTATACCTATGGGGTACCCTCTGATAACCACTAGTTTACGGTGCTGTATAGACTATGACATTATAAAAATGTGTTAAGGGGGATTATGGTAACGCCTTAACGCTATTTTGATACTTTATATTACTGATAGGCATTATTTACTTAGCGTACATTACTACCTAGTAGATAGTTTAACGGATCCTTGAGAGATGGAAAATCCCGTAACATCTCTTGAGTTATTGCATGCACGTTGACACTGGATGGGAGATGTAAAACCCCGTAAATATCCCTGACGCCGTTACACTCATATTTATTTACGATTGATTTAACTTTCATAAGGATATTTTAGTCCTGACTCGAGTGTTTTGTCTTTTCATTACGCTCGGGCCAGACCTGAGTTTTCAGCTTATTGAAGATCTATTCTGGAGGACGAAGACGAAGATTTGGCATACTATTACTCTTATTATCTTTGCATCATGTTGTCTGCTGCATTATTTTATTTGTTCTGTCGTATATGTATAACTCTGATAAAGGTTGTATAAATAATGATCAAAGTATTGTAAACAGCTTCATAAACTGTTTATTTGACTATTATATTTTATCGTTCCGCTGCGAGATTCTGTGTTGTTTCATTTCCTTTATTTCTCTTTCTTTTCTTTTCTTATTTACCCCAATAACCATCTGCCCTTTTGAATAGTTTGGAACCGGCATGTGTATTTGATCGTCGGTTTAAACTGTCCAAAAAGGCGGGTCATTACAAGATCGCTGACAATCAGATGAGGATGAAGATCCATTCAAATAAAAGAGTGGGTTCTCTTGTAAATCCATTGGATATCGACATAAATCATGTCTAGATTCATCAATAAATGGTCGAAAAAATCAAAATCCGTATTTGAAAATACGAATATTATCTAATATTCGAAAAGTGAATGCGGAGACATTCGTATCTCGTACACTTATAATTATTATTATTTTAAGGAGACAGCTATATTAATTTTAAATTATAATTAAAATTTATTCAACCGTTCAAAGACCAACATGCATTTAGGTAGTAAACCCTAATTATATTCTGTATTCACGCTTGCTTCTGATTCTCTCCTATTCATTTTATAGCCGTTCTCCAAAATCAATCAAAAACAGTAAATGGAACTAAAATCTAAATCGCCACCCTCGTACATGTTGCTCCTAAATTTCCGTGTGTTGTCTGAATCGCGTGTTGCTCCTACAATCTGAAGCGAGGGTATCTTCATCGCCGATTGCTCCTGCGATCTGATCTTGGAGTGTTGCTGACTTGCTCCTGGCTCCTGTGAGCTACTCCGGTATAATTTGGTTTTGATATTCATTTATCGAATTGTATTGAAATAACGATCTTGAAACCCAACCATGATTCTGTAAATATATTAAAAAAAGTCAAGCATGATTATTTTTACCTGATGATGCTAAGAATGTATAAGCCATGTAATAAAATAGAACTACTTGTTGGTTTTAAGTTCAAAAATTTATAGGAATCGCTCTTCGTTTTTAACCTGGCTGTAAGGAGCAGGATAATCAGAGGTCATCGCAGTGATGAGTAATAGTTGTTCTCTGGTGAAGAAGAAGGTGTTTGTGGAAATGGACCAAGATGATAGGCAATGGTATATGTACTCAGAGCTGTGTTTGTGCACCAGAACAGTGTTTGAATGATTTCTTGCAATTCAAGCAAGAAAATTGAGTATAAGTAATTATTTTTCCAAAATGATTCAACAAGGTATCAGAAATATTGCAAGAATCAACAAATCATCAGCAAGAATAGAATGGTTCCATTGTGAAGCAGCAAACAATTCGAATAAGGGGTTAGTGAAAATTGAACTTGGATTGGATTTGGGAACAACTGAATGAACTAACTGAGAATATTTCTAAATAAAAACAAGAAGAAAAAGAACCGTGTTATCAAATCTTTCAAAACAACCAGATACTAAGTTGCAAGCTACTATAATGAACAATAATGGAAATTTTGAAAAAACAATTAAGAACAGAAAACAAGAACTGGAAACAAAATCAAGAACTGGAAATGGTAAATGCGAGAAAAACAAGTAGAAAATTACAAGTGTAACTAGAACAAGAATTACAGGAACTAGCTAGAGTAAGATTTAAAGAAACTAACAAGCTAATCTATGAGCAGGAATTAGAGAAGAAGAACAGATACTAGATTTGCAACAGGGAATGGAAATAAAAAAAGGGCAAATAAGATGAACAGATAATTGATATAAAATGGTAACTAACTATTGAGTGAAATTGATAACAAGAATTAAAGGATAAAATGTTGTTCTATGGAATTACAACGGACTGGGAACAAAAACTAAAAAAATTGAAGAAGAAGATATTTGCTTCAGATTTCACACACTCGTTACAAATGTCTATACCAGTATTATATATAGACATACTCGTGTACAAACTTCACTTGACTCAACTTGGCCCATTACGCTGGCACAATTGCTCTTCATTTTTATCTGGCACAATTGCTCTGCATTTTTCATAGTTCAAAATAGAACACAATAATATGAAGAAACCATGACTAGTTTCATGTTTATTCTTTTATATTCAACAGCAACGTTCGATATAATATAAACATGTACACTAGCAGATTGTAACCACCAAAAATTTGTGTAGTATTAAAATAAATATCTTTTCTTTGTAAACTTATCTCAAAATAAAATTTGGTTATTTTTGCAACTTTATATGTCTAACCAACCTTCTTTGAAACTGCCTTCAAAAAGAATGATAAATTGTGATAAATAAAATAAATTAAAGGGATGTAATTTTCAAATTTTTTGTTTATTTATTACGGTTAATGCTTGTATTTGGAGTAATTGTAAATTTGTAAACAAAATAGTATAATTATTTTTATATTGTAGACTTTTGAAAATGGCAAACACCTCATCAAGGTGTTGTAACAAATCTATTGCATGTGCATCAAATGCTTGTGCCGACGAAAACTTGATTGTGCAAGAAACTCAAACTGCGGAATCTTGTGTTCCATAAGCTCAAAATCTTTCAACAAATTAAGAAAAAAAATATGCAACTTTAAATGTAATTCCCATGAAATCCGAGGTATGGAAAGATGTTGATAGAGAAGTATTGGAGGGTAGTAATAGTATTAAGGCCACTTATAAACATTGTTTAAGGATATTCAATGGAGTTTCATCACTAGGAACAACACATTTGAAAAATCATATAGAAGTTTATCCCAAAAATACTAATAATAAGAGACTATTTGGGCAACAACTTTTAACTACAAGAAAATCTCCCAATAAACCATATAAATTAGAAAGCTTGAAGTTTGATCAGAATAGGACTCAAATATGTTTTGCTTGTATGCTTGCCAAAAATGATTATCCATTCAATATGATGGAACATGTTTATTTTCAAGAATAAGTTAAGAGTATTAACCCAACTATTAAGCTCTATTCTAGAAATACAGTTTGTTGTGACGTTTTGAAACTTTATGCTGATATGAGATTTGGATTACAACAAATGTTTGATAGTTTGTATACTCGTGTTATTATTATTATAGATTTATGAACATCCAAACATTAGAATGTAGGTTATTGCTGCATAACTTTTCATTACATCGATGACGATTGAAAATTTCAAAAAAAAAGTAATTACTTATCATGAAATGCCTCCTCCACACACTGGATTTGCACTTATTGATGCTATTAAAACAAAGTTATTGCATTGGAATTTAGATAAGAAATTATTTTCAATTACTGTTAATAATGCTTCTAATAATGATGTTATGGTAAGAGATCTCAAGAATTGATTAAATGGTAAAGGTGTCTTGGTTTTAAATGGTAATTTATTTCATATGCGTTGTTGCACATATATATTGAATTTAATTGTGCAAGATGGGTTAAAAGTCGAGCATGATCCCATTGAAAAAAATAAGAAAACGTGTTAATTTTACAGTCATCATAATTTAGAAAACAAAGTTGGAAAAACGCATTGACACAAACTAGACTAATTGGAAAAAGAGTTTCCTATGGTGTTCCAACAAGATGGAACTCAACATACCATATGCTTGAAAGCGCGCTTGAATTGCGTCCCGCATTGAACGATTGCTGAGTTTACTTCTGATTATAGATGTTTGCCTTCAAGTCGAGAGTGGGAGATAGGAAAAAAAAATCTGTGAATGCTTGAAAATCTTTTACAAAGTTGTAGTTAAATTTTCAGGTGTTAAATATCCAACGGCTAATCTATATTTGAAAAGTATGTGTGATGTTTATGAAAATATTACAAGTTAGGATTTAAGTGAGCATGAGTGTATTAGATGTTTGCCTTCGAGTCGAGAGTGGGGGATGGGGAAAAATCTATGAATGCTTGAAAATCTTTTGCAAAGTTGCAGTTAATTTTCAGGTGTTAAATATCCAACGGCTAATCCATATTTTAAAAGTTTGCGTGATGTTTATGAAAATATTACAAGTTCGGATTTAAGTGAGCATGAGTGTATTAGCTCTATGACACAAATGATGAGAGTTAAATTTGATAGGTATTGGAGGTTTTGCAATTTAATGATGAGCATTGTTATGTTATAGAATAAGCTACATTGAATTTTTCTATGATATGATTTATAGACAAGAAGCACAAGTTCATGCAAGAAATTTATGAATCGTTGAAAGCTCTTTTCTATTCATACGTAAGAGAATGTGCATCTTATATGAATATACCTACTTCTTCCTGTTCATTGGATGATAATTCTAATATTGGGCCTAAAAAGAAAAAAAAAATGGATCTTAAATGGAGGAATTATAAAGAACAAAAAATTGGAAACTTACAAGTTTCTATGACGGAGCTCGATAAACATTTAGAAGATGAATTGTTACCCATCGAAGATGATGACAACTTTGGTATTTTAATGTGGTGGAAACAAATAGTCTTATGTTTCATATTCTTGAAAGAGTTGCTCATGATATTTTAGTTGTTCTTATATCTACTGTATCATCTGAATCCTCGTTTAGTAGTGGAGGTGGATTAATTACTGAAACTAGATCCTCATTATCTTCGAATATAATAGAATCCTTAAGTTATTAAGGATTGGTTACCGTCCGACGTTTGTTAGTTTTTTTACATATTAAAATTAGTTTAGAAAGATAACCATTTAATGTTATTGATTAAAAAATCATTTAACAGGCAAAGATATAGAGCTCGTAGATGAAGTATCAGCTCCACTATAGAGATGGCTGCACAAGGTAATTTTTTTATTTCAAAGATGTAAGATTCTTCATAAGTGCTACTACTGTAAACAGCAGCTTGCAACTGCTGTTAGTAGCAGCTCGCAACTGCAAACAACAGCAGGGAGCAGTTGCTGCAAATAGCAGTTCACTAATGCTATTAATAGTAGCTCGCTAATGCTGTTAATATCAGCAAGCAACTGTTATAAACAGCAGTGAGAAAGGTATTGTTCTTGTACACTTGACTAGCTGGTATACTACTTCCATTTGTTTCTACCTGTTAATGATCTTTAATTGACTATTCTTCATTGAATTTTAAATAATAATGAGCTCACTACCCATGTTTCCGTATTTTTTGTATAATCCACGCTTTTGTTAGGACGTTTGTTTTTTAATGTTGAAAATTGTTATTTTGATGTTGAGAAAGTTGTCGTTTCTAAACAAGCAAAAAGTTCACATATCAAAAGGCTGAGAACTGTGACGACCCAGAAAATTTGGACATTTGAAATTGGAATATTTAATTGATTTAAATATTTAAAAGTTAATTTGAACTTGAATTTCAAATATCACTATTTATTTGATAATATAACTATTGAATTCAATTACTGGAAATTGGATAAAATAGTGAATCTAGGGTTTTAAGCTCGCTAAAAATAATTTGAAGGCTTATAAAATTTATATCGATAATACTGAAGGTAACAGAACTTTTGCAATTGAAATTAAAAGTGTTTTGTTCGGTTTGAAAATATATCGTTTAAATTTACATTTAAAAATATCCTTTCGAGGCGCGGTCTTGGAATTCGACGAAACCAGTTCCATTGGATTCGTAATAACGTATTATTAACGGATTTCAATTTTCGTATTGTTTGGAGTTGTCGTGGGATCGTACGATAGGTAAACGCGCTGAAATCTATGTCGAAAATTTAATATAGTTACTGGGTCCAAAAAGCTACTTCTCCATACGATCAAATTAGGACTCAAAACCTTTTCCATTGTGTCCGTAATAGGGGTATAAAATTATGAACGCCTGGCGGCATGCCTCAATAGGAGATCGAGATTGTGAGTTGCGAAAATCGAGACGATTTAAATTGAATTTAAGTTTAAATATAAATAATATTGTTGCATTAAAATTCAATGTTAAGCCTTTGCAGACACGTATAGAATTTTAAGCACGTGTCCTTCCGGGTATACACGCGTCTCCTTCTTCCTTTAATAATCATAGCCGAGCATTTTCTTTAAGAGAAAAAAAACAAATCAAAACGAAACGAAAATGTTGAATAAAATTGAGTCTCTTCCCTCTCTCAATTTCATTCTACAAACTACCGAAATCAAAACAAAAGAAATAAAAGGCAGACCAATTAATTTTTCGTCTTCCCTCACCCATACCCTCTGCTCGATTGCTTGCATCGATTAAATCGAGTGGCACCTCATCGCGACAGTCTCGCGTACGCGAGTGCGTAGGGGAGAGGATCTTCGACTTTGGTTGTTTTGGTTCGATTCGAAGATCTGAGCCACGAGGCGCGCGTGAATTTGAGGGCATGCAGGAAGCAGTTGTAGGGAGGGCGACAGCGATGTTGAGCGCGCGAGAGTATATGGTGGAGGCAGTTCTAGGGCAAAGAGCTCGACTAGGGTTTTGAGCGAGGCGAGGCGACTCAGAGGGGAGGCAGGCACTCACAATGGTTTGGGACTCGAGTGTTTGCTTGATGCTGTGACGATGGCCTGTAGTAAGGTATATCTACTGATTTATCTTTATAAATTTAAATTTTTATGTAAACAAGTATATATACAGAATGGACGAAAAAATATATACATATGAGCAGAAAGAAAAGGAGAGAGAATATAACAGTAAGATATAAAAATGGATTTTTATTTACGGTTAGCATATATATAGTAAGTAAGCAGAAAATAAATCTTGACAGTAAGATATAAGTTTTTTATTTTAAGTCGGCATATATACATACATACATACATATACATATATATATATATATATATATATCTGTGTGTGTGTGTGTATACAGAAGGAAATATATAAATATATATATATATATGTATGTATGTATGTATGTATGTATGTATGTAAATATACACAAATTATTTTTTATAGATGAGCTTGAAAAGAAAAATATAGGAATCTTAAAAATGTTGAAGGTTTATATAAAATTAGATTTTTGAAATCTATAAATTATTTTTATAAGTATACATGTAGTTTTAGAAGAGAATAAATATACATGAATACTTATTTTCATTCACTAGTTTAATTTTTAAAATAATGGAGATTAATTTGTTTAATAAACTTATTTATTTATTTTAGTTACTAAAAGATATTTTATTAAAGGAAAATTAATTTAAATAAATAATTAGCTAAGTAAATTTATCAAAAGGAAAGTAATTGTTCAATAAGTTCAAATATTAATAAATCATATAATTGTTATACAAGGTCTTGAATCATTAAGAAAACAAGCTGGTTTGGATCGGATTGCAAAACAAAAATCAAAGGTGAGTAAATCTCACTCAGATCGGATTATTGATTAGTTTAATCAGTTAAATTAAATTATTGGTTGATTGCTTGAGTTAATGATTTATTATCAGTCTGGATGTGATATATCAGTAGTATACATATACATATATATACATATATATATATATATTGGAGTGATTGATATTCCCGTATTATATAGCGGATGAGACCCTATGCTCCCCGCATAATAGCGGATGACCCTATATACCGCGATATCCTCCTCGAAGTGGGATTGGTATTTTTATATTGTGCTAACATCTGTGGATACAGGAAAACAGGTTGGAGGGATCCAACTGGATTCCTCGGATATATTGAAATCTATTTTCATAGTATGTGATTGTGATGTATTTGATAATCTGTGATAGGTTATATTAGAAATTGAAGCTATTGAATGTTATTGAATGACTGAATATATTTTGGATGTTTTGAGATATCAAAAGTAAAAGTATTGGATTTTGAAAAAAAATGGAAAGGACATGGTTTTCAAAGTAGTTAGTTATGGTTATTTTAATTAAGTAATTTAAAACCTTAAGTTGACTTAAACTTTGGGATTGGTATTGGTTAGGATAAACAAAGTAATTTGAATTTAAAAATTAATTAAGTTAAGTTAATTATTTATTAATTAATAAGGTTTATTAAAGTAAATAAATAGTTGTGATTGGTTAATAGTTAATGGTAAAATGAAATGATCTAACCTTTAAACTATTAAAGGTCATAAGTTAATTATATTTGCAAATTTTTAGTTAATTCTAGATTTTTTTATTACAATAAAATAAGATGGTTGTAATTGGTTTAATGATAATTAAACATGATTTGAAAATAATTAATTTTGTTTAAGTAAGATAATGAATTGTGTGACTAGTTAATCTAGTCTAAGAACAGGTTAAAATTTAAATAACCTGAAATGAACAGTTAAATATAAAATATTAGAAGTTTATTTGAATAAAGAGTGTGATGAGATTTTTATGTGAAGATGGACATCCTGAAAACAAAT
The DNA here is from genome assembly GCA_030765085.1 of Allium cepa. Classification (NCBI taxonomy): domain Eukaryota; kingdom Viridiplantae; phylum Streptophyta; class Magnoliopsida; order Asparagales; family Amaryllidaceae; genus Allium; species Allium cepa. Next base: position 26,947,695 of record CM060932.1, read on the forward strand.
TGTTGTTAAAAACAACTTGGCTTAAAGGCGGCGTTTGGATTCAAAGAGACGGGATCGGATATCAGCGATATTCTAAACCACTTCGATTTAATAACTACTTCAACCTTTACGGACTTGTTTTGTAAAATCAGATAGGCTGGAATTAAATAAATTAAGTAAATCCGACTATTTTGAATAAGTAACTGCACTTAAGTATTACGGACTTAGCAACAAAGTGTTGTTATAAAAGATAAGAACTCGTAATGTTGGATGAGTTACCTTGTTTTTCAAAGGCGTTTTTACAACTTTAGTATTTCAAAATTAAGAGGTTTACTCACGCTAGTTTCCAGCCTGACTTGGGCGTTACTTTATTGTAATGCTCGGGTCAGACCGAGTATTACAGATTTTCAGGTTAGGACGTTCTGGAGCTCAGGAGGCGAGCTGGATGGCAGAGACGTATTGATTCCGTTGTGTATTAGAGACTGTATAGTTTGTATTGATAGTATTCAGGGACAAGTTGTTACAACTGTCCAGGTTATTTGTGAATGATTGTACTCTAATATATTGTATAACTTGGCATTTACAGCTTTCTTTGTGTGGATGCTACTATTTGTTTATTATATTTTGTTCCGTTGCGATTGTGAGATTCTGTGCTGTTGTTTTATGTTTCTTCTCCTACCTCTTTTTCTTCTTTACCCTAACAATCTGGAATTCCGACGTTCGATTATTCGGCACTTCTACAGTGAACGTATTAGTGTCGAATTATCGGGATCGAAAATTCCAGGCCGTTACATTTGGTATCAGAGATGAAAGGTTAAGCGAGAACCTTGGCTCTGGTGGGGATTACTCATTAGAGATAGGATCATAAGTACCCTTGAATGAGTTGAATGTATTATATGAGAGCGTACTTGTTATTTTCTTATATAACGATTTTAAAAACGGTTTTAAAAATGATTTTTATAAGCTTAAATTTTGATATATAAAGAAGTAGTTTTTCAAATTATTATATATATATATTAAAGTAGTTGGTTGTTGTTATTAAAGTTAAATAAGACCATAAGATTTAAGTGGTAAATCACATATAACCGAATAGGAATTTGATTAATAATAAATTTGCAAATAAGTTAAGTTAAAATGGATTCAAACCTGAATTTAAATCTGGGAAACAATTCAAAAGAATTTTTAAGTATTTGAAATAAGTTACCCTGACTGTAGTGTCCAATTATTATGTAACACATGGTGTGTCGATTTCAGAATATGATGATTAACATTTGTGACTATATCTTAATAAGGGATGTTTATTTTCAGAATAAACAATGAAAGAGCAAAGTGAAATGTTTTAGGAAGTAAAAATTTATAAAGTGAAATAGATTTAAATTGTGAAGTTTTAAAATCTAAGTCCAGAAAATTTTTGAATTTGTTTCAAAGTGTTAAAAGATATAATAAATAATATTATTCAGATGTTTTGAATTATAGAAATCTTGTTTTAAAACAAGAAGTTGTTTTGAAAATTTTGAAGAAATTTTGTTTTGAATTAAAAACAAGAATGGTTTAAAATTGAAAATATGACTTGGTATGCAAACAAAATATATATATTATGTGGATATACATAATATCAGAGTTGGTTTGAAATAAATATTAAGTGTTGAAATCTAAATGTCTTTGAGAATGAGATGTAAACCCAAGTGCCATAAGTTTGAATTTATAAGTGGAAAAGGATATTGATGAGAAGTTTAAAATTTTGAAATGGAGAATTTAAATTGAGTAACGTTGAATGGATCAATAAATTGAAATTTAACTTAGGGAAGTTAAATGGGTTAAATTGAAAAGGGAGTTATGTGTGATCTCAAAATGGGCTTGTGTTCTGGAAATTGGTAATGGGGGCTATTGATGGATGTTTTAGATAATTTGGTTGTTTATTTACTTTGACTTATCCTGATATCGTCCTATTGTTATCAATAATCTATAAAACTGAAAATTGGACCGTTTTGAATAAAATTAAGAAGTTGATTGAAGTGATATATATACATTACTAAAATTAAATGGAAATAAAAATTTATGTTGAAAACTAATTAAAAAAATTGATTTTAAATAAAAATTAAACTTAGGAAAATGGAATCACTTTGAACTTAAGATTTAAATGTTAAAAATGAACTTGCAAACTGAAATTGTTTAAGAATTGGTTTCAAAAGTTTGAAATTAAAATTGGGCAATAAATTTGATTTCGAAGATAAAATTGTTTAAAGACTTAGATTATTAAAACTAAAAGTAAAGATTAATTTGATTAAGGGATTAAATCAACATTTGAAAACTTAACTCGAATATGTATAAATTGAGATGGTTTAAAGTTTGAAAATGGAATTGGAATTAATTCAAAGGTGGAATTAAAATGAATTAATTGGAATTGGAATCGAAGTTGAATAAGTTAAATTCTAATGGGAATTGATTTGAATTAGAATGGGAATCTAAGTTAATTCAAATTAAATTGGAATTGAATCAATTTAAATGGAAGTGGAGATTTTAGTTGAAAATTAAATTAAGATGGAGATCAGGAAACTGAACCAGTTTGACTCTGAAATTATTTTCAAATAAATTGTTTTAATATAAACTATCTTAAATATATTTTTCGAAGCCATTTACTATACAACCTTTCTTTTTGAAAAACTCAAACTATCTTATAATAGCTATTTAACCATTTTACAACTATTTAACAATTTTACCACTACTTAACTATTTTAAACTATTCAAACTATTTTCTAAATTTCAAACTATTCAGAGTGGAACTAATTGATTTTGAACGGCTTTTGATTTTGGGAAAAAAATATACAAATTTTGGGAATTTGGAAAGCCAAGTTTGAGAACTATCGATTTTGAGATATCGATTTTGTGTAATTGGGATTTGTATGTGATACATATAAGAGTATGATTTGAAAGATACTATATGTGTATAGTATAAAATATGTTGAGAATGCTGTGGGGAAAAACACGCTCGCATTTAGAGTTGAAACTTGTAGTAGGATATCCAAGGGGTGGTTCTGCCATGAGCCCTAAGGGGGGGTTCTAAATTTTGATCCTAGAGGATGTCCAGACTAAACTGCAGTTCCTGAGGATTGTGGTTGGATAGCAAAAGTCGAGGGTGCTGATGCCTATAGAGACATTGGGGTTATGCTGTGATGGCAGTGTAACTCGGTGTAACTGCGATCTATTGTGATCCATAACGGAAGTCGAGGGACCGTGATTGTCTAAAGTCTACGTTTGATTTCGCTGGAAGAGCGACGTAACATCGGTAGACTGCGATCTATGAAGACATAGCGAAAGTCGTGTGGCATTGTGTGCCTACAGGCTACATTGGGATTCGACTGATGTAGTCTACGATCTACATGATCTGTGTGGTGAAGTTTCATTTGGCAACGAAATTCAAGGGCGCTGATGCCTACAGTTACATGGTTTTTCCTTGATGGCAACGTAACCCTGGGTGTAGCTGCGATCTGTGGCGATTCCACGGTGAAATCGAGCTGTGCGGATACCTACAGTTTTCTATGGTTTCCCCGGGATGTCGACGTGATCATCGAGCTAATTGCGACCATGGAGGTGGTGATGATTGCCAGAGCATTCTTACCAAAAAAAAATTCAATATTTCCACAAATTGTTTCTAAGTATTTTCACTGGGCGTTGAAAACGGGTTTACTAAGTACTTATGATTTTCGGTCCTGCGCCTGATCAACGTTTGACTGAATTTCTATGAGAACAAGGATGGACTTGTTGAGACACCGAGTTATAAAAAAAAGAATTTTATAATGATAGTTTTGGTGATAAATAAAATTGGAAGGTAGATCGAATTCAAATAGAATTGGAAGTTTAAGTAAAATGAAAATAGATATAAAAGCTTAAGTGGTAAAGTGAAAATAAGTATAAGAAGCATATAAATATTTATACTGGATTTAAGAAATGGATGGTGAAATTCTTTAGTAAATTTGGAGTTGAGAAATATACTAAATTAATATTTGAATGAAGGTTTAATAAAAGTGGTAAAAAGGAAAATTGCGAATAAGTGAATAGAAATGAAAATAAATGTGAAAAGAAAAGAATTGATATAAATAATAATCAATTGGAAATTAATACGCAGGATGTACGTATATTATTTTATCCGCATAACGATTTGATCCAGATTCGGGCATAGAATTTCGAGATATTTATATCGATCCGTGTTGGGATTTTTCACTCGATTTTCGACGGCGAACCCTGGATATGGATTTTTGATTGATCTTGAAATTCTCTATCATAGTATATGGCTATGCAAGAAGGATGACGGTTTCTGATCAAGAAAATAGATCTGAGTACGCACTAGAGAGTCGGGTGGACGATACTAGTTCGGAAGTGAAATTGTGTGATCGAGTGAGCGATCGGATTTGATATTGCATACGGATGATATGCGTACATCATACGGCTTCAGTAGAACAAATATTGAAATTTCGTAAAAGAAGTGATAAAATAATTTTGAAATCTGTAATTGGATATTATTGCTCAGTAGGATACAAGTATTTAAAAGCAAAAGGGAATTGGTATTTTGATTTCAAAAGATAAATTTAGATTGCCGACAAAAGGTAAATGTTTAAATTGTCATACGAAATTTGATGATTTTCTGATCTAGCCACTTGGCTTTTGTTTTCTTTTGAATTTGGGGGCCTGTAGAGGCATTTTGTTGTTGTTCCAAGCTAGCCGTGCAAAGGAGAGACGCTGGCGAATTTTTTTGAAAATTTAAGGAGTTAGAAAAATTTTGAAGAAAATTTTGATATGTTTAAAAAAAATTGGTTTAAACTATAATTTGAATTATTGAGGGGATAATTTTATTGGGAACTATGGATGGATTGGAATGTTTGTAAGGGCGATAATGTGTCTTTAATAAAGAGATTGTTTAAGGAGTTGTTAAAAACTATTTGGTTTTGGAAAAATAGTAAACGAGTAGTGGACCATTCCTCTTAACTAGTAATTTCGGAGACGAAATTTTTTTAAGGGGGGAGGAATGTGACGACGAGGAAAATTTAGACATTTGAAATTGGAATATTTAATTGATTTAAATATTTAAAAGTTAATTTGAACTTGAATTTCAAATATCACTATTTATTTGATAATATAACTAATGAATTCAATTATTGGAAATTGGATAAAATAGTGAATCTGGGATTTTAAGCTCGCTAAAAATAATTTGAAGGCTTATAAAATTTATATCGATAATACTGAAGGTAATAGAACTTTTGACATTTGAGATTAAAAGTGTTCTGTTCGGTTTTGAAAATATATCGTTTAAATTGACATTCAAAAATAGCCTTCCGAGGCGCGGTCTCGGAATTTGACGAAACCTGTTCCATTAGATCCGTAATAATATATTATTATCAGATTTCAATTTTCGTAGTGTTTGGAGATGTCGTGTGATTGTACGATAGGTAAACGCGCTGAAATCTATATCGAAAATTTAATATAATTACTGGGTCCAAAAAGCTATATTCTCCATATGATCGAATTAGGACTCGAAACCTTTTCCATTGCGTTTGTAATAGGGGTATAACATTATGAACGCCTAGCAGCACGCCTCGATAGGAGATCGAGATTGTGAGTTGTGAAAATCGAGACGATTTGAATTGAATTTAGATTTAAATATAAATAATATAGTTGCATTAAAATTCTATGTCAAGCCTTTTCGGCAAGTATAGAATTTTAAGCACGTGTCCTTCTGGGTATACACGCGTCTCCTTCTTCCTTTAATAATCATAGCCGAGCATTTTCACTAAGAGGAAAAAAAACAAATCAAAACGGAATAAAAATGTTGAATAAAATTGAGTCTCTTCCCTCTCTCAATTTCATTCTACAAACTACCGAAATCAAAACAAAATAAATAAATGGCAGACCAGCTAATTTTTCGTCTTCCCTCACCCATACCCTCTACTTGATTGCTTGCATCGATTAAATCGAGTGACACCTCATCGCAACAGTCTCGCGTACGCGAGCGGGTAGGGGAGAGGATCTTCAACTTCGGTTGTTTTGGTTCGATTCGAAGATCTGAGCCACGAGGCACGCGTGAATTTGAGGGCGTGCGGGAAGCAGCTGTAGCGAGGGCGACAGCAATGTCGACCGCACGCGAGTATATGTTGGAGGCAGTTCTAAGGCGAAGAGCTCGACTAGGGTTTTGGGCTAGGCGAGGCGACTCAGAGGGGAGGCAGGCACTCGCAATGGTTTAGGACTCAAGTGTTTGCTTAATGATGTGACGATGGCCTGCAGTAAGGTATATCTACTGATTTATCTTTATCAATTTAAAGTTTTATGTAAATAAGTATATATACAAAATGGAAGAAAAATATATATACATATGAGCAGAAAGAAGAAAAAAGAGAATATAACAGTAAGATATAAAAATGGATTTTTATTTACAGTTAGCATATATATAGTAAGTAAGCAGAAAATAAATCTTGACAGTAAGATATAAGTTTTTAATTTTAAGTCAGCATATATATATATATATGTGTGTGTGTGTGTGTGTGTGTGTGTCTATATACAGAAGGAAATATAAATACATACATACATACATACATATATATATATATATGTGTGTGTGTGTAAATATGCACAAATTATTTTTTATAGATAAGCTTGAAAAGAAAAATATAGGAATTTTAAAAATGTTGAAGGTTTATATAAAATTAGATTTTTAAAACCTATAAATTATTTTTATAAGTATACATGTAGTTTTAGAAGAGAATAAATATACATGAATACTTATTTTCATTCACTAGTTTAATTTTTAAAATAATGGAGATTAATTTATTTAATAAAATTATTTATTTATTTTAGTTACTAAAAGATATTTTACTAAAGGAAAATTAATTTAAATAAATAATTAGCTAAGTAAATATATCAAAAGGAAAGTAATTGTTCAATAAGTTCAAATATTAATAAATCATATAGTTGTTATACAAGGTCTTGAATCGCGAAGAAAACAAGCTGGTTTGGATCGGATTGCAAAACAAAAATCAAAGGTGAGTAAATCTCACTCAAATTGGATTATTGATTAGTTTAATCAGTTAAATTAAATTATTGGTTGATTGCTTGAATTAATGATTTATTATCAGTCTGGATGTGATATATCAGTAGTGTGTGTGTGTATATGTACGTGTGTGTGTATATATATATGTGTGTGTGTGTGTGTGTGTGTGTGTGTGTATTGGAGTGATTGATATTCCCATATTATATAGCGGATGAGACCCTATTCGTCCCGCATAATAGCGGATGACCCTATATACCATGATATCCTTCTCGAAGTGGGATTGGTATTTTTATACTGTGCTAACATTTGTGGATGCAGGAAAACAGGTTGGAGCGATCCAACTGGATTCCTCGAAAATATTGAAATCTATTTTCATAGTCTGTGATTGTGATGTATTTGATAATCTGTGATAGGTTATACTGGAAATTGAAGCTATTGAATGCTATTGAATGACTGAATATATTTTGGATGTTTTGAGATATCAAAAGTAAAAGTATTGGATTTTGAAAAGGATGAAAATGGTAAGGACATGGTTTTCAATGTAGTTAGTTATGGTTATTTTAATTAAGTAATTTAAAACCTTAAGTTGACTTAAACTTTAGGATTAGTAATGGTTAGGATAAACAAAGTAATTTGAATTTAAAAATTAATTAAGTTAAGGTAATTATTTATTAATTACTAAGGTTTATTAAAGTAAATAAATAGTTGTAATTAGTTAATAGTTAATGATAAAATGAAATGATCTAACCTTTAAATTATTAAAGGTCATAAGTTAACTATACCTTCAAATTATTAGTTAATTCCAGATTTTTAATTAGAATAAAATAAAATGGTTGTAATTGGTTCAATGGTAATTGAACATGATTTGAAAATAATTAATTTTGTTTAAGTAAGATAATGAATTGTGTGACTAGTTAATCTAGTCTAAGAACAGGTTAAAATTTGAATAACCTGAAATGAACAGTTAAATATAAAACGTGAGAAGTTTATTTGAATAGAGAGTGTGATGTGATTTTTATGTGAAGGTGGACATCCTGAAAACAAATTGTTGTTAAAAACAACTTGGCTTAAAGGCGGTGTTTGGATTCGAAGAGATCGGGATCGGATATCAGCGATATCCGAAACCACTTCGATTTAATAAGTACTTCAACCTTTACGGGTTTGTTTTGTAGAATCAGATAGGATGGAATTAAATAAATTAAATAAATTCGACTATTTTGAATAAGTAACTGCACTTAGATATTATGGACTTAGCAACAATGTGTTGCTTATAAAAGATAAGAACTCGTAATGTTGGATGAGTTACCTTGTTTTTCAAAGGCATTTTTACAGCTTTAGTATTTCAAAATTAAGAGGTTTACTCACACTGGTTTCCAGCCTTACTCGGGTGTTACTTTATTATAATGCTCGGGTCAGACCGAGTATTACAGATTTTCAGGTTAGAACGTTCCGGAGCTCAGGAGGCGAGCTGCATGGCAGAGACGTATTGATTCCACTGTGTATTAGAGACTGTATAGTCTGTATTGGTAGTATTCAGGGACAAGTTGTTACAATTGTCAGGTTATTTGTGAATGATTGTACTATGATATATTGTATAAATTGGCATTTTGCTGCTATTTGTATATTATATTTTATTCCTCTGTGATTGTGAGATTCTATGCTGCTGTTTTCTGTTTCTTCTTCTACCTCGTTTTCTTCTTTACCCTAACAATCTAGAATTCCGACGTTCGATTGTTCGGCACTTCTACAGTCAACATATTAGTGTTAAATTTTCAGGGTCAAAAATTCCGGGGGGTTACAAGAATAGTTAGGAATTTGTTGGAATATTTAATAATATTTATGAGATAATTTCAATATTTTATAAATTATTTCCGTTTTGTTGGAATATTTAAAAGATGTATAATGGAAGGGTTACCACAAGGAGTGATCATAGAATTGCTAACGTGCATTAATATTTTTTTTAGTGTTTTGAGATACTGATGGCCTAAAGGTTGTAAGAATCAAAAGTTGCTTGCAGTTTTATTGATTATCAAAATTAATTTATTTAACATGATGATTCGGTTATGTTTTTCTTCGTAGGAACTGTTAAAAAGCTGTAGTGGGTGGAAGAAAGAACAAAAGTTATCCTTTTGTTTTACTATGTTGTAACACCCCTAATTTTTAATTACATTATTCAGGAGATTAATTAGATAAATTAAATAGAATAATATAAATGTTAGAGCAATAAGGGGATTGAGATTTGAAAATTCAAAAAAATGGAGATCATGCTTAATGAAATAGATGGGCTTATAAATGGCTTATATGTTAATTAACTAAAATAAGGTATAATAGGAAATAGTCGCACCCTTTATCACGGCTTTATCATCCATTCACGCTCATTTTCATTTCACAAAAAATGTAAACAAAGAAAAGAAAGCCGGCCATTGCTGAGGAAGAAAAGAGGAGAAAATTAAATCAAATCTAAGGGTTTAAGCAAAGAGAACTCAATCAAATCTAAAAGTCCTTATTATAACCAAGGTGAATTAAATCGAGATCATCTCTAATTTGTTTTATGATTATTTGATTTTCGGGTTTAAGATTAAATCCATTATAATGATGATTTTGATGATGATATGCTTGTATTTATGTGATATTAAACTCAAATTAGATTATTTGATAAAGGACTTACACGGTTTTAGGGTCGAAACCGATTATAATTATTTTCATAGGCCATAGCAAAAATTTATGTTGGGAAAACATGATCTTAGAGATGGGTTTTAATTTTTGTAATTTTCCAAGTTATTGAAAATTTAATATGAATTTTCATAGGTAAATATGTATAACTGGGTTTAAAATTTTATTTCGATTATTTTATTAAGATATTGGGTCTGGAAATTTTATAGTTAGAAAACGTATTGGAAGTGAATTTCTATAATTTTTGGGAATTTTTTCTAGGTAATTTTCTATGAAAATAAAATTATTTTAGATGAAGGACTTAATTGTTTTATTAGTTTTGCTTATGGAAGGGTTTAATTGTAAAAGTTAATCTATGTTTAGATTTGAAATCATGCGGAAGTTATTCTGGTAAAGAAATTTGAAAGTTATGGCAAGCAATCAAATGTTCACAAATAGGCAGATTAGTTAAAGTGTTTGTTTTAATTGACATTAAATTAGTTTTTACCCAGAAAAGTGGGTTCCGCTTCTTTCGAAAGAACCTTTCAATCCATTACGTCCGCTTCGATCTAGTCGAAACTTACCAAAGCTGAAACCAATACATAAGGTATCACAATGATGATACGTAATGAATTGGAGAAAGACGGAAGACATGTGATCGAAACCATTGCTTTCGATGAGGTCAAATCCTTTGTTTTACTTTCAAATGATAAACGCTTGCCTTATTTTAATCAAAACTTTCGAAGGAGTCGAAATATATGCTTCCGAAAGGGTCTTCTAAGTAGCTTTCAAAAAAGGGTTGCCATCATTTAGTTTAAAAGTATAAGCTTTCGAATGAATTCCTTTATTTATAGAACAATGCTTTCGAAAAAGGTGGTTTTGACCCAGTCGAAACCTTGCTGTCATTCTTTTGTCTTCCAAATGTATTGAAGCCATCAAGGCTTTCGAAAGGTATTCTTTATTTTAAACTTATACTAAGTCACTTTCTAAAAGCTTTCGAATGAATTCAAGGGTTTCGAAGGCAATGACTTCAAAAGGGGTTTCTAAGCTATCCTTCAAATGTTTCACTTATATGTTTTGAGCTTTCGAAAGGATGGTGTCGAAGCCATCTGTTTTTTCCAAACTCTTTTTAATGGTTTCGAAAGAGGTACTTTCGCTTGTATTCACTTAGACTCCATAAGATATGTTTTAAAGTAAACCCAATGGTTTCGAAAGAAGTACTTTAAAATGGTTTCGAAGATATGCTTTTATAATAGAATGGTTTCACTTTAATACATTCGAAAGGTGTAGAAAGAAAGGTTTAAAGTGTTTCGAAAGGTAGATGCCTAGAGTTTTGAAAAGAAGATTTAAATGCCTTCGAAGGAGGTTATCCAAGGGTTTCAAAAGTAAAGTTTTCAAGTTTCGAAAGCCTTGGTTTTCAAAACAAATAACCCAATCTCATTTTAAAGGAAAACCATGGCATAATAAAAGAGTTTTGAAATGATTTTAAGTATGAAGTTTTTGAAGAAGTTTTCCTTGATTAATAGGTTAAAAGGATTAGCCAAGTTTTATATAAAATGATTTCAAGGATATTAAACCAAAGATGTTGGTGATTATTATGTTAATATGTTTGCCTTTTCTAGTTTGCAGTTCACTTTAATAGGGACTCATAACTGTAATTTGAGGAAAAGAGGTAGAATAACCAGCTAGGTTGACCCAGTAGTGAATGTAAATTGAATTAGCTTCTGAATGAGTGGAATTACATTCAGGAGGTTAGGTAGACCAAAATATAGGATGCCTAAATACTAATTAAAGAAGTTGTCAAATAGACAGGTTCATAGCAAACCCATAAAAACTATGTATATGAAAAGTTATTGGCAAAAGCCAATAGATTTATAGTAAACCCATGAAAACTATAATTAGAAAGAGTTATCGTTAAGGGCCAACGGGTTTGTAATGAACCCATGAAGACTATATTCAGATTCAGTTATTGATAGATGTCAATAGGTTTCTATTCAATCCATGAAAATTACGATAAGAGGGAAGTTATTAGAGATACCAATAGGTTCAAGGAGGACACATGAATGATGAAGTTATTAGCAAGGGCCAATAGGTTCTTAGTAATCACATGAAAACTATGAAACCGGATAGGGAGTTCATAAGTATTAAATGGGTTATTAGTCAACCAATGAAAACTAATAGGTTAATACTGACAGATAGTCAAAATGAATGGAGATGGGTAGTCCAAAATTAAATTTACTTATTTTGCATATCATCGTAATATTTTGAATTGCTATGTTTTAACCATTGTGGATGTAGGAACACAATATATGGTTTTATAAAATTTTAAAGGAGATACTAGAGAGGGAAAAACCCGTGTCGCTAAGCGGCGTGGTCTCACTAGATATCTAAATGGTTTGAGATGGTATATTATTATTCATACTAGGTTTATGTCCAACTCGAAATGTATGTTTTTCCTTGAACTCTCGGGTGCTCAATTGATTTCAAGTAGTTTGAGAGTTGAGGTTTCAGGTACCTCTTTAGACGAATAAGCTTCTGGAGACGTGTATGAGGCATGATTGCTATTTAGAGTTCTTTTCTATATTGATTTCTCTGGATCTTGTTGCAAAGGCATAGATGTTTAATTGCCTATTTATATACTCTGATCATCCAATGAGGCATTTTCATATGTCGCTCTTAGCGTATGTTGTAATAATTATATTTTCTCTAAACATGGTTCTCGTATTAGGATTATGTAATAAATTTGAAATGCTTTAAAAAAAAGAGAAAGTTGTTTGTTGATTTTAAAATTTTCCATATCCATGAGTTTATATTATATCGATGTATCTAACATTACCATATTTGGTCGTCGAGAATTAATAACTATGGATGACTGCAACATCCGTAGCCGTTAATTCTTGGCCTCCAAGTGGTGGATGTTACAAGTTGGTATTAGAGCATGGCTTTATGAAACTTAAAAGAAATTTAAGCCTAAAAGATTTTTCAAAACATAATCCAATGAATTAGAAAATAAGATCAGGGTTTGGGATAACGCTATAATAACGTTATTGTATTTGACATATATAGGTATATATAAGTATGTATTCCTCTCTCTCTCTCGCTTAGACCGTTCTTCTGTATCTTACTAAGGCTCGTATGAAGATTTATGAGAAAGATGTGAAGGCAGGAAACAGAAGAGGAAATCTTGATGGAGGAAGCGCCGCAGCCAATGGAAATGTTCGACCCACCAGGAGGAACCCAGGTTAAGAAGCTAATGCTATCAAAATGCAGACGTCAATGTGGATGCTGGAAATCCACCGGTGGATATGGGGGTGATGTATCAGTTCTTCATCAATTTGATGCAAGTAGGAGCTGCTGCTGGTGTTGCTGGAAATGTCGAAGGAGCTAATCCCGTGGCTCCAATTGGGAATAATTATGCTAAGTTGAGCAGGAATTACACCAGTCTTGGTGGGAAGCCGTTTATGGGAACTAAGGATGCTATAGAAGCTGAGGATTGACTGTTGCATTGTAAGAGGATCCTCATTGATTTGGGATTGGATGATGAGCAGAAAAGAAGGCTGGCCTCTAGACAGTTGCAATGGACAATGCTTTATTGGTAAAATAGTGTTACTGTCGAGGTTCCAAAAGAGGAGTTGAATTGGGCAGATTTTAAAGGGAGATTTGAACAGAGGTTTTTATCTGAAGTTACTAAATCAGCCTTATTGAGAAAATTTATGGATTTGGTGCAGGGAGAAATGTCAGTAATCGAGTATGCTACTAAGTTTGATAAGTTGCCCCGATGTGGACATGCTACTATAGACACCGACATCAGGAGAAATGAGAGGTTCATTCGGGGATTGAGACCCGAGATTGTTAGGGCGACCCTGCCACATCTTCGTGGTCTTTGTAATGTAGTTGTGGAGATGGTAATCCGACATGAGGAGATGCTTGCTATTTGTGCGAAAGAAAAGCCAGTTGAAACGCATGGTTCTCAAGGAAAGAAAAGAAAGTTCTTTAAGAAGAAGGGAGCACATAATGGAGAGGCTGCCAAGAAGGAAAAGGCTGATTTAGTTTGTTTAAAGTGTGAAAAGAAAGGTCATTATGCTCATGAGTGCCGATCAGGAAAGGGAAAGAAGGTTGTAGAAAAGAGTAATGTAAAATGCTTCAACTGTGACCAAGTTGGGCATTATTAGAATTAGTGTCCAGAACCAGTCAAGGCGGACAAGAGAAATGTTTTTGTTGTTGGATCATCATCTGCTAGGCCAACTGCAATTGAAAAGGGAAGAGTGTGGTGGAAGGTACGCTTTTGATTCAGAGTATACCATTTAGGATATTATTTGACACTGGTGCATCACATTCATTCATATCTCAGAATTTGGTTGATAGGTTATGTTTAGAAGCCACAAACTTTGTTACTCCCTTAAGGGTTGCGAATCCAATAGGAGGGTATGCAACTCTAGAAATGAGATGTGATCAATTAAAACTAGACTTGTTAGGTCATAGGTTGCATGTAGTCTATATATTTTCGATTTTGTAGATTTCGGAATCATTTTGGGTATGAATTGGTTAAGTAAGTATGAAGCTAGGATATTTTGCCAGGATGGGGAGATATCAATAAGACACCCTGATAGACATAACCGAATCATATTCTCTACTCCGAACGGAGTAGTTGTGCTTTGTTAAGTGCTATGGAAGTAGGAGAAGAGTTAATTCAGGTTCGAGTAACAAGAGAGTTTGCTGATGTCTTTGAGGCGGTTACAGGATTACCACCGAAACGGGCTGTTGAGTTTCGAATAGATCTTGTGCCAAGAGCTGAACCTGTTAGTAGACCTCCTAGAAGAATGACACTGACCGAGATGAAGGAATTGAAGGTGCAGCTAGTGGATCTAAAAGGAATGAATTTTATTAGACTAAGCAGTTTGCCTTGGAGAGCGACCACGGTGATCATGAAGAAACGGGGGGCCGTTGAGGATGTATATCGACTATCTTATGTTAAACGAGAGGACGATTAAGTTCAAGTATCATTTGCCGAGAATAGACGATCTATTTAATCAGTTGTGTGAAGCCAGAGTATTTTCCCAGTTGGATTTGCCGACAGGTTTGCATCAGTTAAGAGTGGCAGAGGACACTGTTCCGTTGACAACATTTCGAACTAGGTATGGTTCTTATGAGTGGTTAGTATTGTCATTCAGGTTAACGAACGCACCTGATTTCTTTGTGGATTTGATGAACTGAATCTTCCGAGAGTACTTGAAAAGATTCATGTTGGTTTGTACATGATATTTTGGTGTACTCTAATAAGTGATATATGGTATGCTTCCACTATTTCTATCATTACTATAATAGCATATGAAATACGAAGCTCCATTTTGCCAATTAATCTAGGCTATTTATTTCATTTACTGTAACTAGTTTACAGTCGATAATTTTAAGATCGAATATCTTAAATTCAAATAAATAAATCTCTAGAAAACAGTTTTCAATTTAAAAATACATTTTGGAATAAAGTTCATATTTCTTGTTCCAATGTTAAGTACCCACTATTATTTTACAATTTTAGTTTTCGATGTTTATTTATGAAGCAAAAGTGATCAGTCACTCTCTTCATACCAACCATGCCTTAGAATAATCTATTCTTATACATTCAATTTCCATTCTAAATGACCGAACACTTCAAAGGAAATTCTTGCCGCAATATCATAATGAACTCTTTATAAAAGGGTATTTAGTCATCCTTAACATTTAAGAATATCAAATAAGTTTCACTTTATGTAATCTGATCAAACTGACAATGATCGAATTCTTAGATATATCTTGAAGCCGTTGGTCTGGTGTTGTATTTAACACAACAAGATCATCATTGTAATCAATCATATTGAATACACGATCTCACGCTATAATTTACAGTGAAATAATTTCATTAAGGTTTCATACATTACGAATTATGATTATTTTCCATATAATATTTATATATGATTGTATATGGATCAAACGTACATATTCTTATGATCGTACATGGATCAACATCCATATTCTTGTATTGTTTTTAGAGTTCGAAACTCATTGAAGACAATATGCAATCTCAGGCAAGTAAACTCGTAAGTAAACAAGTTACGAACTTATTTGATGGTTGTATCATTAGCTGCTTTCATGGGTCAACATGCAAATATTTAATGGTAAGTATATTTTATTTTTCTATTTGTCAATATTAATTTAGTTCATTTATATATTTTAATTAATAAATATTTTATCAATTACATTATCTACATAAATTTATCAACTTAGATTGTTATGACTTTATATAGCAGGTGTTCTTACAATATTAGAAATGTTAAATGTTACTATTTCATTCTTCTTATAAGGCTCTCACTGGTCTTTTATGTTTCGCCAAACCCTAAGAAGAAACATAGAAATCTTTCGACTTCATTAGTGGGTGTTAAGACTCGTCTGTCTTGGGATTCTGACCTTGACTTTACTCAACAAGTCATAGCCCCCACAAACAATGGATAAGACCTTATCGGTTATGTCATATACAACTCTTAACCCATGTTTTCTTGTCCTAATCTCATTTTCACCCAAAGTTTACTCAATAAATCAAAAAATATTATTCACTTGCACCTACCATTTCATGACGACCTAGGTATATCATATGTATCTTGAGTTTGCTCAACAAATACATATAATTATCTTACCTCATTTATTCAATATATTAATAATAGTACATATAACATCTCTAGCTTGAGTTTGCCTCAACAACCAGAGAGTATGCAAGTAATTTATTAATATATAAATGGTAGAGAACAACATTTATATTAAAGATCATAATCTTTATATATTTAATTGAGTGATATTGACCTATAAATAATATATTGCTTATTAAATACCCTCATGATTTAAGTGTCAGACATAAAAATCACGGTATATATGTGTGTATTTATTCCTTAAGTCTATTTAGGGTTTCTCTATGTTCCATCTTTAGTTTATACACTCATATTATAAGTTTCATTATTATATACCTTTATATTTAATTAACTTATACAATATTCTTATGTAAAACATTGTATTAATTAAATCTTATTTAATTAATTTTAATCAATTAACTCCTTAATTGATTTTATATTAGTATTCCACTATAAATTTTATTTTGGACATGTTTATTATAACCTTTATAATATATGTAACGACCCGAAATTTTGGTCGTTCGTTTTTGAACATTTAATTTATTTTTAAATATTTAAATTGAAATATTAGTTGATTTTGAATATGGAAGAATCTCTAAAATGGTTTAAAATTCCAGATATAGCGATTTATTTGATTTGGTAAAATAGTAAATTGATATTTGAAATTGGGATAGTATGTGAATCTGGAAATAAATGGACATGGAAATGATTTCTAAAATTGATTTTTATTCCATTTGGATTAGAATTATAATATTGGACTTTTTGAATGGAATTAAAAGTCGATAAACTAAAGTTAGAATTTATATATTAATTTAATAGTGAAATTAATATATATATAGTAATAATGTAAATAATTGAAATTCAATTTAAAATGAATCAGAATGATTTCTAATATGGACATAAATTCGATTTTAATTATGATGGAGTTAGTAAGTTTCAAAAATTAAGAATTTTAACGATTTTGACGATTTTGAACATCTCTCGATATAATCGACGAGTGAAAATAGCCTTCCGAGGCACAGTCTCGGAATTCGAAGAAATCAGTTTCATTAGATCTGTAATAGTATATTATTATCGAATTTCAAATTTCATAGCGTTTGGAGTTACCATTTTGTCGTACGGGATAGTAATGCGTTGAAATGAATATCGAAAATTTAATATTTTAATTTGATTCAAAAAGTTATCTTCCACATATGGTCGAATTAGGCTACAAAAAACATGTTCCAATGTGTTCGGAATAGGGGTAAAACATTATAAACTCCAGGTGGGACGTCTCATTTGTAGTTCGTTGAAAAATCATGTAATTTTTGGAAAATAATATTAAAATAAATTCGTATATGTATATATACACGTTATCAACCATGAAACCCTAGTTTTTCATGTAGCCGCCGTTGTTATCATTAATGGCCAAAATCGCTCCAAACTTCTCCTCCCCGATCTGCCTATCCAAGCATTTTTAGCTTTCATCTCCAACTAGACAAAGGAAGCGCTAGGCAAGTGGAGCACATCTACCGATGGAGATCGCCGTTGGTGATCGAAGTTGGCGGCAATTCGATGATGTAGGTCAGCAGTTCATTCTTGAAATTTGAAGCTATGGGGAGGGGGGGGAGCTTGGCCGCGCTTTGGCCGTGGGGAGGATTTGCGTAGGCACACATGGTGAGTGGCTTCGATTTACTTCTCGTGAAGCCTAAGGAGAGCGGTGGTCGTCGAACGTGCGCGAGCATGGGTTTTACTTAGCTTGGAGACAAAAGATGAACGGGAGGGAAGAAGAGGAGAAGTGCAGCTTGGATTTCTCTTCTCAAAAATGTACGACCGAGATTTATAAAAAAAAGAAATTATTATTATAAATTTATATTGAAAACTTATAAAATGCATATCTTCTCCATACGAGGTCGGAATTGGACGAAACAAGCAGCGACGGAATCGCAGGGACGAATACTACATGCTGGAGCAGATTTGGAGACGATCGAAGCTAGTTCAAAATTTGGATTAAATTGAACTGTTTGATTTAATTTAAAATTTGAGCGTTGGCGAATTAAAACTCAAGGTGAGTTAATCTTACTCAATTTTGCACTGCTGGCTTTAATTTAAAACAGTTAAAATTGATAAATGATTGATTGGTTGAATTGATACATTTTTATGAATTGAATGTGATATTATATATAGTAATATATATATATGTATATTTGAGGGATTGATATTCTTGCGTATATATAGCGGATGAGACCCTATGCGCCCCACATAATAGCGGATGACCATATATACCGCGATATTCCGCCTCGAAGCGGGGTATTTTTATGTTGTGCTAACGTCTGTGGATGTAGGGAAACTAGTTGAAGGGTTCCAACTGGATTCCTCAAAAATGTAAAATATAATTTCATATATAGTGATATATGTTTTGTTTGAATAGTCTGTGACAGGTTGTTGTGTGATTTAAAATTGATTGAATGATGTGATAGTTTTTAGCTGGATTTTGGTATTTTTAAATACCAATAAAATATGGTTTAAAATTGGTAAAATATCGTAAATAGAGATTTTGAAGTGAAATATTTACATAGAGTTTTTGGATGAATTAATTGGATAAAATGAAAGGTTTGGAATTGTATTTAACTATTTTAGAATATTATGGATAGGATTTTGGAAATAAAGTATATAAAAGGATGTTTAGATAATAAATCCTTAAATGATACTTTGTAAAATATAAAGGTTTTTAAATCGAGATTTTAAATATTTCGAAGGTTAGAAGTGAATTTGGGAATAAGTATAAAATTGATTATACTGGAACTCAAGTAAGATTTCCAAATTATATAGTGAAGTGGAATCGAGAAATTAGACTTGTTTTAAAATGAGGATTTTTAATTATTAACTAGGTATTTTAAAAGTGTTAAAAATATTCTAGAAATTAGTTATTTAATCATTTTAAATTGTTTAAAGCATATTTAGTTATTAATTAATTGCTTTATAATGATTACTAAAGATTTATTATTATTTAAGAACTAGTCAGCATTTTCGTTTTAAAGGATAAATTATTAAATATTTATATGGTTTGGTATAATAACTTTTATTTAAGTATATTTGCTTAGATTAAACTTGAAATTTATTTTAGAATTTACAAGCATTAGTTTGAGATAATTTTTAAAATAAAGTTTTCGAGAAGTAGTGATATACTCGTGTGGCGTAAATTGGAGGCAGTGAGTGCCTGTAGTTAAGTTTTGCATTTCTCTAGGATAGGGACGTAACCATTAAGTTGTGATCCATGGTGATACCGTAGTGGTACTTTTCATATTATTTAAAAGGGTTTTCAAATATTTTTGAAAAAAAACATAATTTGTTAATATGATGAATTTAATAATATAGGTAATACTTTTGGATTAAAAGATTTAATTTATTTAAAATTTAATTTAAATAAGACTTGGTGTTTTTCAGTGAAAATGAAGTATTTAGTTGAGTTGATTGTTTTTTGATAATTAAATAACCGACTATCAAATCTAGACCTAAATATAACCTTGGAAATATCTAAAAGAAGCACGGGATTATATGGTACAGTTATCTTTTGAGGTTCTATACTGTACATGTAAACTCGTTTCGTTCTTCTAGGACATTGATAAGGAAATCTGTCTACTTATGGTTAGGAGGTGATCTCCGATCTTACTTCATATGTGTATTTCCTAATGAATCGGGGTTGAGTTTACCGGGAATATCGAACGTTGCTTCGAAGAGACCGGGATCAGATTTGTTATCTGAAAACCACTTCGATCCAATGAGTATGTTTTCAAAATGAAGGCAAAAGCATGGAGTCGAAGATGGAGCAGTGAAGTGCAAGGGGTAATCGCTACTAATCCTGAAGGTGATTCCAAAATGGATGTTGCAGGGATAGTGCCTTCGGTTCCATTCAAACTCGGAACGGACTTGTATTGATGAATGCTATCAGTACATTGTCATTGGAGGATAGTGAGCATTTTAAGTAAAATTTCCTCGAAAAGGTAATCGTAGCCTCTAGCCTCATCAACCGAGAATGATGGAAAAGCAGGGGGAATGTAACAAGGCTAAGTGGGTAGCATCCAAGTAGGGTATGTTTATCACCTTTCTAGATACCCTTGGATATTATTACTACGATTATGGAAGGAGCTCGGAAAAAAGTGGGAACACCGGCATACTCGGTCTATCCAGATCAGGGATAGTCTGGTCTTGTGTAGCAAGGGATCCCGATGGTCCTCGGTACGCTGTTCTAGACGTGTACCGTGATAGGTGGTACCCCAGTACCTAGTCATTCGGATGGAATCCATTCTCTAATAAGCGTCGTACGGTTTTGATTGTGCCCAACTATGCTGAAACGTGAGATGTAAGCATTTCAGCTATATGAATAAGTATTTTTACTTAGATACTATTATAATATCAAATGATTTTGACATGAATGTTTTTTGTTATCGTAAGGGAAAAACCCTTCGTGTTTATGTGTGGTGTGGTCTTACGAGATACCTTTGGTTTTCAAAGCATTTTTGATAACTTTAATAATTCAAATTGAGTATGTTTTTCTCATGCTGGTTTTTCAGACTGACTCGGGTGTTATTTTATTATAATGCTCGGGTCAGACCGAGTATTTTAGGTTCAGATTAGGATGTTATGGAGCTTAGGAGACGACCTAGATGACAAAGACGTATTGCTCGTACATGTTTATTCCGCTGTAGTTTTGTTGAAAATTGCCAGCAAATTGTGAGGGCAGGTTGTTACAACTGTCTAGATTGGTAAGTATTGGTTTGTGTACTCTGATGTGAAATATATATATATTACAGTTTTGATTTTTGTAAAGTACTATTCATGCTATATGTTGTTCAGTCCACTGTGAGATTCTGTTTTGTTTAGTTTTCTTCTTCTTCTACCTATTTTCTTTTCCCTCAACAATCTGTCTTTCCAACATCCGATCGTTTGGCATGTTATACAATGAGCTTATGTCGATTTTCGAGAGTCGAAAGGGCGGCCGTCACAGTTGGTATCAGAGCTTAGGTTGGCGATATGCCTAGGCTGTGGTGGGAATTACTCATTATAGATCGAGTCAGTAATACTCTACAATGAGTTTGAATGTATTAATAGATATGAGCGCGTATTTGTTAGTGAATATAAAATGTTTTTATATTGTGTTGACTTATCAGTTGAGTGTTTATGAATTCTGGTCGGTACGGAAAGTACAACCGTATAGATAGGGATTTCTAAACTCTTAACAAGGTATACCGACATAATATTGTTTAAAAGTGGGTAAATGAAATAATTTTACCCAAAATTGTATTTTGATATAAAAGAATAACTGTCTGAAATTATTATATATTTTTGGATGTTTGGTTGTTAATATTATAATCAGATAAGATTATAAAATTTGAAATGGTTATATATACATGTAACCAAATAGAAATTTATAAGTATGATTTATATCAAAGGAGTATAACTAAAATTTGATTTAAACCAGAATTTAAATCTCGGAAATCTTGAGAAATGGGTTAAAATGAATTTGAACTAAGTGTTTGGGATTTTTAAATCTTGAAAAATCTAGAAATGTTTCCCAAAGTGGTTGAAGGGGATAATGGAGTATTATTTGAAAATATTTTTGGAATAGAAAATTGTTTTTAAAAGAAATTGTTTTAAAATGAATTTTTGGAAGTAAGGAAGCACTGAACTCACCATAGTCACTGGAAAATAATCCCGGTGATGATAGCCACACCATCAGTATTCATTTTTGAGTTTCTAAGTGATGGATTGCTACCATAGTGATTGGTTGTGATTATTTGTTTGGACTTGTTGATAAACAAGTTCATTTTAGAAATTCTAGAGGGGAATTATTTGGGCAAAAACCAAGTTGTTTGAAAATCTGGAAGTATGATTTAATACACAAAAATGATATATGTATATTTATGATCTCAAAATGATTTGAAATAAAAGCCGGGTAATTGAATTCTACGATTTCCATTTAAATGTTTTGTAAAGTCAAAGAAAATCAGTTATTGAATTTATAATTTGAAGTTGATGAAGATAAGAAAGGAAAAAGAAAATTTTAATCCTAGAAATTAAAATCTTGATCTGAGTAAGTTGAAATGA
This sequence comes from Allium cepa, assembly GCA_030765085.1. Taxonomy (NCBI): domain Eukaryota; kingdom Viridiplantae; phylum Streptophyta; class Magnoliopsida; order Asparagales; family Amaryllidaceae; genus Allium; species Allium cepa. The sequence goes on from CM060932.1 coordinate 26,970,111, forward strand.
ATATTATGAATGGAAATTTAACTTAAGGTAAGTTAAATAAAGTGAATTGGAGTTGAATTGGATGGAATGGATACACTTAAGTTATAAAGTGATATATATAATCCAGAGCTATGATTTTAAAATATAAATAGACTCAAGTAGGCAAAATAGGATTTTAAGTAAATAAGTTTTTGAACTTATGAATTGAGAAATAAAATGGTAAAGCCTAATGAAAATGGTTTGATATTATGGTAAAAGGAATATAAATTCAAAAAAAAATTGAATTTTAAATGGAAGGTGAATTGAAATTAAATAAATTGAATGTAAATATGAATTGTGAAGTGGTTATACAACTGTATGTTATAAATAATGAATGTGAATAACTTAAGTGGTGAATAACTTAAGTGGAAATTCAGGGAATTGTGAATAAATAAGTTATATAACTTATTTAACGGGGAAAGTGGAAAAAGTAAAACCAAATTAAAATGGGTAAGTAATTGATAACCAAGGAACGAATTCAATTTAAGAGTAGATAAATTGAATATGAGTTGAAATATGATTTTGGAATATAGTTGGGGTATGAACCTAAGTTTTAAAGCTGGATATAACCTAAGCATCGATATGGAATGTTTATAGTAAAACTTAGAAATAACTTTGTGAAATGAGTTATAAATAAATTAGCATGGAATAAAATGTCGTTCACTGTAGAATAAAGTTGATAACACCATGTGAGTAAAATGAAAGTGAATGGAAAAGAGGTAACAGAAGTTGGAAGTAAAGTTAATAGGAATGCAAATGCATGAACCCGAACTAAATTGTTCGAGAATCGATTATATGGAATGATTCTGCAAATGATATAATATAAATTGGATATACTAAGCAAAATAAAGAAAATCAATTGAATGAAAATCAATTTAAAGGAGAAATGGAACTTGATTGAAAAGAAAACTTAACTTAAGTAATTATTTATGAAATGGGTTCATCAATAATATAACATGATTGGAATGTTGTTTACTACAACATGTAGCGAACAAAGTGGGTGGGTAACTCGAATGGGAACCAATGGAAAATAGATGAATTGATTTAAAATCAATTTAAATGGATCAATTGAAGCTTAATAAGATGGATATGAATATGTTAAGTATGAATGTGAATATGATGAAATTGAATGGATTTCGAATCAAGTTAAAATTGATAAATGGTATGGAAACTAATTAGGAAGTGTATAATTGAGTGTTTGAACCCGGTAAATTGCATATGCATTCTAAGACACATGATATGACATGTTTGTGTATGAAAGCTAAATAAAATGAATTTGCATATAATGAAAGCCAAAAGTGAATGGATTGAAAATAAAATTGATTGCGAATCAATTTGAAATTGAATAAAAGAGAAATTATGAAAGTAAGGCACATATAAGTCAATTTGGAATGGATTTGTTTGTTGTAAATATAAATTGAATGAGATAAATTTAGTTGTAAATCATTTCAAATTGAATGAAATGACATATGGATCCATGGAAAGGAATTAAATTAGCGTTGGAACCTTATAATTGCTTGTAATATATGATTGGCATGTTTGGGTTATAAAGTTTAGATCTTTAGCTAGTTAAACGAATGAAATGTTATAAAATTTCATGATTTTGAAAATTTGTGTGCTTGTTTGAGTAAGTACAGGTGCAGGGAGCTGTTGGATAGATTTTGGGCTGCGTAAATGTATATAAAGTAAGCTACTCATTTAGTAACGCCAATATGAGGTACATCTACGCAATAAATTAAAGAAATAATAATATTTTGTTATATATTTTGTTTTTCTACCATGTGGGTCGATGTATATATATTTATCTCTCTTGTCATATTGTAAAAGGGTCTATATACAAAGGAGACTCTGTCAAAAAAATTCAAAAATTTAGGGTGTTAGAAAATTTTTGAAATTTTTGTTAACTAGGAAAAGTCAGTTTTCAAATTGAATTTGAAATAAAAGGTTTCGGAAAACGAATGCAGGATTTTAACTAAGTGGGTTTTGGATAAATAAATGGGTTTGCGAGCATTTTTCCTACCTTAGCAAGTTCGAGGATGAAATTTTTATAAGGGGGTAGGAATGTAACGATCCGGAATTTTGGTCATTCATTTTTGATATTTAATTTATTTTTAAATATTGAAATTGAAATATTAATCGATTTTGAATATGGAAGAATTTCTGAAATGGTTTGAAATTCCAAATATAGAAATTTATTTGATTTGGTAAAATAGTAAATTGATATTTGAAGTTAGGATATTATGTGAATCTGGAAATAAATGGACATGGAAATGATTTCTAAAATTGATTTTTATTCCATTTGGATTAGAATTATAATATTGGACTTTTTGAATGGAATTAAAAGTCGATAAATTAAAGTTAGAATTTATATATTAATTTAATAGTGAAATTAATATATATAGTAATAAGGTAAATAATCGAACTTTAATTTAAAATGAATCGGAATGATTTCTAATATGGATATAAATTCTATTTGAATTATGATGGGGTTAGTAAGTTTTAAAAATTGAAATTTTAAACGATTTCCATGATTTTGAACATCGCTTGATGTAATCGACGAGTTAAAATAGCCTTTTGAGGCACAGTCTCGGAATTCGATGAAACTGGTTCTTTTGGATCCGTAATAGTGTATTATTATCGGATTTCAAATTTCGTAGCGTTTGGAGTTACCGTTTGGTCGTATGGGATTAAAAGGTGTTGAAATAAATATCGAAAATTTAATATTTTAATTCGATTCAAAAGGCTATCTTTCACATATGGTCAAATTAGGCTACGAAACATGTTCCATTGTGTTCGGGATATGAATAAAACATTATAAACGCCAGACGGCACGTCTCGTTAGGAGTTCGCTGAAAATGCATGTAATTTGGGAAAAATAATATTAAAATAATTCGTATACGTATATATACATGTTATCAACGGTGAAACCCTACTTTTTCACATAGCCGCCGTCGTTATCATTAATGGCCGAAGTCGCTCCAAATTTCTCCTCCCTGATCTTCCCATTCATGCAATTTTAGCTTTCGTCTCCAACTAGACAAAGGAAGCGCTCGACAAGTGAAGCACATCTACCGATGGAAATCACCATTGGTGATCGGAGTTGGCAGCAATTCGATGATGTAGGTCGGTCGTTCTCGAAATTTGAAGCAATGGGGGGGCCGAGCTTGGCCGCGCTTTGGCCGTGGGGAGGATTCGCGTAGGCGCACGCGGTGAGTGGTTTCGATTTACTTCTGGTGAAGCCTAAAGGGAGCGGTGGTCGTCGAACGTGCACGAGCGTTGGTTTTACTTAGCCTGGAGACAAAAGATGAATGGGAGGGAAGAAGAGGAGAAGTGCGGCTAGGATTTCTCTTCTTAAAAATGTATGACCGAGATTTATATAAAAAAAATTATTATTATAAATTTATATTGAAAACTTATAAAATGCATATCTTCTCCATACGAGGTCGAAATCGGACGAAACAAGCGACGCCGAAATCGCAGCGACGAATACTGCGCGCTGGAGCAGATTTGGAGACGATCGATTGTGGTTCAAATTTTGGATTAAATCGAACGTGTTCGATTTAATTTAAAATTTAAGCGTTGGCGAATTGAAACTCAATGTGAGTCAATCTCACTCAATTTTGGAATGCTAGCTTTAATTTAAAATAGTTAAAATTAATAAATGATTGATTGGTTGAATTGATACATTTTTGTCAATTGAATGTGATATTATATATAGTAGTATATATATATGAGTGATTGATTTTCTCGCATATATATGCGGATGAGACCCTATGCGCCCCGCATAATAGTGGATGACCCTATATAACGCGATATTCTGCCTCGAAGTGGAATCGGTATTTTTATGTTGTGTTAATATCTGTGGATGCAGGGAAACAGGTTGGAGGGATCCAACTGGATTCCTCAAAAATGTAAAATTTAATTTCATATATAGTGATATATGTTTTGTTTAAATAATCCGTAACAGGTTGTTGTGTGATTTAAAATTTACTGAATGATATGACAATTTTTAGCTGGATTTGGTATTTTTAAATACAAAAAAATATGGTTTAAAATTCGTAAATAATTGTAAATAGAGATTTTGAAGTGAAATATTTACGTAGAGTTTTTGGATGAATTAATTGGATAAAACGAAAGGTTTAGAATTGTATTTAACTATTTCAGGATATTGTGGATAGGATTTTAGGAATAAAGTATATAAAAGGATGTTTAGACAATAAATCCTTAAATGGTACTTTGTCAAATACAAAGGTTATTAAATCGAGATGTTAAATATTTTGAAGGATAAAAGTGAATTTGCGAATAAGTATAAAATTGATTATACTGAAACTCAAGTAAGATTTCCAAATTACGTAGTGAAGTGGAATCGAGAAATTGGACTTGTTTTAAAAAGAGAATTTTTAATTATTAACTAGGTGATTTCAAAAGTGTTAAAAATATTCTAGAAATTAGTTATTTAATTATTTTAAACTGTTTAAAGCGCATTTAATTATTAATTAGTTTTTTTATAATGATTGCCAAAGATTTATTATTATTTAAGAACTAGTCAGCATTTTCGTTTGAAAGGATAAATTATTAAATATTAATATGGTTTGGTATAATAACTTTTATTTATGTGTATTTGCCTAGGTTAAACTTGAAATTTATTTTAGAATTTACAAGCATTAGTTTGAGATAATTTTTGAAATAAAGTTTTCGGGAAGTAATGGTATACTCGCGTGGCGTAAATTGGAGGCAGTGAGTGCCTGTAGTTAAGTTTTGGATATCTCTAGGATAGGGACATAACCATTGAGCTGTGATCCATGATGATACCGCAGTGGTACTTTCCATATTATTTAAAAGGGTTTTCATATATTTTTGAAGAAAAGGATAATTTGTGAATATGCTGAATTCGATAAGATAGGTACATACTTTTGGATAAAGAGATTTATTTTATTTAAAATTTAATTTAAATAAGACATGGTGTTTTCAGTGAAAATGAAGTATTTGGTTGAATTGATTGTTTATTTGATTGTTAAATAACCGACTATCGAATCTGGACCTAAATATAACCTTGGAAATATCTAGAAGAAGCATGCGATTATATGGTACAGTTACGGTTCGAGGTGCTATGCTGTATGTGTAAACTCGTTTCGTTTTTCTAGGACGTTGATAAGGAAATCTGTCCACTAACGATTAGGAGGTGATTGACACGACCCACCTTTCCTTCCATAGAAAGACGTATCGTAGATTAGAAAGAAATAGGTAGAAAAGAAAATAAAAAGAAAGAACTAAATAATATTATAATCTCACAGCGGAAAAGGAAAAATATATTACTTCACATAGATATCACTTAATATTCATCATACATCAGGGTTATACAGTTACAACAACATCACATTAGACAGTCGTGAAGACCTGTCTATCCATTACATCCAAAGTACAAAACAGATGATACCTACACAACGGAATAGATATATATAGATACGCCAAGTCTCCTGCTCCAAGCCTTTTCAAAATTCGTCAAGCTAACCTGATCACTTGACTACTCATAAAAATTTGAGTACTCAAGAGTCTAAGAAAAACAGAAATAAACTCCGGGTCAGACATGGGTCTGGTGTGAGTAAACGGTTAAATTGTTTAACTTGAAAAACCTTTGAAATAAAAGGTATCTCGTAAGACATGGGTCTGGAATGCTTACACCTCATGTTCCAACATAGTTGGGCACAATCAAAACCGTACAACCACTTATTGGAGATCGGATTCCATACAATGGCAGGGCTACTGGGGCACCGCCCGTCACAATACGTGGTCTAGATCACTATACCGAGGATCTACCCTGATCCCCTGCAACACAAGACCAGTGCTACCCCTTACTGGATAGTCCGAATAAGACAACCCCATGGTTGTGGCCAACAACCGCCCACACAGCCCAAAAAAGGGACCTCTAGACAGAGGAAAATCTTATCTTACTTAGGTGCTACCTATTTAGCCTTGCGTGCACCTCCCCTGTTTTAGTCATTCTCGGTTGATGAGGATTGAGGCTACGATTACCTTTTAGAAAACATATCTTGGAATGCTCATCGTCCTCCATTGACGATGGTCTGATAGCATTCATCCATACAAGTCCGTTTCGGATTCGAACGAAACCGAAGGCACTATCTCCGTTATACTCATTTTGGAATCAACCTCAGAGTTAACGACTGATAGCCCTTGTACATTTGAATCTTCATCCCGATCTTCACTTGAGATTCACGACCTATCGTTTAATTTAGATCGATGTGGTTTCTGGATAACAAATTTGATATCTGATCCCGGTCTCATCGAAATCCAAACATCGTCTTAAAGGCCAAGTTGTTTAAGTAAAACAATTTGATTCAATTCAGAAGTAAAAGCAATTCAACATAGATGAATAGTTTACATTTATCACTAGCTCAACTCAGGGATTGAACATCACAGAACATTACAGATTAACATACTAGAGATATTAATCAATCCAAACATTTAATATAATTAATCATCCATAAGAAAGATTAATTAATCACACTATTATATTTAATTTAATTAACTCAAAATATATTAATTACTTATGAATTAATTACCTACCCTGCTTAATTAAAAATAAATTAATTAAAACCATTTGTTATTATTTTAATTAATGAATGAGATTAATTAATCATCCTTAATTACTTACATTAATTAATTATCCTATAATTACTGATTAATTACCCTTTAAATATTAATTAATTATCTTTTAATTATTAATTAACCTTTAATTATCCTTTAATTACTTAATTAATTATTCTTTAATTATTAATTAATTATTCTTTAATTACCCAAGACCTTAATTAATTAAAAGATAAACCATTTATCTTAATTTATTAATTAATTATCAATTAAATCTTATTTAATAAACCTTGGAAATAATTTATCATTAATATATGAATTAACTTAAGACCCTTAAGTTTAGTTAATGATTAAAACATTTACCCTTCTTTAATTAACTACTAGATTATACTATTTAATTTTATTTAAATAAACTTAAGAATTAATTTAAAATAAAAGACACATAATAAAATACATAAACTTAATTAATTCAAAACAATTAATTAAAAACCTTTAACTAACCCAAACTTTAATAAACATTTGTTATTTAAAAGAATTTGTTAAGAAATGGTTTTTAAAACTTGTTTTATTTAAACTTTTTTTTAAAAAAAACTATTAATATACGTTTAGAAAACCCGAAACTAACCCGTGTTCTCCCCTTATTTAAACCCGAGTCAGAATCTTCTTCTTCTTTCCTTTCTTTTTCTTTTAAATTTTGTTTTGGTTTAAATTAAAAACTATTGAAATTGTTAAAATCACTCGCGTACACTCGGTACAACCCCGAGTTCCCTCCAAGACAAATCCTTCCTTTCCCTGAGTCCAAATCCGAGGCAACTCCTGCTCCTCTAATCTAACAAAAACCCAACAGACACACAGATACTTGTGTACCTGCACATCCCACCTCCGATGCTTCGGCCATCGCTGCTACCACCCACCCATCGTCGACAAGCTCCTCTATCAGTCCGACCATCCAAAACCTAGACACGAACTCGAAATCGAATTCGAGCACAAAGGGTAGCTACTGGAACAAAACAGATCATCCAAGAACCCCCTCAACCCACCGCCTACGACCACCAGGAACCTCGCCATCACACCCGAACCTCCGCCGCAATCCCACGCTTCTATCCCCCTCACTCCGATTATCTCCATTGCTTCGACGTTGACGAACAAACCTTGAAACCCACGTTGACCAATTTTGCTCCTAAAACCCTACAACGATGCCATTCCGCCACCACGATGATCGAGAAATTTTCCGATCATTTTTCCCGAGATCGTCGACCTCCAAGCAAGCTTCAGCCAGGATCCCGACCTCCCACTCCTCGTCGATCGCTAAGAATCGAGGAAACACTCAATTCCGTTCAATCCAAGAATTCTCAATCAATACTTACTTAAAAATCTTGATTCTTCTATTAAAATTCATGTTTTTTGAAATCGAATTAAGTGATGTAAGCGAAACAAGAAAACATGGTGTTCGAATCTTGACATGCTTTTAAGTTCTACTATATTATCTGATTTTTCCAGAGAAACTAAAACTAATAATACTTAGAAATATTTTTAAAATTAAGATCTTGTTAATTTAAACACTTTTTGTTTAAACATCAAAGCCTAAAAAGAGTTAGGGGATGAGATTTTGAATTTTAAATAAGTTCTAAAACCTGTAAAACAAGAACAGAGCAAGCATACTTGTACACAGACATGCACACGATCATTTATATATATATATACACACACACACACACACACACACACACACACACACACTACAGGCATATTTTGTTAGTCTGTGAGATGATGGTTTTGATGACAACAACCTTAGAATAGATTATAAAATATAAATACTAACAGTATAAGTTTAGATATATATGTATGTGCATGATTTAACCATGCAGGTAACAAGAATGAAGACTGTACAGTATATAGATTCAAGAAATCAAGATTGAAGATTCATGAGTATCAAGATTATCATGAGTTCAAGAGTTCAAGTAATTTATTATTTTTAAATTAGAAATTTTGTTAAAACTCATAGAAAAGCACTGGCGTCTTAAAATCTAATTTATTCGTGGAATGGAATCCACTTCGAGCCTGTTAAAGGGATGGAACCCTAAGTAGGATGAAACCTACGAAAAACCTAGTGGAACATTGTTTTGTATCCGCTAACTTTTCATTCAAAATGATTTTTCAAATTTATATCTTGTTTTCAAAATGATTTCAAAACCTTCCTTTTAAAAGCATAAAAAACATCTATCTTGATTTCAAATACTTTTAGCCTCAAAATAATCTTTAATTTCAAAATCAAATTATCCTTGTTTTTAAACTATCTTTTAAATATAATATATTTAACTTTTAAATATTTATACTTAGATTTTAAATATAAAATTATAGTAAAATTTTGTATATATTATTCTTTATATTTATTTATGTATTTTAATTATAGTCAAGTACATTTATAAAGTTTAAAATATTTTTAATATAAAATAAAGGTTTTTTTCAAAGAAAATCAAAACACCAAAAATCCCTTTGGGATATCGACATACTCAAGTACCCCATGTTGACATGGTGTCAGTTGAGTTCAAAATTCAAATTTCAAAAGAAGTGTCTATTCGTCATAACTCTTCACGAATGGACATGGCTATTGTTCTTCTATAAATAGGGGTTAGTTTCAATGAATTTTAATTCAGTTTTTCTGGTTTTTCACTCCTTTTCTTCTTCCACATTTCTATATACAAATTCTTATCATTACTTTGCCGAAATCAAAATTGAATCTAACTAGATTATTTCTGCTTTGATTCTCTATCACTATCTCAGCAAGATCCTCAGTGCCATTCAGAGTTATAGGATTTTTGTAATCAACTTAGCGAGAAAAGGTGTGATTGTAGCCTTGAAAATCAATCAAGCGAGATAAGGTGTGATTGTAGCCTTGGAAATCAATTGGGCGAACTTGTTTCCTGGGAAATCAAGTATCTCTACCCAAAGGATTGTGATTCTGGAGGGTGTACCTCGTAGCCTTGAAATCGAGGGTGTAATTGTAAAGATTGTTTTTGAAAGAAAATCCGTACTTGTATGCGGGACTGGATGTAGGGTAACTCCGAACCAGTATAAAATCCGATGTGTTCTTTCCTTTACTGCTTTTACTTTATATTTGCATTTGTGTTTGATTCTGTGATCATATCTGATGAATATTGCATACATTTGTGTTTAAATTAACAAAAACTCAAAAAGGTTTAACAATTCTCTAAACCACTATTAACAACCCCCTGGTGTTTATCCTTAGCCTTAAGATCCTTAATCCGCATTTCTCACATATTTTACATCCACACAAACATTTTTCACAACATATTTTCAAGTATTTAACATGCAATCAAGATATAAACAAATTTAAGATTTTAAAATGTTAGTTTACTCGTTGTTTATTAGTACAGAGAAGCCTAGAATTTGAAAACTGGAGATTGCCTTGACTTTGATCTGATCTGTTTCTTTGATTTTGATTTGCTTGATTAAACTGAGTTGAGTTGAACTTTGCTTGATTCAAATTTTAGATTGAAAGAGGTTGTTGTTTGGTTTTGTTTTCTGGTTTTAAGTTTCTAGGTTTTATTTTTGAGATATGAAAGAAAATGAAAGAGTAGGAGTATAGTGTGTATATATAGCTTTGTAATCCTTTTATTACTATTTAAAAATGAAAAGAAAATTAATGACACTTGTTAAATTGCATGTTATAATGTTTACAATTGTTAATTTGCATGCATTTATATTTTATATGTTTTTATATAATTTTATATCATATTTTCTATTTTTATTATTACATTTCCTTTTATTTTTATTTATATAACTTTAAAGAAAATGATTTAAAATCTAATTATACACTAATAAATAATCATATATACGTATACATATATATATATATATATTAGTTTCTAAAACATAGAGTTTTAAATCTAATTTATTTTTAAGATATTTATTTTTTTGAATTTCAAATTCAAATCCTTGTTTACAATCTACTTATATATATACATAAACAAACACATATTTTATTTGTTTTAAAAGAATAATTTTGCACATTAAAATAATTTATAAAAGAAGATTATCAAATTATTATTGTCTAAAAATTTAGGGTTATCACAGTGATCTCCGATCTTACTTCGTATGTGTATTTTCTAAAGAACCAGAATTGAGTTTACCGAAAATATAGAACGTTGTTTCGAATAGACCAAGATCGGATTCGTTATCTGTAGACCGCTTCGATCCAATGAGTACGTTTTCGAAATGAAGACAAGAGCATGGAGTCGAAGATGGAGCAGTGAAGTGCAAGGCTAATCATTACTAATCCTGAGGGTGATTCCAAAATGGATGTAGTAGGAATAGTGTTCTCGGTTCTGTTTGAACCTGGAATGGACTTGTATGGATGAATGCTATCAGTACATTGTCATGGGAGGACAGTGAGCATTCTAAGTGAAATTTCCTTGAAAAGGTAATTGTAGCCTCTAGCCTCATCAGCCGAGAATGACTGTAAAGGAGGAGGGATGCAACAAGGCTAAGTGGGTAGCACCCAAGTAGGGTATGTTTATCACATTTGTAGATACCCTCGGATATTATTACTACGATTGTGGAAGGAGCTCGGAAAAGGGTGGGAACACCGGGAGTGATAGCATACTCGGTCTATCCAGATCAGGGATAGTCCAGTCTTGTGTAGCAGGGGATCCCGACGTAGTCCTTGGTACGCTGTTCTAGACATGTACCGTGATAGGTGGTACCTCAATACATAGTCATTTGAATGGAATCCATTCTCCAATAAGCGTCGTACGGTTTTGATTCTGCCCAACTACGCTGAAACGTGAGATGCTAGTGTTTGCGTAAAAAATGGTCACAAACACCCAATACCGTGAAAGCACCAGTGTATGAATATAAATCAGCGATATTCAAACACAAATCACAGATCTCAGCAAATAACCCAAATACGTTTGCACAAAAGATGGGCAAACAACTCCAAGTTGTATGATTTAGTTGATTTTATGTTGTTCGTAATGATTTAGGTGGTTTATGCAAATACGTAAAAAGCAGGGACTGAACTGTAAAAGACACACAGATTTATAGTGGTTCGGCCAAAATGTGCCTACGTCCACTTTATATGCTATTCTCCTTTTCCAATCCGATTATGAGTACAAAGCTTGTAGTACAAGTGTATGAAAGTTGTTTGAAAGTTCCTTCCAGGTTTGAGCTCTCAAACTTCTCCCCCATTGTTGTACCCCTGACCCTTTATTTATAGAGTGAGGCTGGGGGCGGAGGTCTTGGATGTATATAGCTGCTGGTGGGCTTGGGCTGATGCAATCTGGCCTTGCAGCATTCTGGTTCGGCAGCGTCTTGGTTCGGCGGTGAGTGGTAACATGGGTGATTCGGCAGGTAGTGGAGATAGGGGTTCGGTGGTAGGTTGGACCGGTGGTAGCGTGGAGATGGAGCTGGACCGGTGGTTGGTTCGGTAGTATGGTAGGTAGAGAAGGTTGGTTCGGCAGTAGTTAGTCCGGCAGCTGGTTCGGTATGGTTGGTTCGGTAGGTAGTGGAGACAAGGGGATTCGGCAGTGGAATGGAGGCAGGGGTGATTCGGCAGTGGCGTGGAGAGGTGGTGGTTCGGTGAGGGTACTACCGAATGGAGCTTATAGAATGCCGAATGATCCCTTCATATTCGAGAATGCCGAATGAGCCTTCGGATCCGAGAATGCCGAATGAACCAGGGGGAGTTCGAATACCGAACGAACTCTTGCCTCGCTTCCAATCGATTTTCAATCCCGACATCCATCATTCCTTGCCAGTTTGTTGATATTCTAGTTTTGACTAAAAAATGGGATAACACTTTGCCCCCCAAAACATGCCTTGTGATAACAAGGCGTGTTTTGAATAGTTCCGAATCCAATATCCAAGGTCCATAGCCATATCGGCAGAGTAGATCATCCTTGACTGCTCCGAGTCGATATCCAATTCCAAATCCAATAACCAAAGCTTGAGCCAATTCCATGTCCATCCGAACTCGACAACCGAGCCCCAAACCATCCTTATCCAATAGCCAATAACCGAATCCAGGACCTCTCTGGGTCGATATCCAAATCCATAACCTCTCCAGGCTCTTGCCAAGCGCAATCCACACCTGACGGTCGTGATCCAGTATCCCTAGACGTTAAGCTAGCCTCCTCGTGTTCTTGTCGAGCGTAATCCACACATGACGACCTTGGTCCAGTGTCCCTGGATGTTGAGCTAACCTCTCCGGGTTCTTGCCAAGCGCAATTCACACTTGACGATCTTGGTCCAGTGTCCCTGGACGTTGAGCTAACCTCTCCGGGTTCTTGCCAAGCGTAATCCACACTTGACGACCTTGGCCCAGTGTCCCTGGGCACTGTACAATGCCATGGCTTAAGTCCTAAGCCGAATCCTGGTCTCTCCGGACCCTTGCCGAGCATAGTCCATACTCGACGACCTGAAAATAACAATTGATAATATAGGGCCTAAGTCCTAGGCCGAATCCTGGTCACTCCGGACCCTTGTCGAGCATAGTCCATACTCGACGACCTGAATGAGTCAATTTACCACGTTCGGGCAAAGCGACTCACCCCTTGCCAGGCATAATCCATACCCGACGACCGTTTATCAAAAATCAGATAAAAATCCATTCAAAATCCAATCCAAAATCCAAATCCAAATCCAAAATCCAAATCCAGAATCCAAATCCGAAAATCCAAATCCAGAATCCAAATTCAAAATCCAAATCCAAAACCAGAAAACTAGAAATCCAAATCAGCATCCAAAGTTGAAAATAATCGTCCAGAGGAAAATCCAAATCAAAAGGCGAGAAAAACCAGGAGCTCAATCCAAGCTCCAAAACCGAAAACCAAAAAGAAAAGCAGTGTCCAATCCAAAAGCAAAAGATAAATTTCACAAACCATAGCATCGCAGCTTATTATCATTCAGAGCATGCCTAGGGGTCATCTCCGTCCCCGTACATGTGTAAATGACTTGGTTGCTTGCCAATAGTTTGCTACTTATTTCATATTAACCTGGTCAAGGGACGATCAACCGACCATCATTCCTGGGCCTCCCACCATCGTAGCTTGAGGCAGGCGGCGGTTGCTCCTGCCTCGCTGTTGCATTCCGAGGTCCAACATATTGTGGCAGCTGTCCATTCCTCACATGCTCCTCAATTATGTCCTTTAAGTGCCTGCAGCTGTTGGTGTCGTGTCCATCCAAATCATGGAAGAGACAGTGCCTTCCCGATGTCCTTTCCCGTTCTGTTGGTTCTCTCCTAGCCGGCCTCCGGTAGTGAAGGCGATTTCGAGTATCCAGGTATATCCGCTCCAGTGTCTCGTTCAATCCTGTGTATGTGGAAAACTTTGGATCCTTCCATTGCTTCCTAGCATTTCCAGAATCACCATCCAACTTCCTTTTTCCTTTGTCTTTATCCGAACCATTGCTGGATGGTCCTCCCACCTCAACTGCATTAACCTTTTTCAATTTTAAATCCGTACTCGCATCTTCTTGTCGAAGGAACCTTTCTGCCTCATGAAAGAATTCGTCGAGATTCCGTGGGGGATCTCGTATCAGAGATACCTTGAAATCCGAGTTCTCCCTGACTCCTGATACTGCTGCCATTAAAACCATCGATGGATCGGGCCGATCCACCGAAGCAACTGCGGCACTGAATCGAGTTAGAAAAGCTCTAAGCGATTCATCCATCCTTTGCCTTACCGATGTCAATGTCATCACGTTCTTCGGTCTCTTGACATGAACCCGAAACTGTCCCAAAAACCTTTCCACCAATTCCCTCCAAGTCCTGATAGATCCTTCTTCCAGCTGCCTGAACCACATCGCAGCTAAGTCCGTCAAGTACAAAGGGAAGCATCGGGCCATCACCTCCTCTGATGCCCCCAGCACCTCCATGTGTCTGGTGTATCTCATCAAGTGATCCGTAGGGTCTTCCTTGCCATTGTATACCTCCACGCTAGGTAGCTTGAACTTAGGTGGATTCTGAGCCATCCTTATTTCCCGAGTGAACGGACTCCTGTTTACTCCTTCCAAGTCTCCGTTGGTCAAACCACCTCGCACAGTCTTCCTGATTATATCTACCAATCCACCGTTGTCTGTCGGAGGTTGCCCCCGAGGGAACTCCGGTACATACTCTTCGTGTAGCTCGTTAGTAGCAACGTTGGTTCTAGCCTGTTGAACTCCTTCCAAAGGTTCTCCTGTGTTGAATCCTGTGGGCCTGCCCCCAAGCCCTTGTTGATGGCCACCTGGCTCCGTATCCTGTCCTTCATTGGGTTCCGTAACCCTAGCTTCTTGTCCTGCATCCACAGCCGTTGTAGCTGTTCCTAAGTTCTGCATCCCTGCAGCTCTCATTTGCTCCAAGAAAGTTTGCATCATTTCCTGTTGACTTTTCAACAACCTCTCTTGCAGTGAATTTGTTATGGCTTCCATTTCATCCCGGGTTATGTAGATCGAAGCCGGTCCTTCCTCACCTCTGGAGGATGCTTGTTGACTTCCTCCTTGTTGGCTTCTCTCAGCCCTTAGCCTTCTACTGTTTTGCCTAGTCATTGTCTTCCAAATCCAAACTTCTATCCGATGTAGCGGGTGCTGGTCCTTCTCAGTGAAAGCACCAAAATGTTTGCGTAAAAAATGGTCACAAACACCCAATACCGTGAAAGCACCAGTGTATGAATATAAATCAGCGATATTCAAACACAAATCACAGATCTCAGCAAATAACCCAAATACGTTTGCACAAAAGATGGGCAAACAACTCCAAGTTGTATGATTTAGTTGATTTTATGTTGTTCGTAATGATTTAGGTGGTTTATGCAAATACGTAAAAAGAAGGGACTGAACTGTAAAAGACACACAGATTTATAGTGGTTCGGCCAAAATATGCCTACGTCCACTTTATATGTTATTCTCCTTTTCCAATCCGATTATGAGTACAAAGCTTGTAGTACAAGTGTATGAAAGTTGTTTGAAAGTTCCTTCCAGGTTTGAGCTCTCAAACTTCTCCCCCATTGTTGTACCCCTGACCCTTTATTTATAGAGTGAGGCTGGGGGCGGAGGTCTTGGATGTATATAGCTGCTGGTGGGCTTGGGCTGATGCAATCTGGCCTTGCAGCATTCTGGTTCGGCAGCGTCTTGGTTCGGCGGTGAGTGGTAACATGGGTGATTCGGCAGGTAGTGGAGATAGGGGTTCGGTGGTAGGTTGGACCGGTGGTAGCGTGGAGATGGAGCTGGACCGGTGGTTGGTTCGGTAGTATGGTAGGTAGAGGAGGTTGGTTCGGCAGTAGTTAGTCCGGCAGCTGGTTCGGTATGGTTGGTTCGGTAGGTAGTGGAGACAAGGGTGATTCGGCAGTGGAATGGAGGCAGGGGTGATTCGGCAGTGGCGTGGAGAGGTGGTGGTTCGGTGAGGGTACTACCGAATGGAGCTTATAGAATGCCGAATGATCCCTTCATATTCGAGAATACCGAATGAGCCTTCGGATCCGAGAATGCCGAATGAACCAGGGGGAGTTCGAATACCGAACGAACTCTTGCCTCGCTTCCAATCGATTTTCAATCCCGACATCCATCATTCCTTGCCAGTTTGTTGATATTCTAGTTTTGACTAAAAAATGGGATAACAGCTAGCATTTCAGCTATTTGAACAAGTATTTGTATCTAGACACTATTATGATATTAGATGATTTTGATATGAATGTTTTTGGTTATCGTAAGATAAAAACCCGTCGTGTTTATACGTGGCGTAGTCTTACGAGATACCTTTGATTTTCAAAGGATTTTGATAACCTTAATAATTCAAATTGAGTGTGTTTTTCTCACGCTGGCTTTTCAAACCGACTCAAATGTTATTTTATTATTGTGCTCAGGTTAGACCGAGTATTTCAAGTTCAGGTTAGGATGCTATGGAGCTCAGAATACGAGCTAGACGACGAAGATGTATTACTCGTACTTGTTTATTCCGTTGTAGCTTTGTTGAAAATTGCCAGCAAATTGTAAGGGCAGGTTATTATAATTGTTCAGGTTGGTAATTATTGATTTGTGTACTCCGATATGAGATATGTATATTACAGTTTTGATTTGTGTAAAGCACTATTCATCCTATATGTTGTTCAGTCCGCTGTGAGATTCTGTTTTGTTTAGTTTTCTTCTTCTTCTACCAATTTTCTTTTCCTTCAACAATCTGTCTTTCCGGCACCCGATCGTTCGGCAAGTTATACAATGAGTGTATTTATGTCGATTTTCGAGAGTCGAAAGGGTGGGTCGTCACAGTATATACTATAACTTTTATAGTAATACATACATACATACATACATACATACACATATATATATATATATCTTTAATTTAATTAATTAACCATTAACTTATTTATTTAATTAAATGCTTTTAAATAAATTACATTAATTTCAAAAGTCATTTTATGTATACATACATGTATATTTATGCTATATTAAACATTTTAAGAAAATATGACATATATCGATTTATATAATACATGCATATATATATATGTGTGTGTGTGTGTGTGTGTATGTATATAATGAAGAGCGCTATATGGTACCCCTGTTTGTGGCACCCCAATTGCACCCTAGTTTCAGCCATATTTTCAATTTAAATAATTGGATGAGTGGAGAGAGAAAGAGAAAGAGAGTTAGTGTGAAGAGAAAGAAACAGAAATATGAGGTGGATATCAAAGGGCTGTACGGGTGTTGCACTGTTTAGGGTGCAGTTGAATGTTCTCCATATTTAATTAGTTAACTTAATTAATTATTTATTTTACTAATCTTATTAATAAATTAGTTTTCGTAATTAATGTTTAAATTTTAAATCTTTAAATTTTCAAACACTTTGAAATTTTATCATCTTTTCAAACATTTTGAAACTTAAGTTATATTATAACTTTTATAATATACATGTTTCATTTTAAATTAACTTTTAAATTCAAAATAATTATTTTAATTTTCAAAATAATTTTGAAAATTAGCTCAAAACTCAATCCGAATTGGGCCTTTTTTATTATTGGCAACCTTTATGCTCACTTCGCCTTTTAGGTCAGCCCGGTAACTAGGTAGCACATGGTACTTGATTCCCAATTCCAATCCTAGACATTACCTTTCTAGACACCGCACTAAATGAGGAAGCTTAACTAGTTACCCCTAATATGAATAATTTAGACTACATAGGCTATTGGGTTCTGATACCATTGTTGGAACTGGTTTAGCACACGACAGAAAAAATGAGTGAATTTTAATTTTTTTTATAATTTTGGATCTTTATTGGGCCTGTGAAATCTAAATTTATATTGGATACAATCTAATAAAAATTTAAATAAAATCTTATTTGGCTTAAATTGTTGATACGGAGATTTAAATATAACTTAAAATTATAAGTATTATAATGAATGTATCAAATACATTCATTTGTCTGAAGTGTAAGTGCAGTATATAAGTGGTGTATATATGTGTAAATGAAACATGTATAAATTAATTTAGAGTGGAAAACATTTTATTTTACTCTCTTACCCTTTGCAATTAATAAAGAGAAGATATGAAAATATATCAAGAGAGAAACCTTTTATTTCTCTTTCTCTTTATTATAATAATTAATGTATTGAATGACATTTATAACTTATCAACCAAATTTACACATGCTTCTGTTGTCCAAATTTTTTATTAATGAAACATAAGCATACATCCATTATAATTATAGATGCATACCTACCTACCTACCTACATATGTACATATATGCATACATACATATATACATATGTACGTATGTACGTATGTATAAAGTGAAAACTTATTAGTTGTTTTAAACAATTAGAAATTCAAAATTAACATTAGCGAGAATGATTTCAATTAAAGAAAGTTTTGACAATAAAAAGTTTAATTATTGCACAAAATCCTTTTATAAATTTGAATTAAACTAAACATGTATATTTCCACATACATGATTATTACAATTTAATAATTTAGATCTAAACAATATATATTTGCAAACAATGTAGCATATGATATATGTATATATACATTTATACAAATAAGTTTTGATTTTAAAGTTAACAGTTTTCGTTAAACTATTAATCTAGGAACGAAACGATAATTTAGATCTACACGATACTCTAAATATAGAAAACTACAGAAAATTAGATTTTGCAAAAGTCCATTCATTAATCTTTAGTCAAGTTTTTTTAAAACAAGGATTGAAACAATTATATTCAACTGTTTACTATATGAAATTAAAGATTAATTTCAAAATAATAGATAGTTTAAAATATATAATTCATTTGCATTCAAGTATGTAAATGTTATATAACTCTATTAAAAAGGTCATTTAAATTTAGCTTTAAATTTCATAAATTTCCAAAACGAAATAAAAGAAATTTGGACAAAGTAGGCATGTGTGAAATTATGATAAGAATTTACATATCTAAATAATAATGAGAATAATGACGAGTTACCAAATATAATATGGGATTCAAAACATATCAATTTGTCATGAATGTACATTAAAGGGATACGATGAACAAACATAGGTCTAAATCAAAACAACAAAATAAACATATTTTTACTCAAAATAGATATAAAGAAGATTAAATTTACATGTGGCAAGATGAACAATTAAAACATGAGGTAGACCATAGAAAAATTAACTATATCGATCATATAAATACATATGTGAATTTAAATAAGAAAATTATCTGTGGATGTAGCCAATAAATCACACCTTGAATAATGAATCAAAACTCCTAGATTAAGAAATCAGCCTCAAGATTTTGCAAGGATCAAGAGGGTTAAACCACTTTTAATGAACTAATTTTATTTGTATTTGTTTTTGTATATTTTTATCCATCGGAGCTCTCAAAATTTCAGCCATTAGAGAGGAAGGGGAGAATCAAAAAGTTATATAAAGGAATAAATAGCCAAAAGGTTGTGAAAAGAATGAAATAAAGAAGGCAATCAATGTCAATTTAAGTGAGACTTCTTTCCTTCTTTATAATATTCTTTTCCCCTTATCTTTTAAAAACTAATCCTCTCGTTTTTATGTAGCTAGCCAAGCATGGAGGAATTATGCGCCTCAAGTGATCCCAAACTCACTTGACATTTATTTCATTAAAATCCAATTTAAACAATTTATCGATATCATATATCGATACATGCGTTTATAGCTTTTATTTATGTACTTTATCAAATGCTAATGGCACATAAACAAATCAAATAAAATTTAATAATCAACATTTCAAAAAATAATTAATTTAATTAATTTACAACGATTATAAATTAATTAAATTGTGTGGTTTATTTGGAGTATTCATCATTATGGTTGTGCGACTCAAATGTATAAATTCATTCAGTAATTAATACTGAACAATTGAAATATTAACGTTCACATGTCCCCTTAGCTAGTGGTGTGACATTTTGGCTGAATTTATCGCTTACATATCTTTTCGGTAAAACTAATTTTACTTACTTAAAGCTTTAACCAGCAGTGACAATTATTTACACTAATTATTTTTGTCAAAACTATATCACTTTGGACTTATGGAATTTGATAATGGACAAAATTCCAATATCGTCCATATTCAATTCTATAGTCCAAACACAAAGCCCTTGGTTTAATAATAACAATTATTATTAACCGTATTGCTCTGGACAAAGACTTTGACTTTGAGTTGACTACAGTTGACCGTCATGCCAACCTCAATGAGATGAATCCCCTCTTGAATAATTTTTCACTTCCAATGCTTCAAGTCGATCTAACTATAGTCGTTCAATGGGAGTCATACCATGATTTAACTATAATCAAAGCAGAGCTTCCACATTGAAGATCGATTGTATTCACAGGTCAAGAGAACTGTGTAATTTATCATATCAATATTTTCTGTTTGACCGTAGTTATATTAACCAACAAAAAACCTTCAAGTGAGTCATTCCATAGTATTCCAATAATTATCGGTACGTAATCCCTTGGTGCTCCCGACAGTCATGAGTAATATATTGCCCAACATTTGAAAAGCATTACGTACTCTAGTATCAACGGATACATCAATATCCAGAATCGATATATTTTGACTAGGAATATTTAAAACGGTATCTTTATTTTATTATGATAAATCAGTCATGGTTACAACACATTGTAAATACTATCACAAAACATTTCATTTATGGATTTCTATTAAATATACTTTTAATTAAATTAATGAATTAATATAATATATTATATCAAGTATATAATAGAAAGAAAATGCCTTTTATTTCTAATAAGATTTATTACCGAGTTAGATATATGTAACAAATTACATAATTGTCTCTAGGGCATAGCCCTAACTCTAGTTTCAAGGCTGAGACGGTGGATAAAATAGAAGCTTAGGTTAACCTCGTCAGGCAATAAGCGAACTTAATGAGCTTAAAGACCAGCTGACAAAAGAAAAGGAAGATATGAACTCCACCCTCCAGCAATTCTTTGCAAATGTTATCCAAGATCTGAACTTAAAGTGGTTAGGAGAGAATTATCTGTCACCTTGGCAGATGCCTAGGTAGAAATCATGCGCCATGCCGCTTCATCTAGTGAAGGCCTAATAGAAGATCAACTAAAAACCAAGTTTTTGGATGCAGATGACATCGGATCTTTGGACAAATGTAAGGCAATCCTAGCTAAACAGGATGCGGCTGTAGATAAGGCGCTAGTAAGGCCTCTTGCCGAACTTAGCACATCAGATCAAGCAGAACTGTCAACTCCACAATCAAAAGAGCCTGCAATGGAGATTCCAATTTTCTTTTTTTTTGGGGGGGGGGCAGCTCTGAGGCCATCCTTACTATAACTCCTGCTTTTGCTGCCACGACCACTAAAAAGCCTTACATTCCTCTTTCTGTTTCTCATCCCATCTAGCTATATATTAAAGAAGTTGAAATTGCCAAGTCTCTCATCCAAGGAGCTTTTCCTGGCAAGGTATTTCTCTCGTCTCCTTCATATTCTAGAAGCTTCAGCTCTCGCATGCGGTCGTCAGTAACCTTTATTTCACTTTTGTGAACTTATAGGTCATCCCTTGCTCCCTCCTCTACCACCAACAACTCAGGGCCTGGGTCCTAACACTATCTCAGCCACGTCGACCTCCATCACTACAAGGCTAATCGTCCCAACTCTTTATTCAGCTCTGGCCATGATCCTGATTCATAGAAAATAGGGGCTTTGCAAGGGTTGAAGGACGTCATCCAATCTTTGGAGGAAGACGTTACAATTACTGGCGTTAAAGACCTAGATGATCATACTACGATGGCTGAAAGAATGAAGGCTGACTATGAGAAAAGCTTGTGCTATAAACTAAAAAGCTTGTCGTTGGCTCTGATAAGCCTAGTCTCATTCCCAAGCTTCCTCCCCTAAAGATTAAGCCTCCAAAAGGACGCAGCATTGGTGGTTCCTCATCATCCGATCCTACCATTGACAAGTCGGAAGACGAAGACACCCTTAAGATGATGACTGAAGAAGAGACTACACCTTCCAAGGGGAGTACTCCATCAAAAGGGACGACTAAGAACGAGAAGGATTAAAAGAAACATTACGGGAAGAATGACTGCAAGGGAAGGAACAACTCAGGAAGAAGAAATAGGCTTCCAATTTTGGTCTTTTGCAAGAGCAACATCAGTGTTTTTTGATGTATTTTGTTCCTTTTTGTATATATGCTACATTTGTACGGGACTGTCCCCCACTAGGCTTGTACAAAAAGTGATTATAAATAAAGATTGTTATTTTTATACAACCTTTGTTCGTGTTTACATTCCTGCACTTTTATTTTGCTTGGATTTATACAACTGCCTGTGTATTATATAACTACCCGCATATATAATATAACTATCTATAATGTGACTTACTTATATTATACATGCATATGTGTGTGCAATTTTGTTACCTACTATAGCTTTGTACATGTAAGTATACTTGTGATTGCTTTAGTAATATCTCGTTACTTGGTTCTGTTTATCATTGCCAAAATATTCCTCTTTGTGCCACAAAACTTGTTATTCATTTAGCTGGTCTTGTTTATTTTCGACTGGATTCCACCCGGCCGTAAACAAAATTGTAATGAAAAAGCGTTCAACTTCTTACTGTTTCCTGTCTATGGGAAACAACATTCATAGTGTCAACCTTCGGATACCATATTTTGATCTCCCTTATCTCCAGGTGTTGATCAAATTCTCTCATTGTCCATTATTTCTCATCATTGATCGGGCATGTCTTGCCGGGCCACGTGGTGCTAGATAGTCCAATAACCCATGGATCCCTATCTCTCAGTATCAATAGTTTTTTTGCTTATCTATGAGCATCAATATTCGACCTCGCTAATCTCTAAGCATTGATCGAAATAGCTCCTCAACCATCGTCGTTTCTCCTCGGTCGGGCATATCCTACCATGCTACAGGTGTAGTCGTGAAGGTCTCGAATACACACTGATTCCTATCTTCAGGAAACAATAACTTTCACGTCAATTTTCGAGCGCACGTTGTCGATCATGCCTGTGTCTGGGCTTCGATCGGTGCAGTCATCAATCGTCCTCACTTATCCTTAGCTAAGCATGTCTCACCAGGTAGTAAGTGAGGTCGTCCCTGCAAATGTTTACTTATACACCAGGTTTTGTCTCTGGGACACTACACCAGAACAGAAGATTCCTAACGAGTATAACCACTGCTGGTAATTTCAGTAACATTTATACGTGTTGTTATTGAGGCATGGACATTTTACCAGTAACACTTATATCCGTTAATGAATATTATCTACCAAAAATTATAAGCATTGAAAAATTTATTTATTTCCAACGGTTATAAACATTAGAAGTTTCATATTTGCAAATATTTGCTGCTGAATTCTATTCCAACGAAACACGTATATCAATTGCAAAATTTGTTCTACCAACAGATTTAAGTGTGTGCAATAAAAAGATAGTAACATAAATTGATGTTGTTAATTTTTATTTTCTAACATTAATTTCATTGCAATAATTAATACAGTACACAATCATTAATATGATATTACCTCAAGTTAGCAAATTATAACGAAATCAATATCAAAAAACAACATTCATATCCATGGTAATAAAATAGTATTAACTGACAAAAGATAAGTTCAATACATAAGTTACCAATTCAAAACATAGTCAATACTAATATCAATTTGGAATAACAAAACTCAAAACATAGTTCATATTTAAAGTTTACGTATACAGAATATTAAACTCCAGCCATATAGCGAAGCCTACATACGAAAGTTCATGTCACTACAACAAATATATCCTATTACAACATCATAAAAACATTTCCATAGGGGTTTCAAAATGTTTTTGCAAACTAAGTATTAGCCAAGTTGTAATAGGGTCGATGTCTTTTACAACATTCTTTAGATGTTGTAAAAAAACATTGTAATAGCTACCGCTACAACTGCTTTTAGATGTTGCAAAATGTGTTTACAATTTTTTTAAATGTTGTGGATGTTGAATATGCGCTTTGTGCTTATATGATTTTTGTTTGATGATAATAAACATATATACATTCGTTTAAATGTATTTGTTAATGTACTATTTTATTTTTCATAGAATAAATAAATATTTGCTGAATAAAATTAAATGACACAGAATTTGAATTCAAACAGAAATTTTATTCAAACAAATATTTATTACAATTTTGAATAGTACAATTTCAATCTCTCACTATAACTATACAACTTTGATTACAATCACATCACATTTCACATTTACAGTTAACCTCACTACATATCGCTCACACTCGTATTTTTATCTTCAACTTCCTTCTAGTTTGAATCCAGCATCTGAGCAATCTGCAAAAATATAAACTAACACAGTAAAATTGAAAAAGAAATATTTTTGCAATATAAAATGAAATATGATTTTTGAAAATATGATTTGCCTCAGTTATTTGGGTTGTTCGTCATAATTTACATTTGAATTCATCATACACGAACAACTTGTGACATACACAGTGTATCACTGTATATGCCACAAGGCCGTGCACGTCGATATATACACTTGATTGATTTACAGGGACAGGCGAGCACAGGTCAAACCCAAATGAAAAGCCGGGTTCAACTCACGTGCAACATAAATAAAATATCAACTTCAGCACAAGGTCAAACCCGAGCTGTGAAACTGGATTCAACACAGGTGCAAATGGCCAAAACTCAAGAATCAAGTGTCGACTAGTCTAATATAAACAAGACAGTAACCCAGTGCCAACATGGTCAGAATGAAGACAAGTACACTTGAACAAAATGAGACAAGTGATCAAATGCAACACAGTATCAAACTGGAACGAAGTGATGAACCAACAATGCAAACAAAACCAGATGAACAAGACACAGCAATAATCAGGTGAATCAAGTACAAGGCACAGTGCACCACTGACCAATGAATGCAACAAAAATCTGGACGACATGGATGCATAATCGCACATGTATGCAATTGACAGCAGCCAACATTGTACAATATAAACCAGACTACATGAGTAAGCATAAACATACATATGAAATGCATCAATGTGCAAAGAGCTCGAGCACAAGATATGACTACACTGAACAAAAGATCAGAGACCAGTTGATGTTCAATCTTTACAAGACAGTTACAACACAAAAGTTCTCAAGTCTGCAAAGTAAACATGTAAATGCATAAAACAGTGCAATCATGAAGACTGCAAGAACATGAACATAGGATCAACACAGCCAAATGAAACACATCAAAGAAACTAGTCTCGACCAAATTCAGTAAGGCAATGCACCAATACAAACTCCAATGACTCAAGCAACATATCCAGGTACAACATGACAATGCTCAAAGACACAGTACACATGTATGCAGTGACACAATAATACACATGAAGACCAACAATTATGCAATAGTGAAAAACACAAGTCAGTGGTGAAGCAACAACAATGAAGCAGAGCCAAGAATACATGTACTCGAGGCAAATGCAACTGTGAAAACCGAAGTGAAAAAAATGTGCAACACAATGAAAATTAAACTTCAGTAACCAAACTAAGTCAAGATCAACAACGTGAAACCATGAGAATAAAGTCAACAGAAATATGATCGGAACTGAAGCCGTGAAAATCAACAAGCCGTGGATATGTTGAACAAGTCAAATTGACCACGATATCAAATCAACGTCGTGACCATCAAGTAACAAAAATTATACGTTTTTGAACAAGTCAAAATCATCTCAATCATCAATACAAAATCAAGCGGCCAGAGAAATCGATTGACAAATTCAAACATGTTTATACGAACGCAAATATAGGAATTCGACCTATATAAAAGCCCAATCATCATCGGCAATTTATCCATCGAGTTCAAGCAAACAAATCAGAAGAAGAAAAGAGATAAATCACATACCACTCAGATAACTCGATCGGAAATTGGGAGAACCGTGTGCTAAGCAGAGAGATCATCGATTGACGAAGCAACAACGCCAATCCATTCATTCAATCGAGAAATAGAAGTCGACAGCCCCAGTTTTCACAAGCCCTAATTCAGTTGCAAAGGAACGAATGAAAGAAGGAACTGAAGCCGACATTGATAAGAGAAGATAACAGGGCCGTGTTTTACTTGAGTGATAATATTTTAAGGGCCAGCCTTGTTTTATTTCTAAAGGCTTTAGTTTAATTTTTAATTAGGGTTATTGTAACTTTTATTTGTGTTTTAATTGTTGTTTTCACTTTTCAAGTCAAAGAATTTGTAAATCACCACCTACGTTGTAGGTAGTGTCAGATTGT
Source organism: Allium cepa (assembly GCA_030765085.1). NCBI lineage: Eukaryota > Viridiplantae > Streptophyta > Magnoliopsida > Asparagales > Amaryllidaceae > Allium > Allium cepa. The sequence goes on from CM060932.1 coordinate 26,996,504, forward strand.
CTAGTTAGAATTAGTTCAGTGAGCAGGGTGTGCGAGTTTACAAAGCTGTATAGGCGGGAGCAGAGTTTGCGAGTAAGCGAAGCTCTATAGGCGGGAAGCAAAGTTTGCGAGTAAGCGAAACTCTATAGGCGGAGCAGGGTGTGCGAGTCTAGTAGAGTGTTTGTGAGCGGGAGCAAATGTTTGCGAGCAGGGTGTGCGAGTCTAGTAGAGTGTTTGTGAGCGGGAGCAAATGTCTGCGAGTCTAGTAGAGTGTTTGTAAGCGTGATACTGTTTAATTCTAATAGAAATCTGTGAATGCAGCAGTAGGCAGGGGTTGCCGAAGCTGGGTAAATTTTGTGTGTGATTTACTTTTCAGCATATTTATTTCTGCAGTTTATTTCTGTGTTTAAATCGAGAAAATTTGCTATAACCCTATTCACCCCCCCTCTAGGGTTAATCTAGATCCTACAAGTGGTATCAGAGCCCGGTATATTTTATTTAACTCTAGAGTCATGAGTCTACAAAATAATGCTTTTTCTGAGGAGCAATCTATTGCTAGGTCACCCATGTTTAACGGGAACGATTATGCTTATTGGAAAGTTAGGATGGGTATCTATCTTAGTTCTGTTGATTATGATGTTTGGGATATTATTGAAACTGGCTATAAACCTCCCACTATAATCGTTGGTGGTACTGAGATTCCTAAACCTAAGGATAGGTGGGATGCTAACGATAAGAAATTGAAAACGACAAATGCTAAAGCCATGAATGCTTTGATATGTGCTCTTGATAAAAATGAATTTAATAGAATTTCTCATTGTACAACAGCACAGGAAATTTGGCACACTTTGGAGGTGACACAAGAAGGAACTTCTCAAGTCAAGGAGTCTCGTCTAGCCCTATTCAGCAACGAATACGAAAACTTTGTGATGGACAAAGGCGAGAGCATAAAAGACATGTTTGGACGTTTTTCAACCTTAGTATACAACGCTAGAGCGCTTGGGAAGGTCTTCACTGAGGTAGAGCTTGTGAGGAAGGTGCTACGAGTTTTACCAATGAACTTTGAGGCAAAAGTCACGGCAATCCAAGAATCGAAAGATCTGAGCAAACTAAGCATGGAGGAGTTGATTGGCAACTTGATGACATATGAGCTTGAGTTAAAAGCAAAGGAAGAACGCAACAACTCCGAACCAAAGAAGAAGACGATTGCCTTAAAGAGCAAAGAAGAAAGCGATGAAGAAGATCCAATTGAAGAGCTTGCAATGGCTGTCAATAATCTTAGAAGATGGTCTAAATTCAAGCCACGCAAGAAGAAAACAAAGGGAAATAGATCAAAAGATTCCGAAAATTCCGATAATGAACTGACGTGTTATAACTGCAACAAGCCTGGCCACATCAAATCAAAATGCCCGCTTCTCAAAGACAACAAAGGAAAGAAAAAGAAGAAGAAGGCCTTTGCGGCGACTTGGGATGATGAAGAAGGAGAGGAAGCTTCGGATAGCAGCTCAGAGGAGGCTAACTTGTGTCTTATAGCATGCTCAAATTCAGAAGCAACCTCCGAGGAATCTAGTGAGACAGGTGAGTTTTCTTATAAAGAACTTGTTTTTATGTGTTCTGATCTTACTAAAATAGTTGATACGCTTGAATCTAAAATTGAAAAACTGAAATCTGAAAGGAGGAAACTCGCCCATGAAAATTCTAGGTTAGAAACTGAACTTGAAAATATTCAAAACCTAGAATGTAACCAATGTAAAATTTTAGATTCGGAACTATCAAAAATTAGGAATAACTTTGAGAGCCTTGAAAAAGAAAACTTGAATCTTAAGGAAACCATCGACACTAGGAAAAAGGATTTTATAAATCGATGCACCTCACTTGTCACTGAAAACTCAACATTAAAAACCAGAGTCCAAAATCTTGAGAAATCCCTGAATAACTTTTCAAAAGGAGAAAAATCTTTCAAAATGTTATTGGGAAATCAAATTTTTGCTAACAATAGAAAAGGACTAGGTTTTGGGAAATCACAAAATGATGATAATGCAAAAAGTAAAAGTGTTTTTGCTCGATCTGAAATAATTGGAAATCATGTTGAAAATCATAGTCATAGGAGCACAAAATTTAATCAAGTCAATTTAATGTGCACGTTTTGTAGAAAATTTGGACATAATCGAAATAATTGTTGGTATAGACCCAAACACGTGAAAACTATACCAATTTGGGTTCCAAAAGGCACAAATATAAAATCTTTGAAAGTCAAACAAATTTGGGTGCCAAAAGGAACATATATAAATAGTTTTGGGTCTCCACAAACATATGTTTCATATTCTGCCACTAACAATCATGGACCTATAAAAACAAATAGGTCACATAAATCTTTCATCGTGTAGGTGTGGTGGCAGGCTAAGGAACAACAACACTGTTCTCTGGATTTTGGCTGTTCCAGAAACACAACGGGCGACAAAGCAAAGTTCCTTAGCCTAGTTCAAAGGTGACAGAATCACAATGGGCAATCACGAAAAATTATCGTAAAGGCAAAACAGGTAAAAAAAATTTTAAATGTGATTTTCTGCACCATACTCTAAATTAAAATCAGCCAATATTGAGATAAACAAAAGATGATGATTTTGATGCTATGATTCTTTTTCAAAATATTGACCAACCATCTTTAAATAGAATTACTTGGAGTAATTATGATGGTTGACTGATTCGGACTTAATTGATATGATTTTTTGACTTGTTCTTATTTATGACATTGTTTTGTGCTTAAATGATGACCAATCAGATTTTCAACTTTGAACTAATCAATATAAATTTGTTCGGTCAAATGATGGTTACTCATGCTACACGTAGATATATTTGTTTTGATATTTTGGTCACTGCTTGTAAATTTGCACGATTTCAAATTCATGTGAAAAAGGATTTTAAGAAATTGTTGAAACTTCAAGAAATTGTTTTTGAAATAATTATGATGTTGATTGACTGTTGATTACTCATGAATATAATTGTTTATCCTATGGTTTCTGAAATTAACACCATGATATTTGTTTGAGTGTTAACACGGCTTCAATTCAAATTCAAAAGAATGATGTTAAGTTTGAAATTTTGGGTGCACACTTCATGGTTCAACGAGTGAATATTGAGTGAAATTTAAATTCAGATGCAGATTACACTGGTAATATAGTTGATAGAAAAATTACTAGTGGAACGTGATTAATTCTTGAAACATTCATTTGCTGCATTGTTTTTCAAAGAAAATATCTGCATATTTTTCACTTGAAATAATTTTTTAAATAGCAGATTTTCTTATAAAACCCCCCTCGAGAAAATCATGTTTGACCATAGTTACAGATTAATCATTTTTTTGAAAAATTGATTTTATAATTTTTGAATTTGATTTTAAATGACAAATTTTGACTAATCTGACTCCCTTTGATTATCGAAAAGATGAATAGTGATTGAAAAAGAGACGAGTGTTGATATTTATCATATATTATAACTCGAGAAAGTATAATTAGAAAATTTCTTTAGAATTTCATAACAAGAGTTATAAAAACTTTTTGTTGGGTAAAATTCCATGACCATTTCTATTTCTATCATCTTTCTATCGACCATCACTCATCAAGATCATATTTAGTATGTAAATTTGTGGTAGTTTACAAAGGAAATCATTTGTTCTTCAATATCTTTTAATTTGTGAAGGAAATTATTTGTGCTTCAACTTATTATATTTAGCAATAAAAATAAATATCCAAAGTATTCACTCTCATTTAAAAGTCCTCACGGTTATGCATGGGTGAATTACTTGGATTTTTGATTATGTGCTTCCATGCTCATTTAAAAGTCCTCACGGTTATGCATGTATGGAACGCATATCAAAATTAATTGATTCAAATAGACAAGTTGATTCTAATCCCATTTAAAAGTCCTCACGGTCATGCGTGGTTAGAAGATACTTGATTTCATTTTTAAAATAAAAATTGTGAATACTACTAATCTCATTTAAAAGTCCTAACGGTTATGCATGGTTAGTAGATATTCAAATTTCCTGAAATAAATATACCGCAAATAGACAGAATTGTATGATTTTTGATGATTTTATCCCCATCACTTCTGAAAGTGGAATATGCGCTTGACAAGGGTAATTATGATTTTTGTTTGAGTTTTATTGAAATTTAATATTTATATTCAATTGAGTTAAATGTTTGATTCATGTCTATCACTTCATCCCTATTTTTACAACACTGTTATTCTTTTGCTGATAACAAAAGGGGGAGAGAAAAGTTAAGATTTTGTCAAATAGAATCAAGCAAAGGTCAAATAATTTTCACTTTGCATATAGGCTCATTTATATATTTATATTTGTATGCATATATGTAGGGGGAGTATTGTGTAGAGAGGGAGCATTCAAATAGGGGGAGCAAATTGAACGATCAAATACATTTAATACATTCAAAATCTTAAATATATGTTTGTTATCATCAAAAGGGGGAGATTGTTGAATATGCGCTTTGCGCTTATATGATTTTTGTTTGATGATAATAAACATATATACATTCGTTTAAATGTATTTGTTAATGTACTATTTTATTTTTCATAGAATAAATAAATATTTGCTGAATAAAATTAAATGACACAGAATTTGAATTCAAACAGAAATTTTATTCAAACAAATATTTATTACAATTTTGAATAGTACAATTTCAATCTCTCACTATAACTATACAACTTTGATTACAATCACATCACATTTCACATTTACAGTTAACCTCACTACATATCACTCACACTCGTATTTTTATCTTCAACTTCCTTCTAGTTTGAATCCAGCATCTGAGCAATCTGCAAAAATATAAACTAACGCAGTAAAATTGAAAAAGAAATATTTTTGCAATATAAAATGAAATATGATTTTTGAAAATATGATTTGCCTCAGTTATTTGGGTTGTTCGTCATAATTTAAATTTGAATTCATCATACACGAACAACTTGTGACATACACAGTGTATCACTGTATATGCCACAAGGCCGTGCACGTCGATATATACACTTGATTGATTTACAGGGACAGGCGAGCACAGGTCAAACCCAAATGAAAAGCCGGGTTCAACTCACGTGCAACATAAATAAATATCAACTTCGGCACAAGGTCAAACCCGAGCTGTGAAACTGGATTCAACACAGGTGCAAATGGCCAAAACTCAAGAATCAAGTGTCGACTAGTCTAATATAAACAAGACAGTAACCCAGTGCCAACATGGTCAGAATGAAGACAAGTACACTTGAACAAAATTAGACAAGTGATCAAATGCAACACAGTATCAAACTGGAACGAAGTGATGAACCAACAATGCAAACAAAACCAGATGAACAAGACACAGCAATAATCAGGTGAATCAAGTACAAGGCACAGTGCACCACTGACCAATGAATGCAACAAAAATCTGGACAACATGAATGCATAATCACACATGTATGTAATTGACAGCAGCCAACATTGTACAATATAAACCAGACTACATGAGTAAGCATAAACATACATATGAAATGCATCAATGTGCAAAGAGCTCGAGCACAAGATATGACTACACTGAACAAAAGATCAGAGACCAGTTGATGTTCAAGCTTTACAAGACAGCTACAACACAAAAGTTCTTAAGTCTGCAAAGTAAACATGTAAATGCATAAAACAGTGCAATCATGAAGACTGCAAGAACATGAACATAGGATCAACACAGCCAAATGAAACACATCAAAGAAACTAGTCTCGACCAAATTCAGTAAGGCAATGCACCAATACAAACTCCAATGACTCAAGCAACATGTCCATGTACAACATGACAATGCTCAAAGACACAATACACATGTATGCAGTGACACAATAATACACATGAAGACCAACAATTATGCAATAGTGAAAAACACAAGTCAGTGGTGAAGCAACAATAATGAAGCAGAGCCAAGAATACATGTACTCGAGGCAAATGCAACTGTGAAAACTGAAGTGAAAAAAATGTGCAACACAATGAAAATTAAACTTCAGTAACCAAACTAAGTCAAGATCAACAACGTGAAACCATGAGAATAAATTCAACAGAAATATGGTCGGAACTGAAGCCGTGAAAATCAACAAGCCGTGGATATGTTGAACAAGTCAAATTGACCACGATATCAAATCAACGCCGTGACCATCAAGTAACAAAAATTATACGTTTTTGAACAAGTCAAAATCATCTCAATCATCAATACAAAATCAAGCGGCCAGAGAAATCGATTGACAAATTCAAACATGTTTATAAGAACGCAAATATAGGAATTCGACCTATATAAAAGCCCAATCATCATCGGCAATTTATCCATCGAGTTCAAGCAAACAAATCAGAAGAAGAAAAGAGATAAATCACATACCACTCAGATAACTCGATCGGAAATTGGGAGAACCGTGTGCTAAGCAGAGAGATCATCGATTGACGAAGCAACAACGCCAATCCATTCATTCAATCGAGAAATAGAAGTCGACAGCCCTAGTTTTCTCAAGCCCTAATTCAGTTGCAAAGGAACGAACGAAAGAAGGAACTGAAGCCGACATTGATAAGAGAAGATAACAGGGCCGTGTTTTACTTGAGTGATAATATTTTAAGGGCCGACCTTGTTTTATTTCTAAAGGCTTTAGTTTAATTTTTAATTAGGGTTATTGTAACTTTTATTTGTGTTTTAATTGTTGTTTTCACTTTTCAAGTCAAAGAATTTGTAAACCACCACCTAGGTTGTAGGTAGTGTCAGATTGTCTAGTTAGAATTAGTTCAGTGAGCAGGGTGTGCGAGTTTACAAAGCTGCAAAGGCGGAAGCAGAGTTTGCGAGTAAGCGAAGCTCTATAGGCGGGAAGCAAAGTTTGCGAGTAAGCGAAACTCTATAGGCGGAGCAGGGTGTGCGAGTCTAGTAGAGTGTTTGTGAGCGGGAGCAAATGTTTGCGAGCAGGGTGTGCGAATCTAGTAGAGTGTTTGTGAGCGGGAGCAAATGTTTGCGAGTCTAGTAGAGTGTTTGTAAACGTGATACTGTTTAATTCTAATAGAAATCTGTGAATGCAGCAGTAGGCAGGGGTTGCCGAAGCTGGGTAAATTTTGTGTGTGATTTACTTTTCAGCATATTTATTTCTGCAGTTTATTTCTGTGTTTAAATCGAGAAAATTTGCTATAACCCTATTCACCCCCCCCCCCTCTAGGGTTAATCTAGATCCTACAGTGGAATATTTTTTACAACTTTTTTTTTGAAGTGGCAAATTATATACAACTTTATAAAAAAAATAGAATTTCATTTGCTTTCAAACTGCAACTTTATCTTAAACATTATTATTATAGAATTAATATTTAAAAAATTGAAATACATAAATTTCATTGATTCAAACAGTAACACTTTATATACAACATAAAATTCACTTTACATAAAATATTCAATCAATGATGCCACAACGCTCACACTATATCCAGGGGCAGCCCGATAGTATTTGATGCCCTAGACGATTAATTTTTTTATCATTCTTTGTTTGCTCACTGGAAAAAACAAAATACTCTTATATGCATAAAATCAAATGAAAAATATAATTGTAAAATTTGATGCTGATTACAAAATATTGTTAAAACTAAATCATTAGTTTACATGCCAAAAAATCTAATTGTCAGCATGGTATCATGCCAAATACAAGCTAACAAACAATTTCTTCTTGCATTCTTTGAAGCAAATTCCTCTATGATATCCTTATAGTTAAGTTCATCCAAGTACTCATTTTCAATTGAAATAATAGCTAATCTTTTTAATCGCTTTTACTTCGAAGATATGTTTTTATCAATTTTAATTTCGAAAAACTTCTTTTCGCCGTAGCAACCGCGACCGGAATAGTCAATAAAAATTCAAAGATATGTTCATTCAACAAATTATTTAATTCGTTTACCAAATTAATTGATGATTTAAAATTAACCAATGATATCAAATGAAATTAACTAATATCAAAATCAATAAAAAAAAATTAACGTTTCTAGTCGTAGTTGCAGCAGTAGAACATCCTATCCTTTCCAACGCTACAAGTCTACAAACAAAATTAATTATTAACCAAAACCCTTGCCCTCAGAGAGTCGCAAAATAACTAAATTAGCCGCTTCTAACCTAAAAACGTAGCCAAAAAACTAAAAATTAAACTAAATTTGCATAATTAGGATTTAAGGCAAGTAAAGTCGAACTCAAATCGAATCAGGGAAGGAAGGAGGAGACCAGAGAGGAGAGTTGTACCAATCAATCGAACGCAAATCGAATAGATGGCTGTGGCGTCATGGTTGGTAACTCGATGATGTCAGTGAAGCGATGGGGGCAGTGCGCAAATAGATGCCTGCGGCGTTGTGGTTATTGACTCAGTGACCTCAGTGGAGGTTGCGCACGATATTCAGTAGGGTAAAAAATAATTTTTTTACCCCCTCGTTGCTCGCTGCCCTAGACATTTGTCTTGCTTGTCTTGGGCTTGGGTCGGGCCTGACTATATCATACCACTACTAACAAAATATCCTTACATATCTACATATCACATTATATCATTTAAGTATTAGGAACCTTGTTAAGTACATTAGGATTACGAATTAGAATAATACTGCTATCAATAATACTTGACCATTCATCAACATATCTACAATTCCAAGAAAACTTTAGTCCAGCTAATCGACACCCATGCTATCAGCTTCTCCACTTGCTCGGAGAAATTTTGACATAGCTTCATCGACATACCTTAAAGCATCTTTTAACTTTCATTCTCCACACATTATCAATGCTATATTTTCTCAACAAGTTGTCCCCGCTTGAAGCTGCAGCTAGTTCTACTACCTCACTTTGAAAGTCATGATATCTCGATTTTCATCTACTGCAGTCGCTCTAAGAGAATGTACATCAGGCAACACTTTTGCATATATAACAGCAAAAGTGTGTGTGTGCGCGCGCCTTTATGCATATATGCATATGTATATACATATACATATATATAATATAATATACTTACTTGAGCAATCGAACTGCATATATGCATATGCATATACATATACATATGCATACATACATATTATTTATATAGTATAATATACTTACTTGAGCAATCAGTTCGAGGTGATGTAAGCTCATTAACTACCCCTTCAAATGTACTAGCCAAGCATCTCTCTTTTCTAAGAACCCAGAAGTGAGGTTGAATATCTTCTTTATAGTTGTTGGTACTGAAGAATGCTCAATTTCTGATTGTTTTGCAGGTCCATTTGGCTTATGCACAACTAAGACACATAGAACCATACCAGTAAATAACCAAAAGCAAGGAAGATCGAAGATTCCTTAAGCAGACTAAGAGCATCACTAGTTCCTTTCTTAATCCATGGTGAGACTGCAATATTAGGGGCCCTTACACCTAACCTATTAAAGGCGAATTTGTAGGATTTTGGTCCTATAATACCATTTGGTTAAGGATTCCAATGTAAGGGGTCTGACTACGATCGTAGAAGCCACCGAATGAGTAACTAATCTTGTGTTCAAGCTGACAAAAATATGGGTCCAACCAAACAAAACTTAATCCAAAAAAAATCTTAAATGGAAACCCAATATCATCTAAAAGTCAAATTAAATCAAATTCCAGTCCATGGCCGAAACATAGGAAGGAACAAAAAAACCAAAGAACAAATATAAGCAGCAAGTTCATCATTTTCATCCATCTGCTAGCCTTGTAAATGAACAGGAAAAATAAGAAAATAAATGACTATAGAACACAAACTGAAAAATAGATGAATATCCAAAATCTTCTAACAGTAGTAGTACACAACAATACATTCTGCAGGCAAATCAAATTGAGATCCATTGTCAGACGGGGGGAAATGCTGCTGCCAAGCAGTATTGATTAAATACTCGAAGACAACAGATACAAAATTAGCCCTGATAAAAGCTAGCTAAACTTACCAATATTGATTACCTCCAAGCTGTATTGCATATCAAGAAAAAAAGAGGAGAAAATCAGGATTATCTACATTTAATCTTTGAAGCCAATCGTCTGCTGCTTCCAACAACGAGTTAGCTTGCTTCCAATCATCTGCGATTACCTAATCAAGTGTATTATATCTCGATTATACTGTGACGAAGCTCGGAGTTTGGAGGCAGGTTCCATGTGCGATTGTGGTCGGATATGGAGTCGGTTCACATCACAACCATGAATTGAGGATGGGACTGGGGATAATTAGGGAATTGAGGAGACATAACAAGATCTAGAGAATGGAAGAGGGATTGAATATGGTTCTACGGTTTAGGGAATTTGAGAAATAAGAATGAAAAAGGAACGGGAAGAAGGTAGAGAGGCATGTGAACATGTGACCAGTAAATACATTAGTTGAGCCAAAAATTTTGCATTAAAGCCAAAGAATTTAGGTGGAAGGAAAAATTACCTAGAGCCAAAAATTACATGTACATGTAAACAATAAAGTTATAAAAGAAAACATCCTGTTGCACATGGAAATTTTGAATATTTTACAAAATTTAAAATTCAAGTTTTTCTATTTTGAATTTTATGAAAATTTCAAAATAATTTTTTTAAATTATAAATATTAAATAAAATTATTAATTATAGTTATTAAATATTAAAAACTAAATATTAAAAATCAAATTATTGAATAGTAAAATTAAATATAAGTAACTATTTATTGTTAATTATTAAAATAAATTATTAAATATTAAATATTACTTCATAGTTATTAATTATTAATCATTAAGTATTCACTATCAATCATATAATAGTAATTATTAATTATTACTTTTTATTATACTAGTAATTATTAGTTGTTAAACGATCAAATTGATTATTACATATTAATTATTAATTTAATAATTTAGAATTTATTATTAATTATTTAATAGTAATTATTAATCATTAATTATTAAAAATTAGCTGGTAATTATAAATAATTATTGACTACAGATGATAATTTGTAATTATAAATTATTTATTAATGCTTAACTATAATAAGTTATTAAATATAATAAATTATTATAGATACACTTATGAGTAAAACTAATTTTAAAAAACGCTGTAGTAAGTTAATATCGGGATGTAACAAACAATGTTTTTACAACTTTTTTTAAAACTGTTGTTAAAAGGGTTCTAAGACAACGTTTACAAATAAATGTTGTAGAAAAGTATGTTTTTACAACGTTTTTAAAGTTTTTAAAGAAAACGGTGTAAAAAGTCATGTTTTACAATGTTTTCGTACAAAACGTTGTAAAAGAAAGGTTTTCACAACGTTTTGTAGAAAATGTTGTAGAAAGGATTTTTCACAACGTCTAAAACATCCGTTGTAATAAAATGTATCTGTTGTAGTGTATAGCTTAACATTACATTTTGGGGACCATATGTCTTATCATCGCCATCACCTCCAACTTTTGCTTTTCTTCCTCCACTAATGCCTACACATTATATGTCCCTAATGAGAACAAATTCAAACTTTAAAGGTTTAATAATAATTCAAAAATCGGTTTTTAGTAATAAAAAAAGAAAGGAAAAGGAAACTAAAACCTTGTGTCAACTCATTCACAAAAAATTGCGCAATCAAAGCAGAGTTTAAGAATTGAGTTTATAACATAATGCAGCGCACTATGTTTATACACTCAGTGCAATGCACTGAGTTGCACTGAGTTATAAACTTAGTGAACTCGGTGACTTCGGTGAGTTTATAAACTTTGTGCAAGTGCATTAATAAGTTTATAAACTTCGTGAACTCGGTGCATTTTCATTTGTTAAACTCAACGCATTTCTACTGAGTTTATTAACTTAGTTATACTTAGTGCAAATGCAATGAGTATAATGCATTTGCAATGAGTTGCACTGGATTAACAAACTCGGTGCAGTTGCACTGGGTTAACAAACTCGATGCAATTGCATTGAGTTTGTTGACTGGTGATCTATTAAAACTATATATAACAATCTATACGCAGAATTTGTATAATATCAACAACTATATTTTTAACTCTAAACAAACATATATAATTATGAAACATCAGTATTAGTCCGCAAGTGGGGTGCAATAGAAAAGGGGTGTCTTGGTACGGGAACAGACCCAAGTTGGAGCCCTTTCACACATTCTCGTAAAAAATAGTACCTAGGGGTTATAGGTGGCTTTAGTTGAAGCGGACAGACACAACATAATTCCCCTCAAGAGTTTACCTGTTCACCGGGTTCTCCTCCATATATTCAAAAAAAACGTCAACATTATGCCAACATCATTCGACTATATACAATAATTTATAAAAACTATAAACAAGCTACACATTGCTCAGTTATAAATAACTTGACATGTGACTAAAAATTTATAAGCATCGATCAAACTAACTTACTATGTAACTCAATTATAACTTGATATGTAACTCATCTCTGTTTAATTATATAGCACCATCATTATACATATTACACAAGATTGTAAATTTTTAAGTGAGTTGAGCCAAGAGATTTAATTTATACATATGATTAAACAAAAAAGTTGGAAACTAATAAGAGATTTAATCTGTACATAATTCCTACCCATAATGACGATTTATACATCAATAAAGAAGTATCAACTGATTTAATTAATTAAAACCAAGAATTAAACAACAAACTAAGTAACAGAGACTGAAATCAATGGATTCTAACTTATTTATACCGACGAGTGTTATGGCACGTGCGTCGCTGGTGAATTATTTTTCTACAAATTGTACACGTTTAACACATTCAAGTGTCATAATTATTTAGCCATGATTTTGTGTTGAAATCATATGTAGTTAGTTTGAGTTTTATTTAAATTCGTAATTAATGAAGAATGAAGTTGCAAAGGAAGTTTGTTTTTTAGATCCTATATTTAAGTGATATTGAGATTTGGTAATATTTGTAGAGGTGCATTTTGAAATTGTAAAGGAAGTTTTATTGTTAGATACTATTTTTAGGTATATTAAGATTAAGTAATATCCGTAGAGGTGTGTTTTGGTAGTTCATGCTGATACCAAAAAAGTGTGACACCAAAGGTATTACAACTATCACTAAAGATTTACAATTTCACATTCAGATGAATTCTTTTACTTGTTGACGCTAGCATAGTGTAGAGAGATGCCGCAGCTAGCATATACATCAGTTGTCAGAGAGTTAACGATGCAGTGCTACCTAATATTGTATTGTTGTAAAAAAAAATTAAGGTAACTAGACAAGTACTATCCTTTCTTAGGTATGGAAGCTATAATAGCCGAAAGCATATTGGAGATAATGGATAATTTTTCAATAAAAATATGCTAGAAAACGTTTACCTTCTTTTGCCTCAAAAAGCTATTTATTATGTCTTTAAATAGTGTATAAAATTATTTTATAATGACTTTAAACAGTTTGTAAGCACTATAAAATGTTTATAGAAACTACACTTAGACACTTTCGGTTCATGAGCATTACAAATTGTTTTCATAAGTAGTCTATCAACTTTTACGCAAAAAGATGTGCTACATATATGTATGAGCAGGTATATGCAACTGTAATGTAATATATATATATATATATATATATATATATAACTAAACTATGTAAACACTTGTGAAAGATTGATCGGAGCCGAAACACTTTCAAGTAAATTGGTGCTAGATTTGCTAAGTTTTTGCATATATCAAAATCAAAATAAATACTACTCACCTGTTTATAAACTTATAAAGAGCATTTGATGCATTGTAAAGTGTTTCACTTGCTTTCTCTAAGACTCCTTGCCTTTTGTAATCTTTGCAATATAGCAAAAGTCACCTTGTTTGGTTGTGGAGATAAGATAACGAAATTTCAAATGGAAGAGAAATATTTGTTTGAATCATCAACCCCTAATAACAACATGCAAAAGCTATATTTTAGTATGATAAATGATGGAGGTAGATATAGAAGACTTATTAAGATTTTAAAAATGTCAAGTATCACGATTTTAATGTAACAAGTTAAATGTAGATTCCTATTCTATAAGAAAAGTAAGAATGGGTATTTCGTTACCATCAAGGATAATTATGTAACTTTACAAATTAAATGCAGATTCCTATTCTATAATAAAAAATATGGATGAAAAATATTTTTGTAAGTTAAATATAGATTCCTATTCTATAACGAGAACTGTGGATGAAAATCAGGTGGGACAGTCAAATCTATTCATGGGGTATGATTGAAGGACAAAAAAGTGAATGCTTACACAACGTTTAATGTTTCAAATCAGTGGAAAATATTACTTCTAACAAACAATCAGGAAGAAACTTCTCCAAGTTTTATGAATGAATCAAGACTTCTCCAAGTTTTAATATTCCTAAAGCAGGAACAAAAAAGGATATATTTTTCCAACCAATAATGAAAAGATTCACAAAAATCTTGTATAGAAAAATAAGCCTATAAATATATCCTTTTGATTTGTTGTGTTCATCGTCTATTTGATTAAAGCATGTAATCGTATAATAACAGTAGTGATTATTGAGGTACCTAGATGCATATGTGTGTATGCAAATATGCACACCCGCACACACACATGTATACATGTATACATACATGACTTTCAAATGAAAATATACATACATGTGTTTGTATGTGTAATGTTACAAGTTTGATAATAGGAGTAATGCAATATAAAAGTAGGAAAATCCTATATTTGTTGATTTTCAGTGTAAATGTAAAACTTGTTCTTTAATTAAAGCAACATATCTAAAGAATATGATATTTTACAAATCAGGTTTGCTGTTAATAAACGATTATTACATGGATACAGAAGATGAATAATTAAATTGGGCTATGAATAGTAATAAATAATTAAGTGTATGCAAGGAAGTGGATATGGTTAAAATTTAAATGTATCAAGCATTGGAATGGCCACACGGCTTATAACTAAAAAGAATGATCCAAAAAAGTGTCATGAATTTAAATACAATATCAGACAGGAAAGAATGACTTAATAACTAAAGTAATAATGTTGTGTATAATGAACTTTCATGAATATTTAAACAATTTTTTTATATATAACTAAAACAATAAAATTCCACTTTGAAAACACGACGAGTATGCAAATCTAGGTGGAAAACAGGTTCTACGGAGAAATTATATAATATTTTTATATGTATAATAAATTGTTTATCAAAACGAAATAGTAATATATATTATAATGCTCTTTCTCATTTTTGACAGAAACCAAGGTTATTGTTTGCTCTAAAATACATATTGGGAATTCTCTTATCGCTGTATTTGTAATCATGTCCACTGCTCTCTTGAATTAATATTTTAGAACTTTATGGATTGTTTGGAACAATATCTTTGATCGAAGTTATGCTATTATTTTTAGTTTCATTGTTTAAGTAAAAGTGAAAATTAGCACGACAAACATCAACCCAAACCAATCACCTACTAAAAGCTCATTGTTATGTGGGGGTATACATGTATTCGTTTGCTGATATACTATTACGGTAACAAAATACACATGTATTTCATTTATTTCAATCGAATTTCTTAATACCAAAATGGATCCCATTAAAAGAAGAGAAGCATTACAGAGTTATTCATGAATTCATGCAATAAATGTAGCACATCCATTTCAATGTGATGTAAAAGATGATTCATTAAAATGGTGAATACGAAGAGTAAAATCAATGCAACTAATATGGATCTATGATAAATATGTGACCAAATGATAATTGAGTATAAAGTATGAACTAAAAATAATTGGGAAAAATCATTAAAGCTTACTTTTTTCCATGTTTCAGTAATTCTCTTCATGTAGTTCTCTTCTTCTCTAGACTAAGAATCTGTTTGAAATTCTTTTAGCT
Source organism: Allium cepa (assembly GCA_030765085.1). Lineage (NCBI taxonomy): Eukaryota > Viridiplantae > Streptophyta > Magnoliopsida > Asparagales > Amaryllidaceae > Allium > Allium cepa. The sequence continues at coordinate 27,012,329 of CM060932.1, forward strand.
GGATTCTAAAAAGAAGAAATTGATGAAACGTTCATATTAACAATAGAAAGAAATATATTACAATATGAAGATAGTAGTAAAAAAATTTTTATAGACAGGAGCAAGGAATTGTCAAGAAAATAATGTATCATGGTGAACCAACAACAAACATGTGTTACACGATGAATTAGTAAAATCAATTTGAGCATATTTGATATCTTGCTAATTGATATTCTTATCAACTTTACAGGTGACACTGAATTTGAAATAACACTTTTAGCAAAATTGTCCTCATATTTCTAGTGTAAAAATTCAACAAAGAATCTAGAACTAAACTGTAAAAGCATTGGTTGTCTTTCTTGGTAGCAACAATGACATTCCGCTCCACCCAGCTATTTATGATCAACGACTCAAAGAAAATCCTCCTTATTATTTCTTGGCAGCAACAATGACTTTGCAAAATAGATCAAATCACACTTACTTTAAAGCCTTTCAGGGAATATGTTCACGTACCAAAGTATGGCCATTGCAAAGAAGTTCAAAAAGAGCCAAATATATGGAATAGAGAATAATCCAAAAAGAAGAATGACTATTCTAAAGATAATGAATGCTTCCATAAAGATTACTACAATGGTGAAATATTAAAAATATTGTGATACAAAATGATATAAATTGAATAAAAAAAGGATTTGAAGTTTTTATTCATAAAGATAAAAAGCACTGAAAATATATTTTTGACAATAAGGATACTGAACCAATGGCTTACGCATTTTGTATATAGTTATACGTACATGTAATAGACCTCAAAGGGCCTTTTTCATTCTCTTCCTTTCAACACAAAAGTAAACTACCGATACACACTTTAATTGGCTGTTTAATTTAAGACAAGTACGAAAATTTTAAAACTAAGGTTAAATACCTTCTTTCAAGAGAAGATGATGAAAACTAATTCTCGAGATAAATCGAAAAATTTATCCACCTAATTCCAATAATTAATTGGAACAATGTAAAAAGCGATAAAAACATGAACCGAACCATTGCAAAGTTAAAATTAAAAGAATACGAAAACTAGACCTTTATGCGGCAAAACTAGCATGAAATAGAAACCTCCTTGGAGATTGATAAAAAGTTTGAGTGAGAGACTAATCGAAAATTTGGAGGATAGATTGATCGATTGAAAATTTGGGGGATCAATTGAAAATTTGGAGGAGAGATGGTAGTAAGGTTGATTTTTTTTATAATGATTGAACTGAGAAGGCATTGGAATAGGGCTATAAGTGAATTATAATAATCTTTACAATTTTTCACTAGTGCATTCAGTTAATTTCAATTCGACCTTACTTTTCAATGGTAAAAAGGTGTTGCAATAGTAAAAGTAATTGTGTACTTTTAGCAATACATTTGTTGGGTTGTAATGTTGTATTACTGTGACTAATATGCAATGCAAGTAAGTGTTAGCAATTGAAAAAAATAAGTGTTGCAAAATGGTTGTTATGGTGTAGTGGAACCCGGTGTCCTATATGTCTATCTCTGGGCATCAGCCCTTAACCTTACATGTCTTTGGGAATTGGTCAAAGATCAGATGTGTAGGGAAAATCATTCTATCGACCCTAATATGATTATACTTTTTTAATCCGATCAAGGTTCGAAGGAGTCCAGTGGTACCTATCTTCGGTTAACTCATTGCACTGCTAATCATGCAACACAAGATTTAGCTTATGAGAACAAGGTTCCATTGGTTCTAGAATCCAGCTTTATTTATAAACAAAGGAGATGGTAAGTCCTTCCTTATTACATCATCTCCAGTTCGTTAGGATGAATTATTTTCATAAAAAAAGCAAATAAATCTTTGTGTAATATCGTCACAATAAGTTGCTATTCTATGCCTGTGGGATTGTGATTCCATCAACAATCGCTAGCTTGAAAGTTCCATCTTCCAGTCTTGTTCAACCGTGAAGGACCTTCCTAAGTCACACTAAGTGCCCCCATACTTAGGAGAACTCATTTTAAAAAGACATCCCCAATCTCAAAGGTACGGTTTCCGACCTTTGCATTGAAGTGTCATGCTATCCTTTTTTTGCAAGCAACTACCCTTAATTCAGTCTCTTCACATTGTCCACCAATCACATCGAGGGACTTGAGCAAGAGTTCCTCGTTCACCTTGGGGTCGTAGTGCATTTTTCGATGAGAAGATACTTCCAATTCTATCAAAATCATGGCCTCGACTCCGTAGGCCAGAGCAAATGAAGTATGCCCAGTCGCAAACTTGTGGCTCGTCCTATAAGCCAAAGTGCAAATGAAAGCTCAACGACCCAGTTGCACTCAGCTTTAGTTAATTGTTTCTTCAAGTTGGACTTGATGATTTTATTCACTGCCTCCACCTTTCCATTCATTCGTGGGTGTGCTGCCGTCGAAAAGCTTTTCACAATTTTGTACCGGTTGTAGAAATCTTTGAGTTCGGTACTCTCGAATTGGGTTACGTTGTCGATTTAATTTACTGGGTAACTCCTAATCTATAGATAATATTCTTTATCAAAAAGCTAATCACCTTTTTCGTAGTGATCGTGACAAGCGGTTCTGCTTCAACCCACTTTGTGAAGTAATCACTGCAATGATATCGTACTTAGCTCTTTCTTTTGACATCGATATCACACCGATTATATCAATTCCCCAAATCGCAAACTGTTACGGACTAACCACGGCTCTATGGATGGAGCTCTTGGAATTTTCACCTATCACACAGTTTGGTGTAGTCAGCAATGTCATGATTTATTGTTAGTTAGAGATATCCTTTGCGACAACCCACTATTTTGTATCATTCAAATCGACAATAATCCACACATGTCGGACTTAAATGATGCAAAATAACAGATTGTAAATAAATTTGGAGTAAATGAAATCAAATGCACAGAATCACAGACATAGAAATATCAGAATAACTCGCAGCGGAATATAAAATATCATAGTAGTTCATGAAGCTATTATAACAAAGTCTCAAAACAAATACATAATATCAGTCTAAAAACAACATAATAGAAATCCCAAATACATAGAAGTTCACTAATACATGAGATAAACTAGAACAGATGAAACTGAAATAGATATATAAATAGATAGACAGATTCTCCAGCAAAGGCCAGCTCCAGAAAGAGAATCCAAAGCTGTGAATACTCAGACTGACCAGAGCGTAAAGCAAAACACAAAACACTCGAGTCAGGCATATATACTTATATAATGTATACCAACTCAAGTGAACTGTAATAAGATACAAGTAATAAAGGATGCTTAGGACCGCCCATCCTCTAAGGATCCGTTAAACTATTTACTATGTAGTAATATTGCGCTATTATAATAATGTCTATAGTAAAATAAACTGACTTTAAAATAGCGTCGAAGGGTTACCCATATAGCCCCCAACACGTAATAGTCCCAGTAGTCCATCTAGTATCAGCATATCTCCAGATCGGGAGACTATCCTAAATACTTTATGGGCTACGGGAGAAAAACAAACTCGTAGTAAAGCTTGCTATGGTAGGTGACGAGACACACGAGGCAATGTCAGGATAGATATACCAATTACACTTCCGGGCTGGTGGTAACGCATAGCAGCCACTACTGCCCACCACGAGCCACACTTTCAAAATCAAAGGGGTGCACCCAATCAATCACAAAAGTAGTAGAATGGTATCGAAGAAGTTTGTCCGGTCGGAGGAGCTATCTCACTTGGCCCGTCGATTGCTTCTGTTTTAGCCACCTTAAGCCAACTCACGGGAGTCGGGTCCACGTTCATACCATAATAGGATCGTCGCCACCATCCTCCTTCGTTTTGGAATCTCCACCGCGTACACAGTTGTTAAAGTGGTTTTCGGTATCGACAGAGAGTATGTCCATATCTGATCCCAGTCTCTTTAACAACCAATCGTTATTATAACCCATGGTTATAATTTAAAAATGGTATTTATATTTCAAAAATTAGATATCATTTCAACAATTCAATATCATTTCAAATCCATTTTAAAATATCAAAATATCATATCTTTCAAAAACCTCGTTCATTTTTATTTAATTTAAATATAATTTTTATCACATTTCAAAATGGTTTATATTTCAAATCAAATATTCCATTTATACCATTTTAAAATGAAGTCATTATGTTTAATAATTAAATATTAAATTCTCAAAATTTTAATCTTTCTCAGGATACATTTATTCACTTAAATTTATTTAAATAGTGAAATTTCAACTTTCGCAGCACTTAGAAAAATGCTACGAAAAGTTATGTTTTAAAACAATTCAATTAGTAAAAGATAGCATTAAAAAATGCTGTAATAGGTTTTAGGTTTCAAATAAAAACTTTAGTTAAATTCAGCAACTACAGCACTTACAAAGTTAGTTCAATTCTAGCCATTTAGTTTATTTGTATCAACTACAGCACTCGAAAATGCTGTAATATCCTTTACCTAAGTAGTGATAGCATTTCAAAAATGCTGTTAATTAAATTCCAAGTTTTCAATATAATTTGATAAACAATTAAATTTTAATCTAAACCGTTTTTAACTTATAAAAATCATATTTTCTCACTTTAAAATGATCATTTAAATACCTTTTAATTTATGATTTTATAAAGTGAAATTTCACAAATAATTGTCAAATTTTTAATAATTCGCTCATAAAATAAATGTAAAATTTTATAAATTTCATTTATTTTACATTTTTATTTAATTTACCATTTCATAAATTAAATTTAAATTCCATTTTATTTTTCTTAACTTAACTTTTAATTTAAAAACACATTTCACATTTTCTAAGTTAAGTTATATTTCAAATTCCAATTTTTAACATTCATTTATTTAACCATTTTTAATTTATAGAAAATCAATAACACTTTATAAAAATCATTTTAAATTCAAATTTTAATCAAAATATTATAATATTTACATTTTTTAAATACTTTAAAAACTCTAGAAAAGTATATATTAACCACGGGTCTGTATATAATTTTCTATCCTTGGTAAAGTGATACAGATATTTACCATTTCAATCCGTAATTTACAAAGAAAACCCAGGTTCTATCATTTCAAACCCGCAGTTCCAAGTAAAATGAAATAAATAAAAATCTCTCAGGCCTATCATTTCAGCCCATAGCGATTTTTCCCTATTCCAAAGTCCGTTCGGGTATGTATCATTTCAACCCATAGTGATTCTAATCTACAGGAAACTTACAGTGTGATAAACTGATATAAATAAACAGAATAGCATTATATAACAGTAACAAATGATATCACAGGTGTATAAACAGGGGTGAACATCATATGATCATAGCATAGGCAGTTATAGTATGATAATATAATTTACAGATTTAAGTGGTGTCAATTTACTAATTATATAAGTACAAAATGTCTGGTGAGAAATACCCACCTCTACAAGCTGGATATAGCACAACCAAACACACAAACCAAAATACAAAGAGGCACGAAAGTATGACTACGATTCAAATGAGGGGAGAGCCAAAATAGTTGTCTTGTTACATATCAAACAAAACAATATAAAGCACATGAATTTCAACACCAAATATAACACTAAACAAGCAAGAAATTACGCACAACAAAGAATCAATCAACTTGCCCATGCTTTCACAAAGCCTATGCTCGGCCTAGGGTTTGAAATGTACGGCTATAGTGGTGTGGATGAGTCAAGTATGGGTCATATAGGGTCGGCCTAGCTTGGGTATGAAGAGTGGAAGTTGTTTATACAAGAACATACAAAGCCAAGGCAACAAAGGCAATTTTGTGTGCATCACAAGCTCGGCCATGGCTCCAAGGTGGCACGTCCATGACTGGTGGAGGTTAGGGGATGGTTTGGCAGTGGCTTAGGGTCAGGTATAGGCTGGTGGAGGTGGTGCAAGTGGTGGCCGAGAGGGGTGGTGAAGTGGTGATGCATTGTTGAGTTCGGCTATGGTAGTTTCAAGGGGTGTTTGCTAATTTTTTTTATGGAGCATGCATTATAGGGCCACGGCCTGACATGGACAAGGAGATGGAGGGGGTTTGCAGTCGGACAAGGTGGTGGTGAAGGAGGAGAAGCTACAGCCGAACACACATAGGTGAAAGCAAGGCAAAATATCACTAAAACGAGAAGAAAATGAATAAGAAAAATAGTAAAAATCATTACCAATTTTTCTCTCAGAAATGATGGCCGAAGTTTTAGATGAGAAGTAAAATTTTGTGCATGAAAAATGAAAATGATATGCGACTAAAGAAAGGAAGTAGTCGGCCTCATCAATGCATGTGACAATTTGAAATGAAAAGGTAAAGAATATGAAAAGTCAATGGTATATGAAAAGTTTAAAACTCTTAATATTTCCCATTTTCTTTATTCATGTTTAAACACATGAAAAATGTAAATAAATAAAAAAATAACAAAACAAAATAAAGTATGAAAGAAAATAAATAAATAAATTTTAGATAAATATAAATAAATTTATGAAAATGGCTTAAAAATAGAAACTAGGTTTTAAAAATTGTAAATAAATACAATAAGCTTTAGAAAATTTTTAACATCGCTTTAAAAATATTTAAAAGTGAAATCTTGAAATAAAAATAAATTTAAAATAATTTCAAAATGAAATAAAGTCAAATTTAAAAATATTTCAAAAATCTAGGGCTGTTACACTCTCCCCAACTCAAATCTTTTCGTCCTCGAAAAGAACGGACAAGGAAAATAAAGAAAGAAAGATAGAAAAACAAAATAGTACTTAAAACAAACAATTCCAGATTCGAAGTACGAATGCTCTCCTCCGTCTCCTAGGTACAATCTCGATCGTCAGTACTCCACTGTACTTTGACCAGACTAACAGATTTCCTTCTGAGCTGCTTCGTACCTCTGTCGACAATACGAAGTGGCTTCCTCTCAACAGTCAGATTAAACTATCAAGAGCAGAAGGCTAGACAATAAGATACAGATCATGAAGATATCGGCGAAGATGCGAGACATGGAATACATCATGCACTCCAGAAAGCTTCTCGGGCAAATCCAGACGATAAACAAAAAAAAACTCTTTCCACAATGCGGAAAGAACCAACGAACCTAGGAGAAAGCTTCCCTCTACAACCAAAGCGAATGACATTCCTTAAGGAAGAGATCTTAAGGAAAATCTGATCACCAACAGCAAATTCCAAACTCCGTCTACGCCTATCAGCATACTTCTTCTGCCTATCCTGAGCAACTCTCAACCTCCTCTTAATCTCCTCAACTCTCTCAAAAGCTTCCAAAATCACATCAGGACTAAGAACCAAACGATTACCGGATTCAATCCAGCAAGATGGAGATCTACAAGGTCATCCGTATAGAGCAGCAAACGGAGACATTTTGATACTGGCCTGAATGCAAAGATGGAATGAGATAGATTAAGAGATTAAAAATAGGCTTAAAATGAAAGAAAATATTATACCTGATAGCTATTATTGTAGGTGAATTCGACAAGATGGAGATGATCTTCCCAAGATCCTCCATAATCAAGCACACAAACACGAAGAAGATCCTCGAGAATCTGATTCACTCTTTCCGTTTGACCGTCGGTCTGTGGATTGTAAGCAGTGCTCAGATTCAGATGAGTACCCAGAGATTCCTGAAAAGCTTTCCAAAACTGATTGGTAAAGATAGAATCACGATCACAAACAATACTAAGAGGAACCCCATGGAGATAAACGATCTCTCTCATGTATATCTCAGACAAGCTAGAAGCAGAACGAGTAGACTTGATCCGGATGAAATGAGCGGACTTGGTCAGTCTATCCACAATAACCCAGATACTCTCATTACCCCTCCGAGTTCTCGATAAACCATCGATGAAATCCATGGAAACCTGTTCCCACTTCCAATTAGGAATATCAAATGGCTGCAACAAACCAGGGATCTTGTGGTGATCGGCTTTGATTTGCTGACAAGTCGCACACCGACTAACAAAGATAGAGATATCCCGCTTCATCCCCTTCCACCAACAAAGCCTCTTCATATCCTGATACATCTTCAACACACCAGGATGAATAGAAAGTCTGGATCGATGATTCTTCTGATGTAACTCCTGCCTCAATCCATCAACATTCGGGACACAAATCCTGCCATTAATCCTCAAAATTCCTCTATCATCGATCTGATATCCACTACCACTACTACTACCACCAACCCTGCTACGAACACTCTCATTCATCAATCTAAGCATCTCATCCTCATCCTGCTTAGCCATGATACGATCCAAAAGAGGAGAAGAAGAAACAACAAGCTGACACAACAAAGCCTTCTTCCGACTCAAAGCATCGGCCACAACATTAGCTTTATCGGGAGTATAGCTAATATTGAGGTCGTAAGAAGCCAGAAATTCAAGCCAACGAACTTGCCTCTGATTCAAATCCTTCTGGGAGAAGATATATCTCAGAGACCGATGATCGATGAAAAGCTCAAACTTGGTTCCTAGAAGATGATGCCTCCAAAGCTTCAAAGCAAAGACAACAGCAAGCAACTCTAAATCATGAGCAACATAATTTCCTCGTGAGTTTTCAACTGACGGCTCGCATAGGAAATGACCTTACCATCCTGCATGAGAACAGCACCCAAATCCTTATGACTAGCATCAGTATATACCGTCAATCCCTCACTCCCATTCGGAACGGTAAGAACTTGTGCGGAAGTTAGCTTGATTTTTAACTTATTGAATGCAGCTTCACACTTCTTATCCCAGATGAACCTAGCATTCTTACGAGTCAAAGCAGTGAGATGTGCAACAATCCGAGCAAAATTCTCAATGAATCTCCGGTAGTAACCAGCAAGGCCCAGAAAACTACGAATATCAGACGGAGTCTTTGGAGTTTTCCAATCCTGTAACAGAATAGGGAAAACAATAAGGACAAACGAAAAGATAGAATTATTAAATGATAAAAGAAAAGAGAGAAAATAAAAGCTTACATTGATCGCAGCGATCTTGACTGGATCAATAGAAACTCCATTACTAGAAACAATATGCCCGAAAAATCGGACTTCATCCTTCCAGAAATGGAATTTAGAAAATTTAGCCTTCAATTGATAATTTCTGAGAGTCTCCAAAACAGATTTCAAATGCGACTCATGCTCTTCCTTGGTCTTAAAGAAGACAAGGATACCATCAACAAAGACTAGAACAAATTTATTGAGCACACCATGAAAAACACGATTCATCAAATCAAAAAATAAAGCAGGAGCATTAGTCAAACCAAAAGGAATGACTAACCATTCATAAAACCCATTCTCAGTGCGGAAAGCAGTCTTGGGAATGCTATCCTCAACAACCCTGAGCTGATGAAAACCTGTGGCAAGATCAAGCTGAGATAAAATAGTGGCATCATAAAGCTGATCAAACATATCATTGATACGAAGCATTGGATATCTATTTTTCATAGTGAGCTTGTTTAGCGCCCTATAATCAACACACATCCTCAGAGAACCATCGGATTTAGTGACAAAACCACTGCTGCTCCCCATTCAGAAAAATTAGGCCTAATCAGACCTTTGGAAACTAAGTCCCCAATTTGTTTCCTTACCTCAACCTTCTCGTGGGGTACCATTCTTCTAGGAGGAAGAACAACAGGTCGAGCACTAGGAATTAGATCAATCCGAAAATCAATTTCCAGCTTAGGAGGCAAAGAAGTGACTTCACCAAATACATCGGGATATAGTCTGACCATAGGAGTCGAATCAAGATCACTAGGAGAAGAATCCAGAAAATAAATAAATCTGCCAGCAAAATCCCGAGGCATGCGACACTGAATAATTAAAGAATCACCCTTATCTCTGACAAGAGTGACAATTCTGTATTTGCAAGAAATACGGGCATCATGATTCCTTAACCAATCTTGACCAAGCAATAAATCAAAAGCATCGAAGCCCAGAACATAGAATTCACCAGAAAAACGATAACCAGAATGGAAGAGTTTCACTCCTTTACAAATCCTATTAAGGTTCGCGGGACCTCCGATAGGATTAGAAACACATAAAGGAACAGAAGCATATCCAGGAGAAAGGAGATGCTCGAACTTATCACATAAATCAATAGAAATAAAACTGTGGGAAGCTCCAATATCAAATAAAACTCGAACTGGATGATGAAATAAAGTTAATGTGCCCTGAAGAGTACCTTGGTCATCACGAGGAACAGGAGCAGGTGGAGGAACTAGAGAAGATGCAAATAAGACAGCAAATATACCAGAAGGCTTACCTTTCTACCGGGTAGGGCAATCCTTCCTAAAATGACCAGGCTGGAGACAGAAATGGCAGAGATCACGCCTCGCCAACTGAGCAGGTGGAGGAACAGCAGCACCAGATAAAGTAGGACAACTATTGGCATAGTGTCCCTTCTGATCACATTTAAAGCAGGTGATAGAGGAAAGATCAACATGTTGTCTCTGAGAAGGAGCAGATGATGAAGATCCCAAACCAGAACGCTTGTGCAAATTCTTCTTCTGCTGATGATAATTGGGCTTTCTCTTCCTAGAATTAGCAGAGGAAGACTAAGATGAAGGAGCACCAGAAGCAGCAGGACTCTTAGAAGTAGGGTTCTCATAACGGATAGTCATATCCATAAGCTGGGTGAAAGTGCCATGAACATGAGTAATGAGACGACTGTAGAACTTAGGACGAGCACCGACAATGAACTTCTCATTCTTCTTGAGAGGAGTGATAATCAGGCTAGGACCGAACTTGGAAAGTTCATTGAACTTCCTCTCATACTCAGCAAATGTGACGACCCAGAATTTTTGAACATTTGAAAATGGAATATTTAATTGATTTTAAATATTTGAAAGTTATTTTAACTTGAATTTCAATTATAACTATGAATTTGGTAATTAAATTATTTAATTTGGTTATTAAAGCTTGGGTAAAAATTTGAATTTTCAATTTTAAGCCGGTTAAAAATATTTTAAAGGCTTAGAGAATCCATGTTGATAATACTGAAGATAATGAAAGCTTCAGAATTGGATTTGGAAATGTTTTGTTCAGTTTTGAAATTTTATCGTTTAAATCGATATTTAAAAATAGACTTCCGAGGCACTGTCTCGGATTTCAACGAAACTAGCTCCATTGGATCCGTAATATTGTCTTATTATCGGATTTCAATTTTCGTAGTAATCGGAGTTGTCGTTTAACCTTGACAGCTCAAAACGCATAGAAACTATTTTAATCGATTCAATTTAAAATTGATCGTTTACTTTCGTATCTTGCATATATGATTGAATTAGCCTCCGAAACACGTTCCATTGTGTTCGGAATGTGGATAAAACCTTATAAACGCTAGGCGGCACACCTCAATAGGAGTTCGGGATTTTGAGTTAGGTCATACGAGATATTTTGAATATAAAATTATAAAAAAATCAATTAAAAAAAATCAAACCCTACTTTCTTCAACACGCCAACATCCCATCTTTTTTTAAAAAGCATAGCGGATTCCTCTTTATTTTCTTTGTGAAAATAACTATTTTTAAGATTTCACACCAGTCCCACAACTGACTATGTAATATTTCTTTTCCGCTGTTTGTTGTTGTTGTACACTATGATAATGTAATGTGATGTAATGTAATAACTGATATAGTGATTCTGTTTAAAGATATTTATTTATCTACTATATTTGTTCTGCTGCGAATTGTGAGATTCTGTTATTGTTTCTGCTTCTTCTCCTATCTTCTTCTTCTTTAAACCTAACGGTTCGGTTTTTGGGCACTCGACTGTGCGGCATTTGATACAGTGGATGTATCGATGTCGACTTTCGGGCGTCTAGAAATCAGACATGTTACAGCAAAAGACATGCTACCCTGCTTGAGATCCATAAATTCATGATAAAGCTGAGATTTCCCGGCTTCGGGCATCCATTTTGCCACAAAAGCCTCCCTAAAAAAGAGATAAAGAAACAAACTTAAGATGGATTCAAAAGAAAAGGAAAAGTAGGAGCAAAATTCAGGATAACACAAAGGATACCTAAACTGCTCCCAAGTAATATCAGTTTCGACGGTGTTAGCCGTAACAGACTCCAACCAATCTAGAGCAGCCTCATGCAACTGCCAAGCTGCTAACTAACGCTTCTGTGCATCAGTAATCTCAAGACCAGTGAATATCCTCTCTAGACTCTGCAACCACTGCTGAGCCTCATTGATGCTCTCTGAACCGGTGAATGGGGTTCCACCCAGTTGAGTGAATTCCTTACATAGAACAGTGAACTTAACAGTTGTAGTAGGCTGAGGAGCTGGGGCAATACCACGACCCCTACCTCTGGCATTTCCTCGATTCATCCTAAAAAATCAACAATGAATTTAGGACAAGATATAGAGAAGCCAAAGATAAATTCACTTGGATGAATATCCTAATGAAAAAAATACTAACAAGGTAGATACGAAAGGAAGGAAATTTAGAAAATATTTGAAAAATCCTTTTAAAATAAGAAAATTTTTGTATCAAAATAATCTTTGAAAAATCCTTTGAAATCATTTTGAAAATCATTTTACACTTTGAAAATACATTCTCTCACAAAGATATGATTCCGAGATTAATTTCACTCATTCTAAGGTATTTCTACCATATCTCTAATGAGTTTTTGCTCCACAGGCTGTGGTTTGCCTAAAACCAAAGCTCTGAAACCAAATGTGACAACCCACTATTTTGTACCATTCAAATCGACAATAATCCACACATGTCGGAATTGAATGATGCAAAATAACAGATTGTAAATAAATTTGGAGCAAATGAAATCAAATACACAGAATCACAGACACAGAAATATCAGAATAACTCGCAGTGGAATATAAAATATCATAGTAGTTCATGAAGCTACTATAACAAAGTCTCAAAACAAATACATAATATCAGTCTGAAAACAACATAATAGAAATCTCAAATACATAAAAGTTCACTAATACATGAGATAAACTAGATCAGCTGAAACTGAAATAGATATATAGATAGATAGGCAGAATCTCCAGCAAAGGCCAGCTCCAGAAAGAGAATCCAAAGCTGTGAATACTCAGGCTGACCCGGGCGTAAAGAAAAACACAAAACACGTGAGTCAGGACATATATACTTATATAATGTAAACCAACTCAAGTGAACTGTAATAAGATACAAGTAACTTAAAGGATGTTTGGGACCACCCATCCTATAAGGATCCGTTAAACTATTTACTATGTAGTAACATTGCGCTATTATAATAATGTCTACAGTAAAATCAACTTACTTTAAAATAGCATCAAAGGGTTACCCATATAGCCCCCAACACGTAGTAGTCCCAGTAATCCATCCAGTATCAGCCTATCTCCAGATCGGAAGACTACCCAAAATACTCCATGGGCTATGGGAGAAAAACAAACTCATAGTAAAGCTCGTTATGGTAGGTGACAAGGCACACGAGGCAATGCCAGAGTAGATATACCAATTACGCTACCGGGCTGGTGGTAACGCATAACAGCCACTACCGCCTACCTCGAGCCACACTCCCAAAATCAAAGGGGTGCACCCAATCAATCACAAAAGTTATAGAATGGTATCGAAGAAGCGTGTCTGATCGGAGGAGCTACCTCACTTGGCCCGTCGATCGCTCCTGTTTTAGCCACCTTAGGCCAACTCACAGGAGTCGGGTCCACGTTCATACCATAATAGGATCGTCGCCACCATCCTACTTCGTTTTTGAATTTCCACCGCGTACACAGTTATTAAAGTGGTTTTCGGTATCGACAGAGAGTATGTCCATATCCGATCCCGATCTCTTTAACAACCAATCGTTATTATAACCCATGATTATAATTTAATAATGGTATTCATATTTCAAAAATTAAATATCATTTCAATAATTCAATATCATTTCAAATCCATTTTAAAATATCAAAATATCATATATTTCAAAAACCTCATTCATTTTTATTTAATTTAAATATCATTTTTGCCACATTTCAAAATGGTTTATATTTCAAATCAAATACTCTATTTAAACCATTAAAAATGAAGTCGTTATATTTAATAATTAAATATTAAATTCTCAAAATTTTAATCTTTCTCAAGATTCATTTATTCACTTAAATTTATTTAAAAGGTGAAATTTCAACTTTCGCAGCACTTAGAAAAATGCTACGAAAAGTTATGTTTTAAAACAATTCAATTAGCAAAAGATAGCATTTAAAAATGCTGTAATAGGTTTTAGGTTTCAAATAAAAACTTCAATTAAATTCAGCAACTACAGCACTTGCAAAGTTAGTTCAATTTTAGCCATTTAGTTTATTTGTATCAACTACAACACTCAGAAATGCTGTAATATCCTTTACTTTAGAAATGATAGCATTTCAAAAATGCTGTCAATTAAATTCCAACTTTTCATTATAATTTCATAAACAATTAAATATTAATCTAAACCATTTTTAACTTATAAAAATCATATTTTCTCACTTTAAAATGATCATTTAAATACCTTTTAATTTATGATTTTGTAAAGTGAAATTTCACAAATAATTATCAAACTTTTAATAATTCACTCATAAAATAAATGTTAAATTTTATAACATTTCATTTATTTTACATTTTTTATTTAATTTACCATTTCATAAATTGAATTTAAATTCCATTTTATTTTTCTTAACTTAACTTTTAATTTAAAAACACATTTCACATTTTTAAAGTTAAGTTATATTTCAAATTCCAATTTTTAACATTCATTTATTTAACCATTTTTAATTTATAGAAAATCAATAACACTTTATAAAAATCATTTTAAATTCAAATTTAAATCAAAATATTATAATATTTACATTTTTTAAATACTTTAAAAATTCTAGAAAAATATATTTTTACCATGGGTGTGTATATAATTTTCTATCCTAGGTAAAGTTATACAGATATTTATCATTTCAATCCGTAATTTACAAAAATAAACCCGGATTCTATCATTTCAAACCCGCAGTCCCAAGTAAAATGAAATAAATAAAAATTGCTCAGGCCTATCATTTCATCTCATAACGATTTTTCCCTATTCTAAAGTCCGTTCGGGTGTTGTATCGTTTCAACCCATAGTGATTCTAATCTACAAGGAACTTGCAGTGTGATAAACTGATATAAATAAATAGAATAGCATTATATAACAGCAACAGATGATATGACAGGTGTATAAACAGGGTTGAACATCATATGATCATAGCACAGGCGGTTATAACATGATAATATAATTTACAGATTCAATGGTGTCAATTTACTAATTATATAAGTACAAAATGTTTGGTGAGAAATACTCACTTCTACAAGCCGGAGATAGCGCAACCAAACACACAAACCAAAATACAAAGAGGCACGAAAGCACGACTACGATTCAAGTGAGGGGAGGGCCAAAATAGTTGTCTTGTTACATATCAAACAAAACAATATAAAACACATGAATTTCAACACCAAATATAACATTAAACAAGCTAGAAATTATGCACAACAAAGAATCAATCAACTTGCCCATGCTTTCACAAATCCTATGCTCGACTTAGGGTTTGAAATATACGGCCATAGTGGTGTGGACGAGTCAAGTATGGGTCATATAGGGTCGGCCTAGCTTGGGTATGAAGAGTGGAAGTTGTTTATACAAGAACATACAAAGCCAAGGCAACAAAGATAATTTTGTGTTCATCACAAGCTCGGCCATGGCTCCACGGTGGCATGACCATGATTGGTGGAGGTTAGGGGATGGTGTGGCAGTGGCTTAGGGTCAGGTATAGGCTGGTGAAGGTGGTGCAAGTGGTGGCTGAGAGGGGTGGTGAAGTGGTGATGCATTGTTGAGTGCGGCTATGGTAGTTTCAAAGGGTATTTGCTAATTTTTTTGGTGGAGCATGCATCATAGGGCCATGGCCTGACACGGACAAGGAGATGGAGGGGGTTTGTAGTCGAACAAGGTGGTGGTGAAGGAGGAGAAGCTATGGCCGAACACACATAGGTGAAAGCAAGGCAAAATATCACTAAAACAAGAAGAAAATGAGTAAGAAAAATAGTAAAAATCATTACCAATTTTTTTCTCAGAAATGATGGCCGAAGTTTTTGATGAGAAGTAAAATTTTGTGCGTGAAAAATGAAAATGATATGCGGCTGAAGAAAGGAAGTAGTCGGCCTCATCAATGCATGTGACAATTTGAAATGAAAAGGTAAAGAATATGAAAAGTTGATGGTATATGAAAAGTTAAAAACTCTTAGTATTTTCCATTTTCTTTATTCATTTTTAAACACGTGAAAAATGTAAATAAATAAAATAAAAACAAAACAAAATAAAGTATGAAAGAAAATAAATAGATAAATTTTAGATAAATATAAATAAATTAAGAAAATAGCTTAAAAATAGAAACTAGATTTTAAAAATTGTAAATAAATACAATAAGCTTTGGAAAAATTTTAACATCACTTTAAAAATATTTAAAAATGAAATCTTGAAATAAAAATAAATTTAAAATAATTTCAAAATGAAATAAAGTCAAATTTAAAAATATTTCAAAAATTTAGGGTTGTTACATCCTTAGCGAAGGATCTTCTTTGCTAAAGTCTTTCCCCGGTGTGATCAACACAACTACCCTCATATATTTCCATGAGGATTTTATTAACCTCATCCTTGGTTACACACTGAAGTGGGGGCTGAGAAACCTCACATATAACACATTCATTCTTGCATTATGAATCGCGGTACTCTACGAAGGAATTTTTATCATTTATTTCTCCCTTTCGGGAGAGTTCCCTTCAGCAAACATTTCTTGATCGGAGTCATCCATGACTCATTTTCCTCTTCAACCTCCAAGATCCAATCGACATCCATCTGTTAAATGGTTAGAGCTGATAAAACCTCCATTGGAACCAACCCATCAACTGCGCATCTCCAGAGCTGACCAATTTGACAAATGAATCGGTTTTCGTATTCTCCTCCCTAGAGATAAGTGTAATTGTGTAATGCTCTATATCGTTCAACAGTTTCAGTGTCTTTTTTAGGTAAGGGGTAAGTCTCTCACCCTTAGTCTGGAATTTCTTTTTTACCTCGCAAACCACAAACTAGGAGTCACTGAATACATGCAATGTCCCCATTTCCAATTCTTTCGCGATCTTAATCCTCGCTATCGACACTTAATACTTAGTCTAGTTGTTCATCGTGGGGAACTCTAGCTTGAATGCATAACAAATCGACCGTTCTTCTAGGGTTATTATGTCTATTTAACTGTTGTTGTTAGTGTTGATTATGACTGTGATTTCATAGCGTAAAGCATACGGATGGTAAACTTTGTGGCCATTGTTCAATCCACGTCTATCCGACATTATAAATGTCATTACAAATGTCGAATAGTTTGCTTTTAGAACTGTTGAACTAGTGTTTGTAGGAGGTGCCAATCAACTCACAAGGAATGTACACACACATACACATACATACATACATACATACATACACACACACACACACACACACACACACACACACACACACATACACACATATACACGCGTGCGCGACAGATAGATAGTGTTGGATTAGAGTTACACTATTGTATAATATTTAATTCCATTCGAGATTGTAGTATATTTTGAAACAAATATTAGTAAAGCGTCATCAGTGCCACTGAAATCTTTATTGCATCATTTGAGTACTCCGTTAGACTTCCAATGTAGTTGTTATGCATTTCTTAACTTCAACATATGTAGGTTTCATTTTAATAAGTTTTTTCTATTTTTGTGAAGGATATCTGCAAGATTTGTTTAAAAGAATTGAACCGTTGCCGAATTTTTCAACTAGCAACCATACACTGCATTTGATAGTATTAAATTGCAAGTGAGTCAGCATACTAAAATTGGAATATAAATACACACAAGGTTTTCAGCTAGAAAACTAATATTTCCGACAAACAAACAAAAGACTAGAATCGTTAACAAAGATGTTTTTGCCATTCGTGACTTCAATTTATTCAACACTAACTAACAACCTTATTGTATTTTCCTCATTGTCACACCTGATAAGATAGTTGAATAATTAAGCATCTCCATGCAATCAAACGCACTATTATATTCCAAACATTTTTACCAACCTCAATATGATCAAGTGCATCACCCATGACTGGCTTGTATAAATTCAGCTATGCGTATGTCCACAACAATGTTCAAACAGAAGCAACTAAACAGTCAAATGTACACGCTTGTATTCTATATCATTTCAAATATGCGTCATATTTTACAGAGACTTTTTAACTACCAATAAACTGTTCAACAACTATATTACTACTAAAGAACTATATATGTTTCAAACTTAAATTAAGTTTCTACGTCATAACATATAATTCTTCAAGTTTCCCAAATACAATCTATAAATCAGTAACAAATAAATGAAGTAATCGACATCAATAAATGCATGGCACCTTTTTCTTCTTTGGTGTTTCTAATCCAATTGCATCACTAAGCATCATCGAACAAAGATATGTAGCTGCAACAATACCAAAGCATAAGTCTGACTGTAAAAACTCAAAGGCTTTTTTTTTTTAATTGAAAAAATGATAAAAACAAGAATAAGAGTACATACTCTAAAATGTCTTTCAGTCCAAGATCAAAGTCAAAGTCATCAAGAGACCGACCATTTAATGGCTCAAAAGTAGAACTTGTGAAATCATCTAAGTTTTCCAATTCAGGCAATGCTTCATTCACTGGATTTTTTTCTGGTGATGCCGGAAGTAAAGAAGGAATTCTATCTATAGTCATATGCAATGATGGCACAGTAGTTGCAAGGGTGCTCAAACACGAAGAGGTGGCGGTGCCACTAGTACTGTCGGTAATATAACTGGTACTGGTACTGGCAACAACACCGCCATAGTTCATATCAGAGTCTTTTGACTTCAGTAATGTTCCCACAAAAGGAGTTTTAAACTCAAATGCTTGTTGACCAAGATTAAGAAATGCAATGAGTAAATGAAGTAGATTCACTGCTTCCATGTTAGGCACAAGAGAGGTGTTGATTCCAGCATGCATTAGAGTTTCAAGAGGTTGCATGTGTGATGGAGTTTGGTTAGAAGAATTGTTAGTCGATGGATTTGGTGCAAAAGTGCTTGAGTTCATAGAAGCTGCAATGAGAGTTGGAAGACTTCCAAGTATGGAAAGATCAATCCTTCGTTCGTGTGTTACGGGATCTATACCGTTATTGAGAAGTTTCTTTTTGACATGAGTGTTCCAGTAGTTTTTTATTTCGTTGTCAGTTCTCCCTTCTAACTGAGCAGCAATTTTGGACCATCTTCAAAAAAGAGTAATATAAACATAAAATGCTGGCCGTTAAACAATGCGTTGAGAATTGAATATTGAAGATGAACCCTAATTGTGGTCAAATTTAATCAAAACGAATGATGCAGAACAATGCTAGCGACACTTTCCATCTAATTGGTAGAGTATGCACGTCAATGAATTTTTTACCATGTACATCAAATACATCCACTATCCATTGGTGAAGGAAAAATAGCCAAGGAGAGCGTTGCTAGAATTCTTGCATAAACTATCGAGTTGATGATTACAAACCGAGTATGTTTATAAAAGAAACATCTAAAGGAACACTTTACCCAATACAAAACGTCTAAAAGTAAAGAATGGACTCCATAGATCGTATTTTTATCTACGTTTATCCTATGAAATCCAACACATTGTAGAGAAACGTATTGTAATATGAATACCTGTTTCCAAGAAGTACGTGTTGCTCTATAATAAGTTTCTCCTCAGCCTCCGAAAAATTCCCTCTCCTAATATCAGGTCGCAAATAATTAACCCATCTAAGTCTACAACTTTTTCCACAACGATTTAGACCTGCTAACTTCGGCAACTTCTTCCAATTTCGAACATCGTTTTTCTCTACATAATCCTTTAAGATAGCATCTTCCTCTTTAGACCATGGTCCCCTGATCACTTTTGCATTATCATCACAACATGGTGATCTCCCCATTTGCACAAAAATATTGGATATTTTGTAAATAATGTAATCCGTGTGTATAATTTGTAGTGATAGATGGCAGTTATGTGGTGGTCTTATAGCATTGTATGTGTAGGAAACGTGTTGCATGTTCTTGTTGTGATATTGATATCATATTTTATGTGAGAGGTCTACATGTCATACAATTTATTTTATGTGCTTTTCATTATTTTAATTGATACATCACAGGTTGAGAAGTGATCAATATCTTTCTCTCCTTAACGTACTATGATTTTATGGTGGTTTTCAAATTAAACAAGTTGTGTGCAGAGAAGAACTAATATTCTTGTAAGTGGAAATTACCGACTTCTGTTGCTTGCTATGTAAATTGTCATATTATAGTTTTGTTTACTTCAGATTTATTAGCGAATGGATAACATATATTGGTAATTTGTTTATTAGATGTGTAAGCATCAGAAGAGAACAAATAAAAGAAAAAATATGTATGAAGAAATGAATTCCACAATCTCAAAGGAAGTATTCGCTGATATTATACTTGTTCCGAAAATGAAAACAAACGTTGGCTTTCTTTCATTGCACTAATTGCAACATTGTTTTCATCCAAATACCGAATTAACACTAATGGTACTTGATAACAATAATTTTGGACAATAATGCAATGTGATCTATGTGGATAAAAGCTGAGAGTGGGGTTTTTATATTAAAAGTTTAGGATGGAAATGTTGGAAAGATTTTTCATTTTTCTTAAGACAATTTTTTATAATTTAATTTCTAAACACACGCTTCTTTATGCATATTCTTAACTGTGGAAATTAGGATCTACCCCTTATTTCAAGTTTTGTACATAAAAAGTCGTTCTCAAAAAGAGTGAATTAGGGATAAGACAAACTTAAAAAAAAGGGCTGAAGGACACAAGTTTCATTTTTAGACTGAAGGACAAATGCTAGTTATAATTAGTATTATATTCAACTTTTACACTATACAAAATGCTAGTTATATTTAGCATTATTTTCACTTTTACACCATAAAAAATGCTAGTTATAGCTAGCATTGTCCTTCGGCCTAAAAAACAAATTTTTTGTTTTTCAGCTTAATTTTTTTTTCTAAATTTGTCCTTGTGCCTATTTTCCTGTTTTGAAAAATATGTTTGGAATTACACACTAATTTTTATTTTCAGCACGATATTTTTTTTCTTTTCGAAAGTTAAATCTAAACTTGATTGCGTGTTTCCATGATCAAAATTTTATTAAGAAAAAACAAATTTTTGCAGTTTTTTCTACAATTATTCGTGAAATATGCCGAGACTAAATACATTGGTGTTTTTTAAAAATTATTTTTGAGAAGCGCCGATTGTGTCTTTTGAAACTTAAAAATGATGTTTTACAAAAGTCCACTTCTTGATTTCATATAAATCCTTGGAAATGATAAATCCTTGAAAATGCTACCGGGAACAAAATCTCTTTGGATAATGTAAAAGGCAACTGAGATGCTTTCCGACTAACATTTCCATTATTATTGCTTAGTATGGTTCCACATCACACAATATATAACGTACTGGATATCATTTGATCTTCCCAGTGAAGCAGGAGAACCAAAGATTCGCTTGCCACATCTTACCTACTATCCTATATAATACTAAAACAAACATCATCAAATGACACATACCCTTTGAAGGTAACAAAATTTCATGACAAGGAGCTACTATTCAATTACTCGGTAAAACCAATCAAGAAATATGAACACACAATTGCACTACAATTAAATACCATATCCTATGCGGGGTTAATTAGGAAGGAACTGAATGATCAAAGTTGGTTGGGTTTAGTTGGATATAAGACATTCAAGCACGCAATCGACCCAATTTGTTTTAAAAGAATTCAGGCAAATATGCGCTTAAATGCACATACATGAATAAAATGGAAAATACACATATTTAATAATATTCTCAAGAAATAATATGTATGCATCATTCATGGATCTATCCTGTTGCAATTTTTCCAAGTGCACCAAAATTATAATAATAATTGTGCATGTTATTTTTATAAGGATACTGAAGCATATGATTTTTTATTACTAGGGACTTATTGTTAGTACATCTTACTATAAAATCTTCTTAGAACCTAACAGAATTTTGTTAAATTGTAAATTTTAATTCAATATTTTTAGTTATCAAATTAATTCGTTACGAAGTAAGGAATGGAATAACTAAACAATATTTAGGTGAGATTAGTTGTTCAGGAATAGATAATCCATATATTTCATAGCTGTGATACCTCAGTACAGCTGAGATCATGCATGCCATAATTTGTGTGTGTAATCGTCTTACAATCAAATCTACAACGACCTTCGCGCTTTTGACTTTAGTTCATGTCAATTGGCCAAATTTTGCTTCTCGAACAATTCAAGTTGATTCAGAGTTTTACATCTCTTTCATCTCACGCGAGATCTCACGCAAGATCCTCTTTTAGCACTTGGATGAGACGAGATTTCAAACATGATTTTTAATTGACACGCAGCTCACTCGAAATCTCAAGATTTCAATCTGACGTATAGACTAGACATGTCAAAATTTGACCAAACCCATTAACCCAACCCATTTACCCTGCTTATAAATGAGTTGGGTCAATCCATTTATGAATATCATAAAATGAGTTATGGGTTGGGTCAACCCATTTATGAATATCATAAAATGGGTTATGGGTTGGGTTGACCCATTTTTAAAAGGGTTATAAATGGGTAACCCATTTATTAAAAATATTAAATTTTAATATAAATTTAAAAAATAAGAATTTTGAACATACATTATAATTTTTCATGAAGACTAACAGTTGTACTTAAAAAATAACAGGCTACCACATCTCCATATTTGAATCCACCTAGTGCAAAAGCCGCTATTTCTTTTGTTTAGACTGCAATAACATCTTTATTCTAACTCGGAATCAAACGAGACTTCGACCGATCAACTCCAACTTAAATTACGGACAGTATGGAACATTCGGATACTTCATCGTGTGAAAGCATACTGTAGTTCTCCAAGAAGACTGATAGTTGTACTTAGAAAATAACAGGCTACTGCATCCCTATATTTGAACTCCGCCTAGTGCAGAGGCCGCTATTTTTTTTGTTCGGACTGCAATAACTCATTCGTTCTAATTCGGAATCAGGCGAGACTTCGACCGATCAACTCCCACCTAAATTGCGGACAGTATGGAACACTCGGATACTTCATCATGTGAACGCACACTGTAGTTCTCGAAGGGGACTGACAGTTGTACTTAGAAAATAACAGGCTACCACACCTGCATATTGAACTCCGCCTAGTGCAGAAGCCGCTATTTTTTTTGTTCAGACTGCAATAACTCATTCGTTCTAACTCGGAATCAAGCGAGACTTCGACCGATCAACTCCCACCTAAATTACGGACGGTATGGAATACTTGGATACTTCATCGTGTGAACGCACACTGTAGTTCTCCAAGAAGACTGATAGTTGTACTTAGAATATAACAGCCTACCACACCTGCATATTGAACTCCGCCTAGTGCAAAATGCGCTATTTTTTTTGTTCAGACTGCAATAACTCATTCGTTCTAACTCGGAATCAGGCGAGACTTCGACCGATCAACTCCCACCTAAATTACGGACAATATGTAACACTCAGATATCTCATCGTGTGAACGTACACTGTAGTTCTCCAAGGAAACTGACAATTGTACTTAGAAAATAATAAGCTACCCCATCCCCATATTTGAATTTTGATGAAAATTAGAATTAAAATTTTAAATTTTTGTCCGAACTCAAAACATAAAACTTGAAATTAGAATTATTTTATATTTATTTGTTTTTTATTAGTCAAATTAGATTTAAATCTTTAAATGGGTTAGATGGGTAACCCGCTTATTAAGTGGGTTGGGTCATAAATGGGTTGGATCGAACTCGACCCAACCCATTTTGACCCAACCCAACCCAACCCATTTGACAGGCCTAATATAGACCGAGATATCAATCCGAGATTTCGCCTGAAATTCGAGATTTGTTTACTTGATTCCTTACACTCATGTACACATGCTAGCATTATTTAAACCATCTTTATCCAACTATCATCATCGAGCATTAGATAATACATACAAAGATTTATCTCAATTTTCCTGGCTTCTCCCTCCTAATGACTTTGCTCATTACGTGCATAAAAGGAAAGAGGACAAGCACCAATTCTACCTTATCACGTACAAACTTGGAAGTTCCCCAAATCCCAGTACTAAAATATTTTAACGTTTGCTTGTCAAAATTTGCTACTTGTGAATCATAAACTTTATCTTTAGATTGAAAAGAACAGTCTTAGTGATTAGTTAGAAATATAATATTTAATTACTGATTATTTTTTAATTTCCGATTCAACTGTCGAGATCATACTAGTTTAATATATTGTGAACAGACTCCTGTCCACATTTCTGACAGTACATACTGTGATATATTTTAGTGAATAAACAACAAATTTCCTAGTAAAATGATTTAGAAGAGGGCAATATGAAGGCTTCTAGAGGTTTGGGTGGTTAGAATCGAAACATTTGTTATTAAAACTTGTCAGAAAGGTATTGAACTGGTTAATTAAACGTCAACTAAATTATGTGGATCTTCTGCATATAGGTTCTTAAATACAGTTATCATCAAGTAGCTATTTAGAATTTAAATCCACTCTTCTCCTTGGTTAAGTTGATCTTAAGTCCATATTTTGTACCCATTTCCTTGAAAAGTTTAACTAAGATAAAATGCAATTAACCCTATATTGTGTGGTCTGAGTAAACAAAAGCCAAGTTTTACATGATTCTGTTTAGATGACCACCTTTGATCATACACATTTCTATTCTCAAGACGGAAGCAGATATGCATAAAATTTGGGGCATTAAACAGTCTTGTATACCTTTTGAAACTTGGTACTTAGTAGAGAGTGATAATCCACTAGTACCATATGTCTCAAGTAGCATGTACATACTGCAAATCTAAACAGTCACTGTGTATTATTACGTAAAGGTGTTGGAAAAGTTAAATATTTGCATGTCAAGTAAGAATTGATTTCAGCTTAACATTTACATCTTACAAGATTGAATCTTGAATATGGCTCTAGTTCAATCAGCATATCAAGCTCTTGACGTGTCTTAGTTGTCAATAATAATAATTATCAAGAGTTGCACATAATTTTTGAAAAAAATGTAATGAAATTACACTAAATTTTGCATGACTATTTGAATCAATTACTCAAACATAAAAGCTTCTCGTTTGTTCATGTGGGAACTTTGAATGAATTAATTAAAAAATAAATAAAAACAAGTTAATGGCTATATATTTATGAGTCTTTTTCATAGTTGAACCGTTGCAAATTATAACGGTAATATATATTTATAAGACATTATTATAATTGAGCCGTTGTAAATGTATAACGATCTTATATTTATAAACCATTATTATAAGCGAGCCGTTGCAAAAATTAATGGTATCAAAAATTCGTTTTAAATGACAATAGATTCAAATCCATTAACATTTCTTCACTTCATTAACATATACAATTTTCATTCTGCATATTTAATAGATAGATAGAAGAGAAAATGTGAATAACTTACAATTTTTCTTTCTTCATCTTTATACTCTGCATTTTTCTCCCTTTAAATTTTCTTTACAAGAAATTAAATTAGAAGTGGTATATTCAGAACAATTTGCTGTAGTGCAAACAACAAATTGGTCGAATTTCAGAGGCTGTTTTATTCTGAGAATAGAGCGGTTGATAAATAGCTTTGCATCTTGAGACTAAGCCGCGAATCGTCTTAAAGAGAGCGACCTAGTCCGCGACTCAGCTAAGGGAAAAAAGACGTTGCAGATTCAGATTAAGGTACAACAATTTAAGACGATCATGGTTTCGGCGCTGACAACTCTACTGCCCCCATGTCGATGTTTGAGGTTCCGACTGTATCTGCTACGCCGTTTAGATTGAAAGACCTGCATTTCAAACGATGGCGTCAAAAAATGGAGTTTTTTCCGACTACGTAAAAGGTGGTGTATGTGCGGACGACTGAAAAACCAACGTTGTCTGGAGAAACAACAGACGATCAGAAAAAGGTTTGAAGGATTAGATTGAACATGATTACCTCTACAAAAATTATGTTCTTAATGGTATGAGCGATGACTTGTACGATTACTACAACACGGCAAGCCAGCAAAGGAGATTTGAGATGCGCTATAAAAGAAATATGATACCGAGGAAGTTAGAGCTAAAAAATATGCTGTTAGTTGCTATTTGAAGTTTCAAATGACGGATGACAAATCTGTGGAGGCACAGTCGTACAAGCTCTAGAAAATTGTGCATCAGATCATCTCCGAAGGCGTAGCTTTAGATGAACAGTTTCAAGTTGCTGTACTAATTGAAAATTACCTCCTAGTTGGAGATTTTAAAAATAATCTCAGACATAAGATTAAGAAATTTTCTTTAGAGAGTTCGATTACTCGTCTTCTATTGAAGAGGAGGTCAAAAAACAAGACTAGAAAGAAGATGTGTTTGTTGTATTTACCAACAACACTAAGAAATCCACGAACAAGAGTCTGAAACCAAGTGCGAAAATTTTTAAAAATCAAAATCGCAAACCGAATCAGAACCACAACAATCAATATCAGAAGAATCAGCATAATACCCTTCTAAAGAATGGTATTGTACAGTTGTTCTTGTTATCCATACAGAAACCCTAATCTATCAATTAGGGCAAAATCAATTTGGGCAAAAAAACCCTAACCCTAACTTTGCAATTGGGTTAACAAGAAAAAGAATGGTTGAAATGTAATTCGTACCGTCTAGTACTTTGGTTGCAAGTTGAATTATCCGACTCCAGCACAGTTGCTGTTCCCTTAAAACAGATTTGCTCCCCCTACGGCGCAGCGGGTTGGCGAACAACTGTTTCCCAAGGTGAAACGGAACGGGAGCCTACAAGTCTGCGCTGACGATGTAGGCGATGACGAACTCAAGAGAGCTGTTTATTTCAGAACAGAATATGCAGAGAGAAGGAGAGGAAAAGGAAAACTTTTTTTTCTGATTTCGGTTCTGCATTCCCTTAAATAGGGTTGGGGAGTTGCCTGTTCGGGAAGAGGCGCGACTGTTTGAATGGATGTGACTGTTGGAAAGGTTGCGACCCTTTAACCAACGGATGCAATCGTTTCTGGCAGCAAAAATCGGTATAATTCGGATCAAAAAATTAGTCGTTTTAGCGCAGCCCAGGTAGAAAATGAAGGCCCATTTAATCATCAGACCCCAAGAGCCCCAAGGCCCAAGGCCCAATCTTTGACCATATAATATTAAGTATGTAGGATTTTTCATGTCTACATTGCCTCTTCCCTTTCATTGTCTCATTCTTTCTATCTCCTCATTCTCTTTTGATATAGCTTATTAAGCTTTAGTATATATAGTGAAATTTGGTTGTGTATTTCCCCATATGGGACATTTTTCCCTCCTTAGCCACTTATTTATTTTCTAACAATCCCCCACATGAATGAGTGTTATCTTATTCTGTTCTGAAATATTGCGAAACATTTATCATATCAGTAAAAGTAGCACAGAAGCCTTGAACATTTCCTAGTGTTTTATCATTATAACTTACTGGCGAATCAGTGGACTAGATTGTCTTCAAACTTAAGCCTTTTGTGTAAACTTTATAAAGATAACACATGATAAGTGTTTTTAACTCCTTGGTTCTCTGTTTGTGTTCGTTTTAGCCATGAACACCTGCTTGGTCTCATGAGTACTTAAGAGATTCAGGCCTCATTAATTCTCCTTGAAGCGGCGCCTTCGTACTCACATAGGTGATTCTATAAAGAGTATTCCGCAATACTCCACTTGGTTCTTTATAGCTCCAAGTATAGACATCATTAAAAGCTGAGCTTATCCTTTTCTCCGGCGGCATGTGCACTGACTTATCTTAGGAATGTCTAAATGTTTGATTTCTCCAGTGCTTCTAAGTTTTAACCTTAACTTAGTTGTCCCTTTGAACCTAAATCTTGGGATCACCAGTCAATTAGGTTGGGTTTCCGTTGAGGAAAACTTTTTAGTCAATAGGCCTTAAGCCTATTCCTATCGATAAGGTTTGAACTCTCTCTCTAGGCAAGCCTTTCGTTAGTGGATCCGCAATGTTATCTTTCGACCTTACATAATCTATAGTGATAACTCCATTAGAGAGTAGTTGTCTCACGGTTTTATGTCTACGACGAATATGTCTAGACTTACCATTGTATAGTGTACTGTTAGCTCTTCCAATAGCTGACTGACTATCACAATGTATACATATTGGTGGAACAGGTTTATTCCAATTCGGAATATCTTCTAGAAAACTTCTAAGCCAATCTGCTTCTTCAGGCTTTGTCTAAAGCAATGAATTCTGATTCCATTGTTGACCTTGCTATACACGTTTGTTTAGAAGACTTCCATGATATAGCTCCATTTCCTAGGGTAAATACATATCCACTTGTGGATTTGGTGTCATTTGAACCAGTTATCCAATTTGCATCACTATATCATTCTACTACGGAAGGATATTTAGTGTAATGCAAGCTGTAGTTCTGAGTATATTTTAAATATCCTAGAACCCTTATTATTGCTTTCCAATGATTTTTACCAGGATTGCTTGTATACCTACTTAGCTTACTTACAGCATATGCAATATCTGGTCTAGTACAATTCATTACATACATTATACTTTACAGTATTCGAGAGTATTCAAGTTGGTAGATTCCATCACCAGTATTTTTAACCCAATTTTGGTTCATATCAATTGGCGATTTAGCAAAAGTTATATTATGTTGTTTGAACTTTTCAAGTATTTTGGCCACATAGTGTGATTGAGAGAGTACATAACCTTCCGACGTCTTTAAAATTTTGACGCCCAAAATCACATCAGCCAATCCTAGATCTTTCATATCAAATCTAGATGACAACATATCCTTTGTTGATTTGATTATGGCATTATTATTGCCTAGTATCAATAAGTCATCAACATATAGGCAAACTATGACATATCCCATATCTACATTCTTCATATAGACACATTTATCTGATTCATTTATTTTGAATCCATTTGTCATCATAGTTTCATCAAATTTTTCATGCCTTTGTTTTGGCGCTTGTTTGAGACCATAAAGTGATTTTACTAACTTACACACTTTATTCTCATTTCCCGGGCTTAGGAACCCTTCAGGTTGCTGCATGTATATTTCTTCCTCTAACTCACCATTCTGAAATGCAGTTTTTACATCCATTTGATGTATTTCTAAATTTAGTATAGAAGCAATAGCAATAAGCATCTAATGGATGTTATTCTAGTTACTGGTGAGTAAGTATCAAAGTAATCTAGATCTTCCTTTTGTCTAAATCCTTTGACTACCAGTCGGGCTTTATATTTATCTATTGAGCCATCAGCTTTAAGTTTTTTCTTAAAGATCCATTTATACTCTAATGGTTTCGATCCTTTAGGAAGATCTACTAGTTCCTATGTGTGGTTTTGTAAAATGGATTCAATTTCGCTATTGACAGCTTCTTTCCAATAAGGAGCATCAGGTGATGGCATTGCTTGTTTATATGTTAGAGGTTCATTTTCTGCCATATATGCATAGAACTCAGGCCCAAAGGTTTTTGATGTCCTTTGTCGTTTGCTCTATCTTGGTTCCTCTAACTCTTGATCATTTTCATGATCAACACGATGTTCAAGATTTTCTTCTTCTCTTGATCTCTTTTGGATACTAGTACCATTGGATTCTTTTAGTGGAAATATGTTTTCAAAGAATCTTGCATTTGGAGATTCGATTATGGTGTTTTCATGAATGTCATCAATTTCAGATTTATGCACCAAGAATCAATATGCACTACTATTATGAGCATATCCAATAAATATGCAATCTATAGTTTTGGGTCCAATTTTGACCTTTTTAGACTTAGGTATTTCTACCTTTGCTAAGCACCCCCACACTTTTAAGTATTTGTAAGATGGAGGTCTGTTTTTCCACAGTTCATGTGGTGACTTAAAGGTCTTTTTGCGAGGTACTTTGTTCAGTATATGATTAGCTGAAAGTATCGCTTCACCCCAGAAATTGTCTGGTAATCCAGAACTAACAAGCAGAGCATTCATCATTTCCTTCAGGGTACAATTCTTATGTTCTGCTATTCCATTGGATTGAGGAGAATACAGTGCTGTTGTTTGATGGATTATACCATTTTGAGCGCAAAATTCCTCAAATGGAAATTCATATTCTCCACCTCTATCACTTCGCAAGGCTTTTATCTTTTTGTTTAGTTGATTTTCAACTTCTGCCTTATATTGTTTAAACGTTTCAAAGGCCTCATCCTTGCTTCTTAGTAGGTACACATAACAGTACCTAGTGCAATCATTGATAAAGGTAATAAAATACCTTTTACCTCCTCTGGTTTGACACATCTTTAGATCACATACATCAGTATGTATTAAATCTAACGGCTCGGTATTCCTTTCAACATGATGAAAGGAAGTTCTAGTTAACTTTGCTTCAGCACATGTTTCACATTTATAGTTGTGATCTATAGTAAACTTAGGTATAAAATCTAAGTTAACCATTTTTTCGTAAAGTATCAAAATTCACATGGCCTAGTTTAGCATGCCATATATTAAATGACTCAGTGATATAAACAGAAGATTCCATTTTATTCATATCTTTTGGTACAACAGTCATTACATTCATCTTGAATAGACCATATCTCACATACCCTTTACCCACATACACTCCATTTTTAGACAATACAAAATTATCAGAAACAAAGACTAACTTGAAACCATTCTTGCTCAGTAATGATCCCGAAACTAAGTTCTTACGAATGTCTGGTACATGCAGAACATCATTCAAAGTGAGTTCTTTTTCAGAAGTCATTTTGAGAACCACTTTCCCTTTTCCTTCAACCTTCGACGTGGAGGAGTTTCCCATGAAGAGTTGCTCTTCTTGCGTCGCAGGCTTGTAGTTGGAAAACATCCACTTGTTGGCGCCAATGTGTTTTGTGGCACCAGTGTCCACAAAACATTCCTTCGTGTTGCCAACTAAGTTGCATTCTGAGATCACGGCTGATAAGTTCATTTCTGAAACTCCATCCGAAAGCCTATCATGCTCCGTAACATTGGCTTAGTCTTTCTACTTCTTTGGTCCTCGGCATTCACTTGCCTTATGGCCTTTCTTCCCGCAATTATGGCAGTTCCCTTTGAATTTCTTAGCCATCTTTGCATTTGGATTATTTTCTCTCTTTCTTTTGTTGTTTCTGTCGATCTCAACAACATTTGCTTTTGCCACCATGGTGTTGGTTGACTTCTTTTCAGATTTTATGTTATACTCTTCAATTCTGAGTCGAACAACAAGATCTTCCATAGTCATTTCTTTCCGTTTGTGCTTCAGATAGTTCTTGAAGTCCTTCCATGATGGAGGCAACTTCTCGATAGCAGTAGCAACTTGAAATGATTGCTTAACTCCATCTTCTCATCATGAATCTCATGGATGATAACCTGAAGTTCCTGAATCTGGCTGACTACTGTTTTGGTGTCGACCATCTTGAAGTCTAGGAATTTGCCGACTATGAACTTTTTCATCCCGGCGTCTTCCGTTTTGTACTTTTTCTCGAGGGACAACCAAAGAGTCTTTGCAGTTTGGACAGTGCAGTACACATTGTACAGACTATTCTCCAAGCCGTTGAGAATATAATTCTTGCAAATGAAGTCAGAACCCTTCCAGGCTGTGAGGGCCTCGACCTTGGTGGCGTCGGGCTCGAGTTCATCTACTTGTGGAGGGTCCTCTGTTAGGTATTTGGCCAGACCTAACGTAGTCAAGTAGAAGAGCATCTTTTGTTGCCAGCGCTTAAAATCCTGGCCATTGAATTTTTCCGGCCTCTCTCCATGTGAGAATGGTACAGGCTGTGTGACAAGTGGTCCTGTCGGAGCGGAGGGCAATGGCTGCTTTGTTGTGTTACTGTCTTGAGCCATCGTCTGAAACGATACGACTTCAATTAGTACACAGAACAGAATCAAACAAAGCACAAATCTATTTTAAGAATGTTATCCACACAGATACCCTAATCTATCAATTAGGGCAAAATCAATTTGGGCAAAAAACCCTAACCCTAATTTTGCAATTGGGTTAACAAGAAAAAGAATAGTTGAAATGTAATTCGTACCGTCTAGTACTTTGGTTGCAAATTATCCGAGTCCAGCACAGTCGTTGTTCCCTTAAAACAGATTTGCTCCCCCTGCGGCGCAACGGGTTGGCGAGCAATTGTTTCCCAAGGTGAAACGGAATGGGAGCCTGCAAGCCTGCGCTGACGATGCAGGCGACGACGAACTCAAGAGAGCTGTTTATTTCAGAACCGAATATGCAGAGAGAAGGAGAGGAAAAGGAAAACTTTTTTTTTTGATTTCGGTTCTGCATTCCCTTAAATAGGGTTGGGGAGTTGCCTGTTCGGGAAGAGGTGCGGCTGTTTGAATGGATGCAACTGTTGGAAAGGTTGCGACCCTTTAACCAACGGATGCAACCGTTTCTGGCAGCAAAAAACGGTATAATTCGGATCAAAAATTTAGCCGTTTTAGCGCAGCCCAGGTAGCAAACGAAGGCCCATTTAATCATCAGACCCCAAGAGCCCCAAGGCCCAAGGCCCAATCTTTGACCATATAATATTAAATATGTAGAATTTTTCATGCCTACATTGCCTCTTCCCTTTCATTGCCTCATTCTTTCTATCTCCTCATTCTCTTTTGATATAGCTTATTAAGCTTTAGTATATATAGTGAAATTTGGATGTGTATTTCCCGATGTGGGACATTGTTCCCTCCTTAGCCACTTATTTATTTTCTAATAGTTCTTATGTTACAGCTGTGGCAAACCAGACCATATGACACGAAAATGTCAGAACATGCCAAATCCTGCACGCAGGCTAACCTGACTGAAGAAGCAATTGTGGCTATGCTTATTAAGATCAACGTAGTCAGTGGATCAGAGGGTTGTGTATAAACACTGGTGTTTCCTGCTATGTATGCTATGATCGTGAAATGTTTAAAACATATATAATGCTGCTAATGACATGAAAGTGATGTTAGGTGATTCTCACACCACTACTATTGCCGGAATTGGAACAGTGGAGTTGAAGTTTACGTCTGGAAAATATTTATTGCTGAGAGACGTGATGCATACTCCAAAAATGAGAAAAAATTTAGTATATGATTTTTTGTTAAATAAAGCTAGTTTTACTCAAACTATTAGATCTGACTTGTACACTATCACTAGAAATGGTGTTTTTGTTGGTAAAGAATATGTTGTAGATGGGATGTTTAAGTTGAATATTGAAGTTAATGGTTTTGTTTATATGTTATGTGATTTTAATATTTGACATGTTAGACTTTGTCATGCTAATAAACGATTGATTCATAACAAGAGTGATTTATACTTAATCCCAAAAGTTTTCATAAATGATTCAGAAAAAGGTGAATATTGTAGTCAAGCTAAAGTTATTAAGGCCCCACAAAAATCTGTTTAGAGAGTCAGAACCTTTAAATTTAATACTATGATATATGTGAATTTGATGGTACTTTGACTAGGGATGACAAATGCTACTTTATTACTTTTATTGATGATTGCTCTGATTTTACTTATGTTTATCTCATGAAGAATAAAAGTGATGTGTTTAGATAAGTTTAAATTATTTGTCACTGAAATTGAAAATCAATCTAATAAGAAAATTAAAAGATTTCGAAGTGATAGAGGAACAGAGTATGAATCTAACTTATTCATTGAGTTTTATAAACAATATGACATAATACATGAGAGAACTACACCACATTCGTCTGAAATAAACGATAAAGATGAAAGGAAAAATAGAACTATTACTGAATTGGTAGTAACTGTTTTATCAAATTCGGATGCAGCATCTCACTGATGGGGGAAATTTTATTAATTGTTTGATATGTTTTAAACAGAGTTCCTAAATTTAATAGCAAAATTTTTCCTTTAGAGATTTTTAAAAATCATAAACTCAACCTGTCTTATTTCAAAACTTGGGGTTGCTAGCGTATGTTCGTATTCCTGACCCTAAAAGAATTAAAACAAGTCGAGTGTATAAATGTGTTTTCATTGGTTATTCCCTTAACAGTAAATCATATAGATTTTTTTAATTTGACTGCTTGAGTTATTATTGAGTCAAATGATGCTGATTTCTTTGAAAATAAATTTCCATTTAAATTTAGGAATAGTGGGGGCACCTCTACCACTAATAATCCAATAATTAGAAATAATGAACATAATAAGGAAAGTGAATTTGAACTTAGAAAAAGTAAAAGAGCTAGGATAGCCAAAGATTTTGGTCCATAATATTATGCTTATGCACTAGAAAAGGAACCTGCTAATCTAAAAAAGCTCTGTCTTCTTTGGATATAGACATCTGATAAGAAGCTAAATGATGAAATGGAATGTCTTGAATCTAACAAAACTTGGCATCTAGTTGATTTACCTTCAGATTGTAAATATGTACTTAAAAAGAAGTTGAAATATGATGGTACAATTGATAAATATAAGGCTCGTCTTGTAGCTAAAGGATTTAGACAAAAAGAAAACATTGACTTCTTTGAAACTTTTTTACCTGTTGTAAGGATAATATCAATTCTAGTATTAATTTCTCTTGCTTCATTATTTGATTTACTAATTCATTAAATGGATGTAAAAACTATTTTTCTAAATGGTGAATTAGAAGAAAAGATTTAGATGGACCAACCCGAAGGTTTTTTATACCTGATCAAGTACATAGATTTTATAAATTGGATAAATCTCTAAATGGTCTTAAACAGGTACCGAAACAATGGCATGAACATTTTGACAATATAATTATTTCACATGGTTTTAAAGTAAATGAAATTGATGAGTATATTTATTATAAATCCGAGAATAACATTTGCACTATCATATGCTTATATGTTGACGATTTACTTATATTTGGTTTAAATGTTCATGTTGTCATGTTAAGTCCATACTATGTACCAATTTTGATATAAAAGATCTTGGTGAAGCAAGTGTGATTCTTGGTATTAATGTGACTAAGTTTGAAAGGAGAATTTCTTTTGGATCAATATCATTATATTGAGAAGATGTTAAAGAAATATAATTACTTTGAAGGTAAACCTACGAGTACACCATGTGATCCAAGTGTAAAACAATTTAAGAACACTGGTGAATGTGTAAGACAATCTAAATATATGATTATCATTGACAGTCTTCGATATGCCACTGATTGTACTAGACCCGACACTGCATATGTCTTGGGATTATTGTGTAGGTTTATAAACAGACCTAGTGTAGAGCATTGACATGTTATTGAAAGTGTCACGAGATACCTTAAAAGAACTATGATCCTTGGATTACACTATCAGAAATTTTCCGCTGTCCTTAAATGATACAGTGATGCAAATTGGAATACTTTACTAGACGATTCCAAAGCTACTAATAGATATATTTTTAGTACTGTAGGATGAGTTGTTTCTTGAAAATCTAAGAAACAGACTATCTTGGTTCAATCTACTATGATGTCAAAAATGATAGCCCTAATTAATGCTAGTGAAGAAACAGATTACTTAAAAAATCTGCTAGCTGAGATCCCTTTATGGAAAAATCGATACCAGCTGTTTTGATTCATTGTGATAGTACCGCAATTATTGAAAAAGTCGAGAATTGTTATTGCAATGGTAAGAGACGACAAATTCGTCCTAGCGCTGTACTATAAGAGAGTACATCTCTTAAGGATCTGTGAAAATGGATCATGTACGCACTGATGAGAATTTGACGGATCCTGTATGAAAGGATTGGACAGAGAAAAAGTCCTTTCTACATCTAAAAGAATGTGACTATTGCCCTTAGATTATTGAGTCGTGTGCAATGGTAACCCGACCTAATGACTGAAGATCTCAAGAACTTGATTCAATGGGTAATAACAAGTTGCAAAGTGATATGAGTTGAACATGCTATTTTATATACTCAGAAGTATGCATTCCTGAAGTAATTAGATGATAAGTTAATAGAAACTCTTAATGAGATCTATACTCTAAATGGAGTGAAGTATCTACCTTCAGGAATGCTCTAGATAAACCACCTTTGTAGATTTGAAAATATGGCCATTTCATATGGAATTTTGGACAAGAATCTTACGACATTCACTAAACTAGGATAAACGTACATGGCCATAAGTGCACGTGCTTAGTTGATAGCACTTTAGAAAGGTTGTTGTGGTTTGATGTCAGGAATAGAGTTCAAAATTATAAGTCACTCTAGTAAACTGAATCTTATTCACTATGCAAAGAGGTCCAAATCGATAGATACATTTTGTTTATGCACAATCCTATATTTTCAGAAATTGCTTGGAATTTATTTTTAGTAATTCAAGTGAGGGATCGTTGGAACTTTAAGTGAATTAATCAAAAAATAAATAAAAACAGGCTAATGGTTATATATTTATGAGCATTTATCATAGTTGAGCCGTTGCAATTGTAAGATGTAAATATATATATTTATGAGCATTATTATAATTGAACCATTGTAAATGTATAATAGTAATATATATTTATGAGCTATGCATCTTGAGGTTAAACCGTGAATCATCTTAAAGAAAGGGACATGGTCTACGACTCAAACTAGAAGAAGAAGAAAAGACGCTGCAGATTCAGATTGAGATACAACAGTTACGCTCTTATATATTAGATGTAATCAACAAAAACATGGATCCAATTTTTTTGATGGTTCTATTTCGACCTTTCTGAAAATTTTAAAATTTCAGTTGCGTTTCAAAAATTCCATCGCAACTCCAATTTTGAATTTCGGTATATTTTAATACATTTTTTGTATAAATACATTAACAAATTTACAGTGTATTATGTAGATTATATAAACGGAATAATAAGATAATAAATTAAGTGTTTTTATTTTGAGGTTTTTCCCATGATATTTTGTTAATATAATTTGAATTATGTATTTATAGGTGTATATCTAATAACAAATTGAGTAATGACTCGAAAATAATATAATTTGTGTTATATTTTTTTAATTTTTACATTAACGTCACCTTTTCTTTTATAGGCATTACGAAATAAATTGGATATTTAATTCAACTGGTTTAGCACGTATTTATGAATAGAGATGAATTTGATTTGTTTGAATTGAGAAGAAATTGATTTTGCACTTTTTTGTTTCTCTAGTAGTGAAATTTTGTTTTAATTTGAGCGGAAGCGATTTATTTTATCAGGATCTAGTATTGTCTATTTAGATACCCATGACACTTAAATTTTTTTATGTAGTTTCACAGAAATAAGACACAGAAGATTTAACGTGGTTCGGATATGAATATTCTACGTCCACGGAGACCCAACAATTTCTTTTATTTCACTAAAGAAAAGAGTACAAAAGAGAGAGAAAAATAATGATGGATACTCTCACACACTTGCTTGTTCTTATGAAGATGAAATTCATTCATTTAAATAGACTTGATAATGAAGGGTTGCTTGGAGATTAAGAAAATCAATTTCCTGATTACCCAGATATCTTTCCAAATTGCATGATTTGATTTTAATACCAATAGATGGCGTAATCTTGGTTTCCATATCTTTCCTTTATTCTCCATGCCTTATCATTTATTTCTTCATATAGCAAATATATTGACTAATTAATTAGTTTCCTTTAAAATATCCTTCCATATACCAGCCAAATTGATTGATTTGATTGAATCAATTAATCAATTTCTTTCCTCTTTAACAAATATTTGAATCATCCAAATTCAACACTGAATTGAAGTGCGCGCATAGCGGAAGATGCGAGGGGGTTGCCAAAAATTGCAACATGGTATCAGAGCCGATGGTTCGATGGGACCAATATGATGCAGCGTTGACTTAAATATGCTCCAATATGTGTGGTTTGAGCTCGGGATTCTCATTAAGGTGGAGTTATAAGTTAGAACGCGGTCTGCTCCAACTGTGTGAAAGAGAACTCTTTGTGAAACAGCTTGGCCCAACTGCTGGAGGTGATAGCAACTTAATCTAAACCGCTGGAGGTGTTAGCGACCTTATCCAAGTGTTTGAGGACTCTGTATAACTTCAAGTTGAATTGAGAAAATGTTCGCCAATGTGGAGATTTGTTAGGTGTTGCTCGCATTATATTAGAGTGGGTGCGTAGATTGGATTATGATTAGTCTCACATCGCAAGATATTCTAAAAGAGATTAGCATATATATGAGATTGGTAGCTTGTAACAACAAAGGATTCTTTTTGTTACAAATAAATGTTGCCATGAAAATATATGTGCTCTTGGAGATGTAAGAATATCCAATCATGACGCTGGCACCAAAAGAGTTTAATTCAGTGGTCTTGCTTATTCTAAATTGAAGTGCGCGCATAGCGGAAGATGCGAGAGGGTGTCGAAAATTACAACATACATCTCCAGCCACTTTAAATATGAGATACAAATATACACATTTGTTCTGAATTTGAGGGCTAGCATAAAGGTAGTCAAATGGGTGGTCAGTAAAATATATTCAAAGCACATCAGTTAAGAAATATCACGCTACTAATTGCAACAAAAACCCTAAATGCAATGAGATTATGTTACCCCCCTTATGTGTGGTGTTTGATTTGCACGTACTTAATTTTATAAAAAAAACCAACACTCAAAAAATTGGGGACATTCTTTGCTAAAAATCTCAGGAAATGAACAAACATTACTTCAACGGATGATGGTATCTTACCAGGTAAGGGATATGACGTCCGTGGTTTAATCAGCAAATGTACTTTATCATCAGCTACAAAGAAAGTCATCATATGCTCTTTTGCCGTAGATAAATACTGCCTCAAGTTTCACATAATATCTGTCTCTAATCTGTCATTTGTTTCTTATCTGACCCATCATCCTTATTTTGAGCATTAGTAGCACTGGCGAGTGGCGACAGAATTTGCCTCCAGAACTGGTTTATTCCATTTTGATTGTAAAAGCCAATATCAACAGTGTACAACTATTCAAATTGCAAGTTCCATTTTCACTTGAGATATCCATTGAGCTTGGTACTTCAATTAACTATAGAGCAGCTTCAAAGAAATTTTGACCTAAACTTGAGTGTTTTCCTTGCTCACGTGAAACATGCTTCTGGTTCTAATCATGATTGAAACTGTCAGCTGCCCAGATATCAATTATCATATTCACATGACTACACTTTGCAGTCCATTATCGTATCCAACATATCATCTCCGTTTACTTTTGGCCCTTCATATTTTGAACAAAAATGATCAGTTGTTTGGAAGAATACCCTAATGACTACCCTGATAATTCCTTTTCAATTAGTTGATATGTACGCTGCTATAATCGTAAGTTTCTTCTTCAATATAGTAATTCAGTCCAAACTCAGTTAAACACTACACCATGGGTAGTTTATGTCATCATTTTCATTATCACTGCCTAAGTTCTCTTCATTAACATCAAGGGAAGGTTTAATGATCAGTTTCTTTTCTCTGTACAAAATACATGCAGTATAGTATTCCCTCTCTATTATTGCACTTGTGCAAGTGTTGACTGATTTCTATTTACTCCCTCTGAATAAATTCTGGCTTCACTTAAGAAGACAAAATTTATTCAATTTCAAAACAAAGTTTTTCTAAATTTTATAAACGACACATAACTAATCCCTCAGTTTAAGTGGAATATCCACAAAACAATTAAGGAATTATAAAGTTTATACAACCAACAAATACTTGATCATCCTGCAACGTTACACACTACAAAATGAAATAGGTATACTTAAACATCAAACAGCCGAGCAAATAGATACAAGAAGAAGATAGTGAAATGCAACCACCTCAGTTACCAAATGCGATTAACAAACATAAGAGTGCATTAAGGTAGCTTAAAAGAGACTTGCCCAATTAGCGCGCTTAAAGATTTGGGAAGAAGAGGTTACCGAAGGCTCTAAAAGGCAACAGCATCAGGTTAGGGTTAGGCTGTTCCTTTCCGTTCAAATTGTTGATGAAAGAAACCGAACTACCATACTACCACGATTTCATTGTCATTGTGTTAAAAATGTTTATTAAAGTTTGGCCAGAGTGAAACTATTCGGACTAAGTTAAAATGGTTAAATTTCTTTACAAATTCAAACTACCCATTTATGCTTAAGAATATGATTAACAAATAAGTATCACTTAAACAAATAAACATCATTTACAAGTTCGTTATTTATTAATAAATAATATAAATAAAATTCAAACTAACAAA
Source organism: Allium cepa (assembly GCA_030765085.1). Classification (NCBI taxonomy): domain Eukaryota; kingdom Viridiplantae; phylum Streptophyta; class Magnoliopsida; order Asparagales; family Amaryllidaceae; genus Allium; species Allium cepa. The sequence continues at coordinate 27,052,580 of CM060932.1, forward strand.
AACTTAAATGTTGCAATTTAGAAATAAAAATTTAAATTAACTACACATGATTTTAACGTAAAGACATGGTTAATTTTTTTGCAAATCATGTTCTCTTAAATGTATTAATCAAATATAAATTGTATAAGAATAATTCACGCGCAAAGCACATGTTATCATCGCGCACGATGCGTGTGCCGTAACGCTTGTTTATAAAAATATGTAAGAGAGAGTAGCAATTGTTGGACCTACAAGAAACGGAAGCCGTTTGTTCTCATTCTTTCACCAAGTTTTCTATTTTCTCCTGTTACTACAAACAAATACCCTTTCAATCCCTCTCCATCTTTTCGTCAATTTTTTTAGGATTACGGTGAATTTTTGTAGGTGTGTTTTGTGCCTTAACAAAACGATTTGCTTCATTTAAAAACATTTATCTCTTTCAAAGTTACTTTTCAAACTGACTGTTCAAATAAAATTTTACCAGCAATTAATAGTGATTTGCAATTTCAAAGAGGTTAAAATTTTGAGATGATTTAAGAAAATACATAGATGGTCACAAAAATATATCTACAAAAATGTACTTTAATTCAGGAAAAATTACACAAAATATGGAAGGAGGATGGAAGGGGGCAAATAAAAGAGGCGATATATATGTTACATGACATTTTTCTTAGGCGACATTTCGATAGATTTTGACTTTGAAATGATGAACGAACAAAAGTTGAATTTAAAGAAGATCAAATACGAAGAGGAAAAGAAGAAGCGAAGAAAAATTATCCAAGTCCATGGATCAGTACCGACACATTAAAATGATAATTTTGCCCACTTCCCCCAACTCAAAGTAATAACAAAGACATCAATGCATGAAAGAAAAACAAGAAGTGGGCCAAGGCCATGGATCAATGTCAATCTATGGATCCATCATAATCACAACATACAGTTCATTTCTTCCTAATTTCTTTCCTACCATGTCGGATGTGATTGATTGATGAGTCCTAGTGTAATCTAAGAATCAAAGGCCTAAAAACATCATATTACGCCTATAAATTGGAAGCCACCATCAATAGAAAAGAGATGGACTTTTGGATCATTGCTTATTTAGGGGAGACTCTACCATTTTTATTCCTGAGATCGAAATTCGAATTACTATTGTAAAAACAACCGATCTAGTATGAATCAAATAGTAAAGTATTAATCAAGTGGATGTAGGCCAGAGATTTGCCGAACAACTATTAAAACTATGTTCTTTTATCTTTCTTACTATGCTTCTTACATTTTCAGTTTATTTCATTGATTTGCCATACTTAAATACAATTCTATCGCTTACGATGAACATCTCTTTGAATTACGATTTTGGAGTGTTAGACCAATTTTTTTCTAACATTTTTAAGTGCTTTTATTGAAAACTAGAAGATCATGTTGGGCCTCTATTTCTACTAGGATTTGGATAAAATCTTCAAAGGGATCTGATAACATGGGGCTGAAGAAGAGCCAAGGAAGGCAAGACATTGAAGAATATGACATAGGAAATGTTGGAGATGCTAACAGGAGCAATGGAATTACTCAACCTCCACCAGATCTGGTGACTATAAAAGAATCAAATGGAATGATGGTTACCGTGAACCAAAAGGTAGAAACTACACAGCAGGCTATCGTGGAAGAGTTAACTAGACAATTTGCATCGATAAGGCAACCTCTTCAAGGAGATGGATCTCACTAAGAGAACATAGAATTTATAACCACCCGGTATTTTATGCCATTCTCATACACACATGTCAGACTTGAATTGCTTAAAATGTTAGATTGTTAATTTATATTTGGCAAAACTCAGCATATACATTAAATAAATCAATCATAAAATCACAGACACAGTGTAATATAACAATAAGAAGTGGAACAGATAAATAGTAATTCATGAAGCTACTATATAAACAACAGAGTTTGAAATAAAATACAACAGAATATATCAAATGCAATGTAATCTCGAATACAAACAGATGACAAGTCTGAACAAAACCATTGGATAGCTGAAAGCTAAATAGATACGGATGGATCTCCAAGTGAAGATCCAACTTCAAAGGTGAGTCTCAAATGTTGTGACACTCAGTCTGACCTGAGCGTAAAGCAAACACAAAACACCCGAGTCAGTATTTACATTCTTATATCAATAAATTCAACTCAAGTGAAATATCAACTGAAATACAAGTAACTTAAAAGATGTTTGGGATTTCCACCCTCTAAGGATCCATGGAACTATCTACTATGTAGTAATATACGCTATTATAATTTGTCTATAGTAAAGTAAACTATTAAAATAGCGTTAAGGGGTTACCCATATCCCCCTTAACACATTTTTATAATGTCATAGTCTATACAGAAACTGTAAACTCTACTCGCAAGTGGGCTATCAAGGAGCACTCCATAGGTACGAAACAAAACAAACTCGTAGAAGGCGTGATAGGGCATGTGGCACGGCACTCGAGGCAATGTCAGGGTAGATATACCATTTGTACTCCTGGACTGGTGATAACGCATAACAGCTATTACCGCCCACCTCATGACACACTCCAAAATCAAAGGTGCACCCAATCAAATCACAAGCGATAGAATGGTATCGATGAAATGTGTCCAATAGGGGGAATGACCCCACTTGGTCCGGTATAGCTCCTGTTTTAGCCATATCAGGCTGACTCACGGGAGTCAAGGCTACGTAATACCATATAGAATCGTCATCAAACCATCTGACTCACGGGAGTCAGGGCTACGTAATACCGCATAGAATCGTCATCAAATCATCCTACTTCATTTTGGAATCTCCACCTCGTACACAATTGTTAAAATGGTTTTCGGTATGACAATATCTGATCCCGGTCTCTTTAACAACCTAACGCTTATTTCACACCGTGGTCATTTCATTTCAAATGGTTCATACTCCATATCAAAAATATCACATTCGGCTCAAAACCATATCAATTTGATATCATTATTCATTTTAAATAATATTCCTTTTTAAAACCGTAACATTTCAAAATTGTAACACTTTCGAAATTATAGCACTTTGGAAATCATAACACTTTGGAAATCATAACAGTTTCGAAATCATAACACTTTTGAAATCATAATAGCTTAGATATTGAAATAGTACATATATTAAAATGGTTATAAATTAAGTTTATATATTAATGTAATTTATATATCAAAATAGTTTATATACTAAAAAACTTTATATAATAAACTTAGTTTCTTCCAATTCCACAAATCGATTCAATCATCTTAAATTCCAAAATTTTAATTTAAATCAATTCCAGTTTAACCATTTCAATTTAAGGTTCAAAGATTCAATTTTAAACATGCAAACATTTTACAATATAAATTTCATTTATGTTTGAACATTCAACTTTATATTTATTCAAATTGGAAATTATTCCCTTAACCATTTTTATAACAATTTATTTAAATCCCAATTTATACATTTAAATCAATATTCACTATTCAATCTCAATTTTTTATTAAAGTTGAGAATATTCATTTAATTATCTTTTAAAATCTCATAATCAATGAGTTCAAATAAATTCTTATTTAAATTTAATTATTAACTAATTTAAATTTTGAGTCAACATTAACTTATCTTTCCAACCTTTATTATTAAAGTTAAAAAAAAAATCTATTTTTAAAATATTAATATAAATTTAAATAAATACTTAAACATAGTATAAATTATTTTTTTTTAAAATCTTATTTTATTAATTTTTAAAACAATAAAATTATAATAAATCTTAAAAATTATAATTTTAAAACAACTCATAATTTTAAAGTTTCCCAAAACATATTATTTTAAAATCTAATTTTATACATATAAAACAACATTTATATATTATATTTTTAAAAGTCAATATTCAATAAAACCCATTTATTTCCTTTCAAACTTTGAGAAATCATTTTCTAGAATATAGACCAACGGTGTCCGTATATAATTTTCTATTATATGGTCAAGTGATATGGAAATTTATCATTTCAATTCGCAATTTAAATATTTACAAATATATATCATTTCAACCCGTAATCCCAAATTCAATCAAATGAAAATCGCTTGGGTTTATCATTTCATCCCATAACGATTTTTCTCCTGTTCTACAAGATCGTTCGAGTATGTATCATTTCAACCCACAGGGAATTCTAAACTAACAGGGAACTTGCAGAGTGATAATAATTAGATAATAATATAACATGTCAACAAGAGACATATATCATTAGTGATAATAAAATATAATATAATCAACAGGGTATGGTGTCATATCCCACATGTGAACAATTACAGATAATAGCATATCATATATGACAATTAAATAATTAACAGTTTAAATCCGTAGCATATTTCAATTGTCGTTTCAAGTGAAATCAAATTTAATAAATATAAGAATGTTAATCATGAGTGATTGCTCATCTTTTGAGGCTGGAGAAATTCGACAATGAAAAGAGTTAGAATCCAAGCATGAATTCCAAAGCGAAGCAAAATTGGCACGAATTTGATGAACAAAGCTGATAACAGGAATCATGAGAACGAATATATACAAAATTCTATATCTAATATTAACACATATTAAAAATAAGACAAAATAAAAATCTTTATAATGTTTTCAAAATTAATATTTTAGCTTTAACACCCATAAATAAAATCTTTATATATATATTTAGAATCCTAACTCATGTGGACTTGCATGTATATAACTATGTATTTAAACTTATATATATATATATATTATTTTTACATAAAAATTTTTGTTATAAAAGTCAATATAAACTTACTTTACTGAAATATATATATATATATATACATACAAATGAAAGTATGAAAAAGTAACTTTATCAAAAATCAATATATATCTAATATATAATAAAGTACATCAATCATTTCCTAAAACCAAGATATCATATATTATACTCCAAAACAATATTCAAAAGTCAATCAATATACATAAAATTTCCTTTTATACATATTTAAAATAACATATCTATATAAAATATTTAATTTAAAAGCCAAACATATATTAATTTTTTTGTTGATTTGCAAACTAACATACTATGCAAACAAAAGGTACAGTTACAACTAAATGTACTAGGTAGACAAAAATAAATATGCAGACTCAAAGATGTATAACAAAATACATGCAGCCTGAAGATGTATGAACAACATATATGCAAGCTATACATATATAAGCAACTAATTGTATATAAGCTACTCAAAACCATATACATATATACTTCAATTATATACAACCAAATATATATACCATATGCAGCCCATGCGTATATGAAAATAATTGTATATGTGACGCCTTAACTACATACACGTAGCCTGTATGAAAAAAATAATATCCACTAATATATACTGTTGCAATTTATATATAATACTTCTTTATACTCTCTTATATAATATATATAAACAACCCTGATATCTATATGACTTAAATAAACTGATAACAAATTTGGTACAAACTTATATAAACTTTTTATATAAAGCTATCTTTAAATCTATTTGTATATATAAATAAAATGTTCACTTTTATTTCAACCAAATATCTACTACTTTAAAAACTCATATGGCAGCTCTTCTTATATAAAATCAAAAATCAAATACCAAATCTCGTATCAATCTAGAAAATGACACTTTTATTATCCCTAAATATTAACAAAGCACAAACAAACCTGATGACACACACACGCGCGCGTATATATATGTGTGTGCAATCTAGATAATTTTTAGATGAAGGTGCTCACGGTCGAACTGCGAGGAGGAGAAACTTAGCTGATGGGCTGCGGTAGGGGATACTCGAGCGCAAGCTATAGGTGATGGCTGTTGCGAGCAAGGTGATGGAGGCTGAGGTGAATATGCAAGGGCCTGGGTGAAGGAAAATAAGGTGTGAGTGTGTGCGATTGGTGATGGGAGGTGGAGTTCGGCAGGCTAAGTGCTAGGGGGCTGAGGTTTGGGTGTGCATGAGAGAGGAGGTGATGCGAAATCTGGAAGGGCGTGGGTCGTGATTGAGATACGAGGAGATGAGGGGAGTGATTGGAGGAGGGGTTGCGTGATGTGGGTGCTAGTGCTAGGTGTTTATGTAACGACCCGCAAATCCGTACTACTTGAGTCAACACTATTTTATCTAAATCGACTCAAGTTTTACAGAACTACGAACCGTTTGGGTTAAAGAAGAAGAGGTAGAAGAAGAAAAATAGAAAACAACAACAGAATCTAACCATCGCAGTGGAATAAAATATAATAGATAATATATGATCTTTACTCAAAATCAAATATATCTGCTTACATATTTTACATCATCAGAGTACATCAATCACAGCTCAACATCAATAACATACAACTGAATACACATCAACTCAACACAGCGGAATATTTATATATATACAAGTACGGGAGTACATATCGTCATCCTACTCGTCTTCTGAGCTCCACAGCATCATATTCTGTATTCTATAATACTCGGTCTGACCCGAGCATTACAGTTAAATAATACCCGAGTCAGTCTGGATTACCAGCGTGAGAAAATCACACCCAATCGATTATTAAAGTTTCAAAAATCCTTTGAAAACAAAAGCATCTCGTAAGACCATGCCACAAATAAACATGTCGGGTTTTACCTTACGATACCTAAAACAATTTTTTTATAGAAATCCTCTGATATTATAATAGGGTCTATATACAAATACTTATATAAAATAGCCGAAATTGTTACATGATTAAATTCCAACTACTAGCCACAGAGTGGGTAATACAAACAAAAATCGTACAAGGCTCGTAGGGAGAATAGATTTCCAACTGATGACTAGGCATTGGGGTACCACCTGCCACAGTACGGGGCCTAGATCACCGTACCGATGAGTACGCCTGCTTCCCTGCAACACAAGGCCAGGACTACCCCTTACTGGATAATCCCGAGTGAGATCACCCCGCGGTTGGGATCAGAGCCGAAATAAAAAGGGACATCTAGACTGGAATGACCTCACCCTGCTTGGGTGCTACCCACCTAGCCTTGCTCCATAACCCCTGATTTTCAGTCATTCCCATTTGATGAGGCTTGAGGCTATGCATTACCTTTTTAGAATATATTCCTTAGAATTCCCATCGTCCACCTGACGATGTTTCGCAAGCATTCATCCATACAAGTCCGTCCCGGGTTCGAACGGAACCGAAGGCACTATTCCTACTACACCCATTTTGGAAATATCCTCAGGATTAGTATCGACTAGCCTTTGCACTTCACTGCTCCATCTTCGACTCCGAACACGTTTCACGAAACGTACAAACCGGATCGAAGTGGTTTTCGAGAAATAAATCTCGATCCCGGTCTCTTCGAAACGATCAACGCATTTGGCCAATAATGATAGTCGGTTATTTAACTATCAATTTATGTTCACAAACATCCATCAAACAATAAATAATTTTCCAAGTTATTTATTAATCCCAAAAATATCTTCACCAGATATATTTCTATTCAAAACCATCTTTCTTTTCAGAATTAAACTTTCCCAAATATTTTCTATCGTCTCTGAAATCACCAAGCACAAACTAGATTTTTAAAATAATTTAAAACACTTTACTTAGAAATTTACTTTATAACATTTAAGTTAAAACTACTTCAATGATTTGTTAAAAATACATCCTATATGAATATTTGAAAATAATGTTAGTAAATAAAATATAAAACTAGATTTCACTTTTAAAAATAGAATACTAAGTCACTCTTTAAATAATTATTGCTATAATAGATTAAAAATAATTATTGTTATAATAGATTAAAAGAAAATACTTACTTTAGAATTTAAATATTTAGAAATAATAAATTTTTCAAAACATACTTTTTAAAACAACTTTAAACTTTTAATTTATATTTAAAAATTTACTTTGAAAGCGTACTTGGTTATTCAGAGAGAAATTTCCAATCTCAATCACTTAAATCAATTTTCCAAATTGATTCCCAATTTATTCCATTTGAAATAAATTTCTTTACTTATCAGTTCATTTCAAAATTCATTAATTATGGACTTTATTATTATTTTCAGTTTGATTTTAAATCCTTTATCTGAAATGTACAAATTTTAGGTTATTCCCAATTCCTTCTTTATTCTTCTTAAATAATTTAAATCCTAAATTTAAAATAAATGTTTTGTTCCTTTAAACAATAACATTGAAGTTTAAGTTTCATTAACTTCCTGTTTATTTAAATTTTACTTCCCATACTCAAGATTTATTTATTAAAATTTTAAAGTCACTTTATTTCCTTTCTAGTTCATTCATAAATTTATTCAACCTTTCTATAATTATTTACTTATCATTTCACTTCTTTTATTTTCATTCCCAAACTCAAATTATATATTTGGTAATTCATTATTGCCCGATTATAACAATCAAGCCATAGCATTTAATATTTCCACATAATTCATTACAAAATATCAAATATTCAGAACAGAGAATATTAAATAATTAAATAAAGTTGAGGGGTCCAGTTGGATCCCTCCAACCTGTTTTTCCTGCATCCACAGATGTTAACACAATATAAAATGCAAATTTCAAATATATCATACTAGAGCACATCAATCAATTTTAACCATTCAAACAATTATTTTAATTTAATCATTTAAATTTAAATTAAATCTTAACTGAGTGAGATTAACTCACCTTTGCTTTTGGTATTGCAATTCACTCTAACCCGGCTCGATTCCTTCATGATATTGACCTTGTATAAACAATTTATGGTTTATTAATTTATTAACATTTGAACTAACCAAACAGTCTATTGACATTTAATAATGTAATTTAAACTAATTTTTTTTTCTTAAACAATTTTAGTAACCAAAATAAATTTCATAGGTTAATTAAACAGCTAATTTCCCAAATCCATTATATATATATTTATTTACTTATTTACTTCTTGAAACTACTTATACAATATGACCTATATACATTTTTTTTAAAAATTCAGTTTTTTATATAAGCTCTATAAAAGTTTAAAAATTCCTATATGTATATATATATATATATATTTCTGGTTTCTATAAATATATATAAGCTTGACTTTATCATAGGTTATTAAAATAGGGTGAGTAACAATATACATAAAAACTGCTAAATACCTTACTGGGAAAACGATTCCAGGCTATTCCACCCTCGACATCAACGCTACAAGCTCGCGCGCCCCCTGGAAATCGCGACCACGAACTCCGGTACCTCGCGTGGCTCGATTCGACTACGCCTCCACGCTGTCACAACCCTAAATCGCCTCGCAAAACCCCCATCCACTTGAATCATGCTCGAGTGCTGCTGCGACACTAGCTCAACTGCAGCACGAATCGCCTGTACTCGAAGAAGGCGTGGGCTAAGAATTCGAAGTAGATACTCATGAATTCGAAAGCGTTGATTTTCGAATAGGAGTCCACCCCCCCTTTTGTTTCGATTTACTGATGGTTTGATTTGAGGAATTTAGGGCTTCGGCCATTTTTTTTTCTTTTCTTTAATAAACATGCTTACGTGAATGCTGAGAGAAGGAGGAAGGGGGATTGGGTTTGGAAGGAAGATGGAAAGAGGAACGGGATTTGGTTCATATTATTATATTTTTTTTTTCGATCTCGAATTAATGTTGGAAGAACCCTAAATTGGAATGAAAGCAGAGGCTCATCTGTTGCTTCGAATTATAAAGGGAAAGTGATAACTTTGTTTTAAAAGAGGAAGTATCTTCGGTTAGAAGCTTCTACTTTTATTTTATTATTACTTAAAACAAGACTTTGAACTGATTGAACGATGGAAAGGAAATATTGCATGTCGGCTGAGACTGGTACAGTGAGTCGAAATGAGCTCCAAAAGTTCTGATGTGAGATGTGTTTGACTAGTTGAAGTATTATTTTAAATTCCGAATCGGCTATTATCAATTAAAGTTTTCAACGCGTTCACCCCTCGTATGATCACACGACAACTCCAAACACTACCAAATTTGAAATCCGATAATAATACAATATTACGGACCCAAAGGAACTTGTTTCGTCGAATTCCGAGACTGCGCCTTGGAAGGCTATTTTTAAATTCAATTTAAACAGTATGAATTTTAAAACTGAACAAACCACTGTTCATTTCAATTTTACAATTTCTATTACTCTCAGTACTATCAATATAAATTTTCAAGCCTTCAAATATATTTTTAATAGGCTTAAAACTCCAGATTCAACAATTTTCCCAACTTCACTTATTTAATTTAATTATTCAATTATCAAATAATTTGTGATATCCGTAATTCAATTTAAAATTATACTATCGAATATTTAAAATCGATTAAATATTCCGATTTAAATTGCTTAAAAATTCCGAGTCGTCACATTCCTCCCCCTTAAAAGAATTTCGTCCCCGAAATTACTAGTTAGGAAGAATGATCCAATACCCGTTTACTATTTTCCCTAAAACCAAACAGTTCAACATTTAACCAACCATCTTTTTATAAAAGACCCATTATCATCCTTATTAACTTCTCAACTCTCCCATAGTTTCAACTATACTACTTGATTAACTATTCAAGTTTCAATTTAAAACCAAATCTTGAATTATCAAAAAAAATTCAAAATTTTTCTAACTCCCTAAATTTTCAAAATTTTTTGCTAGCATCTCCTTTGCGAGGCTGACTCGGTACAACTACAAAGTGGCTCTACGGCCTCCCAAATCCAAAAAGAAAACAAAAAGCCAAGTGGCTCAAACCAAAATCCCAATCAAATTTCACGGAAATTGAAACATGTACCTTTTTTTCGAGCATTTCAAATTTATCCTTCGAAATCAAATCCAAATTTCTTTTCCCTTTATAATACCTGCATATTCTGCTCAGCACTAGTATCCAATCACAATATTCCCAAAACATCATATCAACTTTCTTATAAACTGTCGGTATTTACTTATTCAAATATCAACTTAGAATATATTTGTAGTACCAATTTCCAATCAAGAATTCACTATTCCCTTCTTAAGTTAGTATAAGTATTTTATATGTTTCTTATATTCATTTTCATCTCCCACTTTAGTTTATATCTAATTTTATTCAAATTGATTCTTTCATTTCCATATGAATTCAATTTATCTTTAACTCTGCATATATAAATTTTATTTGTCATTTATTACAAATTCATGTCATTACTTTAATTAGTTTCATTTACTAACTTATTTCAATTTTCCAGTTTTAAACCGTTTTGTCGTTAACAAAAATTTCCAAAAATTTTCAAACTCTCAAAATTTCTGAAAATTTTTGGCAGAGTCTCTTTTGTACGGAGGAGCTTTTGCAATTTGACAAAAGAGATAAATATATATACATCGACCCACCCGGGTCGGAAAAACCAAAAACAGTTCATATTTCCTATTTTTATTGCGTAGGCGTACCTTATTTAGCATTTTAAGCAAGCGGCTTATTTTTTTAGCAAATAGCACAACCAAATCCAGCCACACGGCTTCCAGGTACCTGTACTTACTCAATTTAACCATGTATGTGCCACATATATGCAGTTTAACTATATTTCACTTAGTTGCAAAGGTTAAAACATATGAATTCTAAAGAAATGCACATCCAACATTTTCCGGAAGCAATTTTTTACACTTTCATAGTGATTCAACTATTTCAATTAATTTACAAACCATTTTCATTCAAATTTGAATGGTTTAAAACTCAATCACTTGCATTTAATTTATTCTTAAGCCAAATCAATTCATATTTAATTCCATTACTTTCAAAATCAATTTATTTCACTCCTATTAATTCATAGAATTTTAATTACCTCCATTTACATCCAATGATATTTATTCTATGCAAATTTGACAAGATCTATGTGAACAAACAAATATTTATGTTTTATAACCAATTTAAATGGATTTCAACTCGATTTATACTTAATTCTATTTCATTTTCAAATTTATTCACAATCTATATATTCTCATTTCATTGCATATCAAATTTGAATAAATTCACTTGCATTTCATTCTATATTTGTTTATTCCAAACTATTTTATTCAGCTCGACAACAATTCAGGCTATTCCGTTCAATAACTATTTCTCAACTCATTTAAACCATACTTCATTTTGAGTTCGGATTTTATTCAACACTTACTTAAGTCAAAAACTTAAGTTCATTTCCATTTCTTTTTATAATAAGTTCTACTTCCATCTTTCATTTAATTCTTATTTATTCTATCCATTTACTTATTCAACATAATTAGTTTATCCACATTCACTTAAACCATTCTAGTAAACTTGAAACATTCTATTTTTTTCTTATTGTCTCAAGTTATTTCAGTCCCTTAATAATTTAAATGGTTTACCATTATTTATTTAAGAATTTTCATTCCATTAAATATTATCGACAACTCACCGAATTTTATTTCAATTTAAATTTATTTCACTTGATTTAAATCCAACCCAATATCATTAAACTTAATTCAAGTTGATTTGAATTCAACTCTCTCCCATCTATTCAGCTTAAGTCAATTTACTTCAATTTATTCAAATTTTATACTTAAGCTCATTTTCATTTTACCAGCAAATTTTACTCTTTTATACTCAACTTAACTCAATGGATTCCAAGGCCATATCCAATTTATTTCCACATATTTGGATTTTATTCACAATACAAACCATTATTATTTTAATCCAATTTTTTTTTTATTCGATACCTTTCCAATTTTATTTAATTTGTTAAATTTCACATTAAATTTTAATTAATAACTCAAGTTCTGAATCCACTATCCATTTTCAATTTACCATCGAATTTTAGGAACTCACGGTTCAATTTCATTTACTATACTGACAATTCAAGTCGAATTCAATTTATAACTTGAGTTTATTTCCAAACTTCATCATAAACTCACAATTCAATTTCATTAACTAATTTATTATCTAATTAGTCTTTTCCTCCAAATTATAATCTAGAACTTGATTTTAATCTCAAAATCTCTTCATTTAAATTTTCTTAAGTTCAAATTTATTTTATAATTTAAGTTTGGATTTTCCCTTCATTTTCTAATTCATCAAAATATTAATTGTGGGCTTTGTATTCCATTCTCAATTTTAAAAGTCACAACTTATTATTTACACAATTCCATCCATTATAGGCTTGAATATTTTTTATTTTATTTTAAATTCAAGATTTACGCTTATTTATAACTCTAGCATATTTTTATTCCATGTATTATAATTCTTTTATAAGTTATTCTGGTTTAATTATTACAATCTAATTCTTATCCAATTTATTTCTTATCCAACTTATTTTCTAGTTATCCAGGTAAGAATCAATTCCAATTCAATTTATTCAATTGAATTTTTATTCCAGTTCAATTCTATTTTAAACTCGGATTTATTTGACTCAATTCGATTTTAACTTAATTTGTATACAACTGGATATTATTTTCAGCCTATTTAATTAATTTCAATCCAGTTAAATCTTATTTCCCAATCCAAGTTACTTTCATTTTCAACTCTTCTCTTTAAATTTAAATTCCAACATTCAAAGCTTATATTCCCTTTCTGATTCAAAAATCATCTCAATATATAAGCTTACAACCTGCCTCATCAGGATTTTTTAAGTATCCGACTTTGGTTTCAAATCATTTTGAAATCTCCAACATCTCAAAATCACACTTCTCAAAAATTTCAAACCAATCCTGGTTTTTATTTCCAACAAATTCCCTTTGAAATTACAAAAATAACCAGGTTTTCCTAAACAAATAAATTTGGCAGCAATCTGTCACTTAGAAACTCGAAAATGAACATCGATGATGCTGCAGTCATCACCGAAGTTATTTTCACTTAATTTCAATCAAACCCAATATCATTGCACTTAGTTTAAGTTGAATTAAATTCAACTCTCTTCCATCTATTCAGCTTAAGTCTATTCATTTCAATTTATTCCAATCCTTTTTTTATACTTAAACTCATTTCATTTTGCAAATAAATTTCTCTTTTCAATTGGACTTGATTCTATTTTAATCCAATTCCATCTCAAACTACAAATTTTATTTGATTAGTTATTATACATTCTGACTTTTAGATTTAGCTCATTCAATTTATTACCTGGCTATTTTCCAAGTTATCTTCACTTATTTGGATTTTATTTGCACATTCAAACCATTGCTATTTTAATCCGTTTACATTTTTATTTGATACATTCCCAATTATATTTAATTTGTCAACACTTCAAGTTAAATTTTAAATTTATAACTCAAGGTTTGAATCCACTATTCATTTTCAATTTACCACCCAATTTATTAACCACAATTTAATTACATTTTCTTCACTATCGATCCAAGTCGAATTTGATTTATAACTTGAGTTTTATTTCCAATCTTCATTATTAGCTTACAATTCAGCTTCTATTTAACTACATTGAACTCCATTTACACATTTCATTACTAATTTATTAATAAATTAGTCCTCCCCTATTTATGGTTCAATACTTGATTTTTTCAAATATCACTTCATTTAATTTTCTTAGTTCAATTTATTATATAATTCAAGTTTGGATTTTCTTTTCATTATCCAAAACATCAAACAATATTTATTTTGGATTTTCTATTTCACTTCCACGTTTTATAAGTCACTACTTATTATTTTATACAATCACATTCATTCTAAGCTTGAATGTATTCATCTTTTATTTTTAATTCGAGTCTTACACCTATTTATAATCCAAGCAGATTTTTATTTCCATGGATTATTATTATTTTACAAGTCATTCTAAATTATTTATTTCAATCCAATCCTTATTCATCTCATTTTTCATTTGTTCAGGTAAGAATCTAATTCCATTCAATAACTCAATTGAATCTTTTTATTCCAATTCAATTTTATTTTAACTCAAATTTATTTAATTCAATATAATTATTTTACCCACTCAATCCATTATGAATTTCATTTTCGTACATATTATTTATAACTCACCAAATTCTATTTCGATTCAAATTTACTGTAACGACCCCCCAAATCCGTACTCCTTGAGTCAACACTATTCTATCTAAATCGACTCAAGTTGTACAGAAATACGAACCGTTTGGGTTAAAGAAGAAGACGTAGAAGAAGAAAAATAGAAAACAACAACAGAATCTAACCATCGCAGCGGAATAAAATATAATAGATGATATATGATCTTTACTCAAAATCAAATATATCTGCTTACATATTTTACATCATCAGAGTACATAAATCACAGCTCAACATCAATAACATACAACTGAATACGCATCAACTCAACACAGCAGAATATTTATATATATATATACAAGTACGGGAGAACGTATCGTCATCCTGCTCGTCTCCTGAGCTCCACAGCATCATATCCTGTATTCTATAATACTCGGTCTGACCCGAGCATTACAGTTAAATAATACCCGAGTCAGTCTGGATTACCAGCGTGAGAAAATCACACCCAATCGATTATTAAAGTTTCAAAAATCCTTTGAAAACAAAAGCATCTCGTAAGACCACGCCACAAATAAACATGTCGGGTTTTTACCTTACGATAGCTAAAACAATTTTTTTTATAGAAATCCTCTGATATTATAATAGGTTCTATATACAAATACTTATATAAAATAGCCAAAATTGTTAATGATTAAATTCCAGCTACTAGCCATAGAGTGGGTAATACAAACAAAACTCGTACAAGGCTCGTAGGGAGAATGGATTTCCAACTGATGACTAGGCACTGGGGTACCACCTGCCACAGTACGGGGCCTAGATCACCGTACCGAGGAGTACGCCTGCTCCCCTGCAACACAAGGCCGGGACTACCCCTTACTGGATAATCCCGAGTGAGATCACCCCACGGTTGGGATCAGCAACCGCCCACTAAGCCGAAATAAAAAGGGACATCTAGACTGGAATGACCTCACCCTGCTTGAGTGCTACCCACCTAGCCTTGCTGCATAACCCCTGATTTTCAGTCATTCCCATTTGATGAGGCTTGAGGCTATGCGTTACCTTTTTAGAATATATTCCTTAGAATGCCCATCGTCCACCTGACGATGTTTCGCAAGCATTCATCCATACAAGTCCGTCCCGGGTTCGAACGGAACCGAAGGCACTATTCCTACTACACCCATTTTGGAAATATCCTCAGGATTAGTGGCGACTAGTCCTTGCACTTAACTGCTCCATCTTCGACTCCGAACACGTTTCACGAAACGTACAAACCGGATCGAAGTGGTTTTCGAGAAATAAATCTCGATCCCGGTCTCTTCGAAACAATCAACGCATTTGGCCAATATTGATAGTCGGTTATTTAACTATCAATTTATGTTCACAAACATCCATCAAACAATAAATAATTTTCCAAATTATTTATTAATCCCAAAAATATCTTCACCAGATATATTTCTATTCAAAACCATCTTTCTTTTCAGAATTAAACTTTCCCAAATATTTTCTATCGTCTCTGAAATCACCAAGCACAAACTAGATTTTTAAAATAATTTAAAACACTTTACTTAGAAATATACTTTATAACATTTAAGTTAAAACTACTTCAATGATTTGTTAAAAATACATGCTATATGAATATTTGAAAATAATGTTACTAAATAAAATTTAAAACTAGATTTCACTTTTAAAAATAGAATATTAAGTCACTCTTTAAATATTTATTGCTATAATAGATTAAAAATAATTATTATTATAATAGATTAAAAGGAAATACTTACTTTAGAATTGAAATATTTAGAAATAATAAATTTTTCAAAACATACTTCTTAAAACAACTTTAAACTTTTAATTTATATTTAAAAATTTACTTTGAAAGCGTACTTGGTTATTCAGAGAGAATTTCCAATCCCAATCACTTAAATCAATTTTCCAAATTGATTCCCAATTTATTCCATTTGAAATATATTTCTTTACTTATCAATTTATTTCAAAATTCATTAATTATGGACTTTATTATTATTTTCAGTTTGATTTTAAATCCTTTATCTGAAATGTACAAATTTCAGGTTATTCCCAATTCCTTCTTTATTCTTCTTAAATAATTTAAATCCTAAATTTAAAATAAATGTTTTGTTCCTTTAAACAATAACATTGAAGTTTAAGTTTCATTAACTTCCTGTTTATTTAAATTTTCCTTCCCATACTCAAGATTTATTTATTAAAATTTTAAAGTCACTTTATTTCCTTTCCAGTTAATTCATAAATTTATTCAACCTTTCTATAATTATTTACTTACCATTTCACTTCTTTTATTTTCATTCCCAAACTCAAATTATATATTTGGTAATTCATTATTCCCGATTATAATAATCAAGCCATAGCATTTAATATTTCCACATAATTCATTACATAATATCAAATATTCAGAACAAAGAATATTAAATAATTAAATAAAGTTGAGGGGTCCAGTTGGATCCCTCCAACCTGTTTTTCCTGCATACACAGATGTTAGCACAATATAAAATGCAAATTTAAAATATATCATACTAGAACACATCAATCAATTTTAACCATTCAAACAAATATTTTAATTTAATCATTTAAATTTAAATTAAATCTTAACTGAGTGAGATTAACTCACCTTTGCTTTTGGTATTGTAATTCACTCTAACCCGGCTCGATTCCTTCATGATATTGACCTTTTATAAACAATTTATGGTTTATTAATTTATTAACATTTGAACTAACCAAACAGTCTATTGACATTTAATAGTGTAATTTAAACTAATTTTTTTTCTTAAACAATTTTAGTAACCAAAATAAATTTCATAGGTTAATTAAACAGTTAATTTCCCAAATCCATTATATATTTATTTATTTACTTATTTACTTCTTGAAACTACTTATACAAAATGACCTATATACATTTTTTTTTTAAAATTCAGTTTTTTATATAAGCTCCATAAAAGTTTAAAATTTCCTATATGTATATATATATTTCTGGTTTCTATAAATATATATAAGCTTGACTTTATCATAGGTTATCAAAATAGGGTGAGTAACAATATACATAAAAACTGCTAAATACCTTACTGGGAAAACGATTCCAGGCTATTCCACCCTCGACATCAACGCTACAAGCTCGCGCGCCCCCTGGAAATCACGACCACGAACTCCGGTACCTCGCGTGGATCGATTCGACTACGCCTCCACGCTATCACAACCCTAAATCGCCTCGCAAAACCCCCATCCACTTGAATTATGCTCGAGTGCTGCCACGACACTAGCTCAACTGCAACAAGAATTGCCTGTACTCGAAGAAGGCGTCGGCTAAGAATTCGAAGTAGATACTCACGAATTCGAAAGCGTTGATTTTCGAATAGGAGTCCACCCCCCCTTTTGTTTCGATTTACTGATGGTTTGGTTTGAGGAATTTAGGGCTTCGGCCATTTTTTTTTCTTTTCTTTAATAACATGCTTACGTGAATGCTGAGAGAAGGAGGAAGGGGGATCGGGTTTGGAAGGAAGATGGAAAGAGGAACGGGATTTGGTTCATATTATTATATATATATTTTTCGATCTCGAATTAATGCTGGAAGAACCCCAAATTGGAATGAAAGCAGAGGCTCGTCTGTTGCTTCGAATTATAAAGGGAAAGTGATAACTTTGTTTTAAAAGAGGAAGTACCTTCGGTTAGAAGCTTCTACTTTTATTTTATTATTACTTAAAACAAGATTTTGAACTGCTTGAACGATGGAAAGGAAATATTGCATGTCGGCTGAGACTGGTACAGTAAGTCGAAATGAACTCCAAAAGTTCTGATGTGAGCTGTGTTTGACTAGTTGAAGTATTATTTTAAATTCCGAATTGGCTATTATCAATTAAAGTTTCAACGCGTTCACCCCTTGTATGATCACACAACAACTCCAAACACTACCAAATTTGAAATCCGATAATAATACAATATTACGGACCCAATGGAACTGGTTTCGTCGAATTCTGAGACTGCGCCTTGGAAGGCTATTTTTAAATTCAATTTAAACAGTATGAATTTTAAAACTGAACAAACCACTGTTCATTTCAATTTTACAATTTCTATTACTCTCAGTACTATCGATATAAATTTTCAAGCCTTCAAATATATTTTTAATAGGCTTAAAACTCCAGATTCAACAATTTTCCCAACTTCACTTATTTAATTTAATTATTCAATTATCAAATAATTTGTGATATCCGTAATTCAATTTAAAATTATACTATTGAATATTTAAAATCGATTAAATATTCCGATTTAAATTGCTTAAAAATTCTGGGTCGTCACAGTTTGGAGGGGCGGAGGCCGAGAGGAGAAATGGCTAAACACGAAAAGGAGGAGGATGAACTCGAGTATGCTACAGGGAGAAAAAAATGAGATGTCACTACACCAAAACATGGAATTCCTAACAGAAGTATTTCTTGATTGCTAACATTCAGATGCCGTTATAAAATAATAACACTTAAACTCCGTTATAATTTTTTAAAGCTGTTGGAAAATGAGCAGTATAATCTCCAACGACAAAAAATTCATTCGCTCATGCTATCGAACCGTTACAACATTTGGTAAAAATGAAAATAAAATAAAACCAAAAGGATAAAGATGGAAACATTAAAAATCTCATCTCTCAACACTTATCACGCTTACCAGTTCAATCGGCCGCATCTTTCCCAAATTCCAAATTATTTTTCTAGGGCAAAAGCCTTCAGGAGCAGCTTTCAATTTTCTGAACGTAGGTTTCATCGTTATGTTTTGATTATTCCGAAAGTTAGATTGCTGCTTTATTTGATTTGTGTTAGAGAATAGAGATATACTCCTGGTATGTTTTTTGAACTAATTCTCTAATTTAATTTGTCCTGTTGGATTGGGATTTCAACTTGTATTGTTTCATGTCAAAATGAAGTGTCGGAAAAACTAACGAGATTATAAATTATCAATATTAACACTACTTATTACCACTGAACTAAAGAAAATGGATATAAATACAAAGAGACGGCATTGTTTGTAACTTTGGCTGAAGTACTTATTTAAGTGGAAAATTGAGTTTGTTTATTTCCAAGACATATAAGTTCAAGTTAATTTTGTGGGTAGAATATTGCTTCCATGAGATTATAACCATATTGATATCCATCTACTTGATGTTTGCAGTCTCTCTTTATACCAGTTCAAATAAGTTATAATTTTTTAAGCTTTTCCAGGATGTTGAAAGAGAAATACAATTGATTGTATTTTGTATGTTTGCATCAATTTGTACAACATAAGGTATACTTTTTGTTTTATAAGAATCAAAATGCATTTATTGAAATTTACACTGGACCATGCTTGGAGCCGTGAGATATATAATATTTGTTCCAGCAAAATCAATGCATACGCTCACACACTATTTTATTTCACAAGTTGTTTCGAGCACTGATCAGTAGAGAAAATATATTTTGCTGATTAGGATATGTAGTTTCAGGTGGTAGATGTCTGTGGTTGTGGAGTCGCGGTTGAGTGGGCAAGCAGATGGTTTTGGATGAAGGCAATTGCTGCTGCACGGTTATGGTGATTCAGGATGGTGTATGTTTTGAAGTTTAGTTTGTACGTCAGTGGAAGGCGTGATGGTTGGCGAATTTGGTTTTGGGGGGAAGTAACAGGGGTATAGGATGAACAGAAGTTAGACTGTATGGTTATGAGATGGCAGAACTGTGGTGATATGGTGGAGGCAAGACATCAAGAAAGTGGTTGAGGGGGTGGATGTGCACAAGTATGCACAGAGAAACAGTTTTTGGACCATAGCTAATATTTACTTTTAATCTACCAAAAGACTATGTTAACATGCAGTGGATGGTTGTTTAGTTAGTTCTTTAATGTTTTACCGAAATGCAGTCGACCCACTGTATTTTGATCTATAAATTAGTTCGATAGTTCGATCTTATCTCAAAGTCGATATTTGGCTCGTCACTAAAATGGTGAGCTGAAGTACAATGTACCTAATATTATTGTTGGTAGTTGGAGAAAAATAAATGAAACATGAAGATTTATATCAACTCACGAATGAATTCAATGCGTTATCGAATTCTATATCTGTACCAGTTGGACTTTACTCACCATCAATAAATATTGAATTTAAGTGTAGCACCTCTTTTGTCCTTGCCGGTTGATCCTGGCTTGACTAATTATATTTTCATAATGGGAGATGACCAAACTCCCGTTTGATATGTGAGCCCTAATGTACGCGGTTACACACGTTGTATCACGTTCTTCATAATTCATAGTTCCGCTCATTTAGCGTCTTATATATGTTTACCAACTTTGAATCCCTATTCACATATTTAAATGCATAGCGGATCATGTTTCATCCTGCTATGCGGGTTCATAAAATCCTGTTGTGCAGTATATCAAAATAAAAAATAAACGTATGGTTTTTGGTAATTTATCATCTTTTATTTCTAAACTGAAGCAATAGCGAAACATGTCACTCCCTCCTTACTTGCCTAAAATTGTTGTTGCAGTGGTACCAAACTTGTAAGGAGATAAAAATATATCGTCAATTATACATGGATTATCGTGATGTGAAGTTAACAAAGTGTAGTGATTTGTGCTATTAGAGTATCTTTCGTAGGTTGTAAACGGTAGTTCTACGTCCTTATTAAAAAAAGTGTAGTGGTTATGAGAGGTACATCCTATAAAGCTTAAATCCTATTTAAATTGCCGTGTTCACATAAATGAGTTAAAAACCATGTTTGTTGTTGTTATATGCCAATTCTAATACGGTAGTTTTAATGATATGAAAAGCACGTCCTGTATAAATCGAAGACATAAAAATCCCAAATTAGCCCTTTTTGTTCTTTAAGCATCCTTATATATAACAGATTAAAGTGAAAATAGTCTACGGTGGCTCTAATCTTATTTTCAAATAAAAATATGCTATCCATTTTTTCATACATACAATAAAATGATAAATAACCACACTGTTAGGAACTGAGTTGATGATGTTTTGATGACAACAACCTTATATAGTTATTATACTTTACTTTATAAAATATATACTAACATTTCCATATATATATATATGTATGTATGTATATGTATATAGGAAGTATATGCAGGTATCATCAAAGACTGATCAGTATAAAGACTCAAGCATCAAGATGAAGATTAGAGATTTAAGATTCAAGACTCTAGAGAATCAAGATTTCAAGATCTCAAGATAAGTGTCTAGTATTTGGTTAAAACTTCATAATAGCACTCTCATCTTTCTTATAATTTTCTTTTGGGATGGAACCCAGTTTCTATCAAAACCAGTGGCTTACAAACCCATGACAAGTAGCTTACAAACCTACGACAAGTGGCTTACAAACCCACGAAAATCAAAATCATTTAAACTACTTTGTACAAGTTCTCGAGTCCTATGGAGGAGCTCTGTAGGAAGGTTCTTGCAATTTCAGTTTGAATAGATTTTTCAAAATGTTTTTAAATCTGTTTTCAAAATGTTTTAGCTTTCAAAATCATGTTTTCAAAAATGTTTTCAAACTTTGTTTTTGCCTTGAAATATTCCTCTATTCTGATTTTAAAAACTTCTATTTTTAAAACATCAAAACTTATTCTGATTTTAAATATTACTTATATAATTGACGGTCTATATCAATTATATATATATATATATTTAAAATAATGTTTTATATTCATTCTCTATCTCAAAATATTGTTTAAACACTTTACTTTGCTTCAGAGAAGTTTCAACTTGTTTTTAAATTCAATTGTCTTTACAAAACAACATCTCTATAATTTTGAACTAAGGGATGTCGACATAAGGGGATACCCCATGTCGACATGGTGACAGTTGGATTCAAAATTCAATTTTCAAAAGAAGTGTCCATTCGTTCGAAAACCTTTCGCCAATGGTTATGGCTGTTGTGCATCTATATAAAGGCTTCCAAAATGAATTTTTTTAACAACTACTTTCTTATTTTCTTCACTCTTTCTTCTCCACCATTCCATATCCATAAAACTTCATATTTTTAAGATCGTACCATCATTCTGCCAAATTCTCAATAGGAAATCATTTAGATACTCTCTCTATTTGATTCTCCATCATTCTACTAAAGATCAAAGTGCTATTTAGAGTTATAGGATTAATTTGTATTCAAAAAGTCCATAGAGTCTATCCATTCAAAAGGATTGTTATTAAGAAGTATTAGGGTGATCTTGTGTCCCGTAAATCAAGAGAGTTTACCCCAGACTCGGAGATAGGAGGGTTCCTCAAGGCCTTAGAAATTGAGGGTTGTAATTTGGATATTGGCTTATAAAAATCTGTACAAGGATATTGCCTTGGTGCAGGACTGGATGTAGGAGGATTCCGAACCAGTATAAAATCCGGTGTGTTCTTTCCTTTTACTTGCTTTACTTTACTGTTTGCATTTGTTATATGTTCTGTGATCATTCTGTGTTAGAATTCTGTTTAGATTTGTGTTTAAAATTTTAATTTAGTCATATAGTTCATATATTCTTTAAAACACTATTCACCTCCCCTCTAGTGTTATTTCTGCCTTAAGATCCTTAATCCGCATCCCTAACAATTGGTATCAGAGCATTGGTTTTCATTGTTTTCATAATCTGAAACTTGAAAAATATAAAAATGGCATTTTTGGAAAATTGTGTTAAAACTGTTTTGAATCTATGCATTTCATCAAAGTATCATAAGTCTGCATATAGTTATTTTGAAAAATCAAGTTATCTACCGAATTGGTGTGTTATGCAGGGACAGACATGTTATATGGCTTTTGACGAATCCACACCCAATGGACAAACTGTGCAAATTGAGAAAGATAAATGGATACTTGATAGTGGCTGTTCGAGGCACATGACTGGAAATCTCGAGATACTCAAGGACATTACTTATCAAGATGGTGGATTAGTTAATTTTGGTGACAACTCTAAAAGGATATGTGGTTGGCGTCGGCAATGTCGGTAACTCTAAAACTTTACTTATTTCTGTTGTTTTATTAGTTGGAAACTTAAAACATAATCTGCTTAGTATAAGTCAACTTTGTAATAAAGGTTTTAAAATTAAATTTGGAAAAGATAAATGTCACATTGAAGATGATAAGTCTAATATAATTTCTGAAGGTATTAGGAAGAAAAATATTTATATCCTTAGTATGAAAATTTCAAATGAAAAATCTATGTCTTTTGGCTAATACAAGTGACCCTTGGATTTGGCATAAAAGATTTGGCCATTTGAATTTCAAATTATTATCTAGGATATCAAAACTTGACTTAGTTAGAGGTCTACCCAAGTTAAACTTTAAAGTAGATAGTATTTGTGATGCTTGTCAATTAGGAAAACTTAAGAAAAGTTCATTTAAATTGAAAGATGCTATTTCTACCTCTAGTCCTCTAGAATTACTTCATTTAGATTTATTTGGTCCATCTCAAGTTCAATCAATTAACCATAGTAAATATGTTTTTGTTATAGTAGATGATTATTCAAGATTTACTTGGACAATCTTTTTAAAACATAAAAGTGATGCTTTTGAAATTTTTAAAAACTTTTCTAAAAGAATTCAAAAACAATATTCTTTCAAAATTAAAATTATTCGAAGTGATCACGGTGGTGAATTTGAAAATGAAAATTTTGAGAATTTCTGTACTCAAAAGAATTACTCACAACTTTTCATTTCCAAGGACTCCACAACAAAACGGAGTAGTAAAACGTAAGAATAGAACGATTCAAGAGTGTGCTCGTACAATGCTTTCTGATAGTAATTTACCTAAACATTTTTGGGCTGAAGCAGTTGCTACAGCTTGTTATATATTAAATATAATTTTAATTAAACTGTTAACAAATAAAACTCCATATGAATTACTTTATAATAAGAAACCTACAGTTGCTTATTTTAAAGTCTTTGGGATTAAATGTTTTATACTTAATACAAAAGATAATTTAGATAAATTTGAACCAAAAGCTGATAAAGGATTCTTTATTAGTTATTCTAATAGAAGCAAAGCATTTAGAGTTTTTAATTTAAAAACTAATACTATTGAAGAAACTATGCATGTATCTTTTGATGAAAATCTTAAAGATATTGTATAAATAGATGATGAAGAAGATTTTATAAATTTAAATCAATCTAATGAAACTATTAGTGAAATAAATCAACCTAATAAGAGATTTAAAATATCAAAAGATCACCCTATAGAAAATGTTTTAGGAAATATTGAATCTGTAGTAAGAACTAGAAATCAATTAAGTAGTATGAGTAATGTAGCCTTTATATCAACAATTGAACCTAAAAATCCAAAGGAAGCATGGTCTGAAGATTCATGGATTCTTGCTGTGCAAGAAGAATTGAATCAATTTACCAGAAATGGTGTATGGGAACTTGTTCCTAAACCTGAGGATAAAAGTATAATTGGAACTAAATGGGTTTATAAAAATAAAATGAATGAACTCGGTGAGATCGTAAGAAATAAAGCTCGTTTAGTCGCGCAAGGTTATTGTCAAGAAGAAGGAATTGACTATGATGAAACCTTTTCCCCCATAGCAAGATTAGAAGCTATAAGAATTCTACTTGCTTTCGCTAATTATAATAATTTCAAATTATATCAAATGGATGTTAAAAGTGCTTTTCTAAATGGTTTTGTAAAAGAAGATGTTTATGTTCAACAACCTCCACTTTTTGAAGATAATAAATTTCCAAACCATGTATACAAGTTAAAGAAAGCTCTATATGGTCTAAAGCAAGCTCCTAGAGCCTGGTATGAAAGACTAAGATCTTATTTACTTCAATTTGGTTTTGAAATTGGTAAAGTAGATACAACACTTTTTATTAAAAGAAATAATCAAGATATTCAACTAGTTCAAATATATGTAGATGATATAATCTTTGGATCAACTAATAACATAATGAATAAAGAATTTTCAGATATAACGACTAAAGAATTTGAAATGAGTCACATGGGAATTAAGTTTCTTCTTAGGGCTTCAAATTAAACAACTAGAAAATGGAATCTTCATAAGTCAAGAAAAATATGCTAAAGACTTAATCAATAAATTTGGTTTAATCACCTCTAGTGGGAAACCAACTCCAATGTGAACAAATGTAGGTTTAAATAAAGAAGATAAATCAAAAGATATTGATCAAACTTTATATAGGGGAATGATTGGTTCGCTACTTTATATAACAGCGAGTCATCCTGATATTATGCATAGTGTTTGTCTCTGTGCAAGATACCAATCACAACCTAAAGAAACTCACTTAAAAACTGTTAAAAGAATTTTAAGATATGTAAAATACACTTTAGATTATGGTTTATTTTATTCTAAAAACAATACTTTTGATTTAATATCATATTGTGATGCTGATTATGCTGGTTGTAAATCAGACCGAAAGAGTACATGTGGAACTTGTCACTTTCTAGGACATTCACTGGTTTCCTGGTTCAGCAAGAAACAAAATATTGTTTCCTTGTCAACAACTGAAGCAGAGTATATATCTGCTGCTCTGGCCTGTTCACAAGTCATATATATGCAATAAACTTTAAAAGATTTTGGAATTAACATAAGTAAATCACCAATATATTGTGATAATACTAGTGCAATAAATTTATCTAAAAATCCAACTCATCATGCTAGAACTAAACATATTGATATAAGACATCATTTTCTTAGAGATAATATAACTAAAGAAATAATAACTCTATATTATATAAATATTGAAAAACAAATTGCTGATATATTAACTAAACCATTAACCGAACAGAATTTTACTAAATTTAGAAGAGAATTAGGTATTTGTTCAAAATCTGAAATATAAAATAATATAATATAATAATCAATAAAAATTCAAAATAAAAATTACACTTTTTTTTGAAGAACATGTCGACATGCCCCATCTCATGATGTCGACATACCCAACAAAAATTTGAAAATTGAATTTCCCTCCAAAGTTAGTTATTTGGTTATTTATCTATTTATTTCATTTTCTCTCCTCTTTCTTCACTATATTCTCTGTAAATAACTTCTGAAACAATAAAATAATGGCCTCCTCTTCTACTAATGAACCCACTTCACCCACATCTCCTCATTCTGGTCCATTTCAACGAACTACGCACGCTCAAGTGATCAAATTGCAAGAGAAGATGAAAGATATCCTTCAAATGATGACTGAAATTCAAGTAAGTCAACTTAGGATGGCTAGAGAACAACAAAGGCAAGGGAATATTATTAGGAATGTACAAAAATTCCTTATGGATAACCGTACAAATCCTATTAATATTGAAGACTCTTCACAAGCCATGGAATCCGAGGAAGAAGAACCTATGGAAGAACCACAAGAAGACCAAGAGGAAGATCAACCTTTACCTCAACCCGAAGTCCCTATGAATACGGACGAGAGCGTTATTTGCGTTGGTGAGATCCTTGTTGATACTAATGGAAACATAATTGAACAACATGGAAACTTTTGTCTCCACTGCCCCAACTGTTCGATTCATAAGTCTCCTATAGTTAAGGATCGCCATTAAAGCGTACTTTCATTTTATTCTTTGTTTTAAATTGTTTTGTTTGTTCGTGTTTATGTATGTTCTTATATATGTTGTAATAACTAAAATGTGTTCACTTATACTCATTGTTTCATGCTTGTTCTATACATATTATTTGTTCATACTAATCATTCTTGAATTCTTATGTAGTTAATAGTTTTTGTTGATGACAAAGGGGGAGAAAGTTATAAAAATATATGTGCTTGGTGTAAGGGGGAGTCATGGAATAAAGGGGAGTTGTAGTTTTAAGAAGAAGTCACGGAGTAAGGGGGAGTTATGGAGAGTTATGGTATGGTAAGAATATTTTATAAATAAAGGTTGTCATCATCAAAAAGGGGGAGATTGTTAGGAACTGAGTTGATGATGTTTTGATGACAACAACCTTATATAGTTATTATACTTTACTTTATAAAATATATACTAACATTTCCATATGTATATGTATATGTATATGTATATGTATATAGGAAGTATATGCAGGTATCATCAAAGACTGATCAGTATAAAGACTCAAGCATCAAGATGAAGATTAGAGATTCAAGATTCAAGACTCTAGAGAATCAAGATTTCAAGATCTCAAGATAAGTGTCTAGTATTTGGTTAAAACTTCATAATAGCACTCTTATCTTTCTTCTAATTTTCTTTTGGGATGGAACCCAATTTCTATCGAAACCAGTGGCTTACAAACCCACGACAAGTAGCTTACAAACCTATGACAAGTGGCTTACAAACCCACGAAAATCAAAATCATTTAAACTACTTTGTACAAGTTCTCGAGTCCTATGGAGGAGCTCTGTAGGAAGGTTCTTGCAATTTCAGTTTGAATAGATTTTTCAAAATGTTTATAAATCTGTTTTCAAAATGTTTTAGCTTTCAAAATCATGTTTTCAAAAATGTTTTCAAACTTTGTTTTATCCTTGAAATATTCCTCTATTCTGATTTTAAAAACTTCTATTTTTAAAACATCCAAGCTTATTCTGATTTTAAATATTACTTATATAATTGACGGTCTATATCAATTATATATATATATATATTTAAAATAATGTTTTATATTCATTCTCTATCTCAAAATATTGTTTAAACACTTTACTTTGCTTCAGAGAAGTTTCAACTTGTTTTAAATTCAATTGTCTTTACAAAACAACATCTCTATAATTTTGAACTAAGGGATTTCTACATAAGGGGATACCCCATGTCGACATGGTGACAGTTGGATTCAAAATTCAATTTTCAAAAGAAGTGTCCATTCGTTCGAAAACCTTTCGCCAATGGTTATGACTGTTGTGCATCTATATAAAGGCTTCCAAAACGAATTTTTTTAACAACTACTTTCTTATTTTCTTCACTCTTTCTTCTCCACCATTCCATATCCATAAAACTTCATATTTTTAAGATCGTACCATCATTCCGCCAAATTTTCAATAGGAAATCATTTAGATGCTCTCTCTATTTGATTCTCTATCATTCTACTAAAGATCAAAGTGCTATTCAGAGTTATAGGATTAATTTGTATTCAAAAAGTCCATAGAGTCTATCCATTCAAAAGGATTGTTATAAAGAAGTATTAGGGTGATCTGTGTCCCGTAAATCAAGAGAGTTTACCCCAGACTCGAAGATAGGAGGGTTCCTCAAGGCCTTAGAAATTGAGGGTTGTAATTTGAATATTGGCTTATAAAAATCTGTACAAGGATATTGCCTTGGTGCAGGACTGGATGTAGGAGGATTCCGAACCAGTATAAAATCTGGTGTGTTCTTTCCTTTTACTTGCTTTACTTTACTATTTGCATTTGTTATATGTTCTGTGATCATTCTGTGTTAGAATTCTGTTTAGATTTGCGTTGAAAGTTTTAATTTAGTCATTACTTCATATATTCTTTAAAACACTATTCACCCTCCCTCTAGTGTTATTTCTGCCTTAAGATCCTTAATCCGCATCCCTAGCACACACTTCTTTTGAATAGA
Source organism: Allium cepa (assembly GCA_030765085.1). Taxonomy (NCBI): domain Eukaryota; kingdom Viridiplantae; phylum Streptophyta; class Magnoliopsida; order Asparagales; family Amaryllidaceae; genus Allium; species Allium cepa. The sequence continues at coordinate 27,082,030 of CM060932.1, forward strand.
TCAATTTCTTTATCTCAAACAATTTTTATAACTATCAAATGTTTCCACAGCGATGAGAAAAATATAATGTACAACATAAGCAATACATAATTGATGCATAATGATCAGGTCGGTTCTAACTTATTGAATGGCCTAGACAAACATAGTTTTTGTTGTCTTTTAGATTTAAAAAAATAAATAAATAAATAAATAAAGATGTTATAACATCGCAAATAATTTTTATCAACTTTTTTCAGAAGGCTGGTTGGTTTGGTTTTCTTTCATGCATGCATCATCATAGGTAGAAATATTTTTGGTTATATGCAATGAAACCATAACTTTTTAGGAAATAAATAATGAGTTCAATGAAAACAATAGCCGGTATTAAAAAATTAATTGATTTTTTATGCAGTCGCAAACTTATAAGAGTACTAAAATTCTTACTCATTTATGTCAATTATTAGGTGAGAATTTCTCATTTTCGATGTTTCCTTTTCTGCTTTGAAGCTGCTGAAGCATAAGTCAATATCCAAAGCAGTATATATAAACAGTATTTTTTTATTTCTTTATTTTATATGCATATATGTGCTTTTGCTCCATTCATATAAGAAACGACATTGAATCAATAATCTTTATATTCATAATGAATTAGGTGATCCACGAGTTTTTGCTAATGTCAGAACCTACCTCGAGAGATTGGATCAGAATTCGACATAGGAACACAAACGAATATACACAAGGTGTTCGATATTTTATGAATTTCATGAAGCGTCATTCACCACCTGATTTTGAAATATGCTATTGTCCTTGTATAAAGTGTAGAAATTCCAAAAAATTGCCTTTTGAAATAGTTGAGAAGCACTTAATTCTTTATGGTATGGATCCAGCATACGATGAATGGTATTTTCATGGAGAAAGTAATGACATTGAAGTAATGGTCAATCCTACACCCCATATCGTCAATGATGATTTCGTGTCTCATCAATTTCAAGAGGAAAACCCAATAGAAGGTGGTCTTGGAAATCTTGTTGATGATGTATATGGATTATCTCATGGTACACAAGCAACTTTTGGTGGAAACCATGAAAAAAAGTATAATGAATACAAAAGAAAAGTAAGTGAAAAATTATATCCTTCTTGTGAAGATGGTCTTACAACATTAAGTGTCCTCATAGAGCTTCATGGCTTGAAAAAAGAATTCAACTGGTCAGGAAACAGTATGACCGAGTTGTTGAAGAGGTTGAAACTATGGCTTCCAAAGAAAAATACACCACCCGATAAGTACCCTACAATGAAAAAAAAATTAAAAGATCTAGGAATGAATGTAAAAGGAATACATGCTTGTGAAAATGATTGTATATTATTTTGGAAGGGGTATGAAGATGCATTGGAATGTCCGCACTGTAATACTTCGAGATTTAAAGTTAAAGAACATGGGAAAATAGTCGAAGTCACAAAACAACCAAGAAAAGTTTTGAAATATTTTCCCGTTATTCTTAGATTAACTAGGTTGTACACTGTACCTTGGATAGCCCGAAAAATGTTATGGCATAGTGAAGCAAAGCCTTCTTGGGACTCCATGCGTCATCCTATTGATTCGGCTGAATGGAGATCGCTTAAAAATAGATGGCCGGATCTTGCTACTAACGGAAGAAATGTTTGGCTTGGCATTGCTACTGATGGGTTTAATCCTAGTGGAACTCAATCTAATAGTTATAGTTGTTGGCCCGTGTACATGATCCCATATAATTTGCCCCCTTCATTATGTATGAAACCCGATTTTCAAATGTTATGTTTGTTGATTCCTGGACCTAGAGCACCAAGCCAAGACATTGATGTATACTTAGAACCTCTTATGGATGAGTTAAAGTAGCTTTGGATAGGAGTGCCTGCATTTGACATGGATAAGAAAGAGAAATTTACACTGAGAGCGATGCTTTTGTGGGGAATTCATGACTTACCAGCATTTCGAAATTTATTCGGTTGTGTGACACATGGTTACAAAGCATGTCCGGTTTATGCTACTGAGACCGAGTCAGAACGTATTGGTAATAAGATTGTTTATACAAAGTATAGAAGATTTTTGAATAATGGTCATCCGTATAGAGCGTTGAAACATGGATGGTACAAAGATGTAGAGCATAAGGAACCTCCCACACGATTGGTAGGATCGGCACTTTTGGCAAAACTTTCTCATATCAAATATGTACCGGGTAAAAAAAATTTAAAACGTAAAGAATTTGATGATGGTGACGAAGATCATATTGTAAATGAGAATGACAATGAAGAAACACCAGCGTGGTACAAGAAGTCGATTCTTTTTACCTTAGAGTATTGGAGTAGTCATAAAGTGCGACATACGATTGATGTGATGCATACTGAAAAGAATGTAGCGGAGCATCTTATTAACTTATTTTTTGATAGGAAACAATCTTCCAAGTTTGCATTTGATAAGACTTACAAAATTCAATGCTGCCAAGTCTTAAAAGGTGCAAAGCTTCCATCATGCTTTTCAACAAAGATAGGCAATTTAGTCAATGTTCAACCACCTAGCTTGAGCATTAGAAAATCATATGATTATCATATCATTCTTCAATATTTTCTTCCAATCATGGTTCAACATGCCTATCCAAAATGTCGCGACTTAAGACGTGCAATTTTGCAAGTATGTTTATACTTCAAAATTATTTGTTCGAAGCTTTTAGTTCGAGAGCATGTCCAAGCTGCTAAAGATATGATTTCAGAGGCGTTATGTGTGTTGGTTCACTACTTTCCTGCTCACTTCTCTGATATAAGCATACATCTAATGTTGCATTTAGCTGATCAAGCATTACTTTGTGGACCTGTTAATTATATATGGATGTATCCGTTTGAGAGGTACGATACATCTTTATAAAATTAATTGTTTTATATTTAAAAATATATATATATATATAAGGTAATATATTTTTTGTTTCTTGACTAGAGCTATGAAGGAGTGTAAGAACATACCAAGTAACAAGCGATATGTGGAAGGCTCAATTTCCGAAGCGTATCTTGTTTCAGAATCTATTAGATATGCAATGGAATATATGCCAAATCCACGTATGGGTAATCATAGTTCTACACAAGCGTCATTTTTGGATGAGAACGACAATGATATATATGAATGTTCAATTATGAAAGGCAAAAATATCAAGTAATCTAGTGTGCAACGTACACAGATTCGAAGATGGATTCTTTTCAGAATTGACATACCAGATCTAGATGATTATTATAGGTTTGTATTTTTTGTGCATTTCGTAAGGTAAAACATTATATTTATTGAGAATTACTTATAATTTGTAGCGAGTACCGGTTGTCCTTAGAAGATGCTCAGCGTGGTAGAAAAAGACTACAGACAAAGGCGGAAGTGGTAGTACAATCTGAACTTATTGATTGGTTGCACAATAAGGTTTGTCGAACTTGCTCCTAGTTCATAGTTTAATAATAAAAATAATAGCGTTTAATATATTTCAGTGGATTTAACAACTAATTGAACAAAAAAGCATGGATTCAATGTTGTGGCGTTATGTTAGTGGACCACAATGGGAAGCTAGAACTCATCTTAAGTATAGAATCAATGGTTATATATTCTCTCCACAACATTATGATAACACATTATCAACCCAAAATAGTGGTGTTTGCATGAATGCGATTACAACATTTGTTGCAAGTGCGAAAGATTTAAATCCTATGGATGATGATACTACGTGGTATGGTGTTATCAAAGAGATTATTGAAGTTGATTATTATGAATCTCAACATGTAGTATTCTACTGTGATTGGATCAATGTAGCAGATAAATCAAATAGCTGTAAGATTTGTAGTGACTCCAATTTGTTAATGGTGAATCTAAGGAAATTGAAAAGCAGCAGTAGAGAATATGACGAGCCCGTCATTCTATCGTCCGAAGCAAGTCAAGTCTTTTACATAAGCGACATGCATGATCCTAATTGGTCCATCGTACAACACTCGCCTAAGCGCATGACTGATAGCATAGATGATTATGAGATGCCAATGAGCTTTCAATCTATTTTGAAGGAGCAGCCTAATTTAACTGCATTGTTGAAATGTATTGAATCAAAGTAGACACACTTGATTGAACAATAATTATTTTGTTTATTTGTCACAATGTTGTATTGATTACTATACACTTGGGTATGTTTCTCTATTGTTGAATATTTTTGAAGTTATTACACTTGTCTTGAACGCATCATATTAATGCTATGATTTAATCTTTTTGTGTATAATTGGTACCTTTTACAAATATGAATTGGTATGAACAATAAATAAACATGGATTAAGCTTTTGCTATGTTCTCCATCTTGGATGAGCCATTATCCTACAAATTTTCTTTTATGCTTTAATATGCATTCATCGTCTTTAAATTATTTGCATTATAGAATGTCAGGCAATTGTAATGCCACGTCACTACATACAAATGACGCAGAGGAAGTTGATGTTCCTCCTCCCCCTTCAAATAAAAAGTACTCAATAATTGTGGACTTAAAAGGTGAAAAAGGCAGTGATGCAAAAAAATGGGCCTCTCGTTGTGGTGTTTTGCTTCGTTCTCTCATTCCGATTGGTTATGAAGGAGGAATGATGTAGATGCTGTTTTCAAAGATAGCCTGTGGAAAGCACTAATGGTACGTAACTGTTTATTCGTAATATATTTAACTATTTATTCGTAATATATACCAAAAACAGTAAAGCTAGCAACAAAAGAGCTAAAAATAAAACGAAAGTATGCTAGCCTATTGTAAATGTATGAAGCTTTGATCCAAACTGAAGCAAATGAGTAGCAGAATTATCAAAGCACATGAGCTTAATGGCTGGAGCAAAACGAAAATGAACTGATACTTCAGAAGTGCTGTACGCGGAACTGTACAGAAAATGAGTAGCATGACTGCAGGGGCGAAGACATGGAGCATTACATTGACTAGAAGGATGAATTGAAGTAGTGCAGAAAAATGGTTGCTGGCTTAAAGAGATGTGCAGGAGTAAAGCATGTGGCAAACTATAGTGTCGTAGGAATTAATTGCTGCTGCTGACAGAGGATTGAAGATGGTGCGACAAGCTGAAAAGACACAAACAAAGGCTGCTACTGATTTATTGATTTGAATATAAGATAAATTATGGAATTTAAGACAAATCAAAAGGTTATTCATTCTACGCAAACCCAGTAAATAACTGTCTGACCACTCACTTTATAGCAGAATATTGAAACATCTCTCCTTTAAAAACAGATTTAAGACTATTAAACTAGCATAACTAGCAGAGGCAACCATGTATTTTCCTTTTTTTCCAAATATTTTCTGAATTAATTCTTAATGTAGAATTAACATCCACTACCGTTCGACTGTCAGTTTTGGTTATGATAATTATGAAGCATAAAGCAGTATTGTATTTATGCATCAAATTAAGATCGTGATATTTAAATAGCTTATTCTGTGTCCCAATCTGTATTGTATACTTGAGATCGAGCTAGCGCATCATGCAATCAAAGATTGACTTGCATGTACATAATATTAACATGCTTGGAGTGAATTATAACTAACTGTTCAGAAAAAGCACAATATATTATGTACATATAACATGGACATTGTTATTTGATTTTTTTTTTGTTTCAACAGAAAGAGTTTGACTTGAATATCGACCCTATGGTAGCTAGACCAATATTGGAGAAGAAATTTTCACAACGCTATCGAACATTCAAAGCAACGGCACGTCAGAGATTCCTCAAAAAAGATGGACAACTCATGCCAAAACATGTTGCACTTAATAGTCGTCCTGATGACGTTGATGAAGTATGGTGGCGGAGGTTTGTTGACATTGAATATAGTGACAAGAAAATGTAACAATGCAAGACAAATTCCGAAAACAAGGCCAAAAGTACTCTAACTCATACATTGGGAAGGAAACCTTATCTTAGACTATATGAAGAATTGGTATGTAAAAACATTTTTTAGGTTAATATTTCAGTGACAAAAATATACTTTATGAAATTATTCAAATGTAGGCAGCTGAAAATCCAGGAAAGAAGATCACACGTACAGTGGCATGGAAAGTGGCTCATGCAAATAGAAAAACAGGAAAGGTGATTCCATGTGCTGCCGAAAAATTTGTAAGTACTTCAACATCTATTCAAGACTTTACCAGTAACTGTAAGTATTGCCCATTGGGTTTGAGAATTGGATTTGAGAATATGCACTTCTCTTAATAATACAGAGGTACAATAATTACCATGTTCTTGAGTTTACAGTTTTGACGCATACGATTCAAGCATACCATGCAATAATTTACTCAATTATACCATGTAATTAATTTTAATTATAATGAGTTGTTCTACAGAATTAGTAAACAAATAGTTATAGCAAATGGAATAATTTTGAATAGCTGTAACCTTAACACTGGGACGTTTATATTAGGAAAACTATCATAAGGATCGATAGTCAGTCAATTCAGTGATGGTAGTCGTACGAAATATATGCGGTTTTACTTCCAATATGCATTGCAATGACAAAATGCATTAAAGGAAGTTGTGAGACAATTGCCGAGAAAGTAAAATGAAAATTCTACCCACAATAAATGATACCAGAACATATAAAGAGCAAAAATTTGTTTACGAGCTCAATTCACATGTAGAATGACAGAAGCAACCCAGGTTAGTTTCAATATATGTGAATGCACTTGCTAGTTTTCATGTTCCCTATGCACATACATATTTGTTCACTTTTCATCACTGTCAATCAGTCCATCTATTTGAGAATTGAATAACTTTCAATTTCTTAGCTGAACTACTTTAGTGTTACTGACACAATAATTGGAAAATATATGTTTGACCAAGTCGTTACCGACACTGAAGGGGCTGGCACATAACATGTAAACTACTGGGGTGTGTGTGTGAGACACAGGGTAAGATGCAAGAAAAGTTTTAGCATTCTACCCATAATACCTAAGTTTGCATAACTTGTGCTTCAGTACAGCTAAACCCAACCTGCTGAATGCAAAGTTTATTACCAGCCAGCTAATAGGAAATGATATTCCAGTATAGCGAAATTGATTTTTGTGTGATAAGTAATGACTGAAGTAACCTTTAAATGTACCAATAGGAAATGATATTGAAAAATAAGCTTCAAATAATACATAATCAGCAAATCTTACATTTGTCATCTTGGGATTGAGAAACTTGTATAAAGCAAGGTTTTCTGGTATTGATTCTTGGCTAAATGGGTATAAAGCTAGTGAACTAGTGGAAAAATGTACGAGTATTTCAAGCTTCAGATAAAATATTGGTGGTTTTAGATTATAGCTTAGTAAAGCTGATTTGAGTTTTGCATCTTCTCGTTATATCCTATATGCTTTAGCAGATGAACCATTGTGTGATTTGGTTTATAGGTGCACAATTTAAATTGAGTACACACACTTTACTTGACACTATTGGATTGCAATTGTCCGTGAATGATTATCGTTGTACATGCCAATGAGCATAAATACAACCCACTCATTTTCTTAGCTCTTGTAAATTTTTTAATTTCTATTCTTACATATAGAATGAACTAAATATGATCTAGCTCTTGTTCAATTTGATTTTAGACCTGTGTACAAACCATGCATTTCGCATAATATTGTATAACGTTCCTACTTTACATGTTGATAAAGATAAAATTTTACTATATAATCTGTTGTTTTATATCCATTTGTATGTTTTCATTTTTTTACTGGAATCCATACACCTTGATTCTGAATATTGACGACAAGTAAGCTCCATGAATAATATCCAGTGCATTTCTGTAGTGAAGTCTGTCTTGTAATTAGTTCTTTAAAGTGATTCAAAATGATTGAAATTCCTTTAGAGCAAAGACTTTTTTGTGGTACACAAGTTATCTTTAAAGTGATTCATGCATTTACAATACTGATGCATTTACAATACTGATTCATGCATTTACAATACTGATGCATTTACAATATGATTGAACTTGCTTTTATAGTTTATCATATGCATTATCGTTTATCTCCTCCATATTTTGTTTTACATTATTCATAGTTTGACAGGAATTTTTCTTTACAGTATTCACATGTTCATCATTTTCTATCAACCAATATGCAAAATATTGATAGTATATTCTTTAGTTTATGCTTTTACTTTATTTAACATGCAAAATATTTTCATGTTCAACTTTTGTTTATAATTTATTGGGTATTATGCAGGCATTAGTTGAAGCAGCGGAGGAAAGACAAGAGGAAAACTCTAGTGTCAATGGTAGCAATGGAAGTAGAAGTTTTGAAGATTTTGAGAATGATCCCATTGCTGAAGTGTTTGGAAAGGAGAAAAGAAAAAACTATTGTCGTGCAATTAGCTCTACATCGACTATGAAGCAAGTGAAGCTTACACAAGCATCAAAAGCAATAGCTAATTTCAAGGAAGATAAGATAGAAAAGGGAAAGCAAAGATGGAGAACAATCAAAATAGACTAACCGAAGAATTTAGATCGATGCATTCGACTATGATGAGTATGCAACAAAGTTTGTTACAATTTATGAATCAGTTTGGAGGGAATGCGACACCAAGAAATGAAGTTGCTTCCAACAGTCAGCATGATAGTCCTAGAGCTAGCTTGGGTGTTCAATCCAATGGTGCTATTGGATCTTCCACAAGAGATAGGCAATCTGTAGTCTTATTGTCAGAAGAGTTGAAAGAGGTTGCTAAGGGCCATCTTGGGATACAGAAGATATGCCACCATAGAGAGGTGATGAATGGGGAAAGAGTTGTATGGGTGGAGAAAGTGTTTGATCCAGAAGCACCTATTTATGAAGCACCACAAAATGGTAATTACAAGCTATTTGATATAATTGATGGAGGTTTTGTTATTTGGCTTGAGTGTCGTGTTCGTTGTTTGTAGGATCTAGAATTTATTTTGAGGTAATGTTAGAACTTGTAATATTTTGATTTCATACTCTTTAGTTATGTATGGTGAACTTATAAAATTTCGAATCTTCCTTTAATGTTAGAAAGTTGTATGTTTGGATGCGTAATTGCTTATTGTTATCAAAATTCTGTAATTTTTGATATGTATGTATCTACTGTATTATAATAGACAATTCTGTAGTATAAATGCTAGCAAAAATGCAGCTCTACATGGTTTGGTAGCTGTAACGAACATATTCGTTACTAAAGACGAAATTTATAACGAGCATAGTCGTTATTATTGATGAAATTTGTAACAAACAAGTGCGTTACTAACGATGAAATTTGTAACGAACAAGCGCGTTACTAATGATGAAATTTGTAACGGACAAGGTCGTGATAATTTAGAATGACAGCCCCTTCTTCTACCATGAAAGGGGAAACTAAGTAACAGAAAATACCCGTTACAAACCGATGCAACTAATAACAAACATTTTCGTTACAAAAATTTAGATTTCTAACGACAAAGTCCGTTGGTAAGTGATATATCTAATAACGGGTAGAGGCCGTTATAAATATTTGTAACGACATTCCTCACGCCTGTACCGCACACGACTATATCTGTTATAAATTTCATTTGTAACGACTATATTCGTTTCAAATACACCTTTTTGGTGTAGTGTGTATACAAACAAGCTTTGTTCTCCTTTATTTATTTATTTAGAAAGCAAGAACCAGAGAAGCGAGAGGAATGGAAAATAAAAGGAACCGGTAAAATATTCAATTTAGGGAATTGTAAAGGTCCAAAGCTAGTTGGTTGGGAATGTAAAAAGGCTAGAAGATACATGGTTAATAGGCAGTGGAATATGAAACGTAAGGGAAGCTAAAAAGGTCGAATGCAAAACCGATACGAAATCGTTCCGTAGATTTCACCATCTCCCAAACTCCAAACACACAAACGAATATACTGTAGAGATCGGCACGAAGAGACGATTAAAACGGTATATAGATATCAGTGGTACGACCATCCTATCAAAAGTCGATAATCGGTACCGAAATGCTGCTAAACGACGAAGATAAGATAAATGGAGCAATATCAATTCAAATTTGGCAAAACGAAATACGAAATCTCACTCAAAAGTATTTACAAATATATTATATAAAAATATTCAAGTTTGGAAAATACTTTATTATCATCTAATCATAACCGATTTAAATTTAAATAAAATTACATAGTGGAATTAACTTCCATATTATCTGATGAAAATTTACCATTTGCTATGTTTAAATAGACGTATGTCAAATATAAAATTTTTATTTCCAAATTTTATTATTTAAAATTTCACAAAATTTCAGTTAATTACGTTATTAAAACCTTTAAAATTTTACGGGTCGTTACACTCTGTCTCACTCAAAACTTTTCGTCCCCGAAAAGGAGGGAGGTAGGAGAATAGAAGCAACCATAAAGAAATATAGATTGAAATGCAACAATACACAATTAATTTAAACCATATAAACTCCATTTATTTTAAAATTGGTTTATATTTAATTAATTGATTTAATTGATTCCAATTCATTTTATTTAATCAATCAAATTTATGGTGTTCACATTTGATTGATTTCATTTTCATATATTTTCATTCAATTGATCTGTTTCAAATTTATTAACTTTTATTGCACAATTTTCACAACAAAATTTGTCTTATTTTACTCGTTTATTAAATTTATTAGATCAACCATAGTTAATTCTACCTCAACATTCGATTCCAATAATTCAAAACCATATAGATTTCAATTTTAGATAAATTAATATTCAGTAATTTGGTTCAATCCATTTTATTCAATTAATAAATAGTCATTCAATTTAAAATTGATTTTCTTCCATTTATCGACATTTCTTTCAAACAAATTCGTTTTTAAATTAACTCATTTATTTTATCCATTTATCTTCAGCTAAGTTGATTCCACTGAAATTCAAGCTCACTATTCTTAAGTTCATATTTATCTACTTAAATGGTCTTCTCTTTTGTTATTTAATTTATTCCACTTGACATATTTTACAACATATATTAAGTGTACAACATTTATTATAACCATTTATTATTCAACAAATTAATTCTCCTTTTTATTATTCAATTTATTATCCAATTTATTATCAGTAAGTTCTCTTAACAAATTATTTTTTTGATATCCTATTGTTTATATCATAGTGTGTACTATCCAATTACATTCTAATTACATTTAAACTTTCTAAGTAAGTTATGTAAATGCTTATGAGTGTAATTAAATACTATATAAATTTTTCGTCTATCTACAACATTCGTATTAAGCCATATTTTAGTTTAAACAACTTATTACTTAAGTTTTCTTCTTGTACAACCCTTTATTATATCCTAACATTTTAACTTTTTGAATAGGCAAGTTATATATGTTAGAATGTAATTTAGTGTTATACCAATAAGTTTATTCAAATTCGTTATTTCAGGTTGGTTTAATCCCATTTATCATTCAGATATTCCAACTATTCAAACATTTCACTTTATTTCAATAATTGAAACCATTTCTTAATATAAAACTTAAGATTCAAATTTTCGGTTTCACTTCAAGCTATTGTGAAATAATTATGTATTATATAAATCAAATCATATTCAAGAATTTCAAATCAAATCCATTTTACAAAACAAAGGTGTAGCAAAGCTAATAAATCATTTCTCCACTTTGTAACTTGAAAATGAATGTCGATGATGCTGTAGTCATCATCAAAAAATTTTCCAACTACAATGGAGGAGAGTACAAGTTTTAAACTTTTAAAATTCTTTGGAAATGATTTCTATTTGAAAATACTTTTAAATAATACACCCAAAATTTTTAAAAGCCAACCTTCTAAAATACCGAAAATTCAATTCTCAAATTCTAAATTTGAATTCATTTCAATTCCAAATCAATTTATAAACCATGTTTTACAATTTCATTTATTTATATTATGTGGCAACGATAAATGATTTACAAGCAATAAATGAAAATCAAATATTATCATCTCTGACAACCAATTCATCAAACTATCAAATTTTAGAAAAATTATACTTATAGATAATATAATCATATAAAATTAATTTCATTTACCAAATTCGAAAATAATATTATGTCAATTTACTCTGTTCAAGTATTTTGGAATTTCTATCGATAGCGTTGGCCAGACGAATCGATTGAAACCGAAAATTCAAACTTAACAACTCAAGCAACACAATATAAAATATTTTTATACTAATTAAAAATATACTCCCTCGGTCGATGATTAAATAATGAATTTCAAAACAAGGATGAAAATTCAAATTCAGAGGGACCCTAACCAAGAGAATTTTGACTAGAAGATAGGCTTGAATGGGAAATAAAATAATTAAATTGCAAAATAAGAAGATGGATATACTAATATTAATCGCAGGAGACCTTAACCGGGTCAACCATGATTTCAAGAATAAGATCGATGCAGAATTCTAAGGCAAATCGACATTCGATTGCAAGAAATAGAAGTCAGGCTAAGAAAGAGATATCAGCATCTAAACCGAGGATATAGAAATTCCTGGTGAATCAATGCCTATTGTAAAGGAGTTTCACTCCTTTACAAATCATTTTAAGATTGGTGGGACCGTCGATTCAATATAGATATCAACTGAAATGGAGTTATCGAATACTCCAAAATCAAGAAAACATGGACATGGAGAGATAAGAATAAATTTTAGTATGAATGGGAGAGTTCCAAAATTCAAAGGAAATCAAGTCAAAGAGGAAGCGACTCAAGCTCGAACGAAGTGATTCGTAATTAAATTTACTATATATGCTAAGTTTTACCTAAAACCAAATCTCTGATACCAACTGTAACCACCCGGTATTTAGTGCCATTCACATCCACAAGACTTGAGTTGCTCAAAATATCAGAATATTATTTTATATTTGGCAAAACTCAGCATATACAGTAAATAAATCAATCATAAAATCATAGACACAGAGTAATATAATAATAAGCAGTGAAACAGATAAATAGTAGTTCATGAAGCTACTATATAAATAAGAGTTTGAAATAAAATACAACGTAATATATTAAATACAATGTAGTCTCGAATACAAATAGATAACAAGTCTGAACAAAACCATTGGATAGCTGAAAGATGAATAGATACAAATGGATCTCCACGTGAAGCTCCAACTCCAAAGGTGAGTCTCAAATGCTGTGACACTCAGTCTGACTCGAGCGTAAAGCAAAACATGAAACACTCGAGTTAGGATTTACATTCTTATATCAATAAATTCAGTTCAAGTGAAATGTCAACTGAAATACAAGTAACTTAAAGGATATTTGGGATTTCCATCCTCTAAGGATCCATGGACCTATCTACTATGTAGTAATATACGCCATTATAATATGTCTATAGTAAAGTAAACTATTAAAATAGAGTTAAGGCGTTACCTATATCCCCATTAACACATTTTTATAATACTGTAGTCGATACAGTCACTGTAAACTCTATTGACAAGTGGGCTATCAGGGAGCATTCCATAGGTATGACACAAAACAAACTTGTAGAAGGTGCGACAGGGCATGTGACACGGCACTCGAGGCAATGCTAGGGTAGATATACCATTTGCACTTCCGGGCTGGTGGTAATGCATAGCAGCTACTACTGCCCAAGTCATGACATACTCCAAAATCAAAGGTGCACCCAATTAAATCATGAAAGCAATAGAGTGGTATTGATGAAATGTGTCCGATAGGGGGAATGACCCCTCTTGGCCTGGTATAGCTCCTGTTTAAGCCACATCAAGCTGACTCACGGAAGTCGGGGCTACGTAAATACCATATAGAATCGTCACCAAACCATTCTACTTCATTCTGTAACCTCCACTACGTACACAGTTGTTAAAGTGGTTTTCGGTATTGGCAAAGAGTATGACAATATCCGATCCCGACCTCTTTAACAACCAAACGCTTATTTCACACCATGGTCATTTCATTTCAAATAGTTCATACTTCATATCAAAATATCACAATCATCTCAAAACCATATCAATTCAATATCATTTTTCACTTTAAATAATATTCCTTTTCAAAACCGTAACATATCAAAATTGTAACACCTTCGAAATTATAGCACTTTGAAATCATAACACTATAGAAACCATAACACTTTTGAAATCATATCACTTTTGAAATCATAACAGTTTAGATATTGAAATAGTATATATATTAAAATGGTTATAAATTAAAATAATTTATATATTAAAATAGTTTATTTATATTAAAATACTTCATATAATAAACTTAGTTTCCTCCAATTCCACAAATTGATTCAATCATCTTAAATTCCAAAAGTCCAATTTAAATCAATTCGAGTTTAACCATTTCAATTTAAGGTTTAAAGATTCAAGTTTAAATATTCAAACATTTACAATATAAATTTCATTTATGTTTCAACATTTAACTTTATATTTATTCAAACTGGAAATTATTCCCTTAACCATTTTTATAACAATTTATTTAAATCCCAATTTATACATTTAAATCATTATTCACTATTCAATCTCAAATTTTTTATTAAAGTTGAGAATACTCATTTAATTATCTTTCATCAAATCAAGTTATAAATCATCTCTTTCAAAATCTCAAAATCAACGAGTTTAAATAAATTCTTATTCAAATTCCATTATTAACCAATTTAAAGTTTGAGTCAACATTAATTTATCTTTCCAACCTTTATTGTTAAAGTTAAAAGTCTATTTTTAAAATATTAATATAAATTTAAATAAATACTTACACATACTATAAATTAATTTTTTTAATCTTATTTTATATAAATTTTGAAACAATAAAATTATAAGAAATCTTAAAAATTATAATTTTAAAACAACTCATAAATGTAAAATTTCCCAAAACATATTATTTTAAAATCTAATTTTATACGTATAAAACCACATTTATATATTATATTTTTAAAAGTCAATATTCAATAAAACCCATTTATTTACTTTCAAACTTTGAGAAATCATTTTCCAGAATATAGACCAACGGTATCCGTACATAATTTTCTATCCTATGGTCAAGTGATACAGATATTTATCATTTCAATCCGCAATTAAAATATTTACGGGTATATATCATTTCAACCCGCAATCCCGAATTCAATCCAATGAAAATCGCTTGGGTTTACCATTTCAACCCATAATGATTTTCTCTTGTTCTACAAGATCATTGGGGTATGTATCATTTCAACCCATAGAAAATTCTAAACTAACATGGAACTTACAAAGTGAGAACAATTATGATAATAATATAACATATTAACAATAGACATATATCATCAGTAGCAATAAAATATAATATAACAATAGGTTATGGTGTCGTATCCCACAGGTGAACAATTACAGATAATAGCATATCATATATAACAATTAAATAATTAACAGTTTAAATTAGTAGCATATTTCAATTGTAGTTTCAAGTGAAATCAAATTTAGTAAATATAAGAATGTTAATCCTGAGTGATTTCTCACCTTTTGAGGCTAGAGAAATTCGACAATGAAAAGAGTTACGAATCCAAGCATGAATTCCAAAGCTAAGCAAAATTGGCACGAATTTGACGAATAAAGCTGATAACAGGAATCGATGAGAACAAGTATATACAAAATTCTAAATCTAACATTAACACATATTAAAAATAAGATAAAATAAAAATATTTATAATATTTTCAAACTCGATATTTTAGCTTTAACACTCATAAATAAAATTTTCATATATATATATATATTTAGAATTCAAACTCATGTGAACTTGTACGTATATAACTATATATTTTAAACTTACATATATATTATACTTTAAGATCAATATTTATTATAAAAATCCATATAAACTTACTTTATTGAAATATATACATACATACATACATACATACAAACAAATTAAAGTATGAAAAAGTTATTTTATCAAAAATCAATATGTAACTAATATATAATATAGTACATGATTCATTTTCTAAAACCAAAATATCAACATATAATACTCTAAAACAATATTCAAAAATCAATCAATATACATAAAATTTGCTTTTATCGTATTTAAAATAACATATCTATACAAAATATTTAATTTAAAAGCCAACATATATTAATTTTTTTGTTGATTTGCAGGCTAACATACTATGCAGACAAAAGGTATAGTTATAACTAAATGTACTAGGTAGACAAAAATAAATATGCAGACTCAAAGATGTATAACAGAATACATGCAGCCTGAAGATGTATGAACAATATATATGCAAGCTATACATATATAAGAAACTAATTGTATATAAGCTACTCAAAACCATATATATATAGACTTCATATATATACAACCAAATATATATACCATATGCAGCCCATACGTATATGAAAATAATTATATATGTGGCCCCTTAACTACATGCACGCAGCCTGTATGAAAAAACAATATCCTCTAATATAAACATTGCAATTTATATATAATATTTCTTTATACCGTCTTATATAATATATATATAAACAACCTGTATATCTATATGACTTAAATAAACTGATAATAAATTTGGTAAAAACTTACATAAAGCAATCTTTAAATCTATGTATATATATATATATATTAAATGCTCACCTTTATTTCAACCAAATATCTACTACTTTAAAAACTCATATGGCAACTCTCCTTATATAAAATCAAAACTCAAATACCAAATCTCATATCAATCTGGAAAATGACACTTTTATTATCCCCAAATATTAACAAAGTACAAACAAACCTGATGGTATATGTATATGTATATATATATATATATATATGCAAACTAGATAATTTTGGGATGAGAGTTCTCACGGCCGAACTGTAAGGAGGAGAAACTTGGTTGATAGGCTACGACAGGGGATACTCGAGTGCAAGCTATAGGCGATGGCTGTTGCGAGCAAGGTGATGGAGGCTGAGGTGAATAGGCAAGGGCCTGGTGAAGGAAAATAAGGTGTGAGTGTGTGCGGTTGGTGATGGGAGGTGGAGTTCGGCTGGCTAAGTGCTAGGTGGGCTGAGGTTTGGGTGCGCGTGAGAGAGGAGGTCACGCGAAATCTGGAAGGGCGTTTGCTGTGATTGGGACACGGGGAGATGAGGGGAGTGATTGAGGAGGGATTGCGTGATGTGGGTGCTGGTGCTAGGTTTTGGAGGGGAGGAGGACTAGAGGAGAAATGGCTAAACATGTAAAGGAGGAGGATGAACTCGAGTATGCTACAGGGAGAAAAAAAATGAGATGTATACGAATAAGCTTTATTCTCCTTTTTTTTATTTAGAAAGAAAGAACCAGAGAAGCAAGAGGAATAGCAAATAAAAGGAACCAGTAAAATATTCAACATAGGGAACTGTAAAGGTCCAAAGCTAGTTGGTTGGGAATGTGAAAAGTCTAGAAGATATATGGTTAATAGATAGTGGAATACGAAAGGTAAGGGAAGCTAAAAAGGTCAAATGCGGAACTGATACGAAATCGTTCCATAGATTTCACCGTCTTCCGAACTCTGAAGCATACAAACGAATATACTTTGGAGATCGGCACGACGAGATGATCAAAATGATATATAAATATTAATGGTACGACTATCCTATCAAAAGTCGATAATCGGTATCGAATGCTGTTAAAACGCCGAAAATAAGATAAACGGAGCAATAGCAATTCAAATTTGGCAAAACGAAAAATGATATCTCACTCAGAAGATGATTTAAAAATTTATTATATAAAAATATTCAGGTTTGAAAAATACTTTATTATCATCTAATCATAACCGATTTAAATATAAATAAAATTACACAGTGGAATTGACTTCCATATTATCTGATGAAAATTGACCATTTGCTATGTTTAAATAGACGTATTTCAAATATCAAATTTTATTTTCAAATTTTATTATTTAAAATTTCACAAAATTTCAGTTAATTACGTAATTAAAACCTTTAAAATTTTACGTTCGTTACAGAATTAGAGGATAATCTCCAGTTAGGTTGGATGAAACACTATAGTTTCAATTAGAAAACCTCAAAGTGATGATGTTACACTGTTCGCTCGACTTGAGAATGCCATTGAGCTTCAATGTGGGTACTCCACTTTAATTATAATTAAATCGCGACACGACGACCATTGAATGACTATAGTTGGATCTGAGTTGAAACACTGAAAGTGAAATATTATTGAAGAGAATTCGTCTCCTCAATTGTATGAGGTTAGTATCATAGTCAATATAGTCAATTCAAAGTTAAAATCTTTGGGTATAACAATATTAATAATAAATGATATTATTGAATTAAAGACTTTGTTTATAGACTAATCGAGTTGAATATGTATGTTATTGGAATTTGGCCAAAACCAAATTTCATAAATCCTTAAATATTGTAATGTTGACAAACACAACTGGTGTAAATAATCATACTAAAATGGATAGCTTAAATTGTAAAATTGGATTTACTAGAGCAATAAATTCGACCAAAATGTCATACCACAAGCTAAGGTGACATATGAACGTTAATATTCAAATTGTTCGATATCAATTTATGACTAAATTTACACATATGTATCGCACAATCGTATTGGTGATTTCTCCAAAATACCACATGATTCGATTGATTTATAAATTAATTAATATATATGAAATATTTATTATTTCTACATTTGATATATTAGGTGCCATTACTAATTTTCTAGATGTCATTAGTAATTAACTAGGTTTGTACATAAAAGTTATATAAGCGCATATCAATATACGATATTGAAAATATGGGTGAATAGGGGAGAGGATAGCTTTGAATTTTGGATCTGACTTGGAATTGGTAAAAACAAAATAAACAGCAAAAGGATAATTTGTCCCCACCCTTTGTTTTCACTCTTGCTCCATTCACCCTTAGCTATGTGCACATGCCTTCCCCCATAGCCAAAAATTTCTTTAAAGCCAAATACACCAAATCAAATACAAATCGTGATACTTCAAGTTATTGTAATGTCCGGAGATCGGTTCAAGGTGAACCTGAGACCCCACCAATTAACGTGTGCTCAAAGGTAGCATCCTTAAGATATAATTTCTGATATGTATTTTATATTATACTTATCATGTAGTAGATAAATATACAACAATTTTACACATGCATCAGCCGTTTCATGTATTATATGTAATTTAATATCACCGATTGAGTTATGATAATCAATATTGTTATTTGACTTTTTTTACATGTATTTTAAATTTTCAACCATGCTTTATATTACTATATGTTATATATTCTTAAACATTAGCATCAATTTTTAATTATTTAAAATTATTGTTTGTTATTTTTTAAGTTCAATTATATAAATGTAATATATATATTTTTTAAATTAATTATATATTTCTGAAATATTTTCAATTTAAAAAAAGGCCAAATGCATATTTTATATATAATTTTCAACGTTTTTATACTTATTATTTTAAATTAAATTTTATATTTATTCATATATATATATATATATTCACATATATTTATAAAATAAAATGATTTTAGGTTTTATACTAATAATAATAATTAAGGCTGAAAAAAATTAAAAGTAATATTTGTATACTTAATATTTTTTTGCTATAATAAATGTATACTTATTTTATTATATGTTTTTATTATATGTATATATATTGGCAGTAATACTATTTTTAATATATATATGTATATGTATATAACAAATAAAAGATATTTATTTTTTATTTTATAGGTCTAAATCTGAAGTTCAAATTAGTTTACTAAGTCAAAATTGAATATTTTAGATATTAAATTTGATTCAAATTATATTAAGCTACTAAAAATATATTTATATATTTAAAATAAAATTTGGAATTTATCTATAAATATTTGTATATATATAACTTTGGAATAATATTTTATGATAACCATTACGTATGTAAATTCCCAATGTATACGTTATAGAAGTAAATCCCATTATCTATTACATATAAATTAACTATGTACACATTATTATATTGCACATGCACGTTAAACATATATGACTATATGATGAAACATTCATAAACAATATACAAAACTTGTTTTAATTAACTCACTGATTAATTAAATTATAAAACTAAATAAAATTGGGTTTTATTTAAATTAACTAGATTAGATTTAGTACATCATTGTACTTCATAGGCCTACTATGATGCAAATAGAGCTATTTTTGTGAAATCTATCCATTTCATCCCCTATAGACTGGTCCATTTTTAACATGAAGTGCATGGCTAAGTAATTTCTATTCATTTCCTATACTTGTGTATATTCATGTGTAGCCTTGGTGTGGTCGATGTATAACATCTAACGGACATTGATATGTGTCGATATATCGAATTATGTACATCGGTTGAGGGCAGTGCACATGCATATGTCATATGTAGTGAGTGTATCATATACCTTGTGCATGGTGTGTAGTGAGATCACTCGTGTTGGAAAATAAGCTTCGTAATGTGATAAATCATGTTTCGATTGAAAACTGTAAACATAAGAATTACATTAACAACGTCGGACAGATCCAACATGAGCCAAAACTCTTACTTTCAATCAGTATTTCACTAAGAGAGTATTTCATAGAATGAAGGATTATAGATCAATGAACATGCGTGTTGGTGGGACTTGTGATCCGAGAAAAGCTAAGCTCGAGTTCATTGAAGCACTGCCATAACTCCATTGAATTCGCTTAAAGTTTCCCTAACCATCACCAAATCTCATCGTATTCCATTCCCTATCTCATATCCGAACCCTTGTTGATCCATCCTTCATCACCTTCCGTTCACTTCTGCATGGCCAAAGAATTGACAATGGACAAGAGCGAGCGATGGTGATGTGGAGGAGGAATCGATCGACGATGGTGGTAGTTTGGACAAAGTAATAGTGATGACACAGTGAGGTTAATGGAATGGAGGTACATGGCAGTTAGTCAGCCGAGAAGCACGAGAATGGCAGCTTTACCTCAGGTTGATAATTCTAGGAGTTTGTAAAGTTTTGGAAACTCAAGGTTGAAGCTCAAAAAATAAGTGAATTCCTAAAAGATGGAAAACTTGTTTGCAAAGAGAGAATGATGGAAGTGTATATTTTTACTGAGTATTACTTTTATATCAATGGAAAACATGGATCAGTGCCAATCCATCAATCACACACACACACACACACACACACACATATATATATATATAATGGCGAAAAAGAAAATAATTTTACCTAACAAGGAATCATTATCAACTCTTAAATGATTGTTATTAATGAGTGGAATGAACAAAGTTTCCGTATTGTAAAATTACAATATTTGTATATGCCGAAAAGGCATGATTCGATGACTATATGGTAGGAGTAATCGTATTATAAATTATAATATCATATAAAAGAGATGAATTACCTTTCATAAATGCCAAGAGATTATACCTTGAAACAATGGTAGATGCTTCTTGATTCCATTCGCAAATTAGAAGGTGTTAGCTTCCAAACTGGTAACCACCAATCAATCGAAATTGAAGTGCTTTTGGTATGATTTAACTTGATAAGTATTTGGTGCTTGGATGGGGTGGTTTGGCCTCTACCATGGCTATAACAAGAGTGGTTCTCCAGTCCAAATAAAATAATGTACTAGTGGAGTAAATAAAGGAAGCATTGAAGGGGTATAAAATGGATCGGATCCACTTTTCTCTCTTTACCAATGCTTGCCTTTTTGAAACTCAAACTACTTAGCCATGTACTATACATGGCTGACCTCACTCTTGCACACTCGTGGCCGAAATTTGAAGCTACCATATGGGCCTTGAACCCATTTTAAACCGAAACAATATTTATTGCATTTAAATCTAATTTAAACGCATATCGATATCATATGTCGATCAATCTATTTATAACTATATATATACTATTTAAAATTGTTTAACATATCAATTAAAATTTTATAATTAATATTTCATAAATATTAATTAATTGATTTAATTTATAACAACCATAAATTAATTAAATCTACTGATCAAATGAGCATTCAACATTTCGATTATGTGATTCTTATGCATAAATTTGATCAGCGATTAATATCAAACAATTTAATTATTAAGTTCACACGTCACTTAGCTAGTGGTATGACATTATGGCCAAATTTATCACTCCCTTGGTTTTGGTAAAATCCAATTTTACTTTGTTAAGCGTTGCCTAGTAGTGACTATTATTTATACCAACTATCTTTGTCAAAACTATATCACTTTGGACTTATGGAATTTGGTAATGGTCTAAATTCCACTATCATCCATATTCAACTTTGTAGTCCAAACACGAAGTCATTAGTTCAATAATAACAGTTATTATTTACCAAAATAATCTGGCTAGAGACTTTGAATTTGAGTTGACGTCATTTGACCACAATACTAACCTCGTATAACCGAGAGACGAATCCTCTCTTGAATAGTATTTCACTTCCAATGCTTCCATTCGACCCAACTTATGCCATGATTTTACTGTAATCAAAGTGGAGTTTCTACACTAAATTAATAGTATTCTCAAGTCAAGAGAACTATGTAATTTTATCACACTGATATTTTCTGTTTGACCTTGATTATATTAATTAATAGAAATCTATCTAATGAGCCATTACATATTTATCCAATAACTATTCCATATGTAACCCCTTGGTGCTCTTAGTAGTCATGAGTAATACACTACCTAATATTTAGAGAGCATTACATACTCTAGTCTCAATGGATGCATCGATATCTAGTCTCGATACGTTTTGACTAGGAATAGTTAAAACAGTTTGTTTATTTTATTGTGATAAATCACTCATGGTTACAATGCATTATAATTACTATCACAAAATATACATGCCATTTATGGATTTTCAGTTAAATATACTATTATTTAAATTATTTAATTAATACAACATACTATATCAGGTATATAATAGAAAGAAAACACCTTTTATTTCACACAAGTTTAGTTAATGAGTTAGATATTTGTAACAAATTACATAATTGTCCCCGAGGCATACTCCTAATTCTATCAATCTCTCACTTACACCTAGGGTCAATTATGGAATCTCTATCCCATCCTTTTAATCAGTTTGATGAGAATTGATCGAGTTGGACCCTTCGTGAATGGGTCTGCTATGTTGGTTTAATTATCCATTATGTCAATCAACTCTCTCCGACATTGATTAACTCTTTTATCTTATAGAACTATTCGAAACATGTTTCTTGACTTCTAGTGAGCTCTTATTATTACATTGTTATCATACAACAATGATGTGTAATATTCATAATACTTGGAATCACCCTAGCTCAATTATAAATTTATGCATTTATATTTATATACATCACTTTTATTGTAGTGCTATTCAAGGCGATGTACTTAGACGTTCGTTGAATCGGCCACAACCTTTCGTTTGGAACTTTTATAACTTAAAGCTTCTTATTTAAGGTTTGAATATGAATTTAATTTTGATACATTATATTCAATAGCACTTTGAAGTTTGAGTCTGAATACTCTTTCATTATGAGTTCGTTGTTTTATAAACAATTATCTAGCATTTCATAAATACTAGAGAACACTCTAAACCACCTTTGAATTTGACATTTGCTTCATGCATCAAATACATAAGCATGATATGATATTATAGATGATACAATGTATATGATAATTTCTATTGTTAATACATAAGGAATCAATTTTACATGTTCCATGTTAAACATTTTAATGAGGTGTCTTTGCATATTATTTTAGGATTCCCAACATCCTCTATACTTATTATAAAAGATATAATTAACAAATCTAATATTGAGTATTAAACAACTAGACTATTATTGATTTTAATATAAGTACATCGTTAACAATTTGTAACATGTTGTTTACTTATAGCCTAGAAATATCGACGTAACTTTTACTAGTGTTTTCTTATATATAACGGCTTCCTCTGCATTTCGATTGAAAATCAAAGTATTTGATATTTCTATCAAAATATTTATTCAATTCTAGTGCATATAGAATTATACTTTCATATCATTTCTTAGATCTTATCCAGAAAACCCACAAAATCAATATCACTCCCACCAACTTTAAGGCACTTTGGTTGTTATGTATAAATGGTCTATTCCAAATCATTATTTAGAATTTTAATTACAACACATATGTACCAAAACATGAAGTCATACCAAGCAATAATTTTGTGAGAAAATCCAAACTAAGTTGAGCATGTTGACTAACGAATCTATTATGCTAATTTCGATATTTGAAATTTATGATGTCATTCTTTATAACGTTGCTCATTTTATTCCAATTGCATTAGTCTTGCTCTTGAAGACGCTTTCACGATCGATGGATCATATCCCTTTGGGTACAACTACCAAAATCATATTTTGATAATGTATTTGGAATTCATTTCGAATTTGCACACCATACTATATCGTAGAATCAATACTTTTAATGATTTAATTAACAGCTAAGGATTATCCATTCTTGACAATGACAAGAAACTCATAGTTTCGCTCCAATGTGTGAGAATACTTAATATACACTCTAATGTGATGTGTTCATTTTTGTTTGGTTAACTTCGTTTCATCCCTCATAGCCGGGATCGTATCTAAATCCATTTCATCACCAACAATTTATAAAAGAAATTCCTTCACTATGAAGTTGATATTTCTTGAAATAACAATTTTTCCTTAGTTCGATGGAAAGGGTATTCACAAATATTTTATGAATTACCTTAATTATAAAACTAATTCAGTTTTAGTTTACAATATCTATGTTCAAAACATAAATTGATTATTAAATGATAGTCGTCCCCAAACCTCTTTTGGGGCGATTACAAGATCCCTCATGAACAATTATTATGTGCAGTCTTTTGACTTGCATAACTTGCCAAATTTTGGCTAAAGATATGTTGGGGTTTCTTATAAACTCTTATCTTATATGATTTTGTAAATCATTCTTTAGGTGAAATTAATTTTAACCTTGTGGGTTACTCTTAGGTATAGAAGCTTAAAGAAAGAAGTTAACTCAACTTTACTCGTAACTAATCGTACTTTGTTCAACAAAGTCTGGTTACTCCTTATCGATACATCATTATGTATCATAAAGAGGAGTGATTTTAAGATTGAATCTCTATTCATTTTATGTTCGTTTGGAACTCTTTTCAATATACTCGCGCATGCGTTAAATCAAATATATTTTATTTTATATTGCAGTTATTTTATTTACTTTCGTTTTATATTCTATGAACTTATCATCAACATATTACATGTTCATGTCTATGATAGCTCAT
The DNA here is from genome assembly GCA_030765085.1 of Allium cepa. Lineage (NCBI taxonomy): Eukaryota > Viridiplantae > Streptophyta > Magnoliopsida > Asparagales > Amaryllidaceae > Allium > Allium cepa. Next base: position 27,107,267 of record CM060932.1, read on the forward strand.
CGATGAATATATCGAAGTGTGAGGAAACATTTGGGTATTATCAAACTTATGATTGTATACATCTATATGTGTCAATCCGAATAGTTCATTAACTCCTATGTCAACCCCGCTGAATAAGTGCTTTACCCTTAATTATTTGAGTTATGACACGAATACCATATGATTCATAATTATATATTCAAAGAATTATTTCCCAAACCATGGCTTAGTCTACAATTCCAAAACAATTGTAAATAAATTTAGATACTTCTATATTTTTCCAACGCATCACAAACACCACTATTATAGTTTTATTTTATAACGAATGTTACTATGTCCATTTTTTAGTCAACACTGAAAAGCAATTATTATTTCATAAATGATGTTTGGTACATTTTATGAAAACAATTTTCATAATTTAATGCATCTAATGAGTACTATATGGCATGCTCCCATTATTTCCACCATTACTATAACAGCATATGAAATACAAAACTCCATTCTACCACTTAATATAGGCTATTTATTTCATTTGCCATAACTATTTTACCATCAATAATTTTTAGATCAAATATCTTAATTCAAAGAAATAAATCTCATAGAAAACAATTTTCTATATGAAAATACATTTTGTAATAAAATCATATTTCTCATTCAATTTTGACTATCAATTATTATTTTACAATTATCATTTTCGATGTTTCTTTATGAGGTAGAAGTGACAATCCACTCTCTTCACCTCGACTGTATCTTAGGTTATATCCACTCTTATCCAATCGATTTTCTTTCTAAATGGTCGAGCCATTCAAAGAAAATCCTTACTATAATATCTAAATGAACTCTTTACAAAAGTATATGTGGTCATCCTTAACTTTTAAGGACGTCAAATAAATTGCATTTTATGTAAACTGATCAAACTGACATCTTAGTGATTGAATTGTTAGATCTATCTTGTAACCTTTTATCAAGTGTTGCGTTTAACATAACAAGATCATTATTGTAATCAATCATATTGAATAAACAATTCTACACTACAATGTATTTTCTTATTTCAATGAACTAATTCAATTGAGGTTTTGAACATTATGAATCATGACCATTCACTGTATAACATTTATATGTGATCATATAAGGCTTAAATATCCATATTCTTCTACTTCTTTTAGAGTTTGAAACTCATTAAAGACAATGCAAAGTCTAGGGCAAATAAACTCTTAAGCGACCAAGTTACGAACGATATTTAGTGGTTATATAATTAAGCACTTGCATGGAATAACATGCAAATTTTATTGCTAAGTATATTTAATATTTCTTTGTCAATATTTAGTTTAATTAATTTGTATATTTTAATTGATTATCATTTTATCGATTATATTAATTGCATAAATTTATCAACGTAGATTATTATAACTTTATATAGCTGATGTTCTTTCAATATTAGAAAGATTGAATGTAACCATTTCGTTTTTCTATTAAGGCTCTTACCAATCTTTTATGTTTCTCCAAACCCTAAAATGAAACATAGAAGTCTTTTGACTTAACTGGTGAGTGTTAGGACTTTGTGTATCTTGGGATTCTCATCCTAAGGAAAGCTCAACAAATCATAGTCCTGTATACGATGGATAACTTCGTATCAATTGCATCACATACAACTTCTAATTTTGCGATCCTTGTCGTAATCTCATCTTTACCTTGAGGAAAGATCAACAAATAAAGAGAGATTACTCATTCATACCCGTAATTTTGCGATGGCCTAAGTATACTATACATACTCTGAGAAAAGCTCAACAAATATATATAAGTATCTTACCTCGTCTAGCACATATATTAATAGGACTACATATAACATTCCTAGCTTAAGGAAAGCTCAACAACTAAGAAGTATGCAAGTAATCTATTAATATATAAATGGTAGAGGAAACAAGAACAAAACAGGTCTTTATATAGTTTGCGTGAAAGAAAGAAAAGACAAAATGGAATCCCATAACATGATGAGTAATATATAGTATACAACAGGTCTTTACAAAAAGAAAACAATTTTATTATACATATTATCATCAGAGAAAAACTAACCTATCATCAGCCTGGACAGTTATAACATCCGGTCCTTACAAATATTGATAAATGCAACAAGAACAAAACAGGGGAAGATAAATTACGGGAATACATCTTGGAGGATCCGGCTCATCTTCTACAGTTCTCAAGTGTCTAGCTAAATTTGGAAAATATGCTCGGACTGACTCGAGCATAATAAAAAAATAACGGCCTGATCAGTCTGGTAAAATTAGCACGAGAAACGGAATCAAACGGATTACTTAATGTAACAAAAACCTTTCAAAAATATAGGTATCTTGTTAAATCACGCTGCACATAAACACGGATAGGTTTTTACTTTATGATAACCAAACCATTTTTATTACAAAATCAATTGATATTATAATAATGCCTGGGGTTTAAATAGATAACGAATCATAGCCGAAATTGTTACATTAATTAAATTCCAGCACGATAGATATACAACTAAATCCATAGGAACACTTATTAGAGATTGGATTTCCATCAATAACAAGGCTACTAGGGTACCACCTGCCATAGTACACCTATAGAAAAAAGTATCAAGGGCCTCACATGGACCCTCTATAGAGAAGAGTCAACTGCCCCTTTAACATGACATATCGGATTGTATCATTCTCCGGGCACCTAGGCTACTAAACAATATGCATCAACCATGGCCCTACTTTTTCTATGCACACTCATACCAAATCCATGAATATCGATTCTAAATCGAGGAACGACTGTTCCTAATGGTAGTGATTCACATAGTCTGAAGTATATCCCATGTTTTAGTCATTACCAAGTTGTGAGGCTTATAATTTCACAATTACCTTTCTTCCTCTTAGTAAATTCCACTTGGAATGCTAACACTGCCTTCTAGACGCAATGCAATGCTAATCGTCCATACAAGTTGTTCACGATAAGAATAAACCCAAGACACTACTTCTACCACATTTATTTTGAAATCACCCTAAGAATTAGTAGCAGGTAGCCTTTGCACTTCAAAGAACTCGACCTTCGATCCCATTATCTCGAATCAGTTTTGAATCTCTTCCATATCATATATTGTGCATATGATTTTGGAGTAGTTACTTGTTTTGAATCATCCCATATAAGTACAACCCCCACTTATCGGTCGCTCCAAAACCAAATCAATATTTCCAACAAACTCAACTCCACTTCTTTTGGAAATAATCAAATAATACATAAAAGCAGAGATCGCCTTCTAACCCTTTAAGATGACAAATTTTCTTATCATTTGTCCTTCGAGAACAAAATGAGATTTATACGCATAATACAACATCATCGAAGATGACCGTTCCATATAACCCCCATGTTTCTGCTAGATATTTCAAGAGCTATATTTTGGACCAAGATTTGATAGTCTGTTATTTGATTATCAAATAAACAAAAATCAACATTAATTAAATTCCATATGGTATCCACTAAGCCACTATTAATTAATCTTTTACTAAGTAATCTCTTTTCAATTATTTGATTCAAACTATCTTCACAAAATTCAAAAAACCCCATATACTCCTTTCAATTGAAAAACATTCATATACCTATCTCGTTGGTATAAGTATATTCGCAATCCATTATACTTTCAATACTTAGAAAATATATCCATATACGTATCTCAACGGTATAAGTATATTAACAAAGCTTAAGAAACATTTCTCCCTTCCCCAAATTTATATTTAAATGGTTCCAAACAAATATCTTTTAAAATATTACTTACTATAAACCAAACCATTATCCTTCGATGTTAACTATGAAAATCATGGTTTCCATACCACCGTAAGTAAGAAGGATTAATTGTCAAAACAATCTCATTCCTTTATAAATTTCCCTCTCTATAAGCCCATTTCATATTTACAAATACTTTTAAAAATCTCAAAATTAATTTATGAAATTTCTTTTAAAAATATCTAAAATGATTTATAAAATCCTTTTATATTTATAAAACTCTTTTCTATTTATAAAGGCGGTTTCTATTTAAAAACTCTTTTTAAAATTTCCCTTTATAAACTCCTTTATAAAAATTCTTTTAAAATCCTTTTATCAAAATATCACTTAAATCCTTTCCTTTATTTATTATTTACCATTTACAAATTTCTCTTATAATTTTCACGTACAGAACTCCTTTACAAAGATATCTGTGCAGATCCCATGAACAAAATATCATTCCTAAATCTCCTTTAAATAAGTCCTTTTATCTAATAGAATCCCCGTTATGGAACAATTTATCATTTATAAACTCCCTTTGTTAAATAAATCGATTATCTTTAAATATCATAATGAAAAAATGAATTAGCATTAAATAGCATTAATAAATTAATTATCTAAAAGTACCCTTAATAAAGTCATTAATTAACTCAGCCCATCATTAATTAAATGAAACAACTTAATTAAAAAACCTTAGTAATATAATTAAATCTCTTTTAACAACATAGTTAATATAATTAAATATTTTAAACAATATTAATAATATAAATAATTAACATTAAATATCTTTAACAAAATAATTTAAAAAAAAATTTAAACATCATCTAATAGTATAATTATGTTACTTACTTTTAAAACATATTAACAAGATAATTTATTTACAAATTTTAAAACATCACTTACGAACACTTAACGTCAAATTAATATAAATTTGAAGTTAAATTTAAATCCGTAACCTTTTAAATTCGAAAAGTGACCATAATGTTACTTTACCATGCTACCATTTCTTTCAATTTGACTTTTCAAGTCACATAACTGGTATTGACATAAGCAACATATATGTAAACAAAATCGATTAGCAATTACCAGCTAATCCATCATTTATCCGATATTAATTAATTCACATATTGATTAACTGGAATATGAATATATGTCCAAAAAATAAAATAGCAGAACAGAGATTTTTTTCTGCAAAATAGATGTCATCAGTAATCTATTAAATTCAATTACAGTATAACTGTATTTCATTCTGCTAAATAGATTTCCAAAATAACCTATTCCATTTAATTTAACATAACAGCTTTTTATTTGGCCAAATAAATATTACCTCATGATGTATAATTTATTTAACCACATCATTATTTAAAATAATGCAATTATATTCAAACCCTATTGTTTTATCACAAAATTTTGTTGCATTAAAACTATTGACTATTTATACTATAGTGCCGTACTCGTCAATACGAGGCTAGTACAAAAATCTGCAAGTAATCGAATTCCATATGAGTGAGTTATGGCATTTTAAAACCAACACATTACATACATAAATATTTAACAAACAAATATTATTATAATCTCACCCAAATACTCATGGCCTAAGGCCCATCCCCCCACTCTCGCTACCTCATCTTCCATCCCCAAATCAAAAGGCTTCCCTCCAAATCCCAAATCAATTTTCCCAATTTGATTTTTCCATACACGATATGTGTAACGACTCATATTTTTGATAATTAAAATATTCAATTTAATAAGACTTTAGAATTTAATATTGTGAGAAATAGAAATTAATGATTTATTAAGTTGAATTTTAATAGATTATAAAATTTTGACCTTAAGATAAAATCCTAAAAACAACCGATTTTAATGAAATGGGAGGCGGTAGCGCACATTTGAATATAATTTAGTAGTATTGATTTAATGTAATTAACAACCGTTTTAATTTAATTTCAATCAATTCTAGAGTTAAAGGTAAATAAGGAATAAAATAAGTGAAGTGTTAATGCTAAATATATTATTTAATTGAAATTGGTTTTAATGTAGAATATGAAATCAATTATTTTGTACGTAAATTTATTAACCTTTGTTTGTAAACAATAAATTTATAAATGTGTTCAAATTACTAAAATGTAAATATATTTTTATTTCTCATCTTATTATTTAATCCGTTTGAAATTAATTTGGAAATCAGTGAAAGTAAAGCATTGTAATATTTAAGCTAATATAAGAAAAGACGTTAACTGTAGAATATTGCGTGAAATAAAATGGAAACTTATATTTGATTAACACATAAGGTATTTGTTGATTTAATAATAAGATTTTTTTTTTGAAAACCTCAACCCCAGAGGCAAGAGCTCCTTGCTTAGAGAGTCCACCAACTCTAAGAAGGTTTAAGCTAGCCCTAGCACAGAGGTTTGATGTTCCCAACCATGTTATAGGATTAACGGGAATCCACCTCTGCGCCTTGAAGGGAACAGAGCAGACGGATATCAAACACGCGACCTCACTAACAGGAGGCATTAAATATATAATGAACGGATTTTATTCCAGTTGTAATTAAACGTTGAAATTAATTTAATATTTAAAATCTTGGATTTAACATGCAAAATTTTATTTCAAAGGATTATTAAATTCTGTTTAATCAAGAATGATGATAGAAACTTTTAATTTAGAATTTAAAAGTGATCAAACTAGTTTAATAATAATTCTTTTCAATTAACGTGTAAAAATGAATATAATTCGATTTTAAAAACTAACTTCTACATACAATATAATTAGGGTTTGAAATTAGTACCATTGAATTTAAAAATATTGAAAACGTATATTTCGACATATAAGATGACCTATTTTCATTTCGAGGACAAAACGAGCTTTTGGGGTCTTTGTTATCGCTTTGGTCCAATCAATCTGTTCCATCCATTCCTATCTATCATTGCTTATATATAGGCTGTTATAAACCCTAGAAGCTTTCTATTCTATTTTCAGTACGTACATTTCAGTTCTAATTTTTTTCTTCTCAGTGGTCATTATCCTAAAACCCTAATTCCATTTTCAAACTAAATCAAAAAATTCAAACTGTTCAAACTCTATCAAATTATATATCATCGCAAAGCTCTTGATGAATAAGAATCATCGTTTGTAACTCGTTTTTGCATTTAAATCTCAGTTTGGCCAGAAATTGATGGTTTTTCACAACTGTTCGTTGTAGGGTTTTGCAAATCGATAGTGGATCTTTACCCAATCAACGATCGGAGGGCACCGCATCATTGGGGATGTCAAGTGGAGTTCATCCATCAGGTTGGATTATGGTAAGAGTGTTTGAATTCATCGAATCTTGGCCATAATGGCGTGCATTTGGGGTCTCGGTAGGAGGTGGATGTGGTGCCGGAAGTAGCCGCGGTCTGGGCGTGGGCAGAGGGATGACGGTGGTCTGGGCGGTGATGTCAGAGCTAGGTCCAGTGGTCGTACGGTGGTGGCATTCGTGGGGCACGGTGTCGGCTTATGGGTTTGAGCGTGGGGTGTTGAACGAAGGGTTTGATGATGATGGTATATTTACATTTGTGCCCTTGTTAAATTTAAAATTTTAAAATTCACTTCTAACTTGCTTAACTTTTTCATACGAGCTCTGATTGATGCACGGCTTCTCTCATTAGACTCATATCGAAATTCCGGATAACATGAAACTTGTTTGATTGAATTTGGAGACTGTTGGAATTTTGGGCTTTTATTGAATTTTTAACAGGATTTAAAATCAAAGACGAGTGATTAAACCCACTCACACAATGCTAAATCTTCTTATGTTAGTTGCATTAAATTTATAAAGTGATAAGAATTTTCTTGATTACTGTTTGGTAGTTTAAATTGACATTTAAATTAATTTGAATTTTATATTGAAATTAATTTCCAGTTAAAAACCGTCAATTGATAACTGTAACTGTTGTGATATGTTGTTTGATTTGGATGTTGGTTGATGTTGATTGACTATTGATTAATGATTGGATGGATGGTATTTTATTTATTTTGATATATTCCTATTATTACCTCGTGTATTATTCGACATTATCAATTGTCATTTGTAATATTTGAATTGAATCAAGAAATAGGTTGAAATGATACATACTTATGTCCTTTAATTATGGGTTGAAATGATATATATCCATCCATGTAATTAAAAATTGAAATAACTGATCACTTGGCCATAGGGAAAAAAAATACATACGGACAACGTATTTGGTTAAATTAAATGGTTTTACAATCCTGAGTTTGGATTTGTTTAAATTATATTATTTTAAAGAAATAAAATTCGGATCTATATGAATAGAATTACTTTCTAATTTGAGTTTGAAAGTTGAAATCGAAATTGTATGAATGAAATTGTTAAAGGTTAAATTTGGAATCTTAAAGTTGAAATTTAAATATGATTTGAATTTATTGATTTGAATTATTTTAAAGGTAAATTTTAATTTAAACTTGAATTTATTTTAATTAGAGTGGTTTAAATTGGAATTACAAAGATTTGAGTGTGAAATGAATTTAAACTAAATTGTTTAAAAATTGAGAATTGAATTGAAACTTTCAACCATTTGAATAGAACTGTTAAATTGAATTTGAAGTAAAGTTCAAAATTGTTTTGAATTAAGGCTGATTTTAATCGAAATTTGGATATGAAGTTTACTTGAAATTGGAAGTTGACATGAGTTCAAATTTGTTGTGGAAGAAAGAAACGGTTTAATATAAACTATTTAATATATAAACCATTAATAACCATAATACATATAAACTATTTTAATTATTCAAACTATTTTTCAATATATATAAACTATTTTAATTATTCAAACTATTTTTCTATATGAAAACTAGTTTAATTATTACAAACTATTTTTCAATATCAAAACCATTTTAATTATCCAAACTATTTTTTAATATTAAAACTATTTTCAATTATCCAAACTATTTTCAATATTCAAAATGTTTACGAGCGGAATTATTTAGATTGAAATCATTGATTTAAGTATGAATGCTTTGAAGGCATGACATAATTTGAATTCGAAATGAATTTTGAAGCGAGTCTGATATTTTGATATATGACTTGTTCTTGAAATTTAAATGAATCATCTGTTAGGTAAAATAGACGATTGGTTGTTAAAGAGATCGGTGCTGGATGAATGACATACTCTATGTCATTTTACCAGAACCACTTTAACAACAGGTGCGCGGCGCATGTCATCCAGAATGTAAAAGGTTGAATTAGCGACGTTTACTGGAATGAAGATAGAGAACGATGATGGATGATCCCGGCACTGGTGTCAATTTGAAATGACTGAAACAAGATGGCTTGTCAGGGCAAAGTGGGCTAGCTACCCCTAGCGGACACACTTCTTTGTATTACCATCCTGATTTTGAAACTTGATTGGTGTGCACCTTTAGATTTTGGGAGTGTTGGAAGTGATGGGCGGTCGTGGCTATGATGCGTTACTACCAGCCCTGTGACCCGAACTGGTAGTATCCTACCTTGGACGTTGCCTCACACGCCTTGTCATACTTTTATTCTTATACACGCCCACTATGATTTTGTTTCAGTATGGTACCTATAGGGGCTCATTGGCTATCGACGTTATTGGTTGTGTTATAGGATCTACATAGACTACCTACTTAAAAATGTGTTAATGGGGATTAATGTAAAGCCTTAATATTAAAAATATTTATTTTATTGATTAGACACTACATATATAGTGCATCTTACTACATACAGATAGTTTAACAGATCCTTAGGAGATGAAAAATCTCGTAACATCTCTTAAGTTATTGCACTTACATTGTACACTTGATAGAAGGTGGAAAATCTCGTAAACATCACTGAAGCTATCACACTCATATTTACTTATTATTTATTTAATTTACATAAGAACTTTTAGTTCCGACTCGAGTGTTTTGTCTTTTACGTACGGGTCAGCTGGAACATTTCAGTGTTTGAAGGTGATATTCCCTGAAGATGAAGATGGAGTTTGCTAGACCGTATTATTAGTATTATTACGCCGCATTATTTTGGTATGTTTGTTGATTGTATTCTGATTTTGTTGTTAAAATTATGGAATCAAATGTATATTATAGAAAGCTTCATGAACTGTTTATTTGATTATTATATTTTATCATTCTGCTGTGAGATTCTGTGCTTTGTTTTCCTTCTTTTCTCTTAGTTTCTTATTAAACCACATTGATAATCCTCCCTTTGAGTTAGACATGTGTGCTTTATTGTCGATTTAAACCATCGAAAAAGGTGGGTCGACACAACGTGCATGCGTTCACTTGCACCACACCAAGGCATCGTCAATCGTCAAACCACCACCCCTTACAAACTCCAGGTCGCACGCTCGACCCACTGCCACAACCGACACCTCTTTCCATCGCCTAAATAATTTTCGACTATCCCATTACCATTACCAACCATATATAGGAACCCACTTGAGATGAACGCAACCAACCTGTCATCACCATATACCATGCTAGCCATTACCGCCATCGTCATTAGCTCCGTCACGTCCAATCGCACCTCTTCCTCAAACTTTGTCCCACGCGACGCCGTCCTCCATCACTGCAGCTCCATTTTTGAACCCAATCAAAACAACCCTTAAAACTCTAGAATGAGCTCTCACCTCCTCCACAAGTCACCATGCCCCCTCCGCTTCCTACTGTAGCTCCGACATGACTCGAGGCTACCTCCTGCACCCACCGCTACCTCCCTAAATCACCACGATGCCAGAGTTTAGTTTATGACTGAAAAATGATCATTTACCTCCCCACGATGATCTACGCTACTAAAAATCCCACTTTGATGAAGCGAACTCATCTGTACGTTCCATTCACCATTCCATTCTCGACGAAAAAGTGCCATATCAGACCACATTTTAAATTTAAACATATTTAACTCCCTTATTATTATTTAATTTATTTATTCATTTTCAAATTAAATTTTCCTTTTAAACATTTTAAATGTTGTTTTTTAAAGGTATAAACAAAGGTACTGCAAATTTGTACAACTTGTCACTCGATAAAAAGTCAAAAATCCAAAAATCGAGTTTTCGATCACATTTTCTATTTTTTATCGAACTACCTATTTTTGTAAGAAAAATAAAAAATGAATTTTATATCATTAGTTATAAATTAAAAGAGGGTTATTTAATTATTAAAACCATACACCAAATATTTAAAATAAATTAAATAGTCTACAAATCAAAGTGATAAAATTCCATGTCTTTACGTTCTCCTCCCTAAATGAATTTCGATCCCGAAATTCCATCTCAAACTACTAAGGAAGGAAACAGGATAACACAAACTAAACCTTTTTACATTGTTAACGCTAAAAATGCACGCTAACACCCCGGTGTGAGTTGTGATATAGTGAAAGCACCACCCGTTGGTACGGGAACCAAAAGTAAGCATAAAATAGCAGAAAATAGTAAGGAGACAACAATTTTTATAGTGGTTCGGCTCTAAGTCAAGCCTACGTCCACTTAATCTCTTCTATTATCGACTTGATTACAAGTTTCACAACTATTCTTCAATTACAACATCATTAAAGCAAGTAGTCAGAACTTCTATGCAAAAAAGCTCTTTAAATTCATGTTGAACGAACTTGATCTTTTCTCGAGGTTACTTGAAGTGTCTTTGGCGTTTGAAGTGTTGTTGAAGTTGTGAAAATAGCAAAGCGTCGGCCTTCCAGAAAAAATCCCCCCTGAAGTATGGAGTAGGCGGGGTATTTATAAGGGAGTTTCTGAGTTAGGTCGTGTGAGGTCATAGGTAGTGAGCGACCCACGGAGTTGCGACCTAAGAGTGATCCCGAGGTAGCATAAGTCGTTAGCGACTTAACGGAGCCATCTTGGACTAGATATATGCTATGAGTGACTTAGCATGTGCAGCACAAGAGTTATCTTAGCTTGCTTAGGTTGTGAGCGACCTAATGGAATAGGCAGTGTGCATGCAGCTTAACTCTTAAGCTTGCTAAGTTATTAGGTCGCTTTTGCCTTAACTCGTTAAGTCATTGCTCGTTGAGTCGCTAGGTCGCTAAGTCGCTGAGTCGTGCCATGGTGAGCCGCTCTGTGCTTTAGGTCGTTAGGTCGCGCCCGACTATAGGTCATTAGTTGTGCCATGTTGAGCTGCTTTATGCTTTAGGTCGCTAGGTTGTTTATGCCTTTAGGTAGTTAAGTCGTTTATTCCCTTTGGTCGTTGAGTCGTGAATAAATGAGGTGTTAACATACATCTCGTAATTATTTATGAAACTTTTCAATAAAACCCAACTTAAATTCACAAACTTGCATAATATCCGATATCCCGTCTTTTGACCAGTATGCGAACAAATTCGATGAGTTGAAGTTCAAAATTATCAAGTCAAAATGTCCGAAGATGTGACTATAAAACCCAAAACCCAAAACCCAAGTACAATTAAGATCAAAAGGTAAGTATGTATCTACTTCAAGAATCTAAGAACCGAATCCACCCAAGTTATGGGTCAGTACCGACCCATGTTCCTTGGCCCGATGGGGCCCACCTTCTGTCTAAACCCTCTGCACAATGTCAAGATCCTATTCTAAGTGTTGTTCTGAAGATTCCATGCAATTCTCTATCGATCTCCATGAACTCATGAATCGATAACTTTGTTCTTCCGTAACTTCTTCATTTATACATAGAATCAAGAAAATACCAGTGTAAACAATTAACGAAGCTAACCATAGGACGAGCCGAAGAGAAGAGTTGAGAGCGGCCAACCTGGCAATATCATTGGTCGGTACTAACCCCTATCCTTGGAGTTATATCGACCCATCTATGTTAATGAGGTGGCAACCTATTTCCATGGAGAACTGGCCTATGGCAAGGAAAACGATATAGAGATCTATTATACGAAAAATTTAGGCCCCCTCTCTTTATAAGTAGAGGGATAGGGCTCATTCTTTAGGATCGTTTGGCTCTTACTCTGTTTTCTTTAATTTCTAGCAATCTCTATCAAAGTTATACCGATCCCCGATGGAGTTGCACCACCCATAAGAACTGCTGCCTGTAAACAATAATATAATAAAGGAAAACCTGAAGTGGACATAGGTACGAGTGCACCGAACCATTATAAATCTGTGTGTGCATTTTCTTACTCGTTTTTATTTATTTTCCTCACTTTTTTCACTACTTATTTTTCTTGTGATTTTTACCCTTTTTGGTTAAAACATTTTGGTTCTTTCATTGTGAAATCACTACAATTCATTGATTTGGGATTTGAAAAGAATTAGAATTACTAGACAATCAACTAGGAAGATTGTTGTTGGAGGAAATCAAATAGGGTTAGCCAAGAGGTGTCCTCAGGAGCTAACCCCCCATCAATATACATAACCAAGGATGAGATGGAAACCATGATGAACAGATTGTAGAATAGGATGATTTCCCACTAAAAAGAAATAATGGAGAATTTCTTCAGGAGGATGGGACAGATGGGAATAGCCGAGGTTGCTACATATCAGAATTAAAGACCAAAAGCCCAAGCATGGGTAACTGAAAGCAGGGTAGGACGACCCGGGGTAAACCCCAAGCCAAATATACGGGTCGGAACCTGCCCCTAAGCACGAGTTGGTATTGATCCCCGAGGACACGAGGGCAGGGGTCGTCCTGGCTTTTAAAGGAATGATGTATATTTTAGAGCTAAAATAGAGTGTTTGAACGTGGGTCAGAATGCAGAAGCACATTTGGAGGAGTATGTATCAGAATTCCCTCGTAGATTCGGGGGAGGGGGAGGCAGGCTGATAATGCTAACTTTACAGTTCCTTTTAATGACGATGATAGACTTATTGAGCTGGTGAGGCGAACTCTGAGGGGAGGATTGCCAAACCAGAGCTTAGAAGATGCGAGCAAGAGTCCATTCACTCCAAACAATCAATACACAAGGAACCTGCCTGATTTCAAGTTACATACATTGGAAACGTGCAAGGGAAGACGGATCCAACGGTTTATTTGATGAGGTACATCTGGCACATGGAGGTGTTGGGTGTGTCTAAAGAGATTACGGGATGGTATTTCCCATTATAGTTGATAGGTCTGGTGGTTTTATGATTTAGACAGTGGGAGAACGGTTCCATTAGCACATGGGTCGAGTTGGTGAATAGGTTCATGAAGTAGTTCCGGGTCCAAAATTTACGACCCAAAATTTAATAATCTTTACAAGTATGAAGCAGAGGGCTAGAGTGACCCTCGGGAGTTTTCTAACAAGGTCAATGCGGGAGTAGCTGTAGTTGATAAGTCAGACCCTTCGATGGTTCTGGTGGCCGTAGTTTCAGGGAAAGCCACGAAGCCAGATTTAAAGTTGCTTTGGAACAAGATCCTCATGAGGTATCATATAATTTTATCATGAGGCTGAGAGATACTTGCATCATGAGAATGCTGAGGCTAACTACGAAGAAATTGGCATTGTAGATGGCGAAGGACCACCCGAAGAAGGGTCAAAGAAAGCAAAGGACAGAGAATGACGAATGACAGCTTTGACGGATCAAAGCAACGTAGGAGGGAATCAATATTCTCTTCTTACATGAATTTAAATTAGACCTAAGAGCGGATCTACCTGGATACTAGGGGACAGATTGCCTATCAAAAGATGAAGAGAAGATAGCCCACGAAGCATGAAAGGGCATCTGGAATATACTGCCTATTCCATAAGCTGGATAGGCATAACATAAATGATTGCATGCACCTGCAAGATCCGATCAAAGAATAGGTCAGAGATAACCAATTACAACAATATGTAAGGAATCAAACTATGAAAATGGAACAGGAATAACCATCGACCGTAACAAATGGAAATGGTCCTATATCAAGGTCAAGGATAGTCATTTATTGATTAGGATGGTCGGGAATCACGTCTGGTTCTCGCACTATATTGCCTCTTTTCAATAAACCATGCAACAATAAAGTCTAGACACTTGATTGGGACGATCCCTAGGCATGCTCTGGGCTAGATGCTAAAGAGTAATGCCCGATGAGGCAGTTACCTTGATGTTAGATTTTAAGTTGTTTTTGATATTTGAATTTCATTATTGAAATCCATATTGAATGTGATGACTGATATTAACCACCTTAAAGACCCATTCGAAAAGATGGGACCGATGTGTAAGGTACAAGTTCCTTGCTGAAGCATGAGTGGATGGACTTGTATGACATTAATTGCTATAAAGTCTTGTCTGGAAGGATGGGACCAGAGTACAAGAAGCAAGGTCCCTCATTGGAGTATGAGCAGATGGCTTACTTGTCGCTGATTCCCCTCATCGGAGAGTCTAACATTCCCCACTTGGAGGCCCAAAACTAACGACTACAAATGCTGTAGTTATCCATAATTATTAATTCTTAATGACCAAATATAGTAATGTTAGGTATATTGATATAACAGAAACACATGAATATTAAAAAAAATTAAACTCTTAAAACAAATTGCTCATTACACTTCAAAAGATATTTCAAATTCATTACATATCCCAATTTTGTAAACCAAGTTAAGAGAAATATAAATAGTACAAAATATGCCAAGAGCGACATAGGAAGATGCTCCCTTGGATAATCAGAGTCTGAACATAGGCAATTAAACAACTTTGCCATTATAACCAAAATACAGTGGAATCAAATAGAAAGAACTCCTAATAGCTAGTTTGCCTTCTACACGTCTTCAGAAGCTTATTCGTCTAAAGGAGAACCTGAAAAAACTTAATTCTCAAACTACTCAAAATTAATTGAGCACCTGTGAGTTTAAGAGGAAAACATAAACTTCAAGTCGAATAAAAAGTCGGGTATGAATAATAGCCTACCATCTCGAACCATATAGATATCTAGTGAGACCATGGCGCTTAGCGGAACATGTTTTCGCCTCACTAATATCTTAAATCAATTTATATAACCATATATTGCACGCATCGACAATGGTTAAAACATAACATAATAAAAGATAATATGATGATATATAAACATGCAATATGCTCTAGATTTTCCTTCCCCATTTATCTGATAATCTATCTCAAGTATAGTTTTTAGGGTTACTGTTAACCTATTAATTTTCATGGGATGAATAATAACCTAGTAATTATTTATGGAATTCCTATCCACTTTCCTAATTTTCATGAGGTTACTATGAACCTATTGGTTCCTACCAATACCATCATCCAATCATAATTTTCATGCGATCTCTATGAACCTATTATTATTTACCAGTAACTTTCTCCAAACATAATTTTCATGGGCTTACAATGAACCTATTGGGTCCTCCAATAACTTCTCTCATGTCATAGTTTTCATGGTATCACTATGAACCTGTTGATCTCTTTTAATAACTTGTCCAGACATAGGTTTCATGGAATCACTACGAATCTATTGGCCCCTGCCAAGAACAATCTCTATACATAGTTTTTGTGGGCTTACTATGAACCTGTCTAAACCAATAATTCTATAATTCATCTTTGGGCATCCTACATTCTGGTTTGTCTGGACTCCTCGATGAAAAATCACACAGGAGATAACTCAATGTATATTTACTACTGGGTCACCCCAGCTGGTTATTCTGCCCTTAACACCCCAAAATGTAGTTATGGGTTGATTACAAGGTGAATATGTTTGCAAAAGAAGAACACATGATAACTGATCGTACATAATAATATAAATGTCCATGATTTAATTTCCTTGTAATAATTTTTCAAATGAAATATGGTTAATTCCTTTAACATATTATCTTTAACTAGGAAAGCTTCTTCAAAAACATCAAAGTTAAATGCTATTTCAAAACTCTTTCATATTTCCATGGGTTTACATATAAAAATGAGATGAGGTTTCTTATTTGAAAATTTAGGCTTTCGAAACCTTAGGCCTTCTCCATTGAAACCATTAAAAACAAACCTTTCGGAAATATTCAAACCTTCATTTCAAAATACTTAAGATATACCTTTCGAAACACTTAAAACATTCCTTTCGAAAGCATCAAAACCTTCCTTTTGAAACACTTAAAGGTATACCTTTCAAAACACTCAAAACATTCCCTTCAAAAGCATTGAAACCTTCCTTTCAAAATACTTAAAGATATACTTATCGAAACACTCAAAATGTTCCTTTCAAAAGCATTGAAACCTTCCTTTCGAAACACTTAAAGATATACCTTTCAAAACACTTAAAACATTCCTTTCGAAAGCATTGAAACCTTCCTTTCGAAACCATTAAAGATTTATCTTTCGAAATGCTTAAAGCTTATCATTCGAAGGCACCTAGTTCAAGTAAAATTAATGGAAGTATAGCTCAAATCCATTTAAAAGTATCTCTTTCGAAATCATTGGGTTTAACATTAAATATAACTTCTAGGTCAATGAAAAAAAAAGTGAAAGTAACCATTTCGAAAGCATTGATCTTCAAATAAAAGAATTGGGGAAAAGGATGGCTTTGAAACCACCCTTTCGAAAGCAGTGATAAAAGTGGCTATAAAAACCCTTTCGAAAGCATTGGGAAGGCGACTTCAAATTTTACAAGGGCGAAAGCTTCCCTTTCGAAAGCATTAGTTTAAATTTATAAAGGAAGTGGCCTTTAACTAATTCGAAAGGCATGAATGCGGTAGTTAGATTTTGAATTGGTTCAAAACCGACTACCCATTCGAAAGCTCCTTTTAAAACTAAATATGCGACAACTCATTTGAAAGCTTCTATTAAAACAAAGGCAAGTGGCAATCCATTCGAAAGCAATTTAAAAGTAATTTCAACTCCTTCAAAAGCACCTTTTAAAACAAAGGTAAGTAACGTATTCAAAAGCTTATATAATGACTCTACCCCTTCGAAAGATTGCCTTCAACACAGTCCCTTCTGCCTTTCTCCAATCCACTATGTTTCAATGGCTTGATACCATGTGCATTGGTTTTTAATCAGTTCTTAACCAGAAGTATGGGGATGAAAGGTATAAATTGGAAGTGGCAAAGTGGTAAATTATTTCAAAACTAATTTTATGCCTTACAAGTAATTTCTTTTCATCTAACTTGCCAATTTATCAAAATAGTATTTGTTGCCATTTCTTTATCTAAAATATTTTTTCATAAAAGGCTGGCGAATTTAAAAATTTATAATTGAAATTATTTAAGAAAATAAGCCATTCCCTTCCATAAAACATTCAAACATTTAATTCCTTAAACTTAAATAATTTAATAACCCTATTAATAAAAATCCCCAAAAATCGTCATAACTCACTTTTAATATGTTTTTTAACATATATAAATTTCAGACCCAAAGTCCTTTATATAATTTTCATAATTAATTTTAACCCAAATTATCTATTTCTTCCATTCAAAATTCATAATAATTTATCCAAAGCTTGGAATACTATGAAAATTTAAATCCATCTCTGATTATGTTTATATAACATATTCAACCCTCACAACATTCGAAACTCATTTTACATGATTTTAACCTTAAAATCGAATTATATCTTTATACATAACTTCTTGTTTAAATCAATAATGGCATATAATCAAAGCATGTCATCATTCATCCATCCAAACGGTTTTAAGTCTTAAACCCAAAACTGAAATGTTCAATAAAACATATATGAGATGGTTTAGGTTATTATTCATCTTGTTTGAATAAGGAACTTGAGATTTGTTCTTGCTTAATTCTTCCTTGCTTGAATCCTTAGCTTCTAATTGGTTTTGATCCCCTTTTCTCTTAAGGTTATGGTCGGCCTTGATCTCCGTTTGTTTATGTTTTTTTGTGAATATATGAGGGGAAAAACGAGGTAAGGGTTTAGGGTTTACGGTGTCATGATATATGGCTATTTCCCACATTACCCTTGCCTATACTTAACTTAATTTTCATCTTATAAACCATTATTATGAATTTACCTATGAGCCATTCTACATATCCATTCAATTAAGGCACGACCCTAATTAGTTTTCAAATCTCAATTTCCTTATCGCTCTAGTCTCTACATTACTCCATTTAATTTATCTAATTAAATCTCCTGATTAATTTTATTAAAAATTAGGGGCATTACAAGCTTAGATCCTTAAAGAATTTCATCCTCGAAATTCGGCAAGGACTAAATTCTAATCATACCAATCAGTTGTAACATCTCATAACTATCATACTAGCCTACCCGACTTGAAAACAGCCTATATAAAGCAAATATAGAACATACCCACATAGCATATCAAGATATGCATCTCTAATCATGTCTTCTATTTCCCAAGTTAGTCCTTCTCGTTACCACTCCACTGAACTTTTAGCAACTTGAATGTCTTATTTCTTAACTTCTCATCTCTCGTTACAACCTGAATTGGTTGTCTTACAATGGTCGGATCTAGTTCTACTATTAAGTCTTCCATTGCAATCATAGAAATAGTAGTCTTTGGATCATCCACATACTTAAGAAGATGATACACATGAAAAACATTATGAACATCTACCAAACTGCTTGGCAATTCTACTCTATATGCGAGCTTTCCGATCCTCTCTATAACCGTAAACGGTCCAACATATCTCAATGCCACTTTCCCTGACTTTCCAAATCATACCACACCCTTCATCGTTGATACTTCAATGAAAACCCTATCTCTAATTTAGAATTCTAGTTCTTTACGCCTCTTATCTGGATAACTCTTTCATTTAGACTGAGATTCCTTTATCCTACCTCGAATCAACTCAATCTTCTATGTTGCCTCTCTTATCAGATCTAAACCTAAGACTAATCTGTCTCTAGTTTCTAACCAACTTGCCGGTGACTTTCACGGCTTCCCATACAAAGCTTCAAAAGGCATCATTCCTATACTAGTCTGATAACTATCATTATAGTAAAAATCGACTAGATATAGATGATCTTCCTAAGATCCACCAAAATAGCGGACAAGCTCTCAACAAATCGTTGAATACCTTATTAACTCTCTCTATTTGCCCATCTATCTGAGGGTGATACGTAGTGCTCATCTTAAACTTGGTACCTAACACATCATGTAGACTTCTAGAATTCGCTAGTAAGAAAAATATCACTATCACTCACTATACTACAAGGAATTCCATGCAGTCTAACTATATTCTACATAAATAATTTGGCTAAAACAGGTGCCATCCTGGTTGACTTAACTGGAATGAAATGGGCACCCTTGGTCAACCTATCCACTATGACCCATATAATTTCATTTCCCCGATTCAACCTTGGCAACTCGTTTATAAAATCTCCCCTTTCCAAACTGGTATCTCCAAAGGTTGAAGCAACCCAATCGGCTTCTGATGTTCAGACTTCACTTGTTGACGGTTCACACACTGCTTTACCCATAAGGCAACATCCTTCTTCATACCTTCCTAGTTCATGTCCTGATACATCTTGGTTCCCTCAGGATGAATCATAAATTTGGATTAATGACATTCGCTAAGAACTTCTCTCCTTAAGTCCTTAACATTCGGAATACACAAACATCCATTCTTTCTCAACCATCCCCTTTGGTCAAGATTAATGTTTTTATTTCATTAATCTTTGATCCAACCTCAAGCCTTCTAATCTTTTCGGGTAACAATGAGTCTTCTTTATGCTTAGAAGTAATCTTTTCAACCAGAATTGGTTGAACTTCCAAATAGGATAAGTTGGCAGTGTTGTAACTAGAAATAACATTCGATCTTAACCGCACATTGCAAAGTAGTCAAAGCCTCTAGATCCTTGCACTCTGTTAACATTGCTAACACCACATTCTGATGTTTCCTGCTAAGAGCATCCGCTACTTTATTTCCTTTTACAGGTTTATACTCTATACCAAAATCATAAGCTGCTAAAACTTTAGCCACCTCTGTTGTCTCATATTCTACTCCTTTGAGAAAATAAATACCTTAAGAACTTATGATCTGTGTATAACCCAATTCTCTCCCCTATGAGATAATGTCTACATACTTTCAATGCGAAGATCACCGTAGCCATCTCTAGATCATGAGTAGGATATCCTACTTCATGTGGTCTAAACTATTATGAAGCGCAGACAGTAACTTTAACTTTCTGCATTAACACAGGTCCTAACCCGGTTCCACATGCATATGTATACACCACAACCCTTGATTCCCACCTGGAACTACTAGCACAGGCACGTTGGTAAAAAAGGGTTTAACTTAAGAAATGATTCCTCACATTTTTCAGACTAAATGAATTTCACGTCCTTCCTGGTTAGCTTATTCAAAGGTGCCGCAATGCGTGAGAAATCCTTAATGAATCTTCGGTAATAGCCAGCAGTATAAAAGGACTTATGATCTCGGTCACTGTCTCTGGTCTCTCCCAGTTGTTAACAGCTTCGATCTTTTCTGGATCAACTGAAAAACCCTTCTCTGAGACCACATGATCAAGAAACTTAACCTATTTCTTCTAGAAATGAACTTCGAAAACTTCATTTTCAGTTGATGCTACTTCAACATCTCAAGCACTACCCTAAGATGAACTTCATGAACTCTTTCATCCTTAGCGTATATTACAATGTCATCTATGAATACTAATACGAACCTATCCAAGTGCTCTTGAAAAATCTAGTTCATCAAATCCATGTAGAAAGCTGGTGCATTCGTTAACCCAAATGGCCATACTAACCGTTCATACGAACCATACCTAATTCGAAACACCATCAATGGAATACTATCATATGCCATCCTTAGCTGATGGAAACCCATTGGCAAATCCAATTGGGAAAATACTCTGGCTCCACTCAACTGATCAAATGAATCATCAATTCTCCAAAAAGGATATCTATTCTTGATCATCTTCTCGTTCAACTTACGTTAGTCGATGTGCATCTATAATGACCCATCCGGTTTTTTCATGAACACCGCGGCTGCTCCCTAGCGAACTGCTTGGTCTAATGAAATTTTTCCCTTTTAAATCCACTAGTTGCACAATTAATTCCTTCATCTCGGTCAGTGTCATCTTGCTAGGTGATCTACTTACAGGTTCTGCACCTGAAATATGATCTATCTGAAACTCAACGGCTCATTTTTGTGGTAAACCTATGACTGACCCAGAATCGTCTGCAAACTCTTTGCCTATCAAAACCCGATTCAACCCTTTTTCTACTTCCATAGCCTCAACAAAGCAAAGCACTCTGATCTGAATTCTCCATTGAGTATATAATTTAGTTATGACTATTAGGTGCCCTTATTGATATTTCTCTATCTTGAAAAATATCCTATCATCGTATTTTTCTGACCAATCCATACCCAAAATGATCCCGAAACCTAAAAAAATAAAAAACATGCACGTCGCATGCAAACTTATGACCTAACAACTCAAGTTCTAACTGGTCAGATCTTATCCCTAGAGTTGCATATCCTCCTCCGCAACCATTAAGGAAGCAATATGGTATGAGGATTCTAAACATAACTTATTTACCAAACACCGAGATATAAATGAATGCGATGACCAGTATCAAATAGTACCCTGGCTGGTATAGAATGAATCAAAAGCGTACCTTCCATCACAATCTTTCATTCTCAACAGCAGTTGGTCCTACAACAAAGACCTTTCCCTTGACTGCTTTGACCGGTTTCAGACACTGATTTGCCAAATCTGGTCACAGTTGAAGCACTTCACTCCCTTCTTATGTACAACCTTCTAACTTTTCCAGTTCGACATTCATGAGCATAATTTCCCTTTTTATCATACTTAAAACAAACTAATTTAGCCTTTGCCTTCTTAGCAGCTCCTCTGTAACGACCCACCTTTTCGGAAGGTTCAAATCGATAATAAACCACACATGTCAGACACAAACAATTTAAAAGGGAGGATTGTTAATGGGGTAAATAAAGAATAAAAAAAGAAAAAAAGGAAAGAAAAAAAGAATCTCGCAGCGGAATGACAAAATATAATAATCAAATAAATAGTTCATAAAGCTGTTTTACAAATAACATTTGATTACACTTTTTACAAATTCAAATCAAAGTTATATATACATCATAAATAAACAAACAATGCAGTGGAACACGGAATGTAGTGGAATAATAAATAACAATAATATACTGAATCTTCATCTTCGTCCACCAGAAAATAGTCTTCAACACTGAAAAACTCAGGCTGACCCGAGCATAATGAAAAACAATACACTCGAGTCAGAACAAAAAAATTCCTATGTGAGTCAAATCAATCTCAAGTAAAAATATGAGCGCAATGGCTTCAGAGATGTTACAGAATTTTTCATCTCCTATCAAGTGTAAAACGTGAGTGCAATAACTTACGAGATTTCAAAGAATTCGAAAAACCAATTTTAACCACTTTATTTAAAATAAATCCGAAGTTTAAATCAAAATTTTAAACTTTTTAAATAATTGAGTTTCAATAAATAATCCAAACTCAAAAAATTGTATGGGTATATATCATTTCAACCCATAACTTAAATGTCTTAATTATCCAATTCTAAACTGATTCAGAGGACCATTTAAATGATGTCAATAATACACAAGGTGATAGCAGAGACATATTATAATAAATAAACACCCATACATTCAACATATCAATGAATATGCATCCATTTCAAACAATGTCCAAATCAACCAATATATTTCGACATATAATAGTTATGAATATCAGGGTTTAACCATCAATTAAATTCCAAATAAATTAAATGTAAATTCAGATTCAATATCAATTCAAATGTCAACTTAGATCAACAAAAAACATTAAAAAATTATATATCACATCATATATTTTATTTAACTTGCAATGGAATTTTTAGTATTGCATGAGCGGGTTTAATCACTCACCTTTGATTTATAGCCAATTGAAAATCCAATAAAAGCCCAAAATTTCAACGATCTCTAAATTGAACCAAACTAGTTTCATGTTGTCCGAAATTTTTATACGAACCCAAAATGAAGAAATCATGCATTAATCAGAGTTCATATGCGGAAGATATTCAAGTCATAAGAATGTTGTGGAAATTAAATAGAAAACCATGTACACATATTTTAATAATAAAATAAAACAAGTTAATTACTCACATTAAGAATTTTGAAGCCTGCTCATGTTTCTGAATTCTGGAGAATCAACACAAAAAATGACATGATGGCTCACACATGGAGGAAGGAGGCTTTAGGAAATGGATTTGTAAACAAATGGAAAAGATTAGCTTCATGAAAATAAGATGCTCACATTTGTTTTTTTAGAAGAGAAAGAAGCTTTAGGAAAAAGAAATAATGGAAGCAGGTTTTGAAAATGGAAAGTTAGATGAAGAGATTTATAAAATAGAAAACAAATAAGGGTAAAGCAGGTTTGGAAATTGGAATATGAAATTGGAATTTGATAAGACATGTTTACATGGCAAGCAAATCTTTTGGTATAAAATTTCAAAACATGTGCTACCTCAATTAATTTCATCAACACACATGAAACATTTCAAGGCAAGTCTCGCATGTAAATAAAAAACTTACTGGAAAACCAAAAGAGGCATGTATTTAATAAAAGAAAGTAATAAAAAAAATGAAAGCGACGATTTAAATTGAGAATGTAGACCGTACAAAGAAATCACAAATCTGATATACTAAAAAAACAGCTCATTTTAACATATTTTATTAACCCTAATACACTCAAATTTACACACATATATGTATTTTTATTTACTATACAGTAAATAAAATTAAACACTTCAATTAACATAATGAGGACCGCCACCTCACACACTAAAAGATGAACTGAGACTCCAAAGTCAAATTTGAAATGGAATAAATTTCCTATGTAAATATGCTAACTATTCCAAATCAAAAATTTAACCAAACCTTCAAGTTGTTTTCTTACCATTTTATTATTGTTATTTCTTTATAAACTAAAAGTTTGAATATTTGAATAAATCAAATATTCCAACTAGAAACATACAAAAAAAATTCAATTCTTTGTTCTAATGAAATCAAATTTACATTCACAAATGAAATATTCACTTTATTCGATAAAAATATTCTTTTCAAGAAACCAATCCTTTTCTTTTATATTTTATTGAGACATATTTCTCTTTGTTGCATATTAATTTACAATTAGCACCCCCTTTAAAACCAACTTATATTCAAAGATTATCCCATTAAAAAGTCGCAGAAATAATACTTCATACAACCACGTCATTTCTTTTTTAATTGATTTCCTATTATTATATTTGTAACAAATTTAAATGCTCACAATTTGAATGTGATATTTCTCATTTAAATTTTCATTATAGTTTTAACACAAAATGTAAGTTTCACATATCATTAATTAATTACCATTTACTTCTATTTCTTATTAATGGCAAGATATAATTACTATTAATTACTATAACTAAATCTCAAAACATACCCTAATACAAGGAAGATAATTAATCCAACTGTTTCCTTTGAAATCCAGTTTTCCATGTTAAACCCAATATCTATATACTAAATTAATTCCAACATTTAGTTACAACTGTAATAAAACCCGTTCATTATATATTTAAATTCCAAACAAATCCTTTTATTTTGATTTACATTCTTATTATCAAATCAACTATTCCCTTATGAAGTTGATTAACCTACGTTTTCATTTTATTATACTCATCACTCAACAGTTAATGCTTCTTCTTCTATCAGTTGTAATATTTCAATTGCATTAATTCTCCATTAATTACCAAATAAATTTCTAATGGATTTAATAATAAGATAATGAATAAAATAATGGTTATACGTTAATAATCCATATCTATTAACTTATTGTTTACAAGCAAAGGTTAATTAATTTACGTACAAAATAATTGATTTTATACTCCATATTAAAACCAATTGCAATTAGTAACATATGATTACGTCAATTTGTACATCATTTATTATATTCCTTATTAACCTTTATTATTTAAATTGATTGAAATCACGTTATCGTAGTATAGTAGTCAATTACATTCAATCAATATTAGCAAATTATATGTGAATATTTGTTACCATCTTTTATCTCATTAAAATTAGTTATTTTAAGATTTGTCTTAAGGTCAAAATTTCTAATCTAATAAGATTCAATTTAATAAATCATAAATTTTAATTTCTGACAATATTAAAGTCCAAAACCTTATTAAATTTAATATTTTTAGTTATCAAAAATACGTGTTGTTACAGTCTCCCCTACTCAAAACTTTTCATCCTCGAGAAGGAATCAAGGAATTTAAAATATTTTATTCAAAATAACCAATTTATAAACAAATTAATTTACATATTTTGGTTTAATATAAATTTGAAAATAACTCAACTTCCACGAAAATTTTTGGCAGCATCTCCTTTGCGCTGACCGAAAAAAAAAATATAAATAATAAACGTAGATATATCATAACTCAAAAATAAATATCCCAAACCATTGGATATAAAATATCACTGTAAGACCGTAATCCGAAAACATACCTATTTGTTGGGAAAAACACTTTATTTATGAAACCAAAATCAGCAACTGTTGCTTCCATAAACCTGTATTTCACTTATATAATCCAAAATAGTGAGAATTATGTATTAGAGAGATATTTAAGTTGTTTCGATTTGAAACAAAAGAAATCAATATAAAACATAATCAAACAAACAATACAACCATTTATGCAACCAAAGAATCCATCATATATTCATAACAACAAAAACCAGTGATTTGTTTAGTTCAGAAACTTTTAATCATACAAAGTGATAAATAAACTCTCAAGTGTACCCTATGCTCAATAGCCTTGGATAATTACTTAATAGATTAGTCATACAAACTCAACAACTAGAAGTATTCTTTCCCAAACTTCCCGTTAGGCAAACAACAAGAATTTAAAATTTATTTAAGTTTATTCGATTGGTTTTTTTTTCTTCAAAATTTACCTTTCATTCATTTATTTATATAAAGATCAATCATTTACATAATTTGGTTTCCATTAAAGATTTAACTCATTAATGAATCATTTCAAAAAAAATATTACTTAAGCTTCTACAGCCTTATTTAAGTTTATAAATTAGTTCGGTTATTGGATAAAAATTTAAGTTTTTGGTATTTGCTCTTGAAGAGGAGAAATATTTCAATATATCTAAAAATTCAATTAAAACATTTAACCTCGTTCACTTAGTAAAAATATAAGATATATTTAAAACATCCTTATAACATTATGCAAAGATTATTCAAAAGTCTAAAACAATGTTAGAAATTTATATCAAAACATTATAATAAGCTTTAAAATAAAGTTCCTTAAATCCGATAATTTATTAGACTCCTTATTTTTAAAATAAATATAAACTCAAGATTAGTAAACTAAAACTAATAGTATACTCAAATCTTACATTAAAATTCAAAATCAAAGTATAAAATTTCATATTTTCATAATTAATTTTACACGCTTGTTTTAAAATGAATATTCAAATCATGGTAAAACAATTATTATGGTTTAATACAAAAATTCAAATAGTAAATAAACCAATAAATTTACTATTAGTACTTCGAAATTAAGTAAATATTTCAAATTATACTTCCAAAATAGAGATTCAAATTTATTTGCCAAGTATATTACTATAAATAAACTTCGCAAATCAATTTTTTTCCCATTTATATAATACATTTAAATTATACATTCAAAGAAACTTATATAAATTTTATTTGAAATATTCATTTGAAAACTTCATTTGCAAATCAATCATCTTTAATACTTTAATACTTTACAAAAATTCATTTGTAAAATTTCTTACTTCTTTTATAAATACCATTTAAATATTTTAAATAACATCTTATAAATATATATGTAAACTATTTGAAAATAATTATTTACATCATTACTTATATTTACAAAGAAGCTTTTGAAAACCTTAAATCCATTATTTATAAATTTATTAGTTTTATCTCAAGATACATTTTAAACATTATTAATAAATCAATAATCATTTACTTTAAATATGTTTTATTGAATTAGTATTTTCTCACGATATTTACAACACTAATAAACCATGTTGTACATAAATAGACAATATTTTAAACATTTTAAAGTATTTAGAAAATAAAAAAATGACAAAGTATCCTTTATATAATACTTTATCAAAATACTTTTGTAACTTAATCTCTTAACAGGTTTATCCTCGTTCTTGCAGACTCTGGTCGTACATTGATCAGGCGTAAGACTAGAAATCTTAAAGTACTTAGTCGACCTATTTCAACACCCAGTGAAAAATACTTAAAAACAGGTATGAGAAGTACCGCTCAAAGTCTAATGTCAAACGATGATGTTACGATAGCAGTGGCCCGCTGCTGATCCATTATTTATGCAATGGACACAAAACTTTCCAGAAGATCCTTTCGCCTTTCGGATTCCAAAAAAATATCGTAGCCATTTCGTAAACAAGTGACCATCGACCCCTGTTGCAGCGGTAACTACTGATTCAATGATTTACGCAATGGATGCACTTCCTTCCTAGAAGATCCACAAACAACAGATCCTAGGATCGAAAGCGCCTCCATTGGGTAAGCTAAATTTACACTGCAAAAAAAATCGAGGTACTCATGAGTTTAAGTCTAAACAACCATATCAGTTCGAATCCATTTCTGAATTCACCCAAGTATATTGTGGTTTATCAGTCGAATATGTTCTTGGATTCCCCAAGTCCATCTGGGTCGAAGCATACCATACTATACTTCTTCGCGGAGGGTACTTCCCTGCACCTCTTACTTCAAAATATAACATACCATATATAGTACCCTTTCAATATCATATCTTCAAATATCGCACTTATATAAATTCCATTGTATATTAAATTTCATTTTCGGATAAAGTACTTTTCAAAATAAATAATCTCGAATATATAAAATCATTCTTATATAAATTCCATTATATATAAAATTTATCTCTTCAGTGTAGGATCGATTTCACCCTAGAGGGGGGGGGTGAATAGGGTGATAGTGTAAATTATAAAAACTTAATTGCAGAAGCTAATTAATATTAACACGGATCACAGAATAGCAGCACAGATATAGCAGAATATAAATAACAGAACAGAACAACACAGAATTTACCCAGCTTCGGCAAAACCCTGCCTACGTGCTGCCCCCAAGGTTTCTACTAGAAATTAGATAGTCCCTCGCTTACACACGTAAACTCGCTATACCCGCTATTGACTAATCTAACTCTACGCTCAAAACCCTGCCACAACTCAACTACCGAGTTGCGAATTCTCAAACTACACACCGTAGTTTGTACCCTAGTCACACGACTAGAAAATTAAACGGTTTAAAAAGGAAAATACAATTAAAAACAATAAAATAAAATAAAACCCTATTAAAAATAAACTATAGCCTTATAATAAAACAAGGCCGACCCCTATTCTTCAACCCGTTCCTTTTTCTTTTTCTTTTCTCCGTTCGTTGTTATAAGATAGCGGCGGCTTTGTCCTTCAATCCAGATTAGGGCTTTCGTTTGTGCGATCCAATTTAGGGTTTTTCGTGATTTCAAAGAGTCCGACTTTTGATCGATCGAATATATGATCGTTGCTTGCTTTCGTCGATCGTTTTCTTCTCTGTTTTGCTCACGACTTCGATGAAATTGATCGAGTTCGACTATAACTTCGGTAAGTACTTTGTTCCTTTTGCTTTTACTGGTTGTTGGCTTGCTTGAACTCGATGATGAAAATTGCCGATGATGATATCAATTTATATAGGGTTTGTAACCCTGGATTTGCGTCGTATATTTTGTACTTGAATTTGTCAACTGATATTTGATCAGCCGTTCGATTTCACTTTGATGCTGAGATGATTTCTGACCTTTTCATATGCGTATATTTTTGTTGCTTGCTTCCCATGGCTTTGATTCGTTTCGTGATGACCACGGTTTTGAATTTGACTTGTTCGTTTGATTGCGACTTGTTCAAAATTGACTTTGGCACGAACTTGATATTGATAGCTTCGGTTTAATTGTTATCTGACTTCGGTCTTCTGGTTCGATGCTTGGTGCATTGTATATTTGTTTTGGACTTGCTTCATTTGCTGGTCTTCAATGCCTTTGCCCACTGATTTTGAAGTTGTAACCTAGATCATTGGTTCAATTTTGGTTGATTGTCACATATGCATCTTGCTTTGACATGTTGTACATATATTTACACAGAT
Organism: Allium cepa; assembly: GCA_030765085.1. Classification (NCBI taxonomy): domain Eukaryota; kingdom Viridiplantae; phylum Streptophyta; class Magnoliopsida; order Asparagales; family Amaryllidaceae; genus Allium; species Allium cepa. The sequence continues at coordinate 27,137,111 of CM060932.1, forward strand.
GCTTCACTGCATCTGTTGTAGTTGCTTTATACTTCACTGTGCACTTTACTTGGGCATTTTGTATGTTTCATTTTGATCCACTTTGTCATTGCATATCTATATATGCTTGACCTCTGTTGCATGCTTGCTGTATTCATTTGAGTTGATTGTTGCATTGTCACTGGTTCATTTGATAGCACTAGCTGTTGGTTACTTGATTGAGTTGTGTGGGAACTGGATTGATTTCTTTTGGCTTCACTTGTGTATACTGTGTCATAGTGATGCATTCTTAAGTCTTGGATATTGAACAGTATCATGTATTTGTAGTTTGCATCCATTGTTGTTTCCAGTTGCACTTGGTCATTTCACTGTGTTGCACTCTCTGATGGTTCATTGGTGCACTGCTTGTTCATTCTGTACTTCTGGTCTTTGCATGGTGGTCTTGTGGCAGTTAATAGTTGCTGTGCACTTTGTGCTTGCATTTTGATGGTTCACTGTAGTATGTTGGTCTGTCTTGTATTTGATATTTGAACTTCAGTAGTTTGTTGGTCACTTGATTCACCTGTATTTGTGCATTGCCTTACTGTTGCTGTGCACTTCTGTTTGCTGTCATGTTCTTGTGCTCGAGCTTGTATACTGTTATGTTGTTTGCATAGCTGAACTTCACTGTTGCACTCGAGATTTTGCTTCTGGCCTGCATGTAGTTTGCATATCACCTTGTTGCATTGTTGAGTCACTTGAGTGTGTTGATGGAAGATGTTGCACTTGACTTTTGTTACTTGAGCTGCTTTCTTGACTGTACTTGTACAACTTCATTTTGGCTTGTTCATACTGTATTGTCTGGACTTGACGTTGCCTTGTGTTGAACCCAGTTTCAAAACTTGGGTTTGACCTTGTGCTCGTGTCGTGATTTTGAATATATTGCACGTGAGTTGAACTCGGTTTTTCATTTGGGTTTGACCTGTGCTTGCCTGTCCCTGTAAATCAATCAAGTGTATATATCGGCGTGCACGGCCTTGTGGCATATACAGTAATATACTGTGTATGTCACAAGTTGTTCGTGTATGATGAATTCAAATTTAAATGATGACGAACAACCCAAATAACTGAGGCAAATATCATTTTCAAAATTCACGTTTTATTTTATATCGCAAAAATATTTTATTTTTAATTTTACTGCGTTAGTTTATATTTTTGCAGATTGCTCAGATGCTGGATTCAAACTTGAATGCAGTTGAAGATAAATACGAGTGTGAGTGATATGTTGTGAGGTGCTGATGTAAAATAGTGATGTAATTGAAATTGTATCAAAGTTGTATAGTGAATAGTGAGAGCTTGAATTTGTATACTATTCAAAATTGTAATAAATATTTGTTTGAATAAAATATTCGTTTGAATTCAAATTCTGTGTTATTTATTTTATTCAGCAAATATTTATTTAATCTGTGAAAAAATAAAATAGTATATTATCAAATACATTTAAACAAATGAATATATGTTTATTATCATCAAACAAAAATCATATAAGCGCATATTCAACAATCTCCCCCTTTTGATGATAACAAACATATATTTAAGATTTTGAATATGTTAAATATATTTGATCATTGATATATCCTAATTGCTCCCCCTATTTAAATGCTTCCTCTCTACACGAAGCTCCCCCTACATATATGCATACAAATAGAAATATATAAATGAGCCTATATGCAAATGGAAAATTATTTGACCTTTGCTTGATTCTATTTGACAAAATCTTAACTTTTCTCTCCCCCTTTTGTTATCAGCAAAAGAATAATAGTGTTAGAGAAAATAGAGATAAAGTAATCGATATCAATCCAACATTAAAACTCAATTGAATATAAATATTAAATTTCAATAAAAAGTCAAACAAAAATCATAAATATTTTGTTAGGCGCATATTCCACTTTTAGAATGATGGAGATGATGTCATCATATAAAACCATACAGTTGTGTCTATTTGTGGTATTTTTATATCAGGAATTTGAATATCTACTAACCATGCATAACCGTTAGGACTTTTAAATGAGATTAGTAGTATTCCAAATTTATTTTAGAAAAATGAATTCAAGTATCTTCTAATCACGCATAACCGTGAGGACTTTTAAATGGGATTAGAATCAACTTGTTTATTTTTTAAAAAAATCAACTTTTGATATGTGTTCCATACATGCATAACCGTGGGGACTTTTAAATGAGCATGGAAGCACATAACAAATTCCAAGTAATTCACCCATGCATAACCGTGAGGACTTTTAAATGAGAGTGAATACTTTGGTATTTATTTATTGTTATTTTTTTTTAAAAAAAAATGAAAAACGAACGATTCCTGTTTAAAGTACCACATATCGACAAACTATATAGAATTTTGATGAGTGATGGTTGATAGAAATATGATAGGTATAGAGATGGTTATGGAATTTTTTACCAACAAAAAGTTTTATAACTCTTGTTTACATTTCTTAAAGAAATTTTCTAATTATACTTTCTCGAGTTATAATATATAATCAATATCAACACTCATCACTTTTTCAATCACTATTTTTCTTTTCGATGATTTGTAGGGAGAAACAAAATGTTAAATATTCAGCAAATTTCTAAAACACCTAGACTGAGTCGTAGTTTACAAAAACTATTTTCTGGTAGGGGTTTTGTAAAGATGTCTGCCAATTGAGAATCAGTTGAAATAAAATTTATGCGGATATTTTCTTTGGAAATATGATCTCTAATAAAATGATGTCTTACATCTATATGTTTTGTTCGCGAATGATGTACAGGATTATTTGTGAGATCAATTGCGCTTTTGCTATCACACATTAGTGGTACACGTTTAAAATTTAGACCATAGTCATGCAAAGTTTGTATCATCCATAAGATTTGAGCAGAGCAACCGCTCAAAGCAATATACTCTGCCTCTGTTGTGGATAATGCAATACAATTTTGTTTTCTACTCGACCATGCAACTAATGAATGTCCTAGCATAAAACATGCTCCACTAGTACTTTTTCTATCAACCAAGTTTCTAGCATAATCAGCATCTGAAAAACCTTTCAATTCAAAATTATCATTTGATGGATACCAAAGACCAAATCGTGGGGTGTGCAATAAATATCTTATAATTCTTTTAACAACTTTTAAATGAGATTCTTTTGGGTTAGATTGAAAACGTGCACATAAGCAGACAGAAAACATGATGTCAGGTCTAGAGGTGGTAAGATAAAGGAGTGATCCAATCATACCTCTGTACTGCTTTTGATCAACTGTCTTACCCTTTTCATCTTTGTCAAGTTTAAGTGTTGTACTCATGGGAGTTCTTGCTGGTTTAGCATCTTTCAATCCAAATTTGTTGACAAGTTCCCTAATATATTTTGTTTGAGAAATGAATGTGCCTTTATTGCTTTGTTGGATTTGAAATCCTAAAAAGAATTTTAACTCTCCAACCAAGCTCATTTCAAATTTTTCCTGCATGACTTTTTCAAATTTCTCATACAATAACTTGTTAGTAGCACCATAAATGATGTCATCAACATATATTTGAACAATCAAAATATCATTGTTTTCATGCAACAGAAATAGTGTGGTATCTACACATCCCTTTTTGAACCCATTTTCAAGGAGATAAGAAGTAAGACATTCATACCAAGCTCTGGGAGCTTGTTTTAATCCATATAATGCCTTCTTTAGTTTGTATACATGGTTTGGATATTCATGATTTTCAAAACCTTCTGGTTGTTCAACAGACACATCTTCTTTTAAAACTCCGTTAAGAAAAGCACTCTTAATGTCCATTTGTCTTAGTTTAAATCCTTTGTAACAAGCAAAAGCTAACAATATTCTAATTGATTCTAGTCTAGCTACAGGCGCAAAAGTTTCATCAAAGTCAACTCCTTCAATTTGATTGTATCCTTTAGCAACTAGTCTAGCTTTATTTCTAATTATATTTCCAGATTCATCATATTTATTTTTAAAAATCCATTTTGTTCCTATAACTGCATAATCCTTAGGTCTAGGTGCTAGACTCCAAACATTATTTCGTTCAAACTGATTTAGCTCTTCTTGCATGGCCATGAACCAGTTTTCATCATTAAGGGCTGAATCTATGTTATTTGGTTCTATTTCTGAAATAAATCCACTATATAAGCACAGATCACATAGATTTTTAAAAGATGAACGAGTTTGTATACCTGCTATAGGGTTTCCAATTACCAATTCTGGTGGATGGTCTGTTTTGTATTTCAGCTTTTCTAGATCCAGATTTCTTCGGACTTCTTGAGTTGTGGTAGTTTCTCTAGCATCAGCAGTTTCTTTTGGTTTTTCAAATTCATCTTTTTCTTTCTCCTCTTCAACGTTGCTTTTGGATGTATCCTGTTCGTCAATGCCTTCATCAAATTTCACATTGATTGACTCTACGATTTTTTTAGTCTTTTTGTTGTAGACTCTATAAGCTTTGCTTCTCGAAGAGTAACCCATGAAGATGCCATCATCAGCCTTTGCTTCAAATTTTCCTAACTGATCACCTGTATTAAGAATATAGCAAGGACATCCAAACACTTTGAAGTAAGCGATGTTTGGTTTTTTGTTGAACCATAGCTCATAGGGGGTTTTGTTAAGAATCGGTCTGATGATAACTCTATTCATTACATAACATGTTGTATTTACAGCTTCTGCCTAGAGATGCAGAGGTAGTTCATATTCATTTAACATAGACCTAGCCAATTCTTGTAAAGTTCGATTCTTTCTCTCAACTACCCCATTTTGTTGTGGAGTACGTGGTGCAGAGAACTCATGTTTGATTCCGTTTTCATCACAGAAAGTTTCAAATTCATAATTTTCAAATTCTCCACCATGATCACTTCTTAACGAAACAATAGAGACTTCTTTTTCATTTTGCACAAATTTTGCGAATCTTGTGAAGTATGAAAAAGTTTCTGATTTTTTAGCTAAGAAGTATACCCATGTATATCTTGAGTAATCATCAACTAACACAAAGCAATATTTCTTACCTCCTAAGCTAGCAATGTCATTAGGTCCAAATAGATCCATATGAATTAGTTCAAGAACTCTAGAAGTGCTTACATTGTTTTTGGCATGAAACGATGATTTTCTAAGTTTTCCCAAAGTACATGCTTTACAGATGTTTTCAGTTTCAAACTCATGTGATGGCAACCCTCTTACCAAACTTTTCCTTTTTAATTTGTTTAATAAGTTCATACTAGCATGCCCTAAACGTCTATGCCATAAATTCACTTCTATATCCTTAGCTACCAAACATTTAGAGAGGATGAGATCATCAAAAGATAGAGAATATATATTACCTTTCCTTTTTCCTGAAAATAAGATTTATTTTGATGATTTGTCAACAATTTTGCACATGTCAGAATCAAAGATAACATTCGTACCTTTATCACATAGCTGGCTGATTGATATCAAATTGTGGTGCAGATTTTCAACATATAGAACGTCATTCAAGGTAAATGTATTGTTACCTACTTTACCTTTACCGACAATTTTACACTTGTCATTGTTCCCCATTGTGACTCTGCCACCTTTGTACTTTTCTAGGCTAAGGAACTTCGATTTATCGCCTGTCATGTGTCTGGAACAGCCAGAATCCAAGTACCATTGCTGTTGTTCCTTAGCCTGCCAGCATACCTACACGAGAAGAAAGTTTAGTGACCTATTTGTTTTTATAGGTCCATGGTTGTTAGTGGCAGAAAATTTTGAAAAATAATTTTGTGTAGACCCAAAACTATTTATAATTGTTCCCTTTGGCACCCAAATTTGTTTAACTTTGAGAGATTTTATATTTGTGCCTTTTGAAACCCAAATCGATATAGTTTTCACATGTTTGGGTCTATACCAACAATTATTGTGACCGTGTCCAAATTTTCTACAAATTGTGCACATAGAATTAACTTGATTAATCTTGTTTTCAACAATTTTTGAATTATTATATCCAAGTCCTTGTCTAACCGTATTAACAGTTTGCTTTCCTAATAGCATATTCAACGATTTTTCACTTTTTGAAAATTTATCTAAAGTCGTTGACAATTGTTGGACTTGTGATTTGAGAGATTCATTTTCGTTTAACAACTGTGTGCACTTTTTAATAGAATTCTCTCTCCTAGTATTTTCATTCTCTTTTAAAATCAGAATTTCATTTTCAAGTGATTTTATATTGATTTCCGATTTTTTAATTTCTTCTTCGAATGTTGGACACTTATCACACTTAGGAATTCTACATTGATAGTTCTTAACTAATTGATCAAGTTGTTTATTGCATTCTATCAAAGTATCCTTTTGAGATTCAATTTTAGCATATTTTTCCCTAAGTCGTTCATAACAGCCATTTACTTCATGGAAATAAATTAGTAATTCAGAATGAGTGAGTTTTGATACCTCGCTTGGCTCGTCGTCATCACTGTCTGTAACTTCACCATGAAGGCACATGTTTGCTTTTTCACTCTCACTCTCGGTGTTATCACTTTCATCTTCGTCAGTTTCATCCCAAGTAGCCGCAAAGCTTTTCTTCTTTAGTTTCTTTCCTTGATTTGATCGTTTTTGAGGACATTGTGGCTTGATATGGCCGGGTTTGTTGCATTTGTAACATATGATTTTCTGATCTTCTGGGTTGTCTAGTGCTTTGCCTATTCTGCTTTTCAATTCATGATTTCGAGCTGGATTTCCGTATTTGCGATTCCACTTTTTGAATTTCTTTATTAGTAGCGCTAGCTCCGCTGCTCCATCATCATCGTCATCATTCTCATCATCACTTTCAGTTGTTCCTTTGAGAGCTATTGATTTCTTTCGAGTATCTCCACCTTCACGCTCTTCCTTGAATTTCATTTCTAGCTCATAAGTGGTGAGATTTCCGATGAGTTCTTCGACTTTGAGTTGTTTTAAATCTTTCGATTCTTGAATGGCAGTTACTTTTGCTTCAAAACTTCGTGGAAGGACTCTGAGGATTTTACGGACTATTTCCAATTCGGTGTATGTTTTTCCGAGAGCTTTTGATTTGTATACGATGTTGGAAAGTCGTCCGTACATCTCTTTGACATTTTCTTCTTTCGCCATTGTAAAGTTCTCGTATTCGCTGCTTAGCATGGCAAGGCGAGATTCTTTGACTTGAGATGTTCCTTCGTGAGTCACTTCTAATATGTGCCATATTTCCTGCGCAGTTAGACAATGTGAGACACGATTAAATTCAAATTGATCTAATGAACAGATAATAGAATTCATAGCTTTGGCATTAGTATTCTGTAATTTATTTTCTAGTTCTGTCCATTGTTCCTTTGGTTTCTCTATTTCCTGATCATCTACAGTTATAGTTGGTATTCTATAACCTGTCTCAACAATATCCCAAGCGTCAATGGTTTTCAAAAAAAATTTCATCCTATTTTTCCAAAAAGCATATTCACCATTGAACATTGGTGGTCTAACTATGGATTGACCTTCTGCAAAAGCATTATTAAAAGAAGCCATTTTAAAAATTCAAATTTTAAACAAAAACTGATTTTTTTTTTAAAAAAAAAATAGAATTTTTTTTTAAAAACAAATGTTGACTTCTATTCCTAGCTCTGATACCACTTGTAGGATCGATTTCACCCTAGAGGGGGGGTGAATAGGGTGATAGTGTAAATTATAAAAACTTAATTGCAGAAGCTAATTAATATTAACACGGATCACAGAATAGCAGCACAGATATAGCAGAATATAAATAACAGAACAGAACAACACAGAATTTACCCAGCTTCGGCAAAACCCTGCCTACGTGCTGCCCCCAAGGTTTCTACTAGAAATTAGATAGTCCCTCGCTTACACACGTAAACTCGCTATACCCGCTATTGACTAATCTAACTCTACGCTCAAAACCCTGCCACAACTCAACTACCGAGTTGCGAATTCTCAAACTACACACCGTAGTTTGTACCCTAGTCACACGACTAGAAAATTAAACGGTTTAAAAAGGAAAATACAATTAAAAACAATAAAATAAAATAAAACCCTATTAAAAATAAACTATAGCCTTATAATAAAACAAGGCCGACCCCTATTCTTCAACCCGTTCCTTTTTCTTTTTCTTTTCTCCGTTCGTTGTTATGAGATAGCGGCGGCTTTGTCCTTCAATCCAGATTAGGGCTTTCGTTTGTGCGATCCAATTTAGGGTTTTTCGTGATTTCAAAGAGTCCGACTTTTGATCGATCGAATATATGATCGTTGCTTGCTTTCGTCGATCGTTTTCTTCTCTGTTTTGCTCACGACTTCGATGAAATTGATCGAGTTCGACTATAACTTCGGTAAGTACTTTGTTCCTTTTGCTTTTACTGGTTGTTGGCTTGCTTGAACTCGATGATGAAAATTGCCGATGATGATATCAATTTATATAGGGTTTGTAACCCTGGATTTGCGTCGTATATTTTGTACTTGAATTTGTCAACTGATATTTGATCAGCCGTTCGATTTCACTTTGATGCTGAGATGATTTCTGACCTTTTCATATGCGTATATTTTTGTTGCTTGCTTCCCATGGCTTTGATTCGTTTCGTGATGACCACGGTTTTGAATTTGACTTGTTCGTTTGATTGCGACTTGTTCAAAATTGACTTTGGCACGAACTTGATATTGATAGCTTCGGTTTAATTGTTATCTGACTTCGGTCTTCTGGTTCGATGCTTGGTGCATTGTATATTTGTTTTGGACTTGCTTCATTTGCTGGTCTTCAATGCCTTTGCCCACTGATTTTGAAGTTGTAACCTAGATCATTGGTTCAATTTTGGTTGATTGTCACATATGCATCTTGCTTTGACATGCTGTACATATATTTACACAGATGCTTCACTACATCTGTCGTAGTTGCTTTATACTTCACTGTGCACTTTACTTGGGCATTTTGTATGTTTCATTTTGATCCACTTTGTCATTGCATATCTATATATGCTTGACCTCTGTTGCATGCTTGCTGTATTCATTTGAGTTGATTGTTGCATTGTCACTGGTTCATTTGATAGCACTAGCTGTTGGTTACTTGATTGAGTTGTGTGGGAACTGGATTGATTTCTTTTGGCTTCACTTGTGTATACTGTGTCATAGTGATGCATTCTTAAGTCTTGGATATTGAACAGTATCATGTATTTGTAGTTTGCATCCATTGTTGTTTCCAGTTGCACTTGGTCATTTCACTGTGTTGCACTCTCTGATGGTTCATTGGTGCACTGCTTGTTCATTCTGTACTTCTGGTCTTTGCATGGTGGTCTTGTGGCAATTAATAGTTGCTGTGCACTTTGTGCTTGCATTTTGATGGTTCACTGTAGTATGTTGGTCTGTCTTGTATTTGATATTTGAACTTCAGTAGTTTGTTGGTCACTTGATTCACCTGTATTTGTGCATTGCCTTACTGTTGCTGTGCACTTCTGTTTGCTGTCATGTTCTTGTGCTCGAGCTTGTATACTGTTATGTTGTTGGCATAGCTGAACTTCACTGTTGCACTCGAGATTTTGCTTCTGGCCTGCATGTAGTTTGCATATCACCTTGTTGCATTGTTGAGTCACTTGAGTGTGTTGATGGAAGATGTTGCACTTGACTTTTGTTACTTGAGCTGCTTTCTTGACTGTACTTGTACAACTTCATTTTGGCTTGTTCATACTGTATTGTCTGGACTTGACGTTGCCTTGTGTTGAACCCAGTTTCAAAACTTGGGTTTGACCTTGTGCTCGTGTCGTGATTTTGAATATATTGCACGTGAGTTGAACTCGGTTTTTCATTTGGGTTTGACCTGTGCTTGCCTGTCCCTGTAAATCAATCAAGTGTATATATCGGCGTGCACGGCCTTGTGGCATATACAGTAATATACTGTGTATGTCACAAGTTGTTCGTGTATGATGAATTCAAATTTAAATGATGACGAACAACCCAAATAACTGAGGCAAATATCATTTTCAAAATTCACGTTTTATTTTATATCGCAAAAATATTTTATTTTCAATTTTACTGCGTTAGTTTATATTTTTGCAGATTGCTCAGATGTTGGATTCAAACTTGAATGCAGTTGAAGATAAATACGAGTGTGAGTGATATGTAGTGAGGTGCTGATGTAAAATAGTGATGTAATTGAAATTGTATCAAAGTTGTATAGTGAATAGTGAGAGCTTGAATTTGTATACTATTCAAAATTGTAATAAATATTTGTTTGAATAAAATATTCGTTTGAATTCAAATTCTGTGTTATTTATTTTATTCAGCAAATATTTATTTAATCTGTGAAAAAATAAAATAGTATATTATCAAATACATTTAAACAAATGAATATATGTTTATTATCATCAAACAAAAATCATATAAGCGCATATTCAACATTCAGTTCGAATACCTTCCAAACACAACAGTTTTCAAAATCACCTTATACTTATATAAAGTCCGTCTTATACCATTATTAAATTTTTTCCAAAATCAATTTTATTGTATGAAAAGCAATATGGGATTGAACATCTTTGCTTTATAGAAGGTTTTGAATGTAGAATAGTTTTGCATATAAAATAGTTTTGTAAAATGGTTTGTAAATAAAATAGTTTGTAAAATAGTTTTGTAAATAAAATAGAATAAGATAGTGTGTATAAGGAAAATTAAAGAAAACAGTTTTGTAAAATGGTTTTAAATTAATAATAGTTTTGCATACAGGAAAAATTCCAATTTAAATTATAAAGATATTCAAACAAACAACTTTCAATTTCAGTGCCAAAGTACATCAATAATATTAGAACATAAGATGTACATATGTCATCATTTCACAAAATCACATTCGAACGCTGATTACACAAGTTCGCTTTCGAACTAGTAATCTTCATTAGACTTCCTAATGCATACTTTGATAAGGTTTCTTGACTAGGAACCATCATTCTCCTTGCATAGCCAAATACTATGATAGAGAATTCTAAAATCAAACAAAAATTCATATCAAATATTCGCCATTAAGAATCGAATGAAAAATCCTAACACGAAGTGGTGTAATTCGCATAAAACTTGTGTACTCAAATCTGGATCAAATTTATTTTGTGAATAAAATAATATACATACAACTTACGTAATTATTCCAGTTTGTTTCATCACAATTACGTTCGAATTAAATTCATTTTCAATCTCATTGATTAACACAAATATCACTTCATACTTTAATATTTGTTTCACATAATTTCTCCATTTAATATAAAATATTAATACATTCGTTCTCATAATATTGCTTATATTTCTCTTCAATTTAAATTACATTTATTTCACATGTAATATTTCACATTTAATACATTTATTTGCAAATCATTTCATAAGTAATCTTCTTAAGTTCATAACCAATTTATAAAAGATTAATTCCTTTTCATAAAACATTATTCGAGCTTAAAGTTATCACAACTTTATTTATAACCATTTATTTCATAACAATTTACAAGTCATGGCTTTATTTATAATCAATTCACTTTTAATTCATATTTTCTTATCCCATTTAGTTTCACCTTTACCTTTTAATTTATTTATGACACGTTTCATAAATGTTAATTAAGTTTATAAACATTTGTTTTCCAATTTAATCTCATTTACAACATTTCCTTAATCACAGTTTCAATTTAAACATCCAAAGGCCTAAATTTCACACTTGTATATTATTACATTACATGCGAAGAATGCATACAACAATTCTATTTATTTACTAGACATAGAATAACAAATTAAACCTTGTTTCACTTGCTTTCAAATTAAGGTTATCAAATTCAACAGCATAATTCAATACAATTTCTAAGTTTCAACTCATATATTAATTTAGAAGATTTCGATTATCCAGAAATATCCAGATATTCCATTTTTTTCAATAGTTGAAACTACCGATCAACAAACAACAAAATTCATAACAACCTTTCAATTTCATATCGAATATCCTAAGTATCAACCTCATTCTCTTTAATTCACCATTATTAACTAGTGTTTAATCCATAAATTCAATCAACGATAATAGCCAATGTGTATAATTTGACTAAATAAAACAAGTCAACAATAAATGATAGTAATTAGATATTACCATTTCATAAAAAAACACATTACAAATAACTATATTAGTTATAAGATTTTCCTTTGTATATAACGTATAATTTTAGGAAAATTATGTTGTTTCAAAACTTATACAAAACATTTTTATAACACTAACAAATATGTGCTCTCATATATATAGACACATACACACACAAACGGACAAACTCATTCTAGGATATTACTGCTCTATCTCTAATGAGTTAACCCTAATAGGCTAAGGTTTGTCTAAACCAAAGCTCTGATACCAACTGTAACGACCCACCTTTTTGGATGGTTCAAATCGACAATAAGCCACAAATGTCAGACTCAAACCAGTCAAAAGGGAGGATTGTTAATAGGGTAAATAAGAAAAAATGGAAAGAAAAAACAGAATTTCATAGCGGAACGACAAAATATAAAAATCAAGTAAACAGTTCATGAAGCTGTTTGACAAATAACCTTTGATTACACTTTTACAAATTCAAATCAGAGTTATACATACATCATAAATAAACAAATAATGCGGCGGAAAACAGAATGTAATGGAATAATAAATAACAATAACATATTGAATCTTCATCTTCATCTACCAGAAAATAGTCTTCAACACTAAAAAACTCAGGCTTACCCGAGCATAAGGGAAAACAATACAATCGAGTCAAGTGTACAACGTGAGTGCAATAACTTACGAGATTTCAAATAATTCGAAATACCAATTTTAACCACTTTATTTAAAATAAATCCGAAGTTTAAATTAAAAACTTAAACTTTTTAAATAATTCAGTTCCAATAAATAATCCAAATTTAAGAAATTGTATGAGTATATATCATTTCAACCCATAATTTAAATGTCTTAATTATCCAATTCTAAAATGATTCAGAGGACCATTTAATGATGTCAATAATATACAAGGTGATAAGGGGACATATTAAAATAAATAAACAACCATACATTCAACATATCAATGAATAAGCATCAATTTCAAACAACGTCCAAATCAACCAATATATTTCAACATATAATAATTATCAATATCGGGATTTAGCTATCAATTAAATTCCAATATAAAATTAAATGTCAATTCAGATTCAGTATTAATTCAAATGTCAACTTAAATCAACAAACAGAAATAAAAAATATATATATCACATCATATATTTTATTTAACCTGCAATGGAATTTTTAGGATTGCTGAGTGGATTTAGTCACTCACCTTTGATTTATAGCCAACTGAAAATCCAATAAAAGCCTAAAATTTCAAAGGTCTCTAAATTCAACCAAACTAGTTTCATGTTGTCTGAAACTTTGATACAAACCCAAAGGAAGAAACCGCGCATTAATCAGAGTTCATATGCGGAAGATATTCAAGTTATAAGAATATTATGAAATGAAATAGAAAACCATGTACGCACATTTTAATAATAAAATAAAACAAGTTAGTTGCTCACATTAAGAATTTTGAAGCCTGCTCATGTTTCTAAATTCTGGAGAATCAACGAAAAAAATGACATGATGGCTCACACATGGAGGAAGGAGGCTTTAAGCAATGGATTTGTAAACAAATGGAAAAGATTAGGTTTATGAAAATATATTGCTCACATTTGTTTTTCTAGAAGAGAAAGAAAGTTTAGGCAAAAGAAATAATGGAAGCACGTTTTGGAAATGGAAACTTAAATGAAGAGATTTATGAAATAGAAAACGAATAAGGGTAAAGCACGTTTGGAAATTGGAATATGAAAGGGAAGGATACAAGAAGATGTAAATATGGAAAATAAAAGGAGCCTAACATGCACGTTATTAACAAAAAATGAAAGACACGCGCTGGAATTTGATAAGACATGTTTACATGGCAAACAAATCTTTTGGTATAAAATTTCAAAACACGTGCTACCTCAATTAATTTCATCAACACACATGAAACATTTTAAGGCAAGGCTCGCTTGTAAATGAAAAAACTTACTGGAAAACCAAAAGAGGCATGTATTTAATAAAAGAAAGTAATAATAAAATAAAATAAATGAAAGTGACGATTTAATTTGAGAACGTAGACTGTATATAGAAGTCACAAATCTAATATACTAAAAAACAGTTCATTTTAACATATTTTATTAACCCTAATACGCTCAAATTTACACACATATATGTATTTTTATTTAGTACACAGTATATAAAATTAAACCCTGCAATTAACATAATGAGGACCGCCACCCCACACATTAAAAGATGAACTGAGACTCCAAAGTCAAATTTGAAACGGAATAAATTTCCTATGCAAATAGCTAATTATTCCAAATCAAAATTTTAACCAAGCCTTCGAGTTGTTTTCTTACCATTTTATTATTGTTATTTTTTATAAATTAAATTCTAATCAAGTTTGAATATTAAAATAAATCAAATATTCCAACTAGAAACATACAACAAAATTCAATTCTTTGTTTTAATGAAATTAAAATTACATTCACAAATGAAATATTCAATTTATTTGATAAAAATATTCTTTCAAGATACCAATCCTTTTCTTTTATATTATACTGAAACATATTTCTTTTTATTACAAATTAATTTACAATTAACACCTCGCCTTTGAAACCGACTTATATTTAAAGATTATCCCATTAAAGAGTCACAGAAATAATACTTCGTACAACCACATCGTTTCTTTATCAATTGATTTCCTATTATCATTATATTTGTAACAAATTTAAGTACTCACAATTTGGACGTAATATTTCTCATTGAAATTTTCATTATATTTTTAATACAAAACGTAAGTTGCACATATCATTAATTAATTACCATTTACTTCTATTTCTTATTAATCGCAAGATATAATTACTATTAATTACAATAATTAAATCTCAAAACATGCCCTAATACAGGAAAGATAATCAATCCAATTGTTTCCTTTGAAATCCGGTTTTCCATGTTAAACCCAATATCTATATACAAAATTAATTCCAACATTTAATTACAACTGAAATAAAACCCATTCATTATATATTTAAATTCCAAATAAATCCTTTTATTTTGATTTACATTCTTATTATCAAATCAACTATTCCCTTATGAAATAGACTAATATAAGTTTTCATTTTTTACACTCATCACTCAACAATTAACGCTTCTTCTTATATATCAATTGTAATATTTCAATCGCATTAATTGTCCATTAATTACAAAATTAATTTACGTACAAAATAATTGATTTCATACTCCATATTAAAATCAGTTGCAATTAATAGCATATGATTACATCATTTATTCTATTCCTTATTAACCCCCATTATTTAAATTGATCGAAATTACGTTAACATAATATAGTAGTCAATTACATTCAGTTAATATTAGAAAATTATATGTTAATACGTGTTATCATCTTTTATTTCATTAAAATTAGTTTTTTTAAGATTTATCTTAAGGTCAAAATTTCTAAACTAATAAGATTAAATTTAATAAATCATTAATTTTAATTTCTGACGATATTAAAGTCCAAAACCTTACTAATTTAATATTAATTATAAAAAATACAGGTTGTTATATCTTCCCATTTAGGTTCCTTTATTCTTAAAGAAATTCCTCTCCTTGCCCTAAAAACCGTGGGTTTCAACCATCTTATCCTTTCCATAAGTAGAAAGCATCTCTACATTTTGAATTGCCATCTCCACTACAACTGTACTTAGATTACGGTGATCTGGCATAATTTCTATAGCAATCTCAGGTCTTAACCCTTGAATAAACTTCCCATTTCTTTTAATGACGGTGTCATTGGTATCATATCGATATCTGAACAACTCATTAAACTTCATAACATACTCAATCGCCGACATTTCACCCTACACTAAGTCCACGAACTTTCTTAGCAATACTGATTTGGCAATTTCAGACAAAGACCTCTCTTCGAATTTCTTAAGAAACTCTATCCACGTCAATTCTTCCTCAGAAACTCCCACGATAACACTATTCCACCAATGAAGTGTTGTTCCCTATAATAGTCTAGAGGCAAGTCTCCTCTTTTGGTCATTGTTTAATCCCATGTTAGCGAAGTTCCTTTCACAATGCAAAACCAGTTTTCTACTCCAACAACATCCTCTATTCCCAAAAAGGGTTTCCAATCAAAAATGGTATAATCTCTACTTAGCTTAGCATAGTTATTGCCAACTGGGGCCACAGGATTAGCTCCTCGAACATTTACAGCATTCCCCTCAACTACCCCTGCAGCTGCTCCAGTATGCATCAGATTGACAAAGAACCGATACATCATCCACATATCTACTGGCGAGGTTCCCGAACATATGTTGGAATTTGCTTTTGGATTAGCATTTTCTTGTCAACCTGAATTTCTCCCGGTGTCGGGTCGAGTATTTTCGTTAGTTGTGGTGCTTCCTCCACCTAGATTTCCTCTTTCTTTTTCTACCTCCATATCTTCCTTTCTCTTAAATCTATATACAAGCCTTAGTAAGATATAAAAGAACGACCTAAGAGAGAGGGGAGTATATATTGATGGATATATACACAACAAATAGAATTACGTTACTATATCATTAACCCGAACCCCGGTCTTAATTTATTGATTCATTGGGATATGTTTTGAAAATCTTTTAGGTTCAAATTCTTTTAAATTTACATAAATCTATGCACTGATACCAACTTGTAACATCCCCCACTTGGAGGCCTAAAACTAATGGCTACGGATGTTGCAGTCATCCATCATTATTAATTTTTAGTGACCAAATGCGGTAATGTCAAACACATTGATATAACAGAAACACATGAATATAAAAAATAACTCATAAAACAACTTTATCATTCCACTTCAAATCACATTTCAAATTCATTACATAATCCTAATTTCTTAGACCACATTCATAGAAATATAATTATTAAAAAAATAAGCTAAAAGCAACATATGAAGATGCCCCTTGGATGATCAGAGTCTAAACATAGGCAATTAAACAATTTTTCCATTATAACCAAAACACAGTGGAATCAAACCGAAAGAGTTCCTAATAGCTGGCTTGCCTCTTGCAAGTCTTCGGAAGCTTATTCGTCTGAAGGAGAACTTGAAAACCTTAACTCTCAAACTACCCAAAATTAATTGAGCACCCAAGAGTTTAAGGGCAAAACATAAATTTTGAGTCACACAAAAAGTCATGTATGAATAATAACCTACCATCTCGAACCATATAGATATCTAGTGAGATCGTGCTGCTTAGTGGAACGGGTTTCCCCTTCACCAGTATCTTAACTCAATTTATATAAGCATATACTGTGCTTCTGCATCAACAATGATTAAAACATAACATAATATAAGATAATATAATGATATGCAAACATGCAATATGCTCTGGATTTCCCATCCCCATTTATCCGACTATTTGTCTCAAGTTATAGATTCTAGGGTTACTATTAACCAATTAGTTTTCATGGGCTGACTAATAACATGGTAATTCTTTATGGAATTCCTATCCACTTTCATAGTTTTCATGACCTTATAGGTTCCTACTAATACCATCATCCAAGCATAGTTTTCAAGGGATCACTATGAACCTATTGCTATTTACTAATAACTTTCTCAAATCATAGTTTTCATAGGCTTACTAAGAACCTATTGGGTTCTTCAATAACTTCTCGCATGTCATAGTTTTCATAGGATCACTATGAACCTATTGATCTCTTTCAATAACTATCCGGACATAGTTTTCATAGGATCACTAAGAATATATTGGCCTTTGCCAATAAAAATCTCTATACATAGTTTTCATGGGCTTACTATAAACCTGTCTAAACCAATAATTCTTTGATCAGTCTTTGGGCATCCTACATTCTGGTCTGTCTGACGTCCTATATGAAATTCTACTCACATAGGAGTCAACTCAATGTATATTCATTACTGGATTACCCTAGCTAGTTATTATGCCCTTAACAACCCAAAATGCAGTTATGGATTAGTTGTAATGTGAATGTGTTTGCAAAAGAAGCACACATGATAACTGATCATACACAATAATATAAACATTTATGGTTTAATTTCTTTGTAATTATTTTTCAAATGAAACGTGGTTAATGCCTTTAACCTATTATCTTTAATAAGGAAAGCTTCTTCAAAAACATCAAAGTTAAATGGCATTTCAAAACTCTTTCATATTACCATGGGTTTATTTATAAAAATGAGATGGGGTTTCTTGTTTGAAAATTTGTGCTTCCGAAACCTTGGTCCTACTTTTTCAAAACTATTAGAAACAAACCTTTCGAAAGTATTCAGACCTTCCTTTCAAAATACTTAAAGATATACCTTTCGATACACCCCAAACTTTCCTTTCGAAAGCATTGAAACCTTCTTTTCGAAACACTTAAAGATATATTCTCAAAATATTCCTTTCGAAACCATTGAAACGTTCCATTTGGAATACTTAAAGATATACCTTTCGAAACACACAAAACATTTCTTTTGAAAGCATTAAATCCTTCCTTTCGAAACCCTTAAAGATTTACCTTCGGAAACACTCCTTTTGAAAGCATTGAAACCTTCCTTTCGAAACCATTAAAGATTTACCTTCCGAAACGCTTAAAGCTTATCTTTCGAAGGCACCTAATTCGAGTAAAATTAATGGAGGCATAGATTCAAAACCATTTAAGAGTATCTCTTTTGAAATCATGGGGTTTAACATTAAATATAACGTCTGTGTCAAAGAAAATAAAAGTGAAGGTAACCCTTTTGAAGCATTGATCTTCTGGGGAAAATAATGGCTTCGAAACCGCCCTTTCGAAAGCATTGATAAAAGTGGCTATAAAAACTTTTTGAAAGCATTGGGAAGGAAACTCCAAATTTTACAAGGGTGAAAGCTTTCCTTTCGAAAGCATTAGTTTAAAGTTATAAAGAAAGCGGCTTTTAACTAATTCGAAAGGCATGAATGCGGCAACAGGGTCTCAAACTGATTCTAAAGTGGCTAGCCATTCGAAAGCTCCTTTTAAAACTAAGTAGGTTGTAACTCATTCGAAAGCTTCTTTTAAAACAAAGGCAAGCGACAATTCGTTCGAAAGCAATTTAAAAGTAACTTCAACTCATTCGAAAGCATCTTTTAAAAGCAAAGATACGTAATGTATTCGAAAGCTTATATAATGACCACTACCCCTTCGAAAGCTTGCCTTCGACTTGGTCCCTTCTGCATTTCTCCAATCCACTATGTATCAATGGCTTAATACCATGTGTATTAGTTTTGAATGAGTTCTTAAGTAGAATTATGGCGACGAAAGGTAGCAATTGGAAGTGGCGAAGTGGTGGATTATTTCAAAACTAATTTTATGCCTTACAAAGCAACTTCTTTTCATCTAACTTGCCAACTTGTCAAAAATAATTGGATGCCATTTCTTTATCTAAATTTTTTTCTTCTAAAAAGGCTACTAAATTCAATAGTTTATAATTGAAATTATTTTAGTAAATAAACCATTCCCTTCATAAAACATTTAATCCTTTAAGTGCTTCAACTTAAATAATTTAATAATGTATTGAATCACTTAATAAAAATCCCCAAAAATCATCATAATTCACTTTTAATATGTTTTCTAATACATATAAATTTCAGATCCTAAGCTCTTTATATAATTGCCGTAATTAATTTAAAACCCAGATTATCTATTTCTTCCATTCAAATTCATAATAAATCATCCGTAGCTTGAAACATTATGTAATTTTAAACCCATCTCCAAAATTATGTTTTACATAACATATTCAACACTCACGGCATTTGAAACCCATTTTATATGATTTTAACCTTAAAATAGAATTATAACTTTACACAAAACTACTTGTTTAAATCAAACATAGCATATAATCAAAGCATATCATCATTCAATCCACCTAAATGTTTTTAAGTCTTAAATCTAAAATTAAAATGTTCAATAAAACATATATGAGATGGTTTAGATTATTACTCACCTTTTTTGGGTAAGGAACTTGAGATGTATTCTTGCTTAATTCTTCCTTGCTTGAATACTTAGCTTCTAATTGATTTTATACCCCTTTTCCCTTAGGGCTATGGTTGGCCTCGATGTCCTTTTGTTTATGTTTTTGTTTTGTGAACGTATAATGAAAAAATAAGGTAAGGGTTTAGGTGTTATGGTGTTATGGTATACGGCTATTTTCCATATTACCCTCACCTTACTTACTTAGTTTTCAACTTATAAACCACTCTTATGAATTTACTTATGAGACATTTTATAAATCCAGTTAATTAAGGCATGACCCTAATTAGTTTTCAAATCTCAATTACCTTATCGCTCTAGTCTCTACATTATTCTATTTAATTTATCTAATTACATCTCCCAAATAATATTATTAAAAATTAGGGGTATTACAAAGAGCGAGCAGATTGGGCTAAAAAAGAGTCCGAAGAAACCATGGACTTGATAGTGTTAGAATCAGGACCGGCATGCAGGAAGTAGGTCACTTCACCAGAGAGCGACTGGATGGGCTTACTTGCCTATTCCCCTCGTTGTTGAGTGAGCAAATCAGGCTCGACAAGGGTCTGGATAGACCACGAATTTGATTATCGGCCTTGAATGGCCACAGATTTGATCATCAGCCACAAATGGCCATGGATAAGATTATTGGTCCCAAACGGCCATGGATTTGATTAATGGTCCGATGAGACCATAGATTCATTTATCTGCCCCGAATGGCCATAGCCTTAATTAGCGATCTAGAGAGATAGTGGATTTAACTATTGGTCTTGAATGACCATGAACTTAATTAATGATTCGGAGATATCATCCCCTTAACTTGAATAATAAATGATCTAGAGAGATCGAACGTTGAAAGTTGAACATCGAACGAGTTAGAGAGATCATGTGCTAAACCTAATATAAACGGTCCAGAGAGATCAAACCTTAGAACATATATAGATTTTAACACCCTATAGTTAAAATAGAATAGAAAAATCTTGGATGAACATGGGACAATCATGATATATGATGTAATTACTCTGAAAGAAATCAAAATAACGATGATGTATTGACAGTACTTAGGTAGAGCATAGAGTCTAAGGCTATATAGGTCTGGAATGACCCGTGATTGACAAGAGAATCCAAAGGAACAAGATGATTCTCAACGGCTTGATTGGTTGATAGCTAGGAATGTCAACTATTAACATCTCATCGACATCAATATTTGTTCTTAATCAAAGCACACCTTCCATTTGTAAGGCATGCTTTAGGGGTAAGTGTTATCCCGCCTTTTGACCAGAGAGCATACGAACAAATTGACGAGTCAAAATTCAAAGTTACCATGTCAAGACGCCTGGAGAGGTGACCATAAAACCTAAAACCCAAGTACAATTAAGATCACAAGGTAAGTATCTGTTCACTCCAAAAATCCAGGAATCAGGAACTACCCAAGTCATGAGTCGGCACTGATCCCACCCCATGGGTCGGCAACGAGTGGTCGGTACTAACTCGTTTTCCTTGGCTCGGTAGGGCCTATCTTCTACCTACATCCTCTACACGATGTCAAGAGCCTATTCTAAGTGTTGTTCTAATGATTCCATGCAATTATCTGTCGATCACCAAAAACTCTTAAATCAACAACTTTTCTCTTCCATACCTTCATCATTTGGAATCAGAAACATGCTAATATCAGTGCGAATAATTATGGAATCACAAAGATAACCACAAGATGAGCCGAAGCAAAGAGTTGAAAGCAGCCAACCTGGAAATATTATAGATCAGTATCGACCCGTATTCTTGGAGTTGTACCGACCCATCCAAGCTGATGAGGCGACAACCTATTTTCATGGAGGATTGATCTATAGCAAGGCAAACGATTTGGAGATCTTTTGTGCGAGATTTTACGCCCCCTGCCTTTATAAATAGAGGGCCGTGGCTCATTTTTTAGGATCTTTCGGCTCCTTCTCTCTTTTCTTTAATTCTTAATATTTTTGTCGGAATTATACCGACCCTAAACAAAGTTGTATCGACCCGTAAGAACTCGTGCTTGTAACCAACAATATAATAAAGGCAAATTCAAAGTGGACGTAGGCCAAAGTACGTGGAACCACTATAAATCTCTGTCTGCATTTGCTTACTCATTTTTCATTTATTTTCTTGACTTTTTATTCTTTACTACTTTTCTTGGGTGTTTTTGACATTTTTAGTTCAAACAATACACCACCACATCATTAGGGTATATATCACTATTTGATTCGAACCTTTTATTTCGAATCTAACTTGAGAACAAAATACCTATTGTTTATTTCATAAACCTCTTTGAAATGATACTATATATTTTAACCATAGAATACACACACACACACACACACAGATATATATATATATATATATATATATAGCCCGAGTAACCCCAAAATGATATAAAGGAACCGGGTGCTACCATACAGTATCATACATTCCCTTACTAAAATAGATAATACTTAAGAAAAGTGTTTTCCATTCGAACACATCTTTTTCCTTTTTTTGGTTATTTTCGGGTCACTTGAACTAGTTAACATAAAAGTACTTGTTCTATTTCATAATTCCCATTTTGAAATAATACTATATATATTTCCATACAAATATATCTAACAAAACATCAATTTCCAATTTTCTTTGAGTTCGTTCAAATTTTGGGCTCGTTTTGATCGTATAATGTAACGACCCGTAATTTTTCGATGTTTAAATTGTTAATTTAATAAGATTTTGGTAATTAAATTTGGGGGAAATATAAATTTGTGATGTATTAGTGAAATAAATACTATAATGAAATATAACAAATGATAGCTAAAGCTAATTGTTGACAATTTGAATGTATTCCAATAAATGAAATAATGCAAATGTCATACTTGGCTATAAATGGAATATATGAAAATAAATGTAAATATCGAATTGAATTAAAGAAATAATAAATTGTTAATGGTAGTTGAATGGAATTAGCGTTATGATAAGTCATTGCAACTTTGGTTTGTAAACAATAGACTTATAAATGTAGTTAAAAGTAAACAGTGAGAATTATTATGTGTTACTTGTTTATTTAGTCTATTCAATTGAAATAAGAAATCAATTTTTAATGAATATAAACAAAAGTTAGATTAATGTGAAATGTAATGCAATGTTTAGAAGTTATTAAACTAGAGTATATTAAGGAATGAAAGGTTAACTAGGTTTGTAGAGTAGTAATGGACTTAATAAAAGGATTTGGAATTGAATCAAATTAATTTATTGAAATTCAGTCTATAATAATTGGATTTATTATAGTAAATGAAATTAAATACTACGTAATTGGAATTAAGATGAAATTGGAAATTATTAATGCATTAAGATACGTACCAATGGAAATTATACCCATAGGATGATAAATTTATTGAACAACAAGATTAAAAATCAAATAAATGAAATTTTGGAGTTCTTATTTTATTTATTAAGTTTATTGAAATGAGAATTAAACATTGTGAATTTGTTAAATATTCAGGAATGAATTGATGTAGATATTTATTTAAAAAGGATTTTAAATTACTAAGTAATCCAAAGTGATAGAATTTGGAAATAATAATAATTGAATTGAAAAGTGATTTAATTTAATTTAATATTAATTTATTTAATTAACTAGAAAACAGCTATTTTGACTACTGTCTCAGATTTCAACGAAACCAGTTTCATCGGATCCGTAACAGTGAATTATTATGGGATTTCAATTTTCGTAACGATCGGACTTGTCGTTTGATCGTACGGACTCGAAACGCCTAGAAATCAATTTAATTGAAATTAATTGCAATCAGTTTGAAATGAATTGATTTTAGCATAACTTCTTCATACGATGGAATTAGGATTTGAAACTTGTTCCATTGAGTTTAAATTATTGGAAAACATCTATTTTGATATATGGGATGATCCACTTTCGTTCCGGAGGCAGATGGGCTTTTCGGGTCGTTTATCGTTCCAACCCAAATCAAATCCGATCCGTTATTTCTATTTTCTAACCTACCTATAAATATCCAGTTATAAATGCTAGAAGCCTTTCTATTTCTCATTTCTGTACATATAATTCTTTCTGCTGGCCCACTTTCTCAATGGCAGACAAATTCTCAATTCCAAATTCAAATGCAATTCAAAATCAAATCAAATATTAAATCTCCTCAAACTATATCGAATTATATCTCGATATGAAGCTCTCGATGAGCGCATCTATGATCTGTAATTCATTTTCCAAATTAAACTACTGTTTGTCCAGAAATTGAAGAACTATTTTCGGCCATTCATGTGTCGAAATCAACTCCGCCTGATTGACAAATAGGAGGTAACATTTTGTAGAGAGGACCGATGAGAGTGCATCCATGCAAGTTAGGCAGCAAGTTGATGGTGGGATTGGGCTACAAAATTGGGTTAGGGTTCCATTCCTTATGGCGGCTGGGCTTGTTCTGGTGGTCCGATCATCGCCGAAGTTTGCGCGTGTGTAGGCGACGTTGGGAGGTGCTCGTGCGACTGGTTTTAGCAGCTGTTGGTGTGGCATCGATGTTGAAGGCGGCGGCCTGGGTGCATGGTCCTGAAGGCTCAATCGAATGATGTTGGGTTGCCTGGATTTCGGTGCATGGAAGATTGGTGAGGGGACCATTTTTTTTTATTATTTAACTTTAATTGTTTTAAATTGAAATTATATCGTTCTAAACGCAATAACTTTTACATACGAGGTCCGTTTCATGCATGGTTATTTCCGCTAGGCTCGTATTGAAATTCCGGACATTTTGGCATGGGTTTGAATGGATTCTAAGACTGTTCAAATTTTGTGTTTAAATTGGATTTAAATTCAATTTAAATTCAAATGCTGAGTGTTTTAATCCACTCACAACTTCTAAAAAAATTCTTATGTTTGTTAAATTGATTTATGATGTGATTAGAAATTTATTTATGATTGTTTGGCATATTTTGAATCATCATCTCAGTTTATTTGAATTTAATTGGATAAAATAGTTACTTAATTTATTATTGAATATAAACTGCCAATAAATACCTGTTATTTATTATCTGTTCTATATGGATGTTATTAGTTGCATTCGGTGATGATTGTGATAAATGTTTGATGATTGATATTGGATGAATGGATGTTGTATTTTATATTGTTATAAACTGCAAGTGTTATGGATTTTTATTTCATTCGGGATGGCGGTTTGAAATGGTATATAACCGTATTTAAATTTTAAATTACGGGTTGAAATGATAAATATCCATATCACCTGACCACAGGATAGAAAATTATATACAGATACCGTGGTCTATATATAAAAATATTTTGAAATGATTTATAAGGTTTTGTAAAGAAATATATGGTTTAGATAAATATTGATTTTAGATATTATATAATTGTTATTTTATCCTTGATTTTAAGCTATGTATAAATTGTTTTAATATAGAATAAGCTTAATAATAGTTTGATTTCCATTGAAATAATATGGATAAGTATTTAAAATTTTATTTTAATATAGAGTTTATAACTATTTAAATAAATTAAGGTTGGAAGATAAATTGGAAATTTATTCGAAATTGAATTTATTTAAGAATTAAACTCAAATAAGTTGATGTAAAATTTATTACATTGGAAATTTTAAAAGGTATGATTTTCTAAACTTGATTTTGGTTTAGGGTGAATTAAATGAATATTTAAAGTATAAATAAATTGAAGGAAATATATAGTTATTTGTATTTTGAGTTTTATTTAGATGATAATGGATTTATTATGTAAAACATTTCAAATTAAATAATAGAAAAGTGAATTGCTGAATCGTAATTACCAAACTTAGTTTTGAAATAGTGAATACTTAAAGTTTGAAATATATTGAATTTGAAATGGTTTATTCTATGGATCAAATCTGTTTTGAAATTGATATAATTTGGAATAGTTCATTTGGAAACTGAATTGTATTGAAATTTATGATTTGGGATTTGGTTAAATTTAAAATTTAGAAATTCGAGTTGTTTTGAAATTGATTTGTGAAATTGAAGAAGCTATTTTGTTATATAAGGTATTTTAAATATTTAAACCATTTAAGTGGTGGAAGTTATGTTTCAAAGTTATGAGTTTCAAGGTATTATAATTCGAAAGTGTTATATTCAAGTGTTTTGATTTCGAAATGTTATAACTTTGAAAGTGTTATGATTTTAGAAAGGATATATTTGAAATGAAAATGATATCGTATTGATTTGGTTTTGAAAAGGGCAATGATATTTGATTTTAAAGTATAAACTATTTTAAAAATGACCCGGTGTTATAATAACGTTTGGTTGTTAAAGATACCGGGATCGGAAGTTGTCATACTTTCTACCAACTCCGAAAACTACTTTAACAACCGTGTACGCGGTGGAGATTCCAAAGTGAAGTACGATGGTGGCGGCATTACCTTGAGGTATATACATGGACCCAACTCCGTGAGTTGGCATAAGGTGGCTAAAACAGGGGCGCTTACGGGCCAGTGAGGTAGCCCCGCTTATCGGACACTGCTTCGATACCATTCTATTACTTTTTGATTGATTGGGGCCCTTTGATTTTTGGTGGTGTGGCAAGAGGTGGGCGGTAGCTGCACACTATGTGTCACCATCAGTCCGGATACGTAATTGGTATATCTACCTTGGCATCGCCTCGTCGTGCCGTGTCGCCTACCCTAGCGTGCCTTGTACGAGTTTGGTTTTCTTCCGTAGCCCGTGGAGTATCCTCTGGTGGCTTGCCGATCAGGAGGGACTATGATACTGGATGGACTACTAGGACTATTATGTGCTAAGGGCAATATGGGTAACCCCTTAACACTATTTAAAAGTAAGTTTATTTTACTAATAGATATTATTATAATAGCGTATATTACTACATAGTAGATAGTTTAACGGATCCTTAGGAGATGTGAATCCCGAACATATCTTAAGTTACTACACTCATGTTAGACACTAGATAGGAGATGTCAAATCTCGTAAACATCTCTGACGCCGTTCCACTCATATTATTTACTATTGATTTAACTTACATAAGATCTTTTAGTTCTGACTCGAGTGTTTTGTTGTTTCAATTCGCTCGGGTCAGCCTGAGCATTTCAGGGCTTGAAGACCTTACTTATGGATGAGGAAGATGAAGATTGTATTACTATTATTTACTATATTGTTCCGCTGCATTATTTGTTATTTCCTGGTATATGTAACTCTCATATGTGTTGTATAAGTATAATCAAATGTTTTGTAAATGGCTTCATGAACTGTTATTTGATTATTATATTTTATCATTCTGTTGTGAGATTCTGTTTGTTTTATTTCTTTCTCTGCTTTTCTTATTCACCCCAATAATGATTCACCCTTTTGTATGGTCTTAGTCTGGTGTGTGTGGTTTATCATTGATTTAAAACGTACAAAAAGGTGGGTTGTTACATTTGGTATCAGAGCTTTGGTTTAGCGATAAACCTAAGCTTTGTGGGGTCTGATTTTTTATTAATAGGGTAGTAATACCCTATGATGAGTCGCTTGGTGTATATATATGAGAGAGCATATTTGTTAGTGTTATAAAAAGGTTTTGATATTGTGTTAATTTGTTCCGTTATGTATTTATAAATTCTGGTTGGTGCATAGGACGCTACGACATCAATATGGATTTCTAAACACTTAATAGGACAGACCGACACAATATTTGTTTTGAATATAGGTGAATGAAATAATTTTGCCTATTATATTTTCTATATATAAAATAATTTTTTTATAAATGATCTATATAGTTGTAATATAATTGTTGTTAGGTAGTGAAATTTATAAATATTAGTTAAAAATAAATTTGAAAGTAAAATAAATGAAAATTAGAATTTTAGAAATTAAGTTTCGGGATTTTTGAAAATTTCTTTCGAATAATTTTGGAATATAATAATAATTTTATTAAAAGTATTGACATAAATATTTCAGTATAATTTGAAATAATTGTCTTAAAGAAATTTTTGAAGGACATAAGTTTAGTACTCCCCTCTCTATCGCTGGGAAATGATTTCGGTGATGAGTGCACGCACCATCGACATTCATTTTTGAGTTTCAAAGTGGAAAGGCCACTGTAGTAGGTTCACTACAGAATTATTTTGATAAACAAATGTAAATTTCAAATTGTTTTAAATATAATTGGATATATATTGTAAGTGTATACATCTATCTATTATTTTAAATGATTTGAAATTAAACCCAGTATTTAGTTCTTAAGTTTCCGTTAATTAATAGTTTCAATTATTGTAGTAACATGTAATGTAACTAATTAATAATTGGAACCTATAAAGGAAATTAGAGATTAAATGCTAGGTTATGAATGAAATTACAAGAAAATTTGAAATGTGTAACCTATAAGACAAAAGATAGGATTATTGAACATTAAATTAATTTGAAAGAAATGAGATAAACTTGTATAATTTTCAATTGCATTCTTTAACATATATATAACTTACCAACTATAAAAAGTTAAAATGTTAAAAGAGAATGTAATGGGAAATTTTACAAGTAAAACTTAAAGTAATGAAAGTATTCAATGAATTTGCTTTTATAAATAAGAATTTAATGTTATAATTGTTGTAAACTTAAGTATGACTGAAAGGCCGCTGATTAAATATAATAAAAAATTTATAAAGAAATGATAATAAACTTAAGTAAATGTTGAAGTTATTTATAATAAAAATAAGTAGAAAGATGAATACCGTAAATAAATGAAATTAAGTAATGAATGAATGAGTGTAATGCAATAAAAGAAATTGACATGATAGGGATAAATGAAAATGAAATTTTGTAAGAAATAAATGAAATAAACACTGAATCAATGGGTGGAAATGAAAATTTACAAGAAATAAATGTAAATTAAAAAGAAAAACCATTATAGGAATGAAAAGGGAATCAAACAACAAATGTTATGAAATAAAATTGATAAGAATGAACTTGATCTATTGTTTGGAATTATTGTTGGTTTGGTTTATGGTTGTTTGGGAAAGGATACTATAAAATTGTTTGGATGAATGAATAATCTATTTAGTTTCATCTAAGGCTGTTGAGTAAATGGTGCACTTAGTAGTTTATTTTTCATTATGTACAATTTAAAGTTTTTTAAACCCGAACAACTATTGGTTTTGTTTGATATGAATGGATAATTGATTTGTGTTGATTTTATGTGATGATTGTATATTGGTTGCAAGTGATTGTTGTTATTTTGATTTATTTTCTGGTGGTTGAAACAACCTTAAATATTTTATTTTTATATAATTGTTAACCTTTTGGATTATATAAGAGAAATACAGGTTATGGAAGCAATTGCTACTGCTTTTGGTTTCATAATTAAGCGTTAATTGCCCGACAAATAGGTACGTTTTCGGCTTACATTTTTATAGCGCTATTATACTATTTTTCCTGTTGTTGGGATATCTTATTTTGAAATATTATGATATATATTGTTATATTTGATATTATATTTTCCAAGCCTCTCCGTACGAAGGAGACTCTGTCGAAATTTTTCATGAATTTTGGACATAGAAAATTTTATGAAATATTTTTCGAAATTTTGTTACTTGAATATATAAGGATTTGATTGTTTATAAATTTATATATTTTATTCAAATTATTTGATTTTTTTTAATTTATTTGTTTATAAAGTCAATATTTTGAATAAGATATATTGACTATTTAATTTCTTCTTTTCCCTTCTTTTTCCTTTTTAGGGACAAAAAGTTTTGAGTGGGGAAGAGTGTAATGACCCGTAATTTTTCGATGTTTAAGTTGTTAATTTAATAAGATTTTGGTAATAGAATTTGGGGGAATTATGAATTTGTGATGTATTAGTGAAATAAATATTAAAATGAAAAAAAGCTAATTATTGACAATTTGAATGTAATTCCAATAAATGAAATAATGCAAATTTCATACTTGGCTATAAATGGAATATATGAAAATAAATGAAAATATCGAATTGATTTAAAGAAATAATAAATTGTTATTGGTAATTGAATGGAATTAGCGTTATGATAAGTCATTGTAACTTTGATCTGTAAACAATAAACTTATAAAAGTAGTTAGAAGTAAACAATGACAATTATTATGTGTTACCTGTTTATTTAGTCTATTAAATTGAAATGAGAAATCAATTTTTAATGAATATAAACAAAAGTTACATTAATGTGAAATGTAATGCAATGTTTAGAAGTTGATAAATTGGAGTATATTAAGGAATGAAAAATTAACTAGGTTTGTAAAGTAGTAATGGACTTAATAAAAGGATTTGGAATTGAATCAAATTAATTTATTGAAATTCAATCTATAATAATTGGATTTACTGTAGTAAATGAAATTAAATACTACGTAATTGGAATTAAGATGAAATTGGAAATTATTAATGCACTAAGATACGTACCAATGGAAATTATACCCATAGGATGATAAATTTATTGAACAACAAGATTAAAAATCAAATAAATGAAATTTTGGAGTTCTTATTTTATTTATTAAATTTATTGAAATGAGAATTAAACATTGTGAGTTTGTGAAATATTCAGGAATAAATTGATGTAGACATTTATTTAAAAAGGATTTTAAATCACTAAGTAATCCAAAGTGATAGAATTTGGAAATAATAATAATTGAATTGAAAAGTGAATTAATTTAATATTAATTTATTTAATTAACTAGAAAATAGCTATTTTGACTACTATCTCGGATTTCGATGAAAACGTTTTCATCGGATCCGTAACAGTGAATTATTGTAGGGTTTCAAGTTTCGTAACGATCGGACTTGTCGTTTATTGTACGGACTCGAAACGCCTAGAAATCAATTTAATTGAAATCAATTTGAAACGAATTGATTTTAGCATAAATTCTTCATACGATGGGATTAGGAGTTGAAAGCTGTTCTATTGAGTTTAAATTATTTGAAAACATCTATTTTGATATATGGGTTGATCCATTTTCGTTCCGAAAGTAGAACGAGATTTTCGGGTCGTTTATCATTCCAACCCAAATCAAATCCGATCCGTTATTTCTATTTTCTAACCTACCTATAAATATCCGGTTATAAACCCTAGCAGCCTATCTATTTCTCATTTTTGTACGTACATTCTTTATGTTGCTCCTCTTTCTCAACGGTAGACAAATTCTCAATTCCAAATTCAATTGCAATTCAAAATCAAATCAAAAATTAAATCTCCTCAAACTATATCGAATTATATATCGATTTGAAGCTCTCGATGAGCACATCTCTGATCTGTAATTCGTTTTTCAAATTGAATTACTGTTCATCCAGAAATTGAAGAACTATTTTCGGCCATCCATTGAATCGAAATCAACTCCGCCTGATCGACAAATTGGTAGTACCGTTTTGTAGAGAGGACCGAGGGGAGTGCATCCTTGCAAGTTAGGCAGAGAGTTGACGGTGGGATTGGGCTACAAAATTGGATTAGGGTTCCATTCCTTGTGGCAGCTGGGCTTGTTCTGGTGGTCCGATCATCGCCGAAGTTCGCACGTCTGTAGGCGACGTTGGGAGGTGCTCGCGCGACTGGTTTCAGCGGCGGTTGGTGCGGCATCGCTATTGAAGGCAGTGGCATGGGTTCGTGGTTGTGAAGGCTCGATCGAACAATGTAAGGTTGCCTGGGTTCGGTGCGTGGAAGATTGGTGAGGGGTCCGTTTTTTATTATTTAACTTTAGTTGTTTTAAATTGACATCATATAGTTCTAATCGCAATAACTTTTGCATACGAGGTCCGTTTCAAGCGCGGTTTTCTCCGCTTGGATCTTATTGAAATTCCAGACATTTTGACGCTAGTTTGAATGGATTCTGAGACTGTTCAAATTTTGGGTTTAAATTAGATTTAAATTCAAAAGGTAAGTGTTTTAACCCACTCACAACTTCTAAAATTTCTTATGTCTGTTAAATTGATTTATAATGTGATTAGAAATTTATTTATGACTGTTTGGCATATTTTGAATCATCGTCTCAGTTTATTTGAATTTATTTGGATAAAATAGTTATTCAATTCATTATTGAATATAAACTGCCAGTAAATACTTGTTGTTTATTATCTATTCTATGTGGATGTTATTGATTGAATTGGATGATGATTGTGATAAATGTTTGATGATTGATATTGTATGAATGAATATTATATTTTTATTGCTATAAACTGAAAGTTGTTATGGATTTTTATTTCATTCGGAATTGCGGTTTGAAATGATATATAACCGTATATATATTTTAAATTACGAATTGAAATGATAAATATCCATATCACCTGACCAAAGGATAGAAAATTATATACAGACACCGTTTTCTATATATAATAATATTTTGAAATGATTTCTATGGTTTTGTAAAGAAATATATAGTTTTAGATAAATATTGATTTTAGATATTATATAAATGTTATTTTATCCTTGATTTTAAGCTATGTATAAATTGTTTTAATATAGAATAAGCTTAATAATAAGTTTGATTTCCATTGAGATAATATGGATAAGTATTTAAAATTTTATTTTAATATGGAGTTTATAATGTTTTAAATAAATTAAGATTGCAAGATAAATTGGAAATTTATTCGAAATTGAATTTATAAGAATTAAACTCAAATAAGTTGATGTAAAATTTATTATATTGGAAATTTTAAAAGGTATGATTTTTTTAAACTTAATTTTGGTTTAGGGTGAATTAAATGAATATTTCAAGCATAAATAAATTGAAGGAAACATTTAGTTATTTGTAATTTGAGTTTTATTTAGATGATAATGGATTTATTATGTAAAATATTTCAAACTAAATAATAGAAAAGTGAATTGTTGAATCATAATTACCAAACTTAGTTTTGAAATTGTGAAAACTTGAAGTTTGAAATATATTAAATTTGAAATGGTTTATTCTGTGGATCAAATCTGTTTGGAAATCGATATAATTTGGAGTAGTTCATTTGGAAACTGAATTGTATTGAAATATATGATTTGGGATTTGGTTAAATTTAAAGTTTAGAAAATCGAGTTGTTTTGGAATTGATTTGTGAAATTGAAGAAACTATTTTATTATATAAAGTATTTTAAATATTTAAACTATTTAAGTGGTGGAAGTTATGTATCAAAGTTATGAGTTCCAAGATATTATAATTTGAAAGTGTTATATTCAAGTGTTTTGATTTCGGAATGTTATAACTTTGAAAGTGTTATGATTTTAGAAAGGATATATTTAAAATGAAAATGATATCGTATTGATTTGGTTTTGAAAAGGGCAATGATATTTGGTTTTAAAGTATTTTAAAAGGAACTATTTTAAAAATGACCGCGGTGTTATAATAACGTTTGTTTGTTAAAGAGACCGGGATCGGAAGTTGTCATGCTCTCTGCCAACTTCGAAAACCACTTTAACAACCGTGTACACGATGGAGATTCCAGAATGATGTACGATGGTGGTGGCGTTCCCTTGAGGTATATTCATGGAGCCGACTCCCGTGAGTTAGCATAAGGTGGCTAAAATAGGATCGCTTACGGGCCAGTGAGGTATCCCCTCTTATCGGACACACTCCTTCGATGCCATTCTATTACTTTGTGATTGACTGAGGCCCTTTGATTTTTGGGGGTGTGGCTCAAGGTGGGCGGTAGCTGCATGCTATGCGTCACCATCAGTCTGGATGAGTAATTGGTATATCTACCCTGGCATTGCCTCTTTGTGCCGTGTCGCCTATCCTAGCATGCCATGTATGAGTTTGGTTTTCTCCCGTAGCCCGTGGTGTATCCTCTGGTGGCTTCCCAATCAGGAGGGACTATGATACTGGATGGACTACTGGGATTATTACGTGTTAAGGGCTATAGGGTAACCCCTTAACGCTATTTAAAAGTAAGTTTATTTTACTAATAGACGTTATTATAATAGCATATATTACTACATAGTAGATAGTTTAACGGATCCTTAGGAGATGTGAATCTCGAAAATCTCTTAAGTTACTGTACTCACGTTAGACATTGAATCGGAGATGTCGAATCCCGTAAACATCTCTGACGTCATTCCACTCATATTATTTATCGTTGATTTAACTTACATAAGATTTTTTAGTTCTGACTCGAGTGTTTTGTCCTTTCAATTCGCTCGGGTCAGCCTGAGCATTTCAGGGTTTGAAGACCTTACTTCTGGAGGACGAAGATGAACATTGTATTACTATGTTTTACTATATTGTTCCGCTGCATTTCATATTATTCCTTGGTATTTGTAATTTTGATATGTGTTGTATAAGTATAATCAAATGTTTTGTAAACTGCTTCATGAATTGTTATTTGATTATTATATTTTGTCATTCCGCTGTGAGATTCTATTTATTTTATTTCTTTCTCTACATTTCTTATTCACCCCAATAACAATTCGCCTTTTGTATGGTCTTAGTTTGACGTGTGTGGTTTATCGTCGATTTGAAACGTTCAAAAAGACGGGCTGTTACATATAATGAAAAGGAGAATAATTTACTAAGAGCACTACAACATTTGCTTGGTAAACATCGGACCGTCACATAGAAGATTATTTAGATCATCACAAAACAAATCGAGATTCATTTCCCGACCCAACCCAAGAAAATATACCTTATTTTAAAATTTCCTTTCTAAAATATTTACGTTTGCAAAAACTTATAGGTAATACCATACTTACTTTCTCCGAGAATCATTTAAGATAATCGCATAAATATTTCCTTTTGCAAATCAAATCATGCTCTTGGGATTAAATCCAAATTTGTTATAATAAGCAATTCTATAGAAAATTGCTATAATAGCATTTCCCCATATAGAAACTCAAAAATGAACATCGATGATGTTGTGGTCGTCATCGGAATTATTTTTCAATGGCAGAAGTGAGTTTATTGATTTAAACACCTTCTAACATCACTTAGAAATGTTTCTATTCATAAATACTTTCAAATATACTATTATTACGTAATGGCCGGGGATTTTCGACTCTCGAAAATTGACATTTATACGTTCACTATATAAGCTGCCGAATATTCAAGTGCCGGAAATACCAAGTCATTAGGGAAAAAGAAGAAAGAGGTAGAAGAAGAAGATAAAAACAACATCAGAGTCTCACAATCGTAGCAGAATAAAGTATAATATATAATAACAGCTTTTAAATACAAAGAAACCTGTACTGTTATATATACATACCATTATCAGAGTACAACAGTCATCCATTTATTTGGATAGCTTAACACTTGTCCTTACACAGCGGAAATAATAACCAAGTACGGAGTTACGTCTTTGTCATCTAGCTCGCCTCGTGAGCTCCATAGCATAATATACTTGGTCTGTTCAATTCGGTCTGACCTGAGCGTCATAATAAAACAGCACCCGGGTCAGTCTGGAAAACCAGCATGAGAAACCACACTCAATTGGATTAATATATTTTGGAAATCCTTTAAAACAAAGTTATCTAGTAAGTCCATGCAACAAATAAATATGCCGGGTTTTTACCTCACGATAACCAAAACGATTTTTATCAAATCCTCTGATATTATAATAGTGTCTATAGAAAGTAAATAGAATATAGCTGAAATGCTTGCATCTCACATTCCAGCATAGTTGGGCACAATCAAAACCGTACGGGCACTTATTGGAGATTGGGTTCAATACACTGGCATGGCTGCTGAGGTACCGCCCATCGCAGTACTTGGTCCAGACCAGCGTACCGAGGACCAATCTCAATCCCCTGCAACATAAGACCGAAGTTATCCCTTACTGGATAGTCCGAATAAGATCAGTCCACGGTTGGGATCAGCAACCACCCACACGGCCGAAATAGGGACCGTAGGCAGGGGAAATCTTACCCTACTTGGGTGCTACCCACTTAGCCTTGTTGCACCTCCCCTGTTTTAGCCACTCCTGGTTGATGAGGCTTGAGGCTAAGCGTTACCTTTTTAGAACACATTTAGTTAGAATGCTCATCATCCTCCAAGGATGATGGCCTGATAGCATTCGTCCATATAAGTTGCCCTGGGTCTGGATACACCGAATCACCGTCTTCATCATCTTCGCGGCAGTCATTCATTACGTTCAAACTGGATCGAAGTGGTTTTCGGATAATTAAGTCCGATCCTGGTCTCTTCGAAACGATCAGCGTGTAGGCCAATATTGATAGTCGGTTATTTAACTATCAGATAACATCCATAAGCGATCATCGAACCTTAAATAATTTTCCAAATTATTTATCTCGAAATATATACTCAAGATATTATTTCCATATTTCAACACTATGAAAATAGGTTTTTTCAAATCCTTTTATTCTTACAGAATAAATTTTTAACTTTTGCCCAATACTTTAGAATATTTTTCCCACTTCATCAGTTACTCAACACTTGGAAAATATTCACTTATTTCCTATTTTCTTTTCAAAAATAATTTACAATTTTATTTGGAAATTCCCAACTCGTTTATAAATCCCAAAATTCCTTAGTCAATTTCCTTTAATATTTCCAAAGCCATTTACGCTCACTTCTACTTCCCTAGTGAATTTTATTTCACCTTCCAAAGTTAACTTATCTTATGCTTTAGAATTTTATTTAAATTTTCATAATACCACTTTAAGATCTTTCTTCTAAAATCTTATTCGCTCAAATAAACTTCGCTTCCCATCTCGAGAGGATTTATAATTGAATTTAAAACATTTAAAATATATATACCTATAAAGTAAGAATAATGGTCTATTTTCGAATAGGGGTTTAGATAAAACTAAGATATCAACATTTTAAAAGCATTAAAAATTCAAATCCAGTTACTAATTAATTTACAAAGCTGAATGTAAAATTAGAATTTATTTCAATAAATATTAAGTATTATAATACTAACTTTAGGAATATTCTAAATTCAAATAATAATTTAAAATTATATAATACAATAGATTTTAAAAATTCCATTTAAACAATTTAATTTGACTTAACAAAATTCTATTTTTAGAAAATCCAGTATTCACCAATTCAATTCATGGATCCCTCTTGATTCATATCACATTGACCATATCACCATTTCTCACATTTGAAATATATATATCCCACTATTTCTTTCAAAACAATTCTCATTGCGCGATATAAGTTAATAACATGACTTATATCCTAATATATCCACTAATGTCATTTTATCTTATTTATAAACCCCGTTTATAAATTTATAAACTCCTTTAAGTTTTCCAAAAATCAAATCCCATTTATAATTCCATTTTATAATTTTGTCCCTTAAATTTTTATTTCAAATCTATTTATTGATTTCATTATTTCTTCAAGCCCTTAATTTATAATTTAATTTCAAATCTCTATTTTAACTAATTTTCAAATAGTTAAGTATAACCCCAGTTAGTTAATATCTTTTTATTCTACTTAATTCCCTTTATAATAAATCCAATTTACAATATAAATACTTACTATTCAAATTCACTTTTTAAATTCCTTCAAAATTGATTATTTACGGCATTTAAAAATACCAAATTCAATTGCCAGGCAGTTTAACATTTAATAATTCAATTCACACACAATCCATATCAATTTATCCATCATGTCATGTATCAATGTACATATGAAAACAATAAATATTTTTGAGGAATCCAATTGGATCCCTCCAACCTGTTTTTCCTTGCATCCATAGTTGTTAGTCAACAAATAAAATACCAATCCCACTTCGAGGGGGATATCGCGGTATATAGGGTCATTCGCTATTATGCGGGCACATAGGGTCTTATCACTATATAATATGGGAACATCAATCACTCCAATATATATATACTACTATATATAAATAACATCCAACAGATAAACTATAAATTTATCAATCAAGTCAGGCATCCAATAAATTAAATTATAAACATTTAAATTTAATTATGGAAATCCAAATGAGTGAGAAAATCCCACCTTTGATTTTATTTGCAACACATTTCCATCTCGACTTGTATTCTTCACGATTTCTGACCTTGTATAAACATTATATGGTTTATTAATACTTGAAATAATCGAACAGCTAATATTTATTAATTTAACATAAATTAACAATTTAATTTAAGCTAATTTCCCTTTAATAAATATTTTTTAGTAACTAAAATAAGTTAATTAAATAAATTAATCACCTTAATACATATTTCTAAAATAAACTAGTATGTGAAAATATGTATCTACATTTTTATATAGATATATTTATATATATTTTTTTAAATAGAAAATATAGTAATTTTCTTCATTGTAAAGTTTTCTTCTTTAATGTATATATATGTAAAAATAAAAATCTGATTTTAAATCTTTTCTTTTTCCTTCCTCTGTTTATACACACACACACACACACACACACACACAGATATATATATATATGTATCATTAAATTTAAATTGAAACGAAAATGAATCGAATGTATACCTCACTGCCTTACGCGAACAACAAGCTCACACAAGCTTCCGACCTCACGGCGCCATCGTGCTCGAATCGAGCCCCTCTACTCTATCTCCATGACGACCCGGCAATCGAGCAGCCATCACTACCAGCGAATGCAACCAAACTACCATCATAGACGGCCACAGCAGCACGCGCCATCACCTCCATGCGAGGCCACACCAACTCACTGCGAACGCCATTGCGAGCCACAACCCCACGCACCTCGCCCATGGCATTGCCAATGCCAGAAGCGGTCGCCGCAGTTCCCAAGCTTCAGCCAAAATGTGAATCCCCTCACGCTCTTTGCCTTCTCATTCAATTTCGAATCGAAAAAGATTTGATTTGAATGAGCTTTGATTTTTTCTTTAATTAATATGGGAACAGGGGAAAAAGAAGGAAACAAAGAGATTTCGATCTATAGGAAGGGGAAAACGGTCGTTGCATTCAAGATGAAGCCGATTTGTTTTATGCATGAGAAGGTTAGCTATACTGATTTGAAAAGGAAATGAAAAAATGCCGATGGGATTCGTTTGTCTATTCAATATATATATATATATATATATATATATATATATATATATATATATTAAATTCAAATTGTCTCGATAAATGCAACTTCCAATCTCAAACTCCTATCGAGACGTGCCGCTTGACGTTTATAATGTTATACCCATATTCCGAAAGCAATGGAAAAGGTTTTGGGTCCTAATTCGATCATATGAAGATGATAGCTTTTTGGACCCAGTTATTATATTAAATTTTCGATATAAATTTCAGCGCATTTATACCTCATATGGCCACACGATAACTCCGACAGCTATGAAATTTGAAATTCGACAATAATGTAATATTACGGATCCAATGGAACTAGTTTTATCGGATTCCAAGACCGTGCCTTGGAAGGCTATTTTAAAACTCAATTTAAATGATATATTTTTAAAACTGAACAGAACACTTCCAAATTTAATTTTAAAAGTTGCATTGTCTTCAGTATTATTAATATAAATTTTACAAACCTTTAAATTATTTTTAACAGGCTTAAAACTCAAGATTAAATATTTTAACTAATTCTCCGTTATAAAATTTAATTATCCAATAACCCGCTATATTTAAATTCTGTATTTATTTTATAAGTGAAAATCAAATTTTCATACTGAAAATAAATTTATAATTCAAATTAAATACTTAAAACCATTTAAATATTCCAAATCCAATGTCGAAAAATCTAGATTGTTACATATTATTTTTTCTAAAATTTTGAAAATCTTTTTCCAAAAATACCAGGATTTAGTCCTCAATTTCTCTACTTAAATCCTTTTTATTTATAAGCCACACTAAGTCAATTTTATAAAATCAACTACTTCAATAAGATCATTTCCCAATTATTTATTCCAAAAATATTTTAGCTTCCTTTTAATAAATAATTTTAACAAAATCCAATTTTAACCCATATTATCATCGAACGTCTTATAGTCAAATTGCGAAGCTTAATTCATAAGGTGTTTGTTTTCAATAGTTTCCTAAGTTACTATCTACCCAACACATGTTTTTAAAAAGGAAAAAATTACTTACAAACCACAAAATAATAATCAATGCTCAAAACTGGACGAGCATGACTAGTCAAATCCTAAATGATAATAATTGAATATTATCATTTCCTAACAACCAAACACATCAAAAATAACTATGTTTTTCTGGTAATTATTTGTTTATATATAAAATATACTCTTAGGTAAAATTATTGCATTTAAGGATTTTGAAACAATACTGTGTCGGTGAGCCTTGTTCAAGTGTTTAGAGATCCATGCTAATAATGTTAGCTACTCGTATTGACAAGAATCTATAAGCCACTGAATAGATCAATCAATCAGATATAATTTTTTTATAAAACAACAATTACACACCCTTATATATGTATACACTCTCATACTAGGGTGTCACTTACCCTATCTCTAATGAGTTTACCCTACCAGTGCAAAGGTTCTCACTTAACCTTCAACTCTAACACTAACTGTAACAACCTACCTTTTCGATCCTCAGAAGTCGACACTAATACATCAACGATATTCACATGCCAAACATCCAAATACCGAAAACATAAATCCTAGGCCTAAAAAAAGGAAAGACAGAATAGAGTCTCATAATGTAACGAATAATATATAATATACAACATGTCTTTGCAAAAAAAAGAACTTTAATACACATACTATTATCAAAGCAAAACTAACCTATCATCAGCCCGTATAGTTATAACAATCGGTCCTTACAAATGTTGTTAGACACAACAGGAATAAAATAAAAGAAGATAAAATAAGGGAATTCATCTTCGAGGATCCGGCTCGTCTCCTGAAGCTCCAAAGTGTCCAGCTAAATCTAGAAAATATGTCCGGTTTAACCCGATCATTATAAAAAAAATAACACTCAGACCAGTCTAGTAAAACCAGAATGAGAAACACAATCAAATGAAAAAACCTCTCATAAATAAAGGTATCTTGTTAAACTACGCTGTATACAAACACGGATGGGTTTTTACCC
This sequence comes from Allium cepa, assembly GCA_030765085.1. NCBI lineage: Eukaryota > Viridiplantae > Streptophyta > Magnoliopsida > Asparagales > Amaryllidaceae > Allium > Allium cepa. The sequence continues at coordinate 27,178,078 of CM060932.1, forward strand.
TCCGATAGCTAAACCTTTTTTATTGTAAAATCCAATGATACTATAATAATGTATATGGTTCAAATAAACAAGGAATCATAGTCGAAATTGTTATATTAATTAAATTCCAACATAATATTGATACAATTAAATCCATAGGGGCTTGTATTGGAGATTGGATTTCCATTAATAATGAGGCTACTGAGGAATCATCTGCCACGGTACACCAGTAGAAAAATGTACCGATGGCCTCACGTGGACCCCCTACAAATCAAAGTGGGATGCCACTTTAACATGGCATATAAGGTTACATCATTCCCTGGACACCATGGCTATTAAACAATGTGCACCAGCCATGGCCCCACTTTTCCCATGTGCATGCATCCTAGATCCATAAATATCGATTCTAGATCAAGGAACGATTGCTCCTAATGGCAGCGAACCATGTAGCTTTGAAGCATATCCCATGTTTTAATCATTACCGGCTTGTGAGCTTATGAAGTAACAATTATATTTTCCTCCTCTTAGCAAATCCCACTTGAAATACTAACACCGCCTTCTAGATGCAATGCAATGCCAACATTCGTCCATATAAATTGTTTAGGATAAGAACAATCCGATGGCACTGCTTTTACCATATCCATTTTGGAATCACCCTAGAAAGTAGCTCTTGCACTTCAAAGAACTCTATCTTCGATCCCATTATCTCGGACTAGTCTTGATTCTCTTCCATGGCATAGAACATGCATATGGTTTTGAAGTAGTTATGGTTTCGAGTCATCTCATATAAGCACACTCCCCCACTTATCGATCGCTTCAAAACTAAATTGATAGTTCCAACAAACTCAACTCCAGTTCTTTTTGAAATAATCAAATAATACATAAGAGCGGAGATCACCTCCTAGCCGTTTAAGCGGGTAAATTTCCGTATCATTTCTTCTAAGAGAACAAATAAGATTTATACACATAGTTCAAAATCATCAAAGATGATTGTGCCATATAACCCCCGTGTTTCTTATAGATATTCCCAGAGCTATATTATAGGTCAAGTTTGATAGTCAGTTATTTAACTATTAAATAAAAATCAACGCAGATTAAATTCCATATGGGATCCACTAAGTTGGTTTTAATTAGTCTTTCATTAATTAAATCAATTTTTAGTTATTTGATTCAAAATATCTTTACAAAAGATAATATTCACAAAACCCCTTATACTACTTTCAATACTTGGAAAACATTTATATACTTATCTCACCGGTTAAGCGTATTCACAATCCATTATACATTCAATGCTTAGAAAATGTATCCATATACTTATCACAAGGGTATAAGTATATTAACAAAAGCTTAAGAAAGATTTATATCATTTCCAAATTTATATTTGAATAAGCCATACAAATATCATTTAAAACATTACTTACTATAAACCAAACCATTATCATTTGGTGTTAAGTATGAAAAGAATGGTTTCCATACCACCATAATTAAGAAGGATTATTTATCAAAACAAATCTTATGTCTTTATAAATTTTCTTGTCTACAAGCTCATTTCATATTTACAAATACTTTTATAAATCGACAAATTAATTTACAAAACTTGTTTTATAAATCTCTAAAATGCTTTATAAAATCAATTTATATTTATAGAACCTTTTCTATTTATAAAATTTGTTTCTATTTATTTAAACTCTTTTGAAAATCTGCCTTTATAAACTCCTTTATAAAAATTATTTTATTAAAATATCACTTATAATACCCTTTCTCTATTTATAATTCACCATTTGTAAATTTCTCTTACAACTACCACTACAAAACTCCTTTATAAAATATCATTTATAAATCCCCTTTGCAAAATATCATTTTTGAATCTCCTTTAAATAATTCCTTTTATTTAATAGAATCCCCTTTATAGAACAACTTATCATTTATAAACTTCCTTTATTAAATAAATAAATTACCATTAAACATCATAAACAAAAAATTAATTAACTTTGAAACAACATTAACGAATTAATTAACTTAAAACATCCTTAGTGAAGCAATTAGTTAACTTAACCCATCATTAATTAAATTAATTAACTAACTTGAACAACATTAATAAGATAACTAAATCTCATTAAACAACATAATTAATATAATTAAATACTTTTAAACAATATAAACAACACAATTAAATAACTTTAAACATCTTTAATAATATAATTAAAAAAATTAAACATCATTTAATAATACAATTAAATAAATTACTTTTAAAACATTATTAATAAGAAAATTAATTTACTAATTTTGAAACATTAGTTATGAATACTTAACCTCAAATTGTTACAAATTTGAAGTTCCGTAACCTTTCTAATTCAAAATAGGCTTAGCGACCATAATTATACTTTATCAAGTTACCATTTATTTCAATTTGACTTATCAAGTCGCATAACTGGTATTTACATAAGCAATATATATGTAAGCAAAATCAATTAGCAATTACTAGCTAATCTATCACTTATCCAATATTAATTAATCCATAAATTAATTAACTAACATATGAATAAATGTCCAAATAAATATAATAGCAGAATGGGGATTTATTCTGCTAAATCATATGTCATCAATAATTTATTCAATTTAATTATAGCAGAGTGGTGGTTTATTCTGCTAAATAGTTGTCTAACATAACCCATTCCATTTAATTTAGCATAACGATGTCCAATTTGGCCAAATAAATATTACCACATGAAGTATAATTTATTTTAGCACGTTATTATTTAAAATAGAGTAATTATATTCAAACTCTATCGTTTTATCTCTTATTAAGACTATCAGCTATTTTACCGTAGTTTCGAACTTGTCAATACAAGTCAAATGCAAAAATCCACAGGTAAATCGTATTCCATATGGGTGAGTTATGGCACTTTAGAATCAACATCTTGTATATATAAATAATTAACAAATAAATATTATTATAATCCCACCCAAATATTCTCGGCCCAAGGCCCACCACCCCAAGCCCACGCTCGCTACCTCATCTTCCATCCCCAATCAAAAAGCTTTCCTCAAAATCCCAATCAGTTTACCTAAATTGATTCCAATTTCCAATCCCCTGTACACTACGTGCAAGCATGTACGTGTACCATACCCAAGCAATGTCGATTGTCGAACCACCACCCCTTGCAAACTCCACGTTGCATGCTCGACACACTACCACAACCGACAGCTCCTCCCATCATCTGGATAAATTTTCCACCATCCCATTACCATTACCAAACCCGTACACGAAGCCATTCAAGACGAACACATCCATCTTGTCGCCGCTGCACATCACGCTAGCCACTGCCGCCATCGCCATTAGCTCCGTCACATTCAATTTCACCTCCGCCCCAAACACCGTGTTATGTTGCGCCACCATCCATCACCTACAAGTCCATTTCTAAACCCAATCCAAACAACCCTTAAAACTCTAAAACAAGCTATCACCTCCTCCACAAGCCACTGTATCCCCTCCACTTCCTGTCATAACTCTGACATAACCCGAGGCTACGTACAACACCCACCACCACCTCCCTAGCCCACCATAAAGCCGGAGTTTAGTTTATGATTGGAAAATTATCATCTACCTCCCCATGATGACCTACAACCCTAAAAATATGCAATCACCTCCATAAATCCCACCTTGACCATACGAACCCATCTGTACCTTCCATTCGCCATTTTGTGCTCGATGAAAAACTGCCCTATCATGGCCACCACTATTTCTGGGAAAATCCTGCCACTATAGTCGACGAAACTTCGGGTTATCATTTTTTTAATGGTAGAGGTTAAAACAAGCAACTTTTATAAAGGAAGTTTTTGTCGAAAATGGACGGTTTGTAAGGGGTTGATTTTAGGGTGCTTAGTTTTCCTTTTGTTTTCAAAATACAGAAAAAAAGCAAGGAGGAAAAAATGGATTCAAGTTTGAGGTTTGATAATAAGAGTAAATGTAGAAATGAAAATAAAGGTGGGAATGACACATTAAATGAGCAATTTAAAATTTTAAGTTAAATAATTAAAGTAGATGTTGCTAAGGACTAAAATGCCCCTTAAACCCATTTTTTCAACCCTTCCATCTTATCCAGGCCTCCAAATTGCCACCCATAAGGAAAAATGTTGGATATTAGAGTGTCTGCATGTACCTTATTAACTTTTGCACTTAAGATTTCAAATCCACCTTTTCACCTTTTAAATTCAAACATATATTTGTCCTTTATTGTTATTTAACTTATTTTTTCATTTTAAAATTAAAATGTTCATTTTATACGTTTTAAATGTTGTTTTTAAGGTATAAACAAAGGCGTTACAACTTTATACAACTTGTCATTTGATACAAAGTTAAAAACTCGAAAAACGAGTTTTCGATCACATTTTCTGTTTTTCATCGAACTATTAATTTTTGTAAAGAAAATTCAAAAATAAATTTTATATCATTAGTTGTAAATTAGAACAGGGTTATTTAATTATCAAAACCATTAATTAAATATTTAAAATAAACTAAATATTCATAAACTAAAGCGATAAAATTCCGGATCGCTGCGATTAAAATGCTTGGCAGTTCTATAGCCATGGAGGAGGAAAAAGTTATAGGCAGAAATGCAAAAAGCTTCATTAGATATAAAACTAAATATTTAGAGTTAATTAATTCTCATATTATTTGTGTTGAAAAAAGAAATATTGTTTTATCTTAAATAACAAAGCCGAAGAATATCCTGATTTATGCATACTAGATTTGGTGACTATAGTATATTTCTAATTTATATTAAGCATTTGTCTTAAAATTAGGTCTTTACCCTAACTTTGTTGATTTAATTTAAAAAAGAACTAATCAAATCAACTTTTGTAAATAAATGTTGCTAAAGTGGAAACTAAAAGCCTCGATTTAGCAGATGTAGCCAAAAATAGTGGAGCTTAAAGTGGATCTACTATTTTATAGCCCTAAACTGAAATACCGTAGCGGTCTAAAAGTGGTTACGCTATACCAAGGATTTTGTGAGGCTTTAACTGCATAGATATAGACCCAACAACACAAAAATCCTCTCATATGTCTACAACCATGCCTTTATGTCAACAAAAGATTTAATCCATACACAAGGCTTTCACCCAAGCTTAAAAAATCTCTGTATAGTTTATCAAAGTCCATAATAGATGGATTAATCATAATTACACCCTATTGCTGTAGCATAACTCCTTTTGGGTTAACATTAGCATGTGCTTTAGCCTTGAAGTACTGACAAAATCAAAGTGGAAGGTTCTTGCTCGGAACATCCATGTATGTATCTCATGTACTCACTTCGTGTTGTTTTCCTTCTCAGCTACCTACAAGTGAGGTTTATCAACAACTTTATAAGATAGTCGATATAATTAGAGATTTAAAGTGGTGCTTGCATATGCACTTCTAGTTTCTTTTATATGTCTATACTTGTAGATAAAAATAAAGGAAAAATATATTCACACATAACCTATAGGAATCAGGTAACCTAAGCTTTGATACTAAGTGTTAACAGCCTTCCTTTCACTATCCCTTTGATTCTACGTCGCAATCGACGTTCATACCCCTGGGCTAGTAAACCATTGATCGCTAAGGTAAAATAAAGTATAACAGTACACATAGTCATCTGTTTTCAACTATGCTTTTGAACTAACAATGAAAGGAAATAAAATATAAAAGAAACATATCATAAATAAATGAAGTGTCTGTAACCTCTAAGATATTAAGGCTGTCCATTAAAAATAATACATCAGACTACATAACATAACTACAAATAAATAGATATTTCCTAGATAAAAAGTCTTATTCACCACTAACAACCTCTGTTTCCTCCACTTCACGTATGACTCTTACTAACTTTGTGGACCTATTACATATAAATAATAAAGAAATATAGAGGATCTAGACAGAAGTCTAGTAAATGAGAATATATCTCTAAATTCATGATACGAACATGCTAATAAAACATCCTTATTGACTACTCCTAAAGTGTCAACTTAAGGAGTCGATTTACCATTATTCTTTTTAGTGTATTTATCATAGCATTTCAACAGTATCATTTTAGTGACTAGAATCACTATCTTAGCATCCATACAACTGATATGTGTGAAATATTAGCATACCCTCGTTCTGCTATGTGTTCTATTCCAACATGGTTCGCAGCCATATCATTCATGCTATGTATCTCATTCCAACACATTGAAGACATATTATTCCCACTACATGTCTCATTTCAACATGTTCCGCAAACATAACCTGACCAAACGATATGCCTTACTTAATTACGTACACCATTCTTATCGATGTGCTTAGCATAACCTATAAATTGGTCCAAGTTATACTATATCAATACATAGAAAAGTAGGTGATGGTATTATCGATGGAATTATGGTTGATGAAGAGGTCCAGACTCATGATGGAGCATAATCTTAATCTAGACTTGGTTAGATAGAGGAGTAACCTAACTTGGTTTCATGATTTTGCTGGTACTTATAATTAAGGATGTTGATTTTTATGACATAGCGACATATGCTTTAGGGGTTATTTATGATAAGCTGATGAACTATAGAAATGCTACTATATCAGTTGATTATGAAAGATGTAGACTAGTTATGGAGGAGGAGATAGAGTCATCACATAAAAATCACAATTGGGATTTAGTGAATCTTCTTTTGGAAAAGCGAGCCATTGGTAGAAGATGAATCTGTAGAGTTGAAGACAATAGTGATGGATATGTGAGATATATGACGAGATTGGTCACGAAAAGATACGTAGAGCAGAAGGGTAGGTAGTTTCATGACATATTTTCTAAAATTACGAGACATACTTCAATTCAAATATTATTGAATCTAGTTGCTTATTTCGATTTGGAGCTTGAGCAATTAAATGTAACTACATTTTCTCATGGAGATCTCGAGGAAGATATCTATGTCTGTTAGCGAGAGATATTCATTAATTCTAGTAAGACATAGCATGTGTCTATGCTAAAAAAATTTGTATGGACTAAAGTAATCCCTGAGATAGTGGTCTAAAAATTTTGATAAGTTTATGCTTTCACAAGGATTCACCAACAGCTACAAGGGCCAGTGTGTGTACTTTAGGAGATGTGAGGTTGTTATGATTTATTTGTTATTATATGCAGGTGATATGTTGATTGCTTCACGTTGTATAGTGAGTATTGTTGAGTTGAAGGCGGAGCTTGTAAGGGACTTTAATATGAAGGACTTGGGAAAGGCATAAGGAATCCATAAGATGAGATTATCAGAGATAGACAGAGAAGAGAGTTAAGGCTCACTTAGACATAATATATCGAAAAAATCATCACTCGGGATGAGATGGAAAGGCGAAACCGATTGCACTCTATTAGGTTCTCATATTATTTTATTTCATGGTATGTCTCCAACATTTGGTGAGGATAAAATTCTATGAAGGATATTTCATGTGCTAATGTTGTGGGAGTTTGATATACATTATGGTGTGCACTAGACTAGATTTGGCTCATGCGGTAGGTATTATGAGTCGGTATACGTCCAATTCGTGTAAAGCTCATTGGCAAGAAGTAAAGTGGATTAAGATATTTGAGAGTAATTTTGCATGTTAGCTTTTAATTGGGGGAGTTGGTAAGGATCTTTCCTTACTAGATATTCTGACTCAAATTATACAATGGATAGGGACAGTCAGAAATCGGTGTCGAGCTATGTGTTTACACTTGGCATGGGGCCTATTTCATAGAGATTAATTCTATAGTCTCAACAACTGAGGCAGAGTTAGTTGCTATTATAGAGGATACTAAGGAGGAGTTGTAATTATTGTTGTTGCTAGAGTATTTTTATATAATGCAGAAGACTATGGAGATTGATTTAGATAGCCAAAGTACTATACATCTGGCAGAGAATCAAGTTTACAACATACACACCAAACACATAGATGTGTATGGGTTCTTTCTTATGTTGCAAGAGGAGCATCAGAAGATAAAGTTAGTAAAGGTTCATTCAAAAGACAATCTGATGGATATGATGAAGAAGTCAATTCCGAGAGAGAAGTTTGAGCAGTGCTCAAACTTGATTAGCTTGGCTAGAATCTAATGGCAACTGATAGTGCGGAGAAATCTTCCTTTATTTGTTTAGTTGATAAGTCGAGATTGGTAGAGAGAGATTGGAGATTTGTATATTATATGGTGGTGGAGTGTTGAAATTATTCACTATAATATAGAAAATCAAAGAGTTGATACTAAATCAAAGTCAGATGTTATTTTAAAGGAGATATTTTTTAGCAGAAAACTTTAAATTTTCTATCACTTTAGACCATATTTCTTCTATATAGTTTCATAGGCTTTAATTATTGTAATCAGGCAAATAAACCGATCAAAAAATACATTTTTTATCTAGTAATAATATTCTCTTTTAATTTGTAACATCTTTTGTACCTCCTCAAATTCATTAATAAAAGATAGATTTAGATCCAATTTTTCGTTCTTGTTATTGAATCTATAATTATCTATATCAGGGACCTTTTAGTTTCCTAATTGATGACTTTACATCGGTTTAGTAAAATAACACCATACAGATAAAAATAATAAATAACATGGTAAAGAAGAGTGCATCGATTTCGCTTCTAATTACAAATTACATTCAGTTAATCAAATGTTATACAAAAAATGGATTAAAAGAAACAATGACTATCTATTTCACAATTCTTAATTGTTAAATTATATCATATAATTAAAGAGATATCTCATTAGCCCTAATGATATAAAAAGTCGTATCATGCATCATCTTCATATAAGAATATGGAAACGATGATATAGTTGACAAAGTTGAAAATTTATAAAAATATGTTATTTATCCTAGAAATTTAATTGAATTTGCTTAGTTTTGGAATAGAAATTGATGACCATACTCTAGATGTTTCGCTTTGATTTATCATCATCGGTACTCGAAATTGATGAAGTAACACAAATACATCCTTTCTAAAATTAAGTGACTAAACTTGATAAATATTTATCATAGACTCAAAATTAATGAAGAGACACAGATACATCCTTTTCAAAATTAAGTTACTAAACCTGATAAATATTAGTTATAGACTTATTGGGTGTTACATTTGGTGTAATTTTCATGGAAGCACGAAGCATCTAAACACGTCCACCGAATCATGCTCTATATGTGTGTGTGAGTGAGGCAAGATCGACTACACCTTATTTTTGCTACACCTCTAATCCCTTTGCTTTTGATCGCATGTTCCGAGTTTATAACTTATGGTTGAAATTAGGGGATTTGAGGAGTAGACAAAAGGAAGTGTGGCCCATCCTTGTATATATACACATAGATAGACACGCACATTTGTTATGATTGGGCATGATTGAAGCTTCATTGAAATTAGTTTGGAAGGTTCATTACACAAGCCTAGATGCAAATTCATGTCATTAGCTAGCTTTTTCATTTACCCATAATAATGTTACTTAGAGAAACCATCAATAATTAACCAAAACAACTCAAACATGGAAAATAAATAAAAAATAAAGATTGGGAAGAGATAAATCACATTTAGAAGCAGCGCATAAAATCAATGATAATAGATCCGCTTCAAAGATGAAGAATGGGAAGGCGACCCTCTTGTCAATTCAGTGAAATGAAGATGGATTGCAACATTAATTGAGTAAGTAGTGAATCCATAAACGATGAAGATTCAATGAAAAAAAAAAGTTAGGATTAGGCTTTGATATTAGATAGAGAGGGTGGAAAGTCATGAAATTATGCTGAAAAATTAAGAACTAGAAATAATATCAAGGGATTTTGATTTCGAAGTAATAAGATTAGGAAATAAAAAGATCATAGGAAAAAGAAAACGAAACAGTATCTAGCGGAGAATAAAGGAAAGAAAGCTGAAAATTATATGAACAGATAAAAAATAAATTTATTTTACATGTGGAAGGAACCAAGTGGACAAAGGAGAAGAGAAAAAAGAGAATGAAAGGAGTATTTAACGAGTTGGGTATAAATGATTCAAAAGAGTAGTTTTGACCTTCTGATTAAGCACCTGCATAACACAATTATAATTATCCAAACAAAGAGTTCACTTTCCTCCTAATTTCTAAACAGTGGAAAAAGAAACCAGTTCTTATTATTATAAATATAATATTAAGGGGCATTGTTACTGACACTCCACTTTTGGTTATGAGGAGGTTTTTCTTCGGATTTTTTTAGTATGAAGGGTACCGGAAAATGTTACTCCATCTTAAAATAACATTATAAATTCTCCAATTTACCCCCTTAACTTCTTACCCTAATTTTTTTTATTCTCCACTATTTCCTTCATTAGCCTGCTATCAATCATTAATCAATGGAGAAATTAAATCCATTTACTGATGAAATTCCAAAAGAGAGTGAAACAAGATTAATACTTATCCAAGAATCCATATGTAACAATTGAATTCGTGCACAAAAAAATCATGTAACTTTTTAGAAAAAATCTAAGGTTTTATGTTGTCGACAGTCGAATACGGGATGGCGGACCCAAAATTCGTACAGTACTTCAGAACATGTCCACCAGAACAAAAACCCTAAAACGACAGAACATAATCGTTTAATATGTGTAATTCAACAGGGGCCTGCCAAATTTTTGCATTAATTTCGACCATGCACCATCGAATTTGTATATAAAATGTTTTTATTTACTCTAATTTGAACTCACTTTTTCCTCAGATATCTGAGAATGAGTGTGAGAAAGAAACAAAGGGATAATTGCAATGAATTCAAGGATGATAATGTTAATGATGATCAAAATGTGGAAGTAAACATGTCATCTTCGGTAACCACCAATTTATCTTCACATTGCACCACGAATATGGTATGATTAATTATTTCAATTATATCCGCATAGTTGATTTTTTTGAATTGTTTCATTTAAATATGTTCTAGGTTTTTAAGTCAAAGGAAAATGCTCGAATTTAGTACATAGCTTGAGTACTTAGCGTAAGTTGTATTGTTGTGACAAAAAGAACAAGAATGAGAAATTTATAAGCTAATGGAAAGGAACATGGATGGTTCTCATTAATGAAAGAAGCCGGCCATATATTGATCACATGGCAAAGAATTATGTTGCAAAAAGCCATCAAAAGCAGAGAAGAACATGAAGTAGAAAATGTGGTTATCCATTCGAGTTAAACGCACGTTGTTAGAATGATGGGACATGGATACTAAATGTAAAGAATGGACGTCACAATCACATGCTTCCTAATGTACTAATTGAACATGCTTTCGAAATGAGTACTTCGAAGACAATGCATCGATTCTAAAATGAACCTTTATTTAAAGAACTTTTGGGATTTGTATCTTATAAAGCTGTACATTTACTATTAAAAGAGTTGGGTAACATTTTCGGATTGAGTATCGACTCTTGTAGTTGTATTTTTTCATAAGTAAATGGACTATCATGTGCACATATACTTGTAGACTTTAGACATTCACATGATTTCATACCTCTTAGCTTGATAGACTCTACCTCTTAGCTTGATAGACTCTTTTTGGAAGCAATTATCTTGCACTCCTCCTACATTGCATCATTCAACCTTTTCTTTTCTTAGCTTTCCCAAGATTCAAGCTTTGAAAAGTGGGTATGATGAAGCTCTTGATAAAATGATAGTTGTTATGCAACAACAGTTGAAAGCATTAGCATTCCCTCAAACAACCCATAGCAAATGTTAAAAATGAAAGACCTTCAAAAAAAGATAAGTCAACAAAACGAAACCCTTGTTACTTTGAACATGTTGAAGTGTCATTGTCTTGTGACTCAAATCTCACTCCAGTTTATCCGCATAAAAGAAGAAGTACAAAAAATAAAGTACTAAAGAATAATGAAGTTGATGACCACTATTTGCTATAAATGCTCAAATATATAATTTGCTTAGATTGTTAATACATAAGTTATTAATTTTAATGACAATAACCATATACAACCATATACAAACATATAAAATATTGATGCTAATGTTTTGCCAAGTTATATACTTACAGTGTAGATTATTACACAGGTGTTGAATCAAAGATTGTACAATATAAAGACTCAAAAGAAAGACCGAAGACTCATGAGTTCAAAGACAAAAATATGAAGATCTCAATATTATAATTTAATATATATAGTCATAGCATATATTGTTGAAGTCCTTGGTAGCAATATTTGACATCTATCTCCAATTTTCTAATCTTTTATATTTTAACTATATAAAGGTTTTTCAAAGTTCAAAATATTTATAAAATATGTTCAAACTATTTTACAAAGTATTAAATTATTTTACGAAGTACAAGATTTTCAAAAGCAATTTAGAAGCAAATAGTTTTCAAAATACATAAGCACATGTCGACATACATGACATCAATTGGTTTTTCAAATTTTAAAAGGAAGTGTCTATTCATCGTTACACTTCACGAATGGACACATCCATTAATTTTCTATATAAAGGGGAATACAAATGAATTTTTTTGATACTAATTACTTATTTCCTTTCCTCCTCTCACTTTCTTGAAAACTTCATTGAAAAATATATTTTATTCACTTTAAAATCATATAGAATTAATTTATACTTTTTTTATTAATTCAATACTGCTTTCTTACTATTTTGCAAACATCTCATTCTCAAATCAAAGATCAAAGTGCTGCCCAAGTGGCTATAAGATCCATTGTATTTAAAGTACAAGAATTTATATTTGGAAAAACCATCAACTCTATTTGTATTTGCTTTGGTGTGCTTGTAGCCTGTTCAAATCAAATGGGTGTTCTTGTAGCCCATTAAAATAAAGTGGGTGTGCTTAGTAGCCCAGGAATATAAGGGTGTGGTTGTAGCCCCATCAAACCAAGTGAGTCTACCCTGAGCTCGAAAATTCATAAGGATGTGTCTCGTAGTCTCAAAATCGAGATTGTATTTAGGTTTGTCTTCTACCCGGTTAAAGATAGGCATTTGAAAAGAAATCTATAAAATTAATTTACAGGACTAGATTTAGGAGAAATCCAAACCAGTATAAAATCTCTAATGTCACCTCTCTAACTCTTTACATTACTTCTTTTATTTTTATCTGTGAATGCGTCTGTGACTGATTGTTAGTATAATCCCGTATTGATAATCTATGATTTAATATTAATCTTGAAAGAAAATTAAAAAGATTTACTATAGTTAGAAAACGTGTAATGACCCGCCTTCTCGACTCTCAAACATCGACATTAATACATACACGGTATTCACGTGCCCAGCATCCTAGTGTCGGAAAGACAAATTGTTGGGTGAAATAAAATTAAAACAAAAAAAAATCTCGCATCATGACAAGTAATATATAATATATCAATTATCTTTACAAAGATAAACTTTAATAATCAAACAACATCAGAGTTTAACCCATCATCAACTCGGACAGTTATAACAGTCTGTCCTTACAAATGCTGTTAAATACAAAAGAAGAAACATATCAAAAATAAAAATATGAAAATATGAATTGGAGGCATCCAGCTCATCTCCTAAAGCTCCAAAGCTAACTTTGGAAAATACTCGGTCTGGCTTGAGTATTATAAGAAACTAACACCTGGATCAGTCTGGTAAACTAGCATGAGAAACTCAAATCAAGTAGATCTTCATATCTTATAAAACCTTGTAAAAATAAAGGTATCTCGTCAGATGACGCCATACATAAACTGTAACGTTCCGAAAATTTTCGACTTTCGAAAATTCAACATCGATACTCACTTTATCGACAGCCGAGAAATCGATGGCCAAAAACCCGAAATGTTATGGTTTAAGAAAAAGAATTTAAGAAAAGAGAAGAGAAAAAGATAGAAGATGGAGAGAAGAAAGAAAATAGAACGGAACAGAAAACAACTGAACAACATCAGAATCTCACAATTCGCAGCGGAACAACATATAATAATAAATGAATAATCTTTAAACAAAGAACTATATCAGTTATTACATTTTATACATTACATTTCATTACATCTTATCATCAGAGTGTACAACAGCAACAACAAACAATGCAGCGGAAAAAGAAATACTATATAACTAGTAATACGCCATGCCATCCAGCTTGCCTCCAGCAACTCCAAAATATCCAGAATATCCTGATAAACCTAACTCTTGACTGCCCGTGTGGAAATTGGTAGGCACGCAGAGTTTAGGAAGGAAAACAATAAACCCCGAGTCAGTCATGTGACTGGTGTGAGAACTCAAAACAGTTTATTTATCTTTAAAATCAAAGTAGAGGAATATTTTTAAATTCAATTCGCAATGCTTTTAAAAATGAGACTACTATAAGGCCTCCCGCACACACACACAATGGAAACGCAGAATCGGAGGAGATTTCTCCTTATGATAGTCAAAGATGCTTGATACGCATTAAAAAGAACATTTTATATTATTACTAGTGCATAGTGTAGGAAAAATTTATTTCGAAAGTAGAATATAAATCTTAGCCAGCATAGACATTCCGAACTATGCCTACTATAGCTAACTATGTTCAATAGCAGGTTACCGCCACATTCCATAGCAGGTTATACAACTAAAACCGTACAAGTCTCATATTGTTTCTTTGGATTTCCAACGAATGATCAGGCCAAGGAACTTCCCATTGCCACATGAGAATGCCTCTGGATGGACATCCCCGAGAACCAAACCGGATCTCTACCAACACAAGGCCGGGTTACCCCTAACTGAGTAACAACTGACCGAATATGCCATCCCCCGGTCCTTTGGGACCTTTCACCGAGCGCTCGCAATCAATTCACACAATCATAACAAAGTGTTTTCAACATGAGTAAGTATCTGGGCTCCATACCATGATACCACCCTTTTCCAGAAGGAAATGCACACATCCTAAAGGGCGCTACCCCTCATAACCTTGCTGCATCTTTCCTGTTTTGACCATTCACGGGGTGTGAGGCTCGACGAAGTCACGTCCACAAAAACATACTTTATACAAAAGCCATGCTTTGGGTCAACAAATGATCATAGAAATGATCACCAAGATAGACGATCAAATAAACGATCCTATCACAAATAATCAACACAATGATCATTTACAGCAACACTCAGCATGTCACATTACCAAATTGGGAATATATCGCTGATAACCTTCAACTACATAACCTCTGAGCACGTACGTCTCAGAGAAGGGTGTTAAGCTAAAAGAATAAATTCTCCGCCACCAACAGAAATATATTTGAAAGAAATCGGCTTTATATCTCAATTTGTAACGTCAGACATACAATCCATACAAGTCTGTTCCGGGCTCGAACAAAACCGAAGGCACTTCTTACGAAGCCCTTGCAATCCAGGTATTCACAATCCCGATCGAATTTCCCATCACTTAAGGAATCTCTATACCAGGAGCTACCCAGTGCAGAGACAATCGATAGGTCATCCTATCGCTTTCGCAAATACTCGGTCTTCAACACCGATCTTCAATGCGATTCATAACGACGTATTACATATTCGGAATGGGTTATACGACCCCATGGTCCTTTCCCGGTTAACCCGAATAGTGAGCGCTTATTCAAAAATAAGCGTGGCATTCAAATTCAAACAAATCACATCAATTACCCATTCAAAGGGAAATATTGATAGTCGGTTATTGAACTATCAATGGATATGCACACATCACCAGTTTCCAAATAATTTTCCAAATTATTTATTTTCCAAAAATATCTTTACTAGATATATAATTTCACACTTCAAAAATAAATCAATATTTATTTTTAAACAAATTCTCCTTTTCATTCATAAATTCCATAGTGAATTTTCATTCTAAAATATTCATGAATATTCGATTTCAATTATTCATTTCCAATTTATCTTCAAAAAGATAAATTCTCTAAACATTTCATTTCACATTGGAAAAACATTTCCATACTTATTTATTAAGTAATTCACAAATTTTATTTATTTTCAACACTTCGAAAATATTCAATATACTAAAATCGAGATTAAGTACATATTTCATTCTTTAAGGAAATCATTCTCTTAAACATATTTATTTGGGCCAAAACGAATGTTACGTAAAACATCGTTACGACAACCCAAAATCACTAGTATAGGGATTCGAAATTAAAATAGATATATAAATCTCAATACTATACAAAACATTTCCTTTCGGAAATCATTTACTATAACAACAGTGTTATAGTCCACTATTTCCTTCTATTTCTCGAAAACGTCTATTCCAACAATAAATGTTGAAATCTATGGTTTCGAATCTCAACACATTTTAAAACATCGTTAGATCGTTTTAAATTCCATTTAAAACATCACATTCAAAACAATTTCTTTAACATCTTATTCACTATTCAAAAACGTGAATATTCTTTGTTAACAAATTTCATCCTTTTATTCATTTCATTTTAAAGGATTATTCACAGTTCAAAAACGTGAATATAACTCCATTAATAGGTTTCAACAATTTATTTATCAAAATAAGTCGTTTGTGAATTTATAAAACAACGTTTATAAATTCCATTTCTATTTATTTTATAACATCTCCTTTTATAAATTCCTTTATCAACCTATTCACTTTATAACTCAATTATAAACCAAAGATTCATATTATAAGTTAAATGCTTATAAAACGATTATTTTACAAAATCGTTTCTTTGAACTTCATAATTATAAATCTTATAACTTATAAGATTCAATTATTCATCCAAGTATATTCTTTAATAATTTCACAAAATTTATAAATCTTACTATTTATAAATTTCATTTATAACTTCACCATTTATAATTTTATAAATTCCATCCATTTACAAAATTCATTTTCACTTCATTCAAACACTTATAAAAACTCGTTTTATACTGTCAATATTTCAATTTATAAATATCCATTTATAAATCTCTTAATATAAATCAATTTATATTATTCTTTAAAACGTCTTTAAATTCCTTTATTATTTCACCATTTTGATTCATAAAATAATTAAATTTTATAAATCCTATATTTAACTTTTCATAATAAATTCAAAAATCCCGATTAAACTATTTTATAAAATCAATAGCATCATATTCTCAAAAATCAGTTTTTTTAATTATATTCTCAAAATCAATTTTTAACCGTATTTCTCAAAATCATAATTTTTATAACTTTAAAAATTATAACGTTTATTTATTTAAAATGAATCAATTTCCAAACATATAGTATATTTTCAAAAATCACTTTAAAAATCATTTTTAAAGTTCCAAATTTGGTCTAGTGATGCTACACACCAAATAGTCAATCACGACAACAACGATATCATATATCGATATAATAATCCATCAAATATCAAAATATCTGAATTCAAATAAATACTGTTGAGGAATCCATTTGGATCCCTCCAACCTGTTTTCCTGCATCCACAAACATTAGCACAATACCAATTTCGCTCCAGTACGAAATTATCGCGGTATATGTTTTTATTAAATATTATCCGCTTAATAACGGCGCAATAGGGTCTCATCTGCTAAACAAAAAATGCGGGAAATCAGTAACTCCAATATATACATATGCCAATATATATATATTGCTATTATATATAATACCAATTTCACTGTTTATGAAATATTCGCGGTATATGTTTTTAATAAATAACATCCGCTTACTAACGGCGTATAATGTCTATTTTAACAATCAATAGATAACAATCATCATTCAAACATGCATTCAAATATTTTAAATCTAACTATTTAAAATAAAATCGAAACTGATTCGATTGAGTGAGAAGTTCTCACCTTGATTTCAATTTCGTTTTAGCGATTTATTTCGAATAAAATTAAACGGACGTTTAATTTTACCCAAAATTCTCACTAACTCCAAACGACTCCAATCCAATTTCATCACGTAGTGCTCGTCCATACGATTCCAACGCAACTGGTTTCGCGCGTTTTCGACCTCGTATGAAGAAGATATGAATTAATGAAGTTCATACGTATTTATAATAACTATTTACAACATTTATTATATAATTTTATAAACCTAACACATCACTACCGTTCATCTCCAGATCCAACGGCCCCCCCCACCATCTTCCTTCTCACGCAAATGTACAGGTATTAGGCCGACATCACAAACCCATTCTCAAGAACTAGGGTTACAAATATCCACCACCTCGACGAACTCTGGCATGATCAGCAACTTGCATTTTGAAGCCCCTTGCCTCCCCTACCCACGGCCACCACCACTTGGAGCTCGGCCACCATATGCACGTCAATTTGCGTGCGCAAACTGTCACGGTCGGCCTCCCCTAGCTCCCTCCACGCGACACCATATTCGATCATAGCCGTATGGATCGAAAGCCCTTCCAATGCTCTACGTTTTTGCAGTTGTAAGTTTTTCGAAATGAGTTACGGATTGGAAGAATTTTAAGAGATAAAATGGCGACTTTCTGGCCATTGAAGGAAGCAACGGCGGCTAGGGTTTTTAGGTTTAGGTTTGTTTATTTTTTTTTATTTTTGTGGATTTTGGGCCTATTTATAAGGAAATATCGAACACTATTCATCCGGAAATTCCGAACTCCGATTTACGCGCCGTAACCAGCATTTCTAGGGTTTACCCCGCGTTCCGGACACAATGGAACAGGTTTCGAAAGCTAATTCGGACATCTGTGCGAGTTATGGCAATAAACGTTCAATTTAAATTAAACCGATTTAAATCGATTTCTAGGCGTTTTAATTTGTACCGAACAAACGGTATATCCAATTGACACGAAATTTGAAACCTTACAATAATATCATATTACGGATCCAATGAAATTGGTTTCGTCGAAATCCGTGACTTTTTGAAAAATGGCTATTTTAACTCGCCAAATTAATATTAAAAATAATTCGATGCGTTTCGAGCTGCCACGATCAAACGATAACTCCGATTGACACGAAAATTGAAATACGGTAATAACTAACTATTACGGATCCAATGGAGCTAGTTTTATTTAATTCTGAGACTGTTCAAAAATTGACTATTTTCACTAGTCGATTTTAATATTAAAATATTCAATTTTCACAAATTAGCTTTTAATTCGATTTTAAAAGTTCTAAAATATCGTTCTAACTTCAATATGATAAAATAAAATTTTACAAATCATTTTCAATCATATTTAACTCAATTTTCAATTATTTCCATAATTTCACATATTAAATTATCGATTTAATTATTCAATTAAATCCAATAATTCAAAATAAAATTTATTTGACTTATAAATTCACTTATTAATATTTAAAATTAATTAAATATTCAAATTTTAATTACTAAAAAATCCTGGGTCGTTACAATCTTCCCCCCTTAAAAGAATTTCGTCCTCGAAATTAACAAGTAAGAAAAGTTATAGAATCTATTAACTTTCCGAAAATTCATAGTTAAATTTCTTACTAAACTTTACTAAGTTTTCAAATCATACTTAGTTATCTTTTCAAAAACAACTACTATTGTTTAACTTTCAATTCCAAATCAAAATTATAGTTTTCAAAAAAATTTCCAATTTTCTCAAAAATATTCTAACGCCTTAAATTTCCGGAAAAATTCGCCATAGTCTCCTTTGCGCGGCTCGATCCGAAAAAAAATGACAGTATATATATCACAAATATACATCTCATCAAGTAATGAGGCATCCCGAAGGGAAAAAAGTATAAAAGTACGGTATGTAATCCGAGATATGTACCTTATATTTTATTAGCAAGCATATACGGCTAATATAGCGCGAAAGCGAGCTCCAAATGCGAAGCAACGTGATCCGCACCTACTAAACACTCAACAAACAACATGAGAACATGCATATATGAAAATAATCTCAATATACAACATATATCTCCATAACAACTATATATGTCACATAGCAAATGCAACTAAACAACAAATGCAATATATATTCAACCATCAACCAACTATCATCCATAACCAAATCAATATTCATTTATATTCTCATTAATATTCAATGAAATGGTTTTTCAATTTAATCACATTTGATTCTTTAACAGTGGATGTTTCTACTAACATTCATTTTCAATTATTTTATATTCACTAATTCATATTCAAGTTGGTTCACTTCCAAATCAAATTCAATTCTATTTAAGATTCATTTAACTTCCAATTGAATTTCAATTACTTTAGCTTCCAATTTCATTAACACTTAATGAATTATATACAATCAAATAACAATCATATAACAACCAAAGTATATTAATTACAACCAAATTACTTTACTTTCAATTGGTTCAATTAAATTGATTTTCATTCAACTATTCAACTTTCCAATAACATTAAGATTTTAATGAATTAACACTTATATCCATTATTTCATACCAACTAAATTCACATTTAATTGATTGACATTCAATTCAATTCAATTACAACAGTTGCATTTTATTTACATAACTCAAGTTCACATTATCACTTAACTTTATTAATTTACTTTGATACCAATATCAACTTAATTCAACATTTCTTAAGTTATACTCATTTTACAAACATCACTTTGTTTTTACTTAACTTAAATTTCCACTTATAAATTAATTCAGCTTCTAACTTCTAAAGTAAATTTTCCAATTAACTTTAAATTCATTTTTATTTACAACTCATATTCATAAATATATTCATATAGTTTCACTTCTTATATATATAAGTTTATTTCACAATTGTAAATCACTTTAATTATAATTCAATTCTTATAATTCTTTACTTATACAATAATTCTTCAATTAAGATTATTCAAACAACTAAACAATCAACTTATATCCACTTTAATAATTCTGAAAAATTATTCCTTTATATATAAAATATATAATCAAGATAAAATTATTTCATTTACCCAATTTAAAAATCAATATTGTGCCGAATTGTTCTATTCAAGTGTTTAGAAACCCCTTCGGCATAGTCTTGCGGACCACGCTGACGAAAGTTCATATGCCACTCAATAAACCAATCATCACAATATAAAACAATTTTATATTCACTAACAAATACGCTCTCATAGATATTATTACACTCAAACTCATTCTAGAGTACTACTGACTCTATCTCTAATGAGTACTACCCAACAGAACCATGGTTGTCGCTTAACCATAAGCTCCGATACCAAATGTAACGTTCCGAAAATTTTCGACTTTCGAAAATTCAACATCGATACTCACTTTATCGACTGCCGAGAAATCGATGGCCAAAAACCCGAAATGTTATGGTTTAAGAAAAAGAATTTAAGAAAAGAGAAGAGAAAAAGATAGAAGATGGAGAGAAGAAAGAAAATAGAACGGAACAGAAAACAACTGAACAACATCAGAATCTCACAATTCGCAGCGGAACAACATATAATAATAAATGAATAATCTTTAAACAAAGAACTATATCAGTTATTACATTTTATACATTACATTTCATTACATCTTATCATCAGAGTGTACAACAGCAACAACAAACAATGCAGCGGAAAAAGAAATACTATATAACTAGTAATACGCCATGCCATCCAGCTTGCCTCCAGCAACTCCAGAATATCCAGAATATCCTGATAAACCTAACTCTTGACTGCCCGTGTGGAAATTGGTAGGCACGCAGAGTTTAGGAAGGAAAACAATAAACCCCGAGTCAGTCATGTGACTGGTGTGAGAACTCAAAACAGTTTATTTATCTTTAAAATCAAAGTAGAGGAATATTTTTAAATTCAATTCGCAATGCTTTTAAAAATGAGACTACCATAAGGCCTCCCGCACACACACACAATGCAAACGCAGAATCGGAGGAGATTTCTCCTTATGATAGTCAAAGATGCTTGATACGCATTAAAAAGAACATTTTATATTATTACTAGTGCATAGTGTAGGAAAAATTTATTTCGAAAGTAGAATATAAATCTTAGCCAGCATAGACATTCCGAACTATGCCTACTATAGCTAACTATGTTCAATAGCAGGTTACCGCCACATTCCATAGCAGGTTATACAACTAAAACCGTACAAGTCTCTTATTGTTTCTTTGGATTTCCAACGAATGATCAGGCCAAGGAACTTCCCATTGCCACATGAGAATGCCTCTGGATGGACATCCCCGAGAACCAAACCGGATCTCTACCAACACAAGGCCGGGTTACCCCTAACTGAGTAACAACTGACCGAATATGCCATTCCCCGGTCCTTTGGGACCTTTCACCGAGCGCTCGCAATCAATTCACACAATCATAACAAAGTGTTTTCAACATGAGTAAGTATCTGGGCTCCATACCATGATACCACCCTTTTCCAGAAGGAAATGCACACATCCTAAAGGGCGCTACCCCTCATAACCTTGCTGCATCTTTCCTGTTTTGACCATTCACGGGGTGTGAGGCTCGACGAAGTCACGTCCACAAAAACATACTTTATACAAAAGCCATGCTTTGGGTCAACAAATGATCATAGAAATGATCACCAAGATAGACGATCAAATAAACGATCCTATCACAAATAATCAACACAATGATCATTTACAGCAACACTCAGCATGTCACATTACCAAATTGGGAATATATCGCTGATAACCTTCAACTACATAACCTCTGAGCACGTACGTCTCAGAGAAGGGTGTTAAGCTAAAAGAATAAATTCTCCGCCACCAACAGAAATATATTTGAAAGAAATCGGCTTTATATCTCAATTTGTAACGTCAGACATACAATCCATACAAGTCTGTTCCGGGCTCGAACAAAACCGAAGGCACTTCTTACGAAGCCCTTGCAATCCGGGTATTCACACTCCCGATCGAATTTCCCATCACTTAAGGAATCTCTATACCAGGAGCTACCCAGTGCAGAGACAATCGATAGGTCATCCTATCGCTTTCGTAAATACTCGGTCTTCAACACCGATCTTCAATGCGATTCATAACGACGTATTACATATTCGGAATGGGTTATACGACCCCATGGTCCTTTCCCGGTTAACTCGAATAGTGAGCGCTTATTCAAAAATAAGTGTGGCATTCAAATTCAAACAAATCACATCAATTACCCATTCAAAGGGAAATATTGATAGTCGGTTATTGAACTATCAATGGATATGCACACATCACCAGTTTCCAAATAATTTTCCAAATTATTTATTTTCCAAAAATATCTTTACTAGATATATAATTTCACACTTCAAAAATAAATCAATATTTATTTTTAAACAAATTCTCCTTTTCATTCATAAATTCCATAGTGAATTTTCATTCTAAAATATTCATGAATATTCGATTTCAATTATTCATTTCTAATTTATCTTCAAAAAGATAAATTCTCTAAACATTTCATTTCACATTGGAAAAACATTTCCATACTTATTTATTAAGTAATTCACAAATTTTATTTATTTTCAACACTTAGAAAATATTCAATATACTAAAATCGAGATTAAGTACATATTTCATTCTTTAAGGAAATCATTCTCTTAAACATATTTATTTGGGCCAAAACGAATGTTACGTAAAACATCGTTACGACAACCCAAAATCACTAGTATAGGGATTCGAAATTAAAATAGATATATAAATCTCAATACTATACAAAACATTTCCTTTCGGAAATCATTTACTATAACAACAGTGTTATAGTCCACTATTTCCTTCTATTTCTCGAAAACGTCTATTCCAACAATAAATGTTGAAATCTATGGTTTCGAATCTCAACACATTTTAAAACATCGTTAGATCGTTTTAAATTCCATTTAAAACATCACATTCAAAACAATTTCTTTAACATCTTATTCACTATTCAAAAACGTGAATATTCCTTGTTAACAAATTTCATCCTTTTATTCATTTCATTTTAAAGGATTATTCACAGTTCAAAAACGTGAATATAACTCCATTAATAGGTTTCAACAATTTACTTATCAAAATAAGTCGTTTGTGAATTTATAAAACAACGTTTATAAATTCCATTTCTATTTATTTTATAACATCTCCTTTTATAAATTCCTTTATCAACCTATTCACTTTATAACTCAATTATAAACCAAAGATTCATATTATAAGTTAAATGCTTATAAAACGATTATTTTACAAAATCGTTTCTTTGAACTTCATAATTATAAATCTTATAACTTATAAGATTCAATTATTCATCCAAGTATATTCTTTAATAATTTCACAAAATTTATAAATCTTACTATTTATAAATTTCATTTATAACTTCACCATTTATAATTTTATAAATTCCATCCATTTACAAAATTCATTTTCACTTCACTCAAACACTTATAAAAACTCGTTTTATAATGTCAATATTTCAATTTATAAATATCCATTTATAAATCTCTTAATATAAATCAATTTATATTATTCTTTAAAACGTCTTTAAATTCCTTTATTATTTCACCATTTTGATTCATAACATAATTAAATTTTATAAATCCTATATTTAACTTTTCATAATAAATTCAAAAATCCCGATTAAACTATTTTATAAAATCAATAGCATCATATTCTCAAAAATCAGTTTTTTTAACTATATTTCTCAAACTCAATTTTTAACCGTATTTCTCAAAATCATAATTTTTATAACTTTAAAAATTATAACGTTTATTTATTTAAAATGAATCAATTTCCAAAAATACAGTACATTTTCAAAAATCACTTTAAAAATCATTTTTAAAGTTCCAAATTTGGTCTAGTGATGCTACACACCAAATAGTCAATCACGACAACAACGATATCATATATCAATATGATAATCCATCAAATATCAAAATATCTGAATTCAAATAAATACTGTTGAGGAATCCAGTTGGATCCCTCCAACCTGTTTTCCTGCATCCACAAACATTAGCACAATACCAATTTCGCTCCAGTACGAAATTATCGCGGTATATGTTTTTATTCGATATTATCCGCTTAATAACGGCGCAATAGGGTCTCATCTGCTAAACAAAAAATGCGGGAAATCAGTAACTCCAATATATACATATGCCAATATATATATATTGCTATTATATATAATACCAATTTCACTGTTTATGAAATATTCGCGGTATATGTTTTTAATAAATAACATCCGCTTACTAACGGCGTATAATGTCTATTTTAACAATCAATAGATAACAATCATCATTCAAACATGCATTCAAATATTTTAAATCTAACTATTTAAAATAAAATCGAAACTGATTCGATTGAGTGAGAAGTTCTCACCTTGATTTCAATTTCGTTTTAGCGATTTATTTCGAATAAAATTAAACGGACGTTTAATTTTACCCAAAATTCTCACTAACTCTAAACGACTCCCATCCAATTTCATCGCGTAGTGCTCGTCCATACGATTCCAACGCAACTGGTTTCGCGCGTTTTCGACCTCGTATGAAAAAGATATGAATTTATGAAGTTCATACGAATTTACAATAACTATTTACAACATTTATTATATAATTTTATAAACCTAACACATCACTACCGTTCATCTCCAGATCCAACGGCCCCCCCACCATCTTCCTTCTCACGCAAATGTACAGGTATTAGGCCGACATCACAAACCCATTCTCAAGAACTAGGGTTACAAATATCCACCACCTCGACGAACTCTGGCATGATCAGCAACTTGCATTTTGAAGCCCCTTGCCTCCCCTACCCACGGCCACCACCACTTGGAGCTCGGCCACCATATGCACGTCAATTTGCGTGCGCAAACTGTCAAGGTCGGCCTCCCCTAGCTCCCTCCACGCGACACCATATTCGATCATAGCCGTATGGATCGAAAGCCCTTCCAATGCTCTACGTTTTTGCAGTTGTAAGTTTTTCGAAATGAGTTACGGATTGGAAGAATTTTAAGAGAGAAAATGGCGACTTTCTGGCCATTGAAGGATGCAACGGCGGCTAGGGTTTTTAGGTTTAGGTTTGTTTATTTTTTTTTATTTTTGTGGATTTTGGGCCTATTTATAAGGAAATATCGAACACTATTCATCCGGAAATTCCGAACTCCGATTTACGCGCCGTAACCAGCGTTTCTAAGGTTTACCCCGCGTTCCGGACACAATGGAACAGGTTTCGAAAGCTAATTCGGACATCTGTGCGAGTTATGGCAATAAACGTTCAATTTAAATTAAACCGATTTAAATCGATTTCTAGGCGTTTTAATTTGTACCGGACAAACGGTAAATCCAATTGACACAAAATTTGAAACCTTACAATAATATCACATTATGGATCCGATGAAACTAGTTTCGTTGAAATCCGAGACTTTTTGAAAAATGGCTATTTTAACTCGCCAAATTAATATTAAAAATAATTTGATGCGTTTCGAGCTGCCACGATCAAACGATAATTCCGATTGACACGAAAATTGAAATCCGGTAATAACTAACTATTACGGATCCAATGGAACTAGTTTCGTTCAATTCTGAGACTGTTCAAAAATTGACTATTTTCACTAGTCGATTTTATTATTAAAATATTCAATTTTCACAAATTAACTTTTAATTCGATTTTAAAAGTTCTAAAATATCGTTCTAACTTCAATATGATAAAATAAAATTTTACAAATCATTTTCAATCATATTTAACTCAATTTTCAATTATTTCCATAATTTCACATATTAAATTATCGATTTAATTATTCAATTAAATCCAATAATTCAAAATAAAATTTATTTGACTTATAAATTCACTTATTAATATTTAAAATTAATTAAATATTCAAATTTTAATTACTAAAAAATCCTGGGTCGTTACATAAACATGAACGGGTTTTTACCTTACAATAACCAAAATATTTAAATAGAAAATCTAGTGATATTATAATAGTGTCTAGGGTTCAAAATAAATATTGAATATAGCTGGAGTGCTCGCATTTCACATTCCAGCATAATTGAGCACAGCTAAGTTTGTAAAAGCACGTATTGAAGATTGGATTACATACAACGACAAGGCACTAGGATACCACCTACCATAATAGACCTTTAGATAAAATGTACCGAGGGCCTCACATGGACCCCTTACATGACAAGATCGGTTTACCTCTTACTGGATAGTATTGAATATGCCACCACCCTGTTTGCTTTACAACCTTTCTTCATGAGCTCATATCCACATATGAAATCCATAAATATCAATGTAGAAGGGTGATGCCCATACCCTAATGGATGTGACGCATATAGACTTGCACCATATACCATGTTTTAGTCAATCCCAATTGTGTGTCTTGAGGCAACATTTTACCTTTTCACGTAGCGATCCCACTTGGAATGCTAACACTACCCTCCCGGCGACAATGCAATGCTAGCAATTTTCCATACAAGTTGTTTAGGATATGAACAAACCGAAGGCACTACTTATGCTATATCTTTTTGGAAATCACTCTCAGGGTTAGTAGCAAGTAG
Organism: Allium cepa; assembly: GCA_030765085.1. Classification (NCBI taxonomy): domain Eukaryota; kingdom Viridiplantae; phylum Streptophyta; class Magnoliopsida; order Asparagales; family Amaryllidaceae; genus Allium; species Allium cepa. The sequence goes on from CM060932.1 coordinate 27,205,389, forward strand.
CCCTTGCACTTCAAAGAGCTTCGTCTTTGATTCAATCATCTTCAAGATATCCTCAATTTGAATGCTTAAGTTGGTTCAAAGTGGTTTTCAGATAACTCATAATTATCTAATCTTGGTCTCTTCGAACCAACATTCGATTTTTTTGGTAAACTCAACTCCGGTTCTTTGGAAATAAATAGGCAATACATAAGAGTAGATATCACCTCCTAACCGTTTAAGCGAATGGTTTTCCTTATCATTTGTTCTAGAAGAACACAATGAGTTAATATGTACAGTAGCACTACCAAAGATAACCATACCATATAATTCTTATGTTTCTTTTAGAAAAAAATTGGTCTAAATTTGATAATCTATTATTTAACTATCAAATGAACAAAAAATCAAACATAGATTTAATTTCACATGGATTCCACTAAGCCTCTTTAATTAATCTTCATTAATTAAATCAATTTAATTATTTACAAAAATATTCACATACTTATCTCACTGTTATAAGTATATTCTCAAACCATTTCACCTTTCTATACCTAGAAATTTTTACCATATACGTATACGGTGGTATAAGTATGTTTCCAAACATTTTAAAAAGGTTTCCTATTCCAAAATCATATTGGATGGATAAAAAATAATGTCATTTAAAGCATTGTTTGTTGTAGTGTTAAGTATGGAAAAATGCTTCTGTACCACCGTAATTAAGAAGGATTATTAATTAATTTCATAAACGTGATTTTTATAATTGATCTAATTCATATACGGAAATAATTCATTATACACCGAACTTCAATCTTCCATTTCAAACTTAGACTATCCTTCGGATAACAATGAAATTGTTCAAGTCGGGATATTATTACATCCCACCTTGACTCAACATCAATTTTACCTTTTAGGATAGGTAGAAGTTCCTTACCTCAAGTTTAATGTTAAGTATAAAGTTTTCAAGATCTCTGTATAATTTTAAATCAAAATTTTACCAACCATTCAAATTTCCAAGATTTCTTTCCAGTTTACAAACTCTTTTATTAAATCCTTTTTATTAAGTAAAATTCCTTTTAAAAAATAATTTATTAATTTTAAATACCATTTATAAGACAACATTATTATTTTAAAACACCTTATCAAATTAATAAAAATTAACTTGAACACCATTATTAAATAATTAATCATTTTAAAACGATTTTAATAAAATGATGAATTAAATTTAGACATCATTGATAAAATAATTAACTAGCTTCAAAACACCATTAATGAAATAATTAATTAACCTTAAACACCGTTAATAAAATAATTAATTAACTTAGAAAACCATTAATAAATTAATTAACTCTAAAATATTATAAAATCATAAATTAGCTTAAAACACTATTGATAAAATAATTAATTGACTTTAAAATATCAGTATTCAAATGGTTAGTTAACTTATTTCATTTACAGCAAACCTATGTTCATTTATTCAAATTTGGAAAGAATCAATATTCAGATTAGTAGTTAGTATTCAAATTTGGAAAGAATCGATATTCAAATTTTGATTAGTCTGCTTATATAGTGTATGAACATACTATCAATTAACTTTAAAATATCAGTATTCAAATTTGGAAAGAATCTTAAAGACCGCAATGAGACTTAACAAGTTACCACTTATTTCAGTTCAACAGTCTAAGTCAAAGTGTTGATATTTACATACGCAATATATATGTAATTAACATCCATAATCAATAATTGACAAACAACACATCATTTATCCAAATAAACTGACAAATTAATAAATATACAAAAAATTAAAATAGCAGAATGGGGATTAATTCTGCTAAATAAATGTCTAACAAAATCTACTCAATTTAATACACTAGAATGGTGTTTATTCCGCTACCTGAATGTCAATGATAAAATATAATTACATAACTCCATAATTAATTTCTACCACTATCCATTTGTTATTATTTTACACTTTAACGAATTTGTCAAATAATCATATTAAAGTGTTCTACTAGTTAATATGAATCAAATGTCCAAATCCGCGGGTCAAACAGACTTTGTATGGTTGCGTTATAATTTTTCAAAGTTTTAAACTATCAATTACTAAACTAACTTAAAACTAAATTAAAAAAAGATAATTCCACCATCCCACTTAAACCCAATGTCGAATAACCCACACCTAAATCTAACTCCCTTCTTCTTTCCTTCTGAAAAAATAATAATCTCCAAATCAAATTTCTAACTAAAATTATTGCTCGGACCAAAACTGTGTACGAACCATGCACGGTGCACACACAACACATCCCACCATTATGCCATTCGCCAATCTTTGACCATCCTCAAGTCCTAGTGCACCTACCCTTGTCTCCTCCAAGCGAAATACATCCATCGTTCCCACAATAAAAATTGCTTCCAGTCATGACAAACCACCAACCACCACTGCCTCACCCATGTTAGCCCACACACAGTCGCCAGTAGCACCACAATTTCTTGCCTCCAGCCTTGCACGTCGAACTCTACCGCCCCCACCGCCGCCTGCAACCCAACAACCGAGACCCAAATCTACGACAACCCAAACCCTAAATCGATCTTACCGCCTCCTATGACCACTGAGGTGATGCCATCACAACCCATGCCTCCGTTATTCCCCTACATTACTTCTAGCTCCATCGATAACTTTCCTCGACCTCTAGTTCGCCAGAAATTGCTAGATGATCAAAAATCGATCATCTAACACCCATAACACAACCCTACTTCCTAAAATCACGAGATTTACCTTAAAAATCATGATTTGCATATACAAACATGATTGTGTAATTTGTTCGTCGATTTGTGCTTGTCAAAAAACCATCGACACTCGACCACTTACTGTAATAGACCAATATCACACACCCTACTCAACGAAACAACCTCCGACTATTTAAAAAAACTAAATGTTAAGATGATCCACTTTTCAGTTGATTGCTTTGGCTAAATCTCAACAGTTAAAGAGAAGATGATTTTGAATATGAGGGATGAAGTTAATTTTCTGAAAACCACAGAGTAGGAAGAAGAAGATAAGTGTTTCTATGATGTATCTTTGTGTATGTTCATTTACAGCAAACCTATGTTTACTTCAAATAAATATTCATATAACATGATTTTAAAAATTACTTAAAAACATGATTTTTGTATCAAGAATATAATTACTATTAAATTCACAACATTTATCGTGTCATTGAAATATACTAAAAAAAGATTGAATATCTCACCTTCTACAGGGCTTGAAGTGCTCCAAATTTTAGTCTTTGGCGAGTAGATATTTTGAGTGAAAAATATTATTTTTAAAATTTATGAAAAGTTGAGAAGTATAAAAAATGAAGTATATGATGAGAAGAGTGTATATATAAGACAAAACAAAAGTAAAGAAGGCAGAGGACAAAAATGCCCTTAAATCCATTTTCAACTCTTCCATCATTTCATAATTCCATCAAAGTACCATCCATATGAAAATATGTTGGATATTAGAGTGATCCATGTACCTTTGTTTATTTATTACTCAAGGAATCTTTTAAATATCAAATCCATCTTTTTATTTTTAAATTTAAAAATATTTTATATTTATTAATTCCCATTATTATTACTTTGTTTATTCTTTGTAACAACCCAAAAATTTAAGCAATAATAATCAATTAAAGAATTAATTAAATAATAAAATAAGTTTGCGAAATTGTCAGAATTGAGTAACGGGAGTTGCACACCATTGTGTTCGTAGTAATTTTCTGGTCAATTTCCATATGTAATTTGTCAAAATCCGAGCTAATATGAAGAAGATATGAAATAAACAAGAATTCAAAACAAAATGAAAAAAATATAAAGGCCTAAGTTGACCCAAGCCTGGGTCAGGTCGACCATAGGGTCGACCCTCACCATAGCCAGGTCGACCCTCAACATATATAGGTCGACCCGCCTATTTACTTGGACGCAAAGTTGTCCAAGTACGAGCCGAATACGTTGTTTTGCAATTTTCTTTCAAATCCTATGCGTTCGTGCTTCCATTCGACGATTCCTAGCGAGCCTACCATATTTAATCTTCAAATCCAACGATTTGAGATCCCTAAGCTACACTATAAATAAGATCCTAGACCTAGCTATTTTTCTCATTCAGATTTTCTTCCAATTTGGTTCATTGCTTGAGGTTGGACCTTACAAAGAAAAAAATTCTTAGAAGGAGACCTTTTTAACAAAAATATTCTAAGCCCTAGAAGTGGATCGGGAAAGGTCAAGGAATAAAGCTAAGGACCACATGTGAGTGTTTTGTAATTATTTTAGATTTTAAAGTAATTTAAAATAATAGAGTTCTCAATAGTTGTAGTTTTTTACAATGTAAGTTTATTTATAGTCTATTTTTAGTAAATTTTAGACTTTCTTTCGGTCTATTTTTATTTAGCTACTTTAGTCAGTTATTTACTATTTTTTATTGTTATTTATAGCTATTTGTAGTTATTTACATCCATTTTAAGTTGGAATTTAGCCTGTAAATTTTAGTTTCTTTTTATTCCTTTTTACGCGAATAAAATATTAAAAAGAGAAGAATTCGCTAATATGGACTAAAATATAAAAACATTGAATTTATAGAAATTAGATGTAAAATAAGTAAAATTGTAATAAAAAGAAGATAGACTGAAATAGGCAAATCTGAGACATTTTCAAGCATGATTATAACAAGTGGTTATAACTAAAAAGAGAAAAGAGAAGAGCAACAATTATAACATCGGTTGTATCTAGAGATAACAGAAGAGGCTTATTTTAAAACTTAGATTAAGTTAATAAGCAAATATAGTAGAAATAATAAAAGAGACTTATTTTAAAATTTACACTAAGTTAATAAGCAACATAGAAGAACAGCTCGTACCAGTAGCATTCCCTTTCAATCAGGAACTGATGATCTCACAATAGTTAGGTAAGGCTGGGACATGCTTTTGCTAACTAGGGTAAATAAGTGTCCAACAGATAGAGGCTCGAATCAAAGGATTTGGACAAGGGGTGCAAACTAGAATTTGTTTGTTAGGACCAGTAACGACAGCATTCCTTTTCAGACTAGGACTGATGGTCTCACAACACTTAGGTGGGCTAGGTAGCATCCCTTTAAGACTAGCACTGATGGTCTCACAACAGAATAGGTGAGGCTGGGCAAGCTTACGCTGATTGGGTAAATAAGAGGACAAAAGTGGGGGTGGCAGTTAGTGTGTACTGGTGATGACCGAACGTGCGGCATCGATTAGGGTAAATAATTTGCTACTGCGTTCCAAGCGCTAAACATATGTCTTTTGCTGTGGATCAATAGGATTGGATCAGCTCATAGTGGCACAACAGAGATCGAAGGCCGATCAATGGGTATAATTATGATTTTAGCCTAATTAAAATAGGACTAGGATTTCAGCCTAATCACAACAGTTTAAGACAAGTGCAAACAATCCAAACAAACAATCAAACAGAATCAGTATTCTATCTTAGTTTTACCTTTTTTTTCTTTCATACTAAAACTGTTGCTAAGTCTATTATCTTTATCTTGCTTAAAAGTACTAATAGTTACTTTCACTTACTAGACTTATAGTCTAACCCACTCCTATATTTCCCCATTTTCCCCCATAGACCAGCAGAGTCGAGGACGGTAGATTCAGATTTTTTGGAGATACATTCCTGGAGTTCTTTATGTATTCTTCTTCTTCTTTTCAGTTTTCTTTTCATTTGACTTTGGATGTACTGGTACTTTATGAGAGGGATGATTTTTTTGTACTTCGATGATGTGACTGAAATTGTATTTTTCACGAGACATGTGTATTTGGTTTTTAAGACATTCTGTTTTTATGACTTGTTTTATGAAGTAATGATAAGTATTTTAAATGTGTCCTCTGTTATTATTTATTTTTCTTGTGAATATTAGTCTCTGTGATGCTTTAGCTATACCTATAATGTACCATATCTTTTCGTGTCCCTTTATGGGTATACTAAGGGGTGTGAGGTGTTTCATTTGGTATCAGAGTTTAAGGCTACAGGATTTCTAAAAAAATTGTCTCAAAAGTAAAGTATTTTTCAAAAGTAACTCTATAAACTAAAAGTGTTTTCAGAAAGAAACTCTTATTATAGAAATGGTTTTTAAGTTTGAGTTTTTATAAAAGTCCCCTCAAATTCGAGCCTAAATTCTCTTTTTTTATAGAATGGCGGATGCCCCAAGTCTTCTAGAGGGTGACCAAGTGCCTGGCTGTTTTCGTAAGTACCTTCAAGCTATGACACCAGAGGTGCAAGGGAAAGCACCCAATGTAGCACCAATGGGTGGAGATCCCATTAATCCACCTGTAGCGGCCGATTTTTCTATGCTATGCAAGGACTTTGCTAATCTAGGAGGTAAGTCATTTTCTGGCATGGAGAATTTCGTGGAGGCACGAGCTTGGTTGAGGAATACAGAGATGATATTTGGAGGATTGAAGGACCGACAGAGAGTTCAGCTTGCATCTTGGCAGCTGAAGGAAGAAGCTTCTTACTGGTGGGAGATCATAGAGATGGAAGATAGAGACATTGATTGGTTTGGATTTCGGGAAAGGTTTGAGTGAAAGTTATTGTCGCAAGCCGAAGAAAGCGTGCGGTTGTAGAAGTTCATTAGTTTGAAGCAAGGAAGTCTTATGATGAAGGAGCATATAAATCAGTTTAATGAGTTGATGCGGTTCGGGATGGAGCTTGTCAACACACCACATAGGAAGGCCATCAAGTTTGTTAAGGGTTTGAACCAGCCCCTCCAAGGGTTGTTATTGACACATGTACCTATAGGAGTGATATATGAATCACTTGTGGAAATGGCTCTAATGTCAGATGTTGTTAAGGAAGGAGAGCTTAAGGAGGTTCCTAAGTCAGAAACTCTAAGAAGCAATGGTGGTAGAATAAGAGGGATAAAGACAACAAGAAAGGAGGAGGACCTCAGAAGGAACAGATCAAGAAAGGCGAGAAATGTCATAGTTTTGGATTGCTTGGTCATTTCTCAAAGGACCATAAGAAGGAAATGAAGAAGAGGAGGTGTTACAACTGTGGGTAGCCTGGTCAAAATAGTAAAGCTTGTCCTCAGAAGATAGGGCAAAGAGCAGGCGCACCTACAGCGCAAGTACAGGATTTGGATGCAGCACCTTCTAGTATTGGACCAGATTGAGGTAGGAAAGTCTCTGTAGAAGGTTTGATCTCTGTTTCAAATTTTCCTATTCAAACTCTTTTTAACTCCTAAGCATCGTATTTTTTCATTTCTAGTTCCTTGGTTGATTGTTTGCACCTAGATATTTATCTAGGACCCAATAGTTGTTTCGAACCCTATAGGAGGATCGACATATTTATCCATGATTTGTAGGGGTTTGAAAAAATTTATACTATGCGTAGAGTTTGATTGTGATGCCTATATACTGGGATTTTCTGGGTATGGGATGATTTTGGGGATGGACTGGTTATCCATTTATGATACGATATTGGACTATGAGAAGAGAATCATCAAATCAGATGCATGTAATAGACGGACTCTCAAGATTTCTTGCGACCCACTGGGGTCAGTCATTTTGAGCTTCCATTATTCCTTTGATTCATCACTAGGAGAGCTAGATTCTGTTCCATCCATTAGAGATTTCCTAGACATTTTTAAAGAGGTTAAGGAACAACCCCCTAAGAGAGAGATTGACTTTAGGAAATATCTGAATGGCAATGCTAAGTAGTGGCATTGCCCGCGAGATATATGGCTCATAGGGAAAGGAATGAGTTAAGTAAGCAGATTGGTGAGCAATTGGAGAAATGCTTCATTAGACAGAGCATATCTAAGTGGGAGCACCCATCGCCTTCCCTATAAAGGCGGATGGTTCCTTTCGACTTTGCGTAGATTATAGAGAATTGAATAAGCTCACAAAAAAGAACCATTACCCACTTCCTAGGATAAATGATCTTTTCGATCAGCTGGTTGGCTCTTCAGTGTTTTTTTAGCTTGACTTAGCCACTGGATTTCATCAGCTTAGGGTCGCCAACGATAGCAACGATAAGACAGCATTTAGGACACCTGATGGATTATATGAGTGGTTGGTTATGTCGTTTGAACTGACCAATGCCCGGCCTATTTTGTAGATTTGACGAGCCATGTTTTTCGAGATGTCCTAAATAAGATCGTTGTAGTGTTCGTGGACGACATTTTGGTGTTTTCCAAGAGTATGGAAGAGAATGCTATTCATCTTAAGAAGGTTCTTCGTACACTTCATGTTCATTAGTTGAAAGCAAAGTTCTCGAAGTGTCACTTTAAGCGTGAGGAGGTGCATTTCTTGGAGCATGCTGACTCGACAGAGGGTTTAGTTGTGGAACTCGCAAAGATAGTAGTAGCACAGGATTGGAAGGCCCCCAAAAACGTTATCGAAGTTAGAAGCTTCCTAGATTTGACTGACTATTATAGGATGTTTTATAAGATATTTTGTTAAGATTTCAGCACCACTTACTCGCCTCACTAAGAAGAATGCGGCATTCATGTGGAACGTAGATTGTGAGGATTCCTTCATGATGCTAAAGAGGGCCCTTACTGGTGCACCAATGTTAGTTTTACCCGATGGAGCTAAGCCTTTTACAGTATACACTGATGCATGTGGGACGGAGCTTGAAGTAGTATTGATGTAGGAAGGGAGGGTAGTATGCTATGGAAGTAGACAGTTGAGAACTCATGAGAAGAACTTCCCTACTAATGATTTGGAGTTAGCTACTACTGTTTTCAAGCTCAAGTATTGGAGACATTACTTTCTAGAAGAGAGGTTCGACCTTTTCACCAACCATAAATCATTGAAGTACCTATTCTCACAGAAGGATTTAAACTTGAGGCAGCAGGGTTGGATGGAGTTTCTAGCATCATATGACTTTGAGATAGCTTACACCCCTGGTAAAGGGAATGTAGTTGCGGATGTGTTAAATAGGAAGATAGCAACCCTTAGTCCAATGTTTGTGGAGTGGAAAAGCCTATAGTTTATTTTCACCTTTGATTTTAAGCCCTCTACGTACATTACCCCTGGTTTATTGGCAGCACTTGAGGTTAAGCCTAACCTCATAGATCAGATTGGCTCAAGGCAGCGAGAGGATTCATAGCTTATGGGTACTTTGGATAGGATTAGCAGAGGGGTGGTCACTAGACATCTCCAACACTATTTCTTTGATAATAAAGGGTGGTTAAGGGGAGATGGAAGACTTTGTGTCCCCTGCACTAGTGATTTGACGAGAGCAGTTCTAGAAGAAGCAGACCATTCTCGAATGATTATGCATCTGTGTGGTGATAAGATGTATAAGGACATGAAGAGAGTATTTTATTGGAGCAGGATGAAGAAGGATGTAGCAGAGTTTGTAGCTAAGTGTCTTATATGCCAAAGAGTAAAGGCAGAATAGTAGAAACCCGACGGATTGCTTCAACCATTGGATGTACTAGAATGGAAGTGGGATAATGCTTCGATGGACTTCATGGATGGTTTACCTCGATCAAAGAAGGGGAATACTAGTATTTGGGTGATTGCAGATCATTTGACTAAGAGCGTTCGCTTCGTTCCGGTCAAGAGTAAGAGGACGACACTTTATTTGGCATCCTAATATGTTCGTAAGATAGTCCAACTTCATGGAGTTCCCTCTAGCATAGTGAGCGATAGAAACCCTATCTTTACTAGCGAGTTTTGGAGAAGCTTGCAAGAGGCTTTAGGGATGCAGCTTAGATTGAGTACGGCCTATCACACCCAGACGGATGGCCAAACGGAGAGAGTTAATAGAGTTCTTGAGGATTTGTTGAGGATGTGCATTCTAGATTTTAGAGGAACTTAGGAGGAGCATCTTCCTTTAGTGGAGTTCTCATATAATATTAGTTTTTAGGCTAGCATTGGGATGACACATTTTGAAGCTCTTTATGGAAGACCATGCAAGTTGCCTTTGTGTTGGTTGGAGTCTACAAAGAGATTGCTACTAGGTCCCGACATGGTTAGAGAGACTTCGAAAAAGATTGATTTGACTAGAAGGAGAAGGAAGACATCCCAAGATAGACAGAAATCATATGCAGATAAGCGGAGAAGGGATATTGAGTTTGAGATAGGAGATTTGGTTTTCATTAAGATGCCTCTACTACGAAAGGTAGTGAGCTTTGGATCAGGTAGGAAACTTGCACCCAATTTCGTAGGACCGTTCTCCATTGTGGAAAGGGTAGGGAAGATGACATATCGAATAAAGCTACCAGAGAGGCTTGCAAGAGTTCATGATGTTTTTCATGTTTTGCACTTGAGAAAGTGCTTACATGATTCAGCAATGGTAGTGGAACCTAGCCAACTTGAAGAAGCTGAAGTGGAGAGAGAAGCATTGGTTCATCGCATTCCTACCAAGATCGCTGGATGTGATATCAAGAAGCTTAGGAATAAGAAAGTACCTATGGTTAAGGTGCAGTGGGGAGACAGCATTGAGGACGCTACGTGGGAGGCTGAGGAGAAAATTCATATCTCTCATCCGCATCTTTTTGATGGTACGTCTTGAATTTCCTATTTTTCTTCTTTAGATTTGAATAGGTTCTTTCCTTTAGTATCCTTTGGGAGGGTAGACTTAGGATTTAACATATGGATGGCAGGACTGAATATAAACATGTTATGAGAACATGTTATGTATGATGGATGTTAGTGGTCGCAAGTGTTTGCTAGTGGATGTTAATGGACACATATATATACACTAGGCACTATTATCCCTTAGGGATCGGCCTAAATAGTTCACTAAAGCATATGCATATGGATGTGTGTGCATTTACATTTTTATTTCCATGGTTGCTATAATGGATAATTATCATATGGTTCTTGCATTCGGATGATGATTGTAGCACGCATATAGAACTATCAGTTATCGTTAGGAAATTTGCATTCATTTGGATACATGGCATGATTGCATAAAAAGGAGGTCGAATGAATCAGTGGACCGTCTAATCTTTTGCATTAGTTAGGGACACTGATACTACACTATTGCATATATCATAATTACATTAGAAAGCTTAAAAACAATGGATGTAATGGATGTTATCCTTGGAGATTTTGGGGACGAAATACTTTAAGGAGGGGAGAATGTAACAATCTAAAATTTTGAGCTATATTAATTAATTAACGAATTAATTAAATAATAAAATAAGTTTGCAAAATTATCAAAATTGATTCACGGGAGTTGCACCATTATGTTCATGGTAATTTTCTGGTTAATTTTCATATATAATTTGTCAAAATTCGAGTGAATAGGAAGAAGATATGATATAAATAAGAATTCAGAACAAAAACTATGTATATATATAAAGGCCTAGGTCGACCCAAGCCTGGGACAGGTCGACCATAGGGTCGACCCTCACCATAGCCAGGTCGATCCCCAACATATATAGGTTGATCCGCCTATTCACTTGGATGCAAAGTTGTCCAAGTACGAGCCGAATACGTTGTTTTTCAATTTTCTTTCAAATCCTATGCGTTCGTGCTTCCATCAAATAGTTCCTAGTGAGCCAATGATGTGGTTGCACCATATTTAATCTTGAAATCTAACGGTCTGAGATCCCTAAGCTATACTATAAATATGACCTTAAACCTAGCTATTTTTCTCATCCAGATTTTCTCCAAATCTGGTTCATTGTCTGAGGCTGGACACTAAAAAGAATTTTTTTTTAAGAGGAGATCATTTTAACAAAATTATTCTACGGCCTAAAAATGGATTCAGGAAGGCCAAGGAATAAAGCTAAGGACCACATATGAGTGTTTTATAATTATTTTAGATGTTTAAGTAATTTAAAATAATAGGGTTCTCAATAGTTGTAGTTTTTCTACAATTTTGAGACAATTTTTATATAAGTTTATTTATAGTCTATTTTTTAGCAAATTTTAGACTTTCTTTCATTCTATTTTTATTTAGCTATTTTATTCAGTTATATAGTTATTTACAATTATTTACAGTAATTTACATTTATTTATATCTGTTTTAAGTTGGAATTTAGCCTGTAAATGTTAGTTTCTTTTTATTCCTTTTTAGGCGAATAAAATATTAGAAAGAGAAGAACTTGCTAATATGGACTAAATATAATAACACTGAATTTACAGAAATTAGATGTAAAATAAGAAAAACTGTAATAAAAAGAAGATAGACTGAAATAAGCAAACCTGAGACATTTGCAAGCATGATTATAACAAGTGGTTATAACTAAAAAGAGAAAATAGAAGAGAAACAATTATAACATAGTTTATAATTAGAGATAACAGAAGATGCTTATTTTAAAACATAGATTAAGTTAATAATAAAATATAGAAAAATAACAGAAGAGGCTTATTTTAAAACTTACACTAAGTTAATAAGAAAACATATAAGAATGGCTCATACCAACAACATTCCCTTTCAGAAAGGAACTGATGGTCTCACAATAGTTAGGTGAGGCTGGGACATGCTTATGTTAACTAAGGTAAATAACTGGCCAATAGATAGATGCTCAAATACGAGGATTTGGGAAAGGGGTGCAAACTAGAATTAGTTTGTTAGGACCAGTACCGGCAGCATTACATTTCAGACTAGGACTGATGGTCTCGAAACACTTAGGTGGGGCTGTACAGCATCCCTTTCAGACTAGGACTGATGGTCTCATAAAAGATTAGGTGAGGCTGGGCATGCATATGCTGATTAGGGTAAATAAGAGGTCAAAAGAGGGGGCGGAAGTTAGTGTGTACCTGCGATGACCGAGCGTGCTGCATCGGTTAGGGTAAATAATTCACTACTGCATTCCAAGCACTAAACATGTGTCTTTTGTTGTAGGACCAACATGATTGGATCAGCTCACAGTGGCACAGTAGAGGTAGAAGGCAAATCAATGGATAGAATTTGGATTCCATCCTAATTAAAGTAGGATTAGGATTTCAGTCTAATCGTAGCAGTTTAAGAAAAGTGCAAACAATCCAAGCAAACAGTCAAATAGAATCAAAATTTTATCCCAGTTTTACCTTTTCTATGTTTTCCTTTCATACTAGAACTGTTGCTAAGTCTATTATCTTTATATTGCTTAAAAATACTAGTAGTTACTTTCATTCACCAGGCTTATAGTCTGACGCACTCCTTTATTTCCTCTTTTCCCCCATAGGCCAGTAGAGTCGAAGACAACAGATTCAGATTTCTTGGAGATACATTCCTAGAGTTCTTTATGTATTCTTATTCTTCTTTTCAGTTTTCTTTTCATTTGACTTTGAATGTACTGGTACTTTATGAGAGGGATGATTTTTATGTACTATGATGATGTGACTGAGATTGTATTTTTCACGAGACATGTACATTTGGCTTTTAAGACATATTCTGTTTTATGACTTGTTTTATGAAGTAATGATAAGTATTTTAAATGTTTCCGCTATTATTATTTATTTGTCTTATGAATCTTAGTCTCTGTGATGCGTTAGCAATGCCTATAACGCATCATATCTTTTATTGTACCCTTTTTAGGTATACTAAGGGGCGTAGGGTGTTTCATTCTTACATTTCAAAATATAAAGTTTTCTCAAAACATTCGAATATTGTTTTAAAGTATGCAAGTGTATTACAACTTTCCATAACTTGTCGTTCAGTAAAAAGCTGAAAATCAAAAAAGTGTGTTTCGGTCACATTTTCAGTTTTTCAACGAACTACCAATTATGTATATACAATTTAAAAAATGAATTTTCTATCATTTGTTATAAATTAAAAGTTTTATTTAATTATTAGAACCCTTTACTGAATATTTAAAATAAACAAATATTCACGAATTAAAATGATAAAATTTTAAGTCATTACAAAACATTTTTCACCCCTCTCTAGTATTTAAGACTTAACATCTACAATTCCACAGCCCACATCTGGTATTTAAGCCCTGAGTTTTCAAAAAATTCATAATTTGATTTTTGGAAAGTTTGAATGGCTAGCAAAAAAAATGTTAGTACACTTGTTAATACTTCTGTTGAAGGACAAAATACTACTAGACCCTCATTTTTTAATGGCAGTAATTGCACTTATTAGTTATGTAGGATGAAGAATTATTTACATTCTAATGGTTTAGATATTTGGAATTTCATATAAAATGAGTACACAGAACCCCAAACTAACTCTATACAATGGACTACTAACAAAAAGGCACTTGTACAGAATAATTCTAAAGCTATGAATATTTTATTCTGCTCATTAGATAAAATTGACTTTAGTGGATTCTCTATTTATAAGTCTGCATATGAAATTTGAAGAACACGATAAGTTACACATGAGGGCACTAGTAAAGTTAAACAGACCAAAATTTCCATTTTAGCTAATCTGTTCCGCTTATTTAAGATGATTCCAAATGAGTCAATTTCTGACATGTGTTGTAGAATTCAAGATATAGTGCATTCTTTAGTAGCATTAGATAAAAACTTTTCTGAAGAGAATCAAGCTAGAAAAATAGTAAATTCACTCTCTTTAGAGTGGGATCAAAAAACACTGGCAAAAAAAGAGGCTAATGACATTAATACTCTAAAAATTGAAGAATTAATGGGTAATCAAATGTCTTACGAAGACAAGGGTAGAAGAGAAGTAGGACAACATAAAAAAAACCATCGCTTTCAAGAAAAAATTGACGATCATGATTTAAACGATGACAATAATGAAAAATTGCTTTCATGACCAGATATTTCAGAAAGTTCTTGAAGTATAGAAAGATGAAAAACTTTCAGAAACCTGAAGACAAGACTCCTGGAACTAGAACTGCAATAGATGTTTCAACTGCGATAAACTTGGTCATCTACAAAGAGACTGTCTGCATAAGAATAAACCAAGGATCTCGTCAGTTACTGATTCGTCTAGAAAAAAAGAGGGCTTGTACAACAACATTAAATGATTTAAATACTACTTCAAGTGACAATGAACCAGATATTAAGGAAGCAAACATGTTTTCACGGCAATAGTAGATTAATCGAAACAGATCAAAGGAAAGGAGCAAAAAGTGGTACTTTTTGAATTCAATTTTTTTATTTTATTTGAATTTAGGAATAAAATGTAGATTAATAAAAATAATGATTGTATATAAGTATGTCTATATTTATATATATATGAATATTTTACCAAAGTTTTAATTTTGGATATTACGGCCCATATGTTGTCATACCCATAACATATATGTCGACATACCTACGAAAAATTTGAAATTTCATTCCAAACTCAAAATTTGAACTTCCTTCTCTTTTGCATTTATTCTCATGTTCTGAAAAGACATATCCTATCTTTATTCATTCATTCACTCACTTTATTTCAAAATTAAAAATATCTCTTCATTCTCTTATCCCTTCAAAAACTCAAAAATGACCTCCTCAAGCCAATCAGCAAAAATCAAAAGAAGTTTAAACGTTCATTCAGTAAAAAGTTCACCCCTCTCTAACAAAGTGGACAAATACTTTAGGAAGATCATTAGGAAACATGGTGGCTCTTCATCATCACCGTCTTTTAAACTTGTCTATCTAGCTTTATGTTCCTTACTAATGTGTGTTTCCAGTTTTATTTCATGTTGTTTTAATGTATTTTTTTATTTTTCTTTGATATCCATGTATTTTTCTATCATTAATAATAAAATTTATTTCTTACTAATCTATATCGTTCTATTAGTCTCAGGAAACTAGAAAAATATAAATATGTTAAGTAAAAGAACTAAGTTAAAAACTTTAATAGTGCAAATTCAGACATATATGTCAACATACAAATAGGGTATATGTCGACATATCCTAGTCATTTGGCAAAATATGAAACTAAAAAATATTACAACTAACATCTATTCAAATATTTCAAACAACTTTTCACTCCTATTTAAGTCTATTTCTTCAAGAAAAATTCATTAGGCATTTCGTCCTTTTATCCCTTTTCATTTTCAAGCTTCTTTCTTAAAAAATGTCTTCTCCACATCAAAAATTGTGTGAAAACCTTGAATAAACACTTCAATCTGTCAAGGATATTCTCCCCTTTATCTTGAGAAATCAATGACATCTAAAATTGAGTCAAATATAAATGATCAAAGAGTAAGAAAATGCAATTGATGCCCTTCGATGGTTGATTTCTTCCCTAGTCAAAGATGATCAAATCAACAACCCAGAATGCTCTAACAAAAAGGATAATGAACATTGGGATGCCATCAAAGCATATCCAATCTTTGGATCCAACTGTTGGGTTGAAGTTCTAAGAAATGTCTAGTTATTTTTTTTGTTTTAAATATGTTGTTAGCACCAGAATTGCACTAATACCCTTGAGAAAGATTGTGTAGAGAGATTAACGAAGAAAGTAAATTAAAACAGAGAACTGTATGTTAAATAATTGCAAAAACAAAAACACCGAATTTATAGTGGTTCAGCGTAACTGTCTACGTCCACTTTAAGTTTTGATCTTTATTGGTTTCAAAAATGATTGAATACAAATACAATCCGTACAAAAATGGCTTGAATACAAGTGCTGAGTGAAAAATAATGAGTCTTGAATGTAGTAGAGTCTCCCCAGTGTTCTCGAAAAAGGGTCTATTTCACTGTGCCCCTGCCCTTCTATTTATAGAGGTAGATGGGTTGGACTTCCCTCACGGGCCTAGGAATAAGGTATCTCGGCCCATGGAAAGTAGCCTTTAGAAACCGAGCCAGGAATGCCAAACAGCAATTGCCGAGCGAGGTTGGTCGAACGAAAGAATGCCGAGTGAGGTTTCCATGCCGAACGACACTCGTATGATGAGCCACAAATCCAGGTTGAACGACATTCATATGTTGAGCGAGGAATGCATGCTGAACAAGACCTGTGCCAAACGAGGTACTTGGGCCGATCGAGGGGAGATGCCGAGCGAGGCTTCATGCCGATCGGGGAGAGATCCCATACGAGGATTCATGCCGAGCGAGGCTTCATGCCGATCGGGGGGAGATGCCGAGTGAGGCTTCATGGTGATCGAGGGGAGATGTCGAGCGAGGCTTCATGCCGATTAAGGGGAGATGCCGAACGAGGCTTCATGCCGATCTAGGGGAGATGCCGAACGAGGCTTCATGCCGACCGAGGCCTTATGCCGAACAACTCATTTATACCGAACGAAGGGAGAAGCCGAGTGAGGCTTCATGCCGATCGAGGCCTTATGCCGAACGACCCATTTATGTCGAACGAGGCTTCATGCCGAATGAGGCCTTATGCCGATCGAGGCATCTATGCTAAGCCTCGTTACATGGTCAAACAACCGGGTAACACTTACCCCCGAAAGTGTATCGTGTGGACCAACATGATGCGCTTTGGACCATGAGCAACCCACGTTTTCCTTTAAGCCCTTGCTCTTACTTTTCAATAGTGGATTCTTACAATCTCCTGAATGCCAAGCGAGGCCTTGTATGTCGAACGAGGCCTTCATGCCGAGCGAGACGTTGATGCCGAACGAGGCATTGGATGACGAACGAGGTTTGGTATGCCTTGAACGGTTCTATCGGTCACTGTCTGTTCGCCTTCCCTCTTTCCTATATAACCCAACACTTCTCCTTTCTTCCCCTTTTTCTTTTACTTTCACTCGATAAAACTTTTGAACTCACCTTCATCCTATCTCCTGCCAATACCTCAACCTCCCTTTTTATTCCCGAGTCTAATACGTCGCCTCTCGACTGCCCTTAACAACAAGCCAGAGTGGATTCCTATTCTAAATCGAGCACTTCACTAGACTTCAATCCATTCTTCTAGGTATGAACCTCTCACTTGTTCAACTTTCCCTAATTAGGGGTTTTGTACGAGATTCGAATTCGGGACTTTCGTTTAACTCAAGAATGATGGAAGTCATATAGATAAGGAAGATGGATCTGAGGCTTAAACGAGCCTTAGGATTAGATGGAGAGGAGAAAGGAAAAGGATACAGGAGGTAGCTGAGATGTAGGTTTCTGATGGGTCGCTGAGTGAGGGAGGAGGAAGTTGTGATGACTCGGCAAGTGTAAGTGCGTTCAATGGGTGTCGGCCGATCGAGGTCATTAGGTGAACAAGGAGCAAAGGAGTGGCGATTGTGAATGGGTCGGCATGCCGAGCGAATGCGACTTGGTATGCCCCTCGCATGTCGAACGATAAAGAGAGGGAATAGAAGAGACGCGCTACGGAGTTGGGTTCAGTATGTCGAGCGACGCGGTTTGGCTTGAGCATGGCTCGGCATGACTCCCACATGCCGAACGGTGAAAAGGGAATGCAAGAGTGAAGTAGGAAATAATAGTCAAGTCTCTATAGTGTCGCTCAACATTAAGTCTGATAATAAGCTACAACAATCGGTACCATCCCAACTCGAACATAATGCATGTTGACTTAACTTACTTCTTATGCCGAACGAATGACAATAAACGAGGACAAGGACTTAGGAAAACAGGCATATCGAACTAATCTGGACGAATAATCTCTTTGTCCCAACAACTATAAACATGAATTTAACTCGATTAAAACAGATAATAATCTTCTACATATAGTGTCGATGCCGAGTTCGAAATAGAAACCATCATACGACAAGCTCTCGGAGACGGTCAGCAATGAGGGTCTTCGAAGATGATAGTTCAAAGCCTAACTTTACTTTATCAGCTTCATGACTTTTAATTCTTTGGCACTTATACTCGAACGATTACACTAGTTCACACACCACACGGGGGGATTATTTTTGTTGTTATGTCTAATGTTGATTGTTTTTCAAGTATAGTTTAATCAGGTGTTTCATCAGATCCAACATTCATTAGAGATGTCTAGAAAATCCAGCTCTGCCACAGTCCCAGATAGACCCGAGATTACTTCTCAACAAGAAGTAGTTGGAACTTCAAATCCATCGACTGTTCCTGTACAAGATATTCTGAGCCCCACGATCGCATCCGTCGACTTGGCTCCTGATGCCTTGGATGCAGCGATCTTTCTAGACAACCCGGTCGATTCTTAAGCTTCGAGAATTAACGAAAGTGCACTTCATCGCATATGTTCAATATATGGGATTCCTTTTGACAATGCGCTGGTTCCATCGGGACAAGATCGTCCTCACTTGCCCTCAGTCGAATATACGGCCTGCAACAAATTTATGTGCTGGGTTGGTAGCGTGTCGCCATTCAACTCCTTCCTCCGCGACCTATTACAGTATATTGAGATCGCTCCATCGCAGTTACATCCAAACAGTAATGCGTTCGTATTCGGCACGTGCATTCTCTTCATGAGCGTCCTTTTCAAGCTTCCGACTCCTTGCGATATCCTCTATATTTATCATTTCAAGAGACGATCTGACAGCTCGTCTTTTGTATTTCTTGAGCCACATAACAAGTGTCAAATTTTGATTGGGGCATGAAGCAAATTCGCCCAGTATAAGCAGGACTGGTTCTATATGCACTGTCCCCCTGGCTTTGCAAGGAGATGGATGGAAGAGAGTAAGTCTCTTTTCTGGATCAATACTTGCATTCGGTGGAAATTGCACCTTTTCTAACTCTTTTTCTACTTTTACAGTCATCAGCCCACGTCCCGAAGGTTCCGGGTATTCTGAAGCCATTGAAACTATCCGAGTTATCCCCGTGGAAGACCGTGACATGAGATCTATCTATTATTTCAAACGAATCGCTCTTAAATTTTGGGCTGCTGGCGGAAGGTCGCCGAATAAATCTTCCTCACGGCGTCACTATAACCAGGTCTGCCTTGGACAAGGGCAAAAGGTAAGTCGGGCCTTCAACACGTGGTGCCCCTGATACACCCGAGGAAGGGAAGATTAGAGAGCCTAAAGTGTCAAACACACCTGGCGAGAATGTCAGTTCCGCTCGAGAGCGGGTAGTTGAGGTTCACGATATCAAAGTAACGCCTCCCCCTTCGAAGGGAAAGAAGAAATATGCTTACAAATTGAGGAAGAAGACAGTGGATGGAACCTCTAAGGTTATAATCACTCCAGTGGAGAGAGAGCCTTCCCCTCAACACTTAGAAAGTTCTTTAAAAGGCATGTCGGATCTTACTATTCCCGACGATTTGCTCAAATATGGCTTCAACGATCTGGAAGCCCTTAAGCTTCATTCGCCCGCAAGAGGCGATGCAGGCGCTTAAGCCGATAACCAAGGAGAAAAATCTCCTATAAGTAAAGATATAGAAACTGGTCCATTGGGGGGGAAACACTAGGACACACATGGACATGTGCACTTCACATTGCACTTAAATTTTTAGCCATCGGTATACTCTTTGCTAACTTGTCGTTATTCAAATTCTACGTAGGTAATATGGGACGTAATCACGGACTCGATCGTCTACGTGGGTATCTATTTTCCATCATTATTTCTGGGATTCGGGCTTCGGCAAACGCCGAGACAGAGATGACACTGGCGATCGAGACTACCGCCCCCGAGAATCATCTTATCGAAGAAAAACATATAGTTAGTCCTCCTATTGTCGCGATCCTCTTTCTCAATTAGAGTAAGACAAGGAGAAGTCTGCGCATAAGGGGTCATAGCATGAGGCCCACCGAGATCAACATTCTGGTTCATCCACTACCAGGCAATCCCGAGAACTCCATAAAACATCTGTAGCTTCCAGGCAAACTCCTCTTGCTCTTATACATGATCCATCGGTAGCGGAAAGACTTACTATGCTCAAAGCCACATTCTCGAAAATATGCTTCGATGGTTTTTGAAATTTCTCCCGGCAATTCATCACATTCCGGGACACGTCAAACAAAGCACCATTGCTCGTAACAACAGCGTTTACGTTGCACATGACGCGTTTGTCCATTTAGCTGAAAAAGTCTCGCAAGTTTCTATTTAGCGTCAACACGAAATCGATCGCCTGAAGCTCGAAGCTATTCACGATAAAGACATCATTAAAGCTCAGGATGAAGAGCTCTCTTCATGCAAGTCTCAGCCCGAAGCTGCCAAAAAAAGTGCTAAAGACACAGCGGAGGCCGTTAGTCGTCTGAACACGATAGATAAGAAAGAAATTGACGAAGCGGTCCAACGCTAGGGGGCCTTAGCTTGAGAGAAGGATTCTTTTCAAAAGAAGAGGGATGCATTCGCCCAATGAGTCAAAGAGTTGGAAGAGCTACTTCTCAAAGAGAAAGAGGAAAAAACTGCTGCTCAGGAAGAATCGCAACGATATTGCGATGAGATTGTTGCTACACGACTCCTGAAGACAAAGCTCGACAAAGAAATCTCTAAAGTTGAGATGCTGAAGGATGAAGCCCGTGAGGAGGGAAAAAGAATTTCATCCACGGAGTTTGAGTCTCACCTTAAGGTGGCTACGGAGGCTAGCAGGGAGAAGATCAAGTGCTTGTTCAACCCACTTATAGCATAATACAACATCCGTGTCCTCATGCATTGGGACTTAACTTTTCTTGGCGAGGGTTACCTCGAATATCTAGCCGAGGCATGGGAAGCTTTGATAAAGATCAGAAAGGTTGAGTTGGGCACCGTGGAGGTTGACGAGGAGGCTTTGGTAAAGGAATTTCTCAGGGGAACGAGCCTTCAGACTTATCTACAACGAAGGCTCTCTATAGCAAAAGGTTCATCCTCATCAAAAGGGAAGAATGGCATTGCCAGTCTGTCTGAAATAGAGTATCCAACTCCTCCCCCGACTCAATCGACTGGTCGGCCAGCACTAGATCCATTCGAGCAGCACGTCGGTTATGATCCGGAAGACCCTGGCCTGGACATTCATGTTCTATCTCCCATTCCGAAAGGTGAGACTCCTCGGACGGTGGAGAGCCAGCAAGAAACCGATATATAACCTTTCTTCTTAAAGTCCAAAGAGCTGTCGTTTTCAGTGAGAGGTTATTGTATTCTAATGTTTGTCTCTTGTGATTTTGCGTAGGCCGCTCTAACCCCCAGCCCACTCCAAGGAGCGATGACGCCAAGGAGGAGAAGGCGAGCGAGGCTGCTCAAGCGGGAGATATGCCTGGTCCTAATGCTTATGTGATTGAGGCACTTAGCGAGGACAAATTTGAAACTTCGTCACCCATCGAGGAAAGTATGAAGTTGAGATTACAGGCGCCTCCGGACACACTTCGAAAGTGAGCATGAAGGAGAAACTTTCAGAGGAGAAAAAGAAGAAAGTTGAGATCAAGGTCGAGCCCCAAGTGGTGGAGCTAGACGATCCGTTGAACAGGCCTTTGAACATCATTCTCCCTGGTGGGTCCAGGCCAATGGAAGTTCCTCGTCCTTCCTCGGATGTTACTTCCCCATCATGCAAAGCGTCTAAACGAAAACGAGTGGGGGAGGAGTCATCCGAGAAAACAAGGAAGGAGAAGAAACTGAAGAAGTAGTCGTCACTCTCGTTCAACAAGAGTTAGCTTAGATTATGTAATTATTCTTATTTATTTCCCTACTCGATGTCGATAGACTTTTGACTTCAAGTTTTGGAGTAGCTGTGTAGAACCTCATTTTGGATTGATAAATAAAATTTAGTTCTTTTATCTTTCAAACAACTTTTATTGTTCAGCTTACTGTATAACTGTGGTTGGGATCCAAAATCTTGTGAGTTACATAAATCTCTGTTCACTTCCATATGGCTCGGAGATTTCTTGGAAGTCGTAAGTACTCTGTTTCATGCTATGGGTACTTAGAATATTTTTAGTCCGCACTCCGGGGACTTGAAGATTTCAATTCGTTTATGCTTTAGTCCGCACTCTGGGGACTCAGAGTACTCCAGTCCGCACCCCGAGGACTTAGAGGTTTTTAAGCCGTTTATACTCTAGTCCATGCTCTGGAGACTCAGAGCACTCCAGTCTGCACTCTGGAACTTGGAGATATTGAGTCGTTTATACTCTAGTCCGCACTCTAGGGACTTAGAGTACTCCAGTCCGCACTCTATGGACTTGGAGAATTTAAGTCGTTTATACTCTAGCCCACACTCAGGAGACTTAGAGTACCCCAGTTCGCACTCCGGAGACTAGGAGATTTTTGAGCCTTTTATACTCTAGTCTGTGCTCTGGAGACTCAGAGTACTCCAGTCCGCACTCTGGAGACTTGGATATTTTGAGTCATTTATACTCTAGTCCGCACTCTGGGGACTTAGAGTACTCCAGTCCGCACTCTGTGGACTTGAAGATTTTAAGTCATTTATACTCTAGCCCGCATCAGAGGACTTAGAGTACTCCAGTCGCACACCGGGGACCTGAAGATTTTTGAGTTTTTTATACTTTAGCCCACACTCAGGGGGATTAGAGTACTCCAGTCCACACTACGGGGACTTGGAGGTTTTTCAGTTGTTTATACTCTAGTCCGCACTCTGGGGACTTAGAGTACTCAAGTCCGCACTCAGAGAACTTGGAGATTTTGAGCCGTTTATACTCTAGTCCGCACGTTGGGGACTTAGAGTACTCCAGTCCACACTCTGGGGACTTGGAGATTTTAATATGTTCATGCGCTTTCGTACGTCGGACAGAATAATGTAACTCTCGTTTTTGCCATAGAATTATCATATACGGAAACGTCAATAATTCATGGAAAAGATGGCTTCAAGCCTTTATTAATGAAAACAGACTAAATTGTCTAATTACATGCCGAGAACTAAGAATCAACGAAATAAAACATACAGGAAATAATTGCTACAAAGATACAAAAGGAATAGACTACGTATAATAATGTCACAGATGCTCGCTATTCCTTGCTCGGGGGAGTGTCGCGCCATCAACGGTCGCTAGCTTGAAAGTTCCCTCTCCAAGCCTCCGTTCAATGACGTATGGACCTTCCTACATGGGATTCATATGCGATGGGACACGGAAAACTCATTTCAAAACGAGGTCGCCCACATCAAAGACTCTTGGTTGGACTTTTTCATTATAATATCGAGCGACTCGGTGCCTATATGCAGCCGCTCTTAAACCAGCTTCTTCACGTTTTTCATCAATGAAGTCCAGTGATTCCAGTAAAAGATCCTGATTCATCATAGGGTCTTAATGAGTTACCCTATGTGATGGAACTTCAAGTTCTACGGGTATAACAGCTTCCGTGCCATATGCCAATGTAAATGGGTGGTTCTGTAGGCCCAAAGTGCTGTTGGAAGTTCATCCACCCACTTGCCTCTAGCCTTTTCCAAACGCTTTTTCAGTATGGACTTGATTATTTTGTTCACGGCTTCTACTTGTCCATTGGCTTTTGGATGAACAACTGATGCAAACCGCTTTTCAATGCCATACTTTTGACAAAATTCTGTGAACTCTCTACCTTCGAATTGAGTTCCGTTGTCTGTAATGATAGTCCGTGGGAGGCCAAAATAGCATATAATGTTTTGTACAATGAAATTAATGACCTTCTTGGTGATCGTGGCTAAGGGCTCTGCTTCTGCCCACTTGGTAAAGTAGTCGGCCAAAACTATCGTGTATTTCGCACCACCTTTGGATATGGCCAGGGACTAACCATTTGTGTGAGTTCCGTCGGTGGGGCTCTCGGGATTTTTGCGTACTTCTGCCATTTGTCACATCTCCTTACGTAGTCTGCCGCATCCCAGTTTACAGCTGGCCAATAATATCCATAGCGGAGAATCTTCTTTGCTAACGTCTGCCCCCCAGTATGGTCAACACATTCTCCTTCATGGACTTCCTTCAGGACCCATTTTATCTCATTGTGGGCAATGCACCGGAGTAAGGGGGCCGAGAATCCCTTTCGATACATTATTCCGTCCTACATTACATACCGTGAAGCTTTATGAATGACTTGTCGTCTTTTGCTCTTTCTTTCGGGCAAGACCCCGTGTAGCAAGTATTGCTTGAATGTGGTCATCCATGATTCCTTCTCGATTTATGTTTCTAACACGAAATCTATCTCCATCACATTTATAATCGGAGTATGCAAGGTTTCGACGGGAACCAATCTCATTTGTTGTGCATCGCTAGTACTTGCAAATTTTGCCAATGAATCGGCTTCTCTGTTTTGTTCACTGGGACATGCAAAATATCATAATATTCTAGAATTGCTAGTAGCTCTTGAACCCGTGCAAGGTATGGGGCAAATCTCTGTCCCTTCGCTTAATAGTCCCCCCGCACCTGGTATACCACCAATTGTGAGTCATAAAAGATTTCAACCGATTTTACCCTTAGCTCTTTGATAACTTTCAAGCCAACAATCAATGCTTCATACTCGGCTTCGTTATTTGTTGCTGGGAATTCGAGCTTTAAACCATAACAAATTGATTGGTTTTCAGAAGTCACAAGAACTATACCAGCTCTAGAGCAATGGTCGTTAGATGCTCCGTCGGTGTACAACTTCCATCGAATGGGAGGTATGACATCATGACTGTTTGATTCGTCTGACATGGTGAATTCAGTGATGAAGTCTGCTAGCGCTTGCCCCTTGTATGGCCCTTCATGGCAGGTAGGTAATATCGAACTGACTTAACTCGATATTCCATTTTAACATCCTTTCAGAGGTTTCCGGTCGTTGGAGTACTTGTCGCAAAGGTTGATCGGTATAAACACTGATTGAGTGTGTCTGAAAGTACGGACGAAGCTTGCGTAATGCAATCACCAAGCAGTAGGCCAGTTTCTCAATCTTAGGATAATTTCTTTCCGCCCCCGTTAAACATTTACTGACATAGTACACTGGTTTTTGAACTCGGTCCTCCTCGCGAACCAAAGCCGTATTGATAACATAATGGGATACAGCCAAGTACACATACAATATTTCATGGTCTACAGGTTTCAATACCACCGAGGGACTTTATAAATGCCTTACCAGAGATCGGAATGCTTCCTCGCAGTCGGATGTCCATTCGAAACTTCTCTTTCCCTTCTTTATGACATCAAAGAAGGGAATACATTTATCTGTGGCTTTGGATATGAATCGACTCAGCGTGGCTACTTTTCCATTCAGGCTTTGCACTTGCATTATTGTTTTGGGCACTTGTATGTCCTAAATAGCTTGAATCTTTTCCGTGTTAGCTTCAATTCCCTGCGCGTTAACAATGAAACCTAAAAAAATTTCTGACGCAACGCCAAACGAATGCTTCAAAGGGTTAATTTTCATTCCATAATATTTGCATATATCAAACATCTCTGCTAAGTCTCGAATGTGATCATTTGACTGTCGTGACTTCACGAGCATGTCATCCACATAGACTTCTATTGTTTTACCTATCTGGTCTTTAAACATTCGATTCACCAGACGCTGATAAGTCGCTTCCGCATTTTTTAATCCGAAAGGCATCACTACATAGCAATATAACCCGACATCTATGACAAAACTGGTGTGTTCTTGGTCTGGAATGTGCATCGGGATTTGATTATATCCCAAGTATACATCCATAAATGACAGTAACTCGTGTTCCGCTGTTGAGTCAACCAGTTGGTCAATCCTGGGTAAAGGAAAACTATACTTGGGCATGCTTTGTTCAGATCGGAGTAATCTATGCAAGTTATCAATTTTCCATTTGCTTTCCTCACTAGCATAGGGTTAGACATCCATTCAGGGTAGAGGGCATCGTAGACGAACCTATTGGCTTTGTGTTTGTCCATCTTCTCTCTGAAAGCAGCGGACCTCTCCGGTTCCATGCTTCTCCTTTTCTGCTTTGCTGGTACGTACCTCGGGTCTATGTTCAACATATGACTCGTTATAGCGGAAGAAATCCCACATATATTAGAATGTGTCCAAGCGAAAACATCCAGATTCGCTCGAAGGAAATCAACAAGATCCTCGGCCATCGAGGGGTCGAACTGTGATCCAATCTTAAGTACTCGCGATGGATCACGTCAGCTGACTGGAATATCAATCGTCAGTTCAGTCGGTGCTGCTTTTGCTTCCTTGGGTTCCCCATCATCATCTCTCGGATCTTTGTATCTATAGATCCAAGAATGTCACCCGAGCCAGGGCTCAGGCACTACTTGTCAGTTGTCAATGTTCCGGATGCGGACGGAGTTGTCCGCAACCTTTCCTTTCTCTCTCCTCTGGGCCCCTCTCAGCTCAGCCACATAACATGCACGACAGGTCACCTAATCACCAAGCATCACACCAACTCCCTTGTTTGTCCGAAATTTCAAAGTCAAACACCACGGGGCCAAAGCTGCCCTAAACTCTGGCAGGGCCGATCGACCCAGAAACACATTATATGAAGAATCAACATCCAAAACTATGAAAGGTAGGATTCCCACTCTCTTACACCCACCTTGTCCCAGTTCAACTGGAAATTTAACATAACCCGCTGCATCATTCGCTGCACCATTAAAGCCATGGATATAGGCTTTAGATGGTTTCAAATCCTTCGTCTCCATCTTCATTTGGTCATATGCCTTTTTGAATATGATGTTAACAGAACTTCCACAATCAATCAAAATTCTCTTCACATATGCTGGCTCGATTATCGCGGATATGACCATCGGGTCAACAGTAGGAGGCTCCACCTGATCAACATCTCGGCTCCTGAACATTATATCGTCCGTCATCATGCGCTACTGTTTAGCGGGGGTCCTATCCTCCACATTCTAACAACACTCATAATCTACATGTCTTAAGGAGTTAGCACACCGCTCCATTTCCTGCCAGTTCTTATCTGTAGGGTGAGGTCCACCGACTATAGTGTTTATGACTAGTCTACCTACAGTTCGGGCAGGTTCCTCTGGATGGTGTGGATTCGTCCCGTGTCCAAGGTCTGACGTTTCTTGTCTTCCATCCTGCGGGTTCTTGACAAACTCCTGCAACTTTTTCTGTCCGATCAGGTTTTCTATGAAATCATGGAGATGTCTACACTCTTATGTATTGTGCCCGTAAGTCCCATGGAAGCGACTGTACTTTTCCGTCCGCTTTTGTTCCTCTGTTGACTCCTTTGGGCGTGGCTTTTTGTATTGAAAAGTATTACAAGTTGACAGGTAAATATTCTCCAGAGATGCATACAGAGGAGTGTATTCGTTGTACGTTGGAATCCTTGGCTTTCATTTTCCTGCTTCCCTTTTCTTTTCGGGATTTCCTCCTCTGGACCCTTTTGATTGCCCAGGCTTGTTCTGGACATTGACTTCAACCTTTCCCAAGTTGTCACCAGATTGTTTTATAACGATGTTGCCTTTCACAGTCTTCTGAACAGGCCCTGGTGCCTTATCTCGCCTTGTCTATCTGGCTTCCTCTCTTCTTATGAACTGATGAGCATTTGAATAAAAACGCTCTAGCGTAGTTGGAGGTTTTTCTACCAACCAATCTCCAAACTCTGAATCCAGATCCACTCCTCGCATTACAGCCATCAGAATTGCATAGTCATTAGGGTTGCTAAATTCAGCAGCTGCAACATGAAATCTTTGTAGATACTCTTTCAATGACTCCCCTGGGGCCTGGATTACACTAGATAGGGACATCACGTCCTTGGGACGAGTGACATGTATCATGAACTGTTCTACAAATTTCATCGCCAATACATCAAAGCTGGATATAGACCGCGGGATATGTCGAGTGAACCACATGGTGGCGATTCCGGATAAAGTGATTGGGAAGCATCTACACTTGGTTGCATCATTCGCTCTAGCCAATCCATCATCCATTCATAACTTATCACATGATGCCTAGGATCAGTCTTCCCTTCGTAGGAGGGATAGTTGGCATGCTAAACATCCTGAGGTACTTGGCCTGTAGAATAGTATCTGTGAATGGAGTATGACTCTTGGATATCCGCCAATCTTCATTGGTCAAGCACTGATTTTCTCTCCTCAGCTGTCTAACATAGCTGATAGGTCCGTGGTTTGTATGAAAGATGGAAGGTTGGAATCTGTCCTACGGGACCATTCGGGTTGATGTCCCCTCTGTTGGAGATCTGCCAAATGTGTATCTTGGGGACCAGCTTCATTAGGGTCTTGGTGAGTCAGGCGTCCAGTTTCCACACGTGCTCCAGATCCTAAGTTTCCTATTCCAGCTTGGGTGTGGTCTCCAAGGTTTAAGTGATCTCTAGTTGATCGATCAGTAGCACATGCTTGTGTAGTTTCAGTTTTGCGGCGTCTACGCCTGGGAGGTTCATCAGACGAAGTTGAGCTATCAGATGAGGAATAAGGAGCGAGGCTACCTTCAGAATTCTGATGCTGCTGCTGAGCTAGCTGAGTCATGAGATAAGCGTTAGCTTGAATCTGCTCATTAAGTTGTCTTCTTCTTTCCATGAGTTCTCTCATCAACTTGTTGAACTCTGTTCTGGTGATAACTTCCATTTAATTTTGGGTGGTGGTTCCTGCACCTAGATTTGCTTGTTGAGTTTTAGGTCCTATTTGTTGTATGCTAGCAGTCCCGTTGACCGCGTTATGAGAGGCCGATCTCGTACGTGGTCTTCCCATAGTTAAGTTATTGATAGGAACTCTAAGTAGAATCAACGAACGTCATGTGAATGACTTGGATCTCCTTCAGGGGATGTATTCAATCTAGTAGCTACAAAGCAGATCCTAGCGGCCTGAGAATTCGATTCTCAGTGAAAACACCAAAATATTAGCACCAGAATTGGTCACTAACACCCTTGAGAAAGATTGTGCAGAGAGATTAATGAAGAAAGTAAACTAAAACAGAGAACTGTATGCTAATTAATTGCAAAAACAAGAACACCGGATTTATAGTGGTTCCGTGTAACTGCCTACGTCCACTTTAAGTTTTGATCTTTATTTCTTTCACAAATGATTGAATACAGATACAATCCGTACCATAATGGCTTTAATACAAGTGCTAAGTGAAAAAGAATGAGTCTTGAATGCAACAGAGTCCCCCGACTGTTCTCTAAAAAAGGTCCATTTCACTGTTCCCCTGCCCTTCTATTTATAGACGAAGATGGGTTGGACTTCCCTCATGGGCCTAGAAACAAAGGTATCTCGGCCCATGGTAAGTAGTCTCTGCGCACCGAGCCAGGAATGCCGAACGGCAATTGCGGAGCGAGGTTGGTCGAACCAGAGAATGTCGAGCGAGGTTTCCATGCCGAACGGCACTCGTATCCCGAGCCATAAATCCAGGTTGAACGACATTCTTATGCCGAGCGAGGAGGGCGTGTCGAACGGCACTCGTGTGCCGAACGAGGCATTGTGCCGAACGAGACCTGTGCCGAATGAGGTACTTGGGCCGATCGAGGGGAGATGCCAAGCAAGGCTTCATGCCGATCGAGGGGAGATGCCTAACGAGGTTTCATGCCGATTGTGGGAAGATGCTAAGCAAGGCTTCATGTCGATCGAGGGGAGATGTCGAGCGAGGCTTCGTGTCGATCAATGGGAGATATCGAGCGAGGCTTCGTGTCGATTTGTATGGATTGATATTTGGATTTATTTGTTTTTGGTTTGATTGTATGTTTGGATTAATAGTGCGATTTGAATAAATAAATTTGAATTAATAAATATAGTTCGTGTTACCCTATTTATCGGTATGTTATGATATTCATATATTCAGTTTCAATTATCATCATTTATATCATAATATAGTCGTTATATATCGTAATGATTTCATTATATATCATAATGATATCATATTGCATCATTATACATTCTTTAATTATTTAGTATCAAACACTACTGATTTTGATTTTATATTCTATAAAAGAATATCATTAAAAGGGAGTTTATATTTTTCATTCATTTTTGTTGATGACAAAAGGGGAGAAAATATAAAATATATGATATGTCAAGTGATGGTAATTGTAGTTATTGAATTGTAGTTAACCAATTGAATCTCCACAAATGAAGACCTAAAAATCCTTGTAAGTTTGTTCGGGAGTCTATGTTTGACAATTTAATACTAAATTATGATGCGTACAAAAGAATGTTTGATGACTGCAGTTATGAAGAAATAAAAACTTAGTTATAATTTACGAATATTATTTGGTTTAGTGAATGTATGTAGATGCCAGAATCTGGATTTGTTATAGCCGAAACATTTGGCACTACTATTGTATTATTAAGCAAGCACATGGGTTGTATGTTTGTCCCCACTACAGTTTGTCCGAGCTTGTTAAACCAAAATAGGATGGTAGTTATCGGTCATATAGACGATTCACATTTCGTTAATATTAAACTCCATCCATACTCTTATTTACCTCCTACTTCACAGATTACGTATTTTCAATAATTTTTCAACATGAATGCAACAGACTGGGTCAAACTGTATGTGGAAAGAATGAACAAGTGCCTAGATTTTATATAGGACCGTAAAGACGAATGCAATGTAATTAAAGTAGACTTAAGTAAGCAAAGTAGCTTTAGTCTAATTGTATGGAAATGCTGAATGTAAGTAATTTTATGGTACTATTTGATTGTATGCAAATAGTGATATCATCATTTTGGCTTTCTATGTTGAATACCTTATTGACTATCAACTTGAATATGTATTTGAATTGACAAGTAATATGGTTATTCATCAATTTGGCTTTGTATGTTGAATATCTATTTGAATATGCATTTGAATATCTATTTGAATTGACAAGTAATTTGGTTATTCAACTTGACAATTTGACTTTGTATGTTGAATATTTATTTGAATATACATTTGAACATCTATTTGAATTAATAAGTAATTTGGTTATTCATCTTGATAATTTGGCTTTTTATGTTGAATATGTATTTGATTATCTATTATTCTTGGAAAATTAATTTGGTTATTCATCTTGAAAAGTAATTTGGATATCTACTTTAATTCAGATAGGGGCATGTACGTATTCGTAACAGTTTTGGGGACCCCACCAAAATAAATTTATATAAATCAGCCATCCATGTTGAAAATACGTACATGATAGCATTCTGTCGTTTGTCAAAAGTTTCTTTTAAATAATCATTATCGAAAGATTTTTAAATTTTTGATATACCCATGTCGTCTATAGACCCAAACTTCAGTCGAATAACATCGTTCCTAAGACATTTGGTTTTTTCCGACAATGCGGGACCGGCTATTTAAAATTTTTTCGATGATAGCATTTCGTTTGCAAGTTAAAAAGAGTAGTTCAGCTCGACCATACTCATCGATACCGCTCACATATTATTCTAATCCTCGTCGTATATATCAACATGGTGGCTATGTACCAAGGTAAAGTATTAGTTCAATATACCCCCATCGAAACTAATTAATGAAAATGTAATCCCCCACCAAACTTCTATCTCCATCTTGCCTTGTCAACATCACCACCAAGAATTATCAAAACACATATCGCCATAAAGAATCATCACAGCACATACATATCACAATGCATAAATATCACAACTCGTTTACTCACATATATACATATCACAACACATACATATCACAAGACATAAATATCACAACACGTTTGCATAACCATAGTTCATCAACATACATAACCATTGTTTTCAAAACCATAATTCATCAACATACATAGTCGTTTTTTCATCCATCAAATGCATACATAACTAATCAATGTAACATACAAGCCAAAATACCATAACATAATCAAAACCCAAAATATCATAACATCACCACCAAGCTAAAATGAGTCATCATTAATTATATACCTTTATGCTTATGTTTACTGACTCCTCCACCTTCTTTGTTTTTCCTTTTCTTCGCTTTTAACCCTCTACTTGTTCTTCTACATGAACATGTTCTCCATAGATTTCAAGTTTTTCATCTTCTTTAATTCGTCCAAGTCTTTCCAATGCTTGGGACAAAGATCCATTGGGTGTGTACGTTCTAATGAAGTTCACAATATGTCGAAGTCACCGTTTCTAATAGTATATATTGTCAGAATAGTAATAAACTTTAACAAAACATGAAATCAGCGAGGTAAATATTTGAACATACAATACGTATAACAAGTGAATTTTGTTCACTTGTTTGCACACGCTCGATAAATTGTGTTTGTAGATTATCCACCAATAGATGTGACATGGACAGACACCACTCCATATACATTTCATCACAATCCCAAGGGCTAACTACACGGTTAACTGTTAAACTTTCATTTAGAAGATGATTTCTCCACTCACTCCATGTAAAATCTCCTAAATTAGATTAAGCCGTCTTGTATGACTTTACCGAGGATTTGAATTTTTGGTCTCTAGAGTAAAGGTATTAACATGTATTGGTTGAACAAATCAAACCAACTAAGAAATCTTTGTGGCAGATACAACTCTACTACTTTAAAACAAATAATCGAACCATTATACATTTCACATCCCTGAGATGGATAATGATCTCAAATGTCCATTTGAAAATCTTAAACAACATCAAAGGCTTGAAGGTCATCAACATTCTCCCTTAGAGTGACCAATTCAAACAATAAATGGTTACTTGTTCTATTAAAAAAAAGAGGATCTTGGTTCACAAAGCACTGCACGAATGCTCCAATTATGTCATCTTAAAATCGGGAAGTACTTATATATCCATAGCAATACGAAAACCATTAAATCTAAGAATGCAAAGTACTTAACCGGAATTTTTATTTTACATATACCCGAAGTAGAGCCATGCGACCGGCAATT
The DNA here is from genome assembly GCA_030765085.1 of Allium cepa. NCBI lineage: Eukaryota > Viridiplantae > Streptophyta > Magnoliopsida > Asparagales > Amaryllidaceae > Allium > Allium cepa. The sequence continues at coordinate 27,238,744 of CM060932.1, forward strand.
TGACGCTCGCTTTTTCTTGTACCTTAAGCCAAGTTGTAGGGTAACCAACTCAAGCATGCAGTCCCCAGAATAAGTATGCCCTTGTCTTAACATACGTAGACACTGCAAAAAATACATCGAAACTTTGTTCATGGATTTATCACTACAAATTAACACTCCAATGGTATACAATATGTTTGCAATTGCACATTGACTTCTTCCATCTGCATTATCTTCCTATCAAGAACCATAAAATAATGTTTGTAACCACTCCAAACGTACTTTTTTCCCCACCTAATGGCTCGTCGATCGTTTTTCATCAACGCCAATACACTTATCCAACAAATCATAAACATCATCATCGCTTATCCCTCTCGAACCTCTAAGTAGTCAAGTAACTGCTTTGCCATCCATAGGAAGACTAGTATGCAAAATACTTCATCAATACCGATTTCCATTTCACCAAGCGGAAGATGAAATGTATTGGTTTCTTGGTAGAATCTTTCTATAAAAGCATTGATCAACACCTTGTCAACTTTTTCATGCGCATATTTTATGATATCTGAAATCCTAATTCAGCTACCGCATTCTTAACAAAATCTCATTCCTTGCTTAAATTTCAATGTTTGTGAGTTCTAATGTAGCTATGGAGCTTACAATTCTAGCTTTATCTATTTGTGCCTACGTAAGAAAAATGATATTCAACACATATATTCATAATAAATAAGGGCCCATAAATAATACTTTAATTCCTAAACTATTTAGTGACAAAATTACCAAAGAATTCCAAATGATACTGGCAACATGATCTTTGAAGGCAAAGAGCATAGACGGTTGAGCTTCCATTTTGATAATGAGGTTTGAAGATTGTGTCATCATGTTCTCATCTTTACTCTTGTCTTTACACTTCATCCTCACCGCTTTAGTTTTCATCTTGCTCTCCTCTTTGATTTTCTGCTTTGCTTGTTTGAATTATCCTCCTCTTAATTAGACTTCCCTATACCATCTTAAATGGAGTGATTCAATCGACTATCTTCATTAGCACTTCTACTACTATCATTGTTATTGCTACCAACATTTAGACTTTCCTCCCCAATATATCTCTTCATTCTTTCCATGCCTAATTTTTTGCAATTTGATACCATAGGCGGGATACGAGTGCTTGAGGATGTAGGAATTGATTTTTTACTGCAAGAAACAAGATATGTAAACATTAACTATGTAAACAAATGGTACACAACGGTAACAACCATGTTTTTTTATGCCGTAAAATAAATAAATTTAATTAAAATAAAAATGTTCTAATTTTATTTTGAAAATTATTATTGTTGAAAATAAATTTTTCAAATTTAATTTACATAAGAGAATTTTTTTTAATAAATTGAATTAAATAAACGGTTATTGAAATAGATGAATTGTGTAGTTATTGAAATATAATTTATAAAATAAAGTATAAATCGATTAAAATTAAATTGAAATGAATTTGCAATTAAGTTGAAAGAGAGAATAAATAGATAAAGTAAAATTAATTAAAACAAGCCTGAAATCAGCAAGCCCAACCCTTTTACCTATTTCTCTAGAATGATCTTTCTCCCTTTGTAAACATTCAAACTCGAAGCCATATTCCCAAGCTATTTTAACCTTAAATCCAAAATTTGAATTCAATAAAAGAAATACGACGTCGCGCTCAAAATGGGACTAGGAGGTGGTCACGATAGGCATAGGACGAGAAGCAGCTCGATCTTGGAGTGCATCCGTGACTTTGTGAGGCGAGCGCATGTGAAATTAGGGTTGCAACGAAGTGATGTAGTCGTTCGATTTTTTACGATGGCAATCTAGGCTCAAGTGTTTTGAGGATGCTAAGCAACCTGGAGAAGGCTAACGATGTCCTGGTGGCTGGTGGCTAAGTGCTGGAGCACGCGATAAGGCAGTGGTTTAATCAGTTGGATTTGTTGATTGACGATGGTTGCTGGTCGACAATGAGGTGGAGTTCAAGCAGTGGTTGTTGAAGGATGATGTGATGTTGGCGTGTATAGGTTTGACAGCGTTTGTGCTAAGTCGAGGGTTTTTCGCCAACTTGGAACTCGAGCATCGTTTAGTGAATTTCCTCACTCACAACTGTGCTACATCATTTTATTTATATGTAATCATCCATACATCTATCTGTTTAGTTTGGTTGGATGGATTATCAGTTGATATTGATTGCTTGTTATGATATTGAATGAAATTGAATTGTTTGGATGTTGATTTAGTAATTGATAGTGGAGTATTGTGTTTGTTGAATGTCTAAAATGCAAATAAGATGTTGTCCATTTGCACTTTAATTTATGTAATTTATTCATTCTGTGTGTATAGAGTATCCATGGTCGAAATTCGATGTAATTCGACTCGACCACACGATAGAAATTTACATTGATGATTTAGAGGATTTTGCTCCTTAATTCATATTTTTAGACGTTCGATTGATTTTTTAGTTTTAAAATATTTTTGAAAGCATCAATAAATCACTTTTATTGTTTTAAAATTAAATTAAGTGTATTTATAAATAAATAAATTTGGTTGGTAAATTAAATGATTTTCTTGGACATTGTTTTGGATATCAAAAGTTGTTTTGAAAATAGAAAATATTTTATTTCTAATTGTTAAAGTATAAGTTGAAGAATATGAATTATATTCAATAGTTTGAAATAAAAATAATCTATTTTGTGATTTATAAATTTATTTTAAAGTATTTATTATGATATAAATGATTCGTTATTAAATAATGAGTTGTTAATTGTTGGTTTTATTTATTTGAATAATTTATATTACTTTTTTGATCATTCCTCTCTTGTATATTGAATTGGATTTTATGAGTGATTCATCGTTGATATGAGTTTGAGTTATATTTTAAAATGAAACTGTGATGATATCTTTCTATTTAATTAGTGTTATCTATTCTATGTAATAAGAAATTAGAATAAACGGTTTAGTGATACCGGTTGGTATGGGGACTTTCAATAACACTTTTCTGATTATTATTTGTACTCGTTATATAGAATATCGAAGGAGCAAGTGTGATGTGTAAGCATTAAATAAATGGACTCATAACACACGGTGGTATGAGATTCCACTTTATTATTTATTCGGTTATTCTTTGCTCGTGGACGACACTCGTATATGGTATGTTGTTTGTGACTCGCTAAGATAGGCATTTATGGAGGCTACTTGTTAGCCACATAGTTTATGTACATTATATGTCCGTCTACTTTTGTACAGCTCCCTTCATGGTTTCGGAAGTGAACTAAATTGGCCAATATCCACCTTGATGGCCTAATCGAGGAGGTCACACCCCCGATCTGCGACACTGTTGTTGTATATTATAATAGATGTGCATCATAGGATTTGGTTGCCGCTTATGTCACATCGACCAGCAGTCGGTTACCTTAGAAGCACATGTTATTAATGGTAACCGATGACTGTAGGAGCTGTGTCATATGGACCCGTTGTGGTTCCTGTAACAAGCATATGTGCTGTCAGTCTCCCATCTAGTTTTAGCATATGTGTATGTATGTGAGTGGTAGATATGCATATACTATGTGTGTATGAGATTATACCTAAGACTGTCTAGTGTATGGTCAACCTCGTATTTTTCTTAGACGGACGGTCTATTCTTTACAGGAAGATGGTGTATTCTTTACAAGAAGACAGCCTATTTATTATTGATCATATTTAGATATTGTTATGGGCTGACTCAAATCTTTCTTGTTGATTCGATAACGGTATTTTATAATATGAGATTGAGGGAGATTGTGAACATTACTTTGTTACTGCCCGACTTCACTTGAGGATGTCTCATGATTGATTATTTCTAGTTTTAATTGTGATTTCAAGATATATATGATTCACCCATTCGATGTGGATTTAGTAGATTTTGATTTGATGTGTTTATATGGTGACGATGCTTTCTTATGTGAATTCGTTGTGAATGTGGTTTTGAGATATTTTGAGGTTGTAGTGCCATCATCTTTATACTTACTACAGTATCATTGTATGCTATAATATTACTTATCATTATAGACATAGTCTGACTCATGTGTTATTTATAATATTCAGGCCAGTCGGAGATATTTCAGGTTCAGGGACGTGATGATCGATTTATGAATATTGGGCATAGATGGAGACTATGGTATTATTATATTGTTATTATATATTATTTGGAAGTGTTTGGATTCATGTATTGGATGTTTTAGTGGTAGTGTATATTTGTTGCATACTGGATAATGTATATATCTCTATTATATATTACCGCTGCGTTCTGACTCGATGTCCTTCTTGTTATTACTATACATCATGTATTGTTCGGTATTAAAGTAATAAGTGTTTATTATTTTGTACTGAGACCATGTACATATAACCGAATTATTTATTCATTGTTTAAATATGTACGAGTGTTAGTTCAAGAGAATATTTACGTATGTACCTCATATCTTCGCATTCTCCGTATTATTCAATAGTATTATTATATAATACCCTTGGTAGTACATGTATAGAGGTGAGGTGATACAATAATAGTAGGACCATTTCATTTTGGCAAAATTCTCAAAAATTGCCTTTTTCCCTCAAAGATCCACATTAAAATTCTTGTTCTCTTTTCTCTAAATCAAGCACTCACAAACTAACATACTGTCATCAACCTCTCCTTTGTGTGATTTTTCTGTAACAGAACACACGATTTATTTCCAATATCTGGTATCAGAGCCTGTTGAAGATCAATCATGGCTACAAACACAAGCATCACTGGTGACGATGGAGTGTGTGCCCAAGAAAAGGGAGACATGATCACTCTCAAGTATCCCATTCTCACAAAGAGCAATTATGCTACTTGGGCCATCAAGATGGAGGTATTCATGATGGCTCAAGGGGTTTAGGATGCAGTGGAGGCTGAAGGACCTGTTGAAACACGCAAAGACAAGATGGCCTTGGCAGCTATTTACCAAAGCATAAGTGAAGACAGCCAAGGAAGCATGGAACATGCTCAAAACCATGAATCTTGGGGCTGATAAGGTGAAAGAGGTGAGAACTCAATCACTTTGGAGAGATTTTGAAGCCATGAAAATGAGTGGTGGAGATAGTATTGATGAGTTCTCTGGAAAGCTCCAAATAGTTGTCAACATGCTGAGAGGGCTAGGCAACAAGGTAGAAGAAGAATTGTGGTGAAGAAGTTGCTGAGATCAACTTCACCAAAGTTCTTGCAGATTGCATCTACAATTGAAGAGTTTGGTGATCTGAAAGTCAAAACCACAGACGAGGTAATTGGATCACTCAAAGCTCATGAGGAGAGGATGCAAGGATATGGAGCAAAGGGAGATGAAACTATTCTTCTCACTCGAGCAGAGTGGAAGGCAAGAGAAGACAGCAAATCTCAGAAGTACTCCAGAGATCAAGGGAAAAATAGAGGTGGAAGAGGCAACCGTGGAAAAGGAAGAGGAACCGGTGGCTTTAAAAGGAAAGAAGAAGAGCCACAACAGAAGAAGAAATTTGACAAGTCAAAGATTAAGTGTTATGGCTGCGGGAAGATGGGGCATTTTGCCTCTGAATGTTCATCAAAGGAGGAAGAAGAGCAAGCCAACTTGATAGAAAAAGATGAATATGATGAGCCTGCATTGTTAATAATTGAGACTTGTGAATTGACCAAATCACACATCTCACATAGCAAGGAAGGAGTGTCAACTGCAAGTGGAGGTGCTAAGGAGTCAATATGGTATCTTGACACTGGTGCAAGCAACCACATGACAGGCGACAAAAGTTTCTTAACAGAAATTGATCACTCCATTGATGGGAAGGTAAGGTTTGGTGATGACTCAGTGATTAATATACATAGGTTAGGATCAGTGCTATTTTAACGCAAAAATGGAGAGCACTTGATTCTGTCCAATGTGTATTACATACCAATGTTAAAGAGCAACATCATTAGTCTTGGCCAACTTGATGAGAGCGAGAGCCAAGTGATCATTGAAGAAGGATCCTTAAGGGTCTATGACAATACTAATAGACTCATAATCAAGGTGAGGAGGAAACACAACAAGCTCTTCATTGCAAAGCTGTAGACTGCACAAAAAAATCTGTTTAGTGGAAAGTATGACAGATAAAGCTTGGCTATAGCATGCCAGGTATGGCCATCTGAACTTCCAAGCCTTGAGAAGGTTGACAAGCCAAAAGATGGTGGAGGGAATGCTAGAAATTGCTCAAACAAATCAAGTGTGTGATGGATGTGTAGTGGGGAAGCAACACGGGACTGCATTTCCACAGAAAGCAATGTTCAGAGCAAAACAACAAATTGAGCTGGTCTATGGAGATTTTTGTGGGCCAATCACACCATCTACACCAGGAGGTAACATGTATTTCATGCTTCTTGTTGATGATTAGTCACGATTTATGTGGATATTTCTATTGAAGTGCAAGAGTGAAGCCTTCGAGTTTTTCAAAAAAAGTTCAAAACTTCGGTTGAGAATGAAGTTGCAAGAAAAGTAAAGTGTTTTAGAACAGATTAAGGAGGTGAATTCACCTCCCTTGAATTCAAGAAGTTTTGTGATGATGAGGGTGTGAGAAGACACCTCACTGCACCATATTCTCCTCAACAAAATGGTGTTGTTGAGAGGAGAAACCAAACTGTCATAGAGATGGCAAGAAGCATTATGAAGTGCAAGAATGTGCTAGTCAAGTTTTGGGGTGAAGCAGTAAAGACTTCAGTGTACATTCTGAATAGAGCTCCAACAAAAAGTGTGGAGGGAATGACACCTTATCAAGAATGGTGTGGAATGGCTCCAAATGTGCAACACATGCGTGTGTTTGGGTGCCTTGCTCACGCCAAAATAGTGTCACCTCACATCACTAAGCTTGCTGACAGAAGCATCAAAACCATCTTGCTTGGATATGAGGAAGGTTCCAAGGCTTATAGATTGTTGGATTCGAGCAAAGACAAAGTTGTGGTAAGCAGTGATGTAGTATTTGAACAAGAAAAAGGCTGGTCATGGCAAGATAGTCAAGACAAGAGGGAGACAGATTGTGAAGGAACATTCACAGTCCATGTGAGTAAAGAAGAAAATGAAGAAGTGATGTAGCATCAATATCTAACTCTCATGAGGAAGGAGAAGATGCATCACCTCCTTCAACTGCCCAAAATTTTCCTCTGAGCACGTCCAAATCAAGCACCAGTTCAAGTTCAAGTGGGGGAAATCACAAGTTTATATCCTTGCAAGAAATCTATGATGCAACTAGAGAAGCGGATGAGGAGGTTGGCTTGTGTTTCTCGTCCATTGAAGAGCCTTTAAATTATGAGGAAGCTGCAAAGAATAAGAATTAAAGGGAAGCTATGGCATTGGAGATTAGTTCCATACAGAAAAAAAGGGACCTAGGAACTTTCAGTTTTGCCAAAAAATCAGAAGGGCATTGGTTTGAAATGGGTCTTCAAGTTGAAGAAGGATCCAGAAGGGAAGATAATCAAGCACAAGGCCAGGTTAGTTGCAAAGGGGTATGTGCAGAAATATAGAGTTGATTACAAGAAGATGTTTGCTCTAGTTGCAAGGTTGGAGACTGTAAGAACTTTGCTTTCATACTCGGCACAAAATAAGTGGGATGTCCATCATATGGATGTCTAAACAGCTTTTCTTATGGAGAATTGAAAGAAGAAGTGTATATGGTGCAACCTGAAGGATTTGTTGATAAGAACAATCCAAACAAGGTGTTAAGGCTGCACAAAGCTCTATGTGGTTTAAAACAAGCACCAAAAGCTTGGAATGACAAACCAGATAAGTGTCTGAAATCCCTGAATTTTAAGAGATGTTTTTTTGAGCATGTTGTATACACGAAGAAGACAGGAGAACATGTCATAATGTGGGGGTGTGTTGATGATCTCATTCTCACTGGTTCAATTGCTGAACTCATCAAGAAATTTAAGCTAGAGATGATGCAGAAATTGAGATGAGGATCTAGGGCTTCTAAGTTATTATTTGGAAATAGAAGTGAAGCAAGATGAAGAAGCTATAACCCTGTGTCAATCAAGTTATGAAAAGAAGATACTTGAAAAAAGTGGGGATGATAGATTGCAACCTCTGTCATCTTCCAATGGAGCCAAGATGCAAATTGAGCAAGCATGATGGAGAGCCACCAGTGAATGCAACCATGTATATGAGCATCATTGGAAGCCAAGATACTTGGTAAATACTCGTCCTGATCTTGCTTATTCAGTTGGAGTTGTTAGAAGATACATGGAGGCTCCAACTACTGCACACATGAGTGATGTCAAGTAGATTCTGAGGTACGTAAAAAGAACACTTAACATGGGATGTGTGTATAGGAAGGACCAAGCAAATGAAGGATTGGTTGGTTACAGTGATAGTGACCTTGCAGGGGATATTGATGATAGGAAGAGCACCACTGGGGATATTGATGATAGGAAGAGCACCACTGGAATTGTTTTCTTTCTTGAAGAAAGTCCTATTACTTGGGTGTCACGGAAACAAAGGATAGTGGCACTTTCATCATGTGAAGCTAAGTATACTGCAGCAATGGGAGTGCCTGTCAAGGGATTTGGCTCACAAGACTGATGAAAAGCTTGAGAGGAGACAATCAAATAAAGCCAATATTGAAAGTTGATAACAAGTTTGCAATAGCTTTAGCGAAGAATCCAGTTCACCCTGAAAGAAGCAAACATATTGATACTAGGTATCATTTCATTCGAGAGTGTGTTGAGAATGGTGATGTTAATCTGGAATATACTAAAACAACAACTCAGCTGGCTGATGTCCTGACAAAGCCACTTGGAAGGCAGAGATTCATCGAGCTAAGGGACAAAATTGTTGTGAAGATCATCAAAGGAAAACAAGTTTAAGGGGGTGAATGTGAACTTTATTTTTTAAAACTTGTTTAATTCTTGGTCAATTCTGTTTTAGTCTTTGCTTTTTTTTAGGAATTGTTAGAAGTTGTTTAGTTCAAAATAAAACGTGTGGTTGTGGTTTGAATCGGTGGTCCATGATGCACATTTGTAGGAGTTTTTTTTTTTACTGAATTTGCGTAACAAACCCCCTTCTCAAGTTGTATAAGTAGGAGGTGGAGTCGAAGTATTTAGATTAGATTGTACTGTTTTATTTTCTTCATTGAATGCAGAAAAAAATTTGCCTCTTTTTTTTCCTCAAAGATCCACATTAGAAAACTTGTCTCTTTGCTCTAAATCAAGCACTCACAAACTGACATAATGTCATCAACCTCTCCTCTCTGTGATTTTTGTGTAACAGAACACACGATTTATTTACAATAAAGAAGAGATGTGAAGTATTAGTGGGGTTTTCCAATTTTTTATTAGGGACAAAGACGGAGAGCTGCTAATTTGAAATAATGGGTACATACGTCTCATAATAATTTTATAAAAATGGAGTGCTTATATTGTTTGTCCCCTTCATAGTAAAAACAATTGAAGCGTTGGTAACAATGCCCATATTAAGAAACAAAATGTTATTTTTATGTCTCATTCTTGTCTGTTCCATGTGGCACAATAACATTAACCAGTCATTTTGCGTTATTGTCCGTTCATCAAATATGGTATCAATTTGTTTCGATGAATAGTTTATATTTATTGTGGTAAGGGAGGACAGACAGCAAGGACATAGAAGATTTGATTGAGTAGATTCAGAATAATAATAATAACAACCTAAAAGGAAAAAGAAAGATCCTCGCCGTTATAGCTTGGCTAGTTTCTCTCTGTGCTAAAGGTGCTTTTTATAGTTGGACATTTGCAGCCCTGAACATTAATCAAAATCGCTAAAACTAAGACAAAATACATATAACTTACACTTCAAAGGTTTTTCATGTTAAGATGCAACATAAGTGCCAAATTAAGTGACCACATACGTACGTAGTGACTAAACAGCCATGATAAAAGATTCAGGCTGCCTTTCATTAGAAGCAAAAAGATCCGGAACCTGGCCATTGAGAACCCGAACATGGAACCTTATAGAGCCATTATCATTGTCTATGAGCTCAAACAAGCACCCATCTCCAATGTTCATTTTATTATCAGCTGCGAAGTTCCTCCATCCATAGTCAAAGTGCTTTATGGTGCGGTTGCCCAGGTATTTCATTCTCCAATTTCTGTTTTTGTAGGACAGGATAACCGGTAACACGGTGTTTGGAAGGAACGAATAGAAGGTTGTTGGGATGCCCTGTATATTAATGTGCAACCTTAAAATGCTTTAAGAACAGTGGCTGGTTTACCAATATATATCGAAAATAAAAGCATGCATGCAATTAATCTAGAGTTATGATGAAGTACCAATCTATACGGAGGTTGAACATTAGTCTTTAGTAAGATGATAGTGAAGAATGGCTTCCCTGAAAGTGGCACTGGCATTATTTTCTCCACCAGTGTATTGTTGCCATAGTCATTTTTGGACTCTGCATTCTTGCCCAGGTATGGAGTTATTGCATTGGTGTTCATGTCCTGGCCATTTTCTGTGTATGAGGATCGTATGCATTTGAGTCAATTCACTACAGAATCTGTTGAGAAGTAAGGAGGTATTAAAAGTTTAAAACAAAATCTTACTGTGTTTGCTGCTTGATCTTTTGGGGGTTAATTCCTGCTTTTTGGAAATGTTTTTGTAATGTTTCATATCATCGTAAGGATGGCTTCTTGTTCTACGCATCTGCAACATGAAGTGTAAAACAAGGTAATTAAGGATTGAATGGTCAAATACAAAATATGTGGGTTCATAACAATCTACAGAAACTGATGGTTGATCATGCATGTATTAATGAGATGTTACTTTTATTGATCACTCTTACTAATGTTGCCTGCCATCAAAAATGAAAATTCACGTTAATTACGGTACACAAGTAAAATTTATTAGTACGATAGTGCTAAACAATGATCTTTAACTAGCAGTAAAAAGCTAGGAAGGTAAGAGAGAGAGAGAATAAGTTACCATTGAAGATTGAAGGACAGTAGAAACACAGCACTGGGGAAGGTGGTTTCAGAGGTAATTATAGTAGGAAACGACAACAGATTTTGAGCTACACGTGTAAAAAACATTTCATTTCATACTGTACTTGATAGTGAAAACATCCACAGTAGCAAGCATATACATGTACAGAGATGGACCAAGTGGCAATTGCTGGATTATATTGTTCTGAACAATTTTAAAATATCTAAGGGTTTCTAAAAAAGACAAAAAGTTGATTGAACTTTGCTTCTTCAAATTCCAAATTCACCTACGCTCGATCGACTGAGAAGACAATACGTCAACCCCATAAAACACGAAGATTTTTTTTTTCAAAAAAAAAAGTTCATTCTTTCTCTTAGCTAGTTGGGTTTATGCAAAATTTACGTAAAATCATGTCTCTTGAATGACTGTCTCATGAATACAAAGAATAATGGGACCCAGTGATGTGATCTTTATAAATCATGTCTTTTGGTTGACTGTCTCGTGAATACAAAGAATAATGGGACCAAATGATGTGATCCTCTCATTCAAGGAGGAGATGCCGATCTCCCCGATCTCATTCGTCTCATCCCCTTTAGGCATCCAATAAAAACATTTTATTGTGTGGAAATTTTGTAAATAAAAAACACTTTTAAATGACATATTCAGCTAATTTTTGAAATTTAATTTTTAATATAGTACGCGGGCATCCTAAATTGATATAGAAACCTAGTGGTTGACGTGTGTATCCAAAATTAAAAATTGGATGCAAAATTTAATAAAACGATATCATGGTCTATTTTGGAATTGTTGCAGCGAAGTACTCTATCTTTTGCATTCTCCACGTGAACAAATTCACCTTTACCACGTTTAACTGAAAAGGAATTAAAATTTAGCATATATTTACCGAGCAAACAATTGAGGTTTAAACACAGAAAGCTAGAAAATATAACATAAACCAGCGACATGTGGAAAATATTTATCGAGAAAATAAGGACTAAAACCAAGTTTACGCATTGTTGTTTCCATTTAATTCAGTTAAAATTGAGGTAAAATTAATACACTGTAGGATCGATTTCACCCTAGAGAGAGGGTGAATAGGGTGATGCTATTAATTATAAAAATTATTGCGGAAGTTTGTATAAAATAATTTCAATGCAGATATATCAGGGTAATAGCAGCACAGATAATAGAGAATAATAAATGCAGAAATAGAACGACAAAGAATTTACCCAGTTTCGGCAAAACCCTGCCTACGTACTGCCCCTAAGGTTTCTATTGAAAATTAAGCAGTTAGATGCTTACACACGTAAACTCGTGACACCAGCTATCGACTAGCCTTAACTCTACGCTCAAAACACTGCCACAACTCAGCCACTGAGTTGCGAATTCTCAAACTGCCCCACGTAGTTTATCCCCTAGTCACACGATTAGACAATACACAAGTTTAAAAGGAAAAATACAAATTTAAAAAGAAACAATTTAAAACCCTAATTTAAATATTGAAGCCCAAATGCTATTTATAACCGGCCCAAGATAAAACACTAAAATAGTCCCTTTTTCTCTTTTATTTGTTCGGCTGGTTCCTTTTCTCGTATGGGATAATGGCTGCTTCGTTTGTTTCTTCTTTGCTCTGTTAGGGCTTCTGGATGAAGTTGCCTCTTTGTCGAATATCATTGTTGATGCTTCGATTCCTTTCTTCAATCGATTATATGTTCGACAGCTTCAACCAAGTCGAATTCGATTGTTGCGATAATTGGTATGTTTGTTCCTTCTTCGATTTATACTATACTCGACTTTGATTAGAGTTAAATGATTTGTTCTTTGTTGCTTGAACTCGAATGATTTATTTGCCGATGATGTTCATCGTTTATATAGGGTTCGAACCCCTTGATTTTCGTTCGTATATATTTGTTTGAATTCGTCAGTAATTCTCCTCGGCCATTCGATATTGTATAGAAGCTTGTGATGATTTCTGACTTTGTCAATTCGTATATATTTTATTTTTTGGTACTTGATTTACACGGCTAGCTCCTTGGTCATCAAGGCTCTGACTTTGCTTGGCCGTTGAATTCTTTGACGATGTTGATTTTGGTTCCGTGTTCTGACTTGTTCATTGCGGCTTTGAGTTTGACATTTTTGTGTTAACCTGGACTTGTTCGATTTTGATAAAATTGCTATTTGACTTCGGTCATTTTTTAAAATCTTTCTTGAGTTTGTCTCGCCCTATACTTGTGCATTTGCATCATATATACATATATATATCTGTGTGTGTGTGTGTGTGTGTGTGTGTGTGTGTGTGTGTGTTAGCTTTGGATTTGGTCACTTGATCATCTCTGTTGATTGTCGTTGTATTTTCAACCTGATGCCGAACTTGCTTGATCATTGACACTGCTTCATCGATTTGTTACTGCATTTGTTGTCATATTGTATTTGCACTTGTAGTCCGGTCTGCATTGCTGTCACTGTTATATTGAAGTCACCTCTGATGTCGTGGCATTCATACTTTATTGTCGTGTAAACTTGTTGTCTTCACTTGTTCCATATGAGTTCATTTGCTTTGTGTTGTCTGGTCTTCATGTATATATCTGTGCAGTCTTCTCTAGCTTGAGTTTGAGTTGCTTTTATGTGTATTCGAGTGTGGTATGTACCTTGTTTGCAACTGCAGTGGCATTGTGCATTTCATCTTGTAACTGTGTCATATTGCTTTGAGGCAATTTGCATTGTTTAACTTGGTAGCCTTGAGCTCTGCCTTCACTTCAGCCATATGTATGGCTTGGGTCCAGTCTTTGATGTTGAGACTGTGCCATTGTTTCTGTACATTCATGTTGTCCAGTCATGTTCATTGTATTCAATCCTGTACTTATGTTGTCTGCATATTAACTTGAGTTATTCCTGGTGCAGTACAACCTTTGGTATTTGTTCGATATACAAGTCTGGTTGTTTGGGTTCATATGCACTTGAGTTGTGTATATTTGTGGCTACAATTGGTTCATTGCTTTGAGTCACTTGTGCATGGTCTCTGGTGTCTTTATTTTGATATTGCAGTCTGCATTTTCATGGTTATGCACTAGGCTTGCACTTGACTGTGCAGTCACTACACGTATGTATACATGTGTATATACATATGTATATGTATATATATATATATATATATGTTTGTGCATTGACTTCATGTAGTCTCTTTATATGCGGTCAGTGATTGTAACGACCCGATTTTTTGACTTTCGAAAGTCAGCATTAATACGTCCACTGTATCAAATGTTGAACCATCGAACGCCGAAAAACCGAACCATTAGGGTTTAAGAAGAAAAAGATAGGAGAAGAAACAGAAACAATAACAGATTCTCACATTTCGCAGCGGAACAAATATATATATAAACGAATAATCCTTAAAACAAAGAATCATATCTGTTATTACATTCCATCACATTACATTATCAGAGTGTTACAATAACAAACAGCGAAAAAGAATTATTACATATATAAATGATACGCCTCGCCATCCAGCTTCAACTCTTGATCTCCACAGCAACTTCTGGATAGACTTCGCTCCCTTATAATGATAACCTAACTCTAGGCTGCCCGTGCGGAAAATTATGGGCACCCAGAGTTTAGAAAGGGAACAATGAACTCGAGGTCAGTCATGGGACTGGTGTGAGATCTTAAAAATAGTTATTTTCCCAAAGAAAATAAAAAGAAATCCGCTATGCTTTTTAAAAATGAAACTGCCATAAGGCCTCTCGCCACACACACAATGGAAATGCACACTTGGAGGATATTTCTCCTTATGACAGTCAAAAATGCTTAATACGAAAAATTCTTTGGATATTATTTTTAGTGCATAGTGTGGAAAACATTTCGAAAGTGTAATATTAATCTTAGCCAAAATACAACATTTCGTCGTATGCCTACTATAGCTACCATGTTCAATAGCAGGTTACCGCCACATTCCATTGCAGGTTATACAACTAAAACCGTACAGGACGCGTATTGTTTCTTTGGATTTCTAACAAATTGTCAGGCAAAGGAACGTCCTACACCAAAATGGATACGTCTCTGGAAGGACTCCCCAAGAACCTAACCGGATCTCTGCTAACAAGGCCGACGTTACCTCATGCTTTAACCAAGTTATAACATAGGTAACTAATGCACAAGTATGCCATCCCCGGTCGTTACCGACCTTTATCCGAGGATCCTCAACCACAAAGCAACATCACACAGTAATAAATTTACAGTGTCCATATGAGTTAAGTATCTAGGCTCCATACTGTAACAACCCAGTATTTTGTGATTATTTTAATTATTTATTTTAATTATTTAAATTGAAATTCCTGATTTAAAAACTTTATTATATTTATTAAAATGAAAAAATTCTGTTATTTTAAGAGTATATTTTGATTTTTGTGTGAATTATAATTTCAAACCTGAATAAATAGGATATTTCCAGAAAAATTGGATTTTTGGTCAATTTGGTCAAACTTTGACTTTTAAATTTAAAATTTAAATATTTTAATTTTTTAATTTTATCTTTTATTATGAAAATAGATTAAATTTTAAGAATACCACTTTTCATTTCGTTGAAATCCGATTTATATTGTAAAAGTTATGATTTTTACAATATTGGGTGTATATTGATTTATTTAATAAAATTATCTATTTTAATTTATATAAATAATATTTTTATTTGTTAAATCATGTTATAATATGTGTTATTTGAACTGAAATTATAACTATTTTCAGTAATTTAAACTTATATAAAGAAATAAAAAGGTAATTTGAAAAGGTTATGACTTTTGATTTTCCTATGGCTCTTTATCTTCCACCTTTTCACATTTAACATAACTTTTCATCAATTAGCCATAATTTCTCACTTCCTTTAGCCGCTTACTCTATTTCCATTTCATGTACGTTCTTTTCTCATTCTTGAACAAAAAAAATTCGGCCATAGCCTTGAGAAAAAGTTTGGGTAAATTTCTTTTCTTCCCTTTTGTTTTACTTTTATGCTTCTTTGATAATGATTTTGCACTTGCGCTTTCTCATCATAGGTTCGGCCACCTCCATCACCATGACCTACCTCCTCCACCATCACTTGAGAACACCTCCATCACCACCTCATCTCTGGCCAAACCCCAAGCCGTGCCTCCTAGTGGATGATCCATCTCTAAATTCCAACAAAACTCCACTTTTGTCCTTAACCGAGCACTACCATGCATACATCCACCTTCCACACCCCATAGCTGCCACCAACACTACCTCCACCACCTCCAGCACCACCTGAACTCTCGGCCACATCATCATCTTGGGCCCCACGGTGAAGGCCATGACCCTAGTGGCCTTGGCCGAGCTTAGTTTGGCCTTGAATCCATGTATGTTTCCTTGTTAGTATAGTTTCTGTCACCACCACTTTGCATCACCTTCAAACCATGATAGGCCGACCCTTAGGAACCCAAACCTGACCTAATAACCTTGCCTTAGCCTTGATTTTCACTTATGGCCGAACCCAATGGAAGTTGGAAGCGAGTGCAAAGCAATTCTGCTTTGATTTGTGCAGTCAATTCTATCTTAGTTTATCATATTTGAATTTGAAAACTGATGTATATTATATCGTTTTGTGTGACCTGTATTCAAGGGAATTGATACTTTGGCTCTCCACTCATCTTTGTGTTGTGTTGTCATGCTTTTGTGGATCTTATTTGTGCATTCGTCGTTGTGTCTCCAGCTCAAACCAGTGAGTTATTCTCACATGGCAATGTATACCTATATAACTAGTAAATTGACCACTTGTGAATCTGTAAAATGCATAACCATATCACATCTGCTATGTTATGATTATATGATGTCCACCCATGTTTAAACATCTATTATATCATATGTTACTATTATATAATGTTGTTCTGTTATTTTTATCAGTTTATCACACTGCAAGTTCCTTTTAGATTAGAATCACTAAGGGTTGAAATGATACATACCCGAACGGACTATAGAATAAGGAAAAATCGTTATGGGCTGAAATGATAGGCCTGAGCGATTTACAAATTATTTCATTTACATGGGACTGCAGGTTTGAAATGATAAAATCCGGGTTTTCTTTGTAAATTACCGGTTGAAATGATATATTACCCCTACCGCTTTACCTAGCGTAGAAAATTATATGCAGACCCGTAGTTAAAATATGTTTTTATAAAAAAAATTAAAATAATTTAGAAATGTAAATATTATAATATTTTTATTTAAATTTAATTAAAAATGATTTTTATAAAATATTATTGATTTTCTGAATATTTATAAGTGAAATAGATTAATGGAAAGTTAGAAAATTTGAATGTAAGTTGTTTTGAAAATTTTCATTTAATTATAAATGGAATTTAAATTAAATATGAATATATGATAAATTTATGATAATTTGAATTAAAATGAATTTAAAATAATTTTTATAAAATATTAATGATTTTTGAATAAAGTTAAAATGTGAAATGAATGAATATTTAAGTTGAAATTTTCAAATATAACTAGAATTGGGAATTTGTGAATTTGGCTTAAAGGTGAGTTTTAGGTTGAGTAAATAAAAATGAAATTAAGTTATATTTGAAATTTTAAACTTAAGTGTTAAGTTGAAAATTAATTTAATGAATTTAAAATTGAATGTTGGATTTAATAAGTGAATTATTATTAAATATTGATTTTTGAATGGAAATTAAACTTTATAAAATCATGAATTTAAGGAAAATTAAATGATGATTTTAAAAGTGAATTTATATGATTTTATAAGTTAAAAATGATTTAAATAAAAATATAATTGTTTGTGAAATTATATTGAATATTTGAAGTTAATTAACTGCATTCCTAAAATGCTATCAATTCAAATGTAAATGATAATACAGCATTTGTAAATGTTGTAGTTGATAATAATGAACTAAAAAGCTAATTTGGATTAAAGGTTATTATAGCATTTCTGTAAGTGCTACAATTGTTGAATTTAACTAAGTTCCTTTAAAACTAATGTAACCCTATTTCAGCATTTTTAAATGTTGTCTTTTGTTAAATTGAACTGTTTTGAATTCAACTTTCCGTAGCATTTTCTAAATGCTGCGAAAAGTGAATTTTCACTGTTTTGATAAATTTAAGTGAATAAATGAATTTTGAAAAATATTAAAATTTTGGAAATTTAATAATTAATTATTAAATATTATAACTTCATTTTATGATTTAGAGTGAAGTAATTTGTTTTGAAATATAAACTATTTTGAAATGTGTGTTGCTAAATAAATGAATGTGGTTTGGAAGATACGATATTTGATATTTTGAAATGGATTTTTAAATGATATTGAATTTTTGATATGATATTTGAATTTCGAAGTATAAAATACCATTTTGTAATTTTTAACCACGGGATGTATATAATTTATAGTTTAACTGATTCTTAAAGGATGGGCGATCCCAAGCATCCTTTAAGTTATTGTGCATTCCTATTACAGTTCACTTGAGTTGGTTTACATTATATAAGTATATATGTCCTGACTCGAGTGTTTTGTGTTTTAATTTACGCTCGGGTCAGCCTGAGTATTTACAGCATAGCTTTGGATTTCTTTCTGGAGCTAGGAATCGCTGGAGATTCTGCTTGTCTAGTTATCTGTTCCTTTCAGTTTCAGTTGTTCTATTTCAGCTCTGGTATTTATAAACTGCTATGTATTTGAGATTTCTATTGTACATGTTTTTCAGACTGATATTATGTATTATGTTTTGAGAGTTTGTTATAGTAGCTTCATGAACTAATATGGTATTTTAATTTCCGCTGCGAGTTATTCTGATATTTCTGTGTTTGTGATTCTGTGATTGTATTTCATTTGCTCCAAATTTATTTACAATGCGGTATTTTGAGCAATTCAAGTCCGGCATGTATGGATGCGAATGGCTGAAAATATCGGATTGTTACATTTGGTATCAGAGCTTTGGTTTTAGGCAAACCTTAGCCTGCGGAGCAAAAACTCATTAGAGATAGGGTAGGAATACCCTAGAATGAGCGAAATCAATCTTAGAATCCTTTCTTTGTGAGGGAACGTATTTTCGAAGTATAAAATGATTTTTAAATGATTTTTAAAGGATTTTCAAAGATTATTTTGGTATAAAAATTTTCTTATTTTGAAACCAAGATTTTCAAAACGTCATCCCTTCGGTATCCACCTTGTTAGAAATCTCTTGGTTAGGATTCTTATCGATTAGGATTCCTTGAACTTTGGAACGCTCCCACTTGTTTTGAAATCCATCCTTGTCTTATCTATTTTATCCGTTTGATTTTGGGGCATTCCATAACTCCAGTTTGGAATGACCTCTATAAAGATCGGTGATTTCACAAATCTTTGAATGATTTGTAAAGGGGTGAAATTCCTTTGTAATTGACATTGACTCACCGGAGATTCCTGTATCCTCGGTTTTCGATGCTATCTATCTTCTGCTCTATCTAGATTCTATATCTGGCGATCGAATGTCGATTTGCCTTAGAATTTTTTCGCGTTGATTATATTCCTGAAGTAACGGTTGACCAGTTAAGGTCGTCGGCGATTTATATGGGCTTATCCATCGTCTATTTGGTAATAAAATTTTATTATCTTCGTTCGAGCTTATCTTCGAGCCAGAATTCTATTTGATTAGAGTTCCCCTAAATTCGAATCTCCGTATTGTTTGAAATCTAACCTTGAATCATTCTTTGGAAGTTTGTGTTTGATTGTATTTTGAATTTGTGCATACATCGAAATAATTATTTTGATAAGGATGGCCATATTTTGTATATAAAAGTGAAATGTTTTCAATAAGGATTTTTATATCTTAAAATGGAAAATTAAAACTTTGAAAGGATTTGAAATTTTGAAAATTTATAAGAATTTGACTTATATAAAATGATTTATAACTGAAGGGTTTTGAATTTGAATTTCGAGGATTTGAACTCCGGTGTTTTGAAATCGGTTTTAGGATTTTGGAAAATATATAATAATAATATGATTCAAAGATATTTCTCCGAATTAAAAAAATATTTCAAATGTATTCGAATGAATTCCAATGATTTCGAAGGTATTTCAAAGAAGTTTCATGAAAATAAAAGTCCAGAACCCACTTATATCGCTGGAAAATAATTTCGGTGATGATTACATGCATCATCGACATTGATTTTCGAGTTTCTGAGTAGGGTGAGGCCACTCTAGTAGCTTTGCTATGCGGGTGATTTTGTAAAACCAAATTTTGATTTCAGATTTTGAAGTATCGTTTGATATTCGAAAGATATATGTATATATATATTTGAAATGATTTAAAGTAAGTCGGTGTTCGGTCCTCGAGATTCAGATTTGTTTTGGTATAAACCTATCTTTTGAAAATTGGTTTACTGATTTGTTGGTGATTTCCGACTCTTGAATTGAAAATATGATTTCTTCGACTATTTTAAGGTTCGAGCATTTCCAAATCAAGGTTAACTTTTCAAAGCTAAGCAATTTTGAAAGGTATAAGGTATTTGATAAAGAATATAAGTTTAGTTTCATATGATTAATGTATAAAGTAAGATGATGTATATAAGTTTGAAACTGTTTGTTGAGTGAAATAAATTAGACTGTGTTGAATTATACTGTTAAGAAATATAGATTTGAAATGTTTTGAATAAAGTATATATATAGAATAATAATCTTTCCAATCGTAAATTGGATTTTTCATATAGAAATAAATAGTTTGAAGGTTTTAAAAAGGGATGGTTTTAAACTTTATAACCATTTTAGGTACTTTGATGATTGAAGTGATTTGGAAATGATTTAATCTTTATTTTGATAAAGAATGTGAATTTGAAATGATAATTGATTTGGATAAATGAATATTTAAAGTTTATATTTGTATGAAAGGATATTGGGTTTACTTGTAATTTGAGTTTATTTAAAAATGATGGATTTATGAAATAAATATTTCAAAACTAAGTAATAATGAAGTAAAATTTGAGATATGTGAAATTATAAAATTTAGTTTTGAAATATGGTATATTTAAGCTTTGAAATATATTTAAGATCGAATAGTTTATTTTATGGATCAAATCTTTATTTGAAATTTGATTATATTTGAAATGGTTTTGTTGGAAAACTAAATTGAATTGAAACTGATGGTTTGAATTGAATTAAAATTGGAAATTTTAGATTTGGGTTTAATTGAATAAATTTGTGTAATGTAAAGAATTAAAGGAATGTTTTATGATTTCAAATGTATGATTTCAAAAAGTTATGATTTTCAAAATGTAATGATTTCTAGTATTTTGGTTCCGAAAGATTTATAACTTTGAAAGTATTATGATTTTTGAAAGTGAATACATACTTGAAATGGAAATGAATTTGTTGATATAAATTTTGTTGATTTGGAAATTTGGATTATTTCCAAAATCTATTGTTTTAAGAAACTTTGAAACTGAATATATGTAATTAGGAAGAAATGATTTGGCATATATGATTTTGAAACTGAATTGATATTGAAAAGGAATTGAAATTGAAAACCTTGTTTTACTAAATACTGTGATTTAGGAGTTATCGAACTTATATAAAATGTATTTGTATAGGTATAAAATTGATTTGTAAAAGTATGAAATTGATTTGAGAACTGTTGATTTGAAAAGGGAACTCATACTCAATTTGTAAATTGAAATCTTATATAATCGAAGTCTATATAAGTATGATTTGACATACTATTGATTTGGAAAGTATTCGATTTGAAATGAAATTTTATATATAATGGACTTTATATAAGTATGATATTTGAAAGTGATTTTGAAAGGTACTATATGATACTTATTTTCGAAGTAAAGATATGGAAAGTGTCTTCTGCTTGATATCCGCTTTGTGGCCACACTGTGGATTCATTCTATCGATATTATTCTCTCTTTGATTTGGGTTTTTCGGATATGATACTCGAGTGTCCATCGAATTCCACGGTGATCTCCGTGGTCTTACGAGCGCGACTGCATAGCGTAATTCACAGGGGCTGCCAGAGCCTACTGGTACGGATGTTTCCTGGGGGATCCAGGCGTAACCATTGTGTATCTGTGATCTATTGGGTCGCTTGGTAGCGAAATCTGCAAGGGCTGCGAGAGCCTAAGGGTACGGATTTTCCTGGGGGACCCAGGCGTAACCATTGTGTATCTGCGGTACTACCAGTCTTCATGGCGTAATCGCAGGGCTGCGGTAGTCGGCCTACGGGTACGGATATTTCCTAGGGGATCCAGGCGTAACCATTGTGTATCCGTGATCCATGATCGACATGTTTCGGTTTGGTTGTTTTTTTTGTATTGTACTTTCCATATTTGTTTTTAAAAGTTTTTCCAGTATTTTCATTGGATGTTGAAATAAGTCTACTAAGTACCTGGAGAATTCTAGCTTTGCGCCTGATCAACGCATGGGCAGAGTCTACAGGAACGAAAGTAAACTTGTTAATACATCGAGTTATAAAAGTATTTTGATAAAGTATATTATATAAAGGATATTTTGAACATTTATTTTACTTTTCTAAATAATTTAAACTGTTTTAAATATTATTTACTTCGAACTAACAAATTTGAATTAAATGATTATTTATCAGATTATAAATTGTTTAGAATGTTAAGTATAAATTTTTAAATTGAAACTTATATAGTTTTAAATATGGTTCATCCTTTTCTTTCAACCTATTCTCCATTCTAGCTATTTCTACCTTCTTCTTCTTTGAGGGTACTTCCCGTATTATGGAAAGAGTTGGTTCTTTGGCTTATCATTTAGATTTGCCCGAGAAACTTTTTGGAGTGCATGATGTATTCCATGACTCACATCTCCTCTAGTATCTTCTTGACCTATCTCTTTTTGGTTCAGCCTTCTACTTTTGATAGTTGGATATTTAGCCTAATCTGACTGTCGAGAGAGAGCCATTTAGTATTTTCGACTGAGGTACGAAGCAGCTAAGGAGGAAATCTGTTAATCCGGTCAAAGCACTGGAATACTGATGATCGAGATTGTACCTGGGAGACGGAGGAGAGCATTCGTGCTTCGAATCCGGAATTGTTTTTTTCAAGTACTATTTGCCTTTTCTACCTTTCTTTTCCTTATTTTCCTTGTTCGTTCTTTTCTAGGACGAAAAGATTTGAGTGGGTGAGAGTGTAACAACCCAGTATTTTGTGATTATTTTAATTGTTTATTTTAATTATTTAAATTGAAAATCCTAATTTAAAAACTTTATTATATTTATTAAAATGAATAAATTCTGTTATTTTAAGAGTATATTTTGATTTTTTTGTGAATTATAATTTCAAACCTGAATAAGTAGGATATTTCCAGAAAAATTGGATTTTTGATCAATTTGGTCAAACTTTGACTTATACATTTAAAATTTAAATATTTTATATTTTATATTTTATATTTTATTATGAAAATAGATTAAATTTTAAGAATACCACTTTTCATTTCGTTGAAATCCGATTTATATTGTGAAAGTTATGATTTTTACAATATTGGGTGTATAGTGATTTATTTAATAAAATTATCTATTTTAATTTATATAAATAATATTTTTATTTGTCAAATCATGTTATAATATGTTTTATATGACATGTTAGATATATATTTTATTTTAAAACATTTTAAAGTGATGTTATAATTTTTCCAAAATTTATTGCAATTATTTCCTAATTTTAAAGGCTAGTTTCTATTTTTCTGTTATTTTCTTCATTTAAATTATATATAATTAAAATTTATTTATTTGTTTTTGTAAACGCATTTTTATTTTATGTTATTGTGTTTATTTTTAAATATTTTCCAAGTCCATATAAATTTTCCAAAGTTTATTCTGTTTATTTTCAAATTTTCTAGACTAGTTTTCATGTTTGTGTTATTTTCTTATTTTTATCTTATATAATTAATAATTACTTATTCATATTTTATATTTTTGTTGCATTTTCAAATTTGAACTTAAATTATAATTATTTTCAGTAATTTAAACTTATATAAAGAAATAAAAAGGTAATTTGAAAAGGTTATGACTTTTGATTTTCCTATGGCTCTTTATCTTCCACCTTTTCACATTTAACATAACTTTTCATCAATTAGCCATAAGTTCTCACTTCCTTCAGCCGCATACTCTATTTTCATTTCACCTACTTTCCTTTCTCATTCCCGAACAAAAAAAAATTCAGCCATAGCTTTGAGAAAAAGTTTGGGTAAATTTCTTTTCTTCTCTTTTGTTTTACTTTTATGCTTCGTTGATAATGATTTTGCACATGCTCTTTCTCATCATAGGTTCGGCCACCTCCATCACCATGACCTGCCTCCTCCACCATCACCTGAGAACACCTCCATCACCACCTCCTCTCTGGCCAAACCTCAAGTCACGCCTCTTAGTGGATGATCCATCACCTAAATTCCAACAAAACTCCACTTTTGTCCTTAACCGAGCACTACCATGCATACATCCACCTTCCACACCCCATAGCCGCCACCAACACCACCTCCACCACCTCCAACACCACCTGGACTCTCGACCACATCATCATCTTGGGCCCCACATTGAAGGCTGTGACCCTAGTGGCTTTGGCCGAGCTTAGTTTGGCCTTGAATCCATGTATGTTTCTTTGTTAGTATAGTTTCCATCACCACCACTTTGCATCACCTTCAAACCATGATAGGCCGACCCTTAGGAACCCAAACCTGACCCAAAAACCTTGCCTTAGCCTTGATTTTCACTTATGGCCGAACCCAATGGAAGTTGGAAGCGAGTGCAAAGCAATTCTGCTTTGATTTGTGCAGTCAATTCTATCTTAGTTTATCGTATTTGAATTTGAAAACTGATGTAAATTATATTGTTTTGTGTGACCTGTATTCAAGGGAATTGATACTTTGGCTCTCCCTTCATCTCTGTGTCGTGTTATCGTGCTTGTGTGGATCTCATTTATGCAATCGTCGTTGTGTCTCCAGCTCAAACCAGTGAGTTATTCTCACCTGACAATGTATACTTATATAACTAGTAAATTGACCACTTGTGAATCTGTAAAATGCATAACCATATCACATCTGCTATATTATGATTATATGATGTTCACACATGCTTAAACACCTTTTATATCATACATTACTGTTATATTATGTTGTTCTGTTATTTTTATCAGTTTATCACACTACAAGTTCCCTTTAGATTAGAATCACTATGGGTTGAAATGATACATACCCGAACGGACTTTGGAATAAGGGAAAATCATTATGGGCTGAAATAATAGGCCTGAGCGATTTTCAAATTATTTCATTTACATGGGACTGTGGGTTTGAAATGAAAAAACCTGGGTTTTCTTTGTAAATTACGGGTTGAAATGATATATTACCGCATCACTTTACCTAGCGTAGAAAATTATATACAGACCCGTAGTTAAAATATGTTTTTATAAAAAAATTAAAATATTTTAGAAATGTAAATATTATAATATTATGATTTAAATTTAATTAAAAATGATTTTTATAAAATATTATTTATTTTCTGAATATTTATAAGTGAAATAGATTAATGGAAAGTTAGAAAATCTGAATGTAAGTTGTTTTGGAAATTTTCATTTAATTATAAATGGAATTTAAATTAAATATGAATATATGATAAATTTATGATAATTTGAATTAAAATGGATTTAAAGTTATTTTTATAAAATATTAATGATTTTTGAATAAAGTTAAAATGTGAAATGAATGAATATTTAAGTTGAAATTTTTAAATATAACTAAAATTGGGAATTTATAAATTTGGCTTAAAGGTGAATTTTAGGTTGAGTAAATAAAAATGAAATTAGGTTATATTTGAAATTTTAAACTTAAGTGTTAAGTTGAAAATTAATTTAATGAATTTAAAATTGAATGTTGGAATTTAATAAGTGAATTATTATTAAATATTGATTTTTGAATGGAAATTTAACTTTATAAAATCATGAATTTAAGGAAAATTAAATGATGATTATAAAAGTGAATTTATATGATTTTATAAGGCAAAAATGATTTAAATTAAAATATAATTGTTTGTGAAATTATATTGAATATTTGAAGTTAATTAACTGCATTCCTGAAATGCTATTAATTCAAATGTAAATGATAATACAACATTTGTAAATGCTGTAGTTGATAATAATGAACTAAAAAGCTAATTTGGATTAAAGGTTATTATAGCATTTCTGTAAGTGCTATAATTGTTTAATTTAACTAAGTTTTCTTTAAAACTAATGTAACCCTATTTCAGCATTTTTAAATGCTGTCTTTTGTTAAATTGAACTGTTTTGAATGTAACTTTCCGTAGCATTTTCTAAATGCTGCGAAAAGTGAATTTTCACTTTTTTGATAAATTTAAGTGAATAAATGAATTTTGAAAAAGTTTAAAATTTTGAAAATTTAATTATTTAATTATTAAATATAATAACTTCATTTTATGATCTAAAGTGAAGTAATTTGTTTTGAAATATAAACTATTTTGAAATGTGTGTTGAAATGGTATTTTAAATAAATGAATGTTGTTTGGGAGATACGATATCTGATATTTTGAAATGGATTTTTGAATGATATTGAATTTTTGAAATGATATTTGAATTTCGAAGTATAAAATACCATTTTGTAATTTTAACCACGGGATGTATATAATTTATAGTTTAACTGATTCTTAAAGAATGAGCGATCCCAAACATCCTTTAAGTTATTGTGCATTTCTACTACAGTTCACTTGAGTTGGTTTACATTATATAAGTATATATGTCCTGACTCGAGTGTTTTGTGTTTTACTTTACGCTCGGGTCAGCCTGAGTATTTACAGCTTAGCTTTGGATTTCATTCTGGAGCTAGGAATCGCTGGAGATTCTGTTTGTCTAGTTATCTGTTCCTTTCAGTTTCAGTTGTTCTATTTCAACTCCGGTATTTATAAACTGCCATGTATTTGATATTTCTATTGTCTATGTTTTTCAGACTGATATTATGTATTATGTTTTGAGAGTTTGTTATAGTAGCTTAATGAACTACAATGGTATTTTAATTTCCGCTGCGAGTTATTCTGATATTTCCGTGTCTATGATTCTGTGATTATATTTCATTTGCTCCAAATTTATTTACAATGCGGTATTTTGAGCAATTCAAGTCCGGCATGTGTGGATGCGAATGGCTGAAAATATCGAGTTGTCACACATACCATGATACCACCCTTTATCCAGAAGAAAATGGACATACCCTAGGGGAGAGACCCCTAAAAACCTTGCCACAACATTCCTGTTTCGACCATTTTCGGGTTGTGAGGCTCGACGAAGTCTCGTCCACAAAGCTACGCTTTTTCACAAAGCCATGCTTCGATCAACAAATGATCAGCAGCACTTCGTATGCCACATTACCAAATTGGGAATGTATCACTAGTAACCATCAACTACATAACCTATGAGTTTTGTACGTCTCAGAGAAGGGTGTTAAGCTAAGAGAATAAATTCTCCGCCACCAACAGAAATGTATTTGATAGAAACCAAATTTACATCTCAATTTGTAACGTCAGACACACATCCATACAAGTCTGTTCCGGATTCGAATAGAACCGAAGGCACTTCCGAAGAAGCCCTTGCAATCCGGGTATTCACAATCTCGATCGGACTTCCCATCACTTAGGGAATCTCTATACCATAGCTACTCAGTGCAAAGACAATCGATAGGTCATCCTATCATTCTCGCAAATACCCGGTCTTCACCGCCGGTCTTCAAATGCAATCCCATTTCGTCGTATCATTATTCGGAATGGGTTATATGACACAAAGGTCCTCTCCCGGCTAATTCGAATAACGAGCGCTTAATTTTAAAAATAAGTGTTCATTCAGATTTCAACAAATCACAAAAAATTTCACTTTGATCTTTCAAAAAAAAGATTCATCACAATCACAAAGGTTCGATGTGGTTTTCGGGTATCCACTTGGAATCCGACCCCCGGTCGCATCGAAATTCAAATGCCATTAAAAAGGCTAATATTGATAGTTGGTAATTTAACTATCAATCAACACCCACAACAATTGCCGGATTTTAAATAAATTTCCCAAATTATTTATTTTCAAAATATCTCTGCAAGATATAATTTTACACTTCAACCATTTGAAAACAAATTTCAAATTACCTTTCACCTTTCAATCCTTTGAAAACAAATTTCAAATCATTTTTCACTCGCGGAATAAAATTCCCGATATTATTTGTTTCCACTGAAGGTCTGCCGAGTTAAAATACTTTAAAATGATTTAAATTATTTGTCCAAACATATATACTTGTAAATATTTAAATAAAACTATTTTAAAACACTTACTTAAATATTAGTTATGAAAATATTATATAAAAATCTCGTATGAAAATTCAAGGCCAAACTAATTTTAAAATAAAATTAGTAGATAGGATATAACTATTTAAATATTCAATTTCTAAAATAAATATTAATTTAAAACTTTAAATAATCATTTCTATACTTAATTAAATATATCTTTACTTCAAAGTTTTAAAATGATTCCCAATACAATTCCTCCAACAATATTTTTTTCCCAAATCAATTTATACTTCAATAGCTATTTTAAAAATATACTCGACTTTCCAGGGGAAGTACACCTTCCATTCTAAAATGGTTCATTGAAACCAATTTATGAATTCTTCTGAATTTGCTTTAAATTTACGTTTCAAATCCGTAAATTCCTTTCCACACTTTTAAAAATAACTCAATGTTTACTTTTAAAACAAAATTTCCTTTCCTTTACAAATTCCCATTATGAATTCAAATTTCCAAATATCCATTGATATACGATTTTCCAAGTCGATTCCCAAATATTCACTTTCAACACCAAATCAATTCACATTGATTTCCAAATTTATTTCAAACACCTAAATCAATTTCCAAATGGATTTCCCAAAGGTTTAACTTTAATCTCCAGAAATCAATTTCCAAATGGATTTCCCAAATTTATCATCTTTTAAAATAAATCCCTTTGTCATTATTTTTTCCAAACAATTTAAAATCCATATTTTAAATAAATTCTTCAACTATCAACCAATATTACTCAAAACCCATTTATAAAAATCTTTCTCCATATTTTGGAAATTATTCAATAGGATTTCACTATAGATTTTTCTACTTAAATTCAAAAATCCTATTTTATTTATTTATGGTATCTTACGACACCAATAATATATTCTGCTAAATTTTAGCCTACAATGATTCCAATTACAATATAATCACACACAGATTATAAATAATTTAACACACAAAAAATGAAACAAATTCAAATGTTTGAGGAATCCAGTTGGATCCCTCCAACCTGTTTCCCTGCATCCACAGACATTAGCACAACAATTAAATACAATTCCACTTCGAGGTGGAATATCGCGGTATATGGGATTTATATAATAACCTCCGCTATTATGCGGCGCATAGGGTCTATTTCAAAACAAATAATAACAACTATCATCCAAACACACAATCAATAATTTTAAATTTAACTATTTAAAGTCAAACTGGAAATTCCAATTTAAACTTGAGTGAGAAGATCTCACCTTAGCTTTGCATACAATCCATTTTCCAATTAGCTTGTTTCTTCATGGTTTTTTTTCGACCGTGTATAAACATTTATACAAATTATTAGCATTCGAACCAATCGAATAATTAAATTTCTATTTGATAGTTTAAACTAACCAATGACTTGTCTTTAATAAATTTTCCTTTTAAAAATACATATACACTTATAAAAATAGATTTCAAAAATTTGACTTATACAAATTCCTTCCATATTTAAAATTCCTTTCTTTCAATGTTTATCTATATATATACCACTTTGAATATAGCAGTAAATTATTTCGCTGTAAAATAATATATAGATCGAAAAAAATAATCTATTTTCATATATCTTCAATCTTTAAAAAATTTCTATTATTATCATTAACATTTAAAATACATAACTGCATATATATATACACATATATATACTTCGCTGTTTATAATATTTTCCTTCTTCTGACCTATATAAAACCTTATTGTAATTTTCAAACAAACTGTAGATTTCAAATACATATATTTGTTTATTGAATCGAAATTTAATTTGAGAAATAAGTGCGAATACCTCACTGTGAAAATCGTGACTGAGACGACCCGCCCTTCTACTACCAGAAAGATGTATCATCATTAAGAAAGAAAGAGATAGAAATAGAAAAGAAAGCAACAATATCTGAATCTCACAGCGGAACGGAACAAAATATAATATATCACATAACTATTACATAGTTTTACATATATCAGAGTTATACAATATCAATACATATGACAGTCATACAAACACCTATCAGTATATACATCAGAGATACAGTACACATTAACTAACACAGCGGCACTAGATAATAGCTACATACGTCTGAAAACTCCTGCTCCAAGCTCCTCCAGAAATCAAAGTCCAAAACCTATCACTTGGCTACTCGTAAAAATTTGAGTACCCAAGAGTTTATGAAAAACAAAATATAAACTCCGGGTCAGACATGGGTATGGTATGAGTAAACGGTTTAAATTGTTTAACTTTGAAAAACATTTGAAAATAAAGGTATCACGTAAGACTCCCCACAAATAAATACGGGTAAGTTTTTACCTTACGCTAACCAAAACATTTCATAGGAAATCTAGTGATATTATAATAGTGTCTAGGGTTTTCAAGTAAATAGAAAATAGCCGAAATTGTTACATTCATTAAATTCCAGCTACTAGCCACAAAAGTGGGTAATACAAATCAAAACCGTAGGGTCTCGTAGGGAAAATGGATTTCCAACAATGGCAGGGCTACTGGGGTACCGCCCGTCACAGTACGGGGCCTAGATCACCATACCGAGGATCACTCCCGACCCCCTACAACACAAGGCCGGAACCATTGCTTACTGAACAGTCCCGAACAAGATAAACCCCGTGGTTGTAGCTAGCAACCGCCACACAGCCGAAATATAAAGGGACATCTAGACAGGGGAAATATCTTGTCCTGCTTGGGCATGACCCACCTAACCTTGGTGCATCTCCCTGTTTTAGCCATTCCCGGTTGATAAGGCTTGAGGCTGCGATTACCTTTATAGAACATATTTCTTAGAATGCTCATCGTCCGCCTGATGATGTGCTGAAAGCATTCAATCCATACAAGTTCGTTCCGGGTTCGAACGAAACCGAAGGCATTATCTTGTTACACTCATTTTGGAATCACCCTCAGAGTTAACGACGATAACCCTTGCATTCTGAAAACACCATCTCGATCTTCATTCAGAATTCACGACCTATCGTTTAAATTGGATCGATGTGGTTTTCGGAATATCAATTGGATACCCGATCCCCGTCTCATCGAAATCCAAACGCCATTTTAAGGGCCAAGTTGTCTAATTAACTTAAACAGTTTACATAATTTAAATTCAACAATTGAATTATCATAGCATATATCCCAGATAAAACATATACAAGCATCATAGGTATAACATAACATATCACAAAGCATCACAGAACATCATCAAATAGATATCACAAATAGATATTCTACTCATACGATCCATAAGCAGTCATCTTCAAGTCTTATTTGTAATTAATTCTGTTTAGAATTAATTACCTGAGAGTTAATCACTTAACTCTATTTAATTAATCATAAATTAACAATCAACTACTTATTTCATTTCAAATTGTTTAATTAATGATTTCTTAATTAATTGTTTAGTCTTAATTTCATCATTACTTTATTTCACACTATTAATTAGTTACTTCCTTAATCAAGTGATTAAATCTTAATTACTCAATTAACCGTCCCTTGATCATTTATTAATATCTTTAATTATCTATCAATAAAACTTAAGTATCCAATTATTATCTGTTAATTTCTTAATTAATCATTTATTCATTTCATTTTTATTTATTTATTTAAATCACTTGATTACTCTTAATTATAAATCCCTAATTAATTAACTAAAGTAGTTAATTCTAAATTTAGTAATCGCTTAAGCGTTGTCTAATTCTAACTCTAAACATAATATAATTATTCTTAATTACTTTCTAAAAAAAATGTTAATTATTCGACTTAACTAACATTTTAAAGAAATCTGCTTCAAATCTGGAAATCAAATTAATATTACAACTAACCCTTAATGTTAATTGATTTTCATACAGGCCTTAACCAAATTACTAATTTAAAACAGTAATCAAGTGATAATTACATTGTTAAGTATTACTTAAATTATTTAGCCTGAAACTTATCTCCTAAAAAAAACAAAACTGCAGATTAAACAAACCCAAAGCTTCCCTGGTAAAACCCGAGACCACCCCTACGTTATACTCGGGTGTTACTTCGAGTTCCCCATGCAAACTCCCCGAGACTCCCCTGCGCATAACTTCTTCTTCCCCTTTCTCTTTTTTTTCCAGTATTGTTAAACTTTAAACTAAATATAAAAACACATCCATAACTCGCGTGAGCACAGCACACAACTAACTCGAAGCTAACATCAAGCAGACCCGAGTATTGCCTCGCGACAAAATATGATCACGCCACTGACACGGCCTTCGTGTCGTACACGTGCACACGGCAGCGCCGGAGCACTGGCGAACCTCGCCTCACCCAACCAGTCACGATTTGTTTGAAGACGCGAAAACAGAAATCGATTCATCTGCAAAGCTTACAATTCGAATTTTGGCCTTCCACTCGAAAAAAACAGGAACTCGTCCATCCCTAAATCATTACGTCACCGATGCCAGCCACCGTTGGCTCCCATACTTCGGCCACATGACGTCAACCCAATAACCCACCAACCACCAACGAATCGTACCACTCGATCGCACAACAAAGACGATCATGCTATGATAACTGGCAGGTGCAAAACTTAGCAATAAACCCTAAGATGACCTCGTTCTCCAAAACCATGAAATAGAAAATTTGTTTGATAATTTTTACGACATCACCTATGCTCACACATGTTTCAACACAAATTTGAACATTTAAAATTGATTCTATAACTCGAAAATGGGGAAAATACAGTTTTGGTTCACCTACGAACTACCCTTGAAATCCCAAACTAAAATTCTTCATTTTAGTTTTAAAAATCATGAATTCAAGTATGGATTCAATCTATGATCATGAATTTTTATTTTACAACAAACGATTTCTTTTATCTAATTATCATTTGGTTCCTGTAAAACAAAATTTACAGTACTTATATTTACATCAAGTTTTAATCAGTTTTCGAAAATCAAAATTTAAGTTTAAACACCTTGTTTTAGATGAAAAGCTTTAAGCTTTATATTAATCTAAAGAGAGTATTTGAATTTGGAAGAAAATACAGAACCTGTGTCAATCAACAGAGATGAACAGAGCATCACAAGCATATATTTAAACTGAAGCATATATTATCCAGATTATCAATAAATCTCGAACTAATTTTTAAATAAACTTAAAGCTTAAGAATTCCTTGTTTACTCACCAAAATCACTTGAACAGAGAACAAACTGTTGAAACAGAAAGCAAAGTTTGATGAAGCAACTGCAGATTTGAATTCTTGAAAACTTTTCTTGTTTTGCTGTTGAACTTGATTGAGTTTACAAGGACAAGATGTTATTATTTTCTTTTCCTTTACTCAGGTTTACTTCTTAAGTTTGTAAACAAACCAATTAGGATGTTGTATATATAGAAATGGTTTGAACAGCTATAGGTTGTATCTAGACAGCTTATATTTTGACCAGGTTGATTTTGTAATTAACTTCCTGCAATATAACATGATTTTGCAATTTCGGCTGGACATGTTTTTATGTCTGAGATGTTCAGGTTTGTAAACATATGAATTGGCAAAATAATGTACTGAGAAGATGGAAATTAAATGCTTAGGTTGCTAATTATGTTTACACAATTATAAGTATAGTGTACTATGTATAAAGATATTTATTTGTAGACATATATATTGCAGGTCAATGGCTTAAGTGAGAAGCTTTATATAAAAATCTTTGTTTTGTTATTATGTTACTTGTTTTTATTAACTTCAAGTTTGAACTATAATATACATATTTGCAGGCAATTACTTGACTTGCAAATGAGGCCTTATTTTGTCTTGTTATTTTAGTTTGAACTCTATACACATATGTTTTGTTATTAAAAATCTTGTCTTGTATCTTAAGTAGTTGTATACTTATTCATTTGCCTTTATTTTCATTTTTATTTTGTATTTTAGCTATCAATATTTAAGTTATATTTCATAAATTACTTGCTTATATTTACTTGTACTTGTACTTCAGCTAACAATATTTCAATTGATATTCATATGCTCATTTATTTATATTTATATTTTATATTTTGATTATAAATATTTACATTATATTCTTAAGTTTTACTTATATTTAATACTTATTTTTATATTCATTTCCAATTATAATTTATTCAAATTATATGCATAAGTTTGACTCATATTTTACATTTATATTTTATATCACTAGAATTTGATTTTAAATTTTAAACATTATCATCTATAGATATTTCTATCAAATGTTAACAAAAGAAAGTATTTTAATTTGATGGTATAAGATAAATATTATAAAGAGATTTATTCAAATTTCAAACATTATTATTCATATGTATATTTATCAAAGGTAAACAAAGTAAAGTGTTTCAATTCAATTATATAAAATAAATTTTATTATAATATTATCAAAAGATTTTATTCTGAATTCCCAAAGTCCAATCCCTTTTAAAAATACAATTTAAATAAATAAATTGGCAGTATTCCCAAATCATAAGAATTTTAATATGATCAATTTACATTTTATTTAAATTAGATTAAACATTTATTAAAATAAACGGGACCAAAAATCCAGGGTCGTTACAGTGACCAACATTTGACAAAACCTTAGCCTTGCACGCATTGACCTTGCCTTCGAATTACCTGAACGAGATCGCGACCCGGCCATTCCTTTCTGGTCGCGAGTCTTCACCATAAATCATTCCACTTCGCACATGCGCCACTACCGTCTTTGCCTCCTCGCGAGCCTCGCCCAATCAAACGCGAGCCTCCACACGCGCGCCTCCAGACGCAACGCCATGCCCTAGCCAAATTCGTGCCGCCGAATCTTGAGACTCCCACCTTGCTGACGAGCAACATCCCACGCGAACGAGCCATTGACCATCTCGCTGCGCCATTGCTTCCGTCGATTAGCCACTAAAGAACATGTGCTCGCCATCATCTCAGCGAAGACGAACCGTGAGCCTTCCTCGATTTCGATTGCTGATTCGAACTGAATTTGGGTATTCTAGAGGAAGAAAGGGTTCGACGATTTCTCGAATTCGATTATTGCTGAGTGAATTTAAAAATTTTTGGAATGGAGGAGGAAAGGGGATCGAACGAATTGAATTACAGTGGATAGGTGACCGGCCATTTTTATTTGAGACGAGAATCGATTTTGATTTTGAACGAAAAGAAAACAAAAGAAGCTGCGGCCATTAAATTTTTCTCAACTGAAATGCTCGGCATTATTATTATCTCCTCTGAAAATTTGTTGCGAAAATGGGAGACATAATTTGATGGAATTTCGGCTGCAATGAAATGCTTGAATTTGACATTATATAAAAATTTAATTTAATTTTCAAATATCTCGATTTAAACGGCTTAAAATCTTGACCTCCAATTGAGGCGTGCCGCTAGGCGTTTATAACGTTATACCCCTATTATGAACGCAATGGAAAAGGTTCTGAGTCCTAATTCGATCGTATGGAGAAGATAGCCTTTTGAATCGAGTTTAAATATTAAATTCCCGATATAAATCTCAGCGCATTTATACATCATACGTTCACACAACAACTCCAAACACTATGAAAATTGAAATCCGATAATAATACAATATTACGGATCCAATGGAACTGGTTTCGTTGAATTCTGAGACTACGCCTCGGAAAGCTATTTCTTTAAATATCAATTTAAATGATAAATATTCAAAACTAAATAAATCATTTTCAAATCCAATTCTTAAGCTTTTATTACCTTCAGTGTTATCAATATAAATTTTCTAAGCCTTTGAAATATTTTTAATCAGCTTCAAACTGAAGATTCAAATTTTTACCCAACTTCAATAAATTAAATTCAATAATCTAATTGCCAATCAAACAATAATATTTGAAATTCAAGTTAAACTAACCTCCAAATATTTAAATCAATTAAATATTCCATTGCAAATGTTAAAAATTTCCGAGTCGTCACGGTGATCATGTAGCTTTTATGCACTTGCATTGTTGTTGTCTTACTGTCTCAAGGCTGCTGCTCCTTCGAGCCTCGGCACATTGAACTTGTATATGGTTGTATCCATATTTATACCTTATTTTGATTGGACTGTCCAGCCTTTCACTTGAGACTGTATGTAGCTTGCGTGGCCTTTGTTTCACTCGAGAATTATTTGCATTTTGAATTGCACCTGTGTTGAATCCAGCTTTAAAGCTTGGGTTTGACCTTGTGCTTGTATTGTGATTTTATTTGTATTGCGCTTGAGTTGAACCCGGCGTTTTATTTGTGTTTGACCTGTGCTCACATGTCCCTGTAATTTTATCAAGTTTATATATTTGAGTGCACGGCCTTGTGACATGTACAGTGATACACTATGCATGTCACAAGTTGTTCGTATATGATGAATTCAAATTTAAATGATGACGAACAATCTAAATAACTGAGGCAAATATTATTTTTGAAAATACATTATTATTTTACACTGCAAAAATATTTCCTTTTCAATTTTACCGTGTCAGTATTTATTTTTGCAGATTGCTCAGATGTTGGATTCAATCTGGAATAAAGTTGAAGATAAATACGAGTGAATGAGCGATATGTAGTGGGGTGTATTTGTAAATAAGAAATTGTGATGTAATCGAAATTGTATTATCATTGAATTTGTATATATATAGTGAGAGTTAAAATTTGTACTATTCAAAATTGTAATAAATATTTGTTTGAATAAAATATTTGTTTGAATTTGAATACTGTGTTATTTATTTTATTCAGCAAATATTTATTTGTGGAAAATAAAATAGTACATTAACAAATACATTTAAATGAATATATATATATATATGTATATATATATATATATGTTTATTATCATCAAACAAAAATCATATACTCGCATATTCAACAATCTCCCCCTTTTGATGACAACAAACATATATTTACGATTTTGAATTTGTTAAATGTATTTGATCATTCAATTTGCTCCCCCTATTTGAATGCTCACTCTCTACACAAAGCTTCCCTTCATATATGCATGTAAATAAAAATATGCAAATAAACTTAGATGAAAATAGAAGATATTTGACCTTTATTTGCCAAAATCTTAACTTTTCTTTCCCCCTTTTGTTATCAGCAAAAGAGTAATAGTGTTAGAAAAATAGAGATAAAGTGATAGACATTAATACAACATTAAAACTCAATCGTATATAAATATCAAATTTCAATAAAAAATCAAACAAAAATCATAAATACTCCGTTAGGTGCATATTCAACTTTTAGAATAATGGGAATGATGTCATCATATAAACCCATACAGTTGTGTCTATTTGTGGTACATTTATATCAGGAATTTGAATATCTACCAATCATGCATAACCATTAGGACTTTTAAATGAGATTAGTAGTATTCCAATTTTATCTTTTAAAAATGAATTCAAGTATCTTCTAACCACGCATAACCATGAGGACTTTTAAATGGGATTAGAATCAACTTATTTATTTAATAAATCAATTTTGATATGCGTTCCATACATGCATAACCGTGAGGATTTTTAAATAAGCATGAAAAGCACTTAGTCAAAAATTCCAAGTGATTCACCCATGCATAACCGTGAAGACTTTTAAATGAGAGTGAATACTTTGGATATTTTTTATTATTTTTTTATTTAAAAAAATATAAAATAAAAAACGAATGATTCGTGTTTAAATCACCACATATTGACATGCTATATTGGATTATGATGAGTGATGGTCGATAGAAAATGATAGAAATAGAAATGATCATGGAATTTTTACTAACAAAAAGTGTTTATAACTCTTGTTTAAATTTCTAAAGAAATTTACTAATTATACCGTCTCAAGTTCTAATGTATGGTTAATATCAACACTCATCACTTTTTCAATCACTATTTACCTTTTCGATAATTAGTAGGGAGTCAGATTAGTCACTGTAGTCATTTAAAATCAAATTCAAAAATAATTATAAAATCAATTTTTCTAAAAATGACTAATATGAAAACAAGGTCAAAAATGATTTTCTAGAAGGGATTTTATAAGAAAAATTTCTGCTATTTGAAAATTATTTGAAATGAAAAATATGCATATATTTTCTTTGGGAAAAAACGATGTAGTTACTGAATGTCTTAACATAAATCACGTTTCACTAGTAATTTTTCTGTCAAGTAGATTACCAGTGTAATTTGCATCTGAATTTTTCTTTCACTCAAAATTATCATTAGTTAAATTTGATAGACCAGACCATAAAGTGTGCATCAAAATTTCTTAAAATCAATTTTTAACAGCTTTTAAATGAAATTCTGTTGAATTTGAATTTGTAGTTGTGCCAATCAACAAATCAGTGAATATAGTGTCAAATTTAGAAGCCGTATGATAAACAAATATATTTACGTGCACCGAGATTAATAATCAGTCAATAAGATACCATCATTAGTCTAAACAAATTTATATGAAGTAATTCAAAGACTCTATAGATGCATGTAGTGTTCTCGGTGTGAAAAGTATAATTGGCCAACAATTTTGAGAAATTCAGAATCAAAATCAGCATTCATTTCTTTATCAAATAACTGGCTGAATTAAATTCAAATTATGGTGTAGATTATCACATTTAATAAGATGAATATACCATTACCTGTTTTAACTTTACGATAATTTTTCGTTGTTGTCCATTATGATTTTTTCACCTTTTTACTAGGCTAAGGAACTTTACTTTGTCGCTCGTTATGTCCCTAGAACAGCCAGAATCCAAGTAACACTATTGTAGTTCCTAAGCTTGTCACCACACCTACACGATGAAAGATTTTTGTGACCTATTTGTTTTTGTAGGTCCATGATTGTGAGTGGCAGAATATTTTGAAAAATAATTTTGTGGAGACCCAAAACTATTTATATATGTTCCTTTCGACACCCAGATTTGTTTAACTTTGAGAGATTTTATATTTGTGCCTTTTGGAACCCAAATTGGTATAGTTTTCACGTGTTTGGGTCTATACCAGCAATTGTTTTGATTGTGTTCAAATTTTCTACAAATTGTGCACATTGAATTGACTTGATTAATTTCATTTCTAATATTTTCAGATTGATTATATCCAAGTCCTTGTCTAACTGTATTAACAGTTTGCTTCCCTAATAGCATATTCAACGATTTTTCACGTTTGGAAAATTTATCTAAAGTCATTGACAGTTATTGGACTTGTGTTTTGAGAGATTCATTTTCGTTTAATAATTGTGTGCACTTCTTAATAGAATTTTCTCTTCTTGTATTTTCACTTTCTTTCAAAAACAGAATTTCATTTTCAAGCGATTTAATTTTGATTTCTGATTTTTTAATCTCTTCTTCGAATGTTGGACAGTTATCACACTTAGGGATCCTACTTTGATAGTTTTTAACTAATTGGTCAAGTTGTTTATTTAAATCTATCGAAGTATCTTTTTGTGATTCAAGTTTGGCATATTTCTCCCTAATTCGTTCAAAATAGCCATTTACTTCATGAAAATATATAAGTACTTCTGAGTGAATGAGTTTTGATACCTCGCTTGGCTCGTCATTGTCGCTATTAGTTATATTACCTTGAAAGCGCATATCTGCTTTCTCACTCTCACTGCTAGTACTTTTATTATCTTCATCACTTGTATTCCACGTGGCTGCAAAATTTCTCCTTTTTGATTTCTTTTCTAAGTCGTGTCGATTTTGAGGACAATTGGGCTTGATGTGTCCGGGTTGGTTGCACTTATGACAGATGATTTCTTGCTATTCTGGGTTATCTAGAATTTTAATTATTCTGCTTTTTAATTTTTTATTTAGAGCTGGATTTTCGTATTTGCAATTCCACTTTTTGAATCTCTTTATTACCATTTCCAACTCCGTTGCTCCATCATCATCGTAATCATCATCACTTTCAGTTGTTCCTTTGAGAGCTATTGATTTCTTTCGAGTATCTCCTCCTTCTCGCTCTTCCTTGAATTTCATTTCTAGCTCATAAGTGGTGAGATTTCCAATGAGTTCTTCAACTTTGATTTGTTTTAAATCTTTCTATTCTTGAATGGCAGTCACTTTTGCTTCAAAACTTCGTGGAAGGACTCTGAGGATTTTTCGGGTTATTTCCAATTCCGTGTATGATTTTCCGAGAGCTTTTGATTTGTATACGATGTTGGAAAGCCGTCCGTACATCTCTTTAACATTTTCTTCGTTGGCCATTGTAAAATTCTCTTATTCGCTGCTTAGCATGGCAAGGCGAGATTCCTTGACTTGAGATGTTCCTTTGTGATTCATTTCTAGTGTGTGTCATATTTCCCACGCAGTTAGACAATGTGAGACACGATTAAATTCAAACTGATCTAATGAACAAATAATAGAATTCGTAGCTTTGGCATTAGCATTCTGTAATTTACTAGATCTGTCCATTGATCCACCGGTTTATCTATTTCCTAATTATTTACAACTATAGTTGGTGCTCTATAACCTGTCTTCACTATATTCCAAGCATCAATGGTTTTCAGAATAAATTTCATTCTATTTTTCCAGTAAGCATATTCACCATTGAACATTGGTGGTCTAACTATTTGCAGTATTAAAAGAAGCCATTTTAAAATTTCAAATTTTTAAAACAAAATTTGGTTTTTGAAAAATCAAATTTTTAGAACAAAAATGGCTTTTGTACCTAGCTCTGATACCACTTGTAGGATCGATTTCACCCTAGAGGGGGGTGAATAAGGTGATGCTATCAATTATAAAAATTATTGCGGAAGTATGTATAAAATAATTTCAATGCAGATATATCAGGATAATAGCAGCATAGATAATAGCAGAATAATAAATACAGAAAAAGAACGACACAGTATCCAGCTTCGACAAAACCCTGCCTACATGCAGCCCCCAAGGTTTCTACTAGAAATTAAACAGTCAGATGCTTACACATGTAAACTCGCGACACCCGCTATCGACTAGCCTTAACTCTACGCTCAAAACTCTGCCGCAACTCAGCCACTGAGCTGCGAGTTCTCAAACTACGTCACGTGGTTTGTCCCCTAGTCACAAGACTGGACAATACACAAGTTTAAATGGAAAAATACAAATTTAAAAAGAAACAATTAAAAAACAATTTAAAACCCTAATTTAAATATTGAAGCCCAAATGCTATTTATAACCGGCCCAAGATAAAACACTAAAATAAGCCCCTTTTCTCTTTTATTTATTCGACCGGTTCCTTTTCTCGTATGTGATAATGGCTGCTTCGTTTGTTTCTTCTTTGCTCTGAAATTAGGGCTTCTGGATGAAGTTGCCTCTTTGTCGAATATGATTGCTGATGCTTCGATTCCTTTCTTCAATCCATTATATGTTCGACAGCTTCAACCAAGTCGAGTTCGATTGTTGCGAAAATTGATACGTTCGTTCCTTCTTCGTTTTATACTATGCTCGACTTTGATTCGAGTTGAATGATTTGTTCTTTGTTGCTTGAACTCGAATGATTTATTTGCCGATGATGTTCATCGTTTATATAGGGTTCGAACCCCTTGATTTTCGTTCGTATATATTTGTTTGAATTCGTCTGTAATTCTCCTCGGTCATTCGATATTGTATAGAAGCTTGTGATGATTTCTGACTTTGTCAATTCGTATATATTTTGATTTTTTGGTACTTGATTTACACGGCTAGCTCCTTGGTCATCACGGCTCTGACTTTGCTTGGCCGTTGAATTCTTTGACGATGTTGATTTTGGTTACGTGTTCTGACTTGTTCATTATGGCTTTGAGTTTGACATTTTTGTGTTAACCTGGACTTGTTCGATTTTGATAAAATTGCTATTTGACTTCGGTCATTTTTGAAAATCTTTCTTGAGTTTGTCTCAGCCTGTACTTGTGCATTTGCATTGATGTCACTATTATGTTGAAGTCACCTCTGATGTCATGGCATTCATACTTTACTGTCGTGTAAACTTGTTGTCTTCACTTGTTCCACATGAGTTCATTTGCATTGTGTTGTCTGGTCTTCATGTATATATCTGTGCAGTCTTCTCTGGCTTGAGTTTGAGTTGCTTTTATGTGTACCCGAGTGTGATATGTACCTTGTTTGCAACTGCAGTGGCATTATGCATTTCATCTTATAAATGTGTCATATTGCTTTGAGGCAATTTGCATTGTCTAACTTGGTAGCCTCGAGCTCTGCCTTCACTGCAACCATATGTATGGCTTGGGTCTGGTCTTTGATGTTGAGATTGTGCCATTGTTTCTGTACATTCATGTTGTCCAGTCTTGTTCATTGTATTCAATCCTGTACTTTTGTTGTCTGCATATCAACTTGAGTTATTTCTGGTGCAGTACGACCTTTGGTATTTGTTCGATATACAAGTCTGGTTGTTTGGGTTCATATGCACTTGAGTTTTGTATATTTGTGACTGCAGTTGATTCATTGCTTTGAGTCACTTGTGCATGCTCTCTGCTATCTTCATTTTGATATTGCAATCTGCGTTTTCATGGTTATGCACTAGGGCTTGCACTTTACTATGCAGTCACTACACATATGTATACATGTGTATATACATGTGTGTGTGTGTGTTTATGCATTGACTTCATGTAGTCTCTTTATATGCGGTCAGTGATCATGTAACTTTAACTTGTATGCACTTGCATTGTTGTTGCTTTACTGTCTATTTTTCTTGGCCATTCACTTGTTAAGGCTGCTGCTCCTTCGAGCCCCGGTGCATTGAACTTGTATATGATTGTATCCATATTTGTACCTTATTTTGATTGGACTGTCCAGCCTTTCACTTGAAACTGTATGTAGCTTGCGTGGCCTTTGTTTCACTCGAGAATTATTTGCATTTTAAATTGCACCTGTGTTGAATCCAGCTTTAAAGCTCGGGTTTGACCTTGTGCTTGTATCGTGATTTTATTTGTATTGCACTTGAGTTGAACCCAGCATTTCATTTGGGTTTGACCTGTGCTCCCATGTCCCTGTAATTTTATCAAGTATATATATCGGTGTGCACGGCCATGTGACATGTACAGTGATACACTGTGTATGTCACAAGCTGTTCGTGTATGATGAATGCAAATCTAAATGATGACGAACAACCCAAATAACTGAGGCAAATATTATTTTCAAAAATACATTATTATTTTACACTGCAAAAATATTTCCTTTTCAATTTTAGCGCGTCAGTATTTATTTTTGCAGATTGCTCAGATGCTGGATTCAATCTGGAATAAAGTTGAAGATAAATATGAGTGAATGAGCGATATATAGTGAGGTGTATTTGTAAATAAAAAATTGTGATGTATTCGAAATTGTATTGTCGTTGAATTTTTATATATATAACGAGTGTTCAAATTTGTACTATTCAAAATTGTAATAAATATTTGTTTGAATAAAATATCTATTTGAATTTAAGTGCTGTGTTATTTATTTTATTCAGCAAATATTTATTTAATTATGTGAAAAATAAAATAGTACATTAACAAATATATTTAAATGAATATATATGTTTATTATCATCAAACAAAAATCATATACTCGCATATTCAACATACACATCCTAGAATACTTGCGTTTCTTATACAAGTTTATAGATACTGGAGACGTATCCTGCAGCATAGATCCCGTGTTGACTGTGGCAACTATTTCTATCATCTCCGTAGCAGTAAATATAAAAGATCCATACAACTTCAGCAACTATTTCTATCATCATAAAATACGTACAATGTACTTGTTCAACGATTTGGAGCAAGACCATAAAGTTCAATATTCGTTGCTGATAGAAGAAGAAAGTAATATTTTATTACATGAGGAAGTGACTCCAATATTATACAACCAGTATAAATATCCAAAAGTTGAATAAGGCTACTCTATAAGAATCTTCAACAGAGTACAAGAGCTGCTAAAAAAAACATATTTAGAGCGTATGCTCAGGTTCAATCAACTCCCTGAAAAGACAATGCAACCAATATATGTGCAGCAGTCCTACCATATAGCGCCTGCCATTCAAAGCTGATCAAGGCATTTACCGTTGATATATTCAATAACTTGAGCAACTGCTTGGTCTAATGCAGCGGTTACTGCCACCAAATTCTGCAAAAACTCCTCTGCTGTTGGCTTTTCACCATCCACAATATCTGTCACTGCTTTTATATATATCGATGGCACCGAAAACATGTCCGCAACATATGCCACTGCAGCTCCCTGTTTTTTTTTTGTTTTTTTTTTAAGAATAGATATGTTTATTTTAGATTATTTATTGTCGAGTTTTCATTAAGTAGTTCTTGCTAGTATCCACACTATAAGATTCATTATACCCGATTAAGAGAAATGTGTTCAAATACATACATGTGATAAAGACATATCATAGTTCATGTTTTTGTGATGCTAATTTCTTTACTTGGTAATTATGAGGACTCTTGAGGCTCAAATGATGCAATAGAGACCAGATCCTTTTATCTACCAATATTACTGTTCAATGTGCCCAATGTATTTATCCACTCATTCACTTTCTATTGTATCAATGAATTTTGACATGTGATGAATGAATGGTCATGATACAATGGAGACATGGGGGCACCACTGCTTGG
This sequence comes from Allium cepa, assembly GCA_030765085.1. Classification (NCBI taxonomy): domain Eukaryota; kingdom Viridiplantae; phylum Streptophyta; class Magnoliopsida; order Asparagales; family Amaryllidaceae; genus Allium; species Allium cepa. Next base: position 27,283,517 of record CM060932.1, read on the forward strand.
GACAGATCCACTCATTCTATTTCTATTTCTATTTTATTTGTTTTCCCTTATCGGCGGCTAGCATTATTCAGTAATTATAAGCAAAAAAAAAAAGTGTCAAAAATTAACCTCCATATCTTTAATTGAGGCTTCGTTTGCCAAAATAGCTGCTTCATCGTGTGGAGACATATCCAAAGAATCACCAGTGGACAATTTACCAACCTAAAGAATTAAGATTTATGGAACTAGGCCAAAAAAAAATAAAAAATCTTACAAAAGTCTTAATGATTCAAACCATACAAGATTTGGGTTCAGAAAAATCAAGTCCTACTTCAAAAATACAGCAAATAACTCCAATTTTAAACTTACATGAATCCATTGCTACATTTTCATTGATTGCTCATCAATGCATCACAAACTCACAATATTACTTCCTGTGGTTTAATTATGTTCAGCGTCTTTAAATTGGATATATAACTAAGAAAGCTTTGAATCTACTGAAATTTCAAAGTTCACTTTCTAGCAGAACCTTCAAGATACCCCTTGAATTACTAAATAGCATTGAGGATGATGATATTTCAATTTGTGATGATGGAATATAAAGTCATTAGATTGTAATATGACCCCATTTTGCATAAAACCCTACAAGTATTTTTCATTTAAACCTTAAAATAAGGAAGAAATAAGGAAAATAATATTACCAGCTATCTCTCAACTGATCCTCTAGTAGAGCATATTTAACATATACAGCCTTATACATGATATCTCAATGAAACATGCGACCAATTTATTTTATAAAAAATATACCGATCATTTCTAAGTACAACTTTGTTGTACACCAAACAAATACAGGGTGCAAAATAGCAAAGAGAGCTGACAACAATTAGTTTTCTCTACATATATAAATGGGAAGGTGAAACATATATACCTTCAGGTTCAAATCCTTAATAAGATTTGGAGTGGAGAATGTAGATCTAGCTCCAGTTCCATACAGATCAAACACCTGCACAGATTAAGCCTGTAATTTTTCAATCTACACAATGTCTCATCTGTCTTTTCTATACATATTATCTTGAAGGTAAACCGTTTAAACTTTCATAATTGCACAATGCAGAACATGGGCCAAAAAAATAGTGTAGTATCAGAGTAAAATTTTGATATTGGAAAAATGTTAGTCAAAGTGAAACTATGCAATAGTGATGTAGCACAGAAAATCATTCCTTGATTACATTCAAGGTTGTTCTCAATTACAAATGATCGGTTATACATGCATGCATACATATATACAAGTAGGTCTGCCAACGGATACTTTCAGTTGTGGATAGTGTCATATCCGCATCTACATCCGAAATCATTTCGAATATCCACATCCACGGATATGGACGGATATCAAATAATTATTATATCCGCTAATGAACAATAAATCAATAAACATAAATAGAAAATTTTGATTTAACATAATAAAAAAATCGCAATGATAATAAATAATTTTGAACGGTTAATATGCATATAATATAAACTATAAATTACTATAAAAAAATACACACCTGTCATTGTACTAAAATATACAAAATAAACTATAATTTTAACAAAAACCAAACGGATAATTTTCAGATGCGGATGCCTTTGTATCCGCATTCGTTTTTCCTGATATTGGATATTTATCCACATTGTTGTCAAAAATCTTACGATTTAAATCCCGATTTAGATCGAATCTCTCTCTTAACGATTAGATTTACATTCCAATTCAAACACAGTCAAAACTGTAAATAGAAAAAACATTCAACTCATACTAATATTTTTAATATACTTATTTAGATTTACAATTCTAATAACGAGTGCTCTGCTTGAATAAAGTAGCATTGCTATCAAAAAGATTCACGGTTCTAATTTTAATGTTTTCAAAATAAAATAAAAATGGTATAAGAGAGAATATTGAGTTTTATGTTTAATTGTGGAAGTTCAAACATCAAAATCACTCTCAAACTATGTGCAAACCTTAAAGTACAAATCCTTTTGAACCTAAAGTTTTATGGTTTGAATACTGTATTTAAAGTTTGAACTTTACGATTTAAATCCCGTTTTAAAAACATTGTTTATCCGCTTTTCGAATACTGATGTAGACGGATTTGAAAATTTTGGTATCCACTGACAACCTTACATTATACATACATACATACATACATTGTGTGTGTCTAATGTATATAGGTTGGTAGGTTGTGCACAAATTCTCCTTCAAAGAATCCAAATGCACAAGATGAGATAGAAATTGAATAGAAGTATATTTGATGCTATCGTAACAAACTTCTTATAAGAAAACAGCCTCTAAATCATAGGATTTTTTTTCCAGATTAAACTTAAAAGTCCAAAGTGGAAAAGATAAAGGAAACGGATACAGGTGTAATGAGAAAACAGAAACATAACCACTTAAAAAGTCTATAATTAAAAATGAGACGAGATTGTGATTTATTAATAAGAAAATAGTCATGTTATGATGAAATTTCACTACTGTCCCAATATTCATTAGAATTATAATGTTAGCGATTACTTAATATCAATACTAAATAATTTTTGTTATTCAACCGAAGTTGTTATTTTAACAACCAATTATACAAGTATCACTTTCAAATTACTAAATATGTTGCAAAACTATAGCATTCTTAAAAGGAAAAAAAATCAACATATGATCAATTACTTCTTCACTTTCATTTCACAAAACAAAGATTCCCTGACATTCTTCTCTACAAATTTGTTCACTTTAAAATTTTGACCATTTTATGGATGTTTTTCTTACGAAATAAACATATTCCCTTCTACTTTGAACCGTATTACCATATACTCTAATAAACCTCTCATTCAATTCAAATAGTATTATTTATTTATCACTTATGAGCAGCTTGCACTTGGGGTATTGTGAGAATACATGAAACAAGATTAAGTGAAAATATAAGAGATAATCAATAACTATTGCTTGAAATTGTTTATAAAGTAATAAACCCAAATTAGCCAGTAAAGTGTAATTTGGATACCACTTCTTCCATTTTTACAAACAACAAAAGGATGTTAGAAAATACTCACTGGAATTGGTATCCTTCTGTCATGGAAGGCAACATCAGATGCTACATAAACATCCCCAATATTAACCCCTTTTTCCTGAAATATTTGAAAAAAATCAACCAGACATTATATTGCGCAAATTTGTCGGCAGGAAATGAAAAATAAAAATAAAAATAAATGAATGTGACAGAATGCATGTGTGATTCCATGCACTCATGGGCTGCATATTGCGTAAATGCTTAAATAGATTATCAAGGCATATATGTATGCTTATGAGGTTTAAAATGTCTAAATATTTGTTGGATCAAAAACTGTAACTTAATTATATTGAAGTGCAAAAAGAAAAGGAAAAATGGAGCATGAACATATTTAAGATCCATCGAGGCTGTGAAAGTGAAGTGAACATTTATGTAAGAGCCAAAATATAAAATATGTTTGATTTAATTTGGTTTTGCTGTCAAATATGTCGTTAATTACTGCCAAAAGCGGTCAAAATAATAATATTTTTATTGCGTATGAACATACTAGAGGGAGATAATGATTGTATATTTTAATTATAAGTTATTTTAGAGTAAAATATATATTAGCAGTGCTAATTGGTTTGATTCAGAAAGGTGGAGGTGTGCCAGATTTGACTAGAAAGGAAGCAGAGACCAACACCTTTGCTTTGAATGCTACAAAATGTAGTGAATAGTTAATAACAACCTAATATGTCCATCGTGAATATAAAAAATTGACATCTTAATTATGTCTGCCTGAACTAGACATAGATGCATAGTTTTCACATGCAAAACAGCGAGTACTGAGCAATTCAAGAAAAATATTGACTCTGTCAATAGAGATACAGACTTTGAAACCACCAGCCGTGCCTGCATTAATTATGATGTCTGGCTTCAGTGCTTGGATTGATGCATATGTGACAAGGGATGCTGATATTGTTCCCACACTGTCCACTCCTAGAGGAATAAAGAAACATCATAATAAATTAATTAATAGAAACATCAATTCATTCTGTACAAATAAATACCCTCTTAAGTTTATGAAGTACTCGATGGATGGTGGAAACATGTAATAATTCTATGTCACAGTAGCTAATTTTCTCTAAAATACTTCTATACATTCTCTTACATTTCAAATATGTTCAGACAATAATACAGAAAGAAGGCATCATTAGCTTCTACATTATAGATAAAGAGTAAAATGGTTGTGCACTGTCACTAGGTGTAAGTGCAATCCACTGTATGGTGATGCTGTTTCCAGGCTTCTTGCTGCTACAGTTACTTGAAATCTAGACTCAGCCCACGGTTTGGTGATATTGATTTCAAACAGTAGCAGCACTTAGTAAGTTTGATGTAAAACTCAATATGGAAAGTATTTAGCTTATGATTCACAATAAAGTGCATAGACAACTATGCAGCTTTGACATGAAGCATACTAAATTGGCAGTAGAAAAACATACTGGGAGCCTCTCATGTGCTACACAAGATATTCAGATATAATGTCCCGTATCGTTTTTTCAAGAATTTAACGTTGATATATGTATATAGCATACAACATGGCATTTATTTATGCTATTTCTATAAGAAGGTTAAGGACCAAAAAGGTTTACCCTCACAAAGATTTTTTATTTGATTTTAATTGATTTAGTAACAGGAAACTGCAAATTTTGATCAATAAAGTTTCTGAATATGTGCTATCAGTAATCATCGGCTGGCCTCACTAGTAAAATTGGTGGAAAAATAAAAAAAATCTTACATATTCAGAAATGGTAGAATCAAAGATTACTATCGTTTGAAGATTATATTATACTCTTAACATTTCCATAAAGTGTTTGATCCAAAGAGAGGACAAGGAACGTGAAATGCTTACCTAGAGTAGAATCTTTTCCAGGCCATACCAAATCAATAGCCAAGTCTTTATATTTACCATGATACCTGACCCATGGAACTCCTTTTGGAAACCTGTTAAACATGTCAAAAACTGAACCTTGTTAGTGACTGAATTTTATATAAAAAGCTATATATGTCATAACTGAGAAGTAATACATGAATGTAGTCAGCTCAACCACGCTGACAATTAATGCACTATGTAAGATAAACAAACTCTAAGGAGGCCCAGACAGCATAATATATTTTTATAGTAAAACCAGTTTACCGGACTTGATACAAATAACCATAATTCCTTTTAATCATTAGCATGTTAGATGATAATGGAAATGGAAAAACACAAAACAGTTTTGTATAGGAGTGATGTAAGTAGCCATCTGCTGAAAGCTAGCCAATATTAGCTAGCCATCCAGACAAGATGAGTAGTTCACGACTTAATTAATATTGTGATGCCAATGAATGGTTATCGTACATGCGGCGACAATCTTTTGGGTTTGTTGTCAATTACCAAGTGCCTTATGTTTCGTGAACCAGAAACTCATGCAAAATCTATCAATAACTGAGCAATGAAATTCAATAATTTAAACTAGTATGTCTTAAAATTTGACAACCAATCAGTCCGTCATCAATGTCCCTAGGTTGCACATAAAATGTAACATTATAGCTTATAGTTTACCGATTGACAAACTTACACATATAGGTCAATACCGTCAATTTGAAAACAGATCTATACATCAAACTCTTTAGATCTATATTTATCTTACACTCAGTTATTAATAGCACATAGCGCAAAAAGACGCAAAGCTTCCCTAGAGCCTTGGCGCACGACGTGGCAAATTGCGCTCGCTCTTTTAATTTACTGCACATATTTACAAATTTTTTTATAAATTTAATATATATTACAATTAATTTAAAAAGTTTAATATAACTTATATTTTTTTTACTAAAACATATGTAATAAAGATTTTTTTAGACATTTTGCAAAATACACCATCAAATATAATATCATAAGTATAGAATTTCAAATATAATATTCTAACATCATACTAAGATAATAGTAATATTATCGATAAACTAGAAATCTGAATTTGATTAAGCAATCATAATTTTCAAATCAATAGATTCATAAGCTTCAACAGTTCAAAATTCGTTAGCGATTAATTTGAAAAAAGAATCCATTTGAGATTACTTGATTGGTACAACAATAGTTAAAATAGATAGTTCAAAATTCGTTCGAGATTAATTTATAGAATGCGACCGTTCGAGATTATTTGTTCGATGCAAAGATGGTAATTAAACCTGCTGATTGAAATCTAGATCCGACCCAGCGGGTCTCAATTCTAATCGGGTTCGGTTTTATCTAGTCCAACTTGTATATTTTAAAATCTTGATTCAATTCAGATCCAATCGGTTTGGATCTGATTGGGTAATATCACTAAAAATCTATAAAATAAAAATCACTTGGCTGCTGACTAGGACAAAACAAAAAAGACAAAGAGTGGTTGTGATTTAAACGGATGAAAGGCAACCGATGGTCGCTAAGATATCCGTTGTAAATAAAACTAACCACGTTAAGTTTACAACTTCCTAATTAGCGGAACCGCATAACATTTATTCCACTAATGCTCCACGATTCTGACATCATGCTTTGCCTTTTCTTCCCCCGATCAAATCGATGTCCAATTTTCATATCCCGTATTTTTCCAAAATCGATCCCTAACTCTAATTCATAAGAATTGATAGTGTACGTCCTTATATCAATTCTGATCTCACGATTCATGGAATCAAAATCTCTCTTTATCAAATATAGATCATGCTTGATAATATAGTTTTAAGTTTTTCGATCTATCGCTGGATTATATATCAGATGTTATTTTATTCTACAAATAAATTTTCGCCTAAAAATTTAGGCGATTTGTTTTCTGATCTCATTGCTCGATCTCTTCCTAACTTGAATCATTTCACGTGAATTTTAGTAATTGTTCCAACGATAACACCTTGGTTAGGTTGTAGAGTATGTGGATGGTTGCATTGTAGTATGCATTCACTTCTAATCTATTTTTTTTCCACACATAGAGTCGGTAAAAAAGATTCGGGATATCTCTTAATAAGATTTTCCTTTCAAACTATTATATTTCTATGGTTTTCATGAAAGAAGCAAGACTTCTATTTTGAAAATTATGAAAGTTGAAGGACACATTTGGTCACTCTTTGTTATAGATTGTTAAAGAGATGTTCAAGGCTAGAAAAATGATTTGTCAACCAATATTGTTTCTAATTATTTCTGTTTTCGTTAAGAAATAGATTAATTTCATTTTGCAATGTCTAAAGCAAATGATATATAACTTAAATATTGTATGCATTATTGTATTAAATACTTGTCCTTTGCACTCAAACCACGATAGTGTTACATCGTTGTGCAATAGTATTTGGCTGCTGGCCACTAATAGTATCAGGCAATTTATATCATAGTAGTTAAGGCGCTAAGGCGTAAAAAGGCGCAAGCCTTGAGCTTTTTTGAGCCTTTTGCTTCTTTACGTGTCTTTTACATAAGTTTGATCTACTATGTTACTAACTACAAATTATTTTTTAAGCCACATTTTATAATTCATTCAACTATTTAAATATTTTATTAACTAAAATTCAAATTTTAAACCATATTTTATAATTCATTTAACAATTTAATTTTTTTATTTAATTTTTTTGTAAACTAAATTTTTTGTTTTGTAAAAAGGCGCATCAAACTGCAAAAAAGCACACTCAAACTGTAAAAAGGTGCAAGGCTTGAGCTTTGGGCTTTTTTAAGCCTAGCCGCGCCTAGACGCTCGCCTTGATAACTATGATTTTTATAACAAATCCTATATAAATAGGAAGAAATCACCCTTCACATCACCAATTGGTTTTGTGATACTATATGGTTCTCTAACATAGTACCAGATCGGATTTAATTTGTGTGTGTTTAACCGCTACACCTGTTTTACGTCACTCAATATGTATGTACACATGTTTGGCTCATGATATGCCATACTTGCGGGTGCGTGTTGAGATTAGTCCTACATCAAGCAATTTATAAAAAATTAATTATATATAAATACTAAGAGATCACCATTCATATCACCAATTGGTTTTGTGATAATATGTGGTTCTCTAACATTTCTTATCATCATTAATCTTCTTTTCGCTCACAGACGTTCACCAACTAATAAATACATACTTTTTGCATAAAATTTAGGATACAAATATAGAAACAGTCAAATTCATATGCTTTACATGGACTAAAGGTTGTCAAACAAGAAGTCACACAATAGTTCACTTTTGACTAAATATTAAGAAATAAAGGAATGCATTAAAGCAACATCAAACTGTAGATTGCTAGATTAAGAAACTGTACAAGGTTCTAGCAGGTAAAAAATATTACTTTTGGAGTTGCAAAGCGAGTAAACATGCTTAACCCACAAGTGTTTTTACTGTAGTGGAATTATGTTTGTAAAATTTTAAGCATTATCTTTATGTTATATATATACATATTACATACACACTTTATTACTTCTGCATGTACAAAAATCTAAGCTCGTAATATTTATACACCTTGTCCTTCCAACATTAAGAGAATAACGAGACCAAAAGTCCACATATCTATGCCTCGATGGGTTTGTATTATTGATGATGTAGTGCATATATGCAATTTTATCCTTCCATGTATAATATACGAATCGTGAACTAAATAAATATAACATGGAACATTTGGATGGTAAGCTTAAATGTTCAACTATAATAGTATAAATTATACAATTAAATTGTATGCTCAAACCATTAAATTACTTGATGAAACAATTCTTATACAATTAAACCGTATGCTCAAACCATTAAATTACTTGATGAAACAATTCTTAGTTGATAATCTTAGTGAAAACTAATTTGACTTCACGTAATTACTCTATTACATGATGAATTACTTCCATTTATACAACTTTTGTGCAAGCCAGATTTCGTTAAAAAAATTTACGCTAAAGGGGTTTCTAGTATTTTATTTTTTTCAATAACGGTATACCAATTAATTGAGTTGCTAAACAATTTTTTTTCCATATTAGATGCATGGTTCACCCAAAAGGATTGTTTTACTCGGTTACATGGATAGTTTTTCTCAACGGTAGTAGGCAGAAACTTTTGCTACTATTTGATGAAACCTTTAAATTTTATGCTCAAACGTTAAAATGTAATAATACAATTTGGTATGAAAATATATTATCTTTAGGAACAAATATTTTGTAAAGTTTCTAAAACAAATTTTGGACTGATATATATATATATATTGAAAGGTATAATAATATCTCACATATTTTCTTATAGTTAGTTTGAAATAGTTAGTTGTACTGAAGCTTTATTTATATAGTTAGCATTGGCTTATCTGTACACATATTTCTTTACAATTGTTTGAATTAGCATAATGTATTTAGACGTTAGCCAAATGTAGCGATGTAGTTGAAAGATAATAAAAACATTTTACGGTTATTAATTTGGTATTTGGCTTATATAAATTTTAAATATGAATTCTTAGTTGATAATCTTGATGGAAACTAATGTGATTTTACATGATTAGTCTACTGCATGAATATTGCCATTTATACGACTATTGTGTACATCGTATTTCATGATAACTTTTTTTCCAGTAAATGGATATCTACCATTTCCTTTTTTAATAATAGTACATTAATTAATTGAGTTTTCAAATAATCATTTTCTATACAACAAAAAGCAACAATGCTGACTAGGACAAAACAATTTATTTATACAATTAAATTGTATGCTCAAACCTTTAAATTACTTGACGAAACAATTCTTAGTTGATAATCTTGGTGGAAACTAATTTGACTTTACGTAATTACTCTACTGCATGAATTACTTCCATTTATATAACTTCTGTCCAAGTCATATTTCGTTAAAACTTTTTGCACTAAATGGGTTTCTACTATTGCATTTTTTTAAATTGCAGTATACTAATTAATTGAGTTTCCAAACAATTATTTTTCACACTAAAAATGTATGGCTCACTCGAAATTGATAGTTTTTTTTCAATTACATGGATAGTATTTCTCAACAGTGGTAGGCAGAAGCATTCGCTATTACTTGATGCCCATCAAATTTTATGCTCAAATGTTAAAATGTTACAATATAATTCAGTTTGAAAATATAATATCTTTGGAAACAAATATTTTGAATTTTTTGACACAAATTTTGGGTTGACCGGTATTAAAAAGTAAAACAATATTTCACATATTTTCTTATAATTAATTTGAAATAGTTGGTTTAACTGAAGCTTTAGTTTTATAATTAGCATTGGCTTATGTATGCACATATTTGCTTATAATTATTTGAATTAGCATAATGTATTTAGATGTTAACCAAATGTAGGTATGTAGTTGAAAGATAATAAAAATATTTTACGATTATTAGTTTGTCATTTGGTTTACATAAATTTTAGATATGAATTCTTAGTTGATAATCTTGGTGGAAACTAATTTGATTTTACATGATTACTCCATTGCATGAATTACTACCATTTATACACCTGTTGTGTAACTCGTATTTTGCAATAACTTTTTTTTAGTAAATGGATTTCTACCATTTCTTTTTTCTTAATAATATTATATTAATTAATTGAGTTGTCTTATAATCTTTTTCCATATTAAATGCATGGTCCACCTAGGATTGTTTTTCTCATTAAATGGACAGTTTTCCTCAATATAAGTAAGCATAATGCTTTGTTATTACTTAATGAAACCTTTAAATTGTATGCTTAAATGTTTAAATGCAACCGTATAATTTGGTTTGAAAATATAATATTTTGGGAACATATATTTTGTAAAGTTTTTGATTTGGGCTGACAGGTATTAAATGGTAAAACAATATTTTACATATTTTCTTATGATTAGTTTGGAATAACTAGTTTGGTTGTAGCTTTCGTTTCATAATTTGTACTGCCTTATGTGTGTGTTTTTCCTTCTAATTATTTTAGTTAGCGTAATGTGTCCTAGATACTAACCAACTGTATTTATGTAGTTGAAAGATAACAAAAGTATTTTATAATTATTAGTCTGGCATTTGGTTAAATAAATTTTAGATATGAATTGTTAGTTGATAATCCTGGTGGAAATTAATATGATGTTAAATAATTTCTTTATTACATGAATTACTTCCATCTAAACTATTGTGTAACCCATATTTTACTTATAACTTTTCACACGAAATGTATTTATACTATTTCATTTTTTAATAATAGTATACTAATTAATTGAGCCGCCAAACAATCCTTTTCTACATTAAATGCATGGTCCGTCCAAAAGGATTGTTTTCCTCAATTAAATGGACAATTTGTATCTTTCATTTCCTTTTTTATTTTTCTTTTTGCTGATTTTCTTTGTATAAGGCTTTTATGCTTAAATAATATCCAACTGTTTTTCAATCTTTAAAGTACTAGACAAACAAGGAGAGAAAATATACTTGTGTGTGTATAATTATGTGCACATATACAAAAAAAAATGCTAAAGACCTCTGTTCAAGCTAAATATTTCCAATTACCAATGACGTGAATTTGTGCTCCTCTACTATGTTTTAATCCACAGTTATTTGTTGACATGATTATTTCAGTTGTCCATTTAACATTACGACATTAATCCTCTAATTATCACATGACTTTGTAATTATAAATTGTTTCTTATTCTTTTTATTATAAACTAGAGAGATATGGATGAGGAGATGGGAATACTAAATTTTTAGTTGATGTGGCTTCAAAAACTTGATTTCTTGAATGGTTATTTATTTATTTGAATGGTTACTGTGACATGTAGTGTTAATGGACAAGATGCAAACTGAAGGTGTATAAACTACCTTATTTTGCATATGCAATTGGGTAAGAATTAATTATATTAAGTATAAATGTTGAACATTTCCTTCACATGTATTATCGTTTGGCAATGATTATTGACACAAAAGTTATGTTAATCTATTTTCTTTGTGGGTTATTTGTAGTTCTTATCATAGAGCAGCAATTAAATGCAATAGGAGAGGAGCAACATAATCTCAACTGATATAATATAAACAATCAATTTGAGGATGCACCATTAACAAATGACGGCATCAAACTTCAATTTGTGGAGGATAAAGTCTTCACCTAGGCCCAACTCTTCTGGAGATTTAACTACTTGAAAATCGAACTCTTCAGAGGGATTCAAAAGCTTTGCTGTAAGAGCATGCAAACAAACAATAAATCCGCCTCTTTTGAACATTATATTCTTTTTTGGTTTACTGTTATTTGCTCATATATTTTTTGTTTGTTCTAAACCTAAGGAACAAATTAATGTTGCAAGCATTATAACTTGATAGGCATTTTGTACCATCATCACATTGTCATGTTCAGTTTTTTTCAAATATTTATAAATTACTCAAAATGTCTTCAGTCGATAATTCATGTGTTGAGGATTGATGTGATTTCAAGAAACGGAAGGCAGTTTATATGTTAACTTATAATCTTTGTACAATATGTATTTAACAAGTTGATAGTTCAAAAAGCAGTTGTTCAGATGTATATACGAAGAAATGTAATGAATACGTTAATGTAATTTTAACTAATAGCTATGAATGGTGAACTTTAGATACAAGATGATTGTTATAACCTTCAAAAATCAATTCCATAACCAATTGTTCTTCTTCGTATGTTTCTTTACAACAAATTTTACATCGATCAAACCTTACATTGGTGCAACGCATAACGCCTTAAATTATTTACCAAACAAATTTAGTACCTGTGCCATCAGCACGAGCTTCATGCTAGTGCATATTTACTCTCGCTTTTTTGTCTATCTTCTGGGTCAGATAGGTTTTCATGCTATTTTTGATCAAATAAACCCGATCCGGAATCTATCAGTTTCAAGTCGGTTTAGTTCGGATTTGCAGATTTCGGTTTTAATAACGCATCATAGTTCAATGCAGAAATGATATATATAAATAATTCAAAGTTTGTTGGCGATTAGTTTGAAGTGCAATTGTATTATTGTATAAAAAATATAATACATTCAACCATTGTTAGAGATTAGTTTGGCTTATGAAAAATGAAAAATAAATAAAAAGTAAAAAACAATAAAATAACGAAAAGGCGAGTCATATTTGCTCTGCGCGCCATTTGTGTCTTAAGAGTCATTCAGACCGTTTGTCGCGCCTTTCCATGTGCGCCGCACCATACGGAAGAAATGTGCAAACGTCACGTCGCGTCGTGCCTTGCGCACGCCGTATTACACCTTTCATGACTATGGTCTTACATACATATACATATGTGCATACATGTATGTATGCATGCGCACGCGTTCATGTGTGGGTGTGTGTAGTACGAGGAAGGATCAACATCACCCTCCTTATAAATCTTTCTTCCGTTCCCATTCTGTCTTTTTGAGGATTTCTTTGTTGAAACAAACAATAAGATTTAGTCATGTTATATTCATACGCAAAATCATATATGCAAAATTCTAAATCGTCTTGATACTTTTAACCTTTATTAAATTACTTTTTAAATCGACGGGTCAAATAAAATATTTTTCAACGTTTCATGTTGACTTGGATTTTGGAGGAGTTAAGAGTCCATTTGGTCTCATTTTGAGTTTTGTATTTTCATGACGATGATGGAGGAACGACGGAGAGGATGCAGAGACGACAGAGGACGGCGAAGGGGATAAGGAATGGCGGGGGATGGATCTTTTCCTATGCTTTTGTTAATTTTCAAAACACATAAAACAAAATAAATTTGTTTTTCATTTTGTATATTAACTTGATTTTCAATTAGTTGTTTTTCAAAAAATACATGAGTCGTGTGCTTCTTTGTTTGGACGAAAAAATTAAAATAAAAATGACAAGTCAAACGGGGCCTAGACGAAATGATCCAAAATTTTGCATAAATAATCTTACTACATAATGACAAAAAAATTACTTTGTTTTGAAAAAAAAACAACGATGGAGGTATGGGAAAGGGATTTATAAGGAGGGGATCCTGGTAATTTGTGTGAGGAGAGATCTGCATCATCTTATGCAATAATTCCGTTTGATATGTTTAGAAGTTTCAAAACAATCTAAATTTTTGCGTATATGATCTCGACAACAAATAGATTGCAATATTGCATCTATGGATTTTATTTCATTTTGTAAAAGTTTGACAGTAAATGGTGGAAGGGCTACAGGGCTACAGATCCCTCCTCTCTGTGTGTGCCTACCTACCTACATATATTCTTTTATGGTATATGTCAACTGAGTTTATCAAAAAACTAAGCCAACAAATGTACAATTAGATAAGTTCTCCTACATAATCTATTTATACCAGTATTATAACAGGTGTAAGTTAAAAATGGAATGATATTGTCAAAACTTATAAAAAATTTAAGAAATTATTCTGATCATAAAGATCTCAAATGACAAATATTATAGACTCAAGTTTCATGAAATCAAATGCATGCAGAAGGAGAAAATTCAGTCTTTAACAATTCTTGAAAAGAATTGTATTAGCATCAATTTTGATCAGAACATTATACAGAAAGTTTCAAAAATATAGAAAAATACTGTCAGGATGATTAGCCACAAGCATAAAGTATAAACACCCATATAACTATTAACGTAAAAAACACAAGCTAGCATAATTCTGCTAGCATAATTCTGCAACAGATTACATAGAAATGGTGGAGAGAGAACCATAATATTTTCCAAAATAAAAACGAAAGAAAAAAAAACTCGGAAGGTGATTCTAGTGCTGGTTAACCAAAGTAATGAAAAAGAAGTATGCTAATTTACATGAGTTTTCGTGAAATAGACTATTGAGGAGCCAAAACCAAAACTTTTACGACTTTACAAGTACTGAATTTGTGCTAACACAAAAACTAAGCCATGCATGTGTGATAACACATGTAGATGTATTACCAATAAAATAATACGGTTGCGATAATCTGAACAAATAAGTGATTCGACTTTGGTGTGAGAGGTCCGAAGTTCGAAACTTACGTAGCGTGATTCAAACATATATTGACATGTGATTTGTGTTATGTTGTCCCGGTGACATGTTATATCTAAGTATCATTTTCAAAGAAAACATAATCCCTTTTTCCCAGTTCAACTTTCTTGATTATACATCACAAGTTGACGACACTAGATGTTTTACAAAAAAACTAATGTGTGTATATATATATATATATATATATATATATATATCTTTAATAATAGTTGTAATACCTTCGGTGTCACACTCTTTTGGTATCAACGTGAACTACCAAAAATGTCCCTCTATATATTATTCAATCTTAATTATTTATAAATAGAATCTAATACTAAATTTCTTTTACAAATTCAAATGCCCATAAAAGTAGGATCTATTAACTAAATATGCTTTAAAATTCAAAATGCTTCTAAAAATAGGATCTAAAATTAAACCTTTTTTACAAATTCAAAATACTTCTTTACAAAATATCACTTGAAAATAAAAAATTATTTTTTTGACTGATTTAAACATATACAATATATAAAAAAACCAATTCACGCGCAAAGCGCGTGCCATTACACTCGTAATAATAGTTGTAATAGTTTTGGTGTCACACTTGTTTGGTATCAACATGAACTACCAAAAAAGCCCCTTTATATATTATCCAATCTTAATTATTTAAAAATAATAGTTGTAATAGCTTTGGTGTCACACTTTTTTGGTATCAACATGAACTACCAAAAATGCCTCTCTATATATTATACAATCTTAATTACTTAAAAATAGGATCTAATACTAAATTTCTTTTACAAATTCAAATGCCCATAAAAGTAGAATCTAATAACTAAACATGTTTTAAAATTCAAAACGCTTTTAAAAACAGGATCTAAAATTAAACCTTCTTTACATATTCAAAATACTTTTTTGCAAAATATCACTTGAAAATAAAAAATTATTTTTTTGACTGATTTAAACATATACAATTTATTTATAAGGTACACTCGTGTGTGTGTACACACACAACTTTATTTTAGTATTTTAGCTTGCCAATAATTAGTGCAGGACAATGCACTCCAATATCAATTCATTTCAACAATTGTTTGGTACAAATACATATAACTCAGTCAAAAGAAGCACTTAAAATTTGTTATGGTAAAATTAATATATCAATACACAAGACAAAACAAAATCAAAACAGCCCAAAATACAAAACGTACAAAAAATAACAGTTAATAACAAAATTAATCACATATATATTATTGTATATCACTTAACAGACCAAATAAAGATACTCACAACGATTTGTCATCATCTTCCTCGAGCTGAAACTGGGTAACAATCGGCTGTGCTTCCGTCTGCATCGCTACAAAGACCAAACAAAAATATCAAGAAATTAGATCTAATCTTCACAAATTTAAAACAAATCCCTAGAAAGCAAATTAGTCACCTATGATGATTAGTATCTTTAAGATCTTAGGATTGCCAATATTCTCCGCCTCTTTAGCAATTTCTTCTCCGGCGATGTTTTTGGATGGTGTCATGATTCTTGTTTCAGTTGAATTTGTAAATTTGCAGACAAGAAGAATCTAGTGCTTCGCAACGACAGTGAATATTATTGGTGCGGGTATTCGACACTAAATAAAACAAAACGTGACAATATATATGTTGTTATTTACTGATTGTTCCGGCTAGGATGGATGCGGGTCGGTTTGGTGTGGTTTAAAGTCTAAAGCGCTTCCGCATCACATCAAGCGGTTAAAAAAATACAAACCATTATACTGGTCTTTTAAACAGTTCGAATTCGGTTCGGTTTAATGTAATACAGCTCCGTTTTGATCTGGTCCGGTCATTTAAATATATAAAATAAGAGAATTACTTTCATTAACAACCAATATATCAAGCTAATTGTGTGAAGTATTTACATTTAAAGGTTGAAATACACAATATTATACTGAAATGAAAGATTAGTTCTTAATTGTATGAACATTTCGATTTGACATTTAGTTACAAGTGAGATTTTTTTTTAATAGATTAACCAATCATCAACGTTAATCAATGCACGATCATTAAAGAAAATGACTAGAATAAGATTATAATTAGCATTTACCCAAAAAAAATGAGATGAAAAACATTATACTAAAACTATAATTCTTCCTTTGTGACAACGATTATTGTTAATATAAGCTGAAAATAAAATATACATCGTTAGAATATAAAATGAGATGAGAGTTGCTTATATTTTTATCATAAGATTACGAGGGCAAATATCCAGTTTGGTTCGGTTTAATATGGTCGGTTCAATCGTCCAAACCGCAAGTGAACCGTATCGACGTGGGTTGCTCCGATTTGGGGTATTTGCTTTGATTAGAAAATTCGGTGCCGCTTTTCGCACCTTTTTTGCGATCCGCTGCGGATAGTTTACGTATAGTGATGCGGTTTGTGTCCACCGTGGGTATTGTAGTATATGAATAGGACACCCAACGAATTAAAATTTCTTCCATTCACCACATTATTATGGAATTTAACCTTAATTATGGCACATCCTACGGCTGTTAGTGAGTACCCAAAAATTCAAAATTCGTCCGTATCTATATTAGAAATATGAAAAATTATCCGATGTCCAAAACACGAATGCAGATATGGTCAGCGGATATGAATATGGCCATATCCGCACTCGAAAATTACACATTCGGTATTTTATTAAAATTATAGTTATATATTTTTTAATGTATTTTAGTATATAAAATATTTGACATTCAGTGTTTTATCTAGATCAAAAAATTTAATATGTGTACAAAAATCAATATTTTTTGTTTAAAAATATTTTTCTTAGCATATTTATTATTATATTTATATTTTTAGTGCTGAAATTGATTTATAATAAATCAAAATTTTCTATTTATTTGTTTATATTTATCACTTGTGAAACGGTCGAAGAATATCCGATAAATATCTGATATCCGTCTACATTCGTGGATATGGATATTTGATATCCGAAATTGATTTTGGATACGGATACAGATATGGTACTATCTGAATCCGTATTCGACATTTACAGACCTACACACTCCATCGAATTTCAACCTTAAATTCGGCAGACTCTCAATCGAAATATCATTCATATTCAAATTTGGAGTGTCATTAACAATACTCGTTATTGACAACTGTAATACTAATTGTGTCATTGTGTTCCAATAGAATTTCTTTTGTTTAAATAACGGTAAATAAATAAACTTTAATTGAAAAGAGAAAAAATAACTTTGATATACCTTTGTAAAAGGAGTCTAAGTCCTAGATGAAAGTGTTACGAAAAAATATTAGGCCTTAACCAGTCCAATAGTTTATGTTACCATGGTGAAACAAGAATTTTATGTTTTGCATTACCCTACTCTTTTACAAGCCATGCATCATATATGCTTCTAAGAATAACATTAAGCATATTGCAAACAAGGTTGAATAAATGGCTAAGGTGGGGAGTATGCACTAAAGATTAATCGTTTATGTGAGATTCTCAAGGCTATGCATTTTTAATAACTTATTTATATATTAGATTAAGAAATTGTATTTTGTTTAGTATTACCGAACAAAAATCTGAAATTTTAGGGTTTTGATGGATTTAGGAGCAACCAAGAAGGCAAATCCGCATAAAATTTGCTGGTGGATGATTATATGATACATTAAGCCTCAACTAATGCTTGACTAGTGCCTAAATACTTGTTTGGATTCTTTGACGAGGCACCAAGACTTTCTTAGACGGGCCTAGTGGATGACTAGGTGGTAAGCTTGCCTAGTGCCTAAATAATGGCTAGGCAGATGCCTAGAATGATTTTTACAACAAAGATTGCAAGGTTTTATATTTGTAATATTTTCAATTCATATTTTTAGCACTTAGCAATTAATTGTAAATAATCGCTTTAATTGAAAATTAAGAAAACTAGCGATTTAAAAGAAACTTTTTTAAAATTGAATGAATTATTACTCGAGTCGTATTTCATTGCATTTACAAATGTCATTTATATATGAAATTATATTAAGTTTGTTAGAATTGAATAAGATGGCTAATGAGAAGAAAAGAGAAGATAAGGGCAAATTGGTCATTTGATCATAATTGCCTTTATATTTTATAAAATGAGCTTCCATCGTCTTCATCATTTCATTCTCTTCCTCTTTTTTATTCTTCGAAAAGAAAGATAAGGGGTTTGAAATAAAAACTATTGGAACTGAGCGAGCCAGTCCGCACCAAAAGAAACTGGTGAATTTCAAAAAAAAATTGTCATTTTGAATTTTATTAAGGCTATGAGTCTAATTCATTTAGAACGTTTCTAAATTTCTTTTAAACGAAATCATTTTTATTTAAATTTATTATATAGTTTTATTTTAACTTTATGTTTTTATTATATTATATATAAATATATATGTATCATATACACAGAATATGTGTACATATGTAACTTAGCAATCCATGTAAGGTTAATATGACCGTATATAAGTATTGGAATTTACACCGCAACGAACATGTTAGCCCCTCCAGTATTCTATGTGCTATCAAAATGAATATACATCAAATAACATATATATGTGTGTGTGTAATTATGCATATGTAAATTTTAATCATGTGTGTGTATGTAGAAATAAAAATTATAATGATTTACATAAAATATTTAAATATGTTTGTACAAATATTTATTTTATGCTAAATTAAAAAATCATTGAATAATTAATATAAAATAATTTAATTTTCTTTTTTTCCGTTGTAAAAAACCGAAAGTATAACAGAGAATTTTTTTTGTTCAATCATAATCATTTATGAATATACAAATTCATGTTCATATACATAAATACATATAACATATATAGATATATAAATAATAAATTTTATAAAATTAGTGCAAGCTTATTGGAAGCTCACAGCATCAAAAAAATTAAATTTTTTTATTTATAAAATAAATTTAAAAACTAATTTAAATATGTATAAATATATAAATAATAAATAATAAATTTTATAATATTAGTGCATGCATATGGGAACCCCCAAGACATTAAGAAAAATTAATATTTTATAATTTAATTTTAATTTTAAATAAACAAACAATTATAAAATAAAATTGAAAACCGATCTAAATAATTATCAAATTATTAAAAAGTCATTTTTGAAATTTTAGAATTATGTAATATTATTATATAAAATTTTATACTTAATTTCATATTATAATATATATATATATATATTATCTATTTATATAGTCAATTTTTAGTTAAATAAATAGTTAAGTTAATATTTAAATACATAATAAATAAAAATATATATTAAAATAAATTATTCCATGCTACTGAATTATTATTGTGTGAAAAAAATTATAAATTTTAAAATGTTTATTATATGATTTTTTTTCTTTAGGATATAATTAATTAATTAATTATAATATATTTTAACTAAAAATGTTCTTTTATTGTTTGGCTATGAGCTTTAATACCAGCAAGCACACAAAAATCACAGATCCAAATATATATATACTTTATATAGTTTATTATTGTCAAGGGCAGAAAGAATATAAGAGGAAAAGCCACAAATATAAATGGAAACCAAAGGAACGACAAAAGCCATATATGTTGAATTGATGGGAATAATAAAAACAAGTGACTATTTGTCTTCACGTTGGATAATGAGAGGATAGGAAACCAAAAAGACTTGGTTGCGGAACCGATATGCTAGGCGTTTCGTAGATTGCACCACACACTGGACTCTGAAATTGACAATTGAATATACCATAGAGATCAGCATGACGAGACGATCAAAACAATATACAGATATCAGTGGTACAACCATCCTATCAAAAGTCGATATTCGGTACCCAAAATGCTGCTAAACACCGGAAATAAGATAAACGGAGCAATAGTAGTCCAAATTTGGCAAAATAAAATATGACATTTCACTCAGAAGATGATTTACACATTTATTATATCAAAATTATTCAAGTTGAGAAATATTTTATTATTGTCAAGTATTAACTGATTTAATAAAATTGCACAACAAAAATAAATTTTCATATTATGAGATGAAAATTTACCATTTGCTATGTTTAAATAGACGTATCCCAAATATCAAATTTTTATTTCAAAATTTATCTATTTAAAATTTCATAAAAATTCAGTTAATTACGTTATTTAAACTGTTAAAATTTACGGGTCATTACACAATGTCATGGAGCTGGTTGTCAAACACTGAATGGAGAAAGGCATATGCTTATCACAAAAACTTAAATATAAGTTGTAAGGCATGCACATGAAGTGTTGCGTTCATGCATCTTATGTGTTTGATTGGAATGAAATTACATATAAAAACTGTAGGAATTCATGATATGAGATATGTATATCAAAGAGAAATCTGTCACGATCACACTAGAATAAACGACGAGTTGTTTGAGCTACGAATCAAAAGATATGGACGTTTGAAGTTCAGGCATGCGAGAATCGACAATTTAGAAATTCGAAATAATAAATTTAGAGGTTGGAAATTTAGGAAATTTATCCTTAGACTTTAAGTGAAAATTTAGGATATTAAACTGTCAAAATATTAATTTAACTGTTTGAAATTGAATTCTAACATATAAATTCCCATTTTAGGCGTCTAAAATGTTGTTCGGCCGTTCATTGCTCTATTTAGCTAAAACTTTAAAATACAATAACTTTCGCATATGAACTAATATTAAGATGCCATTTATACCCGTGTTCATTATTTTTTGAGAACCAAATCGTAGAAATTTTGGTGCATTTTGAAGTACTTTAATTTTGGGGTCCAAATGGGATCAATTTCAACATGTATTCCAAAATTGAAGACCGGGGGAGATAGAAGGGTGCATCAGTAATGTTGGATGACAGGGAGGTCATAGATGATGCTTGAGATGTATTTCAATTTGTATGGTGAATTTATTAGGCTCGCCCAGTGGTTATGATTTACGATTTCATACAGTATTGTATATACGAAGTAAGTCTACATCTATTGGCTACGACCTTAGAATTTGATATTTATAAACCTTTTGTTGCATGACATGTTGTTATATACGCATGTTAAGATGGTATTGATACATATATAGAAGACGTTCTATCTTAGTAGATAAAGTAATAGACCTCAAGCTACATTATAGCAAGGGCTACTAACTTTGCATTATCCTCTTAGTCCTCATGTTAAACAAATTGTAGCGGTTAGACATGTGTATATCAAATTGGGTTCGATGTGATTATAGGTGGTGGACGATGCATCAAAGCATCATAGTATTGGTCCTACATTAGTAACCATGCTTAGCGGAGTTTGTCCTTACTGGGAGACCCATGGCCCACTAGCCTAGTTGAAATGTGCTAATCTATTGAATGCATGTGGAGATGTCGGTCGAGGTATAGTTTTATTACCTTGAGTATTACCATTTGGTATTATATAGGATGTAGTAGCATACTGGTAATCATGCAGATTAATGATATTTCATTTTCATTAGACTTTATGTATGATTCTCTCTTTATTGTTTAATTTATTATCTATTTTTGAGTGGGTTGAATTAGAGACGGGGATCTCTACTATTTGGAGTCGATCTATAAAGCTATGGTTGTTTTAACGCTGCATCTATATCTACCCTTTTTTTTGTAGTATTGACATGTAGACTACATATATTTTTATATGTTTTATGTATGAGATATGATGTACCATTTACAAGTTTTATTATGCTACCAAATCTTATGTCGCTTGATATATTATGCATTTATTCTCTTATATGTTTATGTTCATATTATATCTTATTTCTTCCACTATGAGACTTAGTATATTTATAAATGACATAAATATGCTCCACTATTGTTGGTGTTTTATATTATACCCTTAGTGAAATGCCATTTGTGACATTTTTTAGGAATTTGGTTGTTTATATGCATGAATTTTAGATGTTACTAAAGGCGGGTCATTACTTTTGGTATCAGAGCCTAACTATCCAATCACCATAAATTCGGATAAGATGAGAGAGTGTATTTGTATTTTAATACATGTATGCAGAAAGCATTTAGGCACTCACACTTTGTTCTATTACTCTATATAATCTTTTGGGAAGGTCGTTAATGATTCCCTTCCATGGATAATCACTTTATTTCATGCCAACTAAGCATGGAACATTAGAGACAATGTTAAGATTTTGGATCCATACCTTCCAGCATGGTTGCAGGGATACTTATAGGATATAGAAATAAACACTCCACCTCTAGCTGGGGTCCCACTTGTTTGTCAATAGTTAGAGTGATGCATATTTCTCCATCGTCCCCACCACCCATTCTTGACTTACGGTGGCCTTGTCAAGATGACGTTGTCAACTACTGAAACCAAGGAGACCCTAAAAGGGGAAGATGTTAAAGCTGAAGTGAGGCCTAAATCCTAAGGCAATAGAAAAGGAAAATGGGCTAAAGGTGATCAAGGCAAAGCTAAAAAGTAGGGAGTGACTTGCAATAAGTGCTGTTTGAAGGGGCATATTGCTAAGGATTGTTGAGTCAACCTTTAAGATAAGAAATGTTTTAGTTGTGATCAATTGGGACATTCCAAGAAAGATTGGCCTTTGCTTTCAAGAGGCGGACAGGTAGTCAAAGCTTATGCTATCCAAGCTACTCCTAATTAAAGGGCTCATCCAAAGCTCGGTAAGGGGTAAAATGTTGTCATAGAAGTTGTGCTTTAATTTTCACTTTACATCAAATCATATCATAAAATAATGTGTGCACGAATTAAAGCAATATGCTTTACTATTTCATAATAGAGTTAAGGTATACCTCAGGGGCAATTATGTAATTTGTTATATATATCTAACTTGATAGCCAATCTTGTTAGAAATAAAAGGTGTTTTCTTTCTATGATATACTTGATATAGTGTGTTATATTAATTAATTAATTAAATTAAAAGTATATATAATAGAAAATCCATAAACGGTATGTTTTGTGGTAGCAGTTACAAAGTGTTGTAACCGTGAGCAATTTATTACAATGAAAATAAATGTACCATTTTATATATTCCTAGCCATGATGTATCGAGACTGGATATCGACATCTATTGAGAGTAGAATACGTAACGCTATCTAAATCTTGGGGAATGTATTACTCATTACCGTTGGAGGCACCAAGGGGTATGTACTGATAATTATTATATAACTATGGAATGGCCCGCTCGATAGTTTTCTGTTGGTTAATATAACTAGGTCAAACAGAGAATATTGACGTGATAAAAATTACACAATTCACTTGACTTGAGAATATTGTTGATCATCAATGCGGAAGCTTTGCTTTGATTATAATTAAATCATAGCATGACGTCCATCGAAAAACTATAGTTGGATCAAGTGGGTGCATTGAAAGTGAAATACTATTCAAGAGAGGATTCGTCTCCTCAGTTTTAACATTCTAGAATTTTATCATTTTGAATTTGAATATTTAATTAATTTTAAACAATAAAATAATTGGCGCTTAAAATATAAATAACTTATGTTCAAATATAAAGATTATTTAAATATTTTAATTGTGAATTAAATATTAATTAAATGGATTTAATAGCTTTATTTAACTTCTTTTAATTAATAAATAATAATGGTGGATTCATTTTGTAAATTTATTTACAATAATAAATAATTCAAGTAAATAACAAGAAAGTCAATTATTAATAAAATGACTTAATTTTATGACATATTTCTAAATGAATTTTATAAAAAAATTCTATAATTTTTAATTTGAAAAATATTTAAATTATCATTTGATGCATTTTTGGCAAACAATGGTAATTTTGAAATTTAATAGAATAAGCTAACCGGTATATTTTACTATTCTTTCGAGATCGTGTTGCATTTTCATGCGCGATCATATGGTTAATACGCAAATGGAATTCAATGTGGCAACGTGCCAGAAACTTGAAAATAAAACTAACCCCACACAAGGTAATTCTTCATACCTGACTTTTCCACACTTTTTCATTTTTCCCTGTCCTTTTTTTCTTTAATTGCCTGTAAACGAGACTAAATAGACATCACCTTCTAAATTCAAAATATAGAGATTTACTCATTAACAAAAAATGCAAAACAAGTTTCTTTAAGTTGTAGTAGCCAGATCTACAAATCTATATAAATATTGTTATGTGCGTCATCGATTTTGGGATGGCTGAAGTTTAGCGGTGGACGAGGGTTCTATCCAGGGTTTGATTGGAGAGGATATGGTCAAATTAGAGGGTAGAAATGGATTCAGGGGACAACGATGTGGGGAGAGGTGGTGCTTTGGGTGGTGAGCAATGCCTTGGAACAGATCGTGGCATTAGGGTTTAGAGATGACGAGCATCATGTCGCTTTCTATTGGTTGATTCAAGCATGACTTTGATGGGTCGGTGGCGAAGCTCTCGCGAAAAGAGGATGAATGGTGGTGGTTGTAGTCGTTTTGTTGACTATGGTTTATGCAGTGGAGGAGAGAAGGTCGACCATTGACGGGTTGGTATCGGTACATGTTCTTGTGCGCATTAACTTGATATTTGAGGAAGGAGAAGTTTATTTAGGTAATTAACTAATTAATTGTATAGTTAAGTGTAATTAATTAATTTAATAAACTCAATATCTTATAAATTGAATTACTCTCTCATACGTGGTCTAATCAATACATGGCCTTTTGAGTTGCGCTTGTAGAAGCAATATCTATGCGTTGGAACTGATTTCATCAAATTTGGTGTTAGTGAAATTTTGAGCTAAATCGAAGATCAAACCGGAACGTGAAAGGGTCAACTGAAATTTCGGTGAGTTTACTCACCTCTAAATAAACTATATAACATCTGTATTACTATAGATTATTGTTGAATGCTTGGATGATAGTTGATAGTTTTAATGAAGTATAAATTAATTATAAAATTATTGCGATTTAATTTCATTAACGTAATTAAATTAGTTATACTTCGTTTGCGATATCTATTCAGCAAAATAAAATATCATTCTGTTATATTAAATTGAATAGATTATTTTGGACATCTATCGAGCAGAATAAATCACCGCTCTGTGCTTGCAAAGTAAAAATATTATTTTGAAGTTAATTAATATGTGGTTAAATTAATAAATGATATGTTAGCTATTGATTGCTAATTGTTAATAATAATATGTTTGTTGCATTGTTTGATTCGAATTCTCGCTTGAAAAGCGGATCACTTAAATAATCATTGTTTTCCAGGGGATTTTTGTAAAGAGACCCTAAGGAGTTTCTCGCCATTATTAATTGATTATTATATGCATCTTACTTATATTGATATTCGGTTGAAATATTTGTGCCATATTGTTTGATTTGTATAAATGTCGTTATAGCGATTATCGCTATACCGTCACTTATGTATATCATCACCTTAAATCTTTGTATGCGTTGAACTTCTGCTTGTATTTTTACAAAATAAATATTTGACCGTGTTTTTGCACTTTGAAAATTGTTTAAACTATATTTTTAAGTATTTTTGGGACTTTTGAAATAAAAGATAAGTGTTGTTTAACATTTATAAAGAAAATTATAAATTTTAGTAATTATCTTTCGAGATAATAATGTTGTTTTAAATTCATACAAAGATTATAAATTTTATTAATTATCTTTCGAGATAATTAATGTTGTTTTAATTGTATAAAAAGGTTATAAATTTGATTATTCTTCTTTCGGGATAATTAACGTTGTTCTAAAACTATAAAAAGATTATAAATTTGATTAATTATCTTATAAGATAATTAATGTTGTTTTAAATTTATAAAATAGTTTATAAATTTAATTTATTTTCCTTCAGGATAATTAATATTGTGTTAAATATACAAAATGGTTATAAATTTGATTAATCTTCTTTCGAAATAATTAATATGGTTTTAAATTTATAAAAGAGTTATATCAATTATTCTTTTGGGATGATTAACATTGTTTTAAATTTATAAAGATATTTTAACTGATTTATTATCTTCCGAGATAATAAATGTTGTTTCAAAAGTTATAAATGATAGTTTATAAATAAGAAAATCTATAAAAATGAACGTTTAAAAATAATGTTGTGTAAATTGTTTTTGGTTTATAATAAACGATGTTTTAATGACATTTGTTTTTTATCCTTCTTTTTAATACAGTTAGAAATATAAATTTGCTCTTTAAAAATAATTTTTTTAAAGAGTGTTATTAAATGTTTTACAAATAATTATGATGTGATAATCAAGCACAAGTGCAAGTCAAATGTTTTAAGAGATTTAATTTTCATATACGACCATTTGTTTATTCCTAATAGTTGATTTATTAGTATTGATCCTGCTTTTTTTTTTGTTCGTCGATTCAAGATGATTTTGTTGCTCATTTGGAGCATTTAAACTCTTGTTATTCTTAAAGTTAAGAATGTTGTCGAGTCAAGATAGGAAGCAACAATGCCCTAACTTGTCCGGCTTTATTGTTTTCCCCGTATTACTACTAGTTTTTTTCGATATCAAACCTTTTGGTCTGGCTATATTCGAACTGATTAGATAAGTTAGACTCGACTGTCATCGGGGTCAACAAGTCAGATTAATAATCACGAAGCCCAAAGATCAAGCACAAATGATAATATGAAGCAGTGGCGAAGTGAAAGCAGAAGACGAACTCAATAAGACGATAAAATTACGAAAATATACCATTAACTGAAAATGGGTCGGGTACGATCCATATTTACCAATTATGTATCGTAATGTATCGATATTACAGTTCAACTCAATGGAAAACGATCGATATCTCAAAATATACAAGTTAAATACACATGAAATTTTGAGAACATCAATATATTGAAGAGTGGTGCCCACCATATCGATCACAAGCCAAAACGAGCCTATAGAACGATCGATCACTACAAGAAAAATAGTCTTTTATAGCGGCATATAGCCACTATTAAACACAACAATAGCGGTTTGATAAACGCTGTATGTCGACATGTTATAAAAAAGAATTGCACATTTATAATACAAAAAGCCTCTATAAAAGAGCATGATTTCATAGCATAAAATAGCTGCTTATTTTATAGCGCCTATTTCGTGCTATATATCAACATGTTTATAGTATATTCTGCTTCCATTTATATCATATATATATACCACTATAAAATGTGTAAATACAATAACGCCTATTTGCTGCTATCCTTTGACAATAACCTCATACATTACATTATCTTTTTATAACACTTATGTCATATAGATATAATGATTTTTAGGAGCTATGCTTTATTTTACTATATATTTGATGCACCCCACTATATATTACATTTTAATGATAGCAATCAAAATGAATCTTTAAATAGATAACAATTTAAACAATGTATGAACGAAAAAATACAATAATCAGCAAATGTAACGCATATTTATGATAACAAAATAAAGTATCAACTAACAAAAAAAATTTCAATACATGAGTTACCAAATTCAATACATATTCATGATAACAAAAGACAACATAGTTCATAGTTGACGTCTATAAGTACCAAATGCATCACTAAGAACTTGAACTGCTCAATGCCTTTCTTCATGCATGTCTTCGTTTATTATTGGTAGTACTTCCTGAAAATTCAAAACGATTTGAAAATAATCATATAAAACTATGAAACTAATTATAAAAAAGAAAGTGGCGAATTGATCACAAAGCAATAGAATGTGAAAAGTGCAGTCTACAAGAAGTTAGTATGAAGCAAATATGAGAAATGACCAATGTGTTGTATGAATAAAGAATCTCGGTACATGTATTTGATCACAAACCATAACCCTATAGCTTGCTACCTCAGTTTGCTATTGTACATCACATCATTTACATCTCTTCCCTGCCTATTGCCTCACTGCAAATCCCACCTCTCATTTTTGAAAAAAACAAAACACTCCACTGTATTATTATATCAATTTAGTTATTTTTATAGACTTAGTTAATTATTATTATTATTTTATTATTATTATTAGTGTTATAAACTTAGTTAATTTGTATAAACACTAGTTAAATTATTATTGTTATTATCAACTTAGTTAATTTTTATAAGCTTATTTATATTTTATATAATATAATACACAAAGTTAATTCTTATAATCTTAGTTAATTTATTATTATTATTATTATTATTATTATTATTATATATAACCTAGCACACTCTAGGAAACGCACCCAGTCACACAAGAGCAGCAGATGCTCAAGCACTTGCACATCCACATACCCACAACACCGCACACACCACACAGGAACAACACACACACTAATGCACACATCTATCCACTGAAACACACATAGTAGCAGCTACACTACACAACCCAGTTAACTAAACATGCATCCTCAAACTAACATACGCATACACATAACGGCAATCACATGCTTGAACGCATAACGCCACAGCATAAATGTACACCCACATACACTCTTACCAACACACACATACATGCAAAAGAAAAAGGAAAGAACACACACTCTCATAAAAAAATCACTAAATAGAAGCTTCTTTAAACACACGCACACACACACACACTTATATTATTTTAGAAGACCAACGTAAACTAATATGTTATCTCTCATTTATATCCCAGTAATTGAGATGTCATTTAGGTACCACTCAACATACACATGCAAGTGCATCAATGCACAGCTTAGCCGCACAACGAAAATAAACTTGATACTAGGCCTTGCATGCAATCATCGTTACCTAATATAATTTTAAAGCATCCCAAAAACTACCAAAATATGCATTGAATCGGAAGCCTATAAGCTTAATAATTGGACTGTAGATAGTGATATGATTTTACTCACCAACGATATCAATCTCACTATATATATGTATGTGTGTATATGTATACACACACACATCTTATGTAAAATATATAATTGGATGTTAGATAGAAATATGATTAGCTATATTACTTTGCATACTTCCTTGATAAACATATAAAAGTAAATCCACTTACCGTTCCCACTATACACATTTGCACACCTATTTACTTACCTAATACTCTTGATTTATGACTAAAAATTTGCTTATGTTTAATGATATAAAATATGGAAATATAAGCATAGTGTTCCTTGAATAGGCCAGCAATTTATATTATATTATTAAATAAGTGTTTTCTTCTTTTATAGTTTTTAGTTATTCAATTCCAATTTTAAACTATTGTATGGTGAAAATATTTTCCTTTGTTCAACATAATGTAGTTTAACTGTTTCAGGGGAAATGCTAATAAAATTACATATATTTCATATGCAAGTATTTAAGTACATATTTAGTATGATAAAAGTAAATTTCTATAAGGGAAAATGCTAATAAAAGTGCCATTGCATTTACCTGGCTAAAGCAATTCCCCAAGTAGACAAGGCATAATGGTTTTTTCCAGCTTCCTACAGGGGTTTCAACTTGTCGTTTTCCTTATATCCACTCAAAGCACTTGCAATACCTATATGATCAGCATAACTTATAATATTTGTTGCATTTTATTGATATATTTAGAAGAAAGTGTCACTTCATGTTTGCATGTGTTAAGATTTTTATCTATTTTCTGGCAAATTCATGATCCCACTTCTCTTATAATTCTCAGGTAACATAATTCATGTTTTGAGTTATCAAAAATGTACACTGCCTCCTAACATACATATATTAATAGTTTAACACATATACATATATTTTAGTTTTGATCAATTTTCCATAAGATCATCTGGAATAGTTTAAGAACATATTCACAAAATTTGTTTCTTTTAAAGACATGGATTTAATAATACTACAACTAGCTAACATGGTTTAAAAAGCCAAAATGCTAAATTTTATAATCAAACCCTCCCATCAAGTTAAGTTAGTTTTGCATTAATCAACGGCTAAACTAAGAATAAAAATAATACCTGAAGATTATAGTAAATTTATTATTTATTATTACTGTTATTATTGTTATTATTCTAAACTTAATCAATCATTATAAAACTTAGTTAATATTTATATACTTAGTTGTTTATTGTTATTACTACTACTATGACTCTTGTAGTTGTTGTTGTTAGTATTATTTATTTTAGACTTAGTTAATTTATTATATATATATATATATATATAAACTTAGTTATGTTTTATAAAATTTAATAAACTTGATAAATATTGTATAATTTGTTACTTTGCTATAATTATAATAAACTTAGCTAATATATTACTATTATTATAAATTTAGTTAATTTTTATAAAACTTGGTAAATGAAGTTAAATTTTATGAACTTAGTTAACTTATTATTATTATTATACAAATTTAGTTACTTTTTGCAAAATTTAGATCACCTGGCTAATGTTTTATAATTTTTCACGTACATAAATGTGGTTACATTTTATTAAATTTCGATAACTTGGTTAATATTTTTTAATTTATTATTGTTACTATTAATAGTGTTATTATTAATATAAACATAGTTAATATTTACGAAACCAATAATTAATCTGTTATTATTATTATACAGTTCATTAATTTATATAAAACTTATTTAATTTCAAATCAAATTTTACTTATCAAAATTTCAAAAATTCCTCACAAATTTCTAATGGCTTAGATTTTCAAATAAAATCGCTAGCATCTCCTTTACGTGGCTGATGTTTCAAAATTTTACAATGTATATACAACAACATAATATACATCTTATCTCAACGATGAGGCATCCCATAGGAAAAAAAATAAAAATACGGTATGTAATCCCAGATACGTATCTTTTACAATCTGTAGCGAGCGTTTAAAGCGATTTATAATGCAAAAGCAAGCATGAAAGCTCTGAATGCAAAGCATTTGCCTTTAGTACGTGCTACATACTCAAACGATTACATGAGTACATAATAATTGCATATAAAAATCAATAACCATGCATAGACATGTACAAAGACCACAACCTTGTACACAGACTAGAAGACATCAAAATGCACATGCATATATATACATATGTGTACACATATGTACATGCATATATAGGCTAATCCAACATGATAGCAAGGCATCGAGCAAGTCGGATACCAGATCTAGGGCTAGTTATGTATACAGTATGTAAATGGAATAATAATTAAAAGAAAATGCACAAACATTAAATTAACTCATAATTAGGCATCTCGATTGTGATAGACCAAATGCTTTTTCACATAACTGTCATACTAAGCCAAAAATTATGATATTAAGTTAAGAGTAATTTAGTATGAATACAAGAGATAAAATAAACAATAAATAGATGCATTAGCACTGAAACTGAAGAAAATATATTACATTTAAGGTCAAAATGTGATCATATACATCTTCAAATGGGTCAGTGGTCGCTCCCTCTAGGTGTCAACTAGTGGCACTTATGCAGAACTTGAAATTGTACAACGAACTTGTTAAGTATCATTATTGAATCAAAAAAATATGGTGGTTATTAATCATGTATAATATCCCAAGATAATAATAATAAGCGACATAATGTCAACATAATTGCTAATTTCAAATTCAAAAGTCAATTAACTAACTAGTCCATTGTTGCATTTTCTTTGTTATCACGGTATAAGCCTTACTTTCTCTAATCGTTCATTATAGGATAATAAGCCTTAATTTGTGCATGGCACAACATGTGACACACAAATCATATAACAAAGCTATATCATAGGGCTCATTGCCAGTTACTGGTTCTGTATTGTTTACCTACTTAAGTTTTAAAAGCGGAAGCCGAGGTTGTACAATCGAGAAGCTCGTCTAAGGAAATCTAACGGTGGTAAATATCAGAAGAAGCAAGAACAAGAAATTGAAATAGGGCAAGGTCATTGATTATTAATTATAAAATAAAAGGTTAAATACTAATTATATGTTTATTGTACATTGATTTAAATAATGAAAAGAAAATAAATGTATTTTGATATTACAGATGTGGTTGAATTAACTCCAGAAAATTACATAACCAATAAGCTGTATAATGCAGCATAGTTAATTGTACATGCTAGATTGCCAAAGTATAAATGTATGTTTCGTTCTTATTAGATGGCTATTCATCATGATATAATATAGTATAACTAAAGCCAACACTTTATTTGCTCTCCTGTACAACAGGGAATCGATCATGAAGATTATTTAGGTCTGAACAGATCTTGTTACATTACGTTTAGAAAATGTGTAAAATAGGACCGAGAGCAGCCAAAGTGGGAAATGAGCACTCAGAAACTGTTAATGGTATAAACGAGAGAAATGGAGAAAAAAATAACCGAGGTGCATGTAAAATGAACAGTTGAAAAATACACTTACAAAGCTATAACTTTTTCTTTGACAGTGCTTGCAACTACACAGATCATAAATTTCAGTCAGTTTTCAATCACAATAATGGCCTTGAAGTACAAAAAGGGATGAATAGTAGCATGAATGAATAGAAATCATGATGTTTGGATTAATCTATATTGTAAACTACTGAAATCATGCATCAACGAACATTGGATATGTAGGAAGTGAAAGTTTAAATCAATACAAATTTGATAGGAAAGAATATTCAAAAAATTCCATTTACTTGATATTGCTGACATTAACACAGAGGGATAAGGGAGAAGATGGTAGAGGTGGATTCAGTAATTACCTGATATTAGGACAACCCTTCTATTTTAGGTGGAAACTCCATCATCGATAGTTGGTCGACCACTTGAGCTAGAGGTCTTTGAAGGCAATATTTACTTTGAATATTTGTTTTGTCGGTAATCGCATTTTTATTGAAGTTTTAGTACAAGCATTTAACGGTTTTTACCGTAGGTAGTTGCAGTTTTCCTAAATATAATTCTAAGATGTATCGTGATGCTTGGTTTATAAAGGGACGAAATTACATTTTAAAAACCATAGATAGTTATTTAATAAAACTTCCTTTTAATATTCATCACTAGTACACCCAACAAGCTATGCATCCATGTAACACATAGGCTATTTACTAATATAATATTAAAATATGAAGTTTCAATCCTGTGCCATTTATATAAACACAAGCATGAGTTTTTACGAAGTATAACTTACTTGTTTATTCTAGATTTGGGAAGTAAATTGGTACGTTTTTGTTATATCTAGACTTTTCTTAAAGCAGATAGATTTGTTATGTCTTTAGAAAGGCAACTTGATCCACGTATTAACAACTAGATGATTTACCACAAACTAATAGAAAGAGAAAACTATAAATGAGATAATGCACATATTATTTTTCATTCCTTTTCTATCATAGCTAGACGATAATATTATTGTAATTACTAGCATTGGCCAAAATGTGATATAATTTCTACAATGCGTCTTTGGGGTTCGCTAGGTCATAAAAATATGTCTGGATTATGAGTGCATCGGGTATTCCATACTCTCTAACAGTTTAGTAACTAATTGTAGTGCAGCCTCTCATTTTGCTGCAAGAACAAGACAAGTTTCCTTCTTCGCATATTCTTATGCTGATTACTGGTAAATTTACAGATTTCATATAGTAAACTTTAGTTCTAAATTTATTTTATATTTGCCAATCCGACGTTAATTGATGAGTATATTAAGTTACAGAGACTGTACTTAGTTATGGATATTCGAACAAGACGATTGAAATGGGGTATTCGATTTTCAAATAACAATAGTATGCATGAGTTTTTGATAAACATAAAATGAATCATAAAACTTTAAGTTTAAAGTACTTATGATTTCACAGATGCTTTTTCAGCCTCTTAAGGAAATAATACACTTACAAAAAAAATAAATTAAAAGGGGCTCAGCTTTGTTCTCTTTACAATGGCTCCACCTAAACTGCAATTTTCAAACAATAATAAAACTAATTTCTTGGTGGTATACCTAGAAATATAACCACTTGTGGTACCTACTTCTTGCACAATTCTTTTTTATTTTTTCCTTTATTTCTTCCTTCTCCTCTCATTTTCATTCTCTCGCCACTATCCTCCTCCTCGCACAATAAGTGGCACAAGGGCACAGTTCAAGAGTTCTGCAGGCCACATTCAATCCACTGTTGACATTTGCAACTTTAGAAATTGAACGGCTGCACTCGGTATTGGTTATTCTATGGGTTTCCAATTTTTCTTACCATTGACATGAGCCAGAAAGTATTTTCAGGAAAACATAAGCATGTTTAACCAAATTTCCAACCATTTTACGAATAATGCATACACTGAATCCATTTTTTTCCAGAGCTTATAATAAAAGGATGGATATCGCATAAAGCAATTCAACATTTCCACATGCAAATCATCTTTCCCTTGTTATATAAAATAAAAAATATCCATGCGCACTCTTTTAAAAAAATGCAAATACGAATAAATTTATTGGTTAAACTTATACCCAAAACTATAAACTAGTAGGGTACTGCATAAAATAATCAAATAATTTTGCAAGCAGATCATCATCGCCTCATTTTTGATGAGGTTAAAAAATAAAGTGGGTGCAGGTCAAAAATTAAAATATGGTCATCTGAATAGTGGCATGGTCACAGGGAAATTCAAAATTAAGGAAGATGAAGAAATTGTATGAATACAATATTTAACATTTGATTATCATATAACTACAATTGACATCGACATTCTCATTACCATAAACCAAAATGAAAAAGGTATTATTAAATTTTTAATGGTATATTCAAAGCAATCGAATAAAATGAAATATAAATTACCAAAAGTGGCTCGGATTTATCGATTCATCAACAATGTTTCACACCTCAATTTACCATATTGGGTGCTTTATAGAACCATTATCGCACTAATCTTTGGTCTACACAATCAAAAAGGCACCTTTGTAGCATTATTGTTGTTATTATTGCTACTGATGCTATGACAATTAACATTCCCATTCCTTTTCTCCTCTTCCTTTCCTCCTACCACATGAAAATAAGGGACACAAGTGTGGTTCTTGAATGCCCATCTAGTCCAATAATCAATCCTACAAGTTCTAATTGGTAAATGGTTGCATCAGCTACCTGCCATGAAGCAAGCTTCCATGTTGCCTCGCGATTAACATAGGAAATCCACTAGATAATAGCAAAGCTTAAGAATTTCTAGCCTCGTACTAAAATTATTTTTGACATTTTCGTTGAAAAATCAAATCTTCGCTTAATTATAGGTTATTATGACTAAAATAGGTAAATTTCGAACTAACAGTTTAAAAGTAGATAAATTTCAAAGTCCATGTTTTCTCTTCCTAATTTTGAATTCCAGTTCCACCTTATAAATAGCTCTAAGCTAAATAGTTTACTTAGTACTCACCTTTAAATAAAAAGTTAACTGTGACCCTTCCTATTCTTAGTTCTTTCTTCCACTTATAAACGAACATGAAAAGATGCATGCCTTTGTTCTCCACTATAAGCAGAAGTTACAATATAAGCAATAACATTTCCAAACAAGCCCAACTGCTGCATAACAGTACATTAGTATTCATTTTGCATATAGGGTCGGTGATATATATTAGTATTCACTTTGCATTGTCAGGTTTCTTAACAGTTGCTATTCTGTACCTTCACTGAGTGGATGGGTGAAATAAGAGCCATATATACTATGCATCGAATCAGTTATGGTATAAAAATTACAGAAGAAAACTTTCTTTTAGACGTATTAATTTCCTAAGGTTTCCCTTAGTGGGAATTATGTAACAATATACCCCTTTTTAGTATGCTGATATCAGTGAGATATTATCAACCAGTCAGAAAAAAATTTACGACCTTATATGAATAGTTATACAATTGAAGAAAAATGAAAACTGGACCTTCAATCTTGTTGCATCAGAAAAGAAGTAACAACATTTGGGTTTGGCAACCTAGAAACCTAATCTGGCAATATACAAGTTGTTCGACCAATCTCCACATCGCAACTAGGACATTTGATAACGACCAGATGTGAAATATCCGAAACCACTTCTTGAGCTAAAGGCAGAAACATAGAGGTATCATAGAACATAAGGATACAGCAGCCACCAGTCACAAAGTGGACCATTAGAAGGCAAGGAAAAGGTGCGGCATATCTAGACAAACTTGAAAGAGAAGTAAGAAAAAGACGTAATGATATAACTAAAATCTATGTGAAATGAGCTCCATATTTCATTAATGATAGGTGCGACAGATCTAGGATTTTGGAGAAAAATGAATCGAACTCGAGGTTTGATAGGGAGGCTAAGGTCGACAACGACAAGCAGGAGGTTGACAAGGTTGAGGCAAGCCGAGGCCAATGGCATGCGGCGGGTGTGAAATGTTATGGGCGGAGGCGGTGATAAGGGAAGAGATTCTATGATTAAGGATTTATGGAAATAACAGAAGGAAGATGAGGGCACGCGAAAAATTTGGGCCGTTGAATGTGTTATGGAGCCAATTCACAACCAAAATAAAGAAAATTAGGAAATTCAACAACACTATATAGTAGCGTGTTATCTATTGGCGTTATAGAATACAACTTTTCTTTGAGTGGGTATCGATCATTATTGTGAAAGATGTGGGACCTGTGATCGATACCATGACTTCTTTTGAATTTGGAGACTCCATTGCTGAAATTTTTGGAAGATATTTCATCGTATTCCTCTATAATTATAAACTTGTATGTTCATTTTCGGGATCTTTACGCTGCTTGTTGCAGTGCACTATTTTATAACTAAGGGTTTTTACTCTGATCCATCCTTCTATACTTAGAAATTCAAGTGTTTAACAAAGTTATTTATCTAAATTGGGCATAGGCTTTCAATGCCG
Source organism: Allium cepa (assembly GCA_030765085.1). Classification (NCBI taxonomy): domain Eukaryota; kingdom Viridiplantae; phylum Streptophyta; class Magnoliopsida; order Asparagales; family Amaryllidaceae; genus Allium; species Allium cepa. The sequence goes on from CM060932.1 coordinate 27,321,141, forward strand.
AATACTATAAATCATTGTCTTCTTGTTATTGCTTATATTCTGCTATTTATCTACTTATTTCCTCTGTTTTCATTGGATTTCTTCATTATTTCTTTACAAAATCTCTATTGGGTGTTTGCGCCAATTTTTGATGCAAAATTTTTGGTGCTTTCACTGAGAAAGAGATTCTCAGCTCTATTTGGATCTCTTTGCTGCTACTGGATTGCATAACTCCCAGGAGGAGATCCAGAATTATCTTCGAGAAGTTCATCCATTCTATTCAAATTTGCAAAATTCTAAGGAAAACTATCGATGATGGATAGGAATACCAGATCTACCCCTCAAAACATAGAGGGAAACGAGAATGCTAGCATCTAGCAAGGAGGCCAGAGCATTCTATAAGTAGATGTTAATGCTACCAATCCACTTATGTGCAGAATCCTACTAATTCCATCACAAGAGTTGATTTTCAGAATTTGATGGGAGAGCTCATAGATAGCTGCCGACAGTTGAACCAACAGATTCAAGCCAATATTGATCTAATGAATCAACTCGGGGATCAACGACGTGGGAAAACTAGGAGGGAGCCAACTACCTATTCTTCATTGGAGAGCTTAACTTCATCGAATGACTATCATAGACGGAGACGTCGCAGAACCGATGGATGTCACAAAGAAACATCGACCCGCCATCATCTGACCGATCCAGACAAACCAATAATGATCGGTACCAATCCATCTGGAATGATCGGCCTCGATCCAACTTTTACATGCGAGTTACAATAGATGATGGAAAGAATGCACACTGGTGACGCTGTGGTTGATCTATATTTTGGAGTTCAAGTTAACGCAGATCAATTACCCCTTCGAAATGACAATAATGTGAACGCATGCGACACACATTAGAGGAAGTTGAGCTAAGGAGGTATGGGACAGTCCGTATAGATTGACCGAACCATTCATGTGAGGTAGAGCACAGCTACAGCTTGGCTCCACTATCCAAAAGCCGGATTTGTCGGTTATGGTCAAGCAATTAGTAAGGGAAAGCTAAAGCTTGACTAATGATGATTGGGGAATCACAAGGAACCACACCCTGTTCACCGACAATATTTTACATGCGGAGTATTCGAGGAGATTTAGCATGCCGTAGATGCCTGCCTATGAGGGAAAAACTAACTCCAGGCAGCACATCATGAGATATGAGTGGCTGATGAACTTTGCACGAGCCGATGATGCCAAAAATTATAGATGTTTTCCCATCACTCTTTCTGTCATAGCAACGATGTGGTTTATGAGATTACCCTCTCGGTCGATCTCTAGATTTGACAATTTAGCAATAAGTTTATAGAACAATTCTGTATGCATGCAACTCGCCCCCAAAGATGTAATGTCCCTATTAAGTGTGATTTAGGCTTTGGGAGAATCACTGAAAGATTACTTGGAAATATTCTTTACAGTTGTCATGGAATTTGATAATTCGAATGACCATTCAATATTGATGGTGGTAATAAGGGAGATTGATCCAGAATCTAACTTTGGCGATTGCTTAGCTGCCAAACCACCCGCGATGTTGTAGTGTCTCTATGCAAATGCAACTTAGTATTTGAGGAAAGAGGAAGCAATATGGTTTAAGAAGAAGAATGTTGTCTGATCGAGTGGGGTGGGAATGCAGAGTAACATTGCAGTGAAGCAGTCTGGGGAGAGTTTCGAAAAAGTTCAAGTGAATGTCCAAAATAAACCGAATTAGCAAAAGAAAGGCAGTGATAGGAACCATGAACAAAAGAGGGATTCCGGAGGAGAAAGCCAAGGATTCCAATGTATAATACCTATACACCACTAAATATATCTTTATATGACGTCTACTTGTCTACATACAATATCATGCAGTATAGAAAGCCATCTCCAAAAGAACAGATGGAGAAGCAAAAGCAGACTGGAAAATACTATCGATTCCACGAATGATATGGTCGCAACACGAGTGAATGAAGGCATCTCCGGGATGTTATTGAGAAACTAATTCGGGAAAGAAAGCTACAAGAATTTATTAAAGCCTCGTAGGATGGCATGCATGTGACATCCGACTCTAACCGAGGACAAGCATCGCACAGGCCCGAGGAGCCTACACAGACCGATGGTAGATTAGTGATCAATACAATAGTTGAAGGATCGCATCCAACTGATAAGAGTTGGTACGAGATGGAGCGCTATGCTAGCGCAATCAAGCATATGAATTTTAAACGTTATTCAAGTATAGAAGATAGGGCTTCGGCATAATAGCAGCATACAATGGAAAAGGCACTGTATTATAAAACAGAGATATCGACAAGATGGAAGCACCAACGATCGACCCAATGGTCATTTTGGCCATGATCGACCCCACCTTGGTGAGAAGGATCTTGGTTGAACATGGAAGTTCCATGAATATAATTTTCAAAAAGGCTTACGATCAGACGAGGATGGAAGCTAAGGACTTAAAACCGTCTAAAGCCCGCATTCATGGTTTTAACGGTGCTACGATCAAAGCTTTTCATGGTTATGTTGAATTTCCATGGAATTGGGAGAAGGTGATCGTAAGAGATTGCCAATGTTTCCATTTGTTTTTTGGATGTTGAGTCTCCATACAATGCTTTTCTAGGTTGGCCAGCCCCAGTTGAATTTTAGGCAGCTCTTACTTTGTGGTGTTTGACTTTGAAGTTCCCAGCTGATAATGGTGTTGGAGTTGTGCAGGGTGATCAGGTGACCGGACGTGCCTGCTATATGGCTGAATTAAGAGATACTCAAAGGAAAGAGAAAGATAAGGGTGTGGACAAGTCTCTCCACATCTAAGCTACCAAAGAATGACACTGATGACGGGCCTTGGCTTGGGCACCACAATCAGTTCTATAAAGACATAGATCGGAGGAATGACCAGGAGGAACCTCAAAATACCAAGACTGCACCAGCTGAGCTAACAGTCGACATCACGGTCAGTCAGGATGGCCTTTACGAGTCCTAAAGATTGGATCACATCTCAACCCTACGATGTTGAAAAAACTTGTTTGTTTTCTCCAAGAGAATCTTAATGTGTTCGCTTGGACTCACTTTGACATGTGTGGGATCTTACCTGCCATTGCGAGCCACACATTAAATATCGACCGGAGGCATGTCCCGACAAAATAAAAAAGGCATGGCATAAATCCAGAGAGATCTACCGCCCATAAAGAGGAGATGTATAGGCTCAAAAGCAATGGGTTTATTCGCGATGTCCTTTACCCTAAATGGATTTCTATCCCTGTACTTATGAGAAAGGCGAATGGAAAGTGGAAAACATGTGTTGACTACTCGGACTTAAATAAGGTGTGCCCAAAAAACAGTTTTACCCTTCCAAGGATCGACCAGTTGGTAGACTCAACTGTAGGACATGGGTTGCTATCTTTCATGGATACGTACTCCAGATATAATCAAATCCCGATACACATCCCCTACCAAGGGCACACCAGCTTTATATTAAACATGGAATTGTATTGCTATGTGGTAGTGCCATTTGGATTGAAGAATGCTGGAGCAACTTATCAATGCCTGGTCAATCGAATGTTTAAAGATCGGATTGGAAAGATGATGGAGGTATATGTGGATGATATGCTCGGGAAGTTACAACGATCAAGCGACCACATTAGAGACTTAACAGAGATGTTCGATATCCTTAGATATTACAAATTGAAGATCAATCCTCTGAAATGTTCCTTTGGCATCGCATCTGGAAAATTCTTGGGTTTCATTGTCAATGCTTACGGAATTGAAGATAATCCCAAGAAAATTCGAGCAATTCGCAACACCTAGGTGCCAAAGACTATCAAACAAGTACAAAGCCTAAATGGGAAGGTTATCGCCTGAAGTTGATTTATTTCCAAAGCCACCGATAAATGTGTTCCTTTCTTCAACTTGATTAGAAGTGGCAAAAGAAACTTTGAAAAGAAATTTCATGATATGACAGATCTCTCGCTAAGTTAAGCCCCAAACTTTGGGGGTAAATCAATCGATTAAGGAAAGTATGGCCTGGCTATTTTCCAAAATAACTTTAAGTCCTCAGAGTGTGGACTAGAGTATAAACACGAATTGGGTGTGATTTGATCACCCGACAACTAACTCTTATCCCCAAAGTGCAGATATGAGTATAAACAAACGGACAAGTGTGGTTCGATCACTAACTATTCCATAAACTCTGACTTGAAACCGACACGAGGAGTAAAAATTCACTAAAGATAGAATTCGACCATCTACTATCTAACTCCTCTAACCCAAGAACTAAGGGTAGGAGTATAATCACTTATATTGTATAATCCGATAACATAACACTAGGGCTTAAGCTCAGTGTCTAGTACGACTTGAGGCCACGACCTTATGGAGGGCTTGAGATAAAATTAACGAATTATCATCTGAATCAGTGAGCGACGAATTACAAGTACGTTGAATAGAAAATGTAATACTTAAGTATATTCACATAAGAGATCGAAAAAAGTAAAAGAACTTTATTACATAAGCTTGAAAAGTCAAGTATAAATATTCACAGCAAAAGAATAAAAAAGGGGGCCAATCCCATACGAATTCGGCCAACAAACCCAAAAGACTTGGGAGCATGAGTACACAATGAATCACTTCCTCCTCGGCTTAATTTTCTTCTTCTTGGAATTGGGAGAGATTTCGCTCAAACTTTCTCCACTCCTCTTCTCCCCTCTCTTCCCGCTTCCTTGGCCTTTAACCAGACAAGACTAGGTTGACACATGTGCATCTTGAGCAAGTTCTCGCTTAGGAGCAAAGGCACCCACAGTTTCTCCAGGAAAAATAATGGAGACGAGAGGAGGAATTATCTCTATTTTCTCTTACTTGACTTTTTCCTCAAGGGCAATGTCCGCTTTAAGTTTCTGTGCCATTCCTTACATAGAAGGGCATGATGATTATTGGGAAGCTCCAATAATCACAACATCATCATTAACAGGAATCTCTTGACGCGGAGTGCTTTCTTCCCTCAACAAAGCACCTACTAGGTGTTCGTTGATACATAAAAGCTTCCTCTTTCATGGCATCTTAGGTTGTTACAAAAGCCATGACAGTAACAGACTTCGCCATTGGCACCTAAGATCCTGGTTGAGATTCTTGAGGAAGAGGTGGAACTGTAGTCAACGGATCTAAAACTGAGGAAACATAACTAAAAGTATTAGATATACCGACCGACAAGACTCTAGCTTTCTGAAGAACAGGCGAGTTTAATGAAATACCTTCTTCAAATTGATCTCCCACACGAGCCGGACGCTCTCGAAGCCTCCTTCCATAATCAGGGAGAGCCTATTAGATGTAGAAATATGCGGCTTCTCCAAATTATGGTCGGGGTCGATAGAAGGATCCATAGTGGTGTTGGGAATTGCTTGGGTCATCGGATTTTGGTCATCCGCGACATTGTATGACATGGATTTAGAACTTTCACTGGCTTCATGTTGAGATGTTGTGGCATGCACATTTTGGAGTAAAAGCTTAGTTTCTTGTAGAAATTTTGGTTCATCACCTAATATAATTTTTCCTTCCATCCTCATCGAACCGATTTGTTTAGTACCAAGAGCCTCCTTCTCCTCTTGAACAAGATGCTCCCAAGCACGTACAAGATGGTAAAGGTAGTCACCCTGAAGCCACTCTAAGTTTCTGTACTTTAGGACGTTGGCGTTGTAAAGAATGAGCAGTAGATCTAATTCCTCCATAACCTCTTTCCCAACCTTTTCCCTCGTAGCCTCCACTTCTTATTTAACGAGGGCATCAATGTCTGGCCTTTTCGATAGCACGTCTACTTCAAGCCCGACGGTAACCAATTCCTAACAAGCGTCCTGACCAATTTTCTATGCCTCCTCTTTATATTTGGATTTGTGCTTAAACTTTTTTTTTCTCGGTTGTGCTTCTTTGGGCTGCATCCCTTTATAGCACTAGTTTATGATTCCATGATGAAGTGCTTCAACCTCGACCAAGTGCCTGACTTTCTTATCCTTGGGTGCCATGATGGCTATTTCTGCTTCTCTCTTGGCTTTTGCCTGTAGGATCCTTGAAGATTCTAACTCATTGGTTAGAGTTTTGATGATCAGCTTATCCTAGACCTCTTGGCGTTTCAACTTCTCGATCTCTGCTGCTCTTTGCCAAGATACTTTAGAAATCCTCTCCGCCGCTCTCATCCACTCGTTATATTGCTTATGGACATCATTCACTCCATCGATGGTCATTTGTTGGACTTTTTCAAGAACTTTCTTAAGATTAGGAACAAAGAGAAATTCATCAAGTCATAAATTTGGAAAGTCCGACTTAAGTTGGGCCACGCAATCGACGACATCAGCTTGTTGAGCTTCAGTGACAACTTGGGTTTCAATGCTTTATTTGGTCGACCTTTGTTGGTGAACATCATGACATCAATGATCACCGGATCGCTAAGGGAGGGATGGAACAAAGGAAAGCAAAGAAACTAAAGTGGAAGGGGGACCATGAGAGGTGTCAATAGGAGGAACATCGTTGCGGCGATCTTGTTGCCTTTCAAAATCTTTAGAAGGAGAAGATCTAGATATGGATCGATATTTGCACTAGAAGACCTGTCTCTATCGCCTCTATTCTGGTGATCCCGATCCCAGTTTGAGCGATAGCTAGGGTTATATTCACGACCACTACCTTGGCGATACGAGCCCGAATGAGAACCAAGATTCTGGCATGATATTTCCTACAGAGACTGAAACACGTGCTTCTTTCTCATCATTGTTTTTGCAAAGGAAGACAAAGAATGAATTAGTTCTAAGTATTAAAGGACTTGAAATAAGTGCAGTGCAATATTGTGAAGTACATGCGAATGTGCATGTCCCCCAATGGACCGGTTATTGAAGCTTTACTAGCAGGAGTAACCTCTCCACTAGTGGTAGGAGGGATTCTAGCCCCATCTCTAAAAGGATATTTTGATCCACCGACGCTCATATTAGTAAAATGAAAGGTGTCATTGTCATCCGGTATCGAAAGATCAGATAATGCCTAAAATGTTTTGTCCAGGTGTTCTGAAGGTTGAGAGGTGGACTAATCCAAAATAACCCAAGGGTCAATGGATAGCTTGGCCTGTTTCAAGAGGGGGCTCCAAATGGCTATGCCTTGCTTAACCATACCTACATGGCATTTGTGGAGTTTTTGTTTCATCCTCAACTCCTAAGGACATTCGATTTCTTTTCACCTTCAAGCAATAAAAGGGGAGCCTTTCATTCATATTTCTCGAGTCAGTCAAGAAGTGCTAGATCCTGACTGGTACTTAGAACAAACTTAGCACTTTCAAAAGCGAGTGGTTTTATACTCATTGCCCTTCGTCTTTGCCAGACGATGGTTAGAAGGATGTAAGTGTTGCTCCTTCTTAATTTCTTGAATTCTTATATCCAGGTCATGTCCCAAACTAAGCAATTTTATGATTTGTGCAGGTTCTTATCCACGACCCGATGGAAAACAATATACAGACATAGTCTTGGCACTCAAAAGGGTTCCATTAGAAGATAGAGACATCAAGAATCTCCTTACCGATGAATGCCTCATTACCTACTGCCTGATGGAAGATGGTCATAACATAGGGTTACCAATCACTATTGGAGTTATAGTGGTTGAGCAGCGGGATGCAGATGATAATGAAGGCGATAGAGCTGATCCCGTCGCGCCCCCATTTAAGGGGGCTCAGAAACCTACCATTAAAGACACAATGAGAGATAAGGAAGACAAACTCGATGGCGATGATGCAGATTCTAGTTTCGGGGCTACGGTCAGATCTTTGCAAACCTCATAGCCCTCACTCTTAAAGAAAGAAAAAGGAAAAAACTCATCCAGTGCTAACCTCATATGATGTAGCATCTCTCGGATAAATGAATCAAAGGGTGGGATGCATCCTGTCCAGCACATGAACTTGTTGCATGAAGTGAACCCTTCAAGGGGCAGATAAGCTTTATCATTCTGAGTCGGGACTTGCATGTCATTAATGGCAATCTCCTGCCTGGCATAAATTGTACAAGAGAGGCTTTATTAATTTTCGAAGCCATAGAATCCTCTGGATCTTCCAAAAATATAACATCTTCTAGAGTGTTGGGAGCATGATCTATCACTTTTGTTGAAAGGACAGGAACGACAGAGAGAAGGTCGAGTGATGGAAAAGAACATTTCGGCTGTTCAACTTGATGTCCGGTGGAAAATTCATTGGAAGAAGTTGTGGAGCTCGATTCGTCACCCATACTGTTGTGTTGTAAAATCTATTCAGAAGACATGGCAGCTAAACGCCTCGAGCATTGGAACCCATGGCTACTAAACTCAGTAGATAATTATCATTAGAAAAAATAACCTGTTTCCCCCATGCAAAGTGTGTGCTAGTGAAAAGTGGTGCAGTGTTGTGCAATGTAATAAAACAATTCAGAATTAAAGGATATGACTGTGATGAGACTCGAGGTTCGATCAGAGTGACCGTAATTGTTGACCATCTCAACCCGATTTACTATGTTAATGGAAAAGGGTTTGTTTTAATCATTGAGATCAGTTATTGGCACGTCAAAGTTTGAATTGTACATTTAGAAGTGGATGAGCTCCAAAAATTTGTCCAAGTCATTGGTAACAAACATAAATATGTAGGAAATTAGTCAAGTTCATTCCACGGTTCGATTGTCATATACGTCTAATATGCAGTCCATTTCATATGCAAGTCATAACAACGATTCAAGCATTCAATGTTGAAGCTCATCACAAAATTCTAATTAAAATTAAAATCTAGGATTTTAAGTATGTTTATCTAAGTTAAACCAACAATCGATCCAAAATAATGCTACGACTGATCGATCCTAATGCGCATGATCGATCGTTTATACATGATCATTTCACAACCAATCATTCTTCAACTGATCGTTCTCCAACCGATCATTGCGATCGATCCAACCTTTGACTTCGGTCCTACACTTCACTTTAATTGAAGACTCCAAAACATCGATCCAGAGAACGATCGGCCAAAAACTCGACTGATCAGCTAAGAACTCCAAAAACGATCGACTGAACAAGATCTCCCACCTTCGACCTCAAACAAGCGCATTCCATCTAATCTCAACACCAGCATAAACGACACCGCTTGATTTTCACCATCTCCCTCGTCTACTCCAATCGATCGAATCTCCAAGACCTGAATCACGCTAACTAGAAGCATCATCTTGTCAGTAAATTATCACAAGCAAAAGAAGTTTGATCTACTTATGTCAAAAATTGAAAAGCAAAGGCGATTTAAACTCAAGTATGAAGTAAGATCTGTATGAGGTGGCAACGATGATGGATGGTGTAGTAAAGAGTCAGACCGACTTATGGAGATGGTTGCGATATAAGTATGGAGTTGGATCGAAAGGCTTGGTGGATCGATAGTGAAGGAGAAGATGAGGATGGGGTTTTCTTTTTTGGTTCAGTAACAATGATAGAAAATGAAATGAAGTAAAGAAAATGGGCTAAGTGTCCAAGTATATATAGGGGATACCATATGAACCATCAAAGTTTACAGTTCAGTAGAAGTCCAACTGATAAACAATCGGGTATTATCATTTTATGGTAGCCATGCACTGATCCATTCTTCTTAACTTATAGTTCATTCAAATGGTAAAATCAAGAAATATCGTGCGTGATCCTTCTGTGATGGATGTCTGCCGATCCATCTTAAAAAAGAGAAGAGAGAGAGAGAAAGAGAGGGGATGAATGATCAGACATGATCCAATCTCAAATGAATTTGACCTGATCCATATTAAAAATGGATCAAGTACAGCCCATTTACCTGATGGATTCAAGCCGACCCATCCTAAAAAATGCAATTGATTAAATTATATTCTACCAAATTGGCAACGACCCCTGAGTGTATGAACGCATTCAAAAGCCAACGATAAGAATGTGTACATGATCGTGCACGTGTGCATTGCAAAATTCGATTTCGTGAAATTGACAGAAATTGAATTCTTACCTGGAGTTATCCAAGAAAGAACCAGATCAAATAACCAATGCCTACTTGCTCAATGGAACAGGGCATAGATATTAATTGGCAAGTTACAATTCGGAATTTATACTACTAGAAAGCATTCAATCATCATGTCAAACAAAAATGGATAGACTTTTCAAGGAAAGCAATTCATCTAAGGGATGGCAACTTTTCAAAAAGCTGAATGGATTTCTTTCCAACGACTGTAACTTGCATTGATTCAAAGCACGTCATGTTGAAAAAAGACGTAGTTTGGGGAGCAAGTGTTATCTAGCCTTTTGGCTCTATATTCGAACTAGTTAGACAAGTTAGACTCGATTGTCATCGGGGTCAACTAGGAAGAGTAACAATCACGACAGCCAAATATCAGGCATGGATGATAATATGATGCAGTGGCAAAGTGAAAGCAGAAAATGGACTCAATAGGATGATAATGGTATGAAAATATACCATTTACTGAAAATGGATCGGGTACGATCCATATTCACCAATTATGGATCGTACCATATTGATATTACAATTCAACTCAATGGAAAACGATCGATATCCCAAAATCTACAAGTCAAATAAACAAGAAACTTTAGGAACATCGATAAATTGAAGAGTGGAGCACACCATATCGATTACATGCCAAAACGAGCCTATAGAATGATCGGTACTGATCGTTATTGTGAAAGATGTGGGCCCCACGATCGATACCATGACTTTTTCTAAATTTGGAGACTCCATTGCCTAAATTTCAAAAAGATATTTCAACGTCTTCCCCTATAAATATAAACTTGATTGTTCATTTTCGGGATATTTATGCTGCTTGTTGCTTTGCACTTTTTTGTAACTAAGGGTTCTACTCCAATCCATCCTTCTATACTTAGCAATTCAAGTGTTTAATAAAGTTATTTCTCTAAAGTGGATGTAGGCTTTCAACGCCGAACCACTATAAATCGTTGTCTTCTTGTTATTGCTTATGTTTTGTTATTTAATTGCTTGTTTACTCTGTTTTCATTAGATTTTTTCATTTATTTCTCTACAAAATATCTATTAGGTGTTTGCGCCAACTTTTGGTGCAAACATTAATCGATTTTTATATCCTTTGCCGAGAATGACTAAATAAAGAGCGAGTAGGGGCCAAGATATACGGGATTGCTCCCATTAGGGTATTTTCATATCTACTCTCGATTGGTTTCGGTTATATGCACGCGGAGATATGTAGATTCTCGGTAAGGATGGCGGGATCCAGCTTGGAGGTTTTCGAGAGCAATCGTTGTTCTCAAGTATATTTTACAAAGGTATATTTTCGGTAAAAGGTGCACCCGCCTAGTAATTGTTGAAAAATTCCCTTTTCTTATTTCGTTTAAATCTTTGGATCGTTATCTTAATTGCATCGGGAAGTGCCTGGAGCTCCTCTCGATATTTTATTATTTGTTCCATTCTTTCAAGTCTGATTTTATTCCGACTTATTTCATTCTTTCATCTATGAATGTTATTCATGCAAGGTAAAACCTGTTCCGTTTAGTGATGTGGTCTCATAGAATTATTATATGTTCACCATAGTTCTTTAGTTTTCTCATGCTGGTTTTTCAAACTGGTCCGTGTCTTTTTTATATTATATGTGACCGTTCCGCTATGAAGTTATGTTTTTACCTATTATTTTTTCTTTTTACCCTAACAATCTGCCTTTTCGGCGCTTGGATGCTTGGCATTTGAATACCATATATGTATTAAATGCCGACTTTCAAGCATCGAAAAGGTAGGTCATTACATCTGGTATCAAAGCTAAAGAATAAGCAGAACCTTAGCTTTATTGGGGTAAGCTCTATAGAAATTGGGTAAGTGACACCCTCGAATGAGTTTGAGTGTGTGTATATATACGAGAGCATATTTGTTACTGCTATAAAAATGTATTGTGTTAATTGGTCTATTGAATTATTTATGAATTCTGATCGAGACATGGGACCCCACGGTGTCGATATGGATATCTAAACACTCGAATAATGTAAACAGACACAATATTGATTTTTGAAAATTTGGTAAATGAAATATTTTACCTAGGACTATATATTATATATATAGAAATAATTTTCTAATTCATATAGTTATTTATATTGTGTTTGTTTATTTGAAAATGTTAATATTTATTTATTATCATTATTGTTTGATTTGTCATGCACAGATAGTTTAGGAACATTGACCATTGTTTATTTATTGTTAATATCTCGACTAGTTTATGAACATTTATTGATAATTGTGAGTATATTAAAATGAATCCCCTTATGAATTAAGTTTTACATTTTGACTATAAGGTGTTTGGTGAGAATGTTAAGTTAAAAGTTATCTTTTAATAAAGTTGTTTAATATAATCTAAATAGGAAGATAAGTCATTTAGAGGATAATTACTTGTGAAACATTTTATTATAAGAAAGGAAATTTATTATAGTATATAAGATGATTTTAAAAGTTCATTTTATACGAGTACGATATATAAATGATTTATATGATCTATAAAGGGTTTTTGAGAATTTGAAATCTCGGTATTGCTTGAAATAATTTCAAAAAAGGATTATTAAGAAAAATAATAATGATATTGCTTGGAAATATTCATAAGTGTAACTATTTCAAACATAATTTTTAAAAAAGATACATTTTCTTTGGATATTTCGAGGAAAACATCTTGATTGGTTTTGTGGTAATCTGAATAATCTTCTAAGTGATGATCGAATGTTTGCTTAGGTGAAACTTGTAGTACACTTAGTAAATTACTCACTTTATCATTATGCAATAGAAATGGGTTCGAGTGCGAACTAACCCAAAGTGAGTGTTGGTTAATTAATTTGTTAAAGTTATTTTACATATAGAAATATTGTAATATGATTTCAAAATGGGGTTCGAAATAATAACCGGGTATTTAGTTCTTATGTTTCCTTAAAGGAAATTAATTTGAAATAAAGGACATTAGAATGTTTTGATAAATGAAATTTTAAACTCTTGAATAGAGAAGAGATAATTTAACTCAAGTTTTTAAATGAGTTAAATTGGATAGGAAGGCTTTAATAAGTGTTTTTTTATTAAAATCGTACTTTTTATTTAACATCTAAGTCTCATAAACTATTTGATGGCATTGGGCCGACTTAATAAACATCTTTACCTTAGGGATGTCTAAGGAAAGTAGACTTTGGGATTGAATTTGGATACCAACATCCTGCTTTTCTTTGCTACTTACCAGACCAGATATGTAAAGAGGTAGGAGTAATTGACTTAGTTTTATGACCTATATTTTGATTAAGGCACCATTTGAATTTAAAAAATACTAATAAATACATAAAATTGACATTTTGTATATACTCTTTAAGTGTAGAAGAGTATTATACAAGTAAATAAAAGTGGAGTAAGTTTTTAATTTAATGTTTTATAAAGACATGTCTTTATAAAATGTTTATAATCTTAAGAGAAAATCTATGGAGAAATTCATAAATAATAATTGTATTGAATGAAATTACTATAAATGAAAATGAAAGTGATTTAGAAAGAAATTGGTGTGATTAAGAAACAAATAAGATTAAGTATGCAAGTTGTACGTAGATTATTTTATTCGCATGGTTCTTGATCTAGGATTTGAATATATAACTTCGGGGTGATTCACACTAGTCCAAAAAAAATTATCATTTGATTCTTGACAGCGAACACTTGATTTGGATTCTTGATATGATATTGAGGTTTTCTACTATAGTATATGGCTGTGTAAAGAGAACGGGGGTTTGTAACCAAGGAACCGGATTAGAGTCTGCATTAGGGAGGTCGAGTGAGCGATACTAGTTCGGATTTAAAGTTTGTATATTCGAGCAAGTGATTGGATTAGATATTGCGTACGGACGATCTATATACGTCATACGGGCTTAAGTATATTAACATGCTTTGTTGTATGGCTTAGGAAAGTTTGGGAGTGACTTTGAATTTTGTTTAAGGGGGCTTAGAAAATCTTCTAAGTAATAACCAAAGGCTGATGAGCATAATGGTATGCTTAGAAAATTATCTATATCCTTTAATCGAGAAAGCTATGAACCTAAGCAAAATTATAAATACTATTTTTTGGTCATTTAACATTTTGAATATTTTTAAATGTTAGTTTATTCCTTTATGGAATTTGATTTGATTGATTGTCCGAAAAAGAATATCTCATTTGATTCTTGACAACGAACATTTGATTTGGATTCTTGATATGATACCAAGTTTTTTTATTATAGTACATGTCTATCTAAGAAGAACAGTGGTTTCTAATCAAGGAACCAAATCAAAGTTTACACTAGGGAGGTTGGGTGAGCGATACTAGTTTATAAGTAAGTTTATGTATCCGAGTAAGTGATTAGATCGGGTATTGCGTACGGATGATTTATGTACATCATACGAGATTAAGTATATTAACATGCTTTGTTGCGTGGCTTAGGAAAGTTTGGGCACCGAGTTTGATTTTTTTTGAGTGAGCATAGATAATCTTCTAAGTAATAACCAAAGATTGATGAGCGTGATGGTATGCTTAGAAATTATCTATATCCTTTGACTATCGAGAAAGCTGTGAACCTAATAAAAAATCTATATATTATTTGTTAGTCATTTAACATTTTAAATAATGTTAAATGTTAGTTTATTCCTTTATGGATTTTTATTTTATTTACAGTGTGATTTTATATACCATGGTTTATAAAGCCTAAATTTATAAACAAAGGATTTTAAAGTTGTTGTTTATTAGGACTTAAATCCTGGTGCTACTGAAAAAGCAATTTTGAATTTGTGACAGAAATAATAATATTATTATTTTGAAACTTTGGTAAAGTATTGTTATCTCTGGATATTTGAAAAGATTTTATGAAATGGTTTTCCAAATATATTCGGTTATAACTAAAGTTAGGCAATTGGGAGTTTTTCGATTTGGAAGGCTTGTAAGGTATATTTGTTTACTCTAGTTATTGTAGTAGGAGGAACCAGAATACTACTGGATGCTCCATAATGTTTTAATTCTAGAGTTGTACAAAGCTACGATAGGAGGAGCCCCTCCTTGTCATAATTGATTTTGGTTTTGATATATTTCTCTTTGGAGGAATTTGAAAAATATTTTGAATATAAAAAATCAAGCAGTTAGTTCTAAATTTGTCCTTTGAAAACATTTTGATGTGTAGTATTTTATTACAGAGTATTCTTTGTACTTTTTTCGCATATTGTTGTTATATTGTTTATGTTAATATTGCTTATGGTAGAGATAGCTTATGTATTGCTCTTCTGTCAACATGGTTCTCTTTTGGATTGTATAAGTACAAGATAGGTATAGTGAAGCAAGATATTACTATTTGATTTGTTGCACACCTGCATTTTCATCGAGATAGTGAGTTGCTTGCAAAAAAAATCAAATAAAAAAGAGGTATGCAGTAGATTAGAAACTGGTGATTGATTGATGATATTATGCCTCAGATATGAGAGGTCACTTTGCCATTGTTTTCCTTGTTGATTTGGACCAGTTGTGGCGAGTTATAGTTTTTTCGAATCTTGCCACCCAAAAGAAGGTGCTGTCAAAATTTTCTATAAAGAGACTTTAAAAGTTTAACAAGTCATTTTATTTAATAGCTTTTAAAGCCTAAGAATGAGAAAACATTTTCTTCCGTTGGAAATTCTTTTAAAAGAGGAGAATGTAACATCCCGGAATTTCATCATTTTGATTTTGAATATTTAATTAATTTTAAATATTTAAATCATTGGTGTTTAACAATATAAATAACTTATATTCAAATATGGGGATTATTTAAATATTTGAATTGTGAAGTAAATGTTAATTAAATGGTTTTAATACCCTTATTTAACGCTTTTTAATTAATAAATAATAATGGTGAACTCATTTTGTGAATTTATTTACAATAATAAGTAGTTCGAGTAAATAACAAGAAAATCAATTGTTACTAAAATGACTTAATTTGTATGACGTATTTTTAAATGAATTTATAGGATTTTTTCCATAATTTTAATTTGAAAAATGTTTAAATTATCATTTCACGTATTTTTGATAAATGATAGTATTTTTGAAATTTAACAAAATAAGACAACATGAGTATTTTATTATTGTTTTGAAATCGTGTCGCATTTTCATGCACGATCTTATTTTTGTTACATCGTTTGCAGTTCGTACGTAGATGAAATTTTGTGTAGCGACATGCTGAAAATTTGAAAATAAACCTAACCCTACACAGGACAATTCTTCTTTCTTGACTTCTCCACATATTTTCATTTTTTCCTCTCTTTCTTTCTTTCTTTAATTATATGTAAAGAAACGAAATGGCTACCACCTTTTAAATTCAAAATCTAGAAATTTACTCAAAGAAAAAATGCAAAACAAGTTACTTTAAGTTCATAGTAGTTAGATCTACAACTCCATATGAGTACTATTGTTTGCATCATCGATTTGGGAACGGTCGAAGTTTAGCGATGGACGAGGGTTCCATTTAGGGTTTGATTGGAGAGGAGATGATCAAATTGGAGAGTGGAAATGGATTTAGGGGATGAAGACATGAGGAGAGGTGGTTCTTTGGTGGTGAGCGATGCTCTGGTACAGATCACATCATTAGGGTTTGAAGATGATGAGCATTAGGTCGCTTCCGTTTGGTTGAGTTGAGCGTGACTTCGATGGGTCAGTGTAACACCCTATATTTTTATATAACATTATTTAGGATATTCAATTAGCTAAAATTAAATAGTGGAAATTAATAAGTTGATAATTGATTAGCTAAAGGTAGCCATGCCATGTTAGTGTACAAACTAAAATGAAATAACCTAAGTTAATGTGTTAGGATATGAGAAGGGCAATATGGAAAATAAATGGAGCTTATACTCTAAACCCTTAGAAAATGGAACTCATGCTCATTCTCATTATTATCAAACTAAAAACACTAAGCCTGGCCACAATTTTCATTCTCAAGAGGAAGATTAAAGCTAGGATTCAAGAGAATGAAGATAATCAACTAAATCAACATCAAATCTCATATCTATAATCTCAAAGCTAAGGTGATTAATAACTACATCTCATTTGTTTTTGGTTTTAAGACTAGATTCGAAATGTTTTTGCAAGTATATGCCATGTTTTGATGATTAAAGTTATATATAAGGTTGTTAGTGAATAATGTATGTTCATACTTGTTTTTATGATACGTTTGATATGAAAAACTATTAAATGACATCCAAATACCTTTAAAATTTGAATATAGTTCAGAAATGATGTTTTAGTGGTGGATTTCAATTTTCGTAATTTTTTGAATTATTGTGGATTTTGTATTAATTTTCTAGTGAAGGAAATTGTTTATTGGGTTGTAAACTGTTTACAACTAAAATAATTATTATTTGGATTTGAAATTTTTATAGGTTCGAAAATATATTAAAATAGATTTTCTGGGATTTTTCTATATTTTTCCTAAGTTTTTTGATGAATATATAAAATTATTTAAGGTATGAGACTTAAATATTTTATATATTTAATTAAGGAGAATGCGAATTTAATTAAAAATGACTCAAATATTAGAATACCATATGGGACAAGTATGGTGTCGCGCCCTATACATTAGTAATAGCCCCCAGCTAATTATTGTCCAAAATTCCAGTGTGTAGGGCTTTGTCATAAGTAGACTAAAATTATGGTTACATACCCAAAGGAATATATGTTTGTATACAAATAGGTAATTGATGAGCCCAAAAAACCATTAGGATCAGGAAGACCTGGGAAATGATTAAGTAGGGACAGACCGTCCAAAAGTGAAGTATTTAACAGATAATTAAGGATAGACCATCCAGAAGTGAAATGTTTAACGGATAGTTAAGGATAGATAATCCAAAAGAAGAATATCTAACAGGTATTTGGTTAATTTTGATTATATTGTCTGGTAGGCCCATGTTAGCCAAAGGTTAAAAGTTATCCAAACAAAATCTGTGTGGTTGAATACATAGTTCATTATTACCTGATATTTATGTATGTTTACATAATGATAGCTTTATATTATTTAACCATTGTGGATGCAAAAGCACATTATATGGTTTTATGAAATGTTTTGCAAATATATGTTTTAAAAAGATATTAGTAAGAGGAAACCCGTTCCGCTAAGCGACGTGACCAGTCTTTATGTCTGACTCGAAGTTTATGTTTTCCCTTTAAACTCTGGATGCTCAAAATTAATTTGATTAGGCTGAGGGGTTAAGGTCCTTTTCAGATTTAGGAGGATGAAAAATAAGGCTACCGGAGGCATGTAGAAGACAAATGGATAGCTATTTAGGAGTTGTAGTTCTTGTTTAATGTTTCGATGTATTTCTGCTATGTTTTGTATTAAGTCTATTATAACTCTATGACTCTGATCATCCAGGAGGGCATCTTCATATACCATTCTTGGCATATTTGTACTAAGTATATTTTATATATGCCTGGGAATGAATTTGGGATTATGTGTTGGGAATGTGAAACATTTGGTTTTGAAATGTAATGAAGTAAAATTTGTTTTGAAATCTATGTTTTTTTTAATATTTAAGTGCTTCTAATATTATAGATATCATTAACATAGCCGTATTTAGTTACTGAAAGCTAATACTATAGATGACTACAGCATCTGTAGCGCTTAGTTTTTGTCCTATAGATAGGAATGTTACAGCTTGGTATCAGAGCATGGTTTATGAAATACCTCAACTAAAAATGATTTTTGAAAACATAATCCTTTGTAATTAGAGTTAAGAGTGGAGTATGGGATAATGCTATATCTTTGGCCAACAACGTATCAATCTTAGGAGATAGCACCGCCACTAGTGGCGATAGCACCAACAAATGCTTGGAGAGGTCCCAATCAGGCTCAAGCTGAAACTATTGGTGCTGGGGTCCCTTGAATGGATATGGGAGCAACGTATTAGTTCTTTGTAAACATGATGCAAGCTGCAATTGCAGCTAGAGTTGTCGGAGGTAATGCTGCTGGAGGAGTAGCCTAGGAAGGTCTGATGGTCAACCAGTATGCTAACTTGAGTAGAGATTACATCAGGCTTGGAATGAAGGCGTTCATTGGGACAAATTGAGGTTGAAAACTGGCAGTTGCATTACGAGAAGATTTTCGCTGACTTAGGATTAAATAACGAGCAAAAGAGGAGACTGGCTTCGAGGCAGCTGCAGGGAGCTGCTCTATTCTGGTGGAATACCGTTATTGTCGGAGTTGATGAAGAAACCATAACTTGGAAGGAGTTTAAGAGAAGGTTTTTAGAAAGGTTTATGTCTATAATGGAGCATTCGAGGTTGGTAAGGAAATTTGCAGAGTTGGAACTAGAAGAGAGATCCATCTTGAAGAATGCAAGGAAGTTTGAGGAATTGGCCCGGTATGGGTATGCTTTGGTAGACACCGTGTAACGACCCTGAATTTTGGCCCTGTTTATTTTAATAAATATTTAATATGATTAAATGAAATGTGAACTGCTTATTTTAAAATGGATATGATTTTGGAATAAATTGCCATTTGTTTATATAAACTTGTATTTTTTTAAAAGTAAATTTGATTCTGGAAATTTAATAAAATCTCTTAACAATATTTACCTTATATAATTGAATTAAAATACTGTACTTTGTTTACATTTGGAAATATACATATGGGTGCTAATGGTTAATTTAAATCTAATTCTGACAAAATAAAATATAAATGTAAAATATAAATCGAATATGTGTATATAACTTAATTTAAATAATGATAGTAAAATACAAATAGAAATGAATACAAATATAAGTAAGAAATCATTTTGAATATGACTTGAACATTGATAATTAAATATAAAATACAAATGTAAAATTTAAAATAAGAATTAATTAGATAAGATTGCATACAACATAATTAAAAATTTGTAAACAAAGCTAAATAAGAACAAGGTATAAAAACACAAAGTATAAAGCAAAACAAAATATTTCATACACAAAATAACAACAGCATATGTATATAAACTATTCCAGCCAGAAGTAATGAAACAAATTAACTGCATATATACAAAATCTACCTGCAATCAGTCAAAGCATAAAGTATAACACCTGACACATATATAAAAATATTTAAACGGAGGCTAATAACAAGATAGATATTCATATGTAAATTATCTTCATATACAACACCCTAGCCTGCCTGCATAAGTACATGTTTACATACAATATTTTCACACAGCCAAACATAATTATGATATATACACTAATCAAGGAACCTGACACATATTGTTTTGATACAAATATCTTCAGTTACAAGCTTTCTTGCAAATATACTTTTCATACCAAATATATATTCTCAGTTAAACATAATTATGTTAACAGATCAAGCAACACAACAATTAATGCTCTTCTGTTCGAGCACATCTTTGTGTTTATTTATAATATGCAAATCTTTATTTTGCAGTAATGAAATCTAATCAACATAATTGAATAGCAGTGAGATAAGTATAAAAAAAAATTAAAAAAATAACAGGCTTGAATATATTGTAACCTGCAAATGATTTTGGTAAAGCAAGTAATGAAAATTTTATGTACTAATAGGATTAAGGTAGACAATAGTACATTAGCATTTAATGTTGTATCACATCAGCCCTATAAGAAAAAAAAATCTTGCCTGATAAAACCAAAATAAGAAACTACCTGACTAGTTGCTACCTTCTTTCACCCACACTATATCTTTTATATATATGTGTGTATGCATCCTTTATTTAGTCAGTAACATAGTATACCTGAGAAAAATATAAAGAGAAAAACAGAAAGAAGAAGAAAAGAAGAAGCAAGCAAACTCAGGTTTTAAAACAGATTCAAGGACAATTCTAAAAATTCAGGCTTCCAAAGGAGAATAAGTAGTGTTCTTTGTTCAAAAGGCTTTCCAGGTGAGTAAACATAAACATTCAAGCTTTAGTTTAATTTTAACAGTAAGATGATGTGTGGATTTCATGGAAATGTATGTGTTTATCTTGGTTTAAATCCGTGTTTACATATACAGGTTGTTTTTGGAAAGTGATATGTTGTTCATCTCTGCTAAGTGATTACAGTGTTGAAAAACTATTTAACCTTGTATTATTTTCATATGATCATAGGAAAGCTTTAAATTTTCCAACAAAATCATATGTTCGAACTTAAATCAGGGATTTAAGTTTGTTTTAAAAGCATATTAAGAAGCTATGCACTGGAAGTCAAGTTTTTACAGGTAACAAACATTATGTTGATAAATTCATCTGTTATAAAATATAAATTCAAGTTGATAACCTGAATATTCAACGCAAAATAGGATTTTTAAAATAGAAATGGAAATTTTTAGTGTAAAATTGAAGAAGCAATTTATGGTTTATAAAAAAAGGAATTTCTATCAATTACCGATTATGGATCCAATAATAAATGTTCAAACTTGTAGTTAAGCAAGTATAAACATTGATAAGCACGTAAAAATTATCAGGTAATTTTTATATCAAGTGAATCAAGGGATTGGGATTGATTTAGGGTTTTTGTTCAAAATTTTGACCTGCCTGTAAATGCGACGCGTTCATCATCCATCCATGATCGAGTTGGTCGAAACTTCGGGGAATGGGAGAGGGGCGTGTTGTCGAGATGCAGCCAAAAGTTGGGGGCTTCCGGTGGTCACGGCGGCGGTGACGAGGTGATTATGTTGGAGGGGTTCGAGTTCTGTTATGGGTTGAACTGTTGTTTTTCGTTTCGATGGATTGAAGCGAAATTTGGAGTTGTTTTTCTTTTGTTCGTGGGATTTGTGACTTGTCGGTGAGGAGAGGGTTCGCTGGAGGTTTTTGGTGACGCCGTGCACGTGCACAGCGTGGAGGAGGGAGGCGGCGTTGTGCCCGTGGAATCGCTCGATTCATGCTCGAGTAAATAGGAGGGGAGCTTCGAGTTTTACTGAGTTTCACGCAAGGTTCCCCGTTGCTGTTTTTTTTTTGGCCAGTTTTTCAATTTTAACTACAGGAAAAAAGAAGAAGAAGAAGGGGGATGTACAGAGGGGACTCGGGGAAGATGGGTGAATGACGCGAAGTTCCACTCGGTGTTTAATAGAGGAGGACTCGGTTTCTTTCAACCAGTACTATACTAAAAATAAAAATAAAGAAATGAATAAAGTTAAGTATATCTGGTTTTAACAAGTTTTGAACACTGTAAACCCGGAGAATGTTTAACAGTTAAATACAAGTTTTAAATTATTAGGTTAATACTTAATAATGTATTTAGTGCTTAATTATTATTTTAATTTGGTAATTAAGTTAAATATGAAATTGGTTAACATTAAAGGAGGTTGTAGTCAATACTATTTTCAAAATTTAAAAGAAAACTTTAAAATGTTTAATTGAACAAATTAATATCAATAAATTATAAAAAAATAAAAAAATAATTAAGAACAATTTCTTTACAATTGTAATTACGGATTAAGTAATGATTAAGTGGTTAATTAAGTGTAATTAACTACTTATAGTAATTAATGAATGAATTAATAGTTAATTACTTAAGTAATCTAATTAAGAATAAATTAATAAATTAACTAAGTAATTAGTGATTAATAATTGGATAATTAAGAATAGTTCATTAAATATTTAAGGTTAAACAAATTGATTAAGTGATTAAGTAATTAAGAAATTAATTACTTATTGTAATTAATGAAGTTTAATATGAATTGTTTAATTTAATTAATTAAGTTTAATTAATTTAAATAATTATTTGATGATATGATAAGTATAATTACTTGGAGAAGTAATTAATGATGATGACTAGAAGAAATTGATTGAGGATGATAATGGAAGTAATTTGGGTATAATTACTTTGTGCAATTAATCAAGGGATTGATTAAAGGAAATCAGTTGAGGAGTAATTAAGTGATGTGATAAGAGTAATTAAAGGTGGTTAATTACTGAATAGTATTTATCAAGAATGATTAATAAATATAGTTTAATTGAAGATTAATTACTTAAGGTAATTAATTTAATACGGAATAATGAAATTAAAATGTAATTAGTAATCATTAATAAATATATAATAATAAGAGATTAAAGAGTAATTAAATAGTGTAATTAAGAAGTGATGTAATGTTTGTAATTGAAGGTTAATTTCTATATTTGGATAAGATAATTAATTTGTGAAAACAATTAAAAGATGATTACTTGAATAAAATTAAATGTTAATTAATCAAGTGTGATTAATTTATTGATTGATTGATAATTGGTTAATCGTTATATAAGCAAGATTTATAATAGTGTAGTAATTAATTTAATTCACTTTAAATTAATTAGAGATGCAAGTAATTAATTTAATTCATTTTAAATTAATTATAGCTGATATGATTATTTATGTATGAATGGATGATATTGTTTATCTCGAATGATTTGAGATTTCTAGTTTGAGATAAATGATGCTATATGAAATGTATGCTTGATTGAAATATGATGATAATATGAATTATCTGTTGTGAGGATGATATTGATTATCTGTTTATGATGATGATGTTCTATTGTGATATTGTGCATTATCTATCTGTGTGTATATGGATAATTGAAATTGAATTGTTTTAAACTGTAAAACAACTTGGCCCTAAAAGACACGTTTTGGATTTCGATGAGACCGGGATCGGGTTTCCACATTTGGACATCCGAAAACCACATCGATCCAAATTAACGATAGGTCGTTAATCTGAAGTGAAGATGAAGATTTAGAGTGCAAGGGTTGTCGTCGTTGGCTCTGAGGATGATTCCAAAATGAGTGTAACGAGATAATGCCTTCGGTTTCGTTCGAACCCGGAACGAACTTGTATGGATTGAATGCTTTCAGCACATCGTCAGGAGGACGATGAGCATTCTAAGTGATATGTTCTTTAAAGGTAATCGTAGCCTCAAGCCTCATCAACCGGGAATGGCTGAAACAGGGGAGGTGCAGCAAGGTTAGGTGGGTCATGCCCAAGCAGGACAAGATATTTCCCCTGTCTAGATGTCCCTTTTTATTCGGCTTAGTGGGTGGTTGGTCGCGCCAACCACGGGGTTTATCTTGTTCGGGACTATTCAGTAAGGAATGGTTCCGGCCTTGTGTTGTAGGGGAGCGAGCGTACTCCTCGGTACGGTGATCTAGGCCCCGTACTGTGACGGGCGGTACCCCAGTAGCCCCGCCATTGTATGGAATCCACTTTCCAATAAGTGCCCACGGTTTTGATTGTATTACCCACTTTTGTGGCTAGTAGCTGGAATTTAATAATGTAACAATTTCGGCTATTTTCTATTTACTTGAAAACCCTAGACACTATTATAATATCACAGAATTTCCTATGAAATGTTTTGGTTAGCGTAAGGTAAAAACTTACCCGTATTTATTTGTGGGGAGTCTTACGTGATACCTTTATTTTCAAATGTTTTTTCAAAGTTAAACAATTTAAACCATTTACTCATACCAGACCCATGTCTGACCCGGAGTATATATTTTGTGTTTTTCATAAACTCTTGGGTACTCAAATTTTTACGAGTAGCCAAGTGATAGGTTCTTGGATTGTTGAGTGCTGGAGGAGCAGGAGTCTAGACGTATGTTGATATCTATATAGTTCCGCTGTGTTGGTTAGAGTATGATATATAGTGTGATGTATGTAGTGACTGATGTATATAAAATTGTCAAGTGTATAATATTGTATAACTCTGATATATGTAAACTATGTAATTGTTATGAGATGTATTATATTTTATTCCATTCCGCTGTGAGATTCCGTGATTGTTGTTCTTTCTTTCTCTTTCTTTTCTATTTCTACCCCTTTCTTTCTTTATGATGATACGTCTTTCTGGTAGTAGAAGGGCGGGTCGTCACAGTTGGTATCAGAGCGAGGTTAAGTGAGAACCTTGGCTCTGGTGGAGATTTCTCATTAGAGATAGAGTCGGTAGTACTCTAGAATGAGTCTGAGCGTATTAATAGATATGAGTGCGTACTTGTTAGTGAATATAAAATGGTTTTATATTATGTTGATTGATTTATTGAGTGGTATATGAACCTTC
Organism: Allium cepa; assembly: GCA_030765085.1. Taxonomy (NCBI): domain Eukaryota; kingdom Viridiplantae; phylum Streptophyta; class Magnoliopsida; order Asparagales; family Amaryllidaceae; genus Allium; species Allium cepa. The sequence continues at coordinate 27,346,149 of CM060932.1, forward strand.
GTCAGTACAGTCTGTACAACTGTACCGAAAGGGTTTCTAAACACTTGAATAGAACAATTCGACATGATATTGTTTTCAAAGGTGGGTGAATTAAATAATTTCATCCAAAATATATTTTGATATAAAAAAAAAATTGCAAATTATTATATATAATTATTATAGTATTTGGATGATAGTGTTAACAGACAAATAAGAATAAAAAGATTTACAATGGCTTACATAACCAAAGGAATGTATGAGATTGAATTTGGAATTAAAGTTAAAAGTGAAGTTAAAAATGAGAATTTATTATGGATTAAGTTGAAAGTTTAATTTAATATTGGAATTAAACTAATGATTAAAAATATAATAATAATAAGGATGTAAATAAATTGATGAAGTACATCAAATTTAGAATGTAAATAAATTGGATTGGGAAATTTAATAGAAATAAAATTTTGGTTGAAATTAACTTAATCTTAATAATTGGATTTAAATTTTAGATTGAAATAAAATGAAGTGAGATATGGATGATATTAAATGAAATTAAGTTCTTGTTTAATCCAAGTGAATTGGTAGATTTAAGAGAATTGTATAATGATCAATTTAACTGAAGTTAAGTTAAACAAATTGAATTGGAATAGAATTCAGTTGAGATATAGATGATGTTAAATAAATTAAATGCTTACTTAAATAAATAAAAGTAAGTTGAAATGGAATTGAATTGGAATAAATATATTTCGATAACTTATAAAGGGAATTGGCAACATATTGGTTTAAAATATTTTTGGCTGTAGATAAGTGTTCAATCTCGAGTCAAAAGAAATATGAATATATTTAAGCCTACAATGGGTAAAAATGTGAAAAATATGAATATGAGACTTATAACAGAAAATATGGGGAAAGTAAATAGTATGCCAAAATAAATTGTTTTGTATTTGGAGGAAAAAAAAATCCAAACTTGAATTATAAAATAAAATTGAACACAGATAAAATAATAAGATGATTTTTGAAGATAAAATCCAATTCAAGTATGGATGGAATAAATGTGGCCTTGGATTAATCTTAACAAAATAAATGGAAGTTGATCTAGGTGAGTATCAAATAAGTTGGAGATAAATTTAAGTGTGAAATTGAACCAAATAAATTAACCTAAGATTAAACTTTATAGAAGCATAGCTTCGAGGAAAGTGAGAATTTATTTAGTAAAAGCTTTAATAATTTAAATTGAATGAAATAAAATCTTCATTCGAATAGAAATAGTTGGATAAGAAATTTAATTCGTATAAATAAAACTCTGATGGCTTATCAGAAGAATTTAAATGCTTGAAATAAAAAGTATGATTGTTTAATACAGATAAGATCTGGAATTTTAAGTGAAAATGAATGTGATTAAGAGTAACAGGATGTAGTGTGGTGAATAAATAAATTTGTGGCTCATAAAGTTTAAAAAAAAGGGTGGAATTATAAGCTAAAATAAAATTATTTTGTACTTGGGAAATGGAATAGACATCCAAACCAGAATTACAAACTAGAAATAAACTCAAGAATTATAATGAAGTGATTTTGTGATGAAATCAAATATTGAATTGGACGTAGAAATAAACTAAATTGAAACAAATTAGAAAATTAAGTATGTAAATGAAAATGGAATTGGTCAAATAAAGTTGGATGGTGAATTAATGAATTTGATTGTAAATTAAAATGAATGGGAGGCTGAGACCTTGAGTTGTATATATATAAAATTCAACTTGGATTGGTGTTGTATCTTATAGAATTGAATTGCCAGAGCGAATGTCTGGAATTCATAATGTATTCCATGCATCTCATCTTGGAATTTTGTTTAGGATCCATCATTAGTTGTAGAACCGGTAGTTCAAGGAGATTTGGAAGTCAAGCGGAGTTTGACTGTAGTCAGGAATCCTGTTCGGATTGTTGATCAAACCGAGAGGCAACTCGGGAGTAAGTAGTGAAGCTTGTCGAGTACAATGGAGCGAGAATCTCAGTGATTGCACCTGGGAGACTCTGGATAGTTCTAGGAAAGTTTATCCGAATTTGTGTTCGGATAACTAGTGTTGCTTGTTAGGATAAACCGTTTGATTGTTTGCTAATGTATGAATGATATGTATGTGTGAATGGTTGGTATAACAGCTTTTAAATTATCTTTGTTTTAAATTTCGGGGACGAAATTCTTTTAAGGGGGAAGAAATGTAACGACCCTGAATTTTGGCCCTGTTTATTTAAATAAATATTTAATATGATTAAATGAAATGTGAATTGCTTATTTTAAAATGGATATGATTTTGGAATAAATTGCCATTTGTTTATATAAACTTGTATTTTTTTCTAAAAAGGAAATTTGATTCTGGAAATTTAATAAAATCTCTTAACAATATTTACCTTATATAATTGAATTAAAATACTGTACTTTGTTTACATTTGGAAATATACATATGGGTGCTAATGGTTAATTTAAATCTAATTCTAACAAAATAAAATATAAATGTAAAATATAAATCAAATATGTGTATATAACTTAATTTAAATAATGATAGTAAAATACAAATAGAAATGAATACAAATATAAGTAAAAAATCATTTTGAATATGACTTGAACATTGATAGTAAAATATAAAATACAAATGTAAAATTTAAAATAAGAATTAATTAGATAAGATTGCTTACAACATAACTAAAAATTTGTAAACAAAGCTAAATAAGAACAAGGTATAAAAACACAAAGTATAAAGAAAAAAAAAATATTTCATACACAAAATAACAACAGCATATGTATATAAACTATTCCAGCCAGAAGTAATGAAACAAATTAACTTCATATATACAAAATCTACCTGCAATCAGTCAAAGCATATAGTATAACACCTGACACATATATGAAAATATTTAAACTAGAGGCTAATAACAAGACAGATATTCATATATAAATTATCTTCATATACAACACCCTAGCCTGCCTGCATAAGTACATGTTTACATACAATATTTTCACACAGCCAAACATAATTATGATATATACACTAATCAAGGAACCTGACACATATTGTTTTGATACAAATATCTTCAGTTACAAGCTTTCCTGCAAATATACTTTTCATACCAAATATATATTCTCAGTTAAACATAATTATGTTAACAGATCAAGCAACACAACAATTAATGCTCTTCTGCTCGAGCACATCTTTGTGTTTATTTATAATATGCAAATCTTTATTTTGCAGTAATGAAATCTAATCAACATAATTGAATAGCAGTGAGATAAGTATAAAAAACAATTAAAAAAATAACAGGCTTGAATACATTGTAACCTGCAAATGATTTTGGTAAAGCAAGTAATGAAAATTTTGTGTACTAATAGGATTAAGGTAGACAATAGTACATTAGCATTTAATGTTGTATTATATCAGCCCCATAAGAAAAAACATCTTGCCTGATAAAACCAAAATAAGAAACTACCTGACTAGTTGCTACCTTCTTTCACCCACACTATATCTTATATATATATGTGTGTATGCATCCTTTATTTAGTCAGTAACATAGTATACCTGAGAAAAATATAAAGAGAAAAACAGAAAGAAGAAGAAAAGAAGAAGCAAACAAACTCAGGTTTTAAAACAGATTCAAGGACAATTCTAAAATTTCAGGCTTCCAAAGGAGAATAAGTAGTGTTCTTTGTTCAAAAGGCTTTCCAGGTGAGTAAACATAAACATTCAAGCTTTAGTTTAATTTTAACAGTAAGATGATGTGTGGATTTCATGGAAATGTATGTGTTTATCTTGGTTTAAATCTGTGTTTACATATACAGGTTGTTTTTGGAAAGTGATATGTTGTTCATCTCTGCTAAGTGATTACAGTGTTGAACAACTATTTAACCTTGTATTATTTTCATATGATCATAGGAAAGCTATAAATTTTCCAATAAAATCATATGTTCGAACTTAAATCAGGGATTTAAGTTTGTTTTAAAAGCATATTAAGAAGCTATGCACTGGAAGTCAAGTTTTTACAGGTAACAAACATTATGTTGATAAATTCATCTGTTATAAAATATAAATTCAAGTTGATGACCTGAATATTCAACGCAAAATAGGATTTTTAAAATAGAAATGGAAATTTTTAGTGTAAAATTGAAGAAGCAGTTTATGGTTTATAAAAAAAGGAATTTCTATCAATTACCGATTATGGATCCAATAATAAATGTTCAAACTTGTAGTTAAGCAAGTATAAACATTGATAAGCATGTAAAAATTATCAGGTAATTTTTATATCAAGTGAATCAAGGGATTGGGATTGATTTAGGGTTTTTGTTCAAAATTTTGACCTGCCTGTAAATGCGACGCGTTCATCATCCATCCATGATCGAGTTGGTCGAAACTTCGGGGAATGGGAGAAGGGCGTGTTGTCGAGGTGCGGCCAAAAGTTGGGGGCTTCCGGTGGTCACGGCGGCGGTGACGAGGTGATTATGTTGGAGGGGTTCGAGTTCTGTTATGGGTTGAACTGTTGTTTTTCGTTTCGATGGATTGAAGCGAAATTTGGAGTTGTTTTTCTTTTGTTCGTGGGATTTGTGACTTGTCGGTGAGGAGAGGGTTCGCCGGAGGTTTTTGGTGACGCCGTGCACGTGCACAGCGTGGAGGAGGGAGGCGGCTTTGTGCCTGTGGAGTCGCTCGATTCATGCTCGAGTAAATAGGAGGGGAGCTTCGAGTTTTACTGAGTTTCACGCGAGGTTCCCTGTTGCTGTTTTTTTTTGCCAGCGTTTCAATTTTAACTACAGGAAAAAAGAAGAAGAAGGGGGATGTACAGAGGGGACTCGGGGAAGATGGGTGAATGACGCGAAGTTCCACTCGGTGTTTAATAGAGGAGGACTCGGTTTCTTTCAACCAGTACTATATTAAAAATAAAAATAAAGAAATGAATAAAGTTAAGTATATCTGGTTTTAACAAGTTTTGAACACTGTAAACCTGGAGAATGCTTAAAAGTTAAATACATGTTTTAAATTATTAGGTTAATACTTAATAATGTATTTAGTGCTTAATTATTATTTTAATTTGGTAATTAAGTTAAATATGAAATTGATTAACATTAAAGGAGGTTGTAGTCAATACTATTTTCAAAATTTAAAAGAAAACTTTAAAATGTTTAATTGAACAAATTAATATCAATAAATTATAAAAAAATAAATAAATAATTAAGAACAATTTCTTTACAATTGTAATTACAGAGTAAGTAATGATTAAGTGGTTAATTAAGTGTAATTAACTACTTATAGTAATTAATGAATGAATTAATAGTTAATTACTTAAGTAATCTAATTAAGAATAAATTAATAAATTAACTAAGTAATTAGTGATTAATAATTGGATAATTAAGAATAGTTCATTAAATATTTAAGGTTAAACAAATTTATTAAGTGATTCAGTAATTAAGGAATTAATTACTTATTATAATTAATGAAGTTTAATATGAATTGTTTAAGTTAATTAATTAATTTTAATTAATTTAAATAATTATTTGATGATATGATAAGTATAATTACTTGGAGAAGTAATTAATGATGATGACCAGAAGAAATTGATTGAGGATGATAATGGAAGTAATTTGGGTATAATTACTTTGTGCAATTAATCAAGGGATTGATTAAAGGAAATCAGTTGAGGAGTAATTAAGTGATGTGATAAGAGTAATTAAAGGTGGTTAATTACTGAATAGTATTTATCAAGAATGATTAATAAATATAGTTTAATTGAAGATTAATTACTTAAGGTAATTAATTTAATACGGAATAATGAAATTAAAATGTAATTAGTAATCATTAATAAATATATAATAATAAGAGATTAAAGAGTAATTAAATAGTGTAATTAAGAAGTGATGTAATGTTTGTAATTGAAGGTTAATTTCTATATTTGGATAAGATAATTAATTTGTGAAAACAATTAAAAGATGATTACTTGAATAAAATTAAATGTTAATTAATCAAGTGTGATTAATTTATTGATTGATTGATAATTGGTTAATCGTTATATAAGCAAGATTTATAATAGTGTAGTAATTAATTTAATTCACTTTAAATTAATTAGAGATGCAAGTAATTAATTTAATTCATTTTAAATTAATTATAGCTGATATGATTATTTATGTATGAATGGATGATATTGTTTATCTCGAATGATTTGAGATTTCTAGTTTGAGATAAATGATGCTATATGAAATGTATGCTTGATTGAAATATGATGATAATATGAATTATCTGTTGTGAGGATGATATTGATTATCTGTTTATGATGATGATGTTCTATTGTGATATTGTGCATTATCTATCTGTGTGTATATGGATAATTGAAATTGAATTGTTTTAAACTGTAAAACAACTTGGCCCTAAAAGACACGTTTTGGATTTCGATGAGACCGGGATCGGGTTTCCACATTTGGACATCCGAAAACCACATCGATCCAAATTAACGATAGGTCGTTAATCTGAAGTGAAGATGAAGATTTAGAGTGCAAGGGTTGTCGTCGTTGGCTCTGAGGATGATTCCAAAATGAGTGTAACGAGATAATGCCTTCGGTTTCGTTCGAACCCGGAACGAACTTGTATGGATTGAATGCTTTCAGCACATCGTCAGGCGGACGATGAGGATTCTAAGTGATATGTTCTTTAAAGGTAATCGTAGCCTCAAGCCTCATCAACCGGGAATGGCTGAAACAGGGGAGGTGCAGCAAGGTTAGGTGGGTCATGCCCAAGCAGGACAAGATATTTCCCCTGTCTAGATGTCCCTTTTTATTCGGCTTAGCGGGTGGTTGGTCGCGCCAACCACGGGGTTTATCTTGTTCGGGACTATTCAGTAAGGAATGGTTCCGGCCTTGTGTTGTAGGGGAGCGAGCATACTCCTCGGTACGGTGATCTAGGCCCCGTACTGTGACGGGCGGTACCCCAGTAGCCCCGCCATTGTATGGAATCCACTTTCCAATAAGTGCCCACGGTTTTGATTGTATTACCCACTTTTGTGGCTAGTAGCTGGAATTTAATAATGTAACAATTTCGGCTATTTTCTATTTACTTGAAAACCCTAGACACTATTATAATATCACAGAATTTCCTATGAAATGTTTTGGTTAGCGTAAGGTAAAAACTTACCCGTATTTATTTGTGGGGAGTCTTACGTGATACCTTTATTTTCAAATGTTTTTTCAAAGTTAAACAATTTAAACCGTTTACTCATACCAGACCCATGTCTGACCCGGAGTTTATATTTTGTGTTTTTCATAAACTCTTGGGTACTCAAATTTTTACGAGTAGCCAAGTGATAGGTTCTTGGATTGTTGAGTGCTGGAGGAGCTTGGAGCAGGAGTCCAGACGTATGTAGATATCTATATAGTTCCGCTGTGTTGGTTAGAGTATGATATATAGTGTGATGTATGTAGTGACTGATGTATATAAAATTATCAAGTGTATAATATTGTATAACTCTGATATATGTAAACTATGTAATTGTTATGAGATGTATTATATTTTATTCCATTCCGCTGTGAGATTCTGTGATTGTTGTTCTTTCTTTCTCTTTCTTTTCTATTTCTACCCCTTTCTTTCTTCATGATGATACGTCTTTCTGGTAGTAGAAGGGTGGGTCGTCACACACCGTTATTAGGAGGAACGAGAAGTTTATAATGGGCTTGAGGTCGGAGTTGATAAGTGCTACTTTGCCACACTTGAGAGATCCCAGTGATGTAGTGGTGGAAATGGCGTTAAGGCAGGAAGAGGCGATAGTGTGTTTAAGGAAGAAGATGAAGGAGGCCCAGGTGGGACAGGACCAGAAAAGAAAGCTTTTCCAGAAGAAGAATGCTCATAAGGGAGGAGCACAAAAGAAAGGAAAGGCTGAAGTGGTTTGTTACAAATATGATAAGAAGTGACACAATGCTAATGAGTGTCGTAGCGGGAGTGGAGAAGGAAAAGGAAAAGAAGCCGTTGGAAAGAAGAATGTCAGATATTTTGATTGTGATTAGATCGACCATTATATGAACAAATGCCTCGAGCCTGCTAGAGATGGAAAGGGACAGATGTACGTTAGTCCTTGAGATGATGGTTTTGATGACAACAACCTTATAATAAGATTATAAAATATAAATGCTAACATTATAGTTTAGAAATATATGTATATGCAGGATTTAACCATGCAGGTACCAAGAATGAAGATCGTACAGTATAGAGATTCAAGATATCAAGATTGAAGACTCATGAGTATCAAGAATTTCAAGATCATCAAGAGTTCAAGATTTCAATAATAAGTAATTTAATTAGGAATTTTGTTAAAACTCTTAGAAAAGCACTGACATCTTAATATCCAATTTATTCGTGGAATGGAATCCACTTCGAGCCCGTTAAAGGGATGGAACCCTAATTAGGATGGAACCTACGAAAAATCTAGTGGAACATTGTTTTGTATCCACTAACTTTTATTCAAAATGTTTTTACAAAATTATATATTGTTTTCAAAATGTTTTCAAAACCTTCCTTTTAAAAGAATCAAAAACATCTATTCGGATTTTAAACACTTTTAGCCTCAAAATAATCTTTAATTTCAAAATCAAATTATCCTTAGTTTTAAACTATCTTTTAATAATAATATATTTAATTTTTAATATTTATATTTAGATTTAAATATAAAATTATAGTAAAATTTTATATATATAGAAATATTATTCTCTATATTTATTTATGTATTTTGACTATAGTTAAGTATATTTATAAAAGTTAAAATAGTTTTAATATAAGATAAAAGTTATTTTCAAAGAAAAACAAAACACCAAAATTTCCTTTCACATGTCGACATACCTAAGATACCCATGTCGACATAGTGGCAGTTGGTTTCAAAATTTAAATTTCAAGAGAAGTGTTTATTTGTAATATCCTTTCACGAATGGACGTGGCTGTTGTTTTTCTATAAATAGGGGCTGTTTTCACCGAATTTCTAATCATATTTTTCTGGTTTTCCTCCTCTTCTTCTTCCACATTTCTTTATACCCATTCTTACCATTACTCTGTCGAAATCAACATTGATTCTAACTAGATCATTTCTGGTTTGATTCTCTATCACTATCTCAACAAGATCCTCAGTGCTATTAAGAGTTATAGACTTTTTCGAAATCGATTTAGCGAGAAAAGGTGTGATTATAGCCTTGGAAATCAATCAAATGAGAAAAGTTGTGATTGTAGCCCTAGAAATCAATTGGGTGATCTTGTTGTCCGTGAAATCAAGTATCTCTACCTAGAGGATTGTGAATCTAGAGAGGTGTACCTTGTGGTCTTGAAATCAAGGGTGTGATTGTAAAAATTGCTTTTGAAAGGAAATCCGTACTTGTGTGCGGGACTGGATGTAGGGTAACTCCGATCTAGTATAAAATCCGGTGTGTTCTTTCATTTACTTCTTTTACTTTATTTCTGCATCTGTGTTTGTTTCTGTGATGATATCTCTGTCTGAATATTGCATACATTTGTGTTCAAATTAACATAAACTCAAAAAGATTTAGTAAATCCTTAAAACATTATTCACCCCCTCTAGTGTTTATTCTAGCCTTAAGATCCATAATCCGCATTTCTCACATTTGGTATCAGAGCAAGGTTTTCAAAGTTTCATAATCTGATTTTTGAAAAAGTTTTTAAAATGGCTATGTTTGTTAATACTAGTTTTAGAAATATTCAGATCATCATTGTCTCATGAGTCTGCATATAATCAATATTCAAATACAAGTTGTCTACTAAGATTGTTTGATGTGCAGGAAACATGCTTTATGGGGGTTGAGGAATCAATCCATAATGGACAAATTATGCATATCAAAAAGAATAAATGGATACTTGATAGTGGATGTTCTAGACACATGACTGGCATTCCAAATATGTTGAATGATATAATATACAAAAACGGAGGACTAGTTAACTTTGGAGACAATTCAAAAGGATATGTGATTGGCATCGGCAAAGTTGGTAACTCTGAAACTCCTATTATTACTAATGTTTTGCTAGTTAAGAATCTGAAACATAATCTGCTAAGTATAGTCAACTCCGCGTTAAAGGATATAAAATTAATTTTGAAAAATATTAGTGTCACATTGAAGAAAATAATTCAACCATAATATTTGAGGGAATTAGGAAAATGAATATTTATATTCTTAGTATGAAAGTTTCAAATGATAACCAGTGTCTTTTGGCAAATACAAGTGACCCTTGGATTTGGCATAAGAGATTTGGGCATTTTAATTTCAAACTCTTATCTAGACTGTCAAAACATGATCTAGTAAGAGGTCTTGGAAAAATGAATTTTAAAGTAGATAGTCTATGTGATGCATGTCAATTAGAAAAAATTAGAAAAAGTTCCTTTAAATTAAAAGATATGATTTCAACCTCAAAACCTCTTGAATTACTTCACCTTGATTTATTTGGTCCATCTCAAATTCTCTCAATAAATCATAGTAAATATGTTTTTGTAATTGTAGATGATTATTCTAGATTTTTATGAACAATATTTTTGAAACATATAAGTGATACTTTTGAATGTTTTAAGAACTTTACAAACAGGATTCAAAATCAACTTTCTCTAAAAATTATAACCATCCATAGTGATCAAGGAGGTGAATTTGAAAATGAAAAGTTTGAGGAATTCTGCAATAAAAAGGGAATAACTCACAATTTTTCATTTCCAAGAACTCCACAACAAAACGGAGTAGTGGAACGTAAAAATAGGACGATTCAAGAGTGTGCGAGAACTATGCTTTCAGATAGTAAATTACCAAAGTATTTTTGGGTAGAAGCAGTTGCTACCGCCTGTTATATTTTAAATAGAATTTTAATTAGACCTTTAACTGATAAGACATCTTATGAACTTCTTCACTCAAAGACACCTAAGGTATCTTATTTTGGAATTTTTGGAAGTAAATGTTTTATTCTAAATACTAAAGATAACTTAGATAAATTTGATCCTAAATCCGACAAAGATATCTTTATCGAATATTCTAATAGAAGTAAAGCATACAAAGTGTTTAATTTAACAACTAACTCCATCGAAGAAACAATGCATGTTTCATTCAATGAAAATCTCAAATTTTTTGAAGATTCAAATGATGAAGGCGATTTAATCACTCAAAATCAAGAGTCAACTGAAACTAATAATGAAATTAATCATCCTAATAAAAGGATTAAACTTTTAAATGATCATCCTATTGAAAATATACTTGGAGATATGCAATCTGTTGTTAAAACTAGAAATCAACTAAGTCAAATGAGCAATGTAGCTTTTATATCAACTATTGAACCCAAAAATCCAAAAGAAGCATCAACTGATGATTCATGGATTTTGGTTATGCAAGAAGAATTAAATCAATTCACTAGAAATGATGTTTGGGAACTTGTTCCAAGAACTGAAAATAAAACTATGATTGGAACTAAATGGGTTTTTAAAAATAAACTGAATGAACAAGGAGAGGTTGTTAGAAATAAAGCCCTATAGTCGCTCAAGGTTATTGTCAAGAAGAAGGAATTGATTTTGATGAAACCTTTGCTCCCATAGCAAGATTAGAAGCCATTAGGATTCTACTTGCTTTCGCAAATCATAATAATTTCAAATTATTCAAATGGATGTTAAAAGTGCCTTTTAAAATAGATTTGTAAAAGAGGAAGTATATGTTGAAAAACCACAATTTTTTTGATAATGAAAAATTACCAAATCATGTTTACAAATTTAAGAAATCTCTATATGGTCTAAAACAAGCTCCTAGAGCCTGGTATGATAGACTAAGATCTTACTTATTACAATCAAATTTTGAAATTGAAAAAGTAGATAATACTCTTTTTATTAAAAGAAATAAAAATGATATTCAACTAGTACAAGTTTATGTAGATGATATCATTTTTGGATCAACTAATTTTGAAATGAATAAAGAATTTTCTGAAATAATGATAAAAGAGTTTGAGATGAGTCATATGGGTGAATTAAATTTCTTTTTAGGATTACAAATAAAACAACTCGATAATGGTATCTTATTAGTCAAGAAAAATATGCTAAAGACCTATTTAGTAAATTTGGTTTGACTACTGCGAGTGGAAAACCTACTCCCATGGCAACCAATGAGTACCTTAGTAAAGAAAATCTCTCGAAAGATGTAGATAAAATATTATATAGAGGAATGATTGGATCACTACTCTATATCACTGCTAGTAGACATAATATTATGCATAGTGTTTGTCTCTATGCAAGATATCAATCCCAACCTAAAGAGACCCACTTAAAAGCCGTAAAACGTATCATAAGATATGTTAAACAAACTTCTGATTATGGCTTATTTTACCCTAAAAATGATTCTTTTGACTTAATATCTTACTGTGATGCTAATTATGCTGGTTGTAAATCAGACCGAAAAAGTACAAGTGAGACTTGTCACTTTTTGGGGCATCTCCGATTTCCTGGTTTAGTAAAAAGTAAAACACGGTTTCTTTATCAACAACTGAAGCAGAATATATTCCTGCTGCCTTTTCTTGTTCTCAAGTAATATATATGCCATAAATTTTAAAAGATTATGGTTTAAATATCTCAAAATCACCAATTTATTATGATAATACTAGTGTGATAAATTTATCCAAAAATACTACTCAACATGCTCGAACTAAACATATTGATATAAGACATCATTTTCTCAGAGATAATATAAATAAGGAAGTAATTACTCTCGATTATATTAATTTCGAGAATCAAATTGTTGATATATTAACAAAACCCTTAAATGAATCTATATTTACTAACTTAAGAAGAGAATTAGGTATTTGTTCAATAACTGAAATGTAAAAATATAAATAACAAAGTATAATTAAAACTTAAATCAAAATAAATCAAATAGTAAAAATTTCAAGGACCATATCGACATCCCCCCTCTACCCATGTCGACATATAACGATTTTTTATTTTTGAATTTTTTCCCACCAAAATTCAAATAATTGGTTATATATTCTTCTTATTTTTGAAATTTTGATCATTCTCTCTGTTCTCTCTCTGTTCTAACTTCTGAAATAAATTAAACCATGGCCAAAGAACAAGAAAGGCAAGGCAAAATCCTTAGAAATTTGCAAAAATTTCTAATGGACAATCATGCTAATCCGATCTTGATTGACGAAGATTCTTCAGGAGATCAAGTGCAAGAGGACAACGAGGAAGAAGAAGAAGAAGCCTGCATGGAAGAAGAGTACGCCGAAGAAGACGAAAAAGTCGTTTGTGTTGGCGAAATGTGCTTTGACAAAGATGGAAATCTTGTCGTACAACGTGGAAATTTTTGTTTCCACTATCTAAATTGTTCGGTTCATAGATCTCCCATTTTCAAAGACACTCATTAGTTTCTTTTCCTATTATTGTATGTTCTTTCTTACGTTCTCTGCGAAAATGTAAATATAACTATATAATTAATAAATAATTTGTGTTCTTATATGTGTTCTATTAAAAGTATTATTATATGGATACTTAGTTAGGATAGTTAGTAGTTTTGGACTATGTTTTAAGTTTTAGAGTTAAGTGTTGATTATTTATGATAACACTATCATTATAATCACATGTCATAGAGTATTATATTAAGGGGGAGTTATATAGTTTGGAGATAGTTTTTGTTCATGACAAAGGGGGAGAAATATAAAATAGGATAGTTAGGCATAGATTAAGGGGGAGTTATTAGGATAGAAGTAATATTTTATAAACAAAGGTTGTCATCATCAAAAAGGGGGAGATTGTTAGTCCTTGAGATGATGCTTTTGATGACAACAGCCTTATAATAAGATTACAAAATATAAATACTAACATTATAGTTTAGAAATATATGTATATGTAGGATTTAACCATGCAGGTACCAAGAATGAAGACTGCACAGTATGGAGATTCAAGATATCAAGATTGAATACTCATGAGTATCAAGAATATCAAGATCATCAAGAGTTCAAGATTTCAATAATAAGTAATTTAATTAGGAATTTTTTTTAAAACTCCTAGAAAAGCACTGACATCTTGAAATCCAATTTATTCGTGGAATGGAATCCACTTCGAGCTCGTTAAAGGGAAGGAACCCTAAGTAGGATGGAACCTGCGAAAAATCTAGTGGAACATTGTTTTGTATCCACTAACTTTTATTCAAAATGTTTTTACAAAATTATATCTTGTTTTCAAAACCTTCCTTTTAAAAGAATCAAAAACATCTATTCGGATTTTTAATATTTTTAGCCTCAAAATAATCTTTAATTTCAAAATCAAATTATCCTTAGTTTTAAACTATCTTTTAATAATAATATATTTAATTTTTAATATTTATATTTAGATTTAAATATAAAATTATAGTAAAATTTTATATATACCAAAATATTATTATCTATATTTATTTATGTATTTTAACTATAGTTAAGTATATTTATAAAAGTTTAAAATAGTTTTAATATAAGATAAAAGTTATTTTCAAAGAAAAACAAAACACCAAAATTTCCTTTGGCATGTCGACATACCCAAGATACTCATGTCGACATAGTGGCAGTTGGTTTCAAAATTTAAATTTCAAAAGAAGTGTCTATTCGTCATATCCTTTCACGAATGGACATGGCTGTTGTTCTTCTATAAATAGGGGCTGTTTTCAACGAATTTCTAATCATATTTTTCTGGTTTTCACTCCTCTTCTTCTTCCACATTTCTTTATACACATTCTTACAATCACTCTGCCGAAATCAACATTGAATCTATCTAGATCATTTATGGTTTGATTCTCTATCACTATCTCAACAAGATCCTCAATGCTATTCAGAGTTATAGACTTCTTTGTAATCAATTTAGCGAGAAAAGGTGTGATTGTAGCCTTGGAAATCAATCAAGTGAGAAACTGTGTGATTCTAGCCCTTGAAATCAATTGGGTGAACTTGTTGCCCGTGAAATCAAGTATCTCTACCCAGAGGATTGTGAATCTGGAGAGATGTACCTCGTGGCCTTGGAATCGAGGGTGCAATTGTAAAAATTGATTTTGAAAGGAAATCCGTACTTGTGCTCAGGACTGGATGTAGGGTAACTCTGAACCAGTGTAAAATCCGGTGTGTTCTTTCCTTTACTGATTTTACTTTATTTCTGCATTTGTGTTTGTTTCTGTGATCGTATTTGTGTCTGAATATTGCATACATTTATGTTCAAATTAACATAAACTCAAAAAGATATAGTAATTCCTTAAAACACTATTCACCCCCCGTAGTTTTTATCCTAGCCTTAAGATCCGTAATCCGCATTTCTCACAATGTATTTACTGGAGCCCGCAATTCCAAGGCCAGTTGTGTAGGAAAAAGGGAAGGTTGTTCTAGAAGGCTTGCTGTAGATTCATGGTATGTCTGTTAGCATTCTATTTGATACTAGAACATCTCGGCCTTTTATTTCTCGATGTTTGGTAGATAAGCATAACCTAGAACCCTCAAACTTAGTACTTCCTTAAGGGTTGCAAATCCAATAGGAGGGTATGCAACACTTAGGATGAGATGTGACCATTTAGAATTTGATTTACTAGGTCATACTTTTGATTGCTATTTGCATGTGTTTGACTCTGTGGGAATTGGGATTATCCTTGGGATGGATTGGTTAAGTAAATATGAAGCTAGGATATTTTTCCATGATAGGAAGATATCACTTGGTCACCCGGATAGTAGTGATCGAATAAGATATACCATAGAGAACCCTAGTTGTGAGGTGAATGATTTATTGGGTATTATGCAGTTGGAGGATGAGTTGCATCGAGTCTTTGTGGTTAAAGAATTTACTAATGTGTTTGAGCGAGTAACTGGATTTCCACCGAGACGAGCCATAGAGTTTTGGATTGATTTGGTGCCTTGTGACGACTCGGATTTTTCGCGTTCGAAAATCGACATCCATACTTCACATCGTACTTGAATGCCGCAGATTCGACAGTTCAAATCCGATTCGCCGGAGCTTATAACACATTAAGTATAACAACACAGCGGAAGAAAGGAATGAATATCATATATAATTCCAATGATACAATATCCAAATATACAACAATGATCAAAATCATAGATACAATGAAATGCTACAGCGGAAACACCAATGTACTAGCAGCGGAAACAATTAGAACTTGAAACTCCAGAAGAAACACCAATATCAACAATCTCCATAGATAGCTCGAACCACCATCAAGTTGTACCAAGCTAAGCAAGGTCAGTCATCTCAACCAAAAACTTCAATATCTAAAGTCTCCAAAGAATTCCAAAGAGAAAGCTGCAAGCTACTGAATTAATATCTACTCGCTGAAAAACCCAACTCTAGACTGCCCGTGTGGAAAATTATGGGCACCCAGAGTTTAGGAAAGGAACAATAAACTCCGAGTCAGTCATGAGATTGGTATGAGCAACCAAAAATAGTTTTATCTTTAAAACAACAACAAATTATTTTAAAAAATTGAAATCCGCAATACTTTTTGGAAAATGAAACAGCCATAAGGCCTCCCGCTACATACACAATGCAAGCGCACACTTGGAGGAGATTTCTCCTTATGACAGTAAAAAATGCTTGATACGCGAAAACCATTTGATATTATTATTAGTGCATAGTGCAGAAAACATTTCGAAAGTATAATATTAATCTTAGACAGCATAGACATATCGTACTATGCCTACTATAGCTACCACGTTAAATGACAGGCTATACAACTAAAACAGTACAAGGCGCGTATTGTTTCTTTGAATTTCCAACAAATAGTCAGGCTAAGGAACTTCCTTACCGAAATGGGAACGCCTCTGGAAGGACGCCCCTGAGAACCTAACCGGATCTTTGCTAACATAAGGCCGACGCTACCTCATGCTTTAACCAAGCTATAACATAGGTAACTAACACATAAGTATGTCATCCCCGGTCGTTACCGACCTTTATCCGAGCGCTCGACACCAACAACCACAAAGTAGTAAATTTGCAGTAACCACACAGGTTAAATATCTGGGCTCCATACCATGATATCACCTTTTATCCAGAAGGAAATGGACATACCCTAGAGGCGCGACCCCTAAAAACCTTGCTGCATCGTTCCTGTTTCGATCATTCCCGGGGTGTGAGGTCCTGATGCAGTCTCGTCCACAAAGCTACGCTTTTTCACAAAGCCATGCTTCGATCAACAAATGATCAGCAGCACTTCGTATGCCACATTACGAAATTGGGAATGTATCACTAGTAACCATCAACTACATAACCTTTGAGCTCGTACATCTCTCAGAGAAGGGTGTTAAACTAAGAGAATAAATCTCCGCCACCAAACAGAGATGTATTTGATAGAAACCGGCTATACATCTCAAAGGGTAATGTCAGACATACATCCATACAAGTCTGTTCTGGGTTCGAACAGAACCAAAGGCACTTCACAAAGAAGCCCTTGCACATCCGGGTAATTCCTAATCACGTCCGGACTCCCCATCACAAAGGGTGCTCAAATCTCTATACCGGGGATCAGCCGATGCAGAGACATTCGACGAGAAATCCTTTCGCTTTCGAAAATATCCGGTCTTCACCACCGGTCTTCAAATGCTATCCATATACGTCGTATCATTGTTCGGAATGGGTTATATGACACAAGGTCCTCTTCCGGCTAAACCAAATAATGACCGCAATATTTTAAAAACTTATGGATATGGGATTTCAGTCAAGTCACGTCTTATTACTCAAAACTTTTCTTCAAATGGTTTAAACAAATTACCATTTACAAAGCTTTTGAACAAAAGATTCACTTCACAAAGTTTACAAAGTTTACCAATCTTTCACAAAGATTCATTAATATCTTTCCAATTCAAATCTTTTATACAAAAGATACGCTTTTCAGATCCCTTTCCAATCTTAAAACAAACTTCACCAATCTTTAACAAAGATTCATTCATAGCCCTTTCCAAAACAATTTTCCTTTCAAATTGGATTAACTCATCCAATCTTTAAATCAAAGATTCAATTCATAGCTTTCAAAACTATTTCCACAATACAATTCCATTCCAAATCTTTTATATAAAAGATACACCATTTAGAATCCTCTTCGATTTCAAAACAAAGCTTAACAATCTTTCACAAAGATTCGTTCATAATTTCCCAATCTATTTACGATTCAAATCTTTTTAAGTAAAAGATCCATTTCAGTTCAACAACAAGATTTTACCAAGATTTTAAGATAGCTTTCAAAACTATTCCATTTCAATTTTAAAATCTTTTCAAAACACAAATTGAAAATCCTTTCCTTATATGAAAGCTAAAAATTATTTGAAACAAATAGTTTTCGTTTCGGAAGAATCCGATTTCATTTATACAAGTTAAAATTCTTGGGTTAAATTCAAATTCCCAAAAAATATCTTTAAAAATGGTTAAACCCATATAAACACATTTATAACTTGTATAACCTTTTTAAACCATAATTTTCCAAACATAGAATTCAATTTCAAATTTTGAATTAAAATTAAATCAAATCATTTAAATTTCAAAACTTAATCAAGTTATTTAAAATAACTTTTATCTTTGAAACTCCTTTTCAAATGCTTTTCTACATTTAGCTCAATTCTATTTCCAAAACTGTTTGGATTCAAAATTCAATTTTTAAAACTATTTCAAAAATCTGTGACTTAACCTCTCGTGAAATCCATATTTGTGTGTGTATGGTGTAGTCCAGGGGTTTTACACAATAGTAGTGCAACAACATCAATCATCACAGATTCAAGCACAGAAATATAGATAAGCGGTATTTTCCTATAACGCTTATCTTCCATTCACAGATCCATAGATAAATAATATGCATTTATCGCAGATAAAATAAATTACATTCATCGCAGCTTGAATTAAAACAATTCAAATCACAAAGCATCACACAACAGATATAACAAATAATTCACAGCATTCAATAGAATACAGTCATCAATAAATAAGGTTAATTTATCGTCTGATTAATTAAAATAAGATAAATCACTAATCCTGGTTGATAACATTAATTAATTACAAACCATATTAATTAATTTTCTTTTATTCATTTATTAACAAACCTTTATTAATAAATTAATCATCCCTTAACTATTAATTAATCAACCTTAATTACTAATTCAATTACCCTTTAACCATTAATTAATTACTTTTAACTAAGTAATTTTCTTTAAGTAATTAATTACCCTTATAAATAAATCAACATTTAATTACATTAAGAAATTTTATCCACAAATTCTAAATCATAATCTCTTAATTAAATTAAGATCTCGATTAACATAAGATAAACCAATTATCTTTAATTATTATTTCCAATTACATCATTCTATTTTGAAAACGCCCAGGGATTAATATAAAATTTATTTTAAATCTTTAAACAAAGATTCACCCTTTTTATTACATCACTTTCAAATTGAAACAAAGTTACAAAGTTTCACAATCCTTTCAAAGATTTAAATGATAAAATAAATGTTTAAAACTTGTTAAAACATTTTCCCCTAAACTCGAACATTTCATATACCATTCAAAATGGTTAGCATATTGCTTGAAAACTGAGAACTTGGTTAAAATTTTGCTTTTTCTTCCAATCTGAAATTCATATTTCAAAATAAAAAAAACTGTACAGGATTTCTTCAAGATTTTAAAACCTGGTAACCTACACAATTAAACCCGAGTAAAAAACAAAAATCCCCGAGCCACATTCGAAATTACTCGAGCCAGACTCCGAGAAACTCGCGTCCTTCTTTCTCTTTTCCCTTTTCTTTTAACTTTGTTTTGATTTAACTTATAAAATTTGTTATTCAACCCATGCGAACTTCCCGAAGGAAATCCGGAGCAACACATAATTTTTCTCGTGTTAATCCCAAGCCATTATCCTTTCTTCTTCGATACAAAATTTCACAGCGATCATCTGACATGTGCATGTGCACACGGGCTCAGGCGACTTCCGACCACCATCGGTACCTCAGCTAGTCACCGTCGACCAACTTATACCAGACCAACCTTCAGATCCCTCGAACCACCAAGAAATCAAAATTGAGCAACTCGATCACTATTAGGAAATCAACCCAGACACAAAAAACTACCTCGTCCGACCGACCCCGTTCACCAACGGCTCTGCTGCCTCGACTCGAGCTACGTTATGAACTCGAGCTTCAATTCCCCTCACACCGGTCCACTCCGGTTCCACGATGATGGAGCAATCGCCGAGAAACCCATGTCGAGCAAACTTGACTCTTAAACCCTACTTCGACGTGGTTCGACTACCCCAACCATCAAAAAATCTCTCCGCCAATTTTCCTGAGATCACCCACTCTCAAGCTACCTTCGACAATGATTCCAATGACAACCTCCGAGCCAATCGTCAAGAATTGACTAAAAAGCATTTTCCGTTCATCTCTTAAATTCTCATCACCCATGATTTTAAATTTTTTGATATCTATATTAAAAATCATGATTTCCCAACACAAATCCAAATATGAATTCAAAACTTAAAAATGTAACAATCAAAATTTTGACTTGAGTTGATTTTCTCTGACATTTCTTATATCCAGTAATTCTATATGTTGATAATACTTAATAATATTTTTAGAATTTAGATTATGATCATTCAAACACATTTTATTCGAACATCAAAGCCTAAAGGGGATTAGGAGATCAGATTTAGAATTTTGAACAGGTTTTAGAACCTGTTATGTTTAAACAGAAGCATGGTTTTGCCTATTCCCAGCATGTATACAGATATTGCCACACATACATATGCATAAAAATCAACATGCACACCCTAATCCAGATCATACTTCAAAGATCTCCACATGTTAATCAGATATAACAAGCTTTAAGAATTAATATGGGTGGTTTGCTCACCTAAGCTTGATGTTTGAAAGCAGAGAACTGTTTTAAGATTTGATCTAGAATTTTGATTTAGCCTAACTTGATTTGTTTCTGAACTTCATTCAATTACTACTTTGTTGAGTTGTTAAATGTTTAATCTGATTTATTTGCCTTTCAGAATTGCTTCAGGCTTTGATTCTGTTTTTGATTTCTGGTTTGAGGTGAGTTATGGCTTCAGGATTTTGAGTTGTGGAATTTAGATCTGAAGCTTGTTCTTGATAAAATTTGAATTTACTTGCATGCTTTCTGATTTGCTCTGAAATGCTTCAGATTGCAGCTTTGATCTGTCTTTGAATTGCTTGAAGCCTGTGTTTATTTCTCCAGGTTTCAGATTTGAAAATTTCTTTTCTGGTTTTGTGGATTTTGAAAAAGAGGCTGTTGTTATTTGATTTTCTCAGGTTTTAAAATTTTGAAACATATGAAAGAAAAATGGCCTGGTTTCAATTTTTTTTCTCTTATGCATGTTTTCTAAACTTAATTCAAAAGAAAACAATTTCCTTGCCACTTGTAATTCATGTTATCACTTAGTTTACATTTGTTGATGCAAGACATTATATTTTCACAAATGTCAAAAACAATCAGTTTTATGTTTAACCCTTTTGTTAATTTATTTATAATTTTTTGTATAAACCCTTGTTTTTATTTTAATTTTAATTTTTGTTTTAAATCTTTAACTTTAATTAAATATATATTTTTAGTTTTAAACCCCTTCATTTAATATTTTACATATGTATATTTTTAAAACTTTTATTTAACCTTGTTTAATATCATATTGGGAGTTATCCTTTAAATGGTACTTAAAAATTTACCACATTAAATTCAAAATATAAATTTTAAAAATCCAATTTACAATCAAATTTATATACATGTATGTATATGAAGTTTTATATTTATATAGATATGCATATATATTCAAACTATATTCACCCTATGCAAAATTTTCAAATAACAATCCAAACATATATCTCATTTAATTTGGAAAATTCAAATACAATTTATATTTTATTACCAAATATTCAAATTAATTCTCAATTAATTCATAATTAATTCCAAATTAAACCAAAATTTTATATTAATTACTAATTTAATTCTGGCCTAAAAACCAGGAATGTTACATGCCTAGAGCAGAACCAATGAGTAAGCCGCCAAGTAGGATGATACCCACTGAGATGAGAGAGCTGAAGGTGTAATTGTTGGATTTGGAAGGTAAGAGTTTTATTCGACCGAGTAGTTCGCCTTAGGGAGCTGCTGCGGTGTTTGTTAAGAAGCCGAGCGGATCGTTGAGGCTATGTATTGATTATCATATGTTGAATGAGAAGACGATAAAGAACCGATATCCATTGCCAAGAATTGACGATTTGTTCGATTAGTTAAGTAGAGTCAAGGTATTCTCTCAACTGAATTTGGAAATAGGATTTCATCAGCTTAGAGTGGCAGAGGATAGTGTTCCTTTAACAGCGTTTAGGACGAGATATGGATCGTACAAATAGTTAATTATGTCATTCGGACTAACCAATATGCCAGCATCCTTTGTGGATCTGATGAATAGAGTTTTTTGAGAGCATTTGTATAGGTTGTGTTGGTCTTCATAGATGACATCTTGATATACTCTAAAGATGAGAAGAAGCATGAAGTTCAGCTTAGATTGGTGCTTGAGACATTGAGAGAGCATCAGTTGACGGCTAAGTTTACGAAGTGTCATTTTTGGAAGAAAGAAGTGAAGTTCCCTGTTCATGTCGTCTCAGAGAAAGGGTTGTCTGTGGGTCCAACTAAGATTGAGGCGGTGAATAATTCGAAGAGACCCTAGGATGACCTAAATTAAGGGCTTTCTTGGATTAGCAGGATATTATTGAAGGTTTATAAAGTATTTTTCGTGGATAGCTGCACCAATGACTAAGCTTACGCGAAAAGATGTGAATTTTGTAAGGACTGATAAGTGTGAGGAAGCATTCTAGAACTTGAAACACTTATTGAACCATGCACCGATGTTGGTAGTTCCAGAGGGGAATCAGGATTTAGTTGTTTATACTGATGTGTGTGGAACTGGATTGGGAGTTGTGTTGATGCAAAGAGGTAAGGTGATTACTTATGCTTCTAGACAGCTCAGACCACATGAAGTTAGGTATCCAACGCATGACTTGGAGTTAGCTGCTGTTATATTTGCTTTGAAGGTGTGGAGGCATTATCTTCTCGGAGAGCAATTTAAGCTTTATATTGATCATAAGTCATTGAAGTATTTGTTCTCTCAAAAGGAGCTGAACATGAGACAACAGAGGTGGTTGAAGTTTATTGTAGCTTATGATTTTGGAATTGAGTACATGCCTAGAAAAGGAAATAAGGTAGCGGATTCACTTAGCAGGAAACATCAGAATGCAATATTGGCTATGATCGCTGAGTGGAAAGATTTGGAAAGCTTTTCCAACTTGTAGTGTGCAACTTAGATCCAATGTAGGTTCTAGTGCAGGGAGTGCTGCATTGTCTTGTTTAGAAGTTAGACCGATAATGATTAAGAAGATAATTTCTAAGTTGGAGGAGGATCCAATTTTGGCTGAACGAGATAGAAGGCTAAGGGAAAGAACGGAGAGCAATGATTAAAGTATTTCAGTCTTGACCAGAAAGGACGGTTGAGAAAGAAAAGAAGGTTGTGTGTTCCGAATGTAGGAGACATAAGGAAAGAAGTTTTGGATGAGTGCCATCATTCGAAGTTCAATATCCATCCAGGAGGAATGAAGATGTATCAGGATATGAAGAGAAGTATCTTCTGGGAAGGTATGAAATGGGACATTGTGTAGGATCGATTTCACCCTAGAAGGGGGTGAATATGGTGATACTAATAATTATAAAAATTAATGCGGAAATATATAAAATAATTGCAGCACAGATAATAGTAGAATAATAAAAGTAGAAACAGAACAACACAGATTTACCCAGCTTTGGCAAAACCCTACCTACTTGCTGCGCACAAGGTTTCTACTAAAAATTAAGTAGTCGGACCCTTACATACGTAAACTTACGACATCCGCTATCGACTAACTTAACTCTACTTTCAAAACTCTACCACAACTTAGCCACTGTGTTGCGAAATCTCGAACTACACCACTATAGTTCATCCCATGGTCACACAACTAAAATTTTATAAAAGTTTGAAAGTAAATTACGAAATAAAAAACAAACACTAAGCTAGAAACCCTAATTTTAAATATTAAGCCCAACTGAAACTATAAGAGTCGACCTATAAGCAAAAACACAGTGATAAAAGAAGTCACCTTTCTTTTTATATCATTGGCTGCTTTCTCTTTCATTCAATTCCTTCGTCCGTTCCTCTCCAAGAAATTAGGGCTTATGGAAGTTGAAGCTAGCGATTCCAGTTGATCGATTGAATAGATATGTTCGTGTTGATTGCTTTATCGATCGATCGTCTTGCTTTGACTTCACTCGGCTGCTTCAATTCGTCGAGTTCGATTTGAATAAATCTAGTATATGATTTCCATTGTTACTCTCGTTGATATGCTTGAACTCGATGATTTTAATTACCGATGATGCTGATGGCATTTATAAGGAATAAAACCCTAAATTATCGTTCACTTGAATTCGTCTGATATTTTAGCTCGGTCGTTCGATTTTACTTGAATATGTGCGATTTGTCTAGACTGGTTCAATTCGTATATTTCTTTGCTTGATTATCATGGCTTGCGTTTGCTTTGGATTTGGTTCCATTCTTTTCTCTGTTGACAACTCTAATTTTGGCACTTTGAATTTTTGAGATAATGGGCTTTCTTTTAATTTCTTTTATGACTTGTTCGATTCTTTCTATCACCTTGGCCACCATGGCTTTGACTTTGTTATTTAAAATTTGACATGTTCAAATTGAAATTCCTACGACATTGACTTTGTTCATTGAAGTATGTTGACATGGTCTTTGCATTGAGTTGATGTGGTCACACTTCATTTCGATTACACTTGAGTCATGTTGTTACCACTGCCTGTTACACTTGGCTTCAGTCAGTTCATATTGTCAGTTGTTTGTTGCTTCATTGTTCCAATATTGGTCCATTTTGTTGCATTGATTCATGTGCTTTGCTGTAGCTTGATTGTTTGCAATATTGAGCTAGTCTGATTTTCATATATGCATATGTATATACTATGTATATACATGTTCTAGTTACTACTTTTGGACTTGCATTCTTGTAAATTTGGTGTGATGCTTTCTGAACTATATACATGTGTGTGTGTATATATGTATATATGTATACATATGTGTATGACACTACATAAAAACTTGTAAATATTGAGGCTTGAACTGTTTTCAGACTTGGAGTTAATCTGTTTTCATTTGAAGCTGTACTGGGTTGTAGCCTCGAGCCAGTTTGCATTTGTTTCCATTCTGGACTGGTCTTTATTACTCCTTTTGAGTTGCAGTCTGAAGTTTTGTGATGTGCTGCTTCAAGTCTATTCATGCCAGAGTGTTTGCGGTCTTGTCTATATTGAAGCTTAACTTTCATGTGGTTGTTTTGGTCATTTGTTTGGTTTTGCATTTTAGTCTTCACATTTCATTCTGGTTGACATGTTTCTTTGAACCAGACCATATTTGTTGAGCATGCTCATGTTTGGTCTGACTTCATATGCACTGACTTGGTGTTGTTGATATTTGAGTTCATTGATGACATGCATCCATGTAGGCTATGTACTTCATTTTTATTGCATGTTTCCCTTGGGTGATTGCCATTCACTTGCGAACCTTCTGCTGCCTTCTTTCTTGTGTCTGGTCTTGGCCATTTGATTCATGTGCATAGCATATATATGTATACATGTGTGTATGCATATGTGTGTGTGTGTGTATATGTTTGGGTCTATTGCACCACGTAGTTTGCTTGAAGTTGTAGCTTTGCTTGCATATTGAACTGCTTCCATTGCATCTCATATTTCCACTGCATATGTATACATGTTGTTTACTGCTTCACTATATCCCATATTGTCACTGCATATGTATACATGATGTTTACTCATGTATATATGTATGCTTGTGATTTTTCTTTGCCTCCATTAAACCCGGTGATTCTCTGGCATCATCCTTTGAAACTGTTTGCTCATACTTTGACTGTGCAGTCTACACCGAAATGTTGTGCACTGCATGTACATATGTATACATATGTGTTTACACATGTATATATGCATGTTAACTTGTGTAGTTTCTTCCAGTCTTTGTTGTTTGTGAATCCATGCCTCATTGTGTTTAAAACTGTTTGCACATTTCTTTGGTGTTGATGTCTGACTACATTTTGTTGTTGCACATTTGAGTATATATTTGAACTTTTGTGATCGGTTGGTTTATATATTTTATTCTGGTTGAAGTTGTTTCATGACTCCACTGTCAAGTCTGTTCTCATGTGTACACATTTGTGCACTTGTTAGCATGGTCTGGTTTTGGCCTTTTGTTGTATGAGAACTTGTACTTAACAATTTTGTGATGTATTTGTATTGCTTCTAAGTTGAATCTAGCCTCGGCTCGGATTTGACCTTGTGTCACATGTCCCTGCAGTTTTATCAAGTGTATATCGGTCTTGCATGACCTTGTGGCATGTACAGTGATATACTGTGCATGTCACAAGTTGTTCATGTAAGATGAATTCAAAATAATATGATGACGAACAACCGAAATAACTGAGGCAAATAGTATTTTAAAAAACATATATGTTATTTTACACTGCAAAAATATTTCTTCTTTAATTTTACTGCGTCAGTGTTTATTTTACAGATAATTCAGATGTTGGATTCAATCTGGAATAGAGTTGAAGATTAATACAAGTGAATGAGTGATATGTAGTGAGGTGCATATGTATGTAACAATTGTATAGTGAAAAATTGTATTGTAATTTGAAGTTGTATTGCAATTGAAATTTTGTATACATAGTGAGAGCTCAAATTTTGTACTATTCAGAATTGTAATAAAATATTTGTTTGAATAATATATATGTTTGAATTTAAATTCTGTGTAATTTATTTTATTCAGCAAATATTTATTTAATTATGTGAAGATAAAATAGTACAATAACAAATACATTTAAATGAATATATATATATATGTTTATTATCATCAAACAAAAATCATATACTAGCATACTTAACAATCTCCCCCTTTTGATGATAACAAACATATATTTAAGATTTGAATTTATTAAATGTATTTGGTCATTGATGAACTCTGTTTGCTCCCCCTATTTGAATGCTCCCTCTCTACAACAAAGCTTCCCCTTCAAATATGCATGAAAGTAAATAAAAATATGCAAATGAACCTAGATGCAAATAAAAAATAAAAAAATTGACCTTTATTTGTCAAAATCTTAACTTTTCTCTCCCCCTTTTGTTATCAGCAAAAGAGTAATAGTGTTAAAAAATAGAGATAAAGTAATAGACATTAATACAACATTAATACCCAATCGAGTATAAATATTAAATTTCAATAAAAAAATCAAAAAAAAATCATAGATACTCTATCAGATGCATATTCCACTTTAGAGTGATAAGGATGATGTCGGCATATAAAACCATATAGTTGTGTCTATTTGTGGTATATTTATATCAGGAATTTGAATATCTACTGACCATGCACAACCGTTAGAACTTTTAAATGAGATTAGTAGTATTCCTAATTTTTTATAGAAAAAAATGAATTTCAAGCATCTTCTAACCATGCAAAACCATGAGGACTTTTAAATGGAATTAGAATCAACTTGTCTATTTAATAATCAATTTTGATATGTGTTCCATACATGTATAACCGTAAGGACTTTCAAATGAGCATGAAAGCACATATACAAATATTCCAAGTAATTGACCCATGCATAACCGAGAGGACTTTTAAATGAGAGTGAATACTTTGGATGTTTTTATTAAAAAAACATATAAGTAAAATAAAACAAATAATTTCCTGTTTAAAAATACCACATTTTGACATACTATATTGGATTTTGATGAGTGATGGTCGTTAGAAATATGATAGAAATATAGATGGTCATGGAATTTTTACACATCAAAAGTTATTATAAATCTTGTTTAAATTTTTAAAGAAATTTACTAAATATACTGTCTCAAGTCATAATATATGATTAATATCAACACTCATAACTTTTTCAATCACTATTTATCTTTTTGATAATCAATAGGGAGTTAGATCAGTTAATGTAGTCATTTAAGATAAAATTCAAAAATAATTATAAAATCAAAATTTCTAAAATGACTAATCTGAAACAAGGTCAACAAAAAACTATTTTTTGGAAGGGGTTTTACAAAAGAAAAATGTTTGCTAATTAAAATCAGCTGAAATGAAAAATATGCAGATATTTTCTCCGAAAATGTGATGCAACTAATAAATGTCTCTATATACAAGACGTTCCAGTAGTAATTATTCTATCAACTAGATTACCAGTGTATTCTGCATCCGAATTTCCCTTTGACTCAAGATTATCATTAGTTGGATGTCGTAGATCAGATCATAAAGTTGCAACAAATTCCTTAAAATCCTTTTTATAGCTTTTAAATGAAATTCTTTTGGATTTTAAATTGAATTCGTGCACATAAACAACTTGTGAACATAGTGTCAGATCCAGAAGCAGTAAAATAAACAAATATATCCACATGTATCCAGAGAATCATCAACCAATAAAACAACATCATTAGTCCAAACAAATCTATATGAACTAGTTCAAAGACTATAGAGATACTTATGGTGTTCTTGGCATAAAAAGATAATTGGCCAATAATTTTACATAATTCAGAATCAAAATCAACATTCATTTCTTTATCACATAACTGGCTGATTTAAATCAAATTATGGTGCAGATTTTCACATTTAATAAATCGTTCAAGATAAATATACTGTTACCTATTTTACCTTCACAATAATTTTTCGTTGTTACTCATTATGATTCTACCACCTTTGTACTAGGATAAGGAACTGTGATTTGTCGCCCGTCGTGTGCCTAAAACAGCCAGAATCCAGGTAACACTGTTGTTGTTCCTTAGCCTGCCACCACACTTACATGAGAAAAGATTTTTATGATCTATTTGTTTTTATAGGTCCATGGTTGTTAGTGGAAAAAGATTTTAAAAAATATGTTTGTGGATACCCAAGACAATTTATATTTTTTCCTTTTGGCAACCAGATTTGTTTGACTTTAAGGGATTTTATATTCATGCCTTTAGGAACCCAAATTGGTATGATTTTCATGTGTTTGGGCCTATGCCAACAGTTGTTTTGATTGTGTCCAATTTTTCTACAAATTTTACACTCGGATTTGACTTGATTAATTTCGCTTCTAATACTTTCAGATTGATTATACCCAAATCCTTGTCTAACAGAATTAACAATTTGTTTCCCTTAAGAGCATATTTAGCGATCTTTCTCCTTTGGAAATTTTTTCTAAAGTTGTGGACAATTGTTGGACTTGTGTTTTGAGAGATTTATTTTCATTCAATAATTGAGTACACTCTTTAATAGAATTTTCTCTCTTAGTATTTTCACTTTCTTTCAAAATCGGAATTTCATTTTCGACTGATTTAATTTTAATTTCTGATTTTTTTTATTTTCTTCAAATGATGGACACTTATTACACTTAAGGCACTTGTTTTAATAGTTTTTAACCAATTGATCAAGCTGTTTATTTAGTTCTATCAAACTATCTCTTTGTGAGTAAAGTTTAGCGTATTTCACATCTACTTTGTGAAAATATATAAGTAATTCTAAGTGAGTAAGTTTTGATACCTTGCTTGGCTCATCATCATCGCTATCAATTATATCACCTTGAAGACACAAATTTTCTTTTTCATTCTCACTACCGGTGCTTTTATCTGCTTCATCAGTTTCATCCCAAGTAGCTGCAAAACTTCTCCTTTTTGGTTTTTTTCCTTGGATGAATCGATTCTGAGAACAATTGGGCTTGATATTACCAGGTTTATTGCACTTGTGACAATTGATCTCCTGCTCTTCTGGGTTGTCTAGAACTTTGACTATTCTGCTTTTCAATTGTTGATTTAGAGCTGGATTTCCATACTTGTGATTCCACCTTTTGAATTTCTTTACTAATAGTGCCAATTCAGCTGCTCCATCATCATCATCATCACTTTTCGTTGTTCCTTTGAGAGGTATTGATTTGTTTTCCTTGAATTTGATTTCTAGCTCATAAATGGTGAGATTTTCGATGAGTTCTTCGTCTTTGATTTGTTCCAGATCTTTTGATTCTTGAATGGCTGTAAGTTTCGCTTCAAAATTTCATGGAAGTACTCTGAGGATTTATCGGATTATTTCCAATTTTGTGTATGGTTTTCCGAGAGCTTTTGATTTGTATACAAGATAGGAAAGTCATCCATACATCTCTTTGACATTTTCATCATTAGCCATTATGAAGTTCTCGTATTCGCTACTACGCATGGCAAGGCGAGATTCTTTGACTTGAGATGTTCCTTCATGAGTCACTTCAAGTGTGTGCCAGATTTCCTATACAGTTAGACAATGTGAGACACAATTAAATTCAATTTGATCCAATGAACATATAATAGAATTCATAGCTTTAGCAATAGCATTTTGAAATCTATTTACTAGATCTGTCCATTGATCCATCAGTTTTTCAATTTCCTGATTATCTACCACTATAGTTGGTGTCCTATAACCTGTCTCAACAATATTCCAAGCATCAATGGTTTTTCAAAAAAAATTCATTCTATTTTTCCAATAAGCATATTCACCATTGAACATAGATGGTCTAACTATGGACCGACCCTCAGCAAAAGCATTATTAAAAGAAGCCATTTAAAACAATTTTTTTTTTTAAAAATCAAAATTTTAGAGCAAAAATTGGCTTTTGTTCCTAGCTCTTATACCACTTGTAGGATCGATTTCACCATAGAGGGGGCGGACGGTGAATAGGGTGACACTAATAATTATAAAAATTAATGCAGAAATATAAAAATAATTGCAGCACAGATAATAGCAGAATAATAAAAGCAGAAATAGAACAACACAGATTTACCCAGCTTCGGCAAAACCCTGCCTATGTGCTGCCCTCAGGTTTCTACTAGAAATTAAGTAGTTAGATGCTTACACACGTAAACTTGCAACACCTGCTACCGTCTAACCTAACTCTATGCTCAAAACCCTGCCACAGCTCAGCCACCGAGTTGCAAATTCTCGAAATACACCATTGTAGTTCGTCCTATAGTCACACGACTAGAATTTTATAAAAGTTTGAAAGTAAATAACAAAATAAAAAACAAACAATAAACTAGAAACCTTAATTTTAAATATTAAGCACAACTGAAATTATAAGAGCCGACCTATAAACAAACAGCACGGTGATAAAAGAAGTCCCCTTTTCTTTTTACACTATCGACCGCTTTCACGTTCGTTCAATTCCTTTGTTTGTTCCTCTTCGAGAAATTAGGGCTTTTGGAAATTGAAGCTGGCAATTCCAGTTGATCGATTGAATAGATATGTTCATGTTGATTGCTTTGTCGATCGATCGTCTTGCTTTGACTTCACCCGGCTGCTTCAATTCATTGAGTTTGATTTGAATAAATCTAATGTGATATGTCCTTTGTTACTCTCATTGATATGCTTGAACTCGATGATTTTAATTGCCGATGATATTGATGGTATTTATATGGAATAAAACCCTAAATTATCGTTCACTCGAATTCATCTGAAATTTTAACTCGGCCATTCGATTTTACTTGAATATGTGTGATTTGTTTAGACTGGTTCAATTCGTATATTTCATTGCTTGATTACCACAGCTTGCGTTTGCTTTGGATTTGGTTCCGTTCTTTTCTCTATTGACATCTCTGATCTTGGCATTTTGAATTTTTGAGATAATTGGCTTTCTTTTAATTTCCTTTATGACTTTTTCAATTTTTGTTATCACCTTGGCCACGACGGTTTGACTTTGTTATTTGAAATTTGACATGTTCAGATTGAAATTCCTACTACAATGACTTTGTTCATTGAAGTATGTTGACATGGACTTTGCATTGGGTTGATTTGGTCGCACTTCATTTCGATTACACGTGAGTCATGTTGTTACCACTGCCGGTTACACAGGGCTTCTCTCAGTTCATATTGTCAGTTGTTTGTTGCTTCATTGTTCCAGTACTATTCCACTTTGTTACATCGCAACATGTGCTTTGCTGTAGCTTGATTGTTTGCAATATTGCCCTGGTCTAATTTTCATATATGCATATGTATATACTATGTATATACATGTGCTAGTTGCTGTTTTTGGACTTGCGTTCTTGTACATTTGGTGTGATGCTTTTTGAACTATATACATGTGTGTGTGTGTGTATGTATATATGTATACATGTGCATATGACACCGCATAAAAACTTTCAAACTTTGAGGCGTGAACTGTTTTCAGACTTGGAGTTAACCTGTTTTCATTTGAAGCTGTATCGGGTTTTAGCCTCGAGCCAGTTTGCATTTGTTTCCATTCTGGACTGGTCCTTGTTGCTCCTTTTGAGTTGCAATCTGAAGTTTTGTGATGAGCCGCTTCAAGTCTGTTCATGCCTGAGTATTTGCATTCATGTCTATGTTGAAGCTTAACTTTCATGTGGTTGTTGTGTCCATTTTTTTGGTTTTGCATTATTGTCTTCACATTTCATCTTGTTTACATGTTTCTTTGAACCAGACCATATTTGTTGAGCATGCTCATGTTTGGTCTGGACTCCATATGCACTGACCTGGTGTTGTTGATATTTGAGTTCATTGATGACATGCATCCATGTATGCTATGTACTTCATTTTTGTTGCATGTTGCCCTTGGGTGGTTTCCATTCACTTGTGTACCTTTCTCTGCTGCCTTCTTTCTTGTGTCTGGTCTTGGCCATTTGATTCATGTGCATAGCATATATATGCATACATCTGTGTATTCATATGTGTGTATGTGTATATATTTATGTATGTTTGGGTCTGTTGCACCATGTAGTTTGCTTGAAGTTGTAGCCTTGCTTGCATATTGAACTGCTTCCATTGTATCTCATATTGCCACTGCATATGTATACATGTTGTTTACTGCTTCACTACATCCCATATTGTCACTACATATGTATACATGTTGTTTACTTGTGTATATATGTATACTTGTGATTTTTCTTTGCCTCCATTTAACCTGGTGATTCTTCGGCATCATCCTTCGAAACTGTTTACTCATACATTGACTGTGCAGTCTGCACTGAAATATTGTGCACTACATGTATATATATACATGTGTGTTCACACATGTATGTATGTTCGCTTGTGCAGTTTCTTATAGTCTTTGTTGTTTGTGAATCCATGCCTCATTGTGTTCAAAACTGTTTGCACATTTCCTTAATATTGACGTCTGACTAAATTTTGTTGTTGCACGTTTGAGTTTAAGTTTGAAGTTTTGTGATCAGTTGGCATGTACATTTTATTCTGGCTGAAGTTGTTTCACGACTCCACTGTCGAGTATGTTCTCATGTTTACACATTTGTGCACTTGTTAGCATGGTCTGGTTTTGGCTTTTTGTTATATGAGAACTTGTACTCGACAATTTTGTGATGTATTTGTATTGCACCTGAGTTGAATCCAGCCTTGGGTCGTGTTTGACCTTGTGCTCACCTGTTCCTGCAGTTTTATTGTAACAACCCGCATATTTTATGATTATATACTTAAATATTTTATTTAAATATAGCATCGTTAGTTGGATTAAAGTCTGAAAAGCTACTTTTTGTAAACAGTCAAATTAGGACTCGAGACCCCTTCCGTTGAGTCCAAAATGGCGTTTGTGACTTTTTTGAGTATAAACATTGATATGTTTGGAGTTGAGTAGAATTTTTACATTTTCACTTAGGGCTTTGGGTTTGGGTTTCAGCCCACTAACCCAACTCATCTTATATCTTAACTCCACCACCTCTCCTCTTCATTCATTCTTATTTCCTAACACTTCAAGCTTTGAGTAAAAATGTGAGAAGAGAAAAGAGATTAGGAATTCCTAAGCCTTAGTTTTCTTTGCAAATTCAAGTTCTACCTCCAAATTCCAAAAGAAGCTTGGGTAAGCATCCTCTTCATCTTCTCCATCTCAATTCCTCTTCAATTTCAGAAATTTCCAATAACCTAATTTAGGAAATTATTGCTTATAAGCTTAGATTCAAGCTTCTTGGGTTGAAGTGAAGAGTGGTGGATCTTTCCTTTGTGTTTGAGCTTCTTCTTCATTGTTTTTGAGTAAAAAGGCGAGTTTTTGAACTCATATCTATGTCTATAACTTTCATTGTTGTTAGGTATGAATTCCTAACATATATTCATGTTCATTTGCTTTGATTTGAATTGATTTGGTGAATTTTCCAATTTTGGTGTTTTGAAGTCAAAATCATTAAAAATCCTATCTTGGATGTTTGGCCATGTCATTTAGGGTGTATTGAAGACCCTATAAGGCTGGGTTGTCGCTTGGCATAAATTCCTAGGCTCCGTTACTCATCCGATCGCTTCCGATTTGGATTATTTGCCCTTTTTGGGCTAGGCTGATTTTTGTCTAGCAGGAAATTTCAAACGTCTAAAATTTCAATTCAGACGTCTGGATTCAAATTCACACGTCTGGTTGAGAAATCCAGACGTTTGGAATTGGTCCTTGGAGAAAGGAAAAAGCCAGAGACAAAATCCAGACGTCTAGAAATCCAACTAGACATTTGATTTGTGGTTCAGACGTCTGGTTGGTAATTCAAACGTATGGAACCGTACAGTTTTGCCTATTTGCCTAGTTTTTGAGTAAATTTCCATTTTTTATCGACTTTTGTTGATCCGGTTAGTTGTTATCACTTATTATCGACTTTGATGACTTCTTTCCTTGGATTTTTGGGAATATCCATTTTGGTGGATTTGGTATCGATTTCTTTGGATTTAATTCATGTCTTCTATGTGAATTTTTGATGATTGATTATTTCTACAATCATTTTTATGATTTGTCACTTTAAAATGCAAAGGTTTCTATACTAGTAATAAATATTTAAACTCTTTCATTAAAACAATTTCAACATTTACTTTCAATATCAAACTCGCTTTCAAAACCGTTTTCCAATCTATTTGTATATACAAACCTTTACCTCATTCGTTCGTGAAATCTAATTAAACGACTTAGCAAAACAAGTGGTATGAAACGCTTGCGTTTTATTTGTCGGTTTATTCTTGGACTTGTTCGATTGAACTCTCGTGACTTTTTCGAGTGGAAATCTATAATCTGTTTGTAAATATTTAAGTTAAGCCAGTGGTTATGGGACATGAAGCTAAACTCATATATTTACTAGCTTAGTGTAGTTTACACTTATTTTCGAGTGGAAGTCTACAGTTTGTTCGTAAGTAATTAAGTTAAGCCAGTGGTTATGAGACATGAAGCCTAACTCATTTATTTACTAACTTAATATAATTTACACTTGTGGATCTATGAAGATCCTTTGGTGGCGTTTCGGCTCAATTTTGTGGGGTAGTGACCCATGGTCTTCGGACCGCTTTGTGGAGCTTCGGCTCAAAGGTCTTGGGAGCGTTTGTGGAGCTTCGGCTCAAAGGTCTTCGAACCGTTTTGTGGAGCTTCGGCTCAAAGGTCTTCAGGCTGTTTTGTGGAGCTTCGGCTCAAATTTGATGGTTAGCGACCATGGAATAACGTTCCGTTTGTGATGCACGTATTGGTGAGTTTTCATGCTCTCGTTTTGTGATAGGCCTCCCCCTTTTCGTGATTTCTGGATTTCTAATTACTGATTTCTAGAACTTGTGTTTCACCAACTTTTGCGATTGGCATTGATATGTTTGTCAATATTTATGGTTTGATGAATAAAATAATGAATATGACATTTCTTTTAGTTCTTTGAGATTTCTTGAGGTATTGTAAGATTTTTGTTGTTATTTAACTTATATTTATCGCAATATAGCATTATTGTTATCATACGTTTTTGTTATATCTCTTATCTTATCTCATTTTATCTGATAATTATAGCTAGACTGATCCGTTTATTATTTTCTTATTAAATAATACTCGGGTCAGACCGAGATGTTATAGGTGCTTCTGCTTGATTCCTTATTAGGAACCAACATCTGACTTTTGGCTAACCACTTTAGATTTGTAGTTTTTGATGTTGTACATTCGAGATAGAGACTCCGTGATGTATACATATTCTTTTGTCTAGCACTTGTACTTATTCTTTTGTGATATTGTGGATCTAGTTGACCACTACTCTAATGTATACTCCTATGTGTTATATTCATATATGTTTCCGCCTTTGTGATATGGATATCTGTGACTGATTTGTGTTATGCTTATTTCATATTTGTTTCCGAAGACCACATAGCCACTGTGTAGTAGTTTTGACTTTGTATTTGATATGTCGGATTTCCTCTTGAAATGAAATCCATGCCAAACTATTTGACATATCGGTCCTCGCACAAAGCAATTGCACGAATGGTCGCTCCTCGACAGCCTTATTCTTCGCGCTAGTCGATGGCATTACCCCGTAGTGTCGTTGGCTAGCGTGAGTATAGAGGTGGGGCATCACAGCTTAGTATCAGAGCCAAACTTTGGAACAATGTAGAATAATCTAGCAAGGATCATTATTCTAAGTCTTTTCTTAGGAGTTGTGCCTTAGGATTTAATTCGAGTCATTGGACCCGTTCTATCCTATTTTCTTTGTGATGCCTTGTTTTATCAATCATGTTTGTTTGATATTTATTCTGAGAATAACATTTTTCCTCTTTTTTCTTTCTTTCTTAAAGAAGAAGAGATGGTTAGTTCTAGCAGACCTAGCGCTGGTCAATCCAGTAGTCCTTCTTTGGCTGGCGTATTAATGTTTGCCCAACAACTTTTGGATCTTGTAAAGAATCAAAGGTTTATCTTGCTTTGAGTAAGGACCCTGAAAAGGTTTTACCTTAGAAACTAGAAGTTCCTTTCGATCAGCTTGTAGATATCACTCTACGACTAGAAGAGCTCGATAGAGGAAGTGATAGTGAGGTTGGAGGTTCCAAAAAGAGCCTCAATAACAACAAGAAGAGGCATACTAAGTTCGAAAGCCCTAATCACAATAAGAAAGGGAGGCATGCAACTTCGGTAGCAAAAACTCCAATCCCTAATCGTGGAGAATGCTACAGTTGTAATTCTAAGGATCACTACGTAAATAGGTGTCCAAGGCTTATTTCTTGTCGCTATTGCAAAAATTCAGGTCATCGTATTTATGCATGCCCCATACTTCAAAGCAAGAAGAAAGGGGAACAAGAAACTCCAGTAGCAAAGACTCCTACCTCTAGTCGTGGACAATGCTACAATTGTGGTTCCACGGACCATTATGCTGATAGGTGTCCGAAACCACTCTTTTGTCGTTATTGCAAAAGTTCGTATCATCTTTTATCTTCATGTCCCAAACTTCTAAGCAAAAGGGAAGGAAAGCTGAATATTGTGCAAGCGCCTAGTAGCACTTCTCTTGGTCAAGGTATTTCTCATTCGGTCCTTGATGACCTTTGTTTTGTGATTATCCTATTCGAGTTCTTGTTGATATGGGTTCATCTCATTATTTTTATATCAAAAGAACTCGTTGATTCTTTTTCTTTAAATATTTTGGGTTTAATGACTTTACCGAGAATTGCTTTGAAAAGATGTCGAGCTTGTTTATGTGATTATTCTTTCCAGGCCTATTTGCATATTATGCGTTACTT
This sequence comes from Allium cepa, assembly GCA_030765085.1. Taxonomy (NCBI): domain Eukaryota; kingdom Viridiplantae; phylum Streptophyta; class Magnoliopsida; order Asparagales; family Amaryllidaceae; genus Allium; species Allium cepa. The sequence goes on from CM060932.1 coordinate 27,383,737, forward strand.
GGGCTTCGGAATTGATTTTTTGTGAGAGGATTGGCTTAATCATTATGAAGCCATATACTATGTCCTATGTAGACTATCTATCTTCGACATCCTCAATCTATTATGCAGATTTCTATTTTCCTTGATGTTTTCGATTCCAGTTTGGTGGCATCATTTTATTCTCTAGACCCACTTGTTGAGGAAGATGTTATTCTCCTCATTCAAATAGTTTTTGAAATTTTCCGGTATCTTTGAGATTGTCTTAGGATTATCACCTAAGCAAATCTAATGAGTGGTACTAAGGTCTTTTTAGTTTGACTTTGCCACCAGTTTTCATTAGCTATGAGTTGCGAACGATAGTGTTCCACTACCGCATTCCGCGCTCGTTATGATTCTTATGAATGACTCGTGATGTCATTCTAGTTGTCCAGTTTATTTCATCCATCTTATGAATCGAGTATTCTACGAATATTTCGATGAGACCATCCTTGTATTCATTGATTTTGGATGAAAACAATATTTTGAAATTTGCGAATCTTTTTAATAAGATACATTTAGAAGTATAATTGGATTTTGTTCTTAAAACAAGTAAAGAATATTCGTAAAGTTTTTAAGAGATATTTTTATCATATAGAAGATGATTTTGTGTTGTTTTGCCCATTGAGTGCTTTAAGAATTCTGGTCGATATGCTTGATCAATGTAATCGATAGGAATCTCCTAAACGCTATGATGAGACAATCAGACACAGTAAATTGACTTGGAATAAGTAATTTTTTTCTAGAAAGATGATTACATAAAGTTAATTGTAATTTTGAGAGTCTTAGCTTTTCGAGAAAGAGGATCAATTAAAAGAACTCTTTTCCGATACACCTATTCTTGTGGTTCCCAAAGGGAACCAAGACTTCACTGTTTGTATCGATGCTAGTCGTATTGGTTTGGGTGTCATTCTCTTGCAAAAGGGAACGTTTTATCACTTTTGCTTCTATACAATTGAAGCCTATCGAGAATAGGTATGCTACTCATGATCTAGAGCCCGCGGCTGTTGTTTTCGCTTTTAGAAATTTGGCATCATTATTTTTGGAAGAATAATTCATTCTCTACTCCGATCATAAATCTTTGACGTATTTATTTTCTAAAAAGGAACTTAATTTGCGTTAACATCGTTGGCATTAGTTCCTTGCGTCTTATAATCTTGATATTCTTTATACTCCTGGAAAAGAAAATCGTGTTGTCGATGTCCTTAGTCGTAAGCAACAAGCGGTTGTTTCTATGATGATATCCGAATGAAAGGATCTCGATATTTTATTCACTTGTGAGGTTCGAGATCGTGAATCCGGTTCATATTCATCTCTTGTTCTATGTAGCCTTGAGGCTCATCCATCTCTTTTAGACCGCATTATTGATGCTCGTGGCGGCACTCGAAGATTTGGTAGACTTATCGTGCCAAATATTAGTGATCTTCATAAAGACATTTTAGAAGATTTTCATCATTCTAAATTTACCATTCATCTCGGTAGTAGTAAAATGTACGTGGATATGAAGCGACTTTATTATTGGGATGGAATGAAATCTGATATTGCTAACTTCGTTAAGTGTTGCATGACTTGCCAACTCATAAAGGCCGAGCATCAAAGGCCCGGTGGGTTATTGCAACCTTTGGATATTCCTGTTTGGAAGTGGGATCAAGTCTCTATGGACTTTATTGATGGACTTCCCCATTCTCGTTCGGGCCATGATAGCCTATGGGTAATAGTTGATAGACTAACAAAATCCACCCATTTTATTCCATTCGGTCCAATAGGACTGTACCTCTCTTGGCCAAACTCTTTATTAAAGAAATTGTTAAATTTCATGAAGTTCCTATTTCTATTGTTGTGATCGTGATCCATTGTTTACTAGTGGATTTTGGAAGTGTCTTCAAAAAGCTTTGGGAACGAAGCTAAAGTTTAGCACCACTTATCATCCTCAGTCCGATGGACAAACCGAGCGTATGAATCAAACTCTTGAAGATCTTTTTCGTGCATGTGCTCTTAATTTTGGTGGAAGTTGGGAAGATCATATTTCTCTTGTTGAGTTTTCCTATAATAATAGCTTCCAATCTAGTATTGGTATGACATCTTTCGAGGCACTCTATGGAAGGCTATGCCGATCTCCTTCTTGTTGGCTTGAGGCAGGTGAGAAGCTGGTTTTAGGTCCAGATTTTATTCGTGATTCCATAGAAAAGATTGACCTTATTCGACATAGGATGAAAGAAGCTTAAAGTAGACAAAAATCCTATGCCGATAACCAAAGAAGTAAATTAGAATTTTCTGTGGAAAATTTGGTGTTCATTCGTGTTTCACCTATGAAGGGTGTTGTGCGTTTCAGTCGATTGAGAAAATTAGTGCCTCGATATATTGGTCTATTTCCCATCACCGAATGTATTGGTTCCGTGGTTTATCGCCTTTTATTACTGGCTCAACTTTCTGCAATTCATGACTGTGTTTCATGTCTCTCAATTACGGAAATGCCTTCGAGATTCCGATTCCATTCTTGAGCCCGGTTTTGTGGAAGAAATTGAAGTTTCGCCTAATTTGACTTATGAGCAACATCCTATTCGTATCATTACTACGGAGGTTAAATGCCTTCAAAATAAAGACGTTCCTCTTGGGAAAGTTCAATGGTCCTCAAATCCTAAGGATTGCTCTTGGGAATTTAGAGAATTCATCGAGCGAACACATCCGGACTTACTCTCTCGTGCTCTTTGAGGTGAACTTCTTATTTCAAATTTCTTTTATGTTAATATGCTTTTATGGTTGTTAATTTTTAATTTTTCTTCTTAAATATTGCGAGGACGCAATTTCTTTAAGGAGGGAAGTCTGTAACAACCTGCATATTTTACGATTATATATTTAAATATAGCATCGTTAGTCGGATTAAGTCCGAAAAACTACTTTTTGCAAACAATTGAATTAGGACTCGAGACCCCTTCCATTGAGTCCAAAATGGCGTTTGCGACCTTTTTGAGTATAAATATCGATATGTTTGGAGTTGAGTAGAATTTTGACATTTTCACTTATGGCTTTGGGTTTGGGGTTCAGCCCACTAACCCAACTCATCTTATATCCTAACTCCACCACCTCTCCTTTTCATTCATTCTTATTTCCTAACACTTCAAGCTTTAAGTAAAAATGAGGGAAGAGAAAAGAGATTAGGAATTCCAAAGCCCTAGTTTTCTTTGCAAATTCAAGTTCTCACTACACCATTTTAAGCTATCAACAACGGGTAAAAACCGTTGTAAGTCCAAAAGCAACGGGTAAAAACCGTCTTTAATACAGGAGTGGTTGACTTTAGCGATGGGAAAAAACCGTTGCTTTATTTCCAAAAGGCAAAGGGTACAAACCGTTGCAAAATGGGCCAAAGGCAACGGGTATTAACCATTGCAAATTCGTCCAAAGGCAACGATTATAAACCGTTGCAAACTTGACAATAGGCAACGGGTATAAACCGTTGCTTAATGCACAAAAGGAAACGGTTACTAACCGTTGCTTAATAGGCAAAAAATCAACGGATATAAACCGTTGCTTTATGTCCAAAAAGCAACGGGTGCAAGCATTACTTTATGTGCAGTAAAAAACGGTTAAAAACCGTTGCTTTATGCCCAAAGTCACACATAAAGCAACGGTTAACACCTGTTGCACATAGTGTTTGCTCCTGCCCCTACAAAATCGCATCTGTAACTCACTACTGCGTTACACGCATATCTCAGTATATATACCAGAATATCAATATATATCAAAATATTGGTACACAAGCACTATAAATATATCGCACATATACCATACATATAAAATTATCAAACTTAAAATTACACTCATTGTTTTGCAAACACAATTACACTGCATTGTTTATTACACTACAGTACAAAGATTTCATTAATTACAGATCCAGTACAAAGATAAGTACAAAACTTTCGTAAGAAACAGATCCAGTTTTCAGCTTCAACCTGAGAGGAAAATAAAATCAAAAGGGCAAAGCATTCCAGTTTTCAGACTTCAATGTTCAACCCGGTTCATGTGCAACTCGAAGATTAAATTCAGAGGCAGTTCAACTTCATAAATCTGGAAAGAATATTCCAGTTCAAAAACAAAAAGCATCTACCTGATTCAAAAAGTCTGAAACAGTTTAAAACAAAGTAGAACCCAAAGAGAAAATCAAATAATGCAAAGCAATTCAAAGCAAACAACGGTTAGGATAAAGCAAATTTGATCAAGCCTCAATTTCCAAATTTTGAAATCTTTTTCAGGTTCTCTTTCCTCTCTGTCAAACTATCCAGGTGAGCAAACCACCCTTATAAATTCTTAAAACTTGATATATCTATTTTGCATGTGATAAGTCTTGAATGTAAATTGTGAAAGGTGCTTGCATGCTTGTATTTATGTATGGATGACTGTGTGTACGATTGTGTACAGGCAACATGCCTCTGTTTATACATGACAGGTTTGATAAACCTGTCTAAAAATTCATACCACCCAAAAGAATGAATGTTAGGCTTTGATCATTAAAAGGAAATTGCTTGAAATAATGTAATTTCATATATGAAAATAATTTCAGATAAAAACAGGTGCATTGCTATTCTTATATCACAGTTATGTACACAGGCCGCTAATGTTGTTACTTATCTTCTTGTTTAATCAAGAAAAGCATTAGATCTTGGGGTGCATGTTATCATCTGAACCTCATTGATGTGGCTAAATTCAATTAGATTATCAACCCTCTTGTTTTTGGTCAGTCTTGAATAGACACTTTATGTAATCTGACTCAGTCCGTGTGACATAAGTATTAATTACCACTAATAGAAGTTGCATTGAATCTTGAATGCAATTCATTATCCAACTTTGAACTATTTCTATTCTATTATTTCGAATATCAAAATAAAATTGATGAATGTTTGATTATCTTTCTAGCTCAGACTTTGAAATGCAAAGTCAATATAATGTTTATGCTTTGTACGAGTTGGAAACACTTCTTTCAAGTTGCAAATATATAATGTTATAATAATTTTTAAACGCGGTTGTTTTTTAGTTTGAGAGGCATTGAAGGAGAATATAATGGGCTTCAACCTTTTTTTTGGAAGGTAAAAGCTTTACTTCCTAGTATTTGATAAATTGTCGATTATCTTGTAAACAAGACAGACCAAGACAAAATACACATGCATTTGCATATGCAAATTTCATATATCGCAAACAAAAGAAAATCAGCAATATATGCAAAGAACAAGTCATAAATATCAATACCTCCGACTAAAGGTATCGTATCAAACCCTTTTGATGGCTCACATAACCTCCGGCTCCAACATCCCCAAAGGTCTCGGTAAATTGTCGACATATTTTGGCGGTTAGCTCATTCGGCAATAAAATAATCCCAACAACATTATGACGTACATTTCTTCCCCTTCCGGCCCATCCCTGTATTGCTCCAAGCGATCACTGTTAAGCTGCTGTACATCTGATATAGTAAACAACGTCCCCGTTCTGATTTGTCTGATCCCACCAACTTCTCACCACATTTCGAGGCGAGAAACTGGTGGGATCAGACAAATCAGAAGGGCACGTTGTTTACTATATCAGATGTACGGCAGCTTAACAGCAATCGGGCATCACAGGGATGGGCGGGAAGGGGAACATTCACTTTTATGCGGCAGTGATAAAGTCTTCCTGCATCACCAGAATTTTAAACTTAAGCGGATTCAAAACAATATCTAAAATACTGACTGAAATAAAGGATGCAAATACAAAAATATATTACCTTAGCACTGCTGAACTAAAGGGTGCAAATACAATATCTTGAACTGCCTGTCTACCTACAAACACAAAGAAAGAAAGAATAGTCAAGCTGATCATATGTATGTATGTGTACATATGTGTATGTATGTGATCATATGTAAGTACCTACAACTACAAACACAAAATGAACACTTGCAATATATCCATCCTTATTTTGTTAAGGTACAATAACTGCTCCGAAATACAAACACAAAATATAATGCATCTATTACTATCATATAACACACCATTCTACATTTTACACCATTTTAAATAAATATTTTGTTAAGGTACAATAACTGCTATAAAATACAAAGTTAACATATGCATTTGATAAGATCTTCTAATTTTTCATTGTCTTCAAAAGCTGATTGATAAACGGTGGGAAACTCAGTGTCATCCACATTTATGGTTCAGATTAGAAGGTGCATCTCTACTTTGGCAAACTGTTAAAGAGTAGTAGATATTGACCATAATCAATCCCCAAAAACTTAATGAAACATCAATCCTAAAAGCAAGGGCGGCCCAAAGAATCGGTTGACCAAGCCCAATGTGAATTTTTTTGCCCCTTACTATATAACATGTCAATTTTTTTTTAATTTTTTTTCATATATAAGCATAAAATCACATATAAACTATAACATAACAAAGTACCAACTTTTTATACAAAAGTTGCCACATTAAGTGGACTGCAATACTTATAGTCTCAAATAGTTTACAAAACAGTGTATTTAATTTTTAACGAAATGTATCAAGTTTACAAACTAGTGTATCTATTTAAGTGTACAGGCAAATCACATTGGGTTCTGCCTAAATGTTTGCGGGTAGACATACACACACTGCAGGAAAAATAGTACATCAATGAAAGTATCAGTTCCTAAATAATTATTAGCCTTTTAGCTTCAGCTTTCAAATTTCGATTCCTAAACGATTAGTTATAGAAAACTAGTTGTTTATAACAACATACTAATAAGTTATTAGCTTCAGGCGTTTTCAAGGTTAATGAAATCTAAAGCAGTAAAAGGGCGACTAAATTTTAGAAAATTAGACAACCCAAAACAAGAAATTCGCTTACTTAATTAGCAGTGGCAGTATAGAGACTGTAGCAGGACTTCAAATCAGCAGTAGAAAATATCGCGTAGGAGGCAAGCATGAGCCGACGTTGGCTGATTGAATAGCCGAGTATGCAGCGATGATTATTTGGAAAGCGTTGATTTTTGAAACCCTAGTTTATTTGGGTTCGAGCATCTCCAACATGAAGATTGCTTTTGAGCTGTAACTTTGAAGTAAAACAGATTTTTGGTGTTGCCCGGCTCAGTTGGTTGCCCCATCCCAGGGGCTTGGTGGGCTTGCCCCTGGGCCGGCCCTGCCTAAAATATTTACGACGGTTACAAACCGTTGCTAATTAGCCATGGTTGAAAACCGTTGCTAATTGGAACGAAGCGCGCCAAAAATTATGGCTCGACAGGATGAAATTCACCGCCATCATTTGTCTCCAAAGAAGCTACGGTTAATAACCGTTCCCAATTAGCAACGATAATAAACCGTTGCTAACTGAACCAAGACGGTGATTAACCGTTGCTAAATGGCAACGGTTAATAACCATTGCCAAATGCGCGAATGGTTAGTTGCAAATCTCAGTATTTAGTGTAGTGTCTACCTCCAAATTCCAAAAGAAGCTTAGGTAAGCATCCTCTTCATCTTCTCTATCTCAATTCCTCTTCAATTTTAGAAATTTCCTATAACCTAATTTAGAAAATTATTGCTTATAAGCTTAGATTCAAGCTTCTTGGGTTGAAGTGAAGAGTGGTTGATCTTACCTTTGTGTTTGAGCTTCTCCTTCATTGTTTTTGAGTAAAAAATTGAGTTTTTGAACTCATTCTATGTTTATAACTTTCATTGTTTTTAGGTATGAATTCCTAACATCTATTCATGTTCATTTGCTTTGATTTGAATTAATTTGGTGAATTTTCCAATTTTGGTGTTTTGAAGTCAAAATCATTAAAAATCCTATCTTCGATTTTGGGACATGTCATTTGGGGTGTATTGAAGAGCTTATAAGGCTGGGTTGTTGCTTGACATAAACCCCTAGTCTCCGTTGCTTATCTGATCGCTTCTGGTTTGGCTTTTTTACCCTTTTTGGGCTATGCTGATTTTTGCCTAGAAGAAAATTTTAGACATCTGAAATTTCAATTCAGACGTCTGGATTCAAATTCAGACATCTAGTTGAGAAATCCAGACATCTAGAATTAGTCCCTGGAGAAAGGAAAAAGGCAGAGACAAAATCTAGACGTCTGGAAATCCAACCAGACATCTGATTTGTGGTTCAGATGTCTAGTTGGTAATTTCAGACGTCTAGAACTGTGCAGTTTTGCCATTTGCCAAGTTTTTGAGTAAATTTCTATTGTTTATCGACTTTTGTTGATCCGGTTAATTGTTATCACTTATTATCGACTTTGATGACTTCTTTCCTTGGATTTTTGGGAATATCCATTTTGATGGATTTGGTATCGATTTCTTTGGATTTAATTCACGTCTTCTATGTGAATTTTTGGTGATTGATTGTTTCTACAATCATTTCTATGGTTTGTCACTTTAAAATGCAAATGTTTCTATACTAGTAGTAAATATTTAAACTCTTTCATCAAAACTATTTCAACATTTGCTTTCAATATCAAACTCACTTTCAAAACCGTTTTCCAATCTATCAGTATACACAAACCTTTACCTCATTCGTTCGACAAATCTAATTAAACGACTTAGCAGAAAAAGTGGTATGAAACGCTTGCGTTTACTTTGTCGGTTAATTCTTGGACTTGTTCGATTGAACTCTCGTGACATTTTCGAGTGGAAATCTACAATCTGTTTGTAAATATTTAAGTTAAGCCAGTGGTTATGGGACATGAAGCTAAACCAATATATTTACTAGCTTAGTGTAATTTACACTTATTTTCGAGTGAAAGTCTACAATCTGTTCGTAAATAATTTAGTTAATCCAGTGGTTATGGGACATGAAGCTAACTCGTTTATTTACTAGCTTAGTGTAATTTACACTTATGGATCCATGAAGATCCTTTGGTGGATTTTTGGCTCAATTTTGTGGGGTAGCGACCCATGGTCTTCGGACCGTTTTGTGGAGCTTCAGCTCAAAGGTCTTGGGACCGTTTGTGGAGCTTCGTCTCAAAGGTCTTCGGACCGTTTTGTGGAGCTTCGAATCAAAGGTTTTCAGGCCATTTTATGGAGCTTCGACTCAAATTTGATGGTTAGCGACCATGGAATAGCGCTCCGTTTGTGATGCACGTGTTGGTGAGTTTTCATGCTCCTGTTTTGTGATAGGCCTCCCCCTTTTCGTGACTTCTGGATTTCTAATTAATGATTTCTAGAATTTGTGTTTCACCAACTTTTGCAATTGGCATTGATATGTTTGTCAATATTTGTGGTTTGGTGAATAAAATAAAGAACATGACATTCCTTTTAGTGCTTTGAGATTTCTTGAGGTAGTATGATTTTTGTTGTTATTTAATGTATGCTTGTCGCAATATGGCATTATTGTTATCTTACGTTTTTGTTATATCTCTTATCTTATCTCATTTTATCTGATAATTATAGCCAGAGTGATCCATTTACTATTTTCTTTTTAAATAATACTCGGGTCAGACCGATATGTTACAGGTGTTTCTGCTTGATTCCTTATCAAGAACCAACATCTGACTTTTGGCTAACCACTTTAGATTTGTAGTTTTTGATGTTATACATTCGAGATAGAGACTCCTTGATGTATACATATTCTTTTGTCTAGCACTTGTACCTATTCTTTTGTGATATTGTGGATCTTGTTGACCGCTACTCGGATGTACACTCCTATGTGTTATATTCATATCCGTTTCCGCCTTTGTGATATGGATATCTGTGACTGATTTATGTTATGCTTATTTTATATTTGTTTTCGAAGACCACATAGCCACCGTGTAGTAGTTTTGAGTTTGTATTTGATATGTCGGATTTCCTCTTGAAATGAAATCCATGTCAAACTATCTGACATATCGGTGCTCGCACAAAGCAATTGCACGGATGGTCGCTCCTCAACAGCCTTATTCTTCATGCTATTCAACAGCATTACCCCGTAGTGTCCTTGGATAGCATGAGTAAAGAGGTGGGGCGTCACATTTATCAAGTGTATATCGATGTGCACGGCCTTATGGCATGTACAGTGATACATTGTGCATGTCACAAGCTGTTCATGTAAGATGAACTTAAAATAAATATGATGACAAACAACCTAAATAACCGAGGCAAACAATATTTTCAAAAACACATATTTTATTTTACACTGCAAAAATATTTCTTTTTCAATTTTATTACGTCAGTATTTATTTTATAGATAATTTAGATGTTGGATTCAATCTGGAATAGAGTTGAAGATAAATACGAGTGAATGAGTAATATGTAGTGAGGTGCAAATGTATGTAATAATTGTATAGTGAAAAATTATGTTGTAATTTGAAGTTGTATTGTAATTGAAATTTTGTATATATAGTGAGAGCTCAAATTTTGTACTATTCAGAATTGTAATAAAATATTTGTTTGAATAAAATATCTAATTGAATTTAAATTCTGTGTTATTTATTTTATTCAGCAGATATTTATTTAATTGTGTGAAAATAAAATAGTACAATAAAAAATACATTTAAATTAATATATATGTTTATTATCATCAAACAAAAATCATATACTAACATCTTCAACACATTGGTGTATATGTTAAGTAGTGCTTGAATTTCCAACAGGCAAATGCTAAACAATAGAAGCCTAGTCGATTGCTTCAACCGTTTGAAGTTCTGTTGTGGAAATGAGATTCTATCTCTATGGATTTTATTGATGGGTCATAATAGATAGACTGACTAAGAGTGCCCATTTCATTTCGGTAAAGTCGACTAGAATAACACATATTTTGGTGAAGTTATTTATAAAGAATGTAGTTAGACTGCACAGGGTTCCTAGTAGTATTATTAGCGATAGAGATTCTTCATTTACTAGTGATTTCTGGAAGAGTCTACAGGAAGCATTAGGAACCAAGCTCAACATGAGTACCGCTTACCATCCACGGACTGATGGGCAAACAGAAAGAGTTAACAAAATCTTGGAGGATTTGTTAAGAGCTAATGTATTTGATTTCGGGGGTTCATGGGAGGACAATCTTCATCTAATCAAGTTCTCGTATAACAATAGTACCAGACGAATATTGGGATGGCACCGTTTGAAGCTTTGTATGGAAGGCCATGCAAATCTCTCGTATGTTGGTTAGAGACCGGAGATAGATTGGTTCTTGGTCCAGATTTGGTGAAGGAAGCTACCGAGAAGATTGAGCTGATTCGAACTAGGATGAAGGAAGCTAAGTTTAGGCAGAAAAGTTATGCTGATAGAAGAAGGAAGGACTTAGAATTTTCTATCGGAGACTATGTGTTTATTAAGGTTTCACCGATGAAGGGTGTGATTAGATTTGGAAAGTCGGGAAAGTTAAAACTTAGACTCGTTGGACCTTTCCATATTGTTGAGAGGATCGGAAAACTCACTTATAGAGTAGAGTTACCGGGTAGTTTGGCTGGAGTCCATGATGTTTTCCATGTTTCTCATCTTAGGAAATGTGTTAAAGACCTGGAGACTACTAAAGCATCTACAGTGTTAGAAGATTTAGTTGCAGAGCCGGATTTGACTATAGTTAGAAAGCCGATTCAGATTGTGGTCAGAGATGAGAAGAAGTTAAGAAACAAGATGTTCAAGTTAGTAAAGGTTCAGTTGAGTGATGATGCTAGAGACTGTACTTGGGAAACTGAGAGCAGGATTAGAGATGCTTATCCAGAGTTATTTGATGGTATGTTTTACCCTTGATTGTTTTGATTGTGTAATTTATTGTAATTTCGAGGACAAAATACTTTTAAGGTGAGGAGTCTGTAACACCTCATATTTTTATATAACATTACTTAGCATATTTAGTTAACTAAAATTAAATAAAATAATGTGGAGATTGATAAGTTGATAATTGATTAGCTAAGGGAAACCGTGCCATATTAGTATACAGACTAAAATGAAATAACCTAAGTTAATGTGTTAGGATATGAGAATGGCCATATGGGAAATAGATGGAGCTTATACCCTAAACCTTTGGAAAATAGAACTCACGTTCATTGTCATTTTTATCAAACTTGAAATACTAAGGCCGCCGCCATTTTCATTCTCAAGAGGAAGATTAAAGCTAGGATTCAAGAGAAGGAAGATAATCAACTAAATTAACATCAAATCTCATATCTATAATCTCAAAGCTAAAGTGAATTATAAATACATCCCATTTTCTTTTGGTTTTTGGTTTTAAGACTATATCTGGAATGTTTTTTCAAGTATATGCCATGTTTTGATGATTAAAGTTATATATATGATTGTTGGTGAATTATGTATGTTCATACTTTTTTTTATGTATGTCCAGAGTTCAGAAATGATATTTTAGAGGTGAGTTTCAATTTTCATAATTTTCTAAATTGTTGTGGATTTTATATTAATCTTCTAGTGAAGGAAATTGTTTATTGGGTTATAAATTATTTACGGCTAAAATAATTATTATTTTGGTTTGAAATTTTTATATGTTTAAAAACATAATTAAATAGATTTTTTAGGATTTTTCCTAAATGTTTTGACGAATATATAAAATTATTTAAGGTAGGAGACTTAAATGTTTTACATATTTAATTAAGGAGAAGGGGCATTTTATAAAATAAAACTAGTATTTAATTCTGAAAATAGTGGTAGCACATTTCTAAAAATTATTTATTAACCAATGAGAATTTAACATAACAAGGCGAGTTAGTTGAAAAGTTATCTTTTTAAGTTAAAAACAAAGAAATCATACTTTTAGCATGTTTCAGCCAATTCTGGCATTAAACCTTCCGACTCGGACCTTTCAACAAGGTCGAGAGGTTTGTAGCTTTTGACAAGTTAAACCAATGCATATGGTACCAAGTTACCTGGTACGTAATGAATTGAACAAGCTCGAAGGTTCTTAGTCGAAAGGTTGATGGCCAAAGAGGTTGGGGTATGTTTGTTTTATAAACTAAATCTTTCACCTACGTTGCTTTCGATTTTAGAGCTTTCGACTTGGTTGCTTTCAACCAGGTCAAATGTTTAAATAAAGGTTTTAAACCTTTCGACATAGTCGAAAGGTTACTGCTCTTTATCACTACTTTGTTCCGCTTTGTTTTGTTTTGAACCTTTCAACAAAGACGAAAGGTTTACTTGTTTTAAAACCAGCCGCTTCTCTTAATGCTTTTGAAAGGAAGCTTTCAACTTAGGTGATTTACCCTTGTTTTCTAAGTGAAGAATAATCAAGCTTTCGAAGTAGAGCTTTCGACATAGTCGAAAGGTTGCTTCCAATGTATTCAAAAGGTTTTAAAAGAAGATTTTCCACTTGTTTTAAATTTTAATCGGTAAGTATTGAAAAAGTTTTCTTTGAATGATTTCGAAAGGTTTTAGTGGAATGATTTCGAAAGGTTTGATGATTAACATCGAAAGGTTTTAATTCAATGGATTCGAAAGGTTTGAGTTCAATGATTTCGAAAGGTTTAGTTCAATGGATTCAAAAGGTTTGAGTTCAATGATTTCGAAAGGTTTATTTTGAATGGACTTGAAAGGTTTGAGATGGAAGGTTTTCCAAGGTTTTTCTAAGGTAATGTTTTAAAGTGGGTTTTAAAGAGGATGTCCAAAGTTTTATTGCTTTTGAAAGGTTTGTTTCTCATTGCTTTCGAAGTGTTTGGAGAGTGGTTTCGAAAGGTTTGAGATTTGATTTTGAAAGGATTTTACTTGGTTTTGGAAAGAGGTACTTTCATATGTTTAAACGTTTTCATCAACTAAGGTTTGAGTATAGAATATATATGACATGTTGGTATGATTTTGAGTAAGGTATAAAGATTATACACTTTTCCCTGTTTATGTTTGATTTAATGGTTTTAAATCACTTCAAAAATGTTTTCAACGAAAATTATGGGAGAGGATCCTTAAGTAAAAATGAATCAGATATTAGAATACCAGATGGAACTAGTATGGGGTCGCGCCTTATACACTAGCTAATAGCTCCAGCAAATTATTTTCCAAATTCTACTGTGTAGAGCTTTGTCACAGGTAGACTAAAATTAGGGATACACACCGAAAAGAATTTTTTTTATACAGATGTGTTATTGGTGAGATCGAAAAACCATTAGAATCAGGATCACGTTGGAGATGATTAAGTAGGGACAGACTGTCCAGAAGTGAAGTATTTAACAGATAGTTAAGGACAGAGCGTCCAGAAGTGAAATGTTTAGCAGATAGTTAAGGATAGATAATCCAGAAGACGAATAGATAACAGGTGTTAGGTTAATTTTGATTATATTATCTGGTAGGCCCGAGTCATCCAAAGGTTAATAGTTATCTAAACAAAACCTGTGTGGTGAACAGATAGTTCATTATTACCTAATAATTATGTATGTTTACATAATGATTGCTTTATAGTATTTAACCATTGTGGATGCAGGAGCATAGTATATGGTTTTATGAAAGGTTTTGCAAAGATATGTTTTAAAAGGATATTAGTGAGGGGAAACCCATTTCGCTAAGTGGCGTTGTGTCGCTTAACGTAATTAAACCGGGATGTATAATGTTATTCATAGCAGGCTTTATGTCTGACTCTATGACTCCGATCATCCAAGAGGGTATCTTCATATATCGCTCTTGGAATATTTGTAATAAGTATATTTTATCTATGCTTGGGAACAAATTTGGGATTATATGTTGAGAATGTGAAATATTTGGTTTTGAAGTGTAATGAAGTAAAATTTGTTTTGAAATTTGTGTTTTGTTTCATATTCAAGTGCTTTTGATATTATAGATACCATTAACATAGCCGTATTTAGTCGCCGGAAACTAATACTACAGATGACTACAACATCTGTCGCGTTTAGTTTTGAGCCTCTAGATAGGGGATGTAACAGTGGGCGGTGGAGCTCACGCGAAGAAAGGATAGACAAAGGTACTTATAGGTGATTTCGTCGACTATGGTGTATGCGGTGGAGGAGAGAAGGCCGACCATTGATGGGTTGGTGCCTATACATGTTTTTGTGCACATTAATTTGTTATTTGAGGAAGGAAAAGTTTATTTGCATAATTAACTAATTAATTGTGTAATTAAGCATAATTCATTAATTTACGTAACCCAATATCTTATAAATTGAATAACCCTCTCGTAGGAGGTCCAATCAAAGCACAATCTTTTGCATTACGCTCGAAGGAGCAATATCTATGCGTTGGAACTAGTTTCATTAAATTTTAAGCTAGTTCGATTTAGATCAAATCGGAACACGAAAGCGTCAACTGGATTTTTGGTGAGTTTACTCATCTCTAAATAAACTATATGATATCTATGTTGCTATAGGTTATTGTTGAGTGCTTAGATGATAGTTGATGGTTTTAATGAAATGTAAATTAATGATAAAATTATAGCAATTTAATTTAATTACGCTTAATGTAGTTAAATTAGTTATACTTTGTTTGTGATACCTATTTAGCAGAATAAAACAATGTTCTGTTATAATTAAATTGAATAGATTATTTTGTACATCTATCGAGCAGAATAACTCATCGTTTTATACTTGCAAAGTAAAAGGATAATTTTGAAGTTAATTAATATATGGATTAATTAATAAATGATATGATAGCTATTGATTGCTAATTGTTAATAATAATATATTTTTATAGTTGTTTGATTGTTTGTTTGGATTTGAATTCCCACTAGAAAAGTGAATTGCATAAATAACCTTTGTTGTGCAGGAGACTTTTGTAGAGAGACCCTAAGGGATTTCTCACCATTATTGATTTACTGTTATATGCATCTTACTTATATTCTTATCCTACTTATATTGACGTTTGGTTGAAATATTTATGACACACTGTTTGATTTATGTAAGACTCGTTATAGTGATTATCGTTATACCGTCACTTATGAAATATCATCTCCTTAAATCTTTGTGTATGTTGAACTTGTGTTTGTATTTTTACAAAATAAATATTTGGTCGTGTTTTGCACTTTGAAAGTTGGTTAAACTATAATTTCAAGTATTTTTGTGATTTTTGAAATAAAGGATAGGTGTTGTTTAAAATTTATAAAGAAAAATATAAATTTTATTAATTATCTTTTGGGATAATTAATGTTGTTTTAAATTTATAAAAAGTTTATAAATTTGACTAATTACCTTTCAGAATAATTAATGTTGTTTTAAATATATATAAAAAGGTTTACAAATTTGATTAATCTTTGATTAATCTTCGTTCGTGATAACTAATGTTGTTTTAAAACTATAAAAAGATTATAAATTTGATTAATTATCTTTTGTGAGTTGTTTTGAATTTATAAAATGTTAATAAATTTGATTTATTTTCCTTAGGGATAACTAATGTTAATTAGCGTGGTTAAATTTATAAAAATGTTGTATCAATTATTTTTCAGGATGATTGACATTGTTTAAATTCATTAAGATAATCTAAATTAATTTATTATCTTCCAGGATAATAAACGTTGTTTTAAAAGTTATAAATGGTAGTTTATAAATAAGAAAATCTTTAAAAAGGAATGTTTAAAAATAAAGTTAGGTGCAAATTGTCTTGATTTTATAGTAAATGATGATTTAATGACATTTGTTTTTTACTCTTCCTTTTAATACACTTAGAAATATAAATTTACTATTTAATAAGAATATTTTTAAAGATTGTTATTAAAGTGTTTTACAAATAATTATGATGTGACAATCAAGCACAAGTGCGAGTCAAATGTTTTAAGAGATTTAATTTTCATGTACGACCATTTGTTTATTCCTGATAGTTAATTTATTTATTATCGATCCTTCTATCTTCTTGTGTTCATCGATTCAAGACGATTTTGTTGCTCGTTTGGGGGCATTAAAATTATTGCTATTCTTAAAGTTAAGATGTTGTCGAGTCAAGATAGGAAGCAACATTGTCCTAACTTGTCCGGCTTCATTGTTTTCCCTGGGTAGTACTAGTTTGTTTCCGATAGTTGATCCATCGACCATCGATTTCGATATCCTTTACCGGAAATAACTAAATAAAAATCGAGTAAGGACCAAGCTATGCAGGTTGCTCCATTAGGGTATTTTCACATCTACTATATATTGGTTTTGGTAACATATGCACGGAGATGTGAAATACTTGGATCCTCGGTCAGGTTGGCGAGATTCGGCTTGGAGGTTTCAAAGAGCCATCGTAGTTCTCAAGTATATTTTCTGGAGGTATACTTGTAGTAAGGAGGCACCCTCCAAATCATTATTAGAAAATTCCCTTTCCTGATTTGATTCGAATCTTTGAATCGTTTTCTTAATTGCATCAAGAAGTGGTTGGAGCTCTTCTCGATGTTTAATTATTTGTTCCCATCTTTTCAAGTCTGATTTTGTTTTGACTTATTTTCATTCTTTCATTTATGAATATTGTCCTTGTGAGGTAAAACTCGATCCGTGTTTAATGGTATGGTCTCACAAAATTATTATATGCCCACCATATTTCTTGAGTTTTCTCACGTTGGTTTTCCAGACTAATTAAAGTGTTATTTTATTATAATGCTCGGGCCAGGTCGAGTTTTTTTTAAGGTTCTCATTAGTAGGATATAAAGCTTATGGAGTAGAACTATATGTTCACCCGCCGTTGTATTTTTATTTTCCATTGTATTATTATGCATACCCACCAGCAATTGTGAGGTCAGGATGTTATAGTTATCCAAACTGACAAGTTTTGTTTTTTAACTCTGATATACCATGTATTTAGTTATACAAGAAAATGATTTTTATGTAATTTTTGGTGTTAAAAATAGCGTTTTATGTAATTTATAGTGTAAATTGAGTATTTAATTAAAAATGGAGATTTAGTAATGAAAAAATAATTTTATAGTTAAAAATTACTTTTTGTTTGTTGTAAAATATTTTTTTAAACATTAAATATGTTTTTGTGATCTTATGGAATTGAAAACATAGAAAAATATGTTGTAATAATTTAGATATAAGTTGTAATTTGTAATATAAGTGTTTTGAGATAATTAGAGTTAGGCTAATAATGTCCTTAATTGGGTAGCCCAATTACAACTTAACTAAGAAAGAAAAAGTTCTTTCTTCTTAACTGGTACGTATATTTTTGTGTTTACAGTAAAAACAAAGAAAAGAGATCAGAAGCTTCTTCCCTCTTTGAAACTAAAAACCAAATCTTCAATAATTCTTAATTGCTTTGCCAAATTTAATCGATAGAAGCTTTTGAATTCAGGTAACCCATCCCAAAACTAAAGAATATTTCATCTATTTCATGTTTTGATAGATTTTTGTCTGTAACTTTTGGCTCTCTCTTTACATGCATGTACAATTTCTATTTACAGATTCTTTTAGCTGAAACTTGAATAAAGCTTACATCTTTCTCCGGATTTGCTCAAGTTTGATCTTCGATTGCTACGGTGAGTTTCAAACTCACGTATCTATCTCTATTAAGTCTTAATTCTTTGAATTGAGTGATAAGTATCAATAAATAGTTGAATGGTTTGAGTAATTTGATTGAATTGTGTAAATTTGCAAAGTGGTTGCTGAAATTATTTGTGAACATTACTGTAGTAAAACAACGATACCTCAGTGTAGAATAATCTGAATTTGTTCATTCTTTTTGTAGTAGAAAGATATTTAAATAAAATAAAAGTTCTATTTTGATCATTTTTCGAAATTCTATGTTTAAAAGGGTCTAAATTAAGTTTGAAACTGATGTTATAGCACAGCCATTTCAAATTTCCTGAGTTGATATCTGAGAGTAAAATGGACATAACTTTTTAGGCATAAATCCTAATTAAGTATAATTATTTTTGTTAGAAATCTAAGACATTAGGGAACAACTTTCATGTTGTAAGTTTCTACAAATTCTATGATCTATAGGGTCGAAATTGGGCTTGAAACTGATACACATGCTCTGCTCTGTCGATTTTCTAAGTCAAAACCTAAAATAAAATCACCATAACTTTTGAATGGTAAATCGAAATTGAGTGATGTTTTTTCAGTTAGAAGGTATATTTTTAAGGAAATTCTTTTATGTTTATCATTTTCTATAAATTTACAATTTTCTAACCGTAATATATGTTTGAAGAGCAAGTAACCTCTCCGTGCTGTGTTTTAAATTTCAACTTTGAAACACAAAATTGTTTTGGCCATATCTTTTTCGCCTTCGATTGGAATTTGATAATTTTTAATGTTTCGGAAAGTTTATATTTTTGTCTACAACTTTCATGTTTTATATTTTGCTAAAATTTGATCTTTATATAGTCAAAATCATAATTTTTTTCGCTGCCCTGAGAATAAACAATAGCAACAATGAATTTAAATCTGAAAATTATTTCGGTCATAGATTTTAAACCGTAAATTCGAATTAAATGTTCTTTTCTTGTTTGAAAGCTGAGACTTTTGCTTAGAACTTTCATGTTTTAAGTTTTGTAAAATTATAAGATTTAGGTGATCGAAACTATTTTACTTCATGATACAAAGTCGGATTTGTTTCTCTTTTTCAGTGTTTCCTTTCTGGGTATTTGGAGAAGATGAAGTGAAGTACATAGAGATAATATTTTTCACTTCTCGATTTCTGGTTTTAGTAAACTAATGGGCTTTTGGACTAAAAATTTAGAGAAAATAAATTAGGCCTAGGTTATTTAATTCAATACGAAACTAGTATGCACTTATACACTAAGTTATAAAAAAACTACACATTATCTTCATGTTTTTGTGATATTCCTAAAATGTTTTGAGGGCTATGATGCTTATCAATAGGCTAGCCAAGTTTTGATGAATTTGAAATTCAAATTTGAATGACAGATTTGAGTGATTTCTTTGATTTCGAGCACATATTTTTTCAAACAATTTTGAAATAATTTTTAAAATAAATTGGCATTTAAAATAATTATTATGGAATATCTTTAAATTATTTTAAGCTATAAAATCTATTTATTCTCTATAATAAGGGAATTTTCAAATATTGTCTTCAAAATTGATTTCGAAAAATGGTTTTAAAAGCTTGTTTTCTCAAATAAATTATTTTAATATATAAAATACACGTTTTTGCACTATTCGAGCGAATGAGAAGGAGAATTAAATGGTTTGGTAAAACATGAGGTATGAGACACATGCGTTCATCTTACCTATTAATTCCTGACTTGTCCGTTTGATTGTTTTGACCATCGGGTCGAGTTTACCAATGAGATGAGGTAAACTTTTTACGGCTTTGAGTGTGAAATTTACTGGCAGTTAGTAAACCATTTAGTGCGAATGTGTAGTATGGGACACACGTTAACGCTGTTTGGGTCGAGAGTTTGTGGCACATTTGTCATTTTGGCATGCCAGTACTAGACCTTCAAATTATTGCCATTGCGGCGTTTGCTATTGCGGTGTATTTGTTTTCGAGACGTTTGTCACTGCGGCGTATATGCCATTGCGACGTATTTGACATTGCGGCGTATTTTTCATTGTGGCGTTTTGCCTTCGGGCGAGGTACATATTTGAGATAACAGTACTTGGCAAGGCTTCGGCCACATGCACGTGCAAATACTTTTGAGATGATTTCTTTGACTATTTTCCCTAATGTATCGCCCCTTTCCGGAATTGGTCCTTTGAGCCATTTGGTATATATTTGTGGCGATTACCTATCGGGAATTCGAACTATTGAAAGTTCTATTTTTGAGATTTGAATTGCCTACACTGGCATTATATGAGATTTTCCTTTGGCGTTTACTTGAGATTTTATTCTCTTCTTTGGAGATATATTTTCTTTATGGCGTATTTGAGATGGGATCTCTTTATGCATGTTTTGGATTTGCCATGATGGCGGATTAGGTTTTCCCCTAAATCATATTTGATGTGTTATGAATGTCGATGATACGGGACTGGCTACTTTTAGCATTTTATGGGTTATTTTATCTTTTTTGAGATTATATGTTTGTGTAGTGATACCATATTATCACTTGATGTAATCATATACTTTAGTTATCCCTTCTCACTCGAGAATATTATCACATTAGCCTTATGCTCATATTATCGCTTATCCTTGTTAACCGATTTGTTTAGCTAGACTAACCAGTGTATTTTATACTCGGGTCAGACTGAGGTGTTTCAGATTAGGTACATTTGGACTTAGCTTATTCAGCTTCCTCATGGACTCTATTATGCTAGCTCTATTTGTTATAGCTTTTTGTGTAGTCCATTTTGGTTTGCTACTATGATATGTATATTCTTTTGACTCATGTTTGTATTATGGTCGTCATACCACATATGCGATGTATCATTTTGTATACTCTGTGATGTATCTGTATATGTGTGTGTGTATAAGGGATTATCTGCTGTTATGTGATGTGTTTTGCATTTGAGTTATTGTATTTTATTCTGATAGATCCTATAGCCACCGATGCCTTTGTATTAAGTATTTATTGGATATGTCGATGCGCTTGAGATAGAAAAAAAAATATGGCATTTGTCGATGTATTCAATAGATATTTAAGATAAGGCTATAGATGGTCACTCCTATCCTGTCATATTCTCTACATTAGCAAATGGTATTACCTAGCAATACTCTTTGTTAATGTGGGTCTCGGGGTGGGGTATTACAGGTGAAAGATGATAGTTGGACTTTGTATCATGAAGTAAAATAGTTTGGACCACCTAAATCTGACATTTTACAAAACTTAAATTATGAAAGTTGTTAAAAAAAGTCTCAGCTTTCAAATAAGAAAAAGATCATTTACTTTGAATTTACGGTTTAAAGTTATGACCGAAATAATTTTCACATTTAAATTCGTTGTCGCTGTCGTTTGTTCTCAGGCAGTGACAAAAATTATGATTTTGACTATATAAAACTCAAAATTTAGCAAAACATAAAACATAAAAGTTGTACCTAAAAGTATAAGCTTTCCAGAACATTAAAAATTATCAAATTCCGATCGAAGAGAAAAAGATATGTCCAAAACAATTCTGTGTTTCAAAGTTGAAATTAAAAACACAGGACAGAGAGGTTACTTGCTCTTCAAACACATATTAAGGTTAGCAAAATGTAGATTTATAAAAAATTATAAACATAAAAGTTGTTCCTTATAAATATACCTTCCAATTGAAAAAACCTCACTCAATATCGATTTACTTCAAAAGTTATGGTAATTTTAGTTCCAGGTTTCAACTTAGAAAATCGACAGAGCAGAGCATGTGCATCAGTTTCAAACCCAATTTCATCCCTATAGATCATAGAATTTGCAGAAATTTACAACATGAAAATTGTTCCTTAATCTCTTAGATTTCTAAGAAAAAAAATACTTAATTTGGATTTATGGCTAAAATGTAATGGTCATTTTACTCTCAGATATCAACTCAGGAAATTTGAAATGGCCGTGCTATAACATCAGTTTCAAATTTAATTTAGACCCTTTTAAACATAGAATTTCGAAAGATGATAAAAATAAACTTATAGTTTGTTTAAATATCTTTCTACCACAAAAGGAATGAACGAATTTGGATCATTGTACACTGGGATATTGCTGTTTTACTACAGCAATGTTGACAAATAAATTTCAGCAACCACTTTGCAAATTTCGACAATCCAATCAAATTACTCAAACCATTCAACTATTTATTAATAATTATCACTCAATTCAAAGAATTAAGACTTAATAGAGATAGATATATGAGTTTGCAACTCACCGCAGCAATCAAAGATCAAACTTAAGCAAATCTGGAGAAAGATGCGAGCTTTATTCAAGTTTGAGCTAAAAGAATATGTAAATAGAAATTGTACACGCATGCAAAGAAAGATCCAAAAGTTACAGACAAAAATCTCTCAAAACATGAAATAGATGAAATAATATTTAGTTTTGGGATGGATTACCTGAATTTAAAGGCTTGTATCAATTAAATTTGGCAAAGAAATGAATTTTTTTTGAAGATGTGGTTTTTAATTTCAAAGAGGGAGGAAGCTTCTAGTTTCTTTTCTTTGTTTTTACTGTAAACACAAAACTGTACGTACCAGTTGAGAAGAAAGAACTTTTTCTTTCTTAGTTAGGCTGTAATTGGGCTTAACCCAGTTAAGGAAATTATTAGCCTAACTCTAATTATCTCAAAACACTCATATTACAAACTACAACTTATATTTAAATTATTACAACATATTTTCCCTGTTTTCAATTCCATAAAATCACACAAACATATTTTAATGTTCAACAAAATATTTTACAACAAACAAAAAGTAATTTTTAGCTAAAAAAAATTAATTTTCGTTACTAAAACTCCATTTTTAATTAAATGCTCAATTTACACCATAATTTACATAAAACGCTATTTTTAACGCTAAAAATTATATAAAAATCATTTTCTTGTATAACTAAATACAACAAACCATATTAACATCATTTCTCATCCAAATATTATTTTTAAAACGATTTTCGCCTTTTTATTTACAATATACAACATAATAAATTTCAAGTACTTTAATTGAAATTACATTTGGAAATAATTTGCGAAATTATTGCATTATACCAAATTAAAATCATATAATGTCCGTTTTTGTTACGAACTACCATAATAAAGTTTTAAAACTTTATTTTCAACATTATATATATATATATATATATATCTACAAATGATATTGAATTAAACTATTTTACTTCACTAATTTAATTTAATTAATCTCCAAATCAACAAAATGCCATTATTCAACTTAATTCCATTTTGTTTATTCCAAACCCATTGTTTGTCAAAAATAGTGACAACTTTTACCGTCTTTGTTATATTATGTGTGATCATTAGGCTGTGAGATTTTATTTTTCTCTATTCTTTTTCTTTTTACCCTAATAATCTACCTTTTCAGCACTAGATGCTTGACATTTGAATACCGTAGATATATTAAGTGTCAACTTTCGTGGGTCTTTACGTTGGTTATATGTGGTTAGTATCACGGTCAACTGAAATCAACTAAAAGTCAAAGTATCTAGCCCAAGTATTTGGTTACTACTAATTTATATTATTGAACAACAACTTTGTGTTTGGATTATAGAGTTGAATACGGACGATATTGGAATTTTGACCATTACCAAATTCCAGAGTGATATAGTTTTAACGAAAAGAATTGGTGTAAATAAATGTCACAATCAAGTAATGCTTGACAAAGTAAAATTAAATTTTACAAAAACCAATTAAGCGATAAATTTGGTCAAAATTTCATACTACCTGCTAAGTGTCGTGTGAACATTAATATTCAAACAACTTGTTATTAATTTCTTACCAAATTTACACCTAATAAGTCATACAACCGAAATGACGAATATACCTTTGACCAAACGATTTAATTAATTTATAATTATTATAATTAATTAAATTAATTAATATTTGTGAAATACTAGTTATCAATTAGATTTTGATTTGATAAACAAGTATTGTTTAATATATTTATAATAGTTATAAAATTATTAAGCGATATACGAAATCGATAAGTGTTAGATTTAATTTAATTACGTAATATTTTATTTGGACTCTAAATGAGTTTAATGCCCATTAAGGTGGCTGATAAGATCGACTCATATAGGGGTTATAAGTGGCTATCACATAAGCTAGAGGGGCTTGATTTTGGATGGCTGGAACGGAAGGAGATTGAGTAAAAGATGAGATCTCAATTTCTCTCATTTTCTTCTTCTGTTTAAGCATCCCTACCTTCATTATATATTGATCTTTTAGAGCCTTTATCCCCATGCATTGTTGTTTGAAATCCCCTCCTATCTCTCTACTTTCTTTAACTCAGATCAAATCGATTCAACTGCTATTCGATAGTCGGTGGTTAATGGTTCAAGAACTAGCGCTCTTTTGGATAAGAAATCGTTTCAATGAGCATTCTTCATCATTTTATGGTGTGCTTAAGGGCTTTAATATACGATATATTACTAATATTATTACAAATATTAAACTATATTTATAATATTCACTATATATATATATATATATATTGTTAGTTTGGTGACGATTCCAACATGTAAATATTTTGTCACGATATTGATTAGTTGTATGTAAAGAGAAAAATTATGATAATATATCTTAGTACAGCATGGCTCAGAATTAAAATAAAATATTTTTTGTTATTTAAATAATTTAATTTATAATATTTATATAGTTTAAAATTTAAATACTACATTATATACATATGTAAAATATGAAAATATAATTTTATATATAATGTTTAACAAGTATAGTGTTTTCAACAGGAAGAAAAATATTTTTTTACCTTATACATTATAAATTTTTTTATACAATGTGCTCTCTAGAGAGCACATTGTATAAAAAATTTAAACAATATTTAAAATAATTAATCATAAAAATAATTATATAAATTCACATATTAGCTTTTATATTTTAAAACTACATTAATACATATTATATTCACAGTTGAAATTAATTTTTTTATATATATTTTAATATTTAAATATAAACTGCAAAATAGAAAATAGTATTTTAATTCCTTTAAATTATAAATTATATAATAAATTTTCAAATTAAAATTTTAGTAAAAAGTTAAAATTCAAGTTTGATTTCATAAAATAATTTTTTATTAATTTTTAATAGTTTGATATGGTTTTATTAATATATGTATATATATTTGAAAATGAAAATAAAAATAAAAAAAATCTTGAGCCATGCGCAAAACCAAGCGGTTATATTTTTAAATATAAGTTATTTTTATGATTTGTTTTTGTATTAATATATATTTATTATTATAAATATATATAATTATTTAATATACATACATTTATTAATATATATAATATTTAAAAATTTATATTTACAAATGTACTATTTTCAGCATTGTAAAAAAAATTATTTAATATATTTTATAAAGGATTGAAACATATTTATATGTTATAAGTATATACATATATTGTTAATAATTTATATTTATGTTTAAATACATGTATATATTTATGTATTTATACAAAATTATAGTTTATACATAAATACATATATATATATACAAGAAAAATTATATATATAAACATATATTTGGACAATATATTTGCATATTGGATGAGTTAACGTGTTTGTTGCGATGTAAATCTCAGTATCTATATATATGCATGTTATACCTTACTATGTTACACATGAACACACTTATGTATGTGTATACGATACACATGTATATCAATATAAATTAAACTAAATGATATAATATTATAAATTTAAATAAAATAAAAGATTTCATTTAATTTTTTTTTAGAAATATTCTAAATAAATTGGACTTCATAGGCCAAATTAAGATCCAACATGGTAAAAAAAAATTGAAATTTATCCATAATTTCTATTGTGGATTGGCCCAGTTCCAACACTTCGTACTTAATTATCATGGCAGCTCTAATGAATGTACCTTCAAAGTTCGAAGGCGTTGCTATTTGTTAATTAAAGCAATATGCTTTACTAATTCATACATTAATTATCCTTAAAAACAAGGTGGCTGTTATTTAGTTATTTCCTTCCAAATTTGAACCTACTGCATCTATATTCCTATATTTAAAAGATATAAGCTTGAGATGAATGATTCATGCTTATATTTACACAATAAGTGCTTTAATTGACTTTATTTCGCACTTACAACATTTTATGACGTGGTATGATGTAATACGAAAATTAAAGGACATTTATGTATGTCAACGACCAAAGTAAATTTGAATATAAATGACCAAACTTAGCAAAAAGAATGAATGGTATATTTCGACAAGAGTGTAAAGCAACATTTTGAGAGTTAAAGGATCAGTTGATAGAAGCTTCGGTCTCCGTTATGTCAAAAGCTGTGTAGTTAATGCCCCGCTATTACCTCGCTACAACCACGCTATATCTCATTGTGGATTTCTACCGCTACGACTTTTCCATATAGCCCCAGAATATGGCCTTTCCGCTTTAATCCTCCCTATTTCCTCTATTTCCCGTTATTTCCGCTATTCCCGCTATATCTTTTTTAATAAAATGAATTGAAAAATTATGTTTATACATTATTAAATTATGAAACTAATTTATATGATTTAATTTTTAATATATTTTCAGAAATGAAAATACTCTAATATTCTACCAAATTCAATTATCTTATATAACAGTTTTTCGTTTATTTAAAGTATATTCGCACATGTTTTTATTTAAAACTATTTATGTATTATTTATAATTCAATTGAATCATAATTTTTCATTTAATTACCATTTATATATTTGTAAAAACATTAAGTATGAGTTTTATATGCTATTTTAGAACCACCCGCTATATCCCGCTATATCCCCGCTATGACTTTTTGCACCTCCACCGCTTCGAATCTACCGAGCACATTAACTACACAAGTCAAATGGGAATGATGATATGGTTATGTATACAAAGCTTCGGGTTCAGGTTAGGAGTAGTGTTAATATAGAAGGGAAATGTTATAACTTATGCTTTTAAGCATTAAGGCTGCATGAGGTTCATTACCCAACCTATGATTTAGAGTGAGTAATAGATTTCTTTGTGCTAAGATTTGGAGGCACTACCTATTAAGGGAAATGTTTGAGTTGTATACTAACCATAAATCTTTGAGATACATGCTCTCTTTGAAGGAG
Source organism: Allium cepa (assembly GCA_030765085.1). Classification (NCBI taxonomy): domain Eukaryota; kingdom Viridiplantae; phylum Streptophyta; class Magnoliopsida; order Asparagales; family Amaryllidaceae; genus Allium; species Allium cepa. Next base: position 27,411,219 of record CM060932.1, read on the forward strand.
TTGAATATGAGGCAACAAAGATGGTTTCAGTTCTTGGCATCATATGATGTTGGGATAGAGTATACCCCAAGGAAGTGAAACAAAGTTGCTGATCTCTTCAGCTAAAAGTAGCAAAATATTTTTTGTCTACGATTGAGGAGTGAAATGTCTTAGGGATCCTATCTTCTTATGATGTGTAGTTTCGGTCAAAAGCTGATCCGAGCCAAACTCGAGGATGTTGTCTTTCTTAGTAGTTTATCCAATTCTCTTGGAGAGGATTGCTAAGGGATATAAGGAAGATCCACTATCTGTTAAAAGGATAAATGGCTTAAAGAGTGGTGCCAAGAACGAAGAGCCGTAGGGCTTTGGTATTAACGTGAAAGATTAACTTCATAAGAAGGAAAGGTAATATGTTTTGAATAATGGAGACCTTTGAAATCTAGTCTTGGATGAGTGTCATCGTTCCAATTTCTCTATTTACCCATGAGGCACCAAGATGTACCAAAACATGAAGTAGAGCTTCTACTAGAAAGGAATCAAAGGAGATGTTGGAGAATGCATGAGTAGATGTTTCACCTGCCAAAAAGTTAAGGCAGAATACCAAAATTGCAATGGCCTTTTGCAGCCTTTGGAAGTTCCAGTATGGTAATATGATTCCGTTTCAACGGACTTTGCCGATGGTTTGCCGAGGATTAGGGCAGGAAACGAAAGTATATGGGTTATATAAGATAGATTCTCTAAAAGTACCCATTTCATTCCAGTATAATCCACATGAATGACATCCAAGTTGGTCGTGATGTATGTCAAAACTATAGCAGGACTCCATGGAATTCCAAGTATTATAGTAAATAACCAAAACACGTGTTCACCAGTCAGATTTGACGGAGCCTATTGAGTGCTTTGGGTTTGGAATTGTGTACGAGTACTACATACCGTCCACAATCAAATAGACAGACTAAAAGGATCAATCAAGTATTGGAAGATTTTCTAAGGGATTGTGTGTTAGACTTTGGTGGATCTTAAGAAGATAGCCTGTACCTAGTAGAGTATTCATAAACTAGTTACCAATCCAGTATTGGATGGCAATTTTTGAAAAATTGCATGGAAGACCATGTCGGTCACCAATTAGTTGGTGCGAGACGGGAGACAAGCTCGTGTTAGGTTCGGATCTTGTAAGTGTGACGACCCAGAATTTTGGATATTTAAAATAGGAATATTTAATGGTTTTAAATATTCAAAAGAGTAATTTTAACTTGAATTCCAAATATCACTATTTATTTGATAATTAAAATTTTGAATTTAATAATTGGAAGTTAGGTGAAATATTGAATCTTCAGTTTTAAGCCTGTTAAAAATAATTTGAAGGCTTGTAAAATTCATATTAATAATACTGAGGATAACAAAGTTTTAAATTTGAGTTTAAAGGTGATTTGTTCAGTTTTTAAAATATATTGTTTAAATCGATATTTAAAAATAGCCTTCCGAGGCACAGTCTTGGAATTCGACGAAACCAGTTCCATTGGACCCGTAATATTGCATTATTATCGGATTTCAATTTTCGTAGTGTTTGGAGTTGTTGTGGGAGCGTACGATATGTAAACACGCTGAAATTTATATCGAAATTTAATATAATAACCGGTTCAAAGGTTACCATCTTCATACGATCGAATTTGGGCTCGAAACCTTTTCCATTGCGTTCAGAATAGGGGTATGATATTATAAACGCCTAGCGGTGCACCTTGATAGGAGATCAAAATTTAGGTTGATAAAACAAGTATTTTATAATTAAATAAAATTATATATGATCAAATCTAATTAAGTCAGTTGCCTATTCACGTTTAAATCACGATCTACTTTTCCCTTTGAATTAGTCAAAATACAAATCGTTCGAAACACGCCACCTTCAAAATTAAAACCCCTGTCTTCACGCTTTTCCTTTTTATAAATCACGCAGACCAAAAAAAAAAGAGAAATGGGGGTTTCGAAAAAAATTAATGGCCGCGTAAACCATTCCTCCGCAAATCGAATTCACTATCTCTCCACCTTCAACTCTTAGCAAATCAAAGTCGAGTTCATCTCGTTGGGAAAAAAATGCGACCAAAGTCGTCGCGAATCATGCGAGCACTGGGGGAGGAGGCGGTCGTGGTCGTGATGGGATGTTGGCGAGTTTTGAGGCTCGTGATTCTAAGGAAGGGGAAGGGCGACTAGCTCGAGAACGCACGCGTGTATTAAGGGAGGGGCACGATTTTGGATTTGGCATGATATCGAGCAAAGATATGGAAGCACGACCGTCGTGATAGGCGGCGTCGGCAACTTTGGGTGATGGAGCAACAGTGGGCGCCGCATCGGTTTCAAGCTATGGCAGATCGCATCGGTAGAGGTGTATCTCGCAAGTGGAAATTGGGGCAACGACACCATTTGGAAGCGGCGGCTCGCTTGGGGGGCGAGCTGGTAAAGGAGTGGGTGTGAATCTCGTAAGCGATTAGGGTTGGCATCGATCTGGGTTGGCCGTGAGGTATTTTCTATTTATTTATAAATCATATACATATTCATATTGTTGGAGGCAGAAAGAACAATTGCAGTAGATTTTTGAAAAAACTATAGATTAATTGTTAGTATATGGGTTTCTTCTTTCCAGTAAGATAAACATTTTTAGTTTTCATTAAAATTAATTCATAAATATATAGGTTAGGAGATAGAAGAAAGAAAAAAAGGGGGATGTAAATTTACAGTAAAGAACCTTTACTGTCTACTTTACAAATTTTTAGATTTATATTTATATGTATACACACATATCGCTCTAAATTTAAATATATTTAAATAACCAAGAAATAAGTATATATTTAAGATCTTGGAAAATATTAGATTTATGAAGAATTAGATTATATGTAGCTTCAAAGGAAAATAAATAAATAAATTATGGAGATAGAATTGTTTATTAACTTATTCAATTATTTTTAATTACTAAGGATATTTTTGCTAAAAAGAAAATATGTAAAAAATTAAATTATTAAGTTTAAAATATAATCTTTGGTTAATTAGATTTATAAATGGGAATTTTAATTGTTCATTTGATTCGAATATTAATAAAAACCATCTAATGTTTATACAAGGTCTAAAATTTGGAGGAATGGTCGAGATGGAAATAGATTGCCAAACAAAAATCAAAGGTGAGTTAATCTCACTCATCTGGGTTTAATTTAAATTTAAATGGTTAAATTTAAATGATTGGTTGAATGATTGAATTGATTTGATGTGCTATATTATATAGTAGTATATAGTATATATATTGGAATGATTGATTTCCGGCATTATATAGCGGATGAGACCCTATGCACCGCATAATAGCGGATGACATTATATTTAAAACCCATATACCGCGATATTCCACCTCGAAGTGGAATTGGTATTGTGCTAACATCTGTGGATGTAGGGAAACAGGTTGGAGGAATCCAAATGGATTCCTCAAAATTATTTAGATTTTTAATATTCTGTGTTATGGATATTTGATATTCTGTGATGAATTATATTGATAATTGGAATATTGAATGCTATGGTTTGCTTGAATATATTTCGGTACACTGAGTTATCAAAATATATAGAATTGGATTTTTGAAAGAAAATAAAAGAGCGAATTTTTAAGTAAAATAATCATAGAGAATTTGAATAAATTTAAGAATGAACTGGATAAGAATACAAGTGATTTTAAAATTCTAATAAGTAATTCCGAGTATGGGAAATGGGGATTTTGAATAAACAGAAAATAATGAATTGTAAAACTTAAGTGATATTATTTAAAGGAATAAAGAATTTACTTTAAAATTCAAGGTTTAAATTTATTTGAAAGGATAAAGAAGAAATTTCAAAAATAGGAAATGGGTATTTTCAGTTAAAAAGATTTTAAATCATAACTAAGAAGTAAAACCTGAAGTTAATGAGTTTTTGAAATAAATTGTGTAAGTAAAAGAATTTATTTTAAAAATGAAGTAAATTTTTGGAACTCAATTTGGAAATTGATTTAGTATTTGAAACTGTGTTTTGAAAGCAGGGTGGGACTATGGAATTTATAAACTGGATTTATAAAAGCGAAGTAAAATATTAGTGGATATTTGAAGAATAAATTCACGGTGGGAATTTATTAAGGAAATGAGTAAAAATTTTAAAAATAAATAGTGATTTATTTTTTAAAGATGTGAAAGAGAAGCGTATTTCCCTGAATAGCCAAGTACGTTTTCAAAAGAAATTTAAAGGTATAAGTTAAAAGTTAAAAGTTGTTTTTCAAAGCATGTTTTAGAAAATTTATTATTTCTAAATGTTTAATTTTAAAGTAAGTATTTTTCAAATCTATCATCGTAGTAATTATTTTGAAGGTGACTTGGTATTTTGTTTTAAAAAGAGAAAATCTAGTTTAGTATAAAGTAACCTCATTTTAAATATTCCTATAGTATATATTTTTAATAAAGTATTGAAGTATATTTCAATTTAAATGTTAAAGTATATTTTATAATAAAGTGTTTTAAATTATTTTTAAAAATCTAAAGTTTTGTGCTTGGTGTTTTCAGTGGAAATAAATAGTTGGAAATTTATTCCATGAGAAGTGCGTGATTTGAAAACTGTTTTCAAAAAGGTTTGAAAATGGAAATATATCTTGCAAAGATATTTTGAGGTTAATAAATAATTTGGTGAAATTATTTATTGTTTGATGGTTGTTTGTGAATGTTAATTGATAGTTAAATAATCGACTATCGATATTGGATAATGCGCTGATCGTTTCTAAGAGACCGGGATCGGGATTTATTTCTCGAAAAACCATTTCGGTCCAGTTTGTACGTTTTCGTGAGGAAGACGAGTTTGGATTCGAAGATGGAGAAGCGAAGTGCAAGGGCTAGTCGCTACTAATCCTGAGGATGATTCCAAAATGGATGTAGTAGGAATAGTGCCTTCAGTTCCGTTCGGACCCGGGACAGACTTGTATGGATGAATGTTTTCAGAACATCGTCAGGTGGGCGATGAGCATTCTAAGTGAAACGTTCTAAAAGGTAACGCTTAGCCTCGAGCCTCATCAACCAGGAATGAATGAAAATCAGGGGTTATGCAGCAAGGCTAGGTGGGTAGCACCTATTAGGATGAGGTCATTTCTGTCTAGATGTCCCTTTTTATTCGGCTTAGTGGTGCGGTTGCTGATCCCAACCGTGGGGTGATCTTACTCGGGATTATCCAGTAAGAAGTAGTCCCGGTCTTGTGTTGCAGGGGGTCGGGAGTGATCCTCGGTAGCTGATCTACACTAGGTACCGTGACAGTGGTACCCCAGTGCCTAGTCATTAGTTGGAAATCCATTTTCCCTACGCGCCCGTACGGTTTTGATTGTGCCCAACCATTGCTGAAACATGAGATGCACGCATTTCAGCTAGATTCTATTTTACTTTCTATAGACCCTATTATAATATCAGTGGATTTTAATAAAAAGTGTTTTAGCTATTGTAAGGCAAAAACCCGACATGATTATCTGTGGCATGGTCTTACGAGATGCTTTTGTTTTCAAAAGAATTTTGAAACTTTAATAATCAATTTGAGTGTGGTTTTCTCACGCTGGTTTTCCAGACTGACTCGGGTGTTATTTAACTATAATGCTCGGGTCAGACCGAGTATTATAGAATGCAGGATATGATGCTGTGGAGCTCAGGAGACGAGCTGGATGGCGATACGTACTTCCGTACTTGATTATTATTCCGCTAAGTATTCAGTTTTAAGGAACAAATTTATACGACTATCCAGTTGTATGTTATTGATGTTGTTGAACTCTGATGATGTATTCTGATGATTTATGTATAAAACAAATATAATTTTCTTTCGTGTGAAGATCTGTTATTATCTATTATGTTTTATTCCGCTACGATGATTAGATTCTGATGTTGTTTTCTATTTTCTTCTTCTACCTCTTCTTCTTTTACCCAAATGGTTTAATTTTTCGAGCATCGAAAAGTCGGGTCGTTACAGTTGGTATCAGGGCTTAGGTTGGTGATAACCTTGGCTCTGGTGGGGATCACTCATTGAAATAGAGTCCATAGTACTCTAGAATGAGTTTGAGTATATTAATAGATATGTGCGCGTATTTGTTAGTGAATATAAAATGATTTTATATTGTGTTGATTGGTTTATTGAGTAGTTTATGGATTCTGGTCAATACAAGTAATTAACGTTCTTTATAGGGATCTCTAAACACTTGTATAGAACAGTTCGACACAGTATTGTTTTAAAATGGGGTAAACGAAATAATTTTACCCAAATTATTTTTGTATATAAATGAAATAATTTTTCATAAATTATTATGGTTATATATGGTTGCTTGGTTGTTAGAAGATGATGATATTAAATTATTATCATTGTTAAGTGAAAGTTGAATAAAGGATTAAAATTTTAACCAAAGGTTAAGGAATAAATTCATTAACAAAATTAAATTTATAAATGTGATATATAATTGAAGATGAAATAAAAAAAATTCAGAGAAATATTTGGAAAAAATTGTGATGGAAGTTCCAGAGTAATGTTTTGGATGGATTTCGAATCAGGAATTTTGGGGAAAAAATTTTGAATTGGATTTGAACTCTGGAGAGTTTGGAATATTTGAGAGGGATTTTAAAGTGATAAAGCACTGCACTCTTTTCGGTTGCTGGAAAATAATTCTGATGATGATAGCGACATCATCGGTGTTCATTTTCGAGTTTCCAAGAGGAGGATTGCTACCTGGATGTTTTGGATTAATGTTTGTTTGCTTAATTGGGTTTGATTTTGAAAATGAAAAGGAATAGTTTGATTTAGATATATATATATATATATATATATATATATTTTAAATTGAGTTTTGAACATTTTAGTAATGGTTTAAACTCTGGAGTTGGATTGAAATGTTTGGATGAAACTCTGGAAACTTATTAAAAATGGTTATGGAATAATAAATAAGTTTGGAAAATTTTTGAAAATTTGTTTAGAATAGAAAATTCAACTTGGAAAAGGGTTAAAAAATTTAAGTAAGTAAGAAAATGAAAATAAGTTAGAATGTAAGCCAATTAATTTATGTGAGTTAAAAGAAGTGAGCAAACGGAAGGTAATTAAAAAGTGAATGTTGAGGAAATAAACCTAAATAGGCTAAATGGAATAAGTTAATGAAATAAAATTTATTGGTTGAAAATAAATTTGTAAATGAACAAATGAATTTATAATTGTAAGTAAATGAATTGAATTTGGAAATTAAAATTTGTAACGAACGAAACAAAAGAACTAATCAAATAAATTTGTAGATTGAAATGAGATTTGATTGAAATGGAATCAAGTTAAAGTGAAAAATAAAATTTATTTGCAAATGAAGTGAGCTTAAGTTTTGAAGTTGGAATAAATTGAAGTAAATTAACTTAAGTTAAAAATAATTAGAAGCTCAACTTCGAGTAAGAATGAAAGTTCATTAAATAAAAGTTTGGGTTAAATTAATTTGGGAAGTGGTTATTAATATAAGAACCGAATGTCGTCAAGCTCAATGAAATGATTTTAAAATATATGGTTGGTGAATAAACTAGAAATGGGATGGAATTAAATGTAAAATGAGTTGGAATCAATTGGATGTGGATAAAAAATAAAATGGATATTCTTTTAAGTGAATATCGTCAAATTGCATAGAATAAATTAGTCGTTCGACTTAAACGGAAGTAAATAAAAATTCTATGAATTGGTAGAGGTAAATAAAACTGATTTTTGGAATTAATTGAAATATATGTGAGTTGTTTGTGTTAAAAATGAATTGAATGTAAGTAATTGAGTTGCAAACCATTTAAATTGAATGAATTGTATACGACTTGGTTATGAACAATTAAAATTAATGTCGGAACCCTATAAGTTGCTTATAAATATTGTTTAACCTGCATTGCTTATAGAAACTTGTATGTTTGTTAGTTAAATATGTTAAATGTTGTTAACTTACATGATTTTGGCACTTACATGTTTAAATTAATTAAGTACAGGTACCAGGAAGCCGTTTGGCTGGATTTTGGGCGCTCTAATTGCTAAATAATAAGCCGCTTGCTTAAAATGCTAAACGGAGGTACGCCTATGCAATAAAAATAGGAAATATGAATTGTTTTTGTTTTTTCCGACCGTGTGGGACAATGTATATATATTTATATCTCTTGTCAAATTGCAAAAGCTCTTCCGTACAAAGGAGACTCTGTCAAAAATTTTCGAAAATTTTGGGAGTTAGTAAATTTTTTGGAAAAATGTTTGTTAGCGACAAAACGATTTCAAATTGGAAACTGAAATAAATTAGTGAATGAAACTAATTTAAAATAAATATATGAATCAGTTATACATGGAAGATAAAATTCAATATTCAGAATTGAAGATAAATTGAATTCATATGGAAATGGGGGAACCAATTTGAATAGAAGTAGATATAAACTAAAGTGGTGAAGTGAAAATAAACATAAGTAGCGTATAAAATACTTATATTGAACTTAAGAAGAAATGGTAGAATTCTTAAGTAATATGGGTGTCCGGAAAATATATTGAATAAGCATTTGAGTGAAGATTTAATAAAAATATGTGAATTGATATAGTTGCTAATCAATTGAGATAAATACGCTGGATGTACGTATATTATTTTATTTGCATAGCAATTTGATCCAGATTCGAGCACAGAATTTCGAGATAATTATATCTATCTGAGTTGGGATTTTTCACTCGATTTTCGACGGCGAACCCTAGATATGGATTTTGATTGATTCTGAAAATTCTCTATCATATTTATGACTATGCAAGGAGAATGACGGTTTCTGATCTAGAAACCAGATCTGAGTCCGTACTAGGAAGTCGGGTGGACGATACTAGTTCGGAAGCGAAATTGTGTGTTCGAGTAAGCGATCGGATTTGGTATTACGTACGAATGATATACGTACATCGTACGGGCTTGAATGAATACATATTGAAATTTTGTAAGGAAGGCGATAAAATGTTTTTGAATGTTGTGATTGGATATTATTGCTATGTAGGATATACAGGTATTATAATGGAAAAGGAATTTTTTTTTTATTTTAGAAGATAAATTTGAATTGCTCGATAAAAAGTATGTGTTTAAATTTCTGTATGAAATTTTATTGGGTTTTTGATCTAGCCACTTGGCCTTTTGTTTTCTTTTGGAATTTGGGAGCCTGTAGAGGCATTTTGTAGTTGTTCCGAGCTAGCCGTGCAAAGGAGACGCTGGCGAAATTTTTAGGAAATTTGGAGAGTTAGAAAATTTTTGAGGAAATTTTGATAATTCAAAATTTGGCTTTAAATTGAAATTTGAATGATTGAGCAAAAAGGTATTGTTAGAAACTGTGGGAGAGTTTGGGAAGTTAGTAAGAATGATAATGAGTCTTCTATAAAAAGATAGTTGGTAGGATGTTGAATTGTTTGGTTTTGGAAAAAAGTAAACGGGTATTGGACCATTCTTCCTAACCAGCAATTTCGGGGACGAAATTCTTTTAAGGGGGGAGGAATGTGACGACCCAGAATTTTAGATATTTAATAGGAATATTTAATTGGTTTTAAATATTCAAAAGAGTAATTTTAACTTGAATTCCAAAAATTACTATTTATTTGATAATTAAATTTTTGAATTTAATAATTGGAAGTTGGGTGAAATATTGAATCTTCAGTTTTAAGCTTGTTAAAAATAATTTAAAGGCTTGTAAATTCATATTAAAAATACCGAGGATAACAAAGTTTTAAATTTGAGTTTAAAGGTGATTTGTTCAGTTTTAAAATTATATCGTTTAAATCGATATTTAAAAATAGCCTTCCGAGGCACAGTCTCGGAATTCGACGAAACCAGTTCCATTGGATCCCTAATATTATATTATTATCGGATTTCAATTTTCATAGTGTTTGGAGTAGTTGTGGTAACGTACGATATGTAAACATGCTGAAATTTATATCAAAATTTAATATAATAACCTTTTCAAAGGTTATCTTCTCCATACGATCGAATTAGGACTCGAAACTTTTTCCATTGCATTCGGAATAGGGGTATAACATTATAAACGCCTAGCGGTGCACCTTGATAGTAGATCAAAATTTTGGGTTGATAAAACAAGATATTTTATAATTAAATAAAATTATATATGATCAAATCTAATCAAGTCAGCTGCCTATTCACGTTTAAATCACGATCTACTTTTCCCCTTGAATCAGTCAAAATACAAATCGTTCGAAACACACCACCTTCAAAATTAAAACCCCTGTCTTCACGCTTTTCCTTTTTATAAATCACGCAGACAGAAAAAAGAGAAATGGGTTTTCGAAAAAAATTAAAGGCCGCGTAAACCATTCCTCCCCAAATCGAATTCACTATCTCTCCACCTTCAACTCCCGGCAAATCAAAGTCGAGTTCATCTCGTTCGGGAAAAAAATGCGACCGAAGTCGTCGTGAATCGTGCGAGCACTGGGGGAGGAGGCGGCCGTGGTCGTGATGGGATGTTGGCGAGTTTTGAGGCTCGCGATTCTAAGGAAGAGGAAGGGCGACTGGCTCGAGAACACACGCGTGTGTCGAGGGAGGGGCACGATTTTGGGTTTGGCGCGATATCGAGCAAAGATCTGGAAGCACGACCGTCGCGATAGGTGGCGTCGGCAACTTTGGGCGATGGAGCGATAGTGGGCGCCGCATCGGTTTCAAGCTATGGCAGATCGCGTCGACAGAGGTGGATCTCGCGAGTGGAAATTGGGGCAACGACAGCATTTGGAAGGGGCGGCTCGTTTGGGGGGAGAGCTGGTAAAGGAGTGGCCGCGAATCTCGTAAGCGATTAGGGTTGGCATCGATCTGGGTTGGTCGTGAGGTATTTACTATTTATTTATAAATCATATATATATATATATATATATATATATTCATATCGTTGGAGGCAGAAAGAACAATTACAGTAGATTTTTGAAAAAACTATAGATTAATTGTTAGTATATGGGTTTCTTCTTTCCAGCAAGATAAACATTTTTAATTTTCATTAAAATTAATTTATAAATATATAGATTAGGAGATAGAAGAAAGAAAAAAAAAGGGATATGAATTTACAGTAAAGAACCTTTATTATCTACTTTACAAATTTTTATATTTATATTTATATGTATACACACATATCGCTCTAAATTTAAATATATTTAAATGACCAAGAAATAAGTATATATTTAAGATCTTGGAAAATATAGGATTTATGAAGAATTAGATTATATGTAGCTTCAAAGGAAAGTAAATAAATAAATTATGGAGATAGAATTGTTTATTAACTTATTCAATTATTTTTAATTACTAAGGATATTTTTGCTAAAAAGAAAATATGTAAAAAATTAAATTATTAAGTTTAAAATATAATCTTTGGTTAATTAGATTTATAAATGGGAATTTTAATTGTTCATTTGATTCGAATATTAATAAAAACCATCTAATGTTTATACAAGGTCTAAAATTTGGAGGAATGGTCGAGATGGAAATAGATTGCCAAACAAAAATCAAAGGTGAGTTAATCTCACTCATCTGGGTTTAATTTAAATTTAAATGGTTAAATTTAAATGATTGGTTGAATGATTGAATTGATTTGATGTGTTATATTATATAGTAGTATATAGTATATATATTGGAATGATTGATTTCCCGCATTATATAGCGGATGAGACCCTATGCACCGCATAATAGCGGATGACATTATATTTAAAAACCCATAAACCACGATATTCCACCTCGAAGTGGAATTGGTATTGTGCTAACATCTGTGGATGTAGGGAAACAGGTTGGAGGAATCCAAATGGATTCCTCAAAATTATTTAGATTTTTAATATTCTGTGTTATGGATATTTGATATTCTGTGATGAATTATATTGATAATTGGAATATTGAATGCTATGGTTTGCTTGAATATATTTCGGTACACTGAGTTATCAAAATATATAGAATTGGATTTTTGAAAGAAAATAAAAGAGCGAATTTTTAAGTAAAATAATCATAGAGAATTTGAATAAATTTAAGAATGAACTGGATAAGAATACAAGTGATTTTAAAATTCTAATAAGTAATTCCGAGTATGGGAAATGGGGATTTTGAATAAATAGAAAATAATGAATTGTAAAACTTAGGTGATATTATTTAAAGGAATAAAGAATTTACTTTAAAATTCAAGGTTTAAATTTATTTGAAAGGATAAAGAAAAAATTTGGAAAATATGAAATGGGTATTTTCTGTTAAAAAGATTTTAAATCATAATTAAGAAGTAAAATCCAAAGTTAATGAGTTTTTAAATAAATTGTGTAAGTAAAAGAATTTATTTTTAAAATGAAGCAAATTTTTGGAAATCAATTTGGAAATTGATTTAGTATTTGAATATGTGTTTTGAAAGCAGGGTGGGACTATGGAATTTGTAAACTGGGTTTATAAAAGAGAAGTAAAATATCAGTGGATATTTGAAGAATAAATTCATGGTGGGAATTTATTAAGGAAATGAGTAAATTTTTTTTAAAAATAAGTAGTGATTTATCTTTTAAAGATGTGAAAGAGAAGCGTATTTCCCTGAATAGCCAAGTACATTTTCAAAACAAATTTAAAGGTATAAGTTAAAAGTTGTTTTTAAAGGCATGTTTTAGAAAATTTATTGTTTCTAAATGTTTAATTCTAAAGTAAGTATTTTTCAAATCTATCGTCGTAGTAATTATTTTGAAGGTGGCTTGGTATTTTGTTTTAAAAAGAGAAAATCTAGTTTAATATTTTATAAAGTAACCTCATTATAAATATTCCTATAGTATATATTTTTAATAAAGTATTGAAGTAGTTTTCAATTTAAATTTTAAAGTATATTTTATAATAAAGTGTTTTAAATTATTTTTAAAAATCTAAAGTTTTGTGCTTGGTGTTTTCAGTGGAAATAAATAGTTGGAAATTTATTCCGTGAGAAGAGTGTGATTTGAAAACTGTTTTCAAAAAGGTTTGAAAATGGAAATATATCTTGCGAAGATATTTTGAGGTTAATAAATAATTTGGTGAAATTATTTATTGTTTGATGGTTGTTTGTGAATGTTAATTGATAGTTCAATAACCGACTATCGATATTGGACAATGCGTTGATCGTTTCGAAGAAACTGGGATCGGGATTTATTTCTCGAAAAACCTCTTCGATCCGGTTTGTACGTTTTCATGAGGAAGACGAGTTCGGATTCGAAGATGGAGCAATAAAGTGCAAGGGCTAGTCGTTACTAATCCTTAGGATGATTCCAAAATGGATGTAGTAGGAATAGTGCCTTCGGTTCCGTTCGAACCTGGGACGGACTTGTATGGTGAATGTTTTCAGAACATCGTCAGGTGGGCGATGAGCATTCCAAGTGAAACGTTCTAAAAGGTAACGCTTAGCCTCGAGCCTCATCAACCAGGAATGACTGAAAATCAGGGGCTATGCAGCAAGGCTAGGTGGGTAGCGCCCATTAGGGTGAGGTCATCCCTGTCTAGATGTCCCTTTTTATTCGGCTTAGTGGTGCGGTTGCTGATCCCAACCGTGGGGTGATCTTACTCGGGATTATCCAGTAAGAAGTAGTCCCGGACTGCTGTTGCAGGAGGTCGGGAGTGATCCTCGGTATGCTGATCTAGACCAGGTAACAGACAGGTGGTACCCCAGTGCCTAGTCATTTGTTGGAAATCCATTTTCCCTACGCGCCCGTACGGTTTTGATTGTGCCCAACTATTGATGAAACGTGAGATGCAAGCATTTCAGCTAGATTCTATTTTACTTTCTACAGACTCTATTATAATATCATAGGATTTTAATAAAAAGTGTTTTAGCTATCGTAAGGTAAAAACCCGACATGTTTATTTGTGGCGTGGTCTTACGAGATGCTTTTGTTTTCAAAAGAATTTTGAAACTTTAATAATCAATTTGAGTGTGGTTTTCTCATGCTGGTTTTCCAGACTGACTCGGGTGTTATTTAACTATAATGCTCGGGTTAGACCGAGTATTATAGAATACAGGATATGATGTTGTGGAGCTCAGGAGACGAGCTGGATGGCGATACGTACTTCCGTACTTGATTATTATTCCGCTGTGTATTCAGTTTTAAGGAACAAATTTATATGACTGTCCAGTTGTATGTTATTGATGTTGTTGAACTCTGACGATGTATTCTGATGATGTATGTATAAAACAAATATAATTTTCTTTCGTGTGAAGATCTGTTATTATCTATTATATTTTATTCCGCTGCTATGGTTAGATTCTGATGTTGTTTTCTATTTTCTTCTTCTACCTCTTCTTCCTTAACCCAAATGGTTCGATTTTTCGAGCATCGAAAAGTCGGGTCGTTACAGTAAGAGAAGCTTCGGAGAAATTCGAATTGATTAGGCAGAGGATGAAAAGTGTTCAATCCAGGAAAAAGAGTTATACCGATAGGGGTGGAAAGACTTGGAGTTTGATCTAGGGGATCTTATGTTTGTTAAAGTGTCGTCGATGAGAAGCACGATGAGGTTTTAAAAGGCAGGAAAGTGGACATCAAGATATATTGGTTTATTTTTGATACTAAAGAGGATCGACAAAGTAGCTTATCAAGTCGGTTTGTCGAGTGCTTTTACTAGTGTCGATAATGTGTTCATGCATCACATTTATATAAATGTGTCTGAGACCTTAACGATATTGTCATCCCGGGAGTAGTAGAAGACTTGATTGTTGAACCAAGCATGACCTATGTTAGAAAACCTATTCGGATTTTAGACCAAGATGTAAAAAAGCTTTAGAACAAAGAGGTAAAGCTTGTTCGGATTAGTAGAGTAAGGACTAAGATAGTTGTACTTGAGAAACAGAAGATAAAGTCCAGTGGACTCATCTCAAGTTGTTTGTTTAGAATAGCACGTATGTTTGATGTATTTGGTTTTCCATATGTGTGTGTACACACACAAATACATATATTCATACACACATGTGTACGTTATGTATATGTTTATATGCCTGTATATGTATGTATATATGATGTTATGGTTGGTTTTGTTATTTATTGGTATATTACCCAATATATTTTTCTTGAGAAACATGAGTAGAGAACTTATGCGTACATGCTAGTGTGGGCATGTGAAAGACTGAAGAATTATTACCCTACCTTATTTGAATTTAAAAGGACGAGTTTCCTATAAAGGGGAAGCCTCTAACACCCCATAAATTAATAAATAATTAATTACAAGGAAAATGAAATTAAAATAATGAAATGTAGTAAATATCCATGGGACATTTGTTTACTTATTATGCAGGTGTGAATCAAGTGATACTGGGCAAATCCTAACTGAAAATCTAATATAAATGGGAAATAATTAAATGCGAATAGGTAGGGCTAACCGGCTAATCAATTTATATTTGAAAAGAGAGGATTTATAAAGGGGAAACCTGATAAAAATAGTAGGGTAAAAAAGCCCAAAATCTTGACTATATAAATATATTTCCTTCCTCCCTTTTCATTTTATACAAATCAAAATAAAAAGACCCCTAACCGGCTACCATTATAGGAAAAAAGAAGAAAAATAAAGCTTTATAGCTAAGAGAACGGGAGACTTCGTCAACCAAGAGATCTAAGGTGAGTAATATATTCCCTAATCCACTTCTTCTCCAAATATCTCACGGTCAAGTCAATATTGGTTGTTTTTCATTCTTCCATTAATTCTTAACACATGAAATTTAATATGACGATAAAAACACGTTATTAGAAATAAGTTTTGATTTGTAGAAATTTCCCATGAGAAAATGAATTGTTAGAGAGCTGTGTAATATAGAAAATGATTAAAAAAGTTTGATGAAATAAGAACAATTAAATTATGATTAATTTTACTACAAATCAGTCAAAATAACTTTAGTAATTTCCAAAAGAAAAATAAGTGTGACTGAAGGGTTATATAGGGAGCCAGAATGCAAATAATATTTGCCGGAATATAGTTTATTTAAGTCAAGTATTTTATATTTGGCCGATAGAACGGATCCTCTTTTTATGCTGAACATTTCAGTAAGATATTAAATAACGGTCAGAAAAGACTAAGTCAAATGAATCATAAGTCGACATGTAGAAGGTTGGCAAATGTGCTAAAAGGCTTCCCAACGTGTATCGAAGGATAGTGCTGAAGGAAATGGAGCCGAACTAAAAGTAAATAGACTGAAACCTTAAGTATAAAGATCTAAGTAGGAATGTTAGGAAAAGTTAAAGTATGAAGCTAAGGTTAGTAAATAGAAGTATTAACCGAGGGTCGTAGACAATCGATAAATAAGGATGAATTATGGGTAACGAATGTGATTTTAGACATTTTAAGATTAAACCTTACAAATCACAAAGCTAAATTACGGCATACATCCCCAGATGAAAAAATGGATGTTATTTCTGAAGGCAGTGTAACTTTTGGCAAGATATGGAATCCGAAACTAATTGACTTTCGAGAGAGAATTTATGATAAGGCTTAAGATGGCCGAAACTAGAATTCGAGACATTAACGATAATGTGTTAAGTAATATTGTTAACCGAAAGGTGGTTAGATGAAATGTTAGGTTAATGAACGACTAAGTGAAAAGCATAATAGTAAATGGTTTTGTAAAATGTTCGGTAGATGACAAAAGGTCTAAGGTGGATGTCGAAAAACCGAAGGCGTTCATGTACGGCCTAGTGTGGTGATTGAAACAAAACACGCTGATCTAAAGCCTGAAGAGGCAACCGTTCAGACTACAAAAACAATTGGTATCAGGTCTAGAGAGGCAACCAAGAGACCGGTGTAAGACGTAAGATCGAGAATGGCAATCAAGAAACCAAGAACGAAGTAGGTGTAAGTCTTAGGTGGCAACTGAAATATGATGGTGTTGGTATAAGGCATAGGATGATAACTGAAATACGAAAACGAACTAGGCATGAGGCCGAGAGTAGCGACTGAAGTAAGATAAAGAAGATATAAGGCCTAAATGGCAATCGAGACTACAAATATATTCGTCCATACTTAGTAACTAAGTGGTCATAAGGCCTAGGCGGCGGCTGAATGTTGGGACTTTAATGGTAACCTAGTAGAAGGTGTAAGGCCATAGTAACAGTCAAAGTTAGGATATTTCAGCTATATTGTTGTACTACTAAATTTTTGTGAAATGAAACTATACCTTAGGTTAATTGTAAATCAAATAATTTATTGCTTCGGTATGGTAAAGTGGGAAAACTCATTTGGCATATTAATAGAACTGTCTTACGATCTCTTTGTTTAAGTAATGTATTACTCATACCGAACTTTATGTCTAATCATGTTTTTATTATTATTTCATATAAACTCATGGGTATTCATTCAAATAGGTTGAGTTTATACGCTTAGATAGTTTGCTTTTGAGGTGGATGAAAAATGCAAGTCGAAGACGAAGCAGAAAGCTTGAGTGTTATATTTATGCTTTTATTTCCACTGTATTAAGTGTTCATGTCACAGGTTTGACACGACATTTTGAATAATGTTGTATTATATTTTTGATCCTAGCAAAGGCAACTTTGAGATTAAATATACTAAACTTAATCTGCAATGATTTATTTCATTTTAGTTATATATGCTCTATGAGCTTAAGATTGTTTAATATAACCGATCATGTTGTCGAAAGATAATTCCAATGAGACCACAAGATACTGGGGTTCTAACGTTGGGTTTTGAAATGAGAGACGTTACTGATTCAAAACTAATGGTCACAAACACTTCATAATAACATGAGTCATGCTAATTTCCTTTCACATGTCAATTTCCTTTCACATGTCAAAACTAATGGTCATAAACACTTCAGAACAACATGAGCCATGCTAATTTCCTTTCACATGCCAAAACTAATGGTCACAAACACTTCAGAAAAACATGAGTTGTGCCGGTTTCCCTTCACATGTCAAATTGTGCTCGCAACATTTAATGTAGAAATGTAAATATAATGATATAAAAAACAAGAAGAAGAACAAAAAAGACCCATTCTTGTTCGGAATGAGATAAAGACACATGAATCTAAAATTACATGACAATCAAAATTACGTAGTATACACGAGTACTTCAGCACGTGCAATGCATGTGCGTAGATGTAACTGCTATTAAAAATCACCTTTTTGTATATTTTTTTGGATTTTACAAATGAATTTGAAGTATACAAAATTTCGTATGTTTTTATGTGTATACTTTTACAAATCCACTGTTTGTCGAAACACTAAGGAGACTAAGTTATTTTGAGAAATAATAATACACTAACCATTTGTCAAATTTTCCTTTAGATAAATATCATTGTGACAATTTGTAAGACATAAATTGATGTAATTTTTGTCTTCTTTGATTTTTTCAAGGTAGATATAAACAGCGGTAGCTTGTTAAAAATATTTAACAACTAAAGTATAGTTGTACGGATCATTTTCTCTTCTTTTTTTCTAGGCTTGAGATTGACATCAATAATGCATAGATGACGGAGTTAAAAATGTTATATATGGGATAACTTTATGTAACTGTAATTTTAAATGGTAAACCTGGAAATATTTGTCCGTATGTTTATAATAAAATTAACTTAATGATGTAATTTATAAAAGTACTGCTTGAAGATGTAGGAAGAAAACATCAAAATGAAGAAAACAACATTAAGTGCAAGTTTTACCCCACTTATGGTTATATTAAAAATCCTTTATATAAATGGAGAAATATATGTCTACAAAGGAGAAATATATGTGTAATCTTATCATTTTAGAAATAAATTAATCATAAGCTGCATTGCAATGATTGTACACTCAAAGCAAAAGTATTGTTCCACGGTACATAATTTACCAGTTTGCATATTCTACATATTCTAATTGTATATTTCCAGATATATTTGCAAGTAAATAGTAATATGTATAATTGAAAATATATACAGTATTAAATAGTTACAATATTATATCTTACAATCAACGTTGAATTAATTAGAGACAAATCAGTTTACATTTGCCACTTTGTACACTTAAGCTTATATTGCTTCCCTATGCAGTGACATTCATGGAAAGTATAAACGGCTACTTTGAATCCCTTGATACATCCCTACGCTACCAACTACTTCAATGGTATCAGTGTGCTTTCATTTACATGTCTTCCAAGCAAGCTCACCTCTCACTTCTCTGTAGCACTTTATGGGGGTTGCATGTTTTCATAGTCATTTGTTTGCTATTATAATTTTGATTGGCGCTTAGGTGGCTTTAATCTTGTCTTTTTGGCACTGAATGCTTCAATCACTGACCTCCAGCAATGTTAGACTAATAATAAAGTATTGTAATAACACATAAATACGACAAATACCACGTAATATTGAAGGAAATTAAAGAATTTGCATCTAGTTATTATTGTTGTTAGCCAATATGTTACTCCAACCAAATATAATTGTATAAAAAAATTAATGGTTAAATTAATAGATGAATAATATATTAATAAATAGTATAACTTTTGCGTTATTATTTGTTACTATTTGTATTTGATAATATCTGCTTTTTTTACTATACTTGAAAAAAATTATGTTGGGTTAAAGATTGACTTAATCTAGGAATTTCAATGTGTAAAAACTAAGTTTAATATCAATGTGTGTCTATTCTCTTTAATTAGTTGGAGGCTATCAGAACTACTACTATATATGTGTGATGAATGAGCTATCCGAGACAGCAGAAATGTTCATAAGAAAGCATGATCTAGATAAATGCTCATTGACTTTTTTTTCAATAATGTGCGATAGTGACCAAGACTATGTTATGCACCAACCTCGATCGTGTATATGTACACCCATAGAAAAGTATATGTGATTGTGTAGGCATGCAGATACACATATTTGTAAAGTCTAAGATATCACATTGCAACTTACTTGTATATAAAAAAGGGATTTACTGGTACAAGGACAATGCACCTCGAGGAGAGATAAAAGTCTCTTATTCATTTGAATTGTCGTTCATTATGTTAATAATATATGCAAATTGTTAACATGCACATCCATATCTAAAGTTGAGGTCATACTTTGTTGATATATTTCAAGCATAATTTATAGGCTTAAGTTACACATAATGCCCAAAAAAAATGCAGGTGCAATAAAGAAATCAACATCTCACAATTTATCAAACTGTCATATTATAAGGAAAAAATACCCAAAGGGAAGAAAAAATTGTTTCAATGCAATAACCATGGTATTTATACATAAACTGCATTTATGAGAATGCTCAGCAACTTCAACAAACAATTCCTCTAACGCACTCTTATTATAAGTAATAATTCCCTGCATAACATAAATTTCTCTTTATCGTCATTAAATCAAATTTTGGGTTCCATGACACCCCATGTTACCTAAGTTCCGGCAGATCTTATTTATAAAGAATGTTTGAAATGAGTACTGAAAGAAGTAAATACCTGACCATCATTAGCAAAGCACTCCAAATTCATCTATCAATATGAGTTATAAATATGAGTTAACTTCTTGCATATGAAATTTCTTACATATAAAGACATTAACAAAGACATAAGTCATGAATGGATGAAGAAAATTCCAAATATATCTCTAAAACATGATACCAATTTTTTAATACACTTTAATAATGAGAAAAGCATGAATTCGAACAGAGGCAAAGCTTGAATATGAGCGGAGATATAATGTAACCATCACAAAACCATATACAGAGCATAATAAATTCTTACTAAACACACATAGGCGTCTATAATATTAATTTTGTGCAAATATAAAGAAGCAAACTTTTACCTCCAACCATTCAATATTTATGGATCCATCTCTAAATATGCTCTTGGTAGAATCAAAAAAAGCTTTGTATTACGAGTTAATGAAAAACCTTGCTTAAAGTAGCAAAACTGCTATTATTTTATTAGTCTTTGTTAGGAATGCGGATTACAGATCTTAAGGCTAGAATAACACTAGGGGGGATGAATAGTGTTTTGTGAATTCACTAAATCTTTTTGAAACTTATGTAATTTAATCACCAACAAATGGAATATATAGACACAGATAAAATCATAGAATCTGACAAAGATGCAAATAATAAATAAAAGCAGTAAAGGAAAGAACACACCAGGATTTTATACTGGTTCAGAGTTACCCTACATCCAGTCCTGCACAATTGTACAAATTTCTTTCCAAAATAATCTCCCAGATTACACCCTCGATTTCAAGACCACGAGGTACACCCTCCTGTATTCGAGTCTGGGGCAAACTTTCTTGATTTACCAGGCCACAAGATCACCTAATCGATATCCAGGGGAACGATCACACCCAATTGATTACAAGGCTCGGCTGCACCTTTTACTCAACAATTTGATTTACAAATGATCTATAACTCTGAATAGCACTGAGATCTTATGGAGAACGTGGCAGAGAATCAAACAAGAGATAATCAAATTTGATACACTTGGTATTTTGGCAGAGTATAGTTTGGGTTTCTTTAGAATAAATGTGTAAGATGAAGAGGAGAGAAAGTGAATGAAAATCTGGTAAAAATTCATTTAGAACTTACTGATATTTATAGAGATCAAAAGCTATATCTATTCGTGAAAGGATACGACGAATAGACACTTCTTTGAAAATTTGAAATTTGAAAAAGTAACGGGCACCATGTCGACATAGGGGGAGGGGGGAGGGGAAGGAGTATGTCGACATGCTCTAGGCAAAAATAGTGATTTTAATTTTCTTATTAAAATTGATTTCTATAATTTTTCAAAACAATTTCTAAACTTTTATAAATATACTTGAATATAGTTTAACCATATAAAAGAGTTTAGAAAGTAATTTTTAATATATAATTTTAATCTATAAAGTGATTTAAAATCTGAGTATATAAATATTTAAAAGCTAAATATTAAAACAAGAGATAATTCAAAATCAAGGACAATTTTGAAATCAAAAATGTTTAAAATGATCAAGATAGTTTTGAGGGTAAATATTTCAAACAGGAGAGATGTCTTTTTGAAAAGAAGGTTTTGAAAAACATTTTTAAAATAAGAGATATATTTTTGAAAAACATTTTCATAAAATTAGTGGATATTAATATAGGGCCACTATATGTTCCACTAGATATTGTCGTGGGTTCCATCCCACTAGGGTTCCATCCCTTTAGCAGGCTCGAAGTGGATTCAATTCCACGAATAAATTTCGAATAAAGATGTCAGTGTTTTCAAGAAGTTTTAACATAATTCTACACTCAATACTTATCTTGTACTTTGAAATCTTGAACTCTTGATATCTTGATACTTAAGAGTCTTCAATCTTGATATATTCAATCTTTAAATTCATTAGTCTTGTATCTTTATATTGTACAGTCTTCACTCTTGGTACCTGCATGTTTATATCCAGCATATACATATATATCTAAACTATAATGTTAGTATTTATATTTTATAATAAGTCCTAAGGTTGTTGTCATCAAAACCATCCTTCTCAAGGACTAACAATCTCCCCCTTTTTGATGATGACAACCTATGTTTAAAAAGTATACTTCACCTTTACTATAACTCCCCCTAAAACTAATAACTCCCCCTAAAACTAATAACTCCTCCTTAATCTAAGCCTAACTACTCTAACTACTCTATTTTATAATTCTCCCCCTTTGTCATCAACAAAAACTAATCCTATACTAATATAACTCCCCTGTAATCTAATACAGGAGTACTTGTGACAAATTAAGATGGAATATATATATATATGTGTATATATATATATAAAATAACACGAGTTACTTAATGAAAACATAACAAATATGATAGTTTAAATCCAATAACCATATATTATGTTTCATAATTTTATACATTCCATTCAAACCAAATTAATTATAATCAAAGCAAATGCAAATCAAACAATTCAAATCAAATCAAACAATTCAAAAACAAGCAATTCAAACCATAAGGAAACCAAATAATTTTAGGAACTTCAACCCATCCTTCTTCTCTAAAAATAGGATCCTTTTTAATATCTTCCCAATCTTCATTATCTTGAATCAAAGTTCCTTCAGGATTTGCATTGAATCATCTTTGTTTAGGGTATAAATCATCCAACGGAGGGCATCGAAATGCTTCTCTTGTTCTTTTATCATCTTTATTTGACTTAGTTCTAAGTGCCTTTGATTGCAGAGAATAAAAGTAAGTATATTCTTGAATGACTTGAGAGTTTCTTCAAGATTTTCACTTAGAGTTTGAGAAGAGGATGCCATTTTTGATAAATAGTTAAAAGATGCAAATAAAGATGAGTAGTAAAGAGTTTACAAATTTCTGGAAGAAACAGGTGTTTAAATAGGCAGGAATTCGTTTAAAATGAATAGACACAAGTTAGTTATTTTAAATTCAAAATTTTAAAAATAACTAAATCAGATACTTATATGTCGACATAGGGTGTTGGGGTATGTCGACATGGATGTGTTGATTTATATGTCTTCTTTGTTTTATGCATAAGTATGTATGTATATAAACTTATATACTATACTGTGATTTATTCCAGAGACACGATAGGTCGAAAAACATAAGATAGATAAATTTGTAGATTGATGAGCTAATACAAGAGATACTTCATAACAAGATAAAAGATCAATACAAGTTCATACAAAATAAACTAGTACAACTAGTTTTTAGAATGTGCTAGAGGGTGAGGAGGATGATGATAGGCCAAGTTTTCGACCAACTTTAGCAAAGAACTTGTTCATATTGGTGGTCATTTTATCCAATTTCTTACTAACGGATCTTTTGAGAATCCGTTGATCTTCCACTATGATCTTTTGATTCTTGAGTAGAGTTTTGTTGGAAGGATTGTTAGTATTGATAGGATATTCAATACTTTCCAAGGAGGTGTCTTCATTCTCTTCTTCAATTTCCATTTCCTCCCCTTCTTCTTCTTCTTCCTCATTTTCTTCTTTCATCTCTTCATATGTCAACCTTTCATCCTTTTCGGCAAGAGATTCATATTGTTGAAATATGAAGGGAATTTTCATAAGAGAAATATTGGCATGATTGAACACTTTTCTTGAAACAAATTCTTCCCTTTTATAATTAACACCAAAATAATTAAAAATCCAAGTGAGATAGATTCCATGATACAAAGTATTCTCACCCATTTTCAAATTCTTAGGACGAAGTTCATCCAAAATCACTTGCGTCCAATTATTGTCATAATGACCAAAAATAGCAAAAAGAGCTTTACAAACTTTCAAAGTTGGGTTACTGAAATTTCCTGATCTAGGAGTGATAGTATGTTGCAAATGAAGATTAACAATACGTGCTTCCGGACGAAAGTTATGCTTTTTAAATTCAAAGTTGTCATCTCCTTCGAAAATGTGATGAAACGTCTCACGATCATGTTCGTCAATACTAAAAGTAGAAAGATCCATTCCCGAATTCTTGCAATTGAGAACGATGCCTAAAATTTCATAATTTAAAACAATTTTAGTGCCTTTAACACTACTCCAAATTTCATTTTCATTTCCTTCATGAAAATCGTATTCAAATTCGCATAAAACATTTTAACATGATTTGGATAGCAGACAAAATCATTTTCAGAATTGTCAAAAAGACTAATAATATGGTTCACTTCAAGAAGAGTATTGATTTCATATGAAGAGAAATCGCTAAAGATAGCAAACTTTCCCGTATGAACTTTTCCGTAATTAGCATAGCTATGCCTTGATTGCTTTCGGATCATTGTAGAGATACTCTTTAATGGTTTTTGACAGTCTCATTGTGGATGGAGTGCTTGAAGAAGCCATTTTTGAAGAGAGTTGATAGTTTGAAAGAGTAAAGAGAGTTTGAGTTTTGAAATGAAAGTGAAAAGATATGATAGGATAAAGGAAATAAATAGATATTCAATAGTCATGTTCTCTGGTCAAGAGGTACATTTTCAGGACATTGTTGCTGGGGAAAAGGTGGAGGAAAGTTCAAAGATTTCAATTCAAATTTCAATTTCAACTTTCTGACAGGCATGTCGACATCATGGGTAGAGCCATGTCGACATGGGTCAGAGAATTCATGTGACCTATCTATTCTTAAATACTTTAATATGTATATATATATATATTATTTTAATGTCTATATATTTTTCTGAAGTGATTATTAAATATAATAATGCTCTTTTTAAAAATAAAAAATAAAAAATATTATGATAATAATAAAAATTTAAAATTCAAACAACACGTAATTTCAAGAGAAATCAAACAATCAATCAATTTTAAGCAAATAATTTCAACCAAAATATTGTAAACGTAAACCTTTTTCTAGATTTGTATCCCTGAGATATTAGAATAATGAATAGCCGTAAAACACATATTTGAATTTTTTGTCTTCTGATCATCATCGTTTGATGATGAATTTGAGTCTAAATCATCTAGAGTAGCGGTATATGCTCTTTTCCTTTTCTTTGTATGATCATTACTTGTAGAAAACTGTTGCTTATCACGATGCGGGCAGTCTCTTCTGAGATGACCTGGTTCGTCACAGTTGAAACATTTGACGTGATTTGGTACTACATTATGATTTTCAGAATTCCTATGATCATTCTTTTTGAGGTTGTTCATCTTTCTGTATTTTAGAAACTTTTGAAAATTCCTTGTCATGAAGGCTATTTCTTCATCACCATCACTACTCGATTCTGATTCATTTGTTAATGCATTGAACGCAATTGACTTCTTTTCGAATGCCTTGCTATCTCTTCGCCCTTGCATTTGAACTTCGAATGACATTAGATTTCCAATCAGTTCTTCAATCTTTAAAGTATTGATATCATTTTCTTCTTCGATTGTGTAACAACCCGTAATTTTCGATCATTAAAAATGTTAATTTAATTAGAAATTGTCAATAAATATTGGAAGATATAAATTTTTTGTAATTTATTTAACGAAATAATAACTAAAGTGAAATGCAACAATGTTATTTATAGTCAATTATTTACAACTTGAATGGAATTCCAATTAGTTGAAATAAGGTAAATGTGTACTTACTAATAAATTTAATATAAGAAAACAAACGTAAATATTGAATTAATTAATGAATTAATAATAATAAATAGTAATTGAATAAAATCAATGTTCTGTAAGTAATTATAATATTTTTTGGAAATGATAACTTATAAAAGTAAGATTAAGAGTTGTGTCAACAATTATTATAAGTTACCGATATATTTTAATCCATTAGATTGAATTGGAATCAATTGCAATAAATCTAAATAAAATATTATGTTAATTGAAATTAAAATGGAATTTGAGAATAGTAATGTAATAAATCATGAATCCAATGTTAATTTCATCCATTTGACAACAATTAATTGAATAATAGAATGAAAAGTAAATTAAATGGAATTATTGGAAATTAAATTTATAATTTCTAAATTTAATGAATTGAGGTTAACACTGAAATTGACAAATTAATCAACTCTAAATTGACATATAAATTTGTTTAAATTAGTGTAAATGATTAAGAAATTTAAAAATGATAAAAATAGACAATTATAGAATTGAAATTAAAATTTTGATTTAATTAATTATTAATTTATTTAATTAATGTAAAAAGGGCCAAATTTTGGCCACTGACCCAGATTTCGATGAAACCAGTTTTATCGGATCCATAACAGTGAATTATTGTAGGATTTCAAGTTTCGTAATGATTTGACTTGTCATTTGATCGTACAGGCTCGAAACGCGTAGAAATCAATTTAATTAAAATCAATTGAAATCAATTTGAAATAACTTGATTCTAGCATAACTTCTTCACACGATGGAATTTGGACTTGAAACTTGTTCCTGCATTTAAAATATTTAAAAACGTATATTTTGATATATGGGTTGGTCCATTTTCGTTCTGGAGTCGAAACGGGCTTTTCAGGCCATTTATCGTTCAACGTGTAAATCAATCTTGTCCATCTATTCTATTTTCAGCTTTGTCTATAAATATCCAGTTATAAACCCTAGCAGCCTTTCTAATTCTCAGTTTTGTACGTACGATTCTTTATATTGCTCTTCTTTCTCAATGAAAGACAAATTCTCAATTCCAAATCCAATTGCAAAGTTCATAACAAATAAAAAATTCAAACTTCTCAAAAAATATATCGAATTATATATCGATTTGAAGCTTTCGACGAGCGCATCTCATATCTATAATTCATTTTTCAAATTGAACCTCTGTTTGTCTAGAAATTGAAGAACATATTTCGGCCGTTCATCATGTCGTGATGAACGGTGACCGATCGCCAAATCGCCTAAGGGGTTTTGTAGAGAGAACGGAGGGCAGTTCATCGGCATAGTTTGTTTGCCAAATCAATGGTCGAATTTGGCTCAACAATTCAATTAGGGTTCATGCTAACGTGCGGCGGCTGTTATTGCATAGCGTACGTGACCGATCGAGGAGGCTTTAGGGCTTGCGGCGACCGTGGTGGCATAGGCCAACGACGGTAATAGATCGGCATTTGTACTTGTGGTGTGGCACAACGGTGAGCAGGCCGAGGTAGGTAGCAGGTACGATCACGTGTATGTGAGGCGAGGTTAACGTTTGTGATGATGGTGTTGCTGACGTGTTGATGGTGATGTCTTTTTTTTCCTTTCCTTTATTGTTTATTTTATTTAATATTCCAATCGATCTTATTAGCATAACTTTTTCATACGAGCTCGGATTCACACGCGGTTTATTTTGCCGGGATCGTATCAAAATTACGGACATTTTGGCACTAGTATGGACGGATTCTGAGACTGTTCAAATTTTGGGTTTAAATTGAATCTAAATTCAATTTAAATCCGAAAGGTGAGTGTTTTAACCCACTCGCAATTTCTAAAATTTCTTATGTTTGTTAAATTGATTTATGATGTGATTAGAGATTTATTTATGACTGTTTGGCATATTTTGAATAACCATCTCAGTTTATTTGAATTTATTTGGATAAAATGTTATTTAATTTATTATTGAATATAAACTGCCAGTAAAGGCCTGTTATTTATTATCTATTCTATATTGATGTTATTGATTGAATTGGATGATGATTGTCATAAATGTTTGATGATTGATATTGGTGAATGGATGTTGTATTTTATATTGTTATAAACTGCAAGTTGTTATTGATTTTTTATTTCATTCGAGATTGCGGTTTGAAATGATATATAACCGTATTTATATTTTAAATGACGGATTGAAATGATAAATATCTGTATCACTTGACCATAGGATATAAAATTTTATACAAACACCGTGGTCTATATATAAAAATATTTTGAAATGATTCCTATGGTTTTGTAAAGAAATATATGGTTTTATAGAAATATTGATTTCAGATATTATATAAATGTTACTTTATATATATATTTAAATTCTTTATTTTTGGCTATGTATAAATTTGTTTGGTATAAAACAAGTTTAAAAATAAAGATTTATTTTATTAAAAATGCAATATGGTTAAGTATTTATATAAATTATATTTTATGTAGAGTTGTAATGATTTTTAATAAAATTAAGGCTGAGAAGATAGATTTGAAGTCGATTTGAAATTGTATTCAATGTAGAAATTTATTAAATGAAACCGATTTGGAATTTATGGAATTTGAGATTTGTAAAGGATATGATTTATAACTTGATCTTATTTATGGTGAATCAAATAAATATTTCAAGTATAAATAAATTGAAGGAAACATTTAGTTATCTGTAATTTGGGTTTTGTTTAAATGATAATTGATTTATTAAGTAAATATTTCAAAACTAAATATTAGAAAATTGAATTTGATATATATACGAAATTTTCAAACTTAGTTTTGAAAATGTTGAATAGTTGAAGTTTGAAATATATTGAATTTGAAATGGTTTATTTTGTGGATCAAATCTGTTTTTGAAATAGATATAATTTGGAATAGTTTATTGGGAAATGAATTTAATTAAAGTTTATGATTTAGGATTTGGTTAAATATAAAATGTAGAAATTCGAGTTGTTTTGGAACTGATTTGGGAAATTGAAGAAGCTATTTTATTATATAAAGTATTTTAATATTTAAACCATTTAAGTGGTGAAAGTTATGTTTCTAAGTTATGAGTTTCAAGATATTAAATTTTGAAAGTGTTATATTCAAGTGTTTTGATTTCGAAATGTTATAACTTTGAATGTGTTATGATTTTAGAAAGGATATATTTGAAATAAAAATGATATCGTATTGATTTGGTTTTGAAAAAGGGCAATTATATTTGATTTTAAGGAATAAACTATTTTGAAAATGACCGTTGTGTTATAATAACGGTTGGTTGTTGAAGAGACCGGAATCAGATATGGACATAATCTCTATCGATACCGAAAACCACTTTAACAACCGTGTACACGGTTGAGATTGCAGAAAGAAGTAGGATGGTGACGGCGTCCCTTTGAGGTATATATATGGACCCAACTCCCGTGAGTTGGCATAAGGTGGCTAAAACATGAGCGATTGATGGGCAAATGAGGTAGCTCATTTGATCGGACACATCCCTTCGATATTATACTCTGACTTTTGGATTGATTCGGTGGCCACTTTTGATTTTTTTATTTGGAGGTGTGGCTCAAGGTGGGCTACGCGCTACGCGTTACCACCGGCCCGGAAGCATAATTGGTATATCTACTCTGGCATTGCCTAGTTGTGTCGTGTCACCTACCTTAGCGCGCCTTGTACGAGTTTGATTTGTGTCGTACCTATGGAGTATCCTCTGGTAGCCTCCCGATCAGGGGGTATTACGGTACTGTATAGACTATTGGCACTATTACGTGTTAAGGGCTATATAGGTAACCCCTTAACGCTATTTTAAAGTAAGTTTATTTTACTAATAGACATTATTATAATAGCGAAATATTACTACGTAGTAAATTGTTTAACGGATCCTTAGGAGATGTGAATCCCGAGCATCTCTTAATTTACTGCACTCACGTTAGACATTGGATAGGAGATGTTAAATCCCGTAAACATCTCTGACGCCATTCCGCTCATATTTATTTACTGTTGATTTAACTCACATAAGATCTTTTAGTTAGACTCCAGTGTTTTGTCTTTCCAATTCGCTAGGGTCAGTCTGAGCATTTTAGGATTCGAAGACTTTATTTTTGGAGGACTAAGAAGATGATTGTATTACTATTATTTAGTATATTATTCCACTACATTCATACTGTTCCGCTGCATTATATATTATTCTTTGGTATGTGTAACTCTGATATGTGTTGTATAAGTATAATCAAATGTTTTGTAAAACAGCTTCATGAACTGTTATTTGATTATTATATTTTTTCATTCCGCTATGAGATTCTATTTTGTTTTTTTCTTTCTTTGTTTTTTCTTATTCACCCCAATAACAATTCTCCCTTTTGTATGGTTTGAGTCGGACGTGTATGGTTTATCGTCGATTTAAACGTACAAAAAGGCGGGATGTTACATTTGGTACCAGAGCGAGGTTTAGCGATATATCTTAGCTTTGTGGGGTCTGACTCTTTACTAATACGGTGGTAATACCCTATGATGAGCCGCTGAGTGTATATATGAGAGAGCGTATTTGTTAGTGTTATAAAAAGGTTTTAATATTGTGTTAATTTATTCCGTTTTGTATTTATAAATTCTGCTTGGTGCATAGGATGCCGTGACATCAATAGGGATTTCTAAACACTTAATAGGATAGACCGACACAATATTTGTTTTGAATATTGGTGAATGAAATAATTTTGCCTATTATATTTTCTATATATAAAATAATTTTTTTATAAATGATATGTATTTGGTTGTAATATAATGGTTGTTAGGTAGCGAAATTTATGAATATAGGTTGGAAATAAGATTTGAAAAGTAAAATAAATTAATTTAGAACTTTAGTTCCGGGATTTTTGAAAATTTCTTTCGAATGGTTTTGGAATAAAATAATAATGTTATTTAGAAGTATTTTCTAATATTAATATTTCAAAATGATTTGAAAGAATTGTTTTAAAGAAATTTTGGAAAGAAATAGGTTCTGTACTCCCCACTCTGTCGCTGGAAAATAATTTCAGTGATGAGTGCATGCATCATCGACATTCATTTTCGAGCTTCTAAGTGGGAGGACCACTATAGTAGTTTTACTACAGATTTATTTTGATGAACAAATATAAATTTCAAATTGTTTTAAATATAATTGGAAATATAAATTATAAGTGTATACATTTTTATATTATTTTTAAATGATTTGAAATTTAACCCGATGTTTGGTTCTTAAGTTTCTGTTAATTAATAGTTTCAATTATTGTAGTGAAATGGGATGTAAATAATAATAATTGGAACCTCTAATTAAAATAAAAGATTTAAATGCTAGGTTATAAATGAAATAACAAGAAAGTTGAAATTTGTGATCTATAAAAAGAAAAGGATATGATTATTGAACATTAAACTAATTAGAGAAATGAGAAAACTTGTATAACTTCCAATTACATTCTTAAAGCATATATATAACTTACCAAATATTAAAAGTTCTAATGTTTAATAAAAAAATGTAATAGGATATTATACAAGTAAAAATTTGAAGTAATGAAAGTATTCAATGAAATTCTTTAATAAATAAGAATTTGATGTCCTAGTGTTATGAACTTAATTATAATTGAAAATGCTTCTAATTTAATATAATAGAAAGGTAAGTGTTATAAATAAATGATTATAAACTTAAGTAGATCAATTGGTACACAAAGAAATTGAATTAAACATGAAATAAACACTGAATGAATGAACGGAAATAAAAAAATTTAAGAATTAAATGTAAATTAAAAGATGAATCATTATATGAATGAAAAGGAGTTTAACGATAAATGTTATGAATTGGAATTAATAAGAATGAACTTGATCTATTGTTTGAAATCGTTGTTTGTTTTGGTTTATGGTTGTTTGGGCAAGGATACTTTAAATTTGTTTGGATGTATGAATAATCTATTTAGTTTCATCTAAGACTATTGAGTAAATGGTGCGCTTAGTAGTTTATTTTCCATTCCGCACAATTTAAAGTTTTTGAACCCGAACAACTATTTGTTTGTTTGATATGAATGGATGATTGATTTGTGTTGATTTTATGTGATGGTTGTGTGCCTTATTGCAAGGAATTGTTGTTTATATTGATTTGTTTGTTTATGGTTGATACAACTTTAAACATTTCATTCTACATAATTATTAACTCTTTTGGATTATATAAGTGAAATACAGGTTATGGAAGCAATTGCTACTGCTTTTGGTTTTATAATTAAGCATTTGTTTGCCCAACAAATAGGTATGTTTTCGAATTACGGTATTATAGCACTATTATATTGTTTTTTCCGTTGTTGGGATATATTATTTTGAGGTATTGTGATATATATTGTTATATTTGATATTATATTTTCTTCCGAGCCTCCCCGTACAAAGGAGACTCAGCCAAAATTTTCCGTAAATTTTGGACTTAGAAAATTTTATGAAATATTTTCCAAATTTTTTGTTACTTGAATATAAAAGGATTTAATGGTATAAATTTGTATATTTTATTCGAATTAATTAATTTTATAAATTTATTTGTTCACAAAGTTAAGATTTTTGGATAAGATATATTGTTTACTTAATTCTTCCTTTTCCTTCTTTTCCTTTTCGGAGACGAAAAGTTTTGAGTGGAGGAGAGTGTAACGACCCGTAATTTTCGATAATTAAAAATGTTAATTTAATTAGAAATTGTGAATAAATATTGGAAGATATAAAAAAATTGTGATTTATTTAACGAAATAATAACTAAAGTGAAACACAACAATGTTATTTATAGTTAATTATTTACAACTTGAATGGAATTCCAATTAGTTGAAATAAGGTAAATGTGTACTTAGTAATAAATTTAATATAAGAAAACAAAGGTAAATATTGAATTAATTAATGAATTAATAATTCATTAATAGTAATTGAATAAAATCAATGTTCTGTAAGTAATTATAATATTGTTTGGAAATGATAACTTATAAAAGTATGATTAAGAGTTAGTGGCAACAATTATTATAAGTTACCGATATATTTTAATCCATTAAATTGAATTAGAATCAATCGTAATAAATCTAAATAAAATATTATGTTAATTGAAATTAAGATGAAATTGGAGAATAGTAATGTAATAGATCATGAATCATCCAATATTAATTTCATCTATTTGACAACAATGAATTGAATAATAGAATGAAAAGTAAATTAAATGGGATTATTGGAAATTAAATTTATAATTTCTGAATTTAATGAATTGAGGTTAACACTGAAATTGATAAATTAATCAACTCTAAATTAACATATAAATTTGTTTAAATTAGTGTAAATGATTAAGAAATTTAAAAATGATAAAAATTGTCAATTATAGAATTGAAATTGAAAATTTGATTTAATTAATTAATTATTAATTTATTTAATTAATGTAAAAATGGCCATTTTGGCCATTGACTCGGATTTCGATGAAATCAATTTCATCGAATACGTAACAGTGAATTATTGTAGGATTTCAACTTTCATAGTGACTGGACTTGTCGTTTGATCGTACGGGCTCGAAACGCCTAGAAATCAATTTAATTGAAATCAATCGAAATCAATTTGAAATAACTTGATTCTACCATAACTTCTTCATACGATGGAACTTGGACTTGAAACTTATTCCATTGCATTTAAAATATTTAAAAACGTATATTTTGATATATGGGTTGGTCCATTTTCGTTCCGGAGTCGAAACGGGCTTTTTGGGCCATTTATCGTTCAACGTGTAAATCAATCTTATCCATCTATTCTATTTTCAGCTTTGTCTATAAATATCCAGTTATAAACCCTAGCAGCCTTTCTAATTCTCATTTCTGTACGTACAATTCTTTCTGTTGCTCTTCTTTCTCAGTGGCAGACAAATTCTCAATTCCAAATCCAATTGCAATTCCAAATCAAATCAAAAATTCAAACTTCTCAAAACATATCGAATTATATATGGATTTGAAGCTCTCGACGAGCACATTTCAGATATGTAATTCATTTTTCAAATTGAACCTCTTTCTGTCTAGAAATTGAAGAACATATTTCGGTCGTTCATCCCGTCGTGATGAACGGTGACCAATCGCCAAATCATCTGAGGGTTTTTATAGAGAGGACGGAGGGGAGTTCATCGGCATAGTTTGTTTGTCGAATCAATGGTCGGATTTGGCTCAACAATTCGATTAGGGTTCGTGTTAAGGTGCGGCGACTGTTGCTGCATAGCGTTCGTGGCCGATCAAGGAGGCTTTGGGGCTCGCGGCGGCCGTGGTGGCATAGGCTAGCGGCGGCAATAGATCGACGTTTGTACTTGTGGCACGGCACAACGGTGAGCAAGCCGAGGTGGGTAGCAGGTACGATCGCATGTATGTGAGGCGAGGTTTTCATTTGTGATGATGGTGCTGCTGACGTGTTGATGGTGAGGTCTTTTTTCCCCTTTCCTTTATTGTTTATTTTATTTAATATTCCAATCTATCTTATTACCATAACTTTTTCATACGAGCTCAGATTCATACGCGGTTTGTTTTGCTGGGATCGTATCAGAATTAGGGACATTTTGGCACTGGTATGGGAGAATTCTGAGGCTGTTCAAATGTTGGGTGTAAATTGGATTTAAATTCAATTTAAATCCGAAAGGTGGGTGTTTTGACCCGCTCACAACTTCGAAATTTTTTTATGTTTGTTAAATTGATTTTTGATGTGATTAGAGATTTATTTATGACTTTTTGGCATATTTTGAATCATCATCTCAGGTTACTTGAATTTATTTGGATAAAATAGTTATTTAATTTATTATTTAATATAAAATGCCAGTAAATGCCTGTATATATTGATGTTATTGATTGAATTGGATGATGATTGTGATAAATGTTTGATGATTGATATTGGATGAATGGATGTTGTATTTTATACTGTTATAAACTGCAAGTTGTTATTGATTTTTATTTCATTCGGGATTGCGGTTTGAAATGATATATAACCGTATTTATACTTTAAATTACGGATTGAAATGATAAATATTCGTATCACTTGACCATAGGACAATTTTTCTTATACACACACCGTGGTCTATATATAAAAATATTTTGAAATGATTCCTATGGTTTTGTAAAGAAATATATGGTTTTATAGAAATATTGATTTCAGATATTATATAAATGTTACTTTATATATATATATATATATATATATATATATAGTTAAATTCTTGCTTTTTGGTTATGTATAAATTTGTTTGGCATAAAACAAGTTTAAAAATAAAGATTTATTTTATTAAAAATGCAATATGGTTAAGTATTTATATAAATCATATTTTATATAGAGTTGTAATGATTTTTAATAAAATTAAGGCCGAGAAGATAGATTTGAAGTCGATTTGAAATTGTAGTCAACGTAGAATTTTTTTAAATGAAACCGATTTGGAACTTATGGAATTTGATATTTGTAAAGGATATGATTTATAACTTGATCTTATTTAAGGTGAATCAAATAAATATTTCAAGTATAAATAATTTGAAGGAAACATTTAGTTATTTGTAATTTGGATTTTATTTAAATGATAATAGATTTATTAAATAAATCTTTCGAAACAAAATAATAGAAAATTGAATTTGATATATATATACGAAATTTTCAAACTTAGTTTTGAAAGTGTTGAATAGTTAAAGTTTGAAATATATTGAATTTGAAACGGTTTATTTTGTGGATCAAATCTGTTTTGAAATCGATATAATTTTGAATAGTTTATTGGAAAATGAATTGAATTGAAGTTTATGATTTGGAATTTGGTTAAATATAAAATGTAGAAATTCGAGTTGTTTTGGAATTGATTTGGGAAATTGAAGAAGCTATTTTATTATATAAAGTATTTTAATATTTAAACCATTTAAGTGGTGGAAGTTATGTTTCAAAGTTATGAGTTTCAAGATATCAAAATTTGAAAGTGTTATATTCAAGTGTTTTGATTTCGAAATGTTATAACTTTGAAAGTGTTATGATTTTAGAAAGGATATATTTGAAATGAAAATGATATCATATTGATTTGGTTTTGAAAAAGGGCAATGGTATTTGATTTTAAAGTACAAACTATTTTGAAAATGACCGCAGTGTTATAATAACGGTTGGTTGTTGAAGAGACCGGGATCGAATATGGACATACTCTCTGTCAATACCGAAAACCACTTTAACAACCATGTATGCGGTGGAGATAGCAGAATGAAGTAGGATGGTGGCGGCATTCCTCTGAGGTATATACGTGGACCCGACTCCTGTGAGTTGGCATAAGGTGGCTAAAATAGGAGCGATTGACGGGCTAATGAGGTAGCTTCTTTGATCGGACACATCCCTTCGATATTACACTCTGACTTTTGGATTGATTCGGTGACCACTTTTGATTTTTTTTATTTGAGGGTGTGGCTCGAGGTGGGCGGTAGCTGCACGCTATGCATTACCACCGGGCCGGAAGCGTAATTGGTATATCTACCCTGGCATTGTCTAGTTGTGATATGTCACCTACCCTAACGCGTCTTGTACGAGTTTGATTTGTGTCGTACCTATGGAGTATCCTCTGGTAGCCTCCTGATCAGGAGGTATTATGGTACTGTATAGACTATTGGCACTATTACGTGTTAAGGGCTATATGAGTAACCCCTTAACGCTATTTTAAAGTAAGTTTATTTTACTAATAGACATTATTATAATAGCAAAATATTACTACACAGTAAATAGTTTAACGGATCCTTAGGAGATGTGAATCCCGAGCATCTCTTAAGTAACTGCACTCACGTTAGACACTGTGTCAAATCCCGTAAACATCTCTGACGCCGTTCCACTCATATTTATTTACTATTGATTTAACTCACATAAGATCTTTTAGTTCTGACTCGAGTGTTTTGTCTTTTCAATTCGCTCGGGTCAGTCTTAGCATTTCAGGATTTAAAGACTTTATTTCTAGAGGACGAAGACGAAGATTGTATTACTATTATTTAGTATATTATTCCACTACATTCGTACTGTTCTGCTGCATTATTTATTATTCTCTAGCATGTGTAACTCTGATATGTGTTGTATAAGTATAATCAAAGTTTTTGTAAAACAGCTTCATGAACTGTTATTTGATTATTATATTTTGTCATTCCGCTGTGAGATTCTGTTTTGTTTTTTCTTTCTCTGTTTTTTCTTATTCACCCCAATAACAATTCGCCCTTTTGTATGGTTTGAGCCAGACGTGTGTGGTTTATCGTCGATTTAAACGTACAAAAAGGTGGGATGTTACAGATTGCAAGAGTTTTCTGATCCCATTCCAGAGTAAGAGAATTTAGAATTTTTCTGACTTGATCTTCTTCGGAGAAACTTTTTCCCAATGATATTAGAAAATGCACAATATCCTGAAATCTACTATACATATCTGAGATAGACTCATTTGAATTCATTTTGAATAATTGAAATTGATTCATGGGTATGGATATTTTGGTCTTTTTGACTTTGCTGCAAATTTTTCAGATATCATATGCAGACTTACAAACACTATTGAATTCATTCCTATCAAGTGAAAAAAATAAAATATTCATGGCTTTGAAATTATTTTGTGCAATGGTCTTTTTCTTAGCAGTCCACTATGCAAAATTAGTTGTGGGTTCAGAATATTCAGTTTGTGTGATATTCCAAGTGCCCAATCCTATTGATTGTAATATATTTTCATTCTACATGCCCAATATGCATAGTAACTACCATTAAAAAGTGGTGGTCTGGCAGTAGACCAACCATCTACAAATGAACTTGTGATAGTGTTAACAGAACCAGTGTTGGTAGCCATTTTAAAAACTTTTCAAACTTTAGATTATGAAAACTTTGAAAAGCTTGCTCTGATACCAAATATTATAAATGTGGATTATGGATATTAAGGCTAGAATAACACTAGAGGGGTTGGTGAATAGTGTTTTGTGAATTTACTAAATCTTTTTGAAACTTATGTAATTTAATCACCAACAAATGCAATACACAGACACAGATATAATCATAGAATCAGACACATATGCAAATAATAACTAAAAGCGGTAAAGGAAAGAAAACACCAGGATTTTATACTGGTTCGAAATTACCTTACATCCATTCCCACACAATTGTACGGATTTCTTTTCAAAATAATCTCCCATATTACACCCTCGATTTCAAGGCCATGAGGTACACCCTACTGTATTCGAGTCTGGAGCAAACTCTCTTGATTTACCAGGCCACAAGATCACTAATCGATTTCCATGACAACGGTCACACCCAATCGATTTCAAGGCTCAACCGCACCTTTTACTCAACAGATTGATTTACAAATGATCCTATAACTCTGAATAGCGCTGAGATCTTGTGGAGAGAGTGGCCGAGAATCAAACAAGAGATAATCAAGTTTGATTCACTTGGTATTTCGGCAGAGTATAGTTTGGGATTCTTTATAATAAATGTGGAAGATGAAGAGGAGAGAAAGTGAATGAAAATCCGGTA
The DNA here is from genome assembly GCA_030765085.1 of Allium cepa. NCBI lineage: Eukaryota > Viridiplantae > Streptophyta > Magnoliopsida > Asparagales > Amaryllidaceae > Allium > Allium cepa. The sequence continues at coordinate 27,449,685 of CM060932.1, forward strand.
AAAATTCGTTCAGAACTTACTGGTATTTATAGAGATCAACAACCATATCTATTCATGAAAGGATACGACGAATAGACACTTCTGAAAATTTGAAAATTAACGGGAACCATGTCGACATAGGGGGGTGGTAGGAGTATGTCGACATGCTCTAGGCAAAAATGGTGATTTTGATTTTCTTATTAAAATTAGTTTCTATAATTTTTCAAAACAATTTCTAAACTTTTATAAATATACTTGAATATAGTTTAACCATATAAAAGAGTTTAGAAAGTAATTTTTAATATATAATCTTAATCTATAAAGTGATTTAAAATCTGAGTATATAAATATTTGAAAGCTAAATACTAAAACAAGAGATAGTTTAAAATCAAGGACAATTTTGAAATAAAAAATGTTAAAAATGATAAAGATAATTTTGAGGCTAAAGTATTTCGAACATGAGAGATGTCTTTTTGAAAAGGGTCTTAAAAAAACATTTTTAAAATAAGAGAAATATTTTTGAAAAACATTTTCATAAAATTAGTGGATATCAAAATAGGACCACTATATGTTCCAATAGATATTGTCGTGGGTTCCATCACTTTAACAGGCTCGAAGTGGATTTCATTCCATGAATAAATTTCGAATAAAGATGTCAGTGCTTTCAAGAAGTTTTATCATAATTCTAGACTCAATATTTATCTTGTAATTTGAAATTTTGAACTCTTGATATCTTGATACTCATGAGTCGTCAATCTTGATATCTTCGACCTTTAAATTCATCAGTCTTGTATCTTTATACTGTACGGTCTTCATTCTTGGCACCTACATGTTTATATCCTACATATAGTATATCTAAACTATAATGTTAGTATTTATATTTTATAATAAGTCCTAAGGTTGTTGTCATCAAAACCGACCTTCTCAAGGACTAACAGTCTTTATAGTTCCATTTATTGTCATGTGGAACTGACCCCTACTTAGCTGACGTGCCTATTGTTTATACAAGCGATGCATTCTTTAGTCTGCCAGGTTGGTTCCAAACCTAACTCTATGAGTTTCAGTTTCCAGTGTTTTCTTTATAAACACAAGGAAGAAGTACCGATTTTGACGCAGCGCGGAAAGCGAATTCGATGATGTAAATCGAATCCGTCCAGGATCTCACACGATTAGCGGAAATAATCGGTGAATCGATGATTTTAAGAATACTGAAAGGCCCAAATCCGTTGATATACCGGACTTTAGCAATCTTAGACACGTTGATCGCGCACGATACCGTGAGAGAAGATATTAATTCTTCGAACGTTGATCAAGCGCATTTGATTCCATGAATTGGCTTCAACAATCGTTGATTCGAGCGCACTCGAATGCCGAAAGTGGAGATAGAAGATAACACTCAACTACCAATTTAAATGGAGGCACAAAGCACGAACCAAAATTTTATTCAAAATTCAACAACCTTTTCAAATGACTCAACCCAGCTATTTATATCCTTTACAACACAACACAAACTCAACAAACACTGGTGCGCGACCTAACATAGGTCGTTTAAGCGACCTGCGACCTACCACACTGGTTACATCACACATGGTAAACGAACTGAGTTACAACGACTTACAACATATACAAGCAACACACGACCTATAAAGAAAATACATCAAAACGACTCGACATATACACATAGCAAATAGTACATAACGACTTAACAAAGTAACAACCCAAGACAGCAGCGACTTAAGAAAACAGCTTCCGGAAATATTTACGCGACTAAATGGAACTCGGCAGCGACTTAAGACTTCAACGAGCTAATAATCTTCACGCGAGCTAAGGTAATTCGCGACTTAGGGTAGAGGAAGTTCGTTCTCTATTTACTGGAACTTGAGCGACCAACTGGGTAGATCAATCGAAGGTCGTTCGTGACCTTATGGCTTCGCGACTTAGAGAAGGGGACTCGCGACTTAGGGATTTGGTGGGTCGCTTCGCGACCTGAGGCAGAGGAAGCGCGAGGCGTCGTGGCTTTTGGTAGGTCACTCGCGACCTGGGCGATCTTGCGACCTAGGGTAGGTCGGCTGCGACCTATCGAGGTAAGTGCTTCATCATCCTCCCCTTGTTGGAAGGAATTCGTCCTTAAATTCACACTCTCGTCATCTTCGACAAGTTCCTCTTCGTAATACGGAATTAAGTGTTTGACATTGAAAACATCAGAAGTATGAACCTCTTCCGACAACCTTAACCGATACGCATTATCATTGATCTTCTTCAAGATTTCTACTGGACCAATCTTTCGAGCTTTCAACTTATTGTAAGTTCCAACTGAAAAACGATCTTTCGTTAATACTGCGTAAATAAAATCACCCACTTTGAAGTCCACATTCCTTCGTTTCTTATCTGCCAATTGTTTATACTTCTCATTTGATGCAAGCAATCGTCCATGAACAGTCCTGTGGCACTCCTGTAACTCATTTACGAAATCACTAGCCCGCTTGACAATTCCCTTCTGATATGGCACTGTTGTCAAATCCAACAGTCCCTTTGGAATTGCAGAGTATACAATCTGAAACGGACTGAATCCAGTACTTCGATTCACAACATGATTATGTGCAAATTCCGCTTGACATAACTTCGTATCTCAGCTCTTCAGATTATCTTTCACAAGACATCTCAATAAATTTCCCAATGATTTGTTAACCACCTCCGTTTGTCCATCAGTTTGCGGATGGTAAGCGCTACTAAAATTCAGCTTCGTTCCGACCATCTTCCACAAACTCAACCAAAAATGGCTTAGAAATCTAGTATCTCGATCAGAAACAATAGATCCAGGTAGCCCATGTAATCGATACACCTCTTTAAAGAATAATTGAGCAACTCGGACGGCATCAGCTGTCTTCTTACAGGCTGCGAAATGTGCCATTTTTGAAAACCAGTCCACTACAACATATATAGAATCATTTCCCCTCTGAGTTCTCGGCAAACCCAACACAAAATCCATGCTTACATCTACCCACGGTTTTGTCGGAACAGGTAAAGGCATATACAATCCTGCGTTTGTAGCTGTTCCTTTCGAAACTTGACAAACGTGACATCTACGCATAAATTTTTCAACTTCCCGTCTCATAGAAGGCCAAAAATATGACTGAGAAATCAACTGTAATTTACGATCCCGACCCACATGTCCTTCCTCATGCAACTCTTTGATAATCTTCATTCTCAAGCTGCAATCTGGTACGCATAATCGATTCCCCTTGAATAAGAATCCATCAACCATCACAAACTCTTCAGTACTCCCATCTTTGACTTTCTCAACAATCTTCGTAAAGTAAGGATCTTCTTCAAACAACTCTGGCAATAGTTCAAGCCCTGTCACTTCAACCTTCATCGTTGTCAGCAAATGATTCCTCCTGCTCAAGGCATCAACTACACGATTCGTCACCCCTGATTTGTGCTTTACAACGATAGTAAACTGCTGTAGATACGCGACCCATGAAGCGTGCCTAGCTGAAATTTTGTCCTGCCCTTGCAAATGCTTCAAAGCTTCATGATCTGTATAGAGAACAAACTCGTTCTGAAACAGATAATGTCTCCAGTGCTTCACAGCTTGAGCAATCGCGTAAAACTCCACATCATAAGTGTTATATCTCATCTTGGCTCCAGACAATTTCTCACTGAAATAAGCAACTGGTCTTCCACTCTGACTCAATACTTCACCAATCCCAACCTTCGAAGCATCAGTATGTAACTCAAACAACAACTGAAAATCCGGCAATACTAGAATTGGTGCTGTCGTCAACAGTGTCTTGATCTTCTCAAAAGCAACCTCTGCTTCCTCTGACCACTCAAACTTCTTTCCTTTCATGCAATCGGTTACAGGTGCCATCACACTGCTAAAATGTGGAATGAATCTTCGATAAAATGATACCAACCCATGAAAACTCCTTACTTCAGTAATTGTCTTGGGTTGTGGCCAACTCCTGACGGCTTCCACTTTGCTTTCATCCACTTGAATACCTTCCTTAGACAGAACATATCCCAGAAATAAAACATCGTGCGTCATAAACACACACTTCTTCGTTGCTGCATAAAGTTGCTCCTGTCGTAGAATTAATAGCACTTCTCGCAAATGTTGGACATGCTCTTCCATACTCTCACTATTGATCAAAATATCATCAAAGTAAACTACCACGAACTTCCCAATGAATGGTCTGAAAATCTGGTTCATCACTCTCATAAATGTACTTGGTGCATTCGATAGACCAAACGGCATAACCAGCCATTCATATAATCCTTCCCTCGTCTTGAAAGCTGTCTTCCATTCATCTCCTGGTCTAATTCGAATTTGATGATAACCACTCTTTATATCAATCTTCGAAAAAATTATAGACCCACTGATTTGATCTAACAGATCGTCAAGCCTCGGCATCAGAAATCTGTATCTGACAGTGATTTTGTTCAGTGCCCTGCTATCCGTACACATCCTCCACGAACCATCCTTCTTTGGCACTAATAATGCTGGTACAGCACAAGGACTTGAGCTCTCTTGGATGCGCCCTTGTTCAAGTAATTCTTCTACCTGCCTTCTCAACTCCTCATTTCCTTTGGACTCATCCTGTAATGTGGTTTATGTGGCAACACAGTTCCTGGAACAAGATCTATCTGGTGTTGAATGTCTCTTAACGGTGGCAATTCTTTTGGCAACTCTTCAGTGAATACATCTTCAAAATCTTCCAACACTGGCTTTACTTCTTCAGGAACTTCTACTACTTCATTACTCTCACGACCAATCAACAAAAACACTTCAGGCTCCTCCTCCACTTCTTTAACGAACTCCTTCAAAGTCAACAGAGTCTTTAATTCTTCAATCTCCTCCAACTTGTTTTCTTCTTGTTGCCGCTTCTTAGGAACTAAAGTGATTTTTGTGCATTCAAACATGAAACTGTAGCTGTTGGTACGTCCATCATGTTGCACAGCCCTATCATACTACCACGGTCTCCCCAGCAATAGATGACATACATCCATATCCACAACATCGCACCAAATCTCATCTTTGTATTTCTTCCCAATCGAAAAATTCACACAAGCCCTTCGACAAACCTTCACTTCACCAACCTTCCTCAACCAAGCTAACTTATAAGGTTTTGGATGCTTCTCTATTTTCAATGCTAGCTTCTTCACAGCCTCTGTAGAAATAATATTATCACAACTGCCCGCATCTATAACAAACTTGCAAACTTTCCCCAGAATAGTGCATGTTGACTGAAAAATATTACTCCTCAACCAACTTGAATCATCCTCTTGCTTTGGTGTCAAACACGACCTCCTCATCATCAAATTACAACCCTCATCTCCCGACAATTCTTCCTCCTCCTCAACATATGGTGAATTGGAACATTCAGCTTCTGCATCCTCATCTTCAATCTCAGCAATCATCGCCCGCTTCTTTGGCTTTAGACATTTAGTGCTCTTGTGACCAAATTCTTGACAATTAAAGCACTTGATACTATTGTTGACCTTGGTCTTTACAACCTCATTGACAACCGGTTTAGTAACAGCTTTTGAAACAGTAGTATTGCCACTAGTTCCCTTCACTTGATTATTGGAATTTGTAAACACACCACCCCCTCTTCTGCCTTGCTTCTTCCAAGCCAACGCCTTCTGGTGTGCTTCTGTAACAGATCTCGGATCAAACATATTTACCATATCTTGAATCTGCATCCTCAATCCCCCAACAAATCTAGTGGTCAACTATTCTTCCATCTCCATGATGTCATTTCGAGCAATCAGTTGATAAAACTCATCAGCATAATCATTAACAGTCTTTGTCCCCTGCCTTAGATTTTGTAAGCGTTGATACATAAGAGATTGATAATTGTAAGGTAAGAAAGTAGTTTTCATTAACTTCTTCATCTACTCCCATGAAACAATCTTTGACTTCCCCATCCGTTCTCGTGTAAGTTTTATCTGTTGCCACCACGCCATGGCTCTCCCTCTTAAACGAGTAGCAATCAACTTCACTCTACGATCTTCCGGAACCTCCTTGAAATCAAAGATCTCTTCAACATTAGATAACCAATCTAGAAATTCTTCAGCCTGCATACCACCCTTAAACTCTGGAATTTCAATTTTCATTTCGGACTCCCATTTGTGATCATACTCTGAATGTTTTCTTCCTTGGCTTCGATTTCGACTATGAACACTACCACCATTAAACTCCTCATCAAAATCTGATGCATATCGATGTCGTTCATGACCACCAATATCTCTACCACTATTTCTACCACCAACATTTCTTCGATCTACATTCCTCCGATCACGATAATCCACATCTCTCCGATTTCGTTCATCAACATTTCTATCACGATCGTCAACATTTCTACGATCATGATCTTCTCTTCTCTCCCGATCTGAATGTGGTGAAACTCTATTTCCCCCATGACTCGATTCAGGTGAAACCCTTCTTCTACTTTGATTCATTTCAAGCATCATTCTCTTTAATTGACCAATTCCTTCATTCAACTTCTCGGTGAAACTCTCGTTGATTCGTTGTTCCATTTCATCGGCCTCTTCTCTTCCATAAAAAGCATTAATATTGCGATGACGTTGAGCTCTTCTTGGCGGCATGATTGAACTTCAACAATTTAAACAATCTTCAAAAATTTTAACTCAAACTTGAACAAACAAGTCAAGGCTTACTCCAACACTTGGCTCTCGGCCTTGAACACTTCAAAGTGATGCTCGGCTCAAGCTTCAAACACTTTCCGGACTTTGATCCAAATGATATGGATCGAAAGCTCCAAACTTGTTGCAACTTCACGATGAACACGATGAACACCAAACTTCTCAACAATTGCAAATACGATCTCCAAACTTCAAATGACGCAAACTCCTTGCAATCTAGCTCTGATACCAAACTGACGCAGCGTGGAAAGCGAATTCGATGATGTAAATCGAATCCGTCCAGGATCTCACACGATTAGTGGAAATAATCGGTGAATCGACGATTTTAAGAATACCGAAAGGCCCAAATCCGTTGATCACGAAGATACCGAACTTTAGCAATCTTCGACACGTTGATCGCGCACGATACCGTGAGAGAAGATCTTCAATTCTTCGAACGTTGATCAAGCGCACTTGATTTCGTGAATTGGCTTCAACAATCGTTGATTCGAGCGCACTCGAATGGCGAAAGTGGAGATAGGAGATAACACTCAACTACCAATTTAAATGGAGGCACAAAGCACAAACCAAATTTTATTCAAAATTCAACAACCTTTTCAAATGACTCAACCCAGTTATTTATATCCTTTACAACACAACACAACACAAACTCAACAAACACTGGTGCGCGACCTAACATAGGTCGTTTAAGCGACCTACGACCTACCACACTGGTTACATCACACATGGTAAACGAACTGAGTTACAACGACTTACAACATATACAAGCAACACACGACCTATAAAGAAAATACATCAAAACGACTCAACATATACACATAGCAAATAGTACATAACGACTTAACAAAGTAACGACCCAAGACAGCAGTGACTTAAGAAAACAGCTTCCGGAAATCTTTACGCGACTTAATGGACTCGGCAGCGACTTAAGACTTCAGCGAGCTAATAATCTTCACGCGAGCTAAGGTAATTCGCGACTTAGGGTAGAGGACTGGAGTTCGCGACTTAGTTCGTTCGCTATTTACTAGAACATGAGCGACCTACTGGGTAGAACAATCGAAGGTCGTTCGCGACCTTATGGCTTTGCGACTTAGAGAAGGGGACTCGCGACTTAGGGATTTGGTGGGTGGCTTCGCGACCTGAGGCAGAGGAAGCGCGAGGCGTCGCGACTTTTGGTAGGTCGCTCGCGACCTGGGTGATCTTGCGACCTAGGGTAGGTCGGCCGCGACCTATCGAGGTAAGTGCTTCATCAGATTTTATATATTATTTGTTACTTTAGTTATTTTGCTATCATTTTGATTTTTAGCAGCATTGCATTGGTAACACTCGGAATAACTTGGTTTTCAATTCTTAAAGGCTTAGTAGCTATGGAAGTTTAAGATAATTCGTTGTTTTGACTATCTGATGTCAATGACGAATGATCAAAATAAAGAAATTGGAAACAAAATGTGTACTTGTTTGCTTATTGCAGTACCATTGACGTATATTTCTCATGCAGCTTATCTAATTATTTAATTTAGTTTTTTCATTAAAAAAGGTTTGGCAAACTTAGGATGTACAATAAGGAAGGTTGATATTCATCTTTATGGACTCTAATTAGTGGTTATTTCTATGAACAATGCTAATTTACTTGCTACAGCTGGTGATTAGGTTTTCTTATCTCTGCTATAATTAATCGCAGCTCTCTACTTTTAACTGTTTCAATCATGTCGGGATAAAATGACGAAATCATTCTCCCGCCACTTGTTAAACGGATGTAAAAAGAGATGGAAGAGGGAAAGAGGAGAAATATTCAGTGGGGGTGGAATGAGGAATATAAATGAAACGAAGAGTATATATCATGCCCAAAAGAATTAATGTTAATGTTGGCTTATAAATTAGGTTAGTCCCACATCGTTCAAGACATATCTTTTCTTAGTGTATATAAGCTGATAGATGAAGTAGCAATTATTGATAAACATAGCATGCCCCTAACTTGCATGGCATGTAGAAATGAATTGATGCAATTTTTTCAACGTATATATTTCAGCCCATAAAATTTCACCATGCTCGTCTTGCATTCACTTTAATTTCTGTTTCTGCCATACATGTGCAAAAGGCACGCCCCTAACGAAGGGTATTATAGATATTTCAAAAAGACACCGATTAAATCAATGGAATGAATTATCTTTGTTAATAGCTCTATCAGTTCACTTCTCTTTTAATTAATTAATTAATTAATTTAATACCATGGATCCATATATCCATATCCACTATTTAATATACGTGCTGAGCTATACATCTGTTGTGTTCCAATCAGACTTTGATAACTTTGTCATTCTTTTTTATCTGGGCGATTTTGATACAACCCACTTCACAAAATACTTTGATGCAGAAGGATGTACCAAAATTTGATGTATCACATGCAGAAAACACTCGCAAAATATGACGCAAATTTGTATTTTGGTTCACTGGCCCGGACAGCATCTCATATTCAACTACCAGCGTTCAAAAACTATTACACCCTACAATCCAAGTCAAATAAACAATAAATATCAATGCCTTCTAACTTTTCTAACCATCTAAACAGCTCCCAGCATCACAAACATCACACTAACTTTACAGAACCATATAACCAATAAACCCCTCTTACTTTTTAAAAAAAGTTTATTATATGAACTTGCAATCAGAATTACCACTTTATCCTGACCAAACTAAGACCCCAAAACCCGTCTAATCCCAACCCGCTGCTCCGGTGTAAGTCTAGGAGGGAAAGCCACATCAAACTTGATCCGTAGATTTCCCTTTTTGCCCCTCTCCTTAGCAATGGGCATCCCTTCTTTTGCCACAACAAGCTCGTAGCCAGGTGTCACAACATCAGGCACAGACAAAGCAAGATCTCTACCGTCCAAGGTTTTGAGCTTGACTGTGGTACCAGCTAAGGCATCGACTAGGTCTATTCTGTGGTGGACGATTAGGTCATTTCCATCTCTTGTGTATGTGTGGTGCGGTTTCTCATCGAGTACGAAGACTAGGTCTGCTGGAAGCTGGTTTACTGTTTCGTTTCCCTTGTCAGGGAATGTTATTTTTGTTCCTTTTTTCCACCCTGGTTTTATGTCGATTGTTAGGATCTCCGATTCTGATGCCATTTGCCTGCATTATAAACATATATGCAAATAAACTAATGTACTTTGCTAAATGAATGCTGTGGTAAGAACCAAAAATGATTCACTTAAAAGATCATGGTGAATGGTAGCCTAATGATTGTACCTTGGTTCTCTTTGTAGGCATAGGTTGTGCTGCCATTATCTTATATATTCACATTTAAAGGACCACGCTATAAATATCATTAAAGAGGAAGAGAGAGAAACAAAGGTTTTTTTTTTAAACATTTTTCTCAATATATATATATATATATATATATATATATATATATATATATATATATATATGTTTAACTATGTCATTACATTAAACTACATAGTCTACCATCTTTCTAATGACGAGAACCATAAGCATGATGTAGTGTTGAACATCTTTTAAATGTTCCTATCTCAGTTCAGTATTCGCTGGTCTTCTTGAATAATAGTCGTAATGATTTTGCTGCAACAATTTTGGTTATAACTCCAAAATACAATGAATATCATTTAATTTGTAACTGAAAAAATATCCTTACCACATATAGGATTAGTATGACCCAGAAGTATATAATGTTCATTCTTTATGTACAACGATTCTTCTGTTTTTTACTATAAAAAAAATATTTTTATAATTAATCAGTTTTTCTTTTAATTTTGAACGTTTTTACTATCGTACGGAAGCCTTAGCGCAACAGTTAGGTCACCCGCATGGTGATCTAGGCGTCGGGGTTCGAGTTCCAAAACAGCCTCTTCGCAATGCGAGAGAGGAAAGGCTGCTTACATTATCGACCTCTCTAGAGCCCAGTATCGTGCAGGAGCCTCGTGCACTTGGTTCCACCGTCTTTTTTGAAAGTTTTTACTAAATTTTTTATTTTCTTCTTGTATTTAAGTGGATTTGAAACAACTGAGTCGTTACGAATAAAATTTAGACACTGTACAGGAAAACATTTTTTGTTTTACATCTTTTAATTTACTTTACAATGCAATAATCTTAAAAGTAACTCGTAACTACAAATTTACATTTCAAAATTAGGCTATAAAGGATTTAAGCCCAAATACTTTTTTTCCCCTCAAAATAATATTAGTCAAAGTATTATATAAGTACAGCAATCAAGATGGGTGTATTGTGTACATACTCAGATATCACATGAGATATGTGCAATAAAAAAAGATAAACTACAAGAGTAATATTTACAATGAAAGAGGCATAGGAGATAACATACCCATTAGGACGCATTACAGTTCTTGATATCTTCATCTTCCTCGTTGAACCAGTGTAAAGTTCTTCAAGCGAACATGGTAGCTTACTTTCGACTGGTGGCGGTTTACGTGATTGTCCTCCATTAGAAGAGCTGGGGCCCTCTGCATAAGTCCCACCACCATCTGTATGAAATCTAGTGGTCTTGGTCCTCCCCATGGACTCATACCCAAATGGACCGCTATCGAAAAACTCGGCAAATATGTCATCTGCATCTCGAGGGTTGAACTGGAAATTGGTAGGTCCTCCTCTTTGGTTACTTGAAAATGAGTTTGCACTTTGAGAGCCAGGAGGAGGCATGCCCTTGAGACCCTCTTCTCCATATTGATCATAAATTGCTCTCTTTTGGGGATCGCTCAAAACCTGAAGTTCATGGAAATTATACGAGAAAGTTATGGACAAGGCAATGTGGTAACTGGCATCATATAGCACAATCACTAGAGAATGCATATGATTGTTCAAACATTTTATGGTGGAAGATTTACACTTGTTTTTAAAGAAAGTTGCAAAGAAAAATGTTCCAGTTGCACCACAAGCATAAAGCCGTCTAGTCTATTCAGTCAGTATTCCATTTACTTGTGAAACACGACATAATAGCGTACTTCCACAAACCATATTTATTCATTTACATGTTCATAAATGTTCATATATTCACTTTAGACAGAAAGCTTAAACGATTTGGTAAACTTGTACTGTTGACATAAAAATTATTCATGAGCAATAACCATGCACATAACTAGTAATTTGTTCTGATCCCAAAGTGTAAATTATTTAGATGCATGAGGCTGATATAAGCTTTGGTAATTTGAAGGAATGAAATCTGCAATAAATTAAGGTTAAAAATCATAAAAGGGGGATGGAGAAAAAGGAACTCTATGGGGCATCATGAAGGAATTGTAGAAAGCTTCTTATTAAAACTTTTCCAAGTTTACACATTAATCATACAAAAGAAATTTACCAAAAATTCTTCCATATTAGTTTTAATTGGAAGAAAGGAAATAATATGCCCTTTAGTTTCATATTTTGACCAAAGCAACCGACTTCATAATAAAATTCTTGATTATACTTTTCAGCTAAATAAGAGCATACCTAGACCCAAAATAAAGAACAATATCCAACCTAAACAAAACTTTTGAAAAGCCATCCGAATCCACCTACTTTACCTTCCCATATATAACTAACTTAGGAATATAATTAGTACAATGCAGTCCATCCCATTCTAAACCTCTGCAGTCCTCAGTTTACTGTTTTAATTTTTGTAATGCGTTATCTTTTATTCATCAAATAAATAAACAAACTCTTATGTTTACATGTATTCTTCTGCATTTTATGAAATCAAGCTATAAATTGCTTAATTTACATTAAAATCAGCACCAACATACAATATTTACACCTTATCAAAAATCAGACTAAACATCTTAAATAGTGCTACTTTTGAATTCTATTAGTAAACGAAAACAGAGATTTAAAAAGCTGAACTCACATCATACGCTTCAGAGATCTGCTTGAATTTGGCCTCAGCTTCAGATTTATGGGTCGGATTCTTATCAGGATGCCACCTCATCGCTAATCTTCGGTACGACTTCTTAAGATCTTCATCCGTTGCGTGTCGGTTCACCTTCAATATGTTATAATAATCAACTCCCATGCCCTAACCCTGGAATTGTTTTCAGGAAAAATCAGATCTTGACAAGTTTTATTTAACGAATTTGGAATTTGATGGGGGCTAATTGTACTTGTGGAGTTTTGGTTTTGTATAAAAAATGAGAAGAGAATGTGTAAGAGAATGAAATTAGAGGTTGTGGGCAGGCATGAATTAGTCGTTAGTATTTCTTTACTATTTTATCACAACATTACAGCATTAACTTACAATTAACAAGGTCATAATTGATAAACTAACGTACAGAGGCAATTCTTTTCAGTTACAAAATCTTCACAGCTTTGGTTAAAAACAATGCCTTTTTCTCATACGGGCATTGAGGCAATCACCGATGCACGGTTAAATTGGTTCATTACTCGTCTGTCCATATAAAGACCGAAGGGAATTAAAAGACAAAAAAAACAAAACAAAACAAAAAAAAAAACAACAACAACAACAACAAAGGACATATATACAGATGTTGATTTGATAATAAAGATAACCACAACGACAATAGCGAGATTATGAATATTTGCATGCTACCCCAATCGAGATATCATTTGGGTAATAATACTCATTTTCTTAGTACCATATAGCTTAAGCTATATGAACAAACACTTACTCGAGTTTTAAAAGTTCGAGCATGTGCTTTTTTTTTATCTTTCCTTTGTTTGGTGTAGGATAAAAATATGGATTTATCAAACTTGCTTAATCCTTAAAGTTGACGCATATTGAATAGCCTGTAATTTTTACATATTGTCATTAACATTCTCCTCTAATAATTGATTATTAAACAATAATTGACACATATTGAGCAGCCTCTCAATTGCTGAACAATACAACCGTCTAAACCTTGGAAATTCGAGATTCCCAGCATTTAGGTGCTTTCCTATTGAACAAGTACATGAGAAAAAATTGAGGTGAGCACCTATTCAACTTGCTCTCAGTAAAGATTACAAATATTCTCTCTAGTTCTCGATTATTTTGAAGTTGATACCTTCTAATCAACCGTTGGAAGCAATTTTGAAATTTATACCTCAAAATTGTAATTTGTATACCCACCATTCAAGATGCATAACATTTTGGTAGTGAAATTAGAATATTAACACAAAATGTAGAAACTATGGTGGGAAAGGGAAATGAGTTTGTGGATATTTTAACAAAATGAAAAATTAACATAATTTGCTTACAAGATACTAAATGTAAAGGGTAAAAGCTACATAAATGAACGAGGGGTACAAAGTCTTTACTCAAGAATGGGGCTAGGGCCCTAAGAGAAATTTTGTTATTTGATTATTTAACTTAACTCTTATAGTGAATTTTGTTCGAAATAGAATAAACTTTTGGCTTTATTTTCTAACGTGTGTATTGTATATTGTGATATAATTAATGTTTTAGATACACCAAACATATATAAGTAAAAAATCCTAGAGGAGAATAAGTTTTAAAAGTAAAGAACCGACCGAGATACTATCTAAATTACATGTTTCAACTTTTGCAAACCACCTGATAGCAAAAGAATGTAGAGAAGTTGCATTTTTACATCTTACTTTTTTGCTATGTTGCATAATAGTTGAACATGTTTTCATGTAGTTCGATATAATGGACTTGTATGAATGTTTTGTATTTAAGATGAAGCACTTTGTCTATTTTACAAATAATAATAATACCACGAGTGGTTTTAGATATGCAAGTGCACTCCTCGATTTATGCTTCTACGTATTCTTTTTTTTTTTTTCAAAGGAGAGAATTTTAATTTGTTTAGTTCATCTGTTATGCATTATGTTATAGTACAAATCTATTTTTATTGTAACCAGATGTAGCGACATGCTAAGATTGGTTTCACTCGTATCAAATGTAAATGGTATGTGTAGTTGATTTGATTCTAGCACTTGCAAAACTATTATTTGGAATTAACTCACGAAGTACCATATTATCATTAATCCAATTATATTATACACATATACTTCAAAACACTGATCCCACGGTCATTAGAAGAACATTAATACAACTTGAAGCAAATTTTAGCTAATAACATCTGACTTAACTTATCCAGGTTAGTTCCTTGAAAAACATTAAAGCAACTGTATAAGATCACATAAATTTTGAGCTGCTTGAGTAATTGTATGTACTTTAGTTGTATGTTTTGGTTCTTCTCATTCCTCGCTTCAGTCATTAATGAAGGAAGCAAATTAACCATTACTAACATATATACACCAAATTATTTAAAATTGCAATCACACAACGGTATTTTGATGGAGTGGTAATCAGCCTTATAAGCTTATAAGATAAATACAAAAAAACAAGTTCAATGGAATTAAGGAGTTCATAGCCCTTACAAAATAATAGGTGGCTTACATTTGGCAATACAATAAGTAGTTCTTTAACGAAAGAAGGTTAACCTCTACAGCGTGTTAGCGTATTCATTATAAAATCATATACATATATAATGGGAAAATATCCATTTGAAGCTTTCGATTTTACTAAGCTGTCCATTTTCATTATTCTTTGAAAAATGTGTGAATTGAAGGCGTTTCTATCATTCATTTTCATCATATGACTTATTTGGCATGTCCTCTCTCCCCCATCCCCTCTATATCCATGTTCATTCCTAGAACCATCGCAATATCCTACCTCATGAAATCTATGATTTTGTTTTCAAATTTACTCTCAAAATTTGTCAAATTGTTCCTTTATGTTGCCCCATTCTTTGTCTCGCTAAGAGAATCCCCCTCAAATTTGATTTAAATCTACTAATAAGAAGGAACATTTTCCAACTTTATCCGATTTCTATTTTTCTTCTTCAAAATTTTCATTATTCCTTTATGAAATCTTATGCATTTAGGGTTCTAATTATGATAAATATTTACAATGGTTCAGATATCTAATCATTGTTTGAATGACTGGATTTTAGAAATTTGGATGAATTTCCATTGTTGTTTTATGATTTTACAAAATAACTATTGTTTAATGATTAATTTACTAATGTTTAATCCATGAATTACTAGAACACAACTTCAAGTGATTAGATTAGGTTGATTAGTTAAATTTTTGTTTGGTTCCTATAAGTTTGTGCGGTATCAATACAAGGCAAACAAATTTCAATGAATTACTTATACTTTTCTCCTATAATGTCTACATCAAAACTGCCAACGTTTTACTCTTTATGTCGAACTTTGGCTAAGACATTGATGCTTAACAGTAAAATTTATGCATTTTGAGTTAGTAATCAAAAATAGAGAAATCCTTGAGTAAATACCTACTAAGCACTTTGTTTAGAGATATATGAAAAGATTGTGCATATGTAGAGATATTTATTTACCAAACACTTACCATTTTAAGATATGTTTATCTTTCATATGGGTATACATATTTCGTATAATTATTCATCTCTCGATTGCATTTGTTCAAATCAATCTATATATACTCAAAATAAAAAAGTTACTTTGGTCTTAAATTACCATCCATATCTTGATATTGAATAGGTGTGTGTAGTGATTTAGACTACTAGATTATTTATTTGTAGATGATGACAATTAATTATTAGCAAGATATATGGTGGGAAAAGATCCTTCACATTTTCTATCATCTGAATAAGATAGTTCTATTTCACCTTTATTTTAAAACACGTCGTGTACAATTTTTACTAGATTATTCATTTATAGATTATTATTTATGGATTTTTTTGGATGTTGATAATTAATTTTTAGCAAGACATAAGGTAGGAAAATATTCTCCATGTTTTTTTTTCCTTATAATGGTATGGTTTTGTTACACTTATACTCTAGAACTTATGGTATACTCGTTTAAAGTGGAATTCTCTCTTGTTTTATAAAAGGTTTCACTTGAATCGCTTTGGCTGGATTTGTTGAATATTTCTAAATTATGCAATTGAGATGCTAATATCAATACCTTAAGACATACTATACCCAATTAAATATTATATGCATAAATGTTGGCTGATTTCCCAACCAACCTTAAAATGAGAATAATGCGTTATGAAGAGCAAATTTACTTGTAAGCACTAGGCTTAAAGTGAAAATGAGTTAAGCATTCAGTTGAAAGATAAATAACATAAGATATAGAGTGGTTCAATAAAACTCCCTACATTCACTATGAAATTCTTTTACTATATATTTCTCTTATAACTACAATGATTACAAGAAAATAATCAGAAAATAGAAAGCACTTAAGACTAATAAAGTTGTGTAATATTAAGGACTTTTGGCGTTAAGAGCACTGAATTATGTGTAATATTCAGAATCCTTACATGTTCCAACCCCTTTGAAGTTGCAATGTAAGGGATTTTTATAGTAGCTGAAGTGGATGATGGACGGTTGAGATCGAGTTGAAGAACTGGTGGAAAAAATACTTGACTATTGATAAGGCTGCATGGATAGACGGACAACGTCTGCTAAGGTGTAAGAAGATATGTGACAAATGAAAATATACCCATTGCTCCTTTGCACTAGGTGTAGGCTTCACATTTAATGTGGAGACTTAGCATTAAATGTGCATTTAATGCTATTGACATTTCACATTAGTTCAGCCACCAAGCTATAGTGCTTTGGATAGGTGAATGAACATATTTTCATTTACTTGGGTGCTTGTGTGGAAAATCTTGTTGATCTACTCGATCGATCATCGATGATATAAAAATCTAGAAATCGCGCTAAGGACCATGTTGGGAAGATGGTGCACAATCGGTGTGAGATGACCAGGAAAGCTGGCTGGGATTGGTCGAAAATTGTTGTGCTAAAGCTGAGCTAAGGACGAGTCGTGTTTGAGCCAATGTCCCTTAATGTGCCACCTGTTGAGACGGGCTTGGAGATGTGCCGCCCGTCAACTAGAGTGACGATGGGTGAATGTGTTGATTTGGAGTTACGTTGGAAGAATGTTGGCATACGAAGACTGGTTATTAATGAGCCAAACCTGAATGGACCAGGAGGGGTTAGGCCTGGATCTTGGCTAACTATGAAAGGTGCCTAGGAGTAAGGTGACCGGGCCCTACATTGATACCTTGTTGAATGAAAAGATGGTTTGAGACCATCATGGGCTTAGGTCGGCCTATGCGGGCCGGTTACAGAATAGTTGGGCTGACTTTGATTGGGTCAGACTGTCTTAAATTTTCCTACTAGTTACTTGAGAAAATTGATCAACACAATCCCTATAAATGATAGGTATTACGTTACCAATTACATCATATATAATTTCATAATTTCTATTTCCACCCAATCCCAACATGATCTTAGGAAGTACTAATAAGTCATATAGCACATTGTTCACTCTGACCCATTTTTCACGACGGCCTAAGCATGATTTATATACCCCTTGGGGAGTGCCGATAAGGGTATATAACATACCAATCTAGGAACATGTTATACATTACTACGCATATTATATAGCTTGGAGAGCACCAACAACTATACATAAACATGCACTCTGCTTTAGTGTAAATAATAGACGATGATTTATATTTTAAAATTCATAATTGCAAAATATTTTTAAGAGTGAGATTAGTTTGAAAATAATGTAATTATTTATTTCTAAATGATATCAAATATCATTCATACATTATATTAAATATTTATATGATGCCCAATGTCATATATACTTGTACATCATACATACATATGTACTTAATTTTAAATTGTTAATGGTTTTAGGTTTATGTATATATAAATTTATATATGACCTAATTTTATTTACAGATTTTACAATTTTAGTTAATCCTACGCACCTACATGTACGCATGTATTTCATTTATTACTTAACTTTTAATTATTAATCAATTAAATCTTTTAATTTATTTAATATGCTAAAACTTCAAAACTTATTATTTTATTTATAATTTAAACATTTTGAATTAATTTAAAACTATAAGTTTTATAATCGTTTAATTTAATTTAAACTATTTTAAATTAATATTATTTATAACCTTTATAAATATTTAATTCAAAATTTTGAAAAGCTTTTCGAATTCAAATTATTAGTTTCAAATTCAAATTCAAATTGAAAATTATTATCTCGAAATTTAAAACCTTTTCCAAAATTTGAATTTTAAATTTTAAATTCAAAACCTTTTCAAATTTAAATATTTATTTCGATCAATTACTCATATTTAAACTATGCCCAAGGCCTAAACATTTTAGGCCTTGTATGTATAGGACACCTCTGTACTCAAATGACTTAATGGGTCACACATTTCTTCAAGTGGGCCCTAATGTTGGCTAGTTATCTACATTCATAACATGGGCTCTTATAGTTGTTAAAGCCAATAAATTAAAGCATTAAATCATATTTAATCCATTGAAAGGTTACATTTAGGTGTGTTGATTATTATCATAAATTGATGCATTAAATCATATTTAATGTATTGAAATGTATTTGAATGGCTAAGTTAAGGTTATACTATTTCTAAAATTTCCACTAATTCTTAAAACTTATTTAAATATGTATGATATTTACATATACATATACATATAAATATACATATACATACACATACATACATATCTATGTGTGTGTGTGTCAATTTTCAATATACATACATGCATGCATATATAATATCCATATATATATATATGTATGTATGTATGTATGTAAATACCTAAATCTAAGCGTAGATAGGTTTCACATTTGTAAAAATTTATGGAGAATTTAGTCTTCACACATAGCTATTAGAAAACCGCCATATATCCACCAGATCTAGGCAAAAATCCAATAACTCAGCCTTCAGAACCACACAACAACACTTCAGAACTTGTACTTAGGCAAAGGTTAACATTTCTACTATTAAGTGCATTGGGAATGCCAAAATATGGGTAGAGTTGGTTGTTAATGATAAAGGAACTGTAGGAGATGATAGACAACTAACTAACTACCAACCAAGGAACAAAAAAAGCCTTCTTACTAGAAAGTATTGACACTAGATCAAAAATTAAGTGGGGTAATTCTTTAATGTTCATATTTTCAGATCGAGATCATATTACTTGCATTTTAGAAGATATATAGAACTGATCCACAACTATCACTTAAGTATGAAAAATCTACAAATTTACCCTTACAATAAGCTTTATATAGGAACTCCACCAGGGCGTTCCTGCCATCAATTAACATCCAGAAGAGAGTCATCAGTTGGGAATTCTCCTTCATGAGTATTTCTTAGTGATGATGGGCTTTTTTCATCTAGGGAGCAATTTCTCTTTCCTTAAAGAATCTTAACTTCGATGTGCTTTCAGCAAGTTTCTTATGTTTTTCGTACAGCTCATTATGATCTTTCATTTGCTTGTCCAATTCTCTATTTAATCGATCAATTTCTATTTGTTTCTTTTGAAGTATAATTTCATAACAGTATTTCGGTTTCCTTCTTAACTAAAATAGTTGATGTGTTAATTAAAAATTATTTCATAGCTTAACATATTTAAATAGAGTGACATATACCTGAGAAAGCGAAAATGATGGCGAAGATATTTTCCCTTTGCTCTTGGGTCCTTAGGCTTGAGAAGCACTGCCAATCTTAAGAGAATCATTTTTCGGAAGATCCGTTAAGTCAAAAGCTTCAACATCCTGGGCAATTGGGTCCAGATCAGCTTCACCAGGTCCATCCTTGTCACTTGGCCCTCCAGAAAATCCCGCTCCATCACCTCCACCATCACCATCATCGTCACGATCATCTCCATCATCATGTTTTTCGTCGTTGTCGTCATCATCATCATCTACTCTTCATCATGTTTTGACTCTTCATCAACAAGAGCATCGTCGAACGATAGCCACTTTCCAACATCAATTTTTTCCTCGGCAGGAACTTCACATCAAGAGCCTTCTTATCTTTCTTTATTCCAAGGCTAAATTTCCTCTTTCATTTTTCATTCAAGGCAAGAAGATATGGGAAATCAAGATCTGGGCATTTCTTGATGTTGTTGGCATATTCTACATATAGAGCGTCTTCATAACATTTTCTGATGATCTTGGAAAGAGCGGCGTCAAGAAAGGAAACGACCTTTTTCTTAGCATCACTGATGATGTTATTTAAATAATCTAGGAGATTAGATTTTCTTTGAAATTGATCTTCTAATGATTTGTTCCTCTTGGCTAGTTTTGAATTTTTTTAGCAAGCTTGGAGTTTTCTTCAATCATTCTCTAGATCAACTTTGAATCTGTTGAACGACTCGAGATCAGCTTCTAAGTTTTTCACACTCTCTTCTAGTCATTGCTTGGCTTCCCTTTCTTCCTCTAGAGAAGAAGCAAGCTGACTTTTTCTAAGATGGCCTCATCTCTTGCCACGATAACGTAGATCATATCATTTGGAGCGAAGAAATTTTCCCTTGAAGCTCAACTACTTCGTTTGAAGGTCCCTGAAAAGCGCTTCGTAGGAGGAACATATGCTTTCTTACCTAAAATATGTAATCCGTATAAGTTAAAATAGAATCTATAAAATTAAAGCTAACCAACCGAGCAAGAAAATGCATCGATATAGGCTGTTTGAGAATAAAAAAAGATGGTCATCAGAGTAAATTGGAGGTTGCGATGATTCAAGAGAAGAAAGGGAAGTAGATTGAATAGCTAACTATGAAAGATCTTCAAAATTCATTAACGAAATTCGAGTTTGAGTCCTCAAGGAAGAGGATCATTTGGAGAGAGAATTGGAGCAAGTTCAGTGCACATACGGCTGATAGATGTTGGAGAAGTAGGGGATGTAATATTAAGAAAGGGGTTGGGGGTTGGAACCTCCTTGGATATCTTAGTTTGAACCTCTGTAAGCTTTTTCGGAGAATTTCCCAAATAAGTAGCTTCGGTAGGGATGGCAATGGTGCGGGTCTAGGGTCCAAACCCGGTCGACCTGCCTCTATTTTGGCCCATCCAGACCCACTCCATTAGGTCATTGGGGCGGGAAGACCCGTGACCCGTTCTTGAATGCTCCGGGTCTAGGGTCGGGTCGGGGCTCGGTTGACCCGCCCCAATCTGACCCGCACTACTAACATCTCATGAAACTATTTTATTACTATAATGATTTATTAATCTTCTTAGATATAAATGATTCTAGCGTGGATATTAAAATGTTCCAACAAATAACCTATATAAAAAATTAGAGTATTAAGTTGCATCTTTGATAATTACACAATAACATATGTATATTTTTTCTGAATTGTTATTGTACATATCATTTTTACTAACTTTCCTTAGACACGTTGTTATTTGTATTTCACGTATTATTTGGTGATAACGAGTATAAAAAAATAAATATATGTAAGTTGGTACATAATTTTGAATCAATACATGAGAATCATTGGGTCTTGGGCGGGTCGGGTCTACCCTGACCCGTACTAGTCTCGGGTACGGGGCAAAATTCCAGACCGGCACCGGGTCTACGGGACGGGACTGGGACGAGGTTTAAAAAATCCAAGACGGGTATGGGGCACTAAAAACTCGCCCCAACCCACCCCATTGCCATTCCTAGGCTTCGAGACTTGGATTAATGTTTACGTGCTCTGTCTCATCTATGATAATAGGGGTGAAATGACTCACAAATTTGGGCCTTTGATCTTAGGGAGAAAAAAGAGCGTCATAAGAAACATCATCACCTGCTTCATCTTCATATTATTCTTATCATCACCGACTTCATCTTCATATTATTCTTAGATGGCTTGAACGAAGGAATCTTTAAAGAAGATAGGCATAATTGGTTGAGACGAAGCCAGAACATCAACTTTACTTTTTCTCTTTTCTGAAACTCTTTCTTTGACTTTTATTTCTTTGGGAGCAATAATAAGAGCAGATGAACCTAGAACAAAAATGAAGTTCGTAAGCTGATAACGTTAGAAATTCCTATTTTCGCTATATTAAAACTTACCCGCAGCATAGGGTTGAACTAGAGAATTAGAGGGTAAGGATTCCGATTTTCCCATCACCAATGAGCTTCCTCCTCTGGAATTGAGTCTAACTTTCGGGGGCTTTCCCAAAACCTTATGACAGTCCAAAACGATGGATACTTAAGGAGATTAGTCGGAGTAAGTAACCTGAGCCTGTTTCCCATACTCTCAGCCGCTTTAGTTAAAGATAGCATGATCTTCTGATTTTAGGTTTTAGCTGTTTAGGAGCAGAATCTAGAAATAAGCATCCATTAGAAAAAGATAACGAGTGGGCATGGTGTAGAAATAATAATAACAACAACAATAGCTTACTGAGAGTAGAGAATGTCCCTTTAATGTTAGGAAAATAGTTGAAGAAGAAGTATTGAGTCTTCCATTCCTTTTTTGTTAGAACCTTCAGAGATCATGTTTTTTGGGAAAGGACGAATGTGGTATAGTTGACGATCTAGTTGGTTACCAACTTTTTCAAGGATTGCTATTGAATGTAGGATTTCAATGCTAAGGGAAGAAAGCCTTGCTTCCTGGGCCAGAACCTCGAAGCAGGTTGAATATGTGTATGAATTGGGCAGGAGTTGGATGAGAGCAATGCCTAAGTACTCTAGATATCTTTAAAGGAAATTTGGAAACAGAAGCTAGTCGGTATGCCAAATATGTACCACAGTAAAGGCAAAGTATCCATCAGGTGGATTGGTAATATTATATGAAGGACCTGCATGAATGACTTCTATTCCAGTAATGCCAAACTGACCAAGAATAGAATCCACTTCTTCTTGGGTCTTTATATACGATGGATTCAAAAGGTTGTCTTCTTTCTTGCCAACCGAGGAAGAAGATTTGAACCCATTGCTAGATTTCTTAGTGATCTTCATGCTGGCTTGTTAACCTTTCATTAGCCTGCCAAGTGATATTATTCTAAACTGGAGAAATAATCATGTTCACGCTATAGGAAAATTTCTTAGTAAATCTAAGTTTTAATCTTCATAACTATACAAAGTTAAGTTGGAATAAACATGTAATGAACTCAGGATTCAAAACGATAATAAGCTTTGCAATTATAATTAACAATAAAATAATAAATGTCATCGACGTCAATGAGTAATGGCAACGTGGTTCGTCGATGAGCTAACCAGTTAAATTGCTCATGATGTGTTAAAGAAGATAGTATGTAGATGATGGTGTTGAATGAAGCTTAACTCATGACATGAAATGTAATCACGAAGCAATAATGATAAACAACGAACTCGCAGACGTTACGTTTAGGCTTTACGAATCAATGTCAAAAGCAAGCGACGTTGACTATGACTGAAGGCCATCGCCTTTAACTAGTATATGTTTTCTCTTAACAATGCAAAGTTATCATATTTCGCTTTAATCACTAACACTAAAATATGGTAAGATATTAAAATGATGAGTTAATAAAGAGTATTATTGGCATAGTGGGACATGCTAGTGTCGCAACATCGACTTTAATTAATATAAAGTCGATTGATGTCTCATTATAATAACGATGATGTTTATAATTCTGTATGGATTACTAGCACAAATAAGTAACAAAGACAAGAGTTAATAGTGATTTGACAAAATTAATAAACCTAAGTTAAGAGCTATAACGACGACAAGTATCATAAAGCATTACTGAACATTGCTGCTACAAAGAAAGTTGAAGTAATGAAAATTGCCAACATCAATGAATGACGACGATAAGAGATAACGTCTATCGTTCAATCGCGATGATATGAGTCAATACGTATCAGTAAGTGATGATGCCAACTGTAATAAAATAACTCTGCAACTAATTAGAATGCACTATTTTTGGCAATAAGAAGTTATCGCATCACATCTGGATCAATAGTAGGTTAATAAAGAGTCTTGTCAACATCGGGGATTATGCCAATACTATAACGTCAACATTAACTAAGATAAAAAATGATCGATGTCGCATCTATCGATTTAAGTGTCCTAGATTACTCACAATATATAAGTTTTGAATCAAAATCATCAACTGATAAAATAATAATGAAATATAACACTTTGTTAATTTTGAGTGTAATAATAACATTGAAGAACATTGTATTGACATCGTTAACAACATCGTGAATGAAGATAATGAAAATTAGTACTAATTTTTAGGCCTAGTACGTCGCATTTGTTAATAAATAAACTTAGAACATATTAATTTTTCATACCAACATCGACTAAGTAACAAGGCCTATTTACGCGGTGTAGAAATATTGCGTTCATGAATTAACAACTAGGTTAACCAGCCTACTATTAGTTTATGGCACCATAAACGACGATATCAACACGAGTCTAAATAGCTGCAGGTTTCGGTTGGATATGCTACCCATTTCATCGTAAAATAGAAAATGCCAAAATCCCCAAATCAACACCACTAAGCAGCTAATCCAATATTATGGAAGGTTAATAACAACATTTCACTAAAAAAATATGGGATTATTAGGACCAGATAATCGAACTCGATTGCTGATTTTAAAAGTAATAGAATTTGAGCGAAACCCTAGTTACGATTTCAACAAAAAATTAATGAAAAACTAACTTATGGTTAACTAAGATGGGAGCCATACCTGAGTGTAGAATATTGCTATCAAAAAGCTTGGCCTTGCAGCTAATTTTGAGAATTTAATTGTTTGTTCAAGTTTTTTAAATTGCGGGTAAAGGAGAAAGGGAAGAGAAGCTTACATATTTATAAGAAGAAGTAAGCAAATGGGTGCCTTTGGAATGTATTGATCAGCACTAGAAGACCAAAAGGCGGGAAAAAAATGATGCTAAGAACATTGACTTGAAAAGTCAATGGTTTCTTTACACTAAGGGCAATTGTTACTACTATCATCATTGTTGAAAACGTTCAAGGAAATAGCGCTAAAGAATAACGACGTCACATAAAGTTCATTAGCCTCGATAAAACCCAGAATTATGAAACATGAACTTCGTTTTCCATCAGTCGCAACAACTGCTGAATAGTACTATAATTGAGATCGAGACTCATGATTTCCAAAGCAATGCTAAACGAAGTCATGTCCTATCAATGTTGACATTGCTAAAGTCAACAATTCTTAATGCTGCTTGTGATCAGAGTTATTAAGTGCTGAAGTTGTTCTCCATCCCGACGTCCCTGCTAATTGAAACTGCCTTATAAAGGGAAACACAAGTTATAAATGATGTCGAGATTAAATACTGTTGCAATGCTGACTATAATGAACATGCTTTGGAGCCACCATACATCTACATATGTGATGTTGATGACTGTCATCGTCAATGTTCACAAGTGTAGTTAATGATGCATTTAGTAAGCTATTAAGTATCAACATCAAGGTTCATCAATGTCGCTGCTGCACAATGCCGCTAACCATCAATCAAAGAAGGTCTCAGAATATGGAGTCGTCATCGCCATTATTCATGCTAAGAACCATCAACACACCAAAAAGAGATGTCGAAGATGCTTCTACTTATGCCACCTTTATCAATGTTAATATGTGGCGATAATAAAATTTGATCGCCGAAAAGGAACTACCAACGATGAGTTTAAAAATGCCGAGAGTCAACCCTATTGCATCAATGCCGAATTTTAGCTATGTGAATATAATAATGCCGGCTTTGATGTTCAATGACGCTATTATTGTCGAGCCCGATATAATATCAACATTGATGATTGACGACGCTGCTAATGCTGAAGCCAATGGATGCCGAAGCATGTCACTTGCCGAACCCTACAAATGTAGACTAAAGGATTTATGGAAGGGGTCGATTTCTCTCTTCTCATTTCTTACTTTTTAAACTTTGTAAACCCTAAATAGAATTGGGGATTTTGCCTATTGCAGCACTTGAACGATTGTGCACATAAGGATTTGAAAAATTAAATAAAGACATAGCCTTTTTAAGTTGATTTGGACTATGACTTGCATGTTCGTTTGACATTGTACATTAATTGTCTTGGACTAGTGACTTGCATAGCATATTAAATTTTCTTAAACTTGTGATTTGACTTTTAACTTACATAATGACTTGAACGTCAACCTTCATATTGCCTCGAGACCTCTATGACAACATTGACTAAACTTGAAGCCAATATGGATGTACACTTCAATTTAGTGACCTTGGTTACCCTCGAAAAGACCTCACTTTAAAGTTGTCCTATTCTTTACATACTTTTGGGGTTAACAAATTTATTTGTTAACAGTACCTATCAGATAGGTATCCGAATGAACATTGAATCTAATTGTGACATGGGGTGTTGCAGACCTGGAAGGTTGTTGAAAAAGTTATTATTTTATCCAAAAGATCTTGGGAAGGTCATAATTAAGCAAGATTTTGGGAAAATCGTGGGGATAAAGACCTTGGAAGGTCATGATGAAGCAAGAATTTAGGAAAGTCTTAATGAAGCGGGGCTTCGGTAATGATCATGGTGATGCAAGACTTTGGGAAAGTGGTATTGAAGCGGGGCTTCTATAATGGTCATGGTAAGGCAAAGATTTGGGAAAGTCATTATGGACCGAGGCTTATGTAATGATGGTGGTGACATGAGACTTTGGGAAAGTCAAAATGAAGTGAGACTTCAGTGATGATTGTAATGAGGCGAGACTTCGATGACGATGCTTGGCAAGGCGAGACCTTGGTAATGGCTAATATGGTTTAAAGACTTGGTGACGGTCTGATTTGCTGTAGTGGTGGCAAGAAGTGCTTGGTATAAGACTTGGAGATGATCTAATTTGCCTTAGTGATGATTTATATTTCCCATATTTCATGACTGTATGTGAGGGACCGAAAATCAAGGATTGATGCAAATGCAACCTTATTTTAAGGATGGATCCATAAGTGGACATATATATTATTATGGAATGTATAGGCATAAGATGTTACGTTGATTGTTATGAGGATGAGACTATGAGGAAGTTCATTGATAGGTTGGATGATATACATATTACAATGGAAAGGTAATCAATGTAGGGATTAGCACACATGTGTTTTTGGTTGGTATGCTGATGCGATGATTACCATTTTTGAGGAATATGCATACTTTACTTTAATGAGCTATGTTGATTATCAGTTTATGTATAATCTTATTATGCATGCATATTTGGACCAACCTAAATTTTGTTGTGTATTTCTGCTATGGGTGACTACGTTTGGATTAATGAGATGCATTTTGTGACTTGTGTATAAAGTTGATCTATGTTGGGATTGTTTCACCCTTTATTGATGGAGTGTTATTGTTATGTATTCTAGTTTGGCTGCATAATTGAGGAATTCAAGGTGTTGCTATAATATGTTTGCAGAATTCATTATTATGAATGAATTGTGGTGTATCATAATTGATTGTATTGTGTGAATGTCATGTACTACAATTAAAGATGGCTGATTTTGGTCAATATACTTCCTCGTATTTTTTGATTAAATCCATGATGAGACTTTATTAATTTAGTCGAATGGTTGTATATGAGAAATAGTGAGGGTGCAATTCTTTTAATGGTGAGAATGTAACGATCCGCAAATTTGACACTACAAAATATTAAATTAATTAAGAACGAGTTTCTAATAAAAGACTGAATTGAGCACCATGTTTATAACTGTTTCAAAGGTCTTTTCGAGATGGTCAATTTGATATATAATTTTGATGCATTTGAAGTTATGGTTTGCAAAATAGAGGTATTATCGTATTTAAATAGTGTATGTAGCTGTTTTGAGCCAAACCAGATAAATAACCCATAGCCTAGCCTAACGACTATATAAGTAAGGTTAAGGAATCCTAACCGTCATCTCTGTCTTCAGTTTTCTTCTGTAATCTCGAAATATATTAATTATCCACTAATGGCGATTAGCAAATTAATTAAAAGGTGATTAAAATTCAAAATGTCAAGACGCTATCAAATTATATATGGAATCAAAGCTCTCAACGAGGCGAAGAGGTGTTTGAAATTAGTTTTCTAATCTGACACATCAGTTAATCATAAATAGGCAAAGAAGTTTTAGTTGTTCGTTTTAGTAGTTTTGATTCAACGGTGAAACAGTGACCAATCGACGATCGGAAGTACCATTGTGCCGGGAATGACAAAAAAACAAATCTATGGTGGTCGTTCATCTCATATCAACCCAAGGTAATCAGAATAATTTAAAAAAGTGAAAGACCCTAGGTGGCGGCGATGGCTGGAGGGGTGGAGGTGGCTGATCTCTGGTCGAGGGTGACACTAGCGATGGGCATGGTAGTAGTGGGGTTAGATTGGTTGTTGGTGGCCAGAAGCGTCGTTGGTGGTAGTGCAAATATGTAGCCGATGGGTTTTGCTATGTTAATTATGTGAAGAAGGAGGTTCATAATTGAATTAAATATTATTTAAATGTGAATAAATTAATATTTTAATAATATTTATATAATTCTAATATCTTTCATATACAAACTAAGATTCATGCACGGTTTCTTTTGTTGGACTCGTGGCTGAATTTCAGACAATATGGAACTAGATTTGCTGAGTTTCGAGACTATTAGAAAACGCATGTTGGTATGGTATATTTATTTAATTAATTGAATTTTTAAAATATTAAATGCATATCCATTGGTGAGAATTTATAACTATTGAAATGTGTTATGATATATTGATAATAGTTTGGTTATTATGAATATTTGGATATGTTGTGCCTTGGGTTGATTGTTATGTTCTTGGGTTTTTAATTTTAATTAACTGTGGATCTAATATATGGATGTAATTAATAGAAAAAGGTGAAATGGTGCGGTAAGGAGGAAATTAGATAAACAATAATAAAATGATTCTATAATTAAGAGAAAATGATGGTTGTAAGTATAATGTTTTGAATGGATGTAATACGTGATTAATGGTTTATTTTATTTGTCACATATGTTGTTTTATGACGATGAGATCGAATTTGGATATGTTTGCGATATTTTGCTACTATTACTACATTGTGTGTAGTTAACTATGATTTTGGTGTTTGTATTATTAATATAGTGGTTTAACACACATTTGAATAATTTATATTTACATTGTTAATGATGTATGTAAGTATATTTATGCACTATGATTTTCTTCTTTGATGGATTGGGGTTGTCATTTGATGTTCTTGGTGTTTGATAATTGTGTGCTATTACTGTTATGGTTGTCCCATATGATGTTTTATTGAGATGGATGAGTAGGAATACTATTTTCTGCTTCTACTATTGGCATTGATTGCAGTGGTGACAATGATTGTCTTGATTGCATTGATTGTGATGGTTGCAATGGAAGCATAGATGTTATGGTTGTAGTGTACTACCAAGTATTTGGATGCGGAAGAAGTGCAGAAAATAGAACTACGTGAGTTTGATCCTATGTAGGTAGTCTTTTCCTTTCCCCTAAAAGTGGTACGTCGGCAGCCTTTTCCTATGAAATTACTATCAAGCCTATAACCATAGTGTATAGGGTTAGGTGTAGTCCAAACATAGTTGAAACATATTTCCTTTTATTTTATATATACTTGTACAATTGTGAAAGTGGCAGGTAGGAGCAAAAGAGGAAATGGAAAGTAGGATGTAGGCTATATCATGAGTAGCTAATTTGGTATATTCTTTTATGCCATTATTATGTTATTCATAAGTTAATAATAATTATATTATTGAAATGTAAAATTAATGTGATAATGTTGCAAAATAATCATATTATTGGGTTGATGTTCATCTGTGTTAATGTTTGATTCCATTGTGAGGGCTCTCTTTTCTTTTCTTAGTTATTGAAAGTTTTAAATTGTAATATGAATGATCCGCTATTTTTAATATTGGAACTAGTTGCACCATATTTTGTGGCATTTGCAATTGTTAACATTTAAAATAATGGAGAAGCTACATCTCCTGTCTTGACATGACAGGCTTTGGCTATAGATGCCTAATTGCTTCTACAAAAAGAAGTTATAGCGTAAAGTTCCTCTAAAAAGGATAACACATACGACACTGTTTATCTAATAAAAGAGACTATAATGACCCAAAATTTGGGAAATTGGAGTATTTAATTGATTTTAAATATTTAAAAGTTAATTTTATAGATTTTATAACTTGAATTTCAAATATAGTGATTTGTTGGAGAATTTAATTGTTAAATTAAATAATTGAAATTGGTTAAATAATAGAATCTTGAGTTCTAAGCTAGATAAAAATAATTTCAAAGCTTATTTAATTTCTATTTACAAGAATAAAGGTAAATAAAATTTTAAGTTGGATTTAAAAGTGGTTAACTCGATTTTAAAAATGACTTGTTTAAATTGACGAGTAAAAATAGCTTTACAGGGTACAGTCTCGGATTTCGATGAAAGCAGTTCCATTCGATCCGTAATAATGTATTATTATCGGGTTATAAATTTTTTAGCGTTTGGAGCTATCGGTTGGTCGCACAAGATAGAAACGCGTTGAAATTAATATTGAAAATTTAATATAATAATTGGGTCCAAAATGCCATCTCTTCTCTATACGATCGAATTACGGGTCGAGACATGTTTTATTTCGTTCCAAATATGGATATAACATTATTAACGCGTGATGGCACGTCTTGATCGGGATTCAGAATAAATATCCAGATATTTTGAGACTAAATAAAATATATTTATATCGATTTAACCCATCAGCCCACAAACTTACCATCAGCTGACCTATTACCCACCGTATCCTTTGAAACGAGCAGACCTACCTTTCCTCCTCTTCTATTTAAATGCAGGTAGTCGGTGAAAAGAAAGAAAAGTGCCGTGAATTCAAAAATTAAAATCTCGTGCGATACTCAATTAAAAATCATCAAATTAGGTTTAAAATTCAAGATAGGAGGAGAGCTTCGATCTGGTATAGGTTTGGGGTGGTTCGATTCTGCTCTGGAAAACTCTAGAAGCCATGGCCGAACTAGGGTTGGCCTTTTCGAGTGATGCAGAGGGGGTTGGTCGAAATTGTTGGCATAGTCGAGTTTGTCAGGGATAGGCGCATCACTGGCTTCGAGTTGGTGGACTTCGATCACTCCATGGTCGCTGCGACAATCTGCTACAGTGCGGGTCGCTGGGTGTGTCGCGTTTCGATGGAGAAGCTTAGGCGAGACGTGAAGGAAGCAAGCAAGTCGAGTTCGATGAGGAGAGTGTGTTGGCGATATGATTTTGGCGAGTCGTTTGTGGTATCATTGAGCTCGTGCACAGCCGTGGGTGGTGTTTCTTGCACAAGCAACAGATTTGGGAAGAAGGTGTGATAGCGGGCCGGTCTGGAAGCTTTAAGGGTAATGGGCTTTTATATAAAAAAATATATAAGAAAATAATTAGTGTTTAAATTTAATTATATTTTTATTGATGAGCTAAAAAAAATTAATAACTCTTCCATACAAGGTTGAATATTTTTGCTTGCGATTGTGATGACGAGAGCTTCGCAATGGAACTGGTTTGGACGGATTTGGAGACTGTCAAAATTAGGGCTAAATTCGGACGGTGTTCGGTTTTAGTTCCATAGCGGAACGTCTCGGCGACAACAGAAAATAAAAAGTGGGTGTTTTTAACGCTCACGACGTACTATAATATTTTTATGTTCGTTAAAATTGAATCGTGAAGTCATTTAATTTATTGAATGTTACTTGAAAATGAAATTGATATATGAATTGACTGTAGGTATTGGAATTGACAGTTAAATTCGAAATTGGAATTTAATTTCCCGTAAATTACCTAATATTGATAACTATGAAATTGCTGTGAATTATTGAGTGATTTGGATGTCATTGTGATGGATGCAATTGATTGATATTTTGGATGATTTGGATGTTTATTTATTTTGATAGATCAAGTTATCATCCTGTGTATTATTTACAATATACAAAAATGTAAATTGAATTTTTTCGAATACATTAAGAAATAGGTTGAAATGATGTATACCTATGACATTTATTTTGGATTGAAATGATATATATCCATACCTGAAATTAAATTGAAATAAATGATCCACTTGGCCATAGGATAAAAAATTATATACGGACACCGGATTGGTTAAATTAAATGATTTCGGAAATTTTTATTTAAATTTATTTAAATGATTTGATTTTAAGAAAATACAATCGAATTTGTGGAAATCGAATTATTTTCAAACATGAGCTCGAAAGTATAAAATTTAAATTTGTTAACAGAAATGGTTTAAATAATCGAAGTTGAGATTTTGAAATTATAATTGAAATATGATTTGAATTTCAAAAATTGGGTTGTTTTAAAGATTTGGACTTTTATTCAAACTTCGAAATATTGTTAAGTAAAAGTAATTTGGATCGATATTTCAACAACTGAGCTTGTAATTGAATTATTTTAAAGATCTGGACATTGGATTGAAGATTGAAGTAAGGTTTGATTTAAATGATCTAAATCGCTCCTTTGAAATCGAACTCGAACTTGATATATATTGAAATGGTTTGAAATTGAGAATTGAATCAGAATTTATTCAAGTTGGAATTGAAATTGAAATCAATTGGAATTGAAAGTGAAATTAATTAATTCAAAATCGAAATCCGATTTATTCAAATTGAAATTGGGATCGAAGTTTATTTGGATTGAAATCGGAATGGAATCGATTAAATTGAAATGGCAATTGAAATGGATTTGAATTGGAAGATTTGAAGTTGAATCAGTTTGACTTTGAAACTATTTTCAAATATATTATTTTAATATAAACTATTTAAAATCTATTTTTTTAAATATTCAAATTATTTTGGATTTTCCAAACCGTTTTACAATATAAACCATTTTAGTATTTAAACTATTTTATATCAAACTATTTTAACCATTTAAACTATTTTTAACTATTTTAGTTATTTAAACTATTTTAAAACTATTCAAACAATTTTCTAAAAATTCAAACTGGTCAGAGTGAGATTGTTTATATTTAAAATTTGGATTTAAATGCGAATTGGGTTAAAGTGAAGTTATAACCTAAATTGAAATTCAAATCAAAATTTTGAAGTGAAATCGATATATCGAACCGAATGGACATTTTGAAGTAAAATATGACTTTTGAAGCGAATATGATGATTTCGAAAAGGATATGATTTTTAAAGTGAATATGATGATTTCAAAATGGATTTTATTTTGAAGTAAATATGATATTTCTAAATGAATTTGATTTTGAAGCGAATATGATATTTTGATATCAAGTACGAACTGTTTTCGAAATGTAAAAGTACCAACCGACATGTAAAATGACGTTTGGTTTAGCGTTAATTGTTAGGGGTTACCACCAGCCGGGAAGGGTAAACTGGTTGTATCCCACATTGGGCGTTGCCTCACATGCCTTGTCATACTTTTATCCTTACACGAGACCCTTACGATTTTGGTTTAGTGTTGTTGTATGGAGGCACATCCCTATCCACCTACGGTTTACTGGTGTTTTATATGCAAACTATTTGACAATGCTTAAAAACGCGTTAAGGGGGATCAATGTAAAGCCTTAACGTTATTTTGATATTTACTTTACTGATTAGACATTATATATGTACGTATTCTATTACATTTAAATATTTAGACGGGTCCTTAAAAGATGGAAAATCCCTTGACATTTCTTGAGTTTTACACGCATGTTATACACCGGATGGGAGATGTGAAAAACCCGTAAACATCTCTGATGCCATGACACTCTTGTCATATGCGATATCGATTTGAATCACATAAGAATATTTTAGTCCTGACTCGAGTATTTTGTTCTTCCATTACGCTCGAGTCAACCTTAAGTTTTTTAGCACGTTGAAGATTTATTCTGGAGTACGAAGACGAGATTTGGTGTATTATTACTATTAGTATTTTCGCATCATGTTTTCTGCTGCATTATTTTATTTATACCTGTTGTATAAATAACTCTGATAAATGTTGTATAAATTATAATCAAATGTATAGTAAACAGCTTCATAAACTGTTTATTTGGTTGTTATATTTTGTCATTCTGCTGCGAGATTCTATGCTTGTTTCCTTCTTCTTTTCTTAGTTTTCTTAGTTTACCCCATTGATTATTTATGTTCCGGATTGTTTGAATTGGACATGTGTGGATTATTATCAATTTAAACCTTTCGAAATGTGGGTCGTCGCAATTGGTATCAGAGCTGAAGGTTAAGCGAGAACCTTGGCTTTGTTGGGGATTACTCATTAGAGATTGAGTCAGTAGCATTCTAGAATGAATTTGAGTGTATTAATAGATATGAGTGTATATTTTTTAGTGAATATAGAAATTGTTTTATATTGTGTTGGTTAATTTATTAAGTGTTATATGATTCTGGCCAATATGAGTAATTAACGTTATTGATAGGGATCTCTAAACACTTGAACAGAGAAA
Organism: Allium cepa; assembly: GCA_030765085.1. Classification (NCBI taxonomy): domain Eukaryota; kingdom Viridiplantae; phylum Streptophyta; class Magnoliopsida; order Asparagales; family Amaryllidaceae; genus Allium; species Allium cepa. The sequence goes on from CM060932.1 coordinate 27,484,543, forward strand.
TTCGGCATAGTATTGTTTTGAAATTGGATAAATGAAATAATTTTACTTGGATTATTTTTTATATTGAAGGGAATAATTTTTCAAAAATTATTACTATATGGTGCGTTTGGTTGTTAAGAATGATAATATTGGTTATTATCATTAATTGGTTATTGTGCCTTAATAAAAGATGTTTATTTTTAAAATAAACAATGATACAACATTTGTGAAATGTTTTAAGGAAGTGAAATTTTGGTAAATATAATTTATAAATGTGACTTATAAATTAAAATGGATTTGAATTGAGAAGTTTTGAATCTAGGTCCCGAATTTTTTTAAATGTGTTCCATAGTGTGTTGAAAAAATAATAATAATGGTATTATTTTGGAAGCAGTTTTGAATGGTTTATAGAAGTGATAAAAGCACTTAACTCACTTTAGTCGTTGGAAAATAATTCTGCTGATGATCGCGACATCATCGGCGTTCATTTTTGAGTTTCTAAGTGATGGATTGCTACCGTAATGATTTGCTAATGGAGTTTGTTTTGATATATAAGCTTTTGATTTTAAGAAATTTAAAATTTTGATTTGATATAAAAGAGAGATATGTATATATATGATTTCAAATTGATTTGAAATAAAATGGGTGTTTAGATTTTGAAGTTTGTTATCTAAGTGTTTGTGTAATAAATAAAGGTAAGTTCTAAACTTACAGATTTGAGAAATGATATAGAGAAGAAAAGAAATAATGAAACTGAAATAAGAGATTAAATTTAACTTAAGAAAAGTTAAATGAAGTGATTGTGGTAGTGGAATAAATAGTGAAGTGAACAAATTAAGTGAATTGAATTGAACTAATAAAGTGAAATTTGGAAATTTAGCCTAAGTGGCGCTAAATAAAATAAATTTTGGAAATGGAATTTTATTGAGATTTGAAATAATTAATGCTAAATGAACTAACTAATTTAATTAGTGAGTAAATATGGTTTGGGGTATGGTTGATAAAATTCAATATTTAAAATTGGAAGATATATTGAGTTAAGCGGAATTGAATTTGAATGGAAGTGGATATCAATTTAAGTGGTGAAGTGGTAATAAACATAAGAACTTTTGTACAAAATGTTTATAATTGACTTAAGAAAATTTGATGAGAAAAATTGCTAAGAAATAATTGGTATTGAAAAATATACTAAGTTAAATAATGAATGTGAATAATGATTGTGGAAAATTGATCAAAATGAAATGAAGAAAATATAAAAAAGGGAATAGGGTATAGATAAGAATTAATCTAAATAAATACGTATGTTGTATGTATGTTACTTTATTCGCATAGTGATTTCATCTAGATTCGAGAACAGAATTTTGAAATAACTTATATCGATCCGTGTTAGCATTATTCACTCGATTTTCAATAGCGAACATTGGATACAGATTTTGGTTGATTCTGGAATTCTTTGTCAAAGTATATGGATATGCAAGGAGAACGATGATTTCTAATCAAGAAACCAACTCGGAGTCCGCACTAGAGTGGTTGTGTGAATGATACCAGTTTGGAAGTGGAATTATGTGATCGAATGAGCGATCAGGTTGATATTGCGTACGGGTGATATACATCGTACGTAAAGCAAATATTGGAAATTGAAAATGCAAATCAATATGATTTTGAATTATATGATTGGATATCATTGGTAAATAAGATGCAGGTATTTAGAAGCAAGATAAATTTTGATACCTTGGTTTCATAAGTAAAAATTTGGTTGCGCGATAAAAAGGTACACGTTTATATTGTCAGTTGATTTGATGGTTATATGATTGGGTGACTTAGCCTTTGTTTTCCTTGTTGATTTGGGCCCGTAGTGGCGATTTGTAGTTGTTCAGATCTAGTCGTGCAAAGTAGATGCTAGCGAAATTTTTTCGAAAATTTATAGAGTTGGAAATTTTTAAGAAAATTTTAGGTAACTAATATTTTATTTTTGAGTTATAAGTTGAAATGATTGAGTAAATAATATTATTTGGAATCTATGGGTGGATTTGGAAATTAGTAAAAGTGAAAATGTGGTTTGAACAAATTGATTTCGGAGAGTTGTTTCACCTGATTGGTTTGGTAAAATTAATGGGTTTTGGACCATTCTTCTTCGGGGACGAAATTCTTTTAAGGGGGAGGAATGTAACGACCTAGAATTTTGGTTATTTGAAATTGAAGTACTTAATTGATTTTAAATATTTAAAAGTTAATTTTATTGATTTTATAACTTGAGTTTCAAATATAATGATTTGTTGGAGAATTTAATTATGAAATTAAATAATTGAAATTGGTTAAATAATGGAATCTTGAGTTCTAAGCTAGATAAAAATAATTTCAAAGCTTATTTAATTTTATTTACAATAATAAAGGTAAATAAAATTTGAAACTAGATTTAAAAGTTATTTACTCGATTTTAAAAATAACTTGTTTAAATTGATGAGTAAAAATAGCTTTCCTGGACATAGTCCCGGATTTCGACGGAACCAGTTCCATTGGATCCGTAACCATGTATAATATCGGATTTCAAATTTCACAGCGTTTGGAGTTATCGTTTGGTCGTACGTGGCAGAAATGCGTTGAAATTAATATTGAAATTTAATATAATGTTTGAGTCCAAAAAGTTGTCTTCTCTATAGGATTGGATTACGGCTCGTGACTTGTTCCATTGCGTTCGAAATAGGGGTATAATATTATGAACGCCTGACGGCACGCCTCGATCGGGGTTTAGAATAAATATCTAGTTATTTTGAGATTAAATAGAATATATTTATATCGATTTAACCCATCCGCCCACAAACTTACCATCAACATACCTATTACCCACCCTATCCTCCGAAATGAGTAGACCTATCTTCCCTCCTCTTCTATTTAAATGCAGGCAGTCAATGGAAAGAAAAAAGGCCCATGAATTCAAAAAATAAAATCTCATGCAATACTCAATTAAAATCAACAAAATAGGTTTAAAATTCAAGATAAGTGGAGAGCTTCGATGTGGTATAGGTTTGGGGTGATTCAATTCTGCTTTGAAAAAATCTAGAAGCCATGGCTGAACTAGGGTTGGCCTTTTCGAGTGATGCAGAGGGGGTTGGTCGAAATTGTTGGCATAGTCGAGTTTTTCAGGGATAGGCGCATCATTGGCTTCGAATTGGTGGACTTCGATCACTCCATGGCCACTGCGACAATCTGCTATTGTGTTAGTTGCTGGGAGTGTCGCGTTTCGATGGAAGAGCTCACGAGAGACGTGAAGAAAGCAAGCGAGTCGAGTTCGATGAGGAGAGTGTATCGGTTATGTTGATTTGTGATTTTGGCGAGTCGTTCGTGGTATCAATGAGCTCATCGACGGCCGTGGGCAGTGTTTCATGCACAGGCAAAAGATTTGGAAAGAAGGTGTGATAGCGGGCCGGGTTTGGAAGCTTTAAGGGTAATGGGCTTTTATATAAAAAAATACATAAGAAAATAATTAATGTTTAAATTTAATAATATTTTTATCGAAGAGATAAAAAAAATTAATAACTCTTCCATTCGAGATCGAATCGAGGCACGAATTTTTGCGTTGTGACCATGATGACGAGAGCTTCACAATGGAACTAGTTTGGATGGATTTGGAGACTGTCGAAATTTAGGCTAAAATCGGACGTTGTTCGGTTTTAATTCCAAAATGGAGCGTCTCGGCAACAATAGAAAATAAAAGGTGAGTGTTTTTAACGCTCATGACGTACTACAATATTTTTATGTTCGTTAAAATTGAATCGTGTAGTTATCTAATTTTATTGACTGTTATTTGAAAATGAAATTGACATATGAATTGACTGTAGGTATTAAAATTGACAGTTAACTTTGAAATTGGAATTCAATTGCCAGTAAATTACTTGATATTGATAACTATGAAATATTGTGATTATTGGCTGATGTGGTTTTGATTGTGATGGATGCAATCGATTGATGTTTTGAATGATTTGGATGTTTATTTATTTTGATATATGAGGTTATCATCCTGTGTATTATTTACAGTATATAAAACGATAAATTGAATTATTTCGAGTATAATTACGAAGTAGATTGAAATGATGTATACCTATGAAATTTATTTTGGATTGAAATGATATATATCCATCCTTGAAATTAAATGGAAATAAACAATCCACTTGGCCATATGATAGAAAATTATATACGGACATCGGATTGGTTAAATTAAACGATTTCAGAAATTTTGATTTGAAACTATTTAAATGATTTGATTTTAAGAAAATAAAATTGAATTATTTTCGAACGTGAGCTCGAAATGTTAAATTTTTGATTTAAATTAACAGAAATGGTTTAAATAATCAAAGTTGAGATTTTGAAATTATAATTGAAATATGATTTGAATTTTGGAAATTGGGTTGTTTTAAAGATTTGGGCTTTTATTCAAACTTCGAAATATTGCTAAGTAAAGTAATTTAAATGGATATTTCAACAATTGAGCTCGGAATTGAATTATTTTAAAGATCTGGACATTGAATTGAACATTAAAGTTAGATTGATTTAAATGATCTAAATCGATGTTTTGAAATCGAACTCAAACTTGATATATTTTGAAATGGTTTGAAATTGAGAATTGAAACGGAATTTATTCAAGTTGCAAATTAAATTGAAATCAATTGGAATTGAAAAAGAAATTCAATTAATTCGAAATCTAATTTATTTGAGTTGAAATTAGGATCAAAGTTAATTCGAATTGAAATTAGAATGCAATCGATTAAATTGAAATGGTAATTGAAATGGATGTGAATTGGAAGATTTAGAATCGAACCAGTTTGAATTTGAAACTATTTTCAAATAAATTATTTTGATATAACCATCTAAAATCTATTTTTTCAAGTACTCAAATTATTTTGGATTTTACAAACTATTTTACTATATAAACCATTTTAATATTTAAACTACTTTAAATCAAACCATTTTAACCATTTAAACTATTTTTAACCATTTTAATTATTTAAACTATTTTAAAACTATTCAAATAATTTTCTAAAAATTCAAACTAGTCAGAGTGGGATAGTTTATATTTAAATCTTGGATTTACATGCGAACTGGGTTAAAGTGAAGTTATAACCTAAATTGAAATTCGAATCAAATTTTTGAAGTAAATCGATATATCGAACTGAATTGACATTTTGAAGTAAAATATGATTTTTGAAGCGAATATGATGATTTCGAAAATGATATGATTTTTGAACCGAATATGATGATTTCGAAATGTATTTGATTCTGAAGTAAATATGATATTTCGAAATGAATTTGATTTTTAAATGAATACGATATTTTGATATCAAGTACAAACTGTTTTCAAAATGTAAAAATACCAACAGGTGTGTAAAATTATGTTTGGTTGTTAAAGAGACCGGGGTCTCTTATTGGCATACTCTCTGTCAATATTGGAACCACTTTAACAACTGTATACGTGGAGTGATGGTCCAGAATGAAGTGGTTGATTTGGTTGTTTGCTGGATTTAAAGAAAGATAACAATGTTGGATCGGCCTGACACTTGTGTCAATCTGAAACGACTACAACAGGAGCCGTATCGGCCAATGAGGTTAGCGGACGCACTTCTTCATACTACCATCATTTTCATTGTGATTGATTGATGCGGACCCTCTGATTTTGGGAGTATTGGACGCGGTGGGTTGTTATGGGTTACCACCAGCCGGGAAGGGTAAACTGGTAGTATCCTACCTTGGGCATTGCCTCACGTGTCTTGTCATACTTTTATCCTTATACGAGACCCCTACGATTTAGGTTTAGTATTGTCGTATCACGGCGCATCCCTATCCACTGACGGTTTACAGGTTTTTATATGCAAACTGTATGATAATGCTTAAAAACGTGTTATGTGGGATCAATGTAAACCCTTAACACTATTTTGACATTTACTTTACTGATTACACATTATATATGTAGCGTATTCTACTACATATAAATATTTTGACGGATCCTTAAGAGATGGAAAATCCCGTAACATCTCTTGAGTTATTACACGCACGTTATACACTGGATATGAGATGTGAAAACCCGTAAACATCCCTGACGCCACGACACTCATGTCAAATGCGATATTGATTTGAATCACATAAGAAAATTTTAGTTCTAACTCGAGTGTTTTGTTCTTCCATTATGCTTGGGTCAACCCAGAGTTTTTTAGCGCGTTGAAGATTTATTCTAGAGGACGAAGATGAAGATTTGGTATATTATTACTATTAGTATTCCTGCATCATGTTGCCCACTGCATTATTTTATTTATCCATGTTGTATATAAAACTATGATAAATGTTGTATAAATTATAATCAAATGTATAGTAAACAACTTCATGAATTGTTTATTTGGTTATTATATTTTGTCATTCCGCTGTAAGTGTTTGTTTCCTTCTTCTTTTCTTATTTTTCTTAATTTACCCCATTAATTATTTATGTTCCAGATTGTTTAAATTGGACATGTTGGATTATTGTCAATTTAAACCTTCCGAAATGTGGGTCGTCATAGCGACATTATGATAACCACTCCTTATCCTTTACCGCCACCTTGTAAAAGTGCCCTTTCACAACCACTTCGTGATCCCATGCCTTCTATCTCAAACCAACGCATGCTTAAGTATAGACCATCAGCTGGCGTCATCTATTCATACAATCTAGCTGACATCCTAGCTAGCACCCACCTTAGCCAAGTGCCTTAATCAACGAATAAGGGTTAATTCTATAGTTTGGCAATGCAATCTCAGCATCCAAGCTGAATTCCAGTAGCTAATAGCTATACAGGTAACATCCCATATTTCGAGGCCAAAAGCCAAGCGCTACAGATGTTGCAGTAATCTATAGTATTAACTTCTGGTGACAAAATATGGTAATGTTAATGGTATCCATAATATCAGAAGCACTTGAATATAAACAAATCACAGATTTCAAAAACAACATTTTACTGATTACATTTCAATACAAATATTCATATCCAAGTTACATAATCCCTAACCATTTTCAGGCAATGACCAAATATAATTATACTATAATACGCCAAGCGCGACATATGACGATGCCCCTTTGGTTGATCAGAGAAATATAGTCATAACTGACTTAATATACACAACGAAATCAAAATAAAATAAATCTGAAACTCCTAAATAACTATCCGTCAACCACCTGCTCGTCTCCGGAAGCTTTATTCGCCAAAACAACTAACATCTGAAAACCTCAACCCTCAGCCTGCTCAAATCAATTTTGAGCACCCAAGAGTTTAAGGGGAGACAAAAAATTTGAGTCATACATAAAGTCTGGTGTGAATAACACTGTTCATCTCTGTTATTTTATGTTAAGTGAGACCACGCCGCTTAGCGGAACGGGTTTCCCATCACTAATAACATTTTAAAACATATCTTTTGCAAATCTTTTCTTGCAACCAAAACTATATAAAATACACGAAAATTCTAAAAATTGAAACTCATCTCTAAAATATAATTTCTGGTCTATATAAAAATTCGCGGGGAATTTAGATGTCATTTAATAGGGTTTTCATATCACAACATGTCATAAAATCTATATGAGCAACAATAAATCATCAATAAGTACGTATAATCATTCCATCATTCAAAAACATTGCAAAACATTTTGGATTTCTTTTTAAAACCGAAAATGAAATAAATGAGAGATGCAAACATTATTCACTTAGCTTTAGAGATTAAAGATGTGAGATTTGAACGAATCTGATGTTGATTAAGATTCCCCTTCATCTTTCTTTCTCTTTCTCTTATTAATGGTGGCCGGCCTTATACTTTTAAAATTTTAACAAATGAAAAGAACATGTATGGGATACACGATAAGGGGTATAGATATAGGAATGACCTTTTTCCTATTTTACCCCTCCTATGTTTCATTTTAAACTCTTCTTTTAATTCATTATTTAAATGGCACGACTACCCCTTCATTAAATTAAATCTCAATCCCTTAATCAGCATATTTTTTTAATTTTATTTAACTAATTAAATATCCTAAATAATGTTTAAAAAATACAGGGTGTTACAGACTCCCCTCCTTAAAGAATTTCTTCCTCGAAATTACGATAAGGTACACAACAAATCAAACATAGAGGTAAAACATACCATCAAAGAAGTCAGGATAAGCTTCTCTAATCCCGCTCTCAACCTCCCAAGTACAGTCCCTATCGTCGTCGCTCCATTAGACCTTAAATAATCTAACCGTGTTGGTTCTAAGCCTCTTTTCATCTCTCACAACTATACGAACTGGCTTTCTAACTATAGTCAAGTCTAGTTCTACTACTAAGTCATCTTGCACAGTCAGTGAAATAGCAGTCTCCGGGTCTCTAACACACTTTCTGAGATGAGAAACATGGAAAAAATTGTGGACTCCTGCTAAACTGCTTGGTAACTCAATTCTATATGCGATTTTCCCGATCCTCCCAACAATAGGGAAAGGTCCAACGAATCTCAGTGCTAACATTCTTGATTTACAAAATCTAATCACACCCTTCATCGGGGACACCTTGACGAAAACCTGATCTCGAACCGAGAAGTCTAAATCTTTCCATCTCTTATCTGCATAACTCTTCTGCCTAGACTAAGCCTCCTTCATTCTTGTCTGAATGACCTCAATCTTTTCTGCAGCTTCTCTAACTAAATCTGGGCCAAGTACCAACCTATCCCCGGTCTCCAACCAACAAACGGGAGATTTGCAAGGCCTTCCATACGCTTCAAACGATGCCATCGCAATATAGTTTGATAATTGTTGTTATACGAAAACTCAACTGAATGCAGATGGTCTTACCATGATCCCCAGAAATCTAGAACACAAGCTCTTAACAATTCTTACAAGTCTGTGTTAACTCTTTCCGTTTGCCCATCTGTCTACGGATGGTAAGCGGTACTCATCTTGAGCTTGGTTCCCAAAACTTCCTGTAGACTCTTTCAAAACTTGCTAGTGAATAAGGAATCTCTATCACTTACTATACTTCTAGGAATTCCATCCAGTCTAACCACATTCTTCATGAACAACTATTCCAAAATAGGTGCCGTTTTGGTTGACTTAACTGGAACGAAATGGGCACTCTTGGTCAATTTGTCCACTATGACCCATATACTTTCATTTCCTCTATTCAACCTTGGCAACCTTTCAATAAAATCCATAGAAATAGAATCCCACTTCCATATTGGAATATCCAACGGCTGAAGCAATTCACTTGGCTTCTGATGTTCAGCCTTTGCCTGTTGGGAATTTAAGCACTGCTTTACCCATAAGCCAATATCCCGCTTCATACCTTCCTAGAAGAAACTTCTCTTTATATCCTAATACATTTTAGTTTCTCCTGGATGAATAGTGAACTTCGAATGATGGCCTTCCTCCAAAACATCTTTCCTTATGTTTTCTACACTCGGAACACATAATCTTCCTTTCTTTCGTAACTAGCCATTCTGGTCAAGACCGAAATCTTTCAAGTCATTGCTCTCGAATCCATCTCTTAGCTTCCTGATCCGTTCAGCTAACACTGGATCTTCCTTTCGTTTAGAAGCCATCCTTTCGATCATCACTGGTCGAATTTCCAAACAAGTTAACACACTTGTTTCTCCGCTAGATCCTACCTCAGATCTCCACTACACTCTACAATCTGCTAATGCTTTCAAATCTTTCCACTCAAAAATCGTTGCTAATAATGCATTCTGATGTTTCCTGCTAAATGCATCTGCAACCTTGTTGCCTTTCCTTGGCATGTACTCAATCCCAAAATCATAAGCGGGATTAAATTCTAGCCATCTCGACTGTCTCATGTTCATCTCCTTCTGAGAGAACAAATACTTCAGCAACTTAAGATCAGTATATAACTCAAACCTCTCTCCCAAAAGGTAATGTTTCCACACCTTTGAAGCAAATATAACTGCAGCCAATTCCAAATCATGCGTCGGATATCTGACCTTATGCGGTTTAAGCTGTCTAGAAGCATAGACAATCACTTTACCTCTCTGCATCAGCACGACTCCTAATCCTGTCCCACACACATCGGTATAAACCTCCAAATCCAGATTCCCTTCCGAAATCTAACACTGGTGCATAGGTCAATAACTGTTTCAAACTCCAGAACGCTTCATCACACTTAGCAGTTCACATAAACTTCACATCTTTCTCGTTAGTTTGGTCATCGGTACTGCTACCCGTGAAAAATCCTTAATGAACCTCTGATAATAACCAGCCCACAAGAAAACTCTTTGTCTCAGTCACTGTCTCGGGTCTCTTCCAACTATTCACCACTTCAATCTTAGTTGGATCTACTGACAACCCTTTCTCTAAGAGTACATGACCAAGAAATTTCACTCCCTTCTTCCAGAAGTGACACTTCGAAAACATCGCCTTCAGCTGATGCTGTCTCAACGTCTCAAGGCGCCACTCAAAGATAAACTTCATGCTCTCTTTCATCCTTAGAGTATATCAAAATATCATCTATGGAAACCAATACAAAATTATCCAAGTGCTCTAAAAAACTTGGTTCATCAAATGTATAAAAAATGCTGGCGCATTAGTCAGTCCGAATGACATAACTAACCATTCGTATGATCCATATTTGGTCCTAAACGCCGTCAAAGATATACTATCCTCTGCTACTCTAAGCTGATGGAAACCTATCGCTAAATTCTACTGCAAAAATATCCTGGCTCCACTCAACTGGTTGAACAAATCTTCAATTTTTGGGAATAAATATCGATTCTTCATCATTCTCTCATTCAACTTACGAAAATCAATACCTAGCCTTAACGACCCATCCGACTTCTTGGCAAACACTGTGGCTGCTCCCCAAGCGAACTACTCGGCCTGATAAAACTCCTGCCTTCCAAATCCACCAATTGCACCTTCAACTCCCTCATCACTTTAAGGCTCATTCTGCTTAGCGGCCTACTCACTGGTTCTTCTGTCGGAACCAAATTTATCCGAAACTCAATAGCTCATTTCGATGGCAATTCCTACTACTGGCTCAAAAACATCTACGAATTCTCTAACCACGAAACTTGACTCAGCTCATCTTCCAATTCCCCAACACCCAACAAAGCATCCATCTTACTGCAAGAACCTTCTACAATATAAATAATTTGGTCGCTATCAAGGTGTCTAAGAGATATTTTCCTATCCTGGCAAAATATTCTAGCATCATACTCACTTAACCAATCCATCCCAAGAATAATTCCGAACCCCACAAAACCAAACACATGCAAAATGCAAACAAAAGTATGACCTAACAAGTCAAACTCTAACTGGTCACACCTCAACCCTAGAGTTGCACACCTTCCTATTAGATTCGCAACCCGTAAGGTAGTAACTAAATATATAGGTTCTAGGTTAAGCTTATCTATCAAACATCTAGATATAAAAAATGCGATGCACCAATATCAGATAGAACGCTAACAGACATACCATGAATCTGAAGCATACCTCCGTAAACTACATTTCCCTTTTACTAAGCTATCTACTTCGAAGTAGTAGGCTCTAATGCATATACCTTGCCCTTTCCATTCTTAGCGGGCTCCTTGCATTGATTCTTATGATGGCTGATCTGATCGCAGTTGAAGCACCTGATGTTCTACTTGTCGTTCACTTCTTTCGGCTTTCCAGTATGACATTCATTGGCAAAATGACCCTTCTTGTTGCACCTATAACAGACCACCTCAGATCTCTCCTTCTTGGCTGCTCCACCCTTCTAAGCATCCTTCTTGTGAAAGAACTTCCTCTTATGGCCTTGGCCAACCTGGACCTCTCTTACCTTAATCTTCTCCTGGCCAGCAAGCATCTCCTTGTGCCTCGAAGCCACCTCCATAACCACAACGCATGGATCTCTAATATGCAATAAAGTATCCCAAGCCAATTGAGGCTTTAATTCCCTGATAAACTTCTCATTTCTCTTTATCACTGTGTCAACAGCAGCATAACCATATCTGGTTAACTCGTCAAACCTACTAGCATACTCTAGAACAGTAATCTCTCCCTGTTCTAACTCAACAAACTTTCAAGTCAAAACAGACTGTGCCATCACCGACATGAACCTCTCCTATAACCTCCTTTTAAACCCTGCCATGTCAAGGTTTCCTCACCACACCAGCGGTCATGCCGTTCCACCAAAATAAGGCTGCACCTTGATGATGTCTCGAAGCAAGCCTCCTTTTCTGCTCATCATTGATCCCCAAATCTGTAAAGATTCTCTCACGGTGCAACAACCAATTTTCCACCTCTATAGCATCCTCTATTCCCAAAAATGGCTTCCCTCCAAGCTTATCGCAATCTTCGCTCAGCTTAGCATAATGTTTTACTATCCGAACTTTAAAAACTCCTACCTCTGCAACATCTCCTCCTACTACTCCAGCTATAATTCCAGTTTGCATCATATTCACAAAAAACTAATACATAGCTCCCATGTTCACTTGGGGGATTCCACCACCTACATTTTTTGCTTGTGCCTGACCTTGAGTCCTCCTCGCATTAGCTCTGGCATTCCCATTGGTTCCCTCCCCTACTGGATTAACTCTTCCTTTTCTACCATCCACATCTATATTCAAACTCATGAGATATAGAAAAATAATCCCAACAAATATAGGAGATTAGAGATAAAGCGTATGCTTATATATAGCAAATACAAGTACGTTACTGTAGCATTATCCCAACACCGATCTTTCTCTAATTCCTTAGGATTATGTTTTCAAAACCATCTTTAGTTAAAGTTTTTTATAAACACATGCTCTGAATCCAAGTTGTAACATCTCGTATCTAGAGGTCAAAATCTAAGCGCTACAGATGCTGTAGTCATCTATAGTATTAACTTCCGGCAACAAAATACAGTAACGTTAATGGTATCTGTAATATCAAAAGCACTTGAATATGAAAAAACCATAGATTTCAAAAACAATATTTTACTGATTACAATTCAAAACAAATATTCATATCCAAGTTACATAATCCCATAACCATTTCTCAGGCAGTGATCAAATATAATTATACAATAATACGCTAAGAGCGACATATAACGATGCCACCTTGGATGATCAGAGAAATATTGTCATAACTGACTTTATATACACAGCGGAATCAAAACAAAATAATTCTGAAACTCCTGAATAGCTATCTATCAGCCACTTGCTCGTCTCTAGAAGTTTTATTCGCTAAAACAACTAAATCTTGAAATCCTCAACCCTCAGCCCACTCAAATCAATTTTGAGCACCCGAGAGTTTAAGGGGAAACAAAAACTTTGAGTCAAACATAAAGCCTGGTGTGAATAACACTATTCATCTCTGTTATTTTATGTTAAGTGAGACCACGCCTCTAGTGGAACAGGTTTCCCCTCACTAACATTATTTTAAAACATATCTTTTTCAAATCTTTTCTTGCAACAAAAAGTGGTTAAAATCTGTAAAGCATCATTAGTAAACATACATATCAGGTAATATATAAACTGTCTATTCAAATACTTTTGTTTTGTTTAGTTAACTATTAAGCTTTGGCTGACTCGGGTCTACCAGACAATATATCAAAATTTATCTAATATCTGTTAGACACTCATCTTCTGGATGGTTTGTCCATAACTATTTGTTAAATACTTCTCTTCTTGACATTCTGTTCTAAACTTATCATCTCCCAGGGTCACCTGATCCTAATGGTTTTACGGCTCACCAATAACTATCTATATACAAACATATATTCCTTTCTGTGTGTATTCATAATTTTAGTCTTACTTGTGACAAAGCCCTACACATTGGAATTTTGGACAAAATTAGTTGGGACTGATAACTAATTTATAAGGCGCGACCCTATAATAGTCCCATCTAGTATTGAAATATCCGAGTCATTTTACTTAGGGCCCCTTTCCAAAATTTTCCTTGAAAACCTTTTCAAATTGATATAAAACCTTTAAATCAAACTCAACAAGGAAAATAGATATATTCTATGCTTTACTCAAAATCACCTTGCCATGTTATATATAATTTACCCAAATCTAGTTGATAAATACATTTAAATCTTTGAAAATCCCCCTTTGAATCCATTGAAAGTACCATTTCGAAACCATTGAAAGTACCTCTTTCTTAACCAAGTTAAAACCCTTTCTTTAACCTAGGCCGATATGCCAAAACCTTCCTTTCGAAACCATTCTCAAAACCCTTTCGTATTCATTGGAAATCCTTCCTTCCAAAAGCTTTAAAAACCTTAGACATCTTTCTTTTAAAACCTTTAAACATTGCCTTTCGAAACCCTTGGAAAAATCTTTTCCTTCAATCCTTTCGAAACAACCAGAAAAACCAAACCTTTCGACTCCTTCGAAACCATAGGGGAACCACCCCTTCGAAACCATCCTTTAAAATCCCTCGAAAGCATCAAATCTTGATAAACATAAATCTTTCGAAACCACTTGAGTTTAATTTAAAACATGTGGAAAAACACCTTGCGAAACCATCAAAACCATCTCTTTCAAAACCTTTTGGGTTATACTTTATATGAGAAAAAGGGTCATTAAAACATTTAAATCGAAAGCCTACCTTTAGAAAGCATTCCTAAGTAAAGAAGTGATGGTGTCGAAACCATCCCTTCGAAAGCAATGGAGAAATGACCAAATTTTTAGAAAACAAAGTAACCCTTCGAAACCCTCTAGGACGAAAGGTAAAAAGGCGGCAGCAAAAATGTTTCGACTTAGTCGAAAGCAATCATTTAAAAACAAAGGTGCAACCCATTCGAAACCATTTGACCCGGTCGAAAGCTAACCAAGTCGAAAGCTACTTAGTCGAAAGTAAGGAGGCGCATTTTCATTTAAAAAGCAAAGTAAAGCCCCAACCCCTTCGGTACCCCTAGTTTCGACCCTAAACCTTCTAGCTACATCCAATTCACTATGTATCAGTTTCTTGATACCATGTGCATTGATTTCGACTGTGCCGGAAGCGAAGTTAAGCAGGCGAAACCTGGTGCCGAAAGCATCAAAACAGTAAAAACCATGTTTATTTGTCCTTTTTGTACCTAACCTACCTTATTTGTATAAATCTGGTTGGTTGCCATTTTATTTTTTGATAAGTGCTGCCAATTTCCAAAAATAACAAATTTGAATTATTTGTAAAGAGACCCATCTCCTCTTATAAATATATAAAACATTTAAGTCTCATACCTTAAATAATTTTACATATCCATTAATACACATAGAAAAATTCTATAAAAATTCCAAAAAATCTCTTTTAATATGTTTTCCAACATATAAAAATTTCAGACCCAAACCTTTCATTATTTAACTATAAATAATTTATAACCCAAATTAACATTTTCTTTACTAGAAAATTCATATAAAATCTACGAAAATTCTAAAAATTGAAACCCATCTCTAAAATATAATTTTTGGTGTATATAAAAATTCGCAAGGCATTTAGATATCATTTAATAGGGTTTTCATATCAAAATATGTCATAAAATCTATATAAACAACAATAAATCATTAATAAGTTTGTATAATCATTCCATCATTAAAAAACATGGCAAAACATTTAAAAACATTTTGGATTTCTCCTTAAAACCGAAAATAAAACAAATGAGAGATGTAAACATTATTCACCTTAGCTTTAGAGATTAAAATGTCAGATTTGAATGAATTTAATGTTGATTAAGCTTCCCTTTTATCTTTCTTTCTCTTTCTCTTGTTAATGGTGGCCGGTCTTTACTTTTAAAATTTTAACAAATGAAAAGAATGTGTGTGGGATACACGATTAAGGGATATAGATGTAGAAATGGCCTCTTTCCTATTTTACCCCTCCTATATTTCATTTTAAACTCTTCTTTTAATTCATTATTTAAATGGAACGGTTACCCCTTTATTAAATCAAATCTCAATCCCTTAATCAACACATTATTTAATTTTATTCAACTAATTAAAAATCCTAAATAATGTTATCAAAACTATGGGGTGTTACAATACATCAAGCCATGCATTTGTACAAGGGTTGACCATTCCAAGATATTGAACATATATTTTCTTGCTACTGTCTTTTATAATCCAAGCTATTGTGAGAAAGTAAAGTAATAAGAAAATCTCTATAGTGAACATTGATCAATTTTGATCGTACCACTCTAAGTCGTATATCGCTCAATTTATTATGCATTTAATTCATTATTTTTCATTTTTAAATCAAGTTACTAGCAAATAACCTTTGCTAATAGTCACTCTTAATTATAATTCTAAGGTTGGTTGAATTTTTAGTTAACAAAAAGTTTCTTAGAAAATGGATTCCAGGAAAACAATCGACAACAATATTGATAAAATTCAGAATAATGAATCATCCTTCTCAAATACACAAAGTTCAGTCTAACTTATGTACAAAACAATGAAAATCTTTCAATTAATGAAGGAAGAAAAAATAAACATAGCATAACAACTTCAAATGCACAACATTCAAATTGGTCAGAAATGCACTTCGACACTTAATAATAAAAAACTTCTACGACTGAGAGTTCTTCATCAACTTCTACACAAAGCATAACACAAGTATTAACACTAGCATTATGTTTGAAATACTTCAAAAGAAAGGTACAGTGAAGGAAATGACTAAACTCCGTGTCAATACTATACCAATATCTTATCCAAACCAACACATGTAGAATCCAGAGTTGCAAAAATATGCATCATCCAATGAATTCAATCCTACAACGATGAATTATATGATGAGAATGAAGATTTTATTGATATAACTTTAGAAAACATTTTTGACATTGCTATTACACTAGAAGAAGTAAAGGATTTCTCCCTTTTATTAACGGTAACCCTACATATGTAATAATCGTTTAACCACCACTAGCAAAACCAATAGATCGAATTAATGTTCCTCCTAAAAGATTAACTAGGAGCTCTAACAAAAATAAATGACTTTCATGTGCTTGAACGTTGGGGGAAGGAACACTAATTTCAACATGAAATCAGTTCTCAAACTCCTTAATTCCAATAAGCCTTCTATTTTTGTCTTAGCAAAAAATAAATTAACAGATGTTAAAATTTAGAAATTCATGGCAATGTTATACATAAAATGGAGTTATATAGCAAATAATGATATGGATGTCAAATAGAGGGCTCTTGTCCTTATTGATTTAGATGTTTGGAACTTTGGAGAGAGATGTAAATGTTCTCAGCATATTACTCTACAATTAACTAATAAAGGAGGCCTAAAGATTCATATATGTATATGCTTATAATATATATATATATATATATATATATATATATATATATATATATATATATAAAGAAAAAGAGAAACCACGTGACACATTGTTAATGATTAAACATCTATTTCCCAATCTTGATTGTTGTTTGGAGACTTAATAATGCTTTTCATCCAAATGAAAAGTTGGAGGTTTTCTAGCTCCTTTTTCTCATTTACTTGGTTTTAAAAATTGTATTATGCAAGCTGGATTGACTTAAACTTCTTTATAGGATTATAATAATACTTGGAGGAAAAGGGGACCTGCAAATATTATTGATATAGTTCTAAATATCACTAATTTCTTAATATGCTTGCAGAACTATCTATGGCTGCATTAGCTCCTATAAAAAGTGATCACACCCCTATTTTAGTTAGACGACATGTCAATCAATGTACATTAAAGGGATTACCTTTTGAATACAATAATTCTTGGCATTTACCAACCGGTTACAATTTTTTCATACATGATGGTTTAGCATGCATAAGCTACCTGGGAGATCCTTTAACCAAATTTATATTAAAATTAAAGGTAATGAAGAATAATTTGAAACACTGGAATAAAAGTAAAGTACAACGTCCCGTATTTCACGTATATGAGGATCATAAAATATTATTATTTAACTCATATGAGGTTGTACGACTATAAAACTTTAGGAAGTGACTATTAGGAACATTTTCCACATTATAATTTTATGGGACAATTTGGATCCATAAATTATTATACGGCCTATAATTTTTATTAGGGGTGGAATTAGGGTCTAAAACCACTTCCATTGCATCGGGTCCATGGTTTCTCTTTTCATATAGAAAATCAACTTACTGTTTAGAAGATATGATCATTTTAAGTTATGTTTATTGCTAAATAGACTAGCGTGCAATTAAATTAAGCCCATACTTAGACCCACAAATTAATTTCAGGGATTATGCCTAATTGGGGGTGATGGGACTGATGTGATTCATTTCCCACTTCTCGAAAATAGTTCTAAACCTCCGTTAGCTTAAATCTCATCAATGATTTCATCTTTCTCTTACTAATCTTTGCCTAATCCATCACTAGAAGAGTAATTATCAAATGGGATTGGAGATTCATCATTTGGATGCTTTTTAGGCATTTTAAGTTGGTATTTTAGGTATTATATGAGTAATTATTAATCTATCACTGTTCTATGCTTGTCCATATAGTTAAAAATAATGCATTTCATATTATTTCCATGTTAAAAGTATTTTAAACTTAAATTTAACCATTAAATATGTTTATGGCCTGACTTTAAAAGGTTTAAATTTATTTTGCATGATTTTGCAACCCTTTTGGATCATATTGTTATTTTAACACAAAACTAGATCTAGGCTAAATCTTGTATATTAATCTTGTTTTAGACGGATTGTGTATGTTAAATGAATGTTTATAGATGATGTGTATGGTTGATTGTATTTCTTTGTTATGGTTTGTTAGTACTTTTAGATTACTTAGGAATCGATCATTGATTGAGGCAAAAGGAAGGCAAAGCTGCTTAGAATTCGATGAAACTTGGAGGAGGGGCTCTCGAGGATAGAGGAGCTTGTATTTTAGGTCGTAGATTGTTTAGAGTTGATTAACGTAGCTAATCCAAAGTCGTACCAAGTTGAAATATAAAAGGTAGGAGCTTCAGTTATGATCGGTTGGAGTGATGCTTCGTGGCAAAGGCAGAAGGACTTTAGGGTTAGCTACGAGCTAGTGCATTCACATGAGGTTTCAAGGGGTAAACTAAAAATCAAGTTGGTGGTGGAAGGACTTCGGGTCAGAAGCAGGAGACTTCGACAATGCTTTGGGGAATAGGAGAGTGAAGTTTCAGGAGCTAAAAATTAAAGATTTGGCTGAGTTTAAAGATCAATACCGTTCTCCTCAGATTGGTACCAAGCTCTTTTATGGGTAAGGGAAGAAGTCACGTGGCTTGGGGACTCAAGGCATAGAGGACATCAAGAAGGAAGAGGGACTCGAAGTTGGTTAAGTATTCAAGTTGGTGCGAACCTAAATTGGAGAATCCAATTATGGTCAAACTTCCAAGGGGTAAAGTATAGGACCAGCAGGTCACGTTGAAGGTGTTCACTTGTTCGTTTAGAATTCAATTGCGATGTGAAAGCATAGTGAGGGATAATGGCTTCAGAACTTTGGTGGTTGTAACTTGATGGTGATGGAGTTGTGTTTTGATGATGACAACTCAATGCTTTTAAAAAGATGATTGTCCACAAATGTAACATCTTGCTATTTTGGGAATTCAAATCGACAATAAAACCACACATGTCAGACTCGAATCGTTCAAATAAAAAATTGTTAATAAATTTGGGGTAAATAAAATCAATCACAGAATCACAGATACAGAATAGCAGAATATCTCGTAGGGGAATAAATAAACATAGTAGTTCATGAAGCTACTAAATACATAGTCTCAAAACAAATACATAATATCATAGTCCGAAAGCAATACGATAGGAAATCCAAGTACATAAGTCCATTAATACATAAACAAATGACTGAAGGGAAATAACTGAAATAGGAAATAATAGATAGATAGATAAATCTCCAGCAGATCTCTAGCTCCAAAAGTTGAATCCAAAGCTGTGATACTCAGGCTGACCTGAGCAAAAAGTCAAACAAAACACTCGAGTCAGGACATATATACTTATAAATGTAAATTAACTCAAGTGAACTGTATAAGAAATGCATCAGTAACTTAAAGGACGTTTGGGATCGCCCATTCTTTAAGGATCCATTAAACTATCTACTATATAGTAATATATGCTATTATAATAATGTCTATAGTAAGATAAACTATTAAAATAGCATTAAGGCGTTATCCATATCCCCCTTGACACATTTTTTTAATATTCTCGTAGTCTATACAGTACCATAAACTCCACCAAACAAGTGGGCTATCAGAGGGCACTCCATAGGTATGGTACAAAACAAACTCGTAATGGGCTCGATATAGTAGGTGACACGGCACAACCAGGCAATGCCAGAGTAGATGTACCAATTAAACTTCCAAGCTGGTGGTAACACATAGCCGCAGCTACCGTCCACCTCGTACAACACTCTCAAAATCAAAGGTGCATACCAAATCAATCACAAAGTAATAGAATGGCAATTGAAGAAGCGTGTCCGATCGGAGGAGCTACTTCACTTGGCCTGTCAATTGCACCTGTTTTAGCCACCTTAAGCTAACTCACAGAGTCGGGTCCACGTAAATACCTCAAATAGAATGTCGCCAACCACCTAATTCATTTTGGAATCTCCGCCACGTACACAGTTGTTAAAGTGGTTTTCGGTATTGGCAGAGTATGACAATTACCGATCCCGGTCTCATTAACAACCAAACGTTATTATAACCCATGGTTATTTCATTTCAAATAGTTCATATTTCGTATCAAAACATATTTATTTCAAACCATATAAATCCGATATCATATTTCCTTAAAATAATATTCATTTCAAAGTCATAATACTTTCAAAATTTATATCCTTAATTATAACACTTTTGAAATCATAATATTTTAGGAACCATAAACACTTTGAAAACGTAATCTTTTAGAATCATAGCAATTTGAAAACAATACCTTCTAGAAATAATAGCATTTTGAAAACACAACCTTAAGAAATTATAGCATTTTGAAAACATAACCTTAAGAAATCATAGCATTTTGAAAACATAACTTTAAGAAATCATAGCATTTTGAAGTTATAATACTTTCCACTATAGCAGTTTATATATTAAAAAAGTACATATACTTTCAATTAAAATAGTTATTATAAAAATATATTTTGTTATACTAAATTATTTATTTGGATATTAAATAAACTATGATTTTAGTTAAATAAAATTTATTACTATAATATCCAATTAAAGCTGTGTTTATATTAAGTTAAAGGTATATTATTAACTTAAATTTTATCATTGTAGTAAAGAAAATTTATTAATTTTATTTATTTAAAATATACCATTACATTAATTAACATTTATATTATCAAGTTAGATTAAAGTTTATATTATTTAGTTAAATTAGATTATTAAATTTTATATTATAAATTAAATCTTAAATTACATTTTAAACCATTTATTGACTTATAAATTTTTTTAACACATACAAAATAAATATATAATTTTTTATAAAATCATTAAATTAAATTTAAATTAAAAATGCATATATTTAAACCCCAAAATACTTAATAATTTTAGAAAATTATGTTAAAACTAACCACGGCGTATATAGAAAATTTTCAAACCTATGGTCAAGTGATGCAGATATATATCATTTCAATCCGAAATTATTAAATTCCTGGGTGTATATCATTTCAACCCGCAATCCTAAGTCAAATAAAAATAGCTCGAGCCTATCATTTCAGCTCATAACGATTTTTCCCTAATCTAAAGATCGTTCGGGTATGTATCATTTTAACCCATAGCGAGGGAACTTGTAGTGTGAGAACAGAATATGAAATAGACAGAACAATAAATAACATATTATAGCATATGATCATAACGGGTCTAATATCAGGTGAGATAACATAACATAGGCATTTATGAAATTACTAACATACATATGCATCTCAACACAATCCAAGTGACATCGATTCACCAAAATGTAAGTATGCAGTCAAAAGTGATACTCACCTTTCTTTGCTAGAGAAAAATGATTTCAAACGAAACCCAAACAACTCCAAATAAGCACGAAAATCACGGACTTGCACGAGAGGGAGAGGAATCCAAATCCAAAGCTTAAGAAAATAAAATGAATAATTATATATATAACAATAAATTCACATAGATAAATAAAAAAAATATTTTTATAAAGAAGCAATAGAATGGGCTAGCCTAGATGGCTACAAGGCTCGGTCAAGGTGATGGTTTGGGTTCGGCCATGGTTTGGGTTTGGCCATTGGAAGATTGGGCTAAGGCGAGGGCTCGGCCAGGCTAATGCAAAGGAAGGCAAAGGGTTTGGAAAAGAGTGGTTCGGCTAGATGAAATGTAAGGGTTTTTGGAAGGTGGATGGAGGCCGAAGCAAATGGAAAAGGAAGGAGAGGAAGGAGATCGACCATGGTTTGGATTCGGCCTAGGGTTTGACAAGGGGAGGCTAAGGAGATGTTGGTGGCCGAGAATAGGAGTAGTGGAGAGTTCAGCCATGGAACTTTGGCTTGGCCAGGGAAGCTAGAAGGGGCCGGCCATGGTTAGGGAAAGAGACCGAACTAAAGAAGGGAAAGAAGGAGGTTGAGGTGATGGCAATCTAAGGAAAAGAGGAGCGGTGATGAAGAAAAACTTAGGAATTAAAGAAGGAAGAGGAAGAAAACTCACTATGATTCTTTTCTAAGCAGGAGAAAATGACAGAGAATGAGAGGCAGAAGTCGAAAAGAAAAATATGAACGTAAATTTTTCTCAAAGGGTGACTTTTCAATCTAATGCCCTTTCATGAGACCATTGATATTCTAGCCCAGTAGTCTAAGCCCAACAATAAACAAATAAGCTAAACCTAAATCAAATCTAGCCCACAACTCAAGAATAAAATATGATAATAAAATATAAAATAATTGCGTGTAATACGCCAAAGATTTCAGATTTCGAGATGTAGGAATATGAATTTCACGAAGTGAAAAGCAGAGAGAAGATTAGAATTAATTCTAGTTTCATAAAAAAATTAAATTTAAAATTTAAAATTTTCAACTAAAAGCCAAACTTTGACCACATTTGACCAAAATTCGAAATTTCGAAAAATTTCAATTTCATTAATTTTGGAAAAATGTTTTACTCCATATCCCAAAATTTGATATTAAATTCAAATTTACCAATTTTAAAATAATTTAAATAAAAAATTCAAATAAAATTTTCTTTTAAAATATCGACTGAATTTACGTGTCGTTACACTCTCCCCCACTCAAAACTTTTCGTACTTGTAAAGGAACGAGATACATGAAAAATCAAAGAAAGATAAGATAGAATAATGAATAATATGTGGAACAAACAATTCCGAATTCAAAGAACGCATGCTCTCCGTCGTCTTCCAAGTACAATCATGATCATCAGTACTCCACTGCACCTTGACCAGGTTGATAGATTTCCTTCTCAGCTGCTTCGTACCTCTATCGATAATAGAAAGTGGCTTCCTCTTGATAGTAAATTTTGGCTCAACATCCAAACACTCGAGAGCAGTAGGCTAGACAATCAAAGATGGATCATGAAGATACTTGCGAAGATGCGAAACATGGGACACATTATGCACTCCAGATAGCTTCTCAGGCAAATCCACACGATAAGCTAAAGGACCAACTCTATCTAAGATGCGAAAAAGACTAATGAATCTAGGAGCAAGCTTCCCTTTTCGACCAAACCGAATCACATTCTTCAACGGAGAGATCTTAAGGAAAACTTGATCACCAATAGAAAACTCTAGACTCCTCCTACGCCTATCATCATACTTCTTTTGCCTATCCCGAGCTATCCTCATCTTCCTCCTAATCTCCTCAACCTTCTCAGATGCTTCTAAAATCATATCAGGACCAAGAACCAAACGATTATCAGATTCAATCCAGCAAGATGGAGATTTGCAAGGTCGTCCGTAAAGAGCAGCAAATGGGGCCATTGCGATACTAGCCTGAATTCAAAGGATGGAATAAGAAGATATATGTTTAAGACAACCTTAAACAGAAGATTTAAGATTGTACCTGATAACTATTGTTATAGGTGAATTCAATGAGATGGAGATGATCTTCCTAAAATCCTCCATAATCAAGAACACAGGCACGAAGAAGATCCTCCAGAATCTGATTCACTCTTTCCGTTTGACCGTCGGTTTGTGGGTGGTAAGCAGTGCTCAGATTCAGGCGATTACCTAAAGCTTCTTAGAAAGCTCTCCAAAACTGGCTAGTAAAGATGTGGTCTCTATCACAAACAATACTGACCGAAACACCATGAAGTCAAACAATTTCTCTCATATAGATCCCAGCTAAACTAAAAGCAGTGCAGTTAGACCTGACCAGAATTAAATGAGCTGACTTGGTCATTATATCCACATCTACCCAAATACTCTCATTACCTTTCTTAGTCCTCAGTAACCCTTCAATAAAATCCATATAAACCTGTTCCCACTTGCAATCGGGAATCTCAAGGGGTTGCAGTAATCCAGTGGTCTTCTAATGATCGGCCTTAATCTGCTTACAAGTCGCACATCTACTAACATAAAGGGAGATATCACGCTTTATACCACTCTACCAATACAACTTCTTCATATCCTAATACATCTTCATCACACCTGGATGAATAGAAAGTCTAGACCGATGATTTTCCTAAAGTAACTCTTGCCTTAATCCATCGACATTCAGAACACAAATCCGATTATTAGTCTTTAAAATCCTTTATCATCAATCTGTGCTCCCTTTCCATCTTGGTTACCAACTACCTATCATGAACAATGTCCTTAATAAGCCTCAGCATCTCATCCTCGTCCTGCTTAGCGACAACACGATCCATAAGGGAGGAAGAAACGACAAGCTGACACAACATTTCCTTCTTTCGACTCAAGGAATTGGCCACAACATTTTCTTTCCCAGGAGTATAGTTTATGTCTAGGTCATAAGAAGCTAGAAACTCAAGCCATCTAACTTTCCTTTGGTTCTAATCCCTCTTGGTGAAAATAACTTCAATGACCGGTGATCCGTAAAGAGCTCAAACTTAGTTCCTAAAAGATGATGTCTCCATAACTTCAAAGCAGATACTACAACAAGCAATTCCAAATCTTGGGCTGCATAACTGGCTTCATGGGTCTTCAACTGACGACTGACATAAACAATAACCTTCCCATCCTGCATCATAACAGCTCCCAAACCTTCTCAACTAGCATCAGTGTATACAGTTATCCCTCATTTCCATTTGGAATAGTAAGAACTGATGCGGAAGTAAGCTTTCGCTTTAACTCATTGAATGCAGCTTCACACTTACCATTATAAAATTAGCATTCTTATGAGTCAAAGCAGTAAGAGGTGCAGCAATCCGAGCAAAATTCTCTATAAATCTCCAATAATAAACAGCAAGGCCCAAAAAGCTACGGATATCAGAGGGAGTCTTAGGTTTTTTCCCAATCCTGAAATAGAATAGGGAATAAGGATTACAAAGAAAGATAAGGTAATTAAACTATGATAGAAGAAAAAGGATAGACTTCATGATCGCAGCGATCTTAACTGGATCAACAGAAACTCCATTACCAGAAACAATATACCTAATAAATCGGACTTCATCTTTCCAAAAATGGCATTTCGTGAATTTAGCTTTCAACTAATGACTCCTAAGAGTTCCAAGAAAAAAGATCAGATGCGATTCATGCTTCGCCTTTGACTTAGAAAAGACAAAAATATCATCGACGAAGACTAAAACAAACTTATTGAGAAAATCACGGAAGACACGATTCATAAGATCGACAAAGAAAGCTGGGGCATTAGTCAAACCAAAAGGCATGACTAACCATTCATAGAAAGCATTCTTAGTATGAAAAGCAGTTTCAGGAATACTTTCCTCGGCAACTCTGAGCTGGTGGAAACCGGTAGCAAGATCAAGCTGAGAGAACGCTTTAGCTCCATAGAGTTGATCAAACATATCATTGATACAAGGTATATGATATCTGTTATTTATAGTGAGCTTGTTCAACTCCCTATAATCAACACACATCCTCAAAGAACCATCGGACTTAGTGACAAAAACTGCAGCTGCTCCCCATTCGAAATGGCTAGGTCTAATCAGACCCTTGGAGAACAAGTCCTCAATTTGCTTCCTTAACTCGACCATCTCTCAGGGTGTCATTCTTCTGGGAGGAAGAACTACTGGTCGAGCTCCAGGAATAAGATCAATATGGAATTCGATTTCCCGTATAGGTGGTAAAGAAATGAATTCACCAAATACATTGGGATAAAGTCGAACCACATGAGTTGAATCAAGATCACCGTGAGAAGAATCAAGAGAAAATATAAAAATGCCAGCATAATCTTGAGGCATACGACACTCAATCACCAAAGAATTATCCTTGTCATCAACAAGAGAAATAGTTCGGGCCTTACAAGAGATGGCAGCTTCATGATTCTTTAGCCAGTCTCCTCTAAGCAACATATCAAAAGCATCGAAACCAAGAACATAAAAATCACCAGAAAAATGATGGCCGGAATAGAAGAGTTTCACCTTTTTACAAATCCTACTAAGGTTCATGGGACCACCAATAGGATTAGTAACACACAAAGGTTTAGTTGCATATTCAGGTGAAAGGATATATTCAAACTTATCACAAAGATCCACAGAAATGAAACTATGAGAGGCTCCAGTGTCAAATAGAACACGAATAGGAAAATTAAGCAAAGTAAAGGTGGCCTGAAGAGTACCTTGGGTATCAATAGGAGTAGGAGGAGTGGAAGAAGTAACTGCAAAGATACCAGATGGCTTGCCCTTCTGCTGATTATGACAATCCTTCTTAATGTGGCCAGGCTACAAGCAAATATGGCAAAGATCACGCCTAGTCATCTGAACTGGAGGAACAGAAGCTCCAACCAAACTAATACAACTATTGGCATAGTGTCCCTTTTGGTCACACTTGAAACAAGTGATGGAAGAAAGACCAATAGGCTGCCTTTGAGAAGAAGATCTTAAACCTGGAGTCTTCTGCCAATTCTTCTTCTGCTGATGGAAGTTGGGCTTCCTCTTCTTGGAGCTGCTGGGAGAAGGCTGTGAAGGTGCACGAACAACAGATGCATCCTTAGAAGCGGGGTTCTCATATCTAATGGCCATATCCATCAATCTAGTAAAAGGCTATGCACATGAGAAATTAGACGATCATAATACTTCGGACGAGCTCTAGCTATAAACTTCTCATTCTTCGTAAGAGGGGTATCAATCAAGCTAGGACCAAACTTGGACAGTTCGTTGAACTTCCTCTCATACTCAGAAAATATCATATTCCCTTGCTTAAGATCCATAAATTCTCTGTATAGCCGAGACTTCCCGGCTTTTGGCATCCACTTAGCTACAAAAGCATCCCTGAAATACGATATCCAAACTTAAGAAAGATTCTAAAGAGATAACTTAACCAAACCTATGCCCAACTTAAAATATACCTAAAATTCTCCCAAGTGATATTTTCCTCAATAGTGTGGGCGGTAATAGACTCCCACCAATCCTCGGCTGCCTCCTGCTTCTGCCAAGCGGCGTGATCTCAAGATCAGTGAAAATCCTCTCTAAAATCCTCAGCCACTACTTGTCCTCAATGGTGCTATCTGCTCCAGTAAACTTGGTGCTACCAAGCCAGTGAACTCCTTACAGAGAGTGGTGAATCTAACTGGTGCAACGTGTTCGGGTGCTAGGGCATTTCCACGACCCCTACCTCTGGCATTCCTACGATTCATCCTGGAAATTCAAGCATGAATTTTAGGACAAGGATAAAGGTAAAGATTCAAACTTAAATGAAATCCCAATCAAAGAATTCTAACAAATAAGGTGGATTCGAAAGGAAGGAAATTCAAGGAAAATGATTAAATTTTGAAACAAATTTTATATCCAAAAATATTTTAAAATCATTTAAAACAAATTTATACTTTCAAAATACGTTCTCTCACAAGAAATGATTCTAAGGCTGATTTTACTCATTCTAGGGTATCTCTACCCTATCTCTAATGAGTTTTTACCCCTTAGGCTAAGGTTTGCCTAAAACCAAAGCTCTAATACCAAATGTAACATCCCACTATTTTGGACCATTCAAATCGACAATAAAACCACACATATTAGACTCGAATCGTTCAAAACAACAGATTGTTAATAAATTTGGGGTAAATAAAATCAATCATAGAATCACAAACACATACTAGCAGAATATCTCGCAGTGGAATAAATAAACATAGTAGTTCATGAAGCTATTAAATACATAGTCTAAAAACAAATACATAATATCATGGTCTGAAAGCAATATGACAGGAAATCCAAATACATAAGTCCACTAATACATAAACAAATGACTGAAGGGACATAACTGAAATAGGAAATAATAAACTGATAGCTAAATCTCCAACAGATCTCTAGCTCCAAAAGATGAATCCAAAGCTGTGATACTCAGGCTGACCCGAGCGTAAAGTCAAACAAAACACTCGAGTTAGGACATACATACTTATAAATGTAAATCAACTCAAGCAACTGTATAAGAAATGCATCAGTAACTTAACGGATGCTTGGGATCGCCTATCCTTTAAGGATCCCTTAAACTATCTACTATGTAGTAATATACGCTATTATAATAATGCCTATAGTAGGATAAACTATTAAAATAGCGTTAAGGCATTACCCATATCCCCCTTAACATGTTTTTTTACATATTCTCATAGTCTATACAGTACCATAAACTCCACCAAACCAGTAGGCTATCAAAGGGTACTCCATAGGTATGGTACAAAAAAACTTATAGTGGGCTCGATATGGTAGGTGACATGACACAACTAGGCAATGCCAGGGTAGGTATACCAATTACACTTCCAGGCTAGTGGTAATGCATAGCCGTAGCTACCGCCTACTCGTACAACACTTCCAAAATCAAAGATGCGCACCAAATCAATCACAAAGTAATAGAACGACAGTCGAAAATGTGTGTCTGGTCGAAGGAGCTACCTCACCCGACCCATCAATTGCTCCTGTTTTAGCCACCTTAAGCTAACTCATGGGAGTCAGGTCCATGTAAATGCCTTAGATAGAACGTCGCCAACCACCTACTTCACTCTTGAATCTCCACCACATACACAGTTGTTAAAGTGGTTTTCGGTATTGGCAAAGAGTATGACAATAACCGATCCCGGTCTCTTTAACAACCAAACGTTATTATAACCCATGGTTATTTTATTTCAAATAGTTCATATTTCATATCAAAACATATTCATTTCAAAATCATATAAATCCGATATCATATTTCCTTAAAATAATATTCATTTTTAAAGTCGTAACACTTTCAAAATTTATACACTTATTTATAACACTTTTGAAATTATAATATTTTAGAAACCATAACACTTTGAAAATGTAATCTTTTAGAATCATAGCAATTCGAAAACATAACCTTTTAGAAATAATAGCATTTTGGGAACATGACCTTAAGAAATCATAACATTTTGAAAACATAACCTTAAGAAATCATAGCATTTTGAAACATAACTTTAAGAAATCATAGCATTTTGAATTTATAATACTAACATAACTTTAAGAAACATAGCATTTTGAATTCATAATACTTTCCACTATAACAGTTTATATATTAAAATAGTATATATACTTACAATTAAAATAGTTATTATAAAAATTTATTTTGTTGTACTAAATTGTTTATTTGGATAGTAAATAAACTATGATTTTTGTTAAATAAAATTTACTACTATAATATCCAATTAAAGCTGTGTTTTCTTATAAAATTAAAAGTATATTATTAACTTAAATTTTATCACTATAGTAAAGAAAATTTATTATTATTATTTATTTAAAATATACCATTACATTAATTAACATTTATAGTATCAAGTTAGATTAAAATTTATACTATTAAGTTAAATTAGATTATTAAATTTTGTATTATAAGTTAAATCTTAAATTACATTTTAAACCATTTATTGACTTATAAAAAATTTTAACACATAGGAAATAAATATATAAATTTTTATAAAATCATTAAATTAAATTTAAGTTAAAAATTCATATATTTAAAACCCAAAATACATAATAATTTTTAGAAAATTATTTTGAAATCAACCACGATGTCTGTATAAAATTTTCTAACCTATGGTCAAGTGATGTGGGTATATATCATTTCAATCCAAAATTACTAAATTCCCAGTTATATATCATTTCAACCCGCAATCCCAAGTCAAATAAATATCGCTCGAGCCTAACATTTCAGCTCATAATGATTTTTCCCTAATCTAAAGATCATTCGGGTTTGTACCATTTCAACCCATAGCGAGGGAACTTATAGTGTAAGAACAAAATATGAAACAAATAGAACAATAAATAACATATCATAGCATATGATCATAACAGGTCTAATATCAAGTGAGATAACATAACATCAGCATATATGAAATTACTAACATACATATGCATCTCAACACAATCCAAATGACATCGATCCACCAAAATGTACGTATGTTGTCAAGAGTGATTACTCACCTTTCTTAGCTAGAGAAAAATGATTTCGAACGAAACCCAAATAACTCCAAATAAGCACGACAATCACAGACTAGCACGAGTGGGAGAGGAATCCAAATCCAAAGCTTAAGAAAATAAAATGAATATATATATATAAATTCACATTGATAAATAATTTTTTTTTATAAAGAAGCAATGGAATGGGCTAGCCTAGATGGCTACAATGCTCGACCAAGATGATGGTTTGGGTTCGGCTATAGGAAGATTTGGCTAAGGCGAGGGCTCGGCAGGGCTAATGCAAAGGAAGGCAAAGGGTTTGGAAAATAGTGGTTTGGCTAGAGGAAGTGGAAGGGTTTTTGGAAGGTGGATGGAGGCCAAAAAAATGGAAAAGGAAGGAGAGGAAGGAGATCGGCCATGGTTTGGATTCGTCCTATGGTTTGACAAGGGGAGGCTAAGGAGATGTTGGTGGCCGAGAATAGGAGAAGTGGAGAGTTCGGCCATGGTTCTTTGGCTCGGCCAGGGAAGCTAGAAGAGTCGACCATGGTTAGGGAAAGAGGCCGAACTAAGGAAGGGAAAGAAGGAGGTGGAGGTGATGGAAATCTAAGGAAAAGAGGAGTAGTGATGAAGAAAAACTTAGGAACTGAAGAAGGAAGAGGAAGAAAACTTACTGGAATTCTTTTCTAAGCAGGAGAAAATGACAAAGAATGAGAAGCAGAAGTCAGAAAGAAAATATGAATGTAAATTTTTCTCAAAGGGTGAATTTTCAATCTAATACTCTTTCATGAGGCCATTGGTATTCTAGCCCAATAGTCTAAGACGAACAAAAAAAAAGCTAAATATAAATCAAATCTAGCCCATAACCCAAGAATAAAATAGGATAAATAAAAAATAAAATAATTGCGTGTAATACGCCAAAGATTTCAGATTTTGAGATGTAGGAATATGAATTTAATGAAACGAAAAGTAGAAATAAGATTAGAATTCATTCTAGTTTAATAAAAAAAAATTAAATTTCAAAATTTCAACTAACAGTTAAACTTTGACCAAAATTTGAAATTTCGAAAATTTTTTAATTTCATTAATTTTGGAATATTTTGCTCCATATTCCAAAATTTAATATTTAAATTCAAATTTATCAATTTTAAAATAATTTAAATCAAAAACTCAAATAAAATTTTCTTTTAAAATATCGACTGAATTTATGGGTCGTTACAGCAAAGGTGGGTTCTAGGTAGGGTGACCCATGGATAAAGTGTTGAATGGTTCCATCGTGAAAAGAACGGAATGTAGAGCAGTTCCTTAAGGATGAATGCAAACTAAATGGAGCTAGGAAAGGGTTTGGATATGCATGTTAAGGGATCCTTGATACTCGGAGTGTTTTCTATTATACTCGTAAGTAAGGCTATTGTGTGGACACTCATTAGGTACTTACAACGTCTACCCTAGATCGGTGGAATGGATCAGTATACCCTGGATTGGTGGAATGGATCTAGTATCAACTACAAGATGTGGGTGAGTATACTGAAAATCGAGATTTTCCATTAATCTCTGGCTAACGAATTGTCAGACAAGCTATCATACATCTACAACATATTAAGTGACAGTGAGGATTGTTCAATGGATGCCATGTTTTCTTTGGTTATTTTTTCATAGTCTGCCACTATAGGGATATCATATGATGTAGGTATTGTGGATGTGGATGTCTAGACACGATGTTGTACTTATGATGTAGTACACCTGATGATGATAGTAGAGTAGCATATCATGTTTGTTATGTGCTAACTCTTTGGTTGTAGGTACAGGTCAGGTATCGTTTGTATACCCTTGTTCCTTACTATATCGACTTGTATAGTATTTTAAGATTTATTATTGCTCACACCAGAATGTTGTTTGACTCAAGGTTTTATGCTTTGCTTTTTGTTGTCTTAGGTACTCTTAAATGAGTAGACTAGATAATAGGTCTAGTTAGTACGTGGTGGTAGTGCAGAGGATGAGCAAGATGAAGCTTTCTCGTATTATAAATGGATTTGCTATTGCTTATTCCACTGGAAAAATTATGGAGCCAGGATAGTGTTCATTATCGTAGTTAAAGACAGTTTGAGTTTATTACTACCTGTATAAATTCTATTATTACCTTATATAATTTTGAGAACCTGTGTACTCTGATATTATGGTTCACTTTAGTTATTACTATCTTGCCAGTTATATATATGTGTGTGTATATATATATATGTCATTATTATTTTTTGTTTGAGGCATTGTGAGATAAACGACATGTTATATGATTGTTTCTTTTCTTTTATTCTTTGGCAATCGCCCTACATCTGTCAGGCACCGCAACAATGCTCTCTTTAGGTTATTGTGTACCACAGGTGCAGGATGATCACCACATTTGACATCAGAGCTTAGGTTGCATGATTAACTTGAGTTGATACCGTGGTCCAGTAGAGATACGAAAGGAGTAATCACCCTACATTAGATCGAGAATATATATAAGATTGGCTGTACTTGTTATATATTTTGGTTTTCAAAACTATATAATAGTATATATATAGTATATAAGTTGCATTCACCCACGAGTACCATTGATGCAGTTTTTTATATAAGCCGACTTATAAGAAACACTACAAGGAACTCCTCTCCGAAGTTAAGGAAGGAGCATCCTCAGGGGCTTCTAACCTTGACTTATAAACTATGTTCAATCCAATGATGGTGAACATGCTACAAAATTCCCAAGCGAATGCTTCGAATGTCGATGTTGCTGGTGGTGCTCAAGCATAGACATCCAAAGTCGATTTCATTAAGTTAAATAAGGATTTTGCCAGTCTTGGTGGCAAACCCTTCCAAGGAAGGGAATCAACTATGGAAGTGCAGGATTGATTAGACACCTACGAGGAGATTTTTGATGGCCTTTGAACTGGATGATGTTATGAGAAGGAGATTGGCTTCTTGACTACTCCAAGGTAGAGCTATCAACTGGTTGAACTTAGTTAAGATTATTACTTTTGTGGACCACTTTATTTAGGGCCATTTCAGAATCCGATTCATGGAGAGGTTCATTTGGACTGCTCAGTTGTCGGTTTGTCTAGAAGTTTGCATACTTGAACTAAGGGAACATGTTTGTCTATGAGTATGTGGCTGAGTTTGATTCTCTTTTAAAGTATGGAATGTCTTTCATTGATACTCCCTTGAAGAAGAGCAAGAAGTTGAGTTATGCGGTTGGATGACTACTTAGGTGAGAAGCTTGTAGGGGCACATTGATGAGCCATTTGAGAAGGCGGTTGAGAAAGCCCTTCGACTTGAGAGTTTGTACCCTAAATCCAAGTCTTCTGTTGTTGCCAAGGAGGAGCCACAGCTGCAGCAAGGTGGTGGAGGCAAGAAAAAATGGAACTGGGAAAGGAAATAGTTTCAATGGAAGAATACTTAAAAGAAGGCAAAGTGGGATCCCATCTACTATGGTTGCAAGGATAAGGGCCACTTGATTAGGTATTGTAAGGCCGACGGAAAGTCCTAAGTGCTATAACTGTGGCAATTTTAGAGCAGAAGAATTACCTAGAATAAGTATTGCAGAAGCAGGTGGTGAAGGCGTATGCTTTGCATGTTGTCTTGATTTCATCTAGTTCTCCCTTGGCGAAGGAGAAAGGGAAGTATCACTATTCAAGGTACGCTTTCTATTTTTGGTGTTTCCATACATGTTTTTCTCGATGCAGGGGCTTTACATTCCTTTATATCAAGTTACTTGGTATATAGATTGGGACGGAGACCTGGAATAGTTGACCGACCTTTGGTTGTGACAAACCCAGTTGGAGGCCCCACTAGTATTTCTATGGTTTTTCGTGGTTTGGTCTTATCGAGTCATGAATGCTCTTCTGTTTGTGATTGTTTTATTTTGAATTTCATTGTGTTCAAGATTATCTCAGGGATGGATTGACTGAGGAAATATGCGGCAATAATGGGTTGCGAGAAGCTATTGGTGACGAATAAGGCTGAGGAGGGGTGAAAGGTAGTGGTTGGTTGCTTACCAGAGGATAAGGTTATGATTAGCTTTCTATAGTCATTCGAGGTCTCATAAGATGAGTTTTCATCTATGCCTATCATTATGGAGTATCCGAATGTATTTAAGGAGGTGACTGGATTACAGCCACACTAAGAGATTGAGTGCCTTATAGACTTTGTGAAGGATGCTCGACCGATAGTTATGCCTTTGAGGTGTATAACATCCAGAGAGTAGAAGGATTTAGAGGTGTAAGTGAATGACTTATTAAGGTAGGGGTTCATTTGTAGGAGTATATTTGAATGGTGTGCAGTTGTAGTATTTGCCACTAAGAAGGATGGCTTTCTAAGGCTGTGTATAGGTTACTGCGAGCTGAAAGGTGTCGAGGAAGAAAAAGTATCCACTTCCATGTGTAGATGACTTATTTGATCAGCTCTATGGTGTAAGTTTGTTCTCTTAGTTGGATCTTAATGCAATAAGATTTCACTAGTTGAGAGTAGAGAAGGATAATGCACTGATCACTGCGTTTCATATGTTGTTTGGTTCCTATGAATGGCTGGTTTTTCCATTTGGGCTAACCAATGCTTCTGCATACTTTGTTGATCTCATGAACCATGTCTTCGTGGAGTGGTTAAATAAGTTCATGCTTGTGTTCATGGATGGTATTCTAGTCTATTCTAGAATGGGGGAGGAACGAAAGACGAATTTGAGGAATGTGCATGAAGTGTTGAGGAAACATAGGTTGAAGGCGAAGTGTTCGAAGTATCACTTTTAGAGAAGGGAAGTAAGATTCTT
The DNA here is from genome assembly GCA_030765085.1 of Allium cepa. Classification (NCBI taxonomy): domain Eukaryota; kingdom Viridiplantae; phylum Streptophyta; class Magnoliopsida; order Asparagales; family Amaryllidaceae; genus Allium; species Allium cepa. Next base: position 27,519,749 of record CM060932.1, read on the forward strand.
GGGTCATGTCATCTCTAAGCAAGGCATTGCGGTAGATCCTGCAAAGATAGCAGTAGTTCAACATTGGAACAAACCCAATTGTGCTACTGATGTGAGAAGCTTCCTTGGACTAGTGGGATATTATAGACATTTTATCAAGGACTTCTTCAAAGTAGCAACACAGTTGACTGATTTGACAAAGAAAAATCATACTTTTGTTTAGGATGTGAAATGCCAGCATGTATTTGTGAGTCTCAAATAGGGGATGACGAGTACACTAGTGTTGACCATTCCGGGTAGGAATGAGGAGATAATGGTATACACCAATTCCTGTGGTACTAGATTGGATGCGATATTGATGCAACGAGGTAAGGTTATTGCCTATGCTAGTCGACATTTAAGACAACATCAGAAGAATTATCCAACCAACAATTTGGAGTTGGTGGCGATAAATGTTTACATTGAAGATTTTGAGAGATTGCCTATTAGAAGAAAGTTCGAGCTATTCATGAACCACAAATCCTTGAAATGCCTTTCTTCCAAAAGGACCTCAACATTCATCTATAACGATGGTGGGAGTTCCCAACCCCTTGCGAATTTAGCATTTCTTATACGCTTGGTAAAGAAAATGCAGTAGCAGATGCTTTGAATAGAAAACATTCCAGTTTGGGAGTGATGTTCCTAGAATGGAAGCAGTTGGAGTATACCGCTGGCTATGACTTTAGACCTCATTGCAAGTTGGAGCCAGAGATGTTGACGAGTTTGGCAATCCTTTGTACTTTTATCGAGCGGATTGGCACTAGTATGAGACGAGATGCTAGACTAGCAGAGATTATGGGAAAAATAGAAGGAGGAGTAAGGTTTAAGGAGGTAAAGTAGTATGGTTTGACCAAAATGGTTAGCTTCATAAGGATGAGAGATTGTTTATCCTCGATGTAGATGGATTACAAGTTGAGGTGCTACGAGAGTGCCATCATTCGATATTGACTATACATCTCAATGGCAATAACAGGTACCATGATATGAAGTAGACATATTATTTGGAACGGATGAAGAAGGATGTTAGGATATTTACCTTAAAGTGTATGAACTATCAATTGGTGAAGGCAGAGCAGAAGAAGCCAAGTGGGTCGATACAACCACTTGAAGTTCCCGAGTGGAAATGGGAACAAATTTCAATGGACTTCATTGAGGGATTTCCCATGACCAATGGGGATATGATAGCATTTGGATCATAGTTGATAGAGGGACGAAGAATGATTGATTCATACCTATTAAGTCTAGTGGAATGGCATCCAAATTGGTCAAGTTGTATGTGAAATGGGTGGTGCGATTCCAGGTTGTCTTTATTCACTAATGGTTTTTGGAAAAACTTAAAAGAGGTGTTAAGGACAGAGTTGCATCCGAGTATAACTTATCATCCGCAAATAGATAGGCAGACTGAGAGGGTGAATTGTATAATTGAGGATCTCTTGCGACATGCATACTCGATTTCAAAGGCTCGTGGGAAGATCACTTGCATTTGGTGGAGTTCGCATACAATTGTGGTTATAAGTATAGTATTGGTATGACATTGTATGGCCAACCTTATAACACTTCTTTACGTTGGTGGGAAGAGGGCAAGAAACTGATACTTGGGCCAGAGCTGGTTAGACAAACCTCGATGAAAATTGAGATCATTCAGCAACGAATGAAAGCTCCTCTACATAGACAAAAGAATTATGTTGACAAGAAATGTAAATATTAGGAGTTCATTGTTGATGATACAGTGTTCATGAAGATTTCTCCATTAAATAATGTTACTCGATTCGGTAGTAAGTGGAGTTGGCACTGAAATCATAGGTCCTTTTTCGATAGTAGTAAAGATTGGGAACCTAGCATATATGGTCGATTTACCTCAGAAGATAGCGGACATGAATAATGTAATCCACATCTCTCACTTTCGAAAGTTTATGCATGACTCAGGTATAATGATTGCACCGGATCAACTCGATGATATCGAGATTGAACCAGAAGCTTTGAGACCTCATAAACTGGTTTGTATAGTCATACATGGCACAAAACAACTTTGGACGAAGATGGTGGAGTTAATGAAGGTTAAATGAGTGAAAGTGAAAGAGATTGCACATGAGAAACTGATGAGAGCATGAGGGCTGTATATCTGGATCTCTTTGCATGGTAAGGCCTACTGTTTCTCATATTTACTTTCACTTTTGATATCAAATAGGATAGTTTAGTATCTCACATGTTAGGATAGGTTTATCTATACCATTGATTGCAAGGCAGCTTACTTGGTATGTTTGATGGTTGCATATGGTTGTTAAGCATGCAGGCTAACTTTGGTAGACCATTGTTTGACTTATTATGGGATTTCAGTGGCGAAATTCTTAAAAGGGGGAGTGTGTAACGATCCATATTTTTTGGCAAAGCCAACCAGTTTTATAGCGGTTGTCCACTTTTTATTAAAACAAAAAAATTACAACAAACGAACAAATAAAACTATTACCAACAACCAAAATGAGGAAGGACAAAAATCTCAACAAAAAATTAAAAAAAACCCCCACTGCCAAATAGACCCCTTAGAAGATTTGCCATGCAATAAGTGGCTCCTTTTCTTCCCGACTAATCGATTTATTGAAGTACTTCCTTTTAAGACTCTCCTTGATTTCCATTATACCTTTTCTCAACAGCTCTCTCTTATCATGCTTTTTATGTTTGAATATCCTGTCATTTCTTTCCCTCAAAACCATACCACCCACCTTTTTCAATGCAGGGATAACCACATAGCTATTCAAGCTTCTCCACCTTATTCTCTCATCAATTTCAAACCATATTATCTCACTTTATTTGGCTTGGAAATTATCATAGAAAATTGAAATTATACTTTCCCAAGTTCTCTTTACAAAGAGACATTCAAAGAAAAGATAATAATTTGTTTCATTATCCCCTTCACAAAGGCAGCATAATGAAGAAGATAGTATGCTAATATCACACAGCTTGTCTTAAATTAACAGTGCATTATTGATCACTTTCCATAAAAAGAAATTATCCCTAGCATTTCCATCTTTGTCCCAGATATGACTAAACCAAGGGCAAGAGAAAGAATTGTTTTGCATTGCTTTATATACTGATCCTACACTATGCTTGATGTTCTTCAGATCCCATTGACAAACACCACCATTGGACAAGTATTTAAAGCCTTGGGTAATGTCGTTACATACAACCGTCACCCCCTGATTGCTGCAATAAGGTAAGTCAAACTTCCCATATTGAATATAGTTAATTTAGAACTAAGAGGTATTCCTCACTGTAATATCTAGTTATATGACAGAATGTTAGAAAGAATAACCCCATACAAGGATCATGCCAAAAGGAAACTAAAGAAGAATCTGACGAAGAAGGCCTAATGTTATATCTAACAATAGGAAGAAGTTTACTTCTGGCATTCAAAATACCTCTCCAACTGAAGATAGCGTTTTCCAAAATTCCCATGGTCTAAACAAGATTGATTTCCTTACTAATTATATGGTTGATAAGCATAGAGAGAGCAGCTATGTTCTATTCAGGCAGGTTGAATAAGCCAAAAACTCCCATGATCAACAGGTTTAGAGACTTTGGAGAATGAAATAGGGACTATCTTCTTATAGTGAGGGTTTCCTGACCAAAGAAAGTGATCACAAGCTTTTTTAATCATTTCCAAAAGGTGTTTTGGCAGCATAAACATCCTGGCATAGTACACATGCATGGAGAAAGCAATAGACTTGATAATAGTAAGTCTACCTGCATGAGATAGAAATATATTGTCCTCTACTATTCAGTTTAGGAGTTATCTTGTCATACAGCTAAAGACATTACGCCTTATTAATTCTAGAAGATAAGAGAGGCAACTGTAGATAGAATATGCCTTTGTCCATGAGTTTGGAATTATATAAGAGGCAATTTTGCTTTGTTGTTCACTATTCATGCCAGCAACAAGAATGCTAGTTTTGTTGTTATTAATCTTCAATCCTAAAAGTTCATGGAAGCTCTTGACCACATTAACTATGGCATTAGTAGAAAAAGAGGCATGCTTTGTAAATACCATAAGGTCACCTACAAATGGCAACCTGGAAATAACCAAGGATTTGCACTTATTATGGCACTCAATGCATTTCAACCCGAACTATTTAGCAATGAGAGAGGTAAATGCTTCTATTATCATAACGAACCGGGAAAGGGCTTAAAGGGTCCCCTTGATGAAGCCATCTTTTACCTTTGAAGTACCCCTCTAAGAAACCATTAATGTTTATAGAGTACCGAGGGGAAGAAATGTAAGACATTATCTAAATAGTAAATATAGTTGGAAAATTCATTTTCTTAATAATGATTTGGATAGCACTCCATAATGTAGTATCATAAGCTTTTATTAGATCCACTTCCATGCAACATCTAGGAGAGATACTTTTGCGATCGTATCCTTTAATAAGTTCATACGTGAGAAGGATATGGCCTATGTTCCTACTACTAACAAAAGTAGATTGGTTCCCAGAAATAATAGATGGGATGACCACTTTCATTCTAGAAGCCAATAGCTTAGTTATGCATTTATAAATGGTGTTACAACATGAAATGGGCCTATAATCATTCATAGAGGAGGGGTTAGAGGACTTAGGCATCAGGCATACAATCGAGGCATTTATTCAACCTAGCATTATCTCCTTTTCAAAAGAAATTATGAATAGTATCGATGAAGTCTGAGCCTATAATATGCTAAGTACTCTTGAAAAAGTGGTAGTTAAATCCATCCGGCCCACCAAAGCTATTATTGTAAATGCTAAAAACCATATTTTTCACTTCAGTATCAAAGAAAGGATGATCTAGAGTGGCTACTTGGGATTTTGATAGGAAAGGAATATCAACCTCATTAAACACCTCCCTATTAGGCTAAGGATTTATATCAAGATCTAGAATGCATTGAATATGCTCCATTACACTTTTATTAATTTCACTAGTCAATGAAAGAAGAGTTGTTAGAGTCCCTTAAAGAGCAGATTTTCTTAGAATGAAGTTTTCTTTTCAAGGATTAATGGTAAAATATAATGTTTTTCTCCTTTTACTCCCATCCGTCTCTTGATTTTTGTCTAAGCATGCTAACTTAAGTTTTAATTGCTTTGTTAAGGTCCTTAACCACTACAGATTCCTGCACAATCAAACCCAAATTAAAGGATCGTTTAAAAGGTTTGTTTGAATGCTTATTAACTAATGCATAAGTTTTTCAAAGAGGGAGCACCCCATGCTAAAGCATTCTGTGCACCATTGGAATAGGGCAAATTTTGTGGCTTTAATCCTCTTTTGAAGAATACATATAGGGTTACCAGAAATCCTAATGTTCCATGGTTCATCCATAATTTGGAATAACTTGGATGTAACTAGCTAGGTTTGGCCATAGTTGATAGCTTCTTGTTGTAAAAAGATCTAACGAGTCAAGAATAGGTTCTGACATTGCTTCTTGATCTATTAGTCCAAGCTTAGAGCTTTCCACTTGAAGGAATTTCAGTTCAGCTTTGAATATTGCATTCCAAGTGTAGAACGAGCTGTATTTTATGTATTAGAGTATCATAAAAACATTATTATTTAATTTATATTAGGTCGTATGATTCTAAAACATTGGAAAATGACTGCTAGGGATATTTTTTTTTAATATTTAGAATTTTTATCAGACAATTTGGTCCTAAAAATTCTTGTAAGGCCTAAAACTTTTGATAGGGATTGAATAGAATATGAAACCACTTCCGTTAAAAATGACTTATGGTTTCTCTTTCCGTAGAGTGGTTATAGTAGAAAAACGGACTTACCAAGATATGGCCGTTTCAAGTTCTATATGCTGCTGGACAGATTAGTGGACAATTAAACTAAGCCTATACTCAAAATAATTTCGAGGATTATGCCTAATTAAGTGTGATGGGACTGGTATGATTCATTTTGCACTTCCCAAAAACAGTTCTAAACCTTCATTAGCCCGAATCTCATCAAAAATTTCATCTTTCTCTTACTAATCTTAGCTTAATCAATCGTTAGAAGAGTAATTATTAAAGGGAGTCGGTGATTCATCATTTGGGTGCTTTTTTAGGCATTTAAGTTGGTATTTTGGGTATTGGGTGAGTGATTGTTTATGTCCCACTATCTTTGCTTATCCATATAGTTAAAATGATGTTTTTGATACGACTTCCATGTTTAATTGATTTTAAACCTTAATTTACCCTTAAAAATATTTATGAATGAATTAAAAATGGTTTAAATTAATTTTAAATGATTTTGCAACCCCTTTTGGATCATATTGTCATTTTAGCGCAAATCTGGATCTAGGCTAAATGTTGTATGTTAATCTTGTTTAGATGGATTGTATATGTTAAATGAATGTTTATGGGCGATACATATATTTGAATGTATTGCTTTGATATGTTATGTTAATGATTTTAGATTACTTAGGAATAGATCGCCAATTAAGGAAAAATTAAGGCAAAAACACTCAAAATGGGACAAAACTTGAAGGAGGGGCTTTGGAGGACGGTGTAAATTGTACTTCGGGTCATGGCTTATTTGGAGTTGGTTAAGATGGCTTACCTAAAGTCAGTATCGACCTAAAATAGAGAAGGTGGAAGCTTTGGTTCTGGTCGATAAGAGTGATGCTTCGAGGCAAAGGCAGAAGGATTTTCGGGTTAGCTTCGGGCTAGTGTTTGTGCGTGAGGTTCAAAAAGGATAAGTGCAAATCAGGTCACTGGTGGAAAGAATTTGGGTTAGAAGCAAGAGAACTTCGGCAAAGATTCGGGGAATAGGATGAAAGTGACTATGCTGTAGGATCGAGTAATATGTAATATAATAAATGACTAGTGCGAAAAATAATAGCAGTAAAGTAAAATGACACCATGAATTTTTATACTAGTTCGAACTCCCGTTCTACGTCCAGTCCCAGACTCCTTATGCAATTATAGCTAGCAATCCTCACTTAACCCAGAGGAACATGTATTACACTGCCTGAGCAATCGAACAGGACTTGACAGCCTGAGCAACAAAATAGGACTTGACCACCTGAGCGACCGAATAGGACTTTCTTACAGACTAGATTTAGCTTGACTTTGTGTGTCCTGAATAACAAGAATTTTTCACTTATAGTACACCCTTCCTATAATCTTTTCCTCAAAGATAGATGTGTATATTTTTGTGTGTGTATGAAGAATAGAAATATCAATATTGCTTGAAAAATATAGAAGTGAATATGTGGCAATGATTGTATGAGAGATTGTAAATAATGAACTTAAGATTGCAAAGTGTTATACATCAAAAAGAGATTAGAGAATTAGGTGACTAGATCTATGAATCTTGAGTGTTTATATAGTGTGTGATGAGATGTGACTTTTGGAAATAGGTGTCTGTTAGAAACTAAGAGATGTAACCATCCAGGAGAAAGATACCTTCTGATGAAAAGAAGTGACTTTTGGAAAAATTGACAGTTGCAGTTTTCAGTCGAATGAACATGCTTGGTCAGTCGGCTGAATTCAAACAGTCGACTGACCTAGCGTGTTCAGTCGACTGGCTCTGTTTTTAAAAAGTTTTTACACAGCCTCAGTCGACTGTTCATAGGGGTCAGTCGATTGAGTGCTGTTATTTCAGTGCACTAAAACATTTGTGTGTGTATGAAGGTTATAAAACAAATGCAAGTTTGTAAAATAATTTGTGAGCGATGAACCTTGAGGATAGATTTTAACAAAGCTCTAAACTAGGCTTTCTATATATACAAACTTATTGACTCTAGTTAATATCAAAACAAACCAAATTTGAGTCGATAAGCCCAGATTTGTGGTAGTCATAGATTTGTGAACTTTCGTATATTGCCAACATTCAAAACCTTATGATCCTACATTCTTCCCCTTTTGATGATGACAATTCCATTTTCTACGAGCGAATCTTCAAAAAACTTTGTTGAAATACCATTCCCCTTGAGTATATGCCTGCAACTTTGATATAGTATTCTCCCCTTGAATCAAAGCTATATTTCCTATAAATAATTCATATTTTCTCCCCCTTTGTGATCGAAAAAAAGGAGAGTACTCAAATTATAGAATATTAAAATACGAGTAATATGATACTGAAGCACATCTATATGATTAAACACATAACATACATAATATCAAGCATATTACATAGACAATGACATAATTACAGAGACATATAGCCTCGTAGACGGACTTAGTACATTACCACATGAAACAAAATACCAAATTGTTTGAAAGCAAGATAAAAATTCAATAATAACATAGAAGTTGAAGTTAGCAAGAGCAATTAAAAAGATCCTTACTCATATCCGGCACTATCTTCATTCGAGCTCTCTTCATCGCCTTCAGTTTCTTCGTCACCGGATTCGTCGCCAATTTCTTCGCCTTCTTCCTCTTCTTGTTCTTCATTTGATGTTGACCAAGTAAAGTGCTCTGCTGGTCGTTTTCCATGAGATGTAGGCACTTGAATAGAGGTTGAAGAAGGTTGGGAACATGTGATTGCTTCTCAAACATTGTTGAGAAAACTCTTAATATGATTCAGCTTTTTATTGACCTTTGTGACGTTTTTATCAACTCTAGAAACACTTGATTCCATCCGAGTTAGCCATTGATTAAGAAATTCTTGGTTACGAGCGATGATAGTTACGGCTTCTTGTGGCCTTACTTGAGGATCCACTTCTTGAATTTCATAGACTTCCCTTTTGGGTGGAGGAGGTTGGGATGACGACGAGGCTTGAAGATGGGGAGTTTGTTGACGAGTAGATGGTTGAGCTCGACCTGAGGCTTGGTTTTCAAGCCAATGTTCATAAGTGATGATGGTGCGGTCAATCGGTAGATTCATGAGACTAAGAGTCTTGGTATTCAAAGAGCATATGGTCAAGCAGTCAGATTCGGTAAAAGGAACATTGAAATGCTTGAGAATGCGCATAATGTATGCGCCATAGTATATCATTCGCATTCGACATTAGTTAGAAGTTTGGAATTCATCCAAGATGACCTTAGACCATTTAACTTGTTGATTTCCCCAAATGGCATACAAGGATTGAAAATCTCTTCGATATACCGGTGCAAGGATTGATGGTGTGTGTAAGCGCACGATGCATTATGCGAGCTTTTGGTCGCAGCACTACCGCCTTCAACTCCGTCAAGTCATCGAAAAGGAACATATGGCTGACACGATCTCTTGTTTCCATGTTTACAACTATTTCCCCTAACTCTTCACCTTTATTTGGAAATTGTAGAATCATTGCTAGTCATCTAAGTGGAAGGAAAATTCGCACACCACATACAAGTCCAAATAGCATCATTGGGTTTGAGATGACGTGGTGGTCGAGGTTCAAATTTGCATAGAAGAGTTGACAAGAAGATGATTAATCTTCTTGTTGTTTGCAGCATAGTCAATGAGATACTTTGACCACTACGACGAGCTAAGTCTTAAATCGCATACGAAGAGAAATCTAAGAATTTAACAAAGGATCCTTCAAAAATTCTAGAATTTTTCATTTTTTCAAAACGCTGCACCGCTTTGTCATTGTGTAACCACCCTCTTATTTGAGAGTCGGAAGGCCTGCCGAGGCCTGAGATTGTCGAGCGTGTTTGGGAGCCATTAGATGAACTAGGGTTTTGAGAGGAAGTAATGGGTTGAAAACTTGAAGAGAATGGTCTAAAAGATGAAAAAATTAAAGGTCTTTCTGAACGATTTTGAAGTAGAGGGAGGGGTTAATGGCAGAGAGTTGAAAGATTTGAAGTAAAAAGTGAAATAGTTAAAAGTAGAAAAGAGTTTTTGAAGTGGCTGGTGGAAGGAAAGATCGGCTTACCCAGTAACAGTCGATTGAAGCTTCATAATTAGTTCGCTGACCGGTATAATTAAATTTTAATGGGTTAGTCGACTGACTATAGAGGAACAGTCGACTGAACTCTTCCTGAGAGTTTTTAGTGTTAAATAGCCATATTCAGTCGACTGTTTTAGTAAGTCAGTTGGCCGACGGCAGGTAAAAATTTAGTGAAAACATTGGTTCAGTCGACTGATTTAGGTGAATATGCTGGGTGAAAAATTATAGCATATGCAATGTATTTTCGAATAATAATTTTATAACAGAATAAAAGGATATATATATTATTCAAGCAAACAAAAATAGGAATATAAAAATACAATATATATAAAAAATTAAGAGGATTTTGATGAGGAGGATGGAATGTGGTATTCGTCTGGTTCAACTTTGGTATTTTCCAGAAGTGGTTGTAGTGATGACCATTTATTTCCGCATTCTTATGAATTTGGAGAAATAGGGGGATGTTGAGGTGATGATTCCCATGAGTTACGACTGAAGGAGAAGTTGGTTGGTGAACCGTGTTGTGCGATGACGAACAACAGAATTTTAGAGCCACTTGTTCAATAAAGCTTAGGCGCTTCGCATTCACCTTCTGCTTGTAGTATAGTTCTCATTGTAATTCGAGTCCCGCTGATAGTGATGGATGTTGTCTATCTTTTCTTTGGTAGACGGTGATCCAAAAAATAGAGAGCATTGAGCTCTTTTAAGAGGAGGGGTATAACCGGTGTGAGTGGAAGGTGGAACAACATGGACGGGCTCATAGACTGGAGCAGGTGTTGTAAGATTTACTGATTCCAAGCTAATGGAAGTATAAGATAGTGAGGATGAAACAAAATTGTTTTCGGAAGACATGATGATTAAGCAAAGTAAAGAACTTGTGAAAAGAGATAATGATTTTACTTTTCTTTTATCATAAAAGATGATGGGAAGTTTTGAAAGAAGCCAGGAATTTATAATGAAACAAATTTTAAAAATAGGTAAATAAATGAGTGTTTTCTATCTGTTAGAAATGTAAACCATTTATTTAAGGAAAGCAGTAAGTTATAATTCCTAAGAAATAAGTGGCTGGAAATGAGTGGTCAGAATACAAAATAAAAAAAACTGAACATAGTAAAAAAAATTGAATCTATTTTAAGAAATGAATAGAGTAATGAACAAATAAGAATAACATGCTTAGAGTAAAGGAATTGAAGTGTATAAAATATATAGTTTTTGAAAATAATAATATCAAAATTATAAATATTTTAATGAAATAATTCCTAATTCTCTTCTAAGTTTAATAAAGGAATTTTCATTTAACGGTTGGTAAATATATCAGCCAGTTGATTTTCAAAGTATATAAATTCCAATTCGACTAAATCCTTTTCAATATTATCACGAAGAAAATGATGATGTATGTCAATATGTTTAGTTCGTGAGTGATTGACAGGATTTTTTGATAAGTTTATAGCACTTGTATTACCATAAAAAATAATAGATTTAGATAAATTCATACCAAAATTTTGAAGTGTTTGTTGCATGTAAATGACTTGAGCACATGCTAAAGCAGCAGAGATGTATTCTGCTTCACAAGTCAAAAGTGAAACACAATTTTGTTTCTTGCTAAACCATGAGACTAAGAATTGTGCAATGAGGCAACAAGCCCCGCTTGTACTCTTACGATCCATCCGACATCCTCCAAAGTCAGCGTCGCTGTATGAAACTAACTCGAAAGGGCATTATTTCGGATAGAAAAGTCCAAAATCTTTGATTTTGCTTAGATAATGCAATACTCGCACATGTGATTCTTTAGGATTTGCTTGAAATCGAGCACATAAACAAACACTCATCATTATGTCAGGTCTACTAGCAGTAAGATAAAGTAAAGATCCAATTATACTACGTTATAATTTTTGGTTGACACATTTACCATCTTCATCTCTATCGAGATATATTGTTGTACTCATTGCAGTTGGTTTTGCGGAATTATTTTCCATACCGAAGCGTTTGATTAGATTATTACAATATTTTTCTTGATTAATAAAAATACCATTTTATAATTGTTTAATTTGTAAACCAAGAAAATAAGATAATTCTCCCATATGTGACATTTTAAATTCTTTGGTCATTATTTTAGAAAATTCCTGACATAATTTTTTATTTGTTGAACCAAAAATAATATCATCTACATAAATTTGAATAACAAAAATATCATTTTTAGTTATTTTAAAAAAAGAGTTTGATTAACCTTTCCAATTTCAAAACCGGAGTCAATTAGATATCTCTTCAGACGTTCATACCAAGCACGGGGTGCTTGTTTTATACCGTATAAGGCTTTCTTTTATAGACGTGGTCAGGAAATTTTTCATGTGTGAATAGAGGAGGTTGTTTACATAAACATTTTCTTTTATATAACCATTTTAAAAAGTACTTTTAACATCCATTTGATAAAGTTTAAAATTATGATAACATGAAAATGCCAATAAGATACGTATTGCTTCAAGTCGTGCGATTGGAGTAAACATTTCTTCGTAGTCAATTCCTTCTTCTTTATTATATCCTTGTGCAACTAATCTAGCTTTATTCCTAATTATATTACCTTGTTCATCTACTTTATTTTTAAAGACCCATTTAGTACCAATGACTGATTGATCACTTGGTCTAGGAACTAGTTCTCAAACTTCATTTCGTTCGAATTGGTTTAGCTCTTCTTGTATAGTTATAATCCAATAGTCATCAGTAGAGGCTTCTTTTACATTTTTAGGTTCAATATTCGAAAGAAATGCTACATGGCCCATTTGATTGAGTTAATTTCTAGTTCTAACATGTGAATCAATTTCTCATATGACATTTTCTACTGGGTGATCTCATAAAATCCTAGGAGGAGATCTTAATTCATTTTCATTATGAACAATGTTTTCATCTTATTTAAAATTATAAACAATGCTTTCATCTTCTTCAAAACTATTTTGAGAAATCATATTTGTGATCGTCTTTGGTATTATTTCATCATTCTCAAAGGATTTTATTAAATTTAAAATTTTCATTGAATGAAACATGAAGTCTCTCTTCAGTTGTTTTTTCTTTTATTGAAAATTCGATAAGCTTTGCTTTGTTCCAAATATCCTACGAAGATTCCTTCATCGGATTTTGGATCGAATTTTCCAAGCTGATTTTTATGTTTAAAATAAAAAATTTTGAATCAAAAGTTTTAAAATAAGAAATATTTGGTTTTTTTAGTGAAAAAGTTCATATGGAGTATGTTTTGTTAGGTTATCTCCATGATCACTTCTAATATTTTTAATTTTTAAATTTTCGAGATTTTGAATTCTTTTTTGCGAAGATCTTGAAATTTTCAAAGGCTTCACTTTTATTTTTCAAAAAAATAGTCCAAGTATATCATGAGAAATCATCTACCATGACAAACACATATTTACTATGGTTTATAGATTGAACTTGAGTTGGACCAAAGAGATCCAAATCCAATAGTTCTAGTGGTTGTATAGTACAAATATATTTATTTGATTTAAATGATGATTTTGATAATTTTCCTAATTGACAAGAATCATAAATATTGTTTACTTTAAAATTCATTTTTGGTGAATCTTTAACTAAATTATTTTTAGATAATTTATTTATAGCTTTGAAATTAATATGACAAAATCTTTTGTGCCATAACCAAGGATCTTTCTCGTTGGTTATTAAACACATATTTGTATTGTAATTTACATTATATTTAAAACACAAATATTTTTATCTCTGAAACCTTCAAAAAGCATTTTTTTTATTTTGATCAAAATTTTACACTTATTTTTAGAAAATGAAATATTAAATCCTTTGTCACATAATTGCTGATACAATGTAAATTTTGTTTTAATTTTTTAACTAACAAAACACCTATACTAAGAGGTAAATTAGATATACCGTTATATTTCACATCGCCTTTGCTGATGACACATCCCTTGGAATTATCTTCAAATGTGACGGAAACTTCACCTGAGTAGATAATATTAATTAGCATCCCTTTGTTTCATGTCAAATGTTTTGAGCACCCGCTGTCTAGTATCCATTTTCCTCTCTTTTTTGGTGGTACCTGCAAAATATAGAATTAACATTGGTACCCACCATTTTATTTGGGTCCTAAGAGTTAGGTCTTAGGAAGCCAAACCCAAGAGGGTTCTGAATTCCTTTTGAAATAAATTCTTTTTTTTTATGAACACTTTTCATAAAAGATTTTATATAATTATCTCTAATCAAAGAATTATTTGTTTTTGGAACCCAAATTTTAATTGATTTAGAAAATTTTAAAACTTTTGAACTAGGTTTTTCAACTTTATTATTATTCCTTTTATAAGAAATATTCTTTTTCTTTGGAATAACTTTAGGAAATTGCTTGTATCCTAGTCCTCTTTTATTTGAAGCATTTTGAGAATTCTCTGTAATTTTGGAAAGATTTTCCCTGTTTTTATTAAAATTAGAGACAGTTTATTAATACCATCTAATTTTGTTTTAAGGCTAGAGTTATCTAGTTCTAAAATCTTGACATTAGCTTTAAGATCATGATTTTCAATTAGTAGAGCATCATTCTTTTCTTTCTGAGTTTCTATTTCTTGACTTAACATAGAGAGTTGAGATGTCATATTAGAACAAGATTCTTGAATAACTTCAAGTTCTTTTTCTAATATTTGTTTCTTATCTCTTAGCATATCTACTTCAATTTCAGTTTTATTCAGTTTTTCAAGAGATTTTTTGTATTTTCTTTTGATGTCTTTTAGCTTATCAAGTAATTCTGAGTTTATTTCCAATAGATCATCAAAAGATAGATCACACCTCATCTATTATAGCCACAAAACATATGTTTGTTTATTCTGCATCACTATTTGAGTCATTATCCGATGATAAAGATGATTCTGAATCGTCCCAAGTGACAAAGAAAGCTTTCTTCTTGAATCTGTCTTTCTTATGCTTATGTTTGTCTTTCTTTTTCTCAAGACAGTCTTTCTTGATATGGCCTTTCTTTGACATTCATAACACCCTATAGTAGATGATGATGGTTTGTTGGTGTTGTTATTGTTGCTAAAACTCTTTTTGTTATTTCTGAATTTGTTGCTCTTTCTAAATTTCAAAACTTTTTGAAAATTTTAGCAATGAACGCCATATCTTCTTCATTTGAATTTGATTCATCCTTTTCTTCCTGGAATGCTATATTCTTCTTATCTTGAGCCTATGCTCGTTTTGCCTGGAGATTAACTTTATAAGACATTAGATTTCCAATTAACTCCTCCGGTTTTATGGTTAAAATGTCGTTAGCTTCTTCGATTGCTAAGACTTTTTATTCCCACTCATCTATTAGTGATTTGAGGATTTTTGAAACAATATCAAAATCTGTATAAGTTTCTCCTAATGCTATCAAAGAATGATATATATCTTGAAATCTAGAGTACATTTCATTTATAGTCTCATCTTACTTCATTCTGAAATTCTAGAACTAATTTTTAAGCATAGAAATTTTACTCTGTTTTACCTTGTTAGTACCTCGTAATTTTAAGTGTATGCTAAATTTCATAAGCATTTTTACACATGCTTATTCTATTAAATTCATTTTTTTCTAATGCATAATGTAACATATTCATTGCTTTAGCATTTGCAGTAGTTGCTAATTTTTGTGTGTTAGACCATGTTGAATATTCAGTAGTAATAATGGTATATTCAGATTGCATAATGTTTTAGATTTCGTAACTACTTGCTTGTATATAGATTCTCATTCTAGCAGCCTAATAGTTATAGTTTATTCCATTAAATAGAGGTAGTCGTGCAGTAAATTGACCTTCTAGAAAGGTAGTGTTAGCAACAGTGCTGGTATTGTTTTCCATATTAAAACAATATCAGATAACTATGTTACGGTTTTATGATGGCCTTGCTCTGATACCAAATGAAAGTGACTGTGTTGTAGGATTGAGTAATATGGAATATAATAAATAACTAGTGTAGAGAATAATAGCTGTAACGTAAAATAACACCAGGAATCTTTATACTGGTTCGAACTCCCGTTTTACGTCCAGTCCCAGACTCCTTCTTGAATTATAGCTAGCAACCCTCACTTAACCCGGAGGAATAGGTATTACACCGCTTGAGCAACCGAATAGGTCTTGACCGCCTAACCAATAGAACATGACTTGACCTCCTGAGCAACCGAATAGGACTTTCCTACAGACTGGATTTAACTTGACTTCGTGTGTTCTAAATAATACGGATATGTCACTTGTAGTAAACCATTCCTATAATCTTTTCCTCAAGATAGATGTGTATATTTGTGTGTATGAAGAATAGGAAGATCAATATTGCTTGAAAAATATAAAAGTGAATATGTAGGCAATGATTGTATGAGAGATTGTAAGTACTGAACTCAAGATTGCAAAGTGCTATAGATCAAAAAGAGAGATTAGAGAATTAGATGATTAGATCTTTGAATCTTGAGTGTTTATATAGTGTGTGATGAGATGTGAATTCTAGAAATAGGTACCTATCATAAATTAAGAGATGTAACTATCCAGGAGGAAGATACCTTCTAATGAAAAGAACCGACTTTTGGAAAAATTGACAATTGCAGTTTTCAGTCGACTGAACGTGCTTGGTCAGTCGACTGAATTCAAAACATGCACAAAAACTTGCAAAGAGTCATTCGACTGACCTATTGTGTTCAGTCGACTGGCTTCTGTTTTTTAAAAGATTTTTACACAGCCTCAGTCGACTGTTCACAGGGGTCAGTCGATTGATTGCTGTTATTGTAGTGCACTAAAACATTTATGTGTGTGTATATGAAGATCATAAAGCAAATGCAATTTTGTAGAAGAATTTGTGAGTGATGAACCTTGAGGATAGATTTTTAACAAAGCTCTAAACTAAACTTTCTAAAAATATACACTTATTGGCTCTAGTTACTATCAAAACGAACCATATTTGAGTCGATGAATCTCGATTTGTCGTAGTCGTAGATTCATGAACTTTCATATATTATCAGCATTCAAAACCTTATGATCCAACATAGGAGAGTGTAGTTTCAGGAGACAAAACATGAAGATTTGGCTAAGTATAGAGATTGATACCAATCTATTTAGATCGATACCGAGCTCTTTTCTAAGAAAAGGATGAAGTCGAGTGGCTTGGGGACTCAAGCCATGGGGAGAGAGGACTTAAGAAGACAGAGGGACCTGGATTTAGTTAATTACTCATATTGGTGCCGACTTAATCATTTTGGTACGAACCAACATTAAAGAGTCCAATGATGGTCAGCCTTTCAAGAGGTGATGTACAGGTTCTACAGTTCATGCTGAAGGTGTTCGCTTGTTCGTTTAATGTTCAGTTGCTTTGTGATAACATGATGAGGGATGTTGGCTTCAAAACATTGATGGTTGTAACTTGTTGGCGATGGAGTTGTGTTTCGATGATGATGGCTTTACGGTGATGGATTCGTGAGGATGGTTGTCCGCAAAGGCGGGTTCTAGGAAGGATGACATGTGGATGGAATGTTGAATGGTTCTATCATGGAAAGAAAGGAATGTGGAATAGTTCTTAAGGATGAATGGAAATTAGATGGATCAAGGAGAGGGGTTGGATACGTGTGTTAAGAGATTGTTTATTCTCAGAGTGTTTTCTGTTGTATTAGTAAGCATGGGTATTATGACTCTATGAGGACACTCATTAGGTACTTGAAATGGCTACCCTTAATTGGTGGAATAGATTCATATACCCTGGATTAGTGGAATGGATCTCATGTCAGCTTTGGGCTGTAGGAGAGTACACTGTGAACTGGGATTTTTCCCACCGATAAAGGAATGATCATAGGAATTATGATATATCTAGGGCACATTGAGTGGCGACGAGGATCGTTTGATGGGTGCTATGTTTTGCTTTGGTTGTTTTCTCATCGTTTGTCACTCTAGGGATGTATTATGACATAGGTATTGTGGATGTGAATAGTTAGACACCTGATATTATACATAGGATGTAGTGGACCCGATGATGATGGTAGAGTAGCATATCATGTTTGTTATATGCTAAGTCTTTGGTTGCAGGGACATGTTAAGTATCGTTTGTATACCCTTGTTCCTTAGTATATCAACTTGTATATTATTTTGAGATATTTTATTGCTCACACCTGATTGTTGTCTAACTCGAGGTTTTATGCTTTGTTTCTTATTATCTCGGATACTCTTAAATGAGTAGACTAGATGGAAGGTCCAGGTGGTATGCAGTGGTAGTGCAGAGGATGAGCAAGATGGAGATTTCTCATATTATATATGGATTTGCTATTGTTTATTCCGTTATGTGACATTATGGAGCTTAGACAGTGCTTGTTACTATGTTTAGAGACATTCTGAGTTTATTACCATTTATATAAACTCTATTATTACCTTGTATAACTTTGTGAACCTATATACTCTAATATTGTGGTTTACTTTAATTATTACTATCTCGCCTTTTTTATATCTGTAATGTTATTATTATGTTTTATTTGATGCGTTGTGAGATATATGACAGGTTCTATGATTGTTTCTCTTCCGTTCTTCTTTGGTAATCGTCCTACATTGGCCTGACATAGGCGTAGGGAAATCATCACATGAAATGAAATACTTGATTACAAATGCTGAATTGATTTGAATGAAACCATAAAAGTGACTGATTGAAACACTACTGATGCAGCTTTGTATATATCATACATAAAACAAAGCTCATCGTTGAAGAATAAATTATTTTCTCAATTGGATAGCATAAACAAATCAGTAAAGTTACATGGCTAAAATAAGGAGATATCAACTCCAGATTTTTCATGCAAAAACGAATATTCAAAAGCACTAAAAAAATACATGTTATTCTTGATAAAAAAAAGGGGATGACATTCATAATAATACAGAAATCTTTGAAGAAACTATCAGTTTTACGATCAAATGTTTAATTTTGACTAAGATATTTTTTTAATCATTATATGTTATAGAATTTTAAATGTTATAAATGAAGTGGGAAAGAGATATTTATCTACAAAAGTTGGCATGGAGGAAATCAAGAAAGGTATATTTTCAGTTGATGGTTCAAGGAGCCCAAGACCTGACTGCTTTTCGTCAAGATTCTTCAAACAACATTGGGAAGAAATTAAAATGTTATCCGTAGATTCAAATACTCATTCATTTGGTTAAGTACTCTTCCAAAAGGGCTTAATCACACTTTCATAGTATTCAGATCAAAAAAAGATAAGCCTTATTCTATTTTTGATGACAAACCTATATCACATGTTAACTTGCTTTATAAAATTATTCAAAGAATATTTGTAATAGAGTTAAGTTTTTCACAGTTTTTTAATCTCCGAAAAACAATCTACATTTATTCCACGGAGAAATATTAGAGAAAATATACTCTTAGTTCATGAAGTAATTAGAAATTTCAATAAATAAGGAAGGGATAAAATGTGCGTTAAAATCGATCTATAGAAGGCCTATGATATAAGCAGTCACGAGTTTGTATGCCACATGCTTTGCCAGATGGGTTTTCCTGTAAGTCTCATTAACATGATATACGATGACATATCTTCCTCTACATTTTATATTCTCATCAATGGTGTTCCTATAGGTTTTATTTGATCAAAAAGGGGTATTCGGAAAGGAGATTCATTATCCCCTACCTTTTTTGTATTGCTATGGATTATTTTACATTTCTTATGGACCATGCTATAATTTCAAAATAGATCGAGCCTATAAACAAGGTACTTTCTACTATTTCTCACTTATTATATCTCGATGATGTTATGATCTTTACTAATGTTGACATATATGATGCAACTGGCATAAGAAATACTTTTGGAAAACTTAAAAGTATGGGTGGATTGAAAATTAGCAATCTTAATTCCAAAATATATTATAGAAAAACTAAAACGACCCGACTATCTCACCATAGAAAATCACATCATTTTAAGAAAGAAAGGGATAGAAAAGAGAAAAGATAGAGAAGAAGAAAGGAACAACATTAAAAACAGCGGAACGAGTAAATTATATTAATCACTTAATACATTACATAGTATCATATACATTAGAGATACTCAGCTAAAACAACACATACTAGACAGTTATAAACACCTGTCTAGTTATACAACTCAATACAACACAAAGACAACCGACTTAGAGAGCACACAGCGGAATACTATATAGCTATACGCAGAAGCCTCCTGCTCCATTGCTCCTCCAGAATTCGTCAAGCCAACCTGAATTCCCCTGGGTACTCGTAAAAATTTGAGTACCCAAGAGTTTAAGAAAAACAGAATAAACTCCGGGTCAGACATGGGTCTGGTGTGAGTGAACTGTTAAAGTTGCTTAACTTTAAAAAACCTTTTGAAAGAAAAGGTATCACGTAAGACTTCCCACACATAAACATGGAAAAGTTTTTACCTTACGCTAACCAAACATTTGATAGGAAATTCAATGATATTATAATAGGTCTAGGGTTTTCAAATAAATATGAAATAGCCGAAATTGTTACATTATTAAATTCCATCTACTAGCCACAAAAGTGGGTAATACAATTAAATTCGATGGCACTTATTAGATTTTGGATTCCATACATTGGCAGGGCTACTGGGGCACCGCCCATCACAGTATGTGGCCTAGATCAACGTTAACGTCCGCTCCTCTACAACACAAAGCCGGAACCATTCCTTACTGAACAGTTCCGAATAAGACAACCCCGGCGGATGTAGCTATTCAACCGCCCACACAGCCGAAATAAAGGAACCTCTAGACATGGGTAAATCTCACTCTCAAGTGGGGGCTACCCACGAAGCCTTGCTGCACCTCCCCTGTTTTAGCCATTCCCGGTTGATGAGGCTTGAGGCTACGATTACCTTTAGTGAACACATCACTTAGAATGCTCATCGTCCACCTGACGATGTTCTGAAAGCATTCAATCCATACAAGTTCGTTCCAGGTTCGAACGAAACAGAAGGCATTACCTCGTTACACTCATTTTGGAATCACCCTCAGAGTTAACGACAATAACCCTTGCACTCTGAACCTTCATCTCGAATCTGAAAGTACTACTCGTCAAACTCATCACAGAATCACCCTCAGAGTTATGCTGACGAATAGTTCTTACACCTCGAGTCTTCACTCTTCACAAGAGATTTACAACCTATCGTTAATTTGGAACGATGTGATTTTCGGATATCCAAATATGGAAACCCGATCCCGGTCTCATCGAAATACAAAATGTATCTTTTAGGTCCAAGTTGTTTTAAGGTTAAACAATTAAATTCAACAATCTATATACACACAGATAGATAATTCACAAGTCACAATTGATAATCACATTATCAAAATAAACAGATGATCCATAACAAAATAGGTAATCCACATCATTATCACGATAGATAATCTATATTACCATCACAATGCAACCAAGCATTCATACCACACAACATTACTTATCTCATTTCTAAGATTACATTCATTCAGGACAATCAATGTCACCCATTCATACATAAGCAATGATTTACTTAACCACAACATAATTAATTTAAAATGAATTAAATTAACTATCTCTATCTCTAATTAATTTAAAGTGAATTAAATTAATTACTATATCTGTTAATTAATTTAAAGTTAATTAAATTAATTACCTTCATCACAATAAATCTTGCTTACTTATTCATTAATTAAACCAATTAATTAATCATCATCCTAATTAATCAACCTTGATTAATTAACTCTTAATCAAGTAATTAATCCTTAATTATTCTCATTAATCATATCAATAAATGTACCTTAGTTAATTACTTCCATTGATTAATTAACTATAATTAATTACATTATTTCTTAATTAATTAAATTAATTAATCATGCTTAAATTAATTGCTTCCAATTAATCAACTTTAATAAATATAAACAGTAATTAATTATTCTTAATTACTTCTTAATTACTTTTAATTACTTTGTAAATTCTTTGATTTATTACACTAAGTAATAAACCCTTAATTACTTTACCAAGTAATTATCCATTTAAAATTACTTCCAAATAAGTAATTTCATTTATCTCAATTACCCCTGTAATTTATCAATTACTTATCTTAAGTAATTAGCCTTATTAAAACTTATTAAGTAAACATACTTAATCATTTTCTTTAATTAATTAACGAATTAATTAACCCGGCTTGATTACAAACACCCCATAAATCATAATCGAGTAATTCATTCCTTAATTACTCTTTAACCAAATTAACCTTAAATTAACAGATTAATTAACCTTCAATTATTAATTAATAAACCTTAATTATTAATCAATCCTTTAATACAAAGTAATCGATCACTAATTACTTTTTATAATTAATTAATTAACCTTAATTAACTAATTAAGCATCTCTTAATCATTAATTAATAAAACTTAATTATTAATTAACAACCTTAATTACAAATTAATTAATCCATAAATATAATTAATCAGTCAATCCTTAATTATAATTAATTTACCTTAATCAAAATAGTTAATTAATTCTTAATTAACTTGTATTATAGATTACTAACTTTTAATTATTAATTAAGAAAAACCCAATTAAAACTTAATTACTAGTTTAATCACTTAATTAATTAATAATTAAAATTTAATTAATCATTAGTCATTAATTAAATCATCATAATGATTAGTTAATTAAATTAATAATCATCCTTAATTAATTACTTAATTAACCCTTTTAAATAATTAAATTAGATTAATTAATTAAACTTAAAATTTCTTAATTAACAATTAATTATTATTCATTAACACTTAATCATTCTTTAAGATAAAACATTATTTTTAATCAACCTTGAAAAAACAACTTTACTTAACTTAATTCATTAATTAATTTGAAATATAAAGAAATCATTAATTACCTATCTTTAATTATTAATTAACAATCATTAGTTTCAAGTAAATAAATTACTTAAACCCTTAATTGTTAATTAATAAATCATTTTTCATTAATAAAAACATTTCCTTATAAATTTCCTTTTTATATTTCCAAAGTAAGTTTTGAAAATAACATTAAGGTTTTTAACTTAAAACATTTAAAACCATTCATACTAATTCATTTATATAAACAAATCAATTTAAAGAAATGAATTACAAGAATTTAACTTAGCTTAAATTATTTAAAGTTTAAAAACATACTTTATTTAAAAACAAAAATCTGGTTAAACATTCCATTTGGGTTCAACCCATGATTACATGAATCCAAGAAACAAGTACATCATCTTTTTTTTTAAAGCAAGTTTAACTTAAATTTAAGAAACAGTTTTAATTAAAACTTAAAAACTGTTAAACATAACAGTTTAAATCAAACATGTAAAAACCCCAGGAAATCACTCGAGCCACAACCAAGCATTAACGCGAGTTTCCTCGAGTCATTTACCCTATACCCCGAGCTAATACCCAGCAACTCAAAACAACCACAACCCACTGACACCCATCATCTCGTGCACCTGCACTAGTGCCGGAACCACCTCCGGTCAACGACGACTCCACCGACACGTCACTCAACAGCCCTATAAACCCCTATGATCAATAGAACTCCAGTCCTTGCCTCGATTCAAAATCGAGTACCCAGGGTGTACTGAAACCCAAAACATCATCAGGAAATTCCCCCGAACCCTCGCCTCCGATCAACTATAACCCCTACAACTCCGGCTATGGATTGCCGACCCACCGCGCATCCTTCTCCCAAAATTCCTTCAAGCTCGATGCAAAGATGAAGATACAGTAGACAAATTCCTAAGTTCGAACAGAACTAGGTTTAAAAACAATCTCGAGCAAATTCAAACTCCACAATGGATTACAAACTCTTCAACAATTTTTGCTACATTCTCCAATGCTACCCCTAGCTCCATCAAGAATCCCGAGCACCCCAGATGCATAAATCAACAGATTTTGGCAGAAACCCAATTCCAGCAAAATCCCAATTACTTACTCAATATGATTTTAAAAATTGTGATATTTGTTTAAAAAATCCTAAATTTCCAAAATGATCTAAGTTATATGCTTGAATCAGTAAAAATTAACATCTGATTCTATTACATTTTGAAGATTCCAACCGAGTTTCCTTGTTCCAGAAATTTTCCTGAAACTAAAATACCAGTTCTTGTTTTTAAGAAAATTATATGATGTTTAAACTAACTAGCTTGATTTAAACACCATAGGTTCACAGAGATTAAGCTGAAAATTTAAAATTTTTGTTTTGTTTTTAAAATCTTTGAAATCAGAATCAGGGAGATTCAAACAATCCAAACAAAAATTTCAAATATATTCCTATACACAGATTTGTACTCCTAGCATCACATGCAACACATCATTATCACAGAAATATTTCAAGCAACAGATAATTCATCACTTAAGTTTTTAGTAAAAATGTTTACTCACCTTTGTAAAAGAAATGCAGTGCAGAGGTTTGAAAAAGAACGGGAAGCCTTCACACTGAATTTTCTTTCCAGATTTTTTATTTTGAAAGCTTGCAAAATAAACTGAACTTGAAGCTTTTAAAAACAGAAATGCTTTATTCCTTTGAATTGCTTTCAAAAAATATGTATATGGTTGCCTCTTTTAAAAAACTTGCAAATGCTAGAAATTTTGAACTGGCTGAGGTTTAAAAACTGGAGCACTTGCATGCATTGAAAGCTAGTAAATGCTTGAACTGTTTTGAACTTTTGCATGATTTCAGATCATGGTATTGGGTTACAGGGTTTCAAGTTTATTTTCTGGATGGTGCTTGAATTTGAGGAATTGATTTGAGAAAAAGGTTTTACAGGGAACAAAATTTGCAGATTTGATTTTTGAGGAGGTTTCAGGTTTTTTGTTTGAGGAGGATTTCAGAATTTGGTTTTAAGTGTTTTATGATTTCTGAAGAGTAAAAGTTGCAAGCATAGTTATAGTTTTTTTTAGGAATGAACAAAAATTTAAAGAAAAAGAAGATGGAGAAAGATGGTATTTATATAGGAAAATTTTAGATTTTTTAAATCAAAAGAAAATTAAAAAAATAATGAACACTTGTCTTAAGCTTAGACAAATGTTTAACACTTGTTATTTAAATGATTTAGAACTAAACACTTGTCAACATTTATGTATATTTATTCTAAAAGAAATTTTAAAAATCTTTTTAAATTAATTTCCTAATTAACTAATATGTTTTCTTAATTTAAAAAAATACTTTTCTAATTGAATTCGTAATTAACAAATACATTTACACATTTATAAATGTTTGCTAAATTTATATAAAATACAATCTTTAAAAAAATGAAACCAAATATAATTTAAATAAAATTATATACAATATTACAAACTCATTTTAAAAATGCTATTTCAAAAGTCCTTGTATTTATTCTTATTAAATAAATACAATTCCAAATTTCTATAGTTAAATTTCTATAAAAAGAAAAATATAAAATAAATCTTATTTTTAATTAAAAACATTATCTATTTATTTTAAACTCAAACTATATTATTATTTTAATTTAAGATGTATGTATATTCCTTGAATTCAAATTTATATTCATTTTCAAAGTCAAATTTAAAAATCCAAATCTAAAATAAATTTAAATAAATAAATATCAATTTTTAAATAAGCTCATTATTATTTACAAATAATTTGTCCTATTTTAAAAATCAATTTAAAATACACAGTAATAAATATATTTAAACACACTTAACAATTATGAAAACAATAAGTCAATTTAGAATTTATTTACACAAATAAAATAATTATTCTTATTTTAAAACCAATTTATAACCATAATTAAGACATTATATTATTATTACTTGGTTATTTATTTTTGAAAATAACAATTTTTATCAGTTCAAATAATTTAAATTAAGAGATTATCACATTTTAAATTCCTGGAAATTTCGGGATATTAAAAAATCTGCTAATAGTAAGGAAAATATTAGAAACCTACTATAAATAGTTGTGATGTGTTATGTTATTTTTGGAGCGATGGCACTCATAAATTTGATTAGGATATTTTATGTAGACTTAAACGAGAGGGAATGCTTGTCTGAGAAAGCTTGGTGACTTAAAACAATCCGCGACTATAAAATTACTATGGAATTTTATTCTAAAAGATAATGATAGTCAAATGATCGAGTTTAAACATTGTAGAAATCAAAATTTATAGGAGTAAAAGATAGATAAGAACTACTTTAGCACAATGAAAAATATGCTTCGATAGAGGGATGTAGTTGCTTGATCAGTAAGGAGTCATATAGTTGATGGGGAAAAAAATCTTTATGGTTAGATCCATGGACTAATCATTAATCACTTATAGAAATTTTGGGTTTGGACCGGTTTCAAATTCATCAATGTTCAGACTACAAGGTTGGCAAAATAATTGAAAACAATATCCTCATCCAACCATATTATAAGAAACCAGAGAAATTCAAAACTTGATTCCAACTGATATTATTTTAGATACTACTACTTTTGATTATTGAGAATGGATTAATAGGGATTTTAACTTGATATTAGCATGGGAAAATAATAGGTAGAAAATATCCTAAACTGGACTAGTGTCCAACCACATGGAACTCTTAAAATTTTAGGAAAATGGAACTTTGTATATATAAGGAAATTCTTAATAGATTAACCACTATCCAAAATAATATTTTAGCATATGAAAAGTATAGAAATTTTGAAATCAAAGCTAATGGAGATAGACATCAATATCCTTACTTCAAACTCGAAGATCAGATTTGATGACAGTATGATCGAGAGATTCTTTCCAGATGAGAATTGACTTTTAAGGTAATTGATGGATCACTAATTTTATTTCTTTAGTTAAAAGAAGAAGAATGCGGCGTAGTGAAGTTGGCTGTTGAATAAAACCCTAGAAATTTAGTTTACATTTAGGTCGGGTGTGAGAAGAAGTTTTGGGATTTATTTTAATTTACTTACAAATGTATTTATGTATTAATTTACTCAATGGAGAATAATGTGATTGTATTGTATTATTTGGAATTGCGCTCTTTCTCTTGCTACTCCTATAAGGTATTTTTCATGGAGACAACCGTTTAATATTTCCTTAATATCATCAATAAAGAACCCTTTTACGGAAGAAAAAAATCCTGTGTAGTGCATATGTGTATATTAGTCAATAATATGTAGATAAGTGTACATGTATGTGGTATCTTATGCAACATGACATTGTATAAATATCAACATAAAATATACATAAATATATACAAAATGTAGTTATTGGGATTTATAAATATTACATAAATATTAGACCAATAATATGTATATATACAACTAGAACTTGCACTATATAAATAAATATACATGTGGCTTTGCATACACATATATATTTACTTATTAATTATATAACAACATATATTCTTACGTACATACATACATATAATGTATAATTGATACAACATGACAAGCGAAGCTATGGAAGCCAACGTTTCAAATTTCAAGTCAATTGAAGCCCGTGTCCTCAAGATATTGATCGATCAAAATCGAGTCGCTTCAAGCTGTTTGGGGTTTTCTTCGAGTCGTCCCAAGCTTTACTTCGAGTTTCCAAGCAAAATGCTTCGAGTTAAAGATGGGTCTGCTTCGGCATTTGGACAGATTAACATGTTTATAAGCTGCTTTGAGTCACCACACACTTTCTTCGAGTCACCAGAAGGTCAACTTCGGGTTAAGGAGGCAGCTACTTTGGGTTAGAGCCATGAATCGATCAGCAACCAAGGTCCCCATCAATTTCGTATCCATGCTATTCATATCAATCAAGTTTGCACTCATTCCTTTCATATCCATTGGACAAACACATCTCCCAGGCCGATCAAGGTTGTTCACTTTGTATCAGTATATGTTTTGTATCGATCAACCAGATGATCGATACAAAACCCAACCCTTTCCATCGATACGAAATATCCCATGGATTTCTACTTTGCATCGATCATGTTGGTGTATATTTTATATTGATCAACCGGTTGATCAATACGAAACTATCACTTACCATCGATACGAAGCCAATGCCAAGTGATCGATATGAAGAGTGCATGCCATGCATCGATACAAAAAAAGACAGGGATCAATACGAAGAGCATAACACCCGATGGATACGAGGAAGAAGCAATAAACACGGCATAAAAGATGAATCTACCCTAACTTATTGCTCCATGTCAGCATCGTCTGATCGATACAAACGAGATCGATGCGAACAACATCGATACAAGCTCGGCAATGCCTTACAAACACAAATTTGCATCAATTATAACTTAAAATCTACAAGTCCAAATGCTACCTAATTTTCACAGGAGCTTGTGTACAACCTCAGGAATGTTCATGATTGATCTCGGCTCGATTGGTCAAGATTTGGATCGATACGAATCTCATTCGTATCAATCATGGATCGAGTCGAAATGACTAGGGATCGATCACGTGTGTCCATCCAAGTGAGAGAAGGAGTCTGCCGAGATCCGAGACAGATATTTCCAGTCTACACCTATAAATAGTAGCCCAGGTTCTTCAGAAAAAGGATACTCCATTACTCTACAAAACTCCATTGTAACTTGATTATTATCATCTATAGTCTTGTAACCAACGAGTGATAATCAATAAAACAACAACTCTTCAAAGTGGACGTAGGATACAACGCCGAACCACCATAAATCGTGTGTTTCTATGGCTTTCCTTTTTAATTTTGAGTGTTCTTCACATTTATATTCTCAACATACTTGCTATCTGTGATCTGTGATTGTAAACGAGTGCTTCCATCGACAATTGGTTGTTTGTGACCAATTTTTGCGCGAACATATGTATCTTAATATATCTTTATAATTTTAGGCTATCTATATATATTTACAATATATATACACTAATTTAAATACATCCTTAATATATGTACATAAATGTAAATTACTAATTGTGCTAAATGTTAAATTTAAGTTTTAAAATAATAGTTAAGCTAATTAAAAACTTGTCACCTTTAAAATCATATACATATATGTTAAATTATAATTAGATCTCAGATCCACTCCTATGTTTTGTAGTATATTTAAAACGTATGTGTTAAATTTATAATTACATTTCAGATCCTATTTTTGCTCTTATGCTTCACCAATTTAGTTTTAAAGTTAATTTGACCAAATTTTTTTAGTCGAACTATAATCATATATATGTGTGTGTATGTGTGTGTGTAAGTTTACACTGATTATAGATTTGCATTCACTACGATCAGGTTTACACAATCTACATATTAAATTCATCGTTACAGCAAACTCTGCACAATCTATAAATTTGAGTTCATTATTTATATCTAAGTTTACACAATCCACATATTTGAATTTATTGTTTACGAAAAATTATACTTTTAATATGATAAACCAATATTACAAAGAACTATTATTAGATTTGAAATGAATAACCTAGCTTCTTATCATTCGTTAACACCTCGAAATCGATTGCATTTCCTCTTTGGAGATCTTCTCCTTCCACAAAGTAGAATCACAAACTTTACTTCTTGTCTGGAAAGTCCCAGTGGACATCATAGTTTAGACATAAAGAGGGAAATGATTGTAGTTGTTAGTATTTCATGAAGACATGTAATGGTGGAGTGTCCATTAAAACCAAATAGAATAATATATCAATATGTATTCTATAAAATGAGGACCAACCTATATTAATAAAAAAAAATTGGCCATAATTTAAAATCATTTTTGAATAATTTAAATTCCCTTTCTGTTTATTTAAATATTATTAAACTATTTTACTTAACTAAAGAAAACGCACACTCGCAAACACACACTCACACACATGTATTATTTGATTAATGTATATCCCTCTAATAATTTTAATTCTCTTAAATAAATTAATATCAAATTTCTATTAATCTCTCTATTTGTTGATAATATTTATAAACATACGGTTTTAGAAGTTGATCGATCTATTATGTGACTCACATGTGATAACTCAATGAGTAAATAATATCAAATAATTTGATATCAATGTTTACACCAGTTTTGGCTTCATTTGTGTGACATTAAGTTCTGTGCTCATAGATAGGAAAATCATATTTTAATCTAATTAAGCATACTCCTTAAGCGACATGAGCGTTTTCTTTTCATAATCACACTATCATATAGATATTTAGAGTTCGTGTAATGGCCTGTAAATTCATTACTTCAGAATTTTTTTAAAATATTCAAATATAAGATTTTTTAAATATAAACGATAATGTTTTGAATAATAAATAATATTGGCAATCTTATTTTGAATAAATATTTATAAAAAATATATACTTCAGAAGATATAATGATAAAATGACCGAAAACCATTTTACTAATAAATAACTCTTCTACCATCCGACATCGTGCATGTAGGTAGATACATACACTCATTTATTTATATGAGTGAGAACATGTAATAAAATTATTTATTTTATTTATAAAAGTAAAATCTCTTTATGACATCATCAACTATATCACTATTTTGGAATAAATGATTTTTGAACTTAAATTAAGTTTAAATGATTTAATAATTATTTTAATTATTAAGTAAGACCTTTTAATTATTATATAATGATAGAAATATTATTTTCGAACTTTGTTTTATTTATAATAAGAAGTGAAAATATGGTCAGAAATCGAAATCGGAATACGTAACAATTCAATGTAGAAAAGTTGTGCAATGTTCTTGATCATTGTAACATACATATGCACATATACATGTGCAAAAACATATACATGCACATACATGTCACATGAACATATATATACATACAAATATACTTATACATTTATATATATTACAAAATATCTGAGATATTTTTCTAAAACATCATCCTTATGTAAACCCAAAGTCAGCCTCTTACACCCTTAGTATAAGCATGGCTATACATATTTGGGGGGGGGGGTGTTGGATCGCTGATGATGAGGTGAGAGGAGGGAGTGGTGGTGTAGCAATGGTGATGAAATGGCAAGTAAATATAATGATATTTTTATTCACATTTTTGCTTATAAATATCACCATCCATCTCCACTTCATTCACTCATAAATTCCTAAACCTTCTTCACTTCTTCTCTCTACTTTAATAGCCTCTTACCTAAGGAAAATAATGGCAAAAAGTAATTAAAAATATATAGTAAGTATATAGTAGCAAACACCTCCAAAACCACTCTTTCTTCCCTTGAAACCCACGACCACCACCTCCTACCACCAAAGGTCGAGCCTTTCCCCTCTTCCAAGAAAGGCTGTGAGCATCCTACCACCAAAGCCCAAGGTCGAGCATATCTAAGAGCTTTAGTGCAAGCTTAGCAAGCTAAATTTTTCGAATAGCAGAGCTATATTCGTTTTAAAGTTAGTTAAATTAAATCCAAGGTGACAAACTCTATTTATCTTATAATATTTTAGTTGATATATATATTTGGCTATGCTTGGTTATGATGATTGTGAACCATGTTTGGATATGATAATATGTTTGTCTGGATGTGTAAATGATTTACGTTTAATACACGTTGAATATCACAAAGGAAATCACTTTCCTTTAATAAATGAAATAGTGTATATCAGATTGTTAAACCTCTTTAAAGTGGTTTATAAATACTAAAATCCAATTTGGTGAAGTTTGGACAAGTAATGAAAGTTGAGTCAAAAATAGGAGCATCGCGTAATAATAGTTCATGATTTTGTGCCGTAGAAAGTTAAATTCATTTATACGATGGATTCAGAGTCGGAATTCTTTGGAATAAGAATTTTTTGAACTCTTATAATCATAGTTTTCAAATAAAGAAAAGATCGAGAATCTATATAGTAGATATTGAAATATGAGCAAATCAAGTTTTCAA
The DNA here is from genome assembly GCA_030765085.1 of Allium cepa. Lineage (NCBI taxonomy): Eukaryota > Viridiplantae > Streptophyta > Magnoliopsida > Asparagales > Amaryllidaceae > Allium > Allium cepa. Next base: position 27,551,424 of record CM060932.1, read on the forward strand.
AATAGTCGTGCTTGGGCAGTTCGAAAACCAAAGTAACAAATTCTTTAAAATTGATATTTTTAATTTTTTAAAAATATGGAATAAATTCTATAAATATGTTAGAATATTTTAAAAGAGATTAGAGTTATAAAAATTGAATTTCTAAATGATCAAAAAGTTGTTTTAATTAAATAAGCCTTAAAAGCACTATTCGCAGCACTCTTTGTAGCGGTTTTTAATAACTTTTGAAATATGAGTTTAAACTTAAGTACTCTTTCCCGAATATTTTATAAATGTTTTCAAATAAATAATTAAGAATTTCAAAGATAATTTGGAGGTTTTGTAATTTATTTTAAAGAGTTTAAATAAATGATTTAAAAAAGTTATTATAATTAAAGGATTAAATCTTGGCTCGAAAAACAGACGAGTGGACTAGATTTTTCTATTCGTGAGATCCAGATATGAGATGCTTAAAGTAGGGAGATGTTCATAAGCAACCAGTGCACTGGCTCACTTGGCCTCATTCCTGGGTGAGGAATAGATAAGGACGAAATGTTAGAAACGAGGCAAGTATGAAAGATATTTTTTTTTTCAAATTTAATACAACCTAGATTATATAGAAATAATCTTCTTATACTTGGTATTAAATTTCAAGGAGGGAACTTGCATTATCGTGTGAATTTAAATGGTGATTTCACCATTATTCGGCGGATAGTAAAGGTTGAATACAGAAATTGATGCTAAGTAGAATTAGTATAATTTCTATCGATCCTTTTTACTCAATAAGGTTTTGCATGTGATTTATGAGAAACAATTTTGATTTGATATTTTCAAAGTTAAAGAGAGGTTTAGTGATTCCCTATATACTGGAAAGAAATGTTTAAAAGATATATATCTCTAGAAGATATTTTTTTGGATACAGAGAAAGTAATTAATCAAATGATAAGCACCTATTTACTTAACATCTTTTTATCGATGATTGGTTCAAAGGAACTGAGATCATATTTGGGTGATTCTTATTTGAAAACCACTTCGAACTAATTTATGTGTTCAAAGGTGAAGACATGGAATGAAGGGTTTCTTGTCATTGACCCTCAGGAGAAATTTCCCATATCATATATATATATATATATATATATATATATATATATGGCAGTAACATCTTCATTTGATCATCATTGCAAGGGCTGCTCGCTACTAATCCTAGGGGAGATTCCTGATAGGATGTAGTAGGTGTGTTACTTTGGCTTTTCCTATTCCTGGATAACTTATATGGATGAATGTCTGGCATTGCATTTCTAAATACATGTACATTGATTTTTGCAAACATACATCTATTTGGTAGTGTAGAAAGTAACTCTCTTACACTTCATACTCATTCCTGAGACGTACAAGCTCAAAGGTTATACATTTGTGGAAATCAATAATGTGTGATGGAGTTGGCAATTTGGCATTCAAAGTGGAATGTGCTATGTGGAAGGCAATCGTTACCTTTGGCCTTATCACCCGAAAATGGCTTAAACAGGGCATGCCTTAATGTTATGTGGTTTGCAACCATTAGATTATGGTTATCACTTTTCTAGATTACTCTCTATATGTCGAGTATGTTGTGTATGCTATAGGATCTCAGATAGGTCAGTTATGATCGAAGTGATGTCATATTCGGTTCTATCCACCACCAGATAGGTCTGTGGGTAGACCGGTCTTGCCAGGTATAGAGGTTTCAAAGGTGTTGATCCTTTGTACATCCCTCTAGGGATGTACTGTACAGAAGGTAATTCCTTACCTGTCGTTATATGGAAATTCATTCTTCAATATATGCCTTCGAACTTGATTGTAGAACCTATTATGTTGAAATTTAATTAATGCAACAATTTCAACTAAGATTATATAAGTTTACTTGAAAAGCGTTTTCAAAAGAATGTCGTTAAAAATAATATCTCTGTTTTTGTGTAGTAAAGATTTTGGTTATCAAAAGTAAAAACATGGTCCGTTTTTCTATGCGATGTGGTCATATGAGATATCATTTGTTTTCAAATATCCATATTTTGAGTTTCTCGCACCAGTCCCATGATTGACCCGGATTTTATTTTCCTTTTCCCGTAAACTATGGCCGCCCTATTAGCCAAGTTATTAGGTAGCATGGAGCATTTAGGGAGAAGTATGGAGAATTTTGGGCGAGCAAAATGTTGGGGATGCGGATTAAGGATCTTAAGGCAGAAATAACACTAGAGGGGGGGGGGTGAATAGTGTTTTAAAGAATATATGAACTATATGACTAAATTAAAAGCTTTCAACACAAATCTAAACAGAATTCTAACACAGAATTCTCACAGAACATATAACAAATGAAAATAGTAAAGTAAAGCAAGTAAAAGGAAAGAACACACCAGATTTTATACTGGTTCGGAATCCTCCTACATCCAGTCCTACACCAAGGCAATATCCTTGTACAGATTTTTATAAGCCAATATTCAAATTACAACCCTCAATTTTTAAGGCCTTGAGGAACCCTCCTATCTCCGAGTCTGGGGCAAACTCTCTTGATTTATGGGACACAAGATCACCCTAATACTTCTTAATAACAATCCTTTTGAATGGATAGACTCTATGGACTTTTTGAATACAAATTGATCCTATAACTCTGAATAGCACTTTGACCTTTAGTAAAATGATGGAGAATCAAATAGAGAGAGTATCTAAATGATTTCCTATTGATAATTTGGCAGAATAATGGCACGATCTTGAAAATATGAAGTTTTATGGATATGGAATGGTGGAGAAGAAAGAGTGAAGAAAATAAGAAAGTAGTTATTAAAAAAATTCATTTTGGAAGCCTTTATATAGATGCACAACAGTCATAACCATTGGCGAAAGGTTTTCGAACGAATGGACACTTCTTTTTGAAAATTGAATTTTGAATCCAACTGTCACCATGTCGACATGGGGTATCCCCTTATGTCGACATCCCATAGTTCAAAATTATAGAGATGTTGTTTTGTAAAGACAATTGAATTTAAAACAAGTTGAAACTTCTCTGAAGCAAAGTAAAGTATTTAAACAATATTTTGAGATAGAGAATGAATATAAAACATTATTTTAAATATATATATATATATATATATATATATAATTGATATAGACCGTCAATTATATAAGTAATATTTAAAATCAGAATAAGTTTTGATGTTTTAAAATTAGAAGTTTTTAGAATCAGAATAGAGGAATATTTTATGGCTAAAACAAAGTTTGAAAACATTTTTGAAAACATGATTTTGAAAGCTAAATTTTTTTTTGAAAACAGATTTAAAAACATTTTGAAAAATCTATTCAAACTGAAATTGCAAGAACCTTCCTACAGAGCTCCTCCATAGGACTCGAGAACTTGTACAAAGTAGTTTAAATGATTTTGATTTTCGTGGGTTTGTAAGCCACTTGTCGTAGGTTTGTAAGCTACTTGTCGTGGATTTGTAAGCCACTGGTTTCGATAGAAATTGGGTTCCATCCCAAAAGAAAATTGGAAGAAAGATGAGAGTGCTATTATGAAGTTTTAACAAAATACTAGACACTTATCTTGAGATCTTGAAATTCTTGATTCTCTAGAGTCTTGAATCTTGAATCTCTAATCTTCATCTTGATGCTTGAGTCTTTATACTGATCAGTCTTCGATGATACCTGCATATACTTCCTATACACACACACACACATATATATCTATCTATATGGAAATGTTAGTATATATTTCATAAAGTAAAGTATAATAACTATATAAGGTTGTTGTCATCAAAACATCATCAACTCAGTTCCTAACAATCTCCCCCTTTTGACGATGACAACCTTTATTTATAAAATATTCTTACCATACCATAACTCCCCCTTACTCCGTGATTTCTTCTTAAAACTACAACTTCCCCTTACTCCATGACTCCCCCTTACACCAAGCACATATATTTTTATAACTTTCTCCCCCTTCGTCATCAACAAAAACTATTAACTACTTAAGAATTCAAGAATGATTAGTATGAACAAATAATATGTATAGAACAAGCATGAAACAATGAGTATAAGTGAACACATTTTAGTTATTACAACATATATAAGAACATACATAAACACGAACAAACAAAACAATTTAAAACAAAGAATAAAATGAAGGTACGCTTTAATGGCGATCCTTAACTATAGGAGACTTATGAATCGAACAATTGGGGTAGTGGAGACAAAATTTTCCACATTGTTCAATTATGTTTCCATTAGTATCAACAAGGATCTCACCAACGCAAATAACGCTCTCGTCTGTATACATAGGGACTTCGGGTTGAGGTAAAGGTTGATCTTCCTCCTGGTCTTCTTGTGGTTCTTCCATAGGTTCTTCTTCCTCGGATTCCATGGCTTGTGAAGAGTCTTCAATATTAATAGGATTTGTATGGTTATCCATAAGGAATTTTTGTACATTCCTAATAATATTCCCTTGCCTTTGTTGTTCTCTAGCCATCCTAAGTTGACTTACCTGAATTTCAGTCATCAATTGAAGGATATCTTTCATCTTCTCTTGCAATTTGATCACTCGAGCGTGCGTAGTTCGTTGAAATGGACCAGAATGAGGAGATGTGGGTGAAGTGGGTTCGTGAGTAGAAGAGGAGGCCATTATTATATTGTTTCAGAAGTTATTTACAGAGAATATTGTGAAGAAAGAGGAGAGAAAACGAAATAAATAGATAAATAACCAAATAACTAACTTTGGAGGGAAATTCAATTTTCAATTTTTGTTGGGTATGTCGACATCATGAGATGGGGCATGTCGACATGTCCTTCAGAAAAAGTGTAATTTTTATTTTGAATTTTTATTGATTATTATATTATATTATATTTCAGATTTTGAACAAATACCTAATTCTCTTCTAAATTTAGTAAAATTCTGTTCGGTTAATGGTTTAGTTAATATATCAGCAATTTGTTTTTCAGTATTTATATAATCTAGAGTTATTATTTCTTTAGTTATATTATCTCTAAGAAAATGATGTCTTATATCAATATGTTTAGTTCTAGCATGATGAGTTGGATTTTTAGATAGATTTATTGCACTAGTATTATCACAATATATTGGTGATTTACTTATGTTAGTTCCAAAATCCTTTAAAGTTTGTTGCATATATATGACTTGTGAATAGGCCAGAGCAGCAGATATATACTCTGCTTCAGTTGTTGATAAGGAAATAGTATTTTGTTTCTTGCTGAACCAGGAAACCAGTGAATGTCCTAGAAAGTGACAAGTTCCACTTGTACTCTTTCGGTCTGATTTACAACCAGCATAATCAGCATCACAATACAATATTAAATCAAAAGTATTATTTTTAGAATAAAATAAACCATAATCTAAAGTGTATTTTACATATCTTAAAATTATTTTAACAGCTTTTAAGTGAGTTTCTTTAGGTTGTGATTGGTATCTTGCACAGAGACAAACACTATGCATAATATCAGGACGACTCGCTGTTATATAGAGTAGCGAACCAACCATTCCCCTATATAAAGTTTGATCAATATCTTTTGATTTATCTTCTTTACTTAAACCTACATTTGTTGACATTGGAGTTGGTTTCCCACTAGAGGTGTTTAAACCAAATTTATTGATTAAGTCTTTAGCATATTTTTCTTGACTTATGAAGATTCCATTTTCTAGTCGTTTAATTTGAAGCCCTAAGAAGAAACTTAATTCTCCCATGTGACTCATTTCAAATTATTTAGTCATTATATCTGAAAATTCTGTATTCATTATGTTATTAGTTGATCCAAAGATTATATCATCTACATATATTTGAACCAGTTGAATATCTTGATTATTTCTTTTAATAAAAAGTGTTGTATCTACTTTACCAATTTCAAAACCAGATTGAAGTAAATAAGATCTTAGTCTTTCATACCAGGCTCTAGGAGCTTGCTTTAGATACATGGTTTGGAAATTTATTATCTTCAAAAAGTGGAGGTTGTTCAACATAAACATCTTCTTTTACAAAACCATTCAGAAAAGCACTTTTAACATCCATTTGATATAATTTGAAATTATTATAATTAGCGAAAGCAAGTAGAATCCTTATAGCTTCTAATCTTGCTACGGGGGCAAAGGTTTCATCATAGTCAATTCCTTCTTCTTGACAATAACCTTGCGCGACTAAACGAGCTTTATTTCTTACGACCTCACCGAGTTCATTCATTTTATTTTTATAAACCCATTTAGTTCCAATTATGCTTTTATCCTCAGGTTTAGGAACAAGTTCCCATACATCATTTCTGGTAAATTGATTCAATTCTTCTTGCATAGCAAGAATCCATGAATCATCAGACGATGCTTCCTTTGGATTTTTAGGTTCAATTGTTGATATAAAGGCTACATTACTCATACTACTTAATTGATTTCTAGTTCTTACTACAGATTCAATATTTCCTAAAACATTTTCTATAGGATGATCTTTTGATATTTTAAATCTCTTATTATGTTGATTTATTTCACTAATAGTTTCATTAGATTGATTTAAATTTATAAAATCTTCTTCATCATCTATTTGTACAATATCTTTAAGATTTTCATCAAAAGATACATGCATAGTTTCTTCAATAATATTAGTTTTTAAATTAAAAACTCTAAATGCTTTGCTTCTATTAGAATAACCAATAAAGAATCCTTTATCAGCTTTTGGTTCAAATTTATCTAAATTATCTTTTGTATTAAGTATAAAACATTTACTCCCAAAGACTTTAAAATAAGCAACTATAGGTTTCTTATTATAAAGTAATTCATATGGAGTTTTATTTGTTAATGGTCTAGTTAAAATTCTTTTTAATATATAACAAGCTGTAGCAACTGCTTCAGCCCAAAAATGTTTAGGTAAATTACTATCAGAAAGCATTGTACGAGCACACTCTTGAATCGTTCTATTCTTACGTTCTACTACTCCGTTTTGTTGTGGAGTTCTTGGAAACGAAAAGTTGTGAGTAATTCCCTTTTGAGTACAGAAACTCTTAAAATTTTCATTTTCAAATTCACCACCGTGATCACTTCGAATAGTTTTAATTTTGAAAGAATGTTGTTTTTGAATTCTTTTAGAAAAGTTTTTAAATATTTCAAAAGCATCACTTTTATGTTTTAAAAAGATTGTCCAATTATATCTTGAATAATCATCTACTATAACAAAAACATATTTACTATGGTTAATTGATTGAACTTGAGATGGACCAAATAAATCTAAATGAAGTAATTCTAGAGCACTAGAGGTAAAAATAGCATCATTTAATTTAAATGAACTTTTCTTAAGTTTTCCTAATTGACAAGCATCACAAATACTATCTACTTTAAAGTTTAACTTGGTTAGACCTCTAACTAAGTCATGTTTTGATATCCTAGATAATAATTTGAAATTCAAATGGCCAAATCTTTTATGCCAAATCCAAGGGTCACTTGTATTAGCCAAAAGACATAAATTATCATTTGAAATTTTCATACTAAGGATATAAATATTTTTCTTCCTAATACCTTCAAAAATTATATTAGACCTATCATCTTCAATGTGACATTTATCTTTTCCAAATTTAATTTTAAAACCTTTATCGCAAAGTTGACTTATACTAAGCAGATTATGTTTTAAGTTCCTAAGTAATAAAACATCAGAAATAAGTAAAGTTTTAGAGTTACCGACATTGCCGACGCCAACCACATATCTTTAGAGTTATCAACAAAATTGACTAATCCACCATCTTGATAAGTAATGTCCTTGAGTATCTCGGGATTTCTAGTCATGTGCCTCGAACAGCCACTATCAAGTATCCTTTTATCTTTCTCAATTTGCACAGTTTGTCCATTGGGTGTTGATTCGTCAAAAGCCATATAACATGTCTATTCCTGCATAACACACCAATTCGGTAGATAACTTGATTTTTCAAAATAACTATATGCAGACTTATGATACTTTGATGAAATGCATAGATTCAAAACAATTTTAACACAATTTTCCAAAAATGCCATTTTTATATTTTTCAAGTTTCAGATTATGAAAACAATGAAAACCAATGCTCTGATACCAATTGTTGGGGATGCAGATTAAGGATCTTAAGGCAGAAATAACACTAGAGGAAGGGTGAATAGTGTTTTAAAGAATATATGAACTATATGACTAAATTAAAAACTTTCAACACAAATCTAAACAGAATTCTAACACAGAATGATCACAGAACATATAACAAATGCAAATAGTAAAGTAAAGCAAGTAAAAGGAAAGAACACAACGGATTTTATACTGGTTCGGAATCCTCCTACATCCAGTCCTGCACTAAGGCAATATCCTTGTACAGATTTTTATAAGCCAATATCCAAATTACAACCCTCAATTTTTAAGTCCTTGAGGAACCCTCCTATCTCCGAGTCTGGGGTAAACTCTCTTGATTTACGGGACACAAGATCACCTTAATACTTCTTAATAACAATCCTTTTGAATGGATAGACTCTATGGACTTTTTGAATACAAATTGATCCTATAACTCTGAATAGCACTTTGATCTTTAGTAGAATGATGGAGAATCAAATAGAGGAGTATCTAAATGATTTCCTATTGAGAATTTGGCATAATGATGGCACGATCTTGAAAATATGAAGTTTTATGGATATGGAATGGTGGAGAAGAAAGAGTGAAGAAAATAAGAAAGTAGTTATTAAAAAATTTCATTTTGGAAGCCTTTATATAGATGCACAATAGTCATAACCATTGGCGAAAGGTTTTCGAACGAATGGACACTTCTTTTTGAAAATTAAGTTTTGAATCCAATTGTCACCATGTCGACATGGGGTATCCCCTTATGTCGACATCCCATAGTTCAAAATTATAGAGATGTTGTTTTGTAAAGACAATTGAATTTAAAACACGTTGAAACTTCTCTGAAGCAAAGCAAAGTGTTTAAACAATATTTTGAGATAGAGAATGAATATAAAACATTATTTTAAATAAATATATATAATTGATATAGACCGTCAATTATATAAGTAATATTTAAAATCAGAATAAGTTTTGATGTTTTAAAATTAGAAGTTTTTAAAATCAGAATAGAGAAATATTTTAAGGCTAAAACAAAGTTTGAAAACATTTTTGAAAACATGATTTTGAAAGCTAAAACATTTTGAAAACAGATTTAAAAACATTTTGAAAAATCTATTCAAACTGAGATTGCAAGAACCTTCCTATAGAGCTCCTCCATAGGACTCGAGAACTCGTACAAAGTAGTTTAAATGATTTTGATTTTCGTGGGTTTGTAAGCCACTTGTCGTAGGTTTGTAAGCTACTTGTTCTGGGTTTGTAAGCCACTGGTTTTGATAGAAATTGGGTTCCATCCCAAAAGAAAATTGGAAGAAAGATGAGAGTTCTATTATGAAGTTTTAACAAAATACTAGACACTTATCTTGAGATCTTGAAATCTTGATTCTCTAGAGTCTTGAATCTTGAATCTCTAATCTTCATCTTGATGCTTGAGTCTTTATACTGATCAGTCTTCGATGATACCTGCATATACTTCCTATATACATACATACATATATATATATATATATATATATATATATATATCTATATGGAAATGTTAGTATATATTTTATAAAGTAAAGTATAATAACTATATAAGGTTGTTGTCATCAAAACATCATCAACTCAGTTCCTAACACATAAAGCATGGAGGGTCCTATGTAGATAGTTATCTATTTCTAATTTCGTTGCATTTTGTATGACATATCTACAAGCACTTACGATGATAGGCAGTTATAACTATCCTTGCTAGAGTAGTACTTACTAGAACTCTTATGGAGTAATTTGCAGTAAATGCATGTATTACTCATATGTATAAATAAATGTTGAATGCGATGTGATATTCTATTTTTCTTCTTCTATCTTTAATTTCTTTTACCCTATGATAATCTACCACTCCAGCACATAGATTTGCTGCACGTGAATACTGAGGATGTATAGTGTCAATTTATAAGGGTTGAGGAGGTGGATCGTCATAGTTTGGTAAATGATTAACATTTTTAATAGTATCTATAGTTAATTGTGATGACTAACTTTAATGTCCTTGGTTCAGATGATATTAATTACCAAATAACCGAAAGTACTAAGGCTGTATAATTTTAACTTTGAGTTAACTTCCAATTATGGTGGCATTAACCCCCTATATCGGAGGAGATGAATCTTCTATTAAATGGTGTTTCACTCTAAATGATCTGGCATATATGAAAAAGGAGCCATAGCATGGTCATGATGCCATGAGTTGACTAAAATCAAAGCCAAGCCTCCTCGTTTAAGCTAATAATATTTTCAAATTTAAACTTCTCATCATTACATTGAGATCTTATGTTTTGACTTAGATATATTTAACCTATATGACTCTTGGTTAAGTCGTTCAGTGGCCATCCAATGACCTTATGTATATTACTCCTTGGTGCCCTTGATGGTCATCACCAATTCACCATCCACTATATAGAGAGTGTTACATATATAGTATCAACAGATGCATTAATATCCCTTTCTTAATGCATCTTAACTAGGAACCTTTAGAGTATTATTACTATATCTATTTAATGCTCATGGTTATGGATCAACATAATACTCTACTTAGGAATTTTCTATTTACATATGTCTAATGCTCGTGATTATTATTTATATCATATATAACAAAAACACATAATTGAAAACAAATCAAAAAACGTACTTTTATTTCGAATAGGGTTCATTACAGAGTTATGATTATATAAAACTACATAACTACCCCTAAAACATACCCCTAACTCTCTTAATTTTAAATATCATACTTAAGCAAACTATATTATTTAATCTAACTGTGCATTGACATAATATTATCCCCTAAACACAAAGATGAAGGTTTCCTTGAGCTTCTATAGCTTTTGCCTTTCCAAATTCGCATGCTTTTTTCTTCCTCTTGGCATTTTTAAAAAATATATTGGGATGAAAATAAATTTCTATTTAATTTCTTGTTTTGTTTTTGAAGAATAAGAATACTAAGATTTAAAATAAGAAAATTTAGGATATGCACATCGGCATATAGGCTTCGATCGGCATGGTGGGCTATTTAGGAATTAAATCTCCTTTGCATGCACTCTTATTCATTTGATTCTCAATTCAACAAATGCTAACGAATTATCTCACTTATAATTAATTATTCTTAACTTAGTCTACATTGGGGGTAGCTATTTGGACATAAAATCCGACAAAAAGATCTTGACCATTGGATGCCAAAGTGTTCACATTTTGGGTAGATCGAAAGGCAATCCAATGGTTGAGGTCCATTGTGCCTCCAATTGCATCACCAATTGTGTCACAAAATAGCGTCTTAACAGAACTTCACATCTTTAATACTCCAACCTATATCAATTTAATCTCGCATTATCTTATTAATCATATTAATTCAACACCTTTGATGTGATTAACTATGTATAAAATACGGGTAATTACAAACCTAGAACACATTACCCAACAGTTTGTTACCAGCGTTGATCAATCAAAGCTGCTAATTACTATCTAAGCCTCACATCTTCTAGTTCACTTACATCGATCCACCAAAGATATTCTATTTCTCCTACGAAGAAAGGGGCAAGTAACTTTGCATCGCTCACTCCGTAGTTAGCATAGTATATTATTTATAAGTTGAGAGCTCTAGCTCAGGAATAAGAAGGCCTGCCTAAAGCCACACATCTATCTAATTTCTTTATATAAAGGTAGTTATAACTTAGGAAAATATGAATGTAAGTGTGTGTGTGTGTCTATGTATATAACTGGAGGTTGAGAACTTAGTCTATAAAGAGTCTCACTATGTATTGTTTATATTTGTAAATTATTATGGCCAATACATTCGTACTTGGCTTATGTTTGAGTCAAATTTTATTTTTCCCCCCTTAAGGTCTCAGGTACCCTTTTACGTATGCTAAGGTTGAAGTTTTTTAACAAGTAATTGAAGAAGATGACTGCAGGAGGTAGAATTATTTAGCATTCATTTTTGTTATGTGTATTTATATTGCAACCTGAGTTGTTATAAAAACATTGATCATTCATGGTGATATAGTCATATATCGGCCATGTAATATTTATGTTGTATAATATTTTTATTCAATATAGTTGAAACACTATGTATTCTAATTTAAATGAAATGATGAAGTAAAATATTTTAGTATTGTGGCTTTTCATCATTTTTATGTATATATGAAAAGAAAATGAATCCCATATTATCATTTGAAAATAAATTAGAGTGTCTGCAACACTTTGGTTCTCAAACTAAGGGACGTTACATATAGTATCAAAGCATGCAGTATCAGAGCCTTAGGTTAATGATTGAATTTACTCATCTAAAGAATGGGAGAAATAAAACATCCCAACGACATGACACACGGTTATGAGATATTGCTATAACAATGACTTGTTATTTTCATTAGTATGTATATATGTATCTCTATATTCCTAACTTTCTATCTACGTTATTTCTTATAAAGAGTTTCTTAATACACATGGTGAAGTAAAAGAGAGAGAAAAGGAATACGAGAAGGGTCAATTGAATATCAAAGGGGAGACACTTCTGCCAATGATGTGGCTATGATTACAGCTAATGGTTGCGTGAATGCCAAGGCACCTTTGGAAGATAAAGAGGTTGTTTTTATGTTCCAAATGATGATTAATACGATGATAGCTCAACGGAGAGCACAATTTATTACTGCTCATGTTGTAGAGCTAGCAGAAAAATTATTTGAAGAGTTTGACAAAAGGAAGTAACACTTTCATTATCCAGAGGGTAGTTTCTCTGATGGTGGTTGTGTGAGAGGATCTTTAGTGATTTCGCTTGAACCAATGAGCTAAAGATAGTTCTAGCTTCTCGATAATTGAAAGGTGTGGCAAATGGTTAGTGGAATACAACAACTAGTTTTATCCTAAAGTAGAAAATAACCTAGGATAGGTTTAAGGAGTTGTGCGAAAGATGTTTTACTATGGAGTTTAAAAAGGATATCATGTTTAGTAGATATGTTAAGGTAGAGCAAAGGGGTCTTTGGTGTTATAGATTTTGAATCATATTAGTTCTCTAGCTAAGTATGGGATGGATTTCATTATTACTTTGAGTAGGAAATCCATGAAATTTATTCGAGCCTTGAGGTCATGCTTGAGTGAGAACGTTATGACTTACATCAATAGCCCAATTGATGAGAGTATCAACATGGCTCGAATGAATGAGGACATATAAAGGCAGAATCTGGTGAAGGAGATGGTTATGATCATTGTTAGGAACTGAGTTGATGATGTTTTGATGACAACAACCTTATATAGTTATTATACTTTACTTTATAAAATATATACTAACATTTCCATATATATATATATATATATGTATGTATATAGGAAGTATATGCAGGTATCATCGAAGACTGATCAGTATAAAGACTCAAGCATCAAGATGAAGATTAGAGATTCAAGATTCAAGACTCTAGAGAATCAAGATTTCAAGATCTCAAGATAAGTGTCTAGTATTTTGTTAAAACTTCATAATAGAACTCTCATCTTTCTTCCAATTTTCTTTTGGGATGGAACCCAATTTCTATCAAAACCAGTAGCTTACAAACCCAGGACAAGTAGCTTACAAACCTACGACAAGTGGCTTACAAACCCACGAAAATCAAAATCATTTAAACTACTTTGTACGAGTTCTCGAGTCCTATGGAGGAGCTCTATAGGAAGGTTCTTGCAATTTCAGTTTGAATAGATTTTTCAAAATGTTTTTAAATCTGTTTTCAAAATGTTTTAGCTTTCAAAATCATGTTTTCAAAAAGATTTTCAAACTTTGTTTTAGCCTTAAAATATTTCTCTATTCTGATTTTAAAAACTTCTAATTTTAAAACATCAAAACTTATTCTGATTTTAAATATTACTTATATAATTGACGGTCTATATCAATTATATACATATATTTAAAATAATGTTTTATATTCATTCTCTATCTCAAAATACTGTTTAAACACTTTACTTTGCTTCAGAGAAGTTTCAACTTGTTTTAAATTCAATTGTCTTTACAAAACAACATCTCTATAATTTTGAACTGAGGGATGTCGACATATGGGGATACCCCATGTCGACATGGTGACAGTTGGATTCAAAATTCAATTTTCAAAAGAAGTGTCCATTCGTTCAAAAACCTTTCGCCAATGGTTATGACTGTTGTGCATCTATATAAAGGCTTCCAAAACGAATTTTTTTAACAACTACTTTCTTATTTTCTTCACTCTTTCTTCTCCACCATTCCATATCCATAAAACTTCATATTTTCAAGATCGTGCCATCATTCTACAAAATTCTCAATAGGAAATCATTTAGATACTCTCTCTATTTGATTCTCCATCATTCTACTAAAGATCAAAGTGCTATTCAGAGTTATAGGATTAATTTGTATTCAAAAAGTCCATAGAGTCTATCCATTCAAAAGGATTGTTATTAAGAAGTATTAGGGTGATCTTGTGTCCCGTAAATCAAGAGAGTTTACCCCAGACTCGGATATAGGAGGGTTCCTCAAGGCCTTAGAAATTGAGGGTTGTAATTTGGATATTGGCTTATAAAAATCTATACAAGGATATTGCCTTGGCGCAGGACTGGATGTAGGAGGATTCCGAACCAGTATAAAATCCGGTGTTTTCTTTCCTTTTACTTGCTTTACTTTACTATTTGCATTTGTTATATGTTCTGTGATCATTCTGTGTTAGAATTCTGTTTAGATTTGTGTTGAAAGTTTTAATTTAGTCATATAGTTCATATATTCTTTAAAACATTATTCACCCCCCCTCTAGTGTTATTTCTGCCTTAAGATCCTTAATCCGCATCCCCAACAATTGGTATCAGAGCATTGGTTTTCATTATTTTCATAATCTAAAATTTTGAAAAGTTTTAATGGCACAACCCACTAATAATGTCACTCCTGTCATCACTACTTCTGTCAACACAAGTACTAACACTAGTTCATTTGTGGAAGGTCAGTCTACTGTCAGACCACCACTTTTTAATGGCAGTAATTATGCATATTGGGCATGTAGGATGAAAATTTATTTACAATCCATAAGTTTAGATACTTGGAATATGACACAAACTGAATATGATGAACCAACTACTAATTTTGCCCAGTGGACTACTGAGAAAAAGACGGTTGCACAAAACAATTCTAAGGCTATGAATATACTATTTTGTTCACTAGATAGGAATGAGTTTAATAGAGTCTCTGTTTGTAAGTCTGCATTTGAAATCTGGAAAACTTTGCAAGTAACTCATGAAGGAACAAGCAAAGTAAAATAGACTAAAATTTCCATATTAACTAACCAGTTTCAATTGTTTAAAATGCATGAAAATGAGTCCATTTCCGACATGTATTGTCGATTTCAAGATATTGTACATTCATTGATTGCTTTAGGAAAGGGTTTCTCAGAAGAAGATCAAGTCAGAAAGATGCTCAATTCACTCACTCCAGAATGGGATCAAAAGACACTTACTATTAAAGAGGCAAATGATGTTAGTCAAATGAAGATCAAAGAGTTAATCGATAATCTAATGTCTTATGAAGTTCAACTACAAGGGAGAAAAGAATCTAAGGCAACGGAAAAGAAATCGATCGCATTCAAAGCAACAACTGGAGATTCAGAATAAGATAGTGATGAAGAAATTGCTTTCATGACCAGAAATTTCAGAAAGTTTCTGAAGTATAGAAAGATGAATAACTTTAAAAGAAATGATCAAAGGAATTCCAGAAATACTTCGGAGAACAACAACAATTACAACAGCAGCAACAACAACAATGGTGATAGATGCTACAACTGCAACAAAACAGGGCACAACAAGATAGATTGTCCATATCCAGACAAACAGACATTTCAACCAAACAACAAGCAACTAAGGAAAAGAAAGAAGGCATATGCAGCAATTCTTGACGATTCAGATTCATCCAGTGATGACGAGAAGAAAACTAATAATTCAAATCTGTGCTTCACTGCTATTCTTGAATCGGAAGACGATCGGAGTTTGGATCTAAAAATAGGTACACGTTTATTTTAATTTTATTGGATGCTTGTTTGTTTTGATTTTGTTTGCAATTCCTTGAATTTTTAAATTCAAAATCACCCTTTGAAATTTGAATTTTTAAATTCAAAATAATATTATTTTAATAATATTTTAAATATTAAAATATTTTAATATTATTAAATTTAATATTATTACTGGAATTATATATAGATATAGAATATAGATTAGTTTTCTTAAGATTTTAGGAATTTCTTAGATTTTAGAAATAGACACCCCTTTTCAAATTCAACAGGCACATGTCGACATGCCAGGATACCCCATGTCGACATGTCTCTCAGAAATTTGATTTCAAAATTTGAATTCAAACTTTTGAATTTCCCTCCACCTTTTCACTTACTTCAAAATTCTGAAAAGATACCTCTTGACCAGAGAACATGACTTTAGAGAATCTATTTAATATACTTCTCTTATCATCTCTTTTCACTTTATTCTCATAATTCAAACTTTCTTCATTATCTTCTACTCCTCTCAAACACTCATTAATGGCTTCCTCAAGTACCCCATCAACTATGAGGCTGACCAAATCCATCAAAAATGATCTTTTTAATGACCCGGAGGCTATCAAAGCTTACATAAGTTATGTAAACTATGGTAAAGTCAATACGGGAAAATTTGCTATTTTGATGATTTTCCTTCTTATGAAATCGATCAACTTTTTGAAGAAAACTCCATTCTTAGCTTGATTGATAACAAGCAAAATGATTTCGTTTGTTATCCTAACCTTGTCAAAATGTTTTATGCAAACCTAAACCGTGAATTTTATAATGGAAATGAAGATCAAATTTGGAGTAGTGTTAAAGGAACACTTATTGTTTTGGATTCCGATATTTTGGGTACTATTTTGGGTTGCAAATCTACCGGTACGAATCTCTCGCAATTTCAAATCAATGAAACCGATCAAGAGACTTTTCATCACATTTTTGAAAGCGATGACCACATAGATTTTAAGAATCGCTTTTTCCGCCCAAAAGCAAGAATTGTCAACCTTCTTATTCAACACACCATTATTCCTAGGTCGGGAAACTACAATAATCCCACCTCAAAAGTGTGTAAAGCTCTTTTTGCTATATTTGGAAAATATGATATTAATTGGGCACAAACTATTTTAGATGAGTTAAGACCCAAAAATTTTACTATGGGAGAAAACACTCTTTATCATGGAATTTATCTTACTCGGATTTTCAATTATTTTGGTGTGGATGTTAAAAAGGAAGAGTTTGTAAGTAGGAAAGTGTTCAATCATGGGAACATTTCTCTTATGAAAATCCCACTTATGTTTCAACCGTATGAAACACTTACCGAAAAGGAAGAGAGACTTGCTCATGAAGAGATGGAAGAAGAGGGAGAGGAAGAGGAAGAAGAAGGGGAAGGAATGGAAATTGAAGAAGAAGAGGAAGATGAAGAAACCTCTTTGGAAAGTATAGAGTATCCACATACACCCGCCAATCCGTCCAACAAAACCATACTCAAGAACCAAAAGATACTTGCTCAAAACCAAAAGGTTCTTAAGAGATCTTTTAGCAAGAAAATGGATAAAATCTCTACCAAGATCGACAAGTTCTTTGGGAAGATAGGCAGGAAACTTGGCTTGTCCTCATCATCATCTTCATCAAACTAATCCTAGCCATTATCTCTCTAGTTATCATTTATCTATCTTTGTATTTTCTATTTTTTTGGTTAATATTATGTAATGTTAACTATATAAGTAATGCTATCTTATTCTTTGTTTTCCATCTTTATATATCTCTGATAGTTATTTATTTTAAGTTTATATAGGTCCACTAGTATAAAAATAAACTTAGAAATAAAAAATAACTCAACTTGGTCATTCTGTCTAGACTATGTCGACATGCCCCATCCCCCCCATGTCGACATATAACAGCCAAAAAGTAGTTACAATTTCTAACTTCAAATTCTTGTAACTACCAAGTGACAATTCATTTTGAACGACCAATAACTCCTATAAATACCTATTTCTTCCAGAAAAACTTCTCTACCTCCATTTCTATTCATCTCCTCTCATACTTCAACTTATTTCTTAAATTATGGCTTCTCCAATTAAGAATTTAAGTGAAAATCTTGAAGAAACTCTTACTTCTTTCAAGAATATTCTCTCTTTTATACTTAGAAATCAAAGACACTTAGAATTAAGCCGAATGCAGATGATCAAAGAGCAAGAGAGACACTTCGACGCACTTCGTTGGATGATCTCAAGCCTTAGCAAAGATGAACCCGAAGCAAATCCACCGGTCACTCTCGACAAAGATAATTGGGATGTTGTCAAAACTGATCCTATCTTCGGAGAAGATGGATGGGTGGAAGTCCCAAGGAATGTCTGATCATTATGTATGTTTGATTGTTTGTTTGATTTGATTTGATTTAGATTTGATTAGGATTTGATTGAATTGTTTACTTAAGTTTGATTTGGATTTGGTTTGTATATAACTTCATATACTATACATGATTGGTTTGCTATGTATGATATGATTTGATTGTCAAGTTACACTTATATATGCTCACACACTTGATCACTTACACGTTCACTTTACACTTTTATTCTATATATACTTGATTATCTTAGAACAGGTAAATCTTTTATTCTTTTTGTTGATGACAAAGGGGGAGAAAGTTATAAAAATATATGTGCTTGGTGTAAGAGGGAGTCATGGAGTAAGGAGGAGTTGTAGTTTTAAGAAGAAATCACGGAGTAAGGGGGAGTTATGGTATGGTAAGAATATTTTATAAATAAAGGTTGTCATCGTCAAAAAGGGGGAGATTGTTAGGAACTGAGTTGATGATGTTTTGATGACAACAACCTTATATAGTTATTATACTTTACTTTATAAAATATATACTAACATTTCCATATATATATATATATATATATAGGAAGTATATGCAGGTATCATCGAAGACTGATCAGTATAAAGACTCAAGCATCAAGATGAAGATTAGAGATTCAAGATTCAAGACTCTAGAGAATCAAGATTTCAAGATAAGTGTCTAGTATTTTGTTAAAACTTCATAATAGCACTGTCATCTTTCTTCCAATTTTCTTTTGGGATGGAACCCAATTTCTATCGAAACCAGTGGCTTACAAACCCACGACAAGTAGCTTACAAACCTACGACAAGTGGCTTACAAACCCACGAAAATCAAAATCATTTAAACTACTTTGTACAAGTTCTCGAGTCATATGGAGGAGCTCTATAGGAAGGTTCTTGCAATTTCAGTTTGAATAGATTTTTCAAAATGTTTTTAAATCTGTTTTCAAAATGTTTTAGCTTTCAAAATCATGTTTTCAAAAAGATTTTCAAACTTTGTTTTAGCCTTGAAATATTCCTCTATTCTAATTTTAAAAACTTCTATTTTTAAAAACATCAAAACTTATTCTGATTTTAAATATTACTTATATAATTGACGGTCTATATCAATTATATACATATATTTAAAATAATGTTTTATATTCATTCTCTATCTCAAAATATTGTTTAAACACTTTACTTTGCTTCAGATAAGTTTCAACTTGTTTTAAATTCAATTGTCTTTACAAAACAACATCTCTATAATTTTGAACTGAGGGATGTCGACATATGGGGATACCCCATGTCGACATGGAGACCGTTGGATTCAAAATTAAATTTCAAAAGAAGTGTCCATTCGTTCAAAAACCTTTCACGAATGGTTATGACTGTTGTGCATCTATATAAAGGCTTCCAAAACGATTTTTTTAACAACTACTTTCTTATTTTCTTCACTCTTTCTTCTCCACCATTCCATATCCATAAAACTTCATATTTTCAAAATCGTGCCATCATTCTGCCAAATTCTCAATAGGAAATCATTTAGATACTCTCTCTATTTGATTCTCCATCATTCTACTAAAGATCAAAGTGCTATTCAGAGTTATAGGATTAATTTGTATTCAAAAAGTACATAGAGTCTATCCATTCAAAAGGATTGTTATTAAGAAGTATTAGGGTGATTTGTGTCCCGTAAATCAAGAGAGTTTACCCCAGACTTGGAAATATGAGGGTTCCTCAAGGCCTTAGAAATTGAGGGTTGTAATTTGGATATTGGCTTATAAAAATCTGTACAAGGATATTGCCTTGGCGCAGGACTGGATGTAGGAGGATTCCGAACAAGTATAAAATCCGGTGTGTTCTTTCCTTTTACTTGCTTTACTTTACTATTTGCATTTGTTATATGTTCTGTGATCATTCTGTGTTAGAATTCCTTTTAGATTTGTGTTGAAAGTTTAATTTAGTCATATAGTTCATATATTCTTTAAAACACTATTCACCCCCCCTCTAGTGTTATTTCTGCCTTAAGATCCTTAATCCGCATCCCCAACAATCATGGTATCAAAATCTTATGTTAAAGGCAATAACAAGAGAAAGAAGTTCTTTAATCCAATGAAGGAAGGAGGACAAAAGGTTGGGGAGTTGAAGGTAGATAAGTCCTATATTATTTGATGAAAAGGACAAAGTCGGGATACTATTTAATCAAGTGTTTGGAGAAAGGAACCAAGAAGACATTGGTAAGGGTGGTGCTAAGTGCTTTAACTACAAAAGTTTAAGAATTTCAAGAGGCAGTGTCCAAAGGTAGCTAAATGGGGAAACTAAGGTGTATGCTATAGAATCCAAAGTATAGGGACCATTAACATCCATAAAGGGGAAAGCAATTATGAAGTTACTTTATCGTTCGAAATATTCTTAGTAGAATATTATTTGAAATTAGGGCTTGATAATCATTTATATCTAAATATCTAGTTGATAAATTAAAATTGGACCCTATATACCTTATCACCTCCTTGGGAGTCAAAAACCCTATTGGTGATTGTATAACACTTGAACTATATTGTGATGATGTTGAACTGATGTTGCATGATTGCACATTTACTTATAATTTTCATGTATTTGATTGTGGTGATTTTAAAGTTATCTCATGTAACACCCCATATTTTAATAAAATAAATAAGTAATTAAAAATGACATTTTAGTAATTTTATATAAAGCTAAAAAATTGAATTTTAGAAATGAAGGAATTTGGAGAATCTAAATTTTCAATTGTGTTAAGTAGATTTTTGTAGCCCACATTCATAAGTAAAATGACAAAAACGAATATCGTTTGAAGAAAATAGATAACGTTTATCATAGCATGCATTTTGGGTTTTATGCCTGTTTTGAAATTCAAACTTAAAGGCTAATTACAGTAATAAAGGCAAAATATATTAGTAACTAATTAATATGTTTGAATTACTCTAGAAAGAATACAATTGTTTTATATGCATTAAGATAAAAAGGTGAGAGATATTTACAAGTACATACTTTAAAACCACTTCAGGGAGGAAGCATTAATTACCATGATAATACAAGTAATTATTATAATTAATGAAAGGAAATGTTGTGTATTTTAGTAAGAGAAGGTAACAGTATGATTATGAATGGAGTGCTCTTCTTA
Organism: Allium cepa; assembly: GCA_030765085.1. Lineage (NCBI taxonomy): Eukaryota > Viridiplantae > Streptophyta > Magnoliopsida > Asparagales > Amaryllidaceae > Allium > Allium cepa. The sequence goes on from CM060932.1 coordinate 27,573,011, forward strand.
AGGAAAAGGTATGTTATCTCTTTATTTGTAAAGACTAAGAGAGAATTATATTTTGAATTTGAAAAGATGAATACCAATTAATTACAATTGTAGAACAATTACTAATAAAGAGTAAGGTTCCTACTTTATTCCAATATATGTACTTTTGTGTGTGTGTGTGTGTGTGTGTGTGTGTGTGTGTGTGTGTATGTGTGTGTGTGTGTTGGCACGCGCACGCACGTGTGCATTTGAATATTAATCTATGCTTCCATACAATAGTTAATAATATTTCTACGTAGAATATTAATTAATGATATTAATCTGAACGATTATTAATGAAATTGATTTGAATTATAATTAAATGGATTAATTTGAATTATAATTAGTGATATTAATTAGGATAGAATACATATTATTTTAATAAAGTAAAAGGGAAGGAGTTTTGCACGTATGTAGGGGTAAGGGATATGAATAAAGAGATAATGTTCTAAGACCTCAACATTACCTAATTCCCACTTATAAATACACAGCCAAGCCTCAGTCCTTTCATTTTAGAAACCCTATCCACTACGTGTAGAATCCTACATATTTTATTCTTCTTCCTTCTAAAACTCGAAAAACTCTCTTCAAGTAATTTAAAATCTAAATTTAAAATAAAGTAGAGAATCTAACTTGTAATGAAAAGAGAAGTAAGATCAAAATAATTGAAAGATCCTCGAATCCAACTGCATGTCATGAGTAGGATATCTTATTTCATGCGATCTAAGCTATCGTGTGGCGTAGGCAATCACTTTATCTTTCTGCATCAACACAACTCCCAATCCAGTTCCACATGCATCGGTATATACCACCAACCCTTGGTTTTTGTTTGGAACTACTAACACAGGTGCATTGGTTAACAAATGCTTTAACTTAAGGAATGCTTTCTCACATTTGTCGGACTAGACAAACTTCACATCCTTCCTGGTTAGCTTAGTCAAAGATGCTGCTATCCTTGTTGAATCTCCAATAATAGCCAGCAAGTTCGAGTAAACTTCTAATCTCAGTCACCATTTGTGGTCTCTTCCAATTATTAACAACTTTGATCTTATCTGGATTGAATGACAAGCCCTTCTCCGAAACCACATGACCAAGAAACTTAACTTCTTTCTTCCAAAAATGACACTTAGAAAACTTCGTCTTCAGCTGATGCTGCCTCAGTGTCTCAAGAACAACTCCAAGATGATCCTCTGTCTCTCTTACATCCTTAGAATATACTAAAATGTCATCTATAAACACCCGCACAAACCTATCCAAGTACTCTTGGAAAACTCGGTTCATCTGATCTATGAAGAAAGCAGGTGCATTCGTTAAACTGAATGGCATTACTATCCACTCGTACGAACCATACCTAGTTCGAAATGCTATCAAATAAATACTATCCTCTGCCACTCTTAACTGATAGAAAATTATCGCCAAATCCAACTGTGAAAACACTCTGACTCCATACAACTGATCAAATAGAGCATCAATTCTCGGCAAAGGATACTTATTCTTAATCGTCCTTTTGTTCAACTTACGATAGTCGACACATATTCTCAATGACCCATTTAGTTTCTTTACGAATACTACGACCGCTCCCCAAGGCGAACTGCATGGTCTAATAAAATTCCTTTGTTCTAGATCCACTAGCTGCACCTTCAATTCCTTCATCTCAGTAGGTGTCATCCTGCTAGGTGGTCTACTCACAGGTTCAGCTCCTAGCACAAGATCTATCCCAAACTTAACAGCTCATTTCGATGGTAGTCATGTGACTGACTCAAAGACATCTACAAACTCTCTTGCTAGTCGAACCCGACTTAGCTCTTCTCCTATTTCCATTGTATTTAACAAAGTACAACTACTCCGGTCAGAATTCTCCACTGAGAATGTATTTCGGTTATGACTATCAAGGCTTCTTAGTGATATCTTCCTATCTTCGCAAAATATCTAGCCTCATACTTACCAATCCATACCCAAAATGATTTCGAAATCTATGAAATAAAAAAACATACAGACTGCAAGAAAACTTATGACCCAATATGTCAAGTTCTAACTGGTCACATCTCATCCCAGAGTTGCATACCCTTCTATTGGATTTGCAACCCTTAAGGAAGTAACAAGGTATGTGGGTTCTAAGCATAACCTATCAACCAAACATTGGGATATAAATAAATGTGATGTACCTGTATCAAGTAGTATCATAATTGGTATACTCTGAATCCAAAACGTACCTTCTGTCACAATCTTCCCTTTTTCAACTGCATTTGGCTTAGTAGATGATGGTCCAACAACAAAAATCTTTCCCTTATCTTCCATAACCGGTTCTGGACATTGATTCTTATAATGTCCAACTTGGTCACAGTTGAAGCACTTCACATTCTTCTTATCTGCAACCTTCTTCCACTTGCCTGATCGGCACTCGTTTGCATAATGACCCTTCTTGTCACACTTGAAGCATCCTTTGCCTTCTTGGCAGCATCTCCCTTCTGGGCTTCCTTCATCTTAAAGAACTTCCTCTTCTTTCCTTGAGAACTCTGAATCTCAACTGGCTTCTCTCTAGAACAAATAGCAAGCATTTATTCATGGCTAATTTCCATCTCCACAGCCACATTACAAGGGTCATGGATATGTGTGAGGATTGCCCTAGCAAGCTTAGGTCTCAATCCCTGAATGAATCACTCATTTCTCCTGATGTCAGTGTCTATAGTAGCATGTCCATATCAGGACAGCTCATCAAACATAGTAGAATACTCGATTACCAACATCTCTCCCTGTACCAAATCCATAAACTTTCTCAATAATGATGACTTAGCGATTCAGACAAAAACCTCTGTTCAAATCTCCCATTAAAATCTACCCAAGTCAAATCCTCCTCCGGAACCCCAGTAGTAACAATATTCCACCAACGAAGTGATGCCCCTTTCAACTGCCTAGAGACCAGCCTCCTCTTCTGCGTGTCATCCAAACCCAAATCATCAAAGATTCTCTCGCAATGTAACAGCCAATACTCAACTTCTATGGCATCCTCCGTTCCCGTAAATGGTTTTCCACCAAGGCTAGTGTAACCCCTGCTCAGCTTAGCATAATTATTCCCAACTAAAGCCACCGGATTAGCTCCTCCAACATTCCCAGCAACACCAGCAACAACTCTTTCTTGTATCATATTGACGAAGAACTGATACACTACCCCATATCCACTGGTGGATTTCCAGCACCCACATTGGCATCAACATTATGGTTAGTATTAGCCTTCTGACCTGGGTTCATCCTGGTGGGTCGAGCATTTCCAATAGTTGTGGTGCTTCCTCCATCGAGATTTCCTCTTCCGTTTCCTGCTTCCATATCTTCTTTCTCGTAAATCTACATACGAGCCTTAGTAAGATACAGAAGAACAATCTAAGAGAGAAGGGGATTACATACTTATATATATATATATATATATATATATATATATATATATATATATATATATCAAATACAAGCACATGACTATAATGTTAGCCCACACCCCGATCTTATTTTCTGATTCCTTGGATTATGTTTGAAAATCTTTTAGGTTTAAATTTCTTTTAAGTTTCATAAACCTATGCTCTGATACCAACTTGTAACATCCCCTTCTTGGAGGCCCAAAACTAACGGCTAAAGATGCTGCAGGCATCCATATATTAATCATCAACGACTAAATACGGTAATGTTATACACGTTGATATAACAGAAACACATGGATATGTAAAAAAAATTAAAATCACAAAACAACTTTTACATTCCATTTCAAATCATCTCAAATTCATTACATAATCCCAATACTAGAAACACGTTCAGAGAAAATATACTTTTTATAACATACACCATGGCGACATATGAAGATGCCTACTTGGATGATCAGAGTATATATAGGCAATTTAACAACTTTGCCTTTACAACTACGACACAACGAAATCAAAATAAAAGAGAACTTTAGATAGCTATCATACCACCTGCATGTCTCTGGAAGCTTATTTGTTTAAAAAGGTACTTAAAAGCCTCAACTCTCAAACTACCCAAAATCAATTGAGTACCCGTGAGTTTAAGAGGAAAACATAAACTTCGTGTAGACATAAAGCCCGGTATAAATAATAATCAACCTTCTCAAATCATTTAGATATCCAATGAGATCACACCGCTTAGCGAAACGGGTTTTCCCCTCTCTAGTATCCTAAAACCTATATAAAACCATATACCGTGCTCCTGCATCCATAATGGTTAAAACAATTCAAAACAGTATGATGATATGCGAACAAATAAACCAGTTCTGGATTTTCCATCATCATTTTGACTAACTACCTCATTTATAGTTTTTTGGGTCACTATTAACCTATTAGTTTTCATGGGCCAACTAATAACGTGTTTAATGTTTATGGAATCCCTATCCAGTTTCATAATTTTCATGGGATCACTAAGAACCTATTAGTAACTCCAATAACTTCCCTCTTATCCTAGTTCTCATGGGTTGATTAGGAACCTAATGACATCTGTCAATAACTTAATTTGGGTATAGTTTTCATGGTTTCACTACAAACCTATTGGCCCCTGCCAATATCAAATCATAGTTTTCATGGGCTAACTATGAACCTTTCTTCCTGACATCTTTGTTTATACATAGTTTTCATGGGCTTACTATGAACCTATTGGCCTCCGCCAATATGTTTTCTTATAAACAGTTTTCATGGGCTTACTGTGAACCTATTGGCCCTACCAATATCTTCTTTTAATATTTTAGCATCCTATACTATGGTCTTCCTGACCTCCTGGATTCAATTCAACTCATTCAAGAATTAATTTAATTCATATCCACTACTGGGTCAACCTAACTGGTTATTCTGCACTTCCCCAAATTACAGTTGTGGGTCCATTACAATATGTTCAAATGCAAATATGAGGAAGCAAACATATTAATACCAACCCCTGTGGTTTAATATCCTTGAAATTATTTGCATTTTCTTTTATATATTCCTAAGAAAATGAATTTATACATAAATAAATAAACACACATATTATATATATATATAAGTTTCTTAAAATATAGATTTTAACTTTAATATATATATATATATATATATATATTAAATTTATCATATTAAATTTAAATCATAACTTCCAAAATATATATTACATATATATATTATAATTAGAAAATAAATTTTTATTAATCTTAAAATATAGCGTATTTAAATTCAATTTATTTTTAAAATATTTATTTTTAAGTTTAAAATTCAAAATTCAATTTAAAATCAATTTGTATATATATATAAATAAAAAACATATATTAATTTTTTTGGAAAATTTCAAATTCAAATTTCAAATTACAATCTATTTATATAAATAAACAGGCACATACCTTATTTAATTTGAAAATTTTCAAATTAATTCACAATTTAATCCAAAATTTTATATTAATTATCAAATTAAATTTGACTCAAAACCTGGATCGTTACAGATTCCCCCCTTAAGAAAATTTCGTCCTCGAAATTTGCTAGACAGGGAGACTACCAAAGAACAGATAAAGAAATGTTTTACCAGATGGCTCTGATACCACAATGTCATAACCCATTTTTTCGTACCGATTTAAACTGACATCAAACCACACTAGTCAGTCAAATTGCACGGGAAGACGGATACTGAAAGAAGAAAGAAGGTAGAAATAGAAAGAAGAAAGAAGAAAAGAGAATAATTAGAATCTTACAGCGGATCGAATAAATTATAATATAAATAAATCTTTACATGAAACCAAAACTATTACTTTAATAACATACACAGACTTAAACCAAAGTTACAACCACTCAACTCGGACAGTTTATAACAATCCTTCCCTTACAACTAGTTGACCACACAACCAAATAAAGACCGAGCATATTTCCAAGTTAGCTGGAAGAGTGGAAGCTTCAAGAGAGGAGCTGGAATCAGGAGACGTATTGAAGTAGATGCTTATATATAAAACTTGGTTAATCCATTAACCCATTGGTCAAGGAAAATTTCTTCAAAATTCCATTTCAAAACACTTTATTTATGCCATGGTTTTCTTTTAAAATGATATTGGGTTATTTACTTCGAAAACTAAGGCTTTTGAAACCTTAAAACATTACTTTCGAAACCCTTGGGTAATCCCTTTCGAAAGCACAGAAAACTTCTTTTCAAAACATTAAATATAAACCTTTCGAAGCTCTTTAAATCATCTCTTTCCAAATCAAAAGGTATATTTCGAAAGTATCAAACATTACTTAATAATCCTTAGAAACATAGCTTCAAAACCAATAAAAGTACTCCTTTCGAAACCATTGGGTTTACTAAAATCATCTTCTGGATCAAAGTGAATATATACGAAAGTATCTCTTTCGGAACCTCAATTCTTCATTCAAAATTGTTTGGGGAAAGTTTGATGGCATCGGCACCTTCCTTTCGAAAGCTTAAAAACCTTTAAGTAAGACATTAAACATTAGCATCGACACCCGTTTTCGAAAGGAAGTGGCTTAGTATAAGTTTAAAACAAAGGCTACCCTTTGAAAGCATTGATGACTTCTATACACTCGAAACGCAAAAGAACGACAACAAGGTTTTGACTAAATCAGAACCATCATTTTATAAACAAGGGACTCATTCGAAAGCTTATACTTAGAAATGAAAGTTGGCAACCTTCTTCGAAAGCTATTTTGAAAACCCCTTTCGATAGCATATGTTTTGACTCGTTTGAAAGCTTTAGTTAAATAAAGGCAGGCGCTTAACATTTTAAAACAAAACAATGGTGTCGACCCCATCGAAAGCCATGCTTTCGACGCCATACCTTCCGCTTTTCTCCAATCCACTTTGTACCTCTCTCATTAATACCCTGTGTATTGGTTTCAGCCTAGGTTGGTATATACTGGGTCGAAGAGGAAGCATTGGAGTCGAAAGTCACTTCTGAAAGAGGCGGAACCCACTTTTCTGGGTAAATCTGACATATTACCAATCAAAGAAAACACTTTCTAACTAACCTACCCATGTGTAAAATGTGATTGGTTGCCTCAAATTTTCAAATTCTTTACCAAAATAATTGCTACTTAATTTTAGATCTAAACCAAGTTTAGTTTAACAAATAAGCCAATCCATTAAGCAAAACCAATAATGCTAATAAGTCCTTCTTTTAAAATAATTTAATTTCTGTAGAAAATTGCTTAGAAAAAGTCCCCAAAAATTATAGTGATTCACTTTTAACAAGTTATCTAACATATTTAAATTTCAAACCCAAATTCGCAATATAATTTCTGAAATAATTTTCTAAACCCAATTATCTATATTTTCCTTTGAAAATTCATAATAATCTTTCCATATCTTACAAAATTATCAAAATTAAAACTCAACTTCAAAATCATATTTTATATAAAATATAAATTCCCCAGGGAACTAGAAATCAATTATAATCAGTTTTTCCATTAAAACCATGAAAATCATATTTAAACAATCTTGTTTATATCTAACAAGTTATGATCCAAGCATAACATCATCCAGATCATCATAAAAAAGGATTTAATCTTAAACCCGAAAACAAATGATTACAAACAAAATATAGATGTTATAAATTATTATTCACCTTAATTAAGATAAGGAGATTGGATTGAGATTAATTTCCCCTAAGCTTGAATCCCTAGCTTCTGATTGAATTCCTCTTTTCTTTCTTTGTTAATGGCTATCTCCTTTATTAGTTTGCATTTTGATTGTTTTTATGAAAATGAGAAAAATGAACATGAATGGTATAAGGAACGGAAATATATAAGGGTAATGGGTTGTGTGCGGTATTTCCCAATATACCCTTGTGTAAATTAATTAACTATCATTTATTAAGCACGACCTCCTTATCATTTATTCAAATCTCAATCTCCTTATAATTCTAGATATTACATTATTCTATTTAATTTGTCTAGTTAAATCTCCTGAATAATGTTATAAAAAAATAGGGGTGTTTCATTATATCAATTATAAGAAGAGAAGGTATTAGGTGAGGCGACTGGGATAAGGTGTATGGAGAAGATGACATCGAGCTTTGGGGATAAATTTATCCATAGTCATCTTCCTATATGTCTTATTATATTTAATAGTTAGACTTATGTTGTAATTCCATTTGGATGCATAATTTAGATATTTCTTATATAGACTACTGATATCTTAGAATGGTAATAAATATGGGATATTTTTAATATTTATCTTTTATTCATTTCACTATGAGATCTGAAAGTGTAGAATGTTTAATAAATTGTTTGTCTTCATACCATATAAATAATGAAATCCAATGATACGTGCTTCTTGGCATGATGCAAGTTCACAGGCCATTTTTGGAGTTTGGTCGGTGTGTCCAAAGGTGCGGGTTGTTGTAGCTAGTATCAGAGCTTAGGTTAAGGGATTCCTATTAGATTTAGGGCATATGAGAGAGCATATTTGTAATTTTCTATTTTATTTGCATATATGCATGTATATATGTATACTTATATGACACACACTATATATTTTGGCTTATAAGGTAGTTATTGGCTTCTCCCTTTTATAAGCCAAAAATTAAGAGTTAAAATAAATGATAAGAAATTAACAAGTTTAGGGTGAAAATTAAATCGTCATAGTTATTATAATTTACTCCACAATGATATACTATTAGATGTTCTCTATACCAGCTAGAAGTAGTCGTAAATTGCAGATTTAAGGAGAAAGAAAAAGAAGAGTATAACCTTTGAGTTTGAAAAATATGATGTTGATAAGGCGTAATGGAAGTATAAAAGAAGGACTCCTTAAAGTTAGAGTAATTTCCTTCCTCGATTAAATTTGAAAGTCTTATTCTTATATATAGTTATAGAAACTCCATTTGATTTGAATTGAATAATTAGAGAGTTCCTACATTGGATTTTGACATTATATTAGATAAAGACTCGAGTTAATCATTTGTGAATAAGAAGAGCTAAAAGCCCTATGCACTTGAAGCACGGTTATACGAAGTAGTAGGCTTATGTAAGTTATGTTGTTTATATCTATTTCAATTAAAATATTTTAATTAATTGAATTTTTTTTCTAAAAAGGTAGAAACCTTAATGTTTGATATTTTTGGAAATATATATAAGTTGAAGTTTTAACTAGTAATTCCTTATTCTAAGCTTCAAACATGGATTTTTTAAATTTAAAATTAAAATTATTTTTCCATAACTATGTCAAAGCTTTTATTTTGTTAAAAGTTTAGTGTAAGGCACATTATTGCAGTTTCCTTTTGACGTATCCTTTGCTTTTTACAACGGAATTTCAAAGGGTATATTAAAAATATATGTAAAACTCATCTTTTTGAATAGCTTTTGTTTTACAAATGTTTCTACCAAATTTGAAAAAAAGTTAAAATATTACTTTTATTTAAACTACACTTTCATGAAAATTTCTTACTTATAAAATAATTTTTAGAAAGATATGTTTACATGTCCACCTTTTAAGTTAAGCGAACCATTTTGAAATAAAATTTAAATTGAAAAAAAATCTCATGACTTTTGTCAAAATGAAAGTTTGTAAAAAATTAGCAAAGGATTTTATAATTTTCGAAGCATACTTATTTTGTGAAAAATAAGATTGGAAATCTAGGATTTTGATTTAAAAACTCAATTTAAAAAGTTAGTGATATTTTCACTTGAAATTTGATTGGAGTAAGAAGAATTATACAACATATAGTTTGAATTGACTATGGAAAACTAGCAAGAATAGTCAATATGCCAACGTTCTAAGAACTTGCTATTATTTAACATTATGAAATTGTGAAGCATTGGAAGATTTGGGGTAAAGAAAGAAACTAGTATAAAGATTTAGTGGCCTTTTCAATCAACATTCGAACTGGAAGGGTTGAGTAACAAGTCTAAATTTCCATAATAATAAAGAATGGACATCAATTTGTGTTTTTCTACCCTAATGTGGTTTGAGTTATCAAGTCTTAAAGCAATAAGGTTTGGAAGATGTGATTTGGCTAAACTTATAATTTAAAGTAAGGAAAGAGTAGGCCAAGATAGTTTACATTACCAAAAAATGCTACAAATGTAAGAAGTTATCTTGATTTGGCTACCCACTAAAAGAAGTTCATTAAAGACTCAGAAAGAATAATTTAGTTTCTTTGAAACTCAAAAGGTGAGCATGCTTTTATTAAGCTAAAGAAGTTATTTTCTAGTGCAACGATTTTAGTACTCCCTGAAGGTTCAATGTTGTATGTTGTATATACCGATACTTATAGTACCGGATGAGGCGGTGCTTGATGCATGAGAGTAGAGTTGTTTTCATAGTGGTCGACAGTTGAAAGTATACAATAAAATATTATTCAACCCATGATTTTGAAATGGTAAATATTTACACTCAATTATTGGAGGTGATTTGAGTTGTTTATAGATTATAAGTCCTTAAAGTATTTTTTTTATTTTAGTATATCACCAGAAGAGGCATGCTATTCGGATTGTTGGGTAGATGGGTGACGTTGATCTGACATTTAGGAAATGTTACACCACATATGTTGCTTTTGGCATGGGAAGTTATTGGTAACCAGGAAAGTAGTTTGGCCTCTTACTGTTATGTTCTATGGCAATATTTATATAGTATTAATACTTGAGTTATCCTCGAAACTACAAGTACATTATTTGGGGCCGAGGTAACATGAGTTCCATATTATGTTCACTAGGGTAGGACATCGTTCATTTTAGATGTTCCTAAATGATTTATTTTGGTGTGGTGCAATTTAAGTATTGAATATTACGCCTACTAGATTAATATGGTAAGAAGACATTCCATCTTGAGTTGTCTTGATCATAGAATGATTGAAGTAAAATGGTGAGAATTTATGTTTGGAAAAAAAATTCCATTACTGCTTTTGTACAGAAGGAAGGTAAAATCTGGAATTTTAGATTGAAAAAGATATCCTGTATGACTCGGAGTTAAGATTACATATGGAATGATTAAATCAAGAATTTCGATTTTTATCAAGAAAAGGATAACATAGTTTTCATGCATTGAGAATGCGAAGACGAATTTCATGGAAAATGGGATTTGGAGATTTTGGAAAGATTTTTAAAATAGGATAGTAGAATTTTTTCAATCATCCATTGGATGGAAATATTATTTGTTTGAGAAATCCATCGTGAAGTAGCGATTTAAGGGTATATAATTATTGCATAATAGTTGCATCTGAATGATGTATCACCCAGTCGATTACTTTCAAAGCTATAATAAATTAGGCTAGGATTTCACTTAAGTTTAGGATTATACCTATATTTATAATTTCGGTTGCTTTGTTTAAATAGATAAATAAAATAGGATTCCCTTACTTGAATGCTTAAATGTCTACTACGTGTATGTTGTGTAACTTTGGATAAAATTTCTGTAGACAAGAAAGGCGATACATTGATATCATAATTGTAGGAGGATTGGAGGAGCGACAACATAAGTCAAACGACATAGCCTAAGTTGAATCAAAATTAGAAGAGAATTTATGCTATTTTCACCAGTTTAAGACTTCGCTAGATTTTGATGCTTTAAGGTGAAAATGAGAAGTAGTAAGTGATTTAAGTTATTTGTTCTAGCCGAGGCACCGCTCACTTCCATTTATCTTGTCCTAGTATCCAAAAGATGAAGCAACTGATATATTATTGTGATGATTTACGGTATCATGTATGTGCATTGAGGGTTATATGAGGCTAAATTTTTTGTTGGGGCATACTATGAAAAGATTACTAGTGCGATGATGTCAGCATCAGTTTGTCTAGGTTGGTGTAACGACTCGTAATTTTACCACTTTGAAAATGAAATATTTAATGTATGTAAATATTAAAATATAGAATTTTCAAGCTTAAATAATCATGTTTTATAAAATAAATAAGAACGGTAAACTTATTTTTAGAATTGAATAAAGATTTTGGACTTTTACCATAACATTGACAAAATTGACAAAAGTTGGTTTTTGACAAAATTGAATATACATTCCAATAATTGTTTTAAAGGATAAATAATTTCTTTTAAAATCATTATATAATTGGTTGATAAAATTTTGATAAATATATATATGCTTATGTTGTAGTGATTGACAGATTTCGTCCCGCATTGGCAAAATCAATGCCTTATATTTTCAAATAAATTTTGATATTGTTTTATATTATTTTATAAGTCAAATACACTCGTTTTAATTATTAAAAGATGATAAGAAATTTATTTTTAAGTTTGGTTTACATGAATAAATAATTTAATAAAAACGTCAAAATATGACCGTAAAACATTTTGTCAAAAATCAACGCTTTGTTGAAAAAAGGTGTCGCAACGTCGTTGCACCTTTATGTACATATACATGTACACATTTTTAAATATGTAAAGTATTAACAATTAACTAATCAAGTTAACTTTTGCTAATTATAGTTAGAAATTCCTTGAAAATCAGTAAGAAAAAGTAAATGTAAATGGACAAAATCATGTCAAATCAAATCAAATAAAATATTTACTTTATTTTTCTTATGCATTAAGTGATTAAGACATAAAGTAGTGATGTAAAAATGTGATGATAAGTATTGAAAAAGTAAGATAAGGTAAGTATATTTTGACAATTTTGTAAAGCATTAATTTTGTAATTCACTACTCTTTCCTATAAATACCCATTCATTCTTCTCATTTTCTTCACACTTCTTATTCTTCTTCTTCTTTATTTTTGAGCTTTCTTCTGCTCATTAATGGCTTCTCTTCTTTAAGGGAGGCATGAGGGTTAAAAATAGTAGAGTGCTTAAGCACCAACCCACTAGTTACTCTCTAACATCTTCTTAATTCATTTCTTCTTCTTCTCTTCTTTAAATGGTCTAAGGCCAGGAGTATTAGAATGGGGAGGCTATGGTCATGAGCTATGTAGGTGGAAGGAAGGTTTGGGCCGAGTGCAACGTAGAGGAGGAAGGATGGTCATGAGCATGGGCAAGGTGGTGGAGTTGTTAATGGATGTATTAGTGAAGTATATGTTAGTTTAATAAAGTGTGGTTAGATAAGAATGTTAGTAGGAAGTTAATCAATTTGTTAAAGGTGGGTACTCATTTTTGAATTAACTAATAATTCCAAGTTTATTAATATGAAAGTTAAATATCATAGACGGTCAATATGTTTGAAAACTTGGATGCAAAGTTGGTTGTTTATATAATTGTTAATATGGATGATACTTGGTTTGATAAATGATAAGAGAAATGGTAAGAAATTAACCATAGTTAATTAAAAGATAATTTAAATCCATATAAATGTGTGCATGGAAATTATTTAGCCTCTTAACGATTTTAAAATATCTAATAAGGTTGGAAATGATATTATAGTAATATAATATTATAGTATGAAATGAAATCCAAATGGATTTGAAATATGAAAAATATTATTTAAAATGATTTAGAAATATTTTATAAACATACAAAAGTGTTTCCATGAAGTTTGAAAAGAAATTGAAAAACAAGTCAAAAGTAGGCGCGTCGCGTAATGGTAGTTCACGATTTCGCGCCATAAAAGTTAAATGAGTATACGAAGTGGAATATAGCTCAAAGTTCTTCGAGATAAGAGTTTTTGGAACTATTGTATCCATAGTTTTCCAACGAAGAAAGAAAATCAAGATTTCATTAAATATATTTTGAAATACGTCCAAAAAGATTTTCTAAAAACATCGCGGTTTGGCAGTTCGGAATCCAAGAAGGAATTTTTCTTGTAAATGATATTTTTAAATGATTAAAAATATGAAATAAATTTTATAAATATATTAAAATGGTTTGAAAGATATTTGAATTTGAAAATAATAATTTTCAAATATTAAAAATTTCTTTTAATCAAATAAGCTGTTTTAAGCACTTTTCGTAGCACATTTCTGCTACAGTTTATATAACTTTTTAAATAAAGAAATAAACTTAACAGTTCTTTCTAGAATCATTATAAATGTTTTTAAATAAATAATTAAGTATTTTAAAGATAAATTGGAAGTTTTATAATTCTTTTAGAAAGAGTTTAAATAAATGGCTATTATAACACTTAATTAATGTAATAGAAATCTTTTCCTTGAATGTAATAACAAACTCAGTATGCGGAAAAGACTAGTACATTTATCCCGCTTGTGAGATATAAACGGTAAAACAAGATGTGTAACTAATGTTAGGAATGAAGCAACCAATGCCCTGAACTTACCTAGCCTTTGTTTTCTCTTTTAGACGAGGGGTGGAACAAATCAAAAGGAAAGCCAAGATGCTCTAAAATGGTTTTCCCAAAGTAAAAAGTGAAATTTTTTCCAAGGGTTAAACAATGATTTGAATAAAATGGTTTTGGGTTTGTTGTAACGATGTTTCACATAACATCGTTTTAACCCATTTAAATGAGGATTTCGTAATAGGAAATCTTTATTAAAGGTTTAGACGTGATTTTAAATAAGATGACTTGGTATTTTTCAAGATTAAAGAGGAGTTTTAAATGAAAGATTTAAATAAATAATGTTAAAATGTTATCCTAAGTATAAGAGAAAATAATTTGGAATTATTCCTAGATTTTAGAAAGGTTTGAATAAACCAAATGATTTGATAAATGCGGCTTGATGATTCCATATACTCTTGATAAGAAAATAGAATAAACTGAAAAGAATATATCTAAGAAAGATATTTGATTTAAATAAAAGATGAAGTAATTGATTGATGATTGATATCCATATATGAAATAAATATCTTTTCATCGACAATTGGTTTCAAAGGAATCGGGGTCGGATTTGGGTGTTCCTATCTGTAAACCACTTCGAACCAACTTATACAATCGAAAGTAAAGACGTGTTGAAGATGATGATTATTAATGACCGGAGATCTTCATTAGCGGAAGGACTGCTTGTTGACATTCTCTAGTGGCTCCTAATATAGAGACATTTATTATAGTAGTGGTCCTATCGTACTTTGAAATCTTTGGATTACAAGGGCTAATCGCTACTGATCCTAAGGGTGATTTTCGACAAGATGCGGTGGGAGGAGTGCCTTCGGTATCGTTCAATTCTAGAACGAACTTGAATGGATGAGTGCCTAACATTGTATTGCGGAGTCATAAACATTGACTTTTACAAACATACATCTATTTGGTGGTGAAGAAGACAACTTCTCTTAGCTTAACACCCTTCTCTGAGACGCATGAGCTTAGAGGTTGTATGTTTGTGGAAGTCAAATAGTGATCAAAGGAATGGCAATGTGGCATTCAAAGTGGAACCTGTTATGATCAAAGGGTGGTTTTTTATGAAAAGCATGGCTTTTTCTAAGTTGAGCATAACCTCACTCCCAAGCCTCACATCTTGGAAATGATACGGGAACTATGTTACATATTTCAGGCTTAGTATGACGAGGGTGGCGTATGATCCCTCAAGGTGACTGGCGGCGTATGATCTAGGTCCTTAAGATGTCCAGACAGGATCCTTATTGCATGGCATATTAGTGTGTGAGTCCTTGCATAAGAAGCCACCGGATATCAAGAAGTGTGGTAATATGGGGAATAGTGGTGTGTGAGTCCTTGCATGAAAAACCATTGAGTTTCGATTGCTATGTGTGGTTATCGAGGTTCCCCATCATGTTGGAAATACAATTCCAACACTAGCTTTACAATTTTGATTGTATTCCCAAAATAGCTATAATGCTTCATAAACGTTCCAGCTACCCCTTTTGTATCACATATTCCGCCAGGTATACTCCGTTTGACCTAGTTCGGATATATTCCCTTAGACTTAGTCCGAATATTAATACCTTATTTGAATAATTTTATTTGAAAGATGTTTTCCAAAAGAATGTCATTAAAGATAATATCAAATTATTTTGGTAACAAAAGTGCTTTGGTTATCATATGGCAAAAACCCGTCCTTATTTATATGTGGGCATGGTCTTATGAGATACCCTTTTTTTCAAAGGTATTGATAACATTGTCATGAGCTATACATTTAAAATTTCGAGTATCTCACGCTAGTTTCTAAAGCCTGATCCAGGTATTTTTAGTACTCGGGTCAGATCTGAGTAGTTTCAGGATTAGTTGAAGACGCTTGGAGTTTCCACGAAAGAGCTAGAGATCATAATCGTATGGACGTATTCTATTATTCTCCGCATTCAGCATTTGTAACGGCAGGTGTTATAATAGTCTAGGCAGAATCTAAGTTATATTTTGATATATGTTTTAAAATTTTCCATTGTAAAGATAATTGTTGAATGATATATGTTATTCCATTCGTGCGAGATTCCATTTTTCTATTATATTCTATCTTTATTTTTTTCTTTCTATCCTTAATGATCCACTTGTTCGTGCAATTTGAGTTGGATATGTGTGGTTTATTGTCGATTCAAAGTGTACTGAAAAACGGGTCGTTACATTTGGTATCGAAACTTAGGTTGAGCAAACAACCAGGCTTTGTTGGGGTAAAAATCATTATAGATAGGGTTAGTAATAGCTGGAATGAGTGACTCGTTAGAGATAGGGTTAGTAACACGTTGGAAGATTTTTGAGAATATTATATATTTGAGCACGTGTTTGTTATTTGATATAAAAGTGTTTTGTGTTGACTTATCTGTTGAGTGGTTTATAGATTCTAGTCGTTATCGATAGGGATTTCTAAACACTTAAATTAGACAAACCGACACACTGCTTTAAAAGGATTATATTTTTAGTATAAAGAAATATCTTTTGAAAGATATTGATATTGTGTGTAGGGTTATAGAAATATTAATATTTAGTTATTATCATTTGTTGATTGAACAAACATCTTGTGAATTAAGTTTCATGATTTGGTTATAAGATGTTTGATAAGAATATGGTGTTAAGTTTAATGAATTTGTATAAAATGATAAAATAAGCATGTAGCATAAAAATGTATTTTACCAAATAATTTTGTATAATGTGGATATGAAAGATATGTTATATAAATTTTAAGGAACTAAATTTTGGGTACTTTGGAAAAGAATTATAAAATCTAAAAGGGAGTAAGTTAGTATAAGATGATTTTATATAATCAAGGCGAAATAAGTGAAATTATATATAAGTATAAATTTATAAATGTGATTTATAAAGTAAAAATGGGAATTTAAAGAAATATGAAAAAACACTAGATTCACTTTAGTCGCTGGAAAATAATTCAAGTGATGACTGCAACATCATCAGTATTCATTTTCGCGTCTCTGAGTGATGAATTGCTACCTTAATAATTTACTATTGAAGTTTTGTTTTGATAAGACAAGTTTTGATTATAAAATTCCAAGTTTGATTTGATAAATAAAAAAAATAAGTTTTTCAACTTAAAAATTTGAAAATGATAAAAAAAGGGAATGAGTTTACGACCTATGAATTTGAACAGGAAAGTAAAACTAAATTTTAAAAATGGTTGATCATTTTGGTTAAGCAAACAAAAGGAAATTTGAAATTGAGATATGATATAAAAGAATTAACTTGAGTAAACTAAATAAAATGAAGTTAACTTAAGAAAGTTAAATGAAAGTGAATTGAATTTGATTTGCAATGAAATTAATGAAACGAGTTAAATAGAAATTAGGATTTGACGTTTGTAATGGAATGAACTTATATTGTAAAGTAATAATAAAAATGAGATTATGTTGTATTAAAATGTTTATGAACTTAAGTAAATAATATTATGGAATGGATGTATAAATATGATGGTAATTAGTAAACTTCTCTTTGGATTATCCTCTTAAAGCACTTTTTCTATCTTATATCCGACCAAATTTAATAAGATATTTTGAAATAAAAAGATTACATAATAAAATAAGTGACTTTATAAAAAGTGTTTAAATTAAGAAATTATTTAAGAATATATTTTATAAAAGTATATTATATAAAGTAAAGTGTAATTAGAAAAAATAAAATGATATTTGAGAAAGATGGATTTAAGAATTCATATCCTAATGTTTTGAAAAAGTATAAAAGGGAAAGTTATGTAATATAAAATAAGTTTGGAATTAAATTTATAAGGAGATTTATTAACAAATAAATTTTGAAATAAGAATTATAATGGTATTATTTCAAATAAAGGATAATCGGTTTCTTTTGGAAAAGAGATAGAAATATTTTTGTGAATAAATATTTTGAAGAGATAAAGGGTTTATAAAGATATCTAAATGAAAAATAAAATATTTATGAAATGTTTCATAAAATTTGGAAAATGTTAAATAAGTTATTAGTAGATCATTTGTTACACGACTCTGATCTAAGTTTCGAGTACGGAACTTTGAGGTGTTTACACTAGTTCGAAAAAGGATTTATCACTTGATTCTTGATGATGAACATTGACGAGGGTTTATGATTGGTTACTTGAGTTTTCTATCATAATTGAGGGCTATATAAAGGAAACAAAGTTTTCTAATAAAGAAGCCTGATGAAAGTCCATACTAGAGGATAGGAGGATCGATGCTAGTTTGGAAGTAAAGTTGTGAATTCGAATAGCAGATCGAACTAGATATTGTGTACAGATGATCTGTGTACATCATACGCATGTAAGTTTACAAATAAATATTTTTAGTAAATACTTTTGGGGTTTGTTTGGGGTAATTTCGGGGATGAAATTCTTTTAAGAGGGAAGTCTGTAACGACCCATAATTTTACCACTTTGAAAATGAAATATTTAATGTATCTAAATATTCAAACATAGAATTTTCAAACTTAAGTAATCTTTTTTTAATATAATAAAAAATAATGGTAAACTTATTTTTAGAATTGAAGAAAGATTTTGGACTTTTACTATAACTGACAAAATTGAATATACAGTCCAATAATTTTTTTAAAGGATAAATAATTGCTTTTAAAATCATTATATAATTGGTTAATAAAAGTTTGATAATGGTATGTATGCTTATCTTATAGTGGTTGACAAATTTCGTCGCGCATTGACAAAATTAATGTCGTAAATTTGCAAACGAATTTTGATATTGTTTTATATTATTTTATAAGCCAAACACACTCGTTTTAATTATTTAAATATGATAAGAAATTTATTTTTAAGTTTGGTTTACGTGAATAAATAGTTTAACAAAAACGTCAAAATATGACCGTAAAACATTTTGTCGAAAATTAACGTTTTGTCGAATAAAAGTTGCCACAATGTTGTTGCACCTTTATGTACATATACATGTACATATTTTTAAATATGTAAAGTATTAACAATTAACTAATCAAGTTTGCTTTTGCTAACTCAGGTTAGAAATTTGTAGAAAATCATTAGGAAAAAGCAAACATAGAATGACAAAATCATGTCAAATCAAATCAAACAAATTTTTACTTTATTTTCCTTATACATTAAGTGACTAAGACATAAAGTAGTGATATGACAAGTAATGGTAAGGGTTGAAAAAGTAAGATAAAGTAAGAATATTTGGGTAATTTTTTAAATGGTTAATTTGTAATTCACCACTCCTTACTTTTTCTATAAATACCAATCCATTATTCTCATTTTCTTCACACTTATCATTCTTCTTCTTCTTCATTTTTGAGCTTTCTTTTGCTCATTAATGGCTTCTCTTCTTTAAGAGAGGTAGGAGGGCTAAAAATAGTGGAGTGTTTAAGCACAAATCCACTAATTACTCTCTAGCCTCTTCTTAATTCACTTCTTCTTCTTCTCTTCTTTAAATAGCCTTAGGCCATGAGTATTGGGATCAAGAGGCTTTGGCCATGAGCTAAGGAGGCGTGAGGAAGGTTTGGGCCGAGAGCAAAGTGAAGGAGGAAGGATGGTCGTGAGCATGGGCAAGGTAGTGGAGTTGTTTATAGATGTATTAGTGAAGCATATGTTAGTTTAGTGAAGTGTAGTTGGATAAGAATGTTGGCAGGAAGTTAATCAATTTGGTTAAAGGTGGGTACTCATTTTTGAGTTAATTAATAATTCCAAGTTTAACAATATAAAAGTTAAATATCTTAGACGATTAATATGTTTGATAACTTGGATGCAAAGTTGGTTATTTACACGATTGTTAATATGGACGATTGCTTGGTTTGATAAAGGATAGGAGAAACGATTAGAAATTAACCATAGTTGATTAAATTAGAATTTAATTTCCATACAAATATGTGTATGGAAATTATTTAATTTCTTAATGATTTTAAAATATCTAATAAGGTTGAAAATGATATTATAATAATATAATGTTATAGTATGAAATAAAACGGAAAATGGATTTGAAATATGAAAAATATTATTTAAAATAGACTTTAAAATGATATAGAAATGTTTTGTAAACATTTAGAAGTGTTTTCATGAAGTTTGAAAAGAAATTGAAAAACAAGTCAAAAGTAGGCGCATCCCGTAACGGTAGTTTGCAATTTCGCGCCATAAAAGTTAAATGAGTATAGAAGTGGAATATAGCTTAAAATTCTTCAAGATAAGAAATTTCCGAACTATTATATCCATAGTTTTCCAACGAAGAAAGAAAATCAAGATTTCATTAAGTAAATTTTGAAATATGTCCAAAACAATTTTCTAAAAACATCGCGGTTTTGCAATTCGGAATCCAAGACGGAATTTCTTTATAAATGATTAAGAATATGAAATAAATTTGAAAATCTATTAAAATTGTTTGAAAGAGATTTGAATTGGAAAATAAGAATTTTCAAACATTAAAAAATTTTCTTAACAAAATAAGCGGTTTTAAGTATATTTCGCAGCACTTTTCTACTGCAGTTTCTATAACTTTTGAAATAAAGATTTAAACTTAACGATTTTTTCTAGAATCGTTTATAAATGTTTTTAAATAAATAATTAAGTGTTTTAAAGATAAATTGGAAGTTCCATAATTCTTTTAGAAAGAGTTTAAATGGTTATTATAACACTTAAACAATATAATAGAAATCATTTCCTTGAATGTTACATACTGAGTATGAGAAAACGAACAGTACATTTGTCCAGCTTATGAGATCTAACGGTAAAACAAGGTGTTCCACTAAGGTTAGGAATGGAGCAAACAGTGCCCTGAACTTACGTGGCCTTTGTTTTCTCTTTTAGACAAGGGGTGGAACTAATCAAAAGGAAAGCCAAGATGCTCTAAAAAGGTTTTCCCAAAGTAAAAACTGAAAAGTTTTTTAAGGGTTAAACAAGGATTTGAATAAAATGGTTTTGGGTCTGTTGAAATGATGTTTTACATAACATCATTTTTAATCCATTTAAATGAGTATTTGGAAATAGAAAATATTTATTAAAGGTTTAGACGTGATTTTAAATAAGACGACTTGGTATTTCCCAAGATTAAAGAGGAGTTTTAAATGAAAGATTTAAAGAAATAATGTTGAAATATTTTCCTAAGTAGAAGAGAAAATAATTTGGAATTATTCCAAGATTTAGAAAGGTTTAAATAAACCAAATGATTTGATAAATAAGACTTAATGATTCATATACTCCTAAAAAGAAATTGGAATAAATAAAGAAGAATATATATAAGCTAGGTATTTGATTTAAATAAAAGATGAAGTAATTGATTAATGATTGATATCCATATATGAACTAAACATTTTTTTTTATCGATAATTGGTTTCAAAGTAATCAGGGTCAGATTTGGCTGATTCCTATTCGGAAATCGCTTTGAATCAACGTATACATTCAAAACTGAAGACGTGTTGATGATGATGATTATTAAATAATGGAGATCTTCATTAGCGGAAGGATTATTTGTTGACATTCTCTGGGTAGCTCCCAAAAAAGAGACATTTTTATAGCAGTGGTCCATGGGGCGACTCTCGACTGATCCTTGGGGTGACTCTCGACAAGATACTATAGGAGGAGTGCCTTCGGTATCGTTCAATCCCAAACGAACTTGTATGGATGAGTGTCTGACATTGTATTGCGGAGTCACAAATGTTGACTTTTACAAACTTAGATCTGATTGGTGGCGGAGAAGACAACTTCTCTTAGCTTAACACCATTCTCTAAGACGTATGAGCTCAGAGGTTGTATGTTCGTAGAAGTCAAATAGTGATCAAAGGAATGACAATGTGGCATTCAAAGTGGAACCTGTTATGATCAAAGCGTGGTTTTGTATGAAAAGTGTGGCTTTGTCTAAGTTGACCATAACCTCACTCCCAAGCCTTACATCTTGGAAATGATACGAGAACTATGTGACATATTTTAGGCTTAGTATGACGAAGGTGGCGTATGATCCCTCAAGGTGACTGGCGGCATATGATCTAAGTCACTATAGTGCCCAGACGGGACCCATATTGTATGGTATAGTGGCGTGTGAGTCCTTGAATGAGAAGCCACCGGATACCAAGTAGTGTGGCAATACAAGGAATAATGGTGTGTGAGTCCTTGCACGAAAAACCATCGGCTTTTGGTTGTTATGCGTGGTTATCGAGGTTCCCTACCATGTTGGAAATCCAATTCCAACATGAGCTTTATTGTTTTGATTGTATTCCCAAAATAGCTATAATGCTTCGTAAACATTTCAGGCACCCCTTTAGTATCACATATTCTGTCCTTTATATTCCGTTTGACCTATTATGGATATTTTCCCTTAGACTTAGTCCGGGTATTGATACTTTATTTGAATAAGTTTATTCGAAAGATGTCTTCTAAAAGAATGTCACTAAAGATAATATCAAATTATTTTGGTAATCAGAGTGTTTTGGTTATCATAGAGTAAAAACCAGTCCGTATTTATCTGTGGGCGTGGTCTTATGAGATACCCATCTTTTCAAAGGTTTTGATAACATCGTCATGAGCTATACATCAAAAAATTTGTAACAACCAGCATATTTTACGATTGTATATTTAAATGTTTTATTTAAATATAGCATCGTTAGTCGGATTTAAGTCCGAAATGTCACTTTTTGCAAACAGTCGAATTAGGACTCGAGACCCCTTCCATTTAGTCCAAAATGTGTTTGCAACCTTTTTGAGTATAAACATCGATATGTTTGGAGTTGAGTAGAATTTTGATATTTTCATTTAAGACTTTGGGTTTGGGTTTCATCCCACTAACCTAACAAATAACCCAACTTCACTCCTCTTCATTTATTTCACTCCTCATTTCCTAACACTCTCAAGCTAAGGTAGAAATGAGGGAGAGAAGAGGAAATTAAGATTCCTTATCCCTAATTCTCTTAGGAATTATCAACTTCAAGTTAGAAATCAAGGAGAAGCTTAGATAAGCATCCTCTTCATCTTCTCCATCTCAATCCCTCTTCAATTTTCAGAAATTCCTATAACCTAACTTAGGAAAAACTACACCTTTGATAATAGATTGAAGATTCTTGAGGTGTTGTTGAAGAGTAATCAATCTTTGCTTGTTCTAGAGCATCTCATTTGTTGTTTTGGGGTTAAAAAGGTGAGTTTTTGAACTCACATCTATGTTTATAACTTTCATTATTGTTAGGCATGAATCCCTAACATCTATCCATGTTCATTTGCTTTGATTTGAATTGATTTGGTGAATATTCTAATTTTGGTGTTTTGAAGTCAAAAATCAATTAAATCATATCTTTGATGTTTGAACATGTTTTTGAGGTGTATCGAGGAGCCTATAAGGCTGGGTTGTTGTTTGGCATAAATCCCTAGTCTCTGTTGCTCGTCCGATCGATTTTGTTTAGGATTTTTGCCCTTCTTGGGGGAAGGCTGAAAATACTGGAAATGGAAGCTCAGCCGACTGAACTGTAAGGTCAGTCGGCTAAACTGTAAGGTTAGTCGATTGAACCTGAGGACAGAAAATTATCTAGCCCTGTATCAGTCGACTGAACCTGGAACCAAAAAATTTCTGAAGCCAGTATCAGTCGACTAACCACCGTGTTCAGTTGATTGAACCTAGAAATCGAAAGTTTCTGGGTTCAGTATCAGTCGACTGACCACTGTGTTCAGTCGACTAAATCTGCTTGTCTCAGCCAAATTACCGTTTTGTGAGGATTTTCAATTTTTAATCAATTCTCGTTGATCCGATTATTTTTTATCACTCTTGTTGACTTTGATAATTTCTTTCTCAGGATTTTTGGAAATATCCATTTTGATGGATTCGGTGTCGATTTCTATGGATTTGATTCACGTCTTCGTATGTGAATTTTTGGTGATTGATGATTATTACAATCAATTTTCGTGATTTGTCACTTTGAATACAGAGGTTTCTATGCTAGTAGTAAATATTCAAACTCTTTCACAAAGATGATTTCAACTCTATTTTAATATAAAGCTCGTTTATAAAATCGTTTTCCAATCTATTAGTATATACAAACTTTTTCCTCATTCGTTCGAGAAATCCAAATTAAACGACTTAGCAAAACAAGTGGTATGAAATGGCTGCATTTACGTTGTCAGTTAATTCTTAGACTCATTCGATTGAAACTCTTGTGACAATTTTCGAGTGGGAATCTACAATTTTTTCGTAACTACTTAAGTTAAGCCGGTGGTTATGGTTATGAAGCTAAACTCATTTATTTACTAGCTTAGTGTAACGGACACTTCTCGATGATCGATTATGATCATTTTGTGATCTAGACTAGCGATGTCCGATGTCTCTTTGTTTGTGTAGGGGGGGGGGGACTAAACCCCGTTTGTGGAGTTTCGACTCAAAATTGGTGGGGTAGTGACGCATGGTCTTCGGGCCGTTTGTGGAGCCTCGGCTCAAAATTGATGGTCAGCGACAATGGAATAGCGTTCCGTTTGTGATGCATGTGTTGGTGAGTTTTCATGCTCCCATTTATGATAGGCCTCCCTCTTTGTGTTTTCTAGATTTCTAATTGATGATTTCTAGAATTTGTGCTTCACCAATTTTTGTGATTTACATTGATAAGTTTTATCAATATTTGTGTTTTGGTGAATATGTTAAAGAATATGACATTCTTATTGGTGTTTAAGTGTATTCGAGATACTGTATTATTTTTGTTGTTATCTAGTGTATACTTATCTAAGTATGACATTATTGTTATCATACTTTTTTGGCATATCCCGTATCCTATATCATTTTATATGATATTTATAGCTAAATTGATCCGTTTATTATTTTCTTCTTAAATAATACCCGGGTCAGACCGAGGTGTTATAGGTGCTTCCACTTGACTTCTTAGCAGAGACTAGCTTTTGGCTTTTGGCTAACTACTCTAGTTTAGTAGTTTTTGTTATTATACATTCGAGATAGAGACTCCTTGATGTATACTTATTCTTTTGTCTAGCACTTGTACCTATTCTTTTGTGATGTTGTGGATCTTGTATGACCACTATTTTGATGTACACTTTTATGTGATATATTCATATCTGTTTCCGCCTTAGTGATATGAATATCTATGACTAATTTGTGTTATGCTTATTTCATATATGCTTCCGAAGTCCATATAGCCACTGTGTATTAGCTTTGAGTTTGTACTTGACATGTCGGATTTCCTCTCGAATTGAAATGAATGCCAAACTATCTGACATTTCGGTACTCGCACAAAGCAATTACACGGATGGTCGCTCCTCAACAGCCTTATTCTTCGTGCTAGTCGACGGCATTACATAATAGTGTCCTTGGCTAGCGTGAGTATAGAGGTGGTGCGCAAGCTTGGTATCAGAGAAAACTTTGGAACAGTGTAGAATATTATAGCAAGGATCATTGTCCTAAGTTTCTCTTAGGAATCATGCCTTAGGATTTAATTCGAGTCATTGCACCTGTTCTATATCCTATTTTCTTTTATGATGCCTTATTTTAACAATCATGATTTTTTATATTCATTTTGAGAATAACCCTTTTCTTCTTCTATCTTTCTTTCTTAAAGAAGAGAAATGGTTAGACCAGGTCGTCTTAGCGCCGGTCAATCCAGTGCTACTCCTCCGGATGGAGTATTTATGTCTGCCCATTAGCTTCTAAATCTTGTAAAGAATGATCAAGCTGTTGGACATATTCCTGAGCCAACTCATCCTAAATCTGGGTTTTCACGCTTGTGCAGTGATTATACCAATTTGGGTGGAAAGCCATTCAAGGGGTCCAAAAGCGTTATAGAAGTCCAAGCTTGGTTTAGAACATGCGATCGCATCTTTTCTCCCCTGAATCTTATTGATCTACATCGTATCCAAGTGGCTTCTAGTATGCTCCAAGAGAGAGCATTAGATTGTTATGAGCTTTTGGTTTCTGAGATTATTGAAGCAAATTTACATAGGAGAAATTCCATGAAAAGTTTGAGTTGAAGTTTGTGCCGGAAGCTGAAAAAGTAACTTTAGCTCGGCGCTTTATTGACCTTGTTCAAGGTGAATCTTCTTTGACGGATTACATCGCATCTTTTGAACCCCTCTCTAAATATGGGGTCGAGTACATTAATATCCCATTGAAGAAAAATCAGTGGTGTATTTACGGGTTGAATAAGAACCACAAAAGGCCATTACTTGTGAAATTAGAAGTTTCTTTCGACCAGCTTGTTAATATCGCTCTTCGTCTTGAAGAGGCCGATAAAGAAAGCGATGTTGAAGTTGTGGGTGCCAAACAGAACTTCAACAATAACAAGATGAGGCCTATTAAGTTCAAACCTAATTTCCAACAAGAAAGGGAAACAAACAACTTCAGTAGGAAAGACTCCTACCTCTAGTCGTGGGCAATACTACAATTGTGGTTCTAAGGACCATTATGCAAATAAGTGTCTGAAGCCCCTTACTTATCGCTATTGCAAAAGTTCAGGTCATACTATATCTTCATGTCCCAAACTTCAAAGCAAGAACGAGGGAAAGCTAAATGTTGTGCAAGCCCCTAGTAACACTTCTCATGGTCAAGGTATTTCTCATTCTATCCTTGATGACATTATTAGGTTTCGCGATCTTCCTATTCGAGTAATTTTTAACACGGGTGCATCCCACTCTTTTATATCAAAAGAACTTGTTGGTACTTTTTCTTTAAATGTTATGTGCTTGATGACTTCTTTAAGAATTGAAAATCCGGTTGGTGGATCCACGACACTCAGTTTACTTTGTAAAGATGTCGAGATTATTTTACGTGATTATTCTTTTTTAGCCGATTAGCATGTCATGCGTTACCTGGGCTTCGGAATGATTTTGGGAATGGATTGACTTAACCGTTATGAAGCCCATACCCTATATCCTGAGAGGACTATTCATCTTCGACATTCTCAATCTGTTAAGCAGATTTCTATTGTTCATAAATATTTGGATTCCAATTTGGTAGCATCCTTATATTCTCTAAACCCTCATGATGACGATAATGATGATGAGGAAGATGTGATTTCCCTCATTCACGTTGTTCGTGAATTTCCCGACATATTTGAGCCTTTCTTAGGAATACCTCCTAAGCGAGCAATCGAGTTCAGAATTAATCTAATCCCTGGAGCTCTACCTATAACTCGTCCTCCTTATCGTATGTGCAATAAGGAAAATGAAGAGATGCGTAAACAATTATCCAAACTGGAAGAAAAGCATTTATTCGTTCTAGTTCCTCTCCTTGGGGAGCTTCGACTATTTTTGTGAAGAAACCGATGTTACACTTAGACTTTGCATTGACTACTGCAAGCTTACTGATCTCACCATCAAGAATAAATATCCCTTACCTCGGATTGATTATTTATTCGATCAACTTAGTGGTGCTAGAGTCTTTTCACAGTTAGATTTAGCAACCGGTTTTTCACCAGCTTCGTATTGCAGAGGATAGCATTCCTTTGACATCGTTCCGTACTTGTTATGGATTTTATTAGTGGCTTGTTATGCCATTGGTTTAACGAATGCTCCAGCTTATTTTGTTGACCTTATGAATTGAGTTTTCAAAGACTTCCTCGATCGATTTGTTCTCATCTTTATAGATGATATTCTTGTTTATTCTAAAACCGAGGAAGAGCATGAAAAGCATCTTCGGATTATGTTGGAAACTCTTAGGAGCAATCAATTGAAAGCAAAATTTTCCAAGTGCCACTTTTGGCAATCTCGTGTGAAATTTCTTGGGCATATTATTTTTGAATCCAGAATTTCCTTGGATCCTTCAAATATTGAAGCGATTCAAAATTGGAAGAGACCGGAGAGTATGACGGAAATTCGTAGCTTTCTTGGATTAGCAGGTTATTACCATAGGTTTGTAAAGGACTTTTCAAAAAATTATGTGCCTCTTACTAGTCTGACAAAGAAGGAAGTTAAGTACATTTTGTCAGACAAATGTGAAGCTTCTTTTCAGGAATTAAAAGAACTCCTTTCTGATGATCCTATTCTTGTGATTCCCGAAGGGAACCAAGACTTTATTGTTTATACCGATGCTAGTCGTGTTGGTTTGGGAGCCGTTCTCATGCAATGGGAACGTGTTATTGCTTATGCTTCTAGGAAATTAAAGCCCGTTGAGACTAGATATGCCACTCATGATTTAGAGCTTGCGACTATAGTTTTCGCTCTTAGAATTTGGCGTCATTATCTTTTAGAAGAGAAATTTGTTCTCTATACCGATCATAAATCTTTGAAGTATTTATTTTCTCAAAAGGAACTTAATTTGCGTCAACAACGCTGGCTTGAGTCCCTTGCATCTTATGATCTTGATATTCTTTATACTCCCAGAAAGGGAAATCGTGTTGTCGATGTTCTTAGTCGTAAGCAACAAGCGGTTGTTTCTATGATGGTATCCAAATGGAATGATCTCGAGATTTTATCCATTTGTGAGATTCGAGATCGTGAATTCGATTCATGTTCATCTCTTGTTTTACGTAGCCTTGAGGCTCATCCATCTCTTTTGGACCGTATTTTCGATGCTCAAAGGCATGATCTTGATTTGGCTCATCTTAGTGAAAATTGTCGGGATAGTAAAATTAATGGTTTAAAAGACTTCGAAATCGATGCTCGTGGCGGCATTCGAAAATTTTGTAGACTTATCGTGCCGAATATTGGTAATCTTCGTAAAGATATTTTAGAAGATTCTCATCGTTCTAAATTTACCATTCATCACGGTAGTAGCAAAATGTACGTGGATGTGAAGCGACTTTATTATTAGGATGGAATGAAATCTGATATTGCTTACTTCATTAAGCATTGCATGACTTGCCAACTCGTTAAGCCGAGCATCAAAGGCCCGATGGGTTATTACAACCTTTGGACATTCCAGTTTGGAAGTGGGATCAGGTCTTTATGAACTTTGTTGATGGTCTTCCCCATTCTCGTTCAGGCCATGACAGTCTGTGGGTGATTATGGATAGACTTACAAAATCCGTCCATTTTATTCCCGTTCGGTCAAATCGGACCGTACCTCTTTTAGCCAAACTTTATGTTAAATAAATTGTTAAAGTGCATGGAGTTCCTACTTCTATTGTTAGCAATCGTGATTCATTATTTACTAGTGAATTTTGGAAGAGTCTTCAAAAATCTTTGGGAACGAAGCTTAATTTTAGCATCGCTTATCATCCTCAGTCCGATGGACAAACCGAGCGTGTGAATCAAACTCTTGAAGATCTTCTCGTGCATGTGTTCTTAATTTTGGTGAAAGTAGGGAAGATCATATTTCTCTTGTCGAGTTTTCCTATAATAATAGCTTCCAATCTAGCATTGGTATGACACCTTTCGAGGCACTCTATGGAAGGCCATATCGATCTCCTTCTTGTTGGCTTGAGGCCGGTGAGAAGCTGATTTTAGGTCCAGATTTTATTCGTGATGCCATAGAAAAGATTGACCTTATTCTTCGTAGAATGAAAGAAGCTTAAACTAGAAAAAATCCTATGCCGATAATCGAAGAAGGAAATTAGAATTTTTTGTGGGAGATTTTTTGTTTATTCGTGTTTCACCTATGAAGGGTGTTGTGCGTTTCATTCGACTGGGAAAATTAGCACCTCAATATATTGGTCCATTTCCCATCACCGAACGCATTGGTTCCGTGACTTGTCGCCTTTTATTACCAGATCAATTTTCTGCTATTCATGACGTGTTTCACGTTTCTCAACTACGGAAATGCCTTAGGGATTCCGATTCTATTCTTGAGCCCGGTGTTATTGAAGAAGTTGAAGTGTCACCTAATTTGACTTATGAGCAACATCCTATTCGTATCGCTGCTACGAAGGTTAAACGTCTTCGTAATAAAGATGTCCCGCTTGTGCTAGTTCAATGGTCCTCAAATCCTAAGGATTGCTCTTAGGAATCCAGAGAATTCATCAAGCGAACACATCCGGACTTACTCTCTCGAGCTCTTTGAGGTAAACTTCTTATTTCAAATTTTCTTTTGTGTTGATATGCTTCTATGGTTGTTACTCTTTGTTTTCTTCTTAAGTATTGCAAGGACGCAATTTCTTTAAGGAGAGGAGTCTGTAACAACCCACATATTCTACGATTGTATATTTAAATGTTTTATTTAAATATAGCATCGTTAGTCGGATTTAAGTCCGAAATGTCACTTTTTGCAAATAGTCGAATTAGGACTCGAGACCCCTTCCATTGAGTCCAAAATGGCATTTGCGACATTTTTGAGTATAAACATAGATATGTTTGGAGTTGAGTATAATTTTGATATTTTCATTTAGGGCTTTGGGTTTGGGTTTCTGCCCACTAACCTAACAAATAACCCAACTCCACTCCTCTTCATTCATTCCACTCCCCATTTCCTAACACTCTCAAGCTAAGGTAAAAATGGAGGAGAGAAGAGGAAATTAAAATTGCTAAGCCCTAATTCTCTTAGGAATTATCAACTTCAAGCTAGAAATCAAGGAGAACTTTAGGTAAGCATCTTCTTTATCTTCCTCATCTCAATCTCTCTTCAATTTTCAGAAATTCCTATCACCTAACTTAGGAAAAACTTCACCTTTGATAACAGATTGAAGATTCTTGAGGTGTTGTTGAAGAGAGATCAATCTTTGCTTGTTCTAGAGCTTCTCATTTGTTGTTTTGGGGTTAAAAAGGTGAGTTTTTGAACTCACATCTATGTCTATAACTTTCATTGTTGTTAGGTATGAATCCCTAGCACCTATCCATGTTCATTTGATTTGATTTGAATTGATTCGGTGAACATTCCAATTTTGGTGTTTTAAAGTCAAAAATATTTAAAAATCCTATCTTTGATGTTTGAACATGTTTTTGGGTGTATCGAAGAGCCTATAAGGCTGGGTTATCACTTGGCATGAATCCCTAGTCTCTGTTGCTCGTCCGATCGATTCCGGTTAGGATTTTTTCCCAGGCTGAAAATACTGGAAATGGATGTTCAATCGACTGAACTGTAAGGTCAGTCGACTAAACCTAAGGACAGAAAATTATCTGGCCCTGTATCAGTCAACTGAACCTAAAACTAGAAAATTTACTGAGCCAGTATCAGTCGACTGAACCTGGAAACCGAAAGTTTCTAGTTTCAGTATCAGTCGACTGACCACTGTGTTCAGTCGACTGAATCTGCTTGTCTCAGCCAAATTGCCGTTTTGTGTGGATTTCCAATTTTTAATCGATTCTTGTTGATCCGACTAGTTGTTATCACTCTTGTTGACTTTGATAATTTCTTCTTTAGGATTTTTGGGAATATCCGTTTTAATGAATTCGGTATCGATTTCTATGGATTTGATTCACGTCTTCGTATGTGAATTTTTGGCGATTGATTGTTTTTACAATCAATTTTTGTAATTTGTCAATTTAAAATACAAAGGTTTCTATGCTAGTAGTAAATATTCAAACTCTTTCACAAAGATGATTTCAACTCTATTTTAATATAAAGCTCGTTTATAAAATCGTTTTCCAATCTATTAGTATATACAAACCTTTTCCTCGTTCGTTCGAGAAATCCAAATTAAACGGCTTAGCAAAACAAATGGTATGAAACGCTAGCGTTTACTATGTCGGTTTATTCTTAGACTCGTTCGATTAAAACTCTTGTGACAATTTTCAAGTGGGAATCTACAATTTGTTCGTAAATACTTAAGTTAAGCCAGTGGTTATGGGACATGAAGCTAAACTCATTTATTTACTACCTTAGTGTAATCGACACTTCTCGATGATCGATGATGATCATTTTGTGATTTAGACTAGCGATGTGCGATGTCTCTTTGTTTGTGTGGGGGAGGGGGACTAAACCCCATTTGGGAAGTTTCGACTCAAAATTGGTGGGGTAGCGACCCATGGTCTTTGGGTCGTTTATTGGGCCTCAGCTCAAAATTGATGGTTAGCGACCATGGAATAGCGTTCCATTTGTGATGCACGTGTTGGTGAGTTTTCATGATCCCGTTTGTGTTAGGCCTCCCCCTTTGTGTTTTCTGGATTATTGATTGATGATTTCTAGAATTTGTGTTTCACCAATTCTTATGATTTACATTGATAAGTTTTATCAATATTTGTGGTTTGGTGAATATGTCAAAGAATGACATTCTTTTTGGTGTTTGAGTATATTCGAGATATTGTATGATCTTGGTTGTTGTCTAGTGTATACTTGTCATAGTATAACATTATTGTTATCATACGTTTTTGGCATATCTCGTATCCTATCTCATTTTATATGATATTTATAGCTAGACTGATTCGTTTATTATTTTCTTCTTAAATAATACTCGGGTCAGACCGAGGTGTTACAGGTGCTTCCACTTGACTTCTTAGCAGGGACTAGCTTTTGGCTTTTGGCTAACTACTCTAGTTTAGTAGTTTTTATTATTATACATTCGAGATAGAGACTCCTTAATGTATACTTATTCTTTTGTCTAGCACTTGTACCTATACTTTTGTGATGTAGTGGATCTTGTATGACCACTACTTTGATGTACACTTTTATGTCATATATTCATATCTGTTTCCGCCTTAGTGATATGAATATCTGTGACTGATTTGTGTTATGCTTATTTTATATTTGTTTTCGAAGTCCATATAACCGCCGTGTAGTAGCTTTGAGTTTGTACTTGACATGTCGGATTTCCTCTCGAATTGAAATGCATGCCAACCAATCTGATATATCGGTCCTCACACAAAGCAATTACATGGATGGTCGCTCCTCAATAGCCTTATTCTTCGTGCTAGTCGATGGCATTACCTAATAGTGTCCTTGGCTAGCGTGAGTATAGAGGTGGGGCGTAACAAATTTCGAGTATCTCACGTTGGTTTATCAAGCCTGATTCGGGTATTTTTAATACTCGGGTCAGATCCGAGTAGTTCCAGGATTAGATGAAGTTGCTTGGAGTTTCCAAAGGAGTGTTGGAGTTCTTCATCATCGTATGGACGTATTCTATTATCCACTACATGTGTTTTGTTGTTTGTCAGCATTTGTAAGAGCATGTGTTATAACTGTCCAGGCAGAATCTAGGTTAGACTCTGATATATGTTTTAAAATTTTCCACTGTAAAGATTATCGTTGAAATAATATTTTATTTCTTTCCACCCTTAATGATCCACTTGTTTGTGCAATTTGAGTTGGACATGTATGGTTTATTTTTGATTCAAAGGGTACGAAAAAATGGGTCGTTACAGTTGGTAGCATATATTGTAGAAGTTTATTTATGCACGTATTAGTGACTTGAATTGAGTTTATGCGCGGGTATTAAAGTGACAAGTTAAGGTCGGAAGAATGATCCAGTTGAGAGTACTTTGAAGGGAATGAGAGAATCCGATCTTTTCATGTCGACTTTTTTCTAGAAGATTTTTCCCTTTGCTCGTCTAGTAGAGTGATTAGTTCATTTAAGTATTGATGAATGGTTGCTGCAGATTATTATTATTATTAAATTAGGAAATTGGTGGTGTAGTAAGCTTTGTTATGTACCTTATATTGTCGTATAAGATTTGACTTATTGTATATTATGTTGCATACATATAGAATATATCGGTATGTTTTTGGATGTTTTGCATCCATGCTTATATGCCATAATCATGCATTTATATAGGATTTACATTAACATTATTCATCATTCACATGTTATATTCATGACACATGTTGATTGATGGATGCGCTATTATTTGTAGTTATTTTACCGTTGTTGCGTATTGTTTAATTACACCTATTTTGTCACTGCTATAACTTACTACTAGATTCAGATTATAGTCGGTACCCATATGGATATCATATTATAGTTGGTATAAGAATTATTCGGATGCTTTGTTTGTGGTGTGTTTTGAGTATATCTATTGCATATGCATATGGTTGCAATTGTATGGTTGAGTCTACGAATTGCATTTTTCTATCTCTTTCAACTTTTCGAGGATGAAATTCTTTTAGAGGGGAGAAAATGTTACACCCTGTATTTTTAATAACAATAAAAAAGTAACTAAAAATCAAATTTTAGTAATTTTACATAAAGCTAAAAAGCTTGATTTTTGCAAATGAAGAAATATTGAGAATTTGATATTTCAATTGGGTCAAGTAAAATTTTCTAGTCCAAATTCATATATAAAATGTCAAAAATAGATAATGTGTGAGGAAGATATGGAACGTTTACTGTAGCATGCATTTTGGGTTTTGTGCCTAATTTGAAATTTATGCTTAAGGATTAATTACAAGAATAAAGAAAAATTATATTTAGTAACTAATTAATATGTTTGAATTTCTTTAAAAATGATTTAATTGTTCCATTAAAAGAAGAGGTTGAGAGATATTTACATGCAAAAACTTTCAAACTATTTCGAGGGAAAATATTAATTACCATAATAATGAAGGTAATTATTCTAATTAGTAAAAGAGAATGTTGCGTATTTTAGAAAGATAATGGTAATAATATAATTATGAATGGAATGCACTTCTTAAAGAGAAGGTATGTTGTCTTTTTATTTGTAAAGAATAAGAGAGAATTAGATTTTGAATTTGAAAAGATGAGCACCAATTAATTTCAATTGTAGAACAATTACTAATAAAAGGCAAGGTTCCTAATTAATTCTAATATATATATATATATATATATATATATATATATATTTCTATGTGTTTGTATGTTTGAGTATTAATCCATGCTTCCATACATTAGTTAATAATATACATATGTAGAATATCAAATATGATATTGACTCAAATCATAATTAATAATACCGATTTGAATTATAATTAATGATATTAATTTGAATTATAATTAATGATATTAATTGGGGTAGAATGGACATTTCTTAACAAAGTAAATGGGAAGGATTTTGCACATATGTAAGGTAAGGCATATGAATAATGTAATACTTTCCTAGAGCTAGACTACAACTAATTTCCACCTAAAAATACATAGCCAAGCCTCGCTCCTTTTGTTCTAAAATCACTTGCCTCTGCTTCTGCAATTTTCCATATTTTCTTCTTCTTCCTTAAACCCTAAAACAATCTCTTCAAATGAATTAAAATCCAAATTTCAAATTAAATTAGAGAATCCAATTTCTAAAGTAGAGAGAGAAAAGACCAAAATAATTGGAAGACAGGTAGAGGAGAGGAAAGCTGAAATCAAATCGGATTAGAGAGGAAATTCCTTCAAACAGCATTCAAAGGTGAGTGGATTTATCTGCGATGTGGTTATGATGTTGATTAGTAATCTTCAATTATATATCTATTTAGGATTAAAAAATATTATCTTTAATTTGGAATTATTTAATATTTGAATCTTGGATTTAATATAATTAAATGTAATTAAATTAAATTGATAACCTTATTAACTCCCTTTTAAATAATAACCAACGATAAGAAATTTGTTTTTGAAATTTATTTACAAAAGTAAACAGTTCGAATAAATATCAATAATTTGACCGAAAATAATTTTATCGATAAACGATCCCGAATTGCATGAAATTATCATCCCGGACAGATTTTGAAGAAACTAGCGCCATGGGACCTGATGAGGTGATGTATGCCGACGAGTTTCGTGACAATCAGACATACTATGTGACCATACGAGTTCATAAGCGTGTTGATTAATTTGATAATTTAAATATAATATATATAAACACATCACCTTCCTCCTCACTTTATTAGTTTCCTCTCTTTCTTTTGCTTTCACCTGTAAACAAAGAAACAACGGCTGCCTCTTTTAATTGAATTATATCCACAGCTATGGACCATGAAAAGCAATGAAACCGGATTTGTTAGACTAAGGGAGGCAAGAGCGTCAAATTAGTGGTGTCGTTGGGGTGTGCGATCATGTTTGGGGATGGTCATCATTTTGGTCGCATATTAGGGTTAGGGCGTTGAGGTGTTAGAGAAGGAGTTAGGCGAAGTGGAGTGTACGGTTGTTTTTCTCTCGTCGTTGTGCATTCGAAGGACTTAGTGAGTGTGTATGTGTTTCTACGTGCATGCGCAAATTCAAATTTAGGAAAGATATGGAAAGAAGGATTTAAGGTTAATGAGGTAATTAGCTATAAAACTAAGTTAATTATTTAATATTTTAAATCCAAATTCTTATAAATTTCGTATCATTTGCATACGTGGTCCAATCGAGATGTTGTTTTCGTCATTGCACTCGTATCGGGGTTATCTATATCTTGGTTAGGCTTAGGCTTGGGTGAGACAACTCATCGTTTAATTTGTATAATGTTATGAATATAATTGTTGTGCAAAATATAGATTAAATTAGATAACAATGCAAATATTACTTTTGGACCCCTCCTTGCTTTTGAAAGCAAGTAACAACATTATATGTAGCATGATCTCTCTTATAAATCCTCTTAAGTACGTGATGTGACCGAGACTTGTTGTTCATGTATTTGATAGCTCGTTTTAGATGTTTTGAAGTGAAATAGTCGTTATAAACGCACTTTTAAATCCCTTATGTTTGATATATGTTAAATTGGTTAAAATGTGAATATATTACAGAAATATATACTTGGTTGTTATACATTTTTTGTTTGTATGACATAGAGGAATTGGGTTGTGAAGTTATAGAAATTGTGAAATGACATTGTGATAGAAGAGAAAAGGTTGCGATGGATGCATATTGAAAATGTCTTTGTGTTTGGGGAATTTTAAAGTTAACTTTAAAAGACAACCTAGGACTTCTTTGCATTTTTATTAAGTAAATGTATGTACTTATTATAAGAAAAATATCAAAGTTTAAATATATTTTTAATAATTATTTATGGATTTTTAAAATAAAGATTTTTAAATTATAAAACATGTTTTATAGTTTTTAAATAAATTATAAAATAAGTAATTTTAAGTAATAATTAATAGAAATGTTTTATACCATAGTATAAGTATTTTTAAAGTATTTTAAAGTAAGAATTAATATAAATGTTTTAATATAAGTATTTTTTAAGTATTTTTAAATATATACATATAGTTTTTAGATAATTATTTTAATATCTTATTAAAATAAATAGAAGCTTGAGTAATATAATATCCTTTTAAATTATTTTTGTTATTTATTATTTTATTTTAAAAATAAATTAGTATACCTGTATATAACAATATAAAATGTTTTTGATAAATACATAAGTTGGGAAAAGCACATTAAATCTTTTATAGAAAAATAATAGTGGATTGTAACACTTTAGTTCAAATAAATAGTTTCGTAACGTCAAGTAAAGTATATTAACTTGTTAAATTAGTGCATGATTATAATTATGATTATAATTAGAAATATAATTAACATTATAATTAGGAATATAGTTAGATATTTAATAAAGGATATTTTAATGCAACTATAAGTGAATAGTTTTGGATTATAATAAACAATGTTTAAGTAATAATTGTTTTTAACCCTTACAAATGTAATTAATTCTTTGAAAAGTAAGTTTTAAAGGAAGTGTTTAAATGTGAAATGTTTTGGGTTTGTTGTGATAATGTTTAAGTAACATATGTCTTACACCCTTATAAAGTAATTAGATCTTTAAAGAGAGTTTTAAATATAATGATTAAGTAGAAAGTTATTTGGGTTTTTCATAAACAATGTTTTAGTAACATTTGTTTTAGATCATTGAATCATGATTTAAAGTGGTAAAATATTAAAAATAAAATTAGATCTTTAATAATGGAATTTTAAAGGTAGTAACAAGTATGGAGACTTCTGGAATAGAGGTAGAAAAGTTATATGTTTAATTTATAAAAGAGAAGGGGTTTAAAGTAATAATGTTTTAGTAACAATTGCTTTTAACCTCTTTGATTATATTTTAAATTAAGTAAATCTTGTTAATGATTTGTGAATATACTTATACCACTTGAGATAATTATATGATTACTGTTGTAGTATAGGGAGGGTATAAATCAATAGTAGTTCATGAATAGTAAAATACAAGTATATAAACTGTGACGACCCAAACTCGATGTTCGATAAACAACACCAAATTTGCATCGCCGGAGCTTATAACAACAATTAGATGAATATAAAACAGCGGAACAGAATCAATATCATAAATAACATCACTGTTACAACATCAACATAATATCCATACTGCAACAGAGTACATAATACATACACTACAACTTCAAATACAACATCATGATAATACAACAGAGATCATATATTCAAAAGTCCTCTAATCAGAGAGGTGATAACGAACTCCCAAAAGCTAACACCTGAAATCTCCAATAGCTCCTAAGATATCTCCAAGATAAAAGCTCCAAAATACTGCTACTCCAAAATACAGAAACCTGCTACTAGGCTGCCCGTGTGGAAATAATGGGCACCCAGAGTTTAGGAAAGAAAAGAATAAACTCCGGATCAGTCATGGGACTGGTATGAGTAAACAAAAACAGTTGCATTTAAATAAAACAAGATTTATAAAAGAATTTTCGGAATGCTTTTAAAAATGGAACTACCATAAGACCTCCCGCCACACACACAATGCAAACGCAGAATTGGAGGAGATTTCTTCTTATGATAGTTAAATATGTTTGGTACGAGAAAATAAATTCTTTGATATTATTACTAGTGCATAGTGAAGAAAACATTTCCAAAGTAGAATATTAAACTTAGCCAGCATAGGTACCATTACATTATGCCTACTATAGCTACCATATTAGATGGCAGGTTCTACAACTAAAACCGTACAGGGTTTCGTATTGGGAATTGGATTTCCAACAAATGGTCAGGCCAAGGAACTTCCCATTGCCACATGAGAACGCCTCTGGAATGACGCCCCGAGAACCTAACCGGATCTCTGCCAACACAAGGCCGGGTTACCCTTCAAACTAGCTAACAACTGACACGAGTATGCCATCTCCCGGTTGTAAACAACCTTTAACCGGGGCCCCAGCAACAAATCACAAAGTAATATATATATATATATCTGCGATATCAACATAAGTTAAGTATCTGGGCTTCATACCATGATACCACTTCTATCCAGAAGGAAATGCACATACCCTAAAGGGAGCTACCCCTCATAACCTTGCCGCATCTTTCCTGTTTTGACCATTCTGGGGTGTGAGGCTCGACGAAGTCACGTCCACAAAAACACGCTTTATACAAAAGCTGTGCGTTGGGTCAACAAATGATCATAGAAATGATCACATAGATAAACGATCAAACAAATGATCTTATCACAAATGATCAACACAATGATCATTTCACAGCAACACTCAGCATGTCACATTACCAAATTGGGAATATATCGCTGATAACCTTCAACTACATAACCTCTGAGCTCGTACGTCTCAGAGAAGGGTGTTAAGCTAAAAGAATAAATTCTCCGCCACCAACAGAAATATATTTGAAAGAAATCAGCTTTATATCTCAACTTGTAATGTCAGACATACAATCCATACAAGTCTGTTCCAGGCTCGAACAGAACCGAAGGCACTTCCAAAAGAATTCCTTGCAATCTGGATATCCACAATCCTGATCGGATTCCCCATCACATATGGAGAACTCTATACCAGAGCAACTCGGTGCAGAGTCAATCGACAGGTCATCCTATCGCTCTCGCAAATACCCGGTCTTCAACACTGGTCTTCAAATGCTATCCATAACGTCGAATCACATATTCGAAATGGGTTATATGACACAAAGGTCCTTTCCCGGCTAATTCGAATAGTGAGTGTAAAATTTTAAAACATGTGGATGTCATTCACAAATATTCACAGGTCCGATGTGGGTTTCGGATAACAACTGAAATCCGATTCCTTGTCGCATCGAAGTTTAAATGCCGTTTTACGGGCAACAGGGTTTTCACATTTATATAGAACAAATCATAATCACAGTGCAATAACATGGCAATTACATCATACAGAATCACAAACAGAACAGAAATATCAGTATGGTGCATAGAAACAGTTAATTTATCTTCTAATGTGGTTTAAATAAATTTACCACCAGACTATTTTAAATCAACGATGAAAATTTGGATAAATAAATTAAATCTTAATTTATTCGATTTATTGATTCAAAATTAGTTCTTTGAATTCACTGCTAATTTTCTTGATTTATCAGCTCAAATAAATTTGAATAACAAATTCTCAATTACAATTTAATTTGAACACTTAATTTAAATTTCAAATCGTATATTATTCTTAATTTCTTTAAATCATTTATTAATACAAATTGTTTTCTTTACTTATCATTTGAAAATCTATTTTTCACTTTAAAGATTCATTTATTTTCACATTAAAAGTTTTAATGTAAATTTACTTTAATTCTTATTTTAAATTAAATTACTTAATTTAAAGGTTTAATTAAATTTTAAAACACATTGTTAACCAATTTAAACTTATAGTGAGTTCTTTACTTAACCTAAATCAACATTGTTTATCTTGAAATAACAAAAATTTACTTAACATTTTAATTTCAGAATCTTCTCTGGGCTAAACCCATTTTAAGTTAAATAACCTTTTTTATATACCGATTCCTTAAGGAAATAAATTTTGCTTTTAAACCAAACCAAGCCCGAAAGAAAAATCAAGCCTGATACCCACAAAAGTTAATCACTGCAAAACAAATTTGGGCCGTAACCCAACACCCCAACCTCCTTTCTTCTCCTCTCTGTTTTTTTTTCTTCAGCAAGTTGATTTGAATTTTCGAACGAAAGTATCAAGTGAGAAAACTTTTCATGCTCGTGTGCTATAACCCGAGACAATTTCATTTCGACTCGAGCATCCCCTCGAGCTCTTCCCAGGTTCAACCCTGCTGACACGGAGACGTCCCCGTGTACGTGCACGAGGTCACGCCGCCTTTCTGGCGGCCGCCACCACCCTCAACAAGTCAGAAATCTCATATACACTCGAATTTTAAACATCAACTCGAAACCATTGTCTCGAAATCAAAAAGTAGCAATTTACATGACCCTGTAACTTAACCTACCCTCACGAAAATGCCTCGCCGCCACCCCATAGACCACCAGAGACACTCGCATTTCGTCCACACCACGACAGACCCCCCAGCAACCTTCCACCAGAGACTCGTGACACTCGGTCACGCGTAGGAGTCACATTCATCATATTACAGACACGACTAAACTTGAAAACCAAGCCCTAAAACGATCTCGTATTCAAATTTCACGCAATGAAAAATTCCTTTGATAATTTTCTCGTAGTCTCTGATGTTCGAGCTTGCCACAAATAAATTTTCAGCCTTTATAATTTGATTTATAACCAGAAATTCAAAGAAAAACGATATGTGTTCATGCTCGAACTGCTCTGTATATACCCAACTAGAAATCTTCATTTCTGTTGTAAAAATCATGATTTGTAGTAAGAATTTAAGCTATTAACTTGGATTAGCTTTTTATAATACTTGAATTTATCAAATTTCTTCTTGATTACCTGTAACCAAAGTCACAGTGATGATACCCTACAATCATGGTTTAAATCAGCTTTTTAGAATCTAAATCTTTAATTTTCATCATCTGGTTAGATTTAAAACTAAAAACTTTCTATGATTCAGTTGAAACAATTTGAGTTTTTGAATGATAACCCACCCTGTAATCCATTCAGAGAAGAAAAATATACAGAGCAACCTGGGTATACATATATCAAATCATATTTAAAGATAAACATATACAATGCCATGTAACAAAGAATCATCTTTACAGTTAATTTTAAGCCTTTAAGTTGATGTTTACTCACCTGGCAATATTTGAAACAGAGAATATTTTTGTATTGAAAAGTTGCAGCAGTTTTTTTTTTCTTTCTTCCTGGATCTACTCTTGAACCCTGCTTTGATTAGCTGAATAAACTTGCTCCAGTTTGTTGAATAAGGTGATGTTTGCTTTTATTTCTTTTTATTTTCTTTTTTGATCTTTGCTAAAATTTGTTGAATGATACTCGAGTTGTTTTTTTTTTAACAAATGAACGTGAGGCTTTGTGTATGTATACATATAGGTGAAAGGTGGTGTGCAGGTGAAAGGATAGGCTGAGTCTACCAAAGCAAGTACAAGCTGAAGTATATAAAAAAAAACTAAACCATGCTTTTAGATTTGCTATGCAGTAATAACATTAAATGAAGGTATGTTTCTTTGCTAAAGGTGATGGCATTTAATGAAAGTATGTAAATGGAATGTTCAGGTTTCCCCTTTTTCTATGTTGCAGCATGTTCTTGTTCAATTTGATTATATAAGTACATTTTTTTATATCATTGTTTGTTGACTAACAAACTAAATTTCGGCTGAAATGCTTTTGTACATTGGCAAGGAGTAAATAGCATTTAATACAAGCATTAAATGAAGCATGTTACTTTGCATAATTTCAGCATGTTATGTTTTGTTTCTTCTTTTATATGTATGTGTTGTTTTGTTTAAAATTTTTGTTTTTCTTATGTCTTCATATTGGTTTATGAAAGTGTGTGTTTTCTATTACAGTTTTATATTTCTTCATAAAAATTTGTTATCATAGTTTATTTGTTTATTTGTTTATTTGTTCTTTTGTTTAATTATTTGTTCATATGTTAGATTATTGTTATGTTATTTAAATTTTATAATTTCATCATATCTTGCCTTAACAATTTTATTTCTATTAAAGCTCATCTATCACAATTTATTTTTTTACTTTGTTAAAAGGAAAGGTTGTTTTAGTTATTAACATTAAATAACTATGTAATTTTATTTCAATATTTTATTTCTTTTGAATTTCTCAAATTTAAATTTAAAAGTTCCAATAAATTACCAAATTTTTAAATTCAAAATTTCCGGGATGTTACAATATCCCCTCCTTTAGAAAATTTCGTCCTCGAAATTGAAAGAGAGAGAAACGTAAACAAAGAATAGACGAATTTATAAATAAGGAAATGACTTACAGTTTTAAGTCGAGATGTCAGTTCTGCAGTTGGGATATGATTTCTTCATATTATCTTCAGTCTCCCAAGTACAATCCTTAGGATCGCCACTCCATTGAACTTTGACCAGCTTCACAATCTTGTTTCTTAATCGCTTCTCATCACGATCAACAATTTTTATCGGTTCCCTTCTAACTGCCAAGTTGGGAGTGATTTTAAGATCCTGCTGAGCAGCTTCTTCAATAATATCATCTGGATCGTGCACATATTTCCGAAGATTAGAAATATGGAACACATCATGTACGCCAGACAACCAATTGGGTAACTGCACTCTATATGCTAGAGAACCAATCCTTTCCAGAATAGGAAAAGGACC
The DNA here is from genome assembly GCA_030765085.1 of Allium cepa. Classification (NCBI taxonomy): domain Eukaryota; kingdom Viridiplantae; phylum Streptophyta; class Magnoliopsida; order Asparagales; family Amaryllidaceae; genus Allium; species Allium cepa. The sequence goes on from CM060932.1 coordinate 27,616,365, forward strand.
AATATAACGCGGTGCCAACTTTCCAGTTTTCCCGAATCTCAATACACCCCGCATCGGAGATACTTTCAGAAATACAGAATCTCCAACTTGAAATTCCAAATTTCTCCTTCGCCGATCATAATAGCTCTTTTGACGGCTTTGGGCAGTTAATAACTTCTTTCAAATAAAGTCTACCTTCTCAGTGGCTTCTTTTATCATATCCGGTCCAAGAACAAGTCTGTCACCTCATTCGATCCAGCATGTAGGTGATCGACACGGACGACCATATAAAGCTTCGAAAGGAGCCATTTCTAAACTGGCCTGATAACTGTTATTATATGAGAATTCAAACAGATGCAAATGGTCCTCCCAAGAACCACCAAAATCATGCACACAAGCACGCAGTAGGTCTTCTAAAATTCGATTGACCCTTTCAGTCTGCCCATCAGATTGTGGGTGATAAGCAGTGCTGAAATTTAATTTCGTTCCCAATGCATCCTGAAATGCTTCCCAAAATCTACTAGTGAAGATCGGATCACGATCACTCACAATACTGCTGGGAATACCATGGAGGCGAACAATTTCCTTTATATATATACCTGCCAAGCTTGCTGTAGTCCTAGTAGATTTAACTGGAATGAAATGAGCATTTTTGGTTAGACGATCCACAATAACCCAAATCGCTTCATTGCCTTTCTTGGTTCGTGGCAATCCGTCGATGAAATCCATCGATATCTGATCCCACTTCCATTTCGGTACTTCCAAAGGTTGAAGTAAACCGGCCACTTTCTTTTGATCGCTCTTGATCTGCTGACAAGTAGCACAACGACTCACATAAATAGATATGTCTCTCTTTATCGTCTTCCACCAGAATGTTCTTTTAACATCACGATACATTTTGTTGACTCCTGGATGGATGTTAAATTTGGACTTGTGGCATTCATCCAATACTTCACGTTTCAGTTCTGGAATGTCCGGAACACATAATCTACCTTTCAGCCTAATAACTCCACTATGATTTGTTTCAAAACTTGTATCTTCGCCTCGAAGAATTTTTCCATAAATACTCCGAAGAAATTTGTCTTCATGTTGCTTACTAGCGATTTTCTCAAGAAGAGTAGGAGTGATAACCAGATAAGCAAGAACAGCATAACTTCTGCTCAAAGCGTCTGCAACTACATTGGCCTTTCCGGGTGTATACAGAATATCTAAGTCATATGATGCTAGAAATTCCAACCAACGTTGTTGTCGCAGATTCAGATCCTTCTGGGTGAAAAGATATTTCAAAGATTTATGGTCGCTGAATAATTCGAATTTTTCACCTAAAACAAAGAGAGTTTATTAGGTATATTTCTTTAGTCAAATTACTTTCATAAATTGTTAGGAAAGCTGAAAAGATTCTTACCCAGAAGATAGTGTCGCCATATTTTCAAAGCGAAAACAACAGCCAAAAGTTCCAAATCGTGCGTCGGGTAGTTTTTCTCATGCGGACGTAATTGTCTACTCGCGTAGGCAACCACCTTTCCATTTTGCATTAATACTGCACCTACCCCTTCGCCACATGCATCAGTATAGACAGATAAGCCTTGGTTCCCGTTAACAATAGTGAGAACAGGAGCAGTGGTCAATCTCTTTTTCAACTCTTGAAAAACTTCTTTACATTTTGGAGTCCAAATGAACTTTGCATTTTTCATTGTTAACTTAGTCAGCGGACTAGCCAACTTAGAAAAATCTTGAACGAATTTCCGGTAATAGCCTGCTAAACCCAAAAAGCTTCGAACTTCTCTTGGAGTAGTGGGTTGTTTCCAATCAACAATAGCGGAAATTTTGCTAGGATCTACCGAAATTCCTTCTTCATAACAATATGGCCAAGGAATTTGACTTCATTGACCCAGAAGTAGCATTTGGAAAATTTTGCATATAGAACATTTCTCCTCAAAATTTCTAAAACAATTCTAAGATGCTCGGCATGATCTTCTTTAGTTTTGGAGAAAATTAAGATATCATCAATGAATACAAGCACAAATTTATTCAAAACTTCCCGAAACACACGAGTCATAAGATCTACGAAGTATGCTGGAGCATTAGTTAGCCCGAAAGGCATAACTAACCATTCATAGAACATATCAGGACCTCTGAAAGCGGTCAGATGTACACAATCTTCGGCGATTCGTAATTGATGGAATCCTTGGGCTAGATCCATCTTTGAAAAGAAACGAGCGCCGTGCAACTGATCAAATAAATCATCAATCCTGGGCAGTGGAAATTTATTTTTGAGAGTTTGTTTATTTAGATCGCTGTAATCTACACACAATCTCAAAGATCCGTCTGACTTAGCAACAAATACGATGGCTGAGCCCCATTCATAAACATTGGGTCGAATTATTCCTTTTGCTCGTAGCTCATCAGTTTGATGAACCAATTCAATCTTTTCTCTGGGTGCCATCCTGCGACTTGCGTGAACAACAGGACAAGTATTAGGTACAAGATCAATTCGGAATTCTATTTCTCGGTGAGGAGGTAAAGATTTCACTTCTTCAAACACGTCGGAAAAATCCCGAACAGCAGGTATAGACTGCAAAGTGGGTTCAAGATATCCCAAGGTATACATCAATCTATCTCTCCTTGGACTTGGATTCTTACAAGAGATTTCAATAAAATTTCCAAAACTTGTTTTGATTAAAACTATCCGATTACTACACTCCAATATAGCTTCGTATTTCGATAACCAGTTCATACCAAGTAAGATTTCAAATTCATTAAATTCGAGGACAAAAAGGTTGATAGGAAATCGATAGCTATCATATGAAATAGGAACTCTCTTACAATATAAACAAAGATTTGCAGGACCTCCAACCGGATTTTTCACGCAAATAGGATCGTCAACAAATTTAGTTTTAAGTCCTAATTCATTTGCAGTTTGTTGGGAGATAAAGCTATGTGAAGCTCCTGTATCAAATAAAACTCTAACAGTTCTATTATTAATAATAAGGTTACCTTCCAAAACGCTTTTTCCCTTATCAGCTTTAGAAGTCGAGGGGTCCTTCTTAATTGTATAAACTTTTGCCACCTACGCTGGCTTCATTACTGGGCAATCTTTAACAAAATGTCCCGGTTTATGACAATTGTAGCATTCTTTAGCTCCGCTAACAGTTTCTTCCTTCTTAACTTGCTTCTTTGGTTTTGGGCAGCTGTTTGAATAGTGGCCCCTCTCTTTGCAGTTGTAACAAGTGACATTTTCTGCCGCGCTTCCCTGAATGCTCTTCTTCTTCTCGTTGCCTTGCCAAGGTTTCTTGCCTCCGAATTTTCGCTTCTTCCAATTTTGATTGCCTGAATTACCTTTCTCCACAGTTGCTTCCTGTATATCAAGAGTAGCGTATCTGTACCCATATCCACTAAATCTGAAAAAGAGTCTTTAACATGGCCCGTCATTCTTTCATGATATTTCTGGTTCATACCACGGATAAACCTTTCGTTTTTCTTAAGAGGTGTATTTAGCAATTCCGGGCCAAACCGAGATAGTTCGCTGAATTTATTCAAGTATTCTTAAAACGACAAACTTCCTTGTTTCAAATCCAGAAATTCCTGATACATTCTGGAAACTCCCGCCGATGGCATGTAACGTTTCTCAAACACTTCCTTAAAACGATCCCAAGTAAATTCTTCCTCGGGTTCATCTATAATGATGGTTTCCCACCAAGCTGAAGCTTCTCCTTGGAGTTGCCAAGAAGCTATAAGTCTTTTCTGCTCATCCTGCAGTTTTAGCCCTTTAAAAATCTTTTCACACGATCTTACCCAAGCTTGAGCGTCAATAATTGACTCCTTGCCGATGAACGGTTTGCCACCAAGCTTTTCGAACTTCTTATATAAATCAGCCAAGTCCGGCTGCTGCTGAATTTCTATTACTGCTTCTGCGGCTGGGGGAATTTGATTAGGTGCTGCAGCATTGCCTTGACCCCTAGCTCTTCCTCTGCGTCCACTCATTTTCACTATCTGAGATTAGTAAGAAAATTGATTTAGATATACAGACGAGATATCTTAAGGAATATCAGAAGTAAAAAGAAACAGACTAAGAAAATTTTAAAGTTTCAGTCTTGGTTATACTCATTCTAGGGTATACTTCACCCTATCTCTAATGAGCCATCTAATGTGTTATACTCCGTAGCTAAAGTTCTTACTCAACCAACAGCTCTGATACCACTTGTGACGACCCAAACTCGATGTTCGATAAACAACACCAAATTTGCATCGCCGGAGCTTATAACAACAATTAGATGAATATAAAACAGCGGAACAGAATCAATATCATAAATAACATCACTGTTACAACATCAACATAATATCCATACTGCAACAGAGTACATAATACATACACTACAACTCCAAATACAACATCATGATAATACAACAGAGATCATATATTCAAAAGTCCTCTAATGAGAGAGGTGATAACGAACTCCCAAAAGCTAACACCTGAAATCTCCAATAGCTCCTAAGATATCTCCAAGATAAAAGCTCCAAAATACTGCTACTCCAAAATACAGAAACCTGCTACTAGGCTGCCCGTGTGGAAATAATGGGCACCCAGAGTTTAGGAAAGAAAACAATAAACTCCGGATCAGTCATGGGACTGGTATGAGTAAACAAAAACATTTGCATTTAAATAAAACAAGATTTATAAAAGAATTTTTGGAATGCTTTTAAAAATGGAACTACCATAAGACCTCCCGCCACACACACAATGCAAACGCAGAATTGGAGGAGATTTCTTCTTATGATAGTTAAATATGCTTGGTACGAGAAAAGAAATTCTTTGATATTATTACTAGTGCATAGTGAAGAAAACATTTCCAAAGTAGAATATTAATCTTAGCCAGCATAGGTACCATTATATTATGCCTACTATAGCTACCATATTAAATGGCAGGTTCTACAACTAAAACCGTACAGGGTTTCGTATTGGGAATTGGATTTCCAACAAATGGTCATGCCAAGGAACTTCCCATTGCCACATGAGAACGCCTCTGGAAAGACGCCCCGAGAACCTAACCGGATCTCTGCCAACACAAGGCCGGGTTACCCTTCAAACTGGGTAACAACTGACACGAGTATGCCATCTCCCGGTTGTAAACAACCTTTAACCGGGGCCCCAGCAACAAATCACAAAGTAATATATATATATCTGCGATATCAACATAAGTTAAGTATCTGGGCTCCATACCATGATACCACTTCTATCCAGAAGGAAATGCACATACCCTAAAGGGAGCTACCCCTCATAACCTTGCCGCATCTTTCCTGTTTTGACCATTCCGGGGTGTGAGGCTCGACGAAGTCACGTCCACAAAAACACGCTTTATACAAAAGCTGTGCTTTGGGTCAACAAATGATCATAGAAATGATCACACAGATAAACGATCAAACAAATGATCTTATCACAAATGATCAACACAATGATCATTTCACAGCAACACTCAGCATGTCACATTACCAAATTGGGAATATATCGCTGATAACCTTCAACTACATAACCTCTGAGCTCGTACGTCTCAGAGAAGGGTGTTAAGCTAAAAGAATAAATTCTCCGCCACCAACAGAAATATATTTGAAAGAAATCAGCTTTATATCTCAACTTGTAATGTCAAACATACAATCCATACAAGTCTGTTCCGGGCTCGAACAGAACCGAAGGCACTTCCAAAAGAAGTCCTTGCAATCCGGATATCCACAATCTTGATTGGATTATATGGAGAACTCTATACCAGAGCAACTCGGTGCAGAGTCAATCGACAGGTCATCCTATCGCTCTCGCAAATACCCGGTCTTCAACACCGGTCTTCAAATGCTATCCATAACGTCGAATCACATATTCGAAATGGGTTATATGACACAAAGGTCCTTTCCCAGCTAATTCGAATAGTGAGTGTCAAATTTTAAAACATGTGGACGTCATTCACAAATATTCACAGGTTCGATGTGGGTTTCGGATAACAACTGAAATCCGATTCCCTATCGCATCGAAGTTTAAATGCCGTTTTACGGGCAACAGGGTTTTCACATTTATACAGAACAAATCATAATCACAGTGCAATAACATGGCAATTACATCATACAGAATCACAAACAGAACAGAAATATCAGTATGGTGCATAGAAACAGTTAATTTATCTTCTAATGTGGTTTAAATAAATTTACCACCAGACTATTTTAAATCAACGATGAAAATTTGGATAAATAAATTAAATCTTAATTTATTCGATTTATTGATTCAAAATTAGTTCTTTAAATTCACTGCTAATTTTCTTGATTTATCAACTCAAATAAATTTGAATAACAAATTCTCAATTACAATTTAATTTGAACACTTAATTTAAATTTCAAATCGTATATTATTCTTAATTTCTTTAAATCATTTATTAATACAAATTGTTTTCTTTACTTATCATTTGAAAATCTATTTTTCACTTTAAAGATTCATTTATTTTCACATTAAAAGTTTTAATGTAAATTTACTTTAATTCTTATTTTAAATTAAATTACTTAATTTAAAGGTTTAATTAAATTTTAAAACACATTGTTAACCAATTTAAACTTATAGTGAGTTCTTTACTTAACCTAAATCAACATTGTTTATCTTGAAATAACAAAAATTTACTTAACATTTTAATTTCAGAATCTTCTTTGGGCTAAACCCATTTTAAGTTAAATAACCTTTTTTATATACCAATTCTTTAAGGAAATAAATTTTGCTTTTAAAACAAACCAAGCCCGAAAGAAAAATCAAGCCCGATACCCACAAAAGTTAATCACTGCAAAACAAATTTGGGCCGTAACCCAACACCCCAACCTCCTTTCTTCTCCTCTCTGTTTTTTTTTCTTCTTCAGCAAGTTGATTTGAATTTTCGAACGAAAGTATCAGGTGAGAAAACTTTTCGTGCTCGCGTGCTATAACCCGAGACAATTTCATTTCGACTCGAGCATCCCCTCGAGCTCTTCCCAAGTTCAACCCTGCTGACACGGAGACGTCCCCTTGTACGTGCACGAGGTCGCGCCGCCTTTCTAGCGGCCGCCACCACCCTCAACAAGTCAGAAATCTCATATACACTCGAATTTAAACATCAACTCGAAATCATTGTCTCGAAATCAAAAAGTAGCAATTTACACGACCCTGTAACTTAACCTACCCTCACGAAAACGCCTCGCCGCCACCCCATAGACCACCAGAGACACTCGCATTTCGTCCACACCACGACAGACCCCCCAGCAACCTTCCACCAGAGACTCGTGACACTCGGTCACGCGTAGGAGTCGCATTCATCATATTACAGACACGACTAAACTTGAAAACCAAACCCTAAAACGATCTCGTATTCAAATTTCACGCAATGAAAAATTCCTTTGATAATTTTCTCGTGGTCTCTGATGTTCGAGCTTGCCACAAATAAATTTTCAGCCTTTATAATTTGATTTATAACCAGAAATTCAAAGAAAAACGATATGTGTTCATGCTCGAACTGCTCTGTATATACCCAACTAGAAATCTTCATTTCTGTTGTAAAAATCATGATTTGTAGTAAGAATTTAAGCTATTAACTTGGATTAGCTTTTTATAATACTTGAATTTATCAAATTTCTTCTTGATTACCTGTAACCAAAGTCACAGTGATGATACCCTACAATCATGGTTTAAATCAGCTTTTTAGAATCTAAATCTTTAAGTTTCATCATCTGGTTTGATTTAAAACTAAAAACTTTCTGTGATTCAGTTGAAACAATTTGAGTTTTTGAATGATAACCCACCCTGTAATCCATTCAGAGAAGAAAAATATATAGAGCAACCTGGGTATACATATATCAAATCATATTTAAAGATAAACATATACAATGCCATGTAACAAAGAATCATCTTTACAGTTAATTTTAAGCCTTTAAGTTGATGTTTACTCACCTGGCAATATTTGAAACAGAGAATATTTTTGTATTGAAAAGTTGCAGCAGTTTTTTTTTCTTTCTTCCTGGATCTACTCTTGAACCCTGCTTTGATTAGCTGAATAAACTTGCTCCAGTTTGTTGAATAAGGTGATGTTTGCTTTTATTTCTTTTTATTTTCTTTTCTGATCTTTGCTAAAATTTGTTGAATGATACTCGAGTTGTTCTTTTTTTAACAAATGAACGTGAGGCTTTGTGTATGTATACATATAGGTGAAAGGTGGTGTGCAGGTGAAAGGATAGGCTGAGTCTACCAAAGCAAGTACAAGTTGAAGTATATAAAAAAAAACTAAACCATGCTTTTAGATTTGCTATGCAGTAATAACATTAAATGAAGGTATGTTTCTTTGCTAAAGGTGATGGCATTTAATGAAAGTATGTAAATGGAATGTTCAGGTTTCCCCTTTTTCTATGTTGCAGCATGTTCTTGTTCAATTTGATTATATAAGTACATTTTTTTATATCATTGTTTGTTGACTAACAAACTAAATTTCGGCTGAAATGCTTTTGTACATTGGCAAGGAGTAAATAGCATTTAATACAAGCATTAAACGAAGCATGTTACTTTGCATAATTTCAGCATGTTATGTTTTGTTTCTTCTTTTATATGTATGTGTTGTTTTGTTTAAAAATTTTGTTTTTCTTATGTCTTCATATTGGTTTATGAAAGTGTGTGTTTTCTTTTACAGTTTTACATTTCTTCATAAAAATTTGTTATCTTAGTTTATTTGTTTATTTGTTTATTTGTTCTTTTGTTTAATTATTTGTTCATATGTTAGATTATTGTTATGTTATTTAAATTTTATAATTTCATTATATCTTGCCTTAACAATTTTATTTCTATTAAAAGCTCATCTATCACAATTTATTATTTTACTTTGTTAAAAGGAAAGGTTGTTTCAGTTATTAACATTAAATAACTATGTAATTTTATTTCAATATTTTATTTCTTTTGAATTTCTCAAATTTAAATTTAAAAGTTCCAATAAATTACCAAATTTTTAAATTCAAAATTTCCGGGATGCTACATAAACTTTGTAACAAGAAATTATAATATATATACAAGTTTAAGAAGAAGTTTAATTAATAAGTTAAGTTATTAATTAAATAAGTTAAGTTTTAATAAATAAAGAAATATTAATTATAAAGGAGGTTTTAATTAATAAAGGGATATTACTTAAATATAGGATGTTTTAATTAATAAAGGAATATTAACTGATAAAAGGAAGTTTTATTAGATAAAATAAGTTTTACTAAAAGAGGTTTAATTTAATGAAAGATTAACTTATCAAAAGGGGATAAAAGTAGTTTATGTAACTTGATCGTGCTTTGTGCGTGTTAATCGTGCTCTGTGTGTTACTTGTTTATGGAAAGTATTTAGTCGTGTACTTAGCACGAGAGCCAACAAAGTAGACTGGTTTCTATCTTTGAGAGTAAAGAACGATGATTCGAGTAGGATGTAGAAGAAATCATGCTCTAACCTCCCGAGCTTCACTCTTAACCGAGAGATATCGAAAGTTGAGAAGTACAAAAACATTACAATTATATGCGACTTGTTTTCCATATGCAATCGTTCTCATTGTTGTTGAATATGACCAAATTCGTTGACTCGGTCTTGGAGAGACCGGGATTGGTAAGTGTTTTACTTATCGAAAACCACTTCAATACTAAGATACATGTTCTATTTCTTGAATGTGGACTTGTTTGAGATGTGGAAATCCATTTGGGGAATCGTGATATGTTCGAGTGGTGAGGGCTAGTGTGTTGAGATGCTCCTCGTGACTTGATCATCGATATATGATTAAAGACAGAGTAAGAGTAATGATCCCAGCCTTAGATAGCCCAAGGGGGGGTACATCAACTCCATATCTAGAATATGCTTATCGATATGTTGCGCATGGGGAGTTGATGTTACTCTGTTCACGTGTTAGGGTGTGGACTAGTTGTGTTTACTTTATGGTATATTTTATCTAGAGAGATACGATGCTCGGAAGGTATTTTTTGATCCTTGTCAAGGAGATTGGTCTTAGTTTACTTCCAAGTTTTACTAGGGAGCTCTTCGTGGAAAATCCATTATGCGAACTTGCTTTAATGATTTTGATTGTACCTATATATTGTTGTGGTGCGATCATGGTAAGCATCACAGCTATTTTCTAGTTTATGTTCTTTACCCTAGACATTATCTTTTATATCGCAATATGTACTTATTAAATAGTTGGTTCTTTTAAGGGGATAAATGTTACGACAGTCTCAAAAGGTGCTGTTATATGTTGTGCACATATTTCTTGATTTTCTCATACCAGAATTGTAACACTCCGCCTCTATACCCATACTATCCAAGAGTATTACAGAGTAATATTGTTGCATAATACGAACAATGAAGCAATATGGGATACAGACTTGAATATTCCCTTAGACTAACACCGGTACATATCTCATTTCAAATTTTAAAAAACTCACTATGGATGTATACGATCTTAGTATAAAGCAATAAACACGTTCGCCTCCAGGATAGAACAATACATAATATATATGTAATAAATAAAAAGGAGAACACAGAGTCAAACGCAGCAATAACATATAATATAATGTATAATAGATCCAAGATATACATCAAATATATACTGACATCAAAACATTCAATAAATGAATCAAAATAGAATACAATAACCCAATATAATAATAAACTAGACTCCTTCTATGCCTAACATCCACAAAACCGATCATGCCTTGCCCTGAACCTGAAATGTCTAGGACTGATCCAAGTATTATAAATAACGCATGGGTCAGACTATATCTATAATAATAGATGATATTATAATACACAATTATAATATGATAAGTATAAAGCTGATGGCACTACAACTTCAAAATATCTCAAAACCACATTCACAACAAATCCACTTTGGAAAGAATCGTCACCTTAAAATAAACACACCAAATCAAAATCCACTAAATCCACATCAAATGGGTGAATCATCTATATCCTGAAATCACCTTCAAAACCATAAATAATCAATAATGAGATATCGTCAAGTGAAGTCAGGCAATAATGAAGTAATGCCGACAATCCCTCTCAATCTCATATTTTAAAGTACTGTTATCAAACTAATAAAACTAATAAGAAAGATTGGAGCCATATCAAAACAACGCCTAATATAATCAATAATAAGTAGGTCGTCTGCCTGTGAAGAATAGGTCGTGAGCATGAAAAGAATAGGTCGACTGCCTAATAAGGATAAGGGGTTGACCATATTATGGACACTATTATAAGTATAATCACATCTCATCATAGTATATGTCTATCTACTACCTCATAAATTGGAAGCAGATAGAAGACTGATAACACGTCTGCTTGCTCCAGGAGCCACATGGTCTATATGACATGACTCCAACAGTCTTCAGTTACCATTACTTCTCCCCTCTCGGCATCGTGATAATTATCCATCATAGGCTGGACTACACATAGCCTCTTCGGCCATGACTACCGGCATGTGCCCCTACAGTAACTGACTGCTAGCCTATATGACATAGAGGCATACACTCCGCAGCAGCTTACAATAAATAATACAAGGGTGTCATGGATCTAAGGCGCGACCACCACGATCAGGCCGCTAGGGTGGATACTGGCTAATCTGGTTCGCTCTCGAAACAGAAAGGTAGTTGGATAAAAAGTACATAGACATATAGTATAAGTATAATCTAAGGCTACGTACAGCCTCCACATACCCCTCCACATACCCCTGTATGAGTGTTAGCCATGAGCAAAAGATTAACCAAAGAAATATAATAATGGCGTCCCATACCGCTGCGTGTTACAAATTATTTATTCAGTGCTTACATATAACACCCATTCCTTCAATATTCTATATAACGATTCCAAAGAACAACCAAAGATATATTACCAAATGCTCTATCACAAACGGCATTATAACTCCGTTAATTCTGATTCCTTATCACACATAATATAAATCATCACAAAATTACACGGAAGGATGTCATCATCATATCATTCTAAATCACAAAACAAGTCAACATCAACGACAAATCAATCATATAATCCAATTCGATATATATAGAAGTAGAAATTTGAGAAGTAAGATAAAACAGATTAATTGAAATACACACATATACGCATATATAAATATAAAACGAACAAATCAATATTCCATAATAAATCAATCACATTTTTAGCAATTCCACCATAAAAATTTAATTCAAATTATTTAATGCAATTAAATAAAAACCACTTAAATAAAATATTTTTAAACATACAAAATAATAAGCATAATATATTCAGCAATAAGCATTTATATAATAATAATTGAAATATCACTTAAGGTTATTTAATTAAAATGATAAGCCCTTTCTAAAACTTCAATTAGTTCATAATAATACTTTTAAATCTTCAAATAAGCATCACGATGCTTTTTGAATAATTTTCAGTAACTAAATAAGATTTTTGTATATGTTGTTAAAACTTCAAAATTACTTTATAATTATATAATACATTCATCTTGAATATATAATTTTATTACAAAGATTTAAACACTAAAATTTTATCTCTTATTCTTACTTTTACCTTTGCGACATCCAAAATCACTTTACAGATCAAACATTATTTTAAAATCTTTTACATAATTTTATATAACTAAATACTACTTTAAAATAAATATATAAATCTCCAAAATAATTTCTTTCCATTTCAAACTAAAGAATATAATCCAAAATCTTCACTTTACACACAAAATAATTAGAAATAAAACATTTTCTTTTAAAACAATTTCAAAATTTTAAAAATATTATAGTATGATTTTAAAAAGAGTTATGTAACCAGTAGAAAGTTGTACTTACATTTATATTTCAAATTATATTTGTAAGCATAAAAATAGCTGTGTATAAACTTTAGCAAATTAATTATAAAATACTTTTAATAAAATTTCATGACCCTTAAATAAGTTTCCAAAGCTTTTTTAACATCTTTTTAAAATATGAAAATAAATAAACATCTAAATATATAAATAATGGAGTAAAATTACTTTAAAAATATATTTATCAACCAATCAACACTTATAAATTTATTGTGCGGCTCGAGTCGAGTTTCGTTGAACTCTGTTCATCTATAAAATACACTCGTTAATACACACAACACACACGTATATAATTCAATTTACAAGTGGATAAAGTTCCGTTTGCAATTTGATACTTTCAACTAACATAATATCAACCAATACCCCCAAGAATCCAGACAACAATAATCACAGACTATTCACCCAAGCTATGCAATCAATCATCGGGATAATTTGTATATAAATTGCAAAGGAATTTAGGTATAGTTGTGAGTACAAACTCCCTAAATTTCCAAGTGAGAATGCCAACGACTATCTTGTTATCCACCGCTTTCCCTTGCTCACTGCCTTAACATCTCTCGAGTCGTTGCTCGACTAAAGCTCTATCAACACAGTCACTAAAGTACACAGTATCTCCAAATTGTCCTCCATCAGTTGTGCATCTCCAGGTCATGGTCGAGTACAACCATCTACCATAATCAAGCATCTCCCCTTGATCACTAGTGTCTCATTCACCATCGCACAATATTCCTAATTCATGTCACCTCAAGTCATAACCATCTCAGTCACAAACATCTCGGTCAGCACCCCAATTCGCATATGGAAATCAACGTCGCAGCTCCACCTAGTCACCGCTTGCATCCCCTTACTAGCGTTGATCAATAGGCATTGCACCTGGGTTGCGATTTTTTTAATGTGTAAATCAATTTATGAGTTTTTTGGATTTTCGGGTTTAGGAAAGAGGTAACGAGTTTTAGATTAAGGCCCAAGGACATTTGTAAAGAAATAAAGATGGATTGATTAATGGGCTTGGGCCTAATTTAATAAGGGTGATAATTATTTATTTTATTTTTATTAACCTTTCACTTCTTATTAATTACTCCTTTTATTAATAAAAATATTTTGAATTAATTTATATCGATCAACATTTTGTTTTACAATTTATATTCCAATAACTGCTCAATTTTATTTAATTCAATTTATTACAGCAAAATCTTCTATTAAATAAAGTTTAATTAACATGAATTTATTTTTAAAATATTAATTATCAAATATCGAATACAAACGATTTTTATTTTAATAAAATTTATTTATTTATAGTGTAAAAAATAGGCTTGTTTCAAGACTTATATCTAACACGTGGTTTTTGTTGTTCTTAAATTCCTCATTTGCTCTTCACTACAACAAAACAGGCATTTTACAACGGGCAATGCCCGTTGTAATATGCATTTCGCAACGGGCATGCGCCCGTTGTATTAGGCCTAGTTGTAATAGGTCGACCATATTTTACAACGGGCAATGCCCGTTGTAATACATATTTTTACAACGGGCAATGCCCGTTGTAATACATGATATTGCAACGGTTTCTGACCGTTGCAAAATGAATGCAAATTTTAAAAAAAAATTACAGCACAGATTTTGAATTCAAATGAATATTTTATTCAAACAAATATTTATTACAATTTTTAAATAGTACAAATTCAAACTCTCACTATTCACTATACAATTTTGATACAAATTTCATTACATCACTATTTTACATTCAGAACCTCACTACATATCACTCACACTCGTATTGTTATCTTCAACTTCTTTCCAGTTAGAATCCAGCATCTGAGCAATCTGCAAAAATATTTACTAACGCAGTAAAATTGAAAAAGAAATATTTTTGCAATATAAAATAAAATGTGAATTTTTTGAAAAGAATATTTGCCTCAGTTATTTGGGTTGTTCGTCATCATTTAAATTTGAATTTTGAATTCATCATACACGAACAACTTGTGACATACACAGTGTATCACTGTATATGCCACAAGGCCGTGCACACCGATATACACTTGATAATGCTACAGGGACAAGTGAGCACAGGTCAAACCCAAATGCAAAGCCGGGTTCAACTCACATGCAATATATTTAAAATCACGACACGAGCACAAGGTCAAACCCGAGTTTTGTTGAATATGCGCTTTGCAATATAAAATGAAACATGATTTTGAAAACATTGTTTGCCTCAGTTATTTGGGTTATTCGTCATTGATTGTATCTGTGCATATCAGCATTTTATCAGGGACAGGTTGTACATAAGTGGCTGCAGTACACACGTATACATTTGTACACGTGTGCACTGCCCCGCCAACTCGTGTGCACAAATCAAACAAAAGCACTGCTAACAATTCAGCACAGTGTCAAACCCAAATAACAAACTGGATTCAACACAATGCAACATGACCGAGCATTGATCAAATCCAAAAACATGATCAACTCAGCAATGAATTTAACCATGAGAGAATGCAAACTACCAACTGTATGCTGGAGTACAAAGAAGATAGTGGCAACATCAAAATAAAAAAAAAAAATCAGCTGCAACATGAAGAAAGTCATATGTGCAAAGGTCAGACCAAACATGAAGGCTACATGAAGTGTGCAAGTTCAACCTCTTCATTAAAACAACCAAACCAACATAATACTGTTCAATATCCAAGACTCAAGAATGCATCACCATGACACAGTTCCAAACTATATAGAGCTGTACAAACCAAGAACTCAACGAACCAGACACAACAATGCACAAGTGAAGAAACAAATGACAGTGATTCCAACTACTCACAACAATGCGTAGTGACAGTGAACACAGCAACAACAAAGCTACTACAGGAATGCGTCCAGTGACATGCTACAAAATATACAGAAGACTCGAAGATAACTGCAGTATAACTGCAAGTGCAAATGACCAGAACACAATGCCACAATGCAAGTAAATCATGCAAGCTATCTCGACTCAACTCAATTCAAGCTGCATGCCAGAGGTGCAGACGACCACAAATACCAGTGATACGAGTGCATCAGTGAATAATACAACATAGTAAAGAAACAGTATGCACCAGTCCAGGCTACTACATAAAACAATACAATACTGAAGTGATGAAGTGCATATAAACAACTGCAACACACATGCACGACTTATGGCAGTGAAACTCAAGCAAGTCAGACCAACACTGCAACTCAAAATGAAACATGGCTGTAGTTACAAACTAGAATGAAAACTGCACTAATCCAGTTCCAATTTTTTTTCTGAATCAAGTGATACAAGGTCAGGGAAGCAACCAGGATGGAGCAGAGACAAGTAAGGCATAGCTACTGCACAGCAACATGAAATAAGACTACATGTCTCAATAGAGTATGGTGATGCAGTCAACAAGGCAGAGGAATGTCACAAGCATAAAAGCATGAATACAGCAAAGTCAGAGACTACAACATCAAAGTGCAGAGCAACATGAACCAACTCCAAAATGTATCACTAACATATACTACAGGGATGAACACATGAGAATGGACAAGGCACAAATCAAGTCCAGCTACAAGTTGCAGACTCAAAGCATCGTGTGGACACAAATAAACACAATGCACATGCCAACAACAAGTCCAGCAAACATGACACCAAGCTACAAAACTCAATGGCAAATGAAGGCAACAGGAATAAAATATGACAATGCAAACTAATCAATGAGTAACACAGTGAACCAAGCAACAAGTTCATGTTTGAACTAACTCGAGTGCAACAAAGAAGCTATGGTACTATGAAAATGCATGGCAGTACCAAATGATAGAAGAGATGGTCAGAGAACACTATTTCAACAGTATGGCCAAAGTAAATCAACTGGTCAAAGCAAATGTCAGCAACGTGATGAACAAGGTTGAATAATTCACAAATCAGAAATCAAGTTGAGACAAATTGAAACAGTCAATGCCAAGTCGAACCAGCAAAATCAAACCGTGATAAGCAAGGCCAGAATGATTATAAGAGGTTACAATATCAAGTGCAAGTGCAGACGACAGCAACTCAAATCAACACAGGGAAGATACCAGTGAAACAAGTCCAGCAACATGAACAAATGGATGAAGTATGCAATTCGAAAGAATCAGTGCACAACTACATGAAGGTGAATACATGACTGAGAAACAAAATCAAGATCAACAGAACATGAAGCAGTTGAAGTCCAAGCACAAACCCAAGAATATATGCATACACACATACATATGTATGTATGCACATATATTGTAAACAGGTGAATGTGCAGTAGAAAACACAAGACAGTGGCAAGTACAAGTCAGTGCAGAAATCAAGCCGAAGTTAAAGATCAAAATCGTATTTTTAATTAAGTCAAAGAAAATTAATTTGGAAAGAAATCTCTGCATCAAATTTCTTGACTACATATGGTCAGTATTAATACAAATAAGGGCCGAGAAAACAAATATAGGAAGAAATCTTCGAATTAATTAATTCGAAAACAAATACGGAATGCAACAATAATTCACAGTGAAGTCGAAATCATGGAAGAACCAGAGAATTCGAATTGATGACAGTGCATCAAATACGCCTTTGAAAAAGTCAGAAATGAAAAAGGGAAAAGTTTTAATGCCGCGTTAATCAAGATGATCGAACGCTACAGAATAGAAGCCGTGCGCAACAGGTAACAAAAAATTGAGAATTAGGAAAATATTAAATTGATACGAAGGATTTCAAGTGTAACGAGTTCATATAAATTCAACCCGAAGGTATCATCATCGAATATGAGCTAAAATTCACAATCAAACTATCAATCACAAACCCAAGTTCATCATCGGCAAGCAGAGCAACAATCAAATTCAAGCATTCAAGCAAAAAGGAAAGTTACATACCAAATTGAAGCCGAAGCCCTAATTTCACAATCGATCAACAGAGGAGCAAACAATCATAAGCGAAGCAGTGAGCAAGGGCAACAATCGAACATCAGAGAAGCAAGAGCATCAATCATCAGAACGAAGCCCTAATTCGAGAAAGAAGTCGAAGCCCTAATTCGACAAAGAGAGGCCGACATTTTTCACAAACAAAAGAAGGGGACGGTGAACTTCAAGTGGGCCGGCCTTGTTTATTTAAAAAGGGGTTTTAGTTATTTAGTTATTTAGGGTTTTAAAATATTACAGTAAAATACTGAATATTAAATGTAATTACTAATGCATTTGAAACTAAAAGGGGCATTAGTTTCTAAAAATTTTATAGTAAAATTTATATTTCTCAAATTCTGAATTATTTTAATATTTTGAAATTTTAAATATTTTATAAAATTTTAATCTCTTTATTTTATAATTTTATGAAAATTTCAAATTTTTGTTTATAAATTTTACAAATGTTTTTAAGTTTATTTTACAAAATTTCCAAATTTTAAATTATTTGAAATATTAAATATTCTAAGATTTCGGAAACTTTCTAAAATTTTAAGTTATCTTAAAATTTTACTCTTTAATTCTTGAATTTTATGAAAATTTCAAATGTATTTATGAATTTAGTTTAGAATTTTACTAATTTAATTATCTAATATTGAATATTAAATACTGAATATTAAATGTAATTACTAAATAATTGAATATTAATTATAATAATTAAATATTAAGTGTAATTAATAAATATATTACAACGGTCCTGAATGGACCGTTGTAATAGAGATCTATTACAACGGGCAGAAAATGCCCGTTGTAAAAAGGGGCATCTATTACAACGGTCCTGAATGGACCGTTGTAAAAAGAGTCTTGTATAGGGCATATATTACAACGGTCCTGAATGGACCGTTGTAATAGCTATCTATTACAACGGGCAGCAAATGCCCGTTGTAAAAGGGGGCATCTATTACAACGGTCCTGAATCGACCGTTGTAATAGCCTTCTATTACAACGGGCAGCAAATGCCCGTTGTAAAAAGGGCGTTGTAATAGGGCATTTTTGTTGCAGTGCTTTCGAGCAGTCTAAGAAATTCATTGAGCGTTTGAAGAGAAGCTGGAAGTTTACCTACCGTAGTATTCTTATTTCCGCTGCATTATTTATGTACATATTTCAGCAATTGTAAGGATAGACATTTATAACTGTCCAGGTTGATGATAGTACTTTGATTAGTAACTCTGAAATACCATGTATATTAGAGTAGCTCTGTGTACTATCTTTTGATATTATATGTTACATTCCGTTGTGAGATTCCGATGTTTTTGTTCTTCTCTTTCTTGTTCACTTTCTTTTCTTCTTTTTCTTTACCCTAACGTTATGTCTTTCCGATACTTAGGTACTAGGCACGTGAATACTGTGGATGTATTTGTATCGACATTTGGTGGTCGAAAAGGTAGTCACTACAAAACCGGACCAAAATGATATCTTAGACATGCTGGAAAAACCAATTCAGTCAATTGGAATTAAATTCAGGTAATTGAAATTGCCCTATAAAACCCTAAGTCAAACCCTCAAGTAAACAAATCATTTTTGGGGTCAAATTGTTGAATGAATGTAGGATTCAATAAATTGAATTCCATTTCAATCGTCAAATTTTTTTGATCAGTCGATTATTTTTGTAGTTTGTAGAAATAATAGAATGCAAGAATTTAGTCGACTAAATTATATTTCATTTGACTGAAAACCTATAGACATTCTAACTTGAACCTAGACCTGGTGCAGGCCAAGTATGATGGATTAGGAAACTAGTTCCTATTTCTTTGACCTTTTGGAATTCATGTAATTGCATGGATTCATGCAACATGATTCACACTTGGTCACATGCCTAGGTTCACACTCTATGATGTTGTATAATGTGACACTCAATGTGACAACGATTGTATCTCAATTAGGGCTTTCATTGTTACTACAGTAGTCACGGTCACATGTCACTGACTACATTCAAGGAACAAATATAGCCATGCTAGCATAGTTTACGTCCTTCAGTAGATATACCTATAGGAGAAGTTAAATTATTGACCCTTATATGCTGTTAGTTGAACAATGTGGAGGCATATGGCATGTTTACCGCTAAGGAGGTTACTCAAAGTTTAGGCGGCAAATATCATCGGGTTGTGTATTCGATGAGTGGGCTCGGATATTGTGATTTATATCCAGTGCAGTGTGACTTAAGCAGTTTACCATTGAGAATGTTAACTCGATGTATAATTAGGCAATTTACTAATGAGACCATATACTCAAGATATTCCCAGGATTACTCAATTCTGGATGTCCAACCTTAGAGAGTAAACCATCATATATCATTATTTGATTTAGGAGCATTAATGATCTTTAACCTATGATGCGAAAAGTGACTAATTCCTTATACATAGTACATGCACACAAATGAACACTCTTAAGTTGTATAGATTATAAGTGACAATTTAGTTACTTATTGACACCATACCACTGGTGATATAATTCACTCACCAAATCTTGTCTGATCCCTCCATTTTTTCCTTTTTTTTATTTACTAGAGGAAGATAGGGTAGTTGGTATGATGACCATGATAAGGTGTTTGGAGAAGGTGACATGGCACTTTGGAAATATATTTATTTATAGCCATCCTCCTATGTATCTTATTATTTATCAGTTAGATTTATGTTGTAGTTCCATTTGGAGGCAATATTTTGACATTTCTTGTGTGGACTAATTTTATCTTAAAACGGTAATGAATTTGGGATATTTTCAATATTTATGTTTTATTTCTCCCATTATGGAACCTAAAAGTATAGATTGTTTAAAAAAATTATTTGTTTTTGTACCATAAAAACCAACAATCCATACATCTTGGCATGATGCGAGTTCAAAAATATTTTTTGGACTTTGGATCGATGTGTCCAAGGTATGGTTATTACAAATTAGGTATGGATCCGTTGGCTAAATACGAGGATAAGCTATTTTGTAAGAACATGGTGGTTTCCTTGAAGCACCATATTACTGCCGCATAGATTTTTCAAGGATAGAAGAGATAGGGGTAGATGTTTGCGCTTTTTTTGAAACTTTTTGAAAATAGAGATTGATCGAGTGTTTATAGTAAGAGAATTTGCTGATGTATTTGAACCCATAGTAGGGTTAACCCCAAAGAGAGTTGTAGAGTTTAGGATAAACTTAGTGTTGGGATTCAAGGTAGTGAAATAAACCACTAGTTGTACGTCTCCTACTTAAATGAAGGTGTTTGAGCTTAAATTCGTGAAATTTGAAGGAAAGAGTTTGATTAGTCCAATTAGTTTGCCATGGGGTCTTCAATGATGTTTATGAAAAATTATAATGAATCCCTCATACTATACATTGACTAACAGAAGCTGAATGAGAAGACTATACTAAATTGGAATCCTGTTCCAAAAATTGATGATTTATTTGATTAATATAGTGGAACTAAGATATTTTCACAATCATGTTTGGTGGCAGGCTTCCATTAGTTGAAAGTGGCTAAGGAGAATATATCATTCATGATGTTTCAAACCAGATATTGTTCCTATGAATGGTTAGTCATGCATTTTGGGTTAACCAACATGACAACTTTCTTTGTGGATTTGACAAATGGAATTATTCAAGATCATTTGGGTAGATTCATTCTAGTTTCATCAATGACATTCTGATATATTTTAAGAATGAACGAGAGCCTGAAGTCCATATGAGAATAGTGCTTGAGATATCAAGGTTGCATTAGTTTAAAGAAGAAATTTCAAAGTGTCACTTTTAGGAGAAGAAAGTAAAGTTTGTTGGTTATGTGATTTTGTAAGGTGGATTATTGGCTGATCCTTCAAAGGTTAAAGCCATTAATAGTTGGAAGAGACTAGAGATTGTGATCAATATAAGAATCTTCTTGGGGTTGGTCAAATACCAAAGGGAAATTGATAAGGAAGGATGCATGGTGTGAGTGGCATGACATATGCGAAGGATCTTTTAAGGAGTCAAAGCATTTCTCGACAATGCACATGTGTTAGTTTTACCCAAAGGAAACCAAGAATTAGTGGTTTATATTGATTGTGGTATGGGGTAAGGATTTGTATTATTGTGAAAAATAAGAGTGATTTTCTTCAATTTTCGATAGCTAAGACCGAATGAAGTCCATCACCCTACTCATGATTAGGAATTGGTAGCGGTGATATTTTCCTTAAAAATTTGACATCATTATCTCATATGAGAAGTATTTGAGTTATTCACGAACAATAAATCTCTAAAGTACTTGTTCTCTTAAAATATTTAAACATGAGGCAATGAAGATGGTTAGAGTTCCTAATGACATTTGGTTTGGAGATTGAATATACACTGGTGAAAGAAAACAAGGTTATAGATGATATTTGCTGAAAACTTTAAAATATTATATTAGCAGTGCTTGCTAAATGGAAAGACTTGTAAGCATTAGCCTCTAATGGAATTCATTTATGACGAATAGCTAGCTCTAGTCGAAGTACGATATTGATATCTTGCTGTTTAGCATGTTTGGATACATAGAATACCCGAAAAGCGAGAAAACCAAGTATTTGCAGATAGAATCAAGCAGGTAGAGTTCGGCATCGAAGCTAAAGAATTGGGACACTTAGTTTTAATTATAAGGGTACAGTTTGGAAGATGGGATGGTTGTGTTCTGGATATTGACAACATGCACAAAAAAGTGCTTAGAGAGTGCTCGATTCACCTAAAGTACAAAGATGTATCAAAATATGAAAAGGAATTTATTTTAGGAAGGAATGAATATATATATGGGTGTATATGTGAAACAATGCCTTAATTGTAAGCAAGTAAAAGTCGAGCATATGAAGCCAAGTAGGTTACTTCAGCACTTGGGAGTACCACTCTAAAAATAGGATAGTGCATCCATGAAAATTATAGATGGTTTGCTGATGTCAAATAGCATGAAGGAAGGCATTTAGGTTGTATTAGATAGAATAAATTGGATGCACATTTCACACCTGTTAAAGTGAAAATGACGATAACTATTTTAGCACTATTGTATGTGAAAAACATTGTGAGACTCCTTGGTATACCGAGAAGTATCATGAGTGAACGAGGCCTAAGTGAAATTTGAAGGAGTCTGTAGACTCACTTAGGCATTAAACTTGAGCACTACATTCCATCTTGAGATTAGTGAACAAACCTAGAGGATTAATAAAGTGTTAGATAAATTTTTGACAAATGGTGTGCTAGACTTTGGTGGATATTGGGAAGATTTCCTAAATTTAGTAGAGTTTGCATATAATAATTGTTATTAGCCAACTGTAGACATGAAACCATTTGAGGCATTATAAGAAAGACTATGCAAGTTCCCATCATGTTGGCTTGTGACCAAGGATAGACAAATGGTAACAACCCACCATTTATGATACCCTAAATGAATGCAAAACAACCACGTATGATCCTGAATATTTTAAGCAATGAATGCAAATCTACCTAACATGGTATATACAATGAGTCTCACAGTGGAATGATAATATGCAATATACCAAAATATATATGCATAGATAACATGAGAGATATTCTATATGAGCCATGATATGAGAATAAAAAAAAATACCACTATAAACAGTATGTCATATTAATACAAATGAGTACTCAATAATACATCAAATAAAGTACACGGCCTCTTATACAAATTGTTAGTGTGAATTTTCGTCCACATAAACCCTTCGAGATCCAAAAATGTATCTCCGAAAGCTGACTGAAATATTGGACCCGGCTAAGAGGTTACCGAGATGTGATGTAATCAAGCTTTGAGCACGAGATGTTGAACCATAGGGTAATAACAGCACATGCAGAAGAGTTAAAATAAGAAAGTGAAATAACACGAAGACTTTTATAGCGGTTTAGGACAAAAGTCCCTACATCCACTCTCCTTCCCTTATTTAGTCACTCTTATATTGCCGAGAGAGTTATTACATTGAACTTAGGCATTTCCACCATTAACGGTTCTAAATAGAGCTCTAATATAGAGAAGTACACTATGATTTTATGTCAGTTCTTTTTCGTGCCAAAAGATCCCTTATGCCTTGGGATTGCCGCCTATTTATTGCTAATATGGCTGTAACATGATTGGTGGAGAGCCTTTTCTTTGGATTGATGACTTGGCATGCTATGTGTGGCTTACATTTGAACGCTTGTTATCATTTGGTTGGCTACATTTTGACACAGATTGTTGATGTGATGCTTTTACATATAGCTTCTTTGATTTTTTTTCGTTTATCCCCTGACCGTGGATCTCGGTTTGAGGCTACCTGAGCAGTTGATTGGTGATACTTGTTGAAAGATTTTGGTTTCAGCAACTGCTGCCCTCGATTAAGCTTTTTGTTTTAGCTAAACAACGATTTGAAGCTTGGTTGACACATTGGTTCATGCTCTCAGCTCATATGCTCTCGAGCACTGAGTTTCGTACTTCAGCTCTCGTTGGAAACTAAATATTGGGTCATGGAATTACAAGCCAAGGAATCTTCTTTTCAAATATTCGTAATTTATACTTTGTAAAAATTATTGTCTAACACATGCCCCTCCAAGTTCACTTATATGGTTGATATGAGGTGGACTTTGAAAAGAATAGTGTCATGTTAGTGGTTTGTTACTTGGCTTGTTTGTTATGTTGAAAGCTGACCATGAGTTTTCGGACAAAGCAGTATCCTAAGAACTTTTAGAAATACTACTTTTCTTGGACAACTTATAAAGACCACTACAAAAATGTGGACTTTTGATAGCATCATTATATAGCGTTTCAGCGTTTCCCCTTTAAACGCTCTGCTATCTACGGTTTCCAACGCTATTGCCTCCATAAATACCGTGTATTCGACAATATACAATCCAATAGGCGGGAAATAAATTTTGCGCATAAATAAAAAAAGCGCTTGTTGCCTTTGTCAGCTCCTTAAGAAAACAGTCTTCCTTCGACTTCATCACCTCCAAAAAACAAAAACTTCGTGAAATCTCAATCGTGTAACCTAAATCGTTTAATCCTAACCCCGTCATCAACTGTCGATCAGAGCCATTATCTCTTTCTCACACAGTCAATCCCAATCCCTAAATGCAGCCACCATCCGCAGCCACCATCCGCGCTTCTCCAATTTTGATGCAACCAAGACCAGAAAAGAAAGTATGCATTCATTAATTTCTGAAAATACGAGTGTATGGTGTAGTTTGATGAGTCGGCCACGACTCAATGAAAGCTTGAGTCGGTTACGAGCTAAGGAGGAAGCCCTAAGTCGTTTCCGAGTTAACAAGGTCAGGAATAACGAGTTACGACCTAAGGAGAAAGAGTTACGAGTTAATGAAGCACGAGTTAAGAGCTTAAGTCAGCTACGACTTAACAGAAGAGGAGTTAAGAGCCTAAGTCGGCTACGACTTAACAGAAGAGGAAGCAACCGCGACCTAACTGAGTCGTTCGAAGAGACATGCGGCAAGGAACTGGAAAGCTTGAGTCGTATGAGTGTTGAGTCGGTCAGTTGATGAGTCGGTTGAGTCGTGAGTCGCTGGGCAAGTTGAGTCGTTAATTGTTTTCTTGAGTCGGAGGTGTGGCCATAAGGCTGGGCTTGTTGAGTCGTGTTGTATTTAGGTCGTTACCGACCTAGAGGTTATGTGTGTTGTATTATAGGTCGTTACCGACCTATGGATGTGTGAGATGTATGGTACTAAGTCGTGTGCGACTTGGGGGTTGAGTCGGCAAGAACTGAGTCGGTCATAGATGTAATGTGTTAGGTCGTTAACGACCTTGGATGAGTCGGTTGTATTTTGGTCTGTTGTAAAAGCGTTGAGTCGCGAGTGTTAAGTCGGGCACGACTTAAGATGGGTCGTGAGTCGGTGCCGACCTAAGAGTTGGGTGTTGTTTGTTGTGTTGAGTTGTAATTCTCTATAAATAGTGTGTGTGTTGTAATTTTTGAGGTTGTTGATTTTGGAATAAAATTCTCTTTTGTTAGCTTTGTGCTTTCATACCAATTGGTAGTTGAGTGTAATCTCCTATCTCCACTTACGTCGTTCGAGTGCGCTCGAATCCACGTTTGTTGAAGCCGATTCACGGAATCTAGTGCGCTAGATCAACGTGCGAAGAATCGTAGATCTTTGAACACGGTATAGTGCGCTATCAACGTGTTTGAGATAGCTAGAGTTCGGTATCTTTGGATCAACGAACTTGGGCATTTTTGGTATCTTCAACTCACCGATTGCTACAATCCATCGATTGAAGTTTTGTTTGATTAATCCGCTGCGTCAGTTTTGGTATCAGAGCCATACTTAGCCAATCATAGCTAAGTTGATTCTTGGAGCCAAGTTTTTGAAGTTTGAAGTTGTTCATTGTGTTCATATTGAAGTTGCATCAAGTTTGGAGTGTTTGATCTATTCCATTTTGGATCAAAAGGAGCAAAGAAGTTTGAATTTAGACTTGTGGAAGTTTTGCGCGCCAAGGGTTGAAGTGTAGAACCTTGCCGAGCTAAGTCTTTGCCGACTTAGTGGTGATAAGCCGTGAAGTGTCATGGCCGAGACATTGTTGAGCCGTGACTTGTTGATTGTTGTATTGTATTGAAAGTTTTGAAGTCTTGTGATTGAATTGTTGAAGTGTTGTGAAGTTTTAACCATGCCACCAAGGAGAGCCAATCGTCATCAAAACATTGAAGCTTTGTATCGTAGAGAAGAAGCTGAACTTATGGAACAACGTATTAATGAAAAGTTTGATGAAGGCATTGGTAAATTGGAGAGATTGATGAATGATTTGAATCAAAGGAGGAGATCACCAAACTCGAACCATGGAGGAAACCAAGTTTCGCCATCGGTTACGGAAGCGAGGAGGGTATCGCCACATTCTTGTAGAGATAGAAGAGAAACATCAATTTCATCACGAAGAGATCATCATGACTATGCACATGAAGAGAGAAGAAGTCAACGTGAATTTGACCATGAAGCATATAGAGATGAGGAAAGACATAGTCAAAGAAGCATGCATGAACGAAGGGATGATAATGGTCGAGATCGATGTAGACGCACTTTTGATTTTGTTGAAGAGGAAGATAGAGCTAGTATTCATTATCAAGATCGAGACCAAGTTCGAAATTCTTATCGAGAAGTTGAAGATGATAGACGATGGGAATCGGGTATGAAGGTGGAAATTCCGGAGTTTAAAGGCGGGATGGTTGCCGAGGAGTTTTTAGATTGGTTATCTAATGTGGAGGAAATCTTTGATTTCAAGGAGGTGCCGGAGAATCGAAGGGTGAAGTTAGTTGCTACAAGGATGAGGGGGAGAGCTTTGGCATGGTGGCAGCAAACTAAACTTACTCGTGAACGAATGGGGAAGTCAAAGATAGAATCTTGGGAAAAGATGAAGAAGTTGATGAGATCTACTTTCTTACCTTATAATTACCAATCACTTATGTACCAAAGGTTGCAGAATCTGAGGCAAGGGACGAAGTCTGTTAGTGATTATGCTGATGAATTTTACCAACTCATTGCTAGAAACGATATTATGGAGACAGAAGAACAGCTGACAGCTAGATTCATTGGGGGATTGAGAATGCAGATCCAGGATATGGTTAATATGTTTGATCCTAGATCTTTAGCGGAGGCACATCAGAAAGCGTTAGCTTGGGAGAAACAGGGAAGGCGTGGAGGTGGTGTGTTTACTAATTCTAATAATCCAGTGAAGGGGGCCAGTGGTAGTTCTAATGTTCCTAGACCTGTCACAAAACCAGTGGTGAAAGAGGTTGAGAAGGCGAAGGCTAGTAGTGGGTTCAGATGTTATAACTGTCAGGAGTTGGGTCACAAGAGTAACGAATGTCCAAAGCCGAAGAAGAGAACCATGGTTGCAGAAGTTGAGGAGGATGATGGTGAGGAGGCAGAATGTTCAAATACACCTTATGTTGAGGAGGAAGAAGAATTGTTTGGAGATGAAGGATGTAATCTTATGTTGAGGAGAAGTTGTCTTACACCAAAGCAAGAGGAGGATTGTAGTTGGTTGAGGAGTAACATATTTCAATCGACATGCACTATTCTGGGGAAAGTCTGCAAGTTCGTTATTGATGCAGGAAGTTGTGATAATATTATTTCTACAGAAGCAGTTAGAAAGTTGAACTTGAAGACCGAGAAGCATCCAAAACCATACAAGCTAGCATGGTTAAGGAAGGGTGGTGAAGTGAAAGTGTGTCGAAGGGCTTGTGTGAATTTTTCGATTGGGAAGAAGTACAAAGATGAAATTTGGTGTGATGTTGTGGACATGGATGTTTGTCACTTGTTATTGGGCAGGCCATGGCAGTTTGATAGAGCAGTTCAACATGACGGTCGTGTCAATAGTTACAGTTTCATGTTCGAGGGTACTAAAATCACTTTGGTTCCTAAGAAACAACAGCAGAAGGAGAGCAAACTAGAAGAGATTGAAGAATTGAAAACTCTGTTGACTTTGAAGGAATTTGTCAAAGAAGTGGAAGAAGAACCGGAAGTGTTTTTGTTGATTGGGAGAGAGAGTAGTGAAGAAGTTGAAATCCCGGAAGAAGCAAAGCCAGTTTTGAAAGAATTTGAAGATGTCTTTCCAGAGGAGTTGCCAAAGGAGTTACCGCCACTTAGAGACATTCAACATCAGATTGATCTTGTTCCAGGAGCAGTGTTACCACATCGACCACATTACCGTATGAGTCCGAAGGAACATGAGGAGTTACGAAGGCAAGTGGAAGAGTTGCTTGAGCAGGGGCGTATTCAGGAAAGTTTGAGTCCATGTGCTGTGCCAGCATTGTTAGTACCAAAGAAGGACGGAACTTGGAGAATGTGCACTGATAGTAGAGCTTTGAATAAGATCACTGTTCGTTACAGATTTCCTATGCCGAGGTTGGATGATTTGTTGGATCAGTTGAGTGGGGCAACTATATTCTCGAAAATTGATTTGAAGAGTGGTTATCATCAAATTCGTATCAGACCTGGAGACGAATGGAAGACAGCTTTCAAAACTAGAGAGGGGTTGTACGAATGGTTGGTTATGCCATTTGGTTTGTCTAATGCACCTAGTACATTCATGCGGGTGATGAATCAAATTTTTAGACCATTCATTGGAAAGTTCGTCGTGGTGTATTTCGATGATATTTTGATTTATAGCAGGAGTACGGAGGAACATGTTCTACATCTGAGGGAAGTGTTGCTTATTCTTCGTGAAGAACAATTTTATGCTGCTACAAAGAAATGTGTGTTTATGACACCTACTGTTTTATTCCTGGGTTATGTTGTTTCAGGGAAAGGTATTCAAGTTGACCAGAGCAAAGTTGAAGCAGTCAAGAATTGGCCACAGCCAAAGACAATTACAGAAGTGCGAAGTTTTCATGGGCTAGCGTCATTCTACCGAAGATTCATTCCACACTTCAGTAGCGTGATGGCTCCAGTGACTGATTGCATGAAGGGTAAACAGTTTGTGTGGTCAGAAGAAGCAGGGGTTGCCTTTGAGAAGATCAAGGAATTGTTAACGTCTGCACCAATTCTTGTTCTACCTAATTTTCAGTTATTGTTTGAATTGCATACTGATGCTTCGAAGGTTGGAATTGGAGGAGTTCTAAGTCAGAATGGGAAGCCAGTTGCTTATTTTAGTGAGAAGTTGTCAGGGGCGAAGATGAGATACAGCACATACGATGTTGAGTTTTATGCTGTTGTTCAGGCTGTCAAACATTGGAGGCATTATTTGTTTCAGAAGGAATTTGTTCTTTACACAGATCATGAAGCATTGAAGCATTTACAGGGACAGGATAAAATTTCAGCAAGACATGCATCGTGGATTGCCTATTTACAGCCGTTTACTTTTGTCGTTAAGCACAAATCTGGGGTGACAAATCGAGTAGCTGATGCTTTAAGTAGGAGGAGTCATTTGTTAACGACAATGAAGGTTGAAGTGACCGGGTTTGAAATGTTGCCAGAAATTATTGAAGGAGATCCTTACTTTGTGAAATATGTTGAGAAAGTGAAGGATGGGAGTACCGATGAATTCATATTGGTTGATGGTTTTCTGTTTAAAGGAAATCGTTTATGTATTCCGGATTGTAGTTTGAGGGTGAAGATTGTAAAGGAGTTGCACGAGGAAGGGCATGTGGG
Organism: Allium cepa; assembly: GCA_030765085.1. NCBI lineage: Eukaryota > Viridiplantae > Streptophyta > Magnoliopsida > Asparagales > Amaryllidaceae > Allium > Allium cepa. Next base: position 27,646,229 of record CM060932.1, read on the forward strand.
CCGCGATCGTACTTTGCAGTTGATTTCGCAGTCTTACTTTTGGCCGTCGATGAGAAAAGAGGTTGAAAGGTTCGTGGAGCGATGTCATATTTGCCAAGTTTCAAAGGGGACAGCAACGAATGCAGGGTTGTATATGCCATTACAAGTACCATCTAAGCCATGGGTTGATATTAGCATGGATTTCGTTTTGGGTTTGCCGAGAACTCAAAGGGGAAATGATTCGATATTTGTTGTGGTGGACAGGTTTTCGAAGATGGCACATTTTGTTGCTTGCAAGAAGACAGCAGATGCAGTTCGAGTAGCACAGTTATTTTTCAAGGAAATTTATCGACTTCATGGTTTACCAGAATCTATTGTTTCTGACCGAGATACTCGTTTTCTGAGTCACTTTTGGTTAAGTTTATGGAAGATGGTGGGAACGAAACTGAAATTTAGTAGTGCTTATCATCCGCAAACTGATGGGCAGACAGAAGTTGTTAACCGGTCATTGGGAAATTTGTTGCGTTGTCTTGTACAGGATAATTTGAGAAGTTGGGACATGAAGCTATGCCAGGCAGAATTTGCTCATAATCATGCAGTAAATCGTAGCACAGGATTCAGTCCGTTTCAGATTGTTTATTCAAATTTACCCAGGGGACCGTTGGATTTGGCAGTAGTACCACAGTCAAAAGGAACAGTTAAACGAGCTGCTGATTTTGTTGATGAGCTGAATAAATGTCATAAAATCGTTCAGGAACGACTGGAGAAATCGAATGAGAAATATAAGAAGTTTGCAGATTCGAAACGACGAAATGTTGAATTTAAAGAAGGTGATTTGGTTTATGCTGTATTGACAAAGGATCGTTTTTCGGTGGGTGCTTATAACAAGTTGAAGGCGCGGAAAATTGGTCCAGTTGAAATTTTAAAGAAAATCAATGAGAATGCTTATCGATTAAAGTTACCAGATGATGTTTATACTTCTGATGTTTTTAACGTCAAGCATTTAATTCCGTATCATGGGGGTGAGATTGTTGAGGAAGAATTTACAAATTCGAGGTCGAATTTTTCTCAACCAGGGGAGGATGATGCAACCAAGACCAGAAAAGAAAGTATGCATTCATTAATTTCTGAAAATACGAGTGTATGGTGTAGTTTGATGAGTCGGCCACGACTCAATGAAAGCTTGAGTCGGTTACGAGCTAAGGAGGAAGCCCTAAGTCGTTTCCGAGTTAACAAGGTCAGGAATAACGAGTTACGACCTAAGGAGAAAGAGTTACGAGTTAATGAAGCACGAGTTAAGAGCTTAAGTCAGCTACGACTTAACAGAAGAGGAGTTAAGAGCCTAAGTCGGCTACGACTTAACAGAAGAGGAAGCAACCGCGACCTAACTGAGTCGTTCGAAGAGACATGCGGCAAGGAACTGGAAAGCTTGAGTCGTATGAGTGTTGAGTCGGTCAGTTGATGAGTCGGTTGAGTCGTGAGTCGCTGGGCAAGTTGAGTCGTTAATTGTTTTCTTGAGTCGGAGGTGTGGCCATAAGGCTGGGCTTGTTGAGTCGTGTTGTATTTAGGTCGTTACCGACCTAGAGGTTATGTGTGTTGTATTATAGGTCGTTACCGACCTATGGATGTGTGAGATGTATGGTACTAAGTCGTGTGCGACTTGGGGGTTGAGTCGGCAAGAACTGAGTCGGTCATAGATGTAATGTGTTAGGTCGTTAACGACCTTGGATGAGTCGGTTGTATTTTGGTCTGTTGTAAAAGCGTTGAGTCGCGAGTGTTAAGTCGGGCACGACTTAAGATGGGTCATGAGTCGGTGCCGACCTAAGAGTTGGGTGTTGTTTGTTGTGTTGAGTTGTAATTCTCTATAAATAGTGTGTGTGTTGTAATTTTTGAGGTTGTTGATTTTGGAATAAAATTCTCTTTTGTTAGCTTTGTGCTTTCATACCAATTGGTAGTTGAGTGTAATCTCCTATCTCCACTTACGTCGTTCGAGTGCGCTCGAATCCACGTTTGTTGAAGCCGATTCACGGAATCTAGTGCGCTAGATCAACGTGCGAAGAATCGTAGATCTTTGAACACGGTATAGTGCGCTATCAACGTGTTTGAGATAGCTAGAGTTCGGTATCTTTGGATCAACGAACTTGGGCATTTTTGGTATCTTCAACTCACCGATTGCTACAATCCATCGATTGAAGTTTTGTTTGATTAATCCGCTGCGTCAAATTTGTACTTCCGTAAGAGGTATTTTATATATCTATAAATTAACTTGTTTGGAACAAGCTTTATCAGTTATCAATTTTCTCCTTTTATTTCATTATCAGTTTTATCCTTTTATAAGTTAACTTGTTTGGAACCGCCATGAGATTCATTATCAGTTCTCTCCTTTTATTTCATTTTTGTTTGTGTTTTTCTACCATAGCAATGAATTTATGAATTAGTCTTATATAGCTCTAAATGATTCTCGAGGTAATATCTATAATCCTACTAAGGATGCATTACAAGATAAACTAACTTTTTAGGTAAGAAATGAACACCCCAGTCTAGGTGAATACTGCGTTTTTCTTATACTGAATTGTCATACCGCATATGACTCAAAAATCTTTTCCTAAAATCAAAGTGGAAAAGATGAGTCAGATTAGACTACATATTTGATGATGTAAAGCTAGATCCAGCTAAAAAACTAGAAGAAATGGTATTAGATCAAAATGACCCTAGTAAAACTGTGAAAATTGGGGAAATATAAGCCCGGACACAAGGGTCGATTTAATAAAATTACTTTTGAACCGTGTCCAGATCATGGGTTTACTTAGTGTCATTCTGACATGATTACCACTTGATCGTAATACATTTTGTGATAAATTTAATATCAATCCTAAACCTGTTAAACAAAAGCGTCGACCACTCAGTGGGGAAAGGTACGCTTCATTTGTAAAAGAAATTATAAATTATTAAATATGATTTGATTTTATAGAAGAAGTTAGACTTAGCAAGTCCTGTTTTAGTTATATAAAATGATACAGTTATAAATGTGATTAAACTAAAATCTGAATGTTGAGATATTAAACTTGGGATGTACAATGAAATTTCACCTTAGAAATATGATAAATGATACAAAATATTGCGCTCATACCGATATAATTATTGGAACGTACTTAATGTGTAGCGAAAAATCTCATAATTTTGGTTTAACATATTATTTACACAATCATGCATAATGTACATTTGTCTTCATTGAAATTTCCATATGCTAGAATCGAATAGTTTCTTTGCTTGTACCTGATAATTAATGGGTACTTAAAAAAAGGCAGGATGTTTTGAAGAAATATGCATCCATCCATATTAAAAGAGTAAGTTTTTTACCCAACACTAATATAGCTTTTAATATACAGAGTGGAAAAGGGGTTGCATATAGAAGCAAGCAATTTCTTTCAAATTTTGTTTTCTCCATATGAACCTGCAAGGCATAAATAATAGCCCCATACGACTTAAATGCATACATCTGATTCTTTGTTTATATAGATCTACAATTAATATACCCATGACAATCCTTAAGTACTTTGTTTTGAAGGAACAAGTCTTCGACATAATTCACATAAAGATAAGTTATATAGCAAATATTGCCATGCAATTTGATACTACAACACTACCCAATTTTATTAGTAAGTCTACATAAATAAAATACTTTTACATTGTTATTTTAGCAAACCAATCAATACTTTGTTTCCTTCACTATTGTTCTAATGGCCTTTCTTCTATGATCTTGTGTTGTAAACAAAATAAATTGTCCAGAGCCTATGAAACATCATGTTGAATAATTTGAACTAAAGATTGATGATTTTTCATTTATACGCAGCATTTAATATTCTTATTTGATGCACAAACCATGTTATGGTAGAAAAAGATTTTAAACAAATATGCATGAAACACTAATATGGCTTGCAGAATAATAATATGGCTAGCAAAATACTAATATGGCTAGTGGAATACTAATATGGCCAGTGGATACATAATGCAGGAACAATATATATTTTAAACTTTTTACTCCGACCAATAATGAATAACCATCTTTAACAAATGATTTTAGCAATGCAAAAGTACACTGTAATAACAATCATATTTGTAATGTATCATGTCTGATATGTAATCCATATAATACGTAGATTTAAGATTAGTGAATATTAGACTTAGGTACCTAATAAGTTTCAAAATACACAAAAACCCAGTAAAAAAAGTATGGAAATTAGGTCACTAGAATTAAGTTACTAATTATTACATATAGTTATGCAACTATTCACTGAATAATAGTAGACATTTATGCAATTATATCCAAAAGTTGCATAAATTTATGCAATTTTTTCGGTGAATAATTACGAAAATTTCCGCAGTTTTTTTGTGAATAATTCGGAATTTTCCACAACTTTTTGAAAAAATTGCGAAATTTTCTGCAATTTTCTAGCGAATAATTGTGAAAATATATGCAATTTTTCGATATAATTGCGTAAATGTCTAGATTTATTCACTGAATAATTGCATAAGTGTATGTCATTATTCGGTAACTTAATTTTAGGGACCTAAGTTACAAACTTTTTTTACTGGGTTTTTTATGTATTTTAAAACTTATTAGGGACCTGTGCCAAATTGTTCCTTAAGATCAATAAGATATTATTTCTAGCAAGTGATGCAATTTCAACTAATCTCACTGGCGAAAAGAGTAAATACGATTACTAAGAGAAATAGAGTGGCTACCTTTTTTCCAAAATTCATAGAAAAATAATTTTGTTAAACATAGTGGTAGTGAATAATGACTACTTAAATATCCTAAATCAAATCAATATATAAGCTTGTAGCCAGAATGCTTGCCAGCTACAATGGTGAAAATGGAACAGCTTTTAATTGTTTTTGGTAAAAGATGGTTCATATCACATATTTTTGTAGACCGGTTAGCATATTACCATGGATGTACTTTTATGATGTTGCACTTCATAAATATTTGGTATAGTAAATCAAAGCAATATAAGCTTGGAAGACAAAATGTTAGCTAGCTGTAAACAGCTTTTAATTCTTTCTAAGTGCATTATTGTTTTGGTTTTGGTAGTGATTCTTTTGAACAATTTTCTTCATGGATTTATTAGCTATTACCATCGTGTATTTTTATGATGTTGCACTTCATAAATGTTTGATATAGAATCAAAATTTGATGCAGTAAATCAAGGCAATATAGGCTTGGAAGTCAAAAGGCTTGCCAGACAACTAAATTATTTGGATCCAAATCCTTATGGCTCTACTCTTCTGTTTTATAGCTGAATTCATTTTTTTGCATAAAAAATCTAAGAGATAAACATAGTAGTTTTGACAACAATATTTTTATATTCTTCGTTTCCTTTTATTATATAATGTACGCATTACTTTGATATTTAGTTTGATATTTAGGTATAGGCTTGTCATAACACACAGATATGCATATATTGCAAATGTTCCAATCATATTACCTGGGTTCAGTAAGGACGCACCAAAGCATATTAAATTGAAACATGGACATTGATTCTGGACATCTAATCTTACTTCAGTAACTTGTAGTTAATACTTGCAAGAATTAAAGCAGAAAAAGTTGATACTTGAAAACCAATTATGCCCTCTATTTATTATTAGATTACTAAAATGAAAAGATATCGTTCTCTACTTTTTCTAGAATAAGTTCTCATAGTTTAGCTATTATCAGTACACAAGATGCTAAATAATAAGGAATTTCAAGATATTTAAGCATCTATTAAGTTGGTTTTAGTGTATTTTAACATGTCTTGATGCATTAATTTGAACTACAATGCTTTTTTCCTACTGATGATATAATAGCTCATATTGCGAACAAACTATGTGAAGTGAGAATGAAAATCAGTAATTATTTCCCATAATTGTATGTTTTATATTGTCTGTCAAAACCTGAATAAGAGCACTTGGAAACTGTAGTGAAAGCAATCGTAGTTCCTCGATTTAGCAGTTCATTTTACTTCACTATGATTTCACTAAACTATATTACCTAGCTAAGTTTATATAACAAGGCTGATTAGAGATTATATAACAAGGCTGATTAGAGACAAGATCTTCAAAAGGAGGTATTTGTTCGCTTATAATTTCACAACTCATATCTTCAAAATTTGCATTAATATAAAAATAATATTGTAAAAGGAACTTTTTGTATAACTACTGAGCAACTTACCATGTAGAAGAGGATGGCATACTTAAGTTCATAGTCAAGGGAAGTCCAAATTCATCGGTAAAGAAAACTAGTGCCTGAGTCCTGCACATATTGACACATCGTTGTTTTTTGGGTATCTATAAAAAATAGCTGAGTACAATACACAAAATATAAAGAAGAAGTCAGTGAATGATCAAAATATTATCATTTCATTTCGACTGTAGAAGGTTGCAATAAGAGACCGAGCATTTGTGAAAGCAATGCATGCAAATAGAAATGATTTTATTCTTCAACGCAGCAGTGCATGCATTGCACAGGAATAGTCATCTTTAAAACATAGTCATAACTTCTAGACACACATTGTCCAGTGAATGCATTGCGTCTAAAATAGCATATGATAGAGTGGATAATCTAAAGTGAAAAAATGAAGCAAGAGAGCATTGACTCGACACATCCTCGAGCATGCACATGAATAAATGGAGCGATTTCAGCTAGTCGGAAGGATGGTATTGAATAAGCAGAGTTGGAGTAGCAGAGGTCGTCGATTAGCATCAGGGGATCCACTATGAGGAAAACCTTCCCCATCATCAACTATTCTTCCATAACATTACTTTATGACAAGGACTTAAAAAGAAAGAATGATCATGTCAAATATTTTGTGTAGCAAATCATTTAAGTAAATATTGATTTGTCTCTATTAACAAATTGGAACATTTATTATAACTTCTCATTAATAGGGACTTTGCAACAAATTGCTGGCTGTATTATATTTATCATTTGTCATTTCCACTATTCGAACACTTTAATTTTTTCTGTTACAATTGGTGTCTTATCACTTATTACTAAAACAAGGTGCATGGTTGCATGCAATAAGCAACCAAACTGTAATATAAAATCATGTCAGATGTTGATCTCATTTTTTTCTCTTTTATGGAAACAGACTGTTAAGCTTGGGAAGATTGCAAGCCTCATAAATGTAGGACATATTGACTCATCAAACTTATACCAATGAAAACTCTTAAGGTATTTTTTTTCTCAAAGCACATCCATCACTAGACTAGAAAATTTTGGTTTACAATGAACCATGTTTAGTCAGTTTCATCTTTGCTAACATGATACAATAGCAATAGGGAAACAAATAAAAATGGTCCTTATCCTGCCCTCCTGATGTCTTCTTCCTCGCCTTCTAGTCACCAGGTCCCTACCCCACCAGATCCGCCTCCTTGCCTAACTGATCCTCTGCCTAGTTTTTCAACGATAGCCCATAACGAATCTGCTATTAAGGACGATGACGGATTTACTCCTGTTTTATCTCTGTTGGTGTAAACCAAAATTAAGAGTCGTGTCTGCTGATGTGAAAAGTCATGTCTATTCGAATGAAGAGTCATGTCTATTCGAATGAAAAGTCATATCTATTCAGTGAAGAGTCGTGTCCGTCCACTGAAAAGTCGTGTCTATTGAAATGAAGAGTCGTGTCTATTAAGTAAAAGTCATGTCTATTGAAGTCAAAGGGTGTCTGTTCAAAAAGGTTATGTCCGTTTGTAAGGGTTGTAAACCACTATATATATGTGGTCATTTTGTTGTGTTGAAAGCAAGTTGTAGACAAGACAAAAAGCTAGTTATAAAAAAAAATTTGTCTATTCTCCTCTAAAATTATAATTCTCTCTCTTTTTCTACTTTAACAAATTGGTATCGGAGCTTGGTTGAAAAATGTCAAACAATCTTGTCTCCCTTGTTCCTCGATTCAATGGTGAAAAGTTTGATTATTGGAGCAATCTAATGAGGCTCTGTCTTGAATCTCAAGACTTGTGGACAGTTGTTGAAGAAGGTGTTGGTGCGCCGGAAGATGAAACGCAACTCACAGTTGCCCAAAGATATCTTCTGAAAAGCAAAAAACAGAAAGATCGGAAGGCACTCTTCCAAATCTACCAAACACTTGAAATTCAAGTTTATGAGAGAATTTCAAAAGTTGCAAATGCTCAGGAGGCTTGGAAAATATTGAATACAACGTATTCTGGCCAAGATCAAGTAAAAAAGGTTCGCCTGCAGTCACTACGAGCTGAATTCGAAAAGCTCGAAATGAAGGATAGTGAGAAAATCTCAGGGTATTTTACTCGTCTCACTTCCATCATAAATCAGATGGCTTCAAACGGAGAAGTCGTGGAGACTCAAAGAGCCGTTGAAAAAATTCTACGGAGCCTACCAATCAAGTTCGATCATATTGTGGTTGCAATTGAGGAATCAAATGATATTGCTTCACTTTCTCTTGAAGGCTTGCAAGGAAGGCTGGAAGCTCATGAGGCTAGGATCTTGATGAGAAGTAAACAAACAAATTCTTCTCAAGATCAAGCCTTAAAATCTCAATTCACATCCATAAAAGTTCAAGGCCCATCCCATGGCAAAAGTAACAGCAGGAATAGTGGAAAATTTGAAGAATCAAAGGAGGAGAAACGATCATTCCAAAGTAACAAGGCGCGAGGCAAATACAAAGGCAAAAAACCATATTTTGAATGCAATTTCTGTCACAAGCCGGGTCATAAAGCAAATGATTGTTGGGAGAAACATCCTGAAAAGAAGCCAGTTGCCGGTTTTATGCATAATGAAGCAGAAAAATCTGAATCTTTGTTGATCGCTTCGGATGGAAATGTTGAAAACGTATGGTACTTGGATAGTGGTGCAAGTAGGCATATGACTGGAAATAAAAATCTATTTTCAAGTCTTGTGGAAGCTGATGATGGTCAGGTTACTATTGGAGATGCAAAATCATACAAAATTCAAGGTGTTGGCGAAATTTCTTTCAAAACCAAGGCTGGAAAAGTTGAAAAAATGTCGGAGGTTCTTTATGTACCAGGCATACGTAGCAATCTTCTTAGCGTCGGTCACTTGCTGAAGAAAGGATTTGATTTTCGATTCGTTGGAGATCAATGTAGCATGAAGAAGAACGACCAACAAGTGGCAAATATTGTGATGGGATCCAACAAATTATTTCCGATCAAACTTGACATCGTAAGCAGTACGTGCATGATTGCTACTTCTAATGATGAAGTTTCCAAGTTATGGCATGAGAGGTTTGGCCATTTAAACTTCCGGAGTTTGAAGGAAATGTCTACCAAAGAAATAGTCCGAGGGCTGCCTAAACTTGAAGTGATAAACGAAGCATGTGAGGAATGCCAATTGGGAAAACAACATCGTGAATCTTTCCCATCCAAATCGAAGTGGATTTCTCAATCACCTCTGGAGCTTGTTCACACCGACCTCTGTGGACCAATGCAAGTGCCATCGCTTGGAGGCAGCAGATATTTCTTGTTATTTGTTGACGATTACACAAGAAAAATTTGGGTTTATTGTGTCAAAGAAAAATCAGATGCCTTCTCTTGCTTCAAAGAGTTCAAATTTCAAGTTGAAAAACATTCCGGTCATCAAATAAAAAATCTAAGGAGTGACCGTGGAGGAGAATACATGTCCTCTCAGTTTGAAGAATTCTGCCAAAATCATGGAATCCGCCATGAGTTAACTGCTAGGTACTCACCTCAACAAAACGGAGTCGCAGAGCGCAAAAATCGAACAATAATGAATATGGTCAGATGCATGTTGAAGAATAAGAACTTGCCTGCATGTTTTTGGGCTGAAGCGGTCTCTTGTGCCGTTTACTTAATCAACCGATCACCAACAAAGAGCTTAAAGGATTCCACTCCAAATGAAGTCTGGTATGGCAAGAAACCAAATGTTGCTCATTTAAAAACTTTTGGTTGTCTTGCATACTCTCATATTCCTGATGCTTTAAGATCGAAGCTCGACGATAAATCTGAAAAAGTCATTTTCATTGGTTATAGTCAAAGGACTAAAGCTTACAAGCTTTACAATCCGAAGACGAAGAAGATGATTATCAGCAGAGATGTTCGCTTTGATGAAAATGGTTGTTATAATTTTTCAGATTTTGCAGAATTACCTGGATGGCAAACTCTAAATCTTGAAGAGGAAACTACTTTAGAACAAGGTGTTGATGCTGATGTTGGTATTAAAGAACAACAGCCTAAAAATAATGGGGTTGAGCAGGAGCAAAATTCACCACCAACGGCGGAAAGAAGAACGCGATCCTTGAGAGAAATCTATGATACAACCGAAGAAGTTGACACTATGGATCATGTATATTTTGCATTTTTTGCGGGAGAAGATCCAATCACTTATGAAGAAGCATCAAAGGAAGAAAAATGGGTGAATGCAATGAAGGATGAAATCAAGTCTATTGAGAAAAATGGTACGTGGGAGCTTACCACATTGCCTTCACACAAATCAGCCATTGGTGTAAAATGGGTGTTCAAAACCAAAACAAATCTTGATGGCTCCATCAACAAGTACAAAACACGTTTGGTTGCGAAGGGGTATAAGCAAAAGGAAGGGGAAGATTTCAATGAGGTATTCGCTCCTGTCTCTCGACTTGATACAATTCGATTGTTGATTTCTCTTGCTGCCCAAAATGGCTGGAAGCTGCTGCATATGGATGTGAAATCAGCTTTCTTGAATGGTTTTCTTCAAGATGAAATTTATCTTCAACAACCTCCTGGTTTTGTGAAGAGGGGCGAAGAGGAAAAGGTGTATAAGCTGCGGAAAGCTTTATACGGGCTGAAGCAATCCCCCCGTGTATGGTATGATCGTATCAACAATTTCTTCTTAAAGAATGGTTTTGAAAGGTGTCCTTTTGAACACGCTCTTTACATGAAGAAGCATTCAAAAGGAGGTTTCATGATCGTGAGTTTATACGTGGATGATCTGATTTTTACTGGAGATAATATGAAGATGTTATCTGAATTCAAAAATTCAATGATGAAGGAGTTCGAGATGACGGATTTGGGAGAATTACATCATTTTCTAGGGATAGGTGTTCAGCAATCAAAATGTGGGATTTTTATCTCGCAAGAAAAATATGCTGCTCAAGTATTGGAGAAGTTCAATATGATGAATGCAAATCCAGTTTCAACTCCTTGTGTTGCAGGTTCGAAATTGTGCAAAAATGGTGAAGGAAAGTTTGTGGATCCAACTATTTTTCGAAGCCTAGTTGGAAATTTGATGTATCTCACTGCTACAAGACCCGACATCATGTACGCAGTAAGCTTGATTAGCAGATTCATGGAGAAGCCTTTCTCAAACCATTGGGAAGCTGCAAAAAGAATTTTACGATACGTTAAAGGAACTATTGACTATGGCATTTTCTATGAAGCTCATGTGCCTGTGAAGCTTGTTGGATATACGGACAGCGATCTAGGTGGAAGTATCGATGATTCAAGGAGTACTTCAAGTTATGCATTTAACCTTGGAAGTGGAATTATTTCTTGGTGTTCAAAAAAACAACCAGTTGTGGCACTTTCTACCACCGAAGCGGAGTACATCGCAGCATCTCTAGCAGGATGTCAAACTTTGTGGCTAAGAGGAATTCCTGAAAATCTAAGCTTCAAGCAAAAAGATCCTACGATCATTTATTGCGACAATAGTTCTACTATCTCTGTCTCAAAGGATCCTATTTTGCATGGAAGAACAAAACATATTCGTCTACGTTTCCATTTCCTACGAGAACTCGTTCGTGAAGAAGAAGTGAGTCTTGAGTATTGTCGAAGTGAAGAACAAATTGCTGATATCTTCACAAAGCCGCTTGGAGGGACTGCTTTCTCAAGAATTGTTGCTGCATTAGGTGTTCGAAGGAATTTTGGTTTAGGGGAGGCATTGTTGGTGTAAACCAAAATTAAGAGTCGTGTCTGCTGATGTGAAAAGTCATGTCTATTCGAATGAAGAGTCATGTCTATTCGAATGAAAAGTCATATCTATTCAGTGAAGCGTCGTGTCCGTCCACTGAAAAGTCGTGTCTATTGAAATGAAGAGTCGTGTCTATTAAGTAAAAGTCATGTCTATTGAAGTCAAAGGGTGTCTGTTCAAAAAGGTTATGTCCGTTTGTAAGGGTTGTAAACCACTATATATATGTGGTCATTTTGTTGTGTTGAAAGCAAGTTGTAGACAAGACAAAAAGCAAGTTATAAAAAAAAAATTGTCTATTCTCCTCTAAAATTATAATTCTCTCTCTTTTTCTACTTTAACAATCTCTTACATGGAATTGCCTGTCCAAAAGTACACTCCAATCTCGCCCCTTTAATTCCTCAATCGAAACTCAGCATAAGAATATTAGATCATCTCCTCACCATAACGTACATCAATAATTTGATTCCTCCAATAGTAGTGTTGATCGTCCCCCTTAATCTGCTAACAAATCTATAGCCAACAAATGGAATTTTGTTACCACATCTAGTCGGGCATGGAATGAAGTTGTAAAGGGTAATAATATTCCAGTTTTCGTACCGTTAATTTTCTAACATCCTCGTGAATTTAATGCCATGCTATGTGTCAAAATTTCAACCGAGGTTGTTCAGGATACTAGAAATCTGTTGGACAATGTCATTGTGGTGTATGTGGTAGGACCTATGCCATATTATTCAATTTTAAGGATTATATAATTAGAGTATGGAAACGAAATGACTAGTTCTCAATTTACCTTAAAGAAAATGGATTTTATGTTATAAAATTCAACAAGAAGCAAGACTACGATAAAATATTGGAAGGAGATCCTTACTACTATAATAAAAAATTGATGATGATGGAAAATGATCTCTTGAAATGCAGCTCAACAACAAACTTCTCTATACCATTCCGATTTTGATTCGATTCCTTAATCTCTCTCAGGATTACTGGACCGAAGAGAGAATTAGTCGCATTGCATCAATACTTGGTTCTCTTAACAGATTGGATAAATTCACTGAAGGTGTAGAGTAATATGTTGTGTACATATGTTTCAATTTTATTTTCTTTATTTTCGTATGGGCTTTATTTTGTTATATTGTATTTTGGGCCATTGTTAAATAAGTCCATTAAATCTTTCTGTAAATAAGCTTTGTGACTGCAGAGATAGAGAGTGGTGAAAACAATGTAATATTTGGGATTTACTCTTTTCATGGTATCAGAGCAAAGGCCGATTCAGATCTAGGGTTTTCTCTATAATTTTTCTTCTTCTTCTCTTTTGATGGCGAACGATCGATCGGACTCAGTTCAGTCTGGTGTTCTTCCTCAAGCAAATCAGCCGATTAACTTCCATGATCCCTATTATCTTTCTAATTCAGATCATCCAGGTATGCAACTTGGAAACCACATATTATCTGGATCGAACTATCTTAATTGGTGTAGGACTGTTAGGATGACGTTAATTGCTAGAAATAAGTTGCAATTCGTCAATGGAGCACTTCCTATGCCAGCAATTGATTCGCCTGATTATCAAAAATAGGTTAGAAATGACTATATGGTGATGTCCTGGATTCTGAATTCTATGGATAAAGTTCTCTTAGAGAGTTTTATGTTTGTCGATTCTTCAGCGCAATTATGGAGAGAATTAGCAGAAAGGTTTGGGCAAACTACTGCTCCAAGATTGTTTGAATTGCACCAGAAGTTAACATCAACGTATCAGAATGAAATGAGTATTGCTGAGTATTATGGAAGTCTGAAAGCTATTTGGGATCAGTTACAGATGCTTGAAGGGTTTCCGGAGTGTACTTGTGGTGTTCTTAAAAATTGTTCATGTGGAATTCTAAAGAAAATTCTTGAAAATGATCAACGTAACAGGTTAATGCAACTGTTATCCGGACTCACGAAGGAGTATGATCAAGTGAAGACAGATATTTTAAGTTCGGATCCTTTGCCTACAGTCCATAAAGCATACTATATCTTGCAGCAAGTTGAACATCAGAACAAGTTAGGAGATAAGAATGCTAATCAATCAGAGATGAGTGCTTTCAATGTCATGAAGACATTACCTAAGACAAATTTTCAGAACAATAAAAGAGAGAGTAAAAGGCAGAAGAGTGAACTTCATTGTGATCATTGCAAAAAGAAAGGTCACTCGATTGAACAATGTTTCAAATTAATTGGATATCCAGATTGGTGGATTAAGGATGGGTTTGGAAAAACAAAGCCAAATCAAAAGAATGCTAATGTTGCTGAGACCTCTTCTGATCAAGGAATTCTTGGATCTCGTCCTACGTCAGGAAATGTTTCAAGTGCAGTGGTGAACACTGTTGTTTCTGAAGCTGAACAATTTGATCCAGTTCTTGTTTCTGCATTGTATAACCAGGTTATGAAGATGGTTCAAGATTCAAGTTCTACTTCACATATTCAGGATAATCCGCTGGGTACTTCGATCGATTATGCAGGTAGTTGTTTTTCAAAGGTTGAAACCAATACTGCTAGTTTATATGATCGAAATTCTTGGATAATTGATACTGGAGCCACAGACCACATGACTTCTAACATAACACTTTTTGCTTCACTTAGAAAAATTAAAAATCCTATAAAGGTAACACTGCCTGATGGTTCTACAATTTCTGTCAATCATATCGGAACTGTAATTTTAAATTCGAAATTGCAGTTACAAAATGTGTTATATATTCCTACTTTTAAAAACAACTTGTTGTCTGTAGGAAAATTTCTTGACCAGAACAATATTGTTGCAAAATTTAATCGTTCTTATTGTTATTTTCAGGACCTTGAGTCAAATCAAGTTCGAGCTCTTGGATCAAAGATCTCTGGTCTTTATAGACTTTCTTTCTCATCTGTTTTACATAATTCTTCAGACTTATGTTCTGTTTCTAGCAGTAATTGCTTTGTTGCTTCTTTTAACAATACTATTACATCTTGTAACAAGCCTAGCATTGATATTTTACATGCTAGGTTAGGTCATCCATCTGTTAACAAAATGAAACAGTTTCAAAATTCTGTATCAGGCAGTTTGCTTAATAAAAAAAATTCTTGTGAAGCATGTGTGTTAGGAAAGCATCATAAATTGTCATTTCCTCATTCTGATTCATATGCAAAATCTTCTTTTGATCTGGTTCATATTGATTTATGGGGAAAATATCATAGGCCAGCACTTTGTGGTGAGACTTATTTTTTAACAATTCTCGATGACCACACTAGAAATACTTGGACATATTTACTTCATTCAAAGGTTCAAGTAGTTTTAGTTGTTACTGCTTTTATTGAATATGTGCTAACTCAATTCGAGAAAAAGGTTAAAGTCATCAGGTCTGACAATGGAACTGAAATTATTCAAGAGTCATGCAGACAATTTTTTGAATCAAAAGGAATAGTTCATCAAAGATCCATACCGGGCAATCCTCAGCAAAATGGTCGTGTTGAAAGAAAGCATAGACATTTACTAGATACAGCAAGAACGATCAGAATCTATGCTGGTATGCCTTTTAAATTTTGGGGTGATTGCATTCTTGTGGCTAC
This sequence comes from Allium cepa, assembly GCA_030765085.1. NCBI lineage: Eukaryota > Viridiplantae > Streptophyta > Magnoliopsida > Asparagales > Amaryllidaceae > Allium > Allium cepa. The sequence goes on from CM060932.1 coordinate 27,661,725, forward strand.
ACATCTTATTAATTTAATGCCAAGCCCAGTTTTAAACTGGAAGACACCATACGAGTTATTGATGAATAAGACTCCTCATTATGAATATCTTCGAGTCATAGGATGTTTGTGTTTTTCTTTCCAAAAATTACGTGACAAATTTGCTGAAAGGGCAAGAAAATGTGTTCTCATTGGCTATCCAGTTGGACAAAAGGGCTATAAGCTATATGATTTAGAAACTCATAAAGTTGTGTTTAGCAGGGATGTTCATTTTATTGAAAATATTTTTCCTTTTAAATCCAAACAAGTAATTCCTCCAAATGTTGTTTCCTCTTCACAAAATTCAAACTTTGTTAATCCAGCTTTGGATCAAAGTATCATTCCTTCTTCTTCTAATTCATATTCTAACCCTGACACAAATCAGTTTTTACCTGTTTTGTCCACTGAAATTGTTTCTTCTACCAGTTCCCAATCAAATGATGAAAATACTTCTCAATCAAATACTGAAAATATTCATTTTGCTCATGATCAATCTAATTCATTGAGTCATGATTCAATATCAACATGTCCTACAATTTTACCCAACAGAACTTCTTCAAGAGTTTGTCATGTGCCTAAAAAATATGATGATTATATAGTTGGAAAATTTCCTTCGAGAAAATCTAATAATATACAGCAAGATGATTCTATGTCTTTTAATGTTTTTACTGCATCTTCTCTTGTTTGTTTGGGAGATAATGAGTTACATAGCCTTGCAAATGTTTTATCTTCATTCGAGCCGTCATCTTATAATCGAGCTAAAGAGCATCCAGAATGGATTCAAGCTATGGAATCAGAATTAAAGGCTTTAGAAAACAATGATACTTGGGAGTTAGTTTATCCTCCTAGTGACAAGAAACCCATAGCCTGTAAATGGGTTTTCAAGACAAAATTCAAACCTGATGGTGATGTTGATAGATATAAAGCTAGGTTGGTGGCAAGGGGAGATAAGCAAGTTTCAGGAAAAGATTATAAATACACTTTTAGTCCAGTTGCCAAGTTAACAACAGTTCGAGTTGTATTGGCACTGGCTGCTGTTAAAGGCTGGAATATTCAACAATTGGATATCAATAATGCTTTCTTACATGGAGATTTGGAAGAGGAAGTGTACATGTCTCCTCCTGCTGGGTATACAAAAGCACTGCCAGGACAAGCATGCAAACTAAAAAAATCTATCTATGGCTTGAAACAAGCTTCAAGATGTTGGAACCAAAAATTAAGCAGTTTTTTACTTCAATGGGGATTCCTTCAATCTAAGCAGGATTATTCTATGTTCACTTTTAAACGAGACAATGATTTTATTATAATTGTGGCATATGTTGAAGATCTATTGATCACTGGTAATAATAATTCACTTGTTTCTACTCTGAAGGCAGACCTACATACAACCTTTACTATCAAGGATCTTGGTGATATTAAATATTTTTTGGGTATTGAAGTTTCAAGATCACGATCTGGTATTTTCCTTAATCAAAGAAAGTATGTTTTAGATCTTCTAAGAGACTATAACTTGAAGGACTGTAGATCAGTTGCTTTTCCTATGGCAAAAGGCTTGAAGCTTAGCAAATTTGAAGGTGATGAATTATTGGATCCAGAAATTTATCGCAGATTGATAGGCAAACTTTTGTACTTAAATTTGACTAGGCCTGATATATTTTATGTTGTTCAACAGCTAAGCCAGTTCCTTCAAACACCTAGAACTCCTCATTTTACTGTTGCTTTACATGTGTTGCGGTATTTGAAGGGTACTATAAATTTGGGTTTAAGTTTTCCATCAAAATCAGACCTTACTCTTTCTGCTTATTGTGACGTTGATTGGGGAATGTGTGTTGACACTGGTAAATCATTAACTGGTTACTGCATATTTCTTGGAAATGCTTTAATTTCGTGGAAAACTAAGAAGCAAAAGGTTGTATCTAAAAGCAGCACTGAAGCGGAGTATCGGAGTATGAGTTATACAACGAGTGAAATAGTTTGGATTGAACGTTTACTCGCTGATTTGGGTGTTTCAGTTGCAACTCCAATCATTCTTCACTGTGACAATACTTCAGCAATGCACATTGCCAATGACCCATGTTTTCACGAGAAAACCAAACATATGAGGACTAAACATCAGAAGCTTGATATTCATTATGTACGAGAGCATGTTCAGTCCAATTTTCTGATTCCAAAATACGTTAAATCTTCATTGCAGTTAGCGGATTTGATGACTAAACCTCTTGGAGCCGATCAACACAAGATTTTAGTGTGCAAGCTTGGCATGATTTGTCATATATCTTCTCAAGATTGGCCTTCTTTCACTGAAATCAATCTTGAAGGGGGGGTGTAGAGTAATATGTTGTGTACATATGTTTCAATTTTATTTTCTTTATTTTCGTATGGGCTTTATTTTGTTATATTGTATTTTGGGCCATTGTTAAATAAGTCCATTAAATCTTTCTGTAAATAAGCTTTGTGACTGCAGAGATAGAGAGTGGTGAAAACAATGTAATATTTGGGATTTACTCTTTTCAGAAGGTATCATTAAAATTGCTTTAGCTGGAGTGTTAATTGAAATTATAACTGAAAATGATGGTATTATATGGTATGAAGTACTATTCAAATGGAAACCATCTATATGTCTGAACTGCCCAAGTTTTGGTCACGCTGAAAACATTGCCAATTTAATAAGATCTGGTTGCCTAAAGAGGATTCTCAAAACCTAGCAGAAGAAAGTTCTAATATGAATATTGATAATAACATGGACAATATCGGTTAAGCAAAACAACAAGTTCAGACGCACAACCAATTCCGGTTAATACAGAACAGGATAAAAATCATGATATCAGTATTCATGATGAAAGCAACAATATTCATATACAAAATCCCACTCTTGAGATTCAAAATGTCCAGCCGAATTTATCCAGTTCGACTATTATTACAAATTCAACTCAGAAAATCGTGCCTACAGAGATAGATAAAGAAATGCTAGATACAAATAAAGGTATAGAGGAGCCAGTTAATTGATCAAGTGAGATGCCTGAACACCATCTGAACCCGACCCCAGAATCTGACACACCTGATCAAAACACTGTCTCTCTGGGCATCTCTAGCAACCCTGAAAACAGTCTATCGATGGTGTTCCTCTTTTGGAACATTAGGGGCATGAATGCCTCTGCTAAACGTTTAGTAATGCTTCGAAAACTGTAGTGTAATAAATTTTCTTTCATTGGTATTATTGAAAAATTAAACTATTTATGCACCACAAACTGAGTTCGCAAATGATAAATTCAACTCAAGACAGTAAAATACTTATGCAGCACAAACTGAGTACTCTAATTATAAATTCAGAGAGTAAACTTATCTTTACAAACTTTAACATTGCCATGGACCCGAAAGTTAATCAATGTCCTCCGTGATCTCGAACCTGCCTCTTGTGCTAATTGGTGACGATGTACATTGTCCTAGTTAGCTCTGCTGTCTTTGTCATTTTAGCTTTGGGTAAATCGGATTTGAAGTTTAGATATTAAATTGGGAAAGTAGTTGACTCTCTCTCCCCTCGGTGATAATACGATGGTCTCGTTTGATGTGCTTCTGCTTTGTTGGAACCATGTTTGATTTCCACATGTTTTGTTTCGGATCTTATTTTGTCGACTGCCGCTTGTTTTTTTTTTTTTTTTTTTTTTTTGAGAATTTTATTTTTGCTGATCCAAATTCTTCGTATGCTCCTCCGTCTGTTTGAGACTGGGATTAGGCACCGGTTTGTTGTACTGTTTACATACATAAATGCTATGTACTCTTTTTCCTTACAAAACACCTATTTAGGTTAGGGTGATTGAAACGTTTTATTGAGGCATATCATGAAACTATATGTGTTTTTTCTATTTTTAGTATATAAATTATCTGTTTTCAAAAAATTAAAAATAAATCAAAGATGGTGTCAGGCTGTTGGGCGGGGGTGGTGATCTGATTCACTGGCCAATTCATATTGAGGTAAGTTTATGATTAGCGAAAATGTTTAGTTCTTTATATTCTATAATAGCTGCATACACTACAAAAAAATACTTGGATAAAAATAAATTTTGTAGACTGTAGGGTTTGAAAATTTTTAGCGTCATAAAAATAAACATAATGTCTTGCAGATATTACATTTTGTTTTTTATTCATTCAGTATAGAAAATTACCAATGCCCTTGCATTGTTGCTTCACAATCTAACACCTAAACATACTAGGATAATATGTTGATGAGAAACTATTCTATTTATTATACAAAATATATGTTTTATATCAGTATACAAGAGTGATATGCTTGCTAGCTTTTTACGTATGTACTAATAAAAAGGTTAATTTATTCATTACCACAACTATTGGCATACATCGAAAGTGCATTGATGGAAGCCGTCATTTTGATTATTAGTATGGTTACTCACTTAATTTAATCATTTGATGTTTCCAAAAGTTTCGGTAAGTTATTCCTTACCACGACTATTAACATACCGCAACAGTGCATCAACGAAGGCTGTCAAGCATGTTGGAAGTTATTGAGCTTAATTAGGTAACTTTAGCTTCACATCCGAAAATGGCAACTTAAGATTAACAGACACACAAATAAATTAAACCTTTTAAAAAAAACATTAAAGATACCTATAAAAAAACTGGGTTCTTTTGATCTCATAAGAAAAGGTTATAACATTTCATTTCATTAATAATGAATCAATAAATATATAATATCAATAATGAAAGTTTAAGGTAGGGAGCTTAGCAAAAAGGATCCACAAATATAACAGTGATTACAACCATTATATTTGTAACACGGATTTTAACCAATTAAGGTGTAATAATTCCATCTACTAAATCTTTATGGTTCTGTTTGCTTGCTTACTTCAATATTTCTTGATGTCAACGAGATAAGTATTTTCCTTTTCTAGATAAAATAAGAAAAGTACAACAAAAATACTATTGGGACTTCACATTACTTTACACTATTCGTATCATTCATTTTTTAAGTTATATCATTCATTTGTATAAGTTCTTATTTATAAGTTAAACTTGTATAGGAGGTAAATAAATATCAACAATGTTAAATTTCAATCACATTATTAAATCCTGGAGGTCCCAAGATAATGGTACAGAACACCTGGGACACATCATATAGCTCATTGCTCCTACACTACAAATAGTTATTACCAAAGAAATAACCAAAATCAATAAGCTTGTGATTTTTTGGCACTACTCAACTCTCCAGTACCAATCCTATGTGGTATGTTCACTTTCTTAATCACTTCCCGTTATGTATTTTTCAGAACTTATTTCTTCAAGTTTTAACTTTTGCTGTTTCCATAGGTTAATCTGGATACACCTACCCTGCTACACCAAGGTAAAACTTGCAATAATTAGTTTACCTAAAATTATAAGTACGTAAAAGAAAATTTTTATTGAATTTGATAGCTTGTTGCTCATAATTTTCATTTCTGTTAATCTGATTTGGTTGGCTATGTTACAGAGTTGCGGGAACAAGTATTGGCAGTAGCACAAGTACATCATCAACAATAAGAGGAAGAGGTCTGAACACATCAACGACAACATGAGGAAGGTTTAGTAACAATACTGGCCCTAGTTATTATTTTGGTTAGCCAACATATACCTCATTATTATTTTTTACGAGTTGCTCATTTTGATTATGTATAGTAAGATTTACACAACGAAAGTTGTTCGAGTTGTCTAAATTGCAAATTTTGCAGAGATGGGTCTTTTCCTTACCTTTTCTATGTTTTAATTGTATAAACCTTTGTCTATTTCCTTACTTTTATTATTCTTTTCTAATTCTTTGTTTACGGGGTCCATGGGCATGCTTAATCTGTGGAATTGCTCTTTAGGTGCATTGTATGTGACCGTTATATGTTTATTATGTTTGAATTATTGATAGAACTTATGCTAGTCATGCAAGGGTCGGAAAGTCAACAAAGGAACTGAAATAGTAAGTGTAATTGTGATGTCAGGTATGTTATTAGTATCCGAGTTAGTTGTATATATAGTTGATTTTCATTTTGAGTTTTGTCAATACACAAGCATTGCACTTGTTAGAACATTCATTTTATTTATGGATAGTCAGAATGATAAAATACTAAATTGAGAGTTGGATATTTATTAATGTAAAGATGTAAGGTTGTTTGGAATTTGAATTTTGAGACATTGTCCATCCTCTTATTTGATGAACTGGTCTTTTCAATTTTGGCGAAAGGGGATAAATGATGAAAACCAAATGTTATTTTACTTCTTGGCCCAAGTTTTGGTTTGTCTTATGGATTCTCACATTACCTTCTAGTGCTTCTTCTGTAACATAACCACAAAAAGAACTCATTTAGTAAAAAGTTACATGTCCAGCGACTGAATTCTAGGGAAAAACTCATTTTAAATTATTAGAATAATACATATCACATCACTGATCGATTTTTAATAATAATAATTCATGTTCTTTGCTCTATCAATAATCTTTGTAAACTAAAAAGTATAGAAATATGCATGTTCATGTATATAATGTATACATGTCCAAATCAGTATGCTAACAATTTGTTTGACTGTACTACTACTAAATCAGGTCAACATAACTTAGTTGCATCCACCACCTATTTGAAAAGTAGATTTAAAGTAGCTATTACTTCACCACAAATAAAAATGATTAACGCAAATGTGTTGGCCAAGAAGTATAATCATAGAGAAACAACTGCATAATGGTTTTTCAGCATTAGTATTTGGGTCAATATTTAACATGTATATAATTATAAGGGTGATGTGATGCCCAACAAATAAATGTAGATAAAACTAAGCTATATGGCTAAATCCTATTATCTCTCGTTATCTTGGGGAGGTATCCAAGTAGCACTAAGATGGATGATAACTTTTCCTAATTTACAATCAGTATTGAAGTTTCAATATTCTTATTATGTGTACTTTTTGTATGTCACTTCCTACTAATATAATTATTGTAAGTTGCATTCAGTATATATGTTGGTAACCATATCATTTACCATCCCCTACTAAAGCATTGGTGTCTTTCTTTTACATTCTTCTTGGAATACTTATAAGGTGCTGTAGTGTATGTTACACAGATATAAAATTAAAGCTTGATCCAAGCTTCTATAATAGATTAGTTGATGTATTGGTTAATATTACATTGAACACTTGAGTGGTAGTGATATAGTGTTCTTATACATCAATGTAGTGTCTATTTGGAACAAAAATGCAATCTGTCTGGTTAAGATTAAGTTTATCTATAAATGTGTTCACTATATTTATATCTATAAATGTGTTGACTATATTTTCATACTTGTTAATATCTGTAAATGCATAGATTCAAAAAATTTCAAGTTAAAATTGTTAATATCTACATATGTATTTTTTGGTATGCAGGAATCGTCAAAGCATGTTGATGGCTAATTTGGGACTGAGTGAGGTGAATAATATAAATTAGCTGTAGTATATCATTTTTTAGGTGAGTTATTGTTATGATTCATCATTTTCCAGGAGATAAATATGAAGCCTCCTTGTTAGGAAGTTGTTTGTTAAGTAGTTGTTGCAAATATGTAATATGTATGGACATGAGAAAAATTGTTTGAACTATATGTATGTACTATCATGTGCTTTAATTTACATATATTTTTTGTTTGATATATGGTATATGGAAATCTGTTATATTTATGTGCAATGAAGAAATGAGTAGAAAGATATTATACATGTGAAAATTTGGAATATTTATATATTTTATACTTAATTAATTTTTATGAAAACTAAAACAACATTAAATAAAAGCTGCAAAAATGATATTACATTTTATAGGGTTTAAAAAACGCAATCGAAATGAAAATGCTATAGAAAAGCAATTGCTATCATAAAGTTCAAAGTGCTATGGGAACATGAATTTATATAGCATTTAGTTTATGCTATTACAAGTTGATGTTCTACGATAGCGTTTACTTGGAACAGCGTTTTTATAATGCTATAGAATCAAGATTTTTAATAACATTTTATTTTTGCTATTACAAATTGATTGTCTACTATAGCATGTCATTCCACAACGTTCTTTGAAAAGCTATGGTGAATTATAATAGCATTTTTCAAACGCTATGGAAACCCAGTTTGTTGTCGTGGACCTAAACATGTTTAAAGGGTTTTGAAAGTAATTTGGAACTTACTTTGCTTAGAGGCTTTTTGGTAAATTGAAACTAGTGCCTAGAGGTGTAAATACCTCAATACCATGCTGCAGTCGTCTCGGTTAAGGTCAAACTCATTTTGTTCCCCAGTGATAGGAACTACGTTGGTCGCTTGGGTTAAGTGACGAGTAATTAAAGGTTTTAAAAACTAAAAGGTGAAAATTTTATTTTTGAACCGTGAGGTCAAAAACTTCAAAATCACATTTGCCACTTGAAGCCATATAAGCAAGGTGATAAGTGAAATTGTTAGGCACCAGGAGGTGAAATCAAAATCGGGACCGTAAGGTTGAAACTTTTGAAAAACTGCACTTGCTACTTGAAACCATCTAGTCTAAATAGTAAGCGAAACTATTTTGGTGTCAAAAGGAAAATTTTAACTTGAGACCGTGAGGTTAAAACGTTTGAAACTATGCTTGCCACTTGAAGCCATCTAAGTTAAGTGGTAAGCAAAATTAAACTCCAGTGCCAAAAGGCAAAATCTGATTTTGGACCGTGAGATCAAAATGTTTAAAACTATTCTTATCACTTGAAGCCATTTTGACTAAGTGGTAAGCGAAATTGTTTCGGTGCTGAAAGGCAAAATCTAAATCGGGACCGTATAATCAAAATGTTTGAAACTATGCCTGTCATTTAAAGCAATCTAGGCTAAGTGGTAAGCGAAATTACTTCGATGTCGAAAGGAAAAATCTAAATTAGGGCCATAAGGTCAAAATGTTTAAAACTATGCTTGTCACTTTAAGTCATCTAGGCTAAGTGGTAAGCGAAATTACTTTGGTGCCGAAAGGAAAAATCTAAATTGAGAGCGTAAGATCAAAATATTTGAAACTATGCTTATCAATTGAAGCCATCTACGCTAAGTGGTACGCGAAATTACTTCAATGTTGAAAGCAAAATCTAAATCGGGACCATAAGGTCAAAATGTATAAAACAATGCTTGTCACTTGAAGCCATTTAGCTAAGTGGTAAGCGAAATTACTTTGGTGCCTAAAGGCAAAATCCAATTTGGGACCATGATGTTAAAACTGTATTTCTAGCATGAATTCTCAAATGATTGTTTGAGAGTAGACCTTTGAAGAGACGGGTTCTGATTTTGCGTTAAATGTGACTCTAGATGTCGGCGTTGATTGGTTATCCCCAAAAAGTGTCTCTTTTTCTGTACAAGGATGACTTGGCATCCGATGGAGACCCCTTGATATTATTTTTATGTACACCTGTTAAACTAAATCCGTGGTGGAAAGCTTTTCTCTTCTCAATCTATGTCGTCCCTTTTTAATATAGACACGCTTTCCCTTTTTCTCTCCTTTTTTCAGCCATTCTAATTGTAAAACTGCCATTGACATTTTCAAGCTCTCTCTGATTCGTCTTTTGATACCTACAGTAAGTCCTTTTCAAAAATTTCTTTTCACTCTTGTTAAGATTGACTATATCATAATTGATACTCCTCTTACCACTTAATCAAGAATTAGACTTAGGTTTTAACCTGCTTAATTCTTGATTTGGAGGTAATACCAATTTTCTTTTAATGATTAGGCACCTCGATCCTCCCCTTCCTTTGGTCGGATATGGATGCTTCTATCAAAGTTCAATAAGACTTCGATGAAATTTTCTTATCTTACGAGATTACAGGAGTCGAGACGATGCCTCTTGGCCCAGGAATGCATTTAAGCAATCCTCCAGCGGGGTATTTTATATAGTCCATAGACCATTTAGAACACGAGATCTTCTTACCTCTTGCCCCCTTGTTTGTTGATGTTTTGGAATTCTACTGCATCAATCCCATTCAACTTGTAACAACTCGAAATTTAACCTGTAATAATTAATTTGTTAATTAATAAAATAACTTTGTGAAATTATCAGAATTGATCCATGGGAGTTGCACCATTGTGTCCGTGGTAATTTCTGGTCAATTTCCATATATAGAACGTCAGAATCCGGATTACTGTGAGCAAGAAACGGAGTAAACAAAAATCAAAATAAAACTAAAAAAAAGGCTAGGTCGACCGACCGGTCGACTGGGGCATAATGGCGGTCGACCGCCCAGTTGACCCGCCTGCCCATTCGACCTCCCGGTCGACCTGCCTACCCATTTGGGTAAATGATTAAACGTTCGTTCGTTGGAATGTTTTAGACGTGCTTTTCATTCTTTAACTCGATCTGGTTCTTCCATTAATGCATCTGATGGCTCCTATTCAGCCTATGACATGGTTGCATCCTATTTAATCACCAAATCCAGTGGCCTGAGATCCACTTCTACCCCTATAAATAGAACCCTAAGCCTAACACTTTTTCTCATTCTAAGATTTTCTCCAATTCGGTTCACCTATTCAGGAAGGACCCTAAGCGGAATAATTTTCCAAGGAGGAAATCGTTTTAAATAAAAATATTTAATAACCCTAAGTGGATTCGAGAAGACCTAAAAGGAAGAGCTAAGGGCCAGAGGTGAGTCATCGTAATTATTTTAAATTTATTTAAGTAATTCAAAATAATAGGGTTTCCAATAGTTGTAGTTTTACTACGATTTTTGGAGTAACCTTTTTAGTAATTTATTTACAATTTTTAGAATTATTTTCAGTCTATTTCTTCTAGCTATTCTTTTCAGTTTATTTCTAGCTTTTCCATTTATCTATAGGTTTTTACAGTATTTTAGTTTATTTACTGTTATTTATGCGTTATTTACATCTTCTTTATACGCCTTGGATTTCCTTCGATTTTCAGTTTTCTTTTATTCCTCCTCCTTCTTCTTCGCATATGGATTAGAATATAATTAACGTGAAATTGGATTAAATTATAAGAAATCCGAAATAATGGAATATAAGATGTAAATTATAAAAACTGGAATATAAATGGAATTGGACTGAAATTATGCCTAATTGCGATATTAATTGGAATGAATTAAGAAGATTGGCCTAGTTATAACCTAGAATTATAACTAAAAAGAATAAAAGAAGAAAGAAGCATATTTTCACACTTAAACCTTGGGTTAAGTAATTAGCATGATTATAATGTAAGTTATAAATTGATAAACTATGGGGACTATGGAAACTATAGTGCTTATTTTAAGAGTTAGGATAAATTAATAAGCAATAATAGTAATTGATAAAAATAAAGGCTTATTTAGATAATTTATCTAAGTTAATAGACAAAGATAAGAGTAGGACCTATACTAAATTGCATTCCCCTAATATTTCAATGGTTACGGTGTTTCACATAATCCTGAAGTGAGATGAGGTGCTTCACATAACCATGAAATAAGGTGAGGGGTATGCTTATGCTTATAGTGGTAGTAAACGGTCAATCTATGGTAGTTTAAATCAAGGGGATTTGAACAAGGGACGCAACTAGATTTTTGTTTGATAGAGACCAGTACCAACAACATTTCCTCTATTTTTCTATGGACACGGTGTTTCACATGACCCTGAAGTGAGATGAGGTGCTTCACATAATCCTGAAGTGAGGCGAGAGGCATGCTTATGTTGTCTAGGGTAAATAAAAGGTCAAAAGAGGGAACAACAGGAACGCGAGCTTAGTGGTGGTCACGCGTGTGGCTTCCAGTGAGGGCTCATAAATCATTATGAGTTCCAAGCACTTAGTAAGTGTGTATTTCGTAGACACCAAAGTCTTCTGTGTAGAGAAACGTCCAATCCATAGTAGATTCTATGGAATAGCATGCCGATCAAAGGGTAGAATTAGGACTTTAGTCTAATCAAAGCAGCTATCAAGGAAAAGTGCAAACAATCAAAGTTAACCTATCTTAATAATTGAGTACTAGCTAATTCATTTTTATTTCCAACTTTATCTCTCCTATTTCCTTTGTTTCCTTTTATATATATTAGAACTATTGAAGAGTCTATTACATTTATATTGCTTAAAGATTCTAGTAGTTACTATCATTCACCAGACTTCTAGTCTGACCCACTCCTCTATTTTCTCCTTTTTCCCCATAGGCAATCAAGGGAGAGGGCAGTAGATTGCAGTTGCTTGGAGGTTTCTTAGAGGAGATTCTGCTATGTATTTTCCTACTTTTATTTCTACTTTCATTCTTTGTACTGGCACTTGAGAGGGATATTTATACTTTGATTTTTGTTGAGATCACGAGTTTTTATTTCATGAGACATATTGGGTTTTAAGACATATATGCTGTATTTGGTATTTGACTAATTTGGTTTATGAAGAAATTATGAAGTTTTTATTTTGAATAAGTTATTATTTTAGTTTTCACTGTTTTTACCTATTTTTGTCTTGTGAATCTTAGATTCAGTTAAACCTACAACGCACCACGCCTTTTAATGTGTCCTTTTGGGTATATTAAGGGGTGTGGGGGTGTTTCACTTAGTATTAGCGCCTAAGGTTATAGGATTCCTAAAATTTTATCTTTAAAATAAAGTATTTTTCGAAATAACTTGTTTTAAATTGTAATTTTTTTCCAAAAAAGAACTCTTAGAAAAAATTTTAAGTATAGAGTTTTTATAAAAATCCCCTTATAAGTCAGTTCAATCTCCCTTTGACTCTTTCCTAAACTGTCTTTTCATTTTTCTTAGAATGGCCGATGCCCCGAACCTTTCCGAGGGCATTCTAGTCCCAACCTGGTTTAGTAGGTATCTACAAGCCACGACTCCAGAGGTGCAAGGGCAAGTGTCCAATCTAGCACCAGTGGGTGGGAATCCCATCAACCCACCTACATCAGTTAATTTCTCTAGGATTTGTATGGATTTTACAAATTTGGGTGGAAAGACCTTTTTGGGTATGGAGACTTTTATGGAGGCTCGGGCTAGGCTAAGAAACACGGAGAGGATACTGGGACTATTGGGATTGGACGATCAACAGCGGGTTCAGCTAGCATCTTGGCAGGTGAAAGAGGAGGCTTCTTACTGGTGGGAGGTTATTGAGTTGGAAGGAAGAGGAGTTACTTGGAATGGGTTTCAGAAGCGATTAGATAGGAAATTTTTATCTCAAGCGGAAGAGAGTGTTCAGTTGGAGCAGTTTATTAACATGAAGCAAGGAAGCTTGTCTGTGAAAGAGTACATCAATCAATTTAATGCATTGTCACGTTTGGAATAGAATTAGTGAATACACCGCACAAGAAGGCTATGAAGTTCATAAAGGGATTAATCAGCCCCTTCAAGGTTTGTTATTGACTCACATATCGATGGGAGCTACATATGAGTCACTGGTAGAGATGACACTTATGTCTGATGCAACTAAGGAGGGAAAGCCTAAAGAAGTTGTTAAGCCGGATGATTCTAAGAGGAAAGAAGAAGGACCTTAGAAACGGATCAAGAAAAAGTGCAAAAGTTATGGGATGGCTGGTCATTTAGCTAAGGACCGCAAGAGAGGGAAGATGATGGGAAAGTGTTATAATTACAGACAATTCGATCACATCAGTAAGTATTATCCCTAGAAGACGGGGCAGGGAGCAGATGCACCAATGGCACAGATTCAGGCTTTGGAGGCAGCACCCTCCGGCAATAGACCAAATCGAGGTAGAAAAATTTGATATTTATATTTGATTTTTCCATTGGGACTCTTTTCGATTCTCGAGCATCACACTCTTTTATCTCTAGTTCTCATGTGGATTGTTTGCACTTAGACATTTTTTTAGTAGTAGACCCCATCTTTGTTTCAAACCTCATAGAAGGATCGACACCCTTGTCTATGGTTGGTAGGGGTTTGAAAATTTATATCCTAGACGTAGAATTCTACCGCGGCACCTATGTTTTGGGATTCTCGGGGGATGGGATGATCTTGGGTATGGATGGGATATCCACATATGGAGCTATATTAGATTGCGAGAGGAGAGTCGTTAGATTAGAGACATGCATCAGTAGGACTCTCAAGATTTCTTGCGACCCGCAAGGGTCCGTTATGTTGAGCTTCCTTTATTCTCTCGATTCATCATCATCAGAGTTAGATTCGGTTCCTATCGTCATAGATTTTGTAGACATCTTTGAGGAGTTAAGAGGACTACCCCCCTAAGAGAGATAAGACTTTAGGATTTATTTTGCTAGTCAATAGCATTACCCGTAGGGCATATGGCGCCTATGGAAAGGAAGGGGTTGAGCAAGCAGATCCGTGAGCTTTTGAGGAAGGTTTCATAAGAAGAAACATATCAGAATAGGGAATGCTAGTCGTCTTCGCTACCAAAGCATGTGGTTCTCTTCGACTTTTCATTAACTATAGAGAATTGAATAAGCTCACAAAGAAGAACCGTTATCTACTCCCTAAGATAGATGATCTTTTCGACCAGTTAGTTGGCACTTTAGTATTTTCTCAGCTTGGTCTGGCCATTGGATTTCATTAGCTTAGGGTAGCAAATGACAGCACTGCTAAGACCGCATTTAGGACACCTGACGGATTTTTTGAGTGGTTGGTTATGTCTTTTGGGCTAACCAATGTCCCAACCTATTCTATAGATTTGGCGAACCATGTTTTTAGAGATGTCTTAAAATAAAGTTCGTAGTGGTATTCGTGGTCGACATTTTGGCATTTTCCAAGAAGTATGGAAGAACATGTTATTCATCTAAAGGAGGTTCTTCATACGCTTCATGTTCATCATCTGAAGATAGAGTTATTGAAGTATCACTTTTAAAGTGCATTTATTGGGGCACAGAGAATGTCTACACATGGTAGGGATTTAAGAAACGGTTTGTTCATTTAGGATTGGACCGAGGAAATCCAAAGAGAGGTAAGAAAAGATTGGGGGATGTATAATAGGTTTAGTTGACAAGAAAAGATGAAAATCCATGCGTAGATGACAGGTTTTAATAAGGAATGGGATTTCCAAGGTTTAAGATAAGGTTAGTAAGGACAAAATCCACTTTATGCCAAGCCCAATAAAATGAAAATTTTGAAATTTAAAAATAAAAGTAAGAATAAAATGTAACTGTTGAATTGAAAGTTTTCATTGTTAATATTTTCTTTTAGAAAATAAACATGGGGTTTTTGTAGAATGGTATAAAATTTAAGTTGGTTTTTATATAATGAAAAATTGAAATTCTTTTAGAAGAATTATGGAATGTATATATATATAACTCACTAGTTTCTTTGTAAGTAAACAAAGATTTTAAATATAAAAACCTAGAGTGTATCAAGTATTGAAAACGTAGATTACAACTTTTATTGTTGTAATAAATGATTTCGTGAAAAATAAGAGGAGCATAGGCTACAACACTATTGTTATAGTAAGTGACTCCCAATAGAAATATTTTTACATAGGTATATAAGATTTATTGGTATTTATTTAATTAAATCCATACACTAGTTTTTTTGGTTTGTAGTAACGGTGTTTTACGCAACATTGTTTTAACTTAAATAAAAATGTATTTTTAAAGGATAATTTCAAAGTATAAAAACAGAATGGCTTGTAAAGTACACATTTTACTTTTAGTAAGTATAAGGAAGTGTTTTTGCAGTTATGGAAATATTAAAATAGTTTTGAAGTTGAGTTTTTCTGAAAGGAAAATGTGTAAGTTAGATATTCGAAAATATTTATCATGGAAGAATATAAATTAAACATACTTTAATCTATTGAAATGAAAAGAATAATGGTATGATTTTCTATGAAACCAATAAAAATGTTTTGTGCAAGTTACAAGGAATACATGAAAGAGATATACAAGGTATGAAAAGCACCATATTTTGTATAGCCTATTTCGAAAAGTATAGAATAAGTTTCTTGTAATTTCACATAAACATAAAATTCTCTTTTAAAAGGTTCATAGAAGATTTTAACGTTAATAATTTCTCACTTGAGAAAGTAGTTCCGATACATTAAGGTATGAGACCATGAGGTATAATAAGAAGATGTTTTGAAACACATAAAAATAGCTTAAAGATATTTAAAAAGAAAATGGTTTGGTGTAAAAGTAAGTTTTTGGAAATGAAAAACTTAACAAAAGTAGAATTTGAAAATTCAAATTTTTATAGAAAACTGAAAAGGTCTTTAAAAGCAAACAAGTAATAAGTTTTGGACTTAGATTTAAAAAATTTCCCTTTAGGTTGGGAAATAATGCTAAGTAACCAAGTATTTTTGAATTTAATAGAAACTCAAAAATAACACTTTTTAAAGAATAAAAGATTTTGGGATTTGATGTTTTGAAAATTTAGAAGTCTTACTTTTCGAAACGAAAAATACCCAACCAAACTCTTATAAATATGGAGTATAGAGAAATCATTTTCCAGGTGTAACGAAAAAAGTGCAAGACCATGTAGGGGATATCAGTAATTACTTTTGGAAGTAATGATAGAAGTTCCCATGGAATGTCTAGGACACTAGTAAGAACCTAGGAATGTTGATTCATATGTGCAGACTAAAGAATACAGTAAAGTGAAATGAGTAAGGCATGCATGGTTGAGAACGGATATTCTTGATTTTGGAGGAACTTGGGAAAAACATTTTTCTTTAGTGGAATTCACATAAGATAGTAGTTCTCAAGCTAGTATTAGGGTGGCACTTTTCAAAGCTCTTTATGAAAGACCGCGCAAGTTGCCTTCGCGTTGGATAGGGTCTATAGAGGGATTGCCTTGGTTATGACATAGTTAAGAAGACTTCGGGGAGGATTGGTTTGATTGGGAGAAAATTCATATTTTGTATCCACATTCCTTTGATAATAAGTTTTTAGAATTTCCTATTTTCATCTTTAGTTTTAAATAATTTCTTTCCTTTATTATCTTTTGGAATGGTAGAACTTAGGATTTAACCTATGGATGGTAGGATTTGATGTAAACATGTTAATAGAACATGTTATGAATGATGTATGCTAGTGATTGCAAGTGTTTGCTAGTGGATGTTAATGGTTGCATATAGGTACATTAGGCACTATTATTCTTTAGGGATCAGCCTAACTAGGACACTAGAGCATATGCATATGGATGTGTGCGCATTTTATTCTATTTTCCATGGTTGCTATAAATGGATGGTTTTCACATAGTATTTGGATGATGTTTGTAGCACGCATATAGAATTATCAGTTATCATTTGGAAATTTTCGCATTCATTTGGATACATGGCACAAACATGATTGCATAAAAGGAGGTCAACCAAATTAGTGGACCGTCTAATCTTTTGCATTAGTTAGGGACATTTACACTACACTAATTGCATAAGTATCACAAATTGCATTAGAAAAACTTAAGGACAGTGGATGAATGGTTGATGATTGAGTAGTTGGTTGTAGAATTGGATGAAAACATTTAGTACATTCTTTTATCCTTGGAGATTTCGGGGATGAAATCCCTTAAGGAGGGGAGAACGTAACAACCCAAAATTTAACCCGTAATAATTAATTTGTTAATTAATAAAATAACTTTGTGAAATTATAAGAATTGAGCCACGCAAGTTGCACCATTGTGTCCGTGGTAATTTTTTGGTCAATTTCCATATATAGAACATCAGAATCCGGATTAATATGAGCAAGAACGGAGTAAACAAAAATCAATAAAATAAATAAATAAATAATAGGCTAGGTCGACTGACCGGTTGACTTGGGCACAAAGGCGGTCGACCTCCCGGTTGACCTGGGCACAAAGGCGGTCGAACGTTCGCCTGTTCGAATGTTGTATATGTGTTTTGCATTCTTCAACTCGATTTGGTTCTCCCATTTATGCACCGATGGCTCTTATTCAGCCTATGGTGTGATTGCATCCTATTTAATCCCTACATCCAACGGTCAGAGATCCACTTCTACCCTTATAAATAGAACCTTGGGCCTAACACTTTTTATCATTCTAAGATTTCTCCTATTGGGTTCACCTATTAAAGAAGTACCATAAGTGGAATAATTTTCCAATAAGGAAATCGTTTTAAATAAAAATATTTAACAACCCCAAGTGGATCCAGGAAGGCCTAAAGGGAAAAGCTAAGGACCAGATGTGAGTGATCGTAATTACTTTAAATTTATTTAAGCAATTTAAAATAATAGGGTTTCCAATAGTTGTAGTTTTACTACGATTTTTGGAGTAACCATTTTAGTAATTTATTTACAGTTTTTAGAATTATTTTCAGTCTATTTCTTTTAGCTATTCTTTTTAATTAATTTCAGTTTATTTCTAGCTTTTCCATTTATTTACAGTATTTTAGTTTATTTACTGTTATTTATGCATTATTTACATCTTCTTCTTATGCCTTAGATTTCCTTCTATTTTCAGTTTTCTTTTTCGCGTATGGATTAGAATAGAATTAACACGAAATTGGATTAAATTATAAAAAATCTGAAATAATGGAATATAAGATAAATTATAAAAACTGTAATGTAAATGGAATTGGATTGAAATTATGCCTAATTAGGATATTAATTGGACCGAATTAAGAAGATTGACATACTTATAACCTAGAATTATAACTAAAAAGAATAAAAGAAGGAAGAAGCTTATTTTCACGCTTATACCTTGGGTTAGTAATAAGCATGATTATAATGTAAGTTATAAATTGATAAACTATGGAAACTATGGTAAACTATGGGAACTATGGTGCTTATTTTAAGACTTAGGATAAATTAATAAGCAATAGTAGTAATTGATAAAAATAAAGGCTTATTTAGATAATTTATCTAAGTTAGTAAGCAAAGATAAGAGTAGGACCTATACCAAATAGCATTCCCCTGATATTTTTATGTTACAGTGTTTCACATAATCCTGAAGTAAGATAAGGTGCTTCACATAATCCTAAAGTGAGGCAAGGGGTACGCTTATGCATATAGTGGAAGTAAACGGTCAATCTATGGTAGTTCAAATCAAGGGGATTTGAACAAGGGGCGCAACTAGAATTTTTTTTATAGGGACCAGTACCAACAGCATGTCCCCTATTTTTCTATGGACATGGTGTTTCACATAACCCTGAAGTGAGACGATGTGCTTCACATAATCATGAAGTGAGGCGAGGGGCACGCTTATGCTGTCTAGGGTATATAAAAGGTCAAAAGAGGGAACAACAGGAATGCAAACTTAGTGGTGGTCACGCATGCAATTTCCAATGATGGCTCATAAATCGTTATGAGTTCCAAGTGCTTAGTAAGTGTGTCTTTCATAGACAATAAAGTCTACTGTGTAGGGAAATGTCCAGTCCACAGTAGATTCTATGGAGTAGCAGGCCGATCAAAGGGTAGAATTAGGACTTCAGTCTAATCAAAGAAGCTATCAAGGACAAGTGCAAACAATCAAAGTTAACCTATCTTATTAATTGAGTGCAAGTTAATTCATATTTATTTCCAGCTTTATCTCTCCTATTTCCCTTATTTCCTTTAATATATACTAGAACTATTGAAGAGTCTATCACTTTTACTTTGCTTAAAGATTCTAGTAGTTACTATCATTCACCAAACTTTTAGTCTGGCCCACTCCTCTATAATCTTCTTTTCCCCCATAGGCAATCAAGGGAGAGGGCAGTTGATTGCAGTTGCTCGGAGTTTCTTGGAGAAGATTCTGCTATGTATTTCTCTACTTTTATTTCCGTTTTATTTCTTTGTACTAGCAGTTGAAAGGGATATTTATACTCTGATTTTTTGTTGAGACTACGAGTTTTTATTTCATGGGACATATTGAGTTTTGAGACATGCATGTTGTATTTGGTATTTGACTTATTTGGTTTATGAAGTAATTATCAAGTTTTTGTTTTGAATAAGTTATTATTTTTGTTTTCGCTGTTTTTACATATTTTTGTCTTGTAAGTCTTAGTCTCTGTTAGTTTCATTATACCTACAACGCACCATGCCTTTTACCGTGTCCATTTGGTTATATTAAGGGGTGTGAGGTGTTTCACAACTTTTTCCTACTTCCTATTTAATCTTGTCTGCCATAATGATTTTGTACTCTAAAAATGGATATTGGGATATATCTGTTTCCAAAGTTAATTATATGTTCAACTTGCTGGAATCTAAATCCCTTGGGGACTTTCCCAGGTATTTCCTTAAATTTTAGAGGCCATCTCCCTTATAGGATCTATTCAGCAAAGTAAAACCATGTCAGTGGTTCTTTGTTAATGTTTCTTTCGATCGCAAAGCCACTTATTTCAATAATGCCGGTACATTCTTGGATTTTTCATCTTCTTTTAGCTTAACTCATATTCTTGGTTGTGTTTACTTATTTTATTAAATCTCAAACAGTGAGACCCGAGAAGAGTGGTAACCCAGCTATCGCCAATCAATATAAGGATAGGTATAAGAAAGTTATGAAGATTCCTTCCGTACATCAACGCTGACACTTGGTCCTTACCAAAGCAAGTTGAAAGCACAAGGTCCGCCCCTTCCTTCTGCTGCTTTTGCCAAACTAAAACCCTCGAAGAAGTACGAGATAGCTTCTACTGTAGTCATTGACGGTGGAGAGGAAATTGTATCCTATTCTGGGGAAAGCGGGACTAAGGGTTTTACCCTTTAACCATTATACTAGTTTTTTAGTCTTAATTTTGATTGGAACCTTATCCTTTTCTTCTCGTTGCAATGACTTCCTTTTTTAAGAAGGTCGGCTTCCTAGATGGGGAAATGGGAACCAAGAAAAGATCTAGTTGTTGTTTCCTAACAAAGATACTCTTGTCCCAAAGAAGAAAAAGGTTTCTTGGTCTTCCTAGACTGAAAACTCTAAGGGGAAGGGTTTTGATCCTCTTGCTGAGAAAAAAACGTAAGTGACTAAGATTACAAGAGCTGCTTTTGAATATGACCTTCTTCATGACATCACTAAAGTACAAGAATAGACCTCCAACCTATGTCCCGGAAAGTTGAAGAGCAATCGAGTACAGTCTTGGAGAGAGCATCGAGGTAATAATTATTATGTTAGCTTATGATTTCAATATATGTCCTTACTCTATTTACTTCTTTCTAGACAGTGGCAGAAATCTCTGCCCTCTAGCATGGGTGGCTAAAAATGGATGAGACATTAGCTGCCGCTGAAGCAGTAAAAAAGGAGTTTGCAGAACTGGAAGCTAAAATTCAAGAGGTGAATGCTCAAGTAGAGGAATCAAGTAGAACTACTGGATAGAGGGATAGTAAAATTGAGACTCTCGAGAAAGCTTTGAAGGAAAGGGATGAGAGGTTGAAGGAAGCCAAGGCCAGAGTGGTTGATAAAGAACATTATATTGCTGGAGACGAGCATGAGAGGGAGGCTAGCAGACGGCCTTTTCACGTTTTATTTTTTGCTTATTCTCACTACTGAGATCAGAATATGACTTTCTCTTTAGCCTATTTTGGGGACAACGCTGCCACAGTAGAGACTAACTTTGCTAAGAGGTATGAGGAATGTAAGCATGAAAAAGAAATTGAGGTCATCATGGTGGACAAAGCCGAGACCCTAGTAGAGGAGGAGGAAGCGACTCCTTCTAACAAGGAAGTACAAGAGGATCATTTTGATGATATGCTTAATAAAGAAAACAATCTGTAGCCTGTCCTTGTAGTATAACTTTTAGCTTGTATGTAAAAAAATTTATTGAAATTTCTTAATGACTTTTAACACTTCAATTTCCATCCAACCTTATACTGGACGACTTTCATATGACATCCCAAACTAGAGTAGCTGACATGTCATTCTTCTTTATTTCTCGTCTTTTCCCTTTGTTAATCTTAAGTCGATGTTCCTTAGGGAGTACCTCGTCTAAACTGCTTAAAAACTCAACGAGACTATGCTTCTCTTTTCCATTCTTATGAGGACAAGGTGGCCGGACTTCAAAAGCTAAAAGTAGCCCTTAAGGCCTTTGAGATTAAGTGTAATTTCCTTGAGTCAAAACTAGACCTAAAAATTAGCAACCGCCTTACTTTGGAGAGGAATAGGCCCTAAGCCAGTATCTAACCTCGGGAGATGATACCACCATCCTTTTGAAATGAAGAGAGAAAAAGAGGCTAAGGATGATGTTGCTAATGAATTCCTTCCGAGACTATAAAACCAAGGTTGTTTCGGAGAGTCCTATCTTGTCATCTAGGCTTGCTTATTTGGAGAGGATCTCCTTTTTTGTTTTTATATTTTATCCTCTAATGCTCTTGATTTTGTAATCCAGACTTTGTGGTTTCTTTATTAAATTAGGCGTCCTTCTCGGCTTATCCATTGTAACACTTTTTCTTAACAAAACATTCGTAGAGGAACTTTATTCTCTTCGACTTTATTTCTTATGTTGTTACTTTTCTTGTGTGTGCTTTTAGAATCTTCCTTCTGTCAGGTGTCTTTTGCCCTTGGCATCCTTTTGTCAAAACATAGTTTCAGACTCAATCGAACTTTGTCATCGGATTCTTGTTTGGAGCCAATCTAGTGGCACAATCAAGAGTATCGTCTTGTTATCATTCTATGTTTACTTTATCCCCTTTTGGGTTACCAAGGATCTACTCGATGCCTTAACTTAGGAAATTTTGCCTAATATTTTATTTGTATTAGGAATCTACCCAATGCATGGCACTTCTCGTCCATGGCTTATTATTATTGGGAATCTACCCAATATTCTAATCTAACTGGGAATCTACCTAACATATGGTACTACTTGACCATGGCTCACTATGATTGAAAATCTACTCGACATTCTAATCTAAATAGGAATCTATCCAACGCATGTCACATCTTGTCCATGGCTCATTATTATTGGGAATCTACCAAAGATTCTAGTTTAACTAGGAATCTATCCAATGCATAATACTACTTGGCCATAGCTTACTATTATTGGGAATCCACCCAATATTCTAACCTAATTGATAATCTACCTAGTGCATGGTACTACTTGACCATGGCTCACTACCATTAGGAATCTACCCAATATTCTAATCTAACTGGGAATTGACTCAACGCATGGTACTACTTGACCATGACTTACTATTAGCATACATTCTACTTTTCGACGTCTTTCTAAATCTAGGCAATATGGCCTTACACTTTGTAGCGCATCACTGTGGGCGTGTTCTTTTAGCGAGGTCTACCAACTTATTGTTGGGTCTAAATCTATAGCCACTTTTGATGGGCATTGGCCATCTATAACCACTTTGGGTGGGTATCGTCCATCTATGACCACTTTTGGTGGGTATCAGCCAATTACAACCTCTTTTGATAGGTGTCGGCCATCAAAATCAGTTTTACGTTAATGGATACCCGGAAATCTAGTTGTCACTTGGAAAAAGGGAAATATGAATCCTTTGAAAAAGAATGCTTTCGGACCATTTTGTAAAGATTTTTGAAATCACATAGTTTTTAAATCACATTGTTCAACAGAAAGATTGATCCGGGTTTGAGAAAGAAAGTTATTGATGGAATCGGTATTATATATATTAGGAAAATGAAATTCTTAATCGATCTTGTTAGACCAATAGAGAGTTTCAACCCTTAAATCTAAAATGCAAGTATGATATGCAAGAGTTCTTAAAGGGAGAGGACATACCAAATGAGATAGCATAAATACCAAGACCTATTGATTATGAAAGCGACTAAGGATCGTGCAATATCGAATATTAACTAAACTATTTACTTGTGCGGAATATAAATATAAAAGTAAAATAATAAAGTAAATGACACCATAAATTTTTACAATGGTTCCAACTTTCCGTACCACGTCCAGTCCCAAACTCCTTATGGAATTTAACTATCAACCATCACTTAATTCGGAGAAATAAGTATTACACCTCCTGAGCAATAGAATAGGACTTCAACCGCCTAAGAAACAGAATAGGACTTCTACCGCCTGAGCAACCGAACATGACTTCCAATACAAATAATAGAAAAGTTTTTGAGTGAGTATACTCTTGAATAGCACTGACAAGTCAATAACATACACCCTTCCTATAATCTTCTCCTATATGGTATATTATGTAATTTGTAAAGACATGAAGTTTATTAAATTACTAATGAAGTTTGCTTGAATGCTCTAGTGATTAGAACGAAGTATTGAATGTTTAGAGCAAGATAGTTTAGAATATAAGAATAAGAATTAGAATGAATATTAGTGATTAAAACAATGAAAGTCATGGCTATTTATAGAAATTAAAGAGTTGTAATCGTTCGTGAAAGATAGCCAGGAAGAGATATGGAAGCAACTCTTGAATCAAGAGTTGTTTCTGTTCATTGAATTGAAGTGTCTTTTCAAAATATAGCCGTTATGAAGATTTCAGCCAGCTGAATGTATTTTAAATTGATCCAACAAAAAAATAGTTCAAAAATGACCCAATTCAGCCAGCTGAAATAGCAACATCAACCGTCTAAATATTCAAAATAAATTGTGCACATGCACAGAATCCAGTCGACTGAATCAGACTATTCAGTCGGCTGAATTTTATGTTTTCTAGCATATGAACAATATTTTGAAAAAAACTTTTGTATATGCATGCATATGCCACTTCGGAGATATTTTAACATGAATTTACTACTAAAACTAGACCTTAGACTAAATATTTTGCTGAAGCTTCAATCCGGAATAAGGTTTGCAAGTTGTTAGATTATTTCTCGAGTAAAAACAAAATCTTCTCCTGAAAGTATGGTTAGTTCATATAATATTTACTTATACAGTTGTAACAATAAAAACATCAAAATTCAAGGTTCTAACGTTCTCCCCCTTTTCGACGACAACTATGTAAGTTTTTAAATATATAAATTAATTTTCTCTCCCTAACTGAATACACCCCCTATCAATCGTATTCTCCCCCTTTGTCACCGACAAAACGGAAAAAATAAATTGATATGAGAAATAGAACATTTCACATAGACATATAAGCATATAGACATGACAACTAAATAACCGTCTTACATAGGAATTTCATATAGAATAATTTTGATTGACGAAATTATAATAAACACAAAAAATGTCTTAAACAAAATAATAGTACTATAAATTTTCATAAATTAATTACCATAGCAACGTAGAAAAAGAATTTAGAGTTCTCCACTACCTTCTTCTTCATATCCTTCTTCTTCCGAGGTCGTCCAAGAGAATGGTGCCAGATTTTCAAGAACGTCGGTCGAGGTGGATCCAGAACAAGAAACCTTTTCCCAAATTTTATTTTGAAAATCCTTTATCGAGTTTAGATTTTTGTTTGCTTTAGAAACATTATTTTCAGCATTAGCTAAAGGTCGACTATGTTTGCTTTGGTTCCGCGATAACGTTACAAGAGCTTGCTTTAGAGGCACATCAATATGAAGTTCATGAATTTCATCGTCCTCTTCTTCTTGTTGAGGAACTTGAGAGGAGGAAGAAGCAATATTCATGTCTCTAGGTTGCAGAATTCCTTGATTATGATTTTCGACCCATTCTTGAAAGCTAATGATTTGTTGTTTTTCGGGATGCTATGGAAGAGCCATTAGACTTAGTGTCTTGGTGTTAAGCTCACCTATAGTCATTAAATCAGAATCGGGCAATGTGGTTCCAAAATTTTGTTGAATCCACATTATGTAAGCTCCATGGTGAATCGTTTTGTTGCTCCGTTTATGATTGATGGTAAGAAATTCATCCAATATTATTTTACCCCAATTTACTCTTTAAGAAGAGTAAATAACATATAAAGCTTGAAAATCCGTTTTTTAGACTTTTTCATAACTTCTGGCCCGAGGTTGTTGAATAAGTGCATGATGGATGATTCTTGCCTTCGGACGTAAGGCACTAGTTTTAGAATTGTTAAATCGTCCAAAAAAAGATGGGAAACTTCATTGCAATTGTACATATCAACATCAGCACCGTCAATATCCAATCCTTCAGATGGACATCTTAGAATATCGCCTAATCTTTGAAAGCGTAAATAAATTTTGACTCCGCAAACCAACGTACATATACAATCATCTTTGTTTTGGGGATTTTGATGATCGAGACTCATATTGGCATAGAAAATCTTAATTAAGAGAGGGTAGATCTTAACGTTATTAGAATCATATCCAATAAGTGAATTGAATCCATGAGCTTCGGCTATTTGTCTAATCGCGTAGCCATTGAAATCCAAAAATTTCATGAACGCTCCTTCAAAAAGCTTCAAATTTCGCATGCTATTGAATATATTAACCGCTGTATCGTTGTATAACCATGCTAGAATTTGGCTTTCGAAAGGTCCGGTTGTTGATTCTCCTGCTCTCTTTGATCTTGTGTAACATCCCGTATTTAGAGACCAAAAGCTAAGTGCTATAGGTGTTGTAGTCGTCTATAATATTAACTTATGGTGACAAAATGCGGTAATGCTAATGGTATCCATAATATCAGAAGCACTTGAATATAAATAAAAACAAAGATTTCAAAAACAACCTTTTACTGATTACATTTCAAAACATATTCATATCCAAGTTACATAATCCCATAATTTTTCTCAGATAAAGATCAATTATAATCATTATAGAAATATGTCAAGAGCAATATATTAATGATGCCCCTTAGTTGATTAAAGAAATATAGTCATATCTTACTTAATACATGCAGCATAAATAAACAGAATAAACTGCAACTCCTAATTAGCTATCTTACAGCCACCTGCTCGTCTCCGGGAGCTTTTTTCGCAAAAACTAAAACCTCTAAACCTCAATCCATATCCTACTCAAATCAAATCTGAGCACCCAAGAGTTTAAGGAGAAACAAAAACTTCGAGTCAGACATAAAACTTGGTGTGAATAATACGGTTACATCTCGGTTTACTAGAATCAAATGAGACCACACCGCTTAGCAGAATTCCTCCCATTAATATCTTCTTCAAAACATATATTTTGCAAACCTTTTCCTACAACCAAACTGATTATAATAATGATAATAGCAACGTCTATTAAGCTATAATCATGTAACTAATGGACTATCTATCCATAAGTAATAAATGGACTATCTATCTGAAAGCAGGGCTGACTGCATGCAAACTGGACTACTTGTCCGCAAACTTTTTCTTAGGGTTAACTACCCTTCATCTTTTTCTTGAAAACATTTTCAAAATGATTTAACCTTTTAAATCATACTTATAAAAGGAAAATATATTCTTAGCTTTATTGTAATCTATTTTTCCATGTTATATATACTTTACTCAAAATAATGTCGATGAATTTTTATGAGCATTACCTATCCCCTCAAAATAAGTTAAAACCCTTTTTAATTAAAAAAATGCTCAGGCTATGCTGCCTAGTTAATATATTCGAAACCTTGGTTTAAAGTCTCTAAACAACCCTTTCGAAACCTTTGAATCTAATCCTTTCGAAAGCATTGAAAGTAACCCTTTCGAAACCATTGAAAGTACCCCTTTCGAAACCAAGTAAAACTCTTTAATTAATCTAGGCTGAAAGGCCAAATCCTTCCTTTTGAAACTATTCAAATTCTTCCTTTTGAAAGCATTGAAAAACTCTCCTTTCGAAAGCTTTAAAACATTAGACATCCTTCTAAAAAACCATTGAATATTGCCTTTCGAAAACATAGGAAAAACCTTTCCTTTCAAACCTTTCGAAACCTTTGGGGAACCACCCCTTCGAAACCGTTTATTAAAACCTTTTGAAAGCATCAAAACTCTACCCTTTTGAAAGCACTTGGGTTCAATTTAAAACATGTGGAACCACCTTTCGAAACCATTAAAATTCTCTCTTTCGAAACCATTTGGGTTATAATTTAATTCAGAGAAAAGGGGTCATTAAATCATTTAAGTCGAAAGCATCTCTTTCGAAAGGATTTCCTAAGTAAAGAAGTGATGGTGTCGAAACCGTCCCTTCGAAAGCATTGGAGAAATGACCAAGTTTTAAAAAGAAAAGCAACCATTTCGAATCCAATCTGGGTCGAAAGGTAAAAAGCGACAGTGAGCGGTTTCGACCTAGTCAAAAGCATTTATTTAAAAACAGAGGCGCAACCCAATCGAAACATTTCTTTAAAACCAATTGATCGAGTCGAAAGCTATTTAGTCGAAAGCAAGCAGGTGCATTTTCATTTAAAAGCAATGTATCGCTTCAACCCCTTCGGAGCCTCTGGTTTCGACCATATACCTTCTTCCTATATCCTATTCACTACGTACCAGTTACCTGATACCATATACATTGTTTTCGATGGAGTCGAAGGCGAAGGTAAGGAGGCGAAAGCCTGGTGCCGAAAGCTTTGAAACAGTAAAAATCTTGTAGATTTGTCCTTTTTAAACTATTTCTTTGTACCTAACCTGCCTAGTTTGCCAAATTTTGATTGGTTGCAAGTTTTTCTTTTCTAAAAGTACTGCCAATTTCCAGAAATAACAATTTTAAATTATTTACAAAATACCCCTTCTCCTTTTTATAAATATGTACAACATTTAAATCCCATAGCTTAAATAATTTTATATATCCATTAAAACACTTAGGAAATTCTACAAAAATTTCGAAAAATCACCTTCAGTATGTTTTCTAACACATATTAATTTCAAACCCAAACCATTAATTACTTAACCATAATTAATTTTTAACCCAAAATAACATTTTCTTCACTAGAAAATTCATAAAAAATCCACATAAATTCAGAAAATTCTAAAAATTAAAACCCATCTCTAAAATATCATTTCCGGTCTATATAGAAATTCACAAGCCATTTGGATGTAATTTGATAAAGTTTTCACCTTAAAACAGTCATAAAGTCTATATGAACAGACATAAATCATCAAAAAGTATATATAATCATTCCATCATTCAAAACATGGCAAATCATTGCAAATAGGTTTGGATTTCATCTTAAAACCGAAAGCAATAAGAAATTTGAGATGTAGTCATTATTCACCTTAGCATTAAGATTAAGGAGCTTGAGATTTGAATAGATTTGATTTGATTTAGCTTCTTCCTTCGTTTTTCTTAATCTTCTTCCTCTTTCTCTTGTTGATGGTGGCTGGCATCAAGTTTATTTTTTTTTGATAAATGAGTGAATGTGTACGGGGATACACGACCAAGGTTTAGAGGTATAAGAATTGGCTCTTTCCTATTTTACCCCTCCTTTATTTCATTTTAACTCTTATTTTAATTCATTGGTTAAATAGCACGGCCACCCCTTAATAAAAATCAAATCTCAATCCCTTAATCAACAAATTATTTTATTTAATTGAACTAATTAAATATCATAAATAATATTATCAAAAATATGGGGTGTTACAAACTCTCCTCCTTAAAGAATTTCATCCTCGAAATTATGATAAGGTATAAAACAAATCAATCAAAGATTTAAAACATACCATTAAACAAGTCAGGATAAGTATCTCTAATCCTGCTCTCAATCTTCCAAGTACAGTCCATGTCATCGTCGCTCCACTAGGCACTAACCTGACTATCCTTGTTCTAAGCCTCTTCTCATCTCTCGCAACGGGCTTTCTCACTATAGTCAAGTTCGGTTCTACTACTAAATCATCTAGCACGGTCGGGTGCGATAGTATTCTCCGGGTCTCTAACACACTTTCTGAGATAAGAAACATGGAAAACATCATGGACTCTTGCCAAACTGCTCGGTAACTCGACTCTATATGCGATTTTCTCGATTCTCTCAACAATACGAAAAGGTCCAACGAATCTCGATGCCAACTTTCCTGATCTTCCAAATCTGATCATACCCTTCATCAGTGACACCTTAATGAAAACCTGATCTCCAACTGAGAACTCTAATCTTTCCGTGTTTTATCTACATAACTCTTCTACCTAGATTGAGCCTCCTTCATCCTAGCTCGAATGACCTCAATCTTTTCTACAGCTTCTCTAACCAAATCTGGATTAAGAACGAACCTATCGCCGATCTCTAACCAATAGATGGTAGATTTGCATGACCTTCCATACAAGGCTTCAAACGGTGCCATCCCAATGCTAGTCTGGTAACTGTTGTTATACGAAAACTTGACCTAATGCAGATGGTCTTCCAATGATCCTCCGAATTCTAATACACAAGCACTTAAAAAATCTTCCAAGATTTTGTTAACACTTTTTGTTTGCCCATCTGTCTATGGATGGTAAGCGGTACTCATCTTGAGCTTGGTTCCCAAAACTTCCTGTAGACTCTTCCAGAACTCGCTAGTGAATAAGGAATCTCTATCACTTACTATACTACTAGGAATTCCATGCAGTCTAACCATAACCTTCATAAACAACTTCGCCAAAACAGGTGTCGTTTTGGTCGACTTAACTGGAATGAAATGGGCACTCTTGGTCAATCTGTCCACTATGACTCATATGCTTTCAATTCCTCGGTTTGACCTTGGCAGCCCATCAATAAAATCCATGGAAATAGAATCCCACTTCCATACCGGAATATCTAATGGCTAAAGCAATCCACTTGGCTTTTGGTGTTCATCCTTTGCCTGATGGCAATTAAAGCACTGGTTTACCCATAAGCCAATCCCTCTTCACGTCTTCCTAGAAGAAACTTCTCTTCATATCCTGATACATCGTAGTTCCTCCAGAACGAATAGTGAACTTCGAAAGATGGCATTACCCCAAGACTTCTTTCCTTATGTTTCCTACACTCTGAACTTTTAGTCATCGCTCTCAGTTCCACTTCTTAACTTCCTAATCCGTTCAGCTAACACTGGATCCTCGTCCTGTTTAGAGGAAATCCTTTTGATCATCACTGGTCGAACTTCCAAATAAGATAATATAACAGTCTCTTGATAGACTTAACCTCGGATCTCCACTGGACTCTACAAGCTGACAAGGCTTCTAAATCTTTCCACTCAGCAATCATTGCTAACACTACATTCTGATTTTTCTTGCTTAGTACATCTACAACCTTGTTTCCTTTCCCTGTTGTTTACTTAATCCCAAAAAGCAGTGATAAACTCTAACCACCCCTGCCGTCTCATATTCAGCTCCTTATGAGAGAACAAATACTTCAATGACTTATGATCTGTATATATCTCAAACCTCCCTCCCAAATGGTAATGTCTCCACACCTTCAATGCAAAAATCGTTGCAGCCAATTCTAAATTATGCGTCAGATATCCGACCTCATGCGATCTAAGCTGTTTAGAAGCATAGTCAGTCACTTTACCTTTCTACATCAACACAGATCCTAATCCTGATTCCCTTTCGGAACAACCAAAACTGGTGCATGGGTCAATAAGTGTTTCAAACTCTGGAACTGTTACTCACACTTATCGATCAACACAAACTTCAAATCCTTTCTTGTTAGTTGGGTCATCGGTATGTTATCCATGAAAAATCCTTAATGAATCTTCGATAATAATCAGCTAATCCAAGGAAACTCTTTATCTAAGTCACTATGTTGGTTCTCTTCCAACTATTCACCGCTTCAATCTTAGTCAGATCTACTAAAACCCTTTCTCTTAGACTACGTGACCAAGAAACTTCACTTCCTTCTCCCATAAACGACACTTCAATAACTTCGCCTTCAGCTGATGCTGCCTCGACATCTCAAGCACCACTCTAAGATGAACTTCATGCTCTCTTTCACCCTTAGAATATATCAAGATATCATTTATGAAAACCAATACGAACCTATGCAAGTGCTCTCGAAAAACTCGGTTCATCAAATCCGCAAAGATGCTGGCGCATTAGTCATTCCAAACGGCATAACTGACCATTCGTATGATCCATATTAGATCCTTAATGCCGTCAAAGGTATACTAACCTATGCTACTCTGAGATGACGGAAACCTGCTGCCAAATCCAACTGGGAAAATACCTTGGCCCACTTAACTGATCAAACAAATCATCAATCCTCATCAATGGATATCAGTTCTTTATCGACCTTTCATTCAACTTACAATTATCGATACACAGCCTTAACAATCCATCCGGCTTCTTAGCAAACACTACGATTGTTCCCCATGGTGAACTACTCGGTATGATAAAACTCTTGCCTTCCAGATCCACTAATGACACCTTCAACTCCCTCATCTCTATAGGGGTCATCCTGCTTGGCGGCCAACTCATTGGTTCTGCTGCCGAAACAAAATCTATCTAAAATTCGATCGCTCGTCCATGAATTCTATGACCATAAAAACTCGATTCAGCTCATCTTCCAATTCCATAACACCCAACAAGGCATTCACCTCACCGCTAGAACCTTCTACACCCTAAACAATCATGTTGCTACAATCAGGGTGCCTAAGTGATATTTTCCTATCATGGGAAAATATCCTAGCATCGTACTCACTTAACCAATCCATACCAAGAATAATTCTGAACCCCACAAAATCAATCACATGAAAATCACAAACAAAAGTATGACCGAACAAGTCAAACTCTAACTAGTCACATCTCAACCCTAAAGTGGCATACCTTTCTACAACCCGTAAGGAAGTAACTAATATGTGGGTTCTTGGTTAAGCTTATCTATCAACATCTAGATATAAAAGAATGAGATGCACCATATCAAATACAATGCTAGCAGACATACCATGAATCTGAAGCGTACCTCCCAAAACCGCCTTTCCTTTATCCTGAGCTTTTGGATCCGAAGTAGCAGGCTCCTATGCACACACTTTGCCCTTTCCATCCTTAGCGGGCCCCTTGTATTGGCTCTTATAGTGACCAATCTGGTCGCAATTGAAGTACTGGACATTCTTCTTCCCGGCCACCTCCTTTTTCTTTCCAACGCGACACTCATTAGCAAAATGCCCCTTCTTGTTGCACTTAAACAGACAACCTCAGACCTCCCTTCTTAGCTGCTTAACCCTTCTGAGCACCCTTCTTAGGAAATAATTTCCTCTTATGACTCTGCCCAACCTGGACCTCCTTAGCCTTACTCTTCTCTAGAGAATCAAGCAACTCCTCATTCCTTAAGTCCATCTCCACTACAAAATCAGAAGGATCTCTAATATAAGGTAATGTAGCCCTTGCTAACTCAGGCTTCAACCCCTTGATAAACTTCTTATTCCTCTTCATCACTGTATCCACTGATGCATATCCATATCTAGCTAACTCGTCAAATCTTCCAGCATACTCCAGAACAAACAACTCTCCCTTCTCTAACTCAATAAACTTTCTGATCAGAGTTGACTACGCCATCGCAGACATGAACCTCTCCTGGAACCTCCCCTTGAAATCTGCATACGTCATGGTTTCCTCATCCACACCAGCCATCACACTGTTCCACTAAAACAAAGCTGCTCCCTTACGCTGTCTCGAAGCAAGCCAACTTTTTTGCTCATCATTGTGCCCTATGTCTGCAAAGATTCTCTCATAATGCAGCAAACAATTCTCTACCTCAATGGCATCTTTCGTTCCAATAAATGGCTTCCCTCCAAGCTTAGTGTAATCTCCGCTTAGCTTAGCATAATGGTTAACTACTGGAACTTCCGGAATTCGTACTCCTGTAGCATTTCCTCCTATATCTCCAGCTGCAATTTCATCTTGCATCATACTCACAAAAAACTGATACATAGCTCCCATGTCCACTTGCGGGACTCCAGCATCCACATTCTCTGCTTGTGCCTGATCTTGGGTCCTCCTCGTATTAGGTCTGGCATTCCCATCGGTGCCCTCCCCTCCTAGGTTAACTCTTCCTCTTCTACCGTCCATATCTGTATTCAAACCTCATGAGATACAGAAAAATAACCTAACAAAGATAGAAGACTAAACAGTATACCAATATATAGCAAATACAAGTATATTACTATAGCATTATCCCATACCCCAATCTTACTCTAATTCCTTAAGATTGTGTTTTCAAAATCATTTTAGTTTAAGTTTTTCATAAACCTATGCTTTAATACCAAGTTGTAACATCCCGTATCTGGAGGCCAAAAGCTAAGCGCTACAGGTGCTATAGTCATTTATACTATTAACTTCTTGTGACAAAATACGGTAATGCTAATGGTATCCATAATATCAGAAGCACTTGAATATGAAAAGATCACCGATTTCAAAAATAACTTTTTACCGATTACATTTCAAAACAAATTCATATCCATGTTATATAATCCCGTAACGTTTCTTAAGTAAAAATTAATTATAATCATTAAAAAAATACACTAAGAGTGACATATGACGATGCCTCCTTGGTAGATCAAATAAATATAGTCATATCTGACTTCATACATACAGCGGAAATAAAAAAATAAACTACAACTCCTAATTAGCTATCCGACAGCCACATGCTCGTCTTCAGAAGCTTTATTCTCCAAAAATACAACTTGTAAACCTCAACCCTCAGCCTACTCAAATTAATTTGGAGCACCCGAGAGTTTAAGGGGAAACAAAAACTTCAGGTTAGACATAAAGCCCGATGCGAAGAATACTATTACATATCGGTTTACTGGTATTAAGTGAGACCATGCCGCTTAGCGGAACAGGTTTCTCATCATTAATATCCTCTTCAAAACATATATTTTG
Source organism: Allium cepa (assembly GCA_030765085.1). NCBI lineage: Eukaryota > Viridiplantae > Streptophyta > Magnoliopsida > Asparagales > Amaryllidaceae > Allium > Allium cepa. The sequence continues at coordinate 27,696,104 of CM060932.1, forward strand.
AAAACCTTTTCCTATAGCTAAACTAGTTAATCAAACTGATTGTAATAATAATAATAGCAACGTTTGTTAAGTTATACTCAGGTAACTAATGGAGTATCTGTCCGCAAGTAATAAATAGACTATCTGTCTGAAAAGTAGGCTGACTGCCTGCAAATTGCCTATCCCATCAAAATAAGTTAAAACCCTTTTTAACTTAAAAACACTTAGGCTATGTTACCTAGTTAGTATATTCGAAGCCTTTGTTTAAAACCTTTGAACAACCCTTTCGAAACCCATGAAAGTAACCCTTTCAAAAACCATTGAGAGTAACCCTTTTGAAACCAATGAAAGTACCCTTTTTCAATGCCAAGTAAAACCCTTTACTTAATCTAGGCCGAAAAGCCAAATCCTTCCTTTTGAAACCATTCAAATTCTTCCTTTCGAAAGCATTGAAAATCCCTCCTTTCGAAAGCTTTAAAACATTAGTCATCCTGCTTTAAAACCTTTAAATATTACCTTTCGAAAACATAGGAAAAACCTTTCCTTTCAAACCTTTGGGGAACCACCCCTTCGAAACCATTCATTAAAACCTTTCAAAAGCATTGAAACTCTACCCCTTCGAAAGCACTTGGGTTCAATTTAAAACATATGGAAACATCTTTCGAAAACATTAAAACTGTCCCTTTCGAAACCATTTAGGTTATACATTAATTTTGAGAAAAAGGGTCATTAAATCATTTAAGTCGAAAGCATCTCTTTCGAAACCATTTCCTAAATAAGGAAGTGATGGTGTTGAAACCATCCCTTCAAAAGCATTGGAGAAGTGGCCAAGTTTAAAAAAGTAAAGCAACCCATTCGAAACCAATCTGGATCGAAAGGTATAAAGCGGCAGTCAGGGGTTTCGACCTAGTCGAAACCATTTATTTAAAAACAAAGGCATAACCCAATCGAAACCATTTCTTTAAAACTAATTGACCTGGGCGAAAGCCAACCCGGTCGAAAGCAAGTAGGCGCATTTTCATTTAAAAGCAAAGTATCACTTCAACCCCTTCGGAACCCATGGTTTTGACCCTATACCTTCCACCTATATCCAATTCACTATGTACCAGTTACCTGATACAATGTGCATTGGTTTCAATGGAGTCGGAGGCAAAGGTAAGGAGGCGAAAGCCTAGTGCCAAAAGCATCGAAACAGTAAAAACCATGTCGATTTGTCCTTTTTAAACTATTTCTTTATACGTAATCTGCCTTGTTTGCCAAATTGTGATTGGTTGCAATCTTCTGTTTTTTGAAAGTACTGCCAATTTCCAGAAATAACAATCATGAATTATTTATAAAATACCCCTTCTCCTATTAATAAATATATAAAACATTTAAGTCTCATACCTTAAATAATTTTATATATCAATCTAAAACACTTAGGAAATTCTACAAAATTCCAAAAAAATCACTTTTAATATGTTTTCTAACATATATTAATTTCAGACCCAAACCATTAATTATTTAACTATACTTAATTTTTAACCAAAAATAACATTATCTTCCCTAGAAAATTCACATAAAATCCACATAAATTCTGAAAATTCTGAAAATTGAAACCTATCTCTAAATTATCATTTCTAGTATATGTAAAATTTCGCAAGGCATTTAGATGTAATTTGATAGGATTTTCACCTTAAAATATGTCATAAAGTCTATATGAACAAACATAAATCATCAATAAGTATATATAATTATTCCATCATTTAAAAACATGGAAAATCATTTCAAATAGGCTTGGATTTCATCTTAAAATCTAAAACAATAAGAAATTTGAGATATATTCGTTATTCACCTTAGCTTTAGAGATAAAGGAGCTTGAGATTTGAATGGATTTGATTTGATTTAGCTTCATCCTTAGCTTTTCTTAATCTTCTTCCTCTTTCTCTTGTTAATGGTGGCCAACGTCAAGTTTAAAAATTTTGATAAATGAAAAATGAACGTGTATAGAGATACAAGTCCAAGGTTTAAGGGTATAAGAATGGTCCCTTTCCTATTTTACCCCTCCTCTATTTCATTTTAACTCTAATTTTAGATCATTGGTTAATTGCACGACTACCCCTTAATAAAAATCAAATCTCAATCACATAATCAACACATTATTTTATTTAATTTAAATAATTAAATATCCTAAAAATGTTACAAAAAATAAAGGGTGTTACATCTTGAAGCCATTTTGATTTATGAATTTGGAAGAAAAATTGAAATTTTTGAAGAAGTTAGAGTTTGCTTTTGGATTTTTCTGAAAAGTGAATGTTTTGGTAGGTTAAAAATGAAGGGGCAGATGAGAATATATTTTAGGTTTGATTGGGTACTTGCATCGAAATTGGTGCAAGGCTATTTTAAAAAACAGAAATCAGATGGATCAGTCGACTGAAATGATGAAGGCAGACGACTGAACTTTGGAAAATTAGAACCCATAGGAAACTAGCTGAAACATGATATGAAACATCCGACTAAAATGGGGGGTTCCGTTAGCTAAAATCTGAGTTATGTTTATGTACACTTGAATGTTCAGGCGGCTAAATCCTATGAGTCAGCTGGCTGAAATTGAAAAATTGCAACCCACAAGTTTATAGTTTAAAAATGCCATGTTTCAGTCGGCTGAATTCAGAATAAAATTTTAATATTCTTGAATTTATAATCGGCTGCACCCATAGGTTTAGTCGACTAAAAGTATTGATTTTGTGAGGTTGAGCTTATTTTTAGTTCATTCTAATTTGGTTAAAGAAACAAGCTATATATACATATATATTTGTTTTTCGAGCTTTATTCTGATGTAAAAATATAATTTTATTTCAACAAACCTGTTACATATCCAAATTACAATAGCAATTTCTTAAATATAAATTTATATAAAAAACGTAGATTTTATTTTTCTAAAGTCATGGATTCGTCTAAGCTTGGTTCAACTTTGGTCTCATAATGTAATGGATTAATAGGAGACCAAACATTACGTTGAGCACCTTGTTCTTACGTGAGGTTGTTGAGGAGATGGATTGTGCACACCTTGTTTAAGAGTCATTCCACAAAATTTGAGAGCGAATTGTTCAAGAAAATTAAATGTCTACCATGATGTTTTTGCTTGCAATACATCTCATGTTGTAAACTTAAAGTTTCACGCTGATAGTGATGAATATCATCAATTTTCTCCTTGGTAGAAGGTGATCCAAAGTCTATGTTTTTCCTAACTCATTTTCCATGTGGTGTATATCCGGTTTGGTGATTAGGAGATGGAGTAATCTTCACTGGAATATACACACGCGTAATTTTTTTGATGAATTTGAAGTTGAAGTGTTGAAAACAATTGACGAGAGATTGGAACTTTCTTGAGACGACATGTTTAAGAAAATGGGTATATATATTCTTAAAGTTAGTTTTATATGAATTAAAAAATATCTCTTCATGTATATATATTGTTATCTCTTTCAATTTCTGAAGTTATATAGTTTCTGGTTAGCATTGATCAATAAATTTCAACCATCATCTATAACTTCTAAATAGATATAAGATTGTAAGGTTAAAAAAATAAAAAGATTATAGACGTATATTGAATAGAAAGAATTTATGGCCCTAAAACAAGTACCATAATAGAACATTGGAAAAACATGTCACTTCCTCCCATGAGTGCAGAGTTTGAGTGCCATCATCTCCAAAAAAAATTCTATTAAACTTTTATTTATTTTATAACTTTTTACACTTTAATATCAAATTATAAATCTTGTATTAACATAATTCTTAGTTCTTGTCTTAATTTAAGAAAAATATTTTCATTTAAAGGTTTAGTAAATACATCTGCAACTTGATTTTCTGATGATACAAAATCAAGAGAGATATTACCCTTTTCTTTGTTATCACGATGAAAATGACGTCGGATGTCAATATGTTTAGTTCTAGAGTCATTTATAGGATATTTCGATAAATTTATAGCACTTGTATTACACAATAAATTATTGATTTAGATAGATTTATACCAAAATATTGAAGTGTTTGTTGCATATATATTACTTGGGCACATATCAAAGCAGCATAAATATATTCTGCTTCACACGTTGAAAGTGAAATACAATTTTGTTTCTTACTAAACCAAGATATTAAAGATTGTCCAATGAAATGACATGTACCAATTGTACTCTTTTGATCCATTCGACATCCTCCAAAATCAGCATCACTATATGATACTAACTCAAAAGGACATTCCTTCACGAAAAAGAGACCATAGTCTTTAGTTTTGCTTAAGTAGCACAATATTCGTTTCACTGCCCGCAAATGTGATTCTTTAGAATTTGTTTGAAATCTTGCACATAAGCACACTCATCATTATATCTAGACGACTAGCAGTTCAGTAAAGTAATGATCCGATCATACTTCGATATAGTTTTTGGTAAACACTTTTTCCATTTTCATCTCGATCGAGATGTACCATAGTACTCGTAGGTGTTGGATTAGCAGAAGTATTTTCCATACCAAAATGTTTTATTAGATTATTACAATACTATTCTTGATTAATAAAAATTTCATTACTTAATTGTTTAATTTGTAATCTAAGAAAATATGAAAGTTCTCCTATACGAGACATTTCAAATTCACTTGTCATAATATTCGAAAATTCTTGACATAATTTTTCATTCGTGAAACCAAAAATGATGTCATCTACGTAAACTTGTATTGTTAAAATATCCTTTATCACTTGTTTTATAAACATAGTTTGATCTACTTTTCAAATTTTAAAAGCAGAATTTATATGATAACTTTGAAGACGATCATACCAAGCATGAGGTGCTTGTTTTAAATCGTATAAAGCTTTCTTTAATTTATAAACTGGTCTAGAAATTTTTCATGTGTAAATAGAGGTAGTTGCTCTACATAAATATTTTCTTTTATAAAACCATGTACAAAAAGCACTTTTTACATCCATTTGATATGGTTTAAAGTTATGAAAACATGCATAAGTGAATACAATATGTATTGCTTCTAGTCGGGCTACATGGGCAAATGTTTCTTCGTAGTCTATTCCTTCCTCTTGATTGTATCCTTGAGCAACTAATCTAGCTTTGTTTCGAATAATATTCCCTTGCTCATCCGCTTTATTTTTGTAAACCCACTTAATACCGATGACTGTTTGGTTACTAGGTCTAGGAACTAAGTCCCAAACTTCGTTTCGTTTAAATTGATTTAACTCTTCTTGCATAGCTATAATCCAATAATCATCAGTTGAGGCTTCTTTAGCATTTTTGTCAATGGTCGATGGAAAGCTTCATAACCCATTTGATTTAATTGATTTCGAGTACATACGTTAGAATTTATTTCTCTAATACATTTTCAATTGGGTGATTTATTAGTAGTCTGGGTGGAGATCAAATCTCATTTTCATTAGATAAATTGTTGTTTTCAATTTCAATATTATTTTCAATATTTTCAATATTATCTTCTGTGATATTTGATTTAGAAATTATTTCTTCATCTTCAATTTTATTATTAAATTTGTAATTTTCAGCAAATGACACATGAAGTGTTTCTTTGATTATTTTAGTTCTTTTATATAAATTCTATATGCCTTGCTTCCTTCCGAGCATCCAATGAATATTCCTTCATTAGATTTTGGATCGAAGTTACCAAGTTGATCTTTTGTATTCAATAAAAGCATTTTGAAGTGAAAACTTTAAAATATGATATGTTAGGTTTTCTTCCAATAAAAAGTTCATATAGGGTATGTTTTGTCAATGGTCTAATGGATACTCGATTTAAAACGTAACAAGCAGTTGCTACAGCTTCTGCCTAAAAATTCTTAGATAGAGTGCTTCCATTTAATAAGGTTCTAGCATATTCCTGAAGTGTTCGATTTTTTTTTCTACAACTCCGTTTTGTTGCGGAGTTCTAGGAAATGAAAAATTATGAACAATTCCTTTCTTATTACAATATTTTTCAAAAATTCCATTATCGAATTCACCACCGTGATCGCTTCAAATGTTTTTAATTTTTATATTCTTAATATTTTGAATTCTCTTAGCAAAGATTTTAAAATTTTCAGAAGTATCACTTTTATTTTTCATAAATATTATTCAAGTGTATCTTGAAAAATCATCTACAATTTCAAAAACATATCTATTATGATTTATAGATTGAACACGAGTTGGTCCAAAAAGATATAAATGTAATAGCTCGAGTGGTTGTAACGTAGAAATAATTTTCTTTGATTTGAAAGTAGTTTTGGTTAATTTTCCTAACTGACAAGCATCACAATTACTATTTACTTTAAAATTCATTTTTGATAAACCTTTTACTGAATTATTTTTAGATAATTTCCTTATTGATTTAAACTTTATATAACAAAATCATTTATGTCATAACCAAGGATCATTTTCTTTGCCTGACACATATTTGTGTTATAATTAACTTTCATATTTAATATGTACATACTATGTTCTCTAGTTCCTTCAAAGATAATATTCTTATTTTGATCAAATATGTTACATTTATTTTTCGAAAAAGTTATATTAATACCTGTATTGCATAGTTGACTTATACTAAGCAAATTATGTTTTAAATTTTTGACTAGTAAAACATTTGTATTAAGAGGTAAGTTAGATATACCGTCATTGCTCACATCGCCTTTGCCGATGGTATATTCTTTGGAATTATCTCAAAATGTGAAAGATCCTCCATCCAAGTAAATAATGTTAGTCAGCGTATCTTTGTTTCCAATCATATGTTTTGAGCGATCACTATCGAGTATCCGCTTTCCTCATTTCTTAATTGGTACCTTCAAAAAATATAAAGATGACGTTGGTACCCACCTTTTATTAGAGTCCTAAAAGTAAGGTCTTTGGAAACCAAACCCAAGAGGGTTTAGAATTCCCTTTATAAGTAAAATTTTCATTTTTATGAACTATTTTTATAAAAGTCTTAATATACTTATCTCTAATTGAATTATCATTAGTTTTTGGTACCCAAATCTTTATTTTTTGTGGTGTAACTGTCCTTCATTTTGGTGAAAACATTTGGTTTTGGTTTTGCTTTTACAAAATTCATATTATATTGAAATTTTTATTTAGTGAAATGTTTCTCTTTGAACTAGATTTTGAGGAATTTATATATTCTAGACCTTTCTTATTGAAATAGGTTTGAGAGTTATTAATAATTTTAGAAAGATTTTATCTACCTTTATTAAAGGTAGAAACATTTTTAGTAATTTTTCTAACTCGGTTTTAAGACTAGTATTGCTTAATTCAAGAATTTTGACATTATATTTTAAATCGTGATTTTCTGCAGCTAATGTCATATTCTTTCCTTTTTGAACTTCAATCTAATTTGACAGCATGTGAATTGAGAAGAGACATTAGACAAAGATTCTTGTGTTTTGACACGTTCATCTTCTAATATTTTATTTTCATCTCTGAGCATATCAATTTCTATTTCACTCCTGTTTAGTTTTTTTAAAGCATCTTTATATTTTCTTTTAATATCTTTTAGTTTATCCAATAACTCTGAGTTTATATCAACTAAATCGTCAAAGGTTAGATCACTTACTTCATTAGTTGAAGCCATAAAGCACACATTGGCTTGTTCGGAGTCACTGTTAGTGTCACTGTCTGATGAGGAAGACGATTCTAAATCATCCCATGTAATAGAAATTGCTTGCTTCTTCTTACATTTGTCCCTTATATTCTTATACCTGTCTTTCTTTTGATCAGGACAGCCTTTCTTTATGTGAACCTTTTTACGACATTCATAACATTCGAGATTTGAAGCTGATGGTTTGTTGGTGTTCTTGTTATTTCTAAAATTATTATTCTTTCAAAGTTTCAAAAAAAAATTGTAATTTTTAGCTATAAATGCCATCTCATCTTCATCCGAATTTGAATCTTCTCATTCATCTTTGAATGTTCTGGTCTTTCTGCCTTCGGCTTGATCCCTTTTTGCTTGCAAGTTTACTTCATATGACATTAGATTTTCTATTAACTCTTCAAGTTTTATGGTAGAAATATCATTAGCTTCTTCTATAGCTAAGACTTTCCATTCCCATTCATCCATTAAAGAGTTTAGGACTTTTGAGACAATATCAAAATCGGTGTATTTTTCTCTTAGTGCCAATAGTGAGTGATATATGTCTTGAAATCTAGAATACATTTCATTTATAGTCTTAAATTGTTTCGTTCTGAAATTTTGAAATTGATTTATAAGCATAGAAATCTTGCTCTGTTTAACTTTGTTTGTTCCTACATGTTTAACTTTAAAAGTTCGCCAAATTTCATAAGCTGTTGTACACATGCTAACTCTATTAAATTCATTTTTATCTAAAGCACAAAATAGCGTATCCATGGCTTTTGCATTTGAGGTAGCATCTAACTTTTGTGTTTTTGACCATTGTTCATATGGCGTGGTTGGTATAATATATTCTTCTTGAGTTATATTCCAAGTGTCATATCCGTTTGCCTAGATATAAATTCTCATGCGAGAAGACCAATAATTATAATTCAAACCGTTAAATAGTGGTGGTCGTGAAGTGGATTGTCCTTCAATGAAACTAGATAAAGCAGTATTTTCCATATTATTTGATTATCAAAAGACTTTGTTATGGTTTTATGATGATCTGCTCTGATACCAAGTGAAAGTGACTAAGGATCGTGCAATATGGAATATTAACTAAACTATTTACTTGTACGGAATATAAATATAAAAGTAAATAATAAAGTAAATGACACCAGAGATTTTTATACTGGTTCGAACTTCCCATTCTACGTCCAGTTCAAACTCCTTCTGGAATTTAACCATCAACCTACGCTTAACCTGGAGGAAAAAATATTACACTGCCTGAGCAACCGAACAGGACATCAACCGCCAAAGCAATATAATAGGACTTCAACTACCTGAGCAACCGAATAGGACATCCAATACAAATAGTAGAAAATTTTCTAACTGAGTATGTTCTTGAATAGCACTGATAAGTCAATAACGTATACCCTTCCTATAATCTTCTCCTTTGTGGTATATCATGTAATTTGTGAAGACAGGAAGTTTATTAAATCACTAATGAAGTTTGCTTGAATGTACATGTGATTAGAATGAAGCATTGAATGTTTAGAGCAAGATAGTTTAGAATATAAGAATGATAATTAGAATGAATATTAGTTATTAAAACAATGAAATTAATGTCTATTTATAGAAATTAAAGAGTTGTAATCGTTCGTGAAAGATAGCCATGAAGAGATATAGAAGTAACTCTTGAATCAAGAGTTGTTTCTATTCATTGAGTTGAAGTGTCTTTTCAAAATATAGCCGTTATGAAGATTCATCTGTCTGAATGGAGAAATTCAGCCAGCTAAATGGATTTAAAATTAATCCAGCAAAAAAATAGTTCAAACATGACCCAATTCGCCGGTTGAAATAGCAACTTCAGCCGTCTGAATATTCAAAATAAATTTTGCACAAGCACAGAATCCAGTCGATTGAATCATACTATTCAAACAGCTAAATTTTATGTTTTTCGGCATGTGAACAATTTTTTGAAAAAAACTTTTGTGTGTGCGTGCATATACCACTTCGGAGAGATTTTAACATGAGTTTACTACTAAAACCAGACCTTAGACTAAATATTTTGCTGAAGCTTCAATCCGAAATCTGGTCTGCAAGTTATTAGATTATTTCTCGAGTAAAAACAAAATATTCTCCTGCAAGTATGGTTAGTTCATATAATATTTACTTATATAGTTGTCACAATCAAAACATCAAAATTCTAGGTTCTAACAGACTAAGCTTCAAGAAATACGAAACTGTGGGGTGCCCGTTAGGGTTGAAACTTTGACAAAAGAGATTATAATCAAGAGGAGTATGTTAATAAAATTGGCATCCTCCATTTGATCATGAGAGTTTGATAGAAAGGATTCCTCTTGCAACCGCATCTTTGTAGAAAAGCGCCATATGCATTCCTGGGCAAGAGTTACTTGTAATTCTTCTAGATTCATAAAAATGAAACAAAGTAAATATTTTCAAAACTAAATATTCAAACTAATGTTTAATAAATTTGGTTAACTTCCCTTTTTGTATAAACTTCTTGATCTGGTAAGAAAGCTTTCGGCATTTGTCCATCTCATGCCCATTCATTAAATGATAGACACGGTACTTCTCACTCTTTAGGTTTTCTTTCTTTTATGGAGGGCAATCTGGGTAAGAGAAGTCTTCAAGAGTGTCCAAGAATATCCGAGACAACCTCTGGTTGAGAGGGGTAAGGACTTGATCGCGTTTCAACTTCTTTCGAGACCCATCATTTTAAGTATTCGGGAGGACTCTCTTATAGAAAGGAACTGAATATTCATATTTTAGAAATTCGGTGGAAAGGTTCCTAACTTCACTATTTAGAGCCTTAACAATCTTGTAGCGCTGGGTTTATTCATGGAGTGATTCTTGGAGACCTGATCTGAGAAGCTTGAAGTTCATAAACATGATCATATTCTTTCCTATTCTCTTTCTCTGATATGTGGGTAACCAATCTCTCATCGTTGTCTTCTTCAATGAGTTGAATGCGAAGATTGGGGGGCATATCTGGGGTTAGTTTCTCATACTCAAAGTTAGTCATGGTTGGGGAGCAAGGTCACCGAATTTTCTAAGAGGGAACAAACGATGAAGGTCTATGCCTTCCTTCTAGTGTCAAAAATGTTAACGTGAATTTTCATCCACACCAACACTCCGAGATCCGAAGATGTATCTCTGGAAGTTGATTGGAATATTGGACCTGGCCAAGAGGTTACCGAGATGTGATGTAATCAAGCTTCGAGCACAAGATGTTGAACCTTAGGGTAATAATAGCACATGTAGAGGAGTTAAATTACAAAAGGTAAATAACAACAAGTCTTTTATAGTGATTCGGGTCGAAAGTCCCTACGTCCATTGTTCTTTTCTTATTTAGTCACTCTTATATTGCCGAGAGCCTTATTACATTGAACCTAGGCATTTCACCAGTGATGGATTTTGAATAGAGCTTTAATGGAGGAAAGTACGCTATGATTTTATGTCAATTCTTTTTCGTACCAAAAGATCTCTTGTGCCTTGGAATTGCCTCTTATTTATAGCCAATATGACATAATGCCATTGGTGGATAGCCTTTTCTTAGGATTGATGACTTAACTTACTATGTGCGGATTAGATCTGAAAGCTTGTCATTATTTGGTTGGTCGTATTCTGACGTGGATTGCTAACGTGATGCTTTTATATATAGCTTCTTTGATTCTTTTTGTTTATCCTAACCGTAGATCTCGGTTTGAGCCTATCTATGCTATTGATTGTTGATTGAAAAGCTTTTGGCTTCGACAACTACTGATCTCGATTAAGCTTCTTGTTTTAGCTGAACAATGATCTTGACCTTGGTTAACGCTTTGATTCATGCTCTCGAATCACATGCTTTTGGGAATTGAGTTCCATACTTATGATTTTGTTGGAAACTAAAGAATAGGTCTTGGAATTACAAGCCAAGTAACTTTCTTTTTGAATATTCGTAATTTGTACTTGGTAGAAATTATAGCGTAACACAAATAATGACCGTGGTGCCTAAGAAATAAACCTATAACTGAAGATCATCATCCTAAAGATCATGGTCTCCATGCTCCCAAAGTTTTAGCTATCCTACTAACATACCCTATATACGTGACTCTCGGCCTACTCATGTGAGTAACCTAAAGTTGACCACAAAGGAAATAAGATAAAGAAAACGAGGGCCAAACGAAAGTGTCATGAGGAGAATTTTCCATAAGTATTGTATATATCCTTATGTACGTATATAAACATAAGCAACAACTCAATAAACAATACAAATCATACATGTTTGTCCTTTGCTTGCACTTAGCAAATCATACAATTTGCTACTAATATTTTAATTGCACATACCATAACAAGCCATGCTACCTTAAATACAATAAATAAGTGCATATGTCATACTACACTTCCAAATCGACGGTGTTACAAGTTTCCTAGTCAAGGCTTCACTCTATATTTAAGGTAAATTATACTAATATATGATGCAACACAATAACAATTATACACACCTAGTATCTACATGCATCTCATACACAAAGCGATAAGTATAAATAATTGATAAATGGATTCCTATATAGATAGACAAACAACACCTACTCCATTCACTACCCTATAGAGAATAATAATATATTTGGCACTAACACAAGCTATTGACTACGAGTGATCATCAATGTACTAAAAATCATGTAGGTCCACCGCTATACCAACTCGTGTTGTGGACGGCGTTTGAACTAGTCAAGACTGGTATCCTCATCTTATCTCACCATCAACTTATGTTATAGATGTTACCTCCTCTCTTGGTACGATGCATTACTGGTTCTAGAAACATCCATACCGATCCCTGAACTATAAAAAACACCTCATATCTTGTGCTTCTAGTAGCCTCAAGTTGGGCCACCAACACTATACAAATTGCCTAATCCACATATGCTTAATATATATCATACCACATGTTGATTGGTAGCTCCATGTCCAGCACACTGAAACTAAGTATAAATCGCCTATACCGTGTATCCATAAATAAATAAACATATATGCGTGTTCGCGCACACACACAGGCACACACACATATACGACTTGTAAAACTATGTGGGACACATGCACATGTGCATATTAATACATCATTCACATAAACATACATGTATATAATTAACAATGAAGATAAAAAATCCATCATCTTGTTATCAACAATGATTCCCACATTCAGACTAGAAATAATTCAACTGATTATCGATATGGAAATATGTAAATATGTGTCTAAGTCATGTACTTGACATCTATTTAGGAACACAAGAAACTAGCCTATGACGAATCAATTAATGCTAAATCAAAATATTTTTATATATGCATTATATATGTTATTATACATCATCTAGTTCTGATAATCCATTATATGTAAATATGAGGATCTATATGTGCATATTTTATATGTAAGGTATCATTTCTGGACACCTTATCAATATCTTTAAGTGGTCTAAAAAACGATCAAAGCTATGCTGGTACGTAAAAATCTTGGCACGACCACAGTGGAAAACTAGTATATGGAGTGGATCTCATATGCAAAAGATACAAAATTTATATGTTATTGATCTATAAATCTAAATAAACATTTATTTAACTTATATTTAGTAAATTACCAAACTACCCACTTCCCTAAAATAATTTTCCGTTCTAGTATCCTTACTTTGCCAAGCTCCATCGCGGTGCCACTACCCCCGTCCGAAGATGCATTAAACCATATCTCCCTTGCCACCTACATCTAACCTCGACATTGGTCCCATTTTCAAAGGCTCCTCTCCTCGGATCGTTGCATGTTATCAGAGCACAATCTCCGACCTCGTCACTATACTAGTATTACGACGCCCCTAACCTATGTGGCCTATCTCATCATGTGCAGCCTTCCCAGGTAAAACCCAAAGTCTCCTTATCATGCTCAAATGTCGACTTTACTGACCATCACCATAACAACCAAACTTGGCATTAACGGGTGCACCTCCCTTAGTTGAGTAACTCACCATGGTTGTATTGACTCCTTGATTATCAGTGCTATTGATAATATTTGCTCTTTTCTCTGGTGGCTACTGCTATTGTTTTTAAATATAAGTATTTATTAGCAGAAGATAATTTAGTTTAGGTTTATAAAGTAATCAACTCAAAAAAAATCCTTACATGTGTTTCGAGCTCGAATGACTTATTGGAGTATCGTATCGTGGCAACCTTTTGACATTACACTATCTCATTTCTCTTTGCAATGGTATATAATATGACATCATTTATGAAAAAGCCGCGGAATGTTATTATCGTGCATTTTGAAGTTATACTGGCCATCAGATCATTTGAATTTGAAAATTCTTTGACAGCGTGACTCATACTATTTTTCTCTTTATAAAAGCATAAACTATCAAACAGGATTCCACTGGGCCCAATTGTGCATGTTTATTTGTAAAATGCAAATATCTACTTATTAATTCCAAAAATAACATAATATCAAACATATCAATGTCTACACTCAAAACTCTTTTGAACAATATTCCATATTAGGTATGTAGCCCTAATTCATTCATCTCCGATTAGTTACTTTTTTTGATGTTTGGTTCAAATTAAAAATTTATATTTAAACTAATTATTTAAATCTCTAGTCATTTCAAAAAATATGGACCATTACATTTTTCCCCCTTTAAGAATGTCGTCTCTGAAATCTTGCAAAACAGAGCTATATATCTCAACTAACCTAGCATACAAAAAACAAAATTAATAATAGCATATGAGCAACAAACTTATCAATACATAAAAAATCCTATGCTACTTTACCACTTATACCCATAAGCAACCGAGAAATACGCTCTAACCGTAACAAATCGATCTTTGATCATGAAAAGATTCAGCATCAATTCCTTTGTACCCACCCCTTCCCCAATTTGTAGTAAATGCCATAGCTAATAATATGTATTGTATCCAGCGACTATATCTAATGCACATCATATCATAAACTATATATATATCATGCATGCCACTTTATGCACTTTTTTATCAAGCAACTTACCATTTAGATGCAATTTAAAGTAAGCAAGCCTCCACGTAGCCACATAATTGCTTTCATGCACCTAACCTTTTGTTTGCGCCAAAATTGGTCACAAACCCCAAATACCGTGAAAGCACCAGTGTGTGAGCACAAATTAGCGATATTCAAGCACAAATATCAGATCTCAGCAGATAACAAGCAGCAATTTAGAAATAATGAACAAAGACACAAGATTCATAGTGGTTCGGCTATCTCCGGCCTACGTCCACTTCAAAGTTTTATCCTTTTATTGATTATCCTCGCTGATTACAGATGGTTACAGCAGTAGTAATGAAGAATCACGAGTACAACAGTTGTAATGAAGTGTAGAAATAAATCCGGCAGAGTCTGGACGTCCAATCGCCAAAAGGTCCCTTTTCTATAGGCTTCAGGAGGCTATTTATAGGCGTAGGAGGCCGAGATCGCACTCAAACTTCAGGAGACTTCTTCTGGCACGTGAGTGGGCCCACGCGACCGACCCCACCAAGTTTCGACTCAATCTATGATCGATACGAAGTGATTTCGTATCCGTCAAAAAATGATCCAATCGAGCTGAAACTTGGCAGGAATGTTCCTTACCTTGTATACAAGCTGCTGTGAAAATTTCGTTGCATTTGGATCATCAGCGTAGGAGATATGATCGATACGAAATTGCAATCTTCGTATGTTGTTGCATTCGTATCCATTGGTTCGAATCCATCTTGTTCGACTCCATCAGAAGCACACGCACGCAATAACGTGGCGTTAATCTCCTGGATCGATTCGACTTTTGCAACGTGTTGACTGGGTTGATCCACTTTGCACTCCGAGTTGAACGCTCCTTTCTTGGAGACACGCACGTACCCACGCTTCTCGCTTGCACGTGTCCATCACTTCTCCACGTACTCAACTGTTTGCATTGCATGTCCTCTCGTATCGATCGCAGGAGAGTATTTCGTATCGATCCGATCGATACGAAATGTTGGATTTGATCGATATGAATGAAAGGCCAACAGATGGGTACGAAACCAAACTCGATGATGGATACGAACGAAGCCTTACCTGATGGATACTTGCGAGATTTACCTGATGGAATCGAAATGAGTTCCGGTGATCGATACGAGATCATGGACTCGAAACACACCACCTGTCCCAATCCTGATCGATATGAAATATATCGATTCGAACAAACCTCTGCATGCTTGCCTACCAATCTGGGTGTGTTGCCATCGAGTTGAAGTCCATCTACCCTTCCTGCCCGATCGATACGATCGGTATCGATATGAAATCCTTACTCTCTGATCGATACGAAGTGTATCGATTCGAACCACCATCTTCCTGATCGATGCGAAACGCATCGATACGAACCAATCCTTGTGCACCGATGGATACGAACAGCATGCTCTTCCTACCTTGCATCGATCATATCTCCTTCATACGAACTCCGATTAACCTGAAATTTGAAACATAGCCTCTCCTAGTCCTTATCATCATCTCCAATCAATTTCATCCTGATCGGAGCTCAACTAAATTTTGACGACATCGATTGCAGCCTTGATTCCAATCGATCTCCAATCCCAATATCCATCATTCCTTGCCAATTTGTTGATATTCCGGCCTTGACCAAAAAGTGTGATAACACCTTTTACACAAAATGTTGCATAGTGAGTATATTTTATTATATCATTTACAAACATACAAATTCATACAAGAATTTAACTAAAGTTCTAACATATAACACATCTCTACATACATCTATCCATCTCGATAAATCCATTCCTATATAGTTAGAAATCCTCAAACATAGAAGCGAACATACTTATATACATATACATGTCCATACCTACATACATACAATATAGCATGCTTCGAAAGGCAATACATTTTATAAATTGATTTATAAAACTAAAACCATTTAATATGCATTAAAATAAATATTATTTTCCATATTTATATATAAAAACTCCAACTTCATACATGTATCAAAAAGCGTATTTTTCCTTATTTTTATTTATGAAATAGTCCGATATGTATATATACACTTTTTTAAAATTCCAACATATACATTTTAAAAATCAAATAATATGATTCTGTACTCCAAAAATAATTATACTTAGAAGTGTTATATATATATCCCAAATTTTTTACATAATACTTTTCATATAACTAGTATAATTTCATTGTATATGTATACAGATTCATACATACACCATCATATGCACATATATAATTCAAAAATCAAATAAACAACAAACAAAAACCAATGAAAAGACAAGCAACAAATAAACAAAAAACAATTAATCAAACAATAATCAAATAAACAAAACACAAATAAACAACAAAGCAGCAGCAACAGTCATCTTTTCCTTATCATACATATCATAAGCATAACAATGCTAGTGAATGTAAGACTAAATACATTAACCATTTACAATGAACAATGAGCTAATGCCTAGTGATCATAACAAATGAAAGGATTAGGAAAAGGCTATGCCTTTATCTACTTCCCTAATAATAATCACTGTCGTTATCGAGTTCATTCAACCCAACAACAATGACTAAGTAATTCAAATCCTCCTATGTAAGATACATGGAAGATAAAGTGCATGCATGCTAGCGAAAATGTAGGTTGACTTAATATATAAGATTGTCAAATTCTTATGATTATGAAAAATCCAACTATCCTTATGCCATCTCCCTTCCTTCTGGATATGACCCATACTTCAGAGAAGGAAGTTTAATAAACCAGTTACTTGTCAATTCACTTCTAACAAATGCCTAAGGCTAGACTGAGTTCTAACTCACCTCGAACTCATTACGATAACAAGGAGAATTTACTGAGTGTATAACATCGGTCATCTTAATAAGCATTGGGTTACCACTTAGAGGATTATCCAAATCAACACAAAACAAATCAAGAATTCTCATTTGAACACCTATTAGCTAGACTAATATTAATTTTACCAAATCATACATGAGAGAACTACCTTCGGTTGGTCTTGCTTTATGGGTAGCATCATCTTATGCATCAGTTCCTATGAAGCATGTAGTACTAAAGTCAGAATCGTATTCCCTATCTTGCTTTAATACTGCATAGATATACCTCTAACCATAATGTCAACCACAACAATTTGTAGATACTAAATTTAGATTCCTACCTACTATGGTATGATGTTATAAAAACATAACTTAAATAGTCGAGTAATCTATGATAAGACAACCAAGACTAAACTCCTTAAGTAAAAGCAACTCTAATAAAAAATCCAAGAGTCAATTTCTTGCTTATTAATCGTTATCGAGTAATTGAAAAAAACCAACTTGGAACCAAACTCCAAGCTACTTTCACTTACTGGTCCTGCTCAACCATGGTGCTTGTGCACAAATTTTAAATATTAGCACTCTAAGGTCATTCATCCTAAAGCTAAGAAATAAGAATAGTCTCCAAACAGATGAACAACCTATTTTAACACTCTCTAACAGGTCAGTGTAACAGTAGCTATCATGACTCTACTGTACTATCTCCATGACCCAAAACCTTCCTGTAGGCTATTATGCTCATTTGATTTTTACTCAACTGTTATATTTTAGTCTATCATCTAAAAATTATATCAACTCAGTGCTTTTGTTTCGGGTTCTTGTTGAGGTGAAGAATCCTACACGACTATCATTTGAACCTTGATTGCACAACGAACTCCAAACCAAATTTAACATGCTTGCAACAATCCAAAATTTAAGCTATAATAATAAATTAAATGATAAAATAACTTTGTGAAATTATTAGAATTAAGCTATGGGAGTTGCGCCATTGTGTCCGTGGTATGGTCAACTTCCATATATAGAACGTCAAAATCCGAGCTAGTATGGAGGAGAAACAAAATAAAGAAGGAAACAAGAAAAAAATATAGGGCTAGATCGACCAGGGGGTCGGCCGAACCAACCCCTAGATCGATCGGTCAGTCAGCCTAGAAGGGGGAAGGTCAACCGTGCGGTTGACCCACCTTACGTAGTGAGCGAAGGAACGAATTTTTTGTTCGTGTTCGTTCCAGTAAGCCTTGTACACGTCAATTTCATTCTTTTAGCTCATTTGGTCCCTTCGTGTTACCATCCGACGGCTCCCATTCAGCCTATGATGTGGTTGCATCGTATTCAATCTCCAAATCCAACGGTCCGAGATCCACTTCTACCCCTATAAATAAGACCCCTGGATTAACACCTTTTCTCATTCTAGATTTTATCCACTTGGGTTCACCTTTTTAGGAAGGACCCTAAAAGGAATTATTTTCCAAGGAGAGAATCTTTTTAATAAAAATATTTTAATACCCTCAAGTGCATCCGGGAAGACCAAAAGGGAAGAGCTTAGGACCGCAGGTGAGTGATTGTAATTATTTTATATTTCTTTAAGTAATTTAAAATAATAGGGTTTCCAATAATTGTAGTTTTACTATGATTTTTGGACTAACCTTTTTAGTAGTTCATTTACCGTTTTAAGAATTATTTTCAGTCTATTTCTTTTGGCTAATCTTTTTAGTCAATTTTTGTTTATTTTTGTTAATTATAGTTTTTCCATTATTTATAGTTTGTTTACAGTATTTTAATTTATTTACTATTATCTATGCATTATTTACATCTTTTCCTATGCTTTCGATTTTCTTCTACTTTTAGTTTTCTTTTATTTTTCCTTCTTCTTCGCGTATGGATTAGAATAGAATAAACGTGAATATGGACTAAAATTATAGAAATACTGAAATAATGGAAGATAAGATGTAAATTGTAATGATAGTAATAAAAATGGAATTAAAACTAATATTGAGCCTAATTATGATATTGATGTTGGACTTCGACTAATTAAAGATAATTGGCCTAGTTATAACTTAAAATTATGATTAAATAAAATATAAGATGAAAGAAGCTTATTTTTACACTTAGACCTTGGGTTAAGTAATAAGCATGATTATAATGTAGGTTATAATAAGAAATAAAACAGAGTGAGGCTTATTTGAGACGTAGAATAAATTAATAAGCACGAATAGTAAGAACAAAAGTTAAGGCTTATTTAAATAATTTACCCAAGTTAATAAGCAAAGAATTAAAGTAGGACCTATACCAAATAACATTCCCCTATTATTTCTATGGATACGGTGTTTCACATAACCCTAAAGTGAAACGAGGTGTCTCACATAACCATGAAGTGAGACGAGGTGTCTCACATAATCCTAAAGTGAGACGAGGAGCACACTTATGTTAATAACGGTAGTAAATGGTCAATAAGTAGAAGTCCAAATCATGGGGATTTGGGCAAGGGGCGTAACTAGATATTGTTTGGATGATGGGCTAGTACCAACAACATTTCCTCTATTATTTCTATGGACACGATGTTTCACATAACTCTAAAGTGCAACGATATTTCTCACATAACCCTGAAGTGAGACGAGGTGTCTTACATAACCCTAAAATGAGATGAGGTGTTTCACATAACCATGAAGTGAGACGAGGTGTCTAAGATAACCCTGAAGTGAGACGAGATGTCTCACATAATCCTGAAGTGAGATAAGGGGCGCGCTTATGCTGGAGCTTGAGGTAATAAGAAGACCCAATAGATGGAGTAATAGGTTACATGAGCATGATGGCGGTTACACGTGCGACTTCCATTCAGGTGCTCAGTAATCGTTATGAGCTCTAAGCGCTTAGTGTATGCCTTTCATATGCACCAATGTCTACTGCATAGGGAAATTTAGCGTCCGATCCACAATAGATTCTATGGAGTAGCAGGCCGATCAAAGGGTAGTGTTAGGAATTCAGCCTAATCTAAGCAGCTATCAAAAACAAGTGCAAACAATTAAAATTAACCAATCATACTAATTTAGCAATAGTTAATTCGTATTTATTTCCACCTTTCTCTTTCTTTCTATTTCCTTTGTTTCCTTTTATATACTAGAACTGTTGTAAAGTCTATTACTTTTACTTTGCTTAAAGATTCTAGTAATTACTATCATTCACCAAACTTTTAATCTGATCCACTCCTCCATTTTCCCATTTTCTCCCTATAGGCTAGTAAGAGTAAGGACACTAGACTGCAGACACTTGGAGACTTCTTTGGTAGAGATTTCTTATGTATTTCTCTTCTTTACTTTCAGTTTTGAGCTTATTCCATGTACTGACACTTTATAAGGGATATTTTATAGTCTGATATTTATGAGACTGAGGTTTTGATTTCATGAGACATATATTAGTATTTTGAGACATATGATGTATTTGGTTTTATAATTCAATATTATAAAGTTTGACTTTTAGTAAATTTTTATTTTAATTGTTTTTGCTGTTTTTATCCATTTTGTCTTGTGAATCTTAGTCTCTGCTAGTTTTAGTTATACCTATAACGCACAACTTTTTAGTGTGTCCTTTTGGGTATACTAAGGAGGTGTGGGGTGTTACATTTGGTATCAAAGTCAGGTTACAGGATTCCTAAAAACTTGTTTTAAAAATAAAGTATTTTTCCAAAAGCAACCTATTTTTAAATAGCATATCTTTAAATTAGAAGTATTTTCAAAAAGAAACTCTTATTATAGAAGTATTTTTTCAAGTATAAAAGAGTTTTAAGCAAAATCCCCTCAAAGTCCAGTTCAACCTTCTTTCGATTCTTTCGAGCCTAAATTTTCTTTTCTTTAGATAGTATGGCTGAATGGTTCCATAGAGCTACGGTACCATAGGTACATGGGCAAGCGCCCAATACAACACTGGTAGGTGGAAATCCCTTTAATCCACATACACCAGCTGATTTTTGTAAGTTATGGAAGGACTTCATTAGTATAGGAGGCAGAACATTTTTTGGCATAGAGGATTTCGAGGAGACCCGAGCTAGGTTGGAGGATATGGAGAGAAGGTTTAGGCTATTAAATTTGAAGGACCGACATAGAGTTCAACCTATATCTTGGAAACTTAAGGGAGAGATTAAAAAAGTTCCTAGAGTGGAAAGCTCTAAGGAGCCATGGTGGAAGGAGGATAAGGACAAGAGGAAAGGAGGAGGACCTCAGAAGCGGATCAAGAAAAGTGGGAAATATCATAGTTAAGGATTGGTTGGGCATTTCACAAAGGACTATAAGAATAAAATGATGAAGGAGAGGTGTTTCAACTATGGGTAGCCTGATCATCTTAGTAGAGCTTATCCTTAGAGGACGAGGCAGAGAGCAGGTACACCTACAATGCAAGTACAAGCTTTGGATGTAGCACTTTCTAGCGGTGACTCAGATAGAGGTTGGAAAATCGCTTTAGAAGGATTAGTCTCTCTTTCTAATTTTCCCATTCGGACTCTTTTCAATTTTGGAGCATCACACCCTTTCATTACGAGTTCTTTAGTAGATTGTTAGCACTTAGACACCACTTTAGTAGTAGACCCCATTGTTGTTTCAAACCTCATATGAGGATCAGCATACTTGTCCATGTTTTGTAGGGGTTTGAAATTGGTATCATAGGAATGGAATTTGACTGTGACGCCTATGTATTGGGATTTTCGAGGTATGGGATGATTTTGAGAATGGATTGGCTATCCACATATGGAGATATATTAGGCTGCGAGAGGAGAGTCGTTAGACTAGAGACATGCAGTGGTAGGACTCTCGAGGTTTCTTACAATCCATAAGGGTCGGTTATGTTGAGCTTCCTTTATTCCCTCGATTCATCTTTAGAAGAGCTAGATTCGGTTCCTATCGTCAGAGATTTTCAGACGTCTTTAAGGAGGTTAGGGACTACCTAGTAAGAGAGAGATTGACTTCAGGAATTATTTAACTGAGAATGCTAAGCCAATAGCATTACCTGTGAGGCACATGGCACCTAAGGAGAGGAAGGAATTGAGAAAGCAGATCCGTGAGCTTTTGGAGAAGGGTTTCATAAGGAGGAGCATATCAGAGTGGGTAGTACCAGCCCTCTTTGCTACTAAGGCGGATGGTTCTCTTCGACTTTGCGTTGATTATAGAGAATTAAATAAGTTCAGAAAGAAGAACCGATATCCACTCCCTAGAATAGATAATCTTTTTGACCAGCTAGTTGGCTCTTCAGTATTCTCTCAGCTTGATTTAGCCATGGGATTCCATCAGCTTAGGGTCGCTGATGACAGCATTTATAAGACCATGTTTATGACTCCAGATGGATTTTATGAGTGGTTGGTTATGCCTTTTGGGTTAACCAATGCCCCAGCCTACTTTGTAGATTTGATGATCCGGGTCTTTAGAGAAGTCTTAAATAAGTTTGTGGTTGTACTCGTGGACGACATTTAGGTATTTTCCAAGAGTATGGAGGAGCATGCTATTCATTTAGAGGAGGTTCTTCGTATACTTCGCATTCTTCAGTTAAAAGCAAAGTTCTTGAAGTATCACTTTTGGCATAAGGAAGCATGTTTCTTGGGGCATAGAGAAGGTCTACACATGGAAAGAGTTTGAGAAATGTTTTTGTACATCGAGGTTCGGATTGTGAAAATGCAAAGAGGGGTAGGCAAAGATTGGAGATGTACAATAGATTTAGTTGATAAGGAAAGAAGAAAGCCCATATGTAGATAATTGCAGAAATTATAATTGTTTCGTAAGTGGATTTAACGGTAGCACCTTAGAATAAATATGAGTATAGGAACAAAATACTTTAAGTAAGGAAATTAGATTTCCAAGATTTAGAAAGGATACTCCTATGGTAGTAAGTAGGACAATCCACTTTATGTCTAACCCAATAAAATGAAATTATTAGAATTGAAAAGAAGAATTGTCAATATTTAAGAAAGTTAAATACTAGGTTTTTGGGAATATGGTAAGAAAATTAAATTGGTTTTTATATGATACAAATTTTGTTAAAAGCGAAATTATTTTTGAAGAATTGCAGAATGTATATAGTTCACTACTTTCTTTGTAATAAAAAAAAATTTAAATATAAAAACCTAAAAAGTATTAAGTATTAGAAACGTAGATTACAACATTTATTATTGTAATAGATGTTTTCGTGAAAATAAAGGGAGTATAGACTATAACGCTACCGCTATAAACATTTATTATTGTGAGGTTTATTAGTATTTATTTTTAATTAAGTTCATACATAATTATTTTTTGGGTTGTAGTAACAGTGTTTTACGCAACATCGGTTTTAAACCTGTATAAAAATGAATTTTAAAAGATAATTTCTAAGGGTAGAAATGAAAGTGATTTGTAAAATACACTTATTATTCAAATAAGTATAAGAATTTTTTTTCTGGCTATGGATATATTAAAACAGATTTAAAAATGAGTTTTTTGAAAAGAAAAGAGTTAGTTAGATATGAAAAGATATCTATAATAAGAGAATGTAAGTTAAACATACTTTAGTCTATCGGAATGAAAAGAATAATGATATACTTTCTATGAAACCAATAAAAATGTTTTATGCAAGTTACAAGGAATGCATGAAAGAGATATACAAGGTATGGGGGGATCATTTTTTGTATAATCTATTTTGAAAAATATAAAATAAGTTCCCTGTAATTTCACATAAACATGAAGTCCTCTTTAAAAAGTTCATAGAGGATTTTAGCATTAATAATTTCTCATTAGAGAATGTAGTTCCAATACATTAAGGTATGAGACGGTTAGGTGTAATAAGAAAATGTTTTAAAAACACATTTTTTTAAAGATATTTTAAAAAGAAAATGGTTTCGTGAGAAAGTAAATAAGTGTTTGGAAAACTTAATAAAAGAGAAATTTGATAATTCAAATTTTTATAGAAAACCAAAAAGGTCTTTAAAAGAAAATGAGGAATAAGTTTTAAGACTTAGAATTTGAAAGTTTTCCGCTCTAGGTTTGGGTGATAATGTAAATTCAAAAAGATGTAAGGATGCAAATCTAAAAACATAAAATGTTAAGCAACCGAGTATTTTTGAATTTAAGAAGAACTTAATGATGACACTTTTAAGGACAAAGGTTTTGGGATTTGAAAATTTAGAAGCCTTAGTTTTTGAAATGAGAGGATAAATACCAAATCAAACTCTTAAAAGTGGAATAGATAGGAATCATTCCCTAAGGAGTGATGGAAAAGGTGTAAGGCTATAAAGGAAATAGCAGTAATTACTTTCAAAAGTAGTAATAGAGTTTCCCATAAAGCATATAGGGCACTAGTGAGAACCTAGGAATGTTGATTCATGTGAGCAGGCTAAAGAAGAACAGTAAAGTGAAATTAGTAAGATTGTAGGGAACACATGGTTGAGGACGTGTATTTTTTATTTTGAAGAAACTTGGAAAAAGCATCTTCCTTTAGTGGAATTCTCATATAATAGTAGTTTTCAAGCTAGCATTAGAGTGGCACCTTTTGAAGCTCTTTATGGAAGACTGTGCAAGTCGCTTTCGTAATGGATAGAGTCTGCAAAGGTTAAAAGGACTTCGGAGAAGACAAAATTTGATTTGGATAAAATTCGTATCTCATATTCACATTTCTTTGATAATAAGTTTTCGAATTTCCTATTTCCATCTTTAGTTTTGAATAGGTTCTTTCCTTTATTATCCTTTAGGAGGGTAGAACTTAGGATTTAACCTATGGATGGCAGGATTTGATGTAAACATGTTACTAAAACATGTTATGAATGATGGATGCAAGTGGTTGCAAGTGTTTGCTAGTGAATACTAATGGACACATATACTTACACTAGGCACTATTATCTCTTAGGGATCGGCCTAACTAGGACACTAAAGCATATGCATATGGATGTATGCGCATTTTACTTTATTTCCATCGTTGCTATAGATGGATATTTATCACATGGTTGTTACATTTGGATGATGATTGAAGCACAAATATAGAAATATCAGTTGTCATTAGGAATTTTTGCATTCGTTTGGATACATAGCACGGACATAATTGCATAAAAGGCGGTCAACTGAATCAGTGGACTGCCTAATCTTTTTCATTAGTTAGGGCATTAACACTATACTAATCGCATAAGTATCATAAATTGCATGAAAAAAACTTAAGGATAATAGTTGAATGGTTGATGAATGAGTAGTTGGTTGTAGAAATTGGATGAAAACATTTAGTTCATTCTTTATCCTTAGAGTTTTCGAGGACGAAATCCCTTAAGAAGGGAAGAATGCAACAACCCAAAATTTAAGCTATAGTAATTAATTAACGAATTAATTAAATGATATAATAACTTTAGGAAATTATCAGAATTGAGCCACTGGAGTTGCACCATTGTGCCTGTGGTAATTTTCTGGTCGATTTCCATATATAGAACGTCAAAATCTGAGCTAGTATGGAGGAGAAACGAAATAAACAAGGAAAAAAGAAAAAATATAGGGCTAGGTCGATTAGGGTTCGACCTAAATAACCCCTAGATCGACCGACCGGTCGACCTTGGAAGGGGAAGGTCGACCGTATGGTCGACCTGCCCTACGTAGTGAGCGAACGAATGAATTTTTCATTAATGTTCGTTCCAACAAGCCTTGTACACATCAATTTCATTCTTTCAGCTCATCTGGTTCCTTCGTGCTACCATCCGACGGCACCCATTCAGCCTACGACATGGTAACATCCTATTCGATCTCTAAATCCAATGGTCTGAGAGCCACTTCTACCCCTATAAATAAGACCCTAGGCCTAACACTTTTTCTCATTCTAGATTTTCTTCGCTTGGTTCACCTTTTCGGAAAAGATCCTAAAAGGAATAATTTTTCAAGGAGAGAATCTTTTTAATAAAAATATTTTAATACCCTCAAGTGGATCCGGGAAGACCTGAAAGAGAAGAGCTTAGGACCATAGGTGAGTGATTGTAATTATTTTAGATTTCTTTAAGTAATTTTAAATAACAGGGTTTCCAATAGTTGTAGTTTTACTATGATTTTTGGAATAACCTTTTTTAGTAGTTTATTTACAGTTTTTAGAATTATTTTCAGTCTATTTCTTTCAGCTATTCTTTTCAGTTGATTTTAGTTTATTTCGGTTAATAGCTATGCGTTATTTACAACTTTTTCCCACGCTTTGGATTTTCTTCTATTTTCAGTTTTCTTTTATTTCTCCTTATTCTTAGCGTATAAATCAGAATAGATTAAATGCGAATATGAATTAAAATTATAAGAATACTAAAATAATGGAAGATAAGATGTAAATTGTAAAGACTGTAATAAAAATGAACTAAGATTGAAATTGAGCCTAATTATGATATTAATGTTAGAATTGAACTAATTAATGATAATTGGACTAGTTATAACTTAGATTTATAACTAAAAAATATAAGATGAAAGGAGCTTATTTTTACACTTAGACCTTGGGTTAAGTAATAAGCATGATTATAACGTAGGTTATAATAAGAAATAGAAAAGAGTGAGGCTTATTTTAAGACTTAGGATAAATTAATAAGCACGGATCGTAAGAACAAAAGTAAAAGCTTATTTAAATAGCGAGTGTTACGGCACGCGCTTCGCGCATGACAATAGCACACACTTCGCGGGTAAATTGATCTTTTTACAAATTATATGTATTTAACATATTCAAGAGAAATGATTCTCATAAATATTTAAGTATGCTTTTGCGTTGAAATCATGAGTACATTTTTATTTCTAAGTTGGAACATTTAATTTTTTTTGTTAGGTTGAAATTTTTTCTGTTATCAATTTACAAAGAGTGAAAATGCATAGGAAGTTTAATTTTTGGATCCTATTTTTGAGTGATATTAAATTTGGTTATGTATGTAAGAGAGCGTTTTGAAATTGAAAAAAAATTAAGAGATTCTATTTTTAAGTGATATTAACATTTGGTACTATCTATAGGGAAACGTTTGAGGAAGTTTGGTAATAAAAAAGTATTACACCAAATCTATTATATTTAAGTCATACTGGTGTGGCAGGTGCTTTTGAAAAGTACAAACGACATATGTTTAAGAAATGCAAGAATATATATATATATATATAATAGAAAAATACATGGTTTGCAAATGTAAAGTGACATACGAATGGCATACACGAAAGCGTACTTTTATATATAAAATAATCAATAAAATGAAGATTTATTTCATCGCTGATGATTATTATTCTATAAGCTTGTATTACTTTAGAAAAAGAAATAAACATAAAATTTTTGAATTATGTGTCAAACATTACAAAAAGAAATATCTAATACAAAAAGATATCAAAATTTTCCATTTGAAGATATTAGCACATCCTTGTATATAACATTTCTTGCATAGGTTACGGATTGCCCTTGAACTTCACCATTTATTACTAAAACTTTGGTGTTTTTCATTGAAACTTCTCTTGATAATGCAACATAAAGTTGACCATGGCTGAATACATCTTGGGGTAAGTAAATCCAACATTTGGAATTGTTTGCCCTTGATCTTTGTTAATAGTTAAAGTAAAACTTAGCCTTATAGGAAACTGTTTACGTAATAAAGTAAATGGTAAACGGATATCTTCGGAGGGCTTCATAGGTATCCTTGGTAAGAAAACCTGAGTTCCAGCAAAGTGACCAATGGAAATCTCTGCATCTATGATGTTTCTGTAAAGTTCGCGGCATATAAGCTGCGTACCATTGCATAATCCATTTTTTTATCGAGGATCCTTAGTAGCATAATTGGAGCACCGTTTTTCAAGACCAATTTATGTGGTGATAAACCACTCAAATTTATTCAATTCAAATATTCAAGCTGGTATAGATTTCTTATATCATCTTCCATAGAATCGAAAGAGTAGTAGACATGATGATCACCAGGAAAAAGATTTATTACTTGATTGTTTAACATATCCACATTTAGATTAAGTGGGTTGATCAAAGCCCTTGTAATCATATATTTTGTATTGAATACATTAACGCATAAGTTTGGAAAAGTTGAATTTATTAGAGTTGTTATTAATTTTTCATTTTCCCATGGTATAACTATTTCATCCGGGAGTCTTATCATATTCTCGTATATATGTGGCTCATTTCTATCACCAACTCTTAGTAGGAATTCTGCATAGAATGGATCTTCTTTTTCCGTCATATTTTGAGTGAGATGGATCACTTCTACATGTTTCCATAATGACGATTTAACAGTGCACGCATCAATAATTTACGATATCGTACCATTTTGTGCAATTGGTAAAACTCGTCTAAAATCCCCTCCAATGATTGTAGTTTTACCTCCAAATGGCATGTCATTTCCCAGTTTGTCTTTTAATGTTCTATTCGGTGCTTCAAAAGCATATCTGTGGGTCATTGTTGCTTCATACCAAATAAAAATGGCTGCTATTCTCGTAAGTTCAGCCAAATCAGACTGTTTGCGTATCGTACACATTGATGTTGAAGTTAGATTGATTGGGATTTTAAACTGCGAATGTGTCGTTCGACCACCTGGTAAGATTGTTGCGGCTATCCGCGATGTAGCTGTTGCAAGTGCAATTAAACCATCTTGCCTAAGTTTTGCAAGTAATGCTCGGTATAGAAAGGTTTTTCCCGTTCCACCAGGGCCATCTATGAAATAAATTTTGCTCTTCTCATGGTAAACAGCATTAGTAATTGTAGTATATGCATATTTTTGACATTCGTTCAATTTCATTATATGTAAAGTCCTTTTTAGGCGTTACAATAGAATATTGTTCCTCTATTAATTTGGAAGCGAGGGAATTATCATCTATATCATTTCTAATACTTGGAAGATCAAAATCAGATATTAGTTTATAATGATTCGTTAATAGATCATTAAGATCATGCAGTAGACCATTTTCAAGTGTAGGCCGAGACATTGCACTTGAACTTAGATAATCTTCAACCATATTATAGAAAAATTCTTCCCATGATTTTCTTACCCCCATTGGCACATAATAAATTAAGATTTTACAAATAATCTTCTTAAAGACGACGACATTTGTGTGTTTGATGCTTCAATCAAACATGCCCTTATACTTTGGTCTTCTTCAAGTAATCCCATCTTTTCCCCTGCTTGCCAAAACGTGGGGTATTTGATACCATTGATGGTTAGAAGATTGTCAAACAATGATGGTCCTTTTACATGATTTAAAAGAATTCGCAAGAAGTAATATTCTCCTTCTGATGGAGAAACATTGTAAATTCATCCTATGACCTTTTTATGAGATGCTCTTCGTCGCCACTGTTTAATATCTGATATCCAGGTGTATTTTTCTAGGAATTCACGGTATAAAAAATGCCTTGCTTCTAAATCTTGTGAATTTATGTTGAAGAATTCAATTAACATCGATGTAGAGATGTTATCATCTAATAAAACATCAGACATAGTTGGTTTAGCTTGATAAGTCACTTGTTGCCTGCTTGGAAGGTGTATCTGTAGACGTTGAACTAATGGATATATTGTATGCAAGGAGAATTCAAAAATTCTCCAAAAGGCCTCTTGGGGACATATCTATCTTGTGTCTAAAAACGTTTGAATCTCATCATTTTCAGATGTTGAATGAATTTCCACTGTCACACGATCCGGACCTTTGTATACATATTTGTATAAATATTTGACAGATTTGATACTACTACAAACTTCAACATTTATATGACAATCATACTTTTTCAGGTGCTATGGGTTATATGGAACAACCCAAAGATTATCAATTATAATATCACCATCATTGTCTAGTGCGATGTTTATACCATTATCCCGCCTTTGATAAATAGGGTATGAATCATTACCTTGGATAGTACATGATGAAAATTGCTTAGGATATTTTTTTGCAATTTCCATCTTTCATGCATGGAGCATTTGGTCGTTGTCTTCCACATGGCCCATGAAGCATCCATTTAATGACAGCATCGTACAATTCTGGTTCTTCATCACGATTTGGGATTTCAGCTCTTACGACACCATCATAATCATCTGGGCTATGTAATTTATCTTCGTTATCTAGAATAATAAGCATATGAGCATGGGGTAGTCCTCTTTTTTGAAATTCGATGAAATGAACATGTGGTGCAACCAATCTAAGAAATTTTTTGTCGGAAATATCATGCTTTAATTCTTCATATTTGGCATGAAAAATTCTAGTGGTAAGATCGAGGCGATCTTTTGAAGTTTGTCCATATGAAAGTTCTGATGTGATTTCATCCCACATAGGATTGCATGTTTATTGTAATAAACAAACCTGGCTTTCCAAACTTTTGTACTAAAGCCATAGCATTGATATTGTAGGTACATATTACGTGGACTTCCATTAAACGAAGAGGGTAATATTACTCTTCTGCCTATGTTACCAATGTCAAAAAAATTAATTTGATATAAAATTATATACGTGTGTGTGTGTGTCTATAGTGTAAACAGACCAAAGAGAAGGAAAAAGTGTCATACTTGCATTATTTTCTCCAACATTCAATGCATCTTGAAGTCCCACATAAAATTCCGATCTAATGTGATTTTGTTGTTGACGAAACCATCTTATTCTACCACTTTCAATTTTCACATAATTATCCACGACATATTGTTGTAATAAACGTCCTCCATGTAAGAAGAGAGAAATATCTTCACTTCGAATCTAAAGTTTAAGTTGATTAGAAATAGCAAATGGAATATATATATATATATATATATATATATATATATATATATATAATAAGTAGATAAGTTGATTAAAACTGCTAGATCTTGATACCTATTATATTTATGTTTGAGTTCTCGTGTGAATCAAAAGAATGAATTCCATCATATCATCAACTATATTAAAATTTATGCCTAATAATTAATTGATTTTTACAATATGATGATGCTAGCTATAAATTTATTATTATTTGAATGTAAAATTACTTGGTACCAGCAAAATATAAGCATAGTACTCATGGCATGTAAGAGGAGTTCCATTTATATTATGGCTATTAGGGTCACAACCATAACTTCCATAAGGTAGAAGGAGAGGATACTATAGAGGGTCGTAACAACCATGTGTTTCTGGAATTCTCATAAGCTGACCAGTCGTCGTATGTAGAACAATATCCCTTCCATTTATATTTGCTGACCAACTATCATTGCGGAAACTTGTGATGATGTAGGCAACACATATTGTTGGTGCAATGATTTTTCTTCAAATTTATAATTATGGATGTCGGGAAGTTGTGACACTCGACGAAAGTATTAAGAAAAATCATTATTCTCATCCAATATACGTTGTATCCTTTCTAGTATTCCTCTATTCAAGTCTTCATTTTCAATCATTCGATTTTCAATTTCATAATCAGTGTCACATATATATATTGTAGAAATCTGGGTCTATCTCCTTCTTTAGGAATTAGGCTTTCAATATTGTGAAATATACATCCTTGAGCATGGAAAGTGTAAATTCCAACTCTTCCAATTGTTAGATTTTCATCGACATGCACTCCCACTGAAGTGAAGGAAAATACAAGATTATATGATCGAATATTTCTTTTGAAATGTAAACCATCAGCATCTGTATCC
This sequence comes from Allium cepa, assembly GCA_030765085.1. Lineage (NCBI taxonomy): Eukaryota > Viridiplantae > Streptophyta > Magnoliopsida > Asparagales > Amaryllidaceae > Allium > Allium cepa. The sequence continues at coordinate 27,728,077 of CM060932.1, forward strand.
TTGTAGAGCTCCATGAGCTCATTTGGTGAATGCACGGAGGAGAGTACGGTTCTTCCATTTGAACAACACAACGTATTGAAATAAATTTCCCAAATAATGTTGAAAAAATGTTGGCTGTTTCAATAAATGCTTTCAAAATCCAGTATGATCTTTGAATTTTTTTGCAACATTGTGAGTTCTAACATTTCTTCGCACAGTTTGACGTCTTCGTAGTTGATTATTATTTTGTGATGATTGTCTCTGCTCTTGGATAGATTGTGGCATTTCATGTACTATATGTTCTCTTTCCTCAATATATGTTGTTTCTGTTTGTTCAATTTGTATTCTTGGATTTCTATCTTGCTTGTAAATATGAGATTCATTGCTCGTAGGATTTATATTTCTTCCTAAATATGCATTTTGAGATCTTTCTCTTCTTTGTCGATACATTTCACGACGCCGAGCTAGATAATTTTCCCTTTTTTCCTGACTCATAGCTCTCCTTCGTTCTTTATCTCTCATACGGTGCATTTCTCTTTGTTCATCACTTAAAATATTTGTTCTTCTATTTTGTCTTCGTTGGCTACGCATCTTTGATATACAGCCGGCAGGAAAGCAAATATGGTTAGGTTATTTATTTTTTAATCTCAAATACTTTCTTTCACATAACATTTAACTACAACAGTAAAATTGTAAGAATGAAACTGAATTCGAACACCACATAAAGGATAAGGTAATTATACTATTTGCAAACATTAATATAAATCAGAATTTTATTTCACAACATAAAAGTAGAGAGTATATAGTGATTTCCTTATTAATAATAAGGGCTGCAACATCTACAAAGTACTGCAGATAAATATTAAGTTTTTTATCCTACATAGTGACTTTTGATTCAAATTTATTGTATAATTATCACCATCCATTTTTCTCCATAAATTTTACCTGCAAAAACATGAAAAGAAAACCAATAAGGCAATAAAATTTAATTATATTATTTTTTCAAATTTCTTGATCGATATATCACTTACCACTTCAGAAATAAATTTATGATTCCAAAAATCATCTGTTGAGAGAGACTTTTTATCAGCATTTGTTGGTTGTTCGACATGTGCACTATCCTTCGTTGAAGATGCTTTTGATGATGTATTATCATTTTGACTTGACCTTGTTTATCACAGTGTGTCGCATCCATCATTTGACTAATAAATTGTGTTGAACTAACATAATATATATCGTCAAATAAACCTCATACTTAAAAATCTTGTTCCAATATAACAACTACTTGTTCCTCTTACATATACTTATCCATTTTCTACTCTATTAGTTTATCTAAAGGTTGGCATTTAATCGATTTAACCGACTTAATCGATTTAACCGACATCAATCGAACTGATTTAACCGTTAAAAATGGTTAACCGGTGCCATTTGTTAACCGACTGACTATAACCGACCATTTTCGATAATGCATATGCAATATTTATTATGTGAACTAATAATCTGTACGAAGAATGAACTGATCTATGACTTTGATATTGGGTAAAGACACGTGTACCTATGTACTTTTGGAATCATACATGAAATCGCCAACACACACACACACACACACACACACATATATATATATGAATTCTAAATATTATGTGCTATTCTAAGCTACGTCGATTCAAAGCTTTTTAACTTTAAATGTTTGGAGCCTATATTCAAGGGATTTATTTATAAAACAAGTATATATAAATGTATGGAACTAATATATTATCATAAGCTTATACAAATCTATTTACATACAAATGAAAATCTTTATACATATGATACATGTATATTCAACAACTCATGTATGTATATTAATAAAATATCGATTTATATGTCTGACAGTTACATGCATTCAAAAATCTATGCTTATCAAGATCTAAACCAATTAACGTATGCTGATGATACATGATGTCAGAGAAGAGCAAAAGATATATGAATTCTTATACATTTTATAATCAACCTTGTAAATTTTAGAAATTATACAGGTGCGAAACTTCTAGGTCCCACCGTTGAATATTTCAGTGCAGCTAGGTCCTATTTTATGTTCCCTTCTATAGCATGGCTGCATAGCTAGATTAGATATGTTCCTAGCACCATACTTTAGTAATATCTTTTATACAGTATTAACTATTAAGTACAGACATGGCAAAGCAGATATAAAGTTCATAAAGAAGAGACACAGTCAAAATGTTTTATACTATTGGTCATGCTTCTGTTCTATGATATTGAATAATAAACTCTTCGTAATTTTAAAAGCTAGATTAGATATGTTTCTAGCGCATTTGAACTCTCGTTTAAATTCTTTTTTAAACGATTTATACTCAAAAGTTCATATACTGGAAACTCAAATGTATATATTCGAAACCTTGGGAATATATGAGACTGTTTCTATAGGATAACATACTTAAAACTTCATTATTATACACACACTCAAGATCAGTGTGTTTAAAACCACCCCTTATGAATCCAAATGCATGCCCAAAACCATATACATATGTTTCCATATATGTCCGAAACTTATACATTTGAAGATGTAAATATTCACAACTGTATATACATATTTGAGAATCAAATAAACTTAAAGCTTCTACATATAAAACTATGCATGTCTGAGACAATGATATATATAAAACTGGGTGCTCAAAGGTTTGCATGCCGAAACCAAACGTACATATTTGAAAATGAATATATATATATATATATATATATATATATATATATATATATTAAACCGATACATTTTCAAAAGCTAGAGGTATTATGTAAACTCAAGTTTCTATCATCATATGTGTTAAAGCATGTAAACTGAATATGTAAATGAATATAACATATTTTCAAAATGTACGTAAAACTGAATATGTGCCAAAAGTTGATGGACATGTGAATTTTTTTTCTTTAAGGCTGCAACCCTGTACTTTTGCAACTTGAAATATGTAAAAAACTTCGTACTTTCTAAATTTATATATCTGAAACTTTTATACCTGGAACCAATTATAGTTGAATTCATATAGATATATTTCTACAGTGACTATACTGTGCAAAAAAAAGACATTTGACTATATAAACCTAAGAAAGTAAAATAGTTGGAGGCAATGACTGTATGTACGTTATGTGCCTATCATGTAGCAGTAAAGATATAATATCAGTATAAAAATTTTTACGAAATTATTTCATGTTTTACCTGAACCAAGCAAATTATCTTCCTCGAAACAAACTACAATATTGAACGGTGAAGAGGGGAGAACAGTGGAGTTGAAGCGATGGAGGGTTAATGAAAGATGGATTAATTATGAATGACAAAGTGAAGAGCTGAAGAAAAGTTGATATGATATTTATAGGGGTTATAGGATATTCTAGAATAGTATATTCCTTTGATAAAGGTTCGAATATGTCAGTGCATCTAGGTCATACGATATTTATGCCTAATTATAGGTCCTATTTTGCATGAAATTAGAATAATTGTTGAATATGTCATTGCATCTAGGTCCCACTGTTGAATATTTCATTGCAGCTAGATCCTATGTTCAATATGTCATTGTCTCTATCCCCGTACTTTTGTAATATTTTTCAAAGTATTTTTTATTTTCAACGATTGTTAATCAGCAATTTTTTTATATAGTATTAAATACACTAAGGGAAATTTTGGAAGTTTGTGGTCGGATCAAAAGTTTGCGCTTCCAAGCAACTATTAATAAAGATAATTTACCTAAGTTAATAAGCAAAGAATTAAAGTAAGACATGTACCAAATAACATTCCTTATTATTTCTATGGATACAGTGTTTCACATAACCCGGAAGTGAAACCATGTGCCTCACATATCCCTGAAGTGAGACATGGTGTCTCACATAATCTTGAAGTGAGACGAGGGGCACGCTTATGTTAATAACGGTAGTAAATGGTCAATAAGAAGAAGTCCATATCATGAGGATTTGGGCAAGGGGCGCAACTAGATATTGTTTGGATGACAGGCCAGTACCAATAGCATTTCATCTATTATTTTTATGGACATGGTGTTTTACATAACCCTAAAGTGAAACGAGGTGTCTCACATAAACTTGAAGTGAGATGAGGTGTGTCACATAACCCCGAAGTGAGACGAGGTGTTTCACATAACCTTGAAGTGAAACGAGGTATCTTACATAACCCTGAAGTGAGACGAGGCGTCTCACATAATCCTGAAGTGAGATGAGGGGCACACTTATGCTGGAGCTTGAGGTAATAAGAACACCCAATAGGTGGAACAATTGGTCACATGAGCATGGTGGCGGTTATGCGTGCGACTTTCATTTGGGTGCTCAAACATCGTTATGAGTTCTAAGCGCTTAGTGTGTGCCTTTTGTAGGCACTAATGTCTACTGTGTAGGCAGCTTTGGCGTTCGTTCCACGGTAGATTCTATGGAGTAGCAAGCTGATCAAAGGGTAGTATAGGGTAGTATTAGGAATTCAGCCTAATCTAAGCAGCAGTCAAAAACAAGTGCAAACAATCAAAGTTAACCAATCATATTAATTTAGCAATAGTTAACTCGTATTTATTTTCAGCTTTGTATTCTTCCTATTTCCCTTGTTTCCTTTTATACACCAGAAACGTTGTAAAGTCTATTACTTTTACTTTGCTTAAAAATTCTAGTAATTACTATCATTCACCAGACTTTTAGTCTGACCCACTCCTCCATTTTTCCCTTTTCCCTTTTTCCCCTCATAGTCTAGCAAGAGCAAGGACGATAAATTTCAGGCACTTGGAGACTTCTTTTGTAGAGATTTCTTATGCATTTCACTTCTTTATTTTTAGTTTTTAGCTTATTACATGTACTGGCACTTTGTGAGGGATATTTTGTACTCTGATATTTATGAGACCGTGGTTTTGATTTCATGAGACATATATTAGTATTTTGAGACATATGATGTATTTGGTTTTATAACTCTATATTATGTAGTTTAACTTTTTGCAAATTATTATTTTAATTGTTCTGTCGTTTCTATCTATTTTGTCTTGTGAATTTTAGTCTCTGCTAGTTTAAGTTATACCTACAACGCACCACACCTTTTAGTGTGTCCTTTGGAGTATAACAAGGGGGGTTGGGTTGTTACAATGCTTAAGACAAATCTGTTTGCAATTTTGATTTCTCACAATTCCTGAAGTGAGATGAGGGGCACGCTTATGTTAATAACGGTAGTAAATGGTCAATAAGTAGAAGTCCAAATCATGGGGATTTGGGCAAGGCATGCAACTAGATATTGTTTGGATGACGGGCCAGTACCAATAGCATTTCCTCTACTATTTCTACGGACATGGTGTTTTACATAACCCTAAAGTGAAACGAGGTATCTCGTATAACCCTGAAGTGAGACGAGGTCTCACATAACCCTAAAGTGAGACGAGGTATTTCACATAACCCTAAAGTGAAACGAGGTATCTCGCATAACCCTGAAGTGAGACGAGGTGTCTCAAATAATCCTGAAGTGAGACGAGAGGCACGCTTATGTTGGAGCTTGAGGTAATAAGAAGACCCAATACGTGGAATAACAGGTCATATGAGCATCATGGCGGTTATGCATGCAACTTCCATTCGGGTGCTTAGTAATCGTTATGAGTTCTAAGCGCTTAGTGTGTGCCTTTTGTAGGCACCAATGTCTACTATGGTGGGAGCTTTGGCGTTTGTAACTACCCGTAAAATTCGATAATTTAATTTGGTTGAATTTATAAAATTTTGTAATTAAATTTAGGAAGAAATAAAAAAATTATAACTTATACTGAAGTAAATGTTAAAAATGAAATTGCAATTAATTGAAACAGATTGTAAAGTTATAATTGACTGAAATTAGTAAACAGGGAAACGAATTCAAAGTTATATTTACTGATGAAGTAATACGTAATAAATTGGAAATTTATACAATCAATGTTAGATAAGTAATTACAATGTTGTTGTTGGTAATAAACGTTATTTTAATTATTATTAATATAGTAACAGAATTGTGAATGAAAATTTAATAGAAACATAAATTTATTTTAAGGAAACAAGAGATATATTGAACAAATTGATGAATTAGTATAAATTTAACGATATTCGGATAGGAGCAGTGTTATGTAATCAATCTTGTTATTTAATATTTGAAGGAATAAAAATTTGTAATCCGTTAATGAATTTATAACAGGAATGAATGGAAAGAATGTAAATGTAAGCTAATAAATAATTAATTAATCAATGAATTAATAATGAATTAGTAGTGATTTGATATAAAATCAATGTTCTGTGTGTAATTGTTTGGAAATGATAACTTGTATAAATATGATTAAGGGTTAGTGGCAACAATCATTATAAAGTAATCATTTATTTAGTCTATTAAATTTAAAACGGGTAATCAATTGCAATAAATCTGGACTAAATGTTGCGTTAATGTAATTTAGGTTAATAAGTGGGAATAACGTAAATTTTATTCATAATGTGATAATTAGTTGATTAAAAGAATAGAAGGCAGAATTTATTAACTTATTGGAATTTAAAGTTAAATAATTAGATTAATTGTAAATGAGTGGAGTTAAATATTAAAATTATTACATTATTTGAAATTAAGATGGAACATTAGAATGTTAATGTATAGACTTTTGTTTGATAATAAGGAATGGAATAATTATTAATTTATTTAATAAAATGGAAATTTTGGGAATTATATTTATAAAGCCTGAATTTAATGAATTGAGGTTAATACCAGAATTGATAAATTTATCAACTCTAAATTGACAAATAAATTTGTTTAAATTAGTGTAAATGATTAATAAAATTTAAAGGGGTAAAATTTGTCAATTATAGAATCGAAATTTAAAATTTGATTTAATCAATTAATTTATAAATTTATTTTATTAATGGAAAAATAGCCATTTTGGCCACTCACTCGGATTTCGATGAAACCAGTTTCATCGGATCCGTAACGGTGAATTATTGTAGGATCGGATCCGTAAAGATGAATTATTGTAGGATTTCAAGTTTCGTAGCGATCGAACTTGTCGTTTGATCGTACAGACTCGAAACGCCTTGAAATCAATGAAATTGAAATCAATTTGAAAAATATTGATTTTAGCATAACTTCTTCATATGATGGAATTTGGACTTGAAACCTGTTCCATCGCATTTAAAATGTTTTAAAACATCTTTTTTGATATAAGGGTTGACCCAATTTCGTTTCGGAGTCGAAACGGGCTTTTCGGGCCTTATATTGTTCAGCGCATTTATCAATCCGATCCATTCTATCTCAACTTTATCTATAAATACCCGGTTATAAACCCTAGCCTACCTCTATTTCTCATTTGTGTGCATACAATTCAGCTATCTCTCCTCCTCAATAGCAAACAAACAAATTCTAGATCCAAACGCAAATCAAATTCAAATCCAAAGCAAAAATTTCAAACTCCTAAAAAAAATTCAGAAATTTTTTATATGGAAGATCTCGATGTACGCATCGCAGATCTATAGTTCATTTGTACATTTGAATCACCAATTGTCCATAAATCAGAAGGTTATTCTAGGCCGTTCATCGCGCCTTGATCATCTTGCACGGATCGCCAAATTGAACGTACCATCGCATGGAGAGGACCACGAGTTGTTCATCGGTGCAGTTCATTTATCGAATCGACGGTTAGATCGATTGTAAGAATTCAATTAGGGTTAAGAAAACATGGTGGCAGCTGCGTGATTTTGTGTCGCGTTGATTGAGGGCTCACAGCGGCGTTGGGCTGGGTGGGGTTTCGGCGACGTCAGGCGAGTCGTGGGCCACGGTCGGCCGTGGGTGAGAGGGCGGCGAAGTTGTTTGGCGCGATGATGGGATAGACGGCTAGGGTTAGGGTTTTTGCTGATGGTAGTGTTCGTTTTAGGAGAAGAAACGATGACGTGGCTTGAAAACGTGAGTGTTTTATTTTTTAATTTTATTTTCTTTTTTTAAAACTTTGAAATTTAATCGTTCTAATCTATATAACTTTTGCATATGAATTCGATTCACGCGCGGTTTTCTCTACTAGGTTCATATTGGAATTCCGGACATTTTGGCACGGGTTTAAACAAATTCTGGGACTGTGAAATTTTTTGGTTTAAATTGGATTTAAATTCAATTTAAATTCAAAAGGTGAGTGATTTAACCCACTCACAACTTCTAAAATTTCTTATGTTCGTTAAATTTAATTTATGTTGTTTTTAGGAATTTATTTTTGACCGTTTTGTATATTTTAATCATCATTAATTGCATTTATTTAAATTAAATCATTATTTAATTTATTATTGTATATAACTGCCAGTTAATTACCTGTTATATATATATTATCAGTTATATATTGATATTGATTGATTGTTTTGGATGATGATTGTGATGGATGTGTGATTTTATGATGGATGAATGGATGTTTTATTTATTATCATCATAATCTGCAAGTTCTTTATTGATTTGTCATTATTGATTCGGTATTGCTGTTTGAAATGATATATAACCGTATTTTTGTTTTATTTTAAATAGCGGATTGAAATGATAAATATTCGTATCACTTAACCATAGGATAGAAAATTTTATACAGACACCGTCGGTCTATATATATAAATATTTTGAAAATGATTTCTATGGTTTTGGATAGAATTATACGGTTTAAATAAATGTTGATTCCTTTTGATAATTATATAAAATATTTTATATATAGTTAAATTCATGTATTAAGCCATGTATAAATCTGTTTAATGATAATAAGTTAAATAATTGAGGTTGATTTATTAAAATAAATATGGTTAAGTATTTAAATCATATTTTATATAGAGGTTATAATGATTTAAATAAATAAAGATTTGGAAGATAAAATATGAAATGGATGTGAATTAAATTATTAAAGAATTTTACTCGAATAAAATTTGATTTGAAATAAAGATAAATTTGAGATTTTATGAAATTGAATTTATTTAAGAATTAAACCAACAGGGTTGATGTGAAATTTATTAAATTTGAAATTTTAAAAGATTTAATTATTATAACTTGATTTTTAGGTCTAGGTGAATTAAACGATTATCTCAAGTATAATGGATTGAAGGCAATATCTAGTTATTTGTAAATTGAGTTTTATTTAAAATAATAAGGAGTTTATTATGTAAAATATTTCAAAACTAAATAACAGGAAATTTAATTGTCGAATCGAAATTATCAAATTTAGTTTTGAAATTTTGGAATATTTAAAGCCTTGAAATATATCGAAATTGAAATGTTTATAGAAATTGAAATGCTTCGAAGTTATGAATTTCATAGCATTATGTTTTAAAGGTGTTAAAATTTCAATGTTTGGTTTTGAAGTACAAAATTTGGAAGTGCTATGATTTTAAAAAGTGGATATTTGAAATAAAACGATATTATATTGATTTGAAATAAAAGGAATGTCATATTGATTTGGTTTTTAAATTTGAAATGATGATCGTATTTATATGGTTTTGAATAAATATTATATCCTGGTTTTAAGTATAAATTATTTTGAAATGACCGCGGTGTTATAATAACGTTGGGTTGTTAAAGAGACCGGAATCGGAAATTGTCATACTCTCTGCCAACTTCGAAAACCACTTTAACAATCATGTACGCGGTGGAGATTCCATAATGAAGTAGGATGGCGGCGGCGTTTCCTTTGAGGTAAATACGTAGACCCGACTCCCATGAGTTGGCATAAGGTGGCTAAAACAGGAGTGATTGACGGGCTAATAAGGTAGCACATTTGATCATACACATCCCTTCAATATTATACTCTGATTTTTAGATTGATTCAGTGGGCACTTTTGATTTTCTTTTTGGGGGTGTGGCTCGAGGTGGCCGTAGCTGCGCGCTGCGCGTTACTACCGGCCCGGAAGCGTAGTTGGTATATCTACCCTGGCATTGCCTAGTTGTGTCGTGTCACCTACCCTAGCGCTCCTTGTACGAGTTTGGTTTTCTCCCTTAGCCCATGGAGTATTTTGGGTAGTCTCCCGACCTGGAGATGCGCTGATACTGGATGGACTACTGGGACTATTATTGTGTTAAGGGGGAGATTGGGTAACTCCTTAACGCTATTTAAAAGTAAGTTTATTTTATAATAGACATTATTATAATAGCGAAATATTACTACATAGTAAATAGTTTAACGGATCCTTAGGAGATGTGAATCTCGAGCATCTCTTAAGTTACTGTACTCGCATTTAACACTGGATTGGAGATGTCAAATCCCGTAAACATCTCTGATGCCGTTCCACTCATATTTTTTCGTTGATTTAACTTACATAAGATCTTTTAGTTCTGACTCGAGTGTTTTATTTTTCAATTCGCTCGGGTCAATCCAAGCATTACAGGATTTGAAGACTTTATTTGGAGGACGAAGACGAAGATATTATTGCTATCATCTATTATATTATTCACTGCATTATGTACTTCGCTGCATTGTTATTTATTGGTATGTGTAACTCTGATATGTATTGTATAAGTATAATCGAATATTTTATAAAACAGCTTCATGAACTATTTATTTGATTATTATATTTTGTCATTCCGCTGCAAGATTCTATTTTGTTTTATTTCTTTCTTCCTTTTTCTTATTTACCCCATAACAATCCACCCTTCTATATGATTTAGATGTGACGTGTGTGGTTTATCGTCGATTTAAATCATGCGAAAAGACAGTACGTTACATCTGGTATCAGAGCTTTGGTTTAGCGATAAACCTTAGCTTTGTGGGGTTTGACTCTTTGTTAATAGGGTAGTAATACCCTATGATGAGTCGCTGAGTGTATATATATGAGAGAGCGTATTTGTTAGTGTTATAAAAAGGTTTTGATATTGTGCTAATTTGTTCCGTTTTGTATTTATAAATTCTGGTTGATGCATGGGACGCTATGACATTAATAGGGATTTCTAAACACTTAATAGGACAGACCGACGTCATATTTTTTTTAATATAGGTGAATGAAATAATTTTTCCTATTATATTTTCTATATATAAAATAAATTTTTATAAAGGTTATATTTGGTTGTAATACATTGGTTGTTAGGTAGTGTAATCTATAAATATTACTAAAGTAGGATTTGGAAATAAAAAGAATAAATTGGAAATTTTAGAACTTAAGTTCTGGGGTTTTGAAAATTTCTTTCAAATGATTTTGGGATATAATAATAATATTTTAGAAGTATTTTCTGATATAAATATTTCAAAATGATTTGAAAGAGTTTTTTTAAAGAAACTTTGGAAAGTAATAAGTCCTGTACTCCCCTCTCTGTCGCTGGAAAATAATTTCGGTGATGAGTGCACGCATCATCGACATTCATTTTCGAGTTTCAAAGTGGGAAGGCTACTGAAGTAGTTCTACTGCAGATTTATTTTTGATAAACAAATATAAATTTTGATTGTTTTAAATATAATTGGATATATAAGTTGTAAATATATACATTTATCTATTATCTTAAAATGATTTGGAATTTAAACCCGGTATTTAGTTCTTGAGTTCTGTAATTAATATTTTCAATTATTATAGTGAAATGGAATGTAACTAATTAATATAAATTGGAATCTTTAATTAAAATAAGAGATTTAATGCTAAGTTATAAATAAATAAATAAAGAGAAAAATTAATTTTGTAACATATAAAACAAAGGATTATTATTGAACATTTAATTAATCAAAAAAATTGAGAATAACTTGTATAAATTTCAATTACATTCTTAAAGGCATATATATAACTTACCAAAAGATATAAGAAGTTGAAATGTTAATAAGAAAATGTAATATATATTATACAAGTAAAAGTTGAAGTAAAGAAGTATTTAATGAAATTCTTTAATAAAGGAAATTTGATGTTGAAAGTGTTGTGAACTTAAGTTATAATTGAAAGGTTATTGTAATAAAGGTAATAGGAAGTAAGTATTGTAAGTAAGTAATTTGAAACTTATGTAAATGAATATAAATGCTAAGCCATTGAATAGAACACGAACCCTATTGATAAATGAAGGTAAGCAGGGTAAATAAATGAAATTGAGAAAATATATGAATGTAATGTAATAAAAGAAAATTATTTGATATGAATATATATAAATAATTTTTTTGCAAGAAATAAATGTAAATTAAAAAGATAACCATTATATGAATGAAAAAGAGAAATCAAACAACAAATGTACGAATGGAATTAATAAGGATAAACTAAATTTGTTGTTTGAAATTGTTGTTGTTTGCTTTGGTTTATGGTTGCTTGGGTAAGGATACTTTAAAATTATTTGAATGTATGAATAATCTATTTAGCTTCATCAGAGACTGTTGAGTAAACGATGCGCTTAGTAGTTTATTTTTCATTCTGTATAATTTGAAGGTTTTGAACCCGAACAACTATTTGTTTTGTTTTATATGAATGAATGATTGATTTGTGCTGATTTTTATGTGATGGCTGTATGCTTTGTTGCAAATGATTGTTGTTTGTTATGGATTGAAACAAGTTAAACATTTCATTTTGTATAATTATCGACTCTTTTGGATTATATAAGTGAAATACAGGTTATGGAAGCAATTGCTTCTGCATTTGGTTCCATAATTAAAAGTTGTTTGCCCGACAAATAGGTACGTTCTCGGATTACGATTTATATCGTTATTATATTATTTTTCTCGTGTTGGGATATATTATTTTGAAAAGTATATGTTGTATATTGTTATATTTGATATTAAATACTCCCGAGCCTTCCCGTACAAAGGAGACCCTGCCGAAATTTTTCGTAAATTTTGAACTTAGACAATATTTTGAAAATGTTTTCAAACTTTATTAATTTGAATATAAAGGATTTAGTTGTTATAAATCTATATATTTTATTTAAATTATCCTATTCTGTAAATTTATTGTTATGAATATAATGTTTTGAATAATATATATTGATTTATAAGTTCCTCTTTTCCCTTCTTTTCCTTTTCGGGGACGAAAAGTTTTGAGTGGAGACGACCTGTAAAATTCGATAATTTAATTTGGTTGAATTTATAAAATTTTGTAATTAAATTTAGGAAGAAATAAAATTTTATAACTTATACTGAAGTAAATGTTAAAAATGAAATTGCAATTGATTGAAACAGATTGTAAAGTTTTAATTGATTGAAATTAGTAATTGGGGAAACGAATTCAAAGTTATATTTACTGATGAAGTAATATGTAATAAATTGGAAATTTATACAATCAATGTTAGATAAGTAATTACAATGTTGTTGTTGATAATAAACGTTACTTTAATGATTATTAATATAGTAACGGAATTCTGAATGAAAATTTAATAGAAACATAAATTTATTTTAAGGAAACAAGAGATATATTGAAAAAGTTGACGAATTAGTATAAATTTAATGATAATCGGATAGGAGCAGTGTTATGTAATCAATCTTGTTATTTAATATTTGAAGGAATAGAAATTTGTAATCCGTTAATGAATTTATAACGGGAATGAATGGGATGAATGTAAATGTAAGCTAATAAATAAATAATTCAATGCAAACCCAATTGATTAAAACAACAATTTGGGTTATAATTGATTGTAAAGTGGAATATTTGGTAATAAATTATTACAAGAAAAAAATAAATGTAAATATTTAATTAATCAATGAATTAATAATGAATAAATAGTGATTTGATATAAAATCAATGTTCTGTAGGTAATTGTTTGGAAATGATAACTTGTATAAATATGATTAAGGGTTAGTGGCAACAATCATTATAAAGTAATCATTTAATTAGTCTATTAAATTTAAAACGGGTAATCAATTGCAATAAATCTGAACTAAATGTTGCATTAATGTAATTTAGGGTAATAAGTGGGAATAACGTAAATTTTATTCATAATGTGATAATTAGTTGAATTAAAAGAATAGAAGGCATAATTTATTAACTTATTGGAATTTAAAGTTAAATAATTAGATTAATTGTAAATGAGTGGAGTTGAATATTAAAATTATAACGTTATTTGAAATTAAGATGGAATGTTAGAATGTTAATGTATAGACTTTGAATCCAAGGTTAATTTCATCTGTTTGACAATAAGGAATGGAATAATTATTAATTTATTTAATAAAATGGAAATTTTGGGAATTATATTTATAAAGCCTGAATTTAATGAATTGAGGTTAATACTGGAATTGATAAATTTATCAACTCTAAATTGACATATAATTTTTTTTTAAATTAGTGTAAATGATTAAGAAAATTTAAAGGGGAAAAATTTGTCAATTATAGAATTAAATTTAAGATTTGATTTAATCAATTAATTTATAAATTATTTTATTAATGGAAAAATAGCCATTTTGACCACTGACTCGGATTTCGATGAAACTAGTTTCATTGGTCCGTAACGGTGAATTATTGTAGGATTTCAAGTTTCGTAGCGATCGGACTTGTCGTTTGATCGTACGGACTCGAAACGCCTTGAAATCAATGAAATTGAAAACAATTTAAAAAATATTGATTTTAGCATAACTTCTTCATACGATGGAATTTGGACTTGTAACCTATTCCATCGCGTTTAAAATATTTTAAAACATTTATTTTGATATATGGGTTTCCCCAATTTCATTACGGAGTCGAAACGGGGTTTCGGGCCTTATATTGTTCAGCGCGTTTATCAATCCGATCCATTCTATCTCAACTTTATCTATAAATACCATGTTATACCCTAGCCTACCTTTATTTCTCATTTGTGTGCATACAATTCAGCTATCTCTCCTCCTCAATAGCAGACAAACAAATTCTAGATCCAAACACAAATCAAATTTAAATCCAAAGCAAAATTTCAAACTCTTAAAAAAAATTCAATTTTTTTTATATTGAAGCTCTCGATGTACGCATCGCAGATCTATAGTTCATTTGTGCATTTGAATCACCAATTGTCCAGAAATCAGAAGGTTATTCTAGGCCGTTCATCGCGCCTTGATCATCTTGCACGGATCGCCAAATAGAACGTACCATCGCATGGAGAGGACCATGAGTTATTCATCGGTGCAGTTCGTTTGTCGAATTGACGGTTAGGTCGCTTGTAAGAATTCAATTAGGGTTAAAAAACATGGTGGCAGCTGCGTGTTTTTGTGTCGCGTTGATTGAGGGCTTGCAGCGGGGTTGGACTGGGTGGGGTTTCGGCGACGTCAGGTGAGTCGTGGGCCACGGTCGACCGTGGGTAAGAGGGCGGCGAAGTTGTTTGGCGCGATGATGGGATAGGCGGCTAGGGTTAGGGTTTTTGCTGATGGTAGCGTTCGTTTTGGGAGAAGAAACGATGACGTGGCTTGAAAACGCGAGTGTTTTATTTTTTTTATTTTTTTTAAACTTCGAAATTTAATCGTTCCAATCTATATAACTTTTGCATATGAATTCGGATTCACACGTGGTTTTCTCCGCTAGGTTCGTATTAGAATTCCGAACATTTTGGTGTTGTATGGACAAATTCCGAGACTGTGAAATTTTTGGGTTTAAATTGGATTTAAATTCAATTTAAATTCAAAAGGTGAGTGTTTTAACCCACTCACAACTTCTAAAATTTCTTATGTTCGTTAAATTTAATTTATATTGTGGTTAGGAATTTATTTATGACTATTTTGTATATTTTAATCATCATTAATTGCATTTACTTAAATTAAATCATTATTTAATTTATTGTTGTATATAACTGCCAGTTAATTACCGTTATATATATATTATCAGTTATATATTGATATTGATTGATTGTTTTGGATGATGATTATGATGGATGTGTGATTTTATGATGGATGAATGGATATTTTATTTATTAGCATCATAATCTGCAAGTTCTTTATTGATTTGTCATTATTGATTTGTCATTATTGATTCGGGATTGCGGTTTGAAATGATATATAACCGTATTTTTATTTTATTTTAAATTGCGGATTGAAATGATAAATATCCATATCACTTGACCATAGGATAGAAAATTTTATACAAACACCATCGATCTATATTTACAAATATTTTGAAAATGATTTCTATGGCTTTGGATAGAAATATACGGTTTAAATAAATGTTGATTCCTTTTGATAATTATATAAAAATATTTTATATATAGTTAAATTCATGTATTAAGCTATGTATAAATCCGTTTAATGACAATAAGTTAAATAATGGAGTTTGATTTATTAAAATAAATATGGTTTAGTATTTAAATCATATTTTATATAGAGGTTATAATGATTTAAATAAATAAAGATTGGAAGATAAAATATAAAATGGATGTGAATTAAATTATTTAAGAATTTTACTCGAATAAAATTTGATTTGAAATAAAGATAAATTTGAGATTTTATGAAATTGAATTTATTTAAGAATTAAACCAACAGGGTTGATGTGAAATTTATTAAATTTGAAATTTTAAAAGGTATAATTATGATAACTTGATTTTTGGGTTTAGGTGAATTAAACGATTATTTCAAGTATAATGAATTGAAGGCAATATCTAGTTATTTGTAAATTGAGTTTTATTTAAAATAATAAGGAGTCTATTATGTAAAATATTTCAAAACTAAATAATAGGAAATTTAATTGTTGAATCGATTTATAAAATTTAGTTTTGAAATTTTGGAATATTTAAAGCCTAGAAATATATCAAAATTGAAATGTTTATAGAAATTGAAATGTTTCGAAGTTATGAATTTCATAGCATTATGTTTTAAAGGTGTTAAAATTTCAATGTTTGGTTTTGAAGTATAAATTTGGAAGTGCTATGATTTTAAAACGGGGATATTTGAAATAAAATGATATTATATTGATTTGAAATAAAAGGAATATCATATTGATTTGGTTTTTAAATTTGAAATGATATCGTATTTATATGGTTTTGAATGATTATTATATCCTAATTTTGAAGTATAAATTATTTTGAAATGACCGCGGTGTTATAATAACGTTGGATTGTTAAAGAGACCGGAATCGGAAGTTGTCATACTCTCTGCCAACTCCGAAAACCACTTTAACAACCATGTAGGCGGTGGAGATTCCAGAATGAAGTAGGATGGCGGTGGCGTTTCCTTTGAGGTAAATACGTGGACCCGACTCCCGTGAGTTGGCATAAGGTGGCTAAAACAGGATCGATTGACAGGCTAATGAGGTAGCATCTTTGATCGGACACATCCTTCGATATTATACTCTGATTTTTGGATTGGTTCGGTGGGCACTTTTGATTTTCTTTTTGGGGTTATGGCTTGAGGTGGGCGGTAGCTGCGCGCTACACGTTACCACCAGCCCGGACGCGTAATTGGTATATCTATCCTGGCATTGCCTAGTTGTGCTGTGTCACCTATCCTAGCGCGCCTTGTACGAGTTTGGTTTTATCCCGTAGCCCATGGAGTATTTAGGGTAGTCTCTCGACATGGAGATGCGCTGATACTGGATGGACTACTGGGACTATTATTGTGTTAAGGGGGAGATTGAGTAACTCCTTAACGCTATTTAAAAGTAAGTTTATTTTATAATAGAAAGTATTATAACAGCGAAATATTTCTACATAGTAAATAGTTTAACGGATCCTTAGTAGATGTGAATCTCGAGCATCTCCTAAGTTACTGCACTCATGTTTGACACTGGATAGGAGATTTCAAATCCCGTAAACATCTCTGATGCCGTTCCACTCATATTTTTCCATTGATTTAACTTACATTAGATCTTTTAGTTCTGACTCGAGTGTTTTGGTTTTCAATTCGCTCGGGTCAGTCCGTGCATTACAGGATTTGAAGACTTTATTTGGAGGACGAAGACGAAGATATTATTACTATTATCTATTATATTATTCACTGCATCATGTACCCCGCTGCATTGTTATTTATTGGTATGTGTAACTCTGATATGTATTGTATAAGTATAATCGAATATTTTATAAAACAACTTCATGAACTATTTATTTGATTATTATATTTTATCGTTCGGCTGCAAGATTCTATTTTGTTTTATTTCTTTCTTCCTTTTTCTTATTTATCCCATAACATTCCGCCCTTCTGTATGATTTAAGTCTGACATGTGTGGTTTATCGCCGATTTAAATCGTGCGAAAAGGCGGGACGTTACAACGTTCAATCCGTAGTAGATTCTATGGAGTAGCAGGCTGATCAAAGGGTAGTATATGGTAGTATTAGGAATTCAGCCTAATCTAAGCAGCAATCAAAAACAAGTGCAAACAATCAAAGTTAACCAATCATATTAATTTCAATAGTTAACTCGTATTTATTTCCAGCTTTGTATTCTTCCTATTTCTTTTGTTTCCTTTTATATACTAGAACCATTGTAAAGTCTATTACTTTTACTTTGCTTAAAGATTCTAGTAATTACTATCATTCACTAGACTTTTAGTCTGACCCACTCCTCCATTTTCTCCTTTTCCCCCATAGGTTAGCAAGAGCAAGGACAATAAATTGTAGACACTTAGAGACTTCTTTGGTAGAGATTTCTTATGTATTTCTCTTCTTTATTTTCAGTTTTTAGCTTATTCCATGTACTGGCACTTTGTGAGGGGTATTTTGTACTCTGATATTCATGGGACTGAGGTTTTGATTTCATGAGACATATATTGGTATTTTGAGACATATGATGTATTTAGTTTTATAATTCTATATTATGTAGGTTGACTTTTAGCAAATTACTATTTTAATTATTCCGACATTTTTATCTGTTTTGTCTTGTGAATCTTAGTCTCTACTAGTTTAAGTTATACCTACAACGCAACATATCTTTAGTGTGTCCTTTGGAGTATAGTAAGGGTTGTAGGGTTGTTACAATGCCTAAGATAATATGTTTGCAATTTTGATTTCTCTTTGCAAAGAAGGGGATGCCAAAGTCATGGGAAGCAAGGAATTCAATTACCTTCTCAATCATCGATGGAGATCCTTTTACAAAGAAAGATACTCCTAGTAATTCCATAATTGGTGTATAGCTTGAATCCTTCCTCGAAGGGATAGTGCCTCCTGATCATCTAATATAAACACACTAGCAACCTACTCTATATCCATAGTTTGACTTCCTTATTCATGTGCCTTCTGTTGCTTGCCAACATGAGCAATAATTCCATTCTACTTGCGCCTGAACGACTCTAAGCCTAATGCCATACAAATCTACATATGTAGCTAACTCCCAATTGGTGTTTACTCCAAGTCACTAACACTATCATTAACAGCATTCTATGTCCCCTTTTAGTCTTTCCATAGACCAAGGTATCTATACGGACATAATTGCAAATACAGTGAATGGATCTCCAAACTCATTACTACACGTTGACGCCAAAAATGGGCATCAACACCCAATAAAATCTAGTAAAGATTAAATGAAGAACGCAATTAAAATAGGACAAATATCATAAATGAACATACAGATTTTTATAGTGGTTCGGCAATCTTAGCCTATGTACACTTCATATTTTTATTGATCTTGCACTTAATTACGATTACAAGAATGTTTGAATAAGCTAGGAACCATTAGTACAAGAATGAAGAAAAAAATGGAAGAGCTATTTCCATAGAAAGAAGAATTCCTTTTCCAATGCCATGCTTGTTGTATTTAAAAAGGAAGACATCCATAGATCAGACTGAGTTTAGGTGGAAGGTTCGGGAGACCAAGACGATGCCACCCAAAATTTCTAGGTCCTTCAAGGCCCACAATAAAGATCGGTACCAATCCCTATTATTGTATCCAAATGGGCTATGGTCCCTATGAGGGGTGCCCCATGATGTTAGCCACTTTTCCCTAAATTTCATGCAATTTCGACGTGTAGTTTGTGAGATGTCGGATTTTCCATGAAATAGTGCTGTTTGAATTCTGATTTCTGTCGATCCCTCCAACTTCCTCCAATTGAAATGAGATCCCTAGAGGGTGTTTCACATGTTGTAGTAAGCTTACACTCCAAGTTTCATAATGATATCATGTGTAGATTTTGAGTTATTGACCAATCATCGCTGCAAAATTGAGTTGTGGATTCGAAACGATACGATTCGTAGTGTTGAATATGGATCATACCTGATCCATCTTCGGGTAGTAGTGATCTTTCAAGCTTCTGCTTCATATTATTATCTATGCTTGATTTTTGGACCGCACAATCATTGCTCTGAGCTGCTACCTTGATGATAGTCGAGTCTATCTTGTCCTGTTAGTTCGGATATAGCCGGGTCAAAATGCTGGATAATATTTGCCTCCTAAAGTACGTCTTGTTGCATACATAATGTGCTTTGAACTGAAGCATGTTAGAGTTTCCAGAAAGAAATCCATCCAGTTTCCTGAATAGTCGCTATCCTTCCGTTGAATTATCTTCTCAAAGTGTTGTATCCCTTTTTGATCGTCATGACGCTTGGTCGATTTCCAATAGTATAAATTCAGAATTGTATTCCACCAGTTTCTATCTGTGTCCGGTTCTATAAGGATAGTAAGCTTTGGCTATTTGATCCATTCTTTTCTTTAATAACTCCAGGTAAAAATTCAATTTCTGTCAATTTCAAGAAATCGAATTTTTTAAATATACACGTGCACAATCAGGTACACGTTCTTGTCATTGGCTCCCGGATGTGTTTGTACGCTCATGAATCATCACCAATTCCTTCTAGTTTAATTGCAATTGGATTACAATTCCTTGTTTATATATTATTTTATAATGAAATAGGGGTTGTAATAAGTCATTCGATGAGAGGGGACTTCAAGTTCTACAGGGATGATTGCCTCGGAGCCATAAGCAAGGGTGAATGGAGCATGGCCAATCACGGACTTGTGGGTGGTTCTATAAGCTCATAATGCTGTTGAAAGTTTACCCACTCACTTGCCTCTAGCCATTCCAAATGTTTCTTCTGAATGGACTTTGTTGTTTTTTCTCAGCTTCAACTTGTCCAATTGCTTAAGGGGGAGCAAGTGCTGCAAATCTCTTTTCAATATGAGCCGACGGTAGAAGTCTTTAAATTTAGCATCGTCGAATTAGGTTCCATTATCAGTTATAATGGTTTGTGGAAGGCCAAAACAATAGATGATGTTTTAGACAATGAAGTTGATTATTTAATGGTCGTGTAAAATTCTGCTTTAGCCCATTTGCAACTGCTACGATGGCGTACTTCACACCACCTTTAGAATTGGCAAGAAGCTGATGGTCTCAATACCCCAAGTTGAAGCGGCTATGGACTAGCTATTTGAGTAACTTCTGTCGGCACTACTCTTGGAATTTTTGCAAACATCTAGCACTCTCGCATTGTCTAGCGTGATCAGCTGCATCTCGATTGACAGTTGGCCAGTAATACCCATACTAGAGTATTTTCTTTGTTAGGCTTTACCTCCTGGTGTGATCACCGCAATCTTCTTCATGGACATTTCTCAAGACTCGTTTGATTTTATCATAGGCGATACACCAAAGCAGGGGAATGAAGAAACTCTTTCTATACATGACTCCTTCTTGGATGATGCAGCATGTAGATTTAGGGAGAATATATTGTTTTTCATTCCTCCGTCTTGGAAGGATCCCACACTGTAGATAGCCTTTGATAGGAGTCATCCGTGACTCCTTTTCTGGCGCCATCTCCATGATCTAGTCGATCTCTATTTGTCAATGCTTGGAATGTTAAGTACTTCAACCGGGACAAAGTATATTTGTTGCGAATCCCTATAACTAGCCAGCATGGCCAGTGACTTGGCATTTTCATTTTGTTCTCTGAGTATGTGTGTGATGGTGTAATACTTGAAGTTGGCCAGTGGCTTTTGGACCTAGATGAGATAGGGAGCAAGATGCTGCCCATAGCAAGATAATCTTCCCTGACTTGGCATACTACAAACCAGGAATCACAAAAGATGTGTAAAGTTTCCGCTCTCAGTTCTTTAGCAAGTTTGAGCATGGTGATTAAGGCTTCATACTTATCTTCCTTAATTTTTGCAGGGAAGTTGAGTTTCAGGGCGTAGCAAATCGATCGTTCCTCAAGAGTCATTAACACAACTCCGATGCCTGAACATCGATCAATGGATGCTCCATCCGTGTACATTTTTTTATCGGTTGTTCAATTCTCCACTACTCTTCAGATCATCATCTGATGCAGTGAATTAAGAGATAAAGTCTGCTATTGTCCGCCCCTGGATAGCTCTCTAAAGGAGATAAGTGAGATTGAATTGTCTTAGCTTGATATTCCATTTGAGCAACCTTCTAGACGTCTAAAATTGCTGTAGGACCCATTGTAGTGACTGGTTGGTGTAGGCGTTGATGGGGTGAGCCCGAAAGTAATGGTGAAGCTTTCATGATGCAATCCACAGGCAGTACACGAGCTTTTCCGGCTTTGGTTAGTTTCTGTCAAAACTTGTCAATCACTTGCAAACATAACATACAGACCGCTGGATCTGATTCTCTTCACGTAACCATGCGGCACTTATGGCATGGACCGACACCGCTAAATAGATGTATAAGTCTTCACGATGCAGTGGCTTGGAAAGGATGGGAGGTCTTTCTAAGTAATGTACTAGAGCTTGAAACGCGTCTATGCAACCTTCATCCATTCAAAGTTCCATTTCTATCTCCTGATCAAGTCGAAGAAAGGAATACACTTGTCGGTGGCCCTGGAGATGAAGCGGCTTAGGGCGACAACCTTCTCATTTAAGCTCTATACCTGCTTAATCATTTTTGGTACCTTGATGTTTCAAATTGCTTGAATTTTCCCGAGATCGGCTTCGATTCCATGAGAGTTGATGATAAAACCTCAAAATTTCCTTGATGCAACACCGAAAGAGCATTTCTAGGGATTTAGTTTCATTCCAAATTTTCGTAGAACACTGAATATCTCCGCTAAGTCATCAATTTGGCCGTTTGATCATTGTGATTTCACTAGCATATCATCTACATACACCTCCGTTGATTGCCCGATCTTATCTTTGAACATCTTGTTGACTAGTCTTTGGTAAGTAGCTTTAGCATTATTTAGTTCAAACGACATCACCACATAGTAATTAGCCCTAGATCGGTAATGATGCTGGTGTGCTTCTGGTCGGGGATGTGTATCTGGATCTGGTGGTATCTAGAGTACACATCCATAAATGAAAGCAGCTCACATCTAGCGGTTGAGTCTATCAACTGGTCGATCCTCGAAAGTGGAAAGCGGTCTTTCGGGCATGCCTTATTCAAGTCTGAGTAGTCAACACATGACCGCTACTTTCTATTAGCATTTCTCAGAAGAACTGGATTGGATACCCATTTTGAATAGAGGTTGTTACGGGTAAACCTACTATTTTTGAGTTTATCCACCTCCTCTTTAAGTGCAGCAAATCCCTTTAGATCCATGTTGCATTGCTTTTGTTTCATCGAGATATGCCTTGGCTCCACCAGGATATGCCTTGGCTCGATATTCAATGCATGGCTCGCGATAATCGGTGAGATCACACGCATGTCATAATGGGTCCAAGCGAACACAACAAGATTCATTAGGAGAGAGCCAGCTAATTCCTTCATCATTGTTGTAGTGAGTTGTGATCCAATCTTTAGTACCCATGATGGGTCGCCATGGCTGACTGTAATGTTGCTTGTCAGCCCAGCAGGTGCAGTTTGGGATTCCTTGAGTTCAAATATAACTATTTCGTGTAACAATCAACGTGAAATCTAGTTGGGACGGTCAATGATGACGGTTACTCCAGTCGAAACCCAAAATCTTGTCATGAGTTATTGAGTCTAATAGTAAAGGGCTCTAAATGCTTTGATTGTTTATCTGCAAATGGTCAAAGATCAGGCTTAGAAGCACGTTGAATCAAATGTCGAGTATGGTTCAGCCTCGTGTTGCATGTAACTGCATAGCTGGCTCTTGCTTTTAGTTTGAATCTACTTGTATATTCGAGTAACACACTTTCCATTCAACGTACTCATGATCCGTTACTCGTCGTTTGGGTTAGAATGGTGATCAGTTGCCTATGAGCTTGGACATTGATTGGGTGATTCTATCTTTAGACATCCTTTCGGTCGTAACCTGAGTCATTGTAAACACTAGTTATGAATCACAGTATGATAAATGTACTGCATGGATGGTCGAATCTCGCTAGTCGTGTTTATACTCCGACCTAAGCTCTAAAGACTTAGAGTTGATCGATGAATGATCGGTTCACATTTGTCTTGTTTCTCGCTCGTTCCCCCAAGTCTAGGGCATACATCGATAAGTAGGAAGGCAAGTCATGTCCAATCGGTGATTGATGCTCTCCCATTGGACCAAGGGCAAGGATCAGTGTGCGGACGATCGAGTCACGTATCTTTTGTATTTCTCTTCTAGTCGGATCATGGTAAGAGTTAACGAATGAACGGTCATGTTGTATTCATTTGGAGCTGGATGGTTAGTCGCACCCATTTTGATTCATATTCTCTCGCCAGATATAGGGATAGAGTTAGCTTAGCTGTAGTCGGGTCATGCTCATCCAATTTCATACTCCTTCTGACGGATCGAAGGAAGGTGTTGGAGAATTAACGATCAAGTCGCACTCATTCATGGTTTATTATCTATCCATGCTCTGGTGATCGAAATTTTTCGAAGGTCATCTCGACCACATCTATTTGTTTTTTATATGGATCGATATTGACCGTCGACCCAGCAGGATAATATGGAAAGCTTGAATTGACATTGCCTATCGACCCGGTGGTATGATATAGTTTGTCGGTCGTAACTTCGGACGTCGTTTCGATTGGTTTTGTATTGAGGAATTCTTGCGGTTGCCGTCTTAAGTTGTAAAGATCACCCAGCCCGAGCTATAGTAAGATGTTGTATTTGGCTTGTAGTAGTTTGTACTCTCGTTCCCATTCTTGGGTTAGCAGAATTAGTTCGTGAACGGTCGAATTCCATCTGAGGTAATACTCCTTCTGTCGAGTTCAGGTCAAAGTTTATGGAATATTGAATGGTTGAACTGCACTCATCTACTTGTTTATACTCATATCCGCACTCTGGGGGTAAGAGTTTGTTGGTAGGTGGTCGAACCTCACCTAATTTGTGATTACACTCTAATCCACACTGAGAACCAGAGTTATTTGCTGGACGGTCTAACCATGTCCATGTCTTGGTTTAGATTTTGGGCTTGCTAATGTCCAGGCAAGGCTTGGATAGTTCGTCGTACCACAGGTGCAAACCAGGTCATGGATGGATGTATCACATTCTCTTTGGATTGGATGGTCGAACCAAATCTAATTTAGGCTTGGGCTCTTAAACTGCCCCTACATCCAGGGCACGAGTCGATGCATGGACGATCAAACCATATCCACTTCCATTTGGATCCAGTTTCTACCGAGCCTTGGGAGTAAGATGAGCGTTATGAAGAACTTCGAGCTCGAGCAGGGGAGGAGATGGTCATATCGCATCCACTTTGAGTCGTGTGTTTGCCCCTAAGTAAAGGGAAAGGGTTAAGAAGCGGATGGTCAAACTGTGTCCATGTTTTGTGTTTATACTTTGGTCTATGCTCTAGGGACTAGAGTTTTATGATGGGTGGTCAGTCACACCCCTTTGATGTTTATACTTCGGCCTGCGCTCTGGGAACCAAAGTGATCGATGGACGGTCGAACCGCTTCCATCTTTTTGTGTTTATACTCCGATTCAGACTCTAGGGAGCAGAGTTTTATGATGGGTGGTCAGTCACACCCGTTTGATGTTTATACTCCGGTGCACGCTCTTGGAACCAGAGTTAATCGATGGACGGTCAAACAACATCCATCCTTTTGTGTTTATACTCTGATCTGCACTCCGAGGGCTAGAGTTTTATGATGGATGGTCAGTCACACCTGTTTGATGTTTATACTTCGGTTCGTGCTCTGGGAACCAGAGTAGATCGATGGACGGTCAAACCACGTCCATCTTTTTATGTTGAAACTTCGATCCAAACTCTTGGGACTAGAGTTTTATGATGGGTGGTCAGTCACTCCCGTTTATTGTTTAAACTCTGGTCTGCGCTCTAGGACCAGAGTTGGTCAATGGACGATCAAACCATGTCCATCGTTTTGCTTCGTACTCCTCCTAGCAAGTTGAGAGAGAGAGAGTTTTTGGGCGGACGATCAAGTCACGTCCACCTCAAACTGCAATCATGTCCATGTGTTGAGGGCAGAGGTCGATTAGTAGGCAGTCATCCACACCTACTTTAAATTGAGCTTTCGAACCGCCTCTTTTGTCCAGGGCAGGAGTTAATGTATGGATGGTCAAATCGCTTTCCCTTTAGTTGGACCTCGGTCGTGCTGAGCTTCGGGAGAGGCATATGTATTTTGGCAAACTTCAAGTATGTGTTGGGGAGTAGATGGTTAGGTTGCATCCACTCCAAGTCTTTCTTCAGTCTCCAAGTCAAGCCTGGTGGTTGATGAGTGGATGGTTAGTCATGTCCACTTTGTATTAGATTTTGACCTTGTCGGGCTTCGAGTAAGGCATGGGTGTTATGTCAGAGTTGAAGCATAGAGTAAGAAGTGGATGGTCGAGTCACACCCATTTTCTATTTCGAGTCCTTGCCCCCAAGTCAGAGCCATATGGTAGCCGATAAGAGGTTGAATCACGCTCGTCCAGGTGATCCTCCAAAAGTCCAATCATGGTTCGTAGAGGTTGGTTTGGCACCCAAATCTAATTACTTGGTCTCCTACATCGTTTGGAAGCAGTATGGTTCAAATAAGTCATAGTTAGCAACATAATTGAAAATGAAATAAATCTAATTGATAAGTAAAGAAGAGTCGAATGCTAGCTATTCCACTTTATCCTAGACCTCCTCAGCTGGAAGTTGACCATAGGTGGTGCAGTTGATAATCAATGGTCATTATTGGTAAGTGTCGGATGTTCCCTGCCCGCCATTCTATGGGGCTTGCATATATTGTTGAAGCTTTCCTTTTCAGATCCGCTTTCCGACCATATCTCAGAGGCATCTACAATCACTAGTGTTATGACCATGTATATCTTAAAATATACAACATTTCTCGGATTTCTTCTGGGTTTCGATGGACTCTCTGGAGGTTGGTTTCCAATACTACTTCAAGCCATGAGTCTCCAAGTAGATGTTTTTGATTGAATCATTCAAACGAGTATATGAGTCGGATTTTGAGATTTCGTACCGTCTCCTATAATCTGAGTCCTCGTCAAAGGCCTTAATGCTGCCCTCGTTTGGACTTCCTTTAGCTAATGGGCCTGCATCTTTCTTTCTCCTAATCTGTTATACTTCGTATTTTCTTAGGTTCTGGTTCACTTTGTAACATAAATGATTTGAGGTCATATGAGGCTCTCAAGGTAGCCATTCGCCAAAGTGTGTCGCGAGGTCGATTCCCCTTATCAACACCATGAGTATGATATTCACGCTGGGATTTCTCACTTTAGCGACAGTGGTTTTATATCTCTTCCAAAAGTCTTTGAGCAGCTCGGTCGGCACTTGGGATAGTTGGATAATGACATCGCATTCTTAGGGCAAGTCGCATGCATTCTGAATTGCTCAGTGAACTCCTTAGCCAGTTAATTAAATGAGGAGATGGACCTGGGCGGTAATAGCACAAATCACACTACTTCCTTAAGGAATATGGGAAATAATCAGCATTTAATTGCGTTCATCGCTCTGGGGGAATTCATGTGCCCTTCGTATTTCATAAGATGCTCTTGGGGGTCTGTGTTTCAAGAATATGCCAACATAGTTGGCATATTGAATCTCTTGGGATATTCTGCATATTGAATGGCTCTAGTGAATGGGATTCAGCTAGGGGAAATGCTATAGTCGTTGTTAGTCTGGTTTGTTTTTAAGTTACGACTATTTGTAATGCTTGTGAATTTTGTATGCATGATTGTCCAATTTATGATGGATTGGTGATAATTTACTTGGAGTTCGATCTGAGAAAATTTGCAATTTGCGTGGTGTCAGCCCCTGGTTCGCTTGAAGTCACTGAATTTGAAGTGTTGGGTTTGTAACGAACGATGCTTAGAGTTAAACCGGTGTTTTCTTGGAGAAAATCAAGGTTTTATGCCAGTTTGACCTTGGCCAGAACTTCCTGGGTTTGCTTCGAGTCAAATGGTTGACTACTTCAGGTTCAACTTTGATGATGGATAGCTATACTTTGAGATGGCATAATAAGCGGCGTAGAGTGGTCGTCACACATGCCATTGTATCATAGCTGGCAAGTTAGGCATTTGGAAGCTGGTCAGTTGAAAGCAGTCGTAATTTACCCTACAAGCTTGATCCTGTAATCGATCCCAGTTTGTGTCATATCATCTTGGTTCTCCAACCTTTGGGTGTACTTTGAGTAGCAGTTCCTTATCCATTCTTTGGCTGCAATTCAGCAGTTGCCGCTTGATCCCTTATGCCCGGGTCAATCACAGAATGTAAGGGAAGTGGATAGAACGCACCATCTTTAAGTTGAGTTCCGAATCCAGAATGCGGGAGCATCCGAAAAAAAAATTTAGAGCTATTTTTTAAAAATGAATCGTAACCAATCCATGTTTTTTTAAAAATAATGGATCATACGCGATCCATACAATGATCGGCCGAATTGCCATGGTGTGGGATCAATGGTTTAAGGATCGGTTGTATGGAGGGATCAGTCATATGGAGGTATCGGTCATAAGAGGGATCAGTCATATGAGGGATTAGTAATATGGAGGGATCGGTATTAAGCATGTACATGTAAATAGGGATCGGTAGTAGGTATGGAGGGGTCGGCCATTTTGGCCTTAAGAGAGGGATCGGCCATTTTGGATTTGACAGAGGGATCAGCTATTTTGAGGGATCAACCATTTTGGCCTTGAGAGAGGGATCAGCCATTTTGGTCTTGACAAAAGGATCAGCTATTTTGAGGGATCAACCATTTTGGCCTTGAGAGAGAGATCGACCATTTTGACCTTGACAGAGGGATAAGCCATTTTAGATTCGCTAAATTAAGTCTGAACTTCAGCATCCGATCTCAAGAGCTTGCATACATGAGTGAATCCGATCCCTTCAAAATGGACACCAATACATGAACAACTCTAAACAAGAATACTGGCATCATCATTTCCTTCAACTTTGCGGGAAGTTGATTTAATTCCTCTAACCATGGCTATCAGCTTCCTTTAGATTTTCTTCAAATCTGAGTAGAATAGGAAGTTTGTCGGTAGAAAGCTAGATCTATCTCGCGAATATGGGAATCCACAAAGACAATGAGATCCAATTAAGCTGAGAATTATGTGAAAGCCCCAAAATATTGATGCCAAAAATGGACATCAACACCTAATAGATTCTAGTAAAGATTAAACGAAGAATGAAACTAAAATAGAGCAAATATCATAAATGAACACATAGATTTTTATAGTGGTTCAACAATCTTGGCCTACGTCCACTTTATATTCGTATCGATCTTGCACTTGATTATGATTACAAGAATGTTTGGATCAACTAGGATCCATTAGTACAAGAATGAAGAATAAAAATGGAAGGGCCTTTTCTGTAGAAAGAAGGATCCCTTTCCTGATGCTATGCCTACTATATTTGTAGGGGAAGACGTGTAAGGATCAGACTCGAATTTCAGCAGAAGGTTCGGGAGACCAAGACGAGGTCACCTAAAAATTTGCAGGTCCATTTGAGCCCACAGTAGGGATCGGTACTAATCTTTATTAGTGTCTCCAAATGGGATGCAATCCCTATAGGGGCGCCTCATGATGTTAGCTACTTGCTTCCTAAATTTCATGCAATTCCGACATACGATTTGTGAGATATCGCATTTTCTATAAAGTGTGCTGCTTGAATTCTGATTTTTGCCGATCCCCCAAAAGGGAGTTATGCCGATCCTCCAACTTCCTCCAATTGGAATGAGATCCCTAGGGGTGTTCTACATGTTGTAGTAAGCTTGTACTCCAAGTTTCATATTGAAAACATGTGTATATTTTGAGTTATTGACTGATCATCGCTGTAAACTTGATTTGTGGAATTGATACGATATGATTCGTAGTGTTGAATATGGATCGTACCTGATCCATCTTCGGGGAGTAGTGAGCTTTCATGCTTCTGCTTCATATTATCATCTATGCTTGATTTTTGGACCCTACAATCATCGCTCTAGGCTATTGGCCTTGATGATAGTCGAGTCTAGTTTGTCTAGTCAGTTTGGATATAGCCTGGTCAAAATGTCAAATAACACTACAATACCTCCCTAAGCATGTTGTTGCATGGACTTGCCTAATCGGCATAACCAACTACATGTAGAACTCAATGGAAATCCTAAATTCTAGAGTCAGCATTCCCTCTAACCCCATCATTGTTTCCTCACTATCCTTCGATCCACAAGCATAACCATGGGCTTACAACTTGGGCTCTTTAAGGTCTCTCACCATTATTGAAATACTCATTTAACCGACTACCCCAAAGTTTCCTTCCGTCCATATCCAACATGACATTATAGCTAATAAAAGTAGGGGATGACAGCAATATGCACCAAACCAAAGTCAATATCAATTGCCTTCACCTAAAGGTGGACCATATCAGGACAGTTCAATCTCTCATAGGACAACAGTACTATGGGTCTCTCTCCTATAAAATCCTACTAATTTAAGCTTCACCAAAAGTTGTTTCAACACTCACCTCCTTTCTATACCTTGCCTAAGCCTAATTGTCAAATGATATGGTCATAGGTTCTAAATAAAGCTTTACTTTAACCAAAAGACTTTATCCAACAATACTATCAAGATTTAGAAAGCTTTCTACATGACTTTAAAAAGCCATATCTTGGTATGAGAACAACACTCCATCCACCAAATCAAGCAACTCTAAACATCTATGAGTGGAGTGTCATGCATTATTTCCTCAAGCATCGGTCAAATAATGTTTAAGCATTATTGCCTCTTTTAGCTCTGTTATTGCAATTTAACTTCAATATTTCTTGTTGCCACCCTTCGATACTGACTCCATATATCTAAATGATATATAAGTCTACTAGCAACTACTAAGGGTAGACTTAAGATAGAGTGGTGGATGCATGCATGTGTTATATAACAAAAGTATAAGAAAATACAAATACATTCTCTTAATGTTTCATCCATCATGGAGTATCTATCTCTTAAGTGACCTCACCCTCCGCATGCTCTAATTCCTCAAATGTCCACACAATAATATTAGAAGAAACATGCCTGCAAGTGGCTCTATTGGTTCACTCAAATACTCTTAGGACATATGACACTTTAGCTTGGCCCATTAATTACCTAATTGGGTAATCGAAGCTTTGGTACCAAGTGCAGTAACCCACTATTTATGATACCCCAAACCAATGCTAAAAATGATAATTGTTGTAAGAGGTGAACCGTTGGGATAAATTCAAACAAAACTATCTAACAAGTTATATACAATAAATCTCACAACGAAATAATAATATACAATATACTATAATATATGTATGCGTGTATAATATGAAAGACATTTTATATAAGGCATGGTATGAGAATAAAACCGATATAACAATATAACCAGAGCATGACATATCAATACTAACTAGCATCTGAATGGTATGTAGAGTATAAATAATGACCTCATGTATAAATAATGCATATAGTGCATAAAACAATAAACTAATAACTAAACACCACTGTCTTGATGGCCACAATTTCCAAGCTCCCAAAGACCCAACTATCCTACTAACTTATCCTCACATACCTGACTCTCGACCACTCATGAAATTAACCAAAAATTTTCGAAAAAGAAACGATATTGGGTAAACAAGGGTCGGATTAAAGTCCAGTGAGGGGAACTTTCTCTATATATTACATATGTATAACCTATTTACATATATAAACATAAGCAATAACTCAATAAGTAATACAAATCATGTTTATCTTGTTCTTCGCTCATGCTCAACATGTCAGCATAATATAAAATATTGCTATGTAACCATACATACTATAACAAGTTATTATACTATCAGTACAACAAACAAGTGTAGATATCACACCACTCTTCTAGACCAGTGGTATTACAAATTTCCTAATCAAGGAAACAACCTATATGTAAAGTAAATCATACTAACAAACGAATGCATCGTAATAGCATTTATACACACCCGGTATCTATATACATCTCATACATAAATGATCATATAAATAATCAACAAATGAATTCCGTCACGAATTTCCAAATGTCACCCACTTTATCCACCCATGCTTTAGAGAATAACAATATAATTGGCACAAACATGAGTTATTTACTATGAATCAACATCAGTGTACTATAGACTCATATAGGTCTATCCTAACACCAACATATGTTGTTGATGATGCATGACCTACTCAAGACATGCATCCTTGTCTTGTCTCAACACTAATTTATTTATAGGCATTACTTTCTTTCTTCGTACAATGGATTATTGATTCCACAAATGTCCATACTAATCTATGGACTACGGGTAACACCCTGTATCACATGCTTCTAGTAGCCTCAAGTCATGCACAACAATGATACATACAAATTACCTAAATTTCCTCTACATGATATATATAACGTACCATGCACTAATTGGCATCCTTAAGTTAGGCATACACAAATAATAAAAACGTCTAAATTATATATGCATAAATAAATAAATAAATATAACGACTAGTCCAACTATATGGGACTCATGCATACTCTAATCAACAACAGAAATAACAAATCCTTCATCTTAATATCAACATCGGTTCCAACATACAACCTAGAAACAACTAAACCGATCATCTGTACGGGAACACATACATATGTGTCTAAATCATATATTTGACATCTATTTAGAATCCTAAGAAACTAGCCTATGTCAAATCATTCCATACTAAATCCAACCAACTTTATATATGTATTATGTATGCCATTTTACATCATCTAGCTCTTATAATCCATTATACTTAAATATGAGGATTTATATGTGCATACAAAGTACAAAGTATTATTTATACTCACCTTATCAATATCTTTCAACGGTCCTAATAATAACTAAGACTATGCTAATAGTAGAATCTCGATATGATTGTAATGACAAAAACTGCATCTCAATTAGACCTCGTACGTAAAGATATGAATTTTATAATATATTGATTTATAAATTTAAATAAATATTTTTTAAAATTCAATTTAGTAAATTAAAAAATTGCCATCTTCCATAGAACAATTTCCCGCTTTAATATCCTGACTTCACCGAGCTCCACCACGTTGCCTCCTCCGAATATCACCACCTCAACTTCCATTCGAAGGTGCACCCGACTATATCTCCACATTCATCCAACCATGACATCAACCCCATTTTCGTGTTGTTCCGCACCTTTGACCATCGCACATTGTTAGGGCATCACCTCCAAGCTCCTTGTTACACTAGGTTTTGAACGCCCCCGCCTACATGGCCTATTTCAACATGTGTCATCTCCCTTAGGTCAAACCCAATGTCTCCTCGTCATGGTCAAAGGGGGACGTCATCAACCATCACCCTACCGGCTAAGCTTAGCACTAATGGGTTCAAATCCCCTAGTAGAGCAACAATCTATGGCCAGATTGACTCTTAGATTGTCAAAGATACAAATAATATTTGTTTGGGAGGGACGAGCCATTTTTGGTGGATACTGCTATGGTTTTGAAGAGGATTATTTACCGGGAGATGAGAATTAGGTTTAGTTTTCTAAATTAATTAATGTAATAGATTCTCACATGTATTTCTAGCTCGTATGATTGTAGGAGTGTAGTATTGCACTTTTTGACAACCTCCCTCCACCTTCGGTACCCAAATACCAATAATCATGTGTAGCGCTGTAATAGTACCCGATCGAGGAAGAGAAATATTTAAGAGTAATGCAATCGATTAATCAAATAACTTATCATATATCTAACATTGCATATAAAAATAATAATATAAAACATAGATATGAAATAGGCGGAATAGTGGGATAATCAAATTGACCCAAAATAAACATCATTGAAGTATAGTATGGTTTAAAAGATTTTACATCACAAATCATACATGAGTCAATACATCATATGCGTATCAAGACTATATAATATAAATTTGTCTCTTATCTACACACAAATATATATATATATATATATATATATATATATATATATATATATCTGTGTGTGTGTGTGCACGTGTGTGTAGTGCTAATAGCTCCATAGCACTGTACAATAGAAATAGTAGTAGCTTCATAAAATAGCATATGAGAAAAATGTTAGCCGCCTACTTGTGCTCCGCATAGCTTTATGCGCTATTATCATACATGACTCCCATTCTACTCATTTAAGAGAGCTAAAGAGTATAAGAAGCAATTCAAATAACCTTAGGTTAGACAATAGTCTGGTATGAGTGATTTATAAGCCTAGAATAATTAATGTAAGCTCGATATATTGTAAATAAGAGAAATAATGTATGGAAAATCATACCTTACCCACTCTTGCATCTAACAAATTAGCACATATAAACATCATATTCTAGTTTGCTATCATCTGTATAAGTGCACTACTCTATCTTAGTACATAAAAGAGTGTCGGGATATTAGACTTCATAATATCTAACATCATATAAACAACTATAACAACCATCAAACAAGCAACTATCACACTCACAATGCATATAGATATATATGATGACACAAACAACCACCGCTGAAAGGTCAATGACTACTTAACATTGCAACTCCATCAATTTTGAACCTTTGCCCACTTAGACAGTTAGGACCTAGACCCACACAGATGGTCCAGAGATACGGATCTGCTTATATGTTCCTTGGTGAGCGTTCGCACCTACTCTTTCTTTACAACCACAAATCAAGCCTTTGGTCTACAACGATACCTTGGCGCACATACCAATAGTAGAACCTCCTTATTCCATTCCACAAGTCATCATTATATAAGAATTGCTTGCTCAGATGATCACCGGGTGCTTCGACTAGCCATCCATTATAGCTAACGTTGATCCCCCACACTAACCATCGATCCGTACCGATTTTTTATGGATTGGATCTAAGTGCTTAGCCATTTTTTCTCCCCACTTAGCTTATGATCGATCCCTATCATCGTTTGATCCATATGCAAAGTCCTTGCATTGATCTACCACCAGTCTATATGGTTCGGTGACCCTATCGATCAGCTGCAATCCATATACTTGGTGAAACGTTCACCAAGTTTTCCAGCTTCATTCCAGCAATCAATCTGTCTTTCATCTTACTACTTCGATCTATATGCATCCTTCAATTGCAACAATCAACTCCAAAATCTTTAGAGCCAATCTATCGAAGAATTCTATGATCCAAACTCCAGCTCTTTGTCTAATCTATCGAAGTCCCTGTCATATATAACTTTCCCATATACATGAGAGTTGTCCATTCATAAAATCACCATTCATTATCCTCAAATCACTTAAAAAATATATTTTCGTTCATTCAAGAATAAATGCAGTCATAACATATAACCAACATCATCATATCGTCATACAAGCAATTCATCGTATATTTAAACTATACATATATGTTCATATCATCAATCATATGTTTTAAGACTATAAAAAATACCCATTTTGCTACTCGCAATGTCGGTTATAATAGTCTATTACAACTGTCAATCTCTAGTCTTAATATGTGAAGTTGTATTAGAGTTGAAGCATTTTATAACTGTTTAAGACCATTGCAGAGCATCGCTGTAAAAAAGCCTTTTACAACTGTTTTTGTCAGTTGTAATGGGTCTTTTGCAACTAGTTTTGCCCGTTATTAAAAAATATAAAATATAATTTTTCTTATGCGTTGTTGTAATGCACACCTATAAATTTAGCTTCGTTTTGCAATTGAAACCAACGTTTTACTAATAAGAACCAAAATCAGTTGCATATATACACTCTTTATCGAATTTCACAAAATTCAATATATGACAACTTTAAAATACATGCAACTTCAAAGCACAGACAACTTCAAAATATACTACTACAAAATATATATAAGCTTACAATTTACACCCAAATGCTTAAAAATTTCGTTCCACTCTATTTAGTCACCTACACATGTTTCATTATGCTCCAATTTTGTTCAGAAGCTCCAATCTTGTATCTCTCTTGCCAAGCTGCTTCTATATGGTCTTCATCCAAACTTTATGGTATCTTCTGTATCAACTTCATGTTATGAAAATTTGATAATCCTTTAGAATTTTTGATCGTATAGATTAAAATATGAAAAGGAACATGAATTCCAACTACCGATTGCTCTAAATCTGACTTAATCTATTCTGCAAAAATTAGAAGAAATAATGATATTTACTAGAATAACTAGAGGCCTTGAATATTTGCAGAACTAAAGGCCTTTAATTTGATTTTTTTCTGACGCATAAATTATCGCCAAGGTTGAAAAAAATTGATTAGCGGATTCAAAAGTACATAGTTTGAGAACTTTACTAGAATACTATCTCACTGCTTGGTGGAAGGTCTGAACATAAGCAAGAAAAATAGACATATATGCCTTAGTTTACTTACCAATATTGATGTCATTGGCCCTAAGGATCCAAAACATGAAGGAGGAGCAGTTAAGTTACAACTCATACTTGATAATTTGGCTACAAAAGTACTTTATCAAACATGTGCTCCTGTGTAAATAGTTTAAAAAGAAACATTACCTTGAGCTAATAAATCACTTTGCACATATCTATGATAATTCTTGCATGCCTAAACATAACCACCGTCACTTTTAAGCGCATACGCAACTATATCATCGATCAGCCTGTGTCCATACCTACCGTTAAAAATAGTAATAACTAATAATCACTCTCAAAGAAGTAAGTGACTTAAATGTAAAACCAAAAGATTTCATGCTTATAGCCTACCATATTCCAGCAACTTCAAACGTTGACTTCCGTCCAGCCTGTAACGACCCGTAATTTTACCATTTTGAAAATGAAATATTTAATGTATTTTAATATTCAAATATATAATTTTCAAACTTAAATATTCATGTTTTATATAATAAATAAGAAAGATGAACTTATTTTTAGAATTGAATAAAGATTTAGACTTTTACCGTAACATTGACAAAAGCCGGTTTTCCATAAAATTGAATATATCCAATAATTGTTTTAAAGGATAAATAATTGCTTTTAAAATCATTATATAATTGGTTGATAAAAGTTTGATAGCTGATATATACTTATGTTATAGCGATTGACAAATTTCGTCGCGCATTTACAAAATCAATGTCGTATATTTGCAAATTAATTTTGATATTGTTTTATATTACTTTATAAGTCAAATACACTCTTTTTAATTATTTAAAGATAATAGGAAATTTATTTTTAAGTTTGGTTTACATGAATAAATAGCTTAACAAAAACGTCACAATGTGATCGCAAAACATTTTGTCAAAAATCAATGTTTTGTCTAATAAAAGTTGCCACAAGATTGTTGCACATTTATGTACATGTATATGTACACATGTTTAAATATGTTAAGTATTAACAATTAAATAATCAAGTTTACTTTTTCTAATCAAGGCTAGAAATTTCTAGAAAATCATTAAGAAAAGGTAAACATAAAAGGACAAAATTCATGTCAAATCAAATCAAATAAATTTTTTACTTTATTTTCCTTATGCGTTAAGTGATTAAGACATAAAGTAGTGATGTGACAATGTGATGTTAAATGCTGATAAAGTAAGATAAAGTAAGTATATTTTGGTAATTTTGTAACGGGTTAATTTTGTAATTCATCACTCCTTACTTTTTCGATAAATACCCATCCATTCTTCTCATTTTCTTTACACTTCTCATTCTTCCTTCTTCATTTTTGAGCTTTCTTTTGCCCATTAATGGCTTCTCTTGTTTAAGAGAGGTATGAGGGTTAAAAATAGTGGAGTTCTTAAGCACCAATCCACTAATTACTTTCTAACCACTTCTTAATTCATTTCTTCTTCTTCTCTTCTTTAAATGTCCTTAGGCCATGAGTATTAGGATGGGGAGGCTATGGCCATGAGCTATGGAGGTGGGAGGAAGGTTTGGGCTGAGAGCAAAGTGGAGGAGGAAGGATGATCGTGAGCATGGGCAAGGTGGTGGAGTTGTTTATAGATGTATTAGTGAAGTATAGGTTAGTTTAGTAAAGTGTGGTTGGATAAGAATGTTGGTAGGAAGTTAATAAATTTGGTTAAAGGTGAGTACTCATTTTTGAATTAACTAATAATTCCAAGTTTAATAATATGAAAGTTAAATATCTAGATGATTAATATTTTTGATAACTTGGATGCAAAGTTGGTAGTTTACATGATTTAATACGGATAATTACTTGGTTTGATAAATGATAAGAGTAATGGCTAAAAATTAACCATGGTTAACTAAATGAGAATTTAAATCCATATAAATATGTGTATGGAAATTATTTAGCTTCTTAATGATTTTATAATATCTAATAAGGTTGGAAATGATATTATAATAATATAATGTTATAGTATGAAATGAAATGGAAAATGGATTTGAAATATGAAAAAACTTATTTTAAATATGTTTAAAATTATTTAGAAATGTTTTATAAACATTTAAAATTATTTCCATGAAGTTTGAAAAGAAATTGAAAAACAAGTCAAAAGTAGGCGCATCGCGTAATGGTAGTTCAGGATTACGCGCCATCAAAGTTGAATAAGTGTACAGAGTGGAATATAGCTCGGAACCCTTTGAGATAAGAATCTTTCAGACTATTATATCCATAGTTTTCCAATGAAGAAAGAAAATCAAGATTTCATTAAGTAAATTTTAGAATATATCCAAAACAATTTTCTAAAAATCGCGGTTTTGTAGTTCGGAATCCAAAACTGGATTTCTTTGGAAATAATGTTTTTAAATGATTAAAATATGAAATAAATTTGATTAATTTATTAAAATGGTTTTAAAGAGATTTGAATGAGAAAATAAGAATTTTCAAACATTAAAAAAGTTGTTTTAATCAAATAAGCTGTTTTAAGCACTTTTCTTAGCACTTTTCTGCTGCAGTTTCTATAACTTTTGAAATAAACATTAAACTTAAGGATTCTTTTTAGAATCATTTATAAATGTTTTTAAATGAATAATTAAGTCTTTTAAAGATAAATTGGAAGTTTTATAATTCTTTTAGAAAGATTTTAAATAAATGGTTACTATAACACTTAAATAATATAATAGAAATCACTTTCTTGAATGTAATAACAAACCGAGTATGCGGATACGTCTAGTACATTTGTCCTGCCAGTGAGATCTAAATGATAAAACAAGGTGTGTAACTAAGGTTAGGAATGGAGCAACCAGTGCCCTGAACTTACCTGGCCTTCATTTTATATTTTGGACGAGGGGTGGAACAAATCGAAAGGAAAGCCCAATGCTTCGAAAAGGTTTTCCCAAAGTAAAAAGTGAAGAGTTTTCCAAGAGTTAAACAAGATTTTAATAAAATGGTCTTGGGTTTGTTGTAACGATGTTTTATATAACATCATTTTTAACCCATTTAAATGATTATTTGGAAATAGAAAATCTTTATTAAAGATATAAACGTGATTTTAAATAAGATGACTTGGTATTTCCCAAGATTAAAGAGGAGTTTTAAATGAAAGATTTAAAGAAATAACGTTGAAATGTTTTCCTAAGTAAGAGAGAAAATAATTTGGAATTATTCCAAGATTTAAGAAAGGTTTAAATAAATCAAATGATTTGATAAATGAGGCTGAATGATTCCATATACTCTCGAAAAGAAAATGGAATAAATTGAAAAGAAAATATCTAAGAAAATATTTGATTTAAATAAAAGATGAAGTAATTGATTGATAATTGACGATTGATATCCATATATAAGCTAAACATCTTTTTATTAATAATTTGTATCGAAGGATCCGAGATCGGATTTGGGTGGTTCCTATCCGAAATTCACTTCAAACCAATGTATACATTTGAAAGTGAAGACGTGTTGAAGATGATGATTATTGAAGACCGAAGATTTTCATTAGCGGAAGGACTGCATGTTGACATTCTCTGGGTAGCTCCCAATATAGAGACATTTATAGTAGTGGTTCTATCGTGTTTTGAAATCTTCGAATTACAAGGTCTAGTCGCTACTGATCCTAGGGGTGATTCTCAATAGGATGCAGTAGGAGGAGTGCCTTCGGTTTCATTCAATCCCGGAACCAACTTGTATGGATGAGTGTTTAACATTATATTGCGGAGTCACAAACGTACATCTGTTTGGTGGCAGAGAAGGCAACTTCTCTTAACTTAACATCCTTTTCTGAGACATATAAGCTCAAAGGTTTTATGTCCGTGGAAGTCAAATAGTGATCAAAGGAATGGCAATGTGGCGTTCAAAGTGGAATCTGTTATGATCAAAGCGTGGTTCTATTTGAAAAGCATGGCTTTGCCTAAGTTGAGTGTAACCTCACTCCCAAGCCTCATATCTCGAAAATGATGTGGGAACTATGTTACATATTTCATGCTTAGTATGATGAAGGTGGTTCATGATCCCTCAAGGTGACTGGCGATGTTTGATCTAGGTCATCAAGCTGTCCGACCGGACCCTTATTATATGTATATTGGCATGTGAGTCCTTGCATGAGAAGCCCCTTGATATCAAGAAGTGAGGCAATATGAGGAATAGTGGTGTGTGAGTCCTTGCACAAAAAACCAACGGGTTACGGTTGCTATGCGTGGTTATCGAGTTTTCCTATCATGTTGGAAAATCCAATTCTAACATGAGCTTTACGGTTTTGATTGTATTCCCAAAATAGCCGTAATGCTTTGCAAACATTTCAGCTACCTCTTTTGGTATCATATATTTCGTCCGGTATATTCTTTTTAATCTAGTCCTGATATATTCCTTTAAACTTAGTCCGGGTGTTGATACCTTATTTGAATAAGTTTATTTGAAAGATGTTTTCCAAAATAATGTCATTAAACATAATATCAAATTATATTGGTAATAAAGTGTTTTGGTTATCATAAGGTAAAATCCCATCCGTATTTATGTGTTGGTGTGGTCTTATGAAACACCATTCTTTTCAAAAGTTTTGATAAAATTGTCATTTCAAATTTTGAGTATCTCACACTAGTTTATCATGCCTGATCCAGGCATTTTTAATACTGACCCGAGTAGTTTCAAGATTAGCTGAAGACGCTTGGAGAGGAGAGCTGGAGATCTTCATCATCTTATGGATGTATTTTATTATCCGCTGCATCTATTACATTTGTTTTGTTGTTTGTCATCATTTGTAAGGGTGGGCATTACAACTATCCAGGCTGAATGTAGGTTAGACTCTGATATTATATTCTAAAATTTTCCGCTGTAAAGATTATTTATTGAAATAATATATGTTATTCCATTCATATGAGATTCTGTTTTTCTATTTTGTTGTATCATTATTTTTCTTTCTACCCTTAATGGTCAGCTTGATCGTGTAATTTGAGTTGGATATGTGTGGTTTATTATTGATTCAAAGGGTATTGAAAAACGGGTCATTACATTTAGTATCAGAGCTTAGGTTGAGCGAACACCTAGGCTTTGTTGGAGTAAGACTCATTAAAGATAGGGTTAGTAATACCCTAGGACGAGTAACTCATTATAGATAGGGTTAGTAACACCCTAGAATGAGTTTGAGAGTATTATATAAAAGCATGTATTTGTTAGTAACTAATAAAATATTTTCTGTTGAATTATCCGTTGAGCGATTTATGGATCTTGATTGATGCGCCTGATCACCGTTATCGATGAGGGTTCCTAAACATTTAAAAATGCGAACCGACACACTGATTTTGAAAATTTTGGGTAAATGAAATTATTCTGCCTAAGCTTATGTATTATCTATAAAGAAATAACTTTCAAAAATGGTATAGTTATTAACAGTGTGTTAGCTTGTAATTAAGGGAATGATAACCTTTAAGTATTATCGTCCGTTGATTTAACAAACATCTTGTGAATTAAGTTTCATGATTTGACTATAAGATGTTTGATAATAATATTGGGTTAAGATAAATGAATTAATATAAGATAATAAATAAGCATGTCTTATTAAAAAAGGAGGTATTCTACAAAGATAAGATAATTTTATAAAAGGTAGATATTGAAGATATGAAAATTTAAAGGTGATTAAAAGAAAGTAAGTTAATATACGATGAATTTATAAAATAGATTTTATAAACAAAGTAATCTCTAAAGGATTTTGAAAATAATAATGGTATTATTTCAAATAAAAAGAAGGGCGAGAGATGTGTTCGGATGCTAAACACTTTTCTTAAGTATTACTCTTCTTATTAAAGTGATATGTGATACCATTGGTAGCACCTAGTTCCTTGGTATGGTTTTGGAATTACTCGATCTATATAATTTTCTTAAGTTAAAGAGATAATGTGAATCGTTAAGTGATAAATTGATTAGTAATCTTTATAAAAGTGTCTAAACCAAAGATAAATTGGAATCACCAATTGATAAGATTAAGCTGAATTTTCGATGATTTTGGGCAGTCGAAGATTTCTGACTCATACCCAACTCAGAGCTAAGAAATTGATGAGAAGTCTTGATAAAAGATTGCGAAATATGTTGAGTAAAAGAAATTAGATAAGTATAATTTATAAATATGATTTATAGATAAAAAGGATTTAAAAGCTGAGAATTCGATGATTTAAATACGGGTAGTTTTAAAATTTGTTTATCAAAGCTAGAAAAATAATAATAGTATTAAATAAGAAATAAGTCGTGTAGCTTATGAATTTAAGATAATAATAAATTACAACAAAGTAAATTTATTAAACAAACGGATTTGAGTAAAATCAATTTGAAATTTAGGATTTGAATATACTCTTAGGATGTAAAGGTATATGATACAAAGATAGATTTAAGTCATGAACTATTTATACCCTTAAGTAAAATAATGACTCTTTAAAAAGATAATTATAACCTGGAAAATATTTTCTAGCATAAATTAAGAATTTGGACTTAGAAGTGACTGATTTGCATAAGTTTTAAGATATTGTAAGCTTAAGTAATAGTTTTACGAAATGATTCATAAATAATATTAGTATTAAAGGAAATATACTAAGTAAAAATGATTGTGAATAAAAAAATCAAAAAACAAATTTATTTTATAATATAGGTAAATGTTTTCGGCAAACTTTTGTTTTGGGGAAATTTCGAGGATGAAATTCTTTTAAGGGAAGAGTCTATAATGACCCGTAATTTTACCACTTTTAAAATGTAATATTTAATGTGTTTAAATATTTAAATATAGAATTTTCAAACTTAAATAATCATGTTTAATATAATAAATAAGAATGGTGAACTTATTTTTAGAATTGAATAAAGATTTGGACTTTTACCATAACATCGACAAATTGACAAAAGGAGGTTTTTGATGAAATTGTACATATAGTCCAGTAATTATTTTAAAGGATAAATAATTGCGTTTAAAATCATTTTATAACTGGTTGATAAAAGTTTGATAACTGATATATACTTATGTTATAGTGATTGACAAATTTCTTCGTGCATTTACAAATTCAATGTCGCATATTTGCAAATTAATTTTGATATTGTTTTATATTATATTATAAGTCAAATACACTCATTTTAATTATTTAAAAATGATAAGAAATTTATTTTTAAGTTTGGTTTACATGAATAAATAGTTTAACAAAAACGTAACAGTGTGACCCGCAAATCATTTTGTCGAAAATCAACGTTTTGTCTAATAAAATTTGCCGCAAAGTTGTTGCACCTTTATGTATATACACATGTACACGTTTTAAAACATGTTAAGTATTAACAATGAACTAATCAAGTTTACTTTTGCTAACTAAGGCTAGAAATTTCTAGAAAATAATTAAGAAAAAGTAAACGTAAAGGATAAAATAATATCAAATCAAATCAATTAAAATCTTTACTCTATTTTCCTAATGCATTAAGTGATTAAGACATAAAGTAGTGATGTGATAATATGATGGTAAATGTTGAAAAAGTAAGATAAAGTAAGGATATTTTGGTAATTTTTAAAGGGTTAATTTTGTAATTCATCACTCCTTAATTTTCCTATAAATTCACATCCATTCTTCTCATTTTCTTAACACTTCTCATTCTTCTTCCTTTTCATTTTTGAGCTTTCTTTTGCTCATTAATCGCTTTGCTTCTTTGAGAGAGGTAGAAGGGTTTAAAATACTGGAATGCTTAACCACCAACCACTAATTACTCTCTA
This sequence comes from Allium cepa, assembly GCA_030765085.1. NCBI lineage: Eukaryota > Viridiplantae > Streptophyta > Magnoliopsida > Asparagales > Amaryllidaceae > Allium > Allium cepa. The sequence goes on from CM060932.1 coordinate 27,772,181, forward strand.
ACCACTTCTTAATTCATTTCTTCTTCTTCTCTTCTTTAAATGTCCATAGGCCAAGAGTATTGGGATGGTGAGACTATGGCCGTGAGCTATGGAGGTCGGAGGAAGGTTTGGGCCAAGAGCAAAATAGAGGAGGAAGGATGGTTGAGAGCATGTGCAAGGTGGTGGAGTTGTTTATGGATGTATTAGTGAAGTTTAGGTTAGTTTAGTGAAGCGTGGTTGGCTAAGAATGTTGGTAGGAAGTTAATCAATTTGGTTAAAGGTGAGTACTCATTTTTGAATTAACTAATAATTCCAAGTTTAATAATATGAAAGTTAAATATCTAGATGATTAATATGTCTGATAACATGGATGCAAAGTTTGTTGTTTACATGCTTTTAATATGGATGATTACTTGGCATGATAAATGATAAGAGAAATGGCTAAAAATTAACCATAGTTAACTAAATGAGAATTTAAATCTATATAAATATGTGTATGGAAATTATTTAGCCTCTTAATAATTTTAAAATATCTAATAAGGTTGGAAATGATATTATAATAATATAATATTACAGTATGAAATGAAATGGAAACTAGATTTGAAATATGAATAATATTATTATAAATGAGTTTAAAATGATTTACCCAAGTTTTATAAACATTTAAAAGTGTTTCCTTAAAGTTTGAAAATAAATTGAAAAACAGGTTAAAAGTAGACGCGTCGCGTAATGGTAGTTCACGATTACGCGCCATAAAAGTTAAATAAGTATACAAAGTGGAATATAGCTTGGAATCCTTTGAGATAAGAATATTCCGGACTATTATATCCATAGTTTTCCAACGAAGAAAGAAAATCAAGATTTCACTGAGTAGATTTTGAAATATTTCCGAAACAATTTTCTAAAAATCGCGGTTTTGCAATTTGGAATCCAAAACTGGATTTCTTTAGAAATGATGTTTTTAAATGATTAAAAATATAAAATAAATTTTATAAATCTATTAAAATGGTTTGAAGGATAATTGAATTGGAAAATATGAATTTTCAAACATTAAAACAGTTGTTTTAATCAAATAAGCTATTTTAAGCACTTTTCGCAGCATATTTCTGCTGCAGTTTCTATTTTTGAAATAAAGATTAACCTTAATGGTTTTTTCTAGAACCATTTATAAATATTTTTAAATGAATAATTAAGTGTTTAAAAGATAAATTGGAATTTTTATAATTCTTTTAGAAAGAGTTTAAATAAATGGTTACTATAACACTTAAACAATATAATAGAAATCACTTCCTTGAATGTAATAACAAACCGAGTATGTTGAAATGACTAGTACATTTGTCCCGTCTGTGAGATCTAAATGGTAAAACAACGTGTGTAACTAAGGTTAGGAATGGAGCAACCAGTGCCCTGAACTTACCTGTCCTTCGTTTTATCTTTTAAATGAGGGATGGAACAAATTGAAAGGAAAGCCCGATGCTCTAAAAAGGTTTTCCCAAAGTAAAAAGTGAAGAGTTTTCCAAGAGTTAAACAAGGATTTGAATAAAATGGTTTTGGGTTTTTTGTAATGATGTTTTACATAACATCATTTTTAACCCGTTTAAATGAGGATTTGGAAATAGAAAATCTTTATTAAAGATTTAAATGTGATTTTGAATAAGATGACTTGGTATTTCCCAAGATTAAAGAGGAGTACTAAACGAAATATTTAAAAAAAATAATGTTCAAATGTTTTTCTAAGTAAAAGAGAAAATAATTTGGAATTATTTCAAGATTTAAGAAAGGTTTAAATAAATCAAATGATATGATAAATGAGGCTTAATGATTCCATATACTCTTGAAAAGAAAATGGAATAAATTGAAAAGAATATATCTAAGAAAGATATCTGATTTAAATAAAGATGAATTAATTGATTGATGATTGATATCTGTAAATGAAGTAAAAATCTTTTTATCGATAATTGGTTTCGAAGGAATCAGTGTCGAATTTAGGTAATTCCAATCCAAAAACCACTTCAAACCAATGTATACGTTCGAAAGTGAAGATGTATTGAAGATGATGATTATTGAAGACTAGAGATCTTCATTAGCAGAAGGACTGCTTGTTGACATTCTCTGGGTAGCTCCCAATATGAAGACATTTATAGTGGTGGTTCTATCGTGCTTTGAAATCTTTAGATTACAAGGACTAATCGCTACTGATCCTATGGGTGATTGTCGACCGGATGCAGTAGGAGGAGTGCCATCTGTTATGTTCAATCCCAGAACAAACTTGTATGGATGAGTGTTTGACATTGTATTGCGGAGTCACAAACGTTGACTTTTACAAACGTACATCTATTTGGTTGCGGAGAAGGCAACTTCTTTAGCTTAACACCCTTATCTGAGATGTATGAGCTTAGAGGTTGTATTTTCGTGGAAGTCATATGGTGATCAAAGGAATGGCAATGTGGCATTCAAAGTGGAACACGTTATGATCAAAGTGTGGTTTTGTATGAAAAACGTGGCTTTGTCTAAGTTAAGCGTAACCTCGCTCCCAAGCCTCACATCTTGGAAATGATAAAAGAACTATGTTACGTATTTATGGCTTAGTATGACGAGGGTGGCGTATGATCCCTCAAGGCGACTAGCGGCGTATGATTTAGGTCACAAAGTTATCCATATGGGACCCTTATTGTATGGTATAGTGGCATGTGAGTCCTTGCATGAGAAGCAACCGTGTGTGGCAATATGAGGAATAGTGGTGTGTGAGTCCTTGTACAAAAAACCACCGAGTTTCGGTTGCTATGAGTGGTTACTAAGGTTTCCTATCATGTTGGAAAATCCAATTCCAATATGTATTTTACGGTTTTGATTGTATTCCCAAAGTAGCTGTAACGCTTTGCAAACATTTCAATCACCTCTTTTGGTATCATATATTCTGTCGGGTATATTCCATTTGACCTAGTCCGGATATATTCCATTATACTTAGTACGGGTATTGATACCTTATTTGAATAAGTTTATTTGAAAGATGTTTTCCAAAAGAATGTCATTAAAGATAATATCAAATTATTTTGGTAATAAAAACATTTTGGTTATCATAAGGTAAAAATCCATCTGTATTTATGCGTGGGCGTGGTTTTATGAGATACCGTTCTTTTCAAAGGTCTTGATAACATCATCATTTTAAATTTCAAGTATCTCATGGTGGTTTATCAAGCCTGATACGGGTATTTTTAATACTTGGGATAGATATGAGTATTTTCAGGATTACCTGAAGACGCTTGGAGTTTCCAGAGTAGAGCTGGAGATCTTCATCATCGTATGGACGTATTCTATTAACCGCTGCATCTATTGCTTTTTTTTTTTGTTTATTAGCATTTGTAAGGGCAGGTGTTATAATTGTCCAGGCTGAATCTAGGTTTGACTCTGATATCGTACTCTAAAATTTTCCGCTGTAAAGATTATTTATTGAAATAATATATGTTATTCCATTCGTGTGAGATTCTATTTTTCTATCTTGTTCTATCTTTATTTTTCTTTCTACCCTTAATGATCCGCTTGTTCGTGCAATTTGAGTTGGACATGTGTGGTTTATTGTTGATTCAAAGGGTGTGGAAAAATAGGTCATTACACAGCCTCATACACCTCTTAAAAGATGACCTTAATTTGTAGTGTCAACGATATATTTAATGAGGTCCCATAAATGATGTATGCATTTGTAAACTCATATACCTTCCATTTATTTTTTTAGGATAGAATCTTTTGTACTGAGATAAAGTGGCCACTTCTTTTGATAAACAGTATTCGCTGAAGCCTCAGCAGATGCATGGATGCACTGCAGCATATTTGTATGAACAAAATCCAAAATCCAAATAATATAAACATATAATTAGATGTCATGTTATTCATTAACAACATTAATACTAATTACATTTGATTCCATGAAGGGTATTGTTAACCCAAAAAAAGTATCAACACCCTGGATTGAGTGTGAAAATACCAGCCTTGTTTACTAAGGCAAATAGTATAGAAAATGAGACAGGAGATTTTATAGTGGTTCGACTTTTAGTGAAGCCTACGTCCACTTTATAGATCCTTTTATTGATCAACTGCAATTACAAAGGAGTTTAGATTACTATATAATTCTCCTTTCCTAGATTAGATCAAACTACCATTATTGGAGACAAAATAAGGATCTCAATTGTCCCTAATCGTTGTTGTGCGGAAGAAAAAGAGAAGAAATAAAGGCAGAGATTCAGCGGAAATCAAATCATCTTTATTGTTGCAGATAGGATGGTATTTATAAGGGATATAGAGCACTCGGGCCAGAGCCACTTTACCAGAAGTCTATAGTCATCATGCAGAGGTCGCTAAGGAAGTTTGAGGGTGTTTGGAGCTAACTTTTCGGATCGATACCGATCCGAAAAGTTGTGCAATTTTCGAATCTTTTCAATTTGGTTGTCTTCCTATCCCATAATTGAGTGCCTTGTCCGTTATCAAGTCGTTTGGAGTTAGTTTGATCATCCATCTTCATAGGTCATCCAATATATTCCTTTGTAGAAGATCCATCAATAACTCACTTAATACTTCACTGAATGACACTAAACTTCATACATGTAATGCAGATGAGTAGGAGAGCCTCCAAATTAGATCTCATTGCGCAAGGCCCATCTTAGGTGGGTCGGACTTGAGTCACCAAACTAGCACAATTTGGATGAGATCCATCCATAACCCGCTCGATACTTATCGGAATCAGACGAAATTTTGCAGGTAGATTCTAGAGGGTGTGTGAGACCTACATATAGGATCTTAGATGGTGGGGCCTACTTTAGTTGGGTCCGATCTGATCCTAACTAGCTTGGCTAAATGACTTTATTTTTAGTGTAAGCATCCCTTTATGTCTTCTAAGTCTCCCTTCCAAATTTCAAGTCAATCCAAGTCTGTATAAGTTCCATAGGTCCATTTTATGTTGCTCCGGTCCAAAAGCGGATAGATATTTGAATGGATCAAATAAGTTTTCACTTCTTGAACTAGGTTACTTGGAATGTTACCAAACTTGATAACTGAGCTAAGTAGAGGCGTATGAATGCAATGCAAGTGGTTAGAAGGAACCACGAGTCAACATTTCGGATCGGTATTAATCCAAATAGTTAACATAACTCTGGGCTAAACTTCTTATATTTCTTTATCTTGTACTTTAGGCCTTCGGGTAAAGTTTCAATTCGTTCTGACTTAATCTGAATGTTTTAACTCCTTTTTAATTCTGTTGGGTTAAAAACCCAATTAACCGGTATGATTTGAAAGGACTTTAGAATATTCATGTACTCTGTTCAATGTAGAAGTTAGTATAGTGTTAAAAAGTTATAAACTTTATAGAAATTTTATGAAAAAGGAACCTGGATGGCTTTGGGACTAGTAGACGTGTAAGGGTGTTTCCTATAATCAGTGCCAACTGGACAAAGTCTTGTGTTATAAGAGTAGTTAGCTTCAACAAGCAAGTAGTAGAGATAAGTAGGAATAATTTGAGTTAACTGTATACTAGAAATATATCATAATGGTTAAGATACATATTTATCTAGATGCAGGATAAAGAACAAAATTCAAACTTCTGCCCTCTCTTTATAAAGGCGGTGGCCAAGATGAATTATAACAAGTTCATCATTTTTTTGTTATGTTTGCACTTACTTTGTCTAGATTCTCTTCCTAGACATCTAAAATGCTTTTGGATGATACCTATGAACCATTTTAGTCAAATAAAAAAGTTCACACTTCTCATGGCATTGGAAACAAAAGAATGGGAGATTGTTTGAAACATTTGGAAGCCAATAACAAGAGCATATGAAATTATTTTATTGCCAGTGAAAGCTAAATGTGTACAACATTGCGAAAAAAGTGGACGTAGATTTGGTCTAAACTATGCACCGTTTAAAAACATTCCCTAATTAACCAAGCAAGCAAACAAAACATACTAATATTCAGTTGAACTATTAGGTTAGACGATATATCACATGATTTGAGCCATAATTACCCACTGATGCAGCATTGAAAGCTAATTGAATAGTATTATCAGAAAATGCATCCATAAGTATCTGGCAATAAAAAAATAGAAGGATGCAGGTTTCCGGCTATTTGGATAAGTATTATTAGATCCAAACCCTGATTTGCAATGATCGAAATTAAACGACAAATAGAATCAATAATAACAAAAAAACAAATTAGCCTAAACGACCAAGGCAGTAATGCATAAGATGGGTTTAAGAGAATGACGGAGGCAGTAGAGCATGTGGCAGCGATTCAGGTGACTGATGGAGGTGGAAAAATGTGAGGTAGTGGTTCAAGTAGGACGCGATGGGAAAGGCAAGAGACTAGAGCGATGTGCGGTGGCATACGATTTTGGCTAGGATTTGGTTTTTGGGATTGTGAGAGAGATTATTCATTAAATAAAATGAAATAAAATATATAGCCATTAAACCTGGCACTTCGCAGAGGCGAGTTTTGAAATTATTGATTATCAGTATAGGTGGGATTTGAAATTTGGAAATCATTAACTATTAAAAATTAAAAATTATTAACTATAAATTGTGGTACACGAGGGATTTAGGCCATGAAAAAGGAATTAGTCGAGGAATGGAAATTATAAGACGGGCTTCAAAATTAGGGAATGAAAATCAGATAATTTTATTTGAACAAAATGGGAGAAGTGCAAAAAATGTTTAAAACTAAAATTTTGCAAAAGTGGAACCAAAAAACGTTATTATAAATTATTATATATTAAGTATCTATTATTATTTATATATTTTTATTTATACATTATTATTCAAATTATTAACTATAATTATTTATCTTATTAAATATAATTTGCAAATTATTTATTGATAGTCACTAATCATAGTTAATTACAAAATTTTAAATATATAAGTTATCATTTATAAATTACTAGTTATAAATTATCACTTAAAATTATTAAGTATTAATTAATAGATACTAATTATAAATTTTTAATTTTCAATTATAGTGAAATTTTCTACAGATACTATAGATTGCTTGCTCGTTTGAATGAAAATGATTGTTTTCAAGAAAAAGTTTTAACTAAATAAATTAGCAGTATCAAAATTTAATATTTTTAATAAACTTAGAGAAAATATTAATATTTACAATGGTTAAGACCAACAAGTTGTTATAGATCTCTATTACAACCGGATAAACAAATAGTTGTTAAAAATATTTTTATTACAACTGTTAGAAATAACGAGTTATTAAAAATATGTTTATTACAATTGTTAAGAGAAAAAAAACTTTTTAAAACCCTTTATTATAGCTGTTTGGAAAAACCAGTTGTTAAAAATCCTTTATTACAAATGTCATTTTGCGGATGTTGTAAATAACTAATTGTATTAGGGTTATCTCTGGTAGTGTAAAGACATTTAAACCATTAAATATCATTTGAAATTCGTTCTCAAATCATATTAAAAATATATATAGTTTTCAGGTCAAAAAATAGATCCAAATTTTTTTTTTGATATATTTTACTACATATATTAACAAGATATTATAAACCACTCACCCAGTGATGGTATAATCACCACATAAGCTTCAAATTAAGGTGAATCCAAATCAGACAATAACACAATTGAAATTCCCTTCCAAATTAATGATAATTTGATCTCTAATGCTGTCTTTCAGCCCAGCCTTCTTAAACTATTTATTATTCCTAACATAAGTTATTTTGACCAATTTTGGTTGAGGAAATATTAGCGGTGATTTAGGGTAGTTGTGGAGCTTAAAATAGAATGAAAAGTAGCTGCTTTAACCCCTAATAAACCCCCCCAAACCCTGAAATTAATAAAACATACCAATATAATTACAAAATCTATCTAATCAAGTTGAATCTTAAAACAGTCATATCTCCCAAAAGTCTAGGTCAAATTGTTGTTATGACCATTCCATGGAATTGGAATACATCAAATCTTTCATCCAACACAAAACAAGGTCAAAATTTTCTCTTATCAAAAGTTATAGCCTCTACAAGTTTCCTATCATAAAAATATATACATTATATTCTAAAGCCCCAAAACATCAAATTACACTATTTTCTAAAGTTTTAAGTCATTTTAAAGCCTTTAGTTTTGTAACTAGTATTATTTTATCTATCGATATGTAAAAGTGTGGGTCATTACACACTTTATCTTAGTTTTTTCTTCATAATGGTATATAATATGTCATTATTCGTGATAGAACCCCTGGATGTTATCTTTACATGTTTAGAATTTATACCAGTCATCAGATCATTCTATTTAAGATATTCGTCAACCACTTTACTCATACTATTTTTCTCTTTTTAAAAAATTCTCAGTATTGATTCCACTTGTTGTGTATGTATATCCATAAAATATGAATAGCTACAAATAAACCTCGAAAATAATGTAATACCAAACATTTTGATGTTATATTCAAAACTCTTCATAATGATATTTCAAACTTAAAGGGAAGAGATCTCGAGCCCTAATTCGTCCATCTCCAAAATTTGCTTCGTTTGATTTTTGATATTTATACCAATTATCTAGGAATTCAAAAAATATGAGTTGTTACGCTAACATTCGGTATAGACTTAGTAAGAGAGGTGGCCGAGAGAATTGAGTTAGTCTAAAGTAGGATGAAGTTTGCTTAATCTAGGGAGAAGGTTTTTTTCGACCAAAGCAAAAGAGACATGGAGTTCTAAGTGGATGATGAAGTACTTGTGAAAGTATCACCTATGAGATGAGTTACACTGATATTTATCAAGATATAGGTCATCCCCAAAGTGTTTTGGACCATTTCTAATCATCAATAGATTAGTAAGCTTGTGTACCGATGTAGAACTTCCAATTGGCCAGTATGCATAATATATTATATGTTTCTCTCTCAAGAAAATAAGTGCAAGACCCGGCCCTGAAGCTATCATGAAGTCGAGGGCTTTGAATGACTTATATGTTAAACCAAACATGAGTACAGTTGGGCGTCTGGTTTGAATCATCGACTAAGACACGAGGCAGCTATGAAATAAAGTCGTCACAAGGGTCAAGGTAGTGAAGCACCATGGTTGATGATTGTACAAAGAAAATTGAGGATAGAATTAGAAAGACATGCCTTGGGTTGTTTAATATGTAATCTTGTTATGATTGAGGTATGGTCCTTTGGTGTATGAATTTTATCTCATTGTTTTGTTTTCATGTACTTGTATAAGTTGCATATTCCTTATTTGATTATGTTAGTACGTAATAAGTTTTGGGGATGAAATTCTTATATGGGTTGTAACGATCCGTATTTTTAAGTATCAGTAGATCGTAAAAGTAATATTATTTTCATAACTAAACTGGACCTGTAGGCTGTAACTCTGAAGAATGTTGAGTACTGATATTTTTGTCCCATAAAATAAATTTTGGACAATTTTGACCCTAGAAACCTACAAGAGCTATAAATTTTGATAGAAGCAGAATTCGGTCCTGAAACGGCTTCCAAATGAAAGATTCGATGGTTTTCCATTCACTAGATTGGTCATAATAGATTTTTGGCCTTAAGGTTTAGGATATATTATTATCATAAATTTGAAAGTTTTTAAGCATATTAGTGGGTAATTAAACAAAGCCCATAACTAAGCCTGCTAATGGTTAGGATTATAGTAAACTGTAGCACCTCCAGTAACATTAATCACTTTTATTCTTCTTAAAAATGTTTCCTAACCTCCGTTAAACCTTCTCCTATAAAAACTCTATCAAACCCATTCTAAATTAGGCTTAATCATGAAATTAAGTGTAGATTAGCAGGTGGATCTACTAAGCACTGTTTTGGGTGATTTAGGATCCTTGCAACCATTGTTCATTTCAGATCTACGTTGATTTTGGTGAATTTGATTGAATGTACATCGATAGGTGAGTGATCTATCATCTTAGCACCATTACATTTAAATGTTTAAAAATGTATCTTTGAAACCCCTTTAAAGTTTAAAATGAGGTCTTTCACTGATTTGAATTTGTAAATGTTTATGATGAATTTAAATGGTCTTAAATGGATTTACATGCATTTTCATATCATAGTTGATTGTGTGGGTCATAGAATAGGATATGGATGTTTTTTTTGGTTGTTGTATGTTGTTTACATGTTTGGATTAGATGTAAGTGTATCGATAGTGATTTTTGGAGATGGATTGGTTATGGAGTAATTGAAGTCATGTCGATGCAGAAGTGATTGCACTTAGATTGGAGCAACGAATCAGACAAGAATCGATGCATAAGGTGGAGAAAATAACTTTCCCAAAATTTGGCTAAGTTATGGTCAAAATTTACTGCAACCCGTCAAGAGGAGACTAGAGTGCAAGTTTGCACTTGGTGATAGGAGTCGAGGGCTTGGAGAAATGCAAGAATCTTATTTTTGGTCCTTATGGAAAAACATGGAGCAATTAGGACCACCGATCATCCAAACTCGATGGGATGTAGTTAAATGTTGGAATAGGAAGAAGCGGGGTTAATTCGAGTTTGGAGGTAAAAAGCGCAAGGATGACTTCGGTTCAACATCGATTGTCCCCAAGATATAAAGTACTTAGCCAAATTTGGCTGAGTACAGGTGGACTATTGAAATCAAGCCGGTACACAATGATTAAAATGAGTGGATTTCAAAAAGTTTCCTTATTTGGATCATAGTGGTCCTATGAAGTTTAATGGGTTGTACTAAATATAATCTAGTTAATATAAATAAAATCTAAGTTTTTAATTTTATGTTTTGATTAATTGATGATTTAATTAAAATTTATTGGTATAATAGTATATCATTATATAGTCGTATATATATAACATGCATATGCAATGTAATAATGTATATATAGTTATTGTATACATGTATAAATATTGGGATATTCATCTACAACATATACATGCTCCATTCATATGTGCACTGGCTCAAAGTATTATTTAATATATATATATATATGTGTGTGTGTGTGTGTGTATGTGTGTGTAAATAAATTTAAAATTTTATTTTTTATTAAATGAAAATAATTTTTTTAAATATATTTTACTAAGTCAATAAAGTTCGAATTTAAAATTAACCTAAAATATCTAATTTCACTTTGCAAAATTATTATAATTTTAATTTTAGATCCGTAGAATACAAAGTATCTTTTAATTATTAATAATATATATTATACAATGGTTTTATTACCAAAATGATTTTTTTTAATTTTTAAATCGCATGATAATGTAAAATATATATTTTCTAGAATAAAAAGATATAAAAACATATGTGTTTTTATATTTAATTCTTTTCGACCATGACAAAATATTTTTTATAACCAAAACCATTTTACATTAAATATATATTTAAACATTTATATATGAATTGATATAAACATTAATTATCATTAAATATAATAACATTATATATATTATTATTATGTTTGTTTGACATAAGTTTTTTCTATTAGATTCCAAACTAATATTATATGTTTGGTTAGTTTTAAAAATAATTAAAACCATATTACATTTATATAAATGAATTTAAATTAGCTAACAATAATTCTAGATAATCAAAAATGATATTAAAATATAAAAAACATAAAATAGATGATTAAAAATCAGCATGGTCGAAAATTAAATTATTATTATTATTATTAGTTTTAAGTTTAAACTACAATGTTGATCAACATAAAAGATCAGTGTTATTTAATTATAGATAAAATAAGAGACGACCGATACACATATGAAATTGTTTTATATGTTATCAATTATAAGATAAGTATAATATAAAAAGTAAATAAGATTTTGTACCTTGAGTATATTGCCTTTGAACACACTTTGATTGATGGGATCTCCAAGATTCGCCTTGAATCAATCTACGGATGTTCTAATGGCCTGGAGTGCCACAATTTATATTTAGTTTGATGTATTTGGGCTTAAAGTGTATTCAACTATGAAGGAGGAGGAAGAGCTCACACTAATGAGGGAATGGAGTGAGAAAGAAAGACAAAAGATGAGGGTTGGGCTTGAAGGTGAAGATAAGTTCTCCTCCTTTTACTTCTTCTTTGTTTACCAATTTCAAATTGGATCTAGAATTCAAAAACCATAATCTCACCTCTCTTCCCTAGGCTGACCATCTTATAGGCCCTCATGGGCTAGTGAGACATCAAAATTGTTTAGCAAATAACGTCATTTAAATCAAATTTAAATGTGCATTGATATCGTATATCGATATGTACGTATATAACTTTTATGTACGCACCCAATTTACTACCGATGCCACCTAGAAAATTACTAATAGCATTTAATACATATAATATATGAATATTAATAAATTTAATAAATTTATAACTATTTGTGAATCTATTAAATTGTGCGGTATTTTAGAGAAATCACAAATACGGTTGTGCAACTCATAGGTGTAAATTCAACGAGCAATTAATATCAAACCATTTGAATATTAACGTTCACACATCACCTTAGCTAGTGGGGTGATAGTTTGGTTGAATTTATCGCATATATATCTAAAATATGTATAATCCAATTTTATAGTTTAAGCGGTACCTTTTAGTAACGCTTGTTTGCAATAATTCTCTTTGTCCATACTATATCACATTAGGACTTATGGAATTTAATTTTGGTCTAAATTCCAATATCACCCATATTTAAATTGGTTAGTCCATAAACAAAGTCCTTAGTTCAATAATAACATTTATTATTAATACTACTGCGCCTAGAGATTTGATTTTGAGTTGACTATAGTTGACTATGATGCTAACCTCATACAACTGAGGAGATAAATTCTCTATTTAATAGAGTTTCACTTCTAATACTTCAATTTAGACCCAACTATAACTATAATCAAAGTGGAGTATCCAAATTGATGCTCAACAATATTCTCAAGTTGAGAGAACTATGTAACACGTCACTTCGAGATTTCATGTTTGGCTTAGTTATTATTAACCAATTGGAAACCTTTAAGTGAGCCATTCAATGGTTATCTAATATCTATTAGCAGGTAACCCCTTAGTTCCCCCAACAAAAATAGGTAACACACTACCCAATATTTGGAGAGCATTACGTATTTTGGTCTTAATGGATATATCAATATCCTTTGTAGAAATATCTCGACCTAGAATATTTAATATAATATGGTATTTTAAGTTGTAATAACTTTCTCATGATCATAACTTCTTACAATTATCATCACATAACATATCATTTAAGGATTTTCTAACTTATATTCTTAAATTAGTTAGTTAATTAATATATCACAATAGAACACATATATAAAAGAGAAAAAATCTTTTATTTCTAACAAAGTTAATAATTGATAATAAATTATAGAACTACCTTTAAGGCATAGCCCTAATTCTCTCATCGATAGTGATCGAAGCCAACTGATATCAACTGGGGTCAAACGATCATGCTTTTGAGGAATGACAAAGTTAGCCTAGAGGAGTGTGCTATATTAATCGTAGGTGGATTGGACTGATGGTTTGGAAGATATGACGAACTTTGATATATGGTAATGAGATGCTTTGATGCCAGGCAAACCTGGAGATACAAAGGATTACTCTAGGCTCAGCATAGGGTAACTTTGGGGTTTACATTAGCTGACTCCAAGACTTTTATGAAGCAACGTAGGATTTTCATGAATTTGATGACTTGATTATGTCAGTATGTTGGATCGAATGCTTTAAAAGGAATAGGATCATATTTTATAGTGTTGGTCTATGGAGGTAAATTCGAACGAGGTAAAGTTATGGAGTGGAACGAACGAAGGGTTCTATTATCGAGACCTGTGCAAAGGGAGCATTGATAACTCTGAGGTTTTAATGAAGGGGAGAGTATGTGAGGAGAATGATCTAGATTGGGTGATGTGATCTGTTTACCCTAGATTGTACGACGTGATCTGTTTACCCTAAGTTGTGCAATTTAACCCTTTTACCTTGGATTATGCGATGTGATCTAGTTCCTAAATATGCGATATGGTTAGGATTCGAGCATTCATGGAACCAATATTTTGAGTAGTCTTTTATTGGATGATTTGATCATATGAGTTTTCTTCTATGTAATAGCATTTGAGTGAAAGAGGTGAGTTTTACTAATGGTTGTACTATTTGTTATGTTTACCATATTTGTTGTGCTTTCCTAGAATGTCACACGATGTAGGTATTATTGAACTATATACTTGCACACCCTAGACTTTACTTAGAGCAGTTGTACACCTATATGATGATGATAGTTGATTAGCAAATATCGACGTTTTGTGCTAACTTGTTGGATGCAGGGATACAACATGTATGATTCTACATACCTTTTGTTCCTATTTATGATGTTATGACTTTGATATCTATTTTAAGATTATTAATTGATCATTTTAGATTTTTCTCCGACCCATGGTGATTTGCATCACTTCTTATCATCTTGGGTGCTCTTAAATGAGTAGATTGAGATATCGGACATGAGATATTGCATGGAGCTGTGTGGAAGACGAATAGGAGACTTACGCTTTCGTATATCTATATTTGAAACATTATCGTTATGTTCAAATGTGTAGTACAATGGACCTATCTCAGTACTTATTACTATCTAGAGATAGATTCTATTTGGAGTTTATTCGCTCAACTGCATAATATCTATTGCATTTGTTTTGTATAAGTATGAAGAACCTGGCACACTCTAATTCAGTTTGGTTCATTTAGTTATATTATTGCTTGTCTATTTTATATCTATGTTAGTTATTATATTTTATCCTATGTATTATAAGATATACACAAGGTTCTTCTTTGAATTTATATTATTTCACCCTTGGCTGCCTCTCTACATCAGGTTGGTACCAAAGCATTGTGAGTAGATATGTATTTAGGCACCAAATGTGTAAGGTGGTTGTCAAATTTAGGATCAGAGCTTAGGTTGAACGATTAACCAAAGTTGATACCAGGATCCACTAAAGATAGAGTAGACAATGTCATTCTAGAATGAACTAAAAGATATATGAGAAAGAGTACTTGTTATATATTTTGGTTTTCAAAACTATATAGTAGTGTGTGTGTGTGTGTATAGTAAGTCACATTGCATATACAAATACCACTTTTTCCTTTATAGGAGACCGATCGTTCTTGTTATAGATAGTAAGAATGAATAAGCATACTAGGAACGTAGCAAGGAACTCTATTTCTAGATTTAGGGAAGGATTGGGATTAGAGGCAGCAATTAACCCTGGTTTGTAGATCATATTCACAAATATGGTGAGAAACATGGTGTAGAATGCTAAAGGAGGAGCTCTTGGTGCTCTAGCGCAAGCGCTAAGGCTAACTTTGCCAAGTTGAGTAAGGACTTTATTAGTCTTAGGAGAAAACCATTCTTAGGATCGAATAGGCTGTGAAGGTACAGGATTGTCTCAATACTGTGAATATATCTTTGACGATCTTAAGTTGGAGGATGTAATGAAGAGGACATTGACTTCTAAGCAACTTCAAGAAAGGACTATGGGCTGGTGGAATGCCTTTAAGATTGATACTCCTGAGGACTAGTTCACTAGTGAACAAATCAAGGATCAATTCGAGGAGAATTTTATTCTAGTTGCTTAGAAATTGGTATTACAAGAAGTTTGTTGATCTGAAACAAGGTGGGATGTCTATTTCGAACTAAGTTGTTAAGTTCAACATGTTGTCAAAATATAGGATGTCATTTATTGATATTCCCTTATAGAAAAATGAAAGACTTATCATTGATCTTGATGAATATCTTCAAGAAAAGCTAGTAGGCTGCATCAATGAGAGCTTCGAAAAATTGGTTGGAAAGGCTTTATGGCATAAGTCTCTATATCCAAAGCTAAAGCTGCTATCGTTTCAAACGAAAAATCCAAAGCGGTGGGTGGGCGGAGGTGGAAACAATAAGGATAAGAATTAGCCCTAAAAGAAGGATGGTTAGAAAAAAGGCAAATGGGAGCCTGCTTGTTTCAACTATGGAGAAAGAGGCAATCTTAGCAAGAATTCCAAGAGCACAGAAAAGAAGTGTTACAATCACAACGAGTTCAAGCATGCCAAGAAGGATTGTCTCAAGCCTTTGAAGGAGAAGCACGGAGGGAAGACATACGCTCTTAATGTTGTTCAAACTTCATTGGATGCTCCATCGAAGAAGTAGGGGCATTACTATTCAAGGTATGCTTTCTACTGATGATGTACTCGTTCTTATTTTATTTGATACCAAAGCATCACATTCCTTTATATCTAGTGGCTTGGTATATAAAGTAGGATTAAGACCAAACCTAGAAAATTCGACCTAGTAAACCGACCTTTGATTGCGTCCAACCTGGTTGGAGGTTTGATTATTTAGTGGATGGTTTGTCGCTATGTTGTCCTACCAAGTCATTGATGCATATTTGCTTATGATTTTTTTTCTTGGTTTTGTTGGGTTCGGTTATATTAGGGATGGAAAGGCTTCAAAGCTATATAGTCGTGGTGGATTGTGAGAGATTATAGGTGATAGTAGAGATAGACGGTGAATGTGGGCTAGAGTTGAGTTTCATAGACGATGATGCATTAATGGAAAGCTTTCTTTATTCAATCGAGATCCTACTTAATGAGTTGTCATCGGTACCTATAGCTAGAGGATATCCAAACATATTCAAGAAGGTGACCGCATCACAGCCACATAGGAAGATAGAATTCCATATCAATTTTGTGAAGGATGCTAAGCTAATAGTTCTGCTTCTGAGACGTATAAAGCCAAGAAAGCAAAGGGAACTAGAGATGCAAGTGAAATGGCCTATTTAGAAAGGGGTTCATTTATAGGAGTGTATTATAGCGGGGATCGTTAGAGTTCTTAGCCTCTTACATCTTTGACACTTCCCAAACTCCTAGTAAGGAAATGCATTTGTTGATGCAAAGATTAGGAGACATGCTAGCTTATGTTCTCGCTATAATGGATTTCCCAGTGAAGTTGAGCAAAAGAAGCCAAGTGGTTTGTTCTAACCACTAGAGATTTCCCAGTGGAAGTAGGAATGAATACCATTGTATTTGGTCAACAGATTTCCAAGGTCTAGAGGAGGGCACGAAAGCATCTGGATCATGATTAATAAATTGATGAAGAGTTCCTAATTTGTACCTATGAAGTTCGGTAGGATGTCATACAAGCTAGCTGAATTTTATGTGAAGTAGATAGTATGATTCCATTTTATGCCCAAGAGCATTGTAAGTGATCGAAACCTATTATTTATGAGCATATTTTGAAAAAGAATATAAGAGACATTGGGGATAGAGTTGCACTTGAGTAAAACTTATCACCCACAAACTGACGGTCAAATTGAGAAGGTGAATCATGTATTAGAGGATCTCTTACGAGTTTGCATTCTTTACTTTGGAGGCTCATGTGATGATCATTTGCATTTGGTTGAGTTTGCATACAACGATAGTTATTAGTCAAGCATTGGTATGGCACCGTTTGAGGCAATGTACGGCCAACCATGCAATGCCACTTTATGTTGGTAAGAAGTGGGAGAGAAACTGATACTAGGGCCTAATATTAAGATCATTCAATAATGAATGAAAGCTGCATGGAAAGACAAAAGAGATACACTAATAGAAGAAGACGTCATATTGAGTTTTCCGTTTGCAATGTGGTGTCTTTCAAGATTTCTCCATTAAAGAATACAGTTCGATTCAGTAATAAGTGGAAGTTGGCATTGAGATCTCTAAGTCCTTTTCCAATACTCGAGAGGACTGGGAACCCAGCATATAGAGTCAATATACCTCAAAAAATGATAGGTGTGCACAATGTGTTCCATGTTTTGCATCTTTGGAAGCTTAGGCATGACTCAGACGTGATGGTGGCACTAGATCAACATAATGATATTGAAGTTGAACCAAAAGAATCGAGACCTTGTAAGCATATTCTTGTAGTCAAGCAAAGTACAAAACAACTAAGGAGAAAGACAGTTAAGTTAGTAAAGGTTCAATTGAGCGAAAGCGAATGCGATAGTACTTGAGAGACTAAGAAGAGCATGAGGACCGCTTTTCTAAAGCTATTTACTCGGTAATATTCCATTTTATTGTTAGGTTTTACATTTAGCATTTTATCTTGCTTAGTTTAGTACCTTGCATGCTAGGGTATTTACATAGGTTTAATTCTTGCTTGTGTGTGCATACTTAACGGTTGCTATGCTTGTTTGGTTATCAGGCATGCTTCACACACACACACACACACACACACTATTGGTTATCTATTATTTGAGTGGGATTTCGAACAAGAAATTTCTAACGGTAGGGGAATGAAATGACCTACATTTTTACTTATCCATGGATCATAAAATATTATATAATTTCATAACAAAATCGGGTCCATTTAGGATATAACTTTTGGGAATGTTTAGAATTTACATTTTTAACCCTTAGAATAAATTTTGAATAGTTTTGACTAAAAAACTTATAAGAGCTATAACTTTGATAGAAGCCGAAATTGGTCTAGAAACTATTTCCAACCGAACGGGTTGACGGTTCTCTATTCTGACAAATGGTTAGTAGATTTTCAGCTTATGGTTTAGGAAATATGGTCATTTTATGTTTGATGGGTTATAAGTGTATTAACAGGTAAATAACCAATACCCATAATTAGGCGTGATAATGATTTTCGGATTAAGGATAATTACGGCACCTCCAGTAGCCGCTAATCACTTCTCTTCTTCCTAATAACGTCTCCTAACTTCCATTAAACCTTCTTCTATCAAAATACCATCAATTCCATTCTTAGTTAGGTCTAATCAAGCAATTAAGGGTAGATTATCAAGGGAAGTAGCAAAGGATCTTAACTACTATATTGGGGAATTTGGAATTTGTACAATTGCTGTTCATTTAAATCTACGTTGATTGTGGTTAATTAGATTGATGACACATCTATAGATGAGTGATGTATCATCTCACAACCATTAAAAAAAAATTACATGTTGAAAAACGTGCTTCTAAATCAACTTTAAAGTTAAAAGTGAGATCTTTGACTGATTTGGGTTTATAAATGTTTTATAACTGAATTGATAGATTGTATAATCCTAAGAATAGGATATGTATGTTATGTCTTATTGTTTGCTATAATATGATTCTGTTTTTAATGTTGTATGTTGTTTGCATGTTTAGGTTAAATGTATGAGTTCGACAATGATTTTTGGAGATGGTTCATTTACAGAGCGACTAAAGTTGTAACAACCTTGGATCAGAAAATACCCAACAAATAATTTTATATTACTGTCAATAAAAATATAATATTTGTAGATATTAAATTTTTTGAATTTTAAATTATTGAGAAATTTTACCAGTAAATAAGCGTTATTTTAAATTTTTAGAAACGGATGTTTTGAGGCTGTAATAAGCCATAAATTTTGTAAATATTTTAAAATTTAATTTATTTGAAAACTTTGATTTTTAAATCATTTAAAATTGAAATTTTGGAATTTTCCAATGAATTCTTGGATTTTGTTTATAATTATTTTTCCAAATAAAGTAAAATAATGATTTTATGAAAATTTTATATTTTAGTCAGCTTTGGTCAAACTTTGACTTTCTGTTGAAAATTTTAAATTTGAATTTTTAATTTCCAATCTTTTTCTTTGAAGCTGAATTTGATTCTGATATTTTTTCTGCTTTTCGTTTCGTCAAATTCTGTTTTATACTTTTTAAATCTGATAAATTTCAGCGTTTTACACACGATTATTTTCAGTATTTTTATTGTTCATTTTTCTATTCTATATTTTCTATTTCATTTTCTATTTTCTATTTGGTTGGACTTTGATATTTTATTTGGATTTTTGAGTTTGTTTGGCAAATGGGCTTAGGAAATTCAAGAGGCATAAGTTCTTTTCTTTTCTTTAATATGAATTGATGCCTTTTCTTTTCTTAGCCGTTCAAAACATGCCTTAGCCGTACACAGAAACTTCTCACCTCCCTCTCATTCACGTACATAACTTCTTCTTCCTATCTCTCTTTCTCATTCCATTCCCTGACCAAAATATTTACAGTAAGCATTTTTCTCCTTCTCCTTCTTTTTCTTTTTCCTTTCTCTTTTGTTCCAAGCATAGTTTGGCCTCCACCATCACCATGTTCTCCTCTTGCCGACCATCTCACCACCATACAACCATCAACATCACCATCTCATCTCCACACCCATGCCGTGACCATAGACCTAAAACTCCATCACCAAACTATGTTGCAAACCCTAGCCGTGCACCACATCATCACCTTCCTCTTCACTAGCCTCGGCCACCACTAATTCCACCTCTTTGCCTTGCTTTCCCATGACCACACCCCTGCCTAACCGTGACCAGATCTGATCCAAGCCTATCACCATGGCCGAGCACATTAGCCACAGGGCCGAACCACTTGACCCTCTTGACCATTCACTTGCCTTTGCCTCCTTGCCTTCCACATGACCTTTTGGTTTCCATCCCTTCACATTCTACCCATAGCCGTGTATATTGGTGACCATGGCCAAGCTTGTTTGATGATGGTCAAGCATAAAGTGGTGTAAGCGAGCCTAGCATGCCTCAAAGCATTATGGCCGAGCCATGTTCCAAGGTGGTCAGGCCTATAGCCAAAGTGGCCGAGTCCACTAGGTCTTGTTTAACCTTTTGCTTTGTATAATTCATATTTTATGTGTTGTATATATATTTATATATGTTGTATTTTGTTGTGCACAAGATCTGAATCTTAGCTCTCCATCTACTCGAATCTAATTCGTGCTTTGTCGTGCTTTTCGGAGTTTGGTTGTGTGTCTTGAATTGTTATCTCCAGCTTTAGAAGGTGAGTTTATCACTCTCGACATTCGTACTTATACAATTGTGAAACAATGACATGTGAATTGTAGTAGTGATATGGTATGTTGATATTAATTCATATATGTCTGTGATATGATATTTCATGATGTTATAACCTGATTATATATTTGTTACATCACCTGATATGATATGCTATGTTATACTGTTTATTATTTACTGTTTCTCACACTGCAAGTTCCCTGTTAGTATAGAATCACTATGGATTGAAATGATACATACTCGAACGGACATTAGAATAGGAAATAGTTATGAGCTGAAATGATAGGCTCAAACGATTTTTATTTTATTTAACTTGGGATTGCGGGTTTGAAATGATAGAACCCAGATTTTTTTGTAAATTACTGATTGAAATGATATATATCCGTATCACTTGACCTAGGTTAGAAAATATTATACAGCCCATGGTTAATTTTTAAATAATAGTTTTCTAATTTTTTTTAAGTATTTTTAAATATGAAATTTTAACTTAACATTTGATTTAATGATTTTTAAATATAGTGATATATTGGTTTTCTATTAAGTTAAATTTTTATAGGTAAATAATTGGTTTAAAATTAAATTAAAGATTTTATCTATGATGAATAACTTAATAATTTAAATTTAAGTTAATATGGAATTTTAATTCTAACCTAATAATAATAATAGATTTTAATTATGAAATAGATATGTTTTGTATAAAATAAAACTATGATAAAATTTGAAATAGTATGTTTTAAACATGTTATAGTAGTATTAGTAGCATTTGTAAAATGCTATATTAATTTAGTTATGATTTGAAAATGCTATTATTTCAAAATTGTTAATGATTTCCAAAATGCTATGTTATTTAGGATACATTGTTAAAAATGTTATACTACTTTAGGTAATGTTTTAACATGCTGTATTTATAAAAAGATAGCATTTTTGAAATGCTATTATACATATTGATCATATTTTTTAAGTATTATGATTTCTAGAAGATAACAATTTTAAAATGCTATAATAAGTGTGGTTTTGAAAGTGTTATGATTTTAAATTATTACATTTTTAAAATGCTATAATAAATGTATGGTTTTGAAAGTGTCATGATTTTAAATTATTACATTTTTTAAAATGCTACAATAAGTGTATTGTTTTGAAAGTGTTATGATTTTTAATTATTACGTTTTAAAAATGCTATAATAAGTGTATGGTTTTGAAAGTGTTATGATTTTAAATTATTACATTTTAAAAAAAATTGCTATAATAAGTGTGGGGTTTTGAAAGGGTTATGATTTTTAAATTATTACATTTTAGAAGTGCTATAACTAATATATATATATATGTGGATTTGGAAATATTACCAATTTTGAAATGGATATTATTTTGGAAAGAGTAGTAGCATTTGATTTCAAATGGTTTTGGAATAGATATGTTTTGAAATAAATATCTATGGGTTATAATAACGTTTGGTTGTTAAGGAGACCGGGATCGAAAGTTGTCATACTCTCTGCCAACTCCAAAAACCACTTCAACAACCGTGTACGCGGTGGAGATTACAGAATAAAGTAGGAAGGTGGCGATGTTCTATTAAGGTATATACGTGAACCCGACTCCCGTGAGTTGGCATAAGGTCGCTAAAACAGGAGCAATCGACGGGCTAATGAGGTAGCTCCTCTTATCGGACACACTTCTTCGTATGCCATTCTATTACTTTGTGATTGATTGATGCGTACCTTTGATTTTTGGGTGTGTCGCTCGAGGTGGGCGGTAGTGGCTGCTATGCATTACCACTGGTTCAAAAGTGCAATTGGTATATCTACCCTAGCATTGCCTAGTTGTGCCATGTCACCTACCCTAGCGCACCTTGTACCAGTTTTGATTTGTGTCGTACCTATGGAGTATTTGTGGTAGACTCCCGATCTGGATGTACGACGGTACTGTATAGACTATTAGCACTATATAAGTGCTAAGGTGTAAAATGTAATGCCTTAATGCTATTTTTAAGTAAGTTTATTTTACTTTAGACATTTTATAATAGCGTATATTACTACATAGTAAATAGTTTAACGGATCCTTAAAGGATGGGTGGTCCCAAACATCCTTTAAGTTACTTTTGTATTTCTATTACAGTCTACTTGAGTTGGTTTATATTGTATAAGTATGTATGTCCTGACTCGAGTGTTTTGTGTTTTGCTTTACGCTCGGGTCAGCCTGAGTATCAGCTTTGGATTTCACCTTCTAGAGCTAGAGGATTTGCTGGAGTTTATCTATCTATCTAGTTGTCATCTATTTCTATTCAGTATTTCTATTCAGCTTATGTATTAGTGGACATTTATGGATTGGGTTTTCTGTTGTATTTACTTTTAGACTATGGTATTTTGTACTTGTTTTGAGATTGTGTTGTAGTAGCTTCATGAATTACTACGGTATTTTTATTTCCTCTTCGAGTTATTCTGATTTATCTATGTCTGTGATTCCGTGATTGGTTTTATTTGCTCCAAATTATATTATAATCTACTGTTTTGAATTATTCAAGTCGATATGTGTGGTTTTATTGGTATCAGAGCTTTGGTTTTAGGCAAACCTTAGCCTACGGAGCAAAAACTCATTAGAGATAGGGTAGAAATACCCTAGAATGAGTGAAATCAATCTTAAAATCATTTCTTTATGAGAGAACGTATTTTAAAGTATAAAATAATTTTTCAAAGGATTTTCAAAATTATTTTGATATAAAACTTTTCTTGTTTTGAAATCAAAATTTTCTTAATTTCATTCCTTTCCTTATCCACCTTGTAAATTAAATTCCTTGATTAGGATTACTATTCTGGTTGAATCTTGTCTTTTGTTTCTTAATTACCATTGTCCTACTCGGCAGAAGGGCAAAGTCATTTGGTATAGTGCTGTTACCTCTGCTCCTACCCTAGTGTTACCCAAGGTACTCTTTAGAGCACCTTTTCTTTGTTCTATTTCATGTTCATGTTTTATTTGATATCGGAGCTTCCTATAGGTTTATTTCTATGGATCTTTGTGATAGATTTGAGCATCTTCTTTCTCCCGAGTTTGCTTCTAAACCTTTGTGTATTTCAAATTCTATTGGTGGTCCGGCGAACCTTAGTAGGATTTGTAGAAGAGTGAAGCTCTTCTATTCTAACTATCAGTTTTTTGGTGATTTCTATGTTCTGAGTTTTGATGCTTTTGATCTATTGCTTGGAGGTGATTGGCTAAAGAGGCATGAAGCCGTTATCTCTTATAAAACCCAAACAGTTACTCTTGTTGGTGACAAGGGTGATTCTTTGGTAATTCAATGTCGTTTGCCTCAGGACTTTGTTGGCAGTTTTATTTATCCTCTTGATTTGTCTCCTGCTGATATTCATTCGACTCCTGTGGTCAAACTCTATCCCGATGTATTTGGTGAAGTCACTTCTTTACCTCTTAAGGGGGAAATTGATTTCCATATTGATCTTATTCAAGGAGCTCGGCCTGTAGTTCTTCCTCCCAGAAGAATGGCACCCCATGAGAAGGTTGAATTGAGGAAGAAAATTGAGGACTTGTTCTCCAAGAGTCTGACCAGACCTAGCCATTCAAAATAGGGAGCAGCAGTGGTTTTCGTCACTAAGTCCGATGGTTCTTTAAGGATGTGTGTTGATTATTGGAAGCTGAACAAGCTCACTATGAGGAACAGATATCCTATGCCTCGCATTAATGATATGTTTGATCAGCTCCATGGAGCTATTGTTTTCTCTCAGCTTGATCTTGCCAAAGGTTTCCACCAGCTCAGCGTTGCTGAGGAAAGTATTCCCAAGACTGCTTTCCATACTGAGAATGGTTTCTATGGATGGTTAGTGGTGCCTTTTGGTTTGACTAATGCCCCAACTTTCTTTGTTGATTTGATGAATCGTGTTTTTCGTGATATGATTAGCAAGTTCATTCTAGTCTTTGTTGATGATATCCTTGTCTTTTCTAAGTCAAGGGATGAGCATGAGTCGCACTTGAATTTGTTCTGAAAACTCTTAGGAGTCATCAGTTGAAAGCTAAATTCTCGAAATGCCATTTCTGGAAGGATGAAGTCTGATTTCTTTTGGGCATATTATTTCTGGTAATGGAGTTTCTGTTGATCCAGTTGAAATCGCTGCGATCAATGTAAGTCTTTCTTCTCTTCTCTCTTTGTGGATAGATTGACCAAGCCAGCTCATTTTGTTCCAGTCAAGTCTACCTCTTCTGCTTCTAGTTTGTCTGAGATTTATATTAGGGAGATTGTTCGTCTCTATGGGGTTCCTATCAGTATTGTTTGCGATAGAGATCCTATCTTTACCAGTCAGTTTTGGAATACTTTTCAGGAATCTTTGGGTACTCACCTGAATCTGAGCACTGCTTACCATCCACAGACCGACGGTGAAATGGAAAGAGTGAATCAGATTCTTGAGGATCTTCTTCATGCCTGTGTCCTTGATTATGGAGGATCTTGGAAAGATCATCTCCATCTCATTGAATTCACCTATAAAACGGTTATCAGGTATTATTTCAATCTTCTATTTTAATCTTGTTTTAATTCTTTATCTATCTCATTTTATCTTTGAATCTCCCAAATTTGAATTTCTATCCTTATTTTGATATCCATTCTGGAATCATCGAGGGAGAGAGTGTATTTGTATTAATATTGAATATTTTATAGGTTTTGTTATTGAGTTGTTGATGTTGACTTGGATTTTCGATCGATTCGTCTGATCAACGGTATCGATAGGATTTCCAAAACACTTAAACAGAGCAAACCGACACAATATCGTTTTCAAATTTGGTAAATAAAATAAATTTGTATGATTATTATATATATAAGTAAATTTTCTAAAAGATAATTGTTAAATGAATTGGTCAACAAAATGATAATATTTGATTTTCATTTATTATTTTGTAAACCAATGACTATTGCCTCACAAAATAAATAAATGGAATTATAAACAGTTTATAAATTTATTCGGAATTTTAAGCATAGTTGTGAACCGATTTGGAATTTAAATGAACTTAAATTATGGATTTGAGAATTTAATTCTGGTGATTTCAAACTTTGGATTTAATGTATAAAATGTATATCATTTAAAGGTATGTTTGAATATAAATTTTAAAATGTTTAAATCTATGCTTTTCTCTTATGTTGCTGGAAAATAATTCCGGTGATGGCGGCAACATCATCGATATTCATTTTCGAGTTTCGAAGTGGAGAGACCAATTCGTTGCTTTGCTACCCTTTTGTTTTGAAAGAAAAGAAAAAATATAATAAAAATAAATTAATTATATTTCTTAAGTATGGCTTGATTTAATATATGAGTATATGATTTTAGATTTGATTTGATCTGATGTAGTATATGTATAATTTCTTAATGGTTTGAGGTAAATCGGAGATTTAATTTCTTAAATCGAAGATTATATTTCTTAAGTATGACATTTTTTTATCCAAGAATCCAAACTAGTGGACCCTTCCCCAACTCATCTCAGACTGCTTTGTGGTCCCTACCTGACTGGGTGGGCCCACATAGATGCGATCGATTCTAGGGGTGGTATTATTACTGCCTGGAACAAATCACTTTGGTCCCTTTTTCAAGTCATTACTCACCCAGCGGCCCTACATGTCATTCTTCGTCATCTTCATTCAGGCCTACTTTATTCCTTCTCTAATATCTATGGTCCTCAAACCCCCCATGGCAGATCCACTCTCTAGTCAAATTGTTCAAACTTCGCCTCGCATATCAGTGGCCTCTGGATTATCGGAGGTGACTTCAACACAACCAGATCCTCCTACGAGCGAAGCTCCGGCACCCATTCTCAGGATTCAGAAGCCTTCAACAACTTCATCCACTCTTGTGTTCTCATCGATCCTCGAATCAGCAACCGTCTCTTTACCTGGTCCAACCGTAGAGACGCCCCTGTCCTGGCAAAATTAGACTGCTTCCTCTTTAATCCTGCCTGGGATGACCTCCACCCCCTCTCTATTGTTTATGGCCTCGCCACCACCCTATCCGACCACTTCCCTCTTCTTCTTGATACTGGTAATAATCTTACACTAAATCGACCATTCAGATTCGAATGTATCTGGCTCCTGGAACCATCTTTTGTTGACTTCGTTAAACTCGCTTGGGCGCAACCCTGCCAGATTCAATCGGCAACTGCACGGGTAGTCTCTAAACTCAGAGCTCTAAGAAAGTTAATCAAACCTTGGGCCAAATCTATTTGGGGATCGATCCGTACCCGTATTGTGGCAACCCAGGACAACATCCTTCAACTTAATATTCTTCAAGAAACCCGCCCACTATCTGCCCTTGAATCCAATCTCCTTTGTGAGTTGGAACTCGAGCTTGACAGACTGATTAAACAGGAAGAAATTGGCTGGAAACAGCGTTCCAAAGCTAAATGGATTGATGAGGGCGTCAAAAATACTGCTTTCTTCCACAGACTCTCTAATGGCCACCGCAGATCCGCCTTTATCTCAGAAATTTGCCATAATGATTCAATCTACTCCGATCAATCTGACATTCTCCGATTATTCACAGACTACTACCGTAATATCTTAGGCGGTCCACCTACTTCGCCCCCGCCCATCAACTGGAATTTGCTTTACCCTGATCCCTCCCCGATTTCCATTGATCACCCCTTCTCGAAAGATGAAATTTGGGCAGCCCTGAACGGAATGGCTGATGACAAAGCCCCCGGCCCATATGGTTTTGGCCCCTCATTCTTCAAACATTTCTGGAACACAGTTAAACCCAACATAATCGAGATGTGTCACGAATTCCATAACAACCCTGCCTCGGTAGCTCGTATTAATTACGCCAACATCATTCTGTTACTTAAATACCTTGGCTCCGTCACTCTTCCCTCCTTTCGACCCATTAGTCTCCTCAACACCACTTTTAAGATCATCACTAAGATTTTAGCCAACGGTCTATAGAGTGTTATTAGCTCCCTTGTCGGTATTAAGAAATCGGCCTTCATCCTTGGATGAAACATTTTGGATTGTATGGCGGCAACTCAGGAAGTCATTTCATTCTGTCACTTCTCAAACACTCCTGGAGCCTTGCTTAAGCTTGACTTCTCCAAAGCCTTTAACTCGGTAAACCAGTTCTTCTTACTTGACCTCATGAAACATAGGGGCTTTACATATACTTGGTGCAATTGGATAAAGTATATTCTTACCACAAGCCTTTCGTCGGTATCCATTAATGGTTCCTTAGGTGGACATACCAAGTCGGCCCGCGGATTAAGGCAGGGCGATCCACTATCACCTCTTCTCTTTGTCCTTATTTCCGATGTCTTCAATCGGATGGTAAAGCTTGCAATCTCCAACAACCTATTAAAGGGAATCCATCTTCCCAACTCGAATCTCTCGATCTCCAACCTTCAGTTTGCGGACGATACAATTTTGATGATCTCCCCTGAATCAGATCATATGCACTGCCTTAAGGTCCTCCTTTATATCTTCGAACTTATCTTGAGTCTATTCATTAACTTTGGCAAGAGCTCTCTAACTATGCTAGGTAATTCCGGTCAACTCGGTCCACCTTTCGCTTCAATACTCAATTGCAAACTTGGCCACTTCCCCATCACATACCTCGGCATTCCCTTGCACCAACCAAACTGGCCCGTTCCAACTGGCTCCCCATTATTTCTAGGATTGAATCGCGCCTTGCATCATGGAAAGCTAACTCGCTATCCTCAGCTGTCCGCCATGTTCTTGTCAAATCGGTCCTCTCTGCCCTGCCGTCATACTGGATGTTGTTTCATAGTTTGCCTAACTGGGTTATTCTCAAAATAGATGACATTCGGCGCTCATTTCTTTGGAATGGTAACAAATCAAGATGCTTAATCAATTGGAAATCGATCTGCTTGCATCAAGATCACGGGGGACTTGGCATTATTAACGTCGCCTCTTTCAACACATCTCTTATCCAAATGGCTTTGGCGCATAATCTCTCCGGGTGTCTTTCTTTGGAAGAATTGGATTCTTCGTCTCCATTATCATGTCGATCCTCACATGGTCCTTCACTCCACCCCTCCTCCCAGAATCTCTCCCTTCTGGGCTGGAGTAGTATGAATCATCCCCGGGGTCAAAAATCTCTTCCACATCACTATTGGTAATGGCAATAATTGCCTTTTCTGGTTGGACACTTGGTGCGGTCAAGCTCCCCTAGCCCGCTCTTACCCTAATCTCTATTCCCTTACTTCCCATAATTTCTCAACTGTTCATGCTATCTCAACCCTGGGTCCGCATTGCCTTTGCCTCCCTTCCCTCTTCGACCTAAACACTCTGAATGAGCTTGGCTCAGCCTCCACCTTGCTTCCCTCAATCCACCTCTCTGACTCACCAGATTTGTACACCTGGCCTTTATCTCCCTCTCATGGCTTTTCAGTCTCCTCCTGCTATGCTTTTCTTAATCATCCTGGCAGATCATAGTCTTTGCAAGAATTTGGAAATGTAAGCTTCCCCCGTGCATTATATTCTTCCAATGGTGCCTCATTCATGCCCGCATCAACACCAGAGACAGGCTTAGGCACTTGAATATCTCGGTTGACCCTTCCTGTGTCTTGTGTCTCACTTATGATGAGTCGATCATCCATCTTTTTTTCGACTGTGACTTCTCTTACCAAATCTGGGCCACTACCAGTGCTTCTCTCCTTGGTCACGTTCCTGTAGTTCATTCGTTTTTTGAGTACTGGCAATATAGCCCTTCGGACAAGTATCTGGATTCCTTCATAGCCATCTACAGTTGGTGCACATGGAAAGAGAGAAACGCACGCATTTTCAACAAACCTATAAGCAGTATTGATGAGATATGTAATCGAATTGCTTATATATATTCTATCTGGACAGGTTCTTCACGCAGATTGCCCTCCACTCGTCTTCTACCGCTCTGGGATAATGCTCAGGCTGATAGACTCATGGCATTAGAAGTAGGTTGTAATGTCTTTTCAGATTGTAGCTCTCGTGTAATTATTGATTGGGTTTTGTAAATAGCTTATGTTGGGTTAGGGAACTCTTTCTTCGCCATCGACTAGGCCTGTTGGTCGAACTATATTACTATATTAGCCTTATCCTAACCGGTTGTGTAGCCTCGCGCTGCACACCCGTTGCTGTCAAAAATTTATGATTCACGGATGATTTCAATTATAAACTGAAAAAAATTTGGATAAATAATTGAACTTGAAATAAGTGAATTGGAATATTTTATTTATAACACCAAATTGCATTCCAATATAACTTATCTAATTATTCAGAATTTAGATATGTAATTGGATAATATACAATATAAAATGATGTTAAAGGAATTTATAAATAAATTTGAGTAGTTAT
Source organism: Allium cepa (assembly GCA_030765085.1). Lineage (NCBI taxonomy): Eukaryota > Viridiplantae > Streptophyta > Magnoliopsida > Asparagales > Amaryllidaceae > Allium > Allium cepa. The sequence continues at coordinate 27,802,260 of CM060932.1, forward strand.
GATAAGAGTCAAAATACTTAATATATGCGATGGGATATATTAACTGAAATAAATTTAATAATAATTTGATAAATATGAAGATGAGGGAAACTTGTTCCTAGGTTTGTTGGTCCTTTCCATATCTCAGAGAGGATTGGTTCTTTAGTTTATCGTCTGGTTTTGCCTGAGAGGTTTTCTGGGGTGCATATTGTATTCCATGTTTCGCATCTTCGTCGATATCTGCATGATCCATCTTTGATTGTCCAGCCTTCTGCTCTCGAGAGTTTGGATATTGAGCCAAACCTTACGGTTGAGAGGAAGCCACATCGTATTATCGATAGAGGTATGAAGCAGCTGAGAAGGAAATCTGTCAACTTGGTCAAAGTGCAGTGGAGCACGGATGATCGGAATTGTACATGGGAGACGGAGGAGAGCATGCGTGCTTTGAATCCGTAATTGTTTGTTTCAGGTATCATTTGCTTTTCCATCTTATCTTTCCTTGTTTTCGTGTCTCGTATCTTTTCGAGGACGAAAAGTTTTGAGTGGGGGAGAGGGTAACAACCCATAAATTTTGTAAATATTTTTAAATTTAATTTATTTGAAAACTTTGATTTTTAAATAATTTAAAATTGTAATTTGGGAATTTTCCAATGAATTCTTGGATTTTGTTTATAATTATTTTTTCAAATAAAGTAAAATAATGATTTCTGAAAATTTTATATTTTGGTCAACTTTGGTCAAACTTTGACTTTCAGTTGATATTTTTAAATTTGAATTTTTAATTTCCAATCTTTTTCTTTGAAGTTGAATTTGATTCTGATATTTGTTCTACTTTTCGTTTCGTCAAATTCTGTTTTATACTTTTTAAATCTGATAAATTTCAGCGTTTTACACGCGATTATTTTCAGGATTTTTAATTTTTCATTTTTCTATTCTATATTTTCTATTTCATTTTGTATTTTTTATTTAGTTTGGACTTTGATATTTTATTTGGATTTTTGAGTTTGTTTGGCAAATGGGCTTAGGAAATTCAAGAGGCATAAGTTCTTTTCTTTTCCTCAATGTGAATTGATGCCTTTTCTTTTCTTAGTCGTTCAAAACATGCCTTAGCCGTACACAAAATCTTCTCACTTCCTTCTCATTCATGTACAAAGCTTCTATTCCCATCTCTCTTTCTCATTTCATTTCTTGACCAAAATATTTACAGTAAGCATTTTTCTCCTTCTCATTCTTTTTCTTTTTCCTTTCTCTTTTGTTCCAAGCATAGTTCGGCCTCCACCATCACCATGTGCTCCTCTTGCCGACCATCTCACCACCATACAACCATCACCATCACCATCTCATCCACACCCATGCCGTGACCATAGACCTAAAACTCCATCACCAAACTATGTTGCAAACCCTAGTCGTGCACCACATCATCACCTTCCTCTTCACTAGCCTCGGCCACCACTAATTCCACCTCCTTTGCCTTGCTTTTCCATGACCACACCCACTCCTAGCCGTGATCAGATCTAATCGAAGCCTAGCACCATGGTCGAGCACATTAGCCATAGGGTCGAAACACTTGACCCTCTTGACCATTCACTTGCCTTTGCCTACTTTCCTTCCATATGACCTTTTGGTTGTCATCCCTTCACTTTCTACCCATAGCCGTGTATGTTGGTTACCATGGCTGAGCTTGTTTGATGATGGTCAAGCATAAAGTGGTGCGACCGAGCCTAGCATGCCTCAAAGCATCATGGTCGAGCCATGTTCCAAGGTGGTCAAGCCTATAGCCAAAGTGGCCGAGCCCACTAGGTCTTGTTTAACCTTGTGCTTTGTTTAATTCATATTTTATGTGTTGAATATATATTTATATATGTTGCATTTTGTTGTGCATAAGATCTGAATCTTAGCTCTCCATCTACTCGAATCTAATTCATGCTTTGTTGTGTTTTTCGGAGTTTGGTTGCGTGTCCTGAATTGTTATCTCCAGCTTTAGAAGGTGAGTTTATCACATTCGACATTTGTACTTATATAATTGTGAAACAATGACATGTGAATTGTAGTAGTGATATGCTATGTTGATATTAATTCATATATGCCTGTGATATGATATTTCATGATGTTATAACCTGATTATATTTTTTTTACATCACCTGATATGATATGCTATGCTATACTGTTTATGATTTACTGTTTCTTACACTGTAAGTTCCCTGTTAGTATAAAATCACTGTTGGTTGAAATGATACATACCCGAATGGACATTAGAATAGGGAAAATCGTTATGAGCTAAAATGATAGGCTTTAGCGATTTTTATTTTATTTGACATGGGATTGCGGGTTTGAAATGATAGAACCCGGATTTTTTTGTAAATTACGGATTGAAATGATATATATCCGTATCACTTGATCTAGGTTAGAAAATATTATACAGACCCATGGTTAATTTTTAAATAATAGTTTTCTAATTTTTTTTATGTATTTATAAATATATGAAATTTTAACTTAAAATTGATTTAATGATTTTTAAATATAGTGATATATTTGTTTTCTACTAAGTTAAATTTTTATAGGTAAATAATTGGTTTAAAATTAAATTAAAGATTTTATCTATGATAAATAACTTAATAATCTAAATTTAAGTTACTATGGAATTTTAATTCTAAGCTAATAATAGTAATAGATTTTAATTATGAAATAGATATGTTTTGTATGAAATAAAACTATGATAAAATTTGAAGTAGTATGTTTTAAACATGTTATAGTAGTATTAGTAGGATTTGTAAAATGCTATATTAATTTAGTTATGTTTTGAAAATGCTACTATTTCTAAATTGTTAATGATTTCCAAAATGCTATGGTATTTAGGCTACATTGTTAAATATGTTATACTACTTTAGGTAATGTTTTAACATGCCGTATTTATAAAAAGATAGCATTTTTGAAATGCTATTATATATATTGATCACATTTTTCAAGTACTATGATCTCTAAAAGATAAAAGGTGTTTGGTTTTGAAAGTGTTATGATTTTAAATTATTACATTTTTAAAATGCTATAATAAGTGTATGGTTTTGAAAGTGTTATGATTTAAATTATTACATTTTTTAAAAATGCTATAATAAGTGTATGGTTTTCAAAGTGTTCTGATTTTAAATTATTACATTTTAAAAATGCTATAATAAGTGTATGGTTTTGAAAGTGTTATGATTTTAAATTATTGCATTTTAAAAAAATTGCTATAATATGTGTATGGTTTTGAAAGGGTTATGATTTTTGAATTATTACATTTTAAATGTGCTATAACTAATATATATATATATATATATATATATATATATATATATGGATTTGGAAATATTACCAATTTTGAAATGGACATTATTTTGGAAAGAGTAATAGCATTTGATTAAAATGGTTTTGGAATAGATATGTTTTGAAATAAATATCCATGGGTTATTATAACGTTTGGTTGTTAAAGAGACCGAGATCGAAAGTTATCATACTCTCTGCCAACTCCGAAAACCACTTTAACAACCGTGTATGCGGTGGAGATTCCAGAATGAAGTAGAATGGTGGCGACATTCTATTGAGGTATATAAGTGGACCCAACTCCCGTGAGTTGGCATAAGGTGGCTAAAACAGGAGCAATCGACGGGCTTGTAATGTAGCTCCTCTTATCGGACACACTTCTTCGTATGCCATTCTATTACTTTGTGATTGATTGGTGCGCACCTTTGATTTTTGGCAGTGTGGCTCAAGGTGGACGGTAGTGGATGCTATGCGTTACCACTAGTCCGGAAGTGCAATTGGTATATCTACCTTGGCATTGCCTAGTTGTGCCGTGTCACCTACCCTAGCGCGCCTTGTATGAGTTTTTATTTGTGTCGTACTTATCGAGTATTTGTGGTAGCCTCCCAATCTGGAGGTACGACGGTACTGTATTGACTATTGGCACTATATATATGTTAAGGTGGAAAACGTAAAGCCTTAACGCTATTTTTAAGTAAGTTTATTTTACTTTAGGTATTATTATAATAGCATGTATTACTATATAGTAAATAGTTTAATGGATCCTTAAAGGATGGGCGGTCCCAAGCATCCTTTAAATTACTTATGCATTTCTATTACAGTCCACTTGAGTTGGTTTACATTGTATAAGTATGTATGTCCTGACTCGAGTGTTTTGTATTTTGCTTTATGCTCGGGTCAGCTTGAGTATCAGCTTTGAATTTCACCTTCTGAAGCTAGAGGATTTGCTGGAGTTTATCTATATATCTAGTTGTCGTCTATTTATATTCAGTATTTCTATTCAGCATATGTATTAGTAGACATTTATGTATTGGGATTTCTGTTGTATTTCCTTTTAGACTATGGTATTTTGTACTTGTTTTGAGACTACGTTGTAGTTGCTTCATGAACTACTATGGTATTTTTATTTCCGCTGCGGGTTATTCTGATTTATCTGCGTCTGTGCTTCTGTGATTGGTTTTATTAGCTCCAAATTATATTACAATCTACTGTTTTAAATTATTCAAGTCCGAAATATGTGGTTTTATTGTTAGTTTGAATGGTCCAAAATAGTGGGCCTTTACAAAGGCTTATAAAGAAAATTAAAAAAATTGTGAAAATTAATCAAATTTATAAAGTAAAGTAGAAAATAATTTTTTAGAGGATATCTTGTTCCGATAGTATTAAAATTTTATTTGAAAGGGTGCAATGGAAAAATATATAATGATAATATGAATGAAATTTTATTATCAAGAATTGTTGAAATGTTTTTGATATAAATCAATGTATTTTTAAAACAAGATTGGTGAAACTAATAATTTTATATAAATTCAGATTTTAGTAATAATAAAAGAAACAATGGTATAGAATAATTGGAACTAGAGTTAGTAATTCAAAACCATATAGTTTTAACGTTTTGATTTTAAAATAAAATAAAAATTATTTTGAGGGAGTAAAGAAAAAGGATGAGAAGAAAAGGAAAAAGAATAAATGTAAACAATAAATAAACAAATTGAATAAAGAAACAAATTTAATATTTCTAAAATAAATGAGAATGAGATTAGAATGCAAATTTTATATTAGAGAAATGAATTTGCATTTTGTATGCTTGAAAATAAAAAGGAATTTAATTATATTTTTGTGTTTAAGGTTAAAAGGAAAAGTAATAACTTGTTTTATTTAAATAATGGAAAAATGGGTTGAACGCAAACCCACTTCACCCCAAGAACTTCATAGGAGAAGTTTTTTTTCCTTTCTTTGGAAATAGCTTATACATATAATTCTCAAGCAAAAGAAAGAAGACTTATTCTCTCTTCTTCTCAACTAATCCCAGGCTGAAGGAAAATTCTCACAAAATGGAATAGATACAAATCTAGAGAAATTATAATAAAATTCAGGTATGTTTCTCAAGCCAAATTCCAACTTTCTCCGACTTCAATTTTCATTATATTGTGATTTTAGTTTTCCTCTTTCATAGTTTGGAAAAGTAAAGGCTGAAAACTGGTAGATATTAGCACTTTGAAGGCTAAAGGCAGTCCATTGCAAGATATTAGGTGTTACGGTAAGCTAGAAATTAATTCACAACTATATCTACATGCTGCATGTATTGATTTTCTATAGTTGATGATCTCCTTTGATTAAATTATTATTGCTTTGGTTGATATTAGTTGTCTATGTGCTGAAAGTTTGATTTGTGCAAACAGAAGGCTTCCCCTTTGATGTTTGTATGCTACATTCTTGTTCTCCAGTGCAAGCTATGGTATAGAATGGTCTGAGATTGTAAAAGAGCGACTCAGGTCATTAGACCATTATCAAAATCCTCAAAATGGTCGAAACTGGAGCTGAAATCGATTCTAGAATTTTGATGACCATCGGACCACCGGTCTCCTTAACCTATCCTCCGATGGCCTATACTTGGAGCAAATCAACTCTAAGGGATTTATATGTGTGTATTTACTTTTTTACTTTTGTTTAATATTTGTAATTGTTTTAAATTCTCTGAAATCTTGTTTTGGAAACCCATACATCTTATAAATTCAAATGGATAAATATTTTTAAATTTATTTAATGATTATTTATGGACCATTATTATTTATAGATAAATATATTGATTATCATATACAAAAGCTGTTTCTATTTAATTATAATTTCCAGTACATCTCTACTATCTCTACTATTAATAAAGAGACTTCAATAAATAGATTTCCACAGTGTCCTTCTGAAATTTCGAAAGTATCCTACATCCATCAATGGAATGTCACCATCGGTTTGCAGGCTCCACCACCATCCACTTTCTAACCACCCATCAACAGAATTCACCATCAATTTGATAGAAATAAAAGTGATGTGATAATCAAAGCCTTTGCACTTATAGCATACATCCATCCATAATTTTTTTATTAAATAAAAAGTAGATATTTCAAGCTATTAGATGCATGTTTGTGTGATTTACACTCGGTATTATAAATTTATTGCAATTTGAAATTAATTTATTAAAGAGGAATTTTAATATTATATTTTTGAAAGTTATTTTATAATTAATTTTTCTTAAGAATTATTTCAAAAGGCTTTGCAAAATTTAAATATATTTAAAAGCAATATTTTCAAAGTATAGACATTACAAATTCCCTTATAATTATATAAAAGAATTTACCATTTAAAAAATTATTTTCTTTTTATGCGATGAGAACAACAAATAAATGGATTAATAATACCACTTGGTACGGGACTTTCGGTAATACTTTCCTAGTTATTCTCTTGACTCATTATGTAGAATACATTTGAGGGTTAAGTAGAGTTTACTAACATATAGTAAACGCTCGAGTGTCACTAAGTGGTATGGGACACTAGCGTGATTTTCGTTTCGTTACTATTTGTGGATACATGGCACTTATGGGTTAAAATGCCTCAGGGTCGATTTATCGTGAGTTTAGTATTTCATTTTGAATTTGGGTTTGAGTTGCGATCTACTTGCTTTGAGGCTAGTAGTCCACCCTAACGGCTCGACTACGGAGGTCGCTCTTCGAGTCATGGCATCACCCGCCTTACTGTGCGTTTGGTCATCTTACCATGTGTATGACATTTGTTAGTTTAAATACCTATTTTGTGTTTGTGCTTCCTTTGAATGCCACATGAGCCAATAGTCTAATACAAAGGGTGAAATAGCGATCGTGCTTATTGCAAGCCGTTGCCTTATCAGCCTGAAAAGGTGGGATATAGTAACATGAGGATTGAGTACCAAAAGGATTGTAGGAGAATTACTGTGTGCTTGTAAGTCTCTTGGAGCATTACTATGTGTTTGTTAGTCTCCCCTTGGATATAATAGTAGCATAATAAATCCCTTAATAAAAGAAGCTGAAGAATTTACTATGTAATCGTCCGACCCATCTTGGGGTGTGCTTAGTGGCACTCTAGACTTACTATGTGTTCGTCCACTTGACACAGACTTACTATGTGTGCATCCATTGTATATAATAATTTACCATATTTTCGTCCATTATATACACACTTATTGTATACCTATAAGAGGACTTACTAAATGTTCACCAAAACACTGCATTTCTTATTTGCTTAAGTGTATTAGTGCGTAATTGTGAGCTCACCACTATAAGGACTTACTATGTGCATGTATTATCGAAGTTTGGTTATTTATATTTAACCCTGATTCATTTATGATAAATGTGATTGCCTTTGTACTACACTATGGTGATTGATGTTTCTTCAAATATGCTTAAGTCTTATGCTACTTGATGCTTATGTATAGAATGACTATATCTTGTTTATGGATTATATCATGTACTTACCCTTTTATTTAAATATGGTATGACTCATTTATTATTTATATTATACTTGGGTTAGACCGAGACTTGGCAAGTTCAAGGACATAATGACTATGGAAGTTGGGATAGTGCATTTTAGCAGACTATGTTATAAACATTTTGTCGGACTAGTCTGTTTATATATCGTTTTGTTTGTCTCTTAGTTGCTATAGGTGTTTGATATATATATACACACACATATATATATATATTACATATATATACATATACATATATATATATATTCATCACTTAAATACATATTTCTTTGTTAGGATAGTACATTTTGGCAGACTATGTTATAAATATTTTGTCAGACTAGATTGTATGTATATCATTTTGTTTGTCTCTTAGTTGTTATCGGTGTTTGATATATGTATATATATATTACATATATATATGCATATACATATATGTACATTTACACACACAGAGAGTTACATATATACATTCAACGCTTAAATACATATTTCTATGTATATTTTTAGAGTGCGTTAGATACTCTATTTTGTAGACTCACGCTTTAGGTTATATTATGTGTTATATTTTCTATGTTGCGATCTGTGATTCTGTGTTCTCTTATTTGTATCATATACTGTTCTGTCCTTATTTAGTCCATGTGTTTATTGTTTTGTACTAACATTGGGGATATTGTTATTGTATTTTAAGGCAAGAAATATGTACTGGTGTTAGCCCATGGGAATATTCATGTGTGGTTGCTCCTAATAAGCCTTATTCTCCATATTAATAAACATTATTCCTACTAGTTCTCTTTGGTAGTATGGGTATAGAGGTGGGGCATTACATTTTTGATATTAGAGCAGGTTTATAACAATATATTCGAGACACGAATATTGGCCTAGAAGACTTAGTGTCCCTATCCCTTGGGGTGATTGGTAGATTTAGAATTATTATTTATATGAATAGGACTATAAGATGACTACGGGAGTAGTCATTTGGGTCGTGATTACGAGGGCAGTCATGTAGGTCGTACTTATATATTATGCATTTATGTCTATTTGTGAATTATTATATTTTATTTCAAAAGTTTGAATCCCACTCTAATGTAGAAGTGACAGATGGATGTTGTTAGACCTCAAGGGGAGATTGGACCATCCAATGGCCTAGGAAATAAAGGAGTATTCATGACCACCAAGAAGCTTATGAAGATAGTGCGGAGTACTAAGGCCTTTAGTGCCCCTACTCCAAAGCCACTTACTCCAAGAATAGACTTTGCTCGAATGTGTAGTGGTTATGCAAATTTGGGTGAAAGGACTTTTGGTGGTTTAGAAGGAGTAACTAGAGTGTAAGCCTGGCTTAAGATGTGTGCTCGCATATTTACTTACATGCGTATTACTGATCGACAAAGAGTCTATGTTTCCTCTAATCAGCTTCAGGAATGAGCACTTGATTGGAATGAGCTTTTGATTGCTGAGGTAGTAGATTTCGACCTTACATTGGAATAGTTTAAGACCCGCTTCGAGTATAAATCCTCCTTAAGGCCTAGAAAGCTGCAACGTCTACGAAATTTATAGATCTCAAGCAAGGGAGAATGTCAGTTGTAGAACATGTGGCAATGTTTGAGTCATTTTCCAAATATGGGTTTGATCTCATCAACACCTCATTAAAGAAGAATCAGAAGTTTGTGTACGGTTTGTGCAAGTCATTGAGGAGGGCATTGATTCCCTAGTTGGAAGTTATATTTGAGAAGCTAGTTGATATGACTCTTCATCTTGAGGAAGCCAAAAGGGATAGTAGTAATGAGGCTTCTTAGAGGAAGAGAGATTTCAAGTAGAAAAGGAAGATACCATTTCAGAATTCAAAGACCAAATTTCATAAGAAGAAGAATAAGAATTCATATTTAAGGAGATCAAATGCTACTCAGGTTGAATGTTATAATTATGGTGACAAAGGCCACTATGCTAGATACTATCACAAAGCTCATCCAGCTAGTTCAGATCAGAGTTGCAAATATTACAAGAAAGAGGGACATCAACTTTCTTCTTGTCTAAAGTAGAAGAAGAAGCAGAAGGGTGGTAAGCTTCGTGTCAGTAAGTCCTTTGGTGGTCCTTCTCAACCTAAAGGAAAAGCTTCTGTCATACTGGAAGGTACACTCATCTTTAGAGATATCACTATTGGATTTTTTTTCAATAGAGGGCATCACACTCCTTCATATCGGAAGAACTTTTTGATGCCTTGTCTTTGGATGTTCTGTGCTTGGCCACATCTTCGAGGAAGGCAAAAGTTCCTTTTTTGTTCGATGAGATTTCCATCTCGATCGAAAAATACTTCTCCGATGCATCAGACTTCATCATCTTCCTCCATATGTTTTTCCTCTTCTTCTTCCTCTTTTTCCTTTTCTTCCTCTTCTTCCTAGTCATTGCTGCCTTGAATAGGTTATGAATAGCTAAATTGCATAATCATCTTCAATAACTATTGGATTCGTAGGATTATCCAATATATAATTTTGCAAGTTACAAAGAATTTTGCTTTGTTTACGTTGATCTTTGGTCATACGAAGTTGCACCACTTGAATTTCAATGAGCATTCGTAGAATATTCTTCATTTCACCCTCTATTTTAGTGATCTTGGACATAGTAGTGTTTTGGAAGGGAACTTGGGTAGGAGAAGGGAAGGACAATGATGAAATCTCTTCTCTAGAATGTTTGGGATTGCAGGAGGCCATGGTTTATTTATTTTAGAAGATTAAAATAGAGAGAACAGAGAAAAATGAAGAAGAAAGTCAAATTTTGGTTATTATATAACCACCAACTTGAATTTTAGAGGGAAAATTAAAAAACGTAACTTACCTTTATATGTTGACATACGAGGTCAGGCTATGTCGAAATACATAGTATTATTTTGATTATGTTGTTTTTCTTTATATTTTGTAATTTTTATTTCATTATTTTATTGTGAACAAATTCCTAACTCTCTTTTTAACTTAGTGAAAGATGTTTGATTCAATGGTTTCGTTAATATATCAGCTATTAGATTTTCAAATTTTATAAATTCAATTGATATTATTTCTTTGTTTGCATTATCTCTTAGAAAATAGTGTCTTATACTAATATGCTTAGTTCTAGCATAATGATCTAGATTTTTAGATAGATTGATTGCACTTGTATTATCACAGTATATTGGTGATTTAGAAAAATTTAAACCAAAATCTTTTAATGTTTGTTACACATAGATAACCTGTGAACATGCTAATACTGCTGAAATATATTTTGCTTCTGTCGCAGATAGAGTTACAAAGTTTTGCTTCTTACTAAACTTGGAAATCAGAGAGTATCCCAAAAAGTGACAAGCTCCACTTGTACTTTTTTGGTCTGATTTGCAACTAGCATGGTCGGCATCACTATATGAAATTAATTCAAAGGAGTCTTCTTTTGGGTAAAAGAGTCCATAGTCTAATGTGTTGTTTACATATCTTAAAATTTATTTTATGGATTTTAAATGATTTTCTTTAGATTGAGATTGATATCTTGGACAGGGACAAATACTCTGCATTATATTAGGTCTACTAGCAGTTATATAGGGTAGTGATTCAATCATTCTTGTACATAATTTTTGATCTACATCTTTGAATTTTCTTCTTTATTTTTCATTAGTTTCCATGAGAGTTTATTTACCACTAGCATTTGACATACCACATTTCTTAACTAAATCTTTAGCATATTTTTCTTGACTAGTAAAAATTCCATTACTTAGTTGTTTTATTTGTAATCCTATAAAATAATTTAGTTCTCCCACACGACTCATTTCAAATTCCTTAGTTGTTATTTCTAAGAATTCTTTATTTATTTTATCGTTGGTAGATCCAAAAAGGATATCATCTACATATATTTGTATTATTTGAATATCATTTTTAGATATTTTAATAAAAAATGTACTATCTATATTGCCTATATCAAATTTGATTGTAATATATAGGACTTAAGTTTGTCATACCAAGCTCTTGGATCCTATTTTAGACCATATAAAGCCTTATTTAATTTGGAAACATGATTAGGTAGTTTTGCATCTTCAAAAAGTGAGGGTCATTCTACATATACATCTTCTTTAATAAAACCATTTTAAAATGCACTTTTAACATCTATTTGATATAACTTAAAATTATTACGATTAGCGAAAGCAAGTAAAATTCATATAGCTTCTAATCTTGGTACGGGTGCAAAGGTTGCATCAAAATCTATTCCTACTTCTTGACAATAACCTTGTGCAACTAATCGAGTTTTATTTCTTACAACCTCTCCTTATTCATTTATTTTGTTTTTATGTACCCATTTAGTTCATTCCTATTATGGATTTATCCTTAGATCTTGGAACTTATTCTCATACATCATTTTTTATAAGTTGATTCAATTCCTCTCGTATAGCATGAATCCAAGAATCATCAATTAATGCTTCCTTTGGATTTTTAGGTTCAATGGTTGAAATAAAAGCAACGTTACTCATTTTATTTAGTTTATTTCTAGTTTTAAGAACAGATTCAATATTTCTAATTATATTTTCTATAGGATGGTTTTTCAAGTATCTTGTTCTTTTATTTTGATGTAAATATTTTAAATTATTATCATTTTCGTTTTCGGTAACCTCATTATTACTAATTTCATTTGAGTTATCAATATTTTCTTTTTCATCAATATTTGCATTATAAACTTTTAAATTTTCATCAAATGAGGCATGTAATGTCGCATCAATGGTATTAGTTCTAATATTGAAAACTCTATAAGCTTTACATCTATTTGAATATCCAATAAGGATTCCTTTATCGGATTTAGCATCAAATTTATACAAATTATCTTTAGTATTTAAAATAAAACATTAACTATCAAAAATTCTAAAGTATGATACTTTAGGTGTTTTATTATAGAATAATTCATATGGTGTTTTCTTAGCTAATTGTCTTATTAAAATTCTATTTAATATAAAACATGCAGTACCAACTACTTCAGCCCAATTTTTTTTAGCTAAATTACTATCAGTTAGCATAGTTCTAGCGCACTCTTGACTCGTCTTATTTTTATGTTCTACCACTCCATTTTGTTGTGGTGTTCTTGGAAATGAAAAATTATGAGTTTTACTTTTCTTATTACGAAAATTCTCAAAATTTTCATTTTCATATTTTCCACTGTAATCACTTCGAATAGTTTTAATTTTACTTGTCATTTGATTCTGAATTCGTATGACAAAGATTTTAAACATTTCAAAAGCATCACTTTTAAATTTTAAGAAAATATTCCGGGTAAACCTAGAATAATCATCTATGATTACAAATACATATTTACTATGATTTATAAATTGTATATGTAAGGGACCGAAAAAGTTTAAGTGAAGAAATTCATGGGGTTGAGAGGTAGAAATGATATCTTTTGATTTAAATGAACTTTTTCTAAGTTTTCCTAGCTGACATACATTGCATAAATTATTAACTTTCAAATTCACTTCGAGAAGACCTATAACAAGATCATTTTTAGCAATTTTAGATATTAGTTTGAAATTCAAATGACCAAATCTTTTATGCCAAATCCAAGGATCACTTGATTCAGCTAAAAGACATAAATTATCATTTGAGATTATCCTAATTAATATATAGATGTTTCATTTTCTAACGCCTACAAAGATAATGTTTGACTCATTATCTTCAATATGACATTTATCTTTTACGAATTTAATTTTGAAACCCTTATTACACAATTGACTAACTCTCAACATATTACACTTTAAATTCCTAACTAATAAAACATTAGAAATAGTATGAGTTTTAGAATTATCAATATTATCGGTACCAATCACATATCTTTTAGAGTTGTCTTCAAAATTTACTAATCCACCATCTCTATAAACTATATCTTTCAAAATCTCCGGATTTCCACTCATGTGTCACGAGCATCCACTATCCATTATCCACTTGTCCTTTTTGATATGTAGAATTTAATCATCTCGTGTTTGTTCATCAAAAGTCATGTAACAACCTATCTATTCCTGCAATTCATACCTTTTCAGAAGATCATATGATTTTTTTATAATGAATAGATGCAGATTTATGAAACAACATCATGATGATTTTGCAATTATCTTTTCGAACATAGTGTTAAAAATATTATCAAAAATTATCATTGAAACTTTTTCAAAAATAAAATTATGAACACTTTGAAAACCAATGCTCTGATAACAAATGCGAGTCAGCGAAATAGGAATATTAGGGCTAAATTAACACTAGATGGGGAGAATAGTGTTTAATCGATTATATGAATATTTTTTAAATTCTTTAGATTCTGCGTAGAGTGATGTAATCAACAATTACAGAATCAAAGTACGGATAAAAGTAAATGTAGTAAAAGTAAAAAAAATGAAAGAACACACCAGGATTTTATACTGGTTCGGAGTTACCCTACTTCTAGTCCCGCACAATTCCTTTTACGTATTTCTTTCCAACTAGTAAATACAAATATAATCTCGATTTCAAGGCACGAGACACACCCTCCAGAATCTCGATCTTTGGCTAGAGTCACTTGATTTTCGGGCTACAAGCACACCCACTAGATTTATGGGCTTATAAGCACACCCAATGATTTTATGGGCTAAAACCACACCCACAAGTATAGAAGTATGATTTGATAGAGTTTTGCAGACTCATATCTTCGATCTTGATTATAATTATCCAATATCTCTTAAATAGCTTTTTGATCTTGGTTTGAGTGATAAAGATGAGAGAAATCAGATAGTAGATGAAAGAGAATCAAACTAGTATTGCTTGAATTTGATTCTGGTTGAATTTCGATAGAGCTTGGATAAAAATTGATTTACAAATCAAGAGAGTGAAATGAGGAGAGAAGAATAAGAAAGTAGTTGTTTAAAAATTTGTTTGGAAGTCTGGTATATATAGGGAAATAATGGTCATGTCCATTTGTGAAAAGATAAGGTGAAAAGGCATTTCCATTCAAATTTGAATTTTGAAAAGTACGGCCACTATGTCGACATACATGGATAGGAAATATCGACATATCCCATTGTATTTTGAAAAATTCTTTAAAAATATTATTTTGAAAATCTGTTGCTTTGTAAAATAATTTGATACTTTGTAGAATCAATTTTTTTTGGCAAGGCCAGCCGGTTTTATAGTGGACCGTCCACTTTTTATTACGAACGTAATAAAACTTAAAGTACAAGAGTAAGGTAAAAGCACCTTAACTACTTAAGAAAATGGTAAATACAGCACAGGTATGTGGCAGACATGTCACAGTAACTATAATAATCACGAAGACTAGGACTCCTCCGAAGAGGTAGAATCACCATCGACAACAGAGACCAAAGGGTCATTGCCACAAAGACCAGCAAAGGGGATGAAACAGATAGCAAGACTAGGATCGTAATCCAAAGCATCCGGAGAATAAATGAAAGAGCGATCCCAAGAAAAGTCAGCTAGTATGGCAGAATTTTTGCTCGCAAACACACCATCCAAATCAAGAACTAATGAATCACCAAACGGAATGTGATATAAGCATCTAAGGTCCGTCTGCTCATCGGAAACAAATCTGAAAAATGAATCATTCACAGGGCTAAATCTCACATCAGAAATGAGGTCAACCCAACACCTTTCAGACTCAACCCAAACAACCCGAGTAGAATCGGAAACAGCTAAAGGATTATCTTGGGTAGCACTAGGAATCACAACAATAGGAGGAGAGGCAGGCCTAACAACAGAAGGAGGCGGGCCAAGATCAGGCAAAGAGACCGCCAGGGAGGGGGCTACCTGGGATGCAGCGGTAGGGACCTTCGGAATCCATTTCTGGAGCGGGGGACGAGGCAGAGGAATCTTAGGAGGAGTCGCAGAGGATTTGGAATGCAGGCAGGAGGTAGTAAGGTGGCCAAAAGAGTGACAAGAGGAGCATATATCTGGAACCCATCCATAGCGAACATGAACCTCCGCAACATGCCCAACAGCAAGCTGCATAGGAATAGAAGTAGGGAGAGGCTTAAACGGGGATATCTCAATAAGAGCCTTGGCATACATTAATTTTTCCTAGGCAACCGTATTAGTGTCAAAGCATTTCAATTTTCCGACATTGCAGGCTAACCAATTCAACCCAAGCAAAGGCTGCAGCGCAGAGGGGATTTGCGAAAAGAACACCCAAACGGGGATGGATAGCACTTTCTCTCGAGCACGTGCCACAGTGGGAGACCAAGGCGTAATAATGAAGGGTCTACCAGCAAAAGAAGACGGCTCGACACCTAGAACTAGCCGTCGATCTTCGGAAGAGGAGAACTTGAGATAATACATAGAGTCGATCAGCTTAACATGCAAATTACCACGCAGCTTCCAAGTCTTACATAAAACCGAGGACGGGTCACGAAGACGGTGATTTGGTTCTAGAAAGAAACCAACCAAATATTCAGACCAAAAGTCAATTCTAGCTTGCATCGCTATCGGAGGAGGGATCATCACTCCATTCTCTTCGACAATTTCAAATTCTATTGGATTGTATTCACTCGCATTTCGTGGCGGAGAATTGAACAGGGACGACCAAGCTTTAGGGAAGGCTGCAACAGGAGCAACAGGACCAGCAAGAACCTCAACTTGGGGCAAAACGGGAGGAGCAGCTAACTTGGAAGTTTCTAAAATTTTGTCACCGATTATAGGGCCAACGGACTTAGAGGCATTTGAACAAGCATTTGAAGTGCATAGGCCAGAATTTTCAGCCAAACCCGATCCCATGTTCCCACCAAATGAACCACAAAAAGCACCCTCACTGACCACAGCATCAGACACATGCTTTCCATTATCACAGATTGAATTCACGTGCATTCTACCAACAACAACAGGAGGAGAAGGAAACTGCATACCAGACGACGCCGTAGCCAAAACAGCTCCAGAAAGCACACTGCTAGCATCCGCAGGTAGAACCCCAGCACACGAGAATGGGCGTGGAGTGGTGGACTGATTACAAGCTAGCAGAGGCTGAAAATCAATGGTTGAGTGAAGGTTAGGATTAGAAATCTCGGCTGACATTCCTTTGAATAGACGACCAGATCTACTCGAAGATGGAGAGAGGGGGAGCGATGCAGAGGAAAGTGAAGGGGAAAAGGTCATGAGGTAGAGGACGGGAGTGGTGGGCTGGTCACGAAGGAGATATCAGAAACGCGATTTGGAAAAATCGACAGGGAGAGGTCGCCATTTTTGGGACCATTGAAATATACTTTATACACATTTTAATCAAAATATAATTTAATAAAACTTTATAAAATAAGTTTGGAAGATTTAACAAGAGTATTCAATAATATATAAATCAATATAATTATAACTTATTAAAGTATAAACAAAAATTCAATATATATATATATATATAAACTTAAAAACACTAAAATAATATATTTATAAGTATAAGAGATTGAAAATCATTTTGGGAATATTTTGAAAAGATTATTTTAAAACAGGATATTTGAAAATTAATTTAAAACAAAATTAGATATAGCTAGAGAGATCAGGAAAGTGCTACTAAGGTTGTAACATAAATTCTATGACTCTATAACTTATCTAGAATATCTTGAAATCCTTAACTCTTCAATACTGATGAGTCTTCAATTATCATCATCTTGAATCTTATTTTGATACCAGCATTTTGAATAACTCTTGATACTGTATAGATTTTGTAACGACCCACCTTTTTGGTTGATTTAAATCGACAATAAACCACACATTAATTATAATTAAAGTCTCAATTAATTAATTTACCTTGGTTTCATTCTCTTATTAAATCAATTATTACCTTACATACATAGTCAACATTGTTGTATCTTCCATTACATCAAAATTTTACCATTTTATCTTACCTTTCATTTATGTATCCTTTTATTTCATTGATTGTAATAAATTCACTTATTAAAATTTCCAATTCCAATAAATTTGAGTAAACTGATTTCCATCCTTTTATTCAAATCAAAGGTCATACCATGATAAAAATTTACATTGGTTACATTGTATAGAATCAACCTTTTTACCATTATCAATTAAACCTACAACAACTGCACTAATTAAGGGAATTAATTGCAATTTATTTCCAATTAAATTTAATAGACCAAATAAATAGATAATATATATAATAATTGTCACCATTAGCCTTTAATTACATTTATAAGTTTAATACTTACAAACAGATGTTACCATTTCTTTTATAACACTAATTTTATTCGATTTCCATTAACAATATATTATTTCGTTAATGAATTCAATATTTACATTCTTTTTCCTATGTTCACTGTAACAACCCGCATATTTATCGAGTTTACATTTAAATATTTTTATTTAAATATTAAATCGTTAATCGGATTTTGGTCCGAAAAACTACTTTTTGCAAACGGTCAAATTAGGACTCGAGACCACTTCCATTGAGTTCGAAATGTCGTTTACAACTTTTTAAGTATAAACATCGATAGGTTTGGAGTTAGTGAAATTTCACTAACTTTTCCCGCTTTGGACTTTGAGTTAGTTTAGCCTATTAAGCCCAAGTTCCAACCCTCTTCTCCTCACTCTTCATAAATTTCCTAACTAACTCAAGCTTTAGCATTAATGGTGAAGAGAATGGGAAATTAAAACTCCAAGCTCAAATTCAATTGCAACTCCATCATTCAACTCCAAATTCAAGTAGAAGATATTGGATTCAAGCTTTCGATTGCTTCTCCTTGCTTTCAAGCTTCATCTTCATAAATTTTAGTGCAAAGGTGAGATTTTTATCTCACAATTCTAGTCTATAACTATATTGGACTGTTGGTCACTTTAGCATGCATATTTGCTTTTGGTTTGGATTGGATTGGCGAAAAACTCCGATTTTTGGTGTTTGGGAGAAATTTCTACATTTAGGTCGTTCTGGCCGTTTTTAGCTCGCTCGGAGTTAGGTCGTGTGGACCTTAGGTCGTAGATCGCGTATGAGTTAACCCCTAGGTCGTTCTGGCCATTTTCGTGTTTTCGGAGTTAGGTCGCTCAGGACCTTAGGTCGTAGGTCGTATGGCCGTTAGGTCGCTCTGCTTTGGCTCTGGCCATTTTTGCTCACTCGCAGTTAGGTCGCTCACGACCTAGGACTTAGGTCGCTCGCGAGTTAGTACCATAGGTCGCTGGGCCATCTAAATGCTTGTTCGGTGTTAGGCCATAGGTCGTATGGACCTTAGGTCGTAGGTCGCTCGGTCTCTCTCACTTCGCTAGGTCGCTAGCTTGTAGCTCGCAGCTCGCGTTTGAGCTTAGGTCGTAGGTCGTGGGTAGGTGGGTCGTAGGTCGCTCGCCTATATCCTCTGGCCATTTCATCCCTTGGTCGCTTGACCTCTAGGTCGCGGGTACCATTAGGTCGCTCGGCCTTGTTTAGTGCTAGGTCGCTGGACCATTTAGGTCGTTCGACCCTTAGGTCGCGGGTTTTTAGGTCGTTAGGTCGTTAGGCCGTTAACCCACTAGGTCGCATGACCTATAACCTGTTAGGTCGCTCGACCGTTTACTCCATTAGGTCGCCCAACCCTACTACAAGTATTAGGTCGTATGACCTTGTTCCACTAAGTCGCTCGACCCTTAGGTCGTAACACATTAGGTCGCACGCCTTTCACACCATTAAGTCGTGAGTTTAATTAGGTCGCTCGGCCTTAAAACGTTAGGTCGCTTGACCTGTGCTATTGTTAGGTCGCTTGGCCATTTCAGTAAGGTCGCATGACCATAGAGTTGCTCCAGTTAGGTCGCTTGACTCCTTAGACCCCTAGGTCGCAACCATTAGGTCGCTCGACCCTATTCCCCTTAGGTCGTTAGACCTCATTTTGTCTTCACTAGGTCGTACCGTTTTGGTCGGGGCGCTGCCCCGCACCCCGCCGGGGGCGCTGCCCCCTGGACCCCCGCGACCTGACCGGGCAGGTCGAACCCCCGTAAGCGGTGGCGTTGCCCCCGCACCCCCACCTTGGGGGGTTGCCACCCCCCTGGACCCCCCTCCGTAGGGGATCTTATCTGAAAAATATTGAGCTGATTTCCTTGGATTTTATTCGCATCTCCGTATGCGATCTTTGTGACTGATTGTTTCTACACTTGCTTATGTGTTTTGTCACTTTATAATATAAAGGTTTCAATACTAGTAGTAAATATCAAAACTCTTTTAACAAACAATTTCAACTCTATTTTTAATAACAAAGCTCTTTTCTTAAACCGTTTTCCAATCTATTAGTATATACAAGCCTTTACCTCACTCGGATGAGAAATCTAATTAAACGACTTAGTAAAACAAGTGGTATGAAACGCTTGCGTTCACTTCGT
Organism: Allium cepa; assembly: GCA_030765085.1. Taxonomy (NCBI): domain Eukaryota; kingdom Viridiplantae; phylum Streptophyta; class Magnoliopsida; order Asparagales; family Amaryllidaceae; genus Allium; species Allium cepa. The sequence continues at coordinate 27,822,342 of CM060932.1, forward strand.
CGGTTAATTCTTGGACTTGTTCGATTGAACCTCTTGTGACAATTTTATTAGTGAAGATTTACAGTTTGTTCGTAAATATTTAAGTTAAGCAAGTGGTTATGGGACATGAAGCTAAACTTCTATATTTACTAGCTTAGTGTAATTGACACTTCTCGTTGATCTTGATGATCGCTTTATGAATTAGACTAGCAATTGCGCGATGTCTCTTTCATTGCAAGGTTAGACTAGACACCACTTGTGTGATTCCATTCACACATACCTTTCTGCTTTTTGGTTAGTCTTGACCTCATTCTGTGTGATTCCACTCACACATGTGGGGTAGCTCCCCATGGTCTTCGGACCGTCATGTGATAGGCCTCTTTCCCTTTTTATGATTTCTGGATTTCTCGTGTTGATTTCAGGAATTTATGTCATTGACTTGTTATGAGTACAAGTTTAGGGTACGATGCCCCCTTCGAATCTTTGAGAAGATTCTTGTGATATTGATTATCTCTTATTGATTGATCTTCTGTTGATCATTATTTACATATTTATAGTGGTATGTCGTTATGGATGTTTATGTTTATGCCATATCTTTTATGTTATATCATGTCATCTGATATTTATAGCTAGACTGATCCGTTTATTATTTTCTTAAATAATACTCGGATCAGACCGAGATGTTACAGGTGCTTCTGCTTGACTTCTTCCCAGGGATTTATCACTCTGACTTTTGGCTAACTGTTTAGATTAGCAGTTTTTGTTGTATACACTTGAGATATAGACTCATAGTTGTATTCTTTTGTATAGCACGTGTTGCTATTCTTTTGTATTATCGTGGATCTTATTGACCACTACTCTGATGTACTCTTTCATGTGTTAGTTATATATTCATATCTTCTTCCGCCTTTGTGATATGGATATCTGTGACTGATTTGTGATATGATTATTTCTATGTTTGTTTCCGAAGATTATTTATAGCCACCGTGTGATAAGCAATTACATGGAAGGTCGCTCCTCAACAGCCTTATTCTCCGTGCTAGTTGACAGTACTTCTCCGGAGTGTTCTTGGCTAGCGTGGGTATAGAGGTGGGGCATCACATTCACTTTATAACAAAGTATAACCTTACACTATTTCAATTAATCGGAATTCCATTCAAATTGTTAATAATTAGCTTTAACTAACATTGTTGCATTTCATTTTAGTATTATTCCAGTTATAAATCTTAAATTTTAATTTCTTCCAACATTTAATTACCAAAATATTATTAAATTTACTATTTTTAATTGTCGAAAATTACGGGTCGTTACACTCTCCCCCACTCAAAACTTTTCATCCCCGAAAAGAAAAAACGGAAAAGAAGGAATTAAGTAATCAATATATCTTATTCAAAATATTAAATTTGTAAACAATTTATTTACATAATAAATAATTTAAATAAAATATATTAATTTATAAACAATTAAATCCTTTTATATTCAAATTAACAAAAGTTTGGAAAACATTTCACAAAAAATTTCTAAGTCCAAAATTCATGAAAAAATTCGTCAGAGTCTTCTTTGTATGGAGGGGCTCGGGAGAAATCATAATATCGAAATAACAAAATATACATATATTTTCAAAATAATATATCCCTACAATGGAGGAAACAATATAATATCTCTAGAAAACCACAATCCGAGAACGTACCTATATGTCGGGCAAATAACATTTATTTTATGAAACCAAAAGCAATAGCAATTGCTTCCATAACCTGTATTCCACTTATATAATCCAAAGAGGTTAATAATTATATAGAAGTGAAATGATTATATTGTTTTAAATTAATAAAAAACAATCAACATAACATAACAACAATCACTTTCAACCAAAGCATACCATCATCACATTAACATTACAAGCATACAATCTTCACAAGGGATCAAAGTAATCAACCATTTCTAAGGTTACAATCATTAAATTTAATATAGTATTAGTTTAATTATTTACTTTAATTATCAATAACTTCAAACATTAACTTAAGTTCATAATTCTTTGCTTACAATATTCACTTTCTATTTCATTTTATTAAGTAGCACTACAATTATAACTCAGGTATATAACTATTCCATATCAAATTTCTTATTTATATAAGTAAATTTCATTGAACACTTTCATTATTTAAGTTTTCTTGTATAATATTCCCTTACATATCCTTATTTAACATTACAACTTTTAATATTCTGGTAAGTTATATACACACACACACATACATACATACATACATGTTTCTAAGAATGTAATTGAAAATTACACAAGTTTATCTTATTTCATTTTAGTAAATAAACGTTTAATAGTTATCATTTCTTATTTTCATATCCTTTTTGTTTACAAGTTACAAATTTCAAATTCCTTGTATATTTCATTTATAACTTAGCATTTAATTTCTTACTTTCAACTTTAGAAGTTCCAATTATTAAATAGTTAAAATTTTACTCCATTATAATAATTTAAATTCTAATTTAAATTTACTTTAGTTTATTCTACTGGATTTTTTTCCTTCTCATTATTTACTTTTCCATTCATTTATTTATATAGAGATCAATCACTTACATAATTTGTTTTCCATTAACGATTTAAGTCATTAATGAATCATTTCAAAAAATATAACTTAAGCTTTTACTACCATACTTAAGTTTATAACTTAACTCGGTTATTGAATAAAAATTTAAGTTTTTGGTATTCGCCCTTGAAGAGAAAGGAAATATTTCAATATCTCTAAAAGTTCAATTAAAACATTTAACCTTATTCACTTAGTAAAAATTTAAGATATATTTAAAACATCCTCATAGCATTATGTAAAGGTTTTCAAAAGTCTAAAACAATGTTAGAAACTTATATCAAAACATTATAATAAGCTTTTAAAATAAAGTTTCTTAAATCCGAAGATTTATTAGACTCATTATTTCTAAAATAAGTATAAACTCAAGATTATTAAACTAAAACTAATAGTATAGTCAAATCTTACATTAAATTTCTAAATCAAAGTATAAAATTCATATCTTCATAATTAATTTTACACACTTGTTTTAAAAATGAATATTCAAATCAAGGAAAAACATTTATTATGGTTTAATACAAAAATTCAAACAGTAAATAAATCAATAAATTTACTATTAGTACTTTAAAATCAAGTAAATATTCCAAATTATACTTCCAAAATAGAGATTCACATTTATTTATCAAGTATATTACTATAAGTACACTTCGCAAATCAATTTTTTTTCTATTTATATAATATCCTTAAATTATACATTTAAAGAAACTTATATAAATTTTACTTGAAATATTCATTTGAAAGCTTCATTTGCAAATCAACCATCTTTAATACTTTAATACTTTTCAAAAAAATTCATTTGTAAAATTCCTTGCTTCATGTATAAATACCATTTAAATATTTAAATAACATCTTTATAAATATATGCAAATTATTTGAAAATAATTATTTACATCATTACTTATATTTACAAAGAAGCTATTGAAAACCTTAAATCCATGATTTTTAAATTTATTAGTTTTATCTCAAAATACTTTTCAAACATTATAATAAATCAATAGTCATTTGCTTTAAATATGTTTTATTTAGTAAATAACTTCTCAAATATTTACAACACTAATAATTTACTATTAAACCATGTTGTACATGAATAAACAAGATTTTAAACATTTTAAAATATTTAGAATTGACAAAAATGATCAAAATATCCTTTATATAATACTTTATAAAAATACTTTTATAACTTGATGTCTTAACAGGTTTATCCTCGTTCTTGCAGGCTTTGGCCATTCGTTGATCAGGCGCAAGGTTAGAATTCTCCAAGTACTTAGTAGACTTGTTTCAACACACAGTGAAAAATACCTAAAAAATAGGTATGAGAAGTATCACTTAAAATCCAATGTCAGATGATGATAATACGATAGCAGTGGCTTGCTGCTGATCCAATATTTACGCAAAGGACACAAAACTTTCCAGAAGATCCTTCTACCTTTCGGATTCCACAAAAATATAGTAGCGAATTCGTAAACAAGGGACTATCGACCCCTGCTGCAATGGTACACTGTTGATTCAATGATTTACGCAATGGATGTACTTCCTTCCCGGAAGATCCACAAACAAAAGATCCCAGGATCGAAAGCGCCTCCATTGGGTAAACTAAAGAACCATCTACCCAAAAAAAGAATCAAGGAACTCATGACTTTAAGTCCGGACAACCACATCAGTTCGAACCCATTTCTGAATTCATCCAAGTCCGTTAGGGTTTATCGATCGAATCCATTCCTGGATTCCCCAAGTCCATGTGGGTTGAAGCATATCATACTATACTTCTTTACGGAGGGTACTTCCCCATACATCTTACTTCGAAATACCTCATACCATATATAGTGCCCTTTCAAAATCATAGCTTCAAATATCGCACTTATATAAATTCAATGATTTAGCAATGGATGTACTTCCTTCCCGGAAGATCCACAAACAACAGATCCCAAATCAACAGTTTCAAAATCACTTGTACTTATATAAAGTCCATCTTATACAAGAATCAAAAATTTCCAAAATCAACTTCGTTGTATGAAAAGCCGCATGGGATTGAACATCTTTGCTTTATAAAAGGTTTCGAATTTAGAATGGCTTTGTATACAAAATTGTTTTGTGAAATAGTTTTGTATATAAAATGGTTGTGTAAAATTGTTTGTAAATAAAATAGTTTGTAGGATAGTTTTTGTAAATAAGATACTTTGTAAAATATTAGAAGAAAATTTTTGCATAGAAGAAATGGTGTTAGAAGAAAATTCTATGTAAAATAGTTTTGCATAGAAGAAAATTCCAATTCAAATTGCAAAGGAATCCAACCCAAAGCATGTCAATAATATTAGAACATAAGATGTACATATGTCATCATTTCGCAAAATCACATTCGATCGCTCGCTTGATCACACAAGTTCGCTTTCGAACTAATATTATCCATTCAACTTCCCTAATGCGGACTTCGATATGGTTTCTTGACTAGAAACCATCATTCTCCTTGCATAGCCATATACTATGATAGAGAATTCTAGAATTAAACCAAAAATCCATATCAAATATTCGCCATCAAGAATCGAATGAAAAATCCTAACACGAAATGGTGTAATTCACCTCGAACTTATGTACTCAATTCCGGATCAAATTAATTATACGAATAAAATAACACACGCACAACTTACGTATTTATTCCATTTGATTCATCACAATTACATTTCAATCAAATTCATTTTTTTTAATCCCATCGATTAACACAAATATCACTTCATACTTTAATGTTTGTTTCACAGAATTTTTTCATTTAATATGAAACATTAATATATTCATTCTCACAATATTGCTTATATTTCTCTTCAATTTAAATTACATTCATTTCACATGTAATATTTTTCATTTAATACTACATTTTTTTGCAAATCATTTCATAAGGAATTTCCTTAAGTTTATAAGCAATTTATAAAAGCTTAATTCCTTTTTAAAAGACATTGTTCGAGTTTAAAGTTATCACAACTTTATTTGTAACCATTTACTGCATATCCATTTATTTCATAACAATTTATAAGTCATGGATTTATTTAAATCATTTCACTTTTAATTCCTATTTGCTTATCCTATTTAGTTTCACCTTTACCTTTCAACTTATTTATGACCCATTTCATAAATGTTAATTAACTTTATAAACATATTTTTTCAATTTAAAATTAATTACAAAATTTCCTTAATCATAATTCCAATTTAAACATCTCAAGGCCTAAAGTTCACACTTGTGTATTATTACATTACATGCCAATAATGTATACAATAATTCTACTCAATAATAACAAATTAAACCTTGTTTCACTGGCTTTCAAATTAAGGTTATCAACTGCATACTTCAACACAATTATTAAGTTTCAACTCATATATTAATTCTAAAGTTTGACTATCCAAATATCCAAATATTCCATTTTATTTCAACAGTTGAAACTACCAATGAACAAACCATATGTTTCACAACAAAACATTTCAAATCCATAAACAAATATCCAAATCATTCATTTTATTCTCTTTAATACACCATTATTGAACTAGTATTTAGTCTATTAAATCAATAAACAATAATTAGCCAATATTTATGATTTGATTAAATACAACTAGTCAACAATGATAATAAATAGATATCACCATTTCATAAAACAAACACATTACAAATAACTATATTAGTTATAGAAATTTATTCCCTTATATATAACATATAATATTAGAAAAAATAATTTCATTTCAAAACTTATATTAAACATTTTATAACACTAACAAATATGTGCTCTCGTATATACATACATACACTTAGACAACTCATTCTAGGGTATTACTACCCTATCTCTAACGAGTTAACCCCAACAGGCTAAGGTGTGTCCAAACCAAAGCTCTGATACCAACTATAGTGACCCACCTTTTTGGACGATTTAAATCGATAATAAACCACACATTAATTATAATTAAAGTCTCAATTAATTTATTTACCTTGGTTTCATTCTCTTATTAAATCAGTTATTACCTTACATACATAGTCAACATTGTTATATCTTCCATTACATCAATATTTTACCATTTCATCTTACTTTTCATTTACGTATCCTTTTATTTCATTGATTGTAATAGATTCACTTATTAAAATTTCCAATTTCAATAAATTTAAGTAAACTGATTTCCGTCCTTTTATTCAAATCAAAGGTCATACTATGATAAAAATTTACATTAGTTACATTGTATAGAATCAACCTGCTTACCATTATCAATTAAACCTACATTAACTTCACTAATTAAGGGAATTAATTTCCATTTATCTCCAATTAAATTTAATAGACCAAATAAATAGATAATATATATAATAATTGTCACCATTAGCCTTTAAATACATTTATAAGTTTATTACTTATAAACAAATGTTACCATTTCTTTCATAACACTAATTTTATTCAATTTCCATTAGCAAAATATTATTTCATTAATGAATTCAATATTTACATTCTTTTTTCTATGTTCACTTTATAACCAAGTATAACGTATATAGATAGAAGGAGGTAGAAGAGGGAATGTGCAATACATGATAATGAGCGAGTTGTATGGTTGAGAGAATGGTAGACAAAGTGAAGATGATAGGATTATAATGCAACGATCCAGAATTTCTATCATTTGAAATTCGGATATTTAATTGATTTTAAATATGCATATGTAAATTTTATAAGTTGGATAACGTATATTTCGAATATAGTGATTTAATTAGATAATTAAATTGTTAATTTAATATTTGTAATTACGTAAATAATTAGAAAATTGATTTAATATGAATGAAAATGATTTATAAAGTTGAATTAAATTTTATTTGAAATTGAATGATGTTAGAGAACTTTTAAAATTGAATTAAAAGTTAATTTATAGAAATTGAATATTTTAATATTTAATTAACGAGTAAAAATAGTCATTTTTCAAACAATCTTGGATTTTGACGAAACCAGTTTCATTGAATATGTAATGTTATATTATTGTAAGATTTCAAATTTCGTGTCAGTCAGATTTACGGTTTAGTCGGGAGAAGCTAAAACGTGTAGAAATTTGTTTAAGTGAATTTTAAATTTAAATAGTCGATTCGAAAACCTATCTTCTAAATACGATCGAATTAGCTCTCGATATATATTCCATTGTGTTCGAAATAGAGGTAAAACATTATAAACGTCAGGCGGCACGCTTCGTTTCGAGTTAGGAAATTTTTCGGGTAAATAGTGTTTTGAAATTTTCTATAAAAGGCCAACTTTTATTCATTTTTACAAAACCCTAACAGCAACTAGGGCAAGCCGCCACTAGACAATCAATGGCCGAAAATTTTCGTTTCTTCTCCTCTTAATCTCTTCCAACCCATTCACATTCACGAAAATCTCTCAACTACAAAATTATAGTGCTCGACAAGATCTTTCAATCTATACGGTTGAGATCAAAATTCATGAGGTGGATCGACGCCGAAATGACGACGAACGTTTATCGTTCACATGCGTTTTCCATGCAAATACACAGTCGAGCTTCGCCTCGTTCAAGCCAAAGGTGGAGCAAGGTGAGGCGCTTCGATCGGTGGCCTCTGATCAACATATAGATGAACGTGGTGGCGCGATAATTCGTGAAATACACGGCGGCAATGGGTTACGTGCGTGCGTGTTTAGCCTGGGGAACAAATAAAATCATGCGTTCGAGATCTGGTTTTGGGAAATGAACGGCCTAGATGAGTTCTAGAGTAAAAATAAAAATAAAATTGAAATAATTATATATTTAAATTCATACAAACTTCTAAATTGCATAACTTTGTCATACGAGGTCCATTTTTGACGAAATAAGTTGCGTTGGGTCCGTATCGACGAGCATTACATTATGGAGCTGGATTGATATTTATTTGAGCTAGTGAAAATTTTGGATAAAATTAAATGCTCGTTTTATTTTATTCGGAATAAAATACTGCAACTGCTATTGGAATCAATGTGAGTACAACTCCCTCTTTCTTATTCACTGATATTTTTATATAAGCAAGAAATTATTATGATGATTGATAATTACTTGGATGATGTATGATATATTGATTGGTATTTGGATGTATTCCTGCCTATTGGTGCAGATGAGACCCTATATGTTCCCGTGTATGAGCGGATGATCCTTTGTACGTGCGTCGGCCTTGAAGCGGACATTGTACATATATTGCTAATATGTATATTTGTTGCAGGTAACAGGTTGGAGGGATCCAACTGGATTCCTCACCAGTATTGATTTATTTACTGGTACTGTGATATACGCTGTTATCATGTGATATATGATGTTTTGGATGTCGTGATTGATGTATTTAGTGCTATTGCAGCATTGGGCCTATTTTTGGAATTTTAAAAATGTTAAAGTGATGATTTCAAATTAAAAAGGATTTTTAAGCGATTTGAAAATATATGATTTGATTTTTTATAAAGGAAGGAAACTATTCTAAATAAATAAATGTTATATTTTTTATGTTATAAAATTATGATTTTCGTGAAATAAAATCAGAATGCGATTTTGAAATACAGAGATAACTATTTCGTAAAATAGTTTAAATGGTGATTTTTGAATTTATTATAAAGGGTTTATAAATAAGATTTATATAATTGAATTTTTATAAATCGAAATAATGGAAATTATAAATGAGTTTTTATAAGTGTTAAAATGAGTTATAAATGAACCTTATAATTAATAAGATTTATAGTTTGTGAACTTATAAAAAGAATGATTTTGTAAATAAGAGAATTATAAGTAATTTATTTATAAATTGTATTTGGCATATAAATGAGATAAATGGAATTGGTTAATAAAGGAGATTTATAAATTGAAGTTTTTATAAAATATAAATGTGATTTATAAACATTGTTTTATAAATGTGAAATCAATTTTAAATTGATAAACTAAATATGGATTTTTATTAAAGGAATTTCATCCATGGTTTTGGATAGTGGATTATCCTTTAATAAATGTGCAATAGTAATGAATTTGGTAAAAGAAATATATCCACGATTTTGGACAGTGGATAATCCTTTAATTAAATGAACAATATTCACGATTTTGGACGGTGAATAATATATTAAATAAAATGTATATGTTTTGGAAAGTGATCTTTTAAATTTAAAGACAGGTTTTGAAAAGTGATATTTTAAGTGAAGTTAAATGGTGAAAGATGTTTTGTAACGACCCACTATTTTGGACCATTCAAATCGACAATAATCCACACATGTCATATTTGAATAGTTCAAAATAACATATTGTAATAAAATTTGGAGCAAATAAAATCATTCACGGAATCACAGACACAGAAATATATCAGAATAACTCGCAGCGGAAGATAAAATACCATAGTAGTTCATGAAGCTACTATAACTAAGTCTCAAAACAAATACGTAATATCAGTCTGAAAACAAATACAGTAGAAATACATAGAAGTCCACTAATACAAGAGCTGGAATAGAATAACTGAAACTGAAATAGATAAATAAGTAGATAGGTAGAATCTCCAGCGATTACTAGCTCTAGAAAGAGAAATCCAAAGTTGTGAATACTCAGGCTGACCCGAGCGTAAAGCAAACCAAAGTACTCGAGTCAGGACATACATACTTATATAATGTAAACCAACTCAAGTGAACTGTAATAAAGTACGAGTAACTTAAAGGATGCTTGGGACCTCCCATCCTCTAAGGATCTGTTAAACTATTTACTATGTAATAATATTGCTCTATTATAATAATGTCTACAGTAAAATAAACTTACTTTAAAATAGCTTTGAAGGGTTACCCATATAGCCCCCAACACGTAATATCCCCAATAGTCCATCCAGTATCAGCATATCTCCAGATCGAGAGACTACCCTAAATACTCCATAGACTACGGAAGAAAAACAAACTCGTAGTAAAGCTCGCTATGGTGGGTGACACGGCACACAAGGCAATGCCAGGGTAGATATACCAATTACGCACACAGGCTGGTGGTAACATAGAGGCCACTATGCCCACCTTGATCCACACTCCCAAAATCAATGGGTGCACCCAATCAATCACAGAGTAATAGAATGGTATCAAAGAAGTGTGTCCGATGGGAGGAATGACCTCACTTGGCCTGAGATCGCTCCTGTTTTAGCCATCTTATGCCAACTCACGGGAGTCGGGTCCACGTAATATACCTCAAGAACGTCGCCACCATCCTACTTCATTCTGGAATCTCCACCGCGTACACAGTTGTTAAAGTGGTTTTCGGTATTGACAGAGAGTATGTTCATATCCGATCTCGGTCTCTTTAACAACCAATCGTTATTATAACCCGTGGTTATAAATTTCAAAATGGTATTTTATACATCGAAAAATCAATATCATTTCAATTAAAATATCATTTCAAATCCATTTCAAATTATCATATCTTTTCAAAAACCTTATTCATTTTTATTTAATTTAAATACCATTCCAAATCACATTTCAAAATGGTTTATATTTCAAATCAAAATACTCCATTTAAACCATTTAAAAGTGAAGTCATTATATTTACAGTTCAAATATTCAATTCCCAAAAATTTAGCCTTTTCTGAGTTCGTTTATTCACTTAAATACATTAAAACAGTGAAATTTCAGCTTTCGCAACACTTAGAAAATGCTATGGTAAATTACATTTGAAAACAATTCATTTCAGCAAAGACAGCATTTACAAAACTGTTGTAATAGTTTAGTTTTAACCGAGCACTTAACAAGTGCTACAATAGCTCTTTCATTAGTTTTAAGCCCTTTAGTTCACTTCTGCCACTACAGCACTTACAAAGTCTGCAGATTCATTTATTTCAAAATTCATTTCAGAAACGATAGCATTTCTGAAGTGCTACTAAAAGTATTTCCAAATTTACAGTAGAATTTCAGCAACAATTAAACTTCAATTTAAACCATTTTAACTTATAAATTTTAATATTTTTCACTTTAAAAATAGTCATTTAAATACTCTTTAACTTAGGATTTTTATAAAGTAAATTTCACAAATAAATATCAAATTTTAATAATTCACTTATTAAAATCAATGTACAATTTATAACATTTTTCATTTACTTTGTACTTTAAATTTAATTTACTATTTTTATAAATTAAATTAAATTTCTATTTTATTTTCTTAACTTAACTTTTATTATTAAACCAAATTTCACATTTTCAAGTCAATTTATATTTCAAATTTCACTTTTAAACATTCATTTATTTAACCATTTTAATTCATATAAAAATCAATAACACTTTATAAAATCAATTTAAATTCAAACTTAAATCAAATTATCATATTTTTACATTTAAAGATACTTTTAAAAATTCCAGAAAAATATATATATATATATATTATAACCACGGGTCTGTATATAATTTTCTAACCTAGGTCAAATGATACGGATAATATATCATTTCAATCCGTAATTTACAAAGAAAACTCGGGTTCTATCATTTCAAACCCGCAATCCTAAGTAAACTAAAATAAATAAAAATCGCTTAGGCCTATCATTTCAGCCCATAACGATTTTTCCCTATTCTAAAGTCCGTTCGGGTATGTATCATTTCAACACATAGTGATTCTATTCTACAGGGAACTTGCAGTGAGAAACAGATATAAATAAACAGCATAGCAACATATGGCAGTAACAGATGATATGACAGGTTCATAAATAGGGTTAACATCATATGATTCATATTACAAGCAGGTATAACATAATATAGCAATTTTACACATTCACTTGCTATCAATTCACAGTTATATAAGTATGAATGTCAAGTGTGAATACTCACTTGTCTCAAGCTGGAGTAAGCAATTCAAATGCACAGACAAAATCCAGAAAGCACGATAGCATGACTTTGATTTGAGTGGAGTGGAGAGCCAAGTGTTAATCTCGTATTTGACAACAAAATAAAGCAAGATATAAATATAAATACACTACTAAATTTATTGGAACAAAATGGAAATATAGTCTACAAAACACATCACCAAGCATTCAATTGATTTTGCTTGACTCCAAATCATTTTTGCTCATCCACCATACTAATTTGGTTCGGCCATGATGATATTTTGGGCTAGGGTATACCATGTATGGGCACGGCTACAAGGAGTTGAAGAGTTTTAAGTTACTAGTGAAGGAAGATCAAGGGGTAAGGCAAAATAAGTGGTTTTGGTGCAAACTTTGGGGTTCGGCCATGCAACAAACGGCTCGGCCTTAGCATGGTTCATGTCAGGTGGTGGCTAGAGAGATGGCTAGTGGTGGTGTACAAGCTGACGATGGTGGCTAAGGGGGTGGCCGAAGCTACATATGAAGGGTATGGTGAAACTAGGTTCGGCTATGGCATGTTTTCAAGGGTTTTTTGCAACTTTTTGAGATGTTTGCATCATGGAGTGATCACGGCCAGTTATGGTCAGATGAGGGGGATGTCAGGCCGTGTATGGTGATGGGGAGGAGGTGATGTGGTGGTCGGAGGAGGTGGTGAGGTGATAGGCCGAGCAAAGTACATGAAGACTCAAGCAAAAACAAATGAAAAATCAATAGAAAAGTGAAAGAAAAAGTAGAAATAAAATGAAGAAGACATTAACTTTTCTCAAATCTGAAAGTGTGCATGAGTAGTGAAATGAGAAAGAAGTTTTTACGTGAATTACGAAAATGAAAATCACGGCTATTACCTAGGAAATGTCGGCCCAAAATGTGAAGAGACAAGTGAATGAAAAGTCACAAGTTAAAAGGCCATTGTCTCTTAGTATTTCCTATTTCATTTATTCAAATAAACCAAAAGGAAATCATATAAATAAAATAAAAATGAAAACAAAATAAAATGAAAATGAAATAAATAAATAATTTTTAGGAAAAATAGAAAAATATAAGAAAATAGTTTATAAATTTTAAACTAGTATTAAATTTGTAAACAAAATATAACTTGTATTGGAAAAATAACTACTACACTTAAAAATATTTTAAAATAAAATCTTGAAATAAAATAAATTTAAAAATATTCTCAAAATGAAATAAAAATCAAATCTTATTTCAATCAACTACAGCACTTAACAAGTGCTACAATAGCTCTTTCATTAGTTTTAAGCCTTTTTGTTCACTTCTACAACTACAGCACTTACAAAGTGCTGCAGATTCATTTATTTCAGAATTTAGTTCATTTCAGAAACGATAACATTTCTGAAGTGCTACTAAAAGTATTTACAGATTTACAATAGAATTTCAGCAACAATTAAACTTCAATTTAAACCATTTTAACTTATAAAATTTAATATTCTTCACTTTAAAAATAGTCTTTTAAATACACTTTAACTTAGGATTTTTATAAAGTAAATTTCATAAATAAATATCAAATTTAAATAATTCACTTATTAAAATCAATATACAATTTTATAACATTTTTCATTTACTTTGTACTTTAAATTTAATTTACCACTCTTGTAAATTAAATTAAATTTCCATTTTATTTTCTTAACTTAACTTTTATTATTAAATCAAATTTCACATTTTCAAGTCAAGTTATATTTCAAATTTTACTTTTAAACATTTATTTAACCATTTTAATTCATAGAAAAATCAATAACACTTTATAAAATCAATTTAAATTCAAATTTGAATCAAATTATCATATTTTTACATTTAAAAATTCCAAAAATATATGTATATATATATATATATTATAACCACGGGTTTGTATATAATTTTCTAACCTAAGTCAAATGATACAGATAATATATCATTTCAATCCGTAATTTACAAAGAAAACCCGAGTTCTATCATTTCAAATCCGCAATCCTAAGTACATTAAAATAAATAAAAATCGCTTAGGCCTATCATTTCAGCCCATAACGATTTTTCCCTATTCTAAAGTCCGTTCGGGTATGTATCATTTCAACCCGTAGTGATTATACTCTACAGGGAACTAGCAATGAGAAACAGATATAAATAAATAGCATAGCAACATATGGCAGTAACAGATGATATGAATGGTTTATAAACAGGGTTAACATCATTTGATTCATATTACAGGCAGGTTTAACATAATATAGCAATTTTACACATTCACTCGCTATCAATTCATAGTTATATAAGTATGAATGTCAAGTGTGAATACTCACTTGTTTCAAGCTGGAGTAAGCAATTCAAACACATAGACAAAATCCAGAAAGCACGATATCATGATTTTGATTTGAGTAGAGTGGAGAGCCAAGTGTTAATCTTGTATTGACAAAAAAATAAAGGAAGATATAAATATGAATACACTACTAAATTTATTGGAACAAAATGGAAATATAGTCTACAAAACACATCACCAAGCTTTCAATTGATTTTGGTTGACTCCAAATCATTTTTGCTCAGCTACCATACTAATTTGGTTCGGCCATGATGATATTTTAGGCTAGGGTATTGTATGTATGGGCACGGCTACAAGGAGTTGAAGAGTTTTGAGTTACTAGTGAAGGAAGATCAAGGGCTAAGGCAAAATAAGTGGATTTGGTGCAATCTTTGGGCTCGGACATGCATCAAATGGCTCGGCCTTGGCATGGTACAGGTCAGGTGGTGGCTGGAAGATGACTAGTGGTGGTGTACAAGCTGGCGGTGGTGGCTAAGGGGGTGGCCGAAGCTACATATGAAGGGTATGGTGAAACTAGGTTCGGCTATGGCATGTTATCAAGGGTTTTTTGCAACTTTTTGAGATGTTTGCATCATGGAGTGATCACGGCTAGTTATGGTCAGATGAGGTGGATGTCAGGCCGTGTATGGTGATGGGGAGGAGGTGATGTGGTGGTCGGAGGAGGTAGTGAGGTGATAGGCCGAGCAAAGTACATGAAGACTCAAGCAAAAACAAATGAAAAATCAATAGAAAAGTGAAAGAAAAAGTAGAAATAAAATGAAGAAGACATTACCTTTTCTCAGATCTTAAAGTGTGCATGAGGAATGAAATGAGAAAGACGTTTTTACGTGAATTACAAAAATGAAAATCACGGCTATTGCCTAGGGAAGGTTGGCCCAAAATGTGAAGAGCCAAGTGAATGAAAAGTTAAAAGGCCATTGTCTTTTAGTATTTCCTATTTCACTTATTTAAAAAAACCAAAAGGAAAATCATATAAATAAAATAAAAATGAAAACAAAGTAAAGTGAAAATGAAATAAATAAATAATTTTTAGGAAAAATAGAAAAATATAAGAAAATAGTTTATAAATTTTAAACTAGTGTTAAAATTGTAAACAAAATATAACTAGTATTGGAAAAATAACTACTACGCTTAAAAATATTTTAAAAATAAAATCTTGAAATAAAATAAATTTAAAAATATTCTCAAAATGAAATAAAAATCAAATTTAAAAATATTTCAAAAATCTAGGGCTGTTACATGTTTTAAAATGTGTTAAGTATCAAAACCATAGATTTCAACATTCATTGTTGAAATAGACGTTTTCGAGAAATAAGGAAATTATGAACTATAACACTGTTGTTATAGTAAATAATTTTCGAAAGGAAATGTTTTTGTATAGCAATGGGGTTTATATATCTATCTAATTTTCGATTCCCTATACTAGTAATTTTGGGTTGTCGTAACGATGTTTTACGCAACATTCATTTTGACTCAAATAAAAGATGTTTAAAAAACTGTTTTACTTAAAGAATAAAATATATACTTAATCATGGTTAAAGTATATGTAATATTTTTCGAGTGTTGAAAATAAAGAGAATTGTGAATTACTTATTATTAATAAGTATATGGAAATGTTATCCAATATTGAAATGGTTTTGAGAATTCATCTTTTTAAAGAAAATTTGAAGTGAATATTTGGCAAGTGATTTAACTGGTAAAAGATTAATTAAAAGGGCTTAGTGATTGCTTATGGTGCTAAATATTTGTTTGTTTGCTTTGATAGTTAAAGAACCGACTATCAAATTCGGCAAAATTTTAGTTCCTCGACTTGACGTGGGAACTATTTAGTCGTACACTTAGTACGTAGCCTTCTGTATAAGTTTGATTATTGTTGTGATAACCCGGATTTTTGGACATCAGGTATTTGGATAATTATCTGATTTCAATTGTTATTAACACTGATTTTAAGTTGAACGAATAAATCTGATAATAAATATTTATATGTGGGAAAATATTTATTTGACAATCTTCTGATATAATTATTTAAGATGGCAAAACATAGTATTTCCAAACAAATTAAATATGTGTTTATTACAAATATATATATATATATATATATATATATATATATATATATATGTATGATTAGATTTTAAATTAAATTTGAATTCGTAGTTTGAAATTCAAAGAAGAAATATGTATGGTTATTTTGAGGGTATAATTAAGATTTTAAGATCTTCTCTTTTAAAAGTTAGATATATGTATAAATTCTAGAAAAAATATTGATAAATATAATATGATATTAAAAACAAGGAATAATGAGAATTTTAAAATATACATATATATATATACACCCACATTTGTAAATATAAATATAAATATATTAGCATAAGGAGTATTAATAAATTTAAGATAAGACTTAAAACAAAGTTGTAAAATTAATTTAAACAAGGACATAAACACAATTAAATTAACAAGTGACATTTGTAAGGATAAATGCATATGTGTAAGATAATTAACACATAAGAAGACAAATGGCAATATCTCTTTGATGAGTAAAAATTAAATTTTTTAAAATAAAATAAAATAAAATAAATATGAAAGAAGCAATCTGGTATTTTCCTTCATCAGCTCAAATCTATTTTCTTTCTTCATTTCAACTAAAAATGAATACAAATCAAGGATCAAAGAAGAAAATGAAATCTGGAAATCTGGAACAAGAAATCAAAGGAAAATACAACATGAATCTCAAAATTTTCAAATGTAATCTAAAGATCAGAGAAATAAATCAACAAGCCTGGAAATCAAAATCAGGTTTCTGTTCTCTGCTATAATCTGGTGAGTAAACACAAAAAAAATTCATTTTTGTTTTCACTCTGATATATGAATGTAAATCATGGTTGCTAGTCTGAAATGATTGGATTTAAATGAATGCATGAATGTGTATAAGTGATGAATGCCTGTGATGATATGATATAGCCTCTGTGATGACATTTACAGGTTTTGCTTCCTTTAAAAATTCAATATACCATTTTTTAGACATTGTTAGCTCTGGATTTGTGAATAAAAAGTGTTTGAACTTATACAATATCTTTATTAAAAATGATGACAGGAATTTACATTGAATATTTGTTTGGGAATTTAAAAAAATAACAGTAAAATTGTAATTTGGGGCAAATTTTTATCAATTCAATTCTAAGAATAGATCACATGAGTGAATTAGTGAGGGAAAATCATGATTTTTAATATATAGTTCATGATTTCTAGCTTGTTATTCTGTGGGAATTTCCGAGATGATCGTTTTGGGTAATTTCGATGATGGCCGATGATCGGCCGTACTTAGGTGGTCGACGTTTGAGCTGAAGATGGTCTAAGTGATGGAGAGTTTAGGAAAAATGCTGGTGTACTTTCTCGTTGGCCGAGGTGATAGGATTTTAGTGATTTAGGGTTTCGGGGCCGGTCGAAGTAGTCATTATGTAGGAAGCTCGTACGGTGGTTAGGGTGGTCCGGAGAGGATCGCGGCTATGGGAATGGTGGCTGGAGGAAGTGTAGAAGCTTCAGCGAAGAAGGCGGGCTAGGTCGAAGGTGATGGGAAGATGGGGATTTCCGGCAGTAATAGTTTCTGCATTTGGTCATGGCGGTTCGTTTTTGCCTCGTCGGTTTTTCATTTAATCTGGGTGTTCGTGTGGGATCGCGAGAGTGCGTGTGAAGGTCAAGCGTCACCGCGGCGGTCACCAGAGGCAGGAGGCACTAGTGTACGTACACCACGTGCACGTGTATCTGAGAACAAGGGGCTGGGAATTGTTAAAGAGTAACTATATGGTGCTGTGCGTTGTTTTTTTTTGAGAAGAAAGGGGATTCTCGGGTAAGTCTCGAGGAGACAGCGTGTTCGACTCGAAGTTGATGGAGTAGGAGAGTGACTCAAAGAAAACACGGGATCGCTTAGGGTTGGACTCGGGTAATGGCAGTGGTGGGCTCGGGTCTGTTCTAGTGTTAGGCCAAATTGACAAATTAATCAAGTATTAAAAAGATTATAAAAAGGAAATGATTTTCAAAGAAATACGAATAAAAGTTCTAAAAGTATTGTTAAATTTTAAGCCAGTCTTTTTTTTCCCAAAGTGAAATGTTTAAAATTTGTTGGTTTAGAAATCTTTTTATAGAAGATTAATCCTTATATGTTTTTTAGGGTGATTTAAATGATGTTAGTAATAAAGTATAATCCATTTAATGGATTAAGGAAATTAGTAATTAGTTGTGAAATCAATTTAAGGAATTAATTTATCAATACGACAAATTAATTAAGTTATTGTTTAAGAGATGATTATTTTATTACGGATAATCACTAAATGAAATTAATTAATAACAATTACTTAATGTAATTAATTAAAGGATTAATCTGTTAAGAGTTGTTTAATTAGAAATTAAGGATCAAATTAATTTTATGATCAGGGTTAATTCATTTAGGATAATTAACCTATTGGAAATTACTTGATGAAAGTAATTAAAGGTAAAGTACTTAAGGTAAAGTTATTAGGATAAATTACTTAGTTAATTGATTAGTTAAAGGGTTAATTAATTAATTAGGTAAATTTATTAAGGGTTAATAAATTGATAAGTGTGATTAATTAAAGAAATCTTTATCAATGTAAAGTAATTAAGAATAATTAATTACTAAATATGATTAATCAAGGTTGGTTAATTAAAATGGTAAATAAATTGAAGGCTAATTACCCGAATGTAATTAGAGAGGGTAATTAAGGAATACTTAATGAATGATTTGTAAGTAATTATTGTGAAGTAAGCAAGATTTAAAGTAATCAAAGTAATCAATTTGATTTAATTGAAAATGGGTGACTAATTTATCTTGCTTACGATCGATTGAATGCTATTTAAATGTCTTGGATTATTTGTTATCCCCGAGGTGTGATTGTGATGCTGGTGGTATGAAATGTTCTAGTAATATGATATGTTGGGCTGAACGGAGATAATGTGGTTATCTATGATAAATTGCCGCGTGAAAGTGACATCTAGTATTTAAAATTTAATCACTTAAATAACTTGGGTTAAGATGACATTGGAATTCGAAGAAACCGGAGTTGGGTATTATTAAAAACCCGAAACCACTTCGATTCTTTATAGATTGATATGTGAAATCAATAAACTGGAATGGAATGACTCAAGTGTATTGGACCATTTAGTATAATTTTTGGCACTAGAAATTGTTGTGTGAAATAAGTGGTGTCTATAACAACTTGCGAAGTTGTAAATTGATATAAGTCACTCGGGATTTAAATGAGTTCTTTGCAATGGTATTTCATGTTGGATAAGTTCACTCACGCTGGTTTCCAGCCTGACCCGGTGTTACTTTGATGTAATGCTCGGGTCAGACCGAGTATTACAGATTTTCAGGTAAGGACGTTCTGGAGCTCAGGAGGCGAGCTGGAGAACAGGAACATATGGAGAGTTTTTGCTATGATATATTATAGTATCTGAAACAGATTGATTTATCTGTCCTGTGTTTGTAAATATGTTGTAACTATGATATATTAAACTGTAAATTGACAAGTACAGTTTTCCTTTGTATAACTATTATTTATGTGATACTTATTTTATCCGCTGCGATTGTGAGATATTGGTATTTTTGTTCTTATTTCTTCTATCTCTTCTTTTCTTTTCCTAACTATCCAGAATTTTCAGGATCGAAAATTTCGAGTCGTTACATTTGGTATCAGAGCTGAAGGTTAAGCAAGAACCTTGGCTCTGGTGGGTTTACTCATTTAAGATAGGGTCAATGGTACCCTAAAATGAGTTGAGAGTATATATATATACATATGAGAGCATACTTGTTATTTTCTTATATAAATATTTTAAATGATTTTATATAAGAATATATTTTTATATAAAGCAATATTTCTGTCTAACAAAAATTAAGGTAATTGGTTGTTAAATTATTGGAATTAAATTAAGAAGTAATAGAAATACAACCAAACTGAAAATTAAATGAAGATAAGTTTAAAATGAATTCAAACTGAAATTAAAATCCTGAAGTTGGGGATGAATTTCAAAATAAGATTAATTAAAATTGGTTTCAAACCAGAGAAATAGAATGGTTATTGTGTTTAATAATGAGATGATTGTTTTCCAATAAACAATAAAATGTTTTAAGGAAGTAACCATTTAAAGAGAATAACTTGTAAATTAGAAAGGATGTAAATTAAAGTGGTTTTCCAATTGTGACGTTTTGAATTCTAAATTTAAACATTTGAAATTGTTTTCAAAATGTAAAGGAAATAATATTATTCAAACTATTTTGAATGTAATCTTATTTTAGAATAAGGAGTTGTTTGTAAACTTTAAAAAAAATTGTTTGAATTAAAAACCAAAGGTAGTTTAAATTTTTAAAACATGGTAGGGAGGGCCAAGAAATAAATATGTATATATGTATGGATATACATGATATCAAGGATAATTTGAAATAAACTCTAAAGATTGAGTTTTAAATTTGGAATGAGATATGATACCGAAAGTGATAAGTTTTTGAACTTAATAAGTGGGAAGATTATTTATGAAAAGTTCAAAATTTAAGATGGAAGTTCAAACTGGGTAAGGTTGACTGGATTAAGTGAATTAAGTTTGACTTTGGAAATGTTAAATAAGTTGGAATGATCTTTGAAAATTTCAAAATAAAATTAAGATTTAACTTGGGAAGTTGAATGGTTGATTTGAATTAGGAAATTTGAGTGATCTCAAAATGGGATTGAGATCCGAAAATTGGAAATGGATGGTTGTTTTAAAATAATTTGAATGATACCATTCCGTTGTTATTAATAATCTTTAAGCTGAAATTAGATTTGATAAATGAAGAAATGGACTGTAGTAATACATCTATTATTGAGATAAAAAGAAAATTTAACTTTAGTTTGAAAATAGAGAAATGGAATCACTTTGGACTTGAGGTTTGGGGGGATTAAAATAGAATTTCAACTGAAATTGTTGAAAATTGGTTTTAAGGTTGAATTTGGTTAATAAATTGGTTTTTAAAGATTAAATTGATTTAAAATGAAATTCTGGAAAGTGGACTAAAAAAATTAACTCGAATTTATATAATTCGAGATGGTTTAAATTTGAAATTTGAATTGAAATTAGTTCGAATTGAATTTGATTTGAATCAATTGAAATTGTGATTGAAGATGTATAAGTATAAAATTCAAATGGAAAATTTGAATTGGATTAATTTGAAACAAATTGAAATTGAAGTGGGTTCAATTTGAAATTAGTCCAAATTTATTTGAATAATTTGGAATTGTAATTAAAGTTGAATAGTTTTAAATTCAAATGGAATTTGAATTGAATTTAGGTGGAAATCAAGAATAATTCAACTTGATTTGGAAATAGAGTTTGAAATTGGATTAATTCAAACTGGAGTTGAAATGAATTGAAATTGGAACTAATTTAATTGAAATTTATTTGAATTAGTAGAATTGAGATCAAGGTTGAATAAAGTTAAATTTGGAAAGAAACTGAGGTTAATTCAACTTGAATTAGGGTTGAATCAATTTCAATGGAAATTGAAGTTATTTAAAATTGGAATTGGGTCAATTTAAATGGAAGTGGAAATTAAAATTGAATTGATGGGAATGGAAATTGGGAAGTGAGCAGTTTTGACTCTGGACTATTTTTAATATAAATTGTTTTAATGTAAACCTATTTTTCCAAGCTATTCATTATATATACAACCTTTCTTTTAAAAGCCAAACTATCTTATACTTGTTCTACAATTATTTTTGAAACTGTTTAACAATTTTCCAATTGTTTTATAAACTAATTACTATATTCCAACTATTTTATTTTACTAATTATTATCTTACTATTATTTTGCAATTATCTAAAATTTCTATAATTATTTTAACTATTTTCTAACTATTTTACACCTATTTTACAAACTAGTAATTATTATCCAACTACTTATCTATTTTTATAATTTTCAAGCTATTTTCTAAATAAACTGGTCGGAGTTCAAACTGTTATTGGTTAAATACCCAATCGAGATAAGAATAGGGGTGATAATCCAAATGGATTGAAGCAATTGTGAGTAAGTGAATGAAAATCAAAGTGAACGTGAATAGGAATGGAATTGATTTGGCCAATAACCAATAAAGATAAATACATAGGGTGTACGTATGTTATTCTATTCGCATAATGATTTGATTCAGATTCGAGAACAGAATTTCGAGATAGTATGTCGATCCAAGTTGGGATTTTTCACTCGAT
Organism: Allium cepa; assembly: GCA_030765085.1. Lineage (NCBI taxonomy): Eukaryota > Viridiplantae > Streptophyta > Magnoliopsida > Asparagales > Amaryllidaceae > Allium > Allium cepa. The sequence goes on from CM060932.1 coordinate 27,845,314, forward strand.
TTTCGACGGCGAACCTGGATATGGATTGTTGATTGGTTCTGGATATTCTCTATCATAGTTATGACTATGCAAGAAGAATGACGGTTTCTGATCAAGAAACCAGATCTGTGTCCTTACTACGAAATCGGGTGGACGATACTAGTTCGGAAGTGAAATTGTGTGGTCGTGTGAGCAATCAAATTGGTATAGCATACGGATGATATGTGTACATCATATGGATTCGAATGAAAATGATACTGAAAGGAGTAATCAAATTTGAATATTTGATTTTGAGTAAACAAAGTTAAATATCTATGTTTTATAAAATGAAACTCCCCTTGTTGAATCTTTTGCCAGAAGAGAAGGGTTTTTGAAAATGTTTGAAGTATAAAAGGAGTTTTATACAAGTTTAAAATGATCCAAAGTTTTTTTTAAAAAAGTTTTAAAAATTATATATCTGTATATATATAAAGGATCTTATGAGGATTTTAGAAAAGGTTTTAGGAACCTTTGGATTTGGAAAGGCTTTTGATTTATTGGGTAAAATCAATATTGGAATTTGGAAAAGCCTAGTTTGAGAACTATCGATTTTGGGATAATTGATTTTGTGAAAGGAGATTTATATGAGATCATACTAGGTGTATGATTTGAAAGATACTATCTGTGTATAGTATAAAGTGTTTTGATGATGGCTCTAGGGAAAAAGGCGCTCCCTTGAAATGAACTTCTTAGGAGTGCCACCGGGTGGTGCTGCCTTGAGCCCAAGGGGGGGTTCTAAAGTTGATCCTGTGAGGAGTCCGGACAAAACTAGTTCCGGAGGATTATGAGTAGAGTATACCATAGTGAAAGTCGTGTGTGCTGCTGAGAGCCAACAGTCTGCGTTTGATTTTATATCGGTAGACTGCGACCTATAGTAACATAGCGAAAGTCGTGTGTGCTGCTGAGAGCCAACAGTCTGCGTTTGATTTTATATCGGTAGACTGCGACCTATGTAGGAGTGGAGAAGTTTCATTTCGACAGCAAAAATCGAAGGCCGTTGAGAGCCTACAGTTACATGAACTTTTACTGCGATGGCAACGTAACCCTGGAATGTAACTGCGATCTGTCGTGGGTTCCATGGCATAATCGAGAGGCCGCGGAGAGCCTGCAGTTACATGGACTTTTGCTGCGATGGCAACGTAACCTAGGATGTAACTGCGACCATGGATGGGGGTGATGATTTCCAGAGCATTCTCACCAAAGATATTTCCTCTATTTTCAAAAATGTTTTCTGTATTTTCAATAAAATTATTTTTCCAAATATTTTCACTGGGTGTTGAAAATGGGTCTGCTAAGTACTTATAGATTTTCAGTCCTACGCCTGATCAACATATGACTGAATTTCTGTAAGAACGAAGATGGACTTATTGAAACATCGAGTTATAAAAGTATTTTTATAAAACTATTTTGGAAAAATTATATAGATTATCAAAGTGTTTTAAAATTGGTCAAAGAATAATTTATCTTATTTTAAGCATTTTAATAATTCTGGCTCCGTTTCTTTTCGAGGACGAAAAGATTCAAAGGGGGGAGGAATGTGATAACCCGGATTTTTGGACATCAGGTATTTGGATAATTATCTGATTTTAATTGTTATTAAGACTGATTTTAAGTTGAACGAATAAATCTGATAATAAATATTTATATCTGGGAAAATATTTATTTGACAATCTTCTGATATAATTATTTAAGATGGCAAAACTTAGTATTTCCAAACAAATTAAATATGTTTTTATTACAAATATATATATATATATGAGTAGATTTTAAATTAAATTTGAATTCGTAGTTTGAAATTAAAAGAAGAAATATGTATGGTTATTTTGAGGGTATAATTAAGATTTTAAAATTTCTCTTTTAAAAGTTAGATATATGTATAAATTCTAGAAAAAAATATTGATAAATATAATATGATATTAAAAACAAGGAATAATTAGAATTTTAAAATATACATACATATATATATATATATATATACATTTATAAATATAAATATAAATATATTAACATAAGGAGTATTAATAAATTTAAGTTAGGACTTAAACAAAAGTTGTAAAATTAATTTAAACAAGGACATAAACACAATTAAATTAACAAGTGACATTTGTAAGGATAAATGCATATGTGTAAGCTAATTAACACATAAGAAGACAAATGGCAATATCTCTTTGATGATTAAAAATTATTTTTTTTTAAAAATAAAATAAATAAAATATGAAAGAAGAGATCTGGTATTTTCCTTCATCAGCTCAAATCTATTTTCTTTCTTCATTTCAACTAAAATGAATACAAATCAAGGATCAAAGAAGAAAACGAAATCTGAAAATCTGGAACAAGAAATCAAAGGAAAATACAACATGAATCTCAAGATTTTCAAATGTAATCTGAAGATCAGAGAAATAAATCAACAAGCCTGGAAATCAAAGTCAGGTTCTTTGTTCTCTGCTATAATCTGGTGAGTAAACACCCAAAAAAAATTCATTTTTGTTTTCACTCTGATATATGAATGTAAATCATGGTTGCTAGTCTGAAATGATTGGATTTAAATGAATGCATGAATGTGTATAAGTGATGAATACCTATGAAGATATGATATAGTCTCTGTTATGATATTTATAGGTTTTGTTTCCTTTAAAAATTCAATACACCATTATTTAGACATTTTTAGCTCTGGATTTGTGAATAAAAAATGTTTGAACTTATACAATATCTCTATTAAAAATGAAGACATGAATTTATATTGAATATTTGTTTGGGAGTTTAAAAAATAACAGTAAAATTGTAATTTGGGGCAAAATTTTATCAATTCAATTTTAAGAATAGATTGCATGAGTGAATTAGTGAGGGAAAATCATGATTTTTAATATATAGGTCATGATTTCTAGCTTGTTATTCTATGGAAATTCCCGAGATGATCTTTTTGGGTAATTTCGATGATGGCCGATGATCGGCCGTACCTGGGGGGTCGACGTTTGAGCTGAAGATGGTCTGAATGATGGAGAGTTTAGGAAAAATGCTGGTGTACTTTCTCATTGGCCGAGGTGATAGGATTTTAGTGATTTAGGGTTTGGGGGACGGTCGAAGTAGTCATTATGTAGGAAGCTCGTACGGTGGTTAGGGTGGTCCGGTGAGGATCGTGGCTATGGGAATGGAGGCTGGAGGAAGTGTAGAAGCTTCAGCGAAGAAGGCAGGCTATCTTGAGGTCGGAGGTGATGGGAAGATGGGTATTTCCGGCAGTAATGGTTTCTGCGTTTGGTCATGGGGGTTCGTTTTTGCCTCGTCGGTTTTTCATTCAATCTGGGTGTTCGTGTGGGATCGCGAGAGTGCGTGTGAAGGTCGAGCGTCGCCGCGACGGTCACCAGAGGCAGGAGGCACTAGTGTACGTACACCATGTGCACGTATATCTGAGAACAAGGGGCTAGGAATTGTTAAAGAGTAACTATGTGGTGCTGTGCATTGTTTTTTTTTTTTTTGAGAAGAAAGGGGATTCTCGGGTAAGTCTCGAGGAGACAACGTGTTCAACTCGAAGTTGATGGAGTAGGAGAGTGACTCAAAGAAAACACGGGATCGCTTAGGGTTGGACTCGGTAATAGCAGTGGTGGGCTTGGGTCTGTTCTAGTGTTAGGCCAAATTGACAAATTAATCAAGTATTATAAAGATTATAAAAAGGAAATGAGTTTCAAAGAAATACGAATAAAATTTCTAAAAGTATTGTCAAATTTTAAGCCAGTCATTTTTTCCTAAAGTGAAATGTTTAAAATTTGTTGGTTTAGAAATCTTTTTATAGAAGATTAATCCTTATATGTTTTTTTAGGGTGATTTAAATGATGTTAGTAATAAAGTATAATCCATTTAATGGATTAAGGAAATTAGTAATTAATTGTGAAATCAATTTAAGGAATTAATTTATTAATATGACAAATTAATTAAGTTATTGATTAAGAGATGATTATTTTATTACGGATAATCACTAAATGAAATTAATTAATAACAATTACTTAATATAATTAGTTAAAGGATTAATCTGTTAAGAGTTGATTAATTAGAAATTAAGGATCAAATTAATTTTATGATCAGGGTTAACTAATTTAGGATAATTAACCTATTGGAAATTACTTGACGAAAGTAATTAAAGGTAAAGTACTTAAGGTAAAGTAATTAGGATAAATTACTTAATGTAATTGATTAGTTAAAGGGTTAATTAATTAATTAGGTAAATTTATTAAGGGTTAATAAATTGATAAGTGTGATTAATTAAAGAAATCTTTGTCAATGTAAAGTAATTAAGAATAATTAATTACTAAATATGATTAATCAAGGTTGGTTAATTAAAATGGTAAATAAATTGAAGGCTAATTACCCGAATGTGATAAGTGTGATTGAAGGATAAATAAATTGATAAGTGTGATTAATTAAAAAGTATTTTTTAAAGAATATAAAGCACTGAACTAAATACTGTTGCGGGGAAATAATAAGGGTGATGACTGCAGCATCACCAGTATCATTTCCGAGTTTCTATATAATATATTTGCTACCAATAGTAAATTGAAAATTTTAAAGTTTTGTTGTAATAAACATATTTGATTTAAAATCCAAGTTGGATTGATAAATATAAGTGAAATGAGTTTGGATTTATAATGTGAAATAATGAATTTGAGTTAAATAAAAATTTGAGTTAAAATAACAAATATATGATTTGAAATTTAACTAAAGGAAAGTTAAATTAATTGAATTGGATTTGAACCAGATTTGATAAGTTATTGAAATGAAGTTTAAACTTAACTGCTAAGTGATTATATAATATGAATTTGGAAGTTTAAGAAAATAAGTTGTATAACTTATAAAATGGGAAAATGTAAGTAAAACCCATTGTTAAATTGGTTAAACAATTTTGGTTAAGCAAAATAAAAATCTATATTTGAATAGTGATATGAATTTGACTTAAGTGAAAGTTAAATAAAATAGAATTTGAATTAAATTAGTAGTGAACTTAAGTTGTATAGTGAAAGTAAATATAAATGAAGATGAAATGAAACGTAACTTAAGTAATGTTGAATCAAGTTGATTTTGATAAATAAAATGAATATGCAAAGTAAAGTTGAATACTAAGAACTTAATGAACTGAATTAATTAAATGAATATGAACTTGAGTTATATAAAAAAATTCAACTTTTGTGGTAAAATGAATTATCATTAAAAATGTTGTTGTTAAGAAGTTGTGAATTAGTAACAATATTAGAAATGTTGTATAGAAATGTGAATATAGTGAATACTAGAATTCAATCTAAATTGAATAATTGAATATTAAACCAATTGAAATTAAATGTGTTAAACCAAAATGAATGTTGAAAGTAAAGTAAATAAATTTGGTTATGTTGGTTTTACATTGGTTGTTAGATGAATGTTAACTGACTGTGTAGAAATTCACATGAAATTGAATTAATGAAATTGAAAGTAAAATAATTAAATTCAAAATTGAAAGCGAAGTAAATTTAAATAGAATTGAATTTGATTTTTATTCGGAAGTGAACAAACTTGAATGTAAATTATTGAATGTAACTAATTGAATAAAGAATGATTAGTAGAATCCAATGTTAATAAATCAAATGCGATTCAAATTGAATAATCAATTCAATGAATATTAATAAGAAGTGAATGTATATTGATTTGGTTATGGAGGTGTTGGATGTAAGTTAGATGATAGTTGTTTGATGGTTGGATTTGTTGTTTTGATTGCATTTGCTTTATTGGCATATATAGTTGTTGTATTGGTATATGTTGTATATTGATATTACATATATATATATATAGATGTGTGTGTTTTCCATTGTTTATTGAGTGTTTAGTAGGTGCAGATGGCGTTTGCTTCGCATTTGGAGCTCGCTTTCATGTTATATTAGCCGTATATGCTCGCTAATAATATATAAGGTACATATCTCGGATTCTACTACGATGAGATATGTTATGATCCCTATGGGATGCCTCATCCTCGAAGATGAGATGTATATTTGTGATATATATATATATATATATATATATGTTATGATCCTACTACGATCGAACCGCGCAAAGGAGACACTGGTGAAATTTTTTGAAAATTTAAGCGATAGAAAAATTTTGGAAAATTTTTAATAACTAAAATTTTGATTTTTGAGTTATAATTTGAAACAATATTAGTTAGTTTTGAATATAACTAAGAATGGATTTGAAAATTCAGAAAAGTTTTTGTAAAAAGTTTATGAATGAATTTGATATCCAATTGAACAAATTTTTTTGAAAAGTTAATGGATTTTGTGACTTTTTCTAACTCGGTAATTTCGAGGACGAAATTCTTTTAAGTCGGGGAGAATGTAACGACACAGAATTTCTGTCATTTGAAATTCGGATACTTAATTGATTTTAAATATGCATAAGTAAATTTTATAAGTTGGATAACGTATATTTCGAATATAGTGATTTAGCTGGATAATTAAATTGTTAATTTAATATTTGTAATTATGTAAATAATTAAAAAATGGATTTAATGTGAATGAAAATGATTTATAAAGTTGAATTAAATTTTATTTGGATTTGAATGATGTTAGAGAACTTTTGAAATTGAACTAAAAGTTAATTTGTAGACATTGAATATTTTAATATTTAATTAACGAGTAAAAAATGGCCATTTTTCAAACAGTCTTGGATTTCGATGAAACCAGTTTCATTGGATTCGTAATGTTATAAGGTTTCAAATTTCGTGTCAATCGGATTTACGGTTTAGTCGGGGAAAGCAAAAATGCGTAGAAATTTATTTAAGTGAATTTTAAATTTAAATGGTCGATTCGAAAACCTATCTTTCAAATTGATCGAATTGGCTTTCGATGTATATTTCATTGTGTTCGGAATATGAGTAAAACATTATAAACGTAAGGCGGCACGCTTCGTTTCGAGTTTGGAAATTTTTCGGGTGAATAGTATTTTGAAATTTTCTATAAAAGGCCAACTTTTATTCATTTTTACAAAACCATAACAACAACTAGGGCAAGCCGCCACTAGACAATCAATGGCCGAAAATTTTCGTTTCTTCTCCTCTTGATCTCTTCTAATCCATTCACATGCATGAAAATCTCTCAACTACATAATTAAAGTGGTCGATAAGATCTTTCAATCTATATGGTTGAGATCAAAATTTATGAGGTGGATCGACGCCAAAATGACGATGAACGTTCGTCATTCACATGTGTTTTTCCATGCAAATGCACAGTCGAGCTTCGCCTCGTTCAAGCCGTAGGTGGAGCAAGGTGAGGCGCTTCGAAGATGGCCTCTGATCAACGTATATATGAACATGGTGGCGCGATAATTCGTGAAGTACACGGCGGAAATGGGTTACATGCGTGCGTGTTTAGCCTGGGTAAGAAGCAAAATCATGCGGCCGAGATTTGGTTTTGAGAAATGAACGGCCTGGATGAGTTCTAGAATAAAAACAAAAATAAAATTGAAATAATTATATATTTAAATTTGTACAAACTTCTAAATTGCATAACTTTGTCATACGAGGTCCCTTTTTAATGAAACAAGTTGCGTTGGGTCAGTATTGACGAGCACTACATTATGGAGATAGATTGGGATTTATTTAAGCTAGTGAAAATTTTGGGTAAAATTAAACGCTCGCTTAATTTTATTCGGAATAAAACACTACAACTACTATTGGAATCAATTTGAGTACAGCTCGCTCTTTCTGACTCACTGATATTTTTATATAAGTGAAAAATAATTTATTATATGATGATTATTTGGATGATATATGATATATTGATTGGTATTTGGATATATTCCTGCCTATTGGAGCAGATGAGACCCTATACGTTTCCGTGTATGAGCGAATGATCCTTTTTACACGCATCTGCCTCGAAGCGAACATTGTATACATATTTTTAATATGTATATTTGCTGCAGGCGACAGGTTGGAGGGATCCAACTGGATTTCTCAGCAGTATTGATTTATTTACAGATATTGTGATATATGCTATTATCATGTGATATATGATGTTTTGGATGCCGTGATTGATGTATTTAGTGCTATTGCAGCATTGGGCCTATTTTGGAATTTTAAAAATATTAAAGTGATGATTTCAAATAAAAAAGGAATTTTAAGCGATTTGAAAATATATGATTTGATTTGTTATAAAGGAAGGAAACTATTTTAAATAAATAAATGTTATAATTTTTATGTTATAAAAATTATGATTTTTGTGCAATAAAATAAGAATGTGATTTTGAAATATAGAGATAACTATTTTGTAAAATAGTTTAAATGGTGCCTTTTGAATTTATTATAAAAGGTTTATAAATAAGATTTATAAAATTGAATTTTTATAAATCGGAATAATGGAATTATAAATGAGCTTTTATAAGTGTTAAAATGAGTTATAAATGAATCTTATAAGTAACAAGATTTATAATTCATAAAGTTATAAAAAGAATGATTTTTTAAATAGGAGAATTATAAGTAACTTGCTTATAAATTGGATTTGGCATATAAATGAGATAAAATGGAATTGGTTAATAAAGGAGGCTTATAAATTAAGTTTTTATAAAATGTAAATGTGATTTATAAACATTGTTTTATAAATGTGAAATCAATTTAAATTGATAAACTAGATATGGATTTTTATTAAAGGAATTTCATCCACGATTTTGGATAGTGGATTATGCTTTAATAAATATGCGATAGTAATGAATTTGGTAAAGAATTATATCCACGATTTTGGACAATGGATAATCCTTTAATTAAAGGAACTATATTCACGATTTTGGACAGTGAATAATATATTAAATAAAATGGATATGTTTTGGAAAATGATTTTTTAAATTTAAAGGTGGGTTTTGAAAAGTGATATTTTAAGTGAAGTCAAATGGTGAAAGATGTTTTAAAATATGTTAAGTATCGAAACCATAGATTTCAACATTCATTGTTGAAATAGACATTTTCGAGAAATAAGAAAATGATGGACTATAACACTGTTGTTATAGTAAACGATTTTTGAAAGGAAATGTTTTTGTATAGCATTGGGGTTTATATATCTATCTAATTTTCGAATCCCTATACTAGTGATTTTGGGTTGTCGTAATGATGTTTTATGAAACATTTGTTTTGACTCAAATAAAAGATGTTTAAGAGAATGTTTTCCTTAAAGAATAAAACATATACTTAATCGTGATTAAAGTATATGAAATATTTTCCAAGTGTTGAAAATAAAGAGAATTGTGAATTACTTATTATTAATAAGTATATGGAAATGTTTTCCAATTTTGAAATAGTTTTGAGAATATATCTTTTTAAAGATAATTTGAAGTGAATATTTGGCAAGTGATTTAATTAATAATTAAAAGGGCCTAGTGATTGCTTATGGTGCTAAATAATTGTTTATTTGCTTTGATAGTTAAAGAACCAACTATCAAATTTGGCCAAATTTTAGTTCTTCGACTTGACGTGGGAACTATTTAGTCGTACACTTAGTACGTAGCCTTTTTGTAAGCTTAATTATCTTTTGTGTTGAGGATGATGATTCGTATAGTGTGGAGTATTCCTCCAATCTATCGAGCTTCCTTCTTGGTCCGAAGGATAACAAGTTGAAAGTTGGAGACGTGATAAGTCTATGAGACTTGGTTTCTGTGTAAGGTTGAGAAACGCTTTTGCGTTGTTGGTGTGAAGAGACCGAGATCGGTTCCGAAAACCGTTCTGGACCAACGTATATGCGTTCGATTTGTGCAGATTATTGATGATATTGGTATTTCGGATTTTCATAGTGAAAGACTGCTTTTTGATCGTTTGGGGATGAAATCCCAATATACATATAGTAGCAGTTGTCTTTTCATTATGAAATATCCAATGCAAGGACTTTTCGCTACTAATCCTAGGGATTTACCGACAGGGTGTGGTAGGAAAGTACCTTCGGTTTGTCCTGTTCCTGGACAACTTGTATGGATGTTTTTCTGACATTGCATTTTTTAAGATTACATAGATTGGTTTTTACAAACGTACATCAGTGGTGGCGGAAAGGCAACTTCTCTTAGCTTAACACCCTCCTTGAGACGTATGAGCTTAAGGGTTGTATTTTGTGGAAGGAAATTAGTAGTCAACGGAAATGGACGTGTGGTATTCAAAGTGATGTGATTGCAATTTGTGAAAGGTAATTGTTACCTCAGGCCACATCAACCGAAAGTGACCAAAGCAGGGTTAGATGCAGCAAGGCTAAGTGGGTCGCTCCCATTAGGGTATGATCATCCTCTTCTAGATATATCTTTACACGCTATTACGTCGTGTATCTGATTATTGTGGTTTGTATGCTTCGAGGGCCTCGGTAAAGGTCGGTGACGACCAAAGGATGATATATTTGGTACCATCTAGTTGTAGAGGTTGGCTGGTCTTGTGTTGGTAGAGAAACTTTGTGATGATTTCTCGGTACATTCTTCTAGAGATGTACTGTCGGAAGGTAGTCCCTTCACCTGGTCATTTGTATGGAAATTCAAACTCCGCTACGTACCTGCCATTTTGATTGTATTACACATTTTGGGCTATATGCTGGAATTTAATCAATGCAACAATTTCGGCTATGATTAATATTATTTGTATACTAGACATTAGAATAATATCAGATGATTTGACATGAGATGTTTTAGTTATCGTAAGGTAAAAACATGTCCGTGTTTATGTGCGGACTTGTCACGGACATGTCAAACGAGATACTTTTGTTTTGATAAGGGAAAAGTTGGTGATTTAATAAATTCAACTGAGTGTGTTTCTCACGGTATTTACCAGACTGGTCCGGGTGTTCTTTCCTCTCAATGCTCGGGTCAAACTGAGTATATTTACAGGTTCAGATTTGGTGCTTTTGGAGCTTCAACGGGCAAGGTGGAGATCTTTATTTTCGTATAAATGCACTTTTTTCGATTATCGATTATCTGCTGCATTTGTTGTATATTATCGACAATTGTGTGGACATGTTATTATGACTGTCGAGGCTGATAATTATTGTTGATTATTGTACTTTGATTGATGTACGTATATACAGTTTCTGTTTTGTAAAGATCATTGATATGATATTATATGTTTTCCACTACGATGAGGGATCCTGTATTGTTCTGTTTTATTTTATGTTCTCTCTTTCTTCTCTTCTCTTCTTTTCTTTCTCTTGATTTTCCATTGGTCTGTGCTTTTTGGGTCGGACATGTGTGGATTATTGTCGATTCAAAGTGATCAGATTTGCGGGTCGTCACATGTAAACTACAAGAATTCTATCATGAAAGGCTTTTTGAAGGTTACGTGAGTATTTCCAATTGGATTTTATGTAATTAGCATCCCTTATTGATTAGCTAAGATTTAACTTAGTTTCCCAATATGGCAAAAAGATGAAGATTATGAATGTTGATTAGACTCTAGACTTGATCGGGTTTAGTGAAATTATGAGCCCCCTTATATTCTATACACCTATATTGTGTATTATGGAGGATGTTACTTGGATTGGATGAGGTTCTTTTTTTTATTACTCCTATTCAAGGAGATTTGTAATGTGAAGTTTCGGGAACTTGGACAAAAATTGGAAAGTTTGAAGGATCAGCAACGCGTGGAGAGGCTGAATTCTTACCCTTCCTTTTAAGTTTGTTTTTCTTGGATGAAGTTATGTGCTGTGATGGGTGGTAGAGGTGGAAGGGGTAGAAAGATTTTTTGGAAGAGGGAGGGAAGAAGGAGATAGCCAACTAGATGGTGATGGTATGTCAACGGTGTTTATAACCATGCTATTAAGAAAGGAAGGCTTGGTTTTGATTTTGGCTGGCGAGGAATGGTGAACATTGGCATTTGGAATAGATATTTGATTCAGATTATTTGGTGAAGAATTTTGCATGACTCCATGCAAAAGCAGCATATTAGATGACCCGTTTGCATGTAATTCATGTATATCTTGATTTTGCTTCTTTTCATGTTGTAAGGGAAGTAAACCTTTCATGCTTTTTAGAACAAAGGCATTTTTTGGTTGTTCGTTATTAGAGACATCTTTTGGCTATTCAAAATTAAAGGCAACTGCTCAATGTTTCTCTATGAACACATGCATATTATTTTCCACGCATAATGATATATTACCTTGAGCATGCATAAGCTCAACAGATCTTTCATTTTTATCAATATTCTCCACAACATTGTCATCGAGTTTCCCCACATCCTTTATCCTATTTTGATCATCAGTAGTTGCTAAAATTTCTACCAAAGTTTAATTATCAAAAGAAAATAGAATTTATTATTAGATGCAACCGCTTCCTCGTCCAATTTACCGTTACTTGCTACATCTTTCCCAACCAAATCAGTTACCTTTTCCTTAGCTTTCTCAAATATTTCTTCCTACCCTAAATCATGTTCTTTCACATTTGTACTTGACTGCTTCATGTAGCGACTCAGAATTTTATCACTTTGAATAAGAATTATTTGAAGTATTTTAAATAATTAATTTGTGTATTATATAGCCCAAATATATCCTTTTTTAAATAATAAGTAGAAATGGTGAAATGATTTTCAAAATGTGTTTACAAAAATATTTAGTAAAAAGGGAATCAGAAAATGTGACTGAAAAGCTTTTCCCAAAAATTTAATTTTTCACCATCAAAACATTGTTCAAAAGGTTGTAAAACACCTTAATACACTTAAATACACAGTTATATAAATAATGATTACATAATTAAGGATGTTAGTTCTTAAGGAGAAGAAGTGATCTGACAATTTTCAAGGATTTAAAATTTAAATAAGGTAAAGGTTATATCATGTCACATTTTATCACACCAAAGTACGAGGAGAAGGTGAATTACATGGTGGATAAAGGGGGAGGCTATGGGGGTGGTGTGTAAAAAGGGAATGAGGAGGATAATGGGGATATGGCAACAACTGTGTGGAGGGTAGGTACTTTAAGGGCAATTTGGTAATTTTTCCCGATCTATTTTATATAAAAGCTATTTTTTCAGTCTTTACATTTTCTTTTTTACTTCTTCTATAACTGCCCGTACCTCACTTAATGCAGATATTGTCCCCAATTTAGTCACCTCCGCCTCATGGACCAAGCCAAGGTATAGGATTTTGTTCCTCAAAAGGCCTCGACATTATTATGAGGTGAAAGCTTTGATATATAAACATCCACATCATAGTGTTTTTCCACGATATGGGACTATTATTCCCATTTTGAAGGGGTGTTACATCTTCATTTTATTTTGAGTTCTTCTTCTTTGAGCTTTCTAAAAAATTTAATGGCTTCCATGCTTTTTTCAAAATTCTAAAATCAAATTTTCCCACTTTTAATCCTTTAAAAACTTGTTGTAAAACATTTCTTCTTTCTACCTTTCTTCCTCTTCAAATCAAGCCTGCATTACCCATACCAACTATGGCCGAGCCTATGGCTATCATGGCTGAACCCATGTTGATCATGGTCGAACCAAAAAGCATATTCCTAGGTCCAAAATTACATTTTTCTAAAGATTTGCAAAATCTAAAGCTTTTTCAAAGTTCTAGTAAAAGATTGCCTTATTTTGTTTAACTTTTGGTGAGTAAAAACTCACATCTTTTTAGAAAAGTTTTAACCATATTTATCTGTAAATTATGTTGTGAAATATTGGTAAATTTGATGGATTAGTTATGTTGTTTGGCTTAGGATATATGTCCTTGAATGTGTTGTTGAGTTAAACTTGAATTTGAAGTATAAATATTGTTTAATGGTTGAAAGATGTGATCTTGCTTATGTTTTTTGGTTGTGGCATGTAAATATGCGATCTTGTTAATGTATATGTTGGATATATGGTAAGAAAGTTAGCATCTTTACTAGTTTAACCGACATGGAATCCTTTGTGTGAATATTAGGATTTTTTTGTTTTTAAATCCAAATCGTTTTCAAGTTCAAATTTTTTTTAGTTTTCAAAATACTTACTTTATGTGTATAAATGTAAGTAGGTTTTCCAAAGGTTCAGATTTCAAAAGAAAATATAGAGAGAAAAAGATAATTTCAAGTTATGACATCCATACGATAGCCGCTATGGATGTACTTTATGTAAACTTGACTTTTTATACTTAAGTAAAACTTAGAAATGTCTTCTAAACTTAATAATGAGTATTAAGAGAGTCAATTAGGTATTTGTTTATTATCTATTAATTAACTAAGTTTGCGATTAATAGTTAATTAAGTAATAAACAAGGTTTATTAATTATAACTAATCAAAGATTAGTTACTAATCAATCATTTTTAAAAGAAAGATTAATTTTAGTTAATTATTGATTAAGTAAGATTAAACTTTATTTAATTACGGTTAAGTATAAGATTAGTTTTTAATTAATTATTAATTAATTATAGGGTTAATTATTAATTAATTATTAAGTAAGTATTTAATTATTTTAATTCTAAATTAATTAAGCGTTTTAATTTATAAATAAATTATTTTTAAAGTTTAATTATTTATTAATTAATAATTAATTTAAGTTAAGACTTGATTAAGACTTAATTATGATTTAATAAAAGGATATAACTTGTAATTAATTATTTAAAAAGCGGTTTGAGTTTTTAAAAACTTTATTTTCCAAGAATCAATTTGTTTAAAAGCAACTTTCTTTTACAAAGAATAGTTTTGAACATAAGGGGTTCTATTGTCAATACCATTAAGTAACCCTACAAATGTGAATACGCTATACCAAACTTTTTCATTTTTAGCATAATAAATCCCCGTTCTTGTATACTTAAACTTAATAATTGTTCGGACATCTATTTTGCATTACAAATCACCATACTGCTATTATGTTATTTAGACATGTATCTACCAATTGGTTTATATTAACATGTTATTCCCTGATTTAGTTATGCATTTTATTTACATATACGTTGGCTTGTGTAAATAATTGTTATATGACTTAGAAGTCAACTGAAATTAAAATGGTCACTTGATTTAATACCATTGTGGTTGCTAAGCCTCTTTTTGAGTTTGTAAAGTTATGGTTTAAAATTTGCTTCAATTCTATATCAAAATGAGTTTAAGTGTAAAGGATTTTGTGAGTTATCTAATTATTTTAATAAAAGTATTTCTATATACTAATTTATTTATAAAAGGGATTTTATAAAGGATTTATTTAAAGGAGATTTACAAATGATATTATATAAAGGATTTTTATAAAGGAAGATTTATAAAAAAGTTTTATAAATATAATGGGTACAGAAATCATTTAGAGACTGTAAAGGAAGTTTTATAAATTGAGTTTGGAGATTTGTAAAGTGTATTTGAAAATATGAAATGGGTTTTTAGAAAGAATTTTTTTAGGATAAGTGGTTTGGTTTTATAGCAAGTAATGTCCTAAATGGAATTTTTTGGGCCATCTAATATGGAATTTGAAAAGAGGAAATCTTCCTTAAGTTTTGTAAACATACTTATACCAATAAGATAAGTAAATGGATACATTTTCTAAGTGTTGAAAGCGTAATGTTTTAGTAATATACTTATGCCATTAAGATAAGTATACAAAATTTTCCATGTATTGTGAAAATAATATTTGTAATGGTATTTCAAATCAAAGTTTTGAAAGTGATTTGATTTATAGAAAAACAAAGCATAGAGGCTTAATGAATCCCGCATGGAATTAAATCTTTGTTATTTGATTGTGGTTATTTGATAGTTAAATAACTGACTATCAAATCTGAACCAAAACGTAACTCTAAAATATATAGGAGAAACACGTGACTTATATGGCACGGTTATCTACGACGATGCTCTACTCTATGTATAAATCTCGCTTTTATCTCCTAGGACAACTGATAAGGAAATCCGTACACTCAACGGTTAGGAGGTGATATCTTCTCTTATCTATTGTCTGTTTATCTCTGAATGAACCAAGGTTGATTTTACTGGAAACTGTCAAATGTTGGTTCGAAAAGACCAGGATCGGATCTAGTTGTTGATAGGTTAATGCATGATAGTGGGTTCTTGCTTTGTGAACTATGATGAAGCTTAGACTCTTATTCCTGCATGTCCATTTATAGGTTGGTTTGATAGGTGCTTATAGTCGAGAGGATGGCCGTAAAATTAGTTGCGAGGTTACCATTTGTAGTCAGCACCTTTAAGGCTAGTGATCGTTACACGTGGTACCAAAGCTGAAGGTTAAGCAAAAACCTTGGCTTTGGTAAGGTAAATCATTAGGGATAAGGTAAGTGACATCCTAGAATGAGTTTGGATGTATTATATAAGAGCGTATATTTTTTAGTGATATAGAAATGTTTTATACTGTGTTGTTTGATGGGTTGAGTGGTTTATGAATTCTGATCGATACATTTGGCCAACATTATCGATAGGGTTCCTAAACACCTGAACAAGGCCAATCAACATAGTATGGTTTTAAAATGTGTAAATGAAATAACTTTACCTAGGAATATATTTTATATATACAAAAATGATTTTCAAAAATAATAGTATTTTTGAGGTGCTTGTTGTTAGGAAATGATAATATTCTATTATCATCATTTAGGGTTTAGTCTAATCATGCTCGTCCAGTTTGAGCATTGACTATTGTGAGTGTTTTACAAGTAACTTCCCTTTTAAATTATAGGCTGGGTAAATAGAAATTGTGGCAACATTGAAACGAACATCTTGTGAATTAAATTTCACAATTTAACTATAAGACGTTAGATGTCAATGTTGGGCTAAAAATTTGGTTTAACAAAAGGCGTTTATTAAAAGTTCGGATATTTTAAAATAAATATTTGAGAAATGATTTTACATAAGAAAATGATATTATAAAATGGATTTATAAGATGTGGCTTATTAATAAAAAGAATTTAAACATAAATTTGAAGACTTAAATTCTGATGCTTTTGAAAATGGTTTTCAAAGTTTGGAAAGCAATAATAGTACTATTTGAAAGTATTTTTGGCATAAGTATAGAATTTTTGGGAATGCAAAATTTAAGTAAGGAATATTTTCTTTGGATTGGTTCGAGGAACAAGTCTTGATTTGTTCTATGATGACTTGAATAATTTTCTAAGTGACAATCAGATGTTTTCTAAAGAAAATATTGTAGGACACTTAGTAAATTATTCTCTTTATCATTGTACGATCGAAATGAGTTCAAATCTGAGCAAACCCAAAGAAAGTTGGTGATTGATATCTTTTTAAACTATTTGTTTGGAAATATGTAAAGTATTGTTTCAAAATGGGTATTTTGGAATAGGAGTATTTTTATGTTAACATGTTTGAGTGACTCGGAAATAACTAAAAAATTGAAAAACATATGTGTTTGGATGGTAAACACTTCTTGTAACGACCCAAAATTTCACTTTTTGATTAGTGAAGATTTATCTAATTTTAAAAATTCAATATGTAGGTTTTATAATGAAAATAAACTCATTTTAATAAATTAATAGTGATGATAAAATCATTTCAAAATTTGTTTACCAAATTAAATAGTCATATAAAAATAGAAAATATGACCGAAGAACGTTCTCCGAAATTTCAACCTTTCAACACCGGAAAGTTATCGGGAACGCTTTTTCGTCTTTGTGCACCATATACACATACATATAAGAGTTCATTAACTAAATAATAATAAACTTAGAAATAAATTATCTTATGTTAATTTGGATTAGTAAGTGATGCGACAAGACATGATTTTAAAAATAATAAACTTATGTATAAATATTATATATAATTATTGTCACATCTTAGGTTATATATATATGTTAAGTTTTGTCACATCTTAGATTGTAATCATTAACCATCATTATCTATTATCACCTCTTAGCTTTAATTTACATACATACATACATACATACATACATATATATATATATAAAGATGATGATGTGACAAGTCATGGATTAAAAAATAACAAATATATATATATAATGAGATTTGATGTGATAAATCATATCTTAAAAATAATATATATATATATATAATAATAGAGAGTGAAGTGATAAGGCATAGTGATATGACCTCTCAATATCATGACATGTTATAACATTTTTTAAAAGCCAAGGATATAAAGGTAATTTGCTCTCTCCGATCTACCTATAAATACCCACATACATCTCTCTTATTCATTTTATTTTCCATATTCCTTTTCCTAACCTCTCTATTCCATTCATGTCCTTCTTCCTCTTAAACAAAAGAAAAGGAAGAAAAAAGAAATCCTTAGAAAACTTGTTCAAAATCCACTCAAAATCTTCTCCATTTTCATCCTACTTCCTTCGGCCATAACTTCCAAATTTATGCTCCAAATCATGATTTCTTTTATTCAAACTGTATATAAATCCAGTTGCTACAACTTTCATGCCGACCACTTCCTCAAGTTTTTAGTCTAGCTATGTCAAAAATGCTTATTTTTAAGACCCATTTTCGAACCTTGTTTTGAAGGCCGAAAATTCCACCTCTTCTTTTGACATTAACTTTCTCAAAAATGATCCAAATCGAGTGATTATTTTCTTGAAATGATGTAAAAAATAATTTTCTAAAACTTTTATGTTGACAACCTTTTAAAATTTTAGGATTATCATATCGAAAAGCCGAGAGGTAGTTGAGCAATTTTCAGATTGCTTTTTGAGTTTTTCAAGTTTACAAGTTCTAAACATTCAAGTTTAGGAAAGCTTTATGGTGAGTAAAGTATTAACTTTTGGGAAAGATCTTACCTTTATATATTTGTTGGTTATATGGTTATATATATATATATATATGATGATGTTGTGTTTGGATTATTATATGGCTTGGATGTTTTGTGTATGTGTTAACTTGTAGTTTAGCATTTGATTTGAGATTGATGGTTAGGTGATATGTTTGGATATGAATGTGGTGATTTTACTACAATATGATGATGATGTGATTTGGTATCTTTTATATATTCTTAGATTATGGTTGAATGGCATGGAAGACAGGAACTTGAGTTGTTAGTAAGGGACTTGAGATCCATTTGAAAATCTAATCATTTACTAGTTTTAAGTTAGTAAATGTTATTGTTTAAATTCTAACCCAAGTAAGGATTTAAAAATATTTTCTTTTATGTATTTAAAGATAATCCAAAATGGAAGGTTAAATTTTTAGAGGGTAACTTAGAGAAGCAAATTCTAAGTTATTCCGTCCATAGCGATAATAACTATGGATACAGTTCGGAAAAGTTTGATTTCTAACTTTAAAGTTTTCTTTTAAAAATGGTTTGAAAACTTATTTCCAAATGTAATCAGCAACACATAAGTTAACTATAACTTGATTAAGTATGTTTAATAATTTATTTATTTATTAATTAAGGATAATTATTTATTAATTAACCAGTAATTAGGTTAAGTAATTAGTAACTAATTAGTGATAATTAAGTAAGTTATTAAGAAGACTTAATTAATGATTAATTAAGTTAAAAGAGTAATTATTTTTATTTAATGAAGTTTAATTATTATTTAATTAAAGTTTAATTATTTAATTAATTTTTATTTAATTAATTTTTATTTAATTCAAGATTAATTATTTACTTAATTATTACTTAATCAGGGATTAATTTTAAGTAAATGTTTATTTGTTTAAAGTTTAATTATTAATTTACTTTTAATTGATTAAGACTTAAGTATGATCTGATTTTGATTATTTAAGATTTAATTAAGCTTTAATTTGTATTAAATTATGATTTAATTATTAAAAGTTATTTAAACTTTATCGGTTATGCTTTAAGTGGGGTTCTTTTCTAAGTGGTTTTATTTTAACCAAAGGATCTCTTGTCCATGATATTAAATAGAAAAACAAATGTGAATAATTTAGAATGTGGTTGTTTGTGTTGTATGGACATTCATTAGCAGAATAAAACACCATTCTGCTATAGGGAATTGTTTGGATTTTTTGGACACGTGTTTAGCAGAATAAATCTCCGTTCCGCTATTAATTGATTAAATTATTTTGGACACCTATTTAGCAGGATAAATCACCATCCTACTATTATGTTGTTTAGACATGTATATGCTAAATGAGTTGTATTGACTTGTTATT
Organism: Allium cepa; assembly: GCA_030765085.1. Lineage (NCBI taxonomy): Eukaryota > Viridiplantae > Streptophyta > Magnoliopsida > Asparagales > Amaryllidaceae > Allium > Allium cepa. The sequence continues at coordinate 27,865,345 of CM060932.1, forward strand.
CCCTGATTTGATAATTTGTTGGATTTACATATATGTTGGCCTATGTAAATAACTGATAAGTACCTTGGCATTAAATTGAAATAAAATGGCAACTTAAATCTACACCATTGGGACTGCTAAGCCTCATTTGGAATTTATAAAGTATGGTTTTGAATGTACTTAAATTCTTTAATCAATTTGAGACTAAGGGTTTATAAATGGTTTTTCAAGTTATATAATTCTTATAAAAGGTATTTATAAATGATAACTTGTGTATAGAAAGGGGTTTTACTATCGGAAAGGGTTATTAAGGTGTTTTGCAAATGATGTTTTGTAAATGATATTTGTAAAGGAGTATAGAAATGCTTAAATAAAAAGTTGTAAAAATAGGAAAAGGGTTTACAAATCATTTTAGAGATTTGGAAAGAGCTTTGTAAATTAACTTAAAGGTTTATAAAAGTGGGTTACAACTTTATTTTGAAAGTTATAAATTAACTGAAATATGAGATGAGTTTTAAAAGGGAATTTTTGATAAAGGATAAGCGTAATGTTTTATTGGGAAGAAATGTTTAGTTATTTATTATAGGATTTGGAAAGAAAAAAACTTTGAAAGTTTGTAAATACCCTAATATTGATAAGATAAGTATATGATTTTGTTTCAAGGCATGAAAATTAAAATATTTTGGTAATATACTTATAACGCCGAGATAAGTATATTAATGTTTCCCAAGTATAAATGGAAATGTAAAGGGTTTGGGAATAGTGTTTTGAGAAGACCTTGTGATCAGGTTTTATAAAGTGGTTTATATTAATTAAAGAGAATTAATAATGGCTTAGTGGTTCCCATTTGAAAAGATCTTGTGATCAAGTATTACTCTTCTTGGTAAGGGATGTATGATGCTGTTTAGTAATACCCAATTCCCTAATATCATTTTGGGGTTACTCGGGCTATGTGTATATCCTATAGTAAAATAAATAGTTTCAATTCAAAAAGAGTTTTAAATTAAGACTGAGTATTTAGATCTTGAGCTTTCTTAGGGAAATAATCCAAAAAGAAAATTTTGAATTAAACAGTGGTATATACTCTCAGAATGTACCAAAGTATTATACAAGATGAACCTAAGTTTAATTTTATGAAATGTTTTCATAAATAACTTTAATAGAAAAAGGATTGGTATTGATGAGAACCAATGATATAAGTTCATAAGTTGAATGTAGATCATTTCTTTTTCCACATAGTTTGATCTAAGATTACATGACTTTGAGGTGTTTTCACACCATTCCAAATAAGGATCATCACTCGATTCTTGGCGGTGAACACTTGGTGAGGGTTCTAGATAGGGAACCAAAGTTTTTTATCATGGTATATGGCTATGTAAGGAGAATGGAAGTTTCTAATCAAGGAGCCTGATCGAAGTCTACATTAGGGAATCGAGTGAGCGATACTAGTTTAGAGGTGAAGTTATATATTTGAATAGAGATCGAATCAGATCTAGCATATGGATGATTTATGAGCATCATGCAGACTTATGAATAATATTAGTTACTTATGTGGTGAAATCTCGAGGATGAAATTCTTTTAAGGGAGGAGAATGTACTGAAATTTTATCACTTTGAATAAGAATTATTCAAAGTATTTTAAATAATTAATTTATGGAATTTATAACCCAAATATACCCCTTTTTAAACAATAAATGGAAATGGTGAAATGATTTTCAAAATGTGTTTACAAAAATATTTAGTAAAAATGGAATCAGAAAATGTGATCGAAAAGTTTTTTTCCAAAAATTCAATTTTCACCATCAAAAAGTTGTATGAAAGGTTGTAAAACACCTTAATACACTTAAATACACACTTATATAAATAATGAGTACTTAATTAAGGATGTTAAAAGTGTAAATATATGTGTTCTTAAAGAAAAGAAGTATGTGACAATTTTCAAGGATTTAAAATTTAAATAAGATAATGGTTATATCATGTTACATTTTATCACATCAAAGTACAAGGAGAAGGTGGATTACATGGTGGATTAAAGGGAGAGGCTATGGGAGTGGCATGTAAAAGGGGGTTGTGGGGGATAATGGATGTTGTAGCAACAAGTGTGTGGAGGGTAGGAAATTTAAGAGCAATTTGGCAATTTTCCTAATCTACTATATAAAAGCTATTTTCTTTTTCCAGTCTATTCATTTTCATTTTTAGTTCTTCATTTAATTTTGAATTCTTCTTCTTTGAGCTTTCTAAAGCCTTTAATAGCTTCCATGCCTTTTTCAAAATTTTAAAATCAAGTTTTTCCACTTTTAATCCTTTAAAAACTTGTTTTAAAACACTTATTCTTCCTTCTACCTCTTTTCCTCTTCAAATCAAGCCCATGTTACACATAACCAACCATGGACGAGCCCATGATGATCATGGCCAAACCAAAAGCATGTTCCTAGGTCCAAAATCACATTTTGTTTTTTTAAAGATTTGCAAGATCTAATGCCATTCCGAAGTTCTGGTGAAAGATTGCCCTGTTTTGGTTAACTTTTGGTGAGTAAAAAGTCACATATTTTTGGAATAGTTTTAACCTTATTAATGCGTAAATTAGTTTGTGAAATATTGGTTGATTTGATGGATTGGTTATGTTGTTTGGTTTGGGCTATATGTCCTTTTACGTGTTGTTGAATTGGACTTGAATTTGAAGTCTAAATATTGTTTAATGGTTGAAAGATGTGATCTTTCTTATGTTTTGTGGTTGTGGCATGTAAATATGTGATCTTGTTCATGTATGTGTTGGACGTATGCTAATAAAGTTAGCACCTTTACTAGTTTAAATGACATGGAATCCTTTGTGTGAAAATTAGGACTTTTGGTTTTTATATAAAAATTATTTTCAAGTTCCAAATTTGTTTTAATTTTCAAAATACTTACTTTATGTTTGTAAAGTAAGTAGGTTTTCCAAAGGGTAAGGTTTCAAAGGAAAACTTAGAGGAATAAAAACAATTTCAAGTTATGGCATCCACAGCGATAGTGCCTATTGATGCAATTTTTTAGAAAAGTTCAATTTTTTACAAACTTGAGTTTTACGCTTAAGTAAACCTTAGAAATGTTTTCTAAACTTAATCATAAGTATTAAGAGAGTCAATTAAGTATTTATTTATTAATTAATAATTAATTACGTTTGGTAATTTGTAATTAATTAAGTATTAAACAAAGTTTATTAATTATAATTAAGTAGAGATTAGTTACTGACTAATTATCTTTTAAAAGAAAGATTAATTTTAATTAATTATTGATTAAGTAATATTAAATTTTAATTAATTATGTGCTAAGTATAAGATTGTTTTTTAATTATTAATTAAGTATCGGGTTAATTATTAATTAATTACTAAGCGTTTAATTATTTTTAATTATAAATTAATTAAGGGTTTTAATTTATAAATAAATTATTTTAAAGTTTTAATTATTTATTAATTGATAATTAAGTTAAGATAAGAATTTATTTAGATTTAATTATGATTTAATAAAAGGATCTAACTTGTAATTAATTATCTAAAAAGAGGTTTAAATTTTTAATTACTTTGTTCTCCATGGATCAATTTGTTTAAAAGCAACTTTCTTTTTCAAAAAATAATTTTGAGCATAAGGGTTTCTATTGTCGATATCTTTAAGTAACCCTACAAATGTGAATAGGTTATACCAAACATTAACATTTTTAGCAGAATAAATCCCCTTATATTATAATTAAACTTAATAGATTATTTGGACATCTATTTAGAAGGACAAATCACCATACTACTATTATGTTATTTAGAAATATATTTACCAGTTAGTTTATATTGACATGTTATTCCCTGATTTGGTGATGGATTTTATTTATATATATGTTGGATTATGTAAATAACTATTATATGACTTGGAAGTCAAATGAAATTAAAATTAAAATGGTCACTTGATTTAGTACCATTGTGGTCGCTAAGCCTCTTTTCGAGTTTGTAAAGCTATGGTTCAAATTTTTTTTCAATTCTGTATTAAATTAAGGTTAAGTGTTTATAGAGGATTTTGTAAGTTATCCAATTATTAAAAAAGGTATTTCTATATACTAATTTATTTATAAAAGGGATTTTATTTTATAAAGGATTTATTTAAAGGAGATTTACAAATAATATTTTATAAAGGAGTTATAATGAAAGATTTATAAAAGAGTTTTATAAATAGAAAGGGTTTATAAATCATTTAGAGATTGTAAAGGAAGTTTTATAAGTTGAGTTTGGAGATTTGTAAAGGGTAGGGTTTTTAAAAAGGGATTTTTTTTAGGATAAGTTGTTTGGTTTTATAGTAAGTAATGTTTTAAGTGGCCCATCTAATATGGAATATGAAAAGATGAAATCTTGCTTAAGTTTAGTAAATATACTTATACCGATAAGATAAGTATATGGATATATTTTCTAAGTATTGAAAGCATAATGTTTATTAATATACTTAAACCGTTAAGGTAAGTATATAAATGTTTTCCAAGTATTGAAGGAGTATAAGAGGGTTGTGAAAATAGTCTTTGTAAAGATATTTTAAATCAAAGTTTTGAAAGTGATTTGAGTTGTAGAAAAATAAAGTATAGAGGCTTAATGGATCCCAATGGAATCAAATCTTTGTTGTCTGATTGTTGTTTTTTGATAGTTAAATAATCGACTATCAGATCTTGACCAAAACGTAACTCTGGAAATATCTAGGAGAAACACATGAATTATATGGCACGGTCTTCTCTGATGATGTTGTACTATGTGTATAAATCGCTTTGTTCTCCTAGGACAACTGATAAAGAAATCTGTTCACTCAATAGTTAGGATGTAATCTCCGCTCTTATCTACTGTCTGTTTATTTCTGAAAGAACCGGGGTTGAGTTTACTGGAAACTATCAAATGTTGGTTCGAAAAGCTTGTGATCGGATAAGTATAAATTATCCGAAACTATTTCAGTCCAACTCAAGTGTTTCGAACTAAAGACGTCTTGAAGAGAGGAATCAAAGATGGGGATTTTGAAGTGCAAGGGCTATTTACTACTAGTCCTAAGGGTGATTCCAAAATTGATGTAGTAGAAGTAGTGCCTTCAGTTTTGTTTAGTCTTAGAACAAACTTGTATGGATGAATATTGGTACCGCAGTTATGACTTGAGGGCAGCATCAGCATTCCAAGTGGATGTGCTATCTAAAGGTAAAACATAGCCTCAAACCTCATCAATCGAAAATGGCTAAAATAGGGGAGATGTGGTAGAGCTATGTAGGTCGCTCCCATTAGGGTATGATCATCACCTTTCTAGATCTCTATTACGGAATTGTTTGTGCATAAGAGCTCTGAAGGGAAAGGTTCGAAAGCAACCTGGTTTATGACATATTCGGTATTATCCAGTAAAAGGTAGGCCGGTCCTGTGCTGGTAGGGGTCTAGGCGAGGCCCTCGGTACATTTTATCTAGAGGTGTACTATTCGAAAGGTAGTCCCTTACCGTGTCATTGTATGGAATCCATTCTCTAATAAGTGTCGTACGAACTTAGTTGCACCCAACTACGTTGAAATGTGAGATGCCAGCACTTCAAATACTTTACCAATTTATTTTCAACCCCTTGAAATTATTGTAGTATCATTGGATTTCATATAAAAATATTTTGGTTATCGTAACATAAAAACATGTCTGTGTTTATGTGGAGCGTGGTCTTACAAGATACCTTTGTTTTTAATGGGTTTTATAAGTTAAAATAATCCTTGTGATTTAAGTTTCTCATGTTGGTTTTACCAGACTGATCCAGACATTGTTTTTCTTATAATGCTCGGGTCAGACTGAGCATATTTTCCAGATTAGCTTTGAATGCATTTGAGCTCAGGAGACCAACTGGAGGCCAAGATGTATCTGTGTATTTATTTATGTTCCATTGCATAGTTTGTTTCGTTTATTAAAAATTGTAAGGACAGGTGTCATAAACATCCAAATAGATGTTTGGCTAGCACTCTGATGGATGTATGTATAAAAAAGTTTTTTTTGTAAAAATCGATGTTATATTATAGATTATTCATTGCAATGTGAGACTCTGTGTTGTTTTGTTTCTTCTTGTCTTCTTTTTTCTCCGAACCCTCTGTCTTTCCAGCACTTGGTTGTTCAGCATGTGAATACCGTGGATGTATTAATGTCAACTTCTGAGGGTCGAAAAGGTGGGTCATCACAATCCAAATCTACTTCTCTTCCATTTAATTTCCTAATTTTAGCATTCACACCTAATTTTGATTTCCTTTTTTTGTCAAATATTGCTACCATTATTTTTTAGCTTTAATCTTCTTTGTCTTCTTAATTACCTTTTTTCTGTTATTTTTTTCTAAAGCATTGCCTCTTGCACCACTTCCTTCTCCTTATTTATGCCACTTGCTATTAAATGTGTCTCCAAGGTATGCCCAAAACCTTAAAGCTTGAACAAATTTCTAGATTCTAGAGATATCTTACATGTACGATCTATTCACTTCCATCTAGAGGTTGCACAGGAAATTGCCTTACGAGTTTGCCATCATATGATACTTCAATAAAATACTTAGCAAATTCAATTATCTTTAATTTTTAGTAGATTCGTCCATGCAAAGAAATTTCCAAGTCTACAGGCCAGCCAATTAATCCCAAGGTGAGACCATGCATACATGGGAATATTATGAAGTTTCACCCAAATAGGGACTGCACGGATGCTTCTACATACGTTACTGTAGGGTCCCATTGTTTGATAATTAACATTTTATTTTTCTTTAGCATGGCATCATCCTCAGTTTTCATCCTTTTATCTTCCTCACTAGACAATAAAAATAAGAATATGAAACCATCAGACTTAAACTTTACTGAGCCCTTGAGCTTTCATTTGCTCATTAGATTCTTGATAACTACTATGTATGATAATGGTTCGTCCAGAAAGAATCTCACCAAATACTCTTTCCAGTTTTCATTTCCTGCTTGAACTATTTCATCAGTAGAAACCATTACATCTCCATTGAAAGATAGATTACAGGATGTTGGAATGTATTTTCCTGCATTTCTCGTTTTGCTTGTGAAGAAAGAGTTCTAGGCAAGATGTGGAGGAGGGACAAATTGGTCGGGTATGGGAGGTGTAAAGGAGGGAAGAGGTTGAGAAGAGGAGGCAAAAGAGTATGGAGCCAGAGGAGGTGGAGGGATATGTGGGCAAAGGATAGAAGCTGGAGAAGCATGAGGAAGGAGGTCAGGCATGGGAGGGGTGAGAAGGGAGGAAGGGGGAGGCATGGGAAGAAGCGGGAAAATTTGGAATGTTGGGGTTAGTGAAAGAAGCAGCATAAGGACACACTTTTCCGTACAGTTTAACCTGACAATAAACCACACATGTCCAACCCAAATTGAACGGAAAGGCGGATAGTTAGGGGAAAGAAAGAATAAAAAGACAAGAAATTAAACAACATAGGATCTCACAGCAGAACGAATAATCTATAATATATAACAAATATTTATACAAAAACAAAATTTTAATATATGTATATACCGATATCAGTCAGTATACTAACCTATTCAGCATGGACAATTATAACAACCTATCCTCACAATTGTTGATAAATACACGATGAATGCAACGGAAAAATATCCATGCATGTGAATACGTCCTTGGGCCATAGCTATCCTCCAGAAGCTCCAAATATCTAGCTAAACCTGGAAATATGCTCGGTTTGACCCGAGCATTATAGGAAAACAACGCCTGGGTCCGTTTGGTAAAACTAGCTTAAGAAACACAATCAAATGGATTTTTAAAGTTTAAATAATCTTTCAAAATAAAGGTATCTCATAAGACCACATCGCACATAAACACGGATGGGTTTTTACCTTATGATAACCAAAACCTTCTTATAGAAAATCCAATGATATCATAATAATGTCAAAGGACGAAAATAATAGTAATCAAGTAGCTATGATGCTGGTGAGTGTACATCACAACAATACTAGATATATAATCGAAAATCCATAATGCACATTCGCTAATTATGTAGGATTTCCATGAAGGTGCCCTCAGTACTTCAAGGAACGGTCCTCCTGCACAAGGATAAGATATATCCTTTTGAAGCAGCATACGTTCCTAGTGTTATACCATAGGAAAAACATAGCTGGTCTCTCTAAGTCCGAGTGCATTACACCATGCATGCATAACAACTATAAGTGACATCTAGGAGGAGCCAACTACACGCTATGGGTTTGCCAACCCTACTGGTCATGCCTCCTATCTCTGTTTTTAGTCATTCCATGAGGCTACATTCGGCGTTCCATCTTACGCACCTCCATCAAATAAATCATGGAATCCCACATGGATTTCAATAACCCAACGTGTCTCGGAATCACACATAGATTCCCATATCTCAATTAGATCTTGGAATCACACCCAGATTCCTATACCCTAATGAGTCTCGGAATCAAACATGGATTCCAACATCTTAAAATATCATGAATCTCCACCATACAACCATATATGGTTTTCGGAGTGGTCATGGGTTCGATTCATCTCTTACAAGTACACTCTTTCGTTTCCTGGGCGCTCCTCAAAACCAAACGTCGATTTTCGGAATGCTCGATACCGATTCTTTAGAAATAATCGAACAATACATAATAGCAAAGATCACCCTCAACCGTTTAAGTGGAAGGATCTCCTTATCATTTGTCCTAGAAGAACGAAATGAGTTTATATGTATAGTATAGCATCACCAATGGTAACTGTACCATATAATCCATGTGTTTCCCCTAGATATTTCCAGAGTTAAAATCCTTCGGTGTTAAGTAGGGAATATCTCCCTACTATCAAAATTAAGAAGTGTTACATATTTAGACCAAAAATTTGATAGTCAATTATTTACCTATCAAATGAACAAACATTCAAAACAAAGATTAAATTTCCCATGGAAATCACCATGCCTCTTAAATTAATCTTTCATTAGCTCAAAATCACATTTCAAATCACTTCCATATACTTATCTCAACCGGATAAGTATATTCACAAACCATTATATTTTCGATACCTATAAAATATAAGCATGTACTTATCTAAATGGTATAAGTATATTCACAAACCATTTAACTGTCAAATGTAGAAACTTGAAAACTCTTAGAAATAGATATAGAAAGTACCGTACGATATCGACTATGGATTGCATCTTACATTATGGTTACGTCGCTATCCCTGCGAATTTATAGTAAATTGTAGGGAATCCCTACCGCTCGAATTACGCCATGAATATCAACCATCTCTTTCCAAATTTCTTTATCTTATAAATAAATATTTCCAAACCTATTCATAAAGCTTCTTTGTAATCCCCAATCTATTTATAAACATTTTTAGAAATCTCTAAACTCTATCTATAAAACTTCTTCTTTTTAAATCCTTAAAACTCATTTATAAGTTCTTTTATAAATACCCATAACCATTTATAGAACTCTTCCCTATTTTAACAAACCTCTTTAATAAACTCCTTAAGCCAACAAGGTTCTCTTGATAAACCATACATTATTTAAAATAACTTAAAATAATCAGTTATTATTTAAACAGCCCTTTATTCCATTCAATTTAAATCCCATTTAAAATAATAACTTTAAAATAATATATTAAGTTAATTTTAAACACTATTGTTGTATTAATAAGTTAACTTCAAACAATATTAATATAATAATTAGTTAGCTTTAAAACATTATTAAAACAATAATTAATTAACTTTAAGCTAATATGATAATTGGTTAACCAATAAATTTAATTAAATAACTTAAATTAAGATAATTAAATAACTTTAATTAAAAAATTAAGTATAGTTAAATCATTTTAAATAAGTAATTAAAATATAATTAAAACATTTTTAAACCATAACTAAATAACATTTAAATATAATTAAATATTCTTAAATAACTTAAGAAATAACTTTTAAGAATCATATTAATAAAATAATTAACTTTAAATCATTATTAAAACAATTATAAATTACCTTTAAAACATTATCATTAATGAGTTATTACCTTTTTAAATCTTATTACTAAATAAAAATTGTTTTTAAACCTTAAAATAAAAATAATTATTCTTAAAGTAACTATAAAAAACAATAATTAGTTTTTCGAATTTGAAGGAGGCTTAACGAACACCATGGTACTTAACAAGCTACCATATTATTCAATTAACTTTTCAAGTCAATAACAGATATTTACATAATCCACGATTATATAAATAAATCCAACACTTAACCATCATTGGTTAATATATCACTTATTCAAGATGGCATATTAGTTAACCATATATAATCAAATGTCCAAAACTATAAAATAGCAGAACATGGATTTATTCTGCTAATTAATTGCTAAATTAATTTAATAAATGGAATGACGTTTTATTCCGCTAACAGATGTCCAATACCATATTCAATCCAGTTTAACTCAACAGTAGTTTATTTGGCCAAATAAACGTCAATAATTAACGTATATAATTTTAAACGACGTTATTATTTAATATAATGCGATTTAGAACATGTCTATTTCCATATATCATAAATTTATACTTGTCCAGGGCTATTTAAAATCACATTACAATATTGTACTTGTTAATACGAGTACAATGCAAAAACTACATGTCAACCGGATAAACTACGAGCATGATACGATATTTTGAATTTTAGTGTTTATATAAAGAAATTAAAACCAAGAAACCCACACCCACACCCTACAGGGCTTCATCTTCTCCTCCTTTTCTTTTTTCTTCCAATGCCTATAACATGCCCAGTGCATAGCGTGCATGTGCATGCCTCGCCGTTCCTCCTTCGATGCTCCGAGCCACTCATACAAGTGCCTCGCCATGCTCCTCACCCCCTACACCTCGCCAACTCCTCCATCCCCTTAAATCAATTTCTGATCATCGCAACCTAATTTTCTTCGTGCCCAGGTCGATAAAAACACAACCACTTATATCACTAAAATCCACCAAATTTTCTCCATTCGACCACCTCACTTCTGTGAACACAACACCAAACTCCGAATCTCCAATCGATGCTCCAATTAAAACAAAACCCAAGCCCTAGCTTTCGACCAATGACGATCGTTGATAAAACATCATGCCAAAACTGTGACAAAAATACTACGCTTCGATATGAACTCGACGGTGCTAGCGGCATCGAACGATTAGAAGTGGATCGAGAGAAATCAATTTTTGAAGTTTGGAAACATTTTTATTCCCTTTCAGTTTTTCTGCAATAACTCGACTGATATTCAATGAAATCGAGTGCAGTTAATTTTTAAAAATACTAGAGACGAAACCGAACAACTTTTGTGTTGGACATTTAGGCAAATTATGAGTGATTTGTGAGTTCTTGATTTTTGAATGAGGGAGAATTTTCTTTTTCTTTTTTGTTGGCAGGGAAACAAACAACATCAATGAAAAAGAAGACAAATCTGTGTATGCGCATGTATATATGTATATGTGTGTGTGTGGGTGTGTGTATATGCCGATTGAAGTACAAGCCAAGAAAATCAAATCCACGGACTCAAATCAAAAGAGCCAATAGCAGGTGGACCAAGGGGACAAGGAAACCAAAAGAAAGGAGGAGCACGTAAAAACCAAATTTTAGCTGAGGAAAAACAACAGTGTATTGGGTACCTATAATTGTTTGTGTTTCGGTACCCCGCCATGCCCTATCATGTCCAATTATGAACCGCGATTGACAGAAAGTAAAATACTATCGCGTGTAAAAATGTTATATAATCACGAAACAAACAAAATTGACAGGTTATTAAATTCTGTGAAGTATCAAAATGCCAGCGTTTGCCTTAAAATACGTCAAACGAAAATTTACTTATTTTCCAAATCAAAAATTACGAAAAATTCTAAAATTAAATTAAAAATACATAACCAAAAATAATTCTTAATTTGAAATGTAGATTTTTATTATAATTAAATTCAAATCTAAATGTTTAAATAAATTAAATATTAAAATTTGACGTCCCAAAATATGGGTTGTTACTCTCTCCCCCCTTAAAAGAATTTCGTCCTCGAAATTTCAACACAAGAACACTCAATACTATTAACAAGCCTGCTTGATGTTCATAGATCATTCATATACAGAATCTGATTCGATCACTACTCGAATACATGACTCTACTTCCAAACCAGAATCGCTCACCTGATTTGCTAGTGTGGACCTTGATCGGGCTTCTTGATTAGGAACCTTTTCTCTCTTCGCATAGTTGTACCTATGATGGGAAAATCTTGGTTCCATATCAAGAACCCTCATCAAGTGCTCGTCGACAAAAATCGAGCAATAGATCCTTATTTGGAATGGTGTGGAACACTTCAGAGCCTTGTGCTCGAGTATTAGATCAAACTATATGAAGAGAGAAATGATCGACATGCATTCTACGTACTTATTTTAATTCATTATTCCAAATACAATTCCATTACCTCTAAATTATTTATGAAAAAACTTTCATAAAATATAACTTAATGTTGTAAAACTTATAAAATTCCCTATCATACCCTAAGGGTATACATAACCATCCAATTCAAAACTTTATTTTATTTTTTTGGAATTCACTTAAGAATTTTAAACACATGGGTTATATTCAAACACTTTTTGAAACAATACTATGTATTTAATCTACATAAATATATATATGTATGTATGTATGTATGTATATGTATGTATGTATGTACGTACGTACGTACGTACGTATGTATGTATAGCCCGAGTAACTGCAAAATTATACCATGGAACTGGGTACTACCAAACTGTATCATATATTTCCTTACCAGAAGGATAATACTCAAGAGAACGTTTACCATCTGAATGCATCTTTTACCCCGTTTTAGTTATTTTCGAGCCACTCGAACTAGTTAACTAAAATTCACTTCTTTCATTTCAAACCCCTTTTCGAAACAATATCATAAATATATTTCAAGCGAAATATTTCAACAAAATATCCGATTCCAATTTGCTTTGGATTCGCTCGGATTTGAACTCGTTTCGACCATATAATGACAAATTGAATAATTTACTAAGTGCGCAATATCGTTCGCCTAAGCAAACATCTGATTGCACTTATAAGATTATTCTAATCGTCGCAAAAAAAATTGGCACTCGTTCCCTAAATCAAATCCAAAGGAATACCCATTTTTCTATAAGGCTCCTTTTCAAAGATTTTTATACTTAAATATATTTCTAAGCAAGCTATTTCTAAAATACTGATACACCAATAATCCCTTTAAGATCCAAGGCTATCTCAAATAAAATTATTATTTCCTTTCTCCATAATCATTTGGAATAATAATATACATTTTCACTTTATAGTAAATCAAACCATACTTTTGGAATCATGTCAAAATTTATTTTATCAAAATAATTATATACGAAGATCCAAATTGTAGCAATTGCCCACTTTGAAATGTTTTTATCCCAATAACATTTTTAGTTACTATATTAACCTATAAACCATGAAAACCATATTATTGTTTTTCTTTTCCAAAACCACCGAAATTTAAACTCTCGAATTCCTTTTATTTATAAGACACATTTTTGATAAATCATATTTATAAAATATCTCCCTTTAATGGAAATCATTCTCAAATATTTTTATTGCAAAAATATTCTAGCTTTCTTATATAATTCATTTTTTAAGTATTATTTTAGAAATGTTTAAGTTTTCTTTTAATAAACTTCTATTATAAAACCCTTATTTAAAACAACTAACTTTCATATTCAATCACTTTCAATACATTTACTTCAAAATATTCCAATTTTCTTTGAATAAAACAAAATTTGTTTAAACTTAATTTTTAACCTTTATATAAAACCATTCATACAATATTTAGTTTAAAATATTTAAACTTTTTTTTTGAATAAACAACCCTTAGAAATCAAATTTTTAACCCAACATTATCAACGAACGCCTTATATTCAATTTGTGAACCTTAATTCACAAGGTATTCGTTTCAATGTTTCCAAATTCCTATTTACCCAACCTAGATTTCAAAACAGAATATTCAAGATAGATTAACTGATAATTATCAATGTTTAGAAACGGGCGAGCATGACCGATCAAATCCTAGATGATAATGATGGAATATTATCACTTCCTAACAACCAAGCACAACCAAGAATAACTATAATAATTTTTTAGGAAAGACACTTATTTTATATATAAAATATAATTCTGGGTAAAATTATTTCATTTACCCATTTTAAAATAATATTATGTCAATTGATCTTGTTCAAGTGTTTAGGAAATCCCTATCGATAACGTTGGCCAAATGCAGTCGACCAGAATTCTTAAGCCACTCAACATATCAAATAATAAAATATAAAACATTTTTATATCACTAACAAATACGTGCTCTTATATATACACACACTCTTAAACTCATCCTAGGATCTCACTTACTCTATCTCAAATGAGTCAACCCCACCAAAGCCTAGGTGTTCACTCAACCTAAGCTTTGATACCAACTGTAATGACCCACTTTTTCGTACAGTTTAAGTTGACAATAAACCACACATGTCTAACCCAAACTGAATGATAAGGTGGATAGTTAAGGAAAAAAAGAAGAAATAAGACAAGAAGAAAGTAAACAACATAGAATCTCACAGCAGAATGAATAATCTATAATATATACAAATCTTTACAAAAAAACAAAACTATAATTATATATATATATATATATATATATATATATATATATATATATATCAACCAGAGTATACTAACCTATTCAGCATGGACAGTTATAACAACCTACCCTCAAAATTGCTGATAAATACACGATGAATGCAACGAAAAAATAACCTTACATGTGAATGCGTCTCTGGGCCTCAAATTTCCTATTGAAGCTCCAAATATCCAGCTAAACCTGGAAATATGTTCGGTCTAACCCGAGCATTATAGGTAAACAACGCACGGGTCAGTCTGGTAAAACCAGCATGAGAAACATAATCAAATGGATTTTTAAAGTTAGATAACCTATCAAAACAGAGGTATCTCGTAAGACCACGCCGCACATAAACACGAACGGGTTTTTACCTTACGATAACCAAAACCTTCTTATAGAAAATCTGGTTATATTATAATAATGTCTAAGGGCGAAAATAATAATAATCAAGTAGTTGTGATGCTTATGAGTGTACATCACAACAACACTAGATATATAATCGAAAATCGATAATCAAAAATCGATAAGGCACGATCACTAATTGTGTAGGATTTCCATGGAGGTGCCCATAGTACCTCAAGGAACGGTCCTCCTACACAAGGATCAGAGACACCCTTCCGAAGCAACATACATCCCTTGTGATATACCATAGGAAAAACATGGCTGGTCTCACTATGACCGAGTGCATCGCCCCATGCATGCATAACAACTATAAGTGACATCTAGGAGGAGTTGACTACACCATATAGGTTTGCCAACCCTATTGGCCATGCCTCCCATCTCCATTTTTAGTTATTCCCACTGATGAGGCTACGTCCGGCATTCCAGCTTACGCACCACCATCAAATAGATCATGGAATCCCACATGGATTCCAATACCCCAACGGGTATTGGAATCACACATAGATTCCCACATCTTAATTAGATCTAGGAATCACACCCAGATTCTCATACCCCAACGGGTCTCGAAATCACACATGGATCCCAACATCTCAAAATATCAAGAATCTCTTCCATAGAACCGTGTATGGTCTTTGTAGTGGTCATGGGTTCGAGTCATCCCTTACGAGTACACTCTTTTATTTCTCGGATGCTCCACAAAACCAAACGTCGATATCCAGAATGCTCAATACAGGTTCTTTAGGAAATAATTGGACAACACATAAGAGAGAGGATCACCCCCT
Source organism: Allium cepa (assembly GCA_030765085.1). Taxonomy (NCBI): domain Eukaryota; kingdom Viridiplantae; phylum Streptophyta; class Magnoliopsida; order Asparagales; family Amaryllidaceae; genus Allium; species Allium cepa. The sequence goes on from CM060932.1 coordinate 27,881,188, forward strand.
AACCGTTTAAGTGCATGGATCTCCTTATCATTTGTCTTAGAAAAATGAAACAAGCTTATACGTACAGTACAGCACCACCGATGGTAACTATACCATATAATCCTCGTGTTTCCCTTAGATATTTTCAGAGTTAAAATCCTTCGGTGTTAAGTAGGGAATATTTCCCTACCTCCAAAATTAAGAAGGGTTACATATTAAAGCCAAGATTTTGATAGTCGGTTATATAACTATCAAATGAACAAACATTCGAAACCAAGATTATATTTCCCATGGAAATCACCAAGCCTCTTAAATTAATGTTTCGTTAATTTAAAATCACATTTCAAATACTTAGAAATCACTTCCATATACTTATCTCAATAAGATAAGTATATTCACAAACCACTAAATTATCGATACTTAGAAAATATAACCATATATTATCTCAATGGTATAAGTATATTCACAAACCATTTAACTTGAAAAGTTAGAAACTTAAAAACTCTTAGAAATAGATATGGAAAGTACCATTCAATATCGACTATGGATCGCAGCTTACACAATGGTTACGTCGTTATCCTAGCAAATTTATAGTAAACTGTAGGCAATCCCTGCCCCTCGAATTACGCCATGAATATCAACCATCTCTTTCCAAATTTCTTTATCTTATAAATAAATATTTCCAAACCTATTTATAAAGCTTCTTTATAAATCTCTAATCTATTTATAAACATTCTTTATAATTCCCTAAACTCCATTTATAAAACTTCTCCTTATTAAATCCTTAAAACTCATTTATAAGTTCTTTTGTAAATATCAAGAACCATTTATAGAACTCTTCCCCTATTTTAACAAACCTCTTTAATAAACTCCTTAAGTCAACAAGGTTCCCTTCGTAAACCATACATTATTTAAACATCCCTCTATTCCATTCAATTTAAATCCCATTTAAAATAATATATTAAGTTAAATTTAAACACCATTATTGTATTAATAAGTTAACTTCGAAAGAATATTAATATAATAATTAATTAACTTTAAAATGTTATTAAACCAATAATTAATTAACTTTAAACAAATCTCAATATGAATATTACTTAACCAATAAATTTAATTAAATTACTTAAATTAAGAATAACATTTAAATAGTAATTAAACATTCTTTAATAACATTAAGAAATAACTTTTAAGAATCATATTAATAAAATAATTAACTTTAAATCATTGTTAAAACAATTACAAATTATCTTTAAAACATTATTATTAATAAGTTATTACCTTTTTAAATCTTATTACTAAATAAAAATTGTCTTCAAACCTTACAACAAAAATAATTATTCTTCAAGTAACTTTCAAAAACAATAATTAGTTTTTCAAATTTGAAGGAGGCTTAACGATCACCATGGTACTTAATAAGCTACCGTACTATTCAATTAACTTTTCAAGTCAATAACAGATATTTCCATAATCCATAACTATATAAATAAATCCAATACTTAACCATCATTGGTTGTATGTCACTTATTCAAGGTGGCATACCAGTTAACGATAAATAATCAAATATTCAAAACTATAAAATAGCAGAAATGGATTTATTCTGCTAATTAGTTGCCAAATTAATTTAATAAGAGGAACGGTGTTTTATTCCACTAACAAATGTCTAATTACCATGTTCAACCCAATTTAACCCAACAGTAATTTATTTGGCCAAATAAACAATAATAATTAACGTATATAAATTTAAACAACGTTATTATTTAAAATAACGTGATTTAAAACCTATCAGTTTCCATATAGCATAAATTTATACTTGTACGAGGTTATCAATATATCACACAATAATATTGTACTTGTCAATATGAGTACAATGCAAAAAACCCCATTCTAATCGAATAAAGTACGAGCAAGATATGATATTTTGAATTTTACTGTTTAGATAAATAAATTAAAACAAATAACAAAATTTATCACCCCACATGTTTTCGGCCCAAAGCCCATCCAAGCACCCGCACCCACGCCCTACATTGGTTCATCTTCTCCTCCTTTTTGTTTTTCTTCGAATGCCTGTAACATGCCCCACACATGCATGCGTCGATGTTCCCTCTTCGATGCTCCGAGCCACCCATACTAGTGTCGCTCGCATGCTCATCGCCCCCGACATCTCGCCAACCCCTCCGACCTCCTAAATCGATTTCTGGTATCATAACCCAGTTTTCGTCATGCGATGTCGGAAAAAATGCAACCACTTATATCACTAATATCCACCAAATTTTCTCCATTCGACCGCCTCACTTCTGTGAACATAATGCCTAACCTCGAATCTCCAATCGATGCTTTAACCAAAACTAAACCCGAGCCCTAGCTTTCGACCATTGACGATCGTCCCATGAAATCACGTCGAAACTTTGCCAAAAATACTACATCTCGATACGAACTCGATGGTGCTAGCGGCATCAAACAATTCGAAGTGGATCGAGATAAATCAAATTTTGAAGTTTGGAAACATTTTATCCACTTTTGGTTTTTTGGCAATAACTCGACCGATATTCAATGAAATCGAGCACCGTTAATATTTAAAAATACTAAAGACAAAATTGAACAACTTTTCTGTTTGACGATTAGACTAATTGTGGGTGATTTGTGAGTTCTTAAGTTTTGAATAAGGGAGAATGGTTTTTTTTCTTTTATGTTGACAGGGAAACACAACAACATCAATATAGAAGAAGACCAATCTTGGCATATGCATATATATATATATATGTATATGTATGTATGTATGTATGTGTGTGTGTGTGTGTGTGTGTATAGACACACACACACACATTCATATATGCTGAGTGAAGTATGAAGCCAAGAAAATCAAATCCACAAGCTCAAATCGAAAGAGACAATAGCAGGTAGACCAAGCAGACAAGGAAACCAAAAGGTAGGAGGAGCACAAAAAAAAAATTCGGTTGAGGAAAAATAGCGGAGTACTGTGTACTTGTAAGTGTGTGTGTTCCGGTACCCTGCTATGTCTTATCGCGTCCGATTACAAACCGCGTTGACAAAAAGTAAATTACGATCACAGAACAAAAATAAAATAGACAAGTTATTAAATTCTGTGAAGTCTCAAAATGCCAGCGTTTGCTATAAAATACGTCAAACGAAAATTTACTTATTTTCCAAAATAAAAATTAGGGAAAATTTCTAAAAATTGAATTAAAAATACGTCCCCAAAAGTCATTTCTTAATTTGAAATATAGATTTTTATTATAATTTAATTCAAATTTGAATATTTAAATAAATTAAATATTCAAATTTGAAGTCCTAAAATATGGGTTGTTAGGATGACTACTATTGATGGGTAAAACATACCTTTTTTAAATACTAAATTGATATATAAGAAAATTTTGCTAAATGTTATACGTAACAATATTTCAAAAATAAAAAAGTTATTTTTTCCATGCCTATATATATTTCATAAGAAATGTATATGTATAATTTTATAATATAAAAGATTAACTTAGTTTAATGATTCATAATACACACACACATATGTTAATATACACAAATTTACAAACATTACTTGATATTTTATTTCCAATAAAAAAATTATATCTTTGAATGGATTTAGTTTTAAATTAAAAAAAGAATATTTTGTATGGGATTAGTTAAAAAAAGTTTGATTTTATGTAGAATATGATTACGGTCGAAAAAAAATATGTATATATATTTTATATATATATATATAAACTGTAACAGCCCGCAAATCCGTACCACTTGAGTAAACACTATTCTACAACAATCAACTCAAGTTGTACAGAAATACGAACCATTTGGGTTAAAGAAGAAGAGGTAGAAGAAGAAAATAGAAAACCACAACAAAATCCAACCATCGCAGCGGAATAAAACATAATAGATAATAAATGATCTTTACTCAAATCAAATATATCTGTTTATATATTACATCATCAGAGTACATATCTCACAGTTCTAAATCAATATCATACAATGGATATACAACAATTTAACACAGCGGAATATATATATATATATATATATATATAACAAGTACGAGAGTACATCTCGTCATCCAGTTCGTCTCCTGAGCTCCACAGCATCATATCCTGTATCCTATAATACTCGGTCTGACCCGAGCATTACAGTTAAATAACACCCGAGTCAGTCTGGAATACCAGAGTGAGAAAATCACACCCAATTAATTGTTAAAGTTTCAAAAATCATTTGAAAACGAAAGCGTCTCGTAAGACCACGCCACAAATAAACATGTCGGGTTTTTACCTTACGATAGCTAATTTTTTTTTTATAAAAATCCTCTGATATTATAATAGGGTCTATCTACAAATACTTATAAAATAGCCGAAATTGTTACATTCATTAAATTCCAGCTACTAGCCACAGAGTGGGTAATACAAACAAAACTCGTACAAGGCTCGTAGGGAGAATGGATTTCCAACTAATGACTAGGCACTGGGTTGCACCTGTCACAGTACGGGGCCTAGATCACCGTACCAAGGAGTACGCCCGCTCCCCTGCAACACAAGACCGGGACTACCCCTTACTGGATAATCCTGAGTGAGATCACCCCACGGTTGGGATCAGCAACCGCCCACTAAGCCGAAATAAAAAGGGACATTTAGACAGGAATGACCTCACCCTGCTTGGGCGCTACCCACCTAGCCTTACTGCATAACCCTTGATTTTCAGTCATTCCCATTTGATGAGGCTTGAGGCTAAGCGTAACCTTTTAAGAACACATCCCTTAGAATGCCCATCGTCCACCTGACGATGTTTCGCAAGCATTCATCCATACAAGTCCGTCCCGGGTTCGAACGAAACCGAAGGCACTATTCCTACTACATCCATTTTGGAAATATCCTTAGGATTAGTAGCGACTGGCCCTTGCACTTCACTGCTCCATCTTCGAATCCAAAATCGTTTTTCACGAAAACGTACAAACCGGATCGAAGTGGTTTTCGAGAAATAAATCTCGATCCCGGTGTCTTCGAAACGATCAACGCATTTTTGTCCAATATTGATAGTCGGTTAATTAACTATCAATTAATATTCATAAACATCCATCAAACAATAAATAATTTTACAAATTATTTATTAATCTCAAAAATATCTTTACAAGATATATCCTCATTTTCAAATTCCTTGAAAACAGTTTTCAAACTATCTTCCTTTTCTCAGAATAAATTCCGAGTATTTCCATTCCCACTGGAATCACCAAGTACAAAACTTTAGATTTTTAAAACAATTTTAAAAGAACTTTATTGTAAAATATATTTTAACGTTCAATTTAGAAAAAATTACTTTAATACTTAATTTATAATAATACTTTAAACAGAATACCAAACCATACTGTAAATAATTATTACGATAATAATTAAAATAAAATACTTACTCTAGAATTTACTTTAAACATTCAAGTTAAGATTACTTCAAGGGTTTACTAAAAATACATACTATATAAACATTTGAAAATAAAGTTACTTAATAAAATATAAAACTAGATTTCTACTTTTTAAAACAGAATACTAAGTTACTTCTTAATAATTACTTCTAAATTAGATTAAAGGAAAATACTTACTTAGACTTTAAATATTAGAAATAATAAATTTTACAAAACTTGCTTTCTTTAAAACAACTTTAAAACATTTAATTTATATGTAAAAATTTACTTTTAAAAAACATGTACTTAGCTATCCAGAAAAAAATTCCAACTTCAATCACTTAAATCAATTTTCCCAAATTGATTTCCAATTTATTTTATTTGAAATAAATTATTTTTACTTATCAGTTCATTTTCAAATTACTATTATTATTATATTTTTTTTCTTCTTCTTTACTCTTTCAATAATCCAAATATTAAATTCTAAATAAATGTTTGTTCTTTTTAATTAATAATACTTCATTTTAAAATTCATTAACTTTCTGTTTATTTAATTTTCCTTTCCATTCTCAGGGTTCATTTATTAGAATTTTAAAGTCACTTTATTTCTTTCCAAGCCATTCTTAAATTTATTCCATAATTATTTTACTTGCAATTTCACTTCTTTTATTTTCATTTCCAAAAATCAAATTTATATCTTTGGTAATTCATTATACCCAATTATATCAACCAAGCCATAGCATTCAATACTTCCACATAATTCATTATAGAATATCAAATAATCAGAATATATAATATTAAATAATTTAAATAAAAGTTGAGGCGTCCAGTTGGATCCCTCCAACCTGTTTTCCCTGCGTCCACAGACGTTAGCATCACATAATATGCCAATTTCAAATTATATCATGCTATATCACATCAATCAATTCAACCATTCAAACAATTAATTAAATTTAATCATTTAAATTTAAATTTAAATTTAACTAGTGAGATTTACCCACCTTTGACTACGCATGCACCCATTCCAATCCGGCTTGTTTTCTTTTCAGATTTCAAACCTTGAATAAATAATTACATGATTTATTAACACTTGAACTAATCTGATAATTAATTTCTTTTCGATAAATTTAATCAGTTAACAGTTTAATTCCAACTAAATAAATTCCCCCTTTAAAACATCTTTCAGAGACTAAAACATTTTATATGATTCATCAATATTCGAAATAAAATCGAACAATTAATTCCCATTTTATAAATTTTAATTCAACTAATATGTAAATTTTGAAACTAATGATTTTGTTTTAATCAACTTCCTTTCGATAAATTTATTTAACTAGAAATTTGATTTAAAACCCAACTTCCTTTACAAACTTTATTTTTAAACTGGGTTTATAAAATAAATTATAATCGAACCAATAAAATAAATTCTATTATTTAAAGCTCTTCTCTATGTATAGTTTCTGATTTAAAAATATGGGTGGGTGTTTATGCATATATATATATATCTATTTTATTTATTTATATCATTTTTTCTTTTCTGCCGATACACAGAAGGAATTTCCCCTTTTTTTTCTAAAAATCTGAACACCTATGTATTTGAAACTTTAAACAAATCTAGGTTCGATTTCCTATATCCATATATATGTATGCAAATACCTTCTCTGTAAACTAATAATAATAAACAAAAAAAACATAACGAAATACCTAGGTTAACATCCGAGACTTCCAATTCCTGATGTCGCGGCCTCCCATTTCAAGCGCACACGACCCCCGCTCTTCCCCTCATAAACCACCGCATCGCCGCCCCACCTCAACACCATCACGAAATCGCCAAGTCGCCAATCATTCCAAACACCTTCCCATGCCGAACGCCTAGCGAACGATCGCGACTTCGAGCTTTTCCCCCCTCTGGGCCTCGTGCTCGCGAGCTCAAACACACGTGCTTTGCATCGACGTCGCCCTCCTTCCCTTCGCAAGCCAACCACGACCGCCTCTACCCAGTGCTCGTGCGATTCGCAACGACTTCGGTCGCCCCCCTTCTTCAAACGAGATGGAATCGGCTTTGATTTTTAGCTGAGGAAAATAAAATGGAACTTGATTTGCTCGAAAAGGAGAATGAATCGTGATTTTATTTTATTCTGCTCAAATTTTGAAGAAAGAGGAAGGAAGGTTCGGCTTTGAAGAAGTAAAAGAAGACAGGAGGAAGCTTCGTGTGGTTTTCTTTGTTTACTTCTAAGGAAGATAGAGTAGCATGCTTGAAACGAGAAGGGAAGACAACTAGGTCGGCGAAAATCAGATGTTAGGGTGGCTACTGATTACATTTTTTTATTTTATATATAAAAATCTCGATTAAATTTTTCAATGCGTTTACTTAACGTATAAGCACACAATACGAAATTTGAGATCCGATAATAATGCAATACTACGGATCCAATGGAACTGGTTTCGTCGAATTCCGATACTGCGTCTCGGAAGACTATTTTTAAATTCAGTTTAAACGATAATAAATTTCAAAACTTAACAAACCATCCTTAAATTTGATTTCAACACTTCTATTCTCTTCAGTATTATCAATACGAATTTAATAAGCCTTCAAATTATTTTTAATAGGCTTAAAATCTCACCATTCATATTTTATTCAATTTCAAATTATTTAATTCAATAATTTAATTATCAAATAAATTGTGATATTCGTAATTCAAGTTAAAATTACTCTATTGGATATTTAAAACCAATTACATATCCAAATTTTTAAATGCTTTAAAATTGCGGGTCGTCGCATTCCTTCCCCCTTAAAAGAATTTCGTCCCCGAAATTACTAATCAGGAAGAATGGTCCAATACCAGTTTATTATTTCCCTAAAACTATACAGTTCCTAACAATGCAACATCTTACTAACTATCTTTTATAAAGACCCATTACCATTCTCACTAACTTCCCAAATTCCTTCACAATTTGCAAACAATCCTATTTGCCCAACCATTCAAGTTTTAATCATAAAACCAAATTTTGAATTATCAAAATTTTCTCAAAAATTTTTCTAACTCTCTAAATTTCCGAAATTTTTTGCCAGCGTCTCCTTTGCACAGCTAGCTCGGTACAACTACAAAATGGCTCTACGGCCTCCCAAATCCAAAAAGAAAGGCCAAGTGGCTCGATCCAAAACCCAATCAAATTTCACAGAATTTTAAACACATACCTTTTTTCGAGCAATTCAAATTTATCTTCTGAAATCAAAATCAATTCTCTTTTCCCTTTATATTACCTGCATATCCTGCTTAGCACTAATATCCATTCACAACATTCCAAAACATTTTATCGACTTTCTCACAAAATGCCAATATCTATTCATTCCAATATTGACTTAAATTATATTAGTAGTATCAATTTTCATTTAAGAATTCACCATTCTCTCTTAAGTTTAGTATAAGCATTTTATATGCTTCTTATATTTATTTTCATCTTACCACTTTAGTTTATATCCATTCCTATTCAAATTGGTTCTTCCATTTCCATATGAATTCAATTTATCATTAACTCTAAATTTTAAATTTTGTTTTGCATTTATACTGATTCATGTCATTATTTTACATTAGTTCATTTACACATTTATTTCAATTTCCAATTTAAAAACGTTTATCGTTAACAAGATTTTCTAAAAGTTTTCTAACTCCCAAAATTTCTGAAAATTTTTGGCAGAGTCTCCCTTGTACGGAGGCGCTTTTGCAATTTGACAAAAGAGATAAATATATATACATCGACCCACCCGGTCGGAAAAACCAAAAACAGTTCATATTTCCTATTTTTATTGCGTAGGCGTACCTTATTTAGCATTTTTAAGCAAGTAGCTTATTTATTTAGCCGTTAGCGCAACCAAATCCAGCCACACGGTTTCTAGGTACCTGTACTTACTCAATTTAAACATGTAAGTGCGATATAAATGAAGTTTAACAACATTTCACTTAGTTGCAATGGTTAAAACATATGAATTCTAAAGAAATGCACATAAAACATTTTCCGTAAGCAATTTATACAACTTTCATACCAATTCAACTATTTCAATTAAGTTGCAAACCATTTTCATTCAATTTGAATGGTTTTCAATCCATTCGTATACCACTTCATCAATTTATTTTTAAGCAAACCGAGCTCATATTTAATTCGATTGTTCTCAAAATCAATTTATTTTACTCCTATCAATTCATAGAATTTTAGTTACTCATATTTACATCCAATGACAATTTATTCTATGCAATTTGACGAGATCTATGTGAATAAACAAGTATTTATGTTTTATAACCAATTCAAATGGATATCAACTCAATTTATACTCAATTCTATTCCATTTTTAAATTTATTCACAATCCATATATTCTCATTTTCATTGCATTTTAAATTCGAATCCATTCACTTACATTTCATTTTATTATTTGTTTATTCCAAACTATTTTATTTAGCTCGAAAACAATCCAGGCTATCCCATTCAATAACTATTTCTCAACTCATTTAAACCATACTTCATTTTGAGTTCGGATTTTATTCAACACTTACTTAAGTCAAAAACTTAAGTTCATTTCCATTTCTTTTTGTAATAAGTTCTACTTCCATCTTTCATTTGATTCTTATTTATTCTATCCATTTATTTATTCAACATAATTAGTTTATCCACATTCACTTAAATCATTCTAGTAAAGTTGAAACATTCTATTTTCCTTATTGTCTCAAGTTATTTCAATCCCTTAATAATTTAAATGGTCTTACAATTATTTATTTAAGAATTTTCATTCCATTAAATATTATCGGTAACTTACCAAATTTTATTTCGATTAAAATTTATTTTTACTCGATTTAAATTCATTTCAATATCATTTAACTTAGTTTAAGTTGAATTAAATTCAACTCTCTTCCATTTGTTTAGTTTTAAGTTAATTCACTTTAATTTATTCAAATCTTTTTTTTTCTATACTTAAGCTCATTTCATTTTGCAAATAAATTTCTCTTTTCAATTTAACTTGATTCTATTTTAATCCAATCCCATTTACTTCATCAAAAATTTGAGTCGAATTTAATTTTATAACTTGAGTTATATTTCCAATCTTCATTATTATCTCACAATTCAGCTTCTATTTAACTACATTAGGTTTCCATTACATCATACCTCATTATCTAATTTATTATCTAAATAGTCTTTTCCCAACTTAATCCAGAACTTGATTTTAATCTCAAAATCTCTTCATTTAAATTTTGTTAAGTTCAAATTTATTTTGTAATTCAAGTTTTGATCTTAATTTTATTTTTCAGTTCATCAAAAATATTTATTTTGGGTTTCTATCCCACTTTTTTTTTCAAATTTTATAAGCCACAACTTATTATTTACACAATTCCATTCATCATAGGCTTGAATATATTCTTCTTTTATTTTAACTCAAGCCTTATTCTTATTTATAACCCAAGAATATTTTATTCCATGCATTAAAATTCCTTTACTCGTTATTCTTATTATTTATTTCAATTCCAATCCTTATCCAATTTACTCCCATTTATTCAGGTAAGAATCTAATTCCATTTAATAATTCAATTGAATTCTTATTCCAATTTTAACTTTCAATTTAAATTTTAAATTCCAACATTCAAAGCTTATATTTTCTTCCTGATTTAAAAATCATCTCAATTTATAAGTTTACAATTTATAAGCTTACAACTATCTCATCAGGAATTTAAAAACACCGACTTTGGTTCCAAATCATTTTGAAATCTCCAACATCTCTACTCACATTTCTCAAAAATGCAAACCAATCCTGGTTTTTATTTTCCAACAAATTTCCTTTGAAATTTCAAAAACAAACAGGTTTTCCTGAACAAATCAATTTGGCAGCAATCTATCACTTAGAACTCGAAAATGAACATCGAGATGCTGCAGTCATCACCGAAATTATTTTCCAGCGACTGAAGTGAATTCAATGCTATATCACTTTCAAAATCCATTTAAAACAGATTTCCTTTCAGGAATTCCTCCAAACAATAATGTTATCATTTATCTTCAAAACACTTCGATAAACATTCCCAAAATCTCTGAAATTTTGAATTTCCAAATCCTGCTTAAATAAATTTTAACTATAATTCATTTGTACACTTTATGCTTATACAAATTCTCATCTGATTGTATTTCAATTCATAAATTATATTTATAATTCATATTTATAAATTTCATTTTATAATGAATTTATTCCCTTAAATTTTAGTTATATTTCAATTTCTAGTTAAATTTTCACTTAACAATGATAATACTTTAATATTATCATTTCTAACATCCAAGGAACCATATATTAGCTAAATAGTTTTCAAAAACTATTCTTTATATCAAAATATGTTTTTGGGTAAAATTATTTCATTTGCCCATGTTTAAAACAATACCGTGTCGATTGTTCTATTCAAGTGTTTAGAAACCCCTTCAATACAGTTGCGCAGACTGTGTCGACGAAGGTTCATATGCCACTCAATAATCCAATCAACACAATATTAAAATAATTTATATTCACTAACAAATACGCGCTCATATCTATTAATACACTCAAACTCATTCTAGAGTACTTCGGACTCTATTTAATGAGTACTTCCCACCAGAGCTAAGGTTATCACCAACCTATGCTCTGATACCACTGTAACAGCCCACAAATTCGTACCCCTTGAGTTAACACTATTCTACAACAATCAACTCAAGTTGTACAGAAATACGAACCATTTGGGTTAAAGAAGAAGAGGTAGAAGAAGGAAATAGAAAACCACAACAGAATCTAACCATCGCAGTGAATAAAATATAATAGATAATAAATGATCTTTACTCAAATCAAATATATCTGTTTATATATTACATCATCAGAGTACATATCTCACAGTTCTAAATCAATATCATACAATGGATATCCAACAATTTAACACAGCAGAATATATATATATAACAAGTACGAGAGTACATCTCGTCATCCAGTTCGTCTCCTCAGCTCCACAACATTATATCCTGTATCCTATAATACTCGGTCTGACCCGAGCATTACAGTTAAATAACATCCGAGTCAGTCTGGAATACCAGAGTGAGAAAATCACACCCAATTGATTGTTAAAGTGTCAAAAATCATTTGAAAACGAAAGCGTCTCGTAAGACCACGCCACAAATAAACATGTCGGGTTTTTACCTTACGATAGCTAAAAATTTTTTTATAAAAATCCTCTGGTATTATAATAGGGTCTATCTACAAATACTTATAAAATAGCCGAAATTGTTACATTCATTAAATTCCAGCTACTAGCCACAGAGTGGGTAATACAAACAAAACTCGTACAAGGCTCGTAGGGAGAATGGATTTCCAACTAATGACTAGGCACTGGGGTACCACCTGTCACAATACGGGGCCTAGATCACCGTACCGAGGAGTACGCCCGCTCCCCTGCAACACAAAACCGGGACTACCCCTTACTGGATAATCCCGAGTGAGATCACCCCGCGGTTGGGATCAGCAACCGCCTACTAAGCCGAAATAAAAAGGGACATCTAGACAGGAATGACCTCACCCTGCTTGGGTGCTACCCACCTAGCCTTGCTGCATAACCCCTGATTTTCAGTCATTCCCATTTGATGAGGCTTGAGGCTAAGCGTTACCTTTTAAGAACACATCCCTTAGAATGCCCATCGTCCACCTAACGATGTTTCGCAAGCATTCATCCATACAAGTCTGTCCCGGGTTCGAACGAAACCGAAGGCACTATTCCTACTACATCCATTTTGGAAATATCCTCAGGATTAGTAGCGACTAGCCCTTGCACTTCACTGCTCCATCTTCGAATCCAAAATCATTTTTCATGAAAACGTACAAACCGGATCGAAGTGGTTTTCGAGAAATAAATCTCGATCCCGGTCTCTTCGAAACGATCAACGCATTTTTGTCCAATATTGGTAGTCGGTTATTTAACTATCAATTAATATTTATAAACATCCATCAAAAAATAAATAAAATTTCAAATTATTTATTAATCTCAAAAATATCTTTACAAGATATATCCTCATTTTCAAATTCCTTGAAAACGGTTTTCAAACTATCTTCCTTTTCTCAGAATAAATTCCGAGTATTTCCATTCCCACTGGAATCACCAAGTACAAAACTTTAGATTTTTAAAACAATTTTAAAAGCACTTTATTGTAAAATATATTTTAACGTTCAATTTATAAAAATTTACTTTAATACTTAATTTATAATAATACTTTAAACAGAATACCAAACCATTCTATAAATAATTATTACGATAATAATTAAAATAAAATACTTACTCTGGAATTTACTTTAAACATTCAAGTTAAGATTACTTCATTGGTGTACTAAAAATACATACTATATAAACATTTGAAAATAAAGTTACTTAATAAAATATAAAACTAGATTTCTACTTTTTAAAATAGAATGCTAAGTTACTTCTCAATAATTACTTCTAAATTAGATTAAAGGAAAATACTTAATTAGACTTTAAATATTAGAAATAATGAATTTTACAAAACTTGCTTTATTTAAAACAACTTTAAAACATTTAATTTATATGTAAAAATTTACTTTTAAAAAACATGTACTTGGCTATCCAGAAAAAAATTCCAACTTCAATCACTTAAATCAATTTTCCCAAATTGATTTCCAATTTATTTTATTTGAAATAAATTCTTTTTACTTATCAGTTCATTTTCAAATTACTATTATTATTATTATATTTTTTTCTTCTTTACTCTTTCAATAATCCAAATCTTAAATTCTACATAAATGTTTGTTCTTTTTAATTAATAATACTTCATTTTAAAATTCATTAACTTTCTGTTTATTTAATTTTCCTTTCCATTCTCAGGGTTCATTTATTAGAATTTTAAAGTCGCTTTATTTCTTTCCAAGCCATTCTTAAATTTATTCCATAATTATTTTACTTGCAATTTCACTTCTTTTATTTTCATTTCCAAAAATCAAATTTACATCTTTGGTAATTCATTATACCCAATTATATCAACCAAGCCATAGCTTTCAATACTTCCACATAATTCATTATAGAATATCAAATAATTAGAACAGAGAATATTAAATAATTTAAATAAAAGCTAAGGGGTCCAGTTGGACCCCTCCAACCTGTTTTCCCTGCATCCACAGATGTTAGCATCACATAATATGCCAATTTCAAATTATATCATGCTATATCACATCAATCAATTCAACCATTCAAACAATTAATTAAATTTAATCATTTAAATTTAAATTTAACTGAGTGAGATTAACTCACCTTTGACTACGCATGCACCCATTCCAATCCGGCTTGTTTTCTTTTCAGATTTCAAACCTTAAATAAATAATTACATGATTTATTAACACTTGAACTAATCTGATAATTAATTTCTTTTCGATAAATTTAATCAGTTAACAGTTTAATTCCAACTAAATAAATTCCCCCTTTAAAACATCTTTCAGAGACTAAAACAATTTATATGATTCATCAATATTCGAAATAAAATCGAACAATTAATTCCCATTTTATAAATTTTAATTCAACTAATATGTAAATTTTAAAACTAATGATTTTGTTTTAATCAACTTCCTTTCGATAAATTTATTTAACTAGAAATTTGATTTAAAACCCAACTTCCTTTACAAACTTTGTTTTTAAATTGGGTTTATAAAATAAATTATAATCGAACTAATAAAATAAATTCTATTATTTAAAGCTCTTCTCTATGTATAGTTTCTGATTTAAAAATATGGGTGAGTGTTTATGCATATATATATATATATATATTATTTATTTATATCATTTTTTCTTTTCTCCCGATACACAGAAGGAATTTCCCCTATTTTTTTCTAAAAATCTGAACACCTATGTATTTGAAACTTTAAACAAATCTAGGTTTGACTTCCTATATCCATATATATGTATGCAAATACCTTTTCTATAAACTAATAATGATAAACAAAAAAATGGAACGAAATACCTAGGTTAACATCCGAGACTTCCAATTCCTGATGTCGCGGCCTCCCATTTCAAGCGCACACGACCCCCGCTCTTCCCTTAATAAACCACCGCATCGCCGCCCCACCTCAACACCATCGCGAAATCGCCAAGTCGCCAATCATCCCAAACTCCTTCCCATGCCGAACGCCTAGCGAACGATCGCGATTTCGAGCTTTTCCCCCCTCTGGCCTCGTGCTCGCGAGCTCAAACACACGTGCTTCGCATCGACGTCACCCTCCTTCCCTTCGCAAGCCAACCACGACCACCTCTACCTAGTGCTCATGCGATTCGCAATGATTTCGGTCGCCCCCTTCTTCAACGAGATGGAATTGGCTTTGATTTTTAGCTTAGGAAAATAAAATGGAACTTGATTTGCTCGAAAAGGAGAATGAATCGTGATTTTATTTTTTATTTTTTTATATTCTGCTCGAATTTTGAAGAAAGAGGAAGGAAGGTTCGGCTTTGAAGAAGTAAAAGAAGACAGGAGGAAGCTTCGTGTGGTTTTCTTTGTTTACTACTGAAGGAAGATAGAGTAGCGTGCTTGAAACGAGAAGGGAAGACAACTAGTTCGGCGAAAATCAGATGTTAAGGTGGCTATTGATTATATTTTTTTATTTTATATATAAAAAATCTCGATTAAATTTTTCAACGCATTTACTTAACGTATAAGCACACAATACGAAATTTGAGATCCGATAATAATGCAATATTACGGATCCAATGGAACTGGTTTCGTCGAATTCCGAGACTGCGCCTCGGAAGGCTATTTTTAAATTCAATTTAAACGATAATAAATTTCAAAACTTAACAAACCATTCTTAAATTTGATTTCAACACTTCTATTCTCTTCAGTATTATCAATACTAATTTAATAAGCCTTCAAATTATTTTTAATAGGCTTAAAATCTCAGCATTCATATTTTATTCAATTTCAAATTATTTAATTCAATAATTTAATTATCAAATAAATTGTGATATTCGTAATTCAAGTTAAATTTACTCTATTGGATATTTAAAATCAATTAAATATCCAAATTTTTAAATGCTTGAAAATTCCGGGTCGTCACATAAACTTTATTATATAACATCGTTGTATATTATAAATGATTTTTATTTATTAATTTTAATATATATATATATATATAATTTACGTTTAGAAAAAATAACCTTAAAAGTTCCTTGAGGATGTGGTTCGACTCCTAACAATCAGTTGGTCAGGGCTACCTAACGATCATGGAACAAAGTTTCATGAGGTTGCGGGTCCGAATCCTAGCAAGCTACATTATGTAACCTTTAAAAACCTAGAGTGGTTATCCATTGAAAAAGCGAGAATGCTTGGGGGATTGTTGCTTTTTGTTGTACTGGCTAAAAAAGGGAGATCAGTTGTGGCGGGCTATCTTAATCCCTTAGCTCTACTCCCCAGAATTGGGTTTTTAAAAAAATAAATAAAATAAAATAAATTTTCCATACACATATGACTATATACATATATTAATAATATATAAATTATTAGAAAATTGTAAATCTAAATTTAAGTTTAAAAGACAATTTTAGATCTAGATCTAGTTTTAAAATTTAAAGTTTGAAATTGAAATTGTTTATATTATTTTAAATATTATTTTATGTGTCTATATATATATATATATATATATATATATTAAAATAAGATTACTTTTACATTATTTTATGTATATATGTATATTTTTAATTTAAATGAATAAAATTTATAACATTTAATTATATAAGTATGTATGCATATAATAAATTGACAGCATATATTGTATATGGAGGGGTTAACATGTCTATTATGGTGTAAATTTTAGCATTTGGACATAGGCATGTTAAACCATGCACATTGTATATGCCGCACGTGCTTGTACATGCACATATATCTATGATACTCATGTCACATAATATAGAGTATATATAACATTAAATAAAATCTTTCTACTAATAAATAAAATAAAATAATGATTTTATTTAAAATTTATTTAGAGTGGATCGAAATCAATTTAGGCTTCATAGGCTCAATAAGATCTAAATTGGATTAAAAAATTAAAATTTACCCATTTAACTCGATTCGTACTGGTCATGTTTCAGTAATTACAAGCGTAAATTTTTTATGTCGATTGACTTAGATATATAGGCCAATAGTATTATTAGCATACATGACTAACATATTACACATGAAATCAGAATGTAGGAGGTGTTATTTGTAATTGCTCCTTTATGTATGTGCATAACTTTGAACAACTTAGAAAAAGACTATGGAACAGCATAGAGGAGGATGCGTACCACATCTTTAGGCCATAGATGATTCTTAGGGATTCAGTGAGAAGAATAGAGTAAACCTTATTCGGTTTAGTTAATTTAAAATACTAGGTAGATGGGTGTCTAGAATGGGAATTATGGAACTCATTGTACATGAATATGAATATACATAGTGGTCTAGTCCAAGTAGAATATGTTGCCTAAGATTGATAGAGTTTTTTAGAATCTAGATTGGCCACACAAATTTAGCAACACATTGGCTAGTTATTTACCGTTAAGTACTAGTGATCACACTCCAACACTAGTGTTGTTTTTTAAGCAGAGATAGAATCTAGCTAAGCCTTTCAGATACATGAATCATTGGTACCTTTTTGAAGAATTTGACAAGATAGTAGAGGAGGAGTGGAAGGGAGACCGTTATATTGTTTGTTATAGGCATAAAGAGCCATGACAAAAATCTGAACACAATGGCACGAGGATAACAATAACACAAAGAAAGAAGTGGAGGAGTGTAGTAATTGTTGCATGGAGCTATAGCGTAAATTGGAAACTGATAGTGAAGATAATATTCACCTAGAATTCTAGCACATGAAGGTTCAGCTTCAAAGGGCACTGTTTCAAGAATACTTATTTAGCAAAAGTGAAGTTGCCCTTAAGGGATGAGGTGACTGCATTTTTCTATGCCAAAATGTCAAATAAAAAATGTCTAACCACTTAAGGAGATAGTACCTCAATCAATGGGCATCTTTGTGACAGCTAGGTTGAATTGATTGATAAAGCCGTTGAATATTATTCTTGTTTGTTTAATCAGAATAAAAGATACATGTTGCTATGCATTGTTTGTAAGTCCATCATAATGGAGTTGGTCGTGATATTTTGATTGATCGCATATAGCTATTGAAATTAAAGAACTATATTTAGTATCAAGAAAAATACAACATCTGAAACAGATGGATTTAACTCTAAGTTTTACAAGATACATTAGGAGATTATGAAGGAACTTTTTGATAGTTTTAGAGTAGGTCATATATCTAGATTATGTCATATATCACTTATGCTCGATATAGGTTACGGTGAGATCTACGCGAGTTCGATCAATCAGGATAAAGATCAGGGTCTATTGTACAATTAGGTACCGACTTTATTTATTATGGACCCTCAACAGGAATCATTGGATTGAGATCCATATAGGTGTCAGATATCTAGAGTAGGTTATATATCACTTGTGCTCGATATGGAGTGCAATAAGATCTACATGAGTTCTATTACATTGGATGCACTCGGGTCTGTGGTAAAATTAAATACCTCTATTTATTTTAGACCCTGCGTAGGGATCGTTGAATCATAGTTAATGTCCACCTCGGGCTTCACTCATTAGCAATGATGAGTATCGATTTACATTCACTATTCTTCTTATGATTGTGCGTGCTATAGTAGTTGGTTGATAAAATTTTTGTGTATTCTAGGATACACTTATATTGTGATACTTATATAGTCTCGGCATTTGTATATTGGGTTTTTATCATGGTATACTATTACGTATCAGTATCATTGTATTTGTTGTGTCGGCTCGTTAATTACAGGAGAAGAGTAGGTTATGTTATGATTCTTGTCTTTTGATAGTTTTACTTTACTATGGACAGTCCGGTTTACCTCTGAGCCACAATTATGGAGAGAACTGGTTGTTCCTTAGCAGTTCCAGTTTATTTGTATATAGTTTTTATTTACAATATTTTGAGATAGTTCCCTCACATCAGGCTTTATGACTGACCCACATTCTGCCTTTATCTATTTATGTCATGACAACTCTCGAGTACTCGATTGAGTAGTTTAGGAGTCAGGTGCTTTTAGGTATATGCTTTCAGGACAACAGGATCATTCTATGGAGGAAATGTCGATACTTCATGTATGTACCTGATATTGTAGTAGTACATGATATATATATATATATATATATATATATGGGACCTAATGTATCGGATATTATATTTAGGACTGTTTGTATAGAGTTGATGTATTTTGATTTTCTATTGATATTCGTTCATCGGTTATTTATGCTAATGCAGTCTCTTATATATATAATCTTGTTTTGTTCATGTATAATCAGGTATTATATATTATCATTCCTTTATGCAATTCAGTCGATATGCCTTACTATAATCTTGTTCTGTTCATGTATAATCAGGTATCGCACGTTGTCATTTGGTGCCAATTTCAGGGTGTTATGAAGGGCGGGTTGTTGCGTTTGGTATCAGAGCTTAGGCTCAACATTCGGACCAAGTTGGCCAGTTTGAGGTAATCAATCTGGTAAAAGGAGATATGTTGAGAGAGCGTACTTGTATTTTATTCTATTATACTGTATACACCACTTTTCTTCAGGACTTTGATTTATTTCTATTGCTAGTTGCTAAGGTATCTTCATCAGGATATCAGTATAAATAGATGGAGTACATAAGCAACTGCAAATGGGCAGTCTGAGATGCCTAATTAGTTAAGAGACCATTTAGCTAGTGCAAGGTATGTTTCACCCCCTTTCCAACAGGCATGGTAGGCGACAAAGGTGGTGTGTCCCTTGGGGGCAGCAAGACTGTCGTTGAGAAATGGGCTTAGACATGTGCATGAAAGGGATTTCATAGAGATAGGTCAAGAGATTGTTCTCACAGGTGAAATTGATTATCGGTATTTAGAGAGAGGAGACTTTGGATGGGTAGGACATGATGTTTAAGTGGATGATGAGTAGGACTATGACTTGGAGTGAATTTCTGTGATCGAGAACGGCATGTAGCTTGAACACTTCATCCATCTTATACAGGGCAGCTTATTCGTAGGAGAGTATGTTGACCAATATAATCTTTTGCATTTGGGAATCGAGATGGTCGGTACATTGTTGGTATGGGAAAAGGAGTTTGCCCTGTGTCTTAAAGCATTAGTTGAAGATTCAATACTTAATCTTATCCCTGTTTGAAGCCACTTTAGAAAGTCTCATTGGGAAGGTTCTTCTCCACGAGAAAACCCACAAAATATCGTTGGAGGTAGGGAAAGTGGAAAGCAAACTGAAGCTTCAACAGTAGCGCAAAGACCAAAGTAGAAGAAAGATCGAGCCAATATAAAAAAGAATGTTGGCCTAATGTGTCACTCTTGTGGCATGTAGCGATATTTCACTAGGAGATGTCATCCAGCTAAAGCGAGGCATAAGTGCTTCGATTGCTATTAACTTGATCACTTGAAGAAGGGTTGTCCTATGTATCAAAGAGGTAGGCAAGTGATGATGACTTATGCCTTATAGTCATTACTAGATCCTAACGGGCTTACTGCTTAAGAAAAATGAAAGAAGCTTATGTGGTGAGGTATGCTTTATTTTTAGGTAAGTCATTTTTGTTCCTTCTAATACTTGAGCGGTATATTTTTCAATTGCTAGTTACTTGATAGATAAGCTAAACTTGACACCTTTCATAGTATGCTAATTCTTCGATAAAGATAAACCTTGTACAAGTAACCTTAGTTGCAAAGCAGAGGTGAAGTGACGGAGAGTACTACTGTTCGAACTTAATGCATGAGCTTTCAAGTTGAGCGGGGTTGGTCAATGGAGTGTGACTTGGATTTGTACCCAAGTATGGTTTGGTGGATGCCCAGTAATGAACTAAGACCGAGCGAGTGACTTATAGATGCTTACCTAGAGTAGTTCATGTTAGAATTTTTTCCTTTGTGTTGGTAAACCTTAGATTATGGGAGTAATCACATGTGCCAAAGAGATATTTTCTAAAGGTTGGTCCAGTCACATTCCATTTCTTAACCTCTAGTTCGAATGCAGAGTTTCTAGGTAATTTGCATTAGTTAGGAAAGGGTTTTTCACTTGATTCTTATATATAAGCAATTAAGTTGAATTCTTGAGATGACTAGGGCATTTTGAAGCGCGGCCTTGGTCGTGCGAGGAGATTTTAGTAGTCAGATCAAAAAACTGGATCGAAGTTCGCATGAGAAGAGTAAGGAACTGACCCTAATTTAACGAAGAAATCTTGTGAGCAAACGAAGGGTTGGAATCAGCATCGTGTCATTTGGATGATTTTTAGTTATTGTAAATTTTAGTGTAACATAGCTTAGGTTGCTTGAGATAGTTTGGGGAAGGGTTTCTCGACTAGTTTTATGGTGATTTGGATAATCTTCTAAGTGACGACATGATACTTGCTTAGGCAAGCATCGTACTGCACTTCGTATATTATCCTTATTGATATCGTGCGATTGGGGTGATTTTGAACCCAAGCAAACCCAGGCATTTATGGATCTTCATTCAATGATGATTTAATAAGTAGGGTTTTCTCCTTTGGAGAATGAGTTTTGTTCTAAAGAAAAGGAAAGTTAAGGCTTATGTCATTGGATTTATTCAAGAGTTTTGACACTCGATGATCTAGCATATCATGTAAGTTTTTCCTTTTCGTATCAGAAGGTGTAATTGGGCTTTCATATATTATATTCACAAAATGGGTTACACCACTAAAGCATTTTGTTCATTTTGAATGTCGAACGGACTCATTGGAGTTTATGATTTGACATGCACTTTTGACTATTGATTGGTTATCATGCATGTCGGTTTAGACTCTTTTTAAATAATCCATTACTTCATATGCTTTTTGTTGCTTATTGATTGGTTGTTTATATGTTAATTGTATGCTGATTGTTTAACTATTGATTGATGATGGTTTTTGTTTGCATTGCTCATGATTGCTTGCTACTGTTTGACATTGTTTGTTGTTGTTTAATTTTGTTGTTGTTTAATTTTGTTGTTGACTAATTTTGATTGTTGTTGATTTTGTTGCTCGTTTGCATATTTGGTAGTTTGCAGGCTAATTGTAGTGGCTTATTGTTGTTTATTATTGATTGATTATTGCTTGTTGGCTAATATTGCATTTGGATTGTTTGTTGTTTTTTGTTGTTGATTGTTATTGATTGATTGTTATTGATTGATTGTTGTTTTTTTGTGTATTTGATTGCTTGTATGATAGTTGTAATTTATAATCAAAGTATGTTTGAAGAGTGATAGCAATGCCTATCTAAAATAGATTGTATATCATCCATTCTCATACTGAGATTGAGTTGTGATCTATGTAAGTCTATTACCTTTTGATGGGACTCAAAATCTATGGTATATATTGAAACTAACTCATATTGAGCTTACTCTCCAATAGATTATTATGTATGATTTTGACAGTACCAATTACTGCCTTAAGGTTATACGTGATTAAATTATACGTTGCTATTGTGTTGGTACATAACCGTCTATGTACAATACAATTAGGTACTTAAGAGCTATAGTATAGCTATTTAAATGCTTATTTTCTTTTATTTGCATTTAACTATTGAGAAGCTTTCTTAAATGAGGTATGAATTTTTTGAGAAATATGGGATAATGCAGGTTATCGCAAATTTTCTAGTTGTGTAATGCATTTTAATCCTGGAGTTTACGTAATGCTTGCTGTATAAAGGAAATACTGCTGAAATTTTCTGAGGTTTAGACATGGGAATTTTGGTTAGTCTTGTTACTTTCTCATACTCTTGGAAATTTTTGGGACGAAATTCTTTTAAGACGGTGAGAATGCAACAACTAGCATTTTATTGACTTGGTATTTAAACAATTAATTTAAATATTAAGTCATTAATTAATGGAACACCCTTTATACTCAACTTTTAGAGATGAGTGAATTTGGACTCGAAACACCCATTGTTGAGTTTTCTTTTCCGACACGAGCAAAATGGGTATAAACTTGAATACTTTTAGAGTTGATGAATATTTGGAGTGAATAATGATTTCTAGAAAGGGATGAAAATTGAATGTTGGGCTATGGCCCATAAGCTAGCTCATAAGTAGCTAACCCCTTCATTATTCCCATTCACTTTTCATTACATGTTATTTTCATCTTCCTCTTCTCTAATTATTTTTCTAATCCCCTCTTAATCTATAGACCTAAATCCACTTAATCCTGCTCATATAGAATTTATAAATTTGAATTAAAATCACCATGATTTTTTTATACTCATTCCTCACATAATCTAGAGGCGGATTGGCTTGAATCAAAGTTTGGGTTGAGATCTCCAATTTCAAGAGAGCTTGATTTGGGTTTTGGTGATTAGAGCTTGGTTTAGGAAAAAGCAAGGTGAGTGGGATGATTCTTCACTTTTATTTATGTGTTAATCTTCATATTTTCATTTATTGGCTAATATGGAAATATATAAAGTGATTTAGAGATTGTTTGGTTTGATTTAGGCCTATGTTTATTTTATAAACAAGATTATATTAACTCATTATTTATTTAAGACCTTAATTGCTATTTTCGAAATAGTTAGTAAGCCTAAATTTTGATTATAGGCTAAGTAATTGAGTTGGTATAATGATATCGGTGATTAAAGAATAATTTAGTGATATAATTATGTGCATTCCATTAGCTGGTAATTATTAACCATTTGAATGAATTCTGGAGAAGTTAGTAACCTAACTAAATGGTTTAAGGGCTCTACATCTATCATTAAAGTAGTTAGAGGCTTCCGGCAACTTGGTTAGTACTTATGAAGTTATTTAAAGTAAAGAAATGATTTTTATAAGTGAATGGTTTATTTATAAATATAATTTAAGTAAAGCAATAATTTTATAACTAAAAGTAATATAAAATAAGTGATTTTATAAAGTAGTATAAAAGTAACATGTTATCAAAGAGTGATTTTGTAAAATGGTATAAAAGTGGTATTTTATAAAAGAGTGATTTTATAAAATGGTAAGAAAGTGATATTTTATAAAATGGTGATTTTTTAAAATAGTATAACTGAGGTATTTTATAAAGGAATAATATTTCATAAAATAATATGAAGAAGACATTTTATAAGATAATTATACAGTTTTATAAAAAAATTATGAAAATGATACTTAATTGCAAATAAAGAGATTTAATATTTCAAAGTCTTAAATGCATTTATAAGCTAGTATTGTATTTTATAAAATGATATGAGATTTTATAAAATAATATAAAAGTTGTTTTACTTTTATTGAAGATATTTTGTAAATAAAAGTATGTTTTGATTTAAGTAATAATTGAATTACTTACTCAAATATACATGTATGCATATGTGCATGAGCGGGTATGCATGTACATGTATTTGAAGTAGTCTAACAATCAAGATAATTCTTATTTGTAGCTAGAATTGTCATGTGTAGTTATATGTGTGTATGTGTGTAATTATATGTGTGTATGTATATGTATATCTTTATTTGTATACAAATACGTGGTGAGCGTCTCATGTAGCCATAGCAACTATTGCATGCACTAAGTTGCATGAGAAGATATCGAACGAGAAATCGCTCCGGTGAAGTCCGAAACATGATTTATATAATTGAACTATGGTTGTGTGTTCATGTGTGTATAAATGTACACAAATGGGTGTATGAGCATACATTTAGGCAACACATAAGGTAGGATGTTAGGTTATGTTGTTTTGGCATGTTCGAGGAGGTCGGATCACTATATTCACCCGTTGAACTCTAAATGTGCAATGAGTGGATTTTGTGTCGACGTCGATTTTTGAACACATAAGGAACCACCTCCAAAATATCAAATAATGAACTCCAAAGGAGGCCCAATGGGGTGGAGGAGGCATCAGAAGCTAGTTGGTTCATTGGGCAAAGCAACGGAGGAAACAACACACGAATTGGCGGCTATAGTGATTGGGTGGCACCTTCCCTAGGCTTTATTGCCTGAGACAAGCTACCACCAGTCGATCGGTGGTAGACTACCAGTGGGTCGGTAGTATACCACTAGTGGACTGGTGGTGCACTAACCTAGGCAGTAAAGCTCAAGTCAGGTGCCCTTTTATTAGGGTTTCTTTCCCTATTTTAAGTGCCTGTTCTTGCGGAGCTTTGGAGCAACTTCGAGGAAGACTTTGGGCTACTCAGAGAGGCTGAATGGAAGACGAAGCTTGAGATTAGGATGCAAATATTATGAGATTCTATGGGAATAACAACGATCAGGCATAGGATCGGTATGGTGATTGGTCACATGATCACGTCCGATTAGGTGTATGATCGAACGGAGTAAATCGATACTTTCAAGCTTTGTCCTTAAAGCACGTATTGTTTGATAAATTGTATCGATCTTATATTAGTGACCACATATAGAATTATTTATATATTAGTGAGCATACATCTTATTGGCTTTATATTAGTATCCTTATATATTATTGGTCTTTTAGTAGTGACCATCTTTATAGATAGACGATGAAGAGATATCGGTCTTTATTTTTGATAGGCATATCTGATTACATGACATTATATTTTGATATATATCTGTACAGAATTGGTGTTCCTTTGTGATCCCGATAGTGTATTATATGGGACATGCCCATCATTCTTTTTTATATAGGTGTTATGTGAATTTTCTTAGAAATCCATGATGACTAAAGGGGAGATGATGACAATTATCTACCAGTGGATCAATTATCACTTATGCTCAATATGGGGTACAGTGAGGTCACATGCAGGTTTTAGGTATCAAGAGTGGGTCATATATCACTTATGCATGATATGGGGTATGGTGAGATCTCCATGAGTTCGATCAATCAGGATGTGACTTAGGGCCTATGGTACAATTACTTATTTAAACTATTTATTTTGGACCTTCAACGGTAATCATTGGATTACAGTGAGATCTATATATATCAGATATCTAGAGTAAGTCATGTATTAGTTATGCTCGACATGGATTCCAGTGAGATCTCCATGAGTTCGATCATACTAGATGCGACTCGGGGTCTAAGGTACAATTAGGTACTGACTCTATTTATTTTGGACCCAATATGGGGATCATTGAATCACGGTTAATGTCCACTTCGAACTTCGCTCATCGACAATAATGAGTATAGACTTACACATACTATTCATCGTGTATCGTTATTATTGTGCATGCTATATTAGTTGGTTGATAATATTATTGTGTATTCTAGGATGTGCTTATATTGTGATACTTATATTCTCTCGGCATTTGTAAATTGGGTTATTTGGTATGGCATACTATTACATATAAGTCGCATTTCAGTTGTGCTAACTTGTTGATTATAGAAGAAGAGCATGTTATGGCATGATTTTTATCTATTAGATAAGTTTACTTTACTTGTTCATGGACAGTCCAGATTACCCCCGAGACATGATTGTGGAGACGACCTGTTGTGCCTTATTAGTTCCTACTTATTTCTATATAGTTTTAACATATAATATTTTTTGGATAATGTAACACCCCGCATTTTTATACAGTTAAAATTTAACATATAACGATAAGTAATGAAAATAAATAATTTTGGAATTATTGGAATATGGCTTCGAAACTTGCACTATTGCGTCCAGGGCGATTTTCTGATCAGTTTTCATATATAACTTGTCAAAATCTAAACCAATATGAAGAAATTATGAACGAAACAAAAACAGGGAACAAAACAAATGTGTGTGTGTGTGTCTGTGCGTGTGTGTTTGTGTGTATGTGCGTGTACGTATGGGCCGACCATAGGTCGACCCAATTGGCACACATGTAGACTGCACGGTCGACCTGTGCTTAGAGGCGGTCGACCGCTCGGTCAACCCACATGCGATCAGGACGAATTTTTTTCCAGGTACATACATGATGTGTTTTCTAGTTTTTATGCCATCCGAGCCATACATTCTTCGATCCTATGGCTCCGGACGACCCTATGACATGGTGGCTTCAGGTTCAATCCAAGAATCCAACGGTTTGAGATCGCCAAGCTCCAATATAAATAGGACTCGAGGCCTAGCGATCTTCTCACAATTAGATTTTCTCCTATGAGTTCATTGCCTAAAGCTAAACCCTAAAAAGAAAATAATTTCTAGGAAGAAGATCTTTTAAATTAAAATATTATACACCTTGGAAGAAGGGGATCCAGAAGGACTACGGAGCTTAGCGGAGCATAAGTGAAGCTAAGGATGACAGGTGAGTGGATTTATCTATATATCTTTTACGTTTAAGATATATTATCATTAGATTCCTATTTAGAAAATTTTATTTAGTAATTAATCACATTGATTAAATTATCATGAACTGTAAGAAAACTTGCAGATTATTTACACTATTAGTATTTATTTACTATTTTCTATGCCTTATTTACATCTTTTTCTATGTTTTGGATTTTACGCAAGCATCAGTTTTCTTCTATCCTTTCCTTTTTCTTCGCGTATGGATTAGAATAGATTAAACGCGAATATTGATTAAATAATTAAAAATACTGAAACGAAGATGTAAAATAATAAATGTTGAGGAATAGGATTACTGTAATAAATTGCATTTAAATGGAAAAAGTTAATTTGGTAGTAATTATTAGATTAATTGGTTGGTTTAGAGAATATGATACATTTTCATAATGTAACATCTAAAAGATAGCGATAAACATAACTGTAATAATAAAAGACATAAAAGGTTAGCTAGTGTAAAATAGAGAAACCGTTGTATTCTACACTACTCCAAAATAGTAAAAGAAATACCTTGCAGTTACGGATTATTGTTTATAGTATTATCCAGTATTAAGATATGGAAATGGATTACGTAGTTTTCATAACCAACCAAATAAAATAGAATTACTTCCTAAAATAGAAGATAATAAAGTATAGTATGAATTGAAAAAAGAAAATTACTAATCAAGAATTTGAAGCTGTAAAATTAATGAGCCTAAGTCTACATTTATTACACATGCTATTTAAATAGGCAACTATTATGATAAGTGAATTATGTAATAGTAGAGAATTAAAGAAGGCAGACTAAAGCAGACAAGAAACGCTTGTAATTATATAACGGACTATAAAAGAAGAAAAAGTGATAATTACAAGTAGAATTATAACATAAGTTATAATTGTGAAATAAGAACGGAAAAGCTTATCGTGAGTCTTATAATAAATTGGTAAGAAATGGTAGTAGAGAATAATGGTAGAAGCTTACTTAAACGACTTATATTAAGTCAATAAGCAAATAAAACAGAAATGATAAAAGAGGCTTATTTTATTGAACTTAAGGATTTATATATTAAGTTGAATAAGCAAGATAATGAATGTGGCTCATACTAGCAGTATTCCCTATTAGATCTATGGTAATCTCATAATAATTAGAAGTGAGACGGGGGCAAGAATATGCTAGTTAAGTTAAATAAGTAGCCAACAGAGTAAGAAAGCAACCTAAACGCAAATTAAAAGATTAGACTTAGGGTCTAATAAAAGAATCGAATAGTGTTTGGAGCAACCCAAAGGATGAAGTGCCCAATGAAGTAGTTCATCACGGATTCGTAATAGAGAAGCACGCCAACTTAGAATTTTTGGACTAGAAGGAAGTACGAGACTTTAACGGGACATGAGGATACTCTAGGTAGCCCTCTGGGTAGGCCTAACGAAGCTGCATCCATGGAGGCAAGTCTGTAGGTGTTCCATCAAAAGAGTATGCCTTGA
This sequence comes from Allium cepa, assembly GCA_030765085.1. NCBI lineage: Eukaryota > Viridiplantae > Streptophyta > Magnoliopsida > Asparagales > Amaryllidaceae > Allium > Allium cepa. The sequence goes on from CM060932.1 coordinate 27,910,347, forward strand.
CTGGTTTGCATTATAGGCCTAATGAAGCAGACCTTTGTAGGCAGTCAGAAGGGCTTGGTGTTCGGAGTAGGGTATTCGTATGTCCAATACATGCAAGTAAGGTTAAGAATAGTCGCGTGCGAATATCGGCAGCATCAAGACCAAGAGCGATTTCGAGAAAGACTAGAGTTAAACCAACAGGCCAATAATTCTTTCACTATCGAGACATTGGATGGAGGGGCAGCGCTAATTGGATGTTAGGTTGTTTGCAGTAGGGCACAACCACTTAACTCTTTAGAAGTCTTTCGATTAGTTGAGGGGTGGCTGCATGGGGCTATTGCTACGATGAGAAAGTGACAGACCAACTAGAATATCTATATTGTAGGCCTAACGAAGCGTTCCTTTATAGATATAGAAAATCCCCGACTGAGTTCCATACAAGATAGACCTTGTTGGCGGGATTCAGATAGTAGACAGAACGATTACGTAGTCCTCAATGTACACACTGGGTGGTACATTATGGATGCCCGAGCACTGGTATAGACTAGTGCGGACGCGATTTAGGTTTTCTTAGTAAGTAATGGAACATTTGTATTACATGCCTTACGAAGCGGTCCTTTATAGATGTAGCTATGAAACGCTCGTGGAGCAAACTGGCGGAGCATCTATATTGTAGGCCTTACGAATCGATCCTTTACAGATGTATTTACGGAATGCTCTCGAAGCTAGACGATGAAACTCTTTTCGAGGAGGATGCGGAAGGTACCATGGGCGGTACCTAGGACCAATACAGTCACTGGGCATATAGCTACATATATGTTATATATTAGTTACTAGGTTTTAATCTACTATGGAGTAGATGGGAACGGTTCATGAATAGAGGCGAGAGTATTGTAGCCTAATGAACCTAATATAAGAGTAAATGGAAATAAAACGATATATTTAGAATTAAGCCTAGAAGTATACAATTTATTCATTCACCGAAACTTTTGTTCTGACCCCTCCTCATAACATCCTACAGGTTAAGTAAATGGCAGAGACTTCTCAGCTTTATGACACTTGCATAGAAAGTGTTATTATTGGGGTGAGTATTTACTTACTATTATAGTTTAGCCAATTCTGCTGTGAGATAATTAATTGAGCTCTAGTATATTTATCTTTGCATATTTTCAGGATACTAGATACCCAACTTGGGCTTCAATGGACTTGGTTTTTAGTATTTTTGCGAAAAATCCGAACCACTGGAATTCAAATTGTTACATTTGGTATTGGAGCCTAGGTTTAGATTCCTAGGTAGAAACTGAGTGAACGTATTTGTATTTTTAATATAACACACACTCTTGAAACCCCAAAGAGAAGTCCATTCTTTTGAGTAAGCCAATAGTTGGAGAGAGCTTGGAAAACAATTCAATATATCAAAATTAGGAATGAGAAAATTCCAAATGCTAAAAGACCTCATATGGCAAAGATTTTTGGGATATTTAGAAAGGTGAGAGAAAATTAAAAGCCACTTTTTTATCTAGCCCAACAATTAAACTCTTAAGAATTTGAAAAGTTTTGGAAGATTTTCAAGTTTTAACTTTAGAAGTTTACAGGTATATAATTGTATTATTTTAACTATGGGGAGTTGGAGAGAAACAAATTTTAAAGCATTTTTGAATTTTAAAATAGAGAAATATACAGTTTAGAAAAATATAGGTATTATTAACTTTAATTGAAAACTAGTATTTTGGGCTACAGTGAAGATGTTTTACGCGACATATGTCTTAGCCAAGTAGAAACGAATTTTGAAATCCTTATTTAAGTACGAAATTGTTTATAAGTATGTAAAAATATTTTCCTAGCTGTAAAGAAACTAAAGCTGTTTTGAAAAATAATTTTTATGGGTTAGACGATTTAAGTGGCTGGAGCAAGCGTATGGATATTAATATAGGTTCAGTTGAAGTATAGAACACGTTAAGACTCCGCTTGGAGGGTGGATAGTAGACAGGGATATTTAGCCTAAGTCATGACCATGACTCGGACAGGCCGGTAGTAGGTAGAATTTTCTTAGGCTTCGATTAGTTAAAGGAGGCGGCGATGCGGCAACTCGAAGACGAAAAAAAATATAACACGGGCCGACTAGGTCGACCATGCGGTCGACCGAGCAGTCAACCTGAAGCTACAGAGGGTCGACCGCCTTAGTACGAACTACACGCATAAAAACGCATGCTTTTACCTCTCTTTGTCATTTCTGTTTCCTCCCTGAAGACAGCAGTCGTACCAAAAAATCACCCCTTCCTACAATCCAAATTCCTCCGAAACTCCACCATTTAACTCGTCGTTAGTGCCAAATCAAAGCGTGTCGCAATATCTACACGGATCCATACTCCATTTCCACATATCTGAGAGTTTTTCATCATTCCACCAAGACCCTCTCTAGTTCACCTCTTTCCCTACCTCACGCCACAGGAGATAGCTTGGTATCAGAGTGATTGGCGGATAGTGCAGTCTTACTCCAATATAGCCACGTACAAGTTTCTGCAAGGAAGGGCGGTGAAGTTTTCAGATTTTCCAGGCACACGTTTAGAGCAGCTCTTCTTGGACACAAGGTTGCGACAGATTCTTAGCCATGAGATGTTCGAGCAGCGAGCGTATCCCAGGTTAGAACCTCCTTTTGATACTAACTTACGTACTAGCGATGAGGATGAGGAGTTGGCCTTCCAGTCGGAGGTCAATGGAGTTTGGATAGTTTTCACCAAGTCTCAATTGGCTAGCATTTTAGATATCAAAGGGTATGGCTTAGATGTAGGGCAGATTAAGATGGTGGAAATGGCTGTCTTGCAGCAGATTCTTTTAGACCCCTAGCACCCCGATTGGAGCGCTGGGCAATTGACCCCGTTGTCTAGGTTAGTTATCCACATTCTACAGCATAACTTTTTTCCCAAGACGAGGAGTTTTGATCAGATATACCCTATTGTAAAGCAGGCCACCTATGCCATATTCAGAGGGTTGCAGGTGAACTGGGCTAGGACAATTATGGCCCAGTATATAATAGCTACCGAACTTCACAGATCTACCATATTAACTGTCACCTTTGGACATGGGTCTTCATGTGGGCCAGGGTTGAGATGGAGAGAAAGACTTACAATGAGAAGGCCCACCCCATGATAGATTCATCCACTTTGAGGTGGATGCATATAGGATTGACCCAGATTTAGGCTCCACACGAGGAGCAGGAGCAAGAGCACGAGCAGTAGACATCACCACAGCCCTCACCACATTGGCACACACCCCAATACTTTCATGAGCATCATCACTTTCCCCCACCACTGTTTGGAGGTGGTGTAAAACATACCGAGTCACCATGGCCCGCTTGGCCATCTGAGCCCGCGATGTAGAGTACGTAGGGATATAGACATGGATATGGATCTTGGGGAGTGGGAGAAGGACTCTCTCAGCCCCCTCCACCGATGAGCTACGAGGATCTATTTAGGACCATTGCCAAGTGGTAAGAGCGGATTGCTAGGGAGCATGCAGAGATTCTTCAAGGACAACAGGAGGTGATTAGGAGACTGGATGAGTTAGCTAGGTCTTAGCATGAGGTTGAGGCGAGCACTAGGCGGTAGGAGGAGTGCCTTAGCTTTTGGATTCCTTTATCATAGCCGTCCTATGTCAGGGCGGATAGGGGCATAGGCCTCCTAGCCCGAGATGATGGCTATGTTAGCCTATGTATGTCATCTATCTAGTATCGTATTATAGTAGGGTTTGTTTTCTTTTTTAGTTATAAAATTGAACTATCATGTAAGTAATTAAAATTCTATGGTAATATATCAGTATTGATGCTTTCTCTCTTTATTTTGTGATGTTCACAAATGGAAGATAAGAACATAAGAACATTATTATATAAAGTAAAAACAGAAATAAGAATAAAAAAGGAAAATAGAAAACAATAGAAAAGCAATGGAAACATCAACAAAAGACTTAGAAAAACTATTTTCTTACATAAATTGTGCTTGGAAAAAATAGAAAGGGATTTTTATAGGATAATAACCCAAAATCCCGAGTATGGGGAAAGATGTGCATAAAAGAGAATCAGAGAAATATAAAGCCTCTTTGTTTTTTGTCTTCTTTCTAACATAAGAACTTGAATTCAGAAAATTAGATTTTTCTGAAATTTGAGTATTAAAAGTTGTGTGTTAGGATTTGGATGAAAAATTAGTTGACCTACACCCATATTCAATAGGAGTGTGGGAAAAATTGGGTGAAAATGTTTTAAGTTTTCGAAAAATTACATTCATATAGAAGTTGTAAGTATATTTAGGTTATATGCATCATGTTTTAAAATTAAAATTTTAAAATAAAATGCATTCATAAATGTGAGGATTGCATACATTTTGTTTTGAAAAACACTTTTGCACAAAAGGACAGATGGTTGAAATTTTGGATGTACACAAATTGGTTGTAATAAATGTGAGGATTGCATAAATTTTACCTTTATCAAATTTCAGGGAAGAAATTTTCTGAGGGGAGGAGAACGTAACTCCCTACATTTTTATATAGTAAAAATTTAACGTATAACGATAAGTAATGTAAATAAATAATTTTGAAATTGTCAAATGGACAAATTTTTTGTCCAGGTACATACGTGATGTGTTTTCTTGTTTTTACATCATTTGAGCCATAAGTTCTTCAATCCTATGGCTCCAAACGACGCTGTGATGTGGTGGCTTCGGGTTTAATCCAAGAATCTGACGGTTTGAAATCTGCAAGCTCCAATATAAATAGAACCCTAGGCCTAGCGATCTTCTCACAATTAGATTTTCTCTCATGGGTTCATTGCCTAAGGCTGAGCCCTAAAAAGAAAATAATATTTAGGGAGAAGATCTTCTAAATTAAAATATTACACACCTTGGAAGAAGGGGATCCAGAAGGACTATGGAGCCAAGCGGAGCACAAGTGATGCTAAGGACGACATGTGAGTGGATTTATTTATATATCTTTTAAGTTTAAGATATATTATTGATAGATTTCCATTTAGAAAATTTTGTTCAGTAATTAATCATATTAATTAAATTATGTTGAACTATAAGAAAACTTGCAGTTTAATTACAGTATTAGTATTTATATACTGTTTTATATGCCTTTTTTACATCATTTTCTACGTTTTGAATTTTATGCAAGCATCGGTTTTCTTCTATCCTCTTTTTTTTCTTCGCGTATGGATTAGAATAGATTAAACATGAATATGGATTAAATAATTAAGAATACTGAAATGAAGATGTAAAATAATAAAAGTTTAAGGAATAGAATTACTATAATAAATTACATTAAAACGGAAAAAGTTAATTTGTGAGTAATTATTAGATTACTTGGTCGGTTTAGAGAGTAGGATACATTTCCATAATTTAGCATCTAAAAGATAGTGATAAACGTAACTGTAAGAATAAAAAAAATAAAAAGGGTGCTAGTGTAATATAAAGAAATCGCTGTATTTTACACTACTTCAAAATAGTAAAAGAAATATCTTGTAGTTATGGATTATTATTTATGGTATTATCCAATATTAAGATATGGAAATGACTATATAGTTTTCATAACTAACCAAATAAAATAGAATTACTTCCTAAATTATAAGAAAATAAATTAAAGTATGAATTGAAACAAGAAAATTATTAATTAAGAATTTGAAGGTGTAAAAATTAATGAGCCTAAGTCTGCATTTACTATGTAGGCTATTTAAATAGGCAACTATTATGATAAGTGAATTATGTAATAGTAGAGAATTAAAGAAAATTTTGTATCATAATAAAAGAAGGCAGACTAAAGGAGACAAGAAACGCTTGTAATTATACAACGGACTATAAAAGAAGAAAAAGTAACAATTACAAGTAGAATTATAACATAAGTTATAATTATGAAATAAGAGCAGAAAAGCTTATCGTGAGACCTATATTAAATTGGTAAGCAATGGTAGTAGAGAATAATAGTAGAAGCTTATTTAAACAACTTATATTAAATCAATAAGAAAATAAAATAGAAATGGTAAAAGAGGCTTATTTTATTGAACTTAAGGATTTATATATTAAGTTAAATATGCAAGATAATCAATATGGCTCATACTAACAGTGTAGACGTGATTTACGTTTTCTTAGTAAGTAGTGGAGAGTCTGTATTGTAGGCCTTACGAAGCGGTCCTTTATAGATGTAGCTACGAAATGCTCGCGGAGCAAGACAACAGAGAATTTGTATTGTACGCCTTACGAAGCGTATCTTTACAGATGTAGTTACCAAACGCTCTCGAACCTAGACGATGAAACTCTTTTCGAGGAGGATGCGAAAGGTACCATGGGTGGTACCTAGGATCAATACGATCATTGGGCATATAGCTACATATATGTATATTTTAGTTATTAGGCTTTAATCTACTATGGAGTAGATGGGCACGGTTCACGAACAGAGGCGAGAGTATTGTAACCTAATGAACCTAATATAGGAGTAAATGGAAATAAAACAATATATGTAAAATTAAGCTTAGAAGTATATAATTTATTCATTCACTATTATTCTGACCCTCTCTTCATAACATCCGACAGGTTAAGTGGATGGAAGAGACTTCTCAGCTTTATGACACTTGCTTAGAAAGTGTTATTATTTGGTTGAGCATTTACTTACTATTATATTTTAGCCAATTCCATTGTGAGATAATTAATTGAGCTCTGATATATCTATCTTTGCCTATTTGCAGGATACCAGATACCCAACTCGGGCTTCAGTGAACTTGGTTTTTGGCATTTTTGCAAAAAATCCGAACCATTGGAATTCAGGTTGTTATAGATAATTCCACTTGCACCAAGCTTTGTGTCTGACCCCGTTTTGTCGTTGTCTGTTTATATCATGACATCTCTCGGGTATTCGATTGAGTAGTTTAGGAGTCAGGTGCTTTTGAGGATATGCTTCTAGGACAGTTGGAGCATACTATGGAGGTGATGTCAATACTTTATATGTATACCTGATATTGTAGTAGTGCATGTCAGATATGTATTTATATATGAAACTTGATGTATAAGATATTATATTCAGGACTCCGTCTATATGAACTTTGATGTATTCGGACTTTTTGTACTAGTATTCATTCACAAGTTATTTCTGCTAGTACATACTATTATATATATATATATCATCTTGTTTTGTTCAAGTATAATCAGATATTATATATTATCATTCCGTTGTGAGATTCTATTGATATATCTTAGTATAATGTTTGTTTTGATGTTTTTTTCCCAACAATCTGTCATTTATGGTATTCAGAAGTCAGACATTGTTATTTGGTGCTAATTTCAGAGTATTACGAAGGGTGGGCTGCTACATATATATGAAGTAGTACATGACTAATATGTATTTATATATAAGATTTGATGTATTAGATATTATGTCCACGACTCAGTCTGTATGTAGTTTGATGTATTTTGACTTTCTGTATTGATATTCATTTATCTATTATTTCCGCTAGTGTAGTCTCTCACATATATATAATCTTCTTCTATTCATGTATATTCAACATATTATATATTATCATTCCTCTCTGAGATTATGTTCCTTAATATATATGTTTTTTAATTTTCTTTCCTGACAATTTGTCTTTTGTTGTATTTTGAAAGTAAGACGTTGTCAATCGATGCTAATTTCAGGATATTACGAAGGATTGGTTGTTACAGTTTTACACTATTCTAATGTTTCTAAATTTGTTACATGCTTGATATATACCTGATACGGTGGATAATATAGGACGAATGCATTGAAGTGAGTCTGTAATAGTTATAAAGCTTTTAGATATTTGATTTTGTGTGTTAGTGAAAGAACAAGATAATCAAAACTACATCTCTAACTCAAAAACTTTGATTTTTGGATTTTGGTAAATTTTAAAAATAGTACTAACATATGTATGATATTCTAAAATATCAGACTTGGAATTTTTAACTTGTCTTAGCCCACTTTGAATTTGAATTCAAAAGAGGGGAATCCTAATTTTAAATATTTTTGAACAAAATATTTTAAAGAAAATACAATTTTTTTTTTTGGAAAAATCCCAAAAACATATTTGAAATATTTTCGGATAAAATTCTCATCTTTCAGAACTAAAGTTGAATTGTTTAATTTTATTTTGGATTTAAATTTGAATTAAAAAGGTTTTAATATTTTTAAAGGGTGGGAAAAAGTTAATAAAATTCAAATATATCCCTCTGAAATTTCCTAAAGAAATATTTGAAGTCATCTGCGATAAAATTCGTATTTTTAGAAATTTAAGGTCAAATTATTTTATTATATTTTGAATTTAAATTAGGATTAAAAAGATAAATCTTACTTAAGTAATTCAAATTCATTTTGGTTTGAATAATATGAATATTCTTATGGATATTAAAGTAGAAAAGCTTTTATAAAATAAAGGTAATAGTTTGAATTTAAATTTGAACTACAAATGATGAATGATTTGAATATATAAGTTTTTTTGTAAAAGAATTTGAGAATTATTCGAGATGATATTGAAAAAAATTTGAATTTGAAATTAATTTTATATACTAATAAAGATGTTTTATGTTGATTTGAATGCCAAATGATATTAAATAATACTTGATTGAATTTTAAAAGGATGTGACATGATTTTAGAAGAAGATAAACCAAGTATATATATCTAAGTATATACTTTAAGAAGCATCAGTATTTATATTATACAATATGAAATATAAATTTTGGTCGAATGAATAAAATATTTGTTTGATTTTGAGATTAAATGTTAATATGTCACATATGATATGCTAGAATACTCATTATAAGATAAATGATTAAAAACTTACTTGATTTGGACTCGAATTGAATGATATGATCGAAGTCAGATGATTTCAAATACTTTTTTGGTTATAGAAATGCAGGTATAGCATTTATGGTATGTGTTTCACCTATGCAATGTTTAAGCAAGTTTATTATATTCCATTAATATATATTTGAATGAATGAGTTACCATGTTTGAATTGAAGTGCTTTGATTGCATTATTGTTTGATACTGTAACATCCCTTTTAGAAAGTTAATGCAAAGATCTTTTAGCATAGTGATTGGCGAATGGACTTGCTTTCCAAGGCAGTAGGTGTGCGATTTTCTGGTCATCGCATTGGGTATTAAAGATTATACTAACAATGCTTAGGTGGTGTGTGATGATGAGCCAATAAGGACATTGGGATTCTTAAGTGGTTGGTCTGTAACATCCTTTTTGGAAAGTTAACACAAAGGCCTCTTAGCATAGTGGTTAGGGAAAGGTGTTTCTTTCCAAGGCGTTGGATGGGGCGTGGTATTTCTTTCCAAGGCGGTAGGTGTTCGAGTCCTTGGGTCTTCATAAATATTATGGGATGCACATACACAACATTATTTAATGAAAAATGGGATATAATATCATTTTGGGAGTAATGATGTTTTGGGTTGCCAAATTTTTTTGAAAGATAAAATTTGACATTCGATGAGAATGATACGATGTATTGACTACTAGACTGTTATAATCCATCCTAGCGACTAATTCGAGGTTTGCAGCCTGAATTATGTTGACTTTGTCCCTTGTCACACAATCCAATGATCCATTGCACGGACAATATAATAAATAGAAAGAAATTGCAGATGTAGTGCCATGAGAGCTAGCACCTCAAGATGGAATTGGGCAGGGGACTATAACACATAAAATGTATGCATCTTTAATAGCTAGAAGGGTAGTGCAACTGAGGGATTATGTGAAGTGCACTCACAACTGATCATAAGAAGCGGGTGAAAAAGACCGCTTGGTCTTGTTGAGGCAGTTAGTCTACATGGAGGATGAATCTAGAAGGGGTTACTAATGAGTATTTCTACTGGGAACTCAAGGAAGAGAGTTTAGATATGACTCTCCTTTATATATATCGACCTTATAAAATATACATACCTTGTTTAAATATGAAGTTGGAAAAGAAGTACTATGTCAAATAATGAATATGTGCAAGCGGTAATTGTTTAGGTATGCGGTTGAAAAAGGTTGTACAATGGTAAACAACGATATCAGACATCTAAGATCTAAAAACAGTGTACTTGAATTTAATTAATAGCAACTCATATAATATGGATAGACTGTGATATCTCAGTTGGTTAGAGTTGCAATTGTGGGTCACGATGAATAGAGCTATGACCCTTATGTCAAAACCATTTTCGATGAATTTTGGATGGGATTTTGCATAGTGTAGGTGGCATCGTTGTGTTTGATTAATATATTACATGTTTATACTATGACGACCCCCTTTCTGACCCCTGAGAATGACACTTAATACATCCATGGTATTCATATGTCGTTGCCGAAGTATATGAAAGATGAGTTGTAATGGGGTAAAATATAAGAACAGAACAATAATCTCACAACGAAATGGTTAAATATATAACATAAAATAAGACAGTGCATAATGTTACTCCCAACATGGAGTTATCAGAGTTACAACAAAAGTACTACGATCAGTCTAGGTAATTATAACAACCTGCCTTTAAATGTACATACATAGAGCCAACATCTCATAACAGTAGAAATAAATAGCTGGATAGATAAGGAGCCTCCTTCTCATCCACCATCTTCAAAAGAGCCCAAAGAAACCTGCCATTTTCGGACTACTCAAATATAAAAGAGTACTCGAGAGTTTAGGAAAAACAAACAATTTGGATCAGACAATAAGTCTGGTATGAGTAAACTCCAAAAAAAAAACACAGAATAACCGGTGAGACCACGTCACTAAAAGGCAGAATGGATTTCCCCTCACAAGGACAATATCCAAGCATAAAAGAATGGACATAAATAATTAAACATCGCGAAGAGGGCAAGATTCTTCCCGATGCAATTAAGAAAGAATCAATCCAAAGATTTGAATCAAAAATAAGGAAAAGAAAATTTTCCAACAATGACTAGGAGGGCGCGTCCCCTTTATCAAAAGTATACCTCTATAAAATATACTTGAGAACTATGATGGCCTTCGAAAACCTCCAAGCCAGACCCCGCCGACCATACCGAGTATCCAAGTATTTCACATCTCTGTGCGCATACAACCGAAACCAATCTAGAGTAGATGTGAAAATATCCTAATGGGAGCAACCCCACATAGCTTGGCCTCCACTCGCTCTTTATTTAGTCATTTTCATTAAAGGATATCAATGCTATAAATGAGCAACAAATCGTCTAAGATTGACGAAACAAAAATAATAGGAAGAAGGGTATCGAAATCGATAGTTAAGATATCAACTATCGGGGATGACAAAACGATCGTATATGGAAATTAAATCTTATACTCTTTCAATGCTTGGAAAATATCCATATACTTATCCCATCGGTATAAGTATATTCACAAAACAATAAAGAGAATTTCATATTTCAAAAGCATACTTAAATGGGTCAAAAACAATTGTCTACAAGAAATGTGAACGTTCTTCGTTATAATTATAAAGATTATTCATGGAAATCAAATCTCCTACACATGTCAAGTTTCCAATATTCTCGACTTACTTTACTCATCGGCTTTTAGTGCCAAGTATAGGACTGCTTGCTTTCCATAATAACCCATTTAAATCATTATATAAATTTTGAATCTCCTTTAAAATACTTTAAACAAAGATTAAAAACTTCTATTCAAACCATAACTTAAACCCATCATCTTTAAAGGAGGATACGACCAAAAGGTGTTAAGCTCCCTCTTAATCAAATGAGATAGCTAAATAGGTTGTTATTTCCTTTTAACCGGAAAGTCACTAAATGTCAATCCTAAGTTAAAAGGTGGTGTAAGTTCCCTTTAACTAAACATCAAAGTTATTGCTCATAAACTGGCCGGGCACAAATCAAACAACCAAACAAGAATAGTAATAAGAATAATAACAGACTCATTAGTATTAACAATTTACACTCAATGGTTAACACAACATTTTTTAAAATGTGAATGAGTCGAAGGAAAGAGATTAAGATTACACTGACTTTAAAATAATTAAATTATACTCACAGAATAAGTTATACCCACTAAACTATGAAACAAGAAATATACTCACATCATATTTACTTTGATGGGTACTTGGAATACTTCACCTTTGATAATGAATTTTAGTTCTTTTATTTAGTTTGTGAATGAATTAAAATGAGATATGGACTTGGCTATTTATAGGTGAAGAGATGGGTACTTTAGCCATTTCCTATAGCCTAACCAGATTCGACCAGATTTTGGTCCAATAGAAACCAGCCTTATGGCTTAATTTGATTCGACCACATTTTGGTCCAATAGAAAACATCTTGATGGCCTAATTTGATTCGACCACATTTTAGTCCAATAGAAAACAGCTTGATGGCTTAATTTGATTCGGCCACATTTTGGTCCAATAAGAAACCTCCTTATCAATTATGGCATAACGTGATTCGACCAGATTTTGGTCAAATGGCAACCATCCGCTTGGTAGAACCTAATTCGACCAGGTTTTGGTCCAATGGTAACCATCCACATGGAATATAATAATCATTATGCTATTTTGTTTCATTAGAAAAGTAATTATATTGTTATGTTTCATTAGGCAAGTAATTAGACTATTCTATTTTATTAGGCAAGGTAAATAATTCTCTCTTGTTTTATTAGGAAGTATTTATACTATTCTATTTTATTAGGCAGGGTTAATAATTCTTCCTTGTTTTATTAGGCAAGTAATTATACTATTCTGTTTTATTAGGCAAACGTATTCTTAAATAAATTGGTGCCCCTAACCACCTTATAACTCAAACCATCTTTAAACTAACATTTTACATCGGTTTAAAAAAAATCCATTCGAGATGTTTTATCTAAATTTTTATTCTAGATATAAAATCCATTATTTAATCATTTAAAAACATATTAACTATTCAAGTTCAAAATGATTAAATTATGGGTCATTACATCCTCCCCTCAAAGGAAATTTCGTCCTCGAAATTAATCAGATAAACTCTAGATATCAAAGAAACCCAAATGATATCATATATACCACACAAAGATACAAGGAAAGTAAGCTCAACACAACTGGTGAGTACACTAAAAAGAAACAACAAAATACAAACAACAACTACATCAACTCGGGATAAGAATCCCAAATATAGTCCTTTGTTTCCCAAGTACAATCTCTAACATCTCCACTCCACTAAACCTTAACAAGATTCACAACCTTATTCCTTAATCGCTTTATATCCTGAGCGACAATACGAATAGGCCACTTAGGAATGGTTAGGTTAGGCTGAAACTCCAAATCAACTTGTTGTCCTGGTTCTATTATCATCGAAGGGTTGTGTACATACTTACGTAAATAAGATACGTGAAATACGTTGTGCACATCTGATAGTCGATCTGGTAACTCCACTTTATATGAAAGTTTACCAATCCGGTCCAGTATGGGTAAAGGGCCAATATATCGAGGGGCTAACTTCCCTGTCTTCCTAAACCTCAGGACACTTCTCAGAGGAGAGACTTTTACAAATACCAAGTCCCCGACTAAGAAATCGAGATCCCTACGCCTTTGATCTACATAACACTTTTGTCGACACTTCCTCCATCTTTCATCTAATATTAGCTACCTTCTTATTGGCTTTTAAGATTATGTCAGGTCCAAGAACATGTCCATCTCCAAATTCAACCCAACATGAAGGAGAATGACATGAACGACCATAAAGAGCATCGAAAGGGGCCATACCAATGCATGCTTGATAGTTGTTGTTATAAGTGAATTCGACTAAGGGTAAATGATCTTCCCAAGAATCCTCGAAGTTTAGAACGCATGCTTGCAATAAATCTTCTGAGATTCGATTCACTCTCTCCGTTTTGCCCATTTGTTTGGGGACGGTAAGCTGTACTTGAACTTAGCTCAGTCCCTAAAGCAGTCTACAACCTCGGAAAGCGCACGGAAGGCGAGTGGATCATTTCGGGTCGACTAGGTGGGAGTCCGGGCCCCCTCCTACCTTTGAGCCACCCAACGAGGAGAAGCTGATTGTTTTTCTAGTTGGGGCGATCGTGATCCGAGACCATCTCGGCCTCCGAAAGGAGGATTAAGCCCAAAAGCATGTAAAAGGCGAGGTGGATCGTTCCGGGTCGACCGGGTGGGAGTCCGGGCACCCCCTCCTCCCCCTGACCCACCCACCAAGGAGGGGAAGCCGATCATTTTTCCAATTGGGGCGATCGCGATCCGGGACCGTGTCGGCCTATGAAAGGAGGATCGAACTCGGAATTTCTACACAGCATGCACAGCCGTCAAAGCCTTGGAAAGCGCGCGGAAGGCAAGGTGGATCATTTCGGGTCGACCGGGTGGGATTCCGAGTCCGGTTCCCCTCCTGGGTGGGCGGGTCAAGAGGAGGAGGGGGGCCCGAACTCCCACCCGTCCACGTGGAACGATCCACCTCACCTTTCATGCGCTTTTCGAGGCTTTGACGGCTGTAGATGCTGCATAGAAATTCCGGGTTCGATCCTCCTTTCGGAGGCAGAGACGGTCTCGAATCGCGATCGCCCCGACTGAAAAAACGACATGAAATGATCTACCTCGCCTTTCACGCACTTTCCGAGGATCTGACTGCTGTAGATGCTGCATAGAAATTCCGGGTTCGGTCCTCCTTTCGGAGGCCGAGACGGTCCCGGATCGCGATCGCCCCAATTGGAAAAACGATCGGCTCCCTCTCCTGGATGGGTGGGTCGGTGGGAAGAAGGGGGCCTGGACTCCCTCCTGGTCGACCTAGAATGATCCACCTCGCCTTTTGTGCACTTTACGAGTCTCTGATGACTGCAGATGCTGTGTAGAAATTCTGGGTTTGATCCCCCTTTCGGAGGCCGAGACGGTCTCGGATCGCGATCGCTCCTCTTGGGTGAGTGGTTCAGGGGGAGGAGGGGGCCCGGACTCCTACCAAGTCGACTCGGAATGATCCACCTTGCCTTCCACGTGCTTTTCGAGTCTTTGACGACTGCAGATGCAGCGTAGAAATTTCGGATTCAATCCTTCTTTCGGACGTCGAGATGGTCTCGGGTCATGATTGCCCCAACTGGAAAAACAGTTGGCTTCCCCTCCTCAGTGGGTGGGTCAGGGGAGGAGCGGGACACGGACTCCCACCCGGCATACCCAGAATGATGCACCTCGCCTTCTGCATGCTTTTCGAGGCTCTGATGGCTGCACATACAGCGTAAAAATTCCGGGTTCGATCCTCCTTTCGGAGGCCGAGATGATCCCGGATCGCGATTGCCCCAACTGGAAATACGATCGGCTTCCCTTCCTCGGTGGGTGGGTCAGGGGAAGGAGGGAGGCCCGGACTCCTACCTGGTCAAGCCAGAATGATCCACCTCACCTTCTGCAAGCTTTCCAAGGCTCTGACGGCAGCATATGCTGCATAGAAATTCTGGTTTCGATCCTCCTTTTAGAGGCCGAGACGGTCCCCGATCGTGATCGCCTCTCCTGGAAGGGTGGGTCAGGGGGGAGGGGGCCCGGACTTCCATCCGGTTGACCCAGAACGATCCATCTTGCCTTCCGCATGCTTTTCGAGGCTCTGACGGCTGTAGATGCTGCGTAGAAATTCCGGTTTCGATCCTCCTTTCTGAGGCCGAGATGGTCCCGAATCTCGATCGCCCCAACTGGAAAAATGATCGGCTTCCTCTCTTGGGTGGGTGGATCAGGGAGAAGGGGGGCATGGATCCCCATCCGGTCGACCCGAAACGATCCACCTCGCCTTCTGCGTGTTTACCGAGGCTCTGACGGCTGTAGATGCTGTGTAGAAATTCTAGGTTCGATCCTCCTTTTGGAGACCGAGACGGTCCAGGATCGCTATCGCCTCTCCTAGGTGGGTGGGTCAGGGGGAGGAGGGGGGCCCGGACTCCCACCCGGTCGATCCAGAATGATCACCTCGCCTTCCGTGCACTTTTCGAGGCTCTGGCGGTTGCAGATGCTTCGTAGAAATTCCAGTTTCGATCCTCCCTTCAAAGGCCGAGATGGTCCATGATCGCGATCACCCCTTCTGGGTGGGTGGTTCGAGGGGAGGAAGGAGGCTCGAACTCCCACCCGGTCGACCCGGAATGAAACCCCTCGGTGAGTGGGTCAGGGGGAGGTGGGGGGCCCGGGCTTCCATCCGGTCGACCCAGAACGATCCACCTCGCCTTCTGCGCGCTTTTCGAAGCTCTAACGGCTGCAGATGCTGCACATAAATTTTAGGTTCGATCCTCTTTTCGGAGGGCGAGACGGTCCAGGATCGCATTCGACCCTCCTGGATGGGTGGGTTAGGGGGAGGAGGGAGGCCCGGACTCCCACCCGGTCGACCCGGAATGATCCACCTCGCCTTTCGCGTGCTTTTCGAGGCTTTGACTATTGCAGATGCTGTGCAGAAATTCTGAGTTTGATTCTCCTTACGGAGGCCAAGACGGTCCCGGATCACGATCGCCCCAACAAGGAAAAAGGATTGACTTCCTCTCCTTGGTAGGTGGGTCAGGGGAAGGAGGGGGACCGGACTACCTCTTGGTCGACCGAGAATGATCCACCTTGCCTTCCGCACACTTTATGAGGCTCTGAAGGCTGTAGATGCTGCGTAGAAATTTTGGGTTCGACCACCTTTTCGGAGGCCGAGACGGTCTCGGATCGCTATATCCCCTCCTGGGAGGGTGGGTCAGGGAGAGGAGGGGGCCTGGACTCCCATCTGGTCGACCTGAAACGGTCCACCTCGCCTTCTGTGTGCTTTCCAAGGCTCTGACGGCTGCAGATGCTATGTAGAAATTCCAGGTTTGATCCTTCTTTCGGAGGCCGAGACAGTCCCAGATCGTGATTGCCCCCAACTGGAAAAATGATCGGCTTCCCCTCCCCGATGGGTGGGTCAGGGGAGGAGGAGGACCCGGACTCCCACTCGGTCGACCCGAAACGATCCACCTCGTCTTCCACGTGCTTATTGAGGCTTTGAAAGTTGCGCATGTTGCATAGAAATTCTGGGTTCGATCCTCCTTTCGGAGGTCGAAACGGTCCTAGATCGCGATCGTCCCATTTGGAAAAATGATCGGCTTTCCCTCCTCGGTGGATAGGTCAGGGGGAGGAGGGAGGCCCGGACTCCCACTGGGTCGACCTAGAACGATCCACCTTGCCTTCTGCGTGCTTTCCGAGGCTCTGACGGCTGTAGATGCTACATAGAAATTCCGGGTTCGATCCTCTATTTAGAGGACGAGATGGTCACGGATCGCGATCGCCCCTCCTAGATCGATGGATCAGGGGGAGGAGAGGGACCCCGACTCCCACCAATCGACTTGGAACGATCCATCTCGCCTTCTGTGTGCTTTTCAAGGCTCTGACAGCTGCAGATGCTATGTAGAAATTCCGGGTTTGATCTTCCTTTCTAAGGCCGGGACGGTCCCGGATCGTGATCGCCCTAACTGGAAAAATGATCGGCTTCCTCTCCTAGAGTGTTGGATCAGGAGGAGGAGGGAGGCCCGGACGCCCACCCGGTCAACGCGAAATGATCCGCCACACCTACCGCGTGCTTTCCAAGGCTCTGGCGGCTGTAGATGCTACGTAGAAATTCCTGGTTCGATCCTTCTTTCGAAGGCCGAGACGATCCCAGATCGTGATCGCCCATCTAGGGTGGGTGGGTCAGGGGTAGGCGGGGGCCCGGACTCCCACACGGTCGACCTGGAATGATCAACCTTGCCTTCCGTGCGCTTTTCGAGGCTCTGACGGTTTTAGATGCTGCGTAGAAATTAGGGATTCGATCCTCCTTTACGAGGCCGAGACAGTCCCGGATCGCGATCGCCACAATTGGAAAAACGATCGGCTTCCCCTCCTGGGTGGGTGGGTCAAGGGGGAGGGGGGCCCGGACTCCCACGCTGTCGACCCGGAACAATCCACCTCGCCTTCCGCATGCTTTCCGAGGCTCTGACAATTGCAGATGCTGCACAGAAATTCTGGTTCGTTCCTCCTTTCGGAGGCCGAGACGCTCCTAGTTCGCGATCGCCCCAACTGGAAAAACGACCGACTTTACTTCCTCGGTGGTTGGGCCAGAGGAGGAGGGGGACCTGGACTCCCACCCGGTCAACCCTGAATGATCCACCTTGACTTTCGTGCGCTTTCCGAGGTTTTGACTGCCGCGCATGCTGCATAGAAATTCCGGGTATGATCTCCTTTCATAGGCCGAGACGGTCCCAGATCGCGATCGCCCCAATTGGAAAAAAGATCGGCTGCCCGTCCTCGATGGGTAGGTCAGGGGAAGGAGGAGGGCTCGGACTCCCTCCCGGTCGACCTGGAACGATCGACCTCGCCTTCCATGCGCTTTTAGAGGCTCTGCCGGCTATAGATGCTGCGTAGAAATTCCGAGTTCGATCCTCCTTTCGGAGGCCGAGACGGTCCTGGATCATGATCGCCCCAACTGGAAAAACGATCGGCTTCCTCTCCTGAAAAAATGATTAGCATTCCCTCCTCGGTGGATGGGTCAAGGGAGGAGGGGGACCCAGAGTCCCACCCGGTCGACCCGGAATGATCCACCTTGCCTTCCGCATGATTTTCGAAGCTGTGACGGCTACGCATGCTATGCAGAAATTCCAGGTTCGATCCTCCTTTCGTAGGTCGAGATGGTCCCCGATCGCGATCGCCCCAATTGAAAAAACGATCGGCTTCCCCTCCTCGGTGGGTAGGTCAGGGGGAAGAGGGGGCCTGGACTCCCACCTGGTCGACCCGAAATGATCCAACTCAACTTCCACGTGGTTTTCGAGGCTCTAACGGCTGCATATGCTGTGAATAAATTTTGAGTTCGATCCTCCTTTCGGAGGCCGCGACGGTCCAGGATCGCGATTGCCCCAACTGGAAAAACGATTGACTTCCCCTCGGTGGGTGGGTTAGGGGGAGGAGGAGGCCTGGAATCCCACCCGATCGCCCCGGAACGATCCACCTCACCTTCTGCGTCGACCTGGTGGGAGTCCAGGCCCCCTCTTCCCCCTGACCCATCCACCCAGGAGTGGAAGCTGATCATTTTTCTACTCTGGGTGATCGTGATCCGGGACCATATCTGCCTCCGAAAGGAGAATCGAACCCGGAATTTCTATGCAGCATCTGTAGACGTCAAGCCCCAGAATGCGTGCGAAAAGCGAGTTGGATCGTTCAGGGTCAGCCGAGTGGGAGCCCGAGCCCCCCTCCTTCCCCTGACCCACCTACCCAAGAGGGGAAGCCGATCGTTTTTCCAGTCGGGGCGATCGTGATTCGGGACAATCTCTACCTCCAAAAGGAAGATCAAACCCGGAATTTCTTCGTAGCATCTGCGGACTTCAATGCCTCGGAAAGCACGTGGAAGGCGAGATGGATCGTTCCTGGTCGACCGGGTGGGAGTCCAGGCACCCCTCCTCCCCCTGACCCACCAACTTAGGAGGGGAAACCGATCGTTTTTCTAGTCAGGGAGATCAAGATCAGGGACAGTCTCTGCCCCCGAAAGAAGGATCGAACCCGAAACTTCTATGCAGCATCTGCAGCCGACAGAGCCTCGGAAAGCACAAGGAAGGCGAGGTGGATCATTCCGGGTCGGCTAGGTGGGAGTCCGGGCCCTCCTCCTCTCCTTGACCCACCCACCCAGGAGGGGAAGCCAATCATTTTGTCAGCCGGGGCAATCACGATCTGGGACCGTTTCTGCCTCTGAAAGGAGGATCGAACTCGAAATTTTTACGCAGCATCTACAGTCGTCAAAGCCTTGGAAAGCGCGTGGAAGGAGAGGTGGATCATTCCAAGTCGACCTCGTGGGAGTTCGGGCCCCCCTCCTCCCCCTGACCCACCTACCAAGGAGGGGAAGCCGATCGTTTTTTCAGTCGGGGCGATCGCGATCCGAGACCGTCTCTACCTTCGAAAGAAGGATCGACCCTGGAATTTCTACGCAGCATCTGTAGCCATCAGAGCCTCGAAAAGTGCACGAAAGGTGGGGTGGATCGTTCCGGGTCGACCGGGTGGGCGTCCAGGCCCCCTTCTCCCCCTGACCATCCCATTCAAGAGAGGCGATTGCGATCCGGGACTGTCTCTGCCTCGGAGAAGAGGATCGAACCCGGAATTTCTACGCAGCATCTACAGCCATCAGAGCCTCGGAAAGCACGCCGAAGGAGAGGTGGACCATTCCAGGTCGACCGGGTGGGAGTCCAGGCCACCCTCCTCCCCCTGACCCACCCACCCAGGAGGGAAAGACGATCGTTTTCCAATCAGGGTGTAGCGACCCGACTTTCTATCACAGAAAGACGCATCACTATTTAAGAAAGAAAAGGATAGAAGACGAAAAGAAAAAAAAAAGAACAACAACACAACAGAATCGCACAGCGGAACGAATGAATTATAATATATAACATATACATAGTATCATATACATCAGAGTACACGACTATACATCTCAATTTAGACAATATAACATTTTTGTCTAATGTACAATACAAGAACAACTATACAGAATAACACACAGTGGAAACTCTAACTATATATCAACGCGCTGAAGCCTCCTGCTACAAAGCTCCTCCAGAATTCGTCAAGGATAACCTGAATCACTTGACTACTCATACATAATATGAGTACCCAAGAGTTTAATAAAACAGAAAATAAACACTCGGGTCAGACAGGGGTCTGGTGTGAGTAAACGTTTAAAGTTGCTTAACTTTAGAAAATCCTTTGAAAAGAAAAGGTATCACGTAAGACTTCCCACACATAAACATGGAAAAGTTTTTACCTTACACTAACCAAAACATTTGATAGGAAATCCAGTGATATTATAATAGTGTCTAGGGTTTTCAAGTAAATATGAAATAGCCGAAATTGTTACATTCATTAAATTCTAGCTACTAGCCACAGAAGTGGGTATTACAAACAAAAACGTAGGGTCTCGTAGGAAGAATGGGTTTCCATCAATGGCAGGGCTACTAGGGTACCACCCGTCACAGTACGTGGCCTAGATCACCGTACCGAGGAACACTCCCGATCCCCTGCAACACAAGGTCGGGACCATTCCTTACTGAACTGTCCTGAACAAGACCACCCCGCAGTTGGCTGCAGATCCAACCGCCCACAAAGCCGAAATAAAAAGGGACATCTAGACAGGGGTAAATCTCGTCCTACTTGGGCATGACCCACTTAACCTTGCTGCACCTCCCATGTTTTAGCCATTCTCGATTGATGAGGCTTGAGGCTGCGATTACCTTTATAGGACACATCTATCTTAGAATGATCATCGTCCACCTGACGATGTTTGGAAAGCATTCAATCCATTCAAGTCCGTTCCGGGTTCGAACGGAACCGAATGCACTATCTCGTTGCACTCATTTTGGAATCACCCTCAGAGTCAACGACCATAGCCCTTGCACTCTGAATCACCATCTCGAACCTGTAAGTACTATCTCTGTTAAACTCATCATGGAATCACCCCTAGAGTTATACTGACGAATAGTTCTTACACCTAGAGTCTTCACTTGCACTCCACTTGGATTTACGACCTAATGTTTATTTTGGATCGATGTGGTTTTCGGATATCCAGATATGGAAACCCGATCCCGGTCTCACCGAATCCAGACGCCATTTTAATGCCTAAGTTGTACTTAAGGGTTTTAAACAGTAGTAATTCAGAATATCACTTAACATAAATGGATGATTCATAACACACAGATAGATAATCCATTATTATCAGGTTCATCCATACATATCACAAAGCAGCATATATATATCACATCTCAGATATATCATATTCATATCATCACATATCAATCAATGACATCCAATATCATCCAATATCATTAACTCATCCAATGATACTTATCATCCAATCATTAATCAACCATAACAAGTTTGATCCAAACTTAATTAATTTAATCGATCCTTAATTAAATTAATTCCTTATTCAATCACTTGGATTATCATCAATCCAGCTTACAGATTCATTAATTAATTCCAAATTAATTAACTAAACATCACTTAATTATCCACTTTGAATTAATCATCCTTGATTAATTATTACTTAATTACTTTAAGTAATTATTCCTTAATTACAATTTTAATTAATCATCTTGATTAATTACTTCTTAATTATACCAAGTAATTATCTCTTAATTACCTTTTAAATTAATCACACTTGATTAATTATTCTTTAATTATTCTGATAATTATTCCTTAATTACCATTTAATTAATCACACCTGATTAATCACCTTTTAATTAATCACACTTGATTAATTCATTTTAATTACATTTACTTGATTAATTACTTTTATTTAATCACCTTTAATTAAGTACTCTTAATTAATCATACTTGATTAATATCTTTTTAATTAACCATATTTGATTAATTACTTTTTAATTACATTTAGTAATTAAAACTTAATTAAAAATTAATTACCCTTTAATTATTAATTAACAATTTATTATTTATTTCCATTAATTAATGATTACTTCCATTAATTAAATTTCTTTTTAATTAATTATTTTAACAAGTAATTAATCACTTTATTAATTACTCTTAATCCTTCATTAATTAATTAGTCTTCAATTAATAACTAAATTTAAACCTTTAAGTAATTATATTAATTCTTTAATTAATAACACAAGTGATTAACCCTTAGTCACATCCACTTAATTATATTCATAAAGTAATTAACCTCTAATTACTTTGTTCAATAATTTTCTTTTACTTAATTACCTCCAGTAATTAATTACTTAATTACTTCTCCAAGTAATTATACTTAATTAATCCATAAGTGATTATCTTCAATTAATCACTAATTAATTACTTAATTAATTATTTAACTTAATCATTTAAATTAATTAAATGATTCTTTAATTTACTATATTAAAAATATTCTTGATAAGAAAATCATTATCTTAATTAGGTTATTAATATTAACCAATAACACTTTGATTATTAACAAAAATTGAATTATCTTAATTATTTTCACCAATTTGTTTATCCTCAATAAATCAAACACTTAATTTCTTAAGATAAATCTTCATTATAATTGATCTCTAAATCTTTATCTTTTATCTTTATTTAAGAATATAATATTTTAGAAATCAATTTTAATCTTAACAATTTAAACATACAAAATTAACTTTTAAATTTTTTTTTAACTTTCCAAAGTTATTATATAAAATTTAATACAATCTTTATTCAAAAATTCACTTATTTTATTTTAAAACTTCATAATTTAAAACATGTTTAAAATATAATTTTGAGACAAACTTAGTTTTATAAATAAAAACTTGTTTAACTTTTGTTTTAAAACTTTAATCATTTACAAAATCAAGTTTTCTTTTGTTTTACAATCTTTTTAAAAAAACATAGCTGTTAAACTTAAAAAAAAAAATTAAAAACTTCTGTACCAAACTAATGCTGCTCAAAATAAAACTCGAGCAACCTACTAAAGAAACTCGCGTCAACCCCGAGTACCCTCAAACCCTATACCTGTTATGAGAAATACAAGCGGTTACACGAAGCCAACTTCGAGCCTGAACCATCTTCTCCCACAACCCACTACAGAAGCATGAAACCGTGCACGTCAACGTGCACATCGCCGCCGAACGTTGGCGAACTCCACGCCGGCCTCCAATACGTTGCGCTTGACCTCGACAATACTACGCACAACCCAGAAAACCAGTTACAATCGAGAGTCAAAATTTGACCTCTAACTCATTAAACCTGCAACATACATCATCGGAAAAATCCACGTCTCTGACGATTCTTGGCTCTAGTCCTCTCGCCATTCTCGCTATAACTCCGCCTCGATCCCCTACATCCCCGAACAACTCGCGATCGATTCAGATCGCCTCTATGCATCGCGAAACCCATCAGAACCTTGTCGACAAAACATATATGAAAACCCAATTCTGCCCTCTCTGATCATCACAACCATTAATAAAATCACGTAGTAATTTTCCCATGATCATTGTCACCCCCTCGACCTTCATGCTCAACCTCGACGCTCAAATCGCCGTCGTTTGCTGTAAATCGGCCAAAATGCCCAAAACAGTTACCTCGAGAATTCTCTTTAATTACCAATTTAAAAATCATGTTTCAACCATTAAAATTCATGATTTCCTATTTATAATTCAATTATGAAACCAAAACTAAAATTTGAGATCGGAAATTTTTGACCCAAATCTTATTTTTACTGTAAATTTAAAATTTTGAGCTAATCATTCATTTTTAAATCCTATAACTATTTTTAACTGATAGATTACTCGATTTCAAACAACTTCCATTTACAAATCATGAACCAATCAAATCCAACATTGAGATATTGATTTAATAATGAAAAAGTGTGGTCTGTTAATATACACAGAGACCAGATGAACCATACAGGTATTCACGTATATTTAATCCAACATGCATTCAATTTAATTTAATAATTCCAAAAAAATCATCATGATAACCATCACAATACTAAGTTGAAATCAAGACTTAACTGTTTTTAAAAGATTCCATTTACTCACCTTTTTCGCAGAGGATTAGAACTGTTTCCAGGCTTTGAAATTCACTGCATGTTGAATTTTAATCTGAATCTATCCTTGCATGTTGAATTTCCTGAATTGCTTGTCGATTGTACTTGAAGATGAACTTGAATTTGCCTCTGATTTGAATTTTCTAGGTTTTACAGTTTCCAGATTTCTACAGTTTAATGTCTTTCTTTTTTTATTGTTTTGCATTCATTTTTTTGAAATAAAGAAAAGGATTTTGCTGAAGAATAAAACTCTTCTTTTTCTTATTTTACAACTTAAATTTTAAATTAACTTATTAAGAGAATTGCATTTGTCACCTTAATGCCTAGTTTGCTTACACATATGTTCAAAGATTTACAAGTGTCATTAACAAATATTAATATACACCAATTTGTTTACAAGTGTTATTTAATGTTTCCTTAATGTTTAACAAACGTTTTTAATGTTTAATTAATATTTTAATTGTTATTTTCTCTTTTTAATAATCTATTTAAATTATGAATGTAATATTTATGTGATTATAAAATGTGTACTTATCTTTTAATAAACAAGCTTTAGATTTTAATAAATATTCAAAAATGAATTCATGTAAACATTTATAAATAACTTATATTTTTGATTCAATTTAATGTTTATAAGCATGAGATATTGATTTTAACTCTTTGTATAAAAAAATTTAAAACAATTTATCTTATGTTAAAATTAAAATGATAGAATATTGAAACAATTGAACCTTTGATTTAAATCTTATTTAAAACAAAAGCTTAAATGATATGTTTATAATAAATAAGAAATTAACTTCGTTATTAAAATTTAAATCTTAAATATCATTTTCAAAAGTATTAAGTCAAATTTAAATTTTAAAATTACAAATTATATATATATATATATATTAAAGTTTGAAAACACTTATTAAATTCAAATCAGTGAAATTTTCCCATTTCTAATATATATACATTTAAATTATAAATAGAAAACATTTTTAATCATTAAATTTGATAATTTCTATATTAAATTTTAAAACATAAACCAAATCCTAATATATATATATATATATTCATATATATTACAATTTGAGTATATAGCTTTTGTTACTTAAACACTTCCTATTTACAAGATATATCAATATATATATATATATAGAAAAATAGAAAATATTTTGATTAGCTTTTTAAAAAATAAATCTTACCAATTTTAAATTGCCAAAAAAATATTCCCAAATTAAAATATTATTAGTTTTCAAAAGAATTAAACTTTCCAATTTATGTTGTTAAGAAAAATGTTGATAGATATTATCAAATTATTATTATTAACCTTTTAAAAGAATTTTAACTTGTCAATTGTAGTGTAAAATGATCAATTTAATTTAATAATTATCAAATATTATTAAATTGATATTGCTTAAAATTCCGGGTCGTCACACGGGGCGATCGCGATCCGAGACCGTCTCTGCCTTAAAAAGGAGGATTGAACCCGAAATTTCTCTGCAGCAATTGCAGCTGTCAGAGCCTCAGAAAGCATGCGGAAGGCGAGGTGGATCATTCATGGTCGACCGGGTGGGAGTTCGAGCCCCCTCCCCCCTGACCCACCCACCCAGGAGGGGAAGCCGATAGTTTTTCCAGTCGGGGCGATCGCGATCTGAGACTGTCTCTGTCTTCGAAAGGAGGATCGAACCCGGAATTTCTACGCAGCAACTGCAGATGTCAGATCCTCGAAAAGCATGCGGAAGGCGAGGTGGATCGTTCCGGGTCGACTGGGTGGAAGTCCGAGCCCCCCTCCTCCCTCTGACCCACCCATCGAGGAGAGGAAATAGATCGTTTTTCCAGCCGGGGCGATCGTGATTCGGAACCGTCTCTTCCTCCGAAAGGAGGATCGAACCCAGAAATTCTACGTCGCATCTGCAGCCTTCAGAGCCTCGGAAAGCATGCGAAGGGCAACGTGGATCATTTCGAGTCGACTAAGTTGGAGTCCGGGCCTCCCTCCTCCCCCTGACCCTCCCACCCAAGAGAGAAATTCGATCGTTTTTCCAGTCCGTGCGATCGCGAACCGGGACCGTCTTTGCCTCTGAATGAAGGATCGAACCCGGAATTTCTATGCAGCATCTGTAGCCGTCAAGCCTCGAAAAGCATGCGTAAGGCAAGGTGGATCATTCCAGATAGACCGGATGGGAGTCCAGGCCCCCTCCCCCTGACCCACCCACCCAGGAGGAAGCCGATCGTTTTTCCAGTCGTGGCGATCGCGATCTATGACCGTCTCTACCTCCGAAAAGAGGATCAAAACGGGAATTTCTACGCAGCATCTGCAGCCGTCAGAGCCTCGGAAAGCTCATGGCGAGAAGGATCGTTCCGAGTCGGTCGGTTGAGCATCTGGGCCCCCTCCTCCCCTGACCCACACACCCAGGAGGGGAAGCGATCATTTTTTCCAGTCGAGGCGATCGCGATCCGGGACTGTCTCTGCCTCCGAAAGGAGGATCGAACCCAATATTTCTGCTTAGAAAATGCAGCCGTAAGAGCCTCGAAAAGCACGCGGAAGACGAGTTGGATCGATCCGGGTCGACCGGGAGGGAGTCCGAGCCCCTCTCCTCCCCTTGACCCACCCAGGCAGGAGGGGAAGCCAATCGTTTTTCCAATCGAGGCGATCATGATCCGGAACCTTCTCTGCCTGCAAAAAAAGGATCAAACTTGGAATTTTTGCTCAGCATCTACAGCCACCAGAGTCTCGAAAAGCACGTGGAAGGCAAGGTGGATCGTTCTAGGTCGACCGAGTAGGAGTCCAGGCCTCGCTCCTCCCTCTGACCCACCCACCCAAGGGGGAAGCCGATCATTTCTCCAGTTGGGTAGATCGTGATCCGGGACCGTCTCTGCCTCCGAAAGGAGGATCGAGCCTGGAAATTTTACGCAGGATCTGCAGCCGTCGGAGCCTTGAAAAGCACACAGAAGGCGAGGTGGATCTTTCAGGGTCGACCGGGCGGGAGTCTGCGCACCCTTCTCCACCTGACGCACACTCCCAAGAGGGGAAGCCGATCATTTTTCCAGTCAGAGCTATCGCGATCCAGGACCATCTCGGCCTCCGAAAGGAGGACAGAACCCGAAATTTCTACGCAGCATCTGCAGCCGTCAGAGCCTCGGAAAGCCCACGGAAGGCGAGGTGGAACATTCGAGTTGATCGGGTGGGAGTTCGAGTCCCCTCTCCTCCCTTTGACCTACCCACCCAGGAGGGGATGCCGATCGTTTTTGTAGTCAGGGCGATCGCGATTCGGGACCGTCTCTGCCTCCAAAAGAAGGATCGAACTCGAAACTTCTACGCAGCATCTACAGCCGTCATAACCTCAAAATACGCATGGAAGGCGAGGTGGATCATTTCGGGTCGACCAGGTGGGAGTCCGGGCCCCCTCCTCCTCCTGACCCACCCACCCAGAAGGGGAAGCCGATCCTTTTTCCAGTCGGGGCGATCGCGATCCGGGATCGTCTCTGCCTTCGAAAGGAGGATCGAACACAAAACTTCAGCGTAGCATCTGAACCCGTTAAAGTGTCGAAAAGTACGTAGAAAGCGAGGTGGATCGTTTTGGGTCGACCGGGTGGGAGTCCGAGCCCCCCTCCTCCCCCTGACCCACCAACCCAGGAGGGGAAGCCAATCGTTTTTCCAATCGGGGTGATCGCGATCTGGGACCGTCTCTGCCTCCGAAAGAAGGATCAAACCCGGAACTTCTACATAGCATGTGCAGCCATCAGAGATTCTGAAAGCGCGTGGAATGTGAGGTGGAACGTTCCAGGTCGACCGGGTGGGATTCCGGGCCCCCTCGTCCCCCTGACCTACCCACCCAAGACGGTTGATCGCGATCCGGGACCGTCTCTTCCTCCAAAATAAGGATCATACCCGGAACTTCTGCATAGCATCTTCAGCCATTAAAGACTCTGAAAGCGCACGAAAAGCGAGGTGGATCGCTCTGGGTCGATCGAGTGGGATTCTGAGCCCCCTTCTCCCTCTGACCCACCCACCCAGAAGGGGAAGCAGATCGTTTTTCCAGTCAGGGCGATCGCGATCTGGGACTGTCTCTGCCTCCGAAAGAAGGATCGAAACCGGAATTTTTACGCAGCATCTACAAACGTCAAAGCCTTAAAAAGCGCACGGAAGGCAAGATGGATCATTTCGGGTCGACCACGTGGGAGTCCGGGCCCCCCTCCTCCCCTTGACCCACCCACCAAGGAAGGGAAGCCGATCGTTTTTCCAGTCCGGGATATCGCGAACCGGGACCGTCTATGCCTCCGAAAGAAGGACCGAACCTGGAATTTCTAAACACCATCTACAGCCGTTAGAGCCTCGGAAAGCATGCGTAAGGCAAGGTGGAATGTTCTGGGTCAACCGTATGGGCATTCAGGCCCCCTCCTCTCCTGACCATCCCATCCAAGAGGGGCGATCGCGATCCGGGACCGTCCCTGCCTCCGAAAGAAGGATCGAACCCAAAACTTCTACGCAGCATCTGCAGCCGTTAGAGACTCGAAAAGCGCGCGGAAGGCATGGTGGATCTTTTCGGATCAAGAGGGTGGGTGTCCGGGCCCCCCCTCCCCCTGACCCACCCACCTAGGAGGGAAAGCCGATCGTTTTTGTAGTCGGGGCGATCGCAATCCGGGACCATCTCTGTCTACGAAAGAAGGATCGCACTCGGAACTTCAATGCAGCAACTGCGCCTTCAAAGCCTCAAAATGCGCATGGAAGGCGAGGAGGATCGTTTTGGGTCGACCGAATGGGGGTCTGAGCCCCCTCCTCCCCTTGACCCACCTACCCAGGAGGGGAAGCCGATCGTTTTTCCAGTCGGGGCGATCGCGATCCAGGACCGTCTATGCTTTCGAAAGGAGGATCGAACACAAAATTTCAACGCTGCATCTGCAGTTGTCAAAGCTTCAGAAAGCGTGTAGAAAGCAAGTTCGATCATTCTGGGCCGAGCGAGTGGGAGTCCAAGCCACCCTCCTCCCCCTGACCCACCAACCCAGGAGGGGAAGCCAATCATTTATCCAGTCGGGGTGATCGCGATCGGGGACCGTCTATGCCTCTGAAAGAAGGATCAAAACCAAAATTTCTACACAGCATCTGCGGTCGTCAGAGCCTTGGAAAGTGCGTGGAAGGCGAGGTGGATCGTTCGAGTTGATCCGGTGGGAGTCCGGTCTCCTTCCTCCCCCTGACCCACCCACCCAAGAGGGGAAATCGATCGTTTTTGTAGTCAAGGCGATCGCGATCCGGGACCATCTCTTCCTCCGAAAGATGGATCGAACTCGAAACTTATGCGCAGCATCTGCAGCCGTTAGAGCCTCAAAATGCACGCAGAAGGCAAGGTGGATCGTTTCGGGTCGACCGGGTGGGAATCCGGGCCCCCTCCTCCCCCTTACCCACCCATCCAGGAGGTAAAGACGATCGATTTTCCAATTGGGCGATCACGATCCGGGACCGTCTCTGCCTTCGAAAGGAGGATCAAAAGCAGAATTTCAACGCAGCATGTGTAGTCATCACAGCCTCGGAAAGTGCGTAGAAGGCGAGGTGGATCATTCCGGGTCGACCGGGTGGGAGTCCGAGCCCCCTCCTCCCGCTGAACCACCAACCCAAGAGGGGAAGCCGATCGTTTTTCCAGTCGGGGTGATCGCGATCCGGGACCGTCTCTGCCTCCGAAAGAAGGATCAAACTTGGAACTTCTGCGCAGCATCTGCAGCTGTTAGAGACTCTGAAAGTGCACGGAAGGCGAGGTGGATCGTTCCGGCTCGATTGGGTGGGATTATGGGCCCTCCTCCTCCCCCTAACCTGTTAGTCCTTGAGATGATGGTTTTGATGACAACAACCTTAGAATAGATTATAAATTATAAATACTAACAGTATAAGTTTAGATATATATGTATATGCAGGATTTAACCATGCAGGTACCAAGAATGAAGACTATACAGTATAGAGATTCAAGATATCAAGATTGAAGACTCATGAGTATCAAGATTATCAAGAGTTCAGGTAATTTACCTTTTAATTTAATTAGAAATTTTGTTAAAACTCCTAGAAAAGCATTGCCATCTTAAAATCCAATTTATTCGTGGAATGAAATCCACTTCGAGCCTGTTAAAGGGATGGAACCTACCAAAAATCTAGTGGAACATTGTTTTGTATCCGCTAATTTTCATTCCAAATAATTTTTACAAAATTATATCTTGTTTTCAAAACGTTTTCAAAACCTTCCTTTTAAAAGCATCAAAAACATCTATCCTGATTTCAAATACTTTTAGCCTCAAAATAATCTTTAAATTCAAAATCAAAATTATCCGTACTTTTAACTGTCTTTAATAATAATATATTTAATTTTTAAATATATATACTTAGATTTAAATATAAAATTATAGTAAAATTCTTTATATATTATTCTATATATTTACTTAGGTATTTTACGTATAGACAAGCATATTTATAAATTTTAAAATAGTTTTGATATAAAATAGAAGTTATTTTCAAAGAAAAACAAATCATCAAAAATTCCTCTGGGATGTCGATATGCTCAACCTACCCATGTCGACATAGTATCAGTTGGTTTCAAAATTTAAATTTCAAAAGAAGTGTCTATTCATCATATCTATTCACGAATGGACATGGTTGTTGTTCTTCTATAAATAGGGGATGTTTTCAATGAATTTTAACACAGATTTTATGGTTTTTCACTCGTCTTCTTCTTCCACATTTCTTATACATATTCCTACCATTACTCTGCCGAAATCAACATTGAATCTAACTAGATTATCTCTGGTTTGATTCTCTATCACTATCCCAACAAGATTCTCAATGCTATTCGGAGCTATAGGCTTCTTTGTAATCAATTAAACGAGAAAAGGTGTGATTGTGGCCTTGGAAATCAATCAAGCGAGATAAGGTGTGATTATAGCCTTGGAAATCAATTGGGTGAACTTGTTGCCCGGGAAATCAAGTATCTCTACCCAAAGGATTGTGAATCTGGAGGGTGTACCTCATTGCCTTGAAATCGAGGGTGTAATTGTAAAGATTGTTTTTGAAAGGAATCTGTACTTGTGTGCGGGACTGGATGTAGGGTAACTCCGAACCAGTATAAAATCCGGTATGTTCTTTCCTTTACTTTTTTTACTTTATATTTCCATCTATGTTTGATTTTGTGATCATATCTGTGTCTGAATATTGCATACATTTGTGTTCAAATTAACAAAAACTCAAAAAGATTTAATAATTCTCTAACACACTATTCACCCTCCTCTAGTGTTTATCCTAGCCTTAAGATCCTTAATCCGCATTTCTCATATTTGGTATCGGAGCAAGGTTTTCAAAGTTTCGTAATCTGATTTTCGAAAAAGTTTTCAAAATGGCTACCAACACTGGTATTGTTACTAAAACTAGTATCCTTATCACTAGTTCATTTGTAGAAGGTCGGTCTACTGTCAGACCACCACTTTTTAATGGCAGTAATTATGCATATCGGGCATGTAGGATGAAAATATATTTGCAGTCTATTGGATTAGATACTTGGAATATCACACAAACTGAATATTCTGAACCCACAACTGATTTTGCATAGTGGACCGCTGAGAAAAAGACTGTTGCACAAAATAATTCTAAAGCAATGAATATTCTGTTTTGTTCACTTGATAGGAATGAATTTAATAGAGTGTCAGTTTGTAAGTCTACATATGAAATCTGGAAAACTTTGCAAGTGGCTCACAAAGGAACAAGCAAACTTAATAGAGTGTCAGTTTGTAAGTCTACATTCAGATTTACTTTTATTTCAATTCCAAATATTTAAATTATCATTTTCCCATTATTCAAATTCAACCGGAATTACTATAATTAAAAATTATAGCTTATTTCATTGATTGAACCCGAATCCATTCATTTCAAAATCAATTAAGAATCCACATTAAACATTTAAAACGAATTTAATGTTCAAATTCAATGGCTTAAAAATACGGGATGTTACACTTGGCCTCCCTCCTCCCACTAACCCACCCACCTAGGAGGGGAAGCCGATCGTTTTTCCAGTCGGGGCGATCGCGATACGGGATCGTCTCTGCCTCCGAAAGAAGGATAGAACCAGGAACTTCTACGTAGCATCTACACCCGTCAGAGCCTCAAAAAGCACATGGAAGGCGAGATGGATCGTCCGGATCAAGAGGGTGAGAGTCCTGGCCCCTCCTCCCCCTGACCCACCCACTCAAAAGGGGAAGCCGATCGTTTTTCCAGTCGGGCGATCGCGATCCGGACTGTCTCTGCCTCCGAAACAAGGATCGAACCTGGAATTTCTATGCAGCATCTACAGCCGATAGAGCCTCGGAAAGCACGCGGAATGCAAGGTGAATCGTTCGGGTCGACCGGGTGGGCGCCCAGGCCCACTCCTCCCCCTGACCCACCCACCCAGGAGGGGAAGCCGGTCATTTTTCCAGTGGGGGTGATCGCGATCTGAGACGGTCTCTACCTCCAAAAGGAGGATCGAACCCGGAATTTCTAAGCCGCAGCTACAACCGTTAGAGCCTTGGAAAGCATGTAGAAGGCGAGCAGGATCGTTCCTGGTCGACCAAGTAGGAGTTCGGGCCCCTCTCCTCCCACCGACCCACCCACCCAAGAGGGGAAGCCGATCGATTTTTCTATCGAAGAGATCGCGATCCGGGACTGTCTCTGCCTCCGAAAGGAGGATTGAACCCGGAATTTCGACGAGCATCTACAGCCGTCAAAGCCTCGGAAAGCGCGCGGAAGGCGAGGTGGATCGTTTCGAGTAGACCGGGTGGGAGTTCAAGCCCCCTCCTCCTCCTTGCCCACCCACCCATGAGGGGAAGCCGGTCATTTTTCCAATCGGGGCGATCGCGATCCGTAACTGTCTCTACCTCCTAAAGGAGGATAGAACCTAGAATTTCTTTGCAGCATCTACAATGGTCAGAGCCTCGAAAAGCATGCGGAAGGCAAGGTGAATCATTCCACGTCGACTGGGTGGGAGTTCGGGTCCCCTCCTCCACCTAACCCACACACCCAGGAGGGGAAGCCGATCGTTTTTGCAGTCAGAGCGATCGCGATCCGGGACCATCTCTGCCTCCGAAAGGAGGATCGAACTTCGAATTTCTATGCAACATCTATAGCCGTCAAAGCCTCGGAAATTGCACAGAAGGCGAGGTGGATCGTTCTGGGTCAATCGAGTGGGAGTCTAGGCCCCGCTCCTCCCTCTGACCCACCCACTCAAGGGGGAAGCCGATCGTTTTTCCAGTCGAGGAGATCGCGATCCGGGACAGTCACCGCCTTCGATAGGAGGATCGAATCCGAAATTTCTACATAGCAACTACAGCCATCAGCACGCGGAAGGCTAGATGGATCTTTTCGGCTCGACCGGGTGGGAGTCTGTGCCCCTTCCTCCCCCTTACCCACACACCCAAGGGGGGAAGCCGATCGTTTTTCCAGTTGGGGCGATCGCGATCCGGGACCATCTCTGCCTCCGAAAGAAGGATTGAACCTCGAATTTCTGCGTAGCATCTAGACCCGTCAGA
Organism: Allium cepa; assembly: GCA_030765085.1. Taxonomy (NCBI): domain Eukaryota; kingdom Viridiplantae; phylum Streptophyta; class Magnoliopsida; order Asparagales; family Amaryllidaceae; genus Allium; species Allium cepa. The sequence continues at coordinate 27,944,312 of CM060932.1, forward strand.
GCCTCAGAAAGCAAGCAGATGGCGAGGTGGATCGTTCTGGGTCGATCGAGTGGGAGTCCGGTCCTAGCTTCTTACTTTGACCCACCCACCCAAGGGGAAAAGCCGATCGTTTTTTCAGTAGGGGAGATCGCGATCCGGGACAGTCTCTGCCTCCGATAGGAGGATCGAACTCAGAATTTCTACGCAGCATCTGTAGCCGACAGAGCCTTGGAAAGCACGCGGAAGGCGAGTGGATCATTTTGGGTCGATTGGGTAGGAGTCTATATCCCCTCCTCCCCCTGACCCACACACCCAAGAGGGGAAGCCGATTGTTTTTCCAATCGGGGCGATCGCGATCTGGGACTGTCTCTGCCTCCGAAAGGAAGATCGAACCCCCAATTTCCATGTAGCATCTGTAGCCGTTAAAGCCTCGGAAAGCGTGCGGAAGGCAAGGTGGATCGTTCTGAGTCGATCGGGTGGGAGTCCGGGCCCCCTCCTCCCCCTGGCCCACCCACTCAGGATTGTTCCGACTCGACCGTGTGGGAGTCTGTGCCCCCTCCTCCACCAGACTCACACACCCAAAAGGGGAAGCCGATCATTTTTCCAGTCGGGGAGATCACGATCCGGGACTGTCTCTGCCTTCGAAAGAAGGATCAAACCTCGAATTTCTACGCAGCATCTAGAGCTGTCAGAGCCTCGGAAAGAGCAGAAGGAGAGGCTGATCGTTCTGGCTCGATCGAGAGGGAGTCCGGACCCCGCTCCTCCCTCTGACCCACACACCCAAAGGAAAAAGTTGATCGTTTTTCCAGTCGGGGAGATCGCGATCCGGGACAGTCTCTGCCTCCGATAGGAGGATCGAACTTGGAATTTCTACGCAGCGTCTGTAGCCGTCAGAGCCTTGGAAAGCGCACGGAAGGCGAGATGGATCGTTTCGGGTCAACCTGGTAGGTGTCTATGCCCCCTCCTCCCCTGCCCCGCACAACCAAGAAGGGAAGCCGATTGTTTTTCCAGTCAGGGCGATCGCGATTCGAGACTGTCTCTGCCTCCGAAAGGAAGATCGAACCCCGAATTGCTACGCAGCATCTATAGCCGTCAAAGCCTCGGAAAGCGCGCGTAAGACGAGGTGGATCGTTTCGAGTTGACCGGGTGGTATTCCGGGCCTCCTCCTCCCCCTGACCGTTTTTCCGGTCGGGGCGATCGCGATCCGGGACTGTCTATGCCTCCGAAAGGAAGATCGAACCTCGAATTTCTACGCAGCATCTGTAGCCGTCAAAGCCTCGGAAATCGCGCGAAAGGTGAGCTGGATCGTTCTGAGTCGACCGGGTGGGACTCCAGGCCCCCCTCCTCCCCCTGACCCTCCCACCCAGGAGGGGAAGCCGGTCGTTTTTCCAATCGGGGAGATCGCGATCCGGGACCGTTCCTGCCTCCAAAAGAAGGATCAAACCAGGAACTTCTATGCAGCATTTGCACCCGTTGGAGCCCAGGAAAGTGTATGGAATGCGAGGTGGATTGTTCCGGGTCGACCGAATGAGAGTCCGGGCCCCCCTCCTCCCTTTGACCCACCCACCTAGGAGGGGAAGCCGATTGTTATTCCAGTCGGGGCGATCGCGATTCGGGACCGTTTATGCCTTCGAAAGAAGGATCGAACCTAGAATTTATGCACAGCATCTACAACCGACAGAGCCTTGGAAAGCACGCGGAAAGCGAGGTGGATCGTTCCGGGTCGACCGAGTGGACGTCAGCGCCTTGAAAAGTGCGCGGAAGGCGAGCCTTGAAAAGTCCTCCCCTTGACCCACCCACCCAAGAGGGAAAGCCGATCGTTTTTCCAGTCGGGGAGATCATGATCCGGGTCCGTCTCTGCCTTCGAAAGGAGGATCAAACCCGGAATTTCTGCATAGCATCTACAGTCGTTAGAGCCTTAAAAAGCACGTAGAAGGAGGGGTGGACCATTCCGGGTCGACCGGGTGGGGCCCGGGCCCCCCTCCTCCTCCTGACCAACCCACCCAGGAGGAGAAGCCGATCGTTTTTCCGGTCGGGGCGATCGCGATCCGAGACCGTCTCAGCCTCCGAAAGGAGGATCGAACCCGGAATTTCTATAGCAACTACAGCCATCAGAGCCTCGTAAAGCACACGTAAGGCGAGCAACTACAGCCGTCAGAGCCTCGTAAAGCACACGTAAGGCGAGTTGGATCGTTTCGGGTCGACTGAGTGGGATTCCGATTCCCTTTCCTCCTACTGACCCACCAACGCAAGAGTGGAAGCCGATCATTTTTTCAATCAGGGCGATCGCGATCTGGGACCCACTCTGCCTTCGAAAGGAGGATCGGACCCGAATTTCCGCGCAGCATCTACAACCATCAGAGCCTCGGAAAGCGCACAGAAAGCGAGGTGGATCATTCGGATAGACCGAGTGCGAGTTCAAGCCCCCTTCCCTCTGACCCACCCACCCATGAGGGGAAGCCGATCATTTTTCTAGTCTGGGAGATTGCGATAAAGGAACGTCTCTAACTCCGAAATAAGGATTGAACCAAAAATTTCTACGAGGCATCTGCAACCGTCTAAGCTTCGAAAAGCGCGTGGAAGGCGAGGTGGATCGTTCCGGGTCGACCAAGTGTGCGTCTGTGCCGCCTCCTCCCCCTGACCCGCACACCCAAGAGGGGAAGCCGATTGTTTTTCCAGTCGGAGAGATCATGATCCGGGACCGTCTCTACCTCCGAATGGAGGATCGAACTCGGAATATCTGTGCAGCAATTACAGCCGTCAAAGCCTCGGAAAGCATCCGGAAGGCGGGTTGGATCATTCCGGGTCGACCGGGTCGGAGTCCGAGCCCCTCTCCTCCCCCTGACCTGCCCACCCAGGAGGGAAACTCGATCGTTTTTCCAGTCGGGGCGATCACGATCCAGGACCGTCTCTGCCTCCGAAAGGAGGATCGAACTCAGAATTTTTGGCAGCATTTACAGCCGTCAGAGCCTCGGAATGTGCGCGGAAGGCGAGGTGGATCGTTCTAGGTCGATCTAGTGGGAGTCCGGGCCCGGCTCCTCGCTCAGACTCACCCACCCAAGGGAAGAAGCTGATCGTTTTTCCAATCGGGGAGATCGTGATACGGGATCGTCTCTGCCTCCGATAGGAAGATCGAACCCAGAATTTCTCCAAAGCATCTGCAGCCGTCAGAGCCTCTAAAAGCGCATGGAAGGCAAGGTCGATCATTTCGGGCCAACCGAGTGGGAGTCCGTGCCCCCTCCACCCCCTGACCCACATACCCTAGAAGGGAAGCCGATCATTTTTCTAATCGGGACGATCGAGATCCAAGACCGTCGATGCCTCCGAAAGGAGGATCGAACCCTCTATGCAGCATTTGCAGACGTCAAAGCCTTGGAAATCGCATGGAAGACGAGCCGAGTCGACCGCGTGGGAGTCCGAGCGCCCCTCCTCCCCCGACCCACCCACCCAAGAGGGGAAGCCGATCGTTTTTCCGGTCGGGGCGATCGCGATCTGGGACCGTCTCTGCCTTCGAAAGAAGATTCGAACCAGTAACTTCTGCGCAGTACCTACAGCCGTCAGAGCCTCGAAAAGTACATGCAAGGCGAGGTGGATCTTTCCGGGTCGACCGAATGGGAGTCCGGGCGCCCCTCCTCCCCTGACCCATCCACCCAGGAGGGGAAGCCGATCGTTTTTTCAGTTGGAGCAATCACGATCCGAGAACGTCTCTGCCTCCGAAAGGAGGATCGAACCCGGAATTTCTACATAGCAACTGCAGCCGTCTGTGCTTCGGAAAGCGTGTTGAAGGCTAGTTGGATCGTTCAATGTCGATTGGGTAGGAGTCCGAGGCCCTCTCCTGCCACTAACCCACCCACCCAGGAGGGGAAGTCGATCGTTTTTCCAATCAGGGCGATCGCGATCCAGGACCATCTCTGCCTCCAAGAGGAGGATCGAACCCGAACTTTCTACGCAGCATTTGCAATGGTCAAAGCCATGGAAAGCGCATGGAAGGCAAGGTGGATCGTTCCGGGTAGACTGGGTAGGAGTCTGTGCCCCCTCCTCCCCCTGACCCATGAACCCGCGAGGGGAAGCCGATCATTTTTCCAGTCTGGGCGATCGCGATACGGGACCGTCTCTACCTTCGAAAGGATGATCGAACCCATTATTTCTACACAGCACTTGGAGCCGTCAGAGCCTCCAAAAGCGCGTGGAAGGTGAGGTGGATTGTTCTGGGTCGACTGGTTGTGCATCTAGGCCCCCTCCTCCCCCTGACCCACACACCCAAGAGGGGAAGCCGATTGTTTTTCCAGTTGGGAAGATCGCGATCCGGGACCGTCTCTGCCTCCGAAAAAGGATCGAACCCGAAATTTCTATGCAACAATTGCAGCCGTCAGAGCTTTGGAAAGCGCACGGAAGGCGGGTTGGATCGTTTCGGGTCGACCGGGTCGAAGTCGAGCCCCTCTCCTCCCCCTGACCCACCCACCCAGGAGGGGAAACCGATCGTTTTTCCAATTGGGGCGATCGCGATACGGGACCGTCTCTGCCTCCGAAAGGAGGATCGAACTCGGAATTTCTGCATAGCATCTACAGCCGTCAGAGGCTCGGAAAGCGAGGTGGATTGTTCTGGGTCGATTGAGTGGGAGTCCGGGTCCCGTTCCTCCCTCAGACCCACCCACCCAAGGGGGGATGCCGATCGTTTTTCCAATCGGAGAGATCGCGATCCAGGATCGTCTCTGCCTCCGATAGGAGGATCGAACCAGGAACTTCTACGCAACATCTACACCCATCAGAGCCTCAGAAAGCACACAGAAGGCGAGGTGGATCGTTCGAATCAAGAGGGTAGGAGTGCTAGCCCCCTCCTCCCCTTGACCCACCCACTCAAAAGGGGAAGACGGTCGTTTTTCCAGTCAGGCGATGGCGATCTAGGACTGTCTCTGGCTCCGAAAGAAGGATCGAACCTGGAATTTCGACATAGCATCTGCAGTCGATAGAGCCTCGGAAAGCACGCGGAAGGCGAGATGGATCGTTCGGGTTGACCGGGTGGGCGTCCGGGCCCCCTCCTTCCCCTGATCCACCCACCTAGAGGAGGAAGCTGGTCGCTTTTCCAGTGGGGGCGATCGCGATCCAAGACCGTCTCTACCTCCGAAAGGAGAATCGAACTCGGAATTTATAAGCCGCAACTACACCCGTTAGAGCCTTGGAAAGCGTGCAGAAGACGAGCAGGATCGTTCCTGGTCGACCGAGTAGGAGTCCGGGTCCCTCTCCTCCCACCGACCCACCCACCCACCCTGGAGGGGAAGCCGATCGTTTTTTTAATCTACAGCGGTCAGACCCCCGAAAAGCATGCGGAAGGCAAGGTGAATCATTCGACGTCAACCGGGTGGTCATTCGGGCCCCCTCCTCCACCTAACCCACATACCCATGAGGGGGAGCCGATCGTTTTTGCAGTCGGCGCGATCGCAATCCGGGACCGTCTCTGCCTCCGAAAGGAGGATCGAACTCGGAATTTCTACGCAACATCTACAGCCGTTAGAGCCTCGAAAAGTCACAGAAGGCGAGGTGGATCATTTTGGGTCAATCGAGTGGGAGTCCAGGCCCCGCTCCTCCCTCTGACCCACCCACCCAATGAGGGAAGTCGATCGTTTTTCCAATCGAGGAGATCGCGATCCGGGACAGTCTCCGCATTCAATAGGAGGATCGAATCCGGAATTTCTACAAAGAATCTATAGCCGTCAGAGCCTCGAAAAGCGCGCGGAAGGCGAGATGGATCGTTCCGGCTCAACCGGGTGGGAGTCTGTGCCCCCTCCTCCCCCTGTCCCACACACTCAAGAGGGGAAGCCGATAGTTTTTCTAGTTGGGGCGATCGCGATCCGGGACCGTCTCCGCCTCCGAAAGAAGGATCGAGCCTCGAATTTCTACGTAGCATCTAGAGCCGTCAGAGCCTTGGAAAGCGCGCAGATGGCGAGGTGGATCGTTCTGGGTCGATTGAGTGGGAGTCTGGGCTCAGCTCCTCCCACTGACCCACCCACCCAAGGGGAAAAGCCAATCGTTTTTCCAGTCGGGGAGATCGAAATCCGGGACAGTCTCTGCCTCCGATAGGAGGATCGAACTCGGAATTTCTGCACAGCATCTGTAGCCATCAGTGCCTAGAAAAGCGTGCGGAAGGCGAGATGGATCATTTCGGGTCGACTAGGTAGGAGCCTATGCCCCCCTCCTCCCTTTGACCCACACACCCAAGAGGGGAAGCCGATCGTTTTTCTAGTCGGGGCGATCGCGATCCGAGACTGTCTCTACCTCCGAAAGGAAGATCGAGCCTCGAATTTCTATGCAGCATCTGTAGCCGTCAAAGCCTAAGAAAGCGCGTGGAAGGCGAGGTGGATCGTTCCGAGTCGACCGGGTGTGTAACAACCCGAGGTTTTGCTGTTAATTTATCTTCGTCATTAAACAATCAATTTGCTAGCTGATTGCTGTTTGAAGTTTTTAAACCCGATTTAAATTCCTTTTAAAAAATTTGTTGAAATGGTTGTGGGCTATGAAATTTTCTTTGCCCATATTTTTGCTTGGTGTCGTGTTGTCTAAAGAGATTACCATTCCCTCCTCTACCCATTTCATTTTCGCAACCCAAAACCTAAGCATACGAACGAAAATATGGCGGCTCGTTTTCGTTCGATCCTACTCCACCAAAATTTGGGTTTAATCGATTTGTGGCCGCCATGGCTTCGAATCTCCTTGCTAGAATGGATGATCGTCTCTTGAGAGGCGCGCAACTGCTCCTTCCACGTTCGTCCCTCTTTCAACAATTAGGGTTTTCAGAAATTGAGGGCGCCGACTTTGCTTGTAGATTGAAGATTCCTCTTTGCTCAGGGCTGCTTCGATTTGGGCTAAGGTGAGTGATTATTTATCACTCACATCTGGTTTAAATTGTTGATGATTTATGGCTCATTTAAATTTCATGATTTTGTTGTTGATTATTTGAAATCATCAAATCTTTACCTTGGCCATTCGGTTTGTTTTAGTATCGATGATTTTATCTCGGCCACTTTGATTTGCGAAATTGTTTTGTTGTGAAAACGATCCCCTAGTTCACTTGTTTCAATTTCTGGCAATTGAATTTATGTTGACTTCGACCTTGCTTTGACTTCGGTCTTGATTTTGTGATCGCCACAGCTCGTTTTCTGTTGACTTTGGCCTTCGTGGTCGAACTTACTACTGCGATTTGACTTTGTCGTCTTCTCTGTTGACTTCGGAAACTACTACATCTGACTCTGTTCGATTCTAGCCTTGACCACCTCGGCTATGAATTGATGCTTCCACGTTCGTCCCTCTTTCAACAATTAGGGTTTTCAGAAATTGAGGGCGCCGACTTTGCTTGTAGATTGAAGATTCCTCTTTGCTCAGGGCTGCTTCGATTTGGGCTAAGGTGAGTGATTATTTATCACTCACATCTGGTTTAAATTGTTGATGATTTCTGGCTCATTTAAATTTCCTGATTTTGTTGTTGATTATTTGAAATCATCAAATCTTTACCTTGGCCATACGGTTTGTTTTAGTATCGATGATTTTATCTCGGCCACTTTGATTTGCGAAATTGTTTTGTTGTGAAAATGATCCCCTAGTTCACTTGTTTCAATTTCTGGCAATTGAATTTATGTTGACTTCGACCTTGCTTTGACTTCGGTCTTGATTTTGTGATTGCCACGGCTCGTTTTCTGTTGACTTTGGCCTTCGTGGTAGAACTTGCTACTGCGATTTGACTTTGTCGTCTTCTCTGTTGACTTCGGAAACTACTACATCCGACTCTGTTCGATTCTAGCCTTGACCACCTCGGCTATGAATTGATGCTAGACTTTGGTTTTGATTTTATGGAAAGTTTGGTCTGTGAAACTTTTTGATGACTTTAGCTAATTCTTTGTCATTGAACTGTACACTGCCGTGTTTTATTGTGTTAGTCATCACTGTGCATTACCCTTAGAACATATTTAAGTTATATGTCGTAGTTGCATTCACTTGTGTACATGTTGCATATCCACTTGAGTTGGCACTGTTAAGTTTATATTGTTTTTGTCTGTGCTCGTGTATATGAAGCGGTGTTACATTTCCTTACTGGACTTCGAGTCAGGTTGTTCACTGCTTCATGTATTTCGGGTTTACCTCTTTGATGTCGAGGCTGCTGTACTATTTCCATTCTACTGCTGCATCACCAGAGATGTATATTTCATAGGCATTGATGTTGACTTTTTCCACTTGTAAAACTGCTGTTGAACTTCGGGCTTTGATTTGGGTTTTCACTGACTTGTACACATGTATTTTCTTGCATCCATTTTGTCACAGTGGTGCATTTATATCCACAGCTATTTCAATTTGCATATGGTTTTGAGTTGTAGCCTTGACTCTGTCCACTGTTGCATTATGTTGCACCTATTTTGTTGTCTTCATGTACATGCCGAGTCTTGTTAAATTTACTAGTACACTGTTTGGTTCAAGTTGCATTCACTTGCATACTTGTTCAGCATGTAGTTCCTTGTATCAAATTATGAACATGGCCATTTCATTGTTGAGGCTATCCAGTCGAGTCTGATATTTGCACTGTCCAGATACATGTTGTATTTTTCCTGTAACACACTTGAACTTGTTTACGTAATTCCATGACTTTGGCCATGAACTGTTGGCATCGGTCTTGACTTTAGTCTTGTCATTTACTTGAATCTTCATGCTTTGGTTGCATATATGTGATTGTCCATCCATGTTGTAAGTTAGTCTGCATTTGGTAGTTACATTCCTTTATGCTTGAGTCTGATGCTTTTTGAATCCTGATACATGTACCTATCTGCTTGTATTTGCAGTCACCGGTATCTATATATACTGGTGCACTTGATATCTTTTTCCAATCTTCCTGCATTTCCCACTGCTCTTGTGCACTGAGCATTGCTTTGGATTTAAAGTGTCTGACCACTTTGATTTCCTTTGAGGTCTGGTTCCTTCATGTTGTTGTACCTGACTCATTACTGTTTTATGTAAGGTTGCATTCTTGTGGTGACTGCAGTTTCGATTTGTATGCAGTCTTGCCTTTGTTGGTTTGCATTGCATTGATGCAATTGGATTTGTTTTTCTAATTACACTTGAGTTGAACCTGTCCATTTATCTCGGGTTTGACCTTGTGCTCGTTTATGAACTTCCATTGAACTTTTGTGTACATCATCACTGTAGTGGCAAGGCAGTGCACACAAGCGTGTACTGCAGCCACACGGTATTGCTTTTATTGATATTTTATTGCTTTTGATTTATTGATCTTTTGCGTATTTCATATGCTGTAGTTGCGAGGCAGTACACGCGTGCGTGTACTGCAGCCTTACCCGAATTGACATTTTAATTGATATTTCAATATTTTGTGTCGTATTCTGATTTTGTTTGATTTGATGGTTTTGTTAATATCTAATTATCTTTTTGATAATTAGATAATGATTTTCTAATTATTTACTTAATAATTGAATTTTGTTGTTAATTGTCGTTTAGGAAATTCTGTTGTTTTCTAAATTATCTTCATTGATAATCTTTTTAATTTATCTTCGTTGATAATTTGGATTTGCTGATTTGTTGTTTAACACTGTTACGTGTTATATTTATCGTTATCCGATTTCTTTATTTAAGGATCGGATAGACGAGATATATTTTGACTATCATCTATTTGTTACTTAATTATTATTGCTTTTGTGCACTAATAACCGAGTTTGAATTAGACTGACCCGTGTATTATTTTCTTCGAATTTAATACTCGGGTCAGACCGAGTTATTACAGGTTGTAGATATCTTGCTTTGGGTTGCTGCTTGAGCTATGAAGTCTTTTCTTATCTTTTGGAGTAGATGCTGCCTTTTTTAGTAGTCAGTATATTTATATAGGTTGTTATGTATTCATGTATATTAATCACGATAATGTACTTGTGTATATAACTTCCTGAGTCGACAGTTGTAGTTGTATCATATGTACTGTATCACATGTATTGTAACTGACATCGGTTATTATATATATGAGGCTGTTTATTTTATCTATGTTCCGCATTTATATTATCTGTGTTATTATTATATTTACGGTCCTGAACTATTATGAACCATCGTAGTTCGTTTTATACTGGAATTGGGTATGTCGATGGGAGTAAATAATTAAGAGATGAAAAATAAAAATATATACCACTCCTATCGAAATAACCAATACTAGTGTAAGGCCTAACTACGGATGGCCACTCCTATCCGGCCTTATTCTTCGTGACAACAGACAGTATTTCTTTTAATACTCTTTGTTATTGTGAGCATAGAGGTGGGGCGTCACAGTTGGTATCAGAGCTTGGGGTTTATGGACATAATATAAAACATAACTTAGATGGAACATGTGTTACAACTATTTGTCGATGTTTTATTGTGATTTGAGTCAAAACTAAAGTTTTGAAATTATGATGAAATTTTTAAATATCTTTATTTAAAAATAAAAGTGAAAACTGTGTTATGATGATTAAGTTATTTGTGTCGGTTTATCAGAGTGCGCAGCGGAAACAGTGAGACTGTCTTCGCTGAGTACAGCTGATAACCTTTTTGATTTAAAAATCAAAATATGAAGTTGAAATAGATTTCATTTGTTGTTTACATAGCTGTGTTTAGTTTTTTTTCTTTGAAAATTTTGAATCCGATTTGAGGATCCGAAGCCATTGCAGTTATGTGATTTTGTTGAGATTTTTGCTGTTTTGAATTATCTTCCTTCAAGATATATTCGAATGATTTCTTTGTTTATTTTGTAGTATATGTGCAAATTTAAGTTGTATGTTACTGCATTAATTTTGCGCAAAACCGATGTTTTGTTTTAAACGTATTTTGTTGCCGTTATTTTTATAACGCGATTTTTACGCCGTTGCTAAATTTTGAAGCGCGGTGTTTTGTTGACACTCACTGGTGTATATTTTGATGCGAATTATTTTGATGAGATTTTGACGTATGAATATTACTGTCGCTTTGGCTTCAGTAACCGTCAAATTTTAAAGTGGATTTTCAAGCGGTTATCCCGCAATGCTGATTTTGTTGTCTGTTTTTACGGTATTTTAAGAAGTGCAATTTCCTTGTCGAAGTTGCTACTGACGTTGCTGTTTTAATCACGTGTTTTAAAAAATTGTTCAAAATAAAAATTGTTTTTAAATTTTTTTTACAGTTTACGTTTTCAAAAGAATGAGAAAGCGATTTAAACGTTTCAGCAAAATCGAGGACTATGACCCCTTTCTTTTACTGATTCGCTTAATTCCGGACTTGTTCGGTTGAGAATGTAAATTATTACTTTTATAAAATAAATGAAATTGTTTTCAGAAGTTTTGCAGTTTGCGCTTTCAAAAGAATGAGGAAGCGATTTAAACGTTTCAGCAAAATCGAGGACCATGACCCCTTTCTTTTACTAATTCGCTTAATTCTGGACTTGTCCGTTTGAGAATGTGAAATGTTATTTTTGAAATACATAATTTTGCACTTTCAAGGAAACGATGAAGATAATTAAACGATTTAGTAAAACTCGTGGTTATGGGACATGTGCGTTTGCTATTTCGGTTAATTCTGGACTCGTTAATTGAAATATTTGCTGTTTTGATGATTTTCGTGTGCTTTCGAGCCAATATGTTGGACCTTCGGGTCAATACCAGTACCAGACCTTCGGGTCATTTGTTGGACCTTCGGGTCATTTGTTGGGCGCCAAAATTATGTTGACGGTACTTGGTAGGCTTCGGCCATTTGTTGATGCACGTGCGGCGTAGCTTAAAAATTCGTCATCTGATGGGATCGATCCAACCTTTTATGTTGATTTTCTAGTTATCTTAATTGATTTTAGATATTTGTTGTTTCCAATTATCTGCATGTAATTGGATATTTGTTGATTTTGATTATCGTTTTTTATAATTAGATATTTGTTGATTCTGATTATCGTTTTTGATAATTAGATATTTGTTGATTCTGATTATCGTTTTTGATAATTAGTTATTTGTTGATTCTGATTATCGTTTTTGATAATTAGATATTTGTTGATTCTGATTATCGTTTTTGATAATTAGATATTTGAGATTCTGATTATCGTTTTTGATAATTAGATATTTGTTGATTCTGATTATCGTTTTTGATAATTAGATATTTGAGATTCTGATTATCGTTTTTGATAATTAGATATTTGTTGATTCTGGTTATCGCTTGTGATAATTAGATATTTGTTGATTTGAAATTTGATTATCGTTTTTGATAATTAAATATTTGTTGATTTGAAATTTGATTGTCGTTTTTGATAATTAAATATTTGTTGATTTGAAATTTGATTATCGTTTTTGATAATTAAATATTTGTTGATTTGAGATTTGATTATCGTTTTTGATAATTAAATATTTGTTGATTTGAGATTTGATTATCGTTTTTGATATTTAAATATTTGTTGATTTGAAATTTGATTATCGTTTTTGATAATTAAATATTTGTTGATTTGAAATTTGATTATCGTTTGTGATAATTAAATATTTGTTGATTTGATATTTCCGATTATCATTTTTGGTAATTAGACAATTGTTGTTTTCAAATTATCTGATTGATAACTAGATAATTGTGGTTTTGCGATTTGTGATTTGTGTTTCCGAATTATCTTTGTTGATAATTAGATTTTGCCGTTTTCTAATTATCGTATCGATAATTAGACATTACTGTTTTGTGGTTTCTGTATTCTAATTATCTAATTGATAATTGAATATTGCTGATAATTGCATTTATTTAGTTTTGTTGTTTTCTGATTATCTACTTGATAATTAGATTTTGTTGAGAATTTGTGAATTTCTTTTATGAAATCAAAAGATTTCTTTGGCGTCTGTGTTCTTGACCTTTATTTTCTAGTTTAACCAGTTTATGTTAGAAAAATAATTGTTATTGATGACTTTTATTATGAAAATTGCGGGGACGCAATTTTTATAAGGAGGGGAGTCTGTAACAACCCGGGGTTTTGCTGTTAATTTATCTTCGTCATTAAAAGATCAATTTGCTAGCTGATTGCTGTTTGATGTTTTTAAAACCCGGTTTAAATTCCTTTCAAAAAAATTGTTGGAATGGTTGTGGTTTCTATGAAATTTTCTTGGCCCATATTTTTGCTTGGTGCCATGTTGTCTAAAGAGATTAACATTCCCTCCTCTACCCATTTCATTTTCGCAACCCTAAACCTAAGCATACGAACGAAAATATGGCGGCTCGTTTTCGTTCGATCCTTCTCCACCAAAATTTGGGTTTAATCGATTTGTGGCCGCCACGGATTCGAATCTCCTTGCTATAATGGATGATCGTCTCTTGAGAGGCACGCGGCTGCTCCTTCCACGTTCATCCCTCTTTCAAAAATTAAGGTTTTCAGAAATTGAGGGCGCCGACTTTGCTTGTAGATCGAAGATTCCTTTTTGCTCAGGGCTGCTTCGATTTGGGCTAAGGTGAGTGATTATTTATCACTCACATCTGGTTTAAATTGTTGATGATTTCTGGCTCGTTTAAATTTCGTGATTTTGTTGTTGATTATTTGAAATCATCAAATCTTTACCTTGGCCATTCGATTTGTTTTAGTATCGATGATTTTATCTCGGCCACTTTGATTTGCGAAATTGTTTTGTTGTGAAAACGATCCCGGCCTGGTTCACTTGTTTCAATTACTGGCAATTGAATTTATGTTGACTTCGACCTTGCTTTGACTTCGATCTTGATTTTATGGTCGCCACGGCTCGTTTTCTGTTGACTTTGGCCTTTGTGGTTGAACTTGCTACTGCGATTTGACTTTGTCATCTTCTCTGTTGACTTCAGAAACTACTACATCTGACTCTGTTCGATTCTAGCCTTGACCACCTCGGCTATGAATTGATGCTAGACTTTGGTTTTGATTTTCTGGAAAGTTTGGTCTGTGAAACTTTTTGATGACTTTAGCTAATTCTTTGACATTGAACTGCACACTGCCATGTTTTATTGTGTTAGTCCTCACTGTGCATTACCCTTCGAACATAATTAAGTTATATGTCGTAGTTGCATTCACTTGTGTACATGTTGCATATCCACTTGAGTTGGCACTGTTAAGTTTATATTATTTTTGTCTGTGCTCATGTATATGAAGCAGTGTTACATTTCCTTGTAACTTTCACTGTAGTATCCACTGGACTTCGAGTCAGGTTGTTCACTGCTTCATGTATTTCGGGTTTACCTCTTTGATGTCGAGGCTGCTGTATTATTTCCATTCTACTGCTGCATCACCAGAGATGTATATTTCATAGGCATTGATGTTGACTTTTGTCACTTGTAAAACTGCTGTTGAACTTCGGGCTTTGATTTGGGTTTTCACTGAATTGTACACATGTATTTTCTTGCATCCATTTTGTCACAGTGATGCATTTATATCCACAGCCGTTTCTATTTGCATATGGTTTGAGTTGTAGCCTTGACTCTGTCCACTGTTGCATTATGTTGCACCTATTTTGTTGTCTTCATGTACATGCCGAGTCTTGTTAACCTTACTAGTACACTGTTTGGTTCAAGTTGCATTCACTTGCATACTTGTTCAGCATGTAGTTCCTTGTATCAAATTATGAACATGGCCATTTCATTGTTGGGGCTATCCACTCGAGTCTGATATTTGCACTGTCCAGATTCATGTTGTATTTTTCCTGTAGCACACTTGAACTTGTTTATGTAATTCCATGACTTTGGCCATGAACTGTAGGCATCGGTCTTGACTTTAGTCTTGTCATTTACTTGAATCTGCATGCTTTGGTTACATATATGTGATTGTCCATCCATGTTGTAAGTTAGCCTGCATTTGGTAGTTGCATTCCTTTATGCTTGAGTCTGATGCTTTTTGAATCCTGATACCCGTACCTATCTGCTTGTATTTGCAGTCACGGTATCTATATATACTGGTGCACTTGATATCTTTTTCCAATCTTCCTGCATTGCCCACTGCTCTTGTGCACTGAGCATTGCTTTGGATTTAAAGTGTTTGACCACTTTGATTTCCTTTGAGGTCTGGTTCCTTCATGTTGTTGTACCTGACTCATTACTGTTTTATGTAAGGTTGCATTCTTGTGGTGACTGCAGTTTCGATTTGTATGTAGTCTTGCCCTTGTTGGTTTGCATTGCATTGATGCAATTGGATTTGTTTTTCTAATTACACTTGAGTTGAACCCGTCCATTTATCTCGGGTTTGACCTTGTGCTCGTTTATGAACTTCCATTGAACTTTTGTGTACATCATCA
This sequence comes from Allium cepa, assembly GCA_030765085.1. Classification (NCBI taxonomy): domain Eukaryota; kingdom Viridiplantae; phylum Streptophyta; class Magnoliopsida; order Asparagales; family Amaryllidaceae; genus Allium; species Allium cepa. Next base: position 27,959,542 of record CM060932.1, read on the forward strand.
CTGTAGTGGCAAGGCAGTGCACACAAGCGTGTACTGCAGCCACACGGTATTGCTTTTATTGATATTTTATTGCTTTTGATTTTTGATCTTTTGCGTATTCCATATGCAGTTGTGGCGAGGCAGTACACGCGTGCGTGTACTGCAGCCCTACTCGAATTGTCATTTTAATTGATATTTCAAAATTTTGTGTCGTATTCTGATTTGGTTTGATTTGATGGTTTTGTTGATATCTAATTATCATTTTGATAGTTAGATTATGAGTTTCTAATTATTTACTTAATAATTGAATTTTGTTGTTAATTGCCGTTTAGGCAATTCTGTTGTTTTCTAAATTATCTTCATTGATAATCTTTTTAATTTATCTTCGTTGATAATTTGGATTTGTTGATTTGTTGTTTAACACTGTTACGTGTTATATTTATCGTTATCCGATTTCTTTATTTATGGATTGGATAGACGAGATTTATTTTGACTGTCGTCTATTTGTTACTTAATTATTATTGCTTCTGTGCACTAATAACTGAGTTTGAATTAGACTGACCCGTGTATTATTTTCTTTGAATTTAATACTCGGGTCGGACCAAGTTATTACAGGTTGTAGACATCTTGCTTTGGTTGTTGCTTGAGCTATGAAGTCTTTTCTTATCTTTTGGAGTAGATGTTGTCTTTTTTAGTAGTCAGTATATTTATATAGGTTGTTATGTATTCATGTATATTAATCACGATAATGTACTTGTGTATATAACTTCCTGAGTCGACGGTTGAAGTTATATCATATGTACTGTATCATATGTATTGTAACTGACATCAGTTATTATATATATGAGACTTTTTGTTTTATCTGTGTTTCGCATTTATATTATATGTGTTATTATTATATTTACTGTCCTGAACTATTATGAACCATCGTAGTTCGTTTTATACTGGAATTGGGTATGTCGATGGGAGTAAATAATTAAGAGATGAAAAATAAAAATATATACCACTCCTATCGAAATAACCAATACTACTGTAAGGCCTAACTATGGATGGCCGCTCCTATCCAGCCTTATTCTTCGTGATAACAGACAGTATTTCTTTTAATACTCTTTGTTATTGTGAGCATAGAGGTGGGGCGTCACAGGGTGGGAGTCTGGACCCCCCTCCTCCCCCTGACCCACCTACCCAGGATCGTTCCGGCTCAACCGGGTGGGAGTCTGTGCCCCCTCCTCCACCTGATCCACACACCTAAGAGGGGAAGCCGATCGTTTTTCCAATCGGAAAGATCGTGATCCAGGACCGTCTCTGCCTCTAGAAGAGGGATCGAACCTCGAATTTCTGCGCAGCATCTAGTGCCGTCAGAGCCTCGGAAAGCGCAGAAGGCGAGGTGGATCGTTCTGGGTCGATCGAGTGGGAGTTCGGGCCACGCTTCTCCCTCTGACCCACCCACCCAAAGGGAAAAGCCGATCATTTTTCCAGTCGGGGAGATCGCGATCCGGGACAGTCTGTGCTTCCGATAGGAGGATCGAACTCGAAATTTCTACGCAGCATCTGTAGCCGTCAAAGCCTCGGAAAGCGCACGAAAGGCGAGTTGAATCATTTCGGGTCGACGGGTAGGAGTCTATGCTGCCTCCTCCCCCTGACCCACACAACCAAGAGGGGAAGCCGATCGTTTTTCCAGTTGGGGCGATCGTGATCCGGGACTGTCTCTGCCTCCGAAAGGAAGATCGAACCCCGAATTTCTACGCAGCATCTATAGCCATCAAAGCCTCGAAAAGCGTGTGGAAGGTGAGGTGGATCATTCCGAGTCGACCAGGTGGGAGTCCGGGCCCCTTCCTCCCCCTGACCGTTTTTCTAGTCGGGGCGATCGCGATTCTGGATCGTCTATGCCTCCGAAAGGAAGATCAAACCCCGAATTTATGCACTGCAACTGCAGCCGTCAAAGCCTCGGAAAGCACGCAGAAGGCAAGGTGGATCGTTCTGAGTCGACCGGGTGGGAGTCCGGACCCCCCTCCTCCCCCTGTCCCACACACCCTAGAAGGGAAGCCGATCGTTTTTCCAGTCGAGGCGATCGCGATCCGAGACCGTCTCTGCCTACGAAAGGAGGATCGAACCCCGAATTTCTATGTAGCTTCTACAGCCGTCAAAGCCTTAGAAATCGCAAGGAAGGCGAGATGGATCACTCTGAGTCGACCGCATGGGAGTCCAGGCGCCCCTCCTCCCCCGACCCACCCACCCAGGAGGGGAAGCCGATCGATTTTCCAGTCGGGACGATCGCGATCTGGGACCGTCTCTTCCTTTGAAAGAAGATTCAAACCAGGAACTTCTACGCAGCACCTGCAACCGTCAAAGCCTCGAAAAGCACATGGAAGGCGAGGTGGATCTTCCCGGGTCGACCGGGTGGGAGTCCGGATGCCCCTCCTCCCCCTGACACATCCACCCAGGAGGGGAAGCCGATCGTTTTTCCAGTCGGGGCGATCATGACCCGAGACCGTCTCTGCCTCCGAAAGGAGAATCGAAGCCGAAATTTCTACATAGCAACTGCAGCCATCTGTGCCTCGAAAAGCGCACGGAAGGCTAGTTGGATCGTTCAGGGTCGACCGAGTGGGAGTCCGAGCCCCTCTCCTGCCACTGACCCACCCACCCAGGAGGGGAATTCGATCGTTTTTTCCAATCGGGGCAATCGCGATCCGGGACCATCTCTGCCTCCAAGAGGAGGATCGAACTCGAACTTTATACGTAGCATTTGCAACGGTCAAAGCCACAGAAAGCGCACGAAAGGCAAGGTGGATCGTTCTGGGTAGACAGGGTGGGAGTCCGTGCCTCCTCCTTCCCATGATCCATGCACCCGCGAGGGGAAGCCGATCATTTTTTCAGTCTGGGGGATCGGGATACGGGACCGTCTCTACCTTCGAAAGGATGATCGAACCCAGAATTTCTACGCAGCATCTGCAGCCATCAGAGCCTCCAAAAGCGCACGGAAGGCGAGGTGGATTGTTCCGGGTCGACTGGATGTGCATCTATGGCCCCTCCTCCCCCTGACCCACACACCCAAGAGGGGAAGCCGATTGTTTTTCCAGTCGGGAAGATCGCGACCCGGGACCGTCTCTGCCTCCGAAAGAAGGATTGGACCCGAAATTTCTGCGCAACAATTGCAGTCGTCAGAGCTTCGGAAAGCGCACGCAAGGCAGGTTTGGTCATTCTGGGTCGATCAGGTTGGAGTCCGAGCCCCTCTCCTCCCTCTGACCCACCCACCCAGGAGGGGAAGCCGATCGTTTTTCCAATCGGAGCGATCGCGATCCGGGACCGTCTCTGCCTTCGAATGGAGGATCGAACTAGGAATTTCTGCGTAGCATCTACAGCTGTCTGAGCCTCGGACAGCGTGCGGAAGGCGAGGTGGTTCGTTCTAGGTTGATAGAGTGGGATCCGGGTCCCGCTTCTCCCTCAGGCCCACACACCCAAGGGGGGAAGCCGATCGTTTTTCCAGTCAGGGAGATCGCGATTCGGGATCGTCTCTGCCTCCGATAGGAGGATCGAACCAGGATCTTATACGCAGCATCTACACCCGTCAGAGCCTCGGACAGCGCACGGAAGGCGAGGTGGATCGTCCGGATCGCGATCCGTGACTATCTCTGCCTCTGAAAGAAGGATCGAACCTGTAATTTCTATGCAGCATCTGCAGCCGATAGAGCCTCGGAAAGCACGCGGAAAGCGAGGTGGATCATTCAGTTCAACCGGGTGCATCGTTTTTCCAATCGAAGAGATCGCGACCCGGGACCATCTCTGCCTCCGAAAGGAGGATCGAACCCGAAATTTCGACGTAGCATATGCAGCCGTCAAAGCCTCGGAAAGCACGCAGAAGGCGAGGTGGATCATTCCGAGTAGACCGGGTGGGAGTTCAAGCACCCTCCTCTCCATTGCCCACCACCCATGAGGGGAAGCCAATCATTTTTCCAATCGAGGCGATCGCGATCCGTAACTGTCTCTACCTCCTAAAGGAGGATAGAACCTAGAATTTATTCGCAGCATCTACAGCGGTCAGAGCCTCAAAAAGCGTGCGAAAGGCAAGATGAATCATTCCGCGTCGACCAGGTGGGCATTCGGGCCCCCTCCTCCACCTAACCCACATACCCAGGAGGGGAAGCCGATCGTCTTTGAAGTCGGGGCGATCGCGATCCGGGACCGTCTCTGCCTCCGAAAGGAGGATCGAACTCGGAATTTCTACGCAACATCTACAGCCGTCAGAGCCTCGGAAAGCGCGCAGAAGGCGAGGTGGATCGTTCTGGATCAATCGAGTGGAAGTCCAGGCACCGCTCCTCCCTCTGACCCACCCACCCATGGGGGGAAGCCGATCGTTTTTCCAATCGAGGAGACCACGATCCAGGACAGTCTCCACCTTCGATAGGAGGATCAAATCCGGAATTTCTACATAGCATCTGTAGCCGTCAGAGCCTCGAAAAGCGTGCGGAAGGCGAGATGGATCGTTTCGGCTCGATCGGGTGGGAGTCTGTGCCCCCTCCTCCCTCTGACCCACACACCCAAGAGGGGCAGCCAATCTTTTTTCCAGTTGGGACGATTGTGATGCGGGACCGTCTCTGCCTCCGAAAGAAGGATCGAACCTCGAATTTCTACACAGCATCTAGAGTCGTCAGAGCCTCGGAAAGCGTGCAGATGGCGAGTTGGATCGTTCTGGGTCGATCGAGTGGGAGTCTGGGACCATCTTCTCCCTCTGACCCACCCACCCAAGGGGAAAAGCCGACCGTTTTTCCAATCGGGGAGATCGCGATCCGGGACAGTCTCTGCCGCCGATAGGAGGATCGAACTAGGAATTTCTACGCAGCATCTGTAGCCGTCAGAGCCTCGGAAAGCGCGCAGAATGCGAGATGGATCGTTTCGGGTTGACTGGGTAGGAGTCTATGCCCCCTCCTCCCCCTGACCCACACACACAGGAGGGGAAGCCGATCGTTTTTCCAGTCGGGGCGACCGTGATCCGGGAATGTCTCTGCCTCCGAAAGGAAGATCGAATCCTGAAATTTTATGCAGCATCTATAGCCGACAAAGCCTCGGAAAGCACGCAGAAGGCGAGGTAGATCGTTCCGAGTCGACGGGGTGGGAGTCCGGACCCCCCTCCTCCCCCTGACCCACCCACACAGGATCGTTCCAGCTCGACCGGGTGGAAGTCTGTGCCCCCTCCTCCACCCGACCCACACACCCAAGAGGGGAAGCCGATCGTTTTTCCAATCGGGAAGATTGCGATCCGGGACCGTCTCTGCCTCCGAAAGAAGGATCGAACCTCGAATTTCTGCGCAGCATCTAGGGCCGTCAGAGCCTCGGAAAGCGCAGAAGGCGAGGTGGATCGTTCTGGGTCGATCGAGTGGAAGTACGGGCCCAGCTCCTCCCTCTGACCCACCCACCCAAAGGAAAACGCCGATCGTTTTTCCATTCGGGGAGATCGCGATCCGGGACAGTCTCTGCATCCGATAGGAGGATCGAACTCGGAATTTCTGCCCAGCATCTGTAGCTGTCAGAGCCTCGAAAAGTGCGCGGAAGGCGAGATGGATTGTTTCGGGTCGACCGGGAAGGAGTCTATGCCCCTCCTCCCCTTGACCCACACAACCAAGAGGGGAAGCCGATCGTATTTCCAGTCGGGGCGTTCGTGATCCGGGACTGTCTTTGCCTCTGGAAGGAAGATCGAACCCTGAATTTCTATGAAGCGTCCATAGCCGTCAAAGCCTCGAAAAGCGCACGGAAGGCGAGGTGGATAGTTCTGAGTCGACCGGGTGGGAGTTTGGACCCCTCCTCCCCCTGACCGTTTTTCCAGTCGGGGCGATCGCGATCCGGGACTGTCAATGCCTCCGAAAGGAAGATCGAACCCCGAATTTATGCTCAGCATCCATAGCCGTCAAAGCCTCCTAAAGCGCACGGAAGGCAAGGTGGATCGTTCCGAGTCGACCGGATGGTGGTCCGGACCCCCCTCCTCCCCCCGACCCACCCGCCCAGGAGGGAAAGCCAATCGTTTTTCCAATCGGGGCGATGGCGATACGGGACCATCTCTGCCGCCAAAGGAAGGATCGAACCAGGAACTTCTATGCAGCATTTGCACCCGCCAGAGTCTCGGAAAATGGCCTGGAATACGTGGTGGATCGTTCCAGGTCGACCGGGTGGGAGTCCGGGCCCCCCTCCTCCCTCTAACCAACTCACCTAGGAGGGGAAGCCGATTGTTATTCTAGTCGGGGCGATCGCGATCCGGGACCATCTCTGCCTTCGAAAGAAGGATCGAACCTAGAATTTCTGCACATCATCTACGACCGATAGAGCCTTGGAAAGCACGCGGAAGGCGAGGTGGATCGTTCCGGGTCGACCAAGTGGGTGTCAGAGCCTTGAAAAGTGCACGGAAGGCGAGCTTTGAAAAGTCCTCCCCCTGACCTACCCACCAGGAGGGAAAGCCGATCGTTTTTCTAGACGGGGAGATCATGATCCGGGACCGTCTCTACCTCCGAAAGGAGGATCGAACCCGGAATTTCTGCATAGCATCTACAGCCGTTAGAGCCTCGAAAAGCACGTGGAAGGAGTGGTGGACCATTCGGGGTCAACCGGGTGGGAGTCCGGGCCCCCTCCTCCCCCTGACCCACCCATCCAGGGGGAAGTCGGTCGTTTTTCCAATCGGGGCGATCGCGATCCGGGACCATCTCTGCCTCCAAGAGAAGGATTGAAACCGAACTTTCTATGCAGCATTTGCAGCGGTCAATGCCACGGAAAGCGCATGGAAGTCAAGTGGATCGTTCCGGGTAGACCGGGTGGGAGTCCGTGCCCCCTCCTCCCCCTGACCCACGCACCCGCGAGGGGAAGCCTATCATTTTTCCAGTCTGGGCGATCGCTATACGGGACCGTCTCTACCTTCGAAAGGATGATCGAACCTAGAATTTCTATGCAGCCTCTACAACCGTCAGAGCCTCCAAAAGCGCATGGAAGGCGAGGTGGATTGTTCCGGGTCGACTGGTTGTGCGTCTAGGCCCCCTCCTCCCCCTGACCCACACACCCAAGAGGGGAAGCCGATCGTTTTTCCAGTCGGGAAGATCGCGATCCGGGACCATCTCTGCCTCCGAAAGAAGGATTGAACCCGAAATTTCTACATAACAATTGCAATCGTCAGAGCTTCGGAAAGCGCACGGAAGGCGGGTTGGATCATTCCGGGTCTACCGGGTCGGAGTCCGAGCACCTCTCCCCCCCAGACCCATCCACCCAGGAGGGGAAGCCGATCGTTTTTCCAATCGGGGTGATCGCGATCCGGGACCGTCTCTGCCAATGAAAGGAGGATCGAACTCGGAATTTCTGCGTAGCATCAACAGCCGTCAGAGCCTCGGAAAGCGCGTGAAAGGCGAGGTGGATCGTTCTGGGTCGATCGAGTGGGTGTATGAGTCCCGCTCCTCCCTCAGACCCACCCACCCAAGGGGGAAAGCCGATCGTTTTTCCAGTCGGGGAGATCGCGATCCAGGATCGTCTCTACCTCCGATAGAAAGGTCGAACCCGAAATTTCTACGCAGCATCTACAACCATCAAAGCCTCGAAAAGCGCACGGAAGGCGAGGTGGATCGTTCCGGGTCGATCTGGTGGGATTCCGTGCCCCTCCTCCCCCGGACCCACACACCCAAGAGGGAAAGCCGATCATTTTTGCAGTCGGGGCGATCGCGATCCGAGACCGTCTCTGCCTCCGAAAGGAGGATTGAACCCCGAATTTCTATGTAGCATCTGCAGCCGTTAAAGCCTTGGAAAGCGCGCGGAAGGCAAGGTGGATCGTTCTGAGTCAACCGGGTGGGAGTCCGGGCCCCCTCCTCCCCGATCCACGTACCCAGGAGGGGAAGCCGATCGTTTTTCCAATCAAGAGGATCGCGATCCGGGACAGTCTCTGCCTACGAAAGAAGGATCGAACATGGAACTTCTGTTCAGGATCTGTAGCCATCAAGCCTCGAAAAGCGCGCGAAAGGCGACGTGGATAGTTCCGGGTCGACCGGGTGTGAGTCCGGGCATCCTCCTCCCCCGACCCACGCACCTAAGAGTGGAAGCCGATTGTTTTTCTAGTCGGGGAGATCGCGATCTGAGACCGTCTCTGCGTCCCAAAGGAGGATCGAACCCGGAATTTCTACGCAGCAACTACAATTGTCAAAGCCTCCGAAAGTGCGTGAAAGGCGATTTGGATCGTTCAGGGTCGACCGAGTGGGAGTCCGGGGCCCTCTCCTCCCACTGACCCACCCACCCAGGAGGGAAAGCCGATCGTTTTTCCAATCGGGGCAATCGCGATCCGGGACCATCTTTGCCTCTAAAAGGAGGATCGAAACCGAAATTTCAATGCAGCATCTACAGCCGATGGAGCCGCGGAAAGCGCACGGAATGCAAGGTGGATCGTTTCGAGTAGACCGGGTGGGAGTCCGTGCCCCCTCCTACCCCAGACGCGACAACCCATGAGGGGAAGCCGATCGTTTTTCCAGTCAGGACGATCGTGATACGGGACCATCTCTACCTCCGAAAGGAGGATCGAAGCCGTAATTTCTATATAGCATCTGCAGCCGTCAGAGCCTCAAAAAGCACGCGGAAGGTGAGATGGATCGTTTCGGGTCGATCGAGTGGGCGTCCGGGCCCCTTCCTCCCCCGGGCCCCCTCACCCAAGAGGGAAGCCGATCGTTTTTCCAGTCGGAAGATCGCGATCCGGGACCGTCTCTGCCTCGGAAAGGAGGATCGAACTTGGAATTTCTACACATCAACTGCAGCCGTCAGAGCCTCAGAAAGCGCGCCGAAGGGGGGATGGATCGTTTCGGGTCTACCGCGTCGGAGTCCGAGCCCCTCTCCTCCCCCTGACCCGCCCACCCAGGAGGGGAAGCCGATCGTTTTTCCAATCGGGGGGTTCGTGATCCGGGACCGTCTCTGCCTTCGAAAGGAGGATCGAACTCGGAATTTCAACGTAGCATCTACAGTCATCTGAGCCTCGAAGAGCGCGCATAAGGCGAGGTGGATCGTTTTGGGTCGATCGAGTGGGAATCCAGGCCCCGTTCCTCCCTCTTGCCCACCCACCCAATAGGTGAAGCCGATCATTTTACAATCGGGAAGATCGCGATCCAAGACCGACTCTGCCTCTGATAGGTGGATCGAATCCGAAATTTCTACGCAGCATCTACAACCGTCAAAGCCTAGGAAAGCGCGCGGAAGGCGAGGTGGATCGTTCCGGGTCGACCAGGTGGGAGTCTATGCCCCCTCCTCCTCCTAACCCACACACCCAAGAGGGGAAGCCGATCATTTTTCCAGTCGGCACGATCGCAATCCGGGACCGTCTCTGCCTCCGAAAGGAGGATCGAACCTCGAATTTCTACGCAGCATCTACAGCCGTCAAAGCCATGGAAAGCACGCAGAATGCAAGGTGGATCGTTCCGAGTAGATCGGGTGGGAGTCCGGACCCCCCTCCACCATTGAACCGCCCACCTCGGAGGGGAAGCCGATCGTTTTTCCATTCGGGGCGATCGTGATCTGGGACCGTCTCTGCCTCCGAAAAAAGGATCGAACCAGGAACTTCTACGTAGCATCTACAGCCGTCAAAGCCTCCGAAAGCACGCGAAAGGCGAGGTGGTGGATCATTCTGGGTCGACCGGGTGGGAGACCGGGCCCTCCTTCTCCCCTTGACCCACCCACCCAGGAGGGGAAGCCGATCGTTTTATCAACCAGGGTGATGGCAATCCGAGACCTTCTTTGCCTTCGAAAGAAGGATCGAAGTTGGAATTTCTACGTAGCAACCGTAGCCGAAAGAGCCTCGCAAAGCACGTGGAAGGCGAGGTGGATCATTCCAGGTCGACCGGGTGGGCATCCAGGCCTCTCTCCTCCCCCTGACCATCCCATCTAGGAGGGGCGATCGCGATCCGGGACCGTCTCGGCCTCCGAAAGGAGGATGGAATTTGAAATTTCTACGCAGCATCTACAGCGTCAAAGCCTTGGAAAGAACGCGAAAGGCGAGGTGTATCATTCCGGGTCGACCGGGTGGGTGTCCGAGCCCCCCTCCTCCCTCTGATCCATGCACCCAAGAGGGGAAGCCAATCGCTTTTCAGTCGGGGCACGATCCGGGACAGTCTCTGCCTCCGAAAGGAGGATCGAACCTAGAATTTCTACGCAGCAAATGCAGCCGTAAGAGCCATGCTAAGCACGTGGAAGGCGATTTGGATCGTTTTGGGTCGACTGGGTGGGAATACGAGCCCCTCTCCTCCCCCTGACCCACCCACCCTAGATAGGAAGCCGATCGTTTTTCCAGTCGGGGCGATCGCGATACCGGACCGTCTCTGCCTCCAAAATTAGGATCGAATTTTGAATTTCTATGTAGCATCTACAGCCGTCAGAGCCGCGTAAGGTACACGGAAGGCGAGGTGGATCATTCTGGGTCAACCGAGTGGGAGTCCGGGCCCCGATCCTCCCTCTGATCCACCCACCCAAGGGGGAAGCCGATTGTTTTTCCAGTCGGGGAGATCGCGATCCGGAACCATCTCTGCCTCCGATAGGAGGATCGAACCTGGAATTTCTGTGTAGCAGCTGAAGCCGTCAGAGCCTCGGAAGGCGAGGTGGATCGTTCCAAGTTGATTGGGTGGGAGTCTGTGCCCCCTCCTCTCCCAGACCCACACAACCGAGAGAGGAAGCCGATCATTTTTCCAGTCGGGGCGATCGCGATACGGGACCGTCTCTACCTCCGAAAGGAGGATCGAACCCCTAATTTCTACGCTACATCTACAACCGTCAAAGCCTCGAAAAGCGCACGGAAGGCATGGTGAATCATTTCGAGTCGACCGAGTGGGAGTCCGGTCCCCTCTCTTCTGTCAGACCCACTCACCAGGAAGGGGAAGCCGGTCGTTTTTCCAGTCGGGGTGATCGCGAACAGAGACCGTCTCTGCCTCCGAAAGAAGGATCAAACCTGGAATTCCAGACTGACTCGGGTTTTATTTAACTGTAATGCTCGGGTCAGACCGAGTATTATAGGATACAGGAAATGCTGTGGAGCTCAGGAGACAAGCTGGATGACGATACATACTTCCGTACTTGTTTATATATACATATTCCGCTGCGTTGAGTTGCTGTGTATCCATTTGTATGTTGTTGTTAAGCTGTTGATTGATGTACTCTGATGATGTAATATATAAACAGATATATTTGATTTGAGTAAAGATCATTATTATCTATTATATTTTATTCCGCTGCGATGGTTAGATTCTGTTGTTGTTTTCTATTTTCTTCTTCTACCTCTTCTTGTGAATATAAATTGTTTTAATATTGTTTTAATATAAATTGTTAGATTCTGTTGCGATGGTTAGATTCTGTTTTATATTTTATTCCGCTGCGATGGTTAGATTCTGTTGATTTGAGCGCGTATTTGTTAGTGAATATAAATTGTTTTAATATTGCGTTGATTGATTTATTGAGTGGCATATGAACCTTCATCGATACAGTCCGCGCAATTGTATTGAAAGGGTTTCTAAACACTTGAATAGAACAATCGACACGATATTGTTTTAAATATGGGTAAATGAAATAATTTTATCCAAAACATATTTTGATATAAAGAATAGTTTTTGAAACCTATTTAGCTAATATATGGTTGCTTGGATGTTAGAAATGATAATATTAAAATATTATCATTGTTAAGTGAAAATTTTAACTAGAAATTGTAAATATAATCAAAGATTGAGAAGATAAATCCAATTATGAAATGAAATTTATAAATATGAATTATAAATGTAATTTATGAATCGAATTATAATCAAATGGGAAACTATGCAAATGAATTATAGTTAAATTTGATTTAAGCAGGATTTGGAAATTTAAAATTCTGGAGATTTTGGAAGTGTTTGATGAAGTATTTTGAAGATAAATGATAGTATTATTGTTTTGGAGGTATTTCTGAAAGGAAATTGTTTAAATGAATTTTGAAAGTGATATAGCATTGAAATCACTTGGATTATTGGAAAATAATTTTGATGATGACGGCCGCATCATCAGTATTCATTTTCGAATTTCTAAGTGACGGATTGCTACCAAATTGATTTGTTCAGAAAGCTAGTTGTTTTTGAAAATCTCAAAGGAAATTTGTTGGGAATAAAGCCAAGATTGGTTTAAATTTTTTGAGAAATGAGATTTGAGATGTTGGAGATTTCAAGATAATTCTAAACCAAAGGTCGGGTGTTTTAAAAATCCTGATGAGATAGTTATAAGCTTATAAATTGAGATGATTTTTAAATCAAGAAGGAAATATAAGCTTTGCATGTTGGAAGGTAAATTTAAAGGGAATGTTAAAAATGAAATTAACTTAGGATTGGAGAATAAAATTTGACTGGATTGAAATTAATTGAGTAAGATGAAAATAATATCCAGTTGTATTCGAATTAAGTTGAAATCGAATTGGGTTAAATAAATCTGAGTTAAAATTAAATTGAATTGGAATAAGAATTCAATTGAATTAATGAATGGAATAAAATTCTTACCTGAACGAATGGAAAGTAAATTGGATAAGGATTTGAATTGAAGTAAATAAATTAGAATAACTTATAAAAGAATTATAATGCATAGAATAAAATATGCTTGGGATATAGATAAGCATAGGCTTGAGTTAAAATAAAAGAAGAATATATTCAAGCCTATGATGGATGGAATTGTGTAAATAATAAGTTGTGACTTATAAAATTGAAAAAGGAATGCAAAGTCCAAAATAAATATTGTTTGATGAATTGGAAAAAATAAAATAAAATGAAGATCAAAACTTGAATTATAAAATAATTGAACTTAAGAAAATTAAATAAAGTGATATTTGAAATCAAAAATTAAGTATTGAACTATAAATAGGAGAGAACTAATTTTACAATAAATTAGTTAATAAAATGTGTAAATGGGAACGTAATGTTGTTTAATTGAAGCTGAATTGTGAATTTATGATGAAGTTTGGAAATAAAACTGAAGTTAAAAACTAAATTCGACTTAAATTGTTGGTGAAGTAAAATGAAATAGAACTGTGCGTTCATAAAATTGGATGGTAAATTGAGAATGGATAGAGGATTCAGAACTTGAGTTATTAATTTAAATTTAACTTGAAATGTTAACAAATTAAATATAATTGGAAAGGTATTGAATAAAATGAAACTGGATTAAAATAATAATGGTTCGTATTGAGAATAAAATCCAGGTATGTGGAAATAAATTGGATATGGCCTTGGAACCAATTGAGTTAAGTTGAGTAATAAAAAAAATTACTTGTAAAATGAAAATGAGCTTATGTATAAAATTTGGAATAAATTGAAATAAATTGACTTAAGCTGAATAGATGGAAGAGAGTTGAATTTAATTCAACTTAAACTAAATTTAATAATAATGGATTGGATTTAAATCAAGTAAAAATGGATTTTAATCGAAATAGAGTTCGGTGAGTTACAGATAATATTTAATGGAATGAAATTCTTAAATAAATAATTGTAAACCATTTAAATTGTCATGGAATTGAAATAACTTGGAGTCTATAAGAAAAATTGAAATGGTTATTGAATGAAATAGCTTAGATTGTCTTTGAGCTAAATAAAACAGTTTGGAATGTAAATGAATGGATTGTAAATAAAATTTAAATGAAATGTGTCGAGCTAAATAAATGGTTGTGAATGAATTTAAATAAAAAGGAAATTTAATTGGTGATTAAGATGAATCTAAGTTGCTAATGGTTTTGAATGAACTGGTTTGGTTAATAAAAGAAATGCAAGTGAATGTATTCAAATCTGAAATGCAATGAAAATGAGAATATATGGATTGTGAAAAAATTGAAAATGGAATAGAATTAAGTATAAATTGAGTTGAAATCAATTTAAATTGGTTATAAAGCATAAATACTGATTTATTCACATAAATCTCGTCGAATTGCATGGAATAAATTATCGTTTGGATGCAAATGGAAGTAATTAAAATTCTATGTGTTGATAAGGGTAAAATAAATTGATTTTGAAAGCAATTGAATTAAATATGAGATCACTTTGCTTAAAAATAAATTAAATGTAAGTGATTGAGTTTTAAACCATTCAAAGTGAATGTAAATGGTTTATAAATAAATTGAAACAGTTGAATTAGTATGGAAATTGTATAAATTGCTTACGGAAAATGTTTGATGTGCATTTCTTTTAGAATTCATATGTTTTAACTATTGTAAATAAGTGAAATGTAGTTAAACTTCATTTATATGGCACTTACATGTTTAAATTGAGTAAGTACAGGTACCTGGAAGCCGTATGGCTGGATTTGGGTTGCATTAATTGCTAAATAAATAAGCTGCTTGTTTAAAATGCTAAATAAGGTACGCCTACGCAATAAAAATAGGAAATATGAACTGTTTTTGATTTTTACGACTGGGTGGGTCGATGTATATATATTTATCTCTTTTATCAAATTGCAAAACCTCCTCCGTACAAAGGGGACTCTGCCAAAAAATTTCAGAAATTTTGGGAGCTAGAAAATTTATGAAAAATTTTGGAAAATTTTGTTAACAGCAAAATGATTTCAAATGGAGAATTGAAACGAACTAGTAAATGAAACTACTTAAAATAATGACATAAATTAGTTATAAATGGAAAATAAAATTCAATATTTAGAGTTAAAGATAAATTGAATTCGTATGGTAATGAAAGAATCAATGTGAATAGAAATAGATATAAACTAAAGTGGTGAGGTGAAAATAAATATAAGAAACATATAAAATACTTATACTAACTTAAGAAGGATGGTGAATTCTTAATTGGAAATTGATATTACAAATATATTCCAAGTTGATATTTGAATGAGTAAATAATTGACACTTGTAAGGAAGTCGATAAAATGTTTTTGGAATATTGTGATTGGATATTATTGTCAAGTAGGATATGCAGGTATTATAAAGGGAAAGGAGAATTGGTTTTGATTTCAAAAGATAAATTTGAAATGCTCGACAAAAAGATATGTATTTAAATTTGGTGTGAAATTCTATTGGGATTTGGATCGAGCCACTTGGCCTTTTGTTTTCTTTTTGGATTTGGGAGGCCATAGAGCCATTTTGTAGTTGTACCAAGTCAGCCGCGCAAAGGAGACGCTGGCAAAAAATTTCGGAAATTTAGGGAGTTAGAACAATTTTGAGAAAATTCTGATAATTTTAAAATTTGATTTACAATTGAAATTTGAATGGTTGGGTATGAGATATTGGTGGAAACCTACTGAAAGAAGTTTGGGAAGTTAGTAAGAATGGTAATGGGTCTTTAAAAAGATAGTTGGGTAGGATATTGAATTGTTGGATTTGGAGAAAAAAAAATAGTAAACGGGTATTGGACCATTCTTCCTAACTAGTAATTTCTGAGACGAAATTCTTTTAAGGGGGGAGGAATGTGACGACCCGAAATTTTCGAACATTTAAAATCAAAATATTTAATTGAATTAGATATTTAAAAGTTAATGTTTAACTTGAATTTCAAATATCACCATTATTTGGAATTAAATTATTGGATTTAATTATTAATAATCGGGTAAAATGTTCAATCTAGAATTTTAAACCGGTTAAAAATAATTTGAAGGCTTGTAAAATTTATATTGATAGTACTTAAGATAAGAGAAGAGTTAAAATTGAATCTAACACAGAATTGTTCAGTTTTGAATTTGTATCGTTTACATTGAATTTAAAAATAGCCTTCCGAGGCACAGTCTCAGAATTCGACGAAACCAGTTCCATTTGGTCAGTAATATTGAATTATTATCGGATTTCAAATTTCATAGTAATTGGAGCAGTTGTGTGAGCGTACGATATATAAACGCGTTGGACTTTGTTTTGAAACAAATTCAAATTTAAATAAAATATATTCATTTTTTTAAACCGACAATACGTACATCCTGCCTCACGTTTTTTTCTCCTTCGTACCTTCCCCTGCTTATCAACATCATGTCGCTTTTATCTTTCAGCCGAAGCCATTATCCCCTTTTTATAACTCTCGAGTTTCCCCAAACAGTTCGTATTCGATTCAATTAAACTCGTGCCCTCTCACTCCCTCAATTCCTCAGTTTTGCACGAAGTTCCAATCGTTCTCGCGAAAAATTAAGCCGATTCCTAAACTTGAAAAAAAAAGGTTAAGATAATGAAATCGTTCGTTCGAATTCAATTAATGGCCGACGTGTTCTTAAGAGCGCACAGGAGGATGGTCAAGGCCGATGTGGATTTGGTTGCGATCTTCAGTGTCGCGTTAGGGTAGGGTTTCAGCAGCGATGTTGGAGCTTGCATAGGATTGGGTGGAGGTCTTGAGCTTTGGGGGAGAGTGCGACATCAATAATTGGAAGGAGCAAGGCGAGTTCTCCGGTGAAGCCACGTTCTGGAATATGGGTTTGATGATGTAAGGTTTAATTTTATTTTAGATTTATTTCTGAATTTACTTATATATAAATTAGGAATAAATCTAAGAGGAAGATAAGGTTTTTACCTGACTTTCATTTCAAATTTTACACACACACATATATAGGTGAAGAAACTTCTACAGTAAAGTAAAACACATTTCAGTTTTAAATTAATACGTATATTGAGTTTAGAGTAATATATCTAGCCTTACACTCGATTTACAGTAAGTTGTATTTGATATTAAATTTTCAGTTTGTAGGATTTTACCTATAAAACGTATATATGTCATTTAGTATAAGTAATTTCAAGAGAGTAAAATAACTATACACAATTAATTTGGGAATTAGATTGTCTCATTAACCTATAAAATTATTTTGGTTACCAAAATTTATTTAAGAAGAAAAAAATTATTATTAGTTTAATTACGCTACAAAATGTTAATAGACGGTTCGGTTAGTTCAAATATTAACAAAAGTTATAATGTTATACAAGGTCTGAATTTGTGAAGAAACAAGTCGAGATTGGATTGGGATTGCGAAATTAAATCAAAGGTGAGTTAATCTCACTCAGTTGAATTTAAATTTAAATTTAAATGATCAAAGTTAAATAATTGGTTGAATGGACGAATTGATTTATGTGCTATAGTTTGGTATATTTTGGAATTGGTATTTTTTATTGGGCTAACGTCTGTGGATGCAGGGAAAACAGGTTGGAGGGATCCAACTGGATCCCTCAACATTTATTTAAATTATTTAATATTCTCTGTTGTGAATATTGATACTCTATGATGAGTTATATTGGGATATTGAATGTTATGGTTTGATTGGAAGTTATTGGGTATGATGGATTACTAAAAATATATATACATATTGTATTGTGGAAAGAAAATAAAAGAAGTTAATTTGTAAGTGAAATAATTATAGGAAATTTCGAATAAATTGAATGAATGAATTGGAAAAGAAATAAAGCAACTTTAAGATCTTAATAAATAAATCTAGAGTATGGAATTGATGAAACAAAGCTTTTATTTTAAATTTAAGATTTAAAATATTGAAAAGAATAAAAAGAAATTGGGATAAGATCTATATTTTAGTTAAAAGTTTAAAATCAAACGGAAATTAATAACATTAATAATAAAACACATAATTAATGAATTTTGAATGAATTGAGTAAGTAAAGAGACTTAATTCAAGTAGTATAAATTGGGAATCAATTTGGAAAATTGATTTAAGTGATTGAGATTGGAAATTCTCCCTGGATAACTAAGTGCGTTTGTTAAAAATAAATTTAAAGGTTTTATAATTGTTTTAAAAAAAACAAGTTTTGGAAAATCTCTTATTTCCAATATTTAAATTCTAAAGCAAGTATTTTCTCTAAATCTATTACAGTAGTAATTATTTAAAGAATGACTTAATATTATGTTTTTAAAAGTATAAATCTAGTTTTATATTTTATAAAGTAACCTTATTTTCAAATATTCATATTGTATGGTATTTTTAATAAATTATTGATGTAGTTTTAACTTATATGTTTTAAAGGTATAGATTTCAAAGTAAAGTGTTCTAAATTATTTTTAAAATCTAGTTTTGTGCTTGGTAATTTCAGTGGAGATAGAAAATATTTGGGAAAGTTTATTCTGAAAAGAAAGATGGTTTTGAAACTGTTTTCAAAGGATTGAAAATAGAAATATATCTTGTGAAGATATTTTGAGGTTAATAAATAATTTGGGAAATTATTTATTGTTGGATGGATGTTTGTGAATATTAATTGATAGTTAAGTCACCGACTACCAATATTGGACAAATGCGTTGATCGTTTCGAAGAGACCGGGATCGAGATTTATTTCTCGTAAACCACTTCGATTCGGTTTGTAAGTTTCGTGAAACATGTTTGGATTTGAAGATGGAGCAGTGAAGTGCAAGGGCTAGTCGCTACTAATCCTTAGGATATTTCCAAAATGGATGTGGTAGGAATAGTGCCTTCGGTTCCGTTCGAACCCGGGACGGACTTGTATGGATGAATGCTTGCGAAACATCGTCAGGTGGACGATGGGCATTCTAAGGGATATGTTCTATAAAGGTAACGCTTAGCCTCAAGCCTCATCAAATGGGAATGACTGAAAATCAGGGGTTATGCAGCAAGGCTAGGTGGGTAGCACCTAAGCAGGGTGAGGTCATTCCATTCTAGATGTCCCTTTTTATTTCGGCTTAGTGGGCGGTTGCTGATCCCAACCGCGGGGTGATCTCACTCGAGATTATCCAGTAAGGGATAGTCCCGACCTTGTATTGCAGGGGAGCGGGCGTACTCCTCGGTACGGTGATCTAGGCCCCATACCGTGACAGGTGGTACCCCAGTGCCTAGTCATTAGTTGGAAATCCATTCTCCCTACGAGCCTTGTACGAGTTTTGTTTGTATTACCCACTCTGTGGCTAGTAGCTGGAATTTAATGAATGTAACAATTTCGGCTATTTTATAAGTATTTGTATATGACCCTATTATAATATCAGAGGATTTCTATAAAAATTGTTTTAGCTATCGTAAGGTAAAAGCCCGACATGTTTATTTTTGGCGTCGTCTTACGAGATGCCTTTGTTTTCAAAGGATTTTTGAAACTTAATAATCAATTGGGTGTGATTTTCTCACGTTGGTATTCCAGACTGACTCGGGTTTTATTTAACTGTAATGCTCGGGTCAGACCGAGTATTATAGGATACAGGAAATGCTGTGGAGCTCAGGAGACGAGCTGGATGACGATACGTACTTCCGTACTTGTTTATATATACATATTCCGCTGTGTTGAGTTGCTGTGTATCCATTTGTATGTTGTTGTTGTTAAGCTGTTAATTGATGTACTCTGATGATGTAATATATAAACAGATATATTTGATTTGAGTAAAGATCATTATTATCTATTATATTTTATTCCGCTGCGATGGTTAGATTCTGTTGTTGTTTTCTATTTTCTTCTTCTACTTCTTCTTCTTTAACCCAAATGGTTCGTATTTCTGTACAACTTGAGTTGATTGTTGTTGAATAGTGTTGATTCAAGGGGTATGGATTTGCGGGTCATTACAGTTGGTATCAGAGCTTAGATTGGTGATAACCTTGGCTCTGGTGGGAATTACTCATTTAAATTAGAGTTCGAAGTACTCTAGAATGAGTTTGAGCGTATAAATAAATATGAGCGCGTATTTGTTAGTGAATATAAATTGTTTTAATATTGCATTGATTGATTTATTGAGTGGCATATGAACCTTCGTCGATACAGTCTGCGCAACTGTATTGAAGGGGTTTCTAAACACTTGAATAGAACAATCGACGCGGTATTGTTTTAAATATGGGTAAATGAAATAATTTTATCCAAAACATATTTTGATATAAAAATAGTTTTTGAAACCTATTTAGCTAATATATGGTTGCTTGGATGTTAGAAATGATAATATTAAAATATTATCATTGTTAAGTGAAAAATTTAACTAGAAATTGCAAATATAATCAAAGATTGAGAAGATAAATCCAATTATGAAATGAAATTTATAAATATGAATTATAAATGTAATTTATGAATCGAATTATAATCAAATGGGAAACTATGCAAATGAATTATAGTTAAATTTGATTTAAGCAGGATTTGGAAATTTAAAATTCCGGAGATTTTGGAAGTGTTTGTTGAAGTATTTTGAAGATAAATGATAGTATTATTGTTTTGGAGGTATTTCTGAAAGGAAATTGTTTAAATGAATTTTGAAAGTGATATAGCATTGAAATCACTTGGATTATTGGAAAATAATTCTGATGATGACGGCCGCATCATCAGTATTCATTTTCGAATTTCTAAGTGACGGATTGCTACCAAATTGATTTGTTCAGAAAGCTAGTTGTTTTTGAAAATCTCAAAGGAAATTTGTTGCGAATAAAGCCAAGATTGGTTTAAATTTTTTGAGAAATGAGATTTGAGATGTTGGAGATTTCAAGATAATTCTAAACCAAAGGTCGAGTGTTTTAAAAATCCTGATGAGATAGTTATAAGCTTATAAATTGAGATGATTTTTAAATCAAGAAGGAAATATAAGCTTTGCATGTTGCAAGGTAAATTTAAAGGGAATGTTAAAAATGAAATTAACTTAGGATTGGAGAATAAAATTTGACTGGATTGAAATTAATTGAGTAAGCTGAAAATAATATCCAGTTGTATTTGAATTATGTTGAAATCGAATTGGGTTAAATAAATCTGAGTTAAAATTAAATTGAATTGGAATAAGAATTCAATTGAATTAATGAATGGAATAAAATTCTTACCTGAATGAATGGAAAATAAATTGGATAAGGATTTGAATTGAAGTAAATAAATTAGAATAACTTATAAAAGAATTATAATGCATAGAATAAAATATGCTTGGGATATAGATAAGCATAGGCTTGAGTTAAAATAAAAGAAGAATATATTCAAGCCTATGATGGATGGAATTGTGTAAATAATAAGTTGTGACTTATAAAATTGAAAATGGAATACAAAGTCCAAAATAAATATTGTTTGATGAATTGAAAAAATAAAATAAAATGAAGATCAAAA
This sequence comes from Allium cepa, assembly GCA_030765085.1. Lineage (NCBI taxonomy): Eukaryota > Viridiplantae > Streptophyta > Magnoliopsida > Asparagales > Amaryllidaceae > Allium > Allium cepa. Next base: position 27,980,493 of record CM060932.1, read on the forward strand.
CTTGAATTATAAAATAATTGAATTTAAGAAAATTAAATAAAGTGATATTTGAAATCAAAAATTAAGTATTGAACTATAAATAAGAGAGAACTAATTTTATAAAAAAATTAGTTAATAAAATGTGTAAATGGGAACGTAATGTTGTTTAATTGAAGCTGAATTGTGAATTTATGATGAAGTTTGGAAATAAAACTCAAGTTATAAATTAAATTCGACTTAAATTGTTGGTGAAGTAAAATGAAATTGAACTGTGAGTTCATAAAATTGGGTGGTAAATTGAGAATGGATAGAGGATTCAGAACTTGAGTTATTAATTTAAATTTAACTTGAAATGTTAACAAATTAAATATAATTGGAAAGGTGTCGAATAAAATGAAATTGGATTAAAATAATAATGGTTCGTATTGAGAATAAACTCCAGATATGTGAAAATAAATTGGATATGGCCTTGGAACCAATTGAGTTAAGTTGAGTAATAAAAAAAAAAATTACTTGTAAAATGAAAATGAGCTTATGTATAAAATTTGGAATAAATTGAAGTAAACTGACTTAAGCTGAATAGATGGAAGAGGGTTGAATTTAATTCAACTTAAACTAAATTTAATAATAATGGATTGGATTTAAATCAAGTAAAAATGGATTTTAATCGAAATAGAGTTCGGTGAGTTACAGATAATATTTAATGGAATGAAATTCTTAAATAAATAATTGTAAACCATTTAAATTGTCATGGAATTGAAATAACTTGGAGTCTATAAGAAAAATTGAAATGGTTATTGAATGAAATAGCTTAGATTGTCTTTGAGCTAAATAAAACAGTTTGGAATGTAAATGAATGGATTGTAAATAAAATTTAAATGAAATGTGTCGAGCTAAATAAATGGTTGTGAATGAATTTAAATAAAAAGGAAATTTAATTGGTGATTAAGATGAATCTAAGTTGTTAATGGTTTTGAATGAACTGGTTTGGTTAATAAAAGAAATGCAAGTGAATGTATTCAAATCTGAAATGCAATGAAAATGAGAATATATGGATTGTGAATAAATTGAAAATGGAATAGAATTAAGTATAAATTGAGTTGAAATCAATTTAAATTGGTTATAAAGCATAAATACTGATTTATTCACATAAATCTCGTCGAATTGCATGGAATAAATTGTCGTTTGGATGTAAATGGAAGTAATTAAAATTCTATGTGTTGATAAGGGTAAAATAAATTGATTTTGAAAGCAATTGAATTAAATATGAGATCACGTTGCTTAAAAATAAATTAAATGTAAGTGATTGAGTTTTAAACCATTCAAAATGAATGTAAATGGTTTATAAATAAATTGAAACAGTTGAATTAGTATGGAAATTGTATAAATTGCTTACGGAAAATGTTTGATGTGCATTTCTTTTAGAATTCATATGTTTTAACTATTGTAAATAAGTGAAATGTAGTTAAACTTCATTTATATGGCACTTACATGTTTAAATTGAGTAAGTACAGGTACCTGGAAGCCGTATGGCTGGATTTTGGTTGCATTAATTGCTAAATAAATAAGCTGCTTGTTTAAAATGCTAAATAATGTACGCCTACGCACTAAAAATAGGAAATATGAACTGTTTTTGATTTCTCCGACCGGGTGGGTCGATGTATATATATTTATCTCTTTTATCAAATTGCAAAAGATCCTCCGTACAAAGGGGACTCTGCCAAAAAAATTCAGAAATTTTGGGAGTTAGAAAAATTTTGGAAAATTTTGTTAATAGCAAAATGATTTCAAATGGAGAATTGAAACGAACTAGTAAATGAAACTACTTAAAATAATGACATAAATTAGTTATAAATGGAAAATAAAATTCAATATTTAGAGTTAAAGATAAATTGAATTCATATGGTAATGAAAGAATCAATGTGAATAGAAATAGATATAAACTAAAGTGGTGAGGTGAAAATAAATATAAGAAACATATAAAATACTTATACTAACTTAAGAAGGAATGGTGAATTCTTAATTGGAAATTGATATTACAAATATATTCCAAGTTGATATTTGAATGAGTAAATAATTGACACTTGTAAGGAAGTCGATAAAATTTTTTTGGAATATTGTGATTGGATATTATTGTCAAGTAGGATATGCAGGTATTATAAAGGGAAAGGAGAATTGGTTTTGATTTCAAAAGATAAATTTGAAATGCTCGACAAAAAGGTATGTATTTAAATTTGGTGTGAAATTTGATTGGGATTTGGATCGAGCCACTTGGCCTTTTGTTTTCTTTTTGGATTTGGGAGGCCGTAGAGCCATTTTGTAGTTGTACCGAGTCAGCCGCGCAATGGAGACGCTGGCGAAAAATTTCGGAAATTTAGGGAGTTAGAACAATTTTGAGAAAATTCTGATAATTTTAAAATTTGATTTACAATTGAAATTTGAATGGTTGGGTATGAGATATTAGTGGAAACCTACTGAAAGAAGTTTGGGAAGTTAGTAAGAATGGTAATGGGTCTTTAAAAAGATAGTTGGGTAGGATATTGAATTGTTGGATTTGGAAAAGAAAAAAAAAATAGTAAACGGGTATTGGACCATTCTTCCTAACTAGTAATTTCGGGGACGAAATTCTTTTAAGGGGGGAGGAATGTGACGACCCGAAATTTTCGAACATTTAAAATCGACATATTTAATTGAATTAAATATTTAAAAGTTAATGTTTAACTTGAATTTCAAATATCACCGTTATTTGGAATTAAATTATTGGATTTAATTATTGATAATCGGGTAAAATGTTCAATCTAGAATTTTATACCGGTTAAAAATAATTTGAAGGCTTGTAAAATTTATATTGATAGTACTAAAGATAAGAGAAGAGTTAAAATTGAATCTATCACTGAATTGTGCAGTTTTGAATTTATATCGTTTACATTGAATTTAAAAATAGCCTTCCAAGGCACAGTCTCGGAATTCGACGAAACTAGTTCCATTTGGTCCGTAATATTGAATTATTATCGGATTTCAAATTTCATAGTAATTGGAGCAGTTGTGTGAGCGTATGATATATAAACGCGTTGGACTTTGTTTTGAAACAAATTCAAATTTAAATAAAATATATTCATTTTTTTTAAAACCGACAATACGTACATCCTGCCTCACTTTTTTTTCTCCTTCGTACCTTCCCCTGCTTATCAACATCACGTCGCTTTTATCTTTCAGCCGAAGCCATTATCCCCTTTTTATAAATCTAGAGTTCCCCAAATAGTTCGTATTCGATTCAATTAAACTCGTGCCCTCTCACTCCCTCAATTCCTCAGTTCTGCACGAAGTTCCAATCGTTCTCGCGAAAAATGAAGCCGATTCCTAAATTTGAAAAAAAAAGGTTAAGATAATGAAATCGTTCGTTCGAATTCAATTAATGGCCGACGTGTTCTTGAGAGCGCACAGGAGGATGGTCAAGGCCGATGTGGATTTGGTTGCGATCTTCAGTGTCGCGTTAGGGTAGGGTTTCAGCAGCGATGTTGGAGCTTGCATAGGATTGGGTGGAGGTCTTGAGCTTTGGGGGAGAGTGCGACATCAATAATTGGAAGGAGCAAGGCGAGTTCTCCGGTGAAGCCACGTTATGGAATATGGGTTTGATGCTGTAAGGTTTAATTTTATTTTAGATTTATTTCTGAATTTATTTATATATAAATTAGGAATAAATCTAAGAGGAAGATAAGGTTTTTACCTGACTTTCATTTCAAATTTTACACACACACATATATAGGTGAAGAAACTTCTACAGTAAAGTAAAACACATTTCAGTTTTAAATTAATACGTATATTGAGTTTGGAGTAATATATCTAGCCTTACACTCGATTTACAGTAAGTTGTATTTGATATTAAATTTTCAGTTTGTAGGATTTTACCTATAAAACGTATATATGTCATTTAGTATAAGTAATTTCAAGAGAGTAAAATAACTATACACAATTAATTTGGGAATTAGATTGTCTCATTAACCTATAAAATTATTTTGGTTACCAAAATTTATTTAAGAAGAAAAAAATTATTATTAGTATAATTACGCTACAAAATGTTAATAGACGGTTCGGTTAGTTCAAATATTAACAAAAGTTATAATGTTATACAAGGTCTGAATTTGTGAAGAAACAAGTCGAGATTGGATTGGGATTGCGAAATTAAATCAAAGGTGAGTTAATCTCACTCAGTTGAATTTAAATTTAAATTTAGATGATCAAAGTTAAATAATTGGTTGAATGGATGAATTGATTTATGTGCTATAGTTTGGTATATTTTGGAATTGGTATTTTATATTGGGCTAACATCTGTGGATGCAGGGAAAACAGGTTGGAGGGATCCAACTAGATCCCTCAACATTTATTTAAATTATTTAATATTCTCTGTTGTGAATATTGATACTCTATGATGAGTTATATTGGGATATTGAATGTTATAGTTTGATTGGAAGTTATTGGGTATGATGAATTACTAAAAATATATATACATATTGGATTGTGGAAAGAAAATAAAAGAAGTAGATTTGTAAGTGAAATAATTATAAGAAATTTCGAATAAATTGAATGAATGAATTGGAAAAGAAATAAAGCAACTTTAAGATTTTAATAAATAAATCTAGAGTATGGAAAGTAAATGTTCAATAAACAGAAAGTTATTGAATTTTAAACTTCAGTATTATTAATTGATAAAACAAAGCTTTTATTTTAAATCTAAGATTTAAAATATTGAAAAGAATAAGAAGAAATTGGGATAAGATCTATATTTCAGTTAAAAGTTTAAAATCAAACGGAAATTAATAACATTAATAACAAAACACATAATTAATGAATTTTGAAGGAATTGAGTAAGTAAAGAGACTTAATTCAAGTAGTATAAATTGGGAATCAATTTGGAAAATTGATTAAGTGATTGAGATTGGAAATTCTCCCTAGATAACCAAGTACGATTGTTAAAAATAAATTTAAAGGTTTTATAATTGTTTTAAAAATACAAGTTTTGGAAAATCTCTTATTTCCAATTTTTAAATTCTAAAGCAAGTATTTTCCCTAAATCTATTACAGTGGTAATTATTTAAAGAATGACTTAATATTATGTTTTTAAAAGTATAAATCTAGTTTTATATTTTATAAAGTAACCTTATTTTCAAATATTCATATAGTATGGTATTTTTATTAAATTATTGATGTAGTTTTAACTTATATGTTTTAAAGGTATAGATTTCAAAGTAAAGTGTTTTAAATTATTTTTAAAATCTAGTTTTGTGCTTGGTAATTTCAGTGGAGATAGAAAATATTTGGGAAAGTTTATTCTGAAAAGAAAGATGGTTTTGAAACTGTTTTCAAAGGATTGAAAATAGAAATATATCTTGTGAAGATATTTTGAGGTTAATAAATAATTTGGGAAATTATTTATTGTTGGATGGATGTTTGTGAATATTAATTGATAGTTAAATCACTGACTATCAATATTGGACAAATGCGTTGATCCTTTCGAAGAGACCGGGATCGAGATTTATTTCTCGAAAACCACTTCGATTCGGTATGTACGTTTCGTGAAACGTGTTTGGATTTGAAGATGGAGCAGTGAAGTGCAAGGGCTAGTCGCTACTAATCCTGAGGATATTTCCAAAATGGATGTGGTAGGAATAGTGCCTTCGGTTCTGTTCGAACACGGGACGGACTTGTATGGATGAATGCTTGCGAAGCATCGTCAGGTGGACGATGGGCATTCTAAGGGATATGTTCTATAAAGGTAACGCTTAGCCTCAAGCCTCATAAAATGGGAATGACTGAAAATCAGGGGTTATGCAGCAAGGCTAGGTGGGTAGCACCCAAGCAGGGTGAGGTCATTCCAGTCTAGATGTCCCTTTTTATTTCGGCTTAGTGGGCGGTTGCTGATCCCAATCGCGGGGTGATCTCACTCGGGATTATCCAGTAAGGAATAGTCCCGGCCTTGTGATGCAGGGGAGCGGGCGTACTCCTCGGTACGGTGATCTAGGCCCCGTACTGTGACAGGTGGTACCCCAGTGCCTAGTCATTAGTTGGAAATCCATTCTCCCTACGAGCCTTGTACGAGTTTTGTTTGTATTACCCACTCTGTGGCTAGTAGCTAGAATTTAATGAATGTAACAATTTCGGCTATTTTATAAGTATTTGTATATAGACCCTATTATAATATCAGAGGATTTCTATAAAAATTGTTTTAGCTATCGTAAGGTAAAAACCCGACATGTTTATTTTTGGCGTGGTCTTACGAGATGCCTTTGTTTTCAAAGGATTTTTGAAACTTAATAATCAATTGGGTGTGATTTTCTCACGCTGGTATTCCAGACTGACTCGGGTGTTATTTAACTGTAATGCTCGGGTCAGACCGAGTATTATAGGATACAGGAAATGCTGTGGAGCTCAGGAGACGAGCTGGATGACGATACGTACTTCCGTACTTGTTTATATATACATATTCTGCTGTGTTGAGTTGCTGTGTATCCATTTGTATGTTGTTGTTGTTGTTAAGCTATTGATTGATGTACTCTGATGATGTAATATATAAACAGATATATTTGATTTGAGTAAAGATCATTATTATCTATTATATTTTATTCCGCTGCAATGGTTAGATTCTGTTGTTGTTTTCTATTTTCTTCTTCTACCTCTTCTTCTTTAACCCAAATGGTTCGTATTTCTGTACAACTTGAGTTGATTGTTGTTGAATAGTGTTGATTCAAGGGGTACGGATTCGTGGGTCATTACACCTGGCCCCCCTCCCCTTAACCTACCCACTTAGGAGGGGGAGCCGATCGTTTTTCTAGTCGTGGCAATCATGATCCGGGACCGTCTCTCTGTCCGAAAGGAGGATCAAATCCAGAATTTCTACGCAGCATCTGCAGCCCTCAGAACCTCGGAAAGCTCGCGGAAGGCGAGGTGGATCGCTCCGGGTCGACCGGGTTGGCGTCTGTGCCCCCTCCTCCCTTGACCTACACACCCAAAAGGGGAAGCTGATCGTTTTTCCTGTCGGGGCGATCGCGATCCGGAAGCGTCTCTGCCTCCGAAAGGAGGATCGAACCTGAAATTTCTACGCAGCAACTGCAGCCGTTAGAGCATCGAAAAGCGCGCGGAAGGCGAGTTAGATCGTTCCGAGCCAACGGGGTGGGAGTCCGGCCCCCCTTCTCCCCTTGACCCTCCCACCTAGGAGGGGAAGCCGATTGTTTTTCCAGTCAGGGCGATAGCGATCCAGTACCGTCTCTCTCCGAAAGGAGGATCGAACCCGGAATTTATGCGCAACATCTCCAACCGTCAAAGCTTCGGAAAGCGCACGGAAGGCGAGGTGGATCATTCCGGGTCGACCAGGTGCGACCCAAAGCGCCACTCCTCCCCTTATCCTACAAACCCAGGAGGGACAGCCGATCGTTTTTTCAGTTGGGACGATCGCGATCCGGGACCTTCTCTGCCTCCGAAAGGAGGATCGAATACAGAATTTCTACGCAGCAACTGCAGACGTCAGAGCCTCGCAAAGCACAAGGAAGGCGAGATGGGTCGTTCCGGGTCGACCGGGAGGGAGTCCGGGCCCTCCTCCTCCCCCTGACACACCCACCCAGGAGGGGAAGCCGATCGTTTTTCCAATCGGGGAGACCGCGATCCGGGACCGTCTCTACCTCCGAAAAGAGGATCAAACCCTGAATTTCTACGCAGCATCTATAGCCGTCAGAACCCCGAAAAGCACGCGAAAGGCGAGATGTATCGTTCTAGGTCAACCGAGTGGGAGTCCAGGCCCCCCTCCTCCCCCGATCCTCCCACCCAAGGGGAAACAGATCGTTTTTTAGTCGACGCGATCGTGATCGCGATCCGGGGCCGTCTCTACCTCCGAAAGGAGGATAGAACCCAGAATTTCTATGCTGCATCTGCCACCGTCAAAGTCTCGAAAAGCATGCGGAAGGTGAGGTGGATCGTTCCGAGTCGACCGGGTGGGACTCCAGGCCCCTTCCTCCCTCTGACCCACCCACCCAGGAGGGGACGCTGATCATTTTTCCAGTTGGGGCGATCGCGGCCCTGGACCCTCTCTGCCTCCGAAAGGTGGATCGAACTCGAAATTTCTGTGCAACATCTAAAATCCAGAGCCTTGGAAAGCGCGCGAAAGTCGAAATGGATCATTCTGGGTCGATCGAGTGGGAGTCTGGACCCCGCTCCTCCCTCTGACCCACCTACCCAAGGGGGCCAGCCAATCATTTTTCCAGTCGAGGAGATCGTAATCCGGGACCATCTCTGCCTCCGATAGGGGGATCGAACCCGGAATTTATGTGCAGCATTTACAGCCATTAGAGCCTTGGAAAGTGCACGGAAGGCGAGGTGGATCGTTCTGGGTCAACCGGGTGGGAGTCTGCGCCCCCTCCTCCCCCTGACCCACACACCTAAGAAGGGAAGCCGATCGTTTTTCCAATCGGGGAGATCACCATCCGGGACCGTCTCTGGCTCCGAAAGGAGAATAGAACTCGAAATTTCTACGCAGCGTCTTCAGCCGTTAAAGCCTCGTAAAGCGCGCGAAAGGCGAGGTGGATTGTTCCGAGCAGACCGGGTGGGAGTCTGGGCCCCCTCCTCCCCCTGACCCACCCACCAAGGAGGGGAAGCCGATCGATTTTCCAGTCTGTGCGATCGAGATCCGGGACCGTCTTTGGCTCCGAAAGGAGGATCGAATCCGGGATTTCTACGCTTCATCTAAAGCCGTCAGAGCCTCAGTATGCGCGCGAAAAGCGAGTTTGATCATTCCGGGTCGACCAGAAGGGGAAGTCGATTGTTTTTCCAATCGGGGCGATCGCGATCTAGGAACGTCTCTGCCTCCGGAAGGAGGATCGAACCCCGAATTTCTGTACAACATCTACAGCCATCAAAGCCTCGGAAAGCGTGGGGAAGGCGAGGTGGATCGTTCTGCGTCGACCGGGTGGGAGTCCGAGCCTCCTCCTTCCCTTGAACCACCAACCCAGGAAGGGAAGTCGATTATTTTTCTAATCAGGGCAATCGCGATCCGGGACCGTCTCTGCCTCCGAAAGGATGATCGAACCTAGAATTTTTACGTACCATCTGCAGCCGCATCGAAAGCGCGCGGAAGGGAGGTGGATCGTTCTGGATCGACGGGGTGGGAGCCCGAACCCACCTCCTTCCCTTAACCCACCAACCCAGAAGGGGAAACCGATCATCCTTTCGAACCCACCAACCGTCTCTGTCTCCGAAAGGAGAATCGAACCCGGAATTTCTATGTAGCATCTGCAGCCATCAAAGCCTTGGAAAGCATGTGGAAGGGGAGGTGGATCCTTCTGGGTGGACTGGGTGGGCGTCCGGGCCCACCTGCTCCCTCTGACCCACCCACCCAGGAGGGGAAGCCGATCGTTTTTCCAAATGGGGCGATCGCGATCCAGGATCGTCTCTGCCTCTGAAATGAGGATCGAACCTGTAATTTCTACGCGGCAACTGCTGCCGTCAGAGGCTCGGAAAGCACGCGGAAGGCGATTTGGATCGTTCCGGGTGGACCGAGTGGGAGTCTGTCCCCTCTCCTCACACTGACCCACCCCCCAAAGAGGGGAACCCGATCGTTTTTCCAGTCGGGGTGATCGCGATCCGGGACCGCCTTTGCCTCCGAAAGGAGGATCGAACCTGAAATTTCTACGCAGCATATGCAGGCATCAGAGCCTCGGAAAGCATGCGGAAGGCGAGATGGATCGTTTCGGGTAGACCGGGTGGGAGTCCGGGCCCCCTCCTCCACCTGACCCACCAACCCAAGAGGGGAAGCCGATCGTTTTTCTAGTCGGCGCGATCGCGATCCGAGACTGTCTCTACCTCCGAAAGGAGGATCGAACCTTTAATTTCTACACAGCATCTGCAGCCGTTAGAGCCTCGAAAAGTACGCGGAAGACGAGGTGGATCGATCCGAGTCGACCGGATGGGCGTCCGGGCGCCCCTTCTCCTCCTGAACCACACACCCAAGAGGGAAGCCTATTGTTTTTCCAGTCGAGGCGATCGCGATTCAGGACCATCTCTGCCTCCGAAAGGAAGATCGAACTCGGAATTTCTATGCTACAACTGCCGCCGTTAAAGCCTCGACAAGCGTGCGGAAGGCAAGTTGTATCGTTCCGGGTCGACCGGGTGGGACTCTGGGCCCCTCTCCTCCCCCTGACCACCCACCCAAGAGGGGAAGCCGATCGTTTTTCCAGTCGGGACGATCGCGATCCGGGACAGTCTCTGCCTCCGAAAGGAGGATCGAACACGGAATTTCTACGCCGCATCTACAGCCGTCAAAGCCTCGAAAAGCGCATGGAAGGCGAAGTGGATCGTTCTGGGTCGACCAAGTGGGAGTCCGGGCCTCGCTCCTCCCTCTGACCCACCCACCCAAGGGGAAAGCCGATTGTTTTTAAAGTCGGGGATATCGCGATCTGAGACCGTCTCTGCCTCCGAAAGGAGGATCGAACCCGGAATTTCTACGCAGCACCTTGGAACGCGCGCGGCAGGTGAGCTGGATCGTTCCGTGTTGAATATGAGGGAGTCCGCACTCCTTCCTCCCCCTGACCCACACACCCAAGAGGGGAAGCCGATTGTTTTTCCAGTTGGGGCAATCGCGATACGGGACCGTCTCTGCCTTTGAAAGGATGATCGAACGCGAAATTTCTATGCAACATCTGCAGCCGTCAAAGCCTCGGAAAGCGCACGGAAGGCAAGGTGGACCATTCTGAGTCGACCGGTAGGAGTCCAGGCCCCTTTCCTCCTGACCCTCCCACCCAGGAGGGGAAGCTGATCGTTTTTTCAATCAGGGCGATCACGATTCGGGACTATCTCTACCTCCGAAAGGAGGATCGAATCCGAATTTCTGTGTAAGGGAAAGCCGGTCATTTTCCAGTCGGGGCGATCGCGATCTGGGATCATCTCTGCCTTCGAAAGGAGGATCGAATCGGGAATTTATACGTAGCATCTACAGCCATCAAAGCCTCGGAAAGAGCGCGGAAGACAAGGTGGATCGTTCCGAGTCGACCGGGTGGGAGTCCGGGGGGCCATCGTGATCCGAGACCATCTCTGCCTTCAAAAGGATGATCGAACCCGGAATTTCTGTGCAGCATCTGCAGCCTTCAAAGCCTCGGAAAGCACGCGGAAGGCGAGGTGGATCATTCTGAGTCGATCGGGTGGAAGTTCGGGCCCCTTTCCTCCCCCTGATCCACCCATCCAAGAGGGGAAGCCGATCGTTTTTCCAGTCGGGGCGATCGCGATCCGGGACCATCTCTGCCTTCGAACGTAGGATCAAACTTGAAATTCTACACGGCATCTACAACCGTCAGAGCCTCAGAAAGCACGCGGAAGGCGAGGTGGATCGTTCCAAGTAGACTGGGTGGGAGTCCAGGCCCCCTTCTCCCCCTGACCCACCCACCTAGGAGAGAAAGCCGATCGTTTTTCTAGTCAGGGCGATCGTGATCCGGGACCGCCACTACCTCCAAAAGGAGGATCGAACCCTTAATTTCCGCACAACATCTATAGCCTTCGGAGCCTCCGAAAGCACGTGGAAGGCGAGGTGGATTATTCTGGGTCGACCGAGTGGGCGTTCGGGACCCCCTCCTCCCTCTAATCCACCTATCCAAGAGAGGAAGCCGATCATTTTTCCAGTCGGGGCGATTGCGATCTAGGACCGTCTCTACCTCCGAAAGGAGGATGGAAGCCGAATTTCTACACAGCATCTGCAGCCGTCAGATCCTCAGAAAATGCCCGAAAGGCGAGGTGGATCGTTCCGGATCGGCCGGGTGGGAGTCCGGGGCCCCCTCCTCCTTCTGATCCACCCACCCATGAGGGGAAGCCGATCATTTTTCATGTCGGGGCGATCGCGATGTGGGACCGTCTCTGCCTCCGAAAGGAGAATCGAATCAGAATTTCTGCATAGCATCGCCGCCATCAGAGCCTCGGAAAGCGCCCGGATGGCGAGGTGGATCGTTCCAGGTCGACCGGGTGGGAGTTCGGGCCTCCCTCCTCCCTCTGACCCACCCACCCAGGAGAGAAAGCCGATCGTTTTTCGAGTCGGGGCGATCGTGATCCGAGACCGTCATTACCTCTGAAAGGAGGATCGAACCCTTAATTTCCATGCAACATCTGCAGCAGTCAAAGCCTCTGAAAGCACGTGGAAGGCGAGGTGGATCGTTCTGGGTCGACTGAGTGGGCGTCCGGGACCCCCTCCTCCCCCTGATCCACCTATCCAAGAGAGGAAGCCGATCGTTTTTCCAGTCGGGGCGATCGCGATCCAGGACCGTCTCTACCTCCGAAAGGAGGATCGAAGCCGAATTTCTACACAGCAACTGCAGCCGTCAAAGCCTCGGAAAGCGGCCGAAGGCGTGGTCGATCGTTCCGGGTCGACCAGGTGGGAGTCCGGGCCCCCCTCCTCCCACTGACCCACCCACCCTGGAGGGGAAGCCGATCATTTTTCCTGTCGATGCGATCGCGATACAGGATCGTCTTTACCTCCGAAAGGAGGATCGAACCCGAATTTCTGCATAGCATTGCCGCCGTCAGAGCCTCGGAAAGCACCCGAAAGGCGAGGTGGATCATTTCAGGTCAACCGGATGGGAGTCTGGGCCACCCTCCTCCCCCTGACCCACCCATCCGGGAAGGGAAGCCGATCGTTTTTCCAGTCTGGACGATCGCGATCTGGGACCGTCTCTGCCACCAAAAGAAGAACCGAACACGGAATTTATACGCAGCATCTGCAGCCGTCGGAGCCCCGGAATGCACGTGGAAAGTGAGTTAGATCGTTCCGGGTCGATCGGGTAAGAGTCCGGGTCCCCTCCTCCCCCTGACCACCCAACAGGGGAAGCCGATCGTTGTCTGCCTCCGAAAGGAAGATCAAACCCGGATTCTTATGTAGCATCTACAGTCATCAAGGCCTTGAACAGCGCACGGAAGGTAAGGTGGATCGTTTTGGGACCCCTTCTCCCTGAAATTTTTTCGCGGGGGGAAGCCGATTGTTTTCCAGTCGGGGCGATCGCGATCCGGGACCGTTTTTGACTTTGAAAGGAAGATCGAAACCGGAATTTCTACGCAGCATCTGCGGCCGTCAAAGCCTTGGAAAGCACGCGGAAGGCGAGGTGGATCGTTCCGAGTCGACCGGGTGGGAGTCCGGGGGGCGATCGTGATCCGGGACCGTCTCTGCCTTCGAAAGGATGATTGGACCCGGAATTTCTATGCAGCATCTGCAGCTGTCAAAGCCTCGAAAAGCGCACGATAGGCGACGTGGATCATTCTGAGTCGACCGAGTGGGAGTTCGGGTCACCCTCCTTCCCCTGACCCACACACCTAGGAGGGAAAGCCGATCGTTTTCCAATTGGGGCGATCGCGATCCGGGACCACCTCTGCCTCCGAAAGGAGGATCAAACCCGAATTTCTACGCAGCATCTGCAGCCGTCAGAGCCTTGGAAAGCGCATGGAAGGCGAGGTGGATCATTCCAGGTCGACCGGATGGGAGTCCGGGCCCCCTCCTTCCCCTAAATCACCCACCCATAAGCCGATCGTTTTTCCAGCCCGGACGATCGCGATCCGGGATCTTCTTTGCCTCCGAAAGAAGGATAAAACCTGGAGTTTCTATGTAGCATCTGCGGCCGTTAGAGGCTCTAAATGCATGTGGAAAGCAAGTTGGATCATTCCGGTTCAACTGGGTGGGAGCTCGGGAACCTTCCTCTCTCTGAGCCACCCACCCAGGAGGAGAAGCCGATCATTTTTCTAGTCGGCGCGATCGCGATCCGGGATCGTATCTGCCTCCGAAAGGAGGATCGAACCCAAAATTACTACACAGCATCTGTAGCCGTCAAAGCCTTGGAAAGCGTGTGGAAGGCAAGGTGGATCATTTCGGGTCGGCCGGGTGGGAGCCCGGGCCCCCTTCCTCCCCATGATCCACCCACCAAGGAGGGAAAGCCGGTCGTTTTTCCAATCGGGGCGATCGCGATCCGGGACCGTCTCTGCCTCTGAAAGGAGGATCGAAGCCGGAATATCTACGTAGCATCTGAAGTCATCAAAGCTTTGGAAAGCGCGCGTAAGGCAAGGTGGATCATTTCGGGTCGACCACGTAGGACTCCGGGCCCCCTCCTCCTCCTGACCCACCTACCCAAGAGGGGAAGCCGGTCGTTTTTCCAACCGGGGCGATCGCAATCCGGGACCATCTCTGCCTTTGAAAGAAGGATCGACCAGAATTTCTACGCAGCATCTGCAGCCGTCAGAGCCTCGGAAAGCATGTGGAAGGCGAGGTGGATCGTTCCGAGTAGGCCGGGTGGGAGTCCGGGCCCCTCTCATTCCCCTGACCCACCCACCCAGGAGGAGAAGCCGATTGTTTTTCTAGTCGGGGCCATCACAATACGGGACCGTCTTTGCCGTCGAAAGGAGGACCCAAACCGGAATTTATGCGCAGCATCTACAACCGTCAAAGCCTTGGAAAGCGCGCAGAAGGCGATTTGGATCGTTCCGGGTCGACCGGTGGAAGTCCGAGCCACCTCCTCCACCTGACCTACCCACCCAAGAGGGGAAGCCGATTGTTTTTTCAATCGGGGCGATCGCGATCCGAGACCGTCTCTACCTCCGAAGGGAGGATCGAAGCCGGAATTTCTGCACAGCATCTGCAGTTTCCAAAGCCTCGGAAAGCACGTGGAAGGCGAGATGGATCGTTCCAGGTCGATCGGGTGGGAGTCTGGGTCCCCTCCACTCCCTAGCCCACCCACCTCGGAGGGGAAGCCGATCGTTTTTCCAGTCGGGGCGATCGCGATACGGGACCGTCTCTGCCTCCGAAAGGAGGATCGAACCCGGAGTTTCTACGCAGCATCTACAGCCATCAGAGCCTCGGAAAGCGTGTGGAAGGCGAGGTGGATCGTTCCGCATCGACCTGGTGGGAGTATGGGCCCCCTTTCTCCCCCTAACCCACCCACCCAGGGGAGGAAGCCCCCGAAAGGAGGATTGGACCCGGAATTTCTACGCAGCATCCACATCCGTCAGAGCCTCGGAAAGCGCGTGGAAGGTGAGGTGGATCATTCCAATTCGACCAGATGGGAGCCCGGGCCCCCCTTCTTCCCCTGACCCACCCATCCAGGAGGGGAAGCCAATCGTTTTTCCAGTCAGGGCGATGGCGATCCGGGACCGTCTCTGCCTCTGAAAGGAGGATTGAACCTAGAATTTCTGCGCAGCATCTCAGCCGTCAGAGCCTCGAAAAGCACGCGGAAGGCGAGGTGGATCATTCCGGGTCGACCTGGTGGGAGTCCAGGCCCCCTTCTTCCCCTGACCCACCCACCCATGAGGGAAAGCCGATCGTTTTTCAAGTCGATCGCGATCCGGGACCGTCTCTGCCTCTGAAAGGGGATCGAACCCGGAATTTCTACGTAGCATCAACGGCCGTCAGATCCTCGAAAAGTGCGTGGAAGGCAAGGTGGATCGTTCTGGGTCAAGCGGGTGGGAGTCCGGGCCCCTCCTCCCCCTGACCCACCTATCCAGGAGGGGGAGCCGATCGTTTTTCCAATCGAGGCCATCGCGATCTGCAACTGTCTCTGCCTCTGAAAGAAGGATCGAATCTGGAATTTCTGCGCAACATCTGCAGCCGTCAGAGCCTCGAAAAGCGCACGGAAGGCAAGGTAGATCGTTCCGGGTCGATCGGGTGGGAGTCCGGTCCCCCATCCTCCCTCTCACCCATCCATCCAAGGGGGAAGCCAATC
This sequence comes from Allium cepa, assembly GCA_030765085.1. Classification (NCBI taxonomy): domain Eukaryota; kingdom Viridiplantae; phylum Streptophyta; class Magnoliopsida; order Asparagales; family Amaryllidaceae; genus Allium; species Allium cepa. The sequence continues at coordinate 27,996,194 of CM060932.1, forward strand.
ATTTGTCCAGTCAGGGAGATCGCGATCCGGGACCGTCTCTACCTCCGAAAGTGTGACGACCCAACTTTTTCTCCACAGAAAAGTCGTTTCATCATGAAGAAAGAAAGGGATAGAAAAGAGAAAGAAAGAGAAGAAAGAAGAAACAAAATCAGAATCTCAACAGCGGAACGAATAAATTATATTAATAACATAAATATTACATGGCACACATCAATAATCAGATATACACAGAATTTACATCGCATACTAGACAGTTATAAACACCTGTCTAGTTATACAACTCAATACAACTCAACAAAGAAATACCAACACAGAGAACACACAGCGAAACTATATATCTATATCGCAGAAGCCTCCTGCTCCATTGCTCCTCCATAATTCGTCAAAAGCTAACCTGAATCCCTTGGCTACTCGTAAAAATTTGAGTACCCAAGAGTTTAAGAAAACAGAAGATAAACTCTGGGTCAGACATGGGTCTGGTGTGAGTAACAAGTTAAAGTTGCTTAACTTTGAAAATCCTTTGAAAAGAAAGGTATCACGTAAGATTTCCCACACATAAACATGGAAAAGTTTTTACCTTACGCTAACCAAAATATTTGATAGGAAATCCAGTGATATTATAATAGGTCTAGGGTTTTCAAGTAAATAAGAAATAGCCGAAATTGTTACATCTATTAAATTCCAGCTACTAGCCACAAAAGTGGGTAATACAATCAAAACCGTTGGCACTTATTGGATTTTGGATTCCATCAATGGCAGGGCTACTGGGGTACCGTCCGTCATAGTACGTGGCCTAGATCAACGTACCGTGGAGTACGCCCGCTCCCCTGCAACACAAGACCGGAACCATCCCTTACTGGACAGTTCTGAACAAGACAACCCCGCAGTTGGCTTACGTTCCAACCGCCCACACAGCCGAAATAAAAAGGGACTTCTAGATAGGGGGAAATCTTGTCCTACTTGGGCATGACCAACTTAGCCTTGCTGCAACTCCCCTGTTTTAGCCATTCCCGGTTGATGAGGCTTGAGGCTACGATTACCTTTAGAGAACACAACTCTTAGAATGCTCATCGTCCACCTGACGATGTTCTGAAAGCACTCAATCCATACAAATCCGTTCCGGGTTCGAACGAAACCAAAGGCATTATCTCGTTACACTTATTTTGGAATCACCCTCAGAGTTAACGACGATAACCCTTGCACTCTGAATCACCATCTCGAACCTATAAGAACTAGTTCCGTCAAACTCATCACGGAATCACCCCTAGAGTTATACTGACGTATAGTCCTCACACCTCGAGTCTTCACTCTTCACAAGAGATTCACGACCTATCGTTAATTTGGATCGATGTGGTTTTTGGATATCCAAATATGGAAACCCGATCCTGGTCTCATCGAAATCCAAAGCGTGTCTTTTAGGTCCAAGTTGTTTTAAAGGTTTAAAACAATTCAATTATTTATATATCCAAATAGATAAATTACAGATTCACAACAGATAATCACATTATCATCACAATAGATAAATCATATTATCATTATCCAAAAGATAATCTAAATCATCATCACAATGCAACAAATGCATCCATATCACTCAACATTATCTATCTCATATCCGAGATCAAACCATTCAAGGCAAAACAACATTATCCAACCATATAAGCCATGATTTATAATCACACCAAATATAATTAGTTTAAAATGAAATAAATTAATTACATCATTCAAATTAATTTAAAGTAAATTAATTTAATTACTTCATCAATATTAACTTTCTTATATCACTATTAATTAATTATCAATCAATTAATTAATTAATCATCAATCAATTATTCATTTTAATTAATCATCCCTGATTAATTAACATTTAAGTAATTATCCACTAATTAATTTCTCAAATTAATTATACTTAACCAAATACAGTAATCAATCTTTAATTACTTCCTTAATTAATTAACTATAATTAATTACCCTACTTCTCAATTAATTACATTAATTAATCCCTTTATTTATTAATTATTTTTAAATAAATCTATTCTTAATTACATCATTAATTAATGATTAATGATTTCTAATTATATTTTCTTTTAAATTAATTACATTAAGTAATTAATCTTCATTTAAACAATAATTGTTAATCACCCTTGATTAACTCTACCCTTAATTACTTCACCAAATAAATAAATTACTCATTAATTAATTATCTCAAATTAATCCCTTGATTAATTTACAAAGTAATTATACTCAAATTACTTTCATCATCAAATTACTTTCAATTAATTACATACAGTAATTACCCATAAATTACTTCCCTAAGTAATTTCTCTTTATTTAATTACATTAAGTAATTACACTTCACAATCCTCAAATGATTAATTTAAATTAATTAAACTGAATTAATTAACTTAATCTAATCAAATTAAACTCAATTAATTACAATAAGTATTTAATTTCCTTAATTACTTCCATAAGTAATTATACTACACAAATGATTACCTTTAAATTAATTAATCATAATTAATTATAAAAATTAATCACATTAATTAATATAAATAATCCTAAGTTACTGACCTTCATTTACTATCAAACAATTCATTAATTATTTTTCTAAAATAATTAACTTATTTTAATCATTATTAATTACAGTTTAATTAATCATTAATTAATCCATTAATTAACCCCTAATTATTTAATTAATTAAGTGTTAACTTAATTAATCTTTTATCACTTGATTAATTAATATTAATCATTAATTAAAAACTAATCTTATTTAATTAATTATTCTTAATTACAAGTTAATTATTCTAAGAATAATTAACCTTAAACTTTTAAGATTAAACCCTTAATTACCATTTTATTAATTTATTAAATAAATTAATTATTCATTTAATTACCCTAATAATTAAATGATATACAAATCATTAAATTATTATTTAACTTTAACAAGTTTTAAAATCAATTTAAAAACTTTAAATGATAAATAATACTTTCACTTATAAAAGAAATTTTACAAGAGTTTTAAAAACTAATTTCTTTTTAAATTCAAACATTTAAATTTTACTTTATCATTCAAATTGTTAAATACTTAAATTTATAAAACTTAAATTTATTTTGAAACATAGATTCAAGTCCAGATTTGAATCAAATTTAAACTTTGATTAAAACATTACTTTATATTTCAATTTCCTTAAAAACATTTTAAACACTTAATCCTTTTTTAAGTTATTTTAAAACAAATTTGAGTTTTAAAAACTTCATTCATTTCCAGCTATGATTCAATTCATACTTGAATCCATAATTAAAACTAGATTTAAACCCATTTTCAATCGTTGCTTATTGTTTTAAAATCTAGTTTAAATTTTTGAAATAAGACAAGTTCCAAACTTGAACAACTAACTCGAGCTAAATACTAAAATAACTCGAGTAAAACACCGAATAAACTCGAGTAAACTCGAGTAACATTTATTTTGAAAATCAATCAAAACAAAAACTGACAGGTTAAAACAAAGCTTGCAACAACATATAACCCGAGCCCACAACACAACTACTTCGAGACAATCAACCCTATACTTCGAGAAAAAACTCAATCCAACCCGAAACAAGTCTCGAGCAACCCTTCATTCGCAAAAACAAACAGCTGATACTCCAATAACCTCGTGCACCTGCACCACCGCTTCCATCAACTCCGACCCCTTGCGACGACACTCGCAAGTCACCGACCATCACCAAGCACCAAATCGACCTTCAAACCATTTGCAGAAACCCCAAATCAAAAATGAGCATCAAGCTTCAAAACTGAAAAAAAAATGGTCGAACCTGGAAACCACACAAATCCCCATACTCCGACCACCAGAAAATCTTTACCTCCGGCCACGAATTCACCTATACTCCATCTATCATTTCCCCCAAAACAGGAAGAACTCGATCACCAATATAAGCCGCAACAACCAATTTACTGATTACAGTAAAAACTAGGGTCATAATCTTCAATTACAAATCCCCATCACCACATTGCTTTGATCCTTCATCCAGTATTTTTCATGATCCTACCATCACCATTTTATCACCAGAAACAATTCTGGCCAATCTAATCTTCTAGATTGACAGTTCTAACCCCAAGTGTGATTTCTGGTTAAACCAGAAATACACAATCATATTTAAACTAAAAATTCAAATTTTAGTTTTAAAATTTATATCTTTGATAATGTAATTGGTTGATAATCATAAATCAAAGAATCTGGATACTTTAATTCTTACTTTCAAATATTAGTTCTGTAGTATTTATGTCTCAGGGACAATACTTTTTTTTTATCTTTATAAAATTTAAACTTTGAATTATATAACACAACTATATTTGTTTAAATCTTAGATCTTAACACAAATTAAATCAACTGAAAAGGAATTTGATCAATTTCTATAATCCTGAAACTTAAGAACAGGAAATAATGCACACTACAGCAAGCATACTACAAACAACCATACATTCTTTAGTAAAGAACTTGTAAATAGCATGCAAAACACACTTACTACCTGAATAAAACCAGCAACTAATTTATTCTTAAGTTAGTTTTTAAATAAAAGTGTTACTCACCTTAATTTTAGGAGCAGAGCATCCATTGTTTATTGAAAAGCTTCAGATTTCTTCTTTTACTATTTGCTTATGAAATTTGAACTTCCATTTGCTTTTTTTTTTAAACTGCAGATGCTTTTAAAACTTTCATCTTGTTTTTGTAATGCTTTCCTAGATTTCATTTGCAGGCTTCCCAGAAAATATGCAGGCATGGATGTTTTTCAAAACAGAAATGCAGGATCTCAGTTGCAAAATGAATTCAGATGCATGCTTTCCAAAAAACAATGAATTGCAGGCTTCCACATTCATTTGCATGCATGTTTGTTTCTAGGTGAAAAATGCAGACATTCATTTAGCTTTGAAGTTGCAAATGAATTTCTCAGGTTAATGGGTTGAATGTTTGTTTCCCGGTGAAACAAATGTAGGCTTCGATGAAGTTGCATGCAGGTTTGATTGTTTTCAAACAGAGATGCAGAGATTTCAATTGCATGTTTCCAGACAATATGCATGCATGGTTGAAGAAGTTTAAAACAGAAATGCATGCAGGTCCTTTGAGTTGTAAATTTGTTTCATTTTGGTTTCTGAAGAAATTTTGCAGATTTGCATTTCAAAATTGGGTATGGTTTAGATGGTCTTAGTTTAGAGGAAGATTCAAACAGATTTGAAGAAGAAATTGGCAGATTTTTATTGAACAGAATTTTTGTGTTTGTTGAAGAAGATGAATCAAAGAAATTAAATTTTAGTTTGAATATTGATTTTCAGATTTCTTTGGCTGAAGAATTTCTTGAGGTTTTGAAAAAGAAGAATAGGAAGGAAAGAAGATAAAATGAGGAGGGATAGGTTTATATAGGTAAATTTTGATTCAATTAAAAAATAAAAGAAAAAAAAAAAGTTTAAAGGACACTTGTTTCTATTCTAACATTTGTCACTAAATTTAGTTTAGGCCTTAACACATGTCTACTTAGGTGTATTAAGAAACTTACACATGTAAATTAAGAGTATTATAATTTAAATTAAATTGTTTATAAAAATTTTAACTTATTTATTTCCTTATGCATATATAAATGAATTTCTTCCTTTTCTAATTAAAAGAAATGAAACAAACAAATTATGATTATAAGCTTATTCAAATATTTATGTATTTATTCTTTTAAATTTCAAGACATTGAATTCAAATCTAAATTAATTTATCAAATCCAATTTTAAAATTAAGTTATATATAGATGCATATGTAACTCTTGTTAAAATTAAAAATAACAAATCCTATTTCTTACCAAAATTTATTTAGGATTATAAAACTAAGTATTATCATTATTATTTGAAAATAACAAACTAAGAAACAATATTAAATAATTTATAAAAAAAATTATAAACAAATTAAGATCATTTGTAAATTTGTATTTTAAATTCTTATATATAAAATTTCAAACAATATTTTAAAAATAAAATAAGACAAAGCTTTTATGTTAATCGAATTTTAAATTCATTTTTAAGTTAATTAAATAAAATTTAAAATAAATAAGATATACCTTAAGTATAAATCATAAAATTATTTATTGAATTTCTTTGAATAATTAAATGTCAAATTTGAATCAAATTTCCAATTTTCCAAATATAAATTAAAACTAGAAAATTGATTCATTTACTAAATTCAAAATCAAAGTTTATCAATTTACAATATATACAAATATATTTATTATAAACAGAAAATAATTTATTTATTTTAAAAAAATAAAATCTTCCAATTTAAATATTTATTAAAAGAAGATTATTAAATCAATTCAAAATTTATTATCTAAAATTATCAAATCAATTTAAATTTTTAACATAGATTATTAAATTTATATTGCTAAATTTCCGAGATATCACATTAAGGAGGATCGAACCAGGAATTTCTACGCAACATCTGCAGCCGTCAGAGCTTTGGAAAGCATGTGGAAGGCGAGGTGAATAGTTCCAGGTCGACTGGGTGGGAGTCCGCGCACCCCTCCACCTCTGACCCACACACCCAAGAGTGAAAGCCAATCGTTTTTCCAGTCGTGGAGATCGCGATACGGGACTGTCTCTGCCTTCGAAAGGAGGATCGAACCCGAAATTTTTGCACAGCATCTACAGCCGTCAAAGCCTCGAAAATCGGATGGAAGGCGGGATGGATCGTTCCGAGTCGACCAGGTGGGTGACCGCCTCCCTCCTTCCCCTGACCCAACCACCCAAGAGGGGAAGCCGATCGTTTTTCCAGTCAGGGCGATCGCGATCCAGGACCGTCTCTGCCTCCAAAAGGAGGATGGAACCCGGAATTTCTGCGCAGCATCTGCAGCCGTCCAAGCCTTGGAAAGTGCGTAGAATGCGAGGTGGATCGTTCCGGGTCGACCGGTGGGAGTCCGGACCCCCCACCTCCCCTTGACCCACCCACCCAGGAGGGGAAGCCGATCATTTTTCCAGTCTAGGCTATCGCGATCCGAGACCGTCTCTGCCACCGAAAGGAGGATCCAACCTGGAATTTCTGAGCAGCACTACAGAGCCTCGGAAAGCGAGCGAAAAGCAAGTTGGATCGTTTCGGATCGTCCGGATGGGAGTCCGGGCCCCCCTCCTCCCCCTGACCCACCCACCTAGGAGGGGTAGCCGATCGTTTTTCCAGTCGGGGCGATCACGATCCGGGACCGTCTCTGCCTCCAAAAGGTGGATCGAACCCAGAATTACTACGCAGCATCTACAGCCGTCAAACCCTCGAAAAGCACGTGGAGGGCAAGGTAGATCGTTCCGGGTCGACTGGGTGGGAGTCCGAGTCCCTCTCCTCCCCTTGACCTATCCACCCAGGAGGCGAAGTCGATCGCTTTCCCAATCGGGGCGATCGCGATCCGAGAACGTCTCTACCTCCGAAAGGAGGATCGAACCCAGAATTTCTGCGCTGCATCTGCAGCCATCAGAGCCTTGCAAAGCGCATGGAAGGCGAGGTGGATCGTTCCGGGTCGGCCGGGTTGGAGTCCGGGCCCCCCTCCTCCCCCTGACCCGCCCACCCAGGAGGGGAAACCGATCGTTTTTCCAGTCGAGGCGATCGCGATCGAGGCCGTCTCTGCCTCCGAAAGGTGGATAGAACCCATAACTTCTGTGAAGCATCTGCAGCCGTTAGAGCCTCGGAAAGCGTGCGGAAGGCGAGGTGGACCGTTCTGAGTCGACCGGGTGGGAGTCCGGTCCTCCCTCCCCTTAACCTACCCACCCAGGAAGGGAAGCCGATCGTTTTTCCAGTCGAAGCGATCGCGATACGAGACTGCCTCTACCTCCGAAAGGAGGATCGGACCTGGAATTTCTACGCAGCATATTCAGCCATCAAAGCCTCGAAAAGCGTGGCGAGGTGGATCGTTCCGGGTCGGCCAGGTGAGAGTCTGAGCCCCCCTCCTCTCCTTGACCAACCCACACAAGAGGGAAAGCCGATCGTTTTTCCAGTCGAGACGATCGCGATCGGGACCGTCTCTGCCTCCGAAATGAGGATAGAACCAGAAATTTCTGCGAAGCATCTGCAGCTTTCTGAACCTCGGTAAGCATGCGGAAGGTGAGGTGGACCATTCTAGGTCGACCAGGTGGGAGTCTGGGCCCTCCTCCTCCCCCTGACCCACCCATCCAGGATGGGAAGCTGATCTTTTTTCCAATCGGGGTGATCGCGATCCGGAACCGTCTCTGCCTCCGAAAGAAGGATCGAACCCGAAATTTCTGCGCAACATCTACAGCCGTCAGAGCCTCGGAAAGAACGCGGAAGGCGAGGTGGATCATTTCGGGTTGACTGGTTCCGAATCCGGTCCTCTCTCCTCCCGCTGACCCATCCATCTAGGAGGGGAAGCCGATCGTTTTTCCAGTCGGGGGATCGCGAGTCGGTACCGTCTCTGCCTCCAAAGGGGTGATCGAACCCATAATTTTTATGCAGCATCTGCAGCCGTCAGAGCCTCGGAAAGCACGCGAAAGGCGAGGTCGATCGTTCCGGGTTGACTGGGTGGAAATCTAGCCCCCCCTCCTCCCTCTGATCCACCCACCCAGGAGGGGAAGCCGATCGTTTTTCCAGTTGAGGTGATCGCGATCCGGGACCGTCTCTGCCTCCGAAAGGGGGATCGAACCCAGAATTCTACGCAGAATCTGCAGTAGTTAGAGCCTCGGAAAGCGCACGGAAGGCGAGGTGGATCGTTTTGGGTCGACCAGGTAGGAGTCCGAGCCCCCCTCCTCCTTCCGACCCACCCACCAAGGAGGGGAAGCCGATCATTTTTCCAGTCGAGACGATCGCAATCCGAGACCGTCTCTGCCTCTGAAAGGAGGACCGAACACGGAATTTCTACGCAACATCTACAGCCGTCAGAGCCTCGAAAAGCGCACGGAAGGCGAAGTGGATCGTTACGGGTTGACCGGGTGGGAGTCCGCCCCTCCTCCCCTTGACCCACCCACCCAGGAGGGGAAGCCGATCGTTTTTCCAGTCGGGGCGATCGCGACCCGGGATCGTCTCTGCCTCCGAAAGGAGGATCAAACCTGAAATTTCTACACGGAAACTGCAGCCGTCAGAGCCTCGGAAAGTGCGCAGAAGCCGAGGTGGATCGTTGCAGGTCGATCGGGTGGGAGACCAGGCCCCTCCTCCTCCTGACCCACCTACCTCGGAAAGAATGATCAAACCCGGAATTTCTGCACAGCATCTACAGCCATCAAAGCCTCGGAAAGCACGCGGAAGACGAGGTGGATCGTTTCGGGTTGACCAGGTAGGAGTCCGGGCCCGAAATTTCTAAGCAGCATCTATAGCCATCAGAGCCTCGGAAAGTGCGCGGAAGGTGAGGTGGATCGTTCCAGGTCGACCGGGTGGGAGACCGGGCCACCCTCCTCCCCCGGACCCACTCGCCTGGGAAAGAAGGATCGAATTCGGAATTTCCACGCAGCATCTACAGTTGTCAAAGCCTTAGAAATCACGTGGAAGACGAGGTGGATCATTCCGGATCGACCGAGTAGGAGTCCGGTCCCCCCTCCCCCCCCCCCCCCCTGACCCACCCACCTAGGAGGGGAAGCCGATCGTTTTTTCAGTCGGGGCGATCGCGATTCGGGAACGTCTCTGCCTCCGAGAGGAGGATCGAGCCCTGAATTTTTGCTCAGCATCTAAAGCCTTCAGAGCCTTGGAAAGCACGCAGAGGCGAGGTGGATCGTTCCAGGTTAGCCGGGTGGGAGTCCGGGTCCCCTCCTCCCCCTGACCCACCCACCCAGAAGGGGAAGCCGATCGTTTTTCCAAGCGGGGAGATCGCGATCCGGGACCGTCTGTGCCTCCAAAAGGAGGATAGAACCAGGAATTTCTGCGAAGCATCTTTAGCCGTCAAAGCCTCGAAAAGTGTGCGGAAGGCGAGGTGGATCGTTCCGGGTCAACCGAGTCGGAGTCCGGGCCTCCTTCCTACCCCTGACCCACCCACCCAGGAGAGGAAGCCAATCGTTTTCCAGTCGGGGCGATCGCGATCTGGGAACGTCTCTGCTTCCGAAAGGAGGATCGAGCCCAGAATTTATGTGCAGCATCTGCAGCCGTCAAAGCCCCAGAAAGCACGCAGAAGGCGAGGTGGATCGTTCCAAAGTCCAGGCTCCCTTCCTTCCCCAGACCCACCCACCCAGGAGGGGAAGCCGATCGTTTTTCCAATCAGGATGATCGCGATCCTGGAACGTCTCTGCTTCCGAAAGGAAGATCGAGCTTGGAATTTCTACGCAGCATATGCAACCGTCAAAGCCTCGGAAAGCGTGCAGAAGGTGTGGTGGATCGTTCCAGGTCGGCCGGTTTAAATGCAAACTAACATATAAAAATTAGATGTTATAACTTAAAAATAAAAATTCAAACTAACTACACATGATTTCAATGCAAAAATTGCTAACTATTTGTGCAAAATATTTTCTCTTGAATATGTTAAACATATGTAATTTATAGGAAAAAATTCATGCGCGTGGAGCGTACTATCAACAAGGAATGCAGATGATGAATCAATTGGGGCTGGTGGGTGCAACATGGGATAAAGATTTAGCTGCTACAATTTTTTCGTTATCGTTTCATTTCTTGAATATTAAGGAACTAAGGTAGCGTTGGTTTAAATGAATTATGTGTTTTGAATTTTTAACATTAACTACAAAATATGAGAGGAGTGAAGGGACGACGGATATGATGGAAGGAGGATGGATGGGACCACGGAGGGGATGGAGGAAGGATGAAAGGATGAATTGTTTCTCGTGCTTCTTTTATTTTTCAAAACATGAAAAATAAAAAAATAAAAAAATAAAAGTTGTTTTCTATTTTGTATGTTAATTTTGTTTTCTACATTGATCATTTTCCACAAGATACATGCGTCGTGTGCATTTTTTCATAGACGAAAATCCAAAACTAAAAAGGGTAAACCAAACACTACTTTAGTATTTTGATTAGTGGTACTATTCTTGGGTTTTTGATTTTTTTTATTTCTTTTTTACTTATACTTCTTTCGATGTATCGTTCACTTTGCTTTCAGTAGGTAAGGGTTGCTCCATGCGCCGTCTGCATCTTTCATATGTGCACGTCGAGTCCCTGGTGGTGGTTGAAGGTGCACCACAGAACCTGAAGGAACCTGAGCTCTATTGCGTTTACATTGTTCAATAAAGGTGCCCAAAAACTCCGCTGCATGCACAAACATTCGGAGGTCAAGAATTATCAACCCTTGGGAAAGTTGAAGTTCGAACAAAGGTATTTGTTAACATGCTATTATTCAATTAATTATGGGTGTTTTTGGCACAGGTCCTTGATAAGTTTCAAAATTCACAAAAACCTCAGTAGAAAAAAGTATATAAATTAGGTTCTTATTTTTCGAAAATTATCAAAAAACATATTTTAAAAAAACCTTCCAAATTTTAAAACTTATTTCGATTAATATTTACCTTCACATTCATATCAAAAAAAAATCAAAAAACAATGATGAAAAAGGAAAAACTGGCACACTGTATGTTTCAGGAAAACTTGTAGACATGTATGCAATTTTAAAGAATAATGACAAACATGTCTGTACTTATTCTGAATAGTACGCATTTGCAACTAAAAATTGCAGATATGTCTACAGTTTTAAAGAATAAGTGCATATATTTACATACTAATTGTTAAATCAAGGTATTGTTATTCAGTGAATAATTGCATGCATGTCTGCAAATATATGAAAAAATTGCAGACATGTCTACAATTGTATAGATTTTTATTCAACGCAGTTATTCAATTAATAATTGCGTACATGTCTGTAATTATATGGAATAATTGAATACATATATGTAATTATTCAGATGTTTATCGAATGCAATTATTCAATGAATAATTGCAGACATATTTGAAATTATATAGAATAACTGCATATATGTCTACAATAATTGCAGATATGTCTGCAATTTCTTTTTTTCCAGAAACCTAGTTATAATATTTACAATTTTTTGAAATCTTTTTTAAGCACCGGTAAAAAAACGAAAAAAACATGCTGCTACAGTAAAATAAGCATAGACATCCGCTTTACAAATAGGAAAAATGCCGTTTGAATTAACTTGATGCATGGCTAACATTCACTTTAATTATTACTACATTACAGTCGAATACTGAAATTAATTCGAAACTCAAATATTATTCAAATACTTCTACTTAGAAATTACTATTTAAAACTTGGAAACAAGGGCCTATGCATTAATTTTGGTTTTGAAGTAATTAAAAATACATTCATAATAGATAAAAAACACACACATCTGCATACTGACGGATTATCAATCAAAAGAAAGTCAAAAACAACATTGTTTCCATAGGAACAGATCACAGATTACACTTATTACAGTAGTTATAAATGATCAAATCAAATTTTATAGGGAAGAAAATATTGCTTTAAAATAGCTCGGCATGTGTCCATTTGGCCGTTATGATCAAAACAAGAGATAAAATTTACTCAGATTTTGGCTGTGGTTCCCAAGCCTGGTAGCGAGTCCAGTCTCTTTGTCCAGGATGGAGACTATGACCTTTAGAATGGTAGATGTACTGATCCCCTTCCCCTGAGAAATTTTGCTTGTGCTCCAGTCCATATCTCTTCGGTTTCAACATTAGAAGCTGCCATGGAATTACGCATGTTTTACACAAGCAGTTTACATAAACAGTTCATCTATTCCTTGGGTCAATTTCTATATTCCAATCCTTACAAAAACTTTCTCAACTGTTCTTTTGAAAAACTAATACAGAATAGAAAGAATCTGATCACCAGAAATTCACCTCTTTCATATGAATATATGCATCACCATTTGATTACGCCTACAAGTAATATGATAGGAGGGAAACAAAATATGATAAATAATGACAATGACGATGCTTGGCTAAACAAAATTAAACAAACACGATATTGATGATGGCTTTGATGTAAACAGCATAGGTCAACTCATCACGTGGGTGAAGCAAATAAGATCAAGCTAATATAAACTCGATCCTAGTTGAAGTAATAAATGACTAAATTTCAGAATTTTACCTCATCGCCGGTGTGATCTGTGATAAAATGCAGCCAACCATGCCACTCAGGAGGAACTTGGGAAGCATTGTAACGGCCTTTATCTGCATACTCTACCCACCTGTGTCTTCCTGCAAGAATATTTTAAAAAATAAACCACATATATAATCACAATGTTTTTCTAAAAAGCAACTTGATGATGACCTAAAGGAGTTCTAGAAACTTAATATTAAGACTTACTAGCATTGGTTTGAACTTTGAACATATTTTGGTTTGCAAAAAACAAGACATAATTTTGTTGGTCAACGGAATCTATTTTATGGGAATGAGACTTAGTAAAGTAATTATGTAGGTCTAGCCAATTGGTATCATAAATTTGAGTCTGATTCTAATGTTAATCACAGATCTCTGGACTTGCAAGCAAAATGATAAAATGCCTTCGAGGATTGATCTTTTTTGGTAACAAAAAATAAAGCCATCCAGTTGAACTTAAATGCATAACACGTGACTTTATAAATTAGGAACTGAAATAATCAATTCAAGTAGATAATGAGTACGTGTCGCACAAACCTTCTATAAAGCTAACAATTTAGGTAAGCTCTGAATAGAGATAAATTGGCATCGCAAGTATTACAGATCTTAGTGTTGACATGGTAGACAGATCCCAAACTTCATAAATAAGATACAACAAAACACAGATTAAAATAGCAAGAGAGAAACGAACCATATTGAGTGTCCCCCAATTTTTGGTAGTATTTGTTACCAAATTTATCTACTCCAACAAGAGTTGCACCAATGTTGTGGATTTTTGTTTGCCTGAGTTGTCAATTGGATACAATGTTATAAAGATTGTTTTTTGGTTTTCTTGAATCAGAAAATAATAAATAACATCTATATATGGAAAGTGATAACAACAGCATGAGTGCACAACAATAAGGACAATATGTTTTAGCTTTATTTTAAAACTAGAACGTGAAAGCCAAGACTGAATTAATACAGTTACAGGTTTACAAGAACAATTCAAGCACTTTATTTGTTTACATCTCAGAGACTGTAGCTTGACCTCCTAAAATAACCCTTCAGATTACTTACTGCACACTTGGAGCTTGGTTAACAGAAAAACCAAATAGCAGAAGAAGAAAGAAAGTATAAATAGGAATAGGCTATTGGACTATCTATGCAAAGACAATAAGGCATTGCAGATGTAATGACACAGAAAGAAAATTTGTGTGCTTACAGTAAATTCCCATCTGCAAGGCATTTCCTGCAAAGACAAACAGTTATGTCAAATAAGAATTTCTTTTAAATGTGTAAACATTGAAGTAGTGTTAAAAATCTTATATTAAATCAAAGCAATTAGTGCATGTAGTCTTCTAAACCAATTATCATACTTCAAAAAGATCATGCTAATGATTTTCACTAGTTCCTTGTCATAAACTGATCCTTGACACTAACAACTTTCATTCCAAGGAAAAATAGACACCTGAAGGAACATAGTATAGTCCAACAACGATCTTCAAGATTACTACTAATGATTATGGATCAAGTATATACTGATAGTAATTTATCAGTAATTTAGAAGACCGTGTGCCAATCTATTAAATAGCACAAGACTGACAACCATTACCACAATGCAAATTATGGTGTAAAAACTAAAAAATATCTCCACCTACAGTACTTTGGGTTTCAGTTAAACTTACAGCCCAACATTCAATTCATCCATTTAAAATTCAACCCTTTTTTCAATGTTGAAATAATATATGTTTAGAAAAGTGATCCACTGGATGGAATAGGTATAGAGGAATTTTTTGGTGATTCAAGCGGGAGGCAAAAATCTTACTTCAAGTTTCGTATCATCACACGTGTACATTTATTTATCCAGATTTGTAAACAAACCTAAGAGAAAAGAAATTACTTGGAAATCCATAATTATATTTTGAAAAAAATCCACAAGCTGACGCATCGCGTTCTAATAGGATAGGAGCAGAACTATTCATACTAGACCTAAATACATTGTGTGTGTGTGTGTGTTTTTTCCCCCTTCTACGTCATGCTGTTAATTAATCAAACTTCAAAACATATTATGTTCCATGCATTTACTCTTCAAGGTCTAAAACGCTATATACATATTAATGTGATTTCGGTTTCTACTGGCTATTGATTTAGATGTGTCAAACATTGCATGGTCAGGAATTTGATACGATAATAAAAATGAATGCACAAGTCTCATTGCCATAAAACACAAATTTGTATCTTTACTATGCAGTTCAATATGGAAACAGTATAGACTACCCAGAATGAGCCATGGACAATGGTATTATTACTTCTTTTCCAACTGCATTTGTAGGACATACCCATGTAATTTTTCTTCTACTTTTCTAGCTTCTTTTAAATAAATAAACAAAACAAAACAAAATCTTAATTTGAATTGAGGAATCAATAATAATTTACACTTATCAATATAAACCATGTGTAAATCAATTCAGATAATTCAATATTGTTTGAATAATAACATGATTGGACATTCCTACTCAGAAATTACAACCATCAACAAACGATTTTTATAAGACCCTAGCTAAAAGTCTTCATATATTTCATTCAATAGTCTACAAATTCATGAATACGAGTTACTAGTACCGAATTCAACACATGCCGGTAAAAATCGATCTGATTTACAGTAAAATCAAAGAGAAGAAAAAAAAAACTAACAAATAGCCTTCGTCTTTGACTTCGCGCAAAAAATTCGCGATTCCTTTCTCCTTAATCGTCTTCAGGACGCCTCTCACAATTGACGCCATGGTCTAATTTTACTTTATTTTTCCCCTTCCTTCAATCTGGAAAATTTTAGGTTAGAGATTGGCGCCCGATAACCCGATAGCTTGAGTGCTTAACACGGAGTCGGGTATAGTCTTGATGGGCTATTCTGTTCAGTTATCAACTAATTGTGATTTTGATACAAAATGTTTGGGTCAAAGCCCGTTTATATGGACTGTTAATAGGAAGGAAAGAATTAATTTGGAGGAACGGCGCCTAATAAAACAGTGGAAATATTTGCTCATCCAGGTGGAAATTCGTTTTATAAGGAAAAGTTCCTGATTTTTTATGCATTTGAAAAAGTGAAAATTAGGGTGATATTCTAGTTTGAAACGTTATATAAATTTTCCCCCCTCAAAGTTTCTTCTAACTTTTACGTCACTAATTCTTCGTTAAAATCGATTTTAAAATTTTGGTCGGAATCGTCAAAATCGTCTCCATAGTTAACATCGTCTTCGTAGCGCTAATCATACAAACAAGATCGTGTTCAACCTGATTCATCAAACTGTCGATATCGTCTTCATCAAATTATATACAAGTGTTTTTCTTCATTTCCAGATTGTGTTTAGCAAATTGATTGTGATTAAACAATTGTTTCAATATTCGTTGTTTTTATATCTATATTTTGTTGTTGACCTTTTTTTATAACATCTTGCAGAATTGAATCATATGGTCTTTCTTCGTTGATGGTGTTATCTCTGTTTGACAACAGTTGTGCAGACAGGTATTTCTGAATTGAATATAGCATCTTGCTGAATTGTTGTAATTTGTCGTTCGCTGTTGTGCAAACAAGTAATTTTGAATTGATGGTGCCAGGTTTATTGTTCACTGTAGTAATTTGTATATAACATCTTGCTGAATTGAATTCTGAAAAAGGACAGAATGTTATGTATTTATTTTAATGAGTTGTCATGCAATTTTGTATTTGACAGTCAAATATATATCAGGCATATATTTGCATGGTAAATATTCGGCAAATATTTGGTCGGAAAATATTTGTCTGATATATATTTGACAGTCAAATATTTTGATTTT
The DNA here is from genome assembly GCA_030765085.1 of Allium cepa. Lineage (NCBI taxonomy): Eukaryota > Viridiplantae > Streptophyta > Magnoliopsida > Asparagales > Amaryllidaceae > Allium > Allium cepa. The sequence continues at coordinate 28,013,090 of CM060932.1, forward strand.
GTTTTCCTTTCTGTTCTTTTGTTTTAATATATTGTATTTGTATTTGTGCATGTCTTCTTCTATTGACGTTCTTATTATTTTATGTTGGGCAATAATACTTATAGCAGGAGGCTTGGTTTGAGTGATTCTGTGTTGAGACTGAAAGATGATATATGTGAAGATTGGCCTGAGTTAATACCTAGTTTTATTGAATTGGTTTATGAAAGAGATGATAGGAAAAGTGTAATTGAAACTAATTCTGATCTGCATAGTATATTGTTGCTTGTCGGTCATAGTCGTGAAGATTATCTACTTGTTTCTGTTATATCAAAGGCTTTATCTATATGTAAGAGGTCTGATAGCAGTTCGGTTGATGTTAGTTTTTCGTCATTTGTTAGTTCTTTTATTGAAGGTGGTCCATGTGATTCTTCTATGGTTATTTCTTAATTTGATTCTAGTTTTTTTTGAAACAATTGTTAGAAAATGGTTGTAGCAAACCAGTGTTTACTGAAATAGGTCAAAGATTTTCTGGTGGTGTTGAAGAGTTTTGATTGTATCTTATGCTATATTGTATTAAGAATGGATACAAAGTTAACGTTGTTAAGAATGATAATGATCGTGTTACAGCTATTTGTTCACGTGAAGGTTGCTCATTTCGTGCTCATTTCGCGTTCATGCTTCTCGTAAATTCAATCTTTCGGGGTTTTTTGTTATTAAAACTATGCAACATATTCATCCGTGTGGAGCTGACATTACTGATGTTAATCATCCACCTGTTTCTAGCAGTTTGGTTAAAAAGTTGGTTGTTGATTTTGTTCAATTGAATTCTTTAATGAAGACAAAAGATATTGTTTTTAAGGCTGAGTACAATATTGCTTTAAGTTACTATTATGCGTATGCTGGTAAGAGATTAGCTCTTGAAGAAATCCATGGGAATGATTTGCATTCCTACCATCATTTGAAATCTTTCCGTGAAGCTGTTTTTGTTTGCAATCCTGGAAGTATTGTTGAACTTCAAGGTCATCCTACTAGTCTTGAATTTGAGAAGGTTTTTCTTGGATATAAACATGCAAATATAGGTGTTGCTATTGTCGTCCTTTAATTTTTCTTGATGGGATTTTCATGAAAGGTAGAGGACAAGGTTGTACTACGTCTGCTACCGCTAAGAATGATAATCAAGACAAGCACCATTGTCCAAGTGGTTAAGTAATTCTTCTTTGGTGCGAGAGGTCACAAGTTTGAAATTTGCGTAGCGTGATTCGAACGTTTATTGACACATGATTTGTTGTCCCAGTGACATGTTGTATATAAAGTATCATTTCAAAAAAAAGAATGATAATCAAGGTATGATATAGTCTTAAACTTTTTTTAATATCTTTTAACTTGTTTTGATATTTGAAAATTTGAGCATGTCAAATATTTTCCCGGTAAATATTTGCCTGGCAAATATCTGATATTTCTGTGCTGTTATAATTTTGATATGTTCATCAATTTTTATTTTATGAATATGACATATCTATTCTTGTTTGTATTAAGGTTTTTTTTCCGCTAGCTGTTGGTATTGTATTTGGTGAAGATGAACCTAATTGGCATTGGTTTTAACAAAGCTTAGTGAAATGTTATATGATGATGATCATGTTTTCACCTTTGTATCCGACCGGCATCCTGGTCTTTTTCTTGTTGTTCCTCAAGTTCTTGTTACTGTCGTTTGAAGTGACTGAGGCCAATAGTTATCCGTCTAGTTGATAATATGGACATAATGGAATGGGATGAAAAAAGGAAGATAATGTTGTTGGTGATGGCATTGATAGAGTTTTAGAGCAGGTATTATTTATGATGTTTGGGTAAAAAATAAAGAATACTAGTGTGAACTCGTGCTTTGCACACGGGCTATTGTTAATGGTCGTAACAGAAACGCTAATAATGTGTACATATAAGTATCAACAATTACAGAAATTCTTTAAGTCCGGTGATATATTTAATATATATATATATATATATATATATAAGAGAGAAATGATAAGTTACATAAGCACTTAAAAAAGATATATTTGTTCTAGATTGAAAGTAACTGACTGAAGCAACAAATATGGTGTTTATCTGATTAATAGTTTAGCATTGTAATATAACATCAACTCTGGAATTGGACTTCTACTCAGATAATAATCATATGATTGACTACAAATATTTTTACTAATGGAAATTGACTTCTACTTGGATAAAAGTAAACAGCATCCAATAGTGAAAATCAGAAAACACCACAGAAGAAATAAAAAAAGGCAGAGTTGTAGTAAAATATGAAATATAACAAAGGTAAAAAGTATTAGGCATTGAAAACATACTGGATACCTGTATGCATACATATTTTTATTCGATATAGTTTTGTATCTATCATACTTACATAACTACATGTAAATAGTCAATTTTGTACATTATCTAGCATACCTATATGTAACACAAAAGCATCTGATACTAATACTTCATATCACACTTTATCTTCAATTCTAGTTTAGGATGAGAATTCATACACAAAAAAGATGTAGGATAATAAATAATCTTAGACTTGAATAACAGTAACTTCTCAAACAACCAAATGGAAAATACATGATTGGTTGCTATATAATACATTGAAATAAGAGTATAAGAGCTGATAGCTAAATAACCAATACATAAACTACATCAGTTTTCAGTTCAGCTAACCGAATAACATCCAAAAATAAAATCAATGTGAGATTACAGCTTATACGGTGAAATAATCAAATAACTTAAATCAATAAATATGGCAAACAGTTGATTAACATACAGGAAAAATAAGTACACATGTTGATATTAATGAAAAATATATTGAAAAATATATTTAACCGTGTAACAGAAAAGAACCATATCTCCAGATCTCCTCAACTTCTAAAAATACAAACAAAAAATACACTAAGAACGACCATGAGTTATAAACTTGTTGTTGATCTATAAAGCATGCAATTAGCTAAACATGTAGGAACATAGACCATCTTAGAGAATTCGCTATATAATGATTTCTTGTCTAAACAGAAGAAGCTTGTAATAAATAATGTGATTTACAAAAGCATCATGAGTAACATAGTGATTAAAAGAACATAGTATCATTATCATTATGATCCATCAATGTGCATAACCTTCTACTATCTTGTAGTATAAATTGTAATAGTATTATGTTGAAATAAGGTAGGAGTAAGATATAAATCTTTCAATGAGATAGTCAATAAATAGAAATTGAATACATTTTAGCAAATGAGAGAAACAATGAAAAACTTCACGTACTTAATTTCCAGGCTTCCTTTGCGAATGACGCCTATAAAACATCTGGGTCTTGTGTACGATTGCAATCACGGTGATCTACACAAACCAATTTAACACTCCTAAAATCCAACAAACTTATGTGGATATAGATCGACACACGTATAAAAAGGGGTGTTTTGGCCTTGTTTATTCATCGGGAAAGAAAAATGCAAAAGCTTCAAAATAGGTGACAAATTATTCAAATAAAGCTATCATCAATCTTGTTTATCAGTGAGCAATAGTTATATTGGTAGTTTGTTATGTATATATACAAATATTTATACATACATATATACATATTTGTCTATATACCTTCACAAGCGCGCGCACACACATACACGTAGTTCATACAAAAACTTACATACAAAGCAGTAGCATTAACTCATAAAGCACTATATATACTCATAGTGAAAATGCATTTTTATAAAGCACTGTGTACATGGCCTGAATTAAAATATCGTATGCTTCATAAAAATGTCCCAGTAAACAAATGAAAAGCTATTTTCATTTGACAAATGAAAGTCGAGGTGGTGAATAAAGCGTATGGTACTTATTATATCTAATGTGTAATCAAACGATCTCTATACTATTGAAACATACATAATTAAGAGGAGAAAATCAAACAAAAAGTAATATATTTACTCTTAGTCCTCTCTTATTTTAATTTCAGATTTCGATTCTATAACACGTGTAATTCCTTCAAACTGTAAACGGCCTTAAAGCTGAGGAAGGAAATAATTGCCAAAACTGGAATAAATGAAAACGTAATAATTAAAAAGAGAACAAAAAATACAAACAATTTAGTAAACATACCTTTTGTATTCTTCAAAATTTCCTCCTCGGTTAGAGCCTAAAGTATAAAATATCATCAAATTTGTGTATATAAGTTTGAATAGGACACCAATTATTATATTAGTCAGATTACACATCACCATGTTAAAATATGAAGTTGGATGACAGAACAAAACTATTTAGTTATTTTAAATAGAAGTCTAATTGCTTTATTCATAAATAGGTTATTTCCATAATCACCATATAATAACATAGCAAACAAAGTGGACACAATAGACTTCCTTACATCACCAAAGCATGTAACCTCGATAAGCTTAATAAATGTATTGATAAATATATCTATTGAATGCAAGATTTTAATTTCTACTCGAGCAAGCATAAATTTAACAAAGTCTAAAATTTATATGCACGCACACACATATATATGGCTGCCTCAGCTGGTTGACGGGGTTGATAGGAAAAAGCTACAATGCCTAAAATCCATGAAGAACATTGTCCTTGACAATAACAATGTCGGCATCAACCAACATCCAACAAGATGGACAACTTGCGTTTGAATGAACCTGGTAGTAGATTTAATATCACTTCTCTTTCAACCATCATAAGCCAAATAAATCAGGTAAAAATAAAATGAACGAATAAATTACATTTTCTTTTCCCTGTCTATGTTTGAGTAATATATATTCAGTTCTTTTGGTTTACCGTAGAAAGATCAGTTAACATTTTGCTTTAACGAACTATATCTTATACTGGTTTTTATCCTTAAATCGTGAGAGAATATTGTTTATAAATTATAATAAAATGCATTGAATAATTACATCGATATTCCGTTGAATTATTTAATTATAGTAAATATACAAAAGTGGGAAACAGAGAAACCAAAGAAAATAAATGCACATTTAAATTAATTATATAAAATCAAATGGACAATAACTTAGCGTAGATAAAATTTGTACACACCTTCTTCATTTGTGCCTCACCTGTAGAATATTAGCACTCGAGAACTAATATTCTCAGTATAAAAAACAACTTAAAAACCCTTTAATTTTAATTTTTTATTAATTTTCTGCTACCTGAAAACAACAAAGACAATACGTAGATAAAGTAAAATGAGCTGACAGTTCTCCTAGTTATGAATAACATGTTGGTTTCAACAAAATTAAAGACTAAAGAAAGAAGTATGACATCGGAAATAAAGCTGTCAATATCAATTACTAAACTATACAAAATACTATTCACCATTTCAATTTAGTTTACCAATACATGTGGGAGGGAAGTAGACATAATGGCCAGAATTCTAATCCGATGGTATTCTTCTAAAATCTTTTAAATTTCAAATCCAGTCTCATTTTTAAAGAAAAATTATTGCACCTATAGCAAATAAAAAAGAGTTATCAGTAAAAAAAATTGGCGAGAAAATTCATGTTAAATAATTTCCGCAATCAAACAAAAAATAAAAATTCTAATACTAACTTATATGAGCAATCAAATTCATTTACAAATTGATGAAATAGAATGATTTTTTAGCATATATATAATTTGGATAATGCATACAACAATCGGGAATAAATAGAATCACCTGATGGGATTGATGCGGCAATAACATATTTTAGGAATTAAAAGAAGAATTTAAATAATCTAGTATGAGTAGTGAGTCGAATGTTACGTACATCATTTTTAACTAAAAGAGGACAACTCAAATTCAAGAAAAGAAAGCAAGAAATAATTTCCTGACGAAGGCCGCTGGGAGGGACGCAAACATAAATGGCAAGGGTTACAATTTCATAGCTTTCTTCTAAAATCCGTTGATTTCAAATTCAGTCCCATTCTCCAAGCAAAATTATTGTAACTGCGGCAAATAAAAAAGAGTTCTTCAGTAAACAAATCAGTTAGAAAAATCATGTTAGATCATTTCTACAATTAAATAAAAAATAAAAGACATGCTTATGTTTTTATTTAAAGAAACTACTACGTGATAGAAAAAAGCTATATCCAAATATATTTTTTAATTTCATGAAAAAGGCAGTTGCAAACTGAAGTGCATTCATAATAATGCATGTGAACGAAATATTATTGTTGGTAGCTTTACAAAGATCCAAAGAATTGTGATCAAGGAAAAGAATATATCCAAAAGGTCGTAGAATAAGCCTAAGCATCTATTATCTCTTATCAAGATGAATATGAGTGGCTAATGTTTGTTTAAATGCAAATATAAGTTAAAGCATAGTTCTTACACCAACATTGCCTAACTTATTTTTAAAACTAGATAAATACAATTTATTATCCAAAATAATTCGATTCATTTGTGATATAACAATTAATATAAATATTCAATCCATCATTAATATAAATGAGAGCCATAAATTACATTATCAATACAATGAGAAAGAGGTGGAAACTTAAATCCTAAAGGAAAACATACAGATTTGAACTAAAATTATCAGAAGAAACCAGATAGAACTGCAAAGCAGTGAAATAGATTATGTGGAGGAAAACTAGAAACGAAAAGTAAGAAATTTATAACAGTATATCGATTCAATGAATTATGAAGCAATGTTAAACCACTAAAGTAAACTGGTACCTAAAATTCCAATCCAACGTAGAAGAAGAAGTGAAAAATTGTAGTGATGGAGGATTCAGCCATTTATAACAGTAGCAGTTGAAGCTAAAAACATTTTTTTTATCAAAATATTTTCTATAAATAGCATTACCTATTTTTAAATCAGACTAGGGCAACCCATAATTCGCATACGGATCTGCTGTCAAAACTTTTATAGTACTATTGTGCATAGATGGAAGTGATGAAAAGCCTAGGTTTAAGTAAACAATTTGTTTATTATAGTATATTACATTTTGAATATTTAGGAATATGTTGGAATACAATAATTTTTAATTAACAAACATATAAAAATTACTATAATATTAAACATCTACTTCCATGCCATTGTTATCAAACACTTGAGAATCCAGAGGTATAGATGTTGCAAAGGTATAAATGTTGCAAATGTCAAGTGATTGAAAATAATAATTCAATTCATGTGTTCAACGTTTAAAATAAACCAAGTGGTTAGTTGGTAATAGCATGTTGGTTTCAAAAAAATAAATACTAAAGAAAGAAGTCTGAAATCAGAAATAAAGCGGTCAATATCAATTACTAAACTATACAAAATACTACTCACCAATTCAATTTAATTTATCAATACATGTGGGAGGGAAGTAGACATCCATGGCGAGAATTCTAATTCAATGGTATTCTTCTAAAATCTTTTAATCTCAAATCCAGTCTCATTTTTCAAGCAAAATTATTGCAACTATAGCAAATGAAAAACAGTTATTCAGTAAACAAATCGGCGAGAAAATTCACGTTAGATAATTTCCACAACCAAACACAAAATAAAAAATCTAATACTAATTTAATCGAGCGATCAAATTCATTGATGAAATAGAATGATATTTTACTATATATATAATTTGGAAAATGCAGACAAAAATCAAGAATAAATAGACATGATGGGATTAGATGAGGTAGTAATAGATTTTTGAAATTCAAAGAATTCAAAGAATCTAGGACGATCACTAAGTCGAATGTTACGTACATCATTTTTAACTAACAAAGGACAATTCAAATTCAAAAAAAGCAAGCAAGAAATAATTACCCGATGAAGACTGCTGGGAGGAAAGCAGAATCCATGGAAAGGGTTCCAATTCCATAGCTTTCTTTCAAAATCCGTTGATTTCAAATTCAGTCTCATTCTCCAAGAAAAATTATTGTAAATGCAGCAAGTACAAAAGAGTTATTCAGTAAACAAATCAGTGAGATAATTCATGTTAGATCATTTCCACAATCAAACAAAAAATCAAAGACGTGCCCATGTTTTTATTTAAAGAAACTACAACATGATAGAAAAAACCTATATCCAAACACTTTTTTAATTTCACGAAAAAGGCAGTTGCAAACTGAAGTGCAGTCATAATAATGCATGTGAACAAAATATTTTGGTTGGTAGCTTCACATAGGTCCTAAGAATTGTGATCAAGGAAAGAATATATCCAAAAGGTCATAGAATAAGCCTAAGCCTCTATTATCTCTCGTGAAGATGAATATGAGTGGCTATGTTTGTTTAAATGCAAATTTAAGTTAAAGCATAAATCGTATACCAGCATTGCCTAACTTATTTTTAAAACTGGATAAATACAATTTTTTATCCGAAATAATTTGATTCATTTGTAACATAAAAATTAATAGAAATATTTAATCCATCGGTAATATAAATTAGAGCCATAAATTACACTATTAATACAATGAGAAAGAGGTGGAAACTACCGAAAATCCTAAAAGAAAACATATAGACTTGATTTGAAATTGTCAGAAGAAATCAGACAGAACTGCAAAGCAGCGAAATAGACTAGGTGGAGGAAAACTGGAAAAGAACAGTATGTAATTTATAATAGTATATCGGTTTAGCGAATTATGAAGCAATGTTAAACCACTAAAGTAAACCGATACCTAGAATTCCAATCCAACGTTGAAGAAGTGAAAAATTGTAGTGATGGAGGATTCAACCATTTATAACAATATCAATTGGAGCTAAAGGCAATTTTTTATCAAAATATTTTCTATAAATAACACTGCTTATTTTTAAATCAGACAGGGCGAACACATACTTCGCATACAGATCTACTGTCAAAAAATTAATAGTACTATTGTGCAAAGACGAAAGTGATGCAAATCCTATGTTTAAGTAAATAATTTGTTAATTATATTATATTAGATATTCAATATTTAGGAATATGTTGACATATAATAATTGTTAATTAACGGATATAGAGAAATTACTATAATATTAAACATCTACTTCTATGCCATCACTTGAGAATCTAGAGGTATAAATGTTGCAATGTCAAGTGATTGAAAATATTAATTTAATTCATGTGTTCAACATTTAAAATAAACCAAGTGGTTAGTTGTGAATAACATGTTGGTTTTAGCAAATAAACACTAAAGAAAGAAGTCCAAAACCAGAAATAAAGCGGTCAATATCAATTACTAAACTATACAAAATACTATTCACCAATTCAATTTAATTTACCAATACATGTGGAAGGGAAGTAGACAGCCATGGGGAGAATTCTATTTCGATAGTATTCTTCTAAAATCTTTTGATCTCAAATCCTCTCATTTTTCAAGCAAAATTATTGCAACTATAGCAAATAAAAAAGAGTTATTCGTTAAACAAATAGGCGAGAAAATTCATCTTAGATAATTTCCACAACCAAACACAAAATAAAAAAATCTAATAGTAATTTAATCGAGCACTCAAATTCATTTACAAATTAATGAAATAGAATGAGTTTTTACCATATATTTAGTTTGGACGATGCAGACAACAATCAAGAATAAATAGAATCACATGATGGGATTAGATGAGGCAGTAACGAATTTTAGGAATTAAAAAAAGAATTCAAAGAACCTAGGATGAGTATTGTTACGTACATCATTTTTAACTAATAAAGGATAATTCAAATTCAAGAAAAGCAAGCAAGAAATAATTACCTGATGAAGACCGCTGGGAGGGAAGCAGACATCCACGGCAAGGGTTCCAATTCCATAGCTTTCTTGTAAAATCCATTGATTTCAAGTTCAGTCCCATTCTCCAAGAAATTTTTGTAACTGCAGAGTTATTAAGTAAACAAATCAGTGACAAAGTTCATTTTAGATCATTTCCACAATCAAACATAAAATCAAAAATAGAAAATCTAATATTAACTTAATTAAGCAATTAGATTCATTTACAAATTTATTAAGTAGAATGATTTTATGCCATATCTACCAAATTTGGACAACACGGACCACAGTCAAGAATAAATAGAATCACACAATGGGATTAGATGAGGTATTAACAAATTTTTGGAATCAAAAATAGAAAAATTCAAGGAACCCTAGGATGAGTACTGAAAGGAGAAAGCAATAATTTGAAACTGAGAAGCAATCTGGGTGCCCTGAGCCGAAGAAGCATTGATACCTAGTGAGAAACATCTCTATGTCATTCTAACTACTATTGGTAATGCTGTGGGTTGGAACAATCGAACATTCCTTTGTATGATGATGCGTCGACAAATTGCAGGAGTCGGGCGAGGGTAAATCGACGACTATTAATTGAATAGGTGATGAAAACAGTGCAAAGGAAGTGGCGAATTCGATGGACGAATCATCGACGAATTGTAGAAGTCTGGTTGGGTTGAATTTGGGGCTATCAGTTGAATCAAAGCAGAAACAATTGAGAGGAAGGGAAAAAGGTTAGTTAGGGTTTTGGTGGAGTAGGAGAAAGAGTAGGACGATGTAGAAATTGTCACAAAAGAAACGCGTAAAAGCAAAATAATTGCGACCTTTCGGTTCAAGAATACACGTGTCGATGGATGATAGGGAGAAATTAGAAGGGGCTTCAGAGCTCGGCAAGCCAAACTCAGTAATAAGAGTGAAGGAAAGGGGAAGATAAAAATAAGGATTGTGCAGAGAAAGAAAAATTTGGAGACTGTTCAGTTGCCAAAATTCAAGGGGGCTTGTGTGCTCTTGAAATTGAATTGGGTATTCATATTATAGTATAGATAATAAGATGATGTGATTGGGAAAGAATCATTAGATCTTGGAAATAAATTTCGCATAATCAGTTTTGCATCATTTCCAGCAAAACATTTCACTATTGATAGCGCTGAATCAGTAATCTGATATTTTTGTAGAATAGAAAATAGTAGAGGGCAAATACTTGCCACGCAAATATTTGCCCTGCTTACATTTTTCATATGAATATTTAGTAACTTTGAGTTTGATTTCAAGCTTCAACGGTTACTCTTTTTGTTTTTCTTTGTAAATACCACACAACCAGCTCTCCATCATTTTAAATAAAATAGTCCACTATTGATGTCATTGAATCAAAAGTATAATATTTTGAAAAATAACAAATATAAGGGGCCAAATATTTGCCCCTGCTTATATTTGTCAAATATTTAGTAGCTTTAAGTTTTATTTCAAGTATCAGCGGTTAATTTTTTTTCTCTGTGTGTTAAAAAAATATTTAGTAAGATGTTTCAACATTTAATAAGCCGTTTCAATGTTTATGCAACATGTGTACATTAGTCAAATACAGTTTGTTAATTTGCCATTAGCTTAAAATGTTGATCAATACTGTCTGTCGTTGAATCATTAAAGAAGTTATATTTTTACATATTCCTAATATAGAAACAAAACAGTCTAGTATTGGTATCATTGAATCAGTTTTCGGTCCTATCCCTTGATCAGAATTCTAAGGCTGGGATTGGTTGGCTAATTTGTAGGTCTATAACTGAGGGTTTTTTGTGTCTATACCCTTTTTTTCTTCTTTTTTTGTCATCTTCTTCTTTCGTGAAAAATTATATCTTTAAGCTTTCTCCTATGGCTAACTATTAATATTTCCTATCCTTGTCTGGTTGGAAATCATTTTTAGATTGAGCACTGTTGGTGTTTATTGTCTATTATTCTATCAGTACTCAAATTAAAATGAGTGCTGGCTCAATAGCCATTGTACTTACTGGCTCTCCACAATCCGCTTCTTTCTCTTCAAGGCGGTGACATCTTCCCATTTTTCTTCGCTTTCCGAGCCCCCTGGTCATCCTCCTTTAACGCCCTCAAGTTTAGGTCTACGTCAATGAATACGGAGGATTCGAAGGAAAGAGACGAAGATGGAGAGTTAGAAGATTTAGAAAGTTCAGATGGTGATTGCGATCCTTCGCCAATGAATTTTGGGAAGGAAAACAAAACTTTAGTTTCAGATTTGATCGTCTCAATAGTCTATTCTCCGATTTCAAATGAGAGACTGAAGTAAAAAAGAAATCTTCCACCATCCTGATAGAAAAATATAGGCATTCAATTTTATATGTTCTAGTGATATAATAAATCATTGCTTTAAGGAACTGAAAAATGTATTTACACACATTTCGAAAATGGAATCTGCGTCTTGTAAATTAGGTAAAGTATTCTTTATAGAATGGAATGTTAGTGAATGAAATCAAAACTTTTTACTTATGCTTAAGTTCATAATTTTTGCTCTTTTTCTTTGATATGAACTTTGTATTTGTGTTAGTAGTGATTGTTTTATTAAAGTTTATTTTTGTATGAAAATTATTGTAATACGCCAATGTAGCAGTCTTTCTAATTTTAAAATTTTTTTAGGTGGAAACATTTGCTAAGAAAATATTTGCCCGACGAATATTTGATCGGCTAATATTTTCCTGGTAAATTTTTATTGGACAAAAGTATCCGACCATATATTGAACTGACTATACAATATTTTATAATTTTATACTGTATAATGACAATAACATTTTCTCTGAATATTTCGTATTACATTTCAGTTAAAAAACATAGCAACATTCAAAATCTGATATCAAATAATGTATGTAAACATACAACAGTCAAAATATAACATCAAACTGTTAGAACTTTATATTTTGATGTTTTGATAGTGACAACTATACAAGTATATATCGCATAAACTAACCACTTTGTAGGAAATATCAACTTTCCAAAGAGATAACTATATCAAAATAAAGACCAAATTGGTGGTACAAAGTACTATCAGTCATAATGTCTGTGTCTAGAGGTATAAAATTGTTAAAATCTCTTTTATGTGGTGTATATACACACACAGATTTCTCAGAATTTGAATTTTCAAAACATATCACAAAAAGTTGAAATTCAGCCGACTGAACCACCCAGGTCAGCCAACTGAATCTATGCACTGACACATAAATATCTTTGAATATTCAGTTGACTGAATGACTATATTCAGTCATCTGAAAATTGCCAAAAATGAATTATTTCCTTGCTGATTATAAAATATTCGATTCTGCCATACTCTATTCAACCGGCTGAATTTATACAACGACTAGTTTTCTAAAAGGGTACCTCTTCTTCATGAATGGTTACATCTCTTAAATCAAGATTTCAAGTCCTAACTTTGTTTCTTTTCATGAATGATTGCAACTATTAAACTCTATATAAAGCAAATTATTTCATTATTTTCATAATCAGTTCTATTTTTGCAATCCTCTCTATCTTTACTATTGAACCCTCAAGCATTCAATTCTAAACTTCTTTATATTTTTGATCACATGATCATTCAAGAATATTTTCTTATGATCAAAACCTTTTTTCACAAACTACATGATATACCACAAAGGAGAAGATTATAAGAATGGTTTATGTTATTGACTTATCATTGCTATTTAAGAGCATATTCAGTCAAATACATTTTTGTTTTATAGTTGAAGTTCTGTTGTAGTATCCTCAAGCAGTTGAAGCCCAGTTCAGTTTCTCAAGCGGTGTAATACATGTTCCTCTGGGTTAAGCGGGGGTATCGATTAAATCCAGAAGGAGTTTGGGACTGGACGTAAAACAGGAAGTTCGAACTAGTATAAAAATCTCTGGTGTCCTTTACTTTATTACTTTTACTTTTATATTTATATTCCACACAAGTAAATAGTTTAGTTAATATTTCATATTACACGATCCTTAGTCACTTTCATTTGGTATGAGAGCAGGTTAACATATAACTGTAACAAAGTTTTTGATTTTCAAGTAATATGGGAAATTACACAGTCAAGTTTTGTTAAAGGTCAATACACTGCACAACCACCATTATTTAACGGATTAAACTATAATTGTTGGTAAACTAGGATGAGAATTTACATGCAAGCAAATGGATACGACACTTGGAATATCACAACAAGAATATTTTGTACCTACCACTCCTTATGCACAATGGTTAAATACATAGAAATTAGATGCTACTGCAGATGCTAAAGCTATGAATATGTTGTTTTGTTCCTTAGATAAAAATGAGTTTAATAGAGTTAGGATATGTACTTCAACATATGCAATTTGGTGCATTATTAAAGTTACTCTTGAAGGTACTAATAAGGTTAAACAAAGCAAGATATCTATACTTAAGAATCAATTTCGGAATTTTAGAATAAGGCAAGATGAAACCATAAATGAGATGTATTCTAGGTTTTAAGATATATGTCACTTACTTTTGGCGTTAGGAGAAAACTATACCGATTTTGATATTGTTTCAAAAATTCTAAACTCTTTAACAGATGAGTGGGAATGAAAAGTCTTAGCAATTGAAGAAGTTAATGACATTTATACCATAAAACCAGAAGAGTTGATTTCAAATCTCAAATCACATGAAGTTAATTTGCGGGCAAACAAGTTCAAGCTCAAGATAGAAAAACAATAGCACTCCGGGCCGAAAAAGAAGAATCTGACGAAGATGATATGGCATTTAAGCAAAGAATTTCAAAAAAATTCTGAAATTTAGAAAGAATAGAAAGTTTGGGAATAACAGAAACAACAAACCATCATCCTCACTCTTAAATGCTACGAATGCCATAGAAATTGGCATATGAAGAATGATTGTCCAGATCGCAAGAAAGGTAGAAATAACTACAAAAGCAAGAGCGGTAGGTATAAGAAGAAACAAGCTTTTTAAGTTACATGGGATGATTCAGATTCCTCTTCCTCATCAAACAACGACAGTGATTTAGAACAAGCCAATATATGCTTTATGGCTATGGACGATAATGTAAGTGATCTTACTTTTGATGTAGTTGATATAAATTCCGAATTATTAGATAAACTAAGAAATCTTTATAGAAAGTATAAAGATTCACTAGAAAGGCTAAATAGAAATGAAATTGAAGTTGATATGTTAAGAGATGAAAAGAAAATTCTAGAAGAAGAACTTGTTACTTGACAAGAATCTTGTCCTAATATTGCTTCTCAGCTTACTATTTAAATAATGAAATCGAGACTAAAAAGAAAAGAATGACATGTTATCAATAGAAAATCATGAATTGAAAGCAACTGTTAAAATACTAGACTAGATATTACTTGTCTTAAAACAAAGTTAGATAACAAAAATATTTCCAACTTTAATAGAGGGCAGAGAAAATCTTTCTAAGATTATAGAAAATTCATAATCCACTACTAATAAAAAAAGGATTAGCATATAACAAATTCACAAAAGTAAAAACTAGTCCTAAACAATATAACTCTCTATATGTAAATTTCAAGAAGAAATATAATGGTCTTGAAAAGCTTGTTTAAAAATCTATTAGTCAAAAGAAAACTACAACCCATTCAAAATCTATTAAGATTTGAGTTCTAAAAACAAATAATCATTTGATTAGAAATAAGTATATAAATTCTTTTATAACTTATGTTCATAGTAATGATAATTTTGTTTACAAAGGGAATTCTAAACCCTCATGGGTTTGGTTTCCTAAGATCTAACTCTTAGAACCCTAAAAAAGGAAGTGGGTACCAACATCATTTCTATATTTTTTGCAGGTACTAAATGAAAAAAGAGGAAAATGTATAGTTGATAGTGGTTGCTCAAAACATATGACATGAAATAAAGAAATGTTAACAAACTTTACCTACTCAGATGAAGGATCTATCACATTTGGAGATAACTCCAAGGATATATCATCGGCAAAGGCGATGTATTGCACAAACCCATTACACTAGCATTGCTTCCTCATCCCAAGGACCGCAAGCTCAAGGGGATGATAATGAAATTCAGGAAATCAATGTGGATGTCCCTTCCAAGCAAGCTTTTGTTACTCTATCCAAAACCAAAGTAGGCTTGATTATCATTTAATTAGAATTGAGCACAACGTGTCAAAAACTAACAAAAAGCTCAATTCCATCAAAGGCTTCTTGAAAAAGATTTGGAATAAGCTTTCATGCTCTTCGTCCACATCTGCTATTCCTCCTGCTTCATCAATAGGAGTTACTGAAACTCCAGCTCCATTCATTTGAACAACTTAGAGGTAGGCGAAGATGAAGATGAAGGAGGTAACTCTGAAAACCAAGAGTTTTGATTGTTCTCTATATCATGGTATGTTTCTATTATCATCTTATTATGACTCTTATTTATGTTATGTGTTTAACTCTTCAAAAAAAATTGTTGTAATGTTTGTTATGACTTAATCGTTATGTTTCTGTGATGTTATGTTCGTTATTATTACGCATGGTAATTCCATGACATGTCTGTGATGTTTTCTATCCTTTGATATGTGATGTTTTACGTGATGTAATGATTGTATGTTCGGTGATGTAACTCTTAATTTTACAAATTTTTTATTTCCCTTATCGATATCTATTTCTTTTTTGTGGATAACAAAAGGGGAGAATAAAGTAAGGCCATATCGATAAGGGAGAGTATAAAGTTAGGGGGAGATTAAATCAATTTAAAATTGAACTAATATAGCTGTCATCATCAAAAATGGGGAGAATGTTAGAACTTTATATTTTGATGTTTTGATAGTGACAACTATACAAGTAGGTATTGCATATACTAATCGCTTTTGCAGGAAATATCAACTTTACAAAGAGACAACTATATCAAAATGAAGACCAAATTGACATTACAAAGTACTATCAGTTAGAGTGTCTACGTCTAGTGATATAAAGTTGTTAAAATATCTTCTGTGTGGTATATACACATACGATCTCTTGGAATTTAAATTTTCAAAAAACATTACAAAAACTTGAAATTCAGCCGACTGAACCACCCAGGTCAGCCGACCGAATCTGTGCACTAACACATGAATATCTTTGAATATTCAACTGACTGAATGACTATATTCAGACAGCTAAAAACTGCCTAAAACGAACTATTTCCTTGCTGATTACAAAATAGTCAATTCGGTTGGCAGCCACACTCTATTCGGCCGGCTGAATCTGTACAACGGCTAGTTTTTTGAAAGGGTGCTTCTTCTTCATGAAAGGTTACATCTCTTAAATCAAGAGTTGTAGTCCTAACTTTGTTTCTTTTCATGAATGATTGCAACTATTAAACTCTATATAAAGCAAATTATTTCATTGTTTTCATAATCAATTTTATTTTTGCAATTCTCCCTATCTTTCCTATTAAACCCTTAAGCATTCAATTCCAAACTGCTTTATATTTTTTATCACACAATCGTTCAAGAAAATTTTCTTGTGATCAAAATTACTTCATTTCTTCACAAATGCATGATATATCACAAATACGAAGATTATAGGAAGGGTGTACGTTATTGACTTATCGGTGCTATTCAAGAGTATACCCAGTCAATTACATTTCTGCTATTTATAGTTGAAGTCATGTTGTAGTATCCTTAGGCGATTGAAGTCTTATTTGGTTGCCTTGCGATTGAAGTCATGTTCAGTTGCTCAAGCAGTGTAATACTTGTTCATTCGAGTTAAGCGAGGGTATCGATTAAATCCAGAAGGAGTCTGGGACTGGACATACAAGGAAAAGTTTGAAGCAGTATAAAATTCTCTGGTGCCATTTATTTTTTTACTTTTACTTTTATATTTATATTCCACACAAGTAAATAGTTTAGTTAATATTTCATATTACACGATCCTTGGTCACTTTCACAAACATGTGTTTTTAAAACGATCAATGTTTAACATCTAATACCAACATCTAAAAGCTAATAACCAACATCCAACATCTAGAAGTTTATTGCATTCATTATCCAAAATTGCCTGTAGCCAACAAATCTTTGAGATCTATCTGTGTATCAGGATCTGTTTTCCATCCATATTTTTCATCTATAACTATAGCATATACCATTGAAGCTTTAACATCTCGTATGGAATCTAATGTATACAACTCAAAAATCTCTTCAATGTCTTTGTCTTTGGAAATATCTTCCATGAATCTCATGATAAATATCGCACAATCGATTTTGCATCATTTCAAAAAAATTAATGTTTTTATTGTTTTGAAAAATACTTGTAAACAATAAGTTCTACTAACGAATGGGACTCCTGCTTTGGGAAGTTATAAATTTGACCGGATTTTTTTAAATTCTGTTGGTTTCTTGCCCTTTCTTGAATAAATTGATCTAAGAAGCTTTATCAAATTGTCTCTTTGAAAATTATGAACAAACAAATAAATTTGTTTGGTAATTCCGGTTAAATATCGGTTCGCAAATATTTGCCTTGTAAATATTTATCAACATTAATTGTAAACATATTTATAACTTATAATTTTAGTAGCTCGGTGTTTGTATGAGCAATGGCCTTTTTTGATCTTGGTCTTTAAGAATCATAGTGGTTCCATGTTTTGTCAACTGCATTAAACTCTAACAATGTATAATGGTTGAAATGATGCATGGTATAAATATTTTTTTGTAAGTCCATGCTCTTTCTTCCAAACTTTAACAACCAAAGAGTCATATGAGAGTTTGGAGCCATCAATAATAGATACTTGTGTTTATAGTATAATTGGATTTAAAGTGATATATATTTCATACCGCTGCATAGGAATCTAAGTAAACAATCTCTATGTTTTGGCTCAAGTTTGATTTTCATGAACCAGTCTGTAACCTGCATCAAAATTAAATTTCATATATTAATTTTCTTATTTTTTTAATCTATATTTATCATAGTATATTGAAAATGTGTTGTAAAATTATATACCTTCGAATCAATGAATTTGTTGAATAGCATATATGAGATATTTAATCCCCTTATTTCAATGTCTTTGTTTGGGTCATAGAATGTTGATATCCTACTTTAATAATATCAAAATCATACAAGGATATATTACTATAAGTTGATAAGCATGTGTACATGGAAAGTATTTGTCTGGAAAATATTTGCCATGTATACATATATGTATGTGTGTTTGTTATGTTTTATTTAAATAACTTGCTTATTTCCCTCATGTTGGTAAAAAGCTTTTAGTTTACTGATTTGCTTCTTCAAAAGCCATCTTTTTGCAAGCTTGCTTTTTTCAAGATCCATCACAATGTCTTCTTTTGTTTCTGATCTGTCATGATCAGATTCATCTTCTTTAGGTACCTCGACAATATTAATTTTTTTAACTACTTTTTTACCGGCATTGTCTTTTTTGGATTTCTTTATGTATTTTCTTTTTTTGGTGGCTTGTATTGGAAATTTGGATCTTCTACTTTTCCTCTTCTTTTTTCAGTTTTAATTCTCTTGGACAATGAAGATGGGGAAACTTCTCTTTTATTCTTTTTTGATTTTTTTTTCTCCTTTTTTTCCTTCTTTATTTTGTATTCTACAGCCACTTTTTTTTGGATCTCCATTTGATCATGAGTTGATTTTTGGCTGCTTTCATGGCTTTCGCTTGACGGCAGTAGTCTGAATATTGGGTAGTCAATGCCTTCTCTATTTGACTTTAGAAGTTCTTTAACAATTTTTCTTTGTTTGAATGTTTCTGATTTTTCTTTCTGACCATCATTTGGAACAATTTTTGGTGAATCTGCATATTATGGAAATAAGTATTTATACTATATATATGTGTGTGTGTTAAATTTTGACATACAAATATTTTGATGCAGGAATTAATTGTATTTGTAAGTCATACCTTTTGATTTTAAGTTGGGGTTTTCTTCTTATATCTTCTCACTGATTTCAATGTTAATTGCAAGTTTGTTCTTCATTGATTTAAGTGAGTCATCGTACGTTTGTCAAATTTATTATATCATTAAATATTTTATTCACATAACATATCAAATATTTATAAGACAAATATTTTACATATTAAAGTTTCTTAATTTTGAAACACATACCATTTTGTCTCGTCTGTTTTTCCTTCTATTGACACTTCCTTTTCATCCTCCTTTTACTGCTCCATCTCATCCCCCTCCACTGATGATATTCCATTGTTTCTTTTTCATTATTTTCTTGCCATTACTACTCCTTTGTTTCTTTTTCATCCTCATCCTACTGCTACTGCTCCTTTGCTTGGAGAGAGTTGGGCTCGACTATGCTTTTCACTAATTTAAGTGATTGTTCAACTATTTGTCAAATTTATTGCATCATTAAAAATATTATATATATAACATATGACTATCAAATGTTTACATGGAAAATGTGACGACTCAGAATTTTGAACATTTGAAAATAAAATATTTAATTGATTTTAAATATTGGAGGTTATTTTAAACTTGAATTTCAAATATAACTATGAATTTGGCAATTTAATTATTGAACTTAATTTATTGTACTTGGGTAAAATATTAAATCCTAAGTTTTAGGCTTGTTAAAAATATTTACAAGGCTTCGAAAATTTATATTAATGATACTGAAGATAATGGAGGCTTTCGAATTGAATTTGGAAATGCTTTGATCAATTTTGAAAATTTTAACGTTTAAATCAATATTTAAATATAGCCTTTCGAGGAACAATCTCGAAATTCGACGAAACCAGTTTCATTGAATCTGTAATATTGTATTATTATCGAATTTTAATTTTCGTAGAATTTGAAGTTGTCTTGTAATCGTACGATAAGCAAACGCGCTGAAAATTATTTCGAAATTTAATTTAATAGTTGGGTTCAAAAAGCTATCTTCTCCATACGATCGAATTTGGACTCAGAACCTTTTCCATGCGTTCGGAATATGCATATAACGTTATAAATGCCTGGTGGCACACCTCAATTGGAGGTTGATATTTTGAGTTGCGTTTATCGGAGCAATTTGATTTTAAATTTAAATTTAAATGTAAAATATGATAATTGTTTTATAAGACAAAATTTACATCATTTTCTTTCACTCCAACACCTATACAAAAGAAGCAACATTTGTCATTCATGCAATGGAATTTAAAGCACGTTGCAAACAAATAAAAAAAATGGGTAAAAGAAAGGCCGAGCCTTTTCTCTTGTTCATATCGAAAATAAAAATCACCAGAACGAATTCAAATCAAAATAAAAAATTAATGGCCGAGCTTCTCCTATTCGACAATGAAGAAAAAAAAGAAAATGGTGAAAACAAAAGTTCGAATCAATTAGAAGGGCCGAACCCTTTTCTTCGTTCTTGCAAAGGCAGTGGTAGTTAAGGCTTGGGCAGTGACATCGACGGCGGCGCATCGCGCACGAGATGGAGGTGCGATCATCGAGTGGTGGCATCGCGATTCTGGTGGCGAACTCCTGTGCGCGAGCGCGAATCAGGGAGGAAATCATGGCAACATGGGTTGCAGTGGTTATCTGTTGTGCCGCAGATTCCACTGCGTCGATGATTAGTGGGTAGTAGAGGTGGAATCGTGATGGAGGCGTTTGTGAGCTAGGGCAATGCGGCGACACGGGTTCGACGAGCACGACTCCTTCGATTTATCAAGTTCAATGCCAGAGGCGCGAGTTCATCAGTGGTGATGAGCTCGATCAAGGATTGTGATAGCCTCGATTTGTGCGCATGTTGACTTGGAGCAGTGAGGTAATTTTTGTTCTCGAATTTGAATGGAAAAGAAAAAAATATTCTGTAAGGTTTAAGATTTGTCCAGTTTAATTCTGTATTTATGTATATAGTATATCAGCTATTATTTAAATTAAAGGTGGATAAATTGTTTAGTTAACCTATATAATTATTTTAGTTACCAAAGATTATTTTAAAAAAAATTAGTTTAAAATTTAATTCTATGTCTAAAATTAAATTATTAGTTTAAAATTAAAATTATTAGTTGAATTAAAAAATTTTAAAATGGCAAATTAAATTGTTGAATTTATTTCGAATATTAATAAAAATCATGTAATTGTTTTTACAAGGTTTAAAAATCGTGGAATCAAGCCGGAATGAAAATAGGGTGCATGCGTAAGCAAAGGTGAGATCTTCTCACTCAATCGGATTTTCCAATTTAATTTTAAATAGTTAAATTTAAAATGTTGATTGTGTGCTTGGATGATAAATTATTATCAGTTGTATTGGATGACACCCTATGCGCCGCATAATAACGGATGATATTTTATAAATCCCATATACTGCGATATTCCACCTCGAAGTGGAATTGGTATTTAATTGTTGTGCTAACGTCTGTGGATGTAGGGAAACAGGTTGAAAGGATCCAACTGGATTCCTCAAATATTTGAATTTGTTTAAATATTGTGGGTTGATTATTTATAATCTGTGTGTGATTATATTTATGACCGAAATCGTTGAAGGCTATAGTTTAGCTGAATATATTTATGGTATCGTAGGATACCAGAAATAAATAAAATTAGATTTTTGAAATTCAAGTAGAAAGTTTATAGTAAATTTATTTTTGAGAATTGAATAAATTTAAAAGAAGAAATTTTAAAAGGATAAAGTTTTATTTTTGAATCCTATTGAATAAATTCTAGAAATATGGGAAAGGTTTTTGATAAATGGATTTCAAGTAATATTATTCAAAAAAATTGAAGAATTTATTTAAAAATACAGATTTTAAATAGTTTGGAAGAGATAAAGTAATTTATTTAAAAGAAAATAAATTTAGAAATAAATTCAAAAATTGATTTGGTGTTTAAAAATAAACCTTTGGGAAATCAATATGAAAATCGATTTAATGTTTGAAATTAATTTAGAAATTAATTTGGAATTTGATTTGGTGTTTAAAATAAAATTGGAAATCAATTTGGAATTGATTTGGTGTTTGGAAATGATTTTTGAAATCAATTTGAAAATCGTATATCAGTGGATATTTGGAAAATTTAAATTCACAATGGGAATTTATAAAGGAAAGGGAATTTTGTTTTAAAAATAAATGTTGGTTTATTTTTAAAACTGTGTAAAGAAATTTACAGATTTGGAATGTAAATTTAAAATAAATCAAGAAGGATTTATTAATTGATTTTAATGAACTATTTTAAAATGGAAGGTGTATCTTCCTTGGAAAGCCAAGTATGTTTTAAAGCAGCTTTCAAAATTAAAAGTTTTGAAGTTGGTTTTTAAAAAGGGATGTTTGTGGAGAAATTATTTTCTTTAGTTGTTTTAGAATCTTTAAAGTAAAGATTTATTTAATTAATTATAGATGTGATTATTTAAAGATTTAAATTGGTATTTGATTTAGAAAATGGGCATTTTAATAATTACACTTTATCTAATAATTTTATTTTTAAATTAGTTTGGACTTGAATTTTTATATGAGATATTAGTATAATATTTTCATAACTAATGTTTTAAATAAAATGTTTTAAAATAGTTTTTATTCTGAATGTTTCTAAGTATATATTTTGGATAAGTACTTTAAATTATTTTGAAGTATTCGAACTCGGCAAATTTTCAGTGGAAATAAATAATATTTGGAAATTTATTCCACGTGAGAAAAATGATTTGAAATTTATTTTCAAAGGAATGAAAGGTGAAAAGTGATTTGAAATTTGTTTTCAAATGGTTGCAGTGTGAAAATATATATCTTGCGAAGATATTTTGAAAACAAATAATTGGGGAAAAATTATTTAAAATCTAGTGATTGTTGTGAATATTGATTGATAGTTAAATAACCGACTATCGATATTGGATTTTAAATGGCATTTGAATTTCGATGCGACCGGGGGTCGGATTCCAAATGGATATCTGAATCCACATCGAATCTTTGTGATGGATCTTTTATTTAAAAGATCAAAGTGGATATTTGTTGTGATTTACTTGAAATCTGAATGTAACACTTATTTTTAAAAAGAAGCTCTCATTATTTAGATTAGCCGGGAGAGGACTTGGTGTCGTAAATCCCATTCTGAATAATGAATGACGAAATAGGATTGCATTTGAAGATGGCGTTGAAGACCGGGTATTTTCGAAAGCGAAAGGATTACCTGTCGAATGTCTCTGCACCGGGTTGCTCCGGTATAGAGATTTTATCACCCTTTATGATGGGATTTCGGACGTGATTAGTGAATATTCGAATTCGCAAGGGCTTCTTTGAAGTGCCTTCGGTTCCGTTCGATCCCGCAACGGACTTGTATGAATGTGTGTCTGACGTCACACTTTGAGATGTAAAGCTGGTTTCTATCAAATACAATTCTGTCGGTGGCGGAGAATTTATTCTCTTAGCTTAACACCCTTCGCTGAGGCGTACGAGCTCAGAGGTTATGTAGTTGATGGTTACTAGAGATACATTCCCAATTTGGTAATGTGGCATACGAAGTGCTGCTGATCATTTGTTGATCGAAGCATGGCTTTGTGAAAAGCGTAGCTTTATGGACGAGACTTCGTCGGACCTCATACCCTGGAAATGGTCGAAACAGAAAGAATGCAGCAAGGTTATTTTAGGGTAGCACACCCTTAGGGTATGTCATTTCCTTCTGGAAAATGGCGGTATCATGGTATGGAGCCAAGATACTTAACTTATGTGGTTGCTGCAAATTTATTATACTTTGTGGTTGTTGCTTTGTGGTTGAGGATCCTCGGATAAAGGTCGCTAACGACTGGGGGATGGCATACTCATGTAGTAGTACTTAGTTAAAGAGGTAACCCGGCCTTGTGTTGGCAAAGAGCTGGTTAAGTTCTCGGGGCATCCCTCCAGAGGCGTACCCATGGGGCCCAGGAAGTTCCTTAGCCTAACCATTTGTTGGAAATCCAAAGAAATAATATAAGACCATTACGATTGCAATTGTATAACCTGCCTCCTCAAGAGGTAGCTATAGCAGGCATAATATAATGGTACCTATGCTGGCTAAGATTTATATTATACTTTCGAAATGTTTTCCACACTATGCACTAATAACAATATAAAAAAGATTTTGCGTATCAAGCATGTTTGACTATTATAAGGAGAAATCTCCCCCAAGTGTGCCATTGCATTGTGTGTGTGCTAGGAGGCCTTGTGGTAGTTTCATTTTCCAAAAGCATAGCGGGTTTCTTTTCTTTGTGAAAATAACTGTTTTTAAGATCTCACACCAGTCCCATGACTGACATGGAGTTTATTGTTCCTTTTCTAAACTCTCGGTGCCTACAATTTTCCACACGGGCAGTCTAGAGTCAGGTTATCAGTTATTATGGAGCGAAGTCAGAAAAGAGATGCTGTAGAGATCAAGAGAAAGCTGGATGGCGAAGCGTATCACTTATACTATGTAGTGTCCGCTGCATATGGTGGGTGCAAAGTAAATTTTCCATGTGAGTCAAGTTATACCAACTGATAGTGTTGTATCGTGTCGTTGTAAACTCTGATGATGTATGTATAAAGTGATATATTTCTTTGTTTTAAAGATTATTCATTTATCTATTATATGTTGTTCCGCTATGAAATGTGAGATTCTGTTGTTGTTTCTGTTTCTTCTTCTATCTTCTTCTATTTAAACCCTAACGGTTCAGTTTTTCGACATTCGATTGCTCGGCGTTGGATACAGTGGACGTATTGATATTGACTTTCGAAAGTCGAAAAATTGGGCCGTTACATTTTGGTATCAGAGCAATTGGTTAAGCGACAACCTTGGCTCTGGTGGGGATTACTCATTAGAGATAGAGTCAGTAGTACTCTGCAATGAGTTGAGTGTAATAAAAGATATGAGCGTATATTTTTTTGTGAATATAATTTTTTTTATATTGTGTTGACTTATCGGTTGATTGTTTAGAGATTCAGGTCGGTGCAACTTGGCTAACTATATCAATAAGGGTTTCTAAAATCTTAAACATGATAAACTGACACAGTACTGTTTTATAATAGGGTAAATGAAATAATTTTACCCAAACTATTTTGTATATAAAAGAAATGATTTTTCATAAATTATTATAGTATATGGTTGCTTGGTTGTTAGCAAGTGATAATATTAAAATTGCTATCATTAATTATTGAATAAGAAATTGAAATCATAATCAAAAGTTGAGAAATAAAATCCATATACAAATGGGATTTGTAAATATAAATTGTAAAAGTGATTTATAATTTGAAAGAGAATTCCAAAGAATTATTTGGAAGAATTTGAAAGGATTTGAAAATTTTTAAATTTTGGTAAAAAGTTTAAATCCCTTTTGAGTTTGAAAATGATTTTCAAAGGTTTTGGAAAAATGTTTCAAAAAGGGATGAAAGCACTAAACTCTTTTCGGTCATTGAAAAATAATTTCGATGATGATCGCGACATCATCGGTGTTCATTTTCGATTTTCCAAGAGAGGAATTGCCGCCAAAATGTTTTAGATTGAAGTTGTTTGGAAAACTGGGTTGTTTTTGGGAAATTCAAAAGATAATTTGAATTAATTTCAAACAAATGATTTGGAAATGTTGGAAAGACTCTGCAATTTGATAAAAATAGTTATGGATTAAAATTTATTAAGGTGGAAAAAAATAATAAAATTGCGAATGAATAAATGAATTTACAATTGCAAGTAAATGAAAGTGAAATTCATGTTGAAATTCATTTCGAATTTATAAGTAAATAGAACTGGAATTGGAATTGAATTTAATTTGTGATAAACAAAGCAAAGTATTAAACAAAAATTAGTAAGTGAAACTAATTGAAGAATGACCAAATGGATACGGTCTAAAATGAATTGAATTCAATAATTATAAATAGAAGGCAAATTGAATTCATATGGAATTTGAAATCCAGTTTAAATATAAGTTGATATAAACCAAAGTGATGAATTAAAAATAAATATAAGAGGTATATTGACTATTTGCATTGAACTTAAGAAATGAAGTGTGAAATTCTTAAGCAAATTTGGCATTGGGAATATACCAAGTTAATAATTAAGTGAAGGTTAAACCGGAAATCGTGAAATGGTAATTGTGAATAAGGGAATGAAAAATCAATGTGAATAAAAGAAATGTGCAAAATGATAAGTAGGATATACAGGTGTGTTAAAGGTAAAGGATAATTTGGGATTTTATTTCAAAGATAAATTTGAATTGCTCGAAAAAGGTATGTATTTAAATTTCAGTATGAAATTTGATGATTTTCTTGTCTAGCCACTTGGCGTTTTGTTTTCTTTTTGGATCTGCGGGCCCGTGGTGCCATTTTATAGTCGTACCGAGCTAGCCATGCAATGGAGACACTGGCGATTTTTTTTGAAAATCTAGGGAGTTAGAAAAATTTTGACAAAATTTTGAAAATTTAAAATTTGAATTTAAATTTGAATTGTTAAGGAAACAATGTTGTTTGGAAACAATGGAAGATTTCGGAAAGTTAGTTAAGATGATAACGGATCTTTAATAAAAGGATTTGTTTTGGTAAGTTGATAAAACTGTTTGGTTTTGGAAAAATAATGAATGGGTTAAGGATCGTTCTTCTTAACAAGTAATTTCGGGACGAAATTCTTTTAAGGGGGAAGAATGTGACGACCCAGAATTTTAAAATTTTGAAAACAAAATATTTAATTAATTTTAAATATTGGAGGTTATTTTAAACTTGAATTTCAAATATAACCATGGATTTGGCAATTTAATTATTGAATTTAATTTATTGTTCTTGGGTAAAATATTAAATCCTGAGTTTTAGGCTTGTTAAAAATACTTACAAAGCTTAGAAAATTTATATTAATAATACTGAAGATAATGGAAGCTTCCGAATTGAATTTGGAAATGCTTTGATCAATTTTGAAAATTTTATCGTTTAAATCGATATTTAAATATAGTCTCCCGAGGTACAGTCTCGGAATTCGATGAAACCAGTTTCATTGAATCTATAATATTATATTATTATCGGATTTCAATTTTCATAGCATGTGGAGTTGTCGTGTGATCGTACGATAAGCAAACGCTCTGAAATTATATCGAAATTTAATTTAATAGTTGTGTTCAAAAAGCTATCTTCTCCATACGATCGAATTTGGACTCGGAACATTTCCATTGCGTTCGGAATAGGCATATAACATTATAAACGCTTAGCGGCAGGCCTCAATCAGAGGTTGAGATTTTGAGTTGCGTTTATCAGAGAAATTTGAATTTAAATTTAAATGTAAAATATGATAATTGCTTTATAAGACAAATTTTACATCAGTTTCTTTCACTCCAATAACCGTACAAAAGAAGCAACATTCGTCATTCATGCAATGGAATTTAAAAGATGTTGCAAACAAATAAAAAAATAGGTAAAAAAAGGCCGAGCCTTTTCTTTTGTTCATATCGAAAATAAAAATCACCAGAACGAATTCAAATCAAAAGAACAAATTAATGGTCGAGCTTCTCCTATTCAACAATGAAGAAAAAAAATGGTGAAAACAAAAATTCGAATCAATTAGAAGGGCCGAACCCTTTTTCTTCGTTCTCGCGAAGGCAGTCGTAGTTAAGGCTTGGGCAGTATCATCGGCGGCGGCGCATCGCGCACGAGATGGAGGTGTGATCGTCGAGTGGTGGTGTCGCGATTCTACTGGCGAACTCCTGGGCGCGAACGCTAATCAGGGAGGAAATCATGGCGACTTGGGTTGCAGTGGTTATCTGTTGTGCTATGGATTCCATTGCGTCGACGATTAGTAGGCAGTGGAGGTAGAGTCGCGATGGAGGCATTTGCGAGCTAGGGCAGTGCGGCGACACAGGTTCGACGAGCACGACTCCTTCGATTCATCAAGTTCAATGCCAGATACGCGAGTTCATCAGTGGTGAGGAGCTCGATCAAGGATTATGATAGCCTCGATTTGTGCGCACGTTGACTTGGAGCGGTGAGGTAATTTTTGTTCTCGAATTTGAATGAAAAAGGAAAAAATATATTCAGTAAGGTTTAAGATTTGTCCAGTTTAATTCTGTATTTATGTATATAGTATATCAGCTGTTGTTTAAATTAAAGGTGGATAAATTGTTTAGTTAACCTATTTAATTATTTTAGTTACCAAAGATTATTTCAAAAAAAAGAAAATTATTTTAAAATTTAATTCTTTGTCTAAAATTAAATTATTAGTTTAAAATTAAAAATATTAGCTGAATTAAAAAAATTTAAAATGGCAAATTAAATTGTTCGATTTATTTTGAATATTAATAAAAATTATGCAATTGTTTCTATAAGGTTTAAAAATCGTGGAATCAAGTCGGAATGAAAATAAGGTGCATGCGTAAGCAAAGGTGAGATCTTCTCACTCAATCGGATTTTTCGATTTAATTTTAAACAGTTAAATTTAAAATTGTTGATTGTGTGCTTGGATGATAAATTGTTATCAGTTGTATTGGATGAGACCCTATGCACCGTAGAATAGCGGATGATATTTTATAAATCCCATGTACTGTGATATTCCACCTCGAAGTGGAATTGGTATTTAATTGTTGTCCTAACGTCTGTGGATGCAGGGAAATAGGTTGGAGGGATCCAACTGGATTCCTCAAATATTTGAATTTGTTTCAATATTATGTGTTGATTATTTGTAATCTATGTGTGATTATATTTGTGATTGAAATCGTTAAAGGCTATAGTTTAGCCGAATATATTTCTGGTATTGTAGGATACCAGAAATAAAAAATTGGATTTTTGAAATTCAAGTAGAAAGTTTACCGTAAAATTTATTTTTTAGAATCGAATAAAATTAAAAGAAGGAATTTTAAAAGGATAAAGTTTATTTTTGAATCCTATTGAATAAATTACAAAAATATGGGAAAGGATTTTAATAAATGGATTTCAAGTAATATTATTCAAAAAAATTGAAGAATTTATTTTAAAATACGAATTTTAAATAGTTTGGAAGAGATAAAGGAATTTATTTTAAAAGAAAATAAATTTAGAAACAAATTCAGAAATTGATTTGATGTTTAAAAATAAATCTTTGGGAAATCAATATGAAAATCGTTTTGGTGTTTGAAATAAATTTAGAAATCAATTTGGAATTTGATTTGGTGTTTAAAATAAAATTGGAAATCAATTTGGAATTGATTTGGTGTTTGGAAATGATTTTTGAAATCAACTTGAAAATCGTATATCAGTGGATATTTGGAAAATTTAGATTCTCAATGGGAATTTATAAAGGAAAGGGAATTTTGTTCTAAAAATAAATGTTGGTTTATTCTTAAAAGTGTGGAAAGAAATTTACAGATTTGGAATATAATTTAAAATAAATCAAGAAGGATTTATTTATTAATTTTAATGAACTATTTTGAAATGGAAGGTGTATTTTCCTTGGAAAGTCGAGTATGTTTTAAAATAGCTTTCAAAATTAAAAATTTTGAAGTTGGTTTTTAAAAAGGGATGTTTGTGGAGAAATTATTTTCTTAAGTTGTTTTAAAATCTTTAAAGTAAAGATTTATTTAATTAATTATAGATGTGATTATTTAAAGATTAAATTGGTATTTGATTTAGAAAATGGATATTTTAATAATTGCACTTTATCTAATAATTTTATTTTTAAATTAGTGTGGACTTGAATTTTTATATGAGATACTAGTATAATATTTTCATAACTAATGTTTTAAATAAAGTATTTTTAAAATAGTTTTTACTCTGAATGTTTCCAAGTATATATTTTGGATAAGTAATTTAAATTATTTTGAAGTATTTAAACTCGGCAAATTTTTAGTGGAAATAAATAATATCTGGAAATTTATTCCACATGAGAAAAATGATTTGAAATTTGTTTTCAAAGGATTGAAAGGTGAAAAGTGACTTGAAATTTGTTTTCAAATGGTTGAAGTGTGAAAATATATATCTTGCGAAGATATTTTGAAAATAAATAATTAGGGAAAAATTATTTAAAATCTGGTGATTGTTGTGAATATTGATTGATAATTAAATAACTGACTATCAATATTGGCCTTTAAATGACATTTGAATTTCGATATGACCGGGGTCGGTTTCCAAATGGATATCCGAAATCCACATCGAATCTTTGTGATGGAACTTTTGTTTAAAAGATCAAAGTGAATATTTGTTGTGATTTTCATGAAATTTGAATGTAACACTTATTTTTAAAATAAGAGCTTGTTATTTGGATTAGCCAGGAGAGGACTTTGTTTCATGAGACACATTTCGAATAATGATACGATGAAATGAGTTGCATTTGAAGATGGTGTTGAAGACAGGGTATTTTCGAAAGCGAAAGGATTACCTGTCGAATGTCTCTGCACCGGGTTGCTCCGGTATAGAGATTTTATCACCCTTTGTGATGTGGATTCCGGACGTGATTAGTGAATATCTGGATTTACAAGGGCTTCTTTGAAGTGCCTTCGGTTCCGTTCGATCCCGGAATGGACTTGTATGGATGTGTGTCTGACGTTACACTTTAAGATGTAATGCTGGTTTCTATCAAATACATTTCTATTGGTGGCGGATAATTTATTCTCTTAGCTTAATATCATTCTCTGAGACGTACGAACTCAGAGGTTATGTAGTTGATGGTTGCTAGTGATACATTCCCAATTTGGTAATGTGGCATACGAAGTGCTGTTGATCATTTGTTGATCGAAGCATGGCTTTTTGAAAAGCGTAGCTTTGTGGATGAGACTTTGTCGGACCTCACACCCCGGAAATGGTCGAAACAGGAAGAATGCGGCAAGGTTATTTAGGGGTTGTGCCCCCTGAGGGTATGTCATTTTCTTCTGAAAAATGGTGGTATCATGGTATGGAGCCCAGATACTTAACTTTTATGGTTGCTGCAAATTTATTATACTTTGTGGTTGTTGCTTTGTGGTTGAGGATCCTTGGATAAAGGTCGCTAACGACCGGGGGATGGAATACTCGTGTAGTAGTCACCTAGTTACAGAGGTAACCCGACCTTGTGTTGGCAGACAGCTAGTTAAGTTCTCGGAGCGTCCCTCCAGAGGCGTACCCATGTGGCCTAGAAAGTTCCTTAACTTGACCATTTGTTGAAAATCCAAAGAAACAATACGAGCCCTTTACGATTGCAATTGTATAACCTGCCTTCTCGGGAGGTAGCTATAGCAGGCATAATATAATGGTACCTATGCTGGCTAAGATTTATATTATACTTTCGAAATGTTTTCCACACTATGCACCAATAACAATATCAAAAAGATTTTGCGTATCAAGCGTGTTTGACTATCATAAGGAGAAATCTCCCCCAAGTGTGCGATTGCATTGTGTGTGTATCAGGAAGCCTTATGGTAGTTTCATTTTTCGAAAGCATAGCGGATTTTTTTTCTTTTCTTTGTGAAAATAACTGTTTTTAAGATCTCATACCAGTCCCATGACTGGCCTGGAGTTTATTGTTCCCTTTCTAAACTCTAGGTGCCCATAATTTTCCACACGGACAGTCTAGAGTCAGGTTATCAGTTATTCTGGAGCGAAGTTAGAAAAGAGATGCTGTGGAGATCAGGAGCAAGCTGGATGGCGAAGCGTATCACTTATACTATGTAGTGTCCGCTGCGTACGGTGAGTGCAAAGTAAATTTTCCATGTGAGTCAAGTTATACCAACTGCCAGTGTTGTATCGTGTTGTTGTAAACTCTGATGATGTATGTATAAACTGATATAGTTCTTTGTTTTAAAGATTATTCATTTATCTATTATATGTTGTTTCGCTGCGAAATGTGAGATTCTGTTGTTGTTTCTGTTTCTTCTTCTATCATCTTCTTCTTAAACCCTAACGGTTCGGTTTTCCAGCATTTGATTGCTCGGCATTGGATACAGTGGACGTATTGATGTCGACTTTCGGAAGTCTAAAAATTAGGTCGTTATAGAAAATATTTGCCATACTAAAATATTTTGAATTTGAAAATAGTTACCTTCTTTTGTCTTCCCTATTTTTCCCTCTATTGATACTTCCTTTTCATCATCCCACTACCGATCCTTTTCATCCTCCATCTGCTGCTGCTGCTCTTTTGTTTCTTTTGATTTTCCATCAATGGTAACCATTTCAAACTAATTTTCATTTTGTTCATCATTATCAACTTCTCATATAGTTAGTTGATCAGGAATTCTTTGTCAGTTTATCAGCATCTTCTATCGACACAGTTTTTGATTAAATTTTACCCTAATCATCTTTTGTTTTGTTATCTTCACTTAGTCCCTCTACATTGTTAAGAACAATGGCTTGTTCTTTACCACCTTGAGCTTCCATTTTATCTTCCTTCATATCATCCTCTTCTTCATCATCATATTCATCTTCATTAGAATCTTCATCGTCGCCATCATCATTTCTGACAGTTTTCCCTTCATATCATCCTCTTCTTCATCATCATATTCATCTTCATTGGAATCTTCATCATCGCCATCATCATTTCTGTCAGTTTTCTTATAAACATGTAAATCATCGTCAACATTCTCATATTTACTGTCGTCTGCTTCTTCTTTTTCTTCATTATCATCATCATCAACATTATCTTCTTTTTCATTCCCTCTCTGTAAATCTTTATTTTCTTTTTTTAGATTTTGGTTTTCTATTTTCAGAATAGCATTTTCTTTTCTCAACTTCTCCACTAGATTTTTCAGATCTTTTATTTATTCTTCTAATCTATTATCCATTTGTATAGAAGTTGAAAGTTTTCCTTTGGTTTTTCCAGCTCTAATTAGTTTTAGGTCCTTTATCTTTCTTTCATTTTCTAGTTTTTTTCTGCAAATTAAAATAAATATATTTAACAATAGTTACAGTTTAATATATTAATGTGGTATACATATACATGTGTATGTGTGTGTTTGTGCGTGTGTGTACGTATGTCAAATATTTGTCAGGAAAATATTTCCCTTCAAATATTTAATGGGTAATTTTTTGCTTGAAAGTTACTGGAACAAATGTACTATACTTAAATGTACTACTAGAATATATATACTGATAAATATTTAACCGACAATTATTATGCAGAAGAATTATTACCTTTCTATTGATGAATTTCTGAATAATATCCTGAGTAACCTTCTACAATTTCCATTTTGTGATTGTAGGTTCACTTTCTTTGTAACTTTTTTTGGTTCTGTTATTTCTGTTACGTCACAGAACCAATGAAGCAAAATAATATCAAATTGTATTTTAGTTTATAATATAACCTAAAACATAGAATGGGTTATTAGTATTTACTAGCCAAATAGTTACACATGCTCTGATTTTTCAAGGTGTATCATTATGTTTCCTGATTTGGTCCACCAAATAATTCAAAATTGTTGCTATCCTTGAAAAAAAATTCATTTCATTTACTCTATAAATATATGGCAGCAGCATTAAGGAAAATGAGGAGTATGCATTTAAAAGCAAATATGTTGACAGTAGATGCCTTATTATCACCCTCGCAACGTCAATTTCTTCTTGTTTGTCTTCCTTTTCAAAGCTAACATAAGTTTAATTCTATATCTTTGGCTTTGATCATTTTGCAATCCATAAAATATTAATCCTTGAAGCGTTTTATAGTAGGGTCCAATTCAGCTTCTTTTAAACGAGTACCTCTATAAATTGTCACACAATTGATATCCTATTTAAACGTCTTAGCAATGTCGATTTCTTTCATTATTACTTTCATGTCTCCAAAACGAAAGCAGTTTTCTTCCGTTGAATATGATTGTATTATTAAATCAACGAAAATTTATCCTTTCCTTATGTCTTCAACCGTTATATTATCATTTTGGAAAGCTTGGAATATCTTGTAAAATGGAGTAACCAACAGTCGATCGATGTGTCTATTTTTCGGAAGATTCTTCTTTTTCAATTTTTGGAATAGGAAGTGGAGAGCTTTGAAGCTACTTCAGTAGGTTTCTAGAATTATGTGCTATAATTTTTTTTATAATCTCCATCTTTGGTTTCTTTGTAGTTGCTTGTTTATAGGACCTGGTTGTCATATTTTGTTGCTTTTTTTTTAAATGTTGAAAGAACTAAATTTGTTGTTTCTATATAGGATGAAGATGATTTATTTTTTTAACTAACGTATCATAATCATCGATCTCAGTTTTCGATGTTGATTCGGATTCAAAGTGTTTTTCTTTAAGTAGATTCTTAGCAGATTTTCTTTGTTGTGGATTTGATTTTTGTGCTAATTGTTTCCTTGGTGTTAGTATGACGTTTTTTGTTGTCATTATTACTTGTGTTGAAAATGTGAAGTGAAACAACTATAAATTAAGTTAGTTAATCACATATGGTACATTTTAATGCATGTTTAATAATTCTAATCTATGTAGAGAAAATATTAACTAGGCGAATATTAGGCAGAAAAATATTTGTCTGACTAATATTTGTCAGGCACATATTTGTCTATCATGCCCAATATTTCTCCCAGCATTGATTTGCCAGTTATGTTTTGCAGAATGATCTATGTTATATACAAAGTAATATAATATTTGTCATTATCAATTTTATATGCAAACAAACCTGCTAATTTCAACAAACCAACATTCAAAATTGCATATGTCAAATATTTACTTTAATAAATTTACATATAAACGAACTTTTAAATACAAACAGCCAATATACATAATTGAATATGCTAAAATTTTGTGTAGTTTAATTGTTTTTTGTTTGTTCTGCCTCCATGTGATGTACTATTACTTGTAGTTCGGTTTTATTAATTTCTTCATGTTGTAATCTTACATGTTCTTTACAGTAACCATCTGTTGCGGTGGTTCGAATGCAAGCTATTTCTCCTTCTATAAATTTGCAATTCACAGCTATTTTTTTTGCAATTCTAGGGCTTCGAATTCGATTTTGATTGGTTTCAATTCACATCGACAATTAGTTGCTGATTAAACGAGGGTCTGATTAAAGAAATTAAAATCAATTAATATTCGATAAGTTTTTTTAATATCGGTTAAATGAGACGATTGAGTGTCACGGGTGGATTTGTGCTTTATTTAAAAACAAGGATGTAACATGTATTTTAAAGTTTGGAGAGATGTGAGCCTAATTTGTTTTAAAGAGAGTGGCATGGGCCAAAATTTCCCTTATTAGGATTTAAAAATGAAATATCGAAGAGAATTAAAGAGAGAGGAGAAAAACTCATAGAATTAATACGAGATCTACAAGTTGCTCAACTTTGCTATTATTTAACTAGTGTATAACCATGCGTTATACATGATAATATTGTAAAACATAGTATTTATATACTTTTAACAAAAATGAGAACTTTGCTACGTACTATACGATAAATTTAGTTTAATAAATGAACAATAATTTAAAATTGATTGTTTGTGTGTAATTTATATACATACATACATACACACAATAGCACATAAGTTGTGCGTTGCGCATAATATTATTGTAAAATATAGTATTTACTATTTTTTGTTAAATTAGAATTTAGCGATGCAACGTACGATAAATTCAGTGAAATAAATGACTAGGTTAAAATTCTTGTTATGGTTCACATATAATTTATATTATGTAGCTTATATATCTTTATATTATAATAAAAGAATTTATCGTTTTTGCTAACATGAAAATGGTAAACATGTTGAAACCGACATATTTTAATGATTTTAGATGAATTAACAAACAGTATTTTGACTGAGTTTTTTAAAATATGTTAAATTTAAAATTATGGAATTAGTTTAAATATATGGACTTAAAGTAAATAGCAAGAAATAACCGAGAAGGATTAAAAAATTGTATAAATATTAATGCAGAGTTATTTGAAGTTAGAAATAGAATTTTGTAATGCATTGTATGATAAATTTTAAGATAAATTACCATAATTAATTAACAAGTTAACTTTGTCATTATTGTTTACTTACATAATTGAATGTATGTGACCTATCTATCTTTATAGCTGAATGGAAAAAATAATTTCACCATTTTTGTTAATATGAATATATATATATATATATATGTATGTATGTATGTATGTATATGTATGTATGTGTGTGTGTATATTAGAAAAGTAAACTAAGTATTTGCTGAGATTATTTAAATAGTTTAATTTTGAGATTTCATAAGTAATTTAAATACATGGATTTAAATATAAAATATTACGAAACAATTGGAGGAGTGCAAATAATTGTACAAATATTAAACTATACGTATTTGAACCTAAAACAGAATTCTGCATGCAATATATGATAAATTTATTAAGATAAATGAATAATAAATTAATTTTTCAGTATATTTGTGTATACACAAATCGCATAACATATAAATCCACTTTTTAGTATATTTGTGTATATTATTTATGTTATGTGATTTTTATATCTTTATATCTGAAAGATAAAGTAATAATTTTACCACTTCTGTTGATGTAAATATGGTATATATCGAAATCATCATATTTTATGATTTATTAGATGAATTAACAAATATTTGTTAACTAAATTTGTTCGAATGGTTTAAATTCAATATTATGTAATTAACTAATATATTCTGAGACATAAATGTACAATGTTATATGTTATTAAGGAGGGTTTTGTGAACAACCGTAGAAAATAGCAATAGGTACTTAACATTAAATGCAATGCATTAATATATTGATATAAATAAATTATAAATTAAACTTGTAATAGATACTCTATATATTCTTACGTTATGTGATTGGCATATTTATATATTTAAAGAAATTTTACACTATTTTTATTAATTGAATATGATATAATTGAAATTTTCATGTTTTTATGATTTATTAGACAAATCAATGAATAATAGTTTACTGAATTTGTTTAAATAGTTTTAAAATTACATGATTAGTTCTAATATACGAAGTTAAATGTAAAATAATAGAAGGGAACCGAGGAGGTTCCTTAAATGGTTATAGAAATTTTAAAATATAGGTATTTGAAATA
Source organism: Allium cepa (assembly GCA_030765085.1). NCBI lineage: Eukaryota > Viridiplantae > Streptophyta > Magnoliopsida > Asparagales > Amaryllidaceae > Allium > Allium cepa. The sequence continues at coordinate 28,050,558 of CM060932.1, forward strand.
AAAATAATTATAATTTTATGATGCAATATATGATGAATTTATTGAGATAAATGAATTAAAAATTGAATTTGTTGTTATTGTTGGTGGAAATAAGGATTCGCTGCTTATTTTCAAATTTAATATATGAAAAATCGTTCTCAAAAACTTGTTTAAAATTACACCCTAAAATTATTATTATTAATGTATAATTTAAGTTTATATTGGAGTTAAAAAATAATTTTACCTTCGTTGTTAATGTGAGTATGGTATACATGTTGAAATTAACGTATTTTAATTGTTTTAGATAAATAAATAAATAAATATTTAACTTAACTTTTTTAAATATGCTAAATATAAAATTACTTAATCAGTTCAAATATATGAACTCGATGGTAAATGAAAGGAAATAAGTAACAAGGATTTTGTAAAAAAAATCATGGATGGAGTATTTAAAGTTGGAATTTTGTAATGTAGTGTATTACAAGTTTTTGAGATAAATGATTATAATTGATTTATAAATCAATTTTTTCATTATTTCTTACGATACATACATAATTAATATATGTGATCTATGTATCTTTGTAGCTGAATGGAAAAAATATTTCACCGTTTTTGTTAATATGAATATTCATACACACACATACACGCACATATTTCAAAATGTAGGTATTTGTTATCTGAAAAGAATTTTACAATGTAAGCAATATAAATGAATCAGAAATTAAGTTCACGGTTATTACTTGTGTATATAATGATGTCATGTGATAAATGTATTTATATATCAAAACTAAGATTATACAGTTTTTATTAATATGAATATGATTTATTAGACAAATCAATGGATAATAGTTTACTAAATTTGTTTAAATAGTTTTGAGATTACGATTAATTTTAATATATAGAGTTAAATGTAAAGAATTAGAATAGAACCAAGAGAGGTTCTTTAAAAGATTATAGAAATTTTAAAATGAAGGTATTTAAAGTAAAAACGCATAATTTTGTAATGCACTATATGATGGATTTATTAAGAAAAATGAATTATGAATTGAATTTTTTATTATTGTTTATTATAATCACGATACACCAAAAAGCCTTCACAAAAAAATATTTTAAATTACACCCCTAGAATTACTTTCATAAAAATAACTACATTTTTTCGAAAATCAAATCCGAACTTAATCGCCTGGTTTTATAACCATTTTTTGCAAAAGTATAAATGTATATCTACACACACACATATATATATGTTGGAAAAGTGCAAATATTTTTAGTTTTGAATATAAATATATATGATGTTTAGCAAAACAAAAAATGTGAGTGTGTTTTAAAACATATTGTTGAGAAGGGACGATTGTCTATTTTGAAACTTAAAAGGATGTTTTGTAGAAATTCCTCATTGTTTATGTATATACTGTATGTTATATGACTTATCTACCTAATTTTAATACCATCTTTGTTATTATGAGTATCGTGTACCTACTAAAATTTTCCTATTTCCAATTTAGTAGACGAACTAATGTATATCATTTAATTGTATTTATCTTATTAGTTTAGATTTAAGATGCATAATTAATTTAAATATATGGACTAAAGTGCAAAATATTTAAAGAAAAGTGGGTAGGTGTTATGTATATGAAGTTAACTTTAGAATTTAACAATGTAATATATGGTAAATTTATTGAGATAGATTAATCACGTACTAATTTCGTGATTATTGATTTATGCGATTTATGTATCAGAATAAAAAAATTAAGTTTACTATTTTGGTTGACAAAAAAGCGGTGGACATATTGAAATTTTCATTCTTTAATATTTGTTAGAAATATTAGAAAATGTTAGTCAACTAAATCTATTTAAATAGTTCAAATTTTAGATCTAGTTAACCTAAATATACGAATTTGAATATAAAATACGAATTGGAAATTAAAATATTTGAAAATAAAATATTAGGGGAGAACAAGTAGAAGATAAAAACTCATAGAATTAATAGAAGAGCCAGAAAATTTTCTACTTTTCTATTATTTAACTACTGCGTAACCCATGCATTGCACGTGATAATATTGTTAAGAAATAGTATTTATATTTTGATTATTGCTAAAATTTAAGTTTTATTTGATAAATTTATCGTGATATGTCAGTCGCAAATTAAAATGATATGTGCTACTTAAATGTAAGGTTGATGGTTTAGTTCTCGCCGACTACATATCTTTTTACTAATAAATATCCTAACTGGAAAAAAATGTAAGTAAAATTGTTAATACTATAGATGCAAATAATTTGTGTAATGTGATATATATTTTTTATATGTATGAGTGAAAAATTAACTTTACCATTTTTGGTTATATGATTGTTGTGTATACGTTCAACTCTCATTTTTCTTAAGGATTTATAAATGGATTAGTGAATATTGAATAATTTAATCTATTTAAATAATTTTAATTAATAGTTAAAGTAACCAATTAAATATAATGAGTTGAATCGTAAAAAGTTGAAAAAAAAATCTAAGAATGGCTTTGTATGTATTTGTAATTGAGAAAAACATCTTTTGACCAGCTTATCTATATATGAGCTTTTATCCATTATTTAGTTATCATTTTTGAATAATTTTATCTCTGCAGTTAACCGTATATTTCATGTTATTATAGGGAGGGTCATACTTACAGTTTTGATAATTCTAAAATAATGCTATGTGGCATTTAGGTGAGTGATGAGTTGGGTATTGTTTGATAATATATTAAAGGTGAGAATTTTTATATAGTCTAATTTTTATCACTGTAATCTATGTGTTCACGTCTTAATGTTGTAAAATATAAATTTATCTTTCAAAAATTGCTAAAAATAAAATTATGTATTGTACAATACTTTTTTTAGATAAATGAATTAAAAATTAAAATAGTTATTATATTTATGTATATATTTTATGTTATGTGATTTACATTTCTTGTATCCAAATAAAGCAATTATTTTATTATTATTTTCATATATATATGAATATTGCATATGTTGAAATTATCGTATTTTAGGATTTGTCAGATAGATTTATGAATATTAATTAATCAAATATTTAATAGTTTAAATTTACGATTTCTAAAATTAGTTAGATATATGGACTTGAATGTAAAATGTCAAGAGAGAATTGAGAAGGGATTTTAAGTAACTGCAAAAAAAGTTAAAATTTAGGTGTTTGAAGTTAATGAAATTTCACACAGTAATGTACATTATATTCATTTAGTGAATAAATTATTGAATAAATTTATTATTATTGTTAATCTATATAATTTAAGTTATATGAGTTATATATATTTGTATCTAATTGAACTTGTTTTTAACCAATTTGTTGATGCATCTATAATATACATATTGAAACTTTTGTTTTTTAGGAATGATTAATAAATACTAGTTGACTAAGTATATCAATAAGTTTAAAGTTTGGATTATTTAATTAATTTAAATAAGTGGACTTTGAAGTAAAATATTAAGAGAGAACCGAGGAATATTTGTGAATAATTATAAAAAATAAATAAAAAGTAGATATTTGAATGTAAATAGTATTAGAAGATCAACGGAATAATTGTAAAATGGTAAATTATACGATTTTGAAAATAAAATATCTAAACTTGGAGAGAATTAAGGAGAATTTTGATAGCTTCTATAATTAATGAGAAAGCTTAAAATTATTATACTTTACTATTATTTAATATGTGTGTGTAATTAACTTGAATATAGGATTTCATAATTGATTTAAATATACAGGTTGATGTACGTCAGTGATTTTGTTAGGCAAACTAACAAATATTATTTAACAATTTTTTTTAAAATAAGTTAAATTTGAATCTATGTAATTAGTTTAAATATATGGCCTTAAAGGTAAACAGTATAAAGAATTGAGAAGAATTTTGCTAAATTTTGTATAAATTTATTGTGGAGTTATAAAGTTAAAAAGAAATTTTTTGTAACATAATGTTGGACAATTTTTGATATAAACAGATAAAAACTGATTAACAAATTAACTTTGTTATTACTATTTATATATATAATTTATGTCGGTAATTTATATCTCTTTATAGTTAAATGAAAAAAAATAGTTTAATGATTTTCTTATTATGAATACACACAGGATTTATTAAAATAATAAACTAAATATTCAATGATATTATTCAATTTATTTAAATTTATGATTTCATAAGTAGTTTAAATATATGAACAATATAAAATGTCATGGAAGAATTGATGGCGAGTTTAGTAGATGACGTAAGAAATGTTAAAATGTTATTATTTGAAGCTAAAATAGAATTTTTTAATACAATATACGATAAATTTATTAAGATAAATGGATTATATAAAATTTGTTATCATTGTTTATGTATATTATTTATGCTATGTGACTTATATATTAATATAATTGAATTATTAATTAAATTTGTGGTCATTATTTACGTTATGTGACTGATGTATCCATAAATTTTAATGAATTTTTTTTACTCCTTTTGTTTATATAAATATGATATAAATATTAAAATTTTCATATTTTTATGATTTACTAATGAATAATAGTTTGCTAAATTTATCTAAAATAGTTTTAAAGTTACGTAGTTAATTCTTTCATATGAACGTAATCTAAGATAGTTTTGCTAAATTTATCTAAATAGCTATTTATGAATCAATGAACAATAGTTTGCTAAATTTATCTAAATAGTTTAAGATTATGTAGTTAATTCTTCTATATGAACGTAATCTAAAATATTAGACAATTGAGGGTTTTGAAGATGATTATAGAAAATTTAATAGAAATTTAAAGTAAAAAAACATGATTTCTTAATGCACCATGTGATAAATTTATTGAGGTATAATGTAAATTGAATTTGTTATTATTTTTTGTAAATATATTTTACTTTATGTGACTTATGTATCTTTACATTAATGAAAAATTAATTTTATTAATTTTGTTAATATCAATATTATGTTGTACATATTGCAGTTATCATATGTTTATAAATTAGTAAAGGAATTAACGAATATTAGTTAACTGGATTTATCTAATTGGTTCAAACTTAAGACCGCTTAAGTAATTGAAATGTATGTAATGCAATGTAAATTATTAGGTGAAAAATGTGGTAAATTTTATAGGTAATTATGGTAATTTTTAAAAGGAAATTTTTGCCCACGTCCCTTTATTTGAAAATAATTAGTCCCGCATCCCTCTGATTTACAAGTTATAAATTGCATCCTACATTTTAAATAATTAAAAGGCAAATACCCACATTACCCTACCTACATTCATTTTGCACAAAACTATTTCCAAATCGTTGAATCATTGCACTGTCTATCAAATAAAAAACAAAAACTATAAATCGAACAAAAAATACCTAATTTGCAAATTAGGTTTCATTTACACTTTTAATCGATAGAATAGAGGGAAATCTCAGCCGTTTACAGTGTTGATCGAGCAACTGTATGGAGCAAATCGAAGTAGATTCCCTAAATAATGGAAAATATTTGAAAATTTTTGGAAAACGATCTTCAATGTTCGAAGATGGCAACCAGCGATGGCTATTGTGAAGAACAAACATCAATTCAAATTGAAAATCCTAAAAATAAAGAATAAAAGGTAATATGAATTGAGATTTTTCTATATATATTGATTATTATATATATAAGTGAAACTTATAACAAATATTTGACATGTATGATTTTGGCTCATGATAGATTGAAATACTAGATTTCGCAAAAAGTGTACAATGAAATGAGAAACTAAGAAGGGTAAATATTTACTTGGCAAATATTTTCCATAAGTTACTATTATAAGTAATTACTTGAAAAAGTACAATATTTTTACTATAAGGACTAAAAATGTCAAATGTCTCACATATGCAGTTTTGATTGATGGTACATTCTAATTGTAGCGTACAATTAAATGATGAAGTGGGTATAACGAATATTGAGATGGTAAATGTCTGCTTGGCAAATATTTGTCATTCCTATATTTACTATGCATACATATATGTGGCACCGACTTGATAATTTTATAACCTTTATAGCTACAACGACTAAGATTCAAAGTTGCCACACAAAAAAATTTACTACCTTTTAAAGTCAATAAATTTGCAAATTTACCTAAATCTTCTCACAAACCCGAATCACTTTAAAACACTGAATCCTCAAAATTTGAATCTCCAACAACTCCAACATTTGAATCTTCAGAATATATAGCATCAGAGAATAATTCAGAAGAAGATGTTGTTCCTTCATCTCTCAAGAGTAGCAACAAGAAGAAGAACTAAAAAACATCTGCAAAGAAACAAAAAAACAGAAGTGCCAAAAGATAATTCAGAAAGATATTGAAGTAGCTTTAAGTCTTTTCATACATTGGTAGAAAATTAATTAAAAGAAAAGCTACTTCTAGAAGCACACCTTGCATTATTGAAGAAAACTCATTCTTCAACATTATCAATCCATTATTGGAAGGGGCTATAACAATTAAGGACACATCGAAAGAATCAGCTCCTATAGATATGAGAATAGATTCTTTTTTAATCAAAGAAATTTTTTTATTTCGAAGACATGAGAGCAATTCTAAAAGAAAGTGACATTGCAACAATTTCTAAATTTCTAAATGAAGGCGTGATAATCAACACAACATCTCATTTGAAGGAATCCGACATGAACTCTAAAATAAAAGCATTCAAACAAAAATACTTCAATAATTCAAAAATAATCAAAGCAAAAGATATTGAAATAAGCATCCAGTTAGCTTTAAAAGGAAAAAAACAGAAAATACAATCGATGTTGCAAGGTTGCTTAATGTTTTTGATTTCGACATACTTGTTCTCCAATCCAAACTCGGCATTTCCTTTGGTGCTACTACCATATGTTTATAAATTGAAGCAAATGAAAACTATTTCATGGCCAGCAACAATAGAAAAACATTTGATAGAACAAGTAAGGAAGAAATATAGACAGTCCAAGACTAAGGACCATTGTCCCAGTAGTTAAGTGATTCAGCTTTGGTACGAGAGGTCGCAAGTTCAAAACTTGCGTAGCGTGATTCAAATGTTCATTGACACGTGATATGTTATCTTAGTGATATGTTGTATATAAAGTACCATTTCAAAAAAAGGCAGTCCAAGAAAACTAGTGCATGTGTAACCCTACTATTGGTAAACTCTAATAACTCATTTTATCTTTTAATAATTTCTTTATAAACTAAACCAACACCTAATACCTCTTTGTGCAGTATTGGTTTTGCAATATTATATAAATAATTGCTTCAAAATTAAGTTATCAACAAAATGAACAAACTTTTGCTAAATGGACACTACAGAAGTTACTTCAAACAAAATGAAGTACTTCGTTTACAAAAGGGTAAATCTGCTAACAATACCACTGAAATTCTATTATAAAAAGTGAACGGTAAGAATTAAGCAGGCAAATATTTGTCTGCCTAATACTTGCCACGTAGATACAAATATTTGATGGTTTTATAATTAGATTTTTAAATAATTTCAAAACAAACGTCTCAATCGGTATTTTAATTGTGAAAAAAGAAAAAAAAATCTAAATTGCAGAGAAAAGAAGGAAAACAAAGAAAGAAAAAGAGCTAAAATCTGCCAAAGTTAAATCATCTAAAGAAAAAGCTTCACTTGTCAATCAAAAATATGAAAAAATCGATAAACAATTGAAAAATATAAAATTGGAAATGAAGAAACCGAAAAAGGAGAATGCAGGTCTAGAAAAAGAAAACAAGCTGCTGAAAAAAAAATAAAGACTTGAAAAAAAGAAGAAGAAGATAATGAAGATGATGAAGATGATGAAGAAGATGATGAAGTTGATAATGATCAAATTAATGATGATGAAACAAAAGATGCTAATGATTATAATGGTGATGAGGCAAATGACATTGCCAATGATGTTGCCGATGACGAAGGTAAAGATGATGATGTTCATAATGAAGATGATGAAGATCAAAGCAAAGATGGTGATGGTGCTGACGAAGATAAAGATGCTAAAGGTGATGGTACTGATGAAGGCAAAGATGGCGACGGCGACGATGAAGTTAAACATGCTGATAATGATGGACCTAATAAAGATAAAGATGGCGAATCCGATGGTGCTGATAAAGACAAAAAAGACGACGACGACGATAAACATGGTAATGGTACTGATGAACCTAAATATGGTGATGATGCAGATGAAAGCAAAGCTGAAGGCAATAATGATAAAGATGGTAATGATGCAAAGGAGAGTAAAGATAATGATGGTGATGGTGTAGAGGAAAGCAAAGGTGATGGTGCAAAGGAAACAAGGATAATGCTGTTGAAAATAAAAATGATGATGATGTTGATCAAAATAAAAGTGATAATACTGCCGATGATGATGAAAAGGAAAACTAAAGAATATAGTAATAAAAATGAAAAGGACAAGAATGAAAAAGATGATGATAATAAAGATGATGATGACACCGATGACCAAACAGCAAGCCAATATGAAATAACTTTCATACCAAAGATAGTAAAAAGCGATGAAGAAAAAAAGAAAGTATAGCAAAAAGTAATATATGCTAGTAAATAAAATATTTAACAATTGAATTTTTTTTAGACGAACCAAGTGAAAAATTAGAAGATTTGATGATGAATAAAGATAATTTTAATGGTGTGGAGAAAGGCAAAATAAAATAAAAAAGTGACGTCATAATGTTCAAAGGTATAATATCCAAATACATGAAATTTATACGTCAAATATTCTCCATACAAATATTTGCCATATAAATATTTCCTAAAAATTTGAGAAGAATAATTATTTTCACAGAATACATTGATTATAAATAAAATATTTCCTTATATTAATTAATAAACAAACACTAATGATAAATTTATCATAGAAATTCAAGAAAAACAAACACGGCACACCAAGAAGCTTTGATTGCAGAAGGACATCAGGAAAAAATAATACAAAATGAAAGTTATATATTTAGAAACAAAATTTATTTTTATATAAAATATTATATCTTAAATATTTGACATATACTAAATATACGATTGTAACATATGATAAAAAGAAAGACATACTAGGGATTGACTACCCAACATTCTCTTACTAACACCCTCAAGTGAAAGCCAAGAGAGCAGCCAAAAATTAATCCAGGATCATAAAACATTCTACAAAAAGCGGCTGCAAATTTCAAAAGCAAGCTTGAAAGTGAAGAGAAAAAGTCGAAAAGAAAAGGAATAAAAGTTTCCCTTTCTTCGTTATCAAAAATAGTAAAAAAGAACCAAAAAGAATGAAAAAAGATTCAGATTTCTAGCATCCAACTCGGAAAAACGACAATATCGAAAGAAATTAAATGAAAGCAACGTTGACAAAAAAGATAAAAAAGCTCCTCAACCTGAAGATATATCAGACCAAAGCACATAATTTGATCATGATAGGATTGAAATAAAAGAAGAAGCAAAGATGTTGGTTTAAAAAAACAAGTTGCATGAAAATGGCTCACAGATGAACAGATTCATGAGCGTAATGCTTTTTATGAAGCAAATGGAAATAGGTAATTTATTTTGTTAAAACATACATGCAAATATACAAACGAGCATAAAAAAATGTATGTATGCCTGGAAAATATGTTCCTGACAAATATTTGCCAATCAATTGTTTGCCAGGAACATACACGCCAAACAATTTTAATCTAATTACTGTAATACATGTTCGTCGACGGAAATTCTATCGGATTAGAAAACCATCGAACGAATTTATAATAAAATTAACCACAAATGACGTACAAAAGTGTGATGACCCATAAATCCGTACCCCTTGAGTCAACACTATTCTAAATCAATCAACTCAAGATGAACAGAAATACGAACCATTTGGGTTAAAGAAGAAGAGATAGAAGAAGAAGATAGAAAACAACATCAAAATCTAACCATCGCAGCGAAATAATATATAATAGATAATAAATGATCTTTACACAAAAACAAATCTGTATATATATATATATATTACATCATCAGAGTATATATAACACACAACTGGACAGTAATCATAATCTGTCCTCACAATCTGAATACATCAACTAATCAACACAGCGGAAATATCTAAAACAAGTACGGGAGTACGTATCGCCATCCAGCTCGTCTCCTGCTCCACAGCATCATATCCTGTATTCTATAATACCCGGTCTGACCCGAGCATTACTGTAACGACCCGTAAATTTTCGATAAGAAAAATAGCTAATTTAATAAGATTTCGTGATTTAGTGTTAGAAAAAAATTTGTAAGTCGTTTGGAATAATAATAACTAGAATGAAATGCAACAAATTTTATCTAAGTTAATTATTTATGAATTGAATGAAATCCCAGATCAATTGAAATAATATGTAGTCAAAGGTAATTGAATGAATTTGTATTGAATAGGTAATTGTGACACTTGTTTACAAATAATAAACTTATAAGTAATTAAAAGTAACGGTGATGATTATTTAAGTTACCTATTCATTTAGTTAGTCGAATTGAATTTGTGAACCAATTGCAATTGAAATGAAAGTTTATATATTAGTTGAGTGCATTATCTCTAACTGTAGTTAAATAATAATGTGGAATTCATTTGATGTAATATAGTAAATCGACTGATAATAAAAATTTTATTTAAAAATCCAATATTGAAATCCGTCAAATATTGAACAATTAAATTGTTTAAATTCAATATTTGAAATTTATTGAATAATTGAATAAAGAGAATCGAATAACTGTTTAATAAAAATGGTTGTTCCATAATTTGAATTTGTTAAATTTTATAAGTTCGTTTTGAATATTTCAAAAGATAGTGATTCAAGAATAATCAAATTTGTTTAAATTTAATATTACAAATGTTGAATAATTAAATTCCGAATTTGATACGATTAATTTGATATTGAAATTTAATATATGAAAATAGAGTGAATAATTGAAATTTGATTTAATATGATTCAAATGGGTTTCCAAAGTGAATGTAAGTTGTATTGGGATTATAATAGAGTTAATAAGATTTTAAAATTGGAATTTATTGGATAATTGAATAACGGGTTTAATATGATTAAAAATGATTTGTAAATTTTTATTTTATCGTATTAAAGTTAGAATGATGTTGTAGAACTTTTAAAATCGAATTAAAAGTAAATTTGTGAAAATTAAATATTTTAATATTTAATTATCGACTGAAAATAGCCAATTTTCGAACAGTCTCAGAATTGGATGAAACAAGTTCCATTGGATCCGTAATAGTTTGTTATTAACGGATTTCAAATTTCGTAGCTATCGGAGTTTTCGTTTGACCGTGGCAGCTCGAAACGCATCGAAATTGTTTTAATATTAATTTGACGAGTTAAAATAGTCATTTTTCAAACAGTCTCAGATTTCGATGAAACTAGTTTCATCGGATCCGTAATATGATATTATTGTAAGGATTCAAATTTCGTGTCAATCGGATTTACCGTATGTCCGGGGCAAGCCAAAACGCATAGAAAATTCGTTAAATCGGTTTAATTTAAATTGGATCGTTTATTGCCGTAACTCGCACATATGATCGAATTAGCCTTCGAAACACATTCCATTGTGTTCGGAACGCAGAGTAAACCTTAGAAACGCCTGCCGGCATGCTTCGTTTGGAGTTCGAATTTTTTTTGGTGAATAGTTTTTTTGCATTTTTCTATAAAAGGACTCATCCTCTTTCATTTGCTCCAAACCCTAACTCCTTTGTTCCAGCCGCCACTTTCATTTTGAATGGCCAGAAATTTCGAAACTTCTTCCTTAATTATCTCCAAATCCGTGAAGAATTAGCAAAAACTCTCAACTACAAAGTTGTAGATCTCGACGAGATCTACAAATCCAACGGTCATGATCTAAAATGGAGCTTCGGATCGTCGAGAAATTGACCACAAAGTCAACACGTTTTTCACGTTTTTCTAGGCCTATGGATGGCCAAGCTCTACCCTATTCCAGCCGATGATGGAGTTCATGAAGGCCTTCGAAGTGGTGTATCCTGATCGTGTTGAAGATGTTTGTATTGGGTGCGAGTATTAGGGTTTTTGGGCGGCCTTGGATTGTTTTCACGCGTTCGTTTACTGAAGAGGTTGCGTGCGTGAGGAAGAATGGGGGTGCGGCTCAGATGTGTGGGCAAGGGAATGGATGGCCCTGATTGAATCTAAGGTTTAGAATTTAAAATAAAAGTTGTAATTAAATTTTATTATAATTGTTCAAACTTTAAACGTGTATAACTTTTTCATACGAGGTCGAAAACGCACGAAACTTTTTGCGTTGGAATCGTATTGACGAGAAATATGCTATGGAATTGGATTGGAGTCGTTTGGAGCTAGTGAAAATTTTGGGTAAAATTAAACGCTCGTTTAATTTTATTCGAAATAAAACGCTGGAACTGCATTGAAATCAAGGTGGGTATTTTATAACGCTCACACCGTACTAAATATCTTTATGCTAGTTAAATTTGACATTATGAAGTGTTATGATTTTATTTGTCGTTGTTTGATGAAATTTAATTGTCATATAGATTGTCATTTGAATTAACCGTTGAAATTAAATTGACAGATAAATTGAAATTAAAATTTAATTGCGATTAAATTACCTGACATTGATAACTATGAAATTGCTATGAATTGTATTGTCTATTGGATGATTTATTTCGATGGATGCTATTGGTTGATATTTAAATGTTTGGATGCTTATTTGCTTATATATAACATGTTATGCATACATATGCCACTATGATTGATTTAAGTGATATATATATTCATCCCTGACATTCAATTGAAATAAATAACTACTTGGACATATGATAGAAAATTATATACGGACACCGAATTGGCTAAATTAATAATTTTTGAAATCGTCGATTTGAAATTCATTTAAATGTTTTGATTTAAAAGTTATAAATAGAAATCGATTTATAGAAATTGAATTCATCGAAAAAATTGAGTTTGGAATGTTGAAAAAAAAATTTGGTTAAAGGAATTTTGTTAAATAATTAAGTTGAGACTTTGAAATTTGAAATTGGATATGATTGAATGTCGAAAATTGATTTGTTTAAAGATTTAACCTTAATTCGAGCTTTGAATATTACTAAGTAAAAGTGATATAAAAAAAATGATATTTTGAAATCGAGTTTGGAATTGAATCATATTTGGAATTTGGATTTAAACTTGAATATTGTTGGAAATTTTTGTTAAGTGTTATAAATTGATATTTTGAGAAATCAAGCTCCAAATCGATATAAATTGAAATTGAATAAATTAAAGGTGAATGAAAAATTGAATTAATTCGAAGTAAAAATTGACGTTGATTGAATTGAAATCGAAATTGAATCGGTAGAATGGAAATTGGAATTGATTTGAATTGGGAAGTTATAATTGAAATGGATTGATTTTGAAGCTGTTTTATTTTGTTTTCCAAATTACTCGGTTATTTAAACCATTTTGAATACTTAAACTATTTTAATCTATTTTAAATCTACTTAACCCAATTTAAATTATTTTAAACTAAATTTATCTATTTCAAATCCATTTTAAGATTTTAAAGTATTTTAACTATTTTAATTATTTAAAACTACTTTTAAACTACTTAAAACTATTTTTCTAAAATCCTAAGCTGGTCAATAAGGTGAAATGTTTATTTTAAATCTTGAATTTAAATACGAATTGAGTTAAATGAAGTTGCAACCTAAATTGAAATTCGAAATGATTTTGAAAACGAAATGAGATATTGATGCGAAAAATGATTTTTGAAACGGAATCTTACAGTTGAATAGATACGATGATATTTGAAATGGATTTGATTTTTGAAGCGAATATGATATTTTGATATCAATTATGAATCGATTTGAAATGTAAAAGAGCCAACGGTGTAATAATACGTAGTTATTAAAGAGACCAGGATCGGATATGGACATACTCTCTGTCGATACCGAACACCACTTTCATAACTATTATACGCGGAGTGTTGATCCAGAATGAAGTGGATGATTTGGTGAATGCGTTGACTGAAGAAAGAGAACGATATTGGATGACCCCTGACATGACTAAAACAGGAGCCGCGCCGGGCCATTGAGGTTCGCCACCTCTAGCGGACACGCTTCTTCGATACCATTTCTATTACATTTGTGATTCGATTTGGGTGCACCCCTTGATTTGGGAGTGTTGTTTCGCGGAGTTGGGGTGGCTGCTGGTTATGCCCAACATCAGTCCGGATCACGCAACTACTAGTATCCTAGTTGGTATCGCCTCATGTACCTTGTCATACTGATTATCCTATTCGCGACCACTACGTTATGTTTTGTGTTATACCTATGGGGTACCCTCTGATAACCACCAGTTTACGGTGGGGCTTATGGTGCTGTATAGACTATGGCATTATAAAAATGTGTTAAGGGGGATTATGGTAACGCCTTAACGCTATTTTGATACATTATATTACTGATAGGCATTATCTACTTAGCGTACATTACTACATAGTAGATAGTTTAACGGATCCTTAAGAGATGGAAAATCCCGTAACATCTCTTGAGTTATTGCATGCACGTTGACACTGGATATGAGATGTCAAACCCCGTAAACATCTCTGACGCCGTTACACTCATATTTATTTACGATTGATTTAACTTTCATAAGGATATTTTAGTCCTGACTCGAGTGTTTTGTCTTTTCATTACGCTCGGGTCAGTCCTGAGTTTTTCAGATTTTTGAAGATCTATTCTGGAGGATGAAGACGAAGATTTGGTATACTATTACTATTATTACCCTTGCATCATTCCATCTGCTGCATTATTTTATTTGTTCTGTTGAATATGTATAACTCTGATAAATGTTGTATAAATAATGATCAAAGTATAGTAAACAACTTCATGAACTGTTTATTTGATTATTATATTTTATCGTTCCGCTGCAAGATTCTGTGTTGTTTCCTTTCTTTTATTTCTCTTTCCTCTTCTTTTCTTATTTACCCCAATAATCATCTGCCCTTTTGAATGGTTTGGAATCGACGTGTGTATTTGATCGTCGGTTTAAACTGTCCAAAAAGGCGGGTCGTTACAGTTGGTATCAGAGCTTTGGTTTAGCGATAAACCTTGGCTCTAGTGGGGAATAACTCATTGAAATAGAGGTAAACTGTAAAGATCGCGATTTTTCGTTGCCGAAAAACCGAACCTTTATGGTTTTTTAAGAAGAAGAAAGAGGTAGAAGGAGAGAGAAGAAGAGAGAAGTAAGAAAACAGAACAGAAAACAGAACAACAAAAAGAACAATAAAACAATATCAAAATCTCACAATCGCAGCGGAACAACATATAATAGATAAATGAATATTCATTAAAACAAAAGAACTGAATATTTTATATATTACATCACATCGTATTACATTTCATCATCAGAGTTTACAACAAACAAACAGCGGAAAAGAAATACTATATACCATAGATACAATAAATAATAGACTACGCCATCCCGCTCGCCTCCAGATATCTGTAGCAACACCTGAATCCAGAATGACCTGATAACCTAACTCTAGACTGCCCGTGTGGAAATTGGTGGGCACCCAGAGTTTAGGAAGGGAACAATAAACTCTAGGTCAGTCATGTGACTGGTGTGAGAACTAAAACAGTTATTTATCTTTAAAACAAAGAATAGGATAATTTTTTAAATAAATTCGCAATGCTTTTTAGAAAATGAGACTACCATAAGGCCTCCCGCACACACACACACAATGCAAACGCAGAATCGGAGGAGATTTCTCCTTATGATAGTCAAAAATGCTTGATACGCATAAAATCAAATCATTTTTGATATCATTATTAGTGCATAGTGTAGAAAACAATTTCGAAAGTAGAATATAAATCTTAGCCAGCATAGGCATTCCGCACTTATGCCTACTATAGCTACTATGTTCAATAGCAGGTTACCGCCACATTCCATAGCAGGTAATACAACTAAAATCGTACAAGGCTCGTATTGTTTCTTTGGATTTCCAACAAATGGTCAGGCCAAGGAACTTCCCATTGCCACATGGAAACGCCTCAGGAATGACGTCCCGAGAACCTAACCGGATCTCTGCCAACACAAGGCCGGGTTACCCCTAACTGGGTAACTACTGACACGAATATGTCATTCCTCGATCGTAACTGATCTATATCCGAGGATCCTCGATTTCCAACAACCACAAAGTAATAAATTTGCAGTAACCACATAGGTTAAGTATCTGGGCTCCATACCATGATACCACCTCTATCCAGAAGGAATGACATACACTAAAGGTTAAGTATCCGGATATTCACTAATTACTTCCGGACATCCCGTCACTAAGGGTGATAAAACCTCTGTACCGAAGATCAGCCGATGCAGAGTAACTCGACGGTAATCCATCCGTTTTCACAAATATCCGGTCTTCAACACCGATCTTCAATTGCAATTCATAACGACGTATCACTATTCGGAATGGGTTATACGACCCCATGGTCCTTTCCCGGTTAACCCGAATAGTGAGCGCTTATTTTAAAATAAGTGTGGCATTCAAATTCAAGCAATCAAAACAAATACCTATTTAAAGGTAAATATTGATAGTCGGTTATTTAACTATCAATAAAGATGCGCAACATCACCAGATTCCAAATAATTTCTCAAATTATTTATTTTCCCAAAAATATCTTTACAAGATATATAATTTTCCACACTTCAAAAATAAACAACGTTTATTTTGAAACCAATTTTCCCTTTCCATTTATAAATTCCATAGTGAATTTATATTTCAAAATATCCACTGATCTACAGTTTTCAATAGATTTCAAATATTCAATTCCAATTTATCTTCAAAAAGATAAATTCTTAAAAACATTCCATTTCATATTGGAAAAGCAATTCCATACTTATTTAAAAGTAAATGATTCATAAATATTATTTATTTTCACAATTTGAAAATATTCGATATACTTAAACCATAGTTAAGTATATATTTCATTCTTTAAGGAAAACATTCTCTTATTCACATTTATTTGGGTCAAAACGAATGTTGCGTAAAACATTGTTACGACAACCCAAAAATCACTAGTATAGGGATTCAAAATTAAAATAGATATATAAATCCCAATACTATATAAAACATTTCCTTTCGAAAATCATTTACTATAACAACAGTGTTATAGTCCACCATTTCCTTATTTTTCTCGAAAACGTCTATTTCAACAATGAACGTTGAAATCTATGTATTCGATTCATAATACATTTTAAAACATCTTTTAAAATAATTAACTTCATTTAATAGTATCGTTTTCCCAAAACATATGTATTTTATTTCATAATATATTCACGGTCCAAAAATCGTGAATATACTTTCTTTAATAAATTTCTATGTTCTATTCATCAAATTCAATTGATTTCGAATTTATAGACAATGTCTATAAATTCCATTCCTATTTTATAACTTCGATTTATAAATTTCCTTTATCAATCCAATTCAATTTATATAACTCAATTTTATACCAAAAGTCTATATTATAAGCTAAACACTTATAATATCATTTAATTACGAAATCGTTCTTTTTAAAACTTCACAAATTATAAATCTTGTTACTTATAAGATTCCGTTTATATTTTAGGACAACTTCAACTTATAAAATCTCCTTTACTAAAAATTTCTATTAATATCCTATTTAAATGCCAAAATCCAGTTTATAAGTTAATTACTTATAAATCCTTTATTTTACAACATCTATTCATTTTATAATACTTATAACACTCGTTTTATAATTCCAATATTTTAAATTCATAAATATCAAAAAAAAATTCTTTTATATAAACCGTTTATAATAATAATTCAAAAATCTCAATTTAAACCATTTCATAAATTTATTAACTACTTATCTCAAAAATAACATTTTGGTTATATTTTCCAAAAATCCTGAATTCTATAACTTTAAAAATTGAAATTTTAAATTTATCTAAAATGAATCAATTCAAAATTTAAATAAAAACATATACTTGAAAAATCAATTTAAAAATCCTTTTCAAAAATAAAAATCGTTATTTTTAACTTTAAAAATGAATCCGATGATGCAACAGCATCCAATAGCCAATCACAGCAACAAATATCATATATCAATATGATAATCACAATTCACACAATATCTATAATCAAATAAATATTTGTGAGGAATCCAGTTGGATCCCTCCAACCTGTTTTCCTGCATCCAAAGATGTTAGCACAATACCATTCCACTTCAAGGTGGAATATCGCGGTATATGGGATTTATAAAATATATATCCGCTTAATAGGCGGCACAATAGGGTCTCATCCGCTATATAAGGCGGGAAATCAATTCCAATATATACATATGCCAATATATATATATATATATATATTGCTATATATAGTATATCCTACTATATCTACTATCACAATCAAACAATTAATCAATCAATCAACAAATTTTAAATATAACTATTTAAAATTTTAAATACCCTTTTGAGTGAGAAGTTCTCACCTTTGCATTTTATTTTGCAATCCATTTCCTTTGTGACTTGATTATCTTCACAATTTTGACCTTGTATAAATATTATACAAATTCATTAATATTCGAACAGATCGAATAATAAATTTTCATTTGATAATTTCGATCCATCGGTGATTTCATTTTAATAGTTAAATTAACTGATAGTCTTATTTAAACCAATATTCTCCTTTAATAAATTTATTTTAACTAATTATTTTACTTTAAATCAATTTCTTTTAATAAATTTGTTTAACTAAAAATTTAAATTTTGAAACTAAATCCCTTTTAAATAAATTTATTTAACAAAAATTTAAATTCAAAACTAATCTTCCTTTAAATAATTTAAATTAACCAATAATTTATTTTTCATAATAATAACAGTAGTGCATTTTACTGTATATATACATATACAGATAAAATCTTTAAGTCGCTATTTTATAAAACTTACTGTAAAAAGATTTCTTCGCAACAGTTGATAAATCGAGGCATTATTTGTAAACTTTTGAATATAAAATTCTAGTTTAACATTTTAAATTTTAAGCTATAAAATATAACTTACAGAATACTCCAAGATTTTCCGACTACTGCTGAAATTCGAGACCCCCAGACAAACACAGATCGAACCCAAACCCAGCCTCGACCTTTGCCTCGCCGCCTATGCTTTCACACAATTCGATGCAGCCTGCTTGTGATACTACATTGTCGACGTTGAAGTCAACCCCAATTGCCACCTTCCATGAAACCGCCTGCTACTAAACGACTCGATCAAGCCCTTCAACCAAGTTGCGATTTTTGACCTCATCACTGCCTCGACTCTATGACGAAGACCGTGAAACCCCAAATCGAACGTGAACACGATACTCCCCGCGGCCACCAACACCTATCCCGATCGACCAAGTCGCCACGAACACAGCACCGCCGCCCCTCTCCTCGCGTTCGCGAGTCGCCGCCACCGAAGCCCTAGCCTCACCCAGTATCGCGACTTCGAACCCTAGCTATCTTGGGCGACCGCGATTCAAAGACTGCCATTATAATTTGAAGAACAAATCAATGTTGAAGAGGGGGAGCAGCCATCGTTGAGAAGTATTTGTGCATTTTTTTTCCCGAGATTAAACGTTTGGCATTTAAATTTTGAATAGAAGGGAGGAAACAGCTTGCGGCCATTTTTTCTTGGCTTTGATTTTTTTTTTTCGTTCGAATCTGAGAAGCTCGTGATTTGGAATGGGAACGAGATATTCTGCCTTTTCTTTAGCTCGCGTAATAAAAGGAACGAAGGGGACAAACGTACATGATTAACAGAGAGTAGGGTGGCTTGAGTACGATTAGGCTGGCTGTGATTTGAAACAAACTTGACCAATTATTATTTAAATTCAAATCGAATTTGATTTAAATTTCAACGCATTTACTCAACGTATGATCACACAACAACTCCAAACGCTACGAAATTTGAAATCCGGTAATAATTCAATATTACGGACCCCATGGAACTGGTTTCATCGAATTCCGAGACTGTGCCTCGGAAGGCTATTTTTAAATATCGATTTAAACGATATAATCTCAAAACTGATCGAAGCAGTTTCAAATTCAATTTTGAAGCCTCTATGATCTTCAGTATTATAATTATGAATTTTACAAGCGGTTGAAAATATTTTTAATCGGCTTACAATTGAAGATTCAAATTTTTATTCACTTTCAATAGATTAAATTT
This sequence comes from Allium cepa, assembly GCA_030765085.1. Taxonomy (NCBI): domain Eukaryota; kingdom Viridiplantae; phylum Streptophyta; class Magnoliopsida; order Asparagales; family Amaryllidaceae; genus Allium; species Allium cepa. Next base: position 28,070,758 of record CM060932.1, read on the forward strand.
TTATAATTTAATCGCCATTTTCAAAGTTATATTGAAAATTCAATCCAAACCATCATTCAAATATTTAAAATTAATTAAATATTTTCAATTTAAATTGTTCAAAATTCTGGGTCGTTACAATCTTCCCCCCTTAAAAGAATTTCGTCCCGAAATTACAAGTTAAGGAGAATGATCCTAAACCGTTTATTATTTTTCACAATTCAAATAGTTTTATCAACTTTCTAACACAAATCTTTTTATTAAAGATTCATTATCATTTCAACAAGCTTTCTAACTTCAATTATAAATTTCAAAGAACATTGTTTACCTCACAATTCAAATTTAAATTCAAATTCAAATTTTAAACTTTCAAAATTTTTCTAACACCCGAAATTTTCGAAAAATTTCGCCAGCGTCTCCTTTGCGCGGCTCGATCGGTACGACTACAAAATGGCACCACGGCCCTTCAGAATCAAAAAGAAAAGAGAAAGCCAAGTGGCTGGAGAAGAAAATCATTAAATCTCATACTGAAATTCAAATACGTACCTTTTTGTCGAGCAATTCAATTCAATTTTTATCTTTGAAATCAAAATCCCAATTCCTTTATAACACCTGTATAACCTGCTAGTAGTATACATAATATCCAACTACAATATTCAAACCATTTTGCCAATTCTATTTCAAAATTTTCAATATATACTTCTTATATCATCTTTAGCTTTACTATTGAAGTTATACATTCATTTCCATTCAATTTTGCATTTCAATTTCATTTGGATTCAATTTACAATTTCAAATCTAATTAGATTCAATTTATCTTCTGAATATTGAATTTCATTGATTAACTTTCATTTACAACTGCACTATTTTAAATTAGTTCCAATTACTAATTTATTATAAATTTTCAATTTGCTTTGTTCGAATATGTTTTCAACATTCAGTTTCAATTCCAGTTTTATTCTTTTGCTCATTCGAAAAATTTATTTTCAATTTTCTATTTTGGTTTATAACCACTTATACTAAACTGGATTTCAATATTCCATATGAATTTAATCCTTTTATTTCCATTAGTTTTGCTTACTAATTTTAGTTTAATACTTCACTTTATTTAATCGATTCACTTATACTTACTTAATTTAACTCTATTCCTTAAGTTAAATTTATCCTATCAAAATTCAAATTGTATAAGTTATCAACTTATTTATTATTCCCATAAATATTTTAAATAGGATTCCAGAGTCTTTTCAGCTTTTCTAAAACCAAATCCAAATTTTCCAAACAACTTTCATTTAAAATATTTAGCAGCAATTCCTCTTTTGGAAACCCGAAAATGAACATCGATAATGCTACAGTCATTACCGAAGTTATTTTCCAGCGACCGAAAAGAGTTTAGAGCTTTTATCCCTTCAAAATACTTTTCAAAACCTTTGAAATTCATTTTCAAATCAAAAAGGAATTTAAACTTTCCAAACTTTTCCAAAAACATTTCCAAAAACTTCCCTGGAATTCTATTTCCAATTTCAAATCACATTTATAATTTACATTCTCAAATTTCATTTGTATATGGATTTTATTTTCTTATTTCTATCTCAATTTTTTTTTCATATAACATTGATTTCAATTCTTATTCAATTTCAATAGTAATAGCTTAATATTATTACTTCCTAGCAACCATGCATCCATATATATTATAATAGTTTACAGAAAATCATTTCTTTTCTATACAAAAATAGTTTTGGGAAAAATTATTTCATTTACCCTATTTTTAAAACAATATCGTGTCGAATTGTTCTATTCAAGTGTTTAGAAACCCCTTCGATCCAGTTGTACAGACTGTGCCGACGAAGGTTCATATGCCACTCAATAAACCAATCAACACAATATAAAACAACTTTATATTCACTAACAAATACGCGCTCATATCTATTATTACACTCACACTCATTCTAGAGTACTACTGACTCTATCTCTAATGAGTAACATCCAACAGAGCAGGTTGTCGCTTAACCATATGCTCAGATACCACGTGTAAAGATCGCGATTTTTCGTTGTCGAAAAACCGAACCTTTATGGTTTTTTAAGAAGAAGAAAGAGGTAGAAGGAGAGAGAAGAAGAGAGAAGTAAGAAAACAGAACAGAAAACAGAACAACAGAAAGAACAATAAAACAATATCAGAATCTCACAATCGCAGCGGAACAACATATAATAGATAAATGAATATTCATTAAAACAAAAGAACTGAATATTTTATATATTACATCACATCGTATTACATTTCATCATCAGAGTTTACAACAAACAAACAACGGAAAAGAAATACTATATACCATAGATACAATAAATAATAGACTACGCCATCCCGCTTGCTCCAGATATCTGTAGCAACACCTGAATCCAGAATGACCTGATAACCTAACACTAGACTACCCGTGTGGAAATTGGTGGGCACCCAGAGTTTAGGAAGGGAACAATAAACTCCAGGTCAGTCATGTGACTGGTGTGAGAACTAAAATAGTTATTTATCTTTAAAACAAAGAATAGGATAATTTTTTAAATAAATTCGCAAAGCTTTTTAGAAAATGAGACTACCATAAGGCCTCCCGCACACACACACAATGCAAACGCAGAATCGGAGGAGATTTCTCCTTATGATAGTCAAAAATGCTTGATACGCATAAAATCAAATCATTTTTGATATCATTATTAGTGCATAGTGTAGAAAACAATTTCAAAAGTAGAATATAAATCTTAGCCAGCATAGGCATTCCGCACTTATGCCTACTATAGCTACTATGTTCAATAGCAGGTTACCGCCACATTCCATAGCAGGTAATACAACTAAAACCGTACAAGGCTCGTATTGTTTCTTTGGATTTCCAACAAATGGTCAGGCCAAGGAACTTCCCATTTCCACATGGAAACGCCTCTGGAATGACGTCCTGAGAACCTAACCGGATCTCTGCCAACACAAGGTCGGGTTACCCCTAACTGGGTAACTACTGACACGAATATGTCATTCCTCGATCGTAACCGATCTATATCTGAGGATCCTCGATTTCCAATAACCACAAAGTAATAAATTTGCAGTAACCACATAGGTTAAGTATCTGGGCTCCATACCATGATACCACCTCTATCCAGAAGGAATGACATACCCTAAAGGGGCGCTACCCCCTAATAACCTTGCTGCATCTTTCCTGTTTTGACCATTTCCGGGGTGTGAGGCTCGATGAAGTCTCGTCCACAAAGCCACGCTTTTAAACAAAAGTCGTGCTTTGGGTCAACAAATGATCAAAGCAATGATCATCAAGATAAACGATCAAACAAATGATCCTATCATAAATGATCATTCAACGATCATTTCACAGCAACACTTAGTATATCACACTAACAAATTGGGAGTATATCACTAATGACCTTCAACTATATAACCTCTGAGCTCGTACGTCTCAGAGAAGGGTGTTAAGCTAAGAGAATAAATTCTCCACCACCAACAGAAATATATTTGAAAGAAATCAGCTTTATATCTCAACTTGTAATGTCAGATATACAATCCATACAAGTCTGTTCCGGGATCGAACAGAACCGAAGGCACTTCCAAAGAAGCCCTTGCAATCCGGATATTCACTAATTACTTCCGGACATCCCGTCACTAAGGGTGATAAAACCTCTGTACCGAAGATCAGCCGATGCAGAGTAACTCGACGGTAATCCATCCGTTTTCACAAATATCCGGTCTTCAACACCGATCTTCAATTGCAATTCATAACGACGTATCACTATTCGGAATGGGTTATACGACCCCATGGTCCTTTCCCGGTTAACCCGAATAGTGAGCGCTTATTTTAAAATAAGTGTGGCATTCAAATTCAAGCAATCAAAACAAATACCTATTTAAAGGTAAATATTGATAGTCGGTTATTTAACTATCAATAAAGATGCGCAACATCACCAGATTCCAAATAATTTCTCAAATTATTTATTTTCCCAAAAATATCTTTACAAGATATATAATTTTCCACACTTCAAAAATAAACAACGTTTATTTTGAAACCAATTTTCCCTTTCCATTTATAAATTCCATAGTGAATTTATATTTCAAAATATCCACTGATCTACAGTTTTCAATAGATTTCAAATATTCAATTCCAATTTATCTTCAAAAAGATAAATTCTTAAAAACATTCCATTTCATATTGGAAAAGCAATTCCATACTTATTTAAAAGTAAATGATTCATAAATATTATTTATTTTCACAATTTGAAAATATTCGATATACTTAAACCATAGTTAAGTATATATTTCATTCTTTAAGGAAAACATTCTCTTATTCACATTTATTTGGGTCAAAACGAATGTTGCGTAAAACATTGTTACGACAACCCAAAAATCACTAGTATAGGGATTCAAAATTAAAATAGATATATAAATCCCAATACTATATAAAACATTTCCTTTCGAAAATCATTTACTATAACAACAGTGTTATAGTCCACCATTTCCTTATTTTTCTCGAAAACGTCTATTTCAACAATGAACGTTGAAATCTATGTATTCGATTCATAATACATTTTAAAACATCTTTTAAAATAATTAACTTCATTTAATAGTATCGTTTTCCCAAAACATATGTATTTTATTTCATAATATATTCACGGTCCAAAAATCGTGAATATACTTTCTTTAATAAATTTCTATGTTCTATTCATCAAATTCAATTGATTTCGAATTTATAGACAATGTCTATAAATTCCATTCCTATTTTATAACTTCGATTTATAAATTTCCTTTATCAATCCAATTCAATTTATATAACTCAATTTTATACCAAAAGTCTATATTATAAGCTAAACACTTATAATATCATTTAATTACGAAATCGTTCTTTTTAAAACTTCACAAATTATAAATCTTGTTACTTATAAGATTCCGTTTATATTTTAGGACAACTTCAACTTATAAAATCTCCTTTACTAAAAATTTCTATTAATATCCTATTTAAATGCCAAAATCCAGTTTATAAGTTAATTACTTATAAATCCTTTATTTTACAACATCTACTCATTTTATAATACTTATAACACTCGTTTTATAATTCCAATATTTTAAATTCATAAATATCAAAAAAAAATTCTTTTATATAAACCGTTTATAATAATAATTCAAAAATCTCAATTTAAACCATTTCATAAATTTATTAACTACTTATCTCAAAAATAACATTTTGGTTATATTTTCCAAAAATCCTGAATTCTATAACTTTAAAAATTGAAATTTTAAATTTATCTAAAATGAATCAATTCAAAATTTAAATAAAAACATATACTTGAAAAATCAATTTAAAAATCCTTTTTAAAAATAAAAATCGTTATTTTTAACTTTAAAAATGAATCCGATGATGCAACAGCATCCAATAGCCAATCACAGCAACAAATATCATATATCAATATGATAATCACAATTCACACAATATCTATAATCAAATAAATATTTGTGAGGAATCCAGTTGGATCCCTCCAACCTGTTTCCCTGCATCCAAAGATGTTAGCACAATACCATTCCACTTCAAGGTGGAATATCGCGGTATATGGGATTTATAAAATATATATCCGCTTAATAGGCGGCGCAATAGGGTCTCATCCGCTATACAAGGCGGGAAATCAATTCCAATATATACATATGCCAATATATATATATATTTCTATATATAGTATATCCTACTATATCTACTATCACAATCAAACAATTAATCAATCAATTAACAAATTTTAAATATAACTATTTAAAATTTTAAATGCCCTTTTGAGTGAGAAGTTCTCACCTTTGCATTTTATTTTGCAATCCATTTCCTTTGTGACTTGATTATCTTCACAATTTTGACCTTGTATAAATATTATACAAATTCATTAATATTCGAACAGATCGAATAATAAATTTTCATTTGATAATTTCGATTCATCGGTGATTTCATTTTAATAATTAAATTAACTGATAGTCTTATTTAAACCAATATTCTCCTTTAATAAACTTATTTTAACTAATTATTTTACTTTAAATTAATATCTTTAAATCAATTTCTTTTAATAAATTTGTTTAACTAAAAATTTAAATTTTGAAACTAAATCCCTTTTAAATAAATTTATTTAACAAAAATTTAAATTCAAAACTAATCTTCCTTTAAATAATTTAAATTAACCAATAATTTATTTTTCATAATAATAACAGCAGTGCATTTTACTGTATATATACATATATACATAAAATCTTTAAGTCACTATTTTATAAAACTTACTGTAAAAAGATTTCTTCGCAACAGTTGATAAATCGAGGCATTATTTGTAAACTTTTGAATATAAAATTCTAGTTTAACATTTTAAATTTTAAGCTATAAAATATAACTTACAGAATACTCCAAGATTTTCCGACTACTGCTGAAATTCGAGACCCCCAGACAAACACAGATCGAACCCAAACCCAGCCTCGACCTTTACCTCGCCGCCTATGCTTTCACGCAATTCGATGCAGCCTGCTTGTGATACTACATTGTCGACCTTGAAGTCAACCCCAATTGCCACCTCCCATGAAACCGCCTGCTACTAAATGACTCGATCAAGCTGTAACCACCCAGAATTTTAATTTATTAAAATTTAAATATTTAATTAATTTTAAATATTAATAGGTGAATTTATAAGTCAAATAAATTTTATTTCGATTTATTGGATTTAATTGAATAATTAAATCGATAATTTAATATGTTAAATTATGGAAATAATTGAAAATCGAGTTAAATATGATTGAAAATGATTTGTAAAATTTTATTATATCATATTGAAGTTAGAATGATATTTTAGAACTTTTAAAATCGAATTAAAAGTTAATTTGTGAAAATTGAATATTTTAATATTAAAATCGACTAGTGAAAATAGTCAATTTTTGAACTGTCTCAGAATCGAATGAAACCAGTTCCATTAGATCTGTAATAGTTAGTTATTACCGGATTTCAATTGTCGTGTCAATCGGAGTTATCGTTTGATCGTGGCAGCTCGAAACGCATCGAATTATTTTTAATTTTAATTTGGCGAGTTAAAATAGCCATTTTTCAAAAAGTCTCGGATTTTGACGAAACCAGTTTCATCGGATCCGTAATGTGATATTATTGTAAGGTTTCAAATTTCAAGTCAATTGGATTTACCGTTTGTCCGGTACAAATTAAAACGCCTAGAAAATCGCTTAAATCGGTTTAATTCAAATTGAACATTTATATCCATAACTTGCACAGATGTCCGAATTAGCTTCCGAAACCTATTCCATTGTGTCCGGAACGCGGGGTAAACCCTAGAAACGCTGGTTACGGCTCGTAAATCGGAGTTCGGAATTCCCGGATGAATAGTGTTTCGTCGGTTCCTTATAAATAGCCCTTCACTCTAAAAAAATAAAAAAAAAGAAACCTAAACCCTAATTTCAACGTGTAGCCGCCACCTCCATATGTTATGAACGGCCAGAATTGTCTCCCCTTCCTCCTCAAAAATCTTTCGATCCAAGCATCGATTGAAGAATCTTTCAACTACAAAATTGAAGAGCGAGATGAGAGCTTCAAGTTGAACGGCTGTGATGGGTTTTCGTTGAGTAGATCGACGGGAAATTGGGTTTGAAGGGGGCCAGCTGCGCACGCAACTCAAGGAAGGGGGGGGGGCGAGCTCCACTATACTGTAGCCGAGTATGGTACTTGGCATGCTCTTCGAAATGAAACTCCCCGATCGAATTTTTATGCATCGTGGAGGCCGTGTTGTCGAACCCTAATTTTCACATGATGGGTTCGGCTGTAAACGTGAAGAGGAGAGAAGGGGGGGACGGTCCAGATGAGGGGTTTGCAGATCTCACGGCCTAAAATTGTTGTAGGGTTTTAATTATAAATTAATGTTGTAATTATAGTTATTAAAATCGTGTAAACTTGTAAAATCAATATCTTTTTCATACGAGGTCGAAAACGCGCGAAACCAGAAGCGTTGGAATCGTATGGACGAGCACTACGCAATGGAGTTGGATTGGAGTCGTTTGGAGTTAGTGAAAATTTTGGGTAAAATTAAACGTCCGTTTAATTTTATTCGAAATAAATCGCTAAAACGGAATTTAAAATCAAGGTGAGAACTTCTCACTCAATCGAATCAGTTTCGATTTTATTTTAAATAGTTAGATTTAAAATATTTGAATGCATGTTTGAATGATGATTGTTATCTATTGATTGTTAAAATAGACATTATGCGCCGTAAGTAAGCGGATGTTATTTATTAAAAACATATACCGTGAATATTTCATAAACAGTGAAATTGGTATTATATATAATAGCAATATATATATATTGGCATATGTATATATTGGAGTTATCGATTTCCCGCATTATTTGTTTAGCGGATGAGACCCTATTGCGCCGTCTATTAAGCGGATAATATTTTAAATCCCATATACCGCGATCATTTTGTACTGGAGCGAAATTGGTATTTTGCTAATGTTTTTGGATGCAGGAAAACAGGTTGGAGGGATCCAACTGGATTCCTCAACAGTATTACTTGATTATGGATATTTTGATATTCGTTGATTATCATATACGATATATGATATCGTTGTTGTCGTGATTGACTATTTGGTATGTAGCATCATTGGACCAAATTTGGAACTTTAAAATGATTTTTAAAGTGATTTTCGAAAATATAAAATATTTTTAGAATTGATCCATTTTAAATAGATAAACGTTATAATTTTTAAAGTTATAAAAATTATGATTTTGAGAAATACGATTAAAGATTTATTTTTGAAAATATAAGGTTAATGGTTTTATAAAATAGTTTAAAATTTGGGATTTGAATTTATTATAAAATGTTGAAAATATAGGATTTATAAAATTTAATTATTTTATGAATAAAAATGGTGAAATTATAAAGGAATTTAAAGACGTTTTAAACATTAATATGAATTGATTTATATAAGAGATTTATAAATTGATAATTTATAAATTGAAATATTGAAATTATAAAACGAGTTTTTATAAGTGTTTGAATGGATTGTGAATGAATTTCATAAATGAATGGAATTCATAAAATTATAAATGGTGAAGTTATAAATGAAATTTATAAATAGTAAGATTTATAAATTTTGTGAAGTTATTAAAGAATATATTTGGATAAATAATTGAATCTTATAAATTATAAGATTTATAATTATGAAGTTTAAAAGAACGATTTTGTAAAATAATCGTTTTATAAGCATTTAACTTATAATATGAACCTTTAGTTTATAATTGAGTTATAAATCGAATAGGTTAATAAAGGAATTTATAAAAGGAAGTAGTTATAAAACAAATAGAAATAGAATTTATAAACGTTGTTTTATAAATTCATAAACGACTTATTTTGATAAGTAAATTGTTGAAACCTATTAATGGAGTTATATTCACGTTTTTGACTGTGAATAATCCTTTGAAATAAAATGAATAAAAGGATGAAATTTGTTAACGTAGTATATTCACGTTTTTGAATAGTGAATAATATGTTAAAGAAAATGTTTAGATTTGATGTCTTAAATAGAAATTAAAACGATCTAACGATGTTTTAAAATGTGTTGAGATTCGAAACCATAGATTTCAACATTTATTGTTGAAATAGACGTTTTCGAGAAATAAAAGGAAATGGTGGACTATAACACTGTTGTTATAGTAAATGATTTCCGAAAGGAAATGTTTTGTATAGTATTGGGATTTATATATCTATTTTAATTTCGAATCCCTATACTAGTGATTTTGGGACGTCGTAACGATGTTTTACGCAACATTCGTTTTGGCCCAAATAAGTATGTTAAAGAGAATGATTTCCTTAAAGAATGAAATATATACTTAATTTCGAATTAAGTATATTGAATATTTTCCAAGTGTAGAAAATAATAAAATTTGTGAATTACTTATTAAATAAGTATGGGAATGTTTTCCAATATAAAGTGAATATTTTGAGAATTTATCTTTTTGAAGATAAATTGAAATGAATAATTGAAATCGTATATGCATGGATATTTTGGAATGAAAATTCACTATGGAATTTATGAATAAAAAGGGAAGTTGTTTAAAAATAAATATTGATTTATTTTTGAAGTATTGAAAATAATATATCTTGTAAAGATATTTTGGAAAATAAATAATTTGGAAAATTATTTGGAAACCGGTGATGTGTGCATATCCATTGATAGTTCAATAACCGACTATCAATATTTCCCTTTGAATGGGCAATTGATGTGATTTGTTTGAATTTGAATGCCACACTTATTTTTGAATAAGCGCTCACTATTCGGGTTAACCGGGAAAGGACCATAGGGTCGTATAACCCATTCCGAATAGTGATACGTCGTTATGATAGCATTGAAGATCGGTGTTGAAGACCCGGTATTTGTGAGAGCGATAGGATGACCTGTCGATTGACTCTGCACCGAGTAGCTACGGTATAGAGTTCTCCATATGTGATGGGAAATCCGATCAGGATTGTGAATATCCGGATTGCAAGGACTTCTTTGTAAGTGCCTTCGGTTTTGTTCGAGCCCGGAACAGACTTGTATGGATTGTATGTCTGACATTACAAATTGAGATATAAAGCCGATTTCATTCAAATATATTTCTGTTGGTGGCGGAGAATTTATTCTTTTAGCTTAACACCCTTCTCTGAGACGTACGAGCTCAGAGGTTATGTAGTTGAAGGTTATCATCGATATATTCCCAATTTGGTAATGTGACATGCTGAGTGTTGCTGTAAATGATCATTGTGTTGATTATTTGTGATAGGATCGTTTATTTGATCGTCTATCTTGGTGATCATTTCTATGATCATTTGTTGACCCAAAGCATGGCTTTTGTATAAAGTATGTTTTTGTGGACGTGACTTCGTCGAGCCTCACACCCCGTGAATGGTCAAAACAGGAAAGAAACAGCAAGGTTATGAGGGGTAGCGCCCTTTAGGATATGTGCATTTCCTTCTGGAAAAGGGTGGTATCATGGTATGGAGCCCAGATGCTTACTCATGTTGAAAACACTTTGTTATGATTGTGTGAATTGATTACGAGCGCTCGGTGAAAGGTCTCAAAGGACCGGGGGATGGCATATTCGGTCAGTTGTTACTCAGTTAGGGGTAACCCGGCCTTGTGTTGGTAGAGATCCGGTTTGGTTCTCGGGGATGTCCATCCAGAGGCATTCTCATGTGGCAATGGGAAGTTCCTTGGCCTGATCATTCGTTGGAAATCCAAAGAAACAATACGAGACTTGTACGGTTTTAGTTGTATAACCTGCTATGGAATGTGGCGGTAACCTGCCATTGAACATAGTTAGCTATAGTAGGCATACGATAATGGTCGTATGTTGGCTAAGATTTATATTCAACTTTCGAAATGAATTTTTTCTACACTATGCACTAGTAATAATATCAAATGTTATTTTAAATGCGTATCAAGCATCTTTGACTATCATAAGGAGAAATCTCCTCCGATTCTGCGTTTGCATGTGTGTGTGTGCGGGAGGCCTTATGGTAGTCTCATTTTTAAAAGCATTGCGAATTGACTTTAAAAATATTCCTCTATTTTGATTTCAAAGATAAATAAACTGTTTTGAGTTCTCACACCAGTCACATGACTGACTTGGAGTTTATTGTTTTCCTTCCTAAACTCTGGGTGCCCACCAATTTCCACACGGGTAGTTAAGAGTTAGGTTTATCAGGATATTCTGGATATTCTGGAGTTGCAGGAGGCAAGCTGAATGGCATGGCGTATTATTAGTATATAGTATTTCTTTTTCCGCTGCACTGTTTGTTGTTGTTGTTGTTGTACACTCTGATGATATGATGTAATGTAATGTATAAAATGTAATAACTGATACAGTTCTTTGTTTAAAGATTATTCATTTATTATTGTATGTTGTTCCGCTGCGAATTTTGAGATTCTGATGTTGTTCTGTTGTTTCCTTTCTGTTCTATTTTCTATTTTCTTTCCTCTATATTTTCCCTCTCTATCTTCCATCTTCTTCTCTCTTTTTCTTTTCTTAAATTCTTTTTAAAAACCCTAACTATTCGGTTTTTCGGCAACGAAAAATCGCGTACGTTACATTTGGTATCGGAGCTTATGGTTAAGCGACAACCATGGTTCTGTTGGGTATTACTCATTAGAGATAGAATCAGTAGTACTCTAGAATGGGTTTGAGTGTAATAATAGCTATGAGAGCGTATTTGTTAGTGAATATAAATTGTTTTGTATTGTGTTGACTTATCGGTTGATTGTTTATATATTCCAGTCGATGTAGTCTAGCTAACTATCGTAGATAGGGGTTTCTAAACTCTTAAACAAGATAAACCGACATGATATTGTTTCAAATTGGGTAAATGAAATAATTTTGCCTTGATTATATTTTTATATATAAAATAATAATTTTTTAGAATTATTAAAGTGTAAATAAGTTGATTGTTTAGTTGTTTGAATAATCTAAGTAAAAGAATAATTGTATAAGCAAAAGAATTATAAGAATTGAATTATAATTAAAGTGATTTACAATTGTGAAATAAACTTATATATATAAGAAGTGAAACTATATGAATATATTTATGAATATGAGTTGAAAAATAAAAAAATGAATTTAAAGTAAAATGGAATATAAATTAAGAGATGTTGAATGAAGTTGATATTAGTATCAAAGTAAATTAATAAAGTTAAGTGATAGATATGAACTTAAGTTATGTAATGAAATTCAACTTTAGTAATTGAATGGAATGAATGGATTGAATGAAAATCAATTTAATTAAACCAATTGAAAGCAAAGGAATTTGGTTGAAATTAATATACATTGGTTGTTATATGGTTGTTAGATGATTGTATATAATTCATTAAGTATTAATGTAATTGGAAGCTAAAGTAATTGGAAATTCAATTGGAAGTTAAGTGAATCTTGAATAGAATTGAATTTGATTTGGAAGTGAACCAACTTGAATATGAATTTGTGAATATAAACTAATTGAAAATGAATGTTAGAAAGAACATCCACTGTTAATGAATCAATGTGATTTAAATTGAAAACCATTTCATTGAATATTAATGAGAATATGAATGAATATTTATTAGTTATGAATGCTAGTTGGTTGATGTTTGCATTTGTTGTTTTATTTCATTTGCTATGTTGGCATATATAGTTATTATGTTGCTATATGATGTATATTGATACTATTGTCTATATGCATGATTCTCATGTTGTTTGTTGAGTGATTAGTAGGTGCGGATCGCGTTTGCTTCGCATTTGGAGCTCGCTTTCGCGCTATATTAGCCGTATATGCTCGCTAATAAAATATAAGGTACATATCTCGGATTACATACCGTACTTTTATACTTTTTTCCCTTCGGGATGCCTCATTACTTGATGAGATGTATATTTGTGATATATATACTGTCATTTTTTTTTCCGGATCGAGCCGCGCAAAGGAGACTATGGCGAATTTTTCCGGAAATTTAAGGCGTTAGAAAAAATTTGAGAAAATTGGAAAATTTTTGAAAACTTTAACTTTGATTTTGGAATTGAAAGTTAAACAATAGTAGTTGTTTTTGAAAAGATAACTAAGTGTGATTTGAAAACTTAGTAAAGATTTGTAAGAAGTTTAAACTATGGATTTTGGAAAATTAATAGATTATATAGCTTTTCTTACTTGATAATTTCGAGGACGAAATTCTTTTAAGGGGGGAAGATTGTAACGACCCAGAATTTTAATTTATTAAAATTTGAATATTTAATTAATTTTAAATATTAATAGGTGAATTTATAAGTCAAATAAATTTTATTTCGATTTATTGGATTTAATTGAATAATTAAATCGATAATTTAATATGTTAAATTATGGAAATAATTGAAAATCGAGTTAAATATGATTGAAAATGATTTGTAAAATTTTATTATATCATATTGAAGTTAGAATGATATTTTAGAACTTTTAAAATCGAATTAAAAGTTAATTTGTGAAAATTGAATATTTTAATATTAAAATCGACTAGTGAAAATAGTCAATTTTTGAACAGTCTCAGAATTGAACAAAACCAGTTCCATTGGATCCGTAATAGTTAGTTATTACCGGATTTCAATTTTCGTGTCAATCGGAGTTATCGTTTGATCGTGGCAGCTCGAAACGCATCGAATTATTTTTAATTTTAATTTGGCGAGTTAAAATAGCCATTTTTCAAAAAGTCTCGGATTTCGACGAAACCAGATTCATCGGATCCGTAATGTGATATTATTGTAAGGTTTCAAATTTCAAGTCAATTGGATTTACCGTTTGTCCGGTACAAATTAAAACGCCTAGAAAATCGCTTAAATCGGTTTAATTCAAATTGAACGTTTATAGCCATAACTTGCACAGATGTCCGAATTAGCTTCCGAAACCTGTTCCATTGTGTCCGGAACGCGGGGTAAACCCTAGAAACGCTGGTTACGGCGCGTAAATCGGAGTTCGAAATTCCCGGATGAATAGTGTTTCGTCGGTTCCTTATAAATAGCCCTTCACTCTAAAAAAATAAAAAAAAAGAAACCTAAACCCTAATTTCAACGTGTAGCCGCCACCTCCATATGTTATGAACGGCCAGAATTGTCTCCCCTTCCTCCTCAAAAATCTTTCGATCCAAGCATCGATTGAAGAATCTTTCAACTACAAAATTGAAGAGCGAGATGAGAGCTTCAAGTTGAACGGCTGTGATGGGTTTTCGTTGAGTAGATCGACGGGAAATTGGGTTTGAAGGGGGCCGGCTGTGCACGCAACTCAAGGAAGGGGGGGGGGGGCCGAGCTCCACTATACTGTAGCCGAGTATGGTACTTGGCATGCTCTTCGAAATGAAACTCCCCGATCGAATTTTTATGCATCGTGGAGGCCGTGTTGTCGAACCCTAATTTTCACATGATGGGTTCGGCTGTAAACGTGAAGAGGAGAGAAGGGGGGACGGTCCAGATGAGGGGTTTGCAGATCTCACGGCCTAAAATTGTTGTAGGGTTTTAATTATAAATTAATGTTGTAATTATAGTTATTAAAATCGTGTAAACTTGTAAAATCAATATCTTTTTCATACGAGGTCGAAAACGCGCGAAAGCAGAAGCGTTGGAATCGTATGGACGAGCACTACGCGATGGAGTTGGATTGGAGTCGTTTGGAGTTAGTGAAAATTTTGGGTAAAATTAAACGTCCGTTTAATTTTATTCGAAATAAATCGCTAAAACGGAATTTAAAATCAAGGTGAGAACTTCTCACTCAATCGAATCAGTTTCGATTTTATTTTAAATAGTTAGATTTAAAATATTTGAATGCATGTTTGAATGATGATTGTTATCTATTGATTGTTAAAATAGACATTATGCGCCGTTAGTAAGCGGATGTTATTTATTAAAAACATATACCGCGAATATTTCATAAACAGTGAAATTGGTATTATATATAATAGCAATATATATATATATATATATTGGCATATGTATATATTGGAGTTATTGATTTCCCGCATTATTTGTTTAGCGGATGAGACCCTACTGCGCCGTCTATTAAGCGGATAATATTTTAAATCCCATATACCGCGATAATTTCGTACTGGAGAGAAATTGGCATTTTGCTAATGTTTTTGGATGCAGGAAAACAGGTTGGAGGGATCCAACTGGATTCCTCAACAGTATTTATTTGATTATGGATATTTTGATATTCGTTGATTATCATATACGATATATGATATCGTTGTTGTCGTGATTGACTATTTGGTATGTAGCATCATTGGACCAAATTTGGAACTTTAAAATGATTTTTAAAGTGATTTTCGTAAATATAAAATATTTTTAGAATTGATCCATTTTAAATAGATAAACGTTATAATTTTTAAAGTTATAAAAATTATGATTTTGAGAAATACGATTAAAGATTTATTTTTGAAAATATAAGGTTAATGGTTTTATAAAATAGTTTAAAATTTGGGATTTGAATTTATTATAAAAAGTTGAAAATATAGGATTTATAAAATTTAATTATTTTATGAATAAAAATGGTGAAATTATAAAGGAATTTAAAGACGTTTTAAACATTAATATGAATTGATTTATATAAGAGATTTATAAATTGATAATTTATAAATTGAAATATTGAAATTATAAAACGAGTTTTTATAAGTGTTTGAATGGATTGTGAATGAATTTCATAAATGAATGGAATTCATAAAATTATAAATGGTGAAGTTATAAATGAAATTTATAAATAGTAAGATTTATAAATTTTGTGAAGTTATTAAAGAATATATTTGGATAAATAATTGAATCTTATAAGTTATAAGATTTATAATTATGAAGTTTAAAAGAACGGTTTTGTAAAATAATCATTTTATAAGCATTTAACTTATAATATGAACCTTTAGTTTATAATTGAGTTATAAATCGAATAGGTTAATAAAGGAATTTATAAAAGGAAGTAGTTATAAAACAAATAGAAATAGAATTTATAAACGTTGTTTTATAAATTCATAAACGACTTATTTTGATAAGTAAATTGTTGAAACCTATTAATGGAGTTATATTCACGTTTTTGACTGTGAATAATCCTTTGAAATAAAATGAATAAAAGGATGAAATTTGTTAACGTAGTATATTCACGTTTTTGAATAGTGAATAATATGTTAAAGAAAATGTTTAGATTTGATGTCTTAAATAGAAATTAAAACGATCTAACGATGTTTTAAAATGTGTTGAGATTCGAAACCATAGATTTCAACATTTATTGTTGAAATAGACGTTTTCGAGAAATAAAAGGAAATAGTGGACTATAACACTGTTGTTATAGTAAATGATTTCCGAAAGGAAATGTTTTGTATAGTATTGGGATTTATATATCTATTTTAATTTCGAATCCCTATACTAGTGATTTTGGGACGTCGTAACGATGTTTTACGCAACATTCGTTTTGGCCCAAATAAGTATGTTAAAGAGAATGATTTCCTTAAAGAATGAAATATATACTTAATTTCGAATTAAGTATATTGAATATTTTCCAAGTGTAGAAAATAATAAAATTTGTGAATTACTTATTAAATAAGTATGGGAATGTTTTCCAATATAAAGTGAATATTTTGAGAATTTATCCTTTTGAAGATAAATTGAAATGAATAATTGAAATCGTATATGCATGGATATTTTGGAATGAAAATTCACTATGGAATTTATGAATAAAAAGGGAAGTTGTTTAAAAATAAATATTGATTTATTTTTGAAGTATTGAAAATAATATATCTTGTAAAGATATTTTGGAAAATAAATAATTTGGAAAATTATTTGGAAACCGGTGATGTGTGCATATCCATTGATAGTTCAATAACCGACTATCAATATTTCCCTTTGAATGGGCAATTGATGTGATTTGTTTGAATTTGAATGCCACACTTATTTTTGAATAAGCGCTCACTATTCGGGTTAACCGGGAAAGGACCATGGGGTCGTATAACCCATTCCGAATAGTGATACGTCGTTATGATAGCATTGAAGATCGGTGTTGAAGACCCGGTATTTGTGAGAGCGATAGGATGACCTGTCGATTGACTCTGCACCGAGTAGCTACGGTATAGAGTTCTCCATATGTGATGGGAAATCCGATCAGGATTGTGAATATCCGGATTGCAAGGACTTCTTTGTAAGTGCCTTCGGTTTTGTTCGAGCCCGGAACAGACTTGTATGGATTGTATGTCTGACATTACAAATTGAGATATAAAGCCGATTTCATTCAAATATATTTCTGTTGGTGGCGGAGAATTTATTCTTTTAGCTTAACACCCTTCTCTGAGACGTACGAGCTCAGAGGTTATGTAGTTGAAGGTTATCATCGATATATTCCCAATTTGGTAATGTGACATGCTGAGTGTTGCTGTAAATGATCATTGTGTTGATTATTTGTGATAGGATCGTTTATTTGATCGTCTATCTTGGTGATCATTTCTATGATCATTTGTTGACCCAAAGCATGGCTTTTGTATAAAGTATGTTTTTGTGGACGTGACTTCGTCGAGCCTCACACCCTGTGAATGGTCAAAACAGGAAAGAAGCAGCAAGGTTATGAGGGGTAGCGCCCTTTAGGATATGTGCATTTCCTTCTGGAAAAGGGTGGTATCATGGTATGGAGCCCAGATGCTTACTCATGTTGAAAACACTTTGTTATGATTGTGTGAATTGATTACGAGCGCTCGGTGAAAGGTCCCAAAGGACCGGGGGATGGCATATTCGGTCAGTTGTTACTCAGTTAGGGGTAACCCGGCCTTGTGTTGGTAGAGATCCGGTTTGGTTCTCGGGGATGTCCATCCAGAGGCATTCTCATGTGGCAATGGGAAGTTCCTTGGCCTGATCATTCGTTGGAAATCCAAAGAAACAATACGAGACTTGTACGGTTTTAGTTGTATAACCTGCTATGGAATGTGGCGGTAACCTGCTATTGAACATAGTTAGCTATAGTAGGCATACGATAATGGTCGTATGTTGGCTAAGATTTATATTCAACTTTCGAAATGAATTTTTTCTACACTATGCACTAGTAATAATATCAAATGTTATTTTAAATGCGTATCAAGCATCTTTGACTATCATAAGGAGAAATCTCCTCCGATTCTGCGTTTGCATGTGTGTGTGTGCGGGAGGCCTTATGGTAGTCTCATTTTTAAAAGCATTGCGAATTGACTTTAAAAATATTCCTTTATTTTGATTTCAAAGATAAATAAACTGTTTTGAGTTCTCACACCAGTCACATGACTGACTTGGAGTTTATTGTTTTCCTTCCTAAACTCTGGGTGCCCACCAATTTCCACACGGGTAGTTAAGAGTTAGGTTTATCAGGATATTCTGGATATTCTGGAGTTGCAGGAGGCAAGCTGAATGGCATGGCGTATTATTAGTATATAGTATTTCTTTTTCCGCTGCACTGTTTGTTGTTGTTGTTGTTGTACACTCTGATGATATGATGTAATGTAATGTATAAAATGTAATAACTGATACAGTTCTTTGTTTAAAGATTATTCATTTATTATTGTATGTTATTCCGCTGCGAATTTTGAGATTCTGATGTTGTTCTGTTGTTTCCTTTCTGTTCTATTTTCTATTTTCTATTTTCTTTCCTCTATATTTTCCCTCTCTATCTTCCATCTTCTTCTCTCTTTCTTTTCTTAAATTCTTTTTAAAAACCCTAACTATTCGGTTTTTCGGCAACGAAAAATCGCGTACGTTACACAAGCCCTTCAACCAAGTTGCGATTTTTGACCTCATCACTGCCTCGACTCTATGACGAAGACCGTGAAACCCCAAATCGAACGTGAACACGATACTCCCCGCGGCCACCAACACCTATCTCGATCGACCAAGTCGCCACGAAAACAGCACCGCCGCCCCCTCTCCTCGCGTTCGCGAGTCGCCGCCACCGAAGCCCTAGCCTCACCCAGTATCGCGACTTCGAACCCTAGCTATCTTGGGCGACCGCGATTCAAAGACTGCCATTATAATTTGAAGAACAAATCAATTTTGAAGAGGGGGGAGCAGCCATCGTTGAGAAGTATTTGTGCTTTTTTTTCCCAAGATTAAACGTTTGGCATTTAAATTTTGAATAGAAGGGAGGAAACAGCTTGCGGCCATTTTTTCTTAGCTTTGATTTTTTTTTTCATTCGAATCTGAGAAGCTCGTGATTTGGAATGGGAACGAGATATTCTGCCTTTTCTTTAGCTCGCGTAATAAAAGGAACGAAGGGGACAAACGTACATGATTAACAGAGAGTAGGGTGGCTTGAGTACGATTAGGCTGGCTGTGATTTGAAACAAACTTGACCAATTATTATTTAAATTCAAATTGAATTTGATTTAAATTTCAACGCGTTTACTCAACGTATGATCACACAACAACTCCGAACGCTACGAAATTTGAAATCCGATAATAATTCAATATTACGGACCCAATGGAACTGGTTTCATCGAATTCCGAGATTGTGCCTCGGAAGGCCATTTTTAAATATCGATTTAAACGATATAATCTCAAAACCGATCGAAGCAGTTTCAAATTCAATTCTGAAGCCTCTATGATCTTCAGTATTATAATTATGAATTTTACAAGCGGTTGAAAATATTTTTAATCGGCTTACAATTGAAGATTCAAATTTTTATTCACTTTCAATAGATTAAATTTTTATAATTTAATCGCCATTTTCAAAGTTATATTGAAAATTCAATCCAAACCATCATTCAAATATTTAAAATTAATTAAATATTTTCAATTTAAATTGTTCAAAATTCTGGGTCGTTACATAAACTATATGAATGATTTGAGTGTATATGAGAGAGCGTACTTGTTATTTGATATAAAATGGTTTTATATTGTGTTAACTTTGTTCCGTTGAGTATTTATGAATTCTGGTCGATACTTGGGACGCCAAGGCGTCGATAGGAATTTCTAAACACTCGAATAGGACAAACCAACACAATATCGTTTTGGAATATATTTTATATAAAAGAATTATTATAATATTTATTCATTTTGATTGAATTGATTGTTAGGAGATGATAATATTAGATTATTATCGTTATTGTTTGATCAGTCAATATTTACAACAATTGATTAAATAACAATGGAATTAGGAAAATGAAATCTTGTAAACACAATTGATAATGAATATAAATGAATTTTAACTTGGATTTGGGAATTTAAATTCCGGTGTTTGAAATTGACTTACAAGAATTTGAACAATATAATATGAGTATTATATGATAGTATAATTGAGTTGAAATTGTTTCGAAGGATTTTTTTTAATGATAAGTGTTATATTCCCTTCTCTTGACGCTAGAAAATGATTTCGGTGATGAGTGCACGCATCATCGGCGTTTATTTTCGAGAGTCCGAGTGGGGGAGACCACTTAATAGCTTGTCTAAACCTTGTTTTGATTCAACTTTTATTTTATTTTGTATTCTCTATAGTATGATTTGATAGATAAATTATATAAGTATATATTATTTCAAAACTTGATTTGAAATGAAATCGGGATTGGAATTCTTAAGTCCTTTAATAATTAATGATTTTTTTTAAATGATTGAAATGAATTTAGACTTGAATCATTAAGGAATTTCTGAATTGTGAAATGAGAAATGAACCTAAGAGCTAAGTGAAAATATCAATTGAAGTAGAAATCTTAGAATTAGGAAATTATGAACTTAAAATAAAATTGAAACTGTAAAACTTGTATAGTATTAAATTTCATTCTGTAGCATAGATATAACTTACCAAAATATTTAAGAAGTTCAAAAATGTTATATGAATTGTTAATTGGATAATATACAAGTATAGGTTTGAATAATGAAATATGCATTTAATTAATGGTTTGCAAATATAAATAAAATTGTTAGTAAATAATTGGAATTTAAATTAACATTTAAAGGTGATTCACAATTATGTTAATATAAAATGGAAATACTATATGTGAATGTAAATGTGAAATTAAATTATAGTGAAACTTAAGTAACGACTTAAGAATTAATTAATTGAAAATTCAACTTTAAATGAAAAGAAGTTGTATGTTGTTTAACTACATTCTATTTGAATAACTATAACTTACCGAATACTTAAAAAGTTTAAAATGCTAATAAGGATAGGTAGAGAAATAATATACCAGCGTGAGAGTGAATAAT
Organism: Allium cepa; assembly: GCA_030765085.1. Taxonomy (NCBI): domain Eukaryota; kingdom Viridiplantae; phylum Streptophyta; class Magnoliopsida; order Asparagales; family Amaryllidaceae; genus Allium; species Allium cepa. The sequence goes on from CM060932.1 coordinate 28,092,453, forward strand.
AAAATGTGAAGATCTATTGATAGTTGTAAATATAAAAGAAATTTAAGCTGTAAAACGAATGATATATCTAAGTGAATAAATAAAATTTAAAATTAATGAAATATAAAATTGGTAAATGGAAACTAATTAAATTTGAATATAACTAAATGTCAATAAACTTGGAAGTGTATGAAAAAAAATTGACTTGGAAATGTATAACTGATTTAGTGTAGATTTTGGATGGTTGTTAATGTTTGATATGCATTGGTTGTTAGATGGATGAAAATTGATTAAGTAGAATTCATTAGTGTTAATGGAATTGGATAAACAGAATAAAATTTTAAAATAATTAAATTTAAATTTGAAGCAAAGTGAAATTAAATATAATTGAATTCAATTTAAATTGAAGCAAATTAACTTGAATTTAAAATGTGAATGAAACAAACTTGAATAAATCGGAAACAAATTGAATGTAAACCTATTGCATGGATGAATAAGAAAATAAATGACTTTGTGTTTATGATTATTCTTTAGAAAATTTGAAGTTTGATGGTTTGTACTTTGAAATAATAAAAGCAAATTTCGGAAAAAACCAAAATTGTCCAATATATGCTGAAACGAAAACAACCATAACTTTTAAATGTCTGAACAGAATTCGATGATCTTAGACTTTTCGAAAAGCTTAGAAACTATAGCACAACTTTTGTGTAGATAACTTGAGAAAATTCCTTCGTCTACTTGGTTAAAAACTTGAATGTTACTCGCTGTCCTGTGTAAAAATAAGTAAAATTAGTAGTATACACCCTAGGTATTTTCGCCATATCTTTTGACTGGCTTATCAGATTTTGATGATCTTGCACTTTCTGGAAAGCTAAGAACTTAAGCTAAAACTTTTATTTTAAGTGTTTTTGGTTTGATGTCATTTAGAAGGTCGAAAACGCGGGTGAACGTCGCTGACCTGTGCAATTCATTGCCCAGGCTGAGGCGTATCCTCTAAGTAAAACGGCCATAATTTTTGAACGTATGGTCCGAATTCGATGATTTTGAACATTCCGGAAAGCCTGAAATGAATGCAACAACTTTTGTTTAAATTTTGTTGTCGAATTTTATCGTTTAGGTGTCCTAAAACTAAGATTTGTTTGCTGTCCTGAAATTGGAATCTCAGTTTTGAAGCTAAATATGTTATATATATGTTGTGTAGGCTAAGTATATCGATCTATCTTTATATGCATGGTTCTAACTTAGTTATTGAGTGTTTAGTAGGTGCGGATTTCGCTTGCTTCGCATTTGGAGCTCGCTTATGCGCTATATTAGCCGTATATGCTCGCTAACAATATATAAGGTACATATCTCGGATTACATATCGTATTTTTACACTTTTTCCCTGCGGGATGCCTCATCACTTGATGAGATGTATATTTGTGATATATATACTGTTATATTTTTTTTTCAATCGAGCCGCGCAAAGGAGACCCTACCAAAATTTTCCGCAAAATCCGAGTGTTAGAAAATTTTTCAAGTTTAAATTTTTTTTATAACTTGTTTTGATTACTAACTTTTAAAGTTAGGAAGCCGTTTGGAGTAACTTAGTGGAAGCGTAGTTATGACTTTATAAATGGAATTTCATTGTTTTATAAGTGGATAATTTTGAATAAAATATACCAAATGTTGAATTCTTTACTTAGTTCCTTTTCTCTTCTTTTTCCTTTTCGGGGACGAAAAGTTTTGAGTGGGGGAGAGTGTAACGACCCATAAATTTTCGATAATTAAAATAGCTAATTTAATAAGATTTTGTGATTTAGTGTTAGAAAAAAATTTGTAAGTCATTTGGAATAATAATAACTAGAATGAAATGCAACAAATTTTATCTAAGTTAATTATTTATGAATTGAATGAAATCCCAGATCAATTGAAATAATATGTAGTCAAAGGTAATTGAATGAATTTGTATTGAATAGGTAATTGTGACACTTGTTTATAAATAATAAACTTATAAGTAATTAAAAGTAACGGTGATAATTATTTAAGTTACCTATTCATTTAGTTAGTCAAATTGAATTTGTGAACCAATTGCAATTGAAATGAAAGTTTATATATTAGTTGAGTGCATTATCTCTAACTGTAGTTAAATAATAATGTGGAATTCATTTGATGTAATATAGTAAATCGACTGATAATAAAAAAATTATTTAAAAACCCAATATTGAAATCCGTCAAATATTAAACAATTAAATTGTTTAAATTCAATATTTGAAATTTATTGAATAATTGAATAACAGGAATCGAATAACTGTTTAATGAAAATGGTTGTTATATAATTTGAGTTTGTTAAATTTTATAAGTTCGTTTTGAATATTTCAAAAGATAGTGATTTAAGAATAATCAAATTTGTTTAAATTTAATATTACAAATGTTGAATAATTAAATTCCGAATTTGATACGATTAATTTGATATTGAAATTTAATATATGAAAGTAGAGTGAATAATTGAAATTTGATTTAATATGATTCAAATGGGTTTCCAAAGTGAATGTAAGTTGTATTGGGATTATAATAGAGTTAATAAGATTTTAAAATTGGAATTTATTGGATAATTGAATAACGGGTTTAATATGATTAAAAATGATTTGTAAATTTTTATTTTATCGTATTAAAGTTAGAATGATGTTGTAGAACTTTTAAAATCGAATTAAAAGTAAATTTGTGAAAATTGAATATTTTAATATTTAATTATCGATTGAAAATAGCCAATTTTCGAACAGTCTCAAAATTGGACGAAACTAATTCCATTAGATCCGTAATAGTTTGTTATTAATGGATTTCAATTTTCGTAGCTATCGGAGTTTTCGTTTGACCGTGGCAGCTCGAAACGCATCGAAATTGTTTTAATATTAATTTGACGAGTTAAAATAGTCATTTTTCAAACAGTCTCAGATTTCGATGAAACCAGTTTCATCGGATCCAAAATATGATATTATTGTAAGGTTTCAAATTTCGTGTCAATCGGATTTACCGTTTGTCCGGGGCAAGCCAAAACGCATAGAAAATTCGTTAAATCGGTTTAATTTAAATTGGATCGTTTATTGCCGTAACTCGCACATATGATCGAATTAGCCTCCGAAACACATTCCATTGTGTTCGTAACGCAGGGTAAACCTTAGAAACGCCTGCCGGCACGCTTCGTTTGGAGTTCGGAATTTTTTTGGTGAATAGTGTTTTTGCATTTTTCTATAAAAGGACTCATCCTCTTTCATTTGCTCCAAACCCTAACTCCTTTGTTCCAGCCGCCACTTTCATTTTGAATGGCCAGAAATTTCGAAACTTCTTCCTCAATCATCTCCAAATCCGTGAAGAATTAGCAAAAACTCTCAACTACAAAGTTGTAGACCTCGACGAGATCTACAAATCCAACGGTCATGATCTAAAATGGAGCTTCGGATCGTCGGAAAATTGACCACAAAGTCAACACGTTTTTCACGTTTTTCCAGGCCTATGGATGGCCGAGCTCTACCCTATTCCAGCCGATGATGGAGTTGATGAAGGCCTTCGAAGTGGTGTATCCTGATCGTGTTGAAGATGTTTGTATTGGGTGCGAGTATTAGGGTTTTTGGGCGGCCTTGGGTTGTTTTCACGCGTTCGTTTACTGAAGAGGTTGCATGCGTGAGGAAGAATGGGGGTGCGGCTCAGATGTGTGGGCAAGGGAATGGATGGCCCTGATTGAATCTAAGGTTTAGAATTTAAAATAAAAGTTGTAATTAAATTTTATTATAATTGTTCAAACTTTAAACGTGTATAACTTTTTCACACGAGGTCGAAAACGCACGAAATTTTTTGCGTTGGAATCGTATTGACGAGTACTACGCTATGGAATTAGATTGGAGTCGTTTGGAGCTAGTGAAAATTTTGGGTAAAATTAAACGCTCGTTTAATTTTATTCGAAATAAAACGCTGGAACTGCATTGAAATCAAGGTGAGTGTTTTATAACGCTCACACCGTACTAAATATCTTTATGCTAGTTAAATTTGACATTATGAAGTGTTATGATTGTATTTGTCGTTGTTTGATGAAATTTAATTGTCATATAGATTGTCATTTGAATTAACCGTTGAAATTAAATTGACAGATAAATTGAAATTAAAATTTAATTGCGATTAAATTACCTGACATGGATAACTATGAAATTGCTATGAATTGTATTGTCTATTGGATGATTTATTTCGATGGATGCTATTGGTTGATATTTAAATGTTTGGATGCTTATTTGCTTATATATAACATGTTATGCATACATATGCCACTATGATTGATTTAAGTGATATATATATATTCATCCCTGATATTCAATTGAAATAAATAACTACTTGGACATAGGATAGAAAATTATATACGGACACCGAATTGGCTAAATTAATAATTTTTGAAATCCTCGATTTGAAATTTATTTAAATGTTTTGATTTAAAAGTTATAAATAGAAATCGATTTATAGAAATTGAATTCATCGAAAAAATTGAGTTTGGAATGTTGAAAAAAAAATTGGTTAAAGGAATTTTGTTAAATAATTAAGTTGAGATTTTGAAATTTGAAATTGGATATGATTGAATGTCGAAAATTGATTTGTTTAAAGATTTAACCTTAATTCGAGCTTTGAATATTACTAAGTAAAAGTGATAAACAAAAAATAATATTTTGAAATCGAGTTTGGAATTGAATCATATTTGGAATTTGGATTTAAACTTGAATATTGTTGGAAATTTTTGTTAAGTGTTATAAATTGATATTTTTAGAAATCAAGCTCCAAATCGATATAAATTGAAATTGAATAAATTAAAGGTGAATGAAAAATTGAATTAATTCGAAGTAAAAATTGACGTTGATTGAATTGAAATCGAAATTGAATCGGTAGAATGGAAATTGGAATTGATTTGAATTGGGAAGTTATAATTGAAATGGATTGATTTTGAAGCTGTTTTATTTTGTTTTCCAAATTACTCAGTTATTTAAACCATTTTGAATACTTAAACTATTTTAATCTATTTTAAATCTACTTAACCCAATTTAAATTATTTTAAACTAAATTTATCTATTTCAAATCCATTTTAAGATTTTAAAGTATTTTAACTATTTTAATTATTTAAAACTACTTTTAAACTACTTAAAACTATTTTTCTAAAATCCTAAGCTGGTCAATAAGGTGAAATGTTTATTTTAAATCTTGAATTTAAATACGAATTGAGTTAAATGAAGTTGCAACCTAAATTGAAATTCGAAATGATTTTGAAAACGAAATGAGATATTGATGCAAAAAATGATTTTTGAAACGGAATCTTACAGTTGAATAGATACGATGATATTTGAAATGGATTTGATTTTTGAAGCGAATATGATATTTTGATATCAATTATGAATCGATTTGAAATGTAAAAGAGCCAACGGTGTAATAATACGTAGTTATTAAAGAGACCGGGATCGGATATGGACATACTCTCTGTCGATACCGAACACCACTTTCATAACTATTATACGCGGAGTGTTGATCCAGAATGAAGTGGATGATTTGGTGAACGCGTTGACTGAAGAAAAAGAACGATATTGGATGACCCCTGACATGACTAAAACAGGAGCCACGTCGGGCCATTGAGGTTCGCCACCTCTAGCGGATACGCTTCTTCGATACCATTTCTATTACATTTGTGATTCGATTTGGGTGCACCCCTTGATTTGGGAGTGTTGTTTCGCGGTGTTGGGGTGGCTGCTGGCTATGCCCAACATCAGTCCGGATCACGCAACTACTAGTATCTTAGTTGGTATCGCCTCATGTACCTTGTCATACTGATTATCCTATTCGCGACCACTACGTTATGTTTTGTATTATACCTATGGGGTACCCTCTGATAACCACCAGTTTACGGTGGGGCTTACGGTGCTGTATAGACTATGGCATTATAAAAGTGTGTTAAGGGGGATTATGGTAACGCCTTAACGCTATTTTGATACTTTATATTACTGATAGGCATTATCTACTTAGCGTACATTACTACATAGTAGATAGTTTAACGGATCCTTAAGAGATGGAAAATCTCGTAACATCTCTTGGGTTATTGCACGCACGTTGACACTGGATATGAGATGTCAAACCCCGTAAACATCTCTGACGCCGTTACACTCATATTTATTTACGATTGATTTAACTTTCATAAGGATATTTTAGTCCTGACTCGAGTGTTTTGTCTTTTCATTACGCTCGGGTCAGTCCTGAGTTTTTCAGATTTTTGAAGATCTATTCTGGAGGATGAAGACGAAGATTTGGTATACTATTACTATTATTACCCTTGCATCATGCCATCTGCTGCATTATTTTATTTGTTCTGTTGAATATGTATAACTCTGATAAATGTTGTATAAATAATGATCAAAGTATAGTAAACAACTTCATGAACTGTTTATTTGATTATTATATTTTATTGTTCCGCTGCAAGATTCTGTGTTGTTTCCTTTCTTTTATTTCTCTTTCCTCTTCTTTTCTTATTTACCCCAATAACCATCTGCCCTTTTGAATGGTTTGGAATCGACGTGTGTATTTAATCTTCGGTTTAAACTGTCCAAAAAGGCGGGTCGTTACAATTACAGTTAATTAACACCCGAGTCAGTTTGGAATACCAGCGTGAGAAATCACACTCAAATTGATTATTAAAGTTTTAAAATTCCTTTGAAAACAAAAGCATCTCGTAAGACCACGCCACAAATAAACATGTCGGGTTTTTACCTTACGATAGCTAAAACACTTTTTATTAAAATCCTCTGATATTATAATAGAGTCTATTTACAAATACTTACTAAAATAGCCGAAATTATTACATGATTAAATTCCAACTACTAGCCACAAAGTAGGTAATACAAACAAAAATTGTAAAAGGCATGTAGGGAGAATGGATTTCCAACTAATGACTAGGCACTGGGGTACGACCTGTCACGGTACATGGCCTAAATCACCATACCGAGGATTGCTCCCAATCCCCTGCAACACAAGACCGGGACCACCCCTTACTGGATAATCCGAGTAAGATCGCCCCACGGTTGGGATTAGCAACCGCACCACTAAACCGAATAAAAAGGGACATCTTGACAGGGATGACCTCACCCTGATGGGCGCTACCCACCTAACCTTGCTACATAACCCCTGATTTTCAGTCATTCTCGGTTGATGAGGCTTGAGGCTAAGCGTTACCGTTTTAGAACGTTTCACTTAGAATGCCCATCGTCCACCTGACGATGTTCTGAAAGCATTCATCCATACAAGTCCGTCCCGGGTTCGAATGGAACCGAAGGCACTATTCCTAGTTCATCGATTTTGGAATCATCCTCAAGATTAGTAGCGACTAGGCCTTGCATTTCACTGCTCCATCTTCGAATCCAAACTCGTCTTCCTCAAGAAAACGTACAAATCGGATCGAAGTGGTTTTCAGGAAATAAATCCCGATCCCGGTCTCTTCGAAACGACCAGCGCATTGGCCAATATTGATAGTCGGTTATTTAACTATCAATTAACATTCACAAACATCCATCAAACATAAATAATCTCTCCTGAATTATTTATTAACCTCAAAATATCTTCGCAGGATATATTTCCATTATCAACCCCTTTGAAAACAGTTTCAAACCACACTTCCTTATGGAATGAATTCCCAAATATTTATTTCCACTGAAAACATCAAGCACAAAACTTTAGATTTTTAAATTAACTTAAAACATTTTATTATAAATTATCCTTTAAAACATTTAAATTCAAAATTATTTTAATACTTATGCAAAATATATAATTTAAGAATATTTAAAATAAAACTACTTCAATACTTTATTAAAAATATATACTATAGGAATATTTGAAAATGAGGTTGCTTTATAAAATATAAAACTAGGCTTTCTTCTTTAAAACAAAATACCAAGTCGCCTTTAAATAATTACTACGATAATAGATTTGAAAAAAAATACTTACTTCAGAATGTAAACATTTAGAAACAATAAATTTCCTAAAACATGCTTTTTAAAATAACATTAAAGCCTTTAACTTATATTTAAAAGTTTACTTTGAAAACGTACATGGCTATCCAGGGAAATAAACTTCTCTTCACGTCCTTTAAAAATAAATCACTATTTATTTTTAAACAAATTTTCCCATTTCTTTAATAAATTCCCATCGTGAATTTATTCTTCAAATATCCACTGATATATTACTTCACCTTTATAAAACCCGTTTATAAATTCCAAAGTCTCACTTCTCTTTTTTTTTTAAATCCTGGTTTTACACAATTAAACCAATCTCTAAATTGATTTCCAATTTACTTCATTTTTAAATAAATTTCCTTACTTACTCCATTCATTTCAAATTCCATTAATTATAAACTTTATTTTTTTTTGTTTTGATTTTAAATCTTTTAACTGAAACATACCAATTTCAGATTTTCCAAATTTCTTCTTTATTCTTTTCAATAATTTAAATCTTAAATTTAAAATAAATGCTTTATTCTTTTAAATAATAACACTGAAGTTTAAAATTCATTATCTTCCTATTTATTCGAAATCTCCTTTTCATATACGGAATTTATTTATTAGAGTTTTAAAACCACTATTATTCTTATCCAGTTCATTCTTAAATTTATTTAAATTCTCTATAATTATTTCACTTACAAATTCTCTTCCTTTTATTTTCTTTTCAAAAATCCAATTCTATTCAAGTAAACCATAGCATTCAATATTCCAATTATCAATAATATTCATCATAGAATATCAAATATTCATAACAGGGAATATTAAACAATATAAATAATTTTGAGGAATCCAGTTGGATCCCTCCAACCTGTTTCCCTGCATCCACAGATGTTAGCACAATATAAAATACCAATTCCACTTCGAGGTGGAATATCGTGGTATATAGGTTTTAAATATAATATCATTCGCGATTATGCGGCACATAGGGTCTCATCCGCTATATAATGCAGGAAATCAATCATTCCAAGATATATTATATACTACTATATATAATATTGCACATCAAAACAATTCAATCATTCAATCAATTATTTAAATTTAACTATTTAAATCTAAACAACCCAGATGAGTGAGATTAACTCACATTTGATTTTTATTTTTGCAATCCGACCAAACCAGTTATTTCTTTCACGGTTTTGGACCTTGTATAACATTATAAAATTTATTACTATTTGAAATAAATCGAAAAATAAATTACCATTTAATAAACTTAATTTTACTAATAATTTAATTTAACTAACAAATTTAATTTAAACCCAGTCTTCTTTTCATAAATATTTTTAGTGACAAAATCATTAAATAAGCTTGTTAACAAATTAATCTCCATTATGATAAAATTAAGCTAGTAAATAAATATTGGTATATATGTGTATTTTATTTTATTATATTATTATTAAAACAACCTATATACACCTTTAAAAAGATTTAGTAACTAAAATAGTTTAACTCACCAATGAATTTATAAAGAAGATTACCAGTATATATTTTAAAAATAATAATCAGTAGGTCACAGGGGTACATCTCCTTAATCCATATATAAATACATGTATATATTTATTTAAATTGAACGAAGAGCAGAACTGGTTATAACTTACTGCAAATTTCCAAGCTTTATTTTCTTTCAATTTAAAATATGAATTCAAGTTTTAAAAAAACAGAAAAAGAGGCTCACCAAACGAGCCGGCCTAAGACCCCATTCATTCTCTTCCCTTCCAATTGCCTATTCCTCCCCCAAATTCGTGCATGCCTGACACTGATATGACATCTGCCTCACCGAAATCAACTCCAACCTTGCCAGCCTTAACTCTCACGAAACTTTCGACCACGTGCGATGCCGATGCAGCCTCCCTCACACGGTTCGACCATCACCAATCGCTGCAACCTAAAGACGAGTTGCGCTCGAGCTTGCTGCCCTAGATTGACTTCACACGCCCAAATCGCGATGCCAAGCCACTCTAATCGCCAACCCCTCCAAGACTGCGCTTGCTCCCTACGTGCTTGCGTATGCTTGCTCTGCCCTAACATCTATCGACGCGAGCCTTCCCCATCTCGATTTCGTCGATGATGTCCTCCATCGCCATCGTGATTTTTTTTATAAATGATTTTTTTTAAAAAAATTATAAAGAAAAGAAAAGCTCGGATTTTCTTTTTATAACGAGAAGGGATAGGGTAGCATATTATGGACGATTCGAACTGACTTCGGGGAAAAGCATACTGCGTGATTTGAAAAGGGTAGCGTGTTGAATATAATTTGTACGGTGATTTGAGATGTTGGGAAAAGTTTTGAAAAGTTTCTGATGTGAACCATTGAGTCGTCAAAACAATATATGAATATTTTATTTTAAATTTAAATTTGAATCGACTTGAATTCGTAGCTAAAATTCTCGATCTCTTATCGAGGCATGCCGCTAGGCGTTTATAATGTTAAACCCCTATTCTGAGCGCAATGGAAAAGATTTCGAGTCCTAATTCGATCGTATGGAGAAGATAGCCCTTTTTAATCCAGTTATTATATTAAATTTTCGATATAAATTCAGCGCGTTTATCTCTAGTACGATCACTAGGCAACTCCAAACACTACAAAATTTGAAATCCGATAATAATACAATATTACGGATACAATGAAACTGGTTTCGTCGAATTCCGAGACTGTGCATTTGGAAGGCTATTTTTAAACATCGATTTAAACGATATATTTTTAAAATTGAACAAACTACTGTTAAATTCAATTTTACCCCATCTATTAATTCCAGTATTATTAATATAAATTTTATAAGCCTTTAAAATATTTTTAGCAAGCTTGAAACTCCAGATTTTATATTTTACCCAATTCCCAATTATTAAATTAAATAGTTATATCATCCAACAAACTGCTATATTAAATTCTGAATCTATTTTATTGAAATAAAAACCAAACTTTTCATATTCAAAATCAACTTATAATCCAAATTAAATATTTAAACCCATTTAAATATTCCAAACTCAACGATGAAAAATCCGGGTCGTTACAAAAAGTTAGTACATGGCGAGTACGGGTCGATCCACAGGAAAATGTTAGATTTTTAAAATCTATTCAATCAAATTAACTAAGATTTCAGATGTTTAAGCTAACTACTAAAAATTGCAAAACTAACAACTACAAAAGTGAATGAAAACTATGAGAATAAAATAACAATTTAGAGATAACTTCACCCTCTAGATCATATAGTTCAACCAAATACGAAATTATGATCTCTCTTATGGTCATTATGGAAATTAATTGTTGTGTTTATCATAAGTATGACATATTTATGCTATTAGTTAGCCCAATATAAACCATCAAACTATAACGCAACCACTAATACACTTTTAAATCTCATGAAATATGACATCAAAGTTGAAAGCAAAATCTATTTTAAGCACGACCTATTAACTATTAATTAGAAATGTAGGCCATCAAATTTTAATTTCAACATTCACTTCTTTGTCATAATCATATTTAGATGAAGAGGCAATTTGTGTTTTGTGACTGTTTTAAGCATAGCCTATTTGGTGTCAACAATATATGCTATCAAATTCAAAACAAAAATAATAAGTTAAACCACTTCATGCATTCTCATTAAGCACAAAAGAGAGCGATAATTGTCAAAATGTTGAAGCTACATGATTAGAGGCTTCATTACCCCTAAATTGAAGGGTTTAGCCTCTCATCTTTGTTATCGTATCAGTACAAGTAGCACGCAACATGAAACTAAAAAAAATGAAAGCTAATGGAAAAGAGAATTATTCTACTTGCATAAAATAAAAGAAGTTCTACTACTAACATGTAATAAAATAAAGAAGAAAAGACATGAATTAAATTTGCATTAAAAAAATTACATAAAAGAAATGGTTAAGTAGTCATGAAAAGAAAGAGAGCTCTCATTTTATTTTTGATCTAAACTAAACTAAGAGAAGCTAATAGAAGATAGGTTACATGAAGCATAAAAAGTATTTATACATGTATGAAACTCTAATCCACTTTTTTGGGGAATGCCCAAAATACCCTCTTAGGAAGTGTGGAGGCCAAGTAATAATTAGCATCAAATAATCATCATTTAAGTGTGCATGAAGCTTTGAACTCTATTAGCATGTGCATTAGCCTCTAATTTGTATATTAAGATAGATGGGTAGGTGGGATCCTCCATAATCCATGAAATGAATTATTTCCATCTCCATTCCTTTGTATTCACTCTTGTGCATGCATATATCTTCATGAAACCACTTGTATATGAAGCCAAATTCCTGCAAAATATTATAGAAAATTCCAATTAAATTTTCTCAAATTAATATATGCACAAAAATGACCATTTTGCCCTTGGATGGAGATGAATATGTGACAATTCCAATATAATTTGAATTTTGGTTTAAACATGCTAAAACACTCAATATGATCATTTATTTATTTTAAATAGATTAAATATGGTGGTAAAAATATGCACATTTACATGCACATCAAATACCCCCATACTTATCTTTTTATTCGTCCTCGAATAAAGGAAAATTAAGATAAATTCGTTTTCGTAGGGTGCACGATTGCATTAAGCATATGTAACATGCCGTTAAACCTCTGGGTGTACCCAGTAGGACGAGTGTTGTCTCGTGAGGGTTTTCGGTAGATACTACCTACAAAATCCAAATGCAAAGTGAAAATATTTACAAAATGCAAGATTTAATTACAACAGGATGAATGCAAGTTTTTGAAAGTATTTACAAATGAATGATTTACTTTCAAATCGATATTAATAAGTTAAATATAAGTTCTGGTCATTATCAAGAAATTTAAGTTCTTTTACTTGTCAAAATTTTCAACAAAAATTAAGTTGTCATAACAGGTAGACTATAGTTTGGCTAGTTGTTTCGGTTGATAACACAATGTAATTATGAAATCGATCCTTAGTTGATTATCAAAGTTTGTCAAAGTGGTATTTTCATTTATTTTCAATAACAAGTTAAATCAAATAATTCAAAATAGCGTTTGGATTTCAATTGCTTACTCTCTTTTGTTTGAAAATTTTATTGATATTAACAATATTTACATATGCCTAACTCAGATAAACTAAAGCCAGATATATCACCCATGCACTGCCTTTCGGGCTTACGTGAGGGGAATACAGAGCGTGGTGAGTGAACACATAAGTGTAACACTTATTGACTGTAGGCGTTATTAGTAACATAATTTTTAAATACTTACACCTAACTCAGATAAACCGAGACCAGGTATACCGATCGTGCACTGCCTTTCGGGCTTATGTGAGAAGGGTACAAAGCATGGCGAGTGAACACACAAGTGTGAATACATGACTCTAGGTGTTACAAAATACATACATATATACAAATGTTTTTTTACTTATATATATACATACATACATATATACATATATATATATATATATGTATACATATATATATATATGTATACATATATATATATATATATATATGTATACATATATATATACATGTATATATATACATATCTTTTAAGAAGAGAGTTTTGCAAAATCATCCTAGCACCATTTAACTTATTCGATAAAAATGTTATGTCTTTTACTTTAAATTTATCACTTTTAAACAAAGATATTCAATTAGAAAATACTTCATAATTAACACATATGAACCTTCCTATATACTAGTTAAACCATCGTTATTTGTAATCGAACTTCATTTTTATTATATATATATATGCATGCATGTATGTATATGTATGTATACATATACATACATATATATATGTGTGTGTGTGTGTACATATTTATGTATACATATGTATGCATATGTATATTTATACATATGTGTGTGTGTGTGTATTTTAAGAAGAGAGAGAGAGTTTTGCAAAATCATCCTAGCACCATTTAACTTAGACGATAAAAATGTTATGTACTTTACTTTAAATTTACCACTTCTAAACAAAGATTTTCAATTAGAATATACTTCATAATTAAAATATATGAACTTTTCTATATACTGGTTAAACCATTGTTATTTTTAATCAAACTTCATTTTTATTATTGTCGAGACAAATAAATTTTAAAAAATTTCAATTTAATAACCAAAATCTTATACTTATCCAATAGTGTTTCTTTAAAAATAAATCAAAATGCTTAATTTTTTTGGTTTTTTGTTTTTGAGATTTCTTTTCTTAATTTTAGAGTTTTTTCTTTAGTTTGGAAAGAGAAAGCAAAAATAAACCATGAAAAGCTAAAAATGAAAATGATGAGACTACCCCCACACTTGATTTTGACTGTGTACCCACAGTCAACCCAAGTGAAGGGAGAAAAAAATAAAACAAAAATAAAAAGATGACCTACATTTACATGAAAACGAAAAGATTATTATTTACAAGAGTTCAGAAAGTATATCTTCAAAAAGTAAATAAAACGGTCTTCCAAAGACCGATTCATTTGTCTCGTCAAGTATGCGAGACACAGCTTAAGCTCGAAAAACCAAACCATAAAAGATTTTGAAGTTGAATGTTGATTTGAAAAAATGAAGTTCGTTTTATTAAAAATCGTACGAGTTGTTTTGGTTCGATAATTTTTAGGGTAGATATAATGATTGATTGAAGTTCACGTTTATTTTCATCCAAACTTATCATCGAAAACTTCCTCTGAATTATTGATTTCAAAATCAAAATGGCGATTTAAACCTTCCCCTTCGAAATTATCAACCCTCTTCAAAAAGTCCATAGAAATCATGTTCGTTAAATTCATCTTTTTTTGTTTGATTATCAACAACTTCATTGCGTATATCAAGTTCAAAATCCAAAGTTGTTGTATTCAAATTTTTGAAATCGAGAAAAGGAAGATCGAATTTTAAATTTGGTTCTACACCCTTAAAAGAATTGAAATCCAACTCAATTACCATGTTTTCAACAACTTCATTAAGATCATCATTTTCAGTTTCAAAAGTTGTTGTTTGAAAATCATCGATTTGGGTAAAAGATGGATTATCATTTGACTCGTTGCATGTTGGGATTGGTTTTGTTTCTTACGTTGTTTCGTATATGTTTCGAACACCATGCGATCATTGTAGATTTCATCCATTTGTTCAACAAAATCAAATTTATAGTTATTAACTTGAGAATTTTCGATTTGGATTTGTTGTGAACAAAAATTTCATTTGTATCGTAGTCGAGATTATTACCATTGCAAAAATCATTTGAAAAGTGGATAACATTTTCGTTTTGATTTTGAAATTCATTTTGGAGTTCAAAATTGAATTGACATGGTTTATACTCGAAATCGTTTGCATTTTGAATTGAATTCAAATCTTGATTACTTTGAAAATTTTGACTTGAGTTATCACAAAAATAAGAATTGCACAAATCATTTATCATTTGATTTGTTGTGTAGAGATTTCAAGTAAATACGAAATGTTATTTTCAAGATTTGATGGTTGGTCATATCATTTTGAAATTTTTGTGGTGAAATATCCATAAGAATTTGGTGTGAAATTATATGGATTATATTGATTTTCACAACCATCGTAGAATTCATGTGAATATGGAAATTCGGACATTTTCAAGAATGTTTTTGGGTTTTTTTTTATAAAGAAAAAATATTTACATATAGAATTTATTTTTCAAAATGGAAATTGATTTTTGTTTTGTTTATGGATTTTCAATTTTTCTTTGGCTTTTTTGAAAAGGTTAAATATATATATTTTTGATTTTTTTATATGAAAAAAACTAACTCAATTTTTTTTTTTGATTTTGGACTGAAAAATAAATTTCGAACGAAAGGATTTTTAAAAAAACCTAAGTTAAGAAATATTTACAATTTTTATCACACTCTGTCTTAAATCAACAAGATAGTTTTTAGCCAGGTAACGGACAGGAATTACGGTGCACCACAAATCACCGTAGCAATGCAGCCGAAGGTTTAAGTACCTTCAGAGAAACAACTACTATAATATTTACGAATCACCGTAATATTTATAAATGGTCATTACCCCGCCGTAGCCCAAACACCAAGAAAGTAAATTGTTCAAGCTGGGCAATTTGTCTAACCATTATTATTAATCAAATTCTATGATGAAACGCAAAGCAGAAAGTAAACGTGTATTAACAATGCAACTACAGATGAATTTTTTTTGTATGTATATATAAATGCAAATGCAAGCAACCAACAATGCAAATATAAAAAAAAGGATAAGGGTGTAATATATTTTTTATAAGCAAGCAATTTATTTGGCAAGCAGAGTGGCAATTTTTAGCAAGCTATTCTTCTCCTTGCGATTTTCTGTTTTGGTAAGCTGAAAATAAAAACAAGATATATGTACAGTCTTTTTCTTTTTGTTTTTTCAATCAAAAAAGAAACTAAAATAATTAAAATCAAAAAAAGATTACACTAAAAAAAATAAAAACAATTGAAAACAAAACAAAAGGCAAAAAAAACTCGCTTGCAATTTTTTTCTTAAACGGAGAGTTGTAACTAAAAACAAATGGACTCAAAACAAACAAAAAAATTTTTTGGCAAATGATTTTCTTTTTAAACCAAAAGATAATTTAAAAACAATTCAACTCAACTCAACCTACAAAAACAATTTTTTCTTAGAGGAAGAATGAACAAAAGAAAGATGGTAAAAAAATAAATAAACAAAAAGTAAAATAAAAAAAATGAAAACAACCCGGCCCACGTAGAAACAACGGCCCTATTCCTCTTTTTTTTTTAAACCAAGATACGAAATCCGTAAATCCGAAATCATCTTTAACACTTCTCTTCCTTCTATCATTCTTTTTTTTTAATGGCGAATTCCGCACTTCAGAAATTGATTTTGATTCCAAAATTCGTATACTGCAAGCAAAAACGTGATTCCACAATCACCAATTCCAAAAAATAATTTGCTCGAGATGCTCGAAATTGGTTGAGGGTCGAGGCAGCAGTTCTCGGTGGCGAATCAAGCAAGTTGTTCGCAGACTGAGAAGTAGAGAAGTCGCGATGAGTTACGATTGCTTTCGGTCGCGGTGAGGTTGTCTGAGGCGGTTCGATTTGGTGATTCGCGAGTTACAGTTGTTTGTTGGTGGACCGATACTGGGAGGTTGATGGCAGAAGCAAGTGAGAAGTATGAAGGTTGGAAATGATGTTATCTGGAAGAAATGGTCAGGTTGATGCAGCAGAGCAGATTATGGTATGTTGAGATGTTTTGGAGGTGGCGGTTTTGGTTTAACAGCAGCAAAATGTGTATCAGTTGTACTGGTATGGATTTTGTATGGAGATGATTTTTTTTTTTTTTTTAGATTTTCAGTTTAAGTTGCTGGTGATGGTAATGGGATGCGGGCAGAGAGGAGTATGAAGTTGCTATATGTAGAGGCTGTTGTATTGCAGTGATGATGTTGAAGATTGTTTTGATGTTGTGGAGTTGTTTGATTAGTGGCAGACTGTTGTGATGCAGTGGAAATGGGATGGTCGGCGTGTGGAAGTCGAGGAAGTTGAGGGATATGGATTGTAGCAGTAGAGGCTTGCAAAGATGAGGGGATGACAGTGCACAGGAGTGTTTGCACAGTTTCAATTTGAAACAGAGAATGTATACAATAATGCAATGAAAATTATGAAATCAAATATACACAACAGATTGTGAAATCAAATGTAATGCAATCAGTGTAATCAAAGGTTTAAGAAACAACGAAGATTGTGATAACCGATTTTTTTAGGCAAGTTTAGTAAAGAGGATATGTACACTACAGATGCACACACAAATGAAATGCAAAAGAGGTTGGAGAATAAACAAAACACAAGAACACAGAATTCAACAAAAAAAAAATGCAAACAGAGAATGCAAATGCAAATAAAAATCAAACACACACAAAATATTATTTTTTTTAAAATTGAAACACACACAAAATAAAAACACACAAATGTCAAAAGAAAAACAGTCCGAAGAATGGAAAATCAAATTAAAACAATTCCTCGACAACGGCGCCAAAAACTTGTTCGTCGATGGAAATTCTATCGGATTATAAAACCGTCTAACGAATTTATAATAAAATTAACCGCAGACGCACGGCATGCAAAAGTTAGTACGTGACAAGTACGGTCGATCCATAGGGAAATGTTAGATTTTAAAAATCTATTCAATCAAATTAACCAAGATTTGATATGTTTAAGCTAACCACTAAAAATTGCAAAACTAACAATTACAAAAGTGAATGAAAACTATGAGAATAAAATGACAATTTAGAGATAATTTCACTCTCTAGATCATATAGTTCAACCAAATATGAGATTATGATCTCACTTTTGGTCATTAGTGAAATTAATTGTTGTGTTTATCCTAAGTGTGGCATATTTGTGCTATTAGTTAGCCCAATATAAACCATCAAACTATAACACAACCACTAATATACTTTTAAATCTCATGAAATATGACAACAAAGTTGAATGCAAAATCTATTTTAAGCATGACCTATTAACTATTAATTTGAAATATAGACCATCAAATTTTAATTTCAACATTCACTTCTTTGCCATAATCATATTTAGATGAAGATGCAATTTGTGTTTTGTGATTGTTTTAAGCATAGCCTATTTCATGTCAACAATATAGGCTATCAACTTCAAAGCAAAAACAACAAGTTACACCATTTTATGCATTCTCACTAAGCACAAAACGAGAGCACTAATTGTCAAAATGTTGAAGTTACATGATTAGAGGCCTCATTATCCCTAAATTGAAAGGTTTAGCCTCTCATTTGTGTTATTATATCAATACAAGTAGCATGCAACATGAAACTAAAAAAAGGAAAATAAAAGCTAATGAAAAAGAGAATTATTCTAGTTGCATAAAATAAAAGAAGATCTACACTACTAGCATGGAATTAAATAAACAGGAAAAGACTTGAATTAAAATTGCATAAAAAAATTATATAAAAGAAATGGCTAAATAACCATGAAAAGAAAGAGAGCTCTCATTTTATTTTGATCTAAACTAAACTAAGAGAAGCTAAGAGAAGAGAGGTTACATGAAGCATAAGTGGTATTTATACATGTATGAAACCATAATCCACTATTTTAGGGAATGCCCAAAATACCCACTTAGAAAGTGTAGAGCCCAAGTAATCATTAGCATCAAATAATCATCATTTAAATGTGCATGAAGCTTTAAACTCTATTAGCATGTGCATTAGCCTCTAATTTGTACATTAAGATAGGTGGGTAGGTGGGGTCCTCCATGATTCATGAAATGAATACTTTCTATCTCCATTCCTTTGTATTCACTCTTGTGCATGCATATATTTTCGTGAAACCACTTATATATGAAGCCAAATTCTTACAAAATAATGTATAAATTTTCAATTAAATTTTCTCAAATTAATATATGCACAAAAATGACTATTTTGCTCTTGGATGAAGATGAATATGTGATAATTTCAAAATAATTTGAATTTTGATTTAAACAAGTTAAAACACATAATATGATCATTTATTTAATTTAAATAGATTAAATATGGTGGTAAAAATATGCACATTTACGTGCACATCAATATATACTAATGTACTTTACCTATTATTAAAACAGGAAAACTACATATTATAACTCGGGCAAAGAGGTTGAAATAAGAGGAGTCATTATTTCTGACGAGTTATTCAACAGATTCATTGACTTAACGATATATAAACCAATATAATATTATTAACTGAAAATAATAAAACTAACATATAAATCTATTTCTACGTAGGTTATAGACCAGCATTCAGAGATTACACGAAAGACAAATCATAAAGACATTACATACTTAAAATCCTATGCAGCGAATTGCAAATAAATATCACTTGAAATTTTGAAAGCTAATTAATCCATAATCACATGTATCAATATTTCAAGACTACGAACCAACATATGAATCTTTGGTAGTCAAAGTACCAGAGGAAGCAAAGAATTGCAAAAAAATATTGATACCATTATATCATAAAAATCATTTTATGCCATTGAAGTTTAATGCAGTTGACAAAACTTGGACACACTGTAATTACCAAAGACCAATAAGGAAAACCTTCGACTGCTCACACAAACAACAAGCAAAAATAGTGGTAAATTTTAAATATACTAATAACTACTAGTGGCATGTATATACCTGGAAAATATTTGCCTATCAAATATTTTCTTGGTGGCAAATATTTATTCACTTAATTGACTTGATTATATTTTGCAGAGAGACTAAATAATGGATGTTCTGAAATTAACTTATGCAAAAAAAAGAAAAAAAACCATTAGAACTTCAAAACAAATCATTTAACTTTGTGAATTGTCCATAGCAAAAATACTATTCATAAGTATAAAATTTTGTTTTATATAAGTAAATTTAGTAACATTATAAAAACTTTTTTAAATTGATGCGGAATTGCATATTTGTTATGTGATATATGGAGACTTATCCAATGATATACAAATAGAAGGAAAGGTAGATTTATACGAAGATGAAGAAATGCAAAAACTAAGAGCTCACACCCTATATGAGATCATCACAGACAAAAATCATGGCTGGAAATCAAAACCCGAAACTGTCAAATGTATTAATGACTGCATAGCCATAGGAAATTTCGGTTAAATGGTCACAATTTATCTAACCTGACTGAATGTATCAAAACCTGGATGATAAATGTTGGATGCTAGATATGTACTCTTACTTGTACATATTGAATGTGCAACGAATCAGATTTTCGACCCTCAAAAATCGAAAATCGACACTAATACGTCCACTGTATTACATGTCGAGAAATCGAATGCCCAAAAACCTGATTGTTAGGGAAAAAGAAAGAATGAAGAAGATAGAAAGAAACTCAACAACGCAGAATCTCACAGCGGAATGTATGATCTATAATATACAACAAATCTTTACACAAAAGTCATACTGTAATATATGTATATATAGACATCAACCAGAGTATACTAACCCATTTCAGCATGAACAGTTATACCAACCTGTCCTCACAATTTATGATAAAACAACAGTGAATGCAGTGGAAAATAACCATCTACGTGAATACGTTTCTGGGCCTCTAACTCGTTTCCTAAAGCTTTAAGCATCCAACTAATCTGTAGTATGCTCGGTCTGATCCAAGCATTATAATAAAATAACACCCAAGTCAGTTTGGAATACCAGCGTGAGAAAAACACACCTAACTGGATTTTAAAGTTATATATAAAACCTTTGGAATCAAAAGTATCACGTAAGATCATGCCGTACATAAATACGAACGAGTTTTTACCTTACGATAACCAAAACATTTTTATAGAAAATCCATTTATATTATAATAATGTATAAGGGTCAAAGTAAAATATGAATATAGCTGAAATGCTTGCATCTCACGTTTTAGCATAATTGGGTATAACTAAGTCCATACGGTGCTTATTGGAAAATGGATTCCATACAATGATTGGGCTATTGGGGTATCGTTCGTCACGGTGCATCTCTAGATAAAATAACACCAAGGCCCTCGCCTGGATCCCCTGCCAACACAGACCGGCCTACCCCTTGCTGGATAGTACCAAATATGATCACTCTCCATTAATGGGCCCCAAAGCATACAAATGAGAGATAATAGGGACTCTAGACAGGGATGATCGTACCCTACTTGGAAGCGATCCACTTAGCCTTGCTGCATCTCCCATATTTTGGTCATTCCCGGTTGATGAGGCTTGGGGCTACGATTACCTTTCAAGAACATTTACACTTAGAATGCTCATTGCCCCCAATGACAATGTGCCGATAGCATTCACCCATACAAGTCCGTTCTGGGTCTGAATGAAACCGAAGACATTATTCCTACTACATCCATTTTGGAACCACCCTCAAGATTAGTAGCGATTAGCCCTTGCACTTGACATCTCTATCTTCGATTCCATGCTCTTTCCAATGTCCTCAATTCGAAATGCATTCGTTGGATTGAAGTGGTTTCCGGATAACATATCCGATTCCGATCTCTTCGAAACAACATTCGATAATTTCCGGTAAACTCAACTCCGGTTCTTTAGGAAATAAATAGTCAAAGATAAGATTGAAGACCACCTCCTAACCGTTAGTGGATGAATTTCCTTATCATTGTCACAGGAGAACGAAACTAGATTTATATGCACAATACTACATCATCGGAGATTATTGTACCATATAACTCACGTGTTTCTCTTAGATATTTCCAAAGTTACGTTTGGGTTCAATTTCGATAGTTGGTTATTTAACTATTCGCAAACATATATTCAATCAGGGATTTATTCCATAGGGAAAAATCAACATTGGTTCAACGTATAAGCAACCACTAGCCTCTTTTTATCAATCTTTTAAATAAAATCCACTATGTAAATTACTTGTATAATAATACTTTAACAAAGATATACCTGCCAATCCCTATATTTTCAATGCTTATAAAATATCCATATACTTATCTCAGCGATATAAATATATCTATGAACTGAGAAAGATTCCCTTTTTGTTTAATTCAAAAATCGTTCATAAACTCCTTATAATTCTCCAAAACCATTTATAAACCCTTTTATAAAAACTTATGGAACCATTTATGAAACTTCTTTTATACCTCTATAAACCCGTTTCTTAAGTCCGTTTATAAATGTCTAATTATTTAGAAAACTCTCCATTTTGTACTTCCTTATGTCTCCAAACCATTTTATAAGCCCCTTTATAAGATCCAAGTCTTTTAACTCCAATCATGGTTGCCAGAAACATTTATAAATAATTAAAAATCCTTTACTACTAAACACCTTTATATAATAATAATATTAACAATAAACATTATAAATAAATGAAATTTATTAATTCTAAAACATCATAAAAATAATGATTAATGATTTCAAAATATTGTTTAAGAACAATAATAATTAATCTCTACCGTCTTTATAAATAATAATAATTTATTTTCAAAACTTATTAAAAATTCTTATTAAAAATTCTAAACTATAATTACTCTTGAAATAATCAATCCTTCCAAATATTAGCCTTTTATAAATTCTTAAAGCATATTAACTATAAACAAATAACTTTAAACAATACTACTATAATTAAATAACCTTAAAATAATATTAATATAATTTAATCACTTTAAAACAATATTATTGTAATTAAATAACTTAAAAACAATATTATTATAATTAAATAAAAAATATTTTAAAAAAAATTTCGAAACCCAATTTCAGATTTAAGAATCGTTTCTCGTCTCAAAACCAATTCTGACTCAAACAACATTTTTTGTAGTATTTTTGAAATTCTAATTTGAGGCCAGTAGCCACCCTGCACTTAACCAAAATCAATATTGATTTTCTATTACTATTGGGTTTTTAATTTTCAACATATAACAATGTTACAACCATAATGTCCACAATTAGGTTTATTTTCAATTATCCATATAAAAATATATTATTGAAAATAATTCAACAATAGTAAGGAATCGGTTGGATTCCTCCAACCTGTTTCCCCCTGCATCACAGCTTATATATATTAGCACATATATATATGTAAATAAAAAAATAAAAAATAAAAAAATATATGTAAATAAAATCAATAGTTATAAAGAATCGCGTTGGATCCCTCCGACCTGTTTTTCCTGCATCACAAATGTTATATAATCGTAAATATAAATCAATCGCTTCGAGGCGGGATTCATATACAAAGGGTCATCCGCTCTTACGTGGGAATGTAATAGGGTCTCATCTACTCCAATAGGCGGGATTATATCCAAACCAACTAATAAATATAATATTTCACCCAAACAATCTTCCAATAACTTTTATAAACTATATGTCATACTAGTTAACCAAAAAGGTGAGTTTAACTCATCTAAATTTTCTGTTTTCGCCGAGGCGTTCCGGTTTGGAACTAAAATCGAACGACGTCCGATTTTAGCCCAAATTTCAACAGTCTCCAAATTCATCCAAACTAGTTCCATTGCGAAGCTTGCATCGTCACAAGCGCAATGCAAAAAATTTGCCTCGATCGGACATGGTATGAGAAAGTTATGAAAATTTTAAATTAACGATTTCTTTTTAAATTAAAATAAAGTAAACTAATTAAAAGATCACCTATATTACTATAATGCCATCTTCCACTATTTCTTGTTCCTGTACACACCTTGCATCTCCACCTACAACATGGAGCTCCGGGCCATGATTTTAAATTCTGACGATGCCATCGGTCTTCTCCGCGAACCGCACCTATCCATCCCAACCACTGCCCGCCTGAACCACTAGAGAAAAATACATCAGCAGCCCCCTTCTTTCACCTAGCGATGCGACCCATTCCGATGAACCACATGACTCAAAAATTGATGCCGAGATGCCACTCCACCGTAGATCCAAATCCATCATCCAATCCTCCAACCAATGCATAAATTTTACTCGATCCTAAGCTTTATTCTTGAGCTTCCACCATCAATCGGTCAAAAACTGCCGCAACCCCAAATAAGCACATCAGCGTGAAGCTCTCATTGAAAGAAGAATTTTGAAGTTTGTTTTATGATTTTTCATGAAGTATTATATTTGATTTTAATTTTTGAAATAAAAAAATACCACAGCAGGCATTATTTTAAATTGGAGGAGGCGCGTGGGAGGGATGGGTTCTGCGTACAGGTTTGATTTTGAAGTTGATGGGTCATGGCTTGGTATAGTCAAATCTATATATATTATTATTAAATTCAAAATATTTAGCTATATAATTTCGGACCCCAATCAAGACGTGCCGTCTGGCGTTCTATATGTTATACCCCTATTCCGAACGTAATGGAACTAGTTTCGAGACCTGATTCGATCGTATGTAGAAGACAGCTTTTTGAACCTAATTATTATATTAAAATTTTGATATTAAATTCTATGCGTTTCGATCTCGCACTACCAAACGATTCATCCGAGCGCCATGAAATTTTAGGGCGTATTATAATTCATTATTACGGACCTAATGAAATTGGTTTCGTCAAATCCGAGATAGTTCCTCGAGAGGCTATTTTTTAAATATTAATTAAAACGAGTTATTTTCAAAATCAGTTAAATCACTTTTAAATCCAATCTAAAAGTTTTTATTATCTTCATTCTTGTTAAATAGAAATTAAATAAGCTTTTAAATCATTTTTATTCAAATAAAAATCCAAGATTCAATTATTTAAACGATTTCAATTATTGAATTCAGTAATTAAATTATCCAATAAATCGTTATATTTGAAATTCAAGTTATTTAATCTATAAAATTAACTTTTCAATATTTAAATTTATTGAATACTCCAATTTCAAATAATTGAAAATTCTGGGTCGTTACAGAATGTTTAAAAAACCCTTTTGGATGAATGTTAGAAACTTTTATCAAAATGTAATGTAAAGTACTTAATGTTCGAACTGTAATTGTCCTATATAGAAAATGTGGTTGGTGTAATGTATAAATTTGATGTTTAACTCAACTATGTTGGATATTAAATACTACATACTTTTAACAAGATGTAATGTACAATATTTTATATTAGAAATGTAATGCACTATATTCAAAATAAATTTTGTTATTCTCATATAGTATTACATTGTATAATCTCCACACTAAACTCAAATATTTGACAAATATTTACTGGGCAAAAATTTCACGAGTAATAGAAGTAATGATATTAAAAAATATAATATTGGTCAACCAAGGTTATAGCCAACACCATGACATAATAAATTACATTTCTAATCGAATATCCAAAAAAAATACAATTGAGATATATTGTTTAAGCAAACAACCACATAATGCAAAAACTATATAGATGCACAACTTAATCGGCCACGCATGGATACAAAAGCTAACCGAATTTCAAACTTAATCGGGTGTGTATGGATGTCAAAAGCCAACCAAATGCCAAACCTAATCCAGTAAGTATGGATGCAAAAGCCGATAGAATGCCAAACCAAATCCATCATAGGCTTAGTTATAGGCTCAGTTATGAGCTCGGTTACGTGCTCGGTTATGGGCTAGGCTGTGGGATCGGTTATGGGCTCGGTTGTGGGTACATAACCGATTTATATTGTTTAACTGAGCATTCCATTAAATGAAAAAGCCAACTGAATGCCAAAACTAATCGGATACATATGAATGTAAAAGTTAACCGAATGCCAAACCTAGCCGGGTACATATAAATGCTAAAGCTAACCGAATGCTAAACATAATCGGGTTCGTATGGATGCAAAAACAAATCAAATGGAAAACCTAATTAGGTACTTATGGAAACCATTATATAAACAAGATACATTATTTAGCCGAGCATACAAATGAATGCAAAAGCCAATCATAATTAGGTACATATAGATGCAAAAGCTAGCCAAATGCTAAACCTAATTGGTTACATATGAATGTAAAAGCTAACTAGAAGTCAAACCTAATCGAGTACGTATGGATGCAAATTTAATTGAATTCCAAACCTAATTGGGTACATAAGAAGCCAATCTATAACCTAGATATATTATTTAACAGAGCACGCCACCGAATGCAAATGCCAACCGAATGCCAAACCCAATCGATTACGTATAGATGCAAAAGCTAGCCAAATGCCAAACCTAATTGGGTACGTATGGATGTAAAAGCTAGCCGAATGCCAAACCAAAATGGGTACATATGGATTTAAAGTCAACTAAATGTCAAACTTAATCAGGTACGTACGGATGCAAAGACCAACCGAATGCCAAACTTAATCGGGCACATATGGAAAACAATCCATACCCAAGATACATTGTTTAACCAAGTGTAACAACCCTAATTCAGATTAATATTATTTAGGATGTTTAATTGGATAAATAAAATAAAATAATGTGGAATGTTAAAGAGATTGAGATTTGATAATTAATAGGGGATGTCCCTTAATAAATGAGTTAATAAGAATGGTTTAAAACTTAATAAGAAGGAGGAAAAATGTTGAGGGAAAAATTAGTATAGCTCTAAATTCCTAAACATAAACTCTTATTCTCCTATTTCCTCCCTTACTTCATTCATTGCAAATAAATTAAAATAGTTTAGGCCAGCCATTGCCAGAGAGTTTAAGAGAAGATAAGCTAGGAAAAAGATCAAAACTAAGGGGGATTAAATCAAAATACAAATCTTAACCTCTTAAAATAGGTGAATAATAGTTATGAATTTCAAGTTTTATTTATTTTTAGTTTTAAGTACAAACCTAAAATGTTTTGAAGATTATTATGCCATGTTTGAGTATTTGGATAATTATATGCTTATTGGTGAATTTATTTAATTTATGAAATTATTTGATAAGCTTGAGTTATAAAACCTATCATATGAAACCCAAATGGCTTGAGATTTTGATAGATGTTAGAAAACATTAATTTTGACGTAATTTTTAATTTCTTAATTTTTTTGATTTAACGAGAATATTTGGTGAATTCCTAAGATTGAAAATTGGATTATTCGGGTTTTTATACGCAAAAAATATATATTAAATCTGACATTATGTGTTTTTTGGGGATTTTTCCCATGAGTTTATGGTTTTATACAAATTTATTAGGCTAGAAAACTTAATGTTTTTATTCAAATATTAATAAATATTAATGGTCTGTAAATATGTTTTGGAAATATAAATTCTGGCATATGGTAGATTTTAGAAAAGATTTTGATAAAGAAAGTTATTGTCCAATGAGATTTTGACAAATAAAAGTTAGTAGAAAAGAAATTACATCTTAAAGGAAATTTACAGTTTTTAGAATATTTACAGCGTTGCCACACCGAAATCCTCGATGCCGCACCTCATGCTGCCGCAGGTATGATTCCCACCGACAATCATGGGAAATGCATAGGATGCCAACCTTGGTTGGTATGAAAGGATTGGTCATGGTTGAAGAAAGAGGCGCAACATTAAGGTCGACGTCGTTAACTTTGACATTAGCATTGATGCATGCCTTAAGTGTCTCATTTTATATAAATAAGGGCATGGTGCTACAAATCTATAACGTTGCTGATCCTTTAAAAGCTATGGAGCCGCATGTTTTATATATTAACTCCGACTCTATAGGCAACTATGCCGCTTTTATCAATGTTGACTTCGATAATAACGATGTCTCCTTTATTTAAAACCATATAATTTCAAAAAGGGCAAGAATACCACTTATATTAACTTCAGATTTAATGACACCGCCTATTTTCTTTAAGGCATTGATGCCGACATCCATCAGTGTCGCCGTTTGTCTTTAAGACTTTAAATTATGCAAACCCATTTTTATACAAAATGACGTCAACACTTCATGAAGTGCGATATAAATGCTATCGGCCCTATGGCCTTATGTTTTAAAGTTAAAATCTCTAACATATTTTTATATTAAAGAAGGGAATGACCCCAATAGCGACAATGACGTCGAGCTTTATCAATATATAAAGTTTTTGTTTTGGCCTTATGGCCTATGTTTTAAGGAGCGAAGACCTCTAATTGACTTCGAACTTCATCAATTTTTTTTTTTGTAAAAGCATATATCATGGCATAATTATTTGGATAAAATGAAGGGACATATTTTCCTTGTTTTGAAAGTATGATTTCAAGGATTAAATCATTAATAAAGAAGTATGTTTTCAGGGAAATAGAAAAGGTATTTTGCCTAGAATTTGACCAAATAGTTTTGTGTTTTTATCACCTTTAGATAAATTATGATAGGATGAATTGATTCAGAGATTAGAAACCAAATGGGACTGGTGTAGGGTAGTGCCCTATACTTCAACTGTTATCCCCTAGCTGATATAAATCCAAAATTCTAGTGCATAGGACTTTGTCATGGGTAATACTAAAAGTATTTTTACGCACAGAAAGGAATACACAAAGATGAGATAGGTTATTGGTGAGCCTGCAAAACCATTAGGATCAAAGTGACCTTGGGAATAGTAAGTTTTGGAAAAATCGTTCGGTTATCTTCTAACAGTATGTTAAAGAATTTAATATATCTGATAGGCCCGAGTCAGCCGTAGATTTGTAGTTACCCTGAGAAAACTATGATGTTGAAACAAATGGTCCATTTATTTTGATAAACTGGACATAATTACCCATGTTGCATGCATGCATGTTATTGGTTATATTGTCTATTTTAATCACTGTAGTTACAGGAGTTTATTTTGCAACATATGTATTTAAAAAGTGGCACCAGTGAGGGAAAATCTCATTCTGTTCAGCGACGTAGTCTCGCTGGATATCCATAAATCGAGATGGCATATTATTATTCACAGCGGGCTTTTTGTCTAACACAAAGTTTATCTTTTCTCCTTAACCTCTCAGATGCTAAAAATTTTATTTAAGTAGGTCGAGAGTAAGGGTTTACACGTTAAGTAGGTTTTGGCGAATAAAGCTTTCGGAGACGTGTGGGAGGCAAAACTAGCAATGTGGGAGTCTATCTATTACTATTATTCAATGTGTTATGTCTTGTTGTGTGAATGTATTAACAATAGATAGTTATCTGTCTATTTAGTAATTCTGATCAACCAAGGGGCATCTTCATATATCGCTCTTGTGGTATTTTATAATAAATATATTTTATCCGAACCAGGGCACATTTGGGATTATGTAATTATCTTTGAAATGAAATGTGAAAGTTTGCTTTGATATTGTGTTTAAAATTATTTCATATTCTTGTGCTTCCAATATTATGACATAATAATATGACTGCATTTTGTCACCAGAAAGTAATAATATAGGTGACTGCGGCATCTTTAGCGCTTAGTTTTAAGCCTCGAAATGGGGGATGTTATAACTTGGTATTGGAACATAGGTTTATGTAAAAGCTAAAAGAATTTTTGAACTTATTTGAAAACATAGTCCAAATGAATTAGATAATAAGATTGGGGTATGAGATAACATTATAGTAGCGTACGTATTTGCTATATACAAGGATAAGCTTTATCTCTATTCTCTCTCTCTCTCTTAGACCATTCATCCATTCCTTACTAAGGTTCGAGTGTAGATTTAAGCAAGTAAAATATGGAGAAAAGAAGCGGAAGAGTGAATCTCGGTGGAGGAAGCACCATTACTAATGGAAATGTCAGGCTCGATACAGAAGGAATCCGGATCGACAAACAGCTGCTAATGTGGGTGCAGTAATACCATCGGTTGATATCAGAGTAGTGTATTAGTTCTTTATCAACATGATGCAAGAAAGAGATGCTGCTAGATTAGTTGGAGGAAATGCTAGATTAGTTAATCAAGAAGTTCTAGTTGTCAACAATTATGCTGTTTTGAGTAGAGATTATGCAAGGCTTGGAGGGAAGCCAATTATTGGAACGGAGGATGCAATTGAAGTGGAGAATTGGTTGCTTCATTGTGAGAGGATTTTCTCTGATCTTGGTTTGAAAGATGAGCAGTAGAGGAGAAAGGTGTCCAGGCAATTTCAAGGAGCTGCATTGTACTGGTGGAACGGTGTGACTATTGGAGCGGCGGAGGAAATTTTGACATGGAACAAGTTTAGAAGGAGGTTTGAAGAAAGATTTATGTCTGAGATCGCTAAGTCAACTCAGTTGAGGAAGTTTGCAGAGTTAGTGCAAAGTGATATAACTGTGCTGTAATATGCAATGATGTTTGAGGTGTTATCAAGATATGGGTATGCTACCGTGGATACAGTGATTAAAAGGAACAGGAAGTTCATCCTTGGATTGAGACCAGGGCTTGCGAGGGCAACCTTGTTGCATCTCAGGGATCCATGTGACATGGTGGTAGAGATGGCTTTGAGAAATGAGGAAATACATTCTTTCTTTAATTGAAATAAAGTAGTGGAGACTTAGAGTGGGAAGAGTCAAAAAATAAAGTTGTTTCAAAAGAAGAAAGGAGTAGCTGCTAAGAAGGGAAAAGAGAAGCGGTGTAGTACAAGTGCAACAAGAAAGGATATTTTGTGAATTGATGTCATTCAGTTGATGGAAAGACAATCGAAAGGAAGAACATCGAGTACTTCAATTGTGACCAGATTGGACATTACAAGAATCAGTGCAAGGAACCAGCTAAGGTTGAGAAAGGAAAGGTGTTTGCCTTGGAACCTTCTACCATAAGACCCATAAAAGAGGAGAAAAGAAAAGGCTGTGATGGGAGGTACACTTTTGATTCATGGCTTACCTGTTATAGTACTGTAGGATACCGGTGCATCACATTTTTTATATCTCCTTGCGTGATAAATAAGTTTAACCTAGAACCTTTATATCTAGTCACTTCCTTAAGGGTTGTGAATCCGATATTAGGATATGCAACTCTAGGGATGTAATGTGACCAGATAGTGTTTGAATTATAAGGCAACAATTTGCCTGCAATTTGCAAATATTTGACTTTGTAGGCTTTGAGATTATTTTAGGTATGGGCTGATAAAGTAAGTATAACGCTAGAATATTTTGTCGTGATAGAAAAATATCATTAAGACACCCTAATAGACATAACCAAATTGTATACCCAGTAGAGAATCCAAGTTTGGATGTTTGTGCTTTGTTTGGTGTGATGGAGGAGGAAGACGAGTTGAATCGGGTTTTTGTAGTAAGAGATTTGCTGATATCTTTGAGTCTATTACAGGACTACCGCTGAAATGAGCTATTTAGTTTCGAATAGATCTTATACCGGGAACTGAAATCGTAAGTAAACCACTTAGCAGAATGACACCTACCTAGATGAAAGAGTTGAAGGTGCAGCTAGTGGACTCAGAAGGAAAAAGTTTTATTAGACCAAACAGTTCGCCTTGGGGAGTGAGTGCGGTATTTGTGAAGAAACTGGACAGGTCATTGAGGATATGTATTGATTATCATAAGTTGAATGAAAATATGATAAAGACCATTATCTTTTGTCTAGAATCGACAACATATTTGACCAGTTGAGTAGAGCCAAAGTATTTTTTCTAATTGGATTTGGCGAGATGGTTCCATCAATTGAGAGTGGCAGAGGACAGTACTCGTTTGACAGCATTTAGAACAAGATATGGTCATAGTAAGTGGTTAGTAATACCATTTGGGTTAATTAATGCGCTTTTCTTTATAGATTTGATGAAGTGGATTTTCGAGAGCATTTGGATAGGTTCGTATTGGTATTCATCGATGACATTCTGATATATTATAAGGATGAAAGAGAACATGAGATTCATCTTAGAATAGTGCTTAAGACGTTGAGGCAACATCAACTTAAAGTAAAATTTTCTAAGTGTCATTTCTGGAAGAAAGAAGTGAAGTTCCTTGGTCATGTAGTCTTAGAAGAAGGGTTATCAGTTGATCCAGCTAAGACAGAAGTAGTTAATAATTGGAAGAGACCCGAGACAGTGATTGAGATAAAGAGTTTTCATAGGCTAGCTGGCTATTACTAGAGATTCATTAAGAATTTCTCTCATATAGCAGCACCAATAACTAAACTAACAAGGAAAGACGTGAAGTATGTTTGAATCGATAAATGCGAGGAGGCATTCCAGAAATCGAAACATTTATTGACCAATGCGCTCGTGTTAGTTGTTTCTGATAAAAATTAAGGTTTAGTAGTGTATATTGATGCATGCAAAACTGGATTAGGAGCCGTGTTAATAAAGAGAGGTAAAGTGATTGCCTATGCTTCTCGACAGCTCAGACCATATGAAGTTAGATATCGAACCTATGACTTGGAGTTGGCTGCGGTAATTTTTGCTTTGAAGGTATAAAGACATTACCTTTTGGAGAACGATTCGAGTTATCTACGGATCACAAGTCTTTAAGATACTTATTCTGTCAGAAGGAATTAAACATAAGATAACAGAGATGGTTGGAGTTTTTAGCTGCTTATGATTTTGGAATTGAGTACATACGGGGAAAGGAAACAAAGTTACAGAAGTGTTTAGTAGAAAACATCAGAATGTGGTGTTAGCTATGTTGGATGAATGGAAATATTTAGAAGCATTAATTACTTGCAGTATGTGATTAAGATCGACTACCAATTCTAGTCAGAGTACCGCAATGTTATCTTTTTGGAAGTTCGACTGGTATTGATTGAAAGAATTGCTTTTAAGCAAAGAGATGATCCATTGCTAGCTGAAAGAATTAGACGACTGGAAGCGGAATAGAGATTAATGATTTAAAGAATTTTTATCGTGAGCAAAATGGATGGTTTTTATCCGGAATCTTGACTCGCCTATATCAAAACTTATTGGACAAGTTAGACTTGACTGTCATCAAGGCCAGTAAGCCTAGAGCGATGGTTTTGGGGTCCAAAAATCAAGTACATATGAGAATATGAAGACATGATCGAACAAAATTAAGAGATATGCAATGCAGAATGTTCAAAGTAGGGAATATAATTTAATTTAGAAAAGCGATCGGCTATAAACCCTCTCAACCAAAGGGATCGATCTACTTTAGCCAAACTAGTGCAACTCAATGGAAAACAGTAATTATCTTGAGATCCATAAGTCCAATGCATATGAAACTTTAGAAACAAGATATGGGGACCGTAGGGAGTCCACCCTAGGGATCACACTCCAAAAGCAGCATGCAAGAGGGATCGACCCTCTTCCCTTTAAAGGGATCGACTAGAACCAGGATACACAATATGTTGCAATAAGGGTTGACCGATAACTCATGTTCTACTAATCTGATTAGCATGAAACTTGGAGGCTAAGCATAACACAAAATGAAGAAGATCTCATAGGGATCGCATCTCCAAATTCCTCCAAAATAGGGATCGGCCCTGATATCTATTTCTTAGAATTCGAGCCATGCAATCCCTCTCATGGGCCCATATAGTTTTGGAGATTCTTCTATCAAATTTTCAGGGAGATATTTTGCTGCTATAAATGCAGATTTGATTGTTCATTTTAGGGACTTTTGCATTGCTTGTTGCTTTGTACTCTTTTGTAACTAAGGATTTTCATCTGATCCATATTGTACTCAGTTTACAAAGTAATTAATAAAGATATCTCTTCAAAGTGGACGTAGGCAAACAACGCCGAACCACTATAAATTGCTATGTGTCATTTATTTGCTTATTTCTTATAGCTTTATTCCTATATTCTCTCTGTTTACATTTAATATTCTTCATTTATTTCTCTATATAATCTCTATTTGGTGTTTGTGACCCATTTTGGTGAAAACATTTTGGTGCTTTCACTGAGAATGAGATTCTCAGCTCTATTTGAATCCCTTTACTACTACTAGATTTCATAAATCCCAAAAAGTGATCTAGAATTATCTTTAAGTAGTTTATCCGTTCTATTCAGATTTGCAAATTTCTAAGCAAAACTATTAACAATGGTTAGGAATACCAAATCTACCTCTCAAAACATAAAAGGAAACGAGAACGCTAGCATCCAATAAGGAGGCCAGGGAAATCTACTAGTAGATGTTAATGCTACAAGCCTAGTTGTTGTCCATAATCCATCTGATTCCATTACAAGGGTTGATTTCCAAAAGCTGATGGGTAGCACATGGATAGTCGCTGACAGTTGAACCAACAGATTCAAGCCAATATCGATTTAATGTATCAAATCAAGGATCAGCAATGCAGGAAAGCTAGAAGGGATCCTACTCCCCATTCTACATCGAAGAGCTCTACTTCATCAAATGATTATCATGGACGTAGACATCGTAGAACTGACAAATATCATGTAGAAGCTTTTGGACATCGATGAATTACCCTACTTGGGTTTTCTGGTTCGATTAGGCCCAATCACTCTATAGGGATCGGTGTCGATCCCTCCTCTAGAGGAGGAAATATGCCTTCTCCCAGTGGAGCATAAGCTGGAGTCGCCGCGGTTGATTGGGATGCTAGAATTCAGGTGGATGCTGACCAATTACCTCCCCAGAATGCAATGAATTGAACGCACATGATATGCACCTAGAGGATGTTGAGTCAAGAAGGCATGAAACGGCCCGTAGATGTTGATTGAACCAGTCACATGAGGTGGAGCACGACTACTGCTTGGCTCCAACAATCCAAATGTCGGAATTAATGGCTATAATCAAGCAGCTAGTAAGGGAGAGCCAAGGCTTGAACAATGATGATTGGGGGATCTCAAGAAGCCATACCTTGTTCACAGATAATATCCTATATGCGAAGATCCAAGGAGGTTCAGCATGCCGTCAATGCATGCCTATAAGGAAAAAACTGACCATAGGCATGTAGAATACAATAGCATATGATTTTTGTTTGATCATAATAAACTTATATATATATATTCGTTTAAATGTATTTGTTATTGTACTATTTTATTCTTTCCACATAATTAAATAAAGTTTGTTGAATAAAATAAATAACTCGAACTTCATACTTAAACAAATATTTTATTCAAACAAATAATATATTACAAATCGAATTATACAAATTTAAGCTCTCATTATACAAGTTTCAATTACAACATAATTTTCACTATATAATTTTACATACATATTTCACCTCGCTACATAATTCACTCATCACTTATAGTTGATTTTCAACTTTGTTCCAGCCTGTATGCAGCATCTGAACTATCTACAAAATAAACACTGACGCAGCAAAATTGAAAAAGAAATATTTTGCAGTGCACAATGAAGTGTGTGTTTGAAAATATTGTTTGCCTCAGTTATTTGGGTTTTTCGTCATCATTTTTTTAATTCATCTTAGACGAACAACTTGTGACATGCACAGTGTATCACTGTACATGCCACAATGTCGTGCACACCAATATACACTTACTTGTTAAAATTGCAAGGACAGTTGAGCACATGAAAACAACATGCGACTAGGAGTTCAAAGGCAACCGAACTTCGAAAGGTACCACTCAAATGCATAAGCATTGGTGAACACAAGGGCTGCACACATGTACACATTGGAGCATGCAACTCAAACAAAATCGACATAAAACCAAACCAGACTACCATAACTCAGGCTAATAAGACCAGAATCACTTCAAGTGGAACAAGACAACCAAAACTTAACATGAATGCTCAAAACACAACAAGTTCAATGGTCAGTACACTGAAGTGCAATAACACAGCAAAACAAAGCAAACAGGTCAACAAAGAACAGACCAGACTTCATTCAAATGCACCAGACACACACACACACACACATCAGTTCAGGTCCAACCAACAACAAAACAACCTCAGCCAACTTGAAAACATGGAACAAGACGCCAATACCAAAATGCACCAGAAATGTACACATGAAGATTCAACCAGCCATGACTTCAAATGAAACATGACATCAAGTATGCACATGGCACTGGGGCAGTTTAACACGAAGCTAATCAAAATGCAACAAACCACTGGAACAAGACCACCAGACCATAACAGACTTCAAGAATGTCAAACATGTCAAGCAGAGAATGGTCAGTGCAAAACAATCAAAGTTCATATGCAACTAGGCATGGAACTCGAAGCAATTGGACATGGAACTTGAAGCAACTGGACATGAAACTTGAAGCAAAATCAGAATGTAATGCATATGAACAAAGTGAGGAGACATCAAGGCAACATGACAGCAGGTCAACAAAGTGTAGACACATGAAGACTGTAACCAGAAAAAAGTTACAAAGCTTCAGACATGCTCATATGAACATGAATGCAACTAGACTTCAAATGGAACGAAACAAGGCACCAACACACACATACAACAAAAAATCGTAACTATCAGTAGCAGTTTGATGAAAGTCAAGGAGTAGAAAAGTTCGCAGTTGAACAAGTTGTTGGCAGTAAAAATTAACAAATTTGTTTATATTTATACATATTTGAATATATCATAAATATATTCAAAGGATGAACAAGTCGTAGCAGCAAAGATTGGAAACATATTCAATCGATAGTCAAAAATGAACTAGTCAAAAATCATCACATCGTTCAAGCAAGAATCGAAGGTCGAGCAAAGTATTTGAAGAATTCCAACCAAAACATATGAACGAGATTAAAGGATTTTAATCCCTATAAATGTCTAATTCATCATCGGCAAATAATCATTCGAGTTCAAGACAAAAATTCAGAGAGCTTACTTAGAACAATCACAAACAAATCCAAAACTCGAATCAAAGTAGAGCGTAATCAAACATCGAAAAAGGGAAAATCACCTACCGATTCAAAACACCATCCAAACTCCACATTGAAGCAGTCGCAAGCAATCAAAGCCAGAGAATCGACCAACGAAGCAAATCAAAGTGAACTCATCACTGTAATCGGTCATATGAATCAGCGTCTTCAAATACAAAAAAACCCTAATTCTAGATTGTAAAAGAAACAAGCAGCATAATTGAGCAGGAAGCAAATAAAAGGGATACTCGTTTATCACGGTCAAATTGGGCCGCATATGTTTCATTTATGATTTTTTATTTGGACAGTATAAGTGTATTAGGGTTTTGTTTTTATTTAGTTCTTTCATTTGTTTTTAGTTTCTTTTGTTTTCAAACTCTAGATTAACTAATTGACGAATACAGTTTTGTAGTTTGAGAATTCGCAACTCAGTGGCTGAGTTGTGGCAAGATTTTGAGCTTAGAGTTAGGTTAATCAAGTTAGTGGGTATCGCAAGTTTACATGTGTGTGTAAGCGTCTGATTACTTAACTTCTAGTAAAAACCTTGAGGACAGCACGTAGGCGGGGTTTTTCCGAAGCTGGAAAAATCTATATGTGATCTCTACTACATTACTTTCTGTTTTTATTTTTATTTCCGCATTAATATTTAGTAGACCCTATTCACTCCCCCGCTAGGGTGAAAACAATCCTAAAAGTTGTACCAGAGCTAGGAACAAAAACCATTTTTTTGTTAAAAAAGATTTGATTTTTTCGTTCAATGACTTCTTTTAATAATGCTTTTACAGAAGGTCAGTCCATAGCTAGACCACCCATGTTCAATGGTGAATATGCATATTGGGAAACTAGAATGAAATT
Organism: Allium cepa; assembly: GCA_030765085.1. Classification (NCBI taxonomy): domain Eukaryota; kingdom Viridiplantae; phylum Streptophyta; class Magnoliopsida; order Asparagales; family Amaryllidaceae; genus Allium; species Allium cepa. The sequence continues at coordinate 28,130,278 of CM060932.1, forward strand.
CTTTATGAAAACCATAGATGCATGGAATATTGTTGAAATAGGAAATAGCACACCAACTGTAATGGTAGGTAATCAAGAAGTTAATAAACCTATGGATCAATAGACAGATCTTGAAAATAAACAGCAAACTACTAACGCTAAAGCTATGAATTCTATTATTTTCTCATTAGATCAAATTAAAAATTATCATGTCTCACATTGTCTAACTGCGTAGGAAATCTGACACACACTTGAAGTGACTCATGAAGGAGCCTCCCACCTTAAAGAATCTTACCTTGCCATGCTTAGCGAGTTATGAGAACTTCACAAGGACAAAGGATGAAAGTGTCAAAGAAATGTATGGACGACTTTATAATCTTGCATACAAATCAAAATCCCTAGGAGGACCATACACAAAATTAGAAATAGTCCGAAAGATCCTCAGAATTTTTCCATAAAATTTGAAGCAAAGGTGATTGCCATCCAAGAATCAAAGGATCCGAAATAGGTTAAGTTGAAAAACTCATCGAAAACCTCACCACTTATGATGATGATACACAAAAGAAATCAATAGCTCTCAAAGGAATGGTGGAAAGCGAAGACGATGATGATGATGAAGGAGCAGCTGAACTGGCACTGATAATAAAGAGATTCAAAAGGTGGAATTGTAAATATGAAAATCCTGCCCTAAATCAACAACCGAAGAGCAAAATTGTCAAAGTTCTAGACAACTCAGAAAGGAGGAGATCATTTGTCACAAATGCAATATAACTGGTCATATCAAGCCAAATTGTCCTCAAAATCGAATCAACAAAAGAAAGAAATCGAAAAGGAGAAGTTTTGTAGTAACTTGAGATGAAAGTGATGAAGATGATGACAAAAGCACTAGCAGTGAGAGTGAAAAAGAAAATCAGTGTCTTTTAGGAGAAACAAGTGACAATGATGATGATGAGCCAAGCGAAGTATCAAAACTCACTCACTCACAATTACTTGTATATTTTCATGAAGTAAATGCCTGTTTTGAAAGACTTAGGAAAAAGTACGCTGAAATTGAATAAAAAATAGATAGTTTGTTAAAACTAAATAAATGGCTTGATCAGTTGGTTCAAAACTGTAGAAATAAGAGCCCTAAGTGTGATAAGTGTCCATCATTAGAAGAGGAAATAAAAAAATCAGAAACTAAAAATAATCGCTTGAAAATGAAATTCTGATTTTGAAAGAAAGTGAAAATGGTAGGAGAGAAAATTTTATTAAAAAGTGCACTTTGTTATTAAATGAAAATGAATCTCTCAAGTCATAAGTCCAAAAATTGTCTGCAACTCTAGGAAAATTTTGCAAAGGAGAAAGATCACTAAATATGCTATTAGGGAAACAATTAGACAAGGACTTAGGTATACTCAATCTGAAAAAGGTAGAAGTGAAACTAATCATGTCAACTCCAAGTGCATGATTTGTGGAAAAATTGGACGCAATCACAACAAGTGCTGATATAGACCCAAATGCACGAAAATCATACCAATTTGGGTTCCTAAAGGCATGAATGTAAAATCTCTTAAAATCAAACAATTTTGGGTGCCAAAAGGAACAAACATAGACTGTCTTGGTTCTACTTGTTTTTCAAAAAAAATTGTCACTAGAAATCATGGACCTATGAAAAAAAATAGGTCACAAACTCTTCTCTCGTGTAGGTATGTTGACAAGCTAAGGGACAACAATAGTGGTACCTGGATTCTGGCTATTCCAGGCACATGACGGGCGATAAATCAAAGTTTCTTAGCCTAGAGAAGTACAAAGGTGGTAGAGTCACAATGGACAACAACGATAAATGTAAAATTATCAATAAAGATAAAGTAAGTGATGGCGCATTTATCTTAAACGACGTATTATATGTTGAAAATCTACACCATAACCTGATTTCAATTAGCCAGTTTTGTGATAAGGGAATGAATGTTATTTCTGATTCTGATTTGTGCAAAAGTGTTGACCAATCATTAAAAGAAACATTATCTTTAGGTAAGAGGAAAAGTATCTGTTGCACATCCCATGGTTTGGTCTATGGTATCTAACTTATGAAAACTTTGAGTTAAAAGGGTATTCAAATGCAGATTATGCCGGTAGTCTAGTGGATAGAAAAAGTACTAGTGGAATGTGTTTTACGTTGGGACATTCGTTAATTGCATGGTCAAGTCGAAAACAAAATTGTATTGCATGATCTACCACTAAGGAAGAGTATATTTCTCTATTCGGTTGCTCTGCTCAAATTTTATAGATGATACAAATTTTGCAAGACTATGGCCTATATTTTAAACAAGTTCCACTTATGTGTGATAGAAAAAGGGCAATTGATCTTCTAAAATAATCCTGTAATCATTCTCGCACCAAGCATATAAATGTTAGACATCATTTCATTAGAGATCATATTTCCAAAGAAAATATCTACATAAATTTCATTTCAACTGATTTTCAATCGGCAGACATTTTTACAACACCCCTTCTAGAAAATATTTTTTGTCGATTTCGTCTCCATTTAGGCATTTTAGGAATTTCATATTATATTTTTTGGATTTGATCTGAAATGCCTATATTAACTAATCTGACTTCTATTGATTATCGAAATGAAAAATAGTGTTTGAAAAAAGTGACGAGTGTTATACATTATGACTTGAGACAGTATATTTAGTAAATTTCATTAAAAAATTAAAAAAATTGTAATAACTTTGGTTAGTAAAAATTACATGACAATCTCTATTCCTATCATATTTCTACGACAATCACTCATCAAAATCCAATTAGTATGTCAAAATGTGGTATTTAAATAGGAAATTATTCTTTTTTTTAATCAGCAATAAAAACATCCAAAAGTACCTACTCTCATTTAAAAGTCCTCACGGTTATGCATGGGTGAACTACTTGAAATCTTTGATTATGTGCTTTCATGTTCTTTTAAAAGTCCTCATGGTTATGCATGTATGGAACACATATCAAAATTGGATAAAATAGGCGAGTTGAATCTAATCCCATTTAAAAGTCCTCATAGTTATGCGTGGTTAGAAGATGCATGAAATTCATTTTTAATAAAAATAGGGAATACTACTAATCTCATTTAAAAGTCCTAACGGTTATGCATGGTTATTAAATATTCAAATTCCTGTCATAAATATACCACAAATGGACACGAGTATATGGTTTTTTATGCCAACATCACCCTTATCACTTTAAAATGGAATATGCTCCTAATAGAGTATTTATGATTTTTGTTTGATTTTTTCTTGAAATTGAATATTTATACTCGATTAGGTATTAATGTTGTATTAATGTCTATCACTTTATCACTCTTATCTAACACTGTTACTCTTTTGCCGATAACAAAATGGAGAGAGAAGTCAAGATTTTGGCAAATAAGTCATATTTTTTATTTACATCTAGGTTCATTGCATTTTTCTCATTGTTTTTTATATTCTCATTTTTATTTTCATGCATGTGTGAATGGGAAACTTTGTTGTAGGGGGAGTATACAAATAGGGGGAGCTTATAGAATTCATCAAGACCAAATACATTTAATATAGTCAAAATCTTAATATATGTTTGTTATCATCAAAAAGGGAAGATTGTAGAATACAATAGCCTATGATTTTTGTTTGATGATAATAAACATATATATATATATATATATATATTCGTTTAAATGTATTTGTTATTGTACTATTTTATTTTTTCCACATAATTAAATAAATATTTGTTGAATCAAATAAATAACTAGGAATTCATATTTAAACAAATATTTTATTACAAATTCGAATAGTACGAATTTAAGCTCTTACTATATAAGTTTCAATTACAACACAATTTTCACTATACAATTTTACATACATATTTCACCTCTCTACATAATTCATTCATCACTTGTATTTCACCTTCAACTTTGTTCCAGTCTGTATCCAGCATCTGAACTATCTGCAAAATAAACACTGATGCAGTAAAATTGAAAAAGAAATATTTTGCAGTGCACAATGTAGTCTGTGTTTGAAAATATTGTTTTCCTCAGTTATTTGGGTTGTTCGTCATCGTTTTTTTAGTTCATCTTACACGAACAACTTGTGATATGCATAGTGTATCACTGTACATGCCATAAGGTCGTGCATACCAAAATACACTTGCTGGTTAAAATTGTAGGGACAAGTGAGCACAAGAAGACAACATGCGACCAAGAGTTCAAAGGCAACCAGACTTCAAAAGGTACCACTCAAATGCATAAGCATTGGTGAACACAAGGACTGCACATATGTACACATTGGAGCATGCAACTCAAACAAAATCAACATAAAACCAAACCAGACTATCATAACTCAGGCCAACAAAACCAGAATCACTTCAAGTGGAACAAAACAACCAAAAATTAACATGAATGTTCAAAACAACAACAAGTTCAATGGTCAGTACACTAAAGTGCAATAACATAGCAAAATAAAGCAAGCAGGTCAACAAAGAAACAGACCAGACTTCATTCAAATGCACCAGACATATATGTATATATATTAGTTTAGGTCCAACCAACACCAAAACAACCTCAACCAACATGAAAACATGGAACAAGACGGCAATACCAAAGAGCATCAGAAATATACACATGAAGATTCAACCAGCCATGACTTCAAATGAAACATGACAGCAAGTATGCACATGGCACTGGGGCAGTTTAACTCGAAGCTAATCAAAATGCAACAAGCCACGGGAGCAAAACGACCAGACCATACCAGACTTCAAGAAGTGTCAGACATGTCAAGCAGAGAAATGGTCAGTGCAAAAAAATCAAAGTTCATATGCAACTGGACATGGAACTTGAAGCAACTGGACATGAAACTCGAAGAAAAATCAGAATTAATGCATATGAACAAAGTGAGGAGACATCAAGGCAACATGACAGCAGCTCAACAAAGTGCAGACACATGAAGACTGTAACCAGAACAAAGTCACAAAGCTTCAAACGTGCTCATATGAACATGAATGCAAGTAGACTTCAAATGGAACCAAACAAGGCACCGGTATGGATGATCAGAACAAGGTACAAAGCACACACATACAACAAAAAATCATAACTATCAGTAGCAGTTCGATGAAAGTCAAGGAGTAGAAAAGGTCGCAGTTGAACAAGTTGTTGGCAGTAAAATATTAACAAATTCATTTGTATTTAAACATATTTGAATATATCAGAAATATATTCAAAGGATGAACAAGTCGTAGCAGCAAAGATCGAAAACATATTCAATCGAAAGTCAAAAATGAACAAGTCAAAAATCATCACATCGTTCAAGCAAGAATCGAATGGCCGAGCAAAGTATTTGAAGAATTTCAATCAAAATATACGAACGAGATTAAAGGGTTTTAATCCCTATAAATTCCCAACTGATCATCGAAAAATAATCATTTGAGTTCGAGACAAAAATTCAGACGGTTACTTAGAACAAATCATTAACAAATCCAAAACTCGAATCAAAGTCGAGCATAATCAATAATCAAAGAAGGAAAAATGACGTACCAATTCAAAACACCATTCGAAATCGACATTGCAGCTACCGCAAGTAATCAAAGATAGAGAATCGATTGACGAAGCAAATCAAAGTGAATTCATCACTGCAATCAATCAATTGAATTGGCATATTCAAATACAACAAAACCCTAATTCCAAAGTGCAAAAGAAACGAGGCAACATAATTAAGAAGGAAGCAAATAAAAGGGATACTCATTTATCACTGTCAAATTGGGTCACGTATGTTTTGTTTATAATTTTGTATTTGCGCCGTATAAGTGTATTAGGGTTTTGTATTTATTTAGTTCTTTTATTTGTTTTTAGTTTCTTTTATTTTCAAACTCAAGACTAACTAGTTGACGAACTACAGTTTTGTTGTTTGAGAATTCGCAACTCAGTTGTTAAGTTGTGGCAGGGTTTTGAGCTTAGAGTTGGGTTAATCAAGTTAGCGGGTATGCAAGTTTACGTGTGTTTGTAAGCGTCTAATTACTTAACTTCTAGTAGAAACCTTGGGGGCAGCACATAGGCAGGATTTTGCCGAAGTTGGGTAAATCTGTATGTGATCTCTACTGCGTTACTTTCTATTTTTATTTTTATTTCTGCATTAATTTTTTGTAGACCCTATTCACCCCTCCTCTTGGGTGAAAACGATCTTACAAGGCAGACATCGTGAGATATGAATGGCAGATGGATTCCGCACGAGCTGATGATGCTACAAAATGCAGATGTTTCCTATTACTCTCTCTGGCATAGCAACGATGTGGTTTACGAGATTACTCCCATGGTCAATATCTGGATTTGATGATTTGTCTACAAAATTTATGGAGCAATTTCGTATGCATGTTACTCATCCTAAAGAAATGATGTCCCTATCAAGCGTGATCCATGCTCTGGGAGAATTGCTGAAAGATTATTTGAGGAGATTTCATACAACCGTCATAGACGTCAGTAATTCGAATGACCATTTAATATTGATGGCCGTAACAAGGGGGATTGATCCAGAATCTGACACTGGTGATTGGTTAGCTATCAATCCACCTGCAACTTGGAGCATTTCTATGCAAAAGAAACTCAATATTTGAGGAAAGAGGAAGCAAGATGTGCTAGGAAGAAGAATGTTGTGAGATTAAGTGGAGAGGGAGTGCAAAGTAACATTATAGTGAAATAATCATGGAGAGTTTTGGAAAAATTCAAGTAAATGTCCAAAATAAACTGAATTAGCAAAAGAAAGGTGGTGATACAAGCCGTGAGCGAAAGAGGGATTCTGGAAGAGGAAAGTCAAGGATTTCGATGTATGATACCCACACATTAGTAAATACATCCGTAGAGAACTTCTACTTGTCTACATGTAACACCATGCAGTATAAGAAGCCACCTTCGAAAGAATCAATTGAGAAGCAAAAGCAAACTAAAAAATATTGCTGGTTCCATGAATGCTTTGGTCATGACATGAATGAATGTAGGCATCTCCAGGATGTTATCGAGAAACTAATTCGAGAAAGAAAAGTACATCAGTTTATTAAATCCTCATAGGATAGCGGGCAAGGGACATCGACCCCACCGAGGACAAGCACCGCACAGGGTCGAGGAGCCTGCACGGACTAGTGGAAGATTAGTGATCAATATAGTAGTCGGAGGATCGCAACTAGGTGATAAGGGCTGGCATAAGATGGAGCGCTATGCTAGCGCAATCAAGCATATGAATTTTGAGTGTTGTTCAAGTACAGAAGATGGGACTCTGGCAAAATAGCAGCGTACAATGGCAGACAATATTGTATTTAGAAATAGAGGTGCATATAAGGTGGAGGCATCGACGATCGACCCAATGGTTATTTCGACCATGATCGGCCCCGCCTTAGTGAGGAGGATCTTGGTTAATTGTGAAAGTTTTGTAAATATAATTTCAAAAAGCTTATGATCATATGAGGATGGAAGTTAAGGACTTGAAATCGTACAAAGCCTACATTCATGGCTTTAACGGTGCTGCGACCGAAGCGGTCGGCTATGTCGAATTGGCCGTGGAGTTGGGAGAAGGTAACCGCAGGAGAGTGCGGATGTTGCCATTTGTTGTCTTGGATGTTGACTCTCTATACAATGCTTTCTTAGGAAAACCAGCCCTAGTTGAATTCCTAGCAACTCCGGCCTCATGGTGTTTGACTTTGAAGTTCCACAGTGATAACGATGTTGGATTTGTGCATGGTGATCAGACGATCGGACGTGCCTACTATGTAGCTGAATTAAGGATGCTTAAAGGAAGGAGAAAAGTAAGGGTGTGGACAAGTCTCTCTGCATCTAAGTCACCGAAGATTGACAACCAACGATTGGGCCTTGGCTCCGGCGCCATAGTCGGTTCTATAGAGACATAAATCCGAGGGATGATGAGGAGGAGCCCAAAGAGGACTAGGCTACACCGACTGAGTTGACATCACGGTTAGCCACGACAATCCGTTGTCGGTCCTAAAGATGGGATCACAGCTTAACCTCCCAATGATGAAAGAATGTGCTGATTTTCTCTGAGCGAATCTTGATGTGTTCGTTTGCACTCATTCTAATATGCATGGGATATGGCCGTCATTACGAGCCACACATTAAACATCGACCCGAGGCATGTCTCGATGAAACAGAAAAGGCATGGCATGGATATGGAGAGATCTGCTGCCCTTAAAGAGGAGGTGGATAGGCTCAAAAGCAATGGGTTTATTGGTGGCACTCTCTACCCTTAATGGGTATATAATCCTATACTTTTGAAAAAGGCGAATGAAAATCGGTGGACATGTGTTGACTATTCGGATTTAAACAAAGCATGCCAAAAAGACAGTTTTACCCTTCTAAGAATTGACCAGCCGGTGGCCTACCATAAGACACGAGTCGCTATCTTACATGGATGTGTACTCCATATATAATCAAATCCAAATGCACATCCCTGACCAGGAGCACACCATCTTTATTCCCGATGTTGGATTGTATTGCTATGTAGTAATGACATCTGGATTGAAGAATGCTGGAGCAACTTATCAGCCTATTCAACCGAATGTCTAAAGATTAGATTGGAAAGATGGTGGAGGTATATGTGGATGATATGCTCGTGAAGTCACGACGATCAAGTGACCACGATAGAGACTCAGCAGAGATGTTTGACAACCTATGATATTACAAAATGAAGATCAATCCTATGAAATGCTCTTTTGGCATTGCATCAAGAAAGTTCTTGGGTTTCATCATCAATGCTCGTGGAATCGCAGCTAATCCTAAAAAGATTCAAGATATTCGCAACATCCCAGCACCAAATACCATCAAAGAAGTATAGTGCCTCAATGGAAAGGTTGTCACCCTAAGTCGATTTATTTCCAAAGCCACCGAGAAATGCATTCCTTTCTTTGACTTGATTAGAAGAGGGAAAAGGAAGTATGAATGGACATAGGACTATAAAGACGCATTCCAAGCTTTGGTGAAACACTTTGTGAGGCCTCTCATCTTATTAAAGCCAGTGGATCATGAAGACTATAACGACCCGTAAATTTTTAATAATTTTATTTGTTTTATTTATATATTTAATTGAAATTTATTTATATATTTAATTGAAATTTTGTGAAATTTTAAAAGATAAAATTTTGAAATATAAATTTGATATTTGGAATGCGTCTAGTTAAACATAGCAACCGGTAAGTTTTCGTCCGGAAATATGAAAATTTATTTCGTGCATAAAATTACTTCAATTTAATCAGTTAAAAAGTGATGAAAATAAAATGATTTTGAAACCTAAATATTTTTACATAGAAAAATTCTAAATCATCTTCTGAGCAAGACGTAATTTTTTTCGTTTTTTAAAATTCAGACATCTTTAGCTCCGTCGATCTTATTTTTCAATGTTTTTCATGCATTTTCCGCTAGTATAAAAATTCGAATTTTTATAATTCAATCGAACCACTAATATCTGCATACCGTTTTGATCACCTCGTCACACTGATCAAAACGATATATTTATTCGTACAAATCGGAGTCCGACGGAAATCGTCGCGTTAATTTAATCGTTCCAAACGGACCGATTAAACAATTTCAGTCAAATTATTTAGCCCGTATCCAAAATAAAATTAGCTGGTAATAAATAGGTAGTAGTTGGAAGCTGGGTGCTAGCATCGAAAAGAGTGGTGGCGCCTCGGTTCTGTGATAGATTTATGGTACGAAATTGCGAAAGTTGAAAATGAAAACTGTTCATTTCAAAAAAATGTTCACTGTTTCTCTAAACAACACGTCTTAACTTCAGGCCCTCTCATTCCTCCATCTTTCTCTTATTCCCCCATATTCTCCTTTCTCCTCCTTACAATAGAGAAAAAAATAACAACACAAAAGCAAATGCACGTAACCGGCCTCCACCCGACAAGCTAGCAACCTCCTACGCCTGGCCGCTCTCCACCATGAACAAGCCGACCTCCGCTCCATCCCGTCACCTCATCTAGACCGCAGCCGAACCCATAGCCTCGGCTTCCCAAACCACCGCAACCGATCCACGTCCACATCTCAGCTGCTCTCTTCCCCCTACCATTCGCCTGCCTTGTTCCACCATGTTCGTTCCAGCCACTTACTTCCTCCATCTCTCATCTATACTTTAGAAAACTATTCGCAGCGTTGCCTAGCCATGCCGAGACAAAACATCATGGCGACCGAGCCTATACATCACGTGGCCGAGCTTCTTCCTCCCAGAGCAGCGTCGTTGCCTTGCCAAGACCAAGTTCGTAGCTAGCAGCCCGAACCCGATGTGGCGACAACCCATAGCAAAGCCTAGCCTAACCTATACGCTCCTCTACTTATCCCGCTTTTCCACCGCTGCACCAGGCTAACCACCCTCCGCGCCTAACCCACCTTCGCATCTGGCCTCCTGTAGTTTCTTCCTCCTCTCCATTGTGGCCGAGCAACCCATATTTGTAAGTGTTTACATATATTGTTTTATAAAAGGTTGTCAGTAAGCTATGTTAGTTATACATATTAGTTTTGATAAGTTCAAGTATATTTTTCTTTCTGTATATATTGTTTTAATAAAATTCGATGTACAGGTTATAACCTTAATATAATAGTATTTAGTACCATATGAAAAGTAGTATACAATTTTAATATATTTGCTAGTTTTAAATATACAATATGTTTTATAAATTTTATATATGTTATTTTATTTTGATTTGTGTAATCCTGGAGGAATATGGAGTATGAAGTTTATACATATATTGATATAAAGTATGTATATAACATCTGCAAGTACACATTTGTTTCCATTAAGCAATATTTCGAAACTTACAGTTTCCTTTATTTTTCATTTACTTCCTATTTGCTATATATATATATATTATAAGTTATATTATATTTATGTTATTTTGTAGTTGCATGCAGCGTGTGTATACTGATGTGTGTATATAAATATAGGCGAAATGTATTTTAAGTATTTTACATTATCAGTTAAGTCGATAAGGTTATTTTGATAAGTATATACATTAAAGGCCATTCCGGTTATATCAGAACATGTCTGTTCGTAGTGTGGAAGATAGGTGTAATATATAGAAAAAGGTGAAATTTTAAATTAGTGTATGGAAATTTGGGTTTTAAATTTTGTGTTGATTGTTCCAAATATAATGGAAGAATTTCGTTGTATCTATTTGACTTTTAAGAGTAAGGAAAGGGTTATCTTATTTTAATATGGGTTTAAATCGAATGTTGGGCGTGTATATATATACATATGTAGATATTCGTTTTTTTATGCACGCGTTTTAAAATTCTATCTTGATTTGAAATTTGTATATCTTATTTTAAATATATGTTCAAATTGATTTTGGAAATTTACATATATGTGATATTTGATTCTTATTGATCCTTATTTATCAACTTTTGTTCGTCGTGCCGGCTTTCTTCATCAAATTCATGCCCATCTCATTTTGCTTTGGAATTCATAGCTTGCTCTGTTGTCAAATTCTCTAGCCTCGAAAGGTGAGCAATCACTCACGATTAATGTTCTTTTATTTATTAAATTTGATTTCAATTGAAACGAAAATTGAAATATGCTGCCTTTAGTTATATACACTGTTATACGTGCTATTACCTTATCAGTTCACCTTTGACATCTGACACCGTTATCTGTAAATTATATAATGATAATCCCGTTGATTGATAATTGAATGATTGTTTGTGGTTTATATTGGATGTTAAATTGTAATGTATAAAGTGATAAATATTATGCAATTGAATTTGATGTAGGATAATTAAAATTTGAATCGACATATATGTTGAAGTTGATTAGTTAAATATGACCCCTTTTAATTGTTGAATTAATTGACATGTAGAATAGTGATAATTACACTTTGAACCATTGAAAGTATATTGGATTAATTGTTGTAGTGTAAACTGAAATCGAATGACAAGTGAAGAACCGTATGAATAATTAGTGTAATAATCTTTAATCTACATGAAATGATAGTGTAGATTCTAGGAGTAATTATATTAATTTGCACAAACAACAATGTGAACTAATACGATTATTTCGGGATTATTTGAATTGATTATTGGATTTTTATGGATTGTTGTTATTGCTTGTTTATTTACTTTGACACCATCCCAGTTATCACACTGCAAGTTCCCTTTGATATGCTTTGATTGTAAATTGAAATGGAATTGGGTTGAAATGATAAATACCCAAGTGAACTTGACTTAGGATAGAGAATTTAATAAACCCGATTGGTCAAAAATTTGATTTAAAAATAAAATAATGATTTTATTTGAGTAAAGAATAAGGTTTTGAAATGAAATTGGAATTTGAATTTAATGAAAGGAAAATGTTAATATTTAAAATTTGAACCAAATATTAACATAGTAGTTGTTGAATGAGCATTGTTTTGAAATTAATTATCGACAATTAAATTTTGAAATTATTCATTGAATTAAGTTAGAAATTATTTAATAATTAAGTTTTAAAATTATTTAATAATTAAATAAGATTGAATTGTTGGATAATTAAATAAAAATTTGAATCCTTTGATAAGAGAAATTGAATTTTTGAATAAGTAAATTTGAACTTCGTAAATAATTGAAATTGAGATTCTTTATTAATTAAGTTTTGGAAAATTATTTAAGTAAGTAAAAAGTGGAATTGAATTTCTTAACAAGGAATAAATATGATTTATTGAATTTAATGATAGACTTGAAGTTTAAAGAATTTGATTTGGAAAATTAATTTAATTCGATTTATAAGTTTTGATATAATGAAGTTGAACTTAAGTAATTGATTTAATGAATTAGAAATTAATTAGGAATTGTTTTGAATGATAATTAACTTAACGAATATTGAATGAAATCGATAAATGAATTTGAATTGATTTGAATGCTAAATTAAATTAATTTAAATGATTTCAGAATGGAACTTATATACGAACTTGAATCAATATTTGAATTGTTCTAAATATGAAAATTGGAATTGAATTATAAGATTTTGAAACGGAAAGTTAGAAGCTTTGAAACGTAAATTATGGAAAATTGTTTAGAAAAGACAAATGAAATGTTGATTTTCGAATTCTAATTGAAATTGAAATTGATTTGTTTTTGAAATATATTAAACGACCAATCGGTGCAATAATTACGAAAGTTATTAAAGAAACCGGAATCATTTATGGACATACTCTCTGTCTAAATCGAAAACCACTTTAATAACTATACGCGGAGTGTGTTCCAGAATGAAGTGGTTGGAATGATGTACGTGATGACTGAAGAAAGAGAACGATAATGGATAGCCTTGACACTTGTGTCAAATTGGAAATGACTAAAACAGGAGCCGTGCCGAGCCAAATGGGGTTAGCCACCTCGAGCGAACACACTTCTTTGTAAAAATACTCATTACTTATTATTGATTGGTGCACCCTCGTAATTTCAGGAGTGTTGTTTCGCGGTGTTGCGATCGCTACGGCGATGCGTTCTCACCAGTCCGGATCAGGCGAACGGTAGTTTCACTACCTTGGTTATTGCCTCATGTGCCTTGTCATACTTGTATCCTTATATACGCGACCACTACGAATTTGTTTTGTGTTATACCTATGGAGTACTCCCTGATATCCCACCAGTTTACGGTGGAGTTTACAGTGCTGTATAGACTATAACGCTTGTATAAAATGTGTTAAGGGGGATAATGGTAATGCCTTAACACTGTTTTGATATTTATATTACTGATAAACATTATCTATCTAGCGTACACTACTACATAGTAGATAGTTTAACGGATTCTTAGAGGATGGTTATTCCAACATCCTTTGAGTTACTTGCATTTCAATTGTTATTTCACTTGAGTTGGATTTATTGACATAAGAATATTAATCCTGACTCGAGTGTTTTGTGTTTTGCTTTACGCTCGGGTCAGACTGAAAGTACCAGCTTTCGAGACTCACCTTTGGAGTTGGAGCTTCGCTTGAGATCCAGCTATCTATCAAGCTTTCAGATATTTCGTTGATTCTAGAGATGTATTCCGATATTATATTTGACTATTGTATTCGAGACTTCTGTTGTAACTTATTTAACTCTGTTATATAGATAGTAGCTTCATGAACTACTATCTTTTGCTTCCGCTGCATATTATTACTCTGTGTCTGTGATTCTGTGATTATTTATTAACTGTATATCCGAGTTTTGCCAAATTTAAATTAACAATTCGGTATTTTGAAGTATTCACGTCCGACATGTGTGGACGCGAATAGTCCAAAATAGCAGGTTGTTACAGTTGGTATCAGAGCTTTTGGTAGCTCTAGGCAAACTTAGCATATAGGGTAAATGTATTTACAGAATCACTCTCATTCGAGTTTCAATCTCTTCCTCTTGACTCAATTAGTTTGAATTTTGGAACGTTCCCTACGGTCCCAAAATCCATTCGTGTCCCTCACTATTCGCTTTCTTTTAATTCCGAAGTATCCCATAACTCCACTTTGAATGATCTTTGCAATGAATCGGCGGTCTTGCCAATCTTCGAATGATTTGTAAATGCGAGAAAATCCTTTATAATAGGCATCGATTCATCGGAGATTTCTATGTCCTCGGTTTAGATGCTGGTATCGTTTGTTATATATACCTGAATTCTATCCCTTGAGATCTGACGTTGATATACCTTGGAATTCAACATCGATCTTATTCTTGAAGTTACGGTCGACCCGGTTAAGGTTGCCCATGAATTAAATAAGCTTATCCATCTCCCGATTCTGCTAATTGAATCATCTTATCTTTTCCTTTGAACTTGCATTCAAATCAAAATTCTTTTTAATTTGAGTTCATCAAATTTGAATCTCTATTCTTGTTTTGAAATCTATTCTATTATCGTCGAGCGAGGAATTGTATTTGTAAATTAATATTAAAATGTTTTATATTGTGTTGTTTGAGTTGTTAATGTTGATTTCGATTTTCGATCGATTCGTCTGATCAACGCTATCGATAGAATTTCTAATATATTTTAGCAGAGCAAACTGACACAATATTGTTTTCAAATTTAGTAAATAAAATAATTTTGAATGATTATATTATATATAAGTAAAAAATTTCTGGAATAAAAATTTGTTAATGAATTTGTTGTCCGAAATGATAATGTTTAATTTTCATTTATTGTTTTATAACCATTGACTATTTTATAACAAAAAAAAACGAATGTATAAAATTTGGTTATAAATTGATTAGGAGTTTGTAATGACTTTAAATCAAGAATTTGAGAATTTAATTTCCGATAGTTTCGAACTTTGCTTTTAAAATTCTAAAACGTATATTATTTAAAGTATTTTCGAATAGAAATCGTTTTCAAGGAATTTTAAATGCTTAAACCAGAGCTCTTCTCTTTGTCGCTGGAAAATAGTTCCGGTGATGACGGCCGTATCATCGACATTCATTTTCGGGTTTCAAAGTGGAGAGACTATTCTGTAGCTTTGTTACGGTTTGTTTTGAAAAATAAATTGATTTGAATTTCTTAAAGTATAATTTGATTTGTAATATATATTGATATGATTTAAATCTGATTTGATATATTATATATATATATATTTATCTCTAAATAAATTTGAAGTTACTCGATAATTTAATTCTTAAATTTATGATTAAAGATGATTTCAAATTTAAATTGAGGCAAAGATTTTGAATAAATATTTAACTTGAAATAACAGAATTGTAAAATTTTATTTGGATAATACTCAATTGCATTATATATAACTTACCTAAATTTTCAAAAGTTAACTATGTAATTGAATATTATATAAATATAAATGATATCTAAGGAATTTTAAATTAAATTTGAGTAGTTATAATGAATGTAATTATACTTAATATATATGTGATTGGATATTAAGTAGAATAAATTTAATAATAATTTGGAATAAAGAGGAATTAAATTTGTCGAATAAAATATGATTATAATAAACGACTATTCAAATTTATGATCTTTGAAATTGTTAATTTAAGAAAATTGGATAATATATAATATAAATTGTCTTTATAAATAAAATGTGAGTGCGTATAATAAATGTTATTCATTTAAACTTTAATTATGAAATATTTATGGAGATAAATAGAATAATAAGTTAAATAAGTAATAGGTGTGATTAATAGAAGAAAATTTTGTTTTGAAAGTTAATAAATTGAATTAAATCAATTTAAGGGTGTATCTTGAATTAGTTGAATTTAAATTGAATTTCATTCGAAAGAAACCTTTGTATCTAACATTAATAAACATGAAATCAAATCAATTTAATGAAAACCTTGAATTTAAAACAAATTGTTGAATATAAATTTATTTAAATTGAAATCTACATGGTTTAAATTAATTGTTATTATGTAATTCAAGTTTATTTTCTTTTGGTTGTTTCTATTCTCCTACCTCCTTTCTTTTCGGGGACAAAAAGTTTTGAGTGGGGGAGAATGTAACGACCCATAAATTTTTAATAATTTTATTTGTTTTATTTATATTTTTAATTGAAATTTTGCGAAATTTTAAAAGATAAAATTTTGAAATATAAATTTGATATTTGGAATGCGTCTAGTTAAACATAGCAACTGGTAAGTTTTCGTCCGAAAATATGAAAATTTATTTCGTGCGTAAAATTACTTCAATTTAATCAGTTAAAAAGCGATGAAAATAAAATGTTTTCGAAACTAAAATATTTTTACGTAGAAAAATTCTAAATCATCTTCTGAGCAAGACGTAATTTTTTCGTTTTTTAAAATTCGGACATCTTTAGCTCCGTCGATCTTATTTTTCTGTGTTTTTCATGCATTTTCCGCTAGTATAAAAATTCGAATTTTTATAATTCAATCGAACCACTAATATCTGCATACCGTTTTGATCACCTCGTCGCACTGATCAAAACGATATATTTATTCGTGCAAATCGGAGTCCGACGGAAATCGTCGCGTTAATTAAATCGTTCCAGACAGACCGGTTAAACAATTTCAGTCAAATTATCTAGCCCGTATCCAAAATAAAATTAGCTGGTAATAAATAGGTGGTAGTTGGAAGCTGGGTGCTAGCATCGAAAAGAGTGGTGGCGCCTCGGTTCTGTGATAGATTTATGGTACGAAATTGCGAAAGTTGAAAATGAAAACTGTTCATTTCAAAAAAATGTTCACTGTTTCTCTAAACAACACGTCTTAACTTCAGGCCTTCTCATTCCTCCATCTTTCTCTTTTTCCCCCATATTCTCCTTTCTCCTCCTTACAATAGAGAAAAAAATAACAACGCAAAAGCAAATGCACGTAACCGGCCTCCACCCGACAAGCTAGCAACCTCCTACGCCTGGCCGCTCTCCACCATGAACAAGCCGACCTCCGCTCCATCCCGTCACCTCATCTAGACCGCAGCCGAACCCATAGCCTCGGCTTCCCAAACCACCGCAACCGATCCACGTCCACATCTCAGCCGCTCTCTTCCCCCTACCATTCGCCTGCCTTGTTCCACCATGTTCGTTCCAATAATTTACTTCCTCCATCTCTCACCTATACTTCCGAAAACCATTCGCAGCGTTGCCTAGCCATGCCGAGACAAAACATCATGGTGACCGAGCCTATACATCACGTGGCCGAGCTTCTTCCTTCCAGAGCAGCGTCGTTGCCTTGCCAAGACCAAGTTCGCAGCTAGCAGCCCGAACCAGATGTGGCGGCAACCCATAGAAAACCCTAGCCTAACCTATACGCTCCTCTACTTCTCCCGCTTTTTCACCGCTGCACCAGGCTAACCACCCTCCGCGCCTGACCCGCCTTCGCATCTGGCCTCCCGTAGTTTCTTCCTCCTCTCCATTGTGGCCATGCAACCCATATTTGTAAGTGTTTGCATATATTGTTTTATAAAAGGTTGTCAGTAAGCTATGTTAGTTATATATATCAGTTTTGATAAGTTCAAGTATATTTTTCTTTCTGTATATATTGTTTTAATAAAATTTGATGTACAGGTTATAACCTTAATATAATAGTATTTAGTACCATATGAAAAGTAGTATACAATTTTAGTTATACTGCTGATTGTTGATATATTTGCTAGTTTTAAATATACAATATGTTTTATGAATTTTATACTTGTTATTTTATTTTGATTTGCGTAATCCTGAAGGAATATGGAGTATGAAGTTTATACATATATTGATATAAAGTATGTATATAACATCTGCAAGTACACATTTGTTTCCATTAAACAATATTTCGAAACTTACAGTTTCCTTTATTTTTCATTTACTTCCTATTTGCTATATATATATATATATATTATAAGTTATATTATATATATGTTATTTTGTAGTTGCATGCAGCGTGTGTATACTGATGTGTGTATATAGATATAGGCGAAATGTATTTTAAGTATTTTACATTATCAGTTAAGTCGATAAGGTTATTTTGATAAGTATATACATTAAAGGCCATTCCGGTTATATCAGAACATGTCTGTTCGTAGTGTGGAAGATAGGTGTAATATATAAAAAAAAGGTGAAATTTTAAATTAGTGTATGGAAATCTGGGTTTTAAATTTTGTGTTGATTGTTCCAAATATAATGGAAGGATTTCGTTGTATCTATTTGACTTTTAAGTGTAAGGAAAGGGTTATCTTATTTTAATATGGGTTTAAATCGAATGTTGGACGTGTATATATATACATATGTAGGTATTCATTTTTTTATGCATGCGTTTTAAAATTTTATCTTGATTTGAAATTTGTATATCTTATTTTAAATATATGTTCAAATTGATTTTGGAAATTTACGTATATGTGATATTTGATTCTTATCGATCCCTATTTATCAGCTTTTGTTCGTCGTGCCCGCTTTCTTCATCAAATTCATGCCCATCTCATTTTGCTTTGGAATTCGTAGCTTGCTCTGTTGTCAAATTCTCTAGCCTCGAAAGGTAACCAATCACTCACGATTAATGTTCTTTTATTTATTAAATTTGATTTCAATTGAAACGACAATTGAAATATGCTGCCGTTAGTTATTTACACTGTTACATATGCTATTACCTGTATCAGTTCACCTTTGACATCTGACACCGTTATCTGTAAATTATATAATGATAATACCGTTGGTTGATAATTGATTGATTGTTTGTGGTTTATATTGGATGTTAAATTGTAATGTATAAAGTGATAAATATTATGCAATTGAATTTAACGTAGGATAATTAAAATTTGAATCGACATATATGTTGAATTTGATTAGTTAAATATGACCCCTTTTAATTGTTAAATTAATTGACATGTAGAATAGTGATAATTACACTTTGAACCATTGAAAGTATATTGGATTAATTGTTGTAGTGTAAATTGAAAACGAATGACAAGTAAAGAACCGTATGAATAATTAGTGTAATAATCTTTAATCTACGTGAAATGATAGTGCAGATTCTAGGAATAATTATATTAATTTGCACAAACGACAATGTGAATTAATACGATTATTTCGGGATTATTTGAATTGATTATTGGATTTTTATGGATTGTTGTTATTGCTTGTTTATTTACTTTGACACCATCCCAGTTATCACACTGCAAGTTCCCTTTGATATGCTTTGATTGCAAATTGAAATGGAATTGGGTTGAAATGATAAATACCCAAATGAACTTGACTTAGGATAGAGAATTTAATAAACCCGATTGGTGAAAAATTTGATTTAAAAATAAAACAATGATTTTATTTGAGTAAAGAATAAGGTTTTGAAATGAAATTGGAATTTGAATTTAATGAAAGGAAAATGTTAATATTTAAAATCTGAAACAAATATTAACATAGTAGTTGTTGAAAGAGCGTTGTTTTGAAATTAATTATTGACAATTAAATTTTGAAATTATTCATTGAATTAAGTTAGAAATTATTTAATAATTAAGTTTTAAAATTAGTTAATAATTAAATAAGATTGAATTGTTGGATAATTAAATAAAAATTTGAATTCTTTGATAAGCGAAATTGAATTTTTGAATAAGTGAATTTGAACTTCGTAAATAATTGAAATTGAGATTCTTTATTAATGAAGTTTTGGAAAATTATTTAAGTAAGTAAAATTTGGAATTGAATTTCTTAACAAGGAATAAATATGATTTATTGAATTTAATGATAGACTTGAAGTTTAAAGAATTCGATTTGAAAAATTAATTTAATTCGATTTATAAGTTTTGATATAATGAAGTTGAACTTAAGTAATTGATTTAATGAATTAGAAATTAATTAGGAATTGTTTTGAATGATAATTAACTTAACGAATATTGAATGAAATCGATAAATGAATTTGAATTGATTTGAATGCTAAATTAAATTAATTTAAATGATTTCGGAATGGAACTTATATACGAACTTGAATCAATATTTGAATTGTTCTAAATATGAAAATTGGAATTGAATTATAAGATTTTGAAACGGAAAGTTAGAAGCTTTGAAACGTAAATTATGGAAAATTGTTTAGAAAAGACAAATGAAATGTTGATTCCCGAATTCTAATTGAAATTGAAATTGATTTGTTTTTGAAATATATTAAACGACCAATCGATGCAATAATTACGAAAGTTATTAGAGAAACCGGAATCGGTTATGGACATACTCTCTATCTAAACCGAAAACCACTTTAATAACTATACGCGGAGTGTGATCCAGAATGAAGTGGTTGGAATGATGTACGTGATGACTGAAGAAAGAGAACGATAATGGATAGCCTTGACACTTGTGTCAAATTGGAAATAACTAAAACAGGAGTCGTGCCGAGCCAAATGGGGTTAGCCACCTCGAGCGAACACACTTCTTCGTAAAACTACTCATTACTTGTTATTGATTGGTGCACCCTCGTAATTTAAGGAGTGTTGTTTCACGGTGTTGCGATCGCTGCGGCGATGCATTCTCACCAGTCCGGATCAGGCGAACGGTAGTTTCACTACCTTGGGTATTGCCTCATGTGCCTTGTCATACTTGTATCCCTATATACGCGACCACTACGAATTTGTTTTGTGTTATACCTATGGAGCACTCCCTGATATCCCATGTAACGACCCGTAAAATTTAACCGGTTTTAGTAACGTCATTAACTGAAATTTTGTGGGATTTTAAACGATAAAATTTTGAAATATAAATTCGATATTTTGAATGCGTTCAGTTAAACATAACAACCGGTAAATTTTCGTCCGAAAAGATGAAAGTTTATTTCGCGTGTAAATTTACTTCAATTTAATCAGTTAAAAAGTGATGAAAATAAAACATTTTCAAAACCAAAATATTTTTATATAGAAAAATTCTAAAACATCTTTTGAGCAAGTTGTCAGTTTGTCGTTTTTCCAAATTCGGACATCTTTGGCTCCGTCGATCTTATTTTTCTACGATTTTTATGCATTTTTCGTAGTAGAAAAATTCGAATTTTCATAATTGAATTGTACCACTGATATCCGTATATTGTTTTGATCATCTCGTCGTGTCGATTCCTATAGTATATTCATTTCTGTATTTCGGTGATTGTTACTCGACGAAAACTGTGAATCAGATAGCTACATTGGTTATGAAATTTCAATTTTTGATTTCTGGGCTAAACCCAACAGCCACTGGTATTTATTATTTTAGAAAACCAATGCTTGACTTTTATTTTTACTAGTTTCAATATTGTACCGGATCATTTCCTTATTTTGGTCCCCATTCAGAATGCATGTTGCCTGTACATTGGAAGAGGCACATTTCTTTTGCATATTTGCCAACTCACGTACACCTTCTTCCATCTCAAAATTTTGTTCATGGCCTCTTCATCTTTCCTCCTCTTCCAATTTCCTCTCCTAGCCGTGCCTTCTTCATATATAAAAAAAAACACGAAAAGAGAAAAAAAAATGAATAAAACGTCAATCTCTATGGGCATGCACGCGTGCACAGCTCCAGCCGAGCTCGCCTCTCTCAACCATGCCTTCAAGTCTGCCTCTCTCTCTCCACCATCGAACCCGAGATCCCATCCCACCGTCCCCCTCACCACTTCCCGCTCCGCCTTTCACTGTCTCTCTCTTGTCGTACATCAGCTACCAAGCCTTTCATTGGCTCTCTGTCCTACCGAGCTCGAATTTTCCACCCAGCTACACAAAGGCAGGCAAGTTATTCTCCATGTTATTTTTCTCCTCCATGCTCGTTCACCAGTGCAAACCCAAGTCAACAACTCACCACTCCATCCCTCTCGCTCACGGCCTGTCACCACTCCTTCATACTTGGCCACCAGAGCCTTCGCATAGAACCGGCCTCTGCCACTAAACCCTGGCGCCGAGCATCTCCAACCGAGAGGCATAAGAACGCGCCCACTACCGTGCTTTCCCTTCCGCCTCCTCCCACGGCAGCTGCATCTCCTTCGCCATAGCAACCTTCCAGTCAAAGGCCTGACAGTTTTCCTTCGTGTCGCGTCCATCCATGTATACATGTGAATAGCTTAGGTAACTATTGATTATTTCATTGATTTTTGATTATATTAATATATTATATATACGTATAATTGTTGAATATTGGTTTGTGTAGGATCTGTTGTTTATTATTTATAAATTCAGTACTTGTTTCGATATGTTGTAAGTTTATAGTGTCTGTGTATTTTGTAATTGGCCTGCATGTATAGGTGCATACAAATTTATTTTGTAAAGCATACAGTCTTTTGATTTGAAAAAAATGAAAAAAAAAATTGTTTCTGTATATACTGTACGTGTTGTGTATATAATGATTGCTTTACTATTTAAACTGTAGACTTCTTTATATGGGTAAGTAGTTTATATGTTATATTTTGTACATAGTTACAGTATTGATTTTTAACATACATTAGATGTACATTAAATACATGGGTTATATTCTGTTATATATAGTAGAATAAGTTGGTGTGTACAGTGAAATGTTAATATATATATTTTGTAGTTTATTCGGTTGCATGCTTTTATTTAAATTGGTGTAAGTTTATAAAACACGACCTGAGTTCATGTTTGACGCATCGTATCTCACTCATGTTTTATCGGAATGGGTTGATTCTATTTTTAAAAAGGAGTTTAAGTTACGTAGTTTATACATGTCAAATTCCAGCAAAATCCGACATCGTTTGATTTGTGGTCGAGGATCTGGAAGTTAGACCCAGGCAGATATTCTTTTATACTTAGAATTATTTTACACTGCTGCAAACACGACCTGAGTTCATGTTTGACGCATTGTATCTCACTCATGTTTTATCGGAATGGGTTGATTCTGTTTTTAAAAAGGAGTTTAAGTTACGTAGTTTATACATGTAAAATTCCAGCAAAATCCGACATCGTTTGATTTGTGGTCGAGGATCTGGAAGTTAGACCCAGGCAGATATTCTTTTATACTTAGAATTATTTTACACTGCTGCAAACACGACCTGAGTTCATGTTTGACGCATCGTATCTCACTCATGTTTTATCGGAATGGGTTGATTCTATTTTTAAAAAGGAGTTTAAGTTACGTAGTTTATACATGTCAAATTCCAGCAAAATCCGACATCGTTCGATTTGTGGTCGAGGATCTGGATGTTAGACCCAGGCAGATATTCTTTTGTACTTAGAATTATTTTACACTGCTGCAAGCACGATCTGAGTTCATGTTTGACGCATCGTATCTTCTCCGTCTTACGTCGGAATCAAGTGATTCTTTGCAATTTTGAAATACAAGTTTTGATCTTTATTCATACCAAATTTCAGACCATTTGGATCTCGGTAGCACATAGAATTATATTGTTAAACTTGGACGTAGGACTTGTTTTGTAATTGTTGCTATGTTGAATGTTTTGATTTGATTTCGGCAATTCCTATTTAACAGTTTTGCTCGTCGATTCGTGCCAATCTTACTTTGTTCTGAGAATCATGCTTGGATTCGTAACTCCATTTCAGTGTCCGTATCAGTGTGCGTATCCGTGCCATCTTCTATTTTCTCTAGCCTCGAAAGGTGAGCAATCACTCACGATTAATATTCTTTTATTTATTAAATCTGATTTCAATTGGAACGACAATTGAAATATACTGCTGTTATTTATTGCACTGTTATTTATGTATCAGTTCACCTTTGACATCTGACACTGTTATCTGTTATGTATGCAATAATAATCTAGTTTGGTTGATAATTGATTGATTGTTTGCTGTTAATATTGGGTGTAAATTGTAATGTATAAAGTGATAAATATTATGCAATTGAATTTGACGTAGGATAGTTTAAAATTGTAAATTGACATATGTGTTGAATTTGATTAGTTAATTTGAATAAT
Source organism: Allium cepa (assembly GCA_030765085.1). Classification (NCBI taxonomy): domain Eukaryota; kingdom Viridiplantae; phylum Streptophyta; class Magnoliopsida; order Asparagales; family Amaryllidaceae; genus Allium; species Allium cepa. Next base: position 28,154,516 of record CM060932.1, read on the forward strand.
ATGACCCTTTTAATTGTTAAGTAATTGGCACGTAGAATTTGATAAACTAGATTTTGAACCTTTGAACTATATTGGATTAACTATTGTAGTATTGAAATTGAACGACAAGTGAGAACCGTAATGTAATAATCTTTAATCTACATGAAATGATAGTGTAGATTCTAGAATTAATTATATTAATTCATACAAACAACAATGTGAATTAATACGATTATTTCGGGATTATTTGAATTAATTATTGGATTGTTATTGATTGTGTTATTGCTTGTTTATTTACTTTGACACCATCCCTGTTATCACACTGCAAGTTCCCTTTACTATGCTTTGATTTGTGAATTGGAATTGGAATCGGGTTGAAATGATAAATACCCAAAATTGAACTTGACTTAGGATAGAGAATTAAATAAATCCGATTGGTCAATAATTTGATTTAAAATAAAATAATGATTTTATTCGAGCAAAGAATAAGTTTGAAATGAAGTTCGAATTTGAATGTTTATGAAGAAGAAATGTAAAGATTGAAATATGAAACAAATTTTAACGCAGTAATTGTTGAAAGAACGTTGTTTGAAATTTGATTATCTAATAATTAAATTCGGAATTATTAATAAATAATCTGAAATTGGTAATAATTGAGTTATGAAATTTTTAAGTTTGAAGTCATTTAATGAATAAATTTGAAATTATAATTGAGTTTGAAATTATAATTAAGCTCGAAATTATTAAGTTGAAGTTATAATTAAATTGAAATGATTTGACGATTAAGTTTGAACTGAATTAAGTTTGAAATGGTTTAATAATTAAGTTGAATTTATAATCAAGTTTGAAATTATTAAGTTTGAAATTATTAATAATTAAGATTTAAATTATTTAATAATTGAAAGATTGGATCATTTGATAATTGAACGAAATTTGGATTCTTTGATAAAAGAAATTGAACTTTGAATAAGTGAATTCGAACTTCGTTAATAAATGAAATTGAGTTTCTTTATTTATTAAAGTTTTGGAAAATTTATTTAAGTAGGTTAATAAGCGAAATTGAAACTTCTCGATTATGTGAAATTTAGTTCTTTATTAATTAAATTGAAATTTGTAACGAAGTCAATAAATAAGTGAAAATTGAATTCCTTTAACAAGAAATAAATTGTTATTTATTGAAATGAATGTGATTTATCGAAATTACGTAAGACTTGCAATTTAAAGAATTGATTGGACGAATCTAATTGAACTTAACTTGTAAGTTGATAAATGAAGTTGAACTTAAGAAATTGATTTAACGAATTGGAAATTTAATAGAAATTGTTTGAATGATAAAGCAACTTAACGAATATTGAATGGAATCGATAAATGAGTTTAAATTGATTTGAATGTTAAATTAAATTAATTTAAAAGATTTCGGAATGAAATTTATATACGAACTTGAATCAATATTTGAATTGTTTTAAATAAAAGTTGAAATTGAATGGTAAGATTTTGAATTGGTGATTTGGAAGCTTTGAATCGTAAATTTTGGAAATTGATATAGAAGACGAATGAAATGTTATGTGTAAATTCGAATTGAAATTGAAATTGATTTGTTTTGAAATATATTAAACGACCAATCGGTGTAATAATACGAAGGTTATTAAAGAAACCGGAATCGGTTATGGATATACTCTCTATCTAAATCGAAAATCACTTTAATAACTAAACGCGGAGTGCGATCCAGAATGAAGTGGTTGGAATGATGTACGTGATGACTGAAGAAAGAGAACGATAATGGATAGCCTTGACACTTGTGTCAAATTGGAAATGACTAAAATCAGGAGCCGTGCCGGGCCAAATGGGGTTAGCCACCTCGAGCGAACACACTTCTTCGTAACTACTATTCATTACTTGTGATTGATTGGTGCACCCTCGTACTTTTTAGGAGTGTTGTTTCGCGGTGTTGCGATCGCTGCGGCGATGCGTTCTCACCAGTCCGGATCAGGCGAACGGTAGTTTCACTACCTTGGGTATTGCCTCATGTGCCTTGTCATACTTGTATCCCTATATACGCGACCAATACGAATTTGTTTTGTGTTATACCTATGGAGTACTCCCTGATATCCCACTAGTTTACGGTGGAGTTTACAGTGCTGTATAGACTATGACATTTGTATAAAATGTGTTAAGGGGGATAATGGTAACGCCTTAACACTATTTTGATATTTTATATTACTGATAGACATTATCTATTTAGCGTACACTACTACATAGTAGATAGTTTAACGGATCCTTAGAGGATGGTGATTCCAACATCCTTTGAGTTACTTGTATTTCGATTGCTTTTTCACTTGAGTTGGATTTATTGATATGAGAATATTAATCCTGACTCGAGTGTTTTGTGTTTTGCTTTACGCTCGGGTCAGACTGAGAGTACCAGCTTTCGAGGCTCATCTTTGGAGTTGGAGCTTTGCTTGAAGATCCAACCATCTATTCCGCTTTCAGTATTCGATGATTCCAGTGATGTATTCTGATTTGTATTTGATGTATCGTATTTCTCTTCTGTTGTAAACTCTGATGTATCTTATATATTTATATAGTAGCTTCATGAACTACTATCTCTTTCACTTCCGCTGCATATTATTACTCTGTGTCTGTGATTCTGTGATTATTTATTTACTGTATATCTGTGTTTTGCCAAATTTAAATTAACAATTCGGTATTTGAATTATTCAAGTCCGACATGTGCGGATGTGAATGGTCCAAAATAGCGGGTCGTTACAGTTGGTATCAGAGCTTTTGGTAGCTCTAGGCAAAACTTAGCATATAGGGTAAATGTATTTACAGAATCACTCTCATTCGAGTTTCAATCTCTTCCTCTTAACTAAATTCCTCTGAATTTTGGAACGCTCTCTGCGGTTCCAGAATTCGTTCGAGTCCCTCACTATTCGTTTTCCAATTTTGGAGTATCGTATAACTCCACTTCGAATAATCTTTATAATGAATCGACGGTCTCGCCAATCTTTGAATAATTTGCAAAGGGGTGAAACTCCTTTAAAATAGGCATCGATTTACCGGAGATTTCTGTATCATCGGTTTACGATGCTATCTATTCTCTGCCATGCCTGAATTCTATCACTTGAGATCGAATGTTGATTTACCTCGGAATTCAGCATCGATCTTATCCTTGAAGTCCCGTTTGACCCAAAAGGTTGCCCGTGAATTAAATAAGCTTATCCATCTTCCGATTCTATTAATTGAATCATTTTATCTTTCCTTTCGAACTTGAATTCGAATCAGAATTCTCTTTGATTTGAGTCCATCAAATTTGAATCTCTATCTTTGTTCTGTAATCCATTTTGTATCGTCGAGCGAGGAAGTGTATTTGTAAATTAATATTAAAATGTTATATATTGTGTTGTTTGAGTTGTTGATGTTGATTTGGGTTTTCGATCGATTCGTCTGATCAACGCTATCGATAGGATTTCCAAAACACTTTCACAGAGCAAACTGACACAATATCATTTTCAAAATTGGTAAACGAATATTTTTGAATGATTATATTATATATAAGTATAAATTTGTCTGAAATTAAAATGTCAATGAAATGGTTGCCAGAAATAATAATATTTGATTTCATTTATAGTTGTAAATCATTGACTATTGAATAATATAAAATAAATGAATTTATAAAACTTGGGTAAAATTGATTTGGAATCTAAATAGATTTAAACTAAAATTTGAGAATTTAATTTCCGGTAAATTCCAAACTAGGGCTTTAGATGTATATTATTTAAAATATTTTCGAATAGAAATGGTTTTCAAAGAATTTTAAATGATTAAATTTGAGCTCATCTCTTTTGTCGCTGGAAAATAATTTCGGTGATGACGGCCGCATCATCGACATTCATTTTCGAGTTTCGAAGTGGAGAGACCATACTGTAGCTCTGCTGCACTTGTGTATTAATAATTTAATTGATTTGAAATTTCTAAAGTATGACTTGATTTAAATTATATATATATTAGTATTTAATTTAGATTTAACTTGGATATATTGTATTTATATAATTATCTCTAAATTGTTTGAAGTTAATCGGAAATTTAATTCTTGAAATTCGGGTAAAAGATGATTTCAATTATAAATGAAACCAAAATTTTGAATTAATATTTAAACTTGGGAGCATTGAATTAGAAATTTACTTGTATAATACTCGATTGCATTCAATATAACTTATCGAAATTTTCAAAAGTTAACTATGTAGTTGAATATTATACAATAGAAAATGATATCAAGGGAATTTTAAAATAAATTTGAGTGGTTATAGTGAATGTAAATATACTTAATATATATATGTGAGAAGATATATTAAGTAGAATAAATTTAATAATAATTTGAATAAAGAGGAATTAAATTTATCGAATAAAGTATGATTATAATAAACGACTATTCAAATTTATGATCTTTGGAATTGTTAATTTAAGAAAATTGTATAATATATAAATTGTCTTTATAAATAAAACGTGAGTGCGTATAATAAATTTTATTCGCTTAAATTTTAGTTATAAAACGTTTATGGAGATAAATAGAATAATAAGTTAATTAAATAATAGATGTGATTAATAAATAAAAAAATTGTTTTGGAAGTTAATGAATTGAAATCTAATCAACTTAATTAGATATTTTGAATTAATTGAATTTAAATTGAATTTCATTTGAAAGTAACCTTTTGTATCTAACATCAATAAATGAGAAATCAAATCATTTTAATGGAAACCGTGAATTTAAAAACAAATTGTTGAATATAAATTTATTTAAATTGAAATTCATATGGTTTAAATTAATCGTTTATAATGTAATTCAAGTTTATTTTCTTTTGATTGTTTCTATTCCCCTACTTCCTTCCTTTTCGGGGACGAAAAGTTTTGAGTGGGGGAGAATGTAACGACCCGTAAAATTTAACCGGTTTTAGTAACGTCATTAACTGAAATTTTGTGGGATTTTAAACGATAAAATTTTGAAATATAAATTCGATATTTTGAATGCGTTCAGTTAAACATAACAACCGGTAAATTTTCGTCCGAAAAGATGAAAGTTTATTTCGCGTGTAAATTTACTTCAATTTAATCAGTTAAAAAGTGATGAAAATAAAACATTTTCAAAACCAAAATATTTTTATATAGAAAAATTCTAAAACATCTTTTGAGCAAGTTGTCAGTTTGTCGTTTTTCCAAATTCGGACATCTTTGGCTCCGTCGATCTTATTTTTCTACGATTTTTATGCATTTTTCGTAGTAGAAAAATTCGAATTTTCATAATTGAATTGTACCACTGATATCCGTATATTGTTTTGATCATCTCGTCGTGTCGATTCCTATAGTATATTCATTTCTGTATTTCGGTGATTGTTACTCGACGAAAACTGTGAATCAGATAGCTACATTGGTTATGAAATTTCAATTTTTGATTTCTGGGCTAAACCCAACAGCCACTGGTATTTATTATTTTAGAAAACCAATGCTTGACTTTTATTTTTACTAGTTTCAATATTGTACCGGATCATTTCCTTATTTTGGTCCCCATTCAGAATGCATGTTGCCTGTACATTGGAAGAGGCACATTTCTTTTGCATATTTGCCAACTCACGTACACCTTCTTCCATCTCAAAATTTTGTTCATGGCCTCTTCATCTTTCCTCCTCTTCCAATTTCCTCTCCTAGCCGTGCCTTCTTCATATATAAAAAAAAACACGAAAAGAGAAAAAAAAATGAATAAAACGTCAATCTCTATGGGCATGCACGCGTGCACAGCTCCAGCCGAGCTCGCCTCTCTCAACCATGCCTTCAAGTCTGCCTCTCTCTCTCCACCATCGAACCCGAGATCCCATCCCACCGTCCCCCTCACCACTTCCCGCTCCGCCTTTCACTGTCTCTCTCTTGTCGTACATCAGCTACCAAGCCTTTCATTGGCTCTCTGTCCTACCGAGCTCGAATTTTCCACCCAGCTACACAAAGGCAGGCAAGTTATTCTCCATGTTATTTTTCTCCTCCATGCTCGTTCACCAGTGCAAACCCAAGTCAACAACTCACCACTCCATCCCTCTCGCTCACGGCCTGTCACCACTCCTTCATACTTGGCTACCAGAGCCTTCGCATAGAACCGGCCTCTGCCACTAAACCCTGGCGCCGAGCATCTCCAACCGAGAGGCATAAGAACGCGCCCACTACCGTGCTTTCCCTTCCGCCTCCTCCCACGGCAGCTGCATCTCCTTCGCCATAGCAACCTTCCAGTCAAAGGCCTGACAGTTTTCCTTCGTGTCGCGTCCATCCATGTATACATGTGAATAGCTTAGGTAACTATTGATTATTTCATTGATTTTTGATTATATTAATATATTATATATACGTATAATTGTTGAATATTGGTTTGTGTAGGATCTGTTGTTTATTATTTATAAATTCAGTACTTGTTTCGATATGTTGTAAGTTTATAGTGTCTGTGTATTTTGTAATTGGCCTGCATGTATAGGTGCATACAAATTTATTTTGTAAAGCATACAGTCTTTTGATTTGAAAAAAATGAAAAAAAAAAATTGTTTCTGTATATACTGTACGTGTTGTGTATATAATGATTGCTTTACTATTTAAACTGTAGACTTCTTTATATGGGTAAGTAGTTTATATGTTATATTTTGTACATAGTTACAGTATTGATTTTTAACATACATTAGATGTACATTAAATACATGGGTTATATTCTGTTATATATAGTAGAATAAGTTGGTGTGTACAGTGAAATGTTAATATATATATTTTGTAGTTTATTCGGTTGCATGCTTTTATTTAAATTGGTGTAAGTTTATAAAACACGACCTGAGTTCATGTTTGACGCATCGTATCTCACTCATGTTTTATCGGAATGGGTTGATTCTATTTTTAAAAAGGAGTTTAAGTTACGTAGTTTATACATGTCAAATTCCAGCAAAATCCGACATCGTTTGATTTGTGGTCGAGGATCTGGAAGTTAGACCCAGGCAGATATTCTTTTATACTTAGAATTATTTTACACTGCTGCAAACACGACCTGAGTTCATGTTTGACGCATTGTATCTCACTCATGTTTTATCGGAATGGGTTGATTCTGTTTTTAAAAAGGAGTTTAAGTTACGTAGTTTATACATGTAAAATTCCAGCAAAATCCGACATCGTTTGATTTGTGGTCGAGGATCTGGAAGTTAGACCCAGGCAGATATTCTTTTATACTTAGAATTATTTTACACTGCTGCAAACACGACCTGAGTTCATGTTTGACGCATCGTATCTCACTCATGTTTTATCGGAATGGGTTGATTCTATTTTTAAAAAGGAGTTTAAGTTACGTAGTTTATACATGTCAAATTCCAGCAAAATCCGACATCGTTCGATTTGTGGTCGAGGATCTGGATGTTAGACCCAGGCAGATATTCTTTTGTACTTAGAATTATTTTACACTGCTGCAAGCACGATCTGAGTTCATGTTTGACGCATCGTATCTTCTCCGTCTTACGTCGGAATCAAGTGATTCTTTGCAATTTTGAAATACAAGTTTTGATCTTTATTCATACCAAATTTCAGACCATTTGGATCTCGGTAGCACATAGAATTATATTGTTAAACTTGGACGTAGGACTTGTTTTGTAATTGTTGCTATGTTGAATGTTTTGATTTGATTTCGGCAATTCCTATTTAACAGTTTTGCTCGTCGATTCGTGCCAATCTTACTTTGTTCTGAGAATCATGCTTGGATTCGTAACTCCATTTCAGTGTCCGTATCAGTGTGCGTATCCGTGCCATCTTCTATTTTCTCTAGCCTCGAAAGGTGAGCAATCACTCACGATTAATATTCTTTTATTTATTAAATCTGATTTCAATTGGAACGACAATTGAAATATACTGCTGTTATTTATTGCACTGTTATTTATGTATCAGTTCACCTTTGACATCTGACACTGTTATCTGTTATGTATGCAATAATAATCTAGTTTGGTTGATAATTGATTGATTGTTTGCTGTTAATATTGGGTGTAAATTGTAATGTATAAAGTGATAAATATTATGCAATTGAATTTGACGTAGGATAGTTTAAAATTGTAAATTGACATATGTGTTGAATTTGATTAGTTAATTTGAATAATATGACCCTTTTAATTGTTAAGTAATTGGCACGTAGAATTTGATAAACTAGATTTTGAACCTTTGAACTATATTGGATTAACTATTGTAGTATTGAAATTGAACGACAAGTGAGAACCGTAATGTAATAATCTTTAATCTACATGAAATGATAGTGTAGATTCTAGAATTAATTATATTAATTCATACAAACAACAATGTGAATTAATACGATTATTTCGGGATTATTTGAATTAATTATTGGATTGTTATTGATTGTGTTATTGCTTGTTTATTTACTTTGACACCATCCCTGTTATCACACTGCAAGTTCCCTTTACTATGCTTTGATTTGTGAATTGGAATTGGAATCGGGTTGAAATGATAAATACCCAAAATTGAACTTGACTTAGGATAGAGAATTAAATAAATCCGATTGGTCAATAATTTGATTTAAAATAAAATAATGATTTTATTCGAGCAAAGAATAAGTTTGAAATGAAGTTCGAATTTGAATGTTTATGAAGAAGAAATGTAAAGATTGAAATATGAAACAAATTTTAACGCAGTAATTGTTGAAAGAACGTTGTTTGAAATTTGATTATCTAATAATTAAATTCGGAATTATTAATAAATAATCTGAAATTGGTAATAATTGAGTTATGAAATTTTTAAGTTTGAAGTCATTTAATGAATAAATTTGAAATTATAATTGAGTTTGAAATTATAATTAAGCTCGAAATTATTAAGTTGAAGTTATAATTAAATTGAAATGATTTGACGATTAAGTTTGAACTGAATTAAGTTTGAAATGGTTTAATAATTAAGTTGAATTTATAATCAAGTTTGAAATTATTAAGTTTGAAATTATTAATAATTAAGATTTAAATTATTTAATAATTGAAAGATTGGATCATTTGATAATTGAACGAAATTTGGATTCTTTGATAAAAGAAATTGAACTTTGAATAAGTGAATTCGAACTTCGTTAATAAATGAAATTGAGTTTCTTTATTTATTAAAGTTTTGGAAAATTTATTTAAGTAGGTTAATAAGCGAAATTGAAACTTCTCGATTATGTGAAATTTAGTTCTTTATTAATTAAATTGAAATTTGTAACGAAGTCAATAAATAAGTGAAAATTGAATTCCTTTAACAAGAAATAAATTGTTATTTATTGAAATGAATGTGATTTATCGAAATTACGTAAGACTTGCAATTTAAAGAATTGATTGGACGAATCTAATTGAACTTAACTTGTAAGTTGATAAATGAAGTTGAACTTAAGAAATTGATTTAACGAATTGGAAATTTAATAGAAATTGTTTGAATGATAAAGCAACTTAACGAATATTGAATGGAATCGATAAATGAGTTTAAATTGATTTGAATGTTAAATTAAATTAATTTAAAAGATTTCGGAATGAAATTTATATACGAACTTGAATCAATATTTGAATTGTTTTAAATAAAAGTTGAAATTGAATGGTAAGATTTTGAATTGGTGATTTGGAAGCTTTGAATCGTAAATTTTGGAAATTGATATAGAAGACGAATGAAATGTTATGTGTAAATTCGAATTGAAATTGAAATTGATTTGTTTTGAAATATATTAAACGACCAATCGGTGTAATAATACGAAGGTTATTAAAGAAACCGGAATCGGTTATGGATATACTCTCTATCTAAATCGAAAATCACTTTAATAACTAAACGCGGAGTGCGATCCAGAATGAAGTGGTTGGAATGATGTACGTGATGACTGAAGAAAGAGAACGATAATGGATAGCCTTGACACTTGTGTCAAATTGGAAATGACTAAAATCAGGAGCCGTGCCGGGCCAAATGGGGTTAGCCACCTCGAGCGAACACACTTCTTCGTAACTACTATTCATTACTTGTGATTGATTGGTGCACCCTCGTACTTTTTAGGAGTGTTGTTTCGCGGTGTTGCGATCGCTGCGGCGATGCGTTCTCACCAGTCCGGATCAGGCGAACGGTAGTTTCACTACCTTGGGTATTGCCTCATGTGCCTTGTCATACTTGTATCCCTATATACGCGACCAATACGAATTTGTTTTGTGTTATACCTATGGAGTACTCCCTGATATCCCACTAGTTTACGGTGGAGTTTACAGTGCTGTATAGACTATGACATTTGTATAAAATGTGTTAAGGGGGATAATGGTAACGCCTTAACACTATTTTGATATTTTATATTACTGATAGACATTATCTATTTAGCGTACACTACTACATAGTAGATAGTTTAACGGATCCTTAGAGGATGGTGATTCCAACATCCTTTGAGTTACTTGTATTTCGATTGCTTTTTCACTTGAGTTGGATTTATTGATATGAGAATATTAATCCTGACTCGAGTGTTTTGTGTTTTGCTTTACGCTCGGGTCAGACTGAGAGTACCAGCTTTCGAGGCTCATCTTTGGAGTTGGAGCTTTGCTTGAAGATCCAACCATCTATTCCGCTTTCAGTATTCGATGATTCCAGTGATGTATTCTGATTTGTATTTGATGTATCGTATTTCTCTTCTGTTGTAAACTCTGATGTATCTTATATATTTATATAGTAGCTTCATGAACTACTATCTCTTTCACTTCCGCTGCATATTATTACTCTGTGTCTGTGATTCTGTGATTATTTATTTACTGTATATCTGTGTTTTGCCAAATTTAAATTAACAATTCGGTATTTGAATTATTCAAGTCCGACATGTGCGGATGTGAATGGTCCAAAATAGCGGGTCGTTACATCCCACCAGTTTACGGTGGAGTTTAAAGTGCCGTATAGACTATAACACTTGTATAAAATGTGTTAAGGGGGATAATGGTAACGCCTTAACACTATTTTGATATTTATATTACTGATAAACATTATCTATCTAGCGTACACTACTACATAGTAGATAGTTTAACGGATCCTTAGAGGATGGTTATTCCAAAATCCTTTGAGTTACTTGCATTTCAATTGTTATTTCACTTGAGTAGGATTTATTGACATAAGAATATTAATCCTGACTCGAGTGTTTTGTGTTTTGCTTTACGCTCGGGTCAGACTGAGAGTACCAGCTTTCGAGACTCACCTTTGGTGTTGGAGCTTCGCTTGGAGATCCAGCTATCTATCCAGCTTTCAGATATTCCGTTGATTCTAGAGATGTATTCCGATATTATATTTGACTATTGTATTCGAGACTTCTGTTGTAACTTATTTAACTCTGTTATATAGATAGTAGCTTCATGAACTACTATCTTTTACTTCCGCTGCATATTATTACTCTGTGTCTGTGATTCTGTGATTATTTATTAACTGTATATCTGAGTTTTGCCAAATTTAATTAACAATTCGGTATTTTGAATTATTCAAGTCCGACATGTACGGATGCGAATAGTCCAAAATAGCGGGTCATTACAAAGACTTACATATCTAATTGGCCACGTCGGTACACGCTACAAGTGCCGCACTGCTTCGCGAAGATAATTAAATCTAGAGACTAGTTTATTATGTTAGCAAGCGATTAACAAGAGCTGAAAGGAACTATCCAAAGATAGAGAAATTGTCATACTGCTTGTTGATTACTTCACGAAAGCTCTCCCCCTATTTTTAGGTTGTCTATCAATGTTTACACCGATCAGCCGTTATAATAGGTCCTACAGTGACCTGAGACGTATGAAGGTTACTCATGTGGACATCAAGCTAAGCCAATTTGACATTTCCTATCTCTCTTGAAGACTCGTCCAGGGACAAGCACTGGCGGACTTTATAGCTAAATGCACTACATAGGATGATCTCCCAGAGAGTAGTAGAGCCCCTACCATTCGTGGAAAATGTATACAGATGGAGAATCCAATGATCGTTGTTCTGATGCCGTAATCGTACTAGTAACTCCAAAGGATCGATCAGTTTTCTACATTTTTAAGCTTTACTTCCCTGCAACGAATAACGAAGCTGAGTATAAAGCTCTGATTGCTGGATTCAAACTTGCTAAAGAGTTGGAAATAAAATCTCTTGAAATCTTTTGCGATTCCAAGTTGGTTGTGTACCAAGTCAGGGGAGATTACCAAGTTAAAGGACAACGACTCGCTCCGTACCTTATCTAAGTCGAAGAGCTATTGGCTAACTTTAAGTATTATGACATCATGCACATTTCCCAAGATTAGAAAAAGAGGCCGATTCATTGGCAAAGTTTGCTAGCACTGGGGATGCATAACAAATGGGTTGGTCCTAGTTGAAATACTAAATGCTTCGAGCATATGCCAGATGGAAATTGACTGGGCATTAGAGACGAAGCCTAAGAAGGAGTTGTGGATGACTTCGATTAAAGATTATTTTCTATAGGGAGTCCTTCCCGAACAGAGGATTGAAAGACAACAAATCCTCCACAAAGCTTTACGATATATCATTCAGGAAGGAATCATGTATAAAAGGGGTTTTCCGTTCCTTTTCTTCGGTGTATCATTCATGACGAAATAAAATGAGTCCTAAAGGAAGTTCATGAAGGGGAATGTGGCGATCACAATGAAGGAAAACCCTAGCAAAGAAAATACTCCGTTATAGGTATTACTGGCCAACCGTCAACTGAGACGCTACTGATTAAGCAAAGCGATGAGACAAGTGCCAGACGTATGCAAAAGTTCCGAGAGCTCCACCGATGGAAATTACTCAAATGGTCAGTCCATGGCCATTTTCCACATGGGGCATACATATTATCGGTTCTTTACTGATCTCAAAAGGCGGTACGAAGTGCGCCACCATAACAGTTGATTACTTCACCAAATGGGTTGAAGTAGAACATTTAACCATGATCACAATGAAGAAATCTATCAACTTCATTGTGCAGAACATCATCTGTCGTTTTGGCTTTCCATGAAGCATTGTAATTGATAATGGAACTCAATTCGATAGCATTGAATTCAAAGACTTCTGCCGTCGGTATCGTATTGAAATGAGATATGCAGTAATTGCTCACCGTCAAGCAAAATGGACAAGTTGAAGTCATGAACAAAATTATAAAGTCCATTTTGAAGAAACATTTGAAAAGCTAGGGGTAAGTGGGTGGATGAACTCTTAATGGCATTATGGGCTTAAGAACCACTCACAAGTTCACGACTGGTCATACTCCATTCGTCCATGCTTGCGGCTTTGAAGCCATCATTCCTATTGAACTCGACGTCCCTTCTCATCGAGTGATCTACTACGACGCAGAATGAATAGAGATCTCCTCTTAGAATCCTTAGGCTTTGTAGATGAGAAGCATGAAGAAGCTGATTTGAGGGGAGCTGCACATTGACATTGAGTTGCCCGATACTACAACACTAAAGTCTGACCTAGAACCTTTGAAATTGGCGATCTCATCTTGGAATGGGTTTTGCCTGCCCGTCACACATGAATCGTAATTGGGAAGGACCGTATGTCATTGAACAGAGGCTTGGATAGGGAACTTTCAAGCCAGCGACCGCTGATGGCGTCACACTCCTAAGGGCGTGGAATAGAGAGCATTTACGATGCTATTTCCATAGTTTATTCTTTTTTATTCAGTTATATTTAATTTTCGAATTTGCTTTAGCATTTGATTTTCCAGATATGTAATAAGACAAATTATGTCATTTCTTCCCGTTTGGCAAATAAAGATTGAAATTTCCTTCATAATTGTGATTACTATAGCATTGCATATTAGTTATGACACCTGACTAACAAATATTGACATATCCAAGCAGGTTCCTAGAGTTTGGAGCCTGCAGATTACACAAGTTCACAGTCGAACTAACAAAATGAACATGGTTCGGCCGTTCATTTGACGATTCTTGCTAACAACTTGATGGACGGAGAACCTAACGAGAAAGGAATGTGACTTAACCATCAGATAACCAAATTAATCCCACCAAGCGTTGGGACGGACGTGAATCAAAAGCGATCGTGATATGACTGATCATTCGTTAAGTTAGACCTCGGACTTAGGGGCAAATCAATCAATTAAGGGAAGTATGATCCGACCACTTTTTGAAATAACTCTATGTCTTCAAAGTATGGACTAGAGTATAAACATAAATTGGGTGTGATCCGATCACCTGCCAACTAACTCTTATCCCTACAATGCGAATTTGAGTATAAAAAAATAAATGAATGTGGTTTGACCACTTGCTATACCGTAACTCCAACTTGAAACCGACAGGAGGAGTATAAACTCGCTAAGGATGGAGTTCGACCATCCAATATCTAACTCCATAACTCAAGACTGGGGGCAGGAGTATGGTCACTTAAACCACTGAATCCGATGGGGTAACACTGGGGCTCAAGCCCAGTGTTTGGTACAACTTGAGGTCACGACCACATGGAGGCCTTAAGTAAAAATTAATAGATAATTATCCAAATTGACGAGCAATGAATTACAAGTACATTGAATGGAAAAGTAATAGCGCGACTACTTAAGCAAGTTCATGTAGGAGTTCAACAGAACATGAAGAACTTTTATTTACCCCTTAAACTTGAAAATCGTAATACAAATTTATTCAAATGCGGAAGCCATACCCGCACATACACAGCCAACAAAAATAAAAACATCTACACAAGCTACATACAAAGTAAGATAAAGTGGACTACTTCTTTTTCCTCTTCTACCTTTCAGATTTGTTGGAAGTGGACCCATATGAGCCTCCGTCTGTCCCTCTCTTCGATCCTTTACCATCCTTTGAAGGAGAGCTTTAAGAGGTTGGAGGAGTTCTTTGGGAACCGACCCACCGTGTGGAATAACTTGTGGTGGGACAAGATTTGGATCATCGACATCCACATCAATGGGTTCAGCTTTGGATTTTTTCTTCGATAATTCCTCCCTCTCGATGCGCTCCTACAAGCTGAGCTCATTAGTGTGCTCGGAGGTACCCATGGTCACAACATCATCAGATTTATCTAGAACTAGCTGATTGTCAGCCTTTTCGTTGGAAAGAGCTCCAATAACTTGAGCATCGGGCCTTGGAATGTCGGTAGCTGTTGGAATTTCAGTAAATGTCGGTTGCTACTCCATAGCGGCACCGCTTCCTGAAGTTTGATTAGGAGTTGGAAGACCTGCAAATTTGCGGGAATAAGAAAATAAGCCCATAACTTTGGGTATAAAGAAAGGAATCTCTCGAATAATGGAGAAAAGAGCGGGATACCTGTGTGTAACACCCCATATTTTAGTAACATTATTTAAGATATTTAATTAGTTAAATTAAGTAAAATAATTATTAATGGGTTGAGATTTGATTTACCCAAGGGTAGCCAATATATGTATTGTATTAAAAAAATAAGATGGGGATGATTGTTAGGAAATAATTAAGGGGTAAAATAGGAAAATGGTCATTTTAATATCCTAAACCATAGCCGTGAATCTCCACCTTTGCTCATAGCCGTTAATCTAAATGCTTTGAAATTTTTTTTTGCAAGTCAAGCGGGGTTAACTGGTCCCCTACCAGTTTATTGAGTAAAAGATAAAAGTAACTATGAACAAGCTCATAGTTACAAAAAAACAGAGAACAAAAACATGGGCAAGAGAAACAATGAAAAACAAAAGAACAAAGAAGATCATGACACAGAGAAAAATAGGGAGCTTGAAAATTTAAATGTAGATTATAAATGATATTTTAGAGATGGGTTTCAATTTTCATAATTTCCTAAATAAATTTGGATTTTATATTAATTTTCTAGTAAAGAAAATGATTTATTGGGTTATAAATTATTTACGGCATAATAAATAACTATTCATGTCTGAAATTTATATGTGTTAGAAAGAACATAGAAAAAGATTTTATGGAATTTTTATAGATTTTTTCTAAGTGTTTTGATGCATATTTAAAATTATTTAAGACATGAGACTTAAATGTTTTATATATTTAATTAAGGAGAAGGGGTATTGTGTAAAATAAAATTATAGTTTAATTCTGAAATTATGGCAGCTCTTTTAGAAAAGAAATATTAGCAACCAATAAGTATGTGACAAACAAGGAAGGTTAGTTAGAAAGTTTACTTAAAAAGGTTTAAAATTAGAAATTCATGTTAAAATATATTTCGCCACTTTTGGTTTCGCCAAGGTAGCCTTTGACAAAGACCCTTCGCCTCCTTCCTCAGACCAATGCATATAGTATCAATTTCGGTACACAGTGAATTGCAGTCAAGTCAGGGATGTCAAGTTAGGGATAGACCGTCTAGAAGAGAAGTATTTAACAAATAGTTAAGGATAGACCGTCCAGAGGAAAAGTGTTTAATAGATATTAGATTATTTTGTTTATATTCTCTGGTAGGCCCAAGTCAGCCAAAGGTTAATAGTTAGCCAAATAAAACTAAAGTGTTTGAATGGATAGTTCTTTTATTACCTGATATGTATGTTTACATAATGATGCTTTACAGTATTTAACCAGTTTTGGTTGCAGGAAATGATTTGCAAAAGATATGTTTTGAAAGAATGTTAGTGAGGGGAAACCCGTTCTGCTAAGTGGCGTGGTCTCACTTAGCATTTTTAACCAGGATGTATAGTATTATTCACACTAGGCATTATGTCTGACTCGAAGTTTATGTTTTTCCCTTTAAACTCTCAGGGTGCTCAAAATTGATTTGAGTAGGCTGAGGGTTGAGGTTCTTTCAGGTTTTAGTAGGATGACGAATAAAGCTACCAGAGGAGAGCAGGAGGCTAACGGATAGCTATTTAGGAGTTGCAGTTCTTTGTTTTGTGTTTATTTCCACTGTGTATGTATTAAGTCAATTATGATTATATGACTCTGATCATCCAATGGGGCATCTTCATATGTCGCTCCTAGCATATTTTGTAATAAATATATTTTATCATTGCCTGTAAAACATTTAAGGATTATGTATTATGAATATGGAACATGTGTTTTGAAATGTAATGGAAAATTCTATTTTAAAATCTGTGATCTATTTCATATTCAAGTGCTTCTGATATTATAGATACCATTAACATAGTCGTATTTAGTCGTCGGAAGTTAATACTATAGACGACTACAGCATTTGTAGCGCTTAGCTTTAGGCCTCTAGATAAGCGATGTTACATTGTGTCTGCCTGACTTTCAGTTGTCGCTGGAGTGCTCCTTTCTTAAATAGGAGTTAACACCTTTGATTTATAACCAAGTCTATCCGGATCATAGCTCGTATCCTAACCCGGGCCAAGTGAAACTGATGCTTCGGCTAATTGAAGTGAAGATGGACCTTTGGGATTGGACTTCAAGGCTACAACAATGTCTTTTCCTTTACCAGAAGTTGCCAAAATATCAAAGTATCGGAGCCTTGCAGCGGCCAGATCTGTAGGTTCATTCCCATGAACGATGTCCCATACCGGTTTCTTCTCATCCAGATCAGCTTCACCAAGGGATTTCTTCCTCGTTTCAACGATATATTCCCAAGCCTCAATGAGTGAGTCAAGATAGCCCTTTCTAAGAAAACTCAAGCCATGATGGATTAGGACCTTAGCATTGTATTCAACAATCAAAGGATCGAACATGTTCTTAATCTCATTCCGGCAGCCTCTTTAGCGTCCTCCAATTGGGCCTCAATTTGCTCTCTAACATCATAATGGCCAGCTTTCCTTGCCTCTTGCTTGACGACTTCAATTTGAGCGATTTTCTCGTCATGTTTGGTTTTCTACTCCCAAGCCTCAATGGCTTCTTCACAATACTTTGAGACTCCTCCTGAGCCTCAAGTTTTTCGTCCTTCTCTTTCTTTATAAGCTCTTCCAGTTCCTCGACGCGGCGGGATAGAGTTTTTTTTTCTCTTTTTACAGTGTGTCCTTCTCCATAGCAAGCACATCACTGCAGTTAAGGGAAGCATCTAGCTTCTTCTTGTGAGTTATTTTCAGACGATTAACTGCCTCTGATGTTTCTTTAGCCCACTTCTTTTCCATAGCTAGCTTCGTTGTCAACTCCATGATCTCATCATCTTGGTGTATGTTTTTATCATGGATTGCCTCCAGCTTAAGGCAATCGATTTCATGTTGCCTTTCAGTAGACACCTCGGAGTTTTTCTCAACTTAGGGCTGGAGCACTTCATGCTGCACAAAAACATCGTTGACACATGCAAGTGAACTCGCTGTAGCACTTCCTGGAATTGTATGGATAAAAGGAAGAAACTTTAGCCCATCAAAGTAAATTTTTGTAAAATTATCCTTAAGTTCGACCAATCATTCTTCCGTAGAGGCCTTAGGAGTTGAAGTAGTTAAAGTTGGATTAAAGGTAATAATAGGATGTTTTCTCGACCAACGATCGTGAGGCTGTTGAGAACCAGAAGAACCCGAATAATGCTCGGGTGGCACAGTAGTTTGGAGAGCATGAGAAGAGGTCTGATCGCCATTATGTATCGGAAGATTGGGTTGAACTTCCTGATGAGATGATTGATATTTGGATTTGTGTTTAAAAGCTAAAGACTCCTTTGAACGATGACTTCTTTCCCGGCTGTAATCCCTTTTTCGACGCCTGCTTGAGTCTGGACCATGACTAGATCCGTACTGTGCCGAGGAGCCCCTCAAGCGATCAAATGCATGGGAGTGAGATATAGCAACTGCAAACTAAACATTATTTTGACGATTACATGCTTATTGGTGAATTTATTTATGAAATTATTTGATAAGTTCGAATTATAAGTCTATCATATGACACCCAAATGAATTTAGATTTTGATAAGATGTTAGAAACATTATTCTAGAAGTGATTTTTAATTTCTTAATTTTCCGATTTAATGAGAATATTTGGTGAATTTCCTAAGATTGAAATTTGGATTATTCGGGTTTCAATTATTATAATTAATTAAATAAATGTTTTGCCCCTAAATTTTTGTATGTTAATGAAGATATTAAATCAGAGTTTATACGATTTTTGGAGATTTTTCTCATGATTTTTTGATTTTATATAAATTTATTAGGCTATAAAAGCTTAATATTTATATTAAAATATTAATTGTTTGCAAATATGTGTTGGACATATAAATTCTAGCATATGATAATAAAGAAAATTGTTATCCAATGGGAATTTGACAAATAAGTGGAGTTGGTAGAAAAATAAATTACTTTTTAAAGAAAATTAATAGTTTTTAGAGTCTACCACGCCGAAGTCCTCGATGCTGCATCTCATGTTGCCGTGGATATGATTCTCAACGACAATCATGGGCAACGCAAAGGATGCCAACCTTGGTTGGTATGGAGTGGATTGGCCATGGTTGAAGAAGGGGGAGGAACATCAAGGTCGACGTCATGAATTTCGATGTTAACATTGTCCATGCCTTATGTGTTGCATTTTATGTAAACAAGGGCATGGTGCCACATATATATAATGTTATCGGCCCTTTCAAAGCTTTGAAGCCGCATGTTTTATATATGGACTCCTATTCTTAGGCAACTATGCCAGTTCTACCTATGTCGACTTCGACAACAACGATGTCGTCTTTATTTAAAGCCGTATGATTTCAAAGAAGACAAGAATGCTACTTATATTAACTTCATCCTTAATGACGTCGCATATTTTCCTTAAGGCATTGATGTCAAGATCTATCAATGTCGCCGCTTGTCTTTATGACTTTAAACTACGCAAACCAATTTTTATACAAAATAACGTCGACACTCTATGAAGTGCGATATGAACGCTATCGATCTATGGCCATATGTATTAAAAGTTAAATCCCTAACATATTTTTATACTAAGAAGGGGGATGACTCTAATGGCGACAATGATGCCGAGCTTTATCAATATATAAAGTTTTAGTCTTTTGGCCTTATAGCCAATGTTTTAAGTAGCGAAGACTTCCAATTGACTTCGAACTTCATCAATATTTTTTGTAAAAGCATATATCAAGGCACATTTATTTTGGATAAAGAAAAAGGCTATTGTTAATCGATGGATTTTCTATCAAATTAGAAAAGCACTAAAAATTATGTGATAAAGATAACCACAAGCGCACAGCGTATGATTTTAGTATATGGTGAGTACGGCTCGGTCCGTAGGGAATTAAAGTGATTTAAAAAATTTACTCAATCAAATTAGGTCAAATTTGCAAGTTTGTGTAAACTAGGAAAATTAGCAAAAGTTAAACTAGAACAAAAGTGATTGAAAATATAAGATTGGAAAACAATTTAGAGGCAAATCCACTCTCATATTTTTACATCAATCAATACACAAACAATCTATGATCTTTCTATTTTGATCTTAAGTAGAATTAGTGAAGTATTTATCATAAGTATGATCTATTTATGTTATAAACTAACATAACTTAAACCATCAAACTGTTATACAACAACTAAAACCACTTATCAATTGTAATGAAAATGAAGTCAAAGCAAAAACTATTTTAAGTATGATCTATTTACTATTTTATTTAGTAACATAGAACATCAAATTTTGATTCTACTTTAATTTCACAATCAAAAATTAATTAGTAAAATGACGATGTAAATTTTGTTTACATTGCTCATGAAAGCATACCTTTGGTCAATTTGATTTGATGGAGAGATAAGCCAGTGGCTCTTTCCATCGTGCAAGCAAGATTGGTTGGATTAGCACATTTTTCTGGACTGCCTCGAGTAAGAATAGCATATTTGTGAATACAACATAAGCTATCAAATTTCCTAATAAACTTACATCTATCATCCAAATTTTCATGAAGCATAAAAGAGATCATAAATCACACAACATGTTGCATTTACATAATTTTAGAGAGCTTCATTCACACAATATGTAAATTTCAACATATAAATAAAAGGAAAGTGCAAGCTAATTAAAATAAAAAGGAACCAACTATTTTCATAAAATAAAATCAAGCTACTAACATGAGATGAAAAAGAGCATGTAAATGAAAAATTAGCATAAAATAAAATAAAATCAAAGAAAAAATAAAAGAAGAGGCTTAGAAAGCTATTTTATTTCTCATTTGTTTTGAGGCTACAACTTGCATAATATGATAAGTAGATAAAATATTCATTACATGAACATAAGAGGACTATTTATACATGCCTAAAACCCTAATACATATTTTAGGGAACTACCTAAAATACCCCTTAGAAAGTATGACCTCTAAGTAATCATTAGCATGAGCTTAATCCTTTATTAAGTGTGCATGTGACTTTAATCCCCACTAACTTGTGCATTAGCTCCTAATTGTAGATTATATTAAGTGGGTAGGTGGTGTCCTCCATGATTACATAAATTCATTTATTTCCATCTTCATTGTCTTCTTCTCTTATGCATGCATATTTTCATGAAGACTTCTTCTATTTTCCATCCAAATTTCTACAAAATAATATTAAACGTGCAAGTAAATTTTTCTCAAACTAAATACATGCACAAAATTACCATTTTGCCTCTAAATTTTCTTCTCTTAGAAAACCATATGGAACTGGTGTTGGGTAGCGCCCTATACTTCAGCTATTAGCCCCTAGCTATGATAAGTCCAAAATTCCAATGAGTAGGGATTTGTCATAGGTAAGACTAAAAATAGGTTTACGTACAGAAAGGAATACATAAAGATGAGATAGGTTATTGGTGAGCCAACAAAACCATTAGAATAGAGTGATCCTATGAATAGTAAGTTTTAGATAGACCATTTAGTTGTCTTCTAACAGTATGTTAAAGAATTTCATATATCTGGTAGGCTTGAGTCAGCCATAGGTATGTAGTTACCCTGAGAAAACTATGATGTTGGGATTGATAATCCATTTATTCAGACAGATTGGTCATGATTACCCATGTTGCATGCATGTATATTATTGTCTATTTTAATCATTATGATTGCAGTAGTTTATTTTGTAAAAGATATATTTGAAAGTGGTGCTAGTGAGGGAAAAACCCGTTCTGCTCAATGGCATGGTCTCACCGGATATCCATAAATCAAGATGGCATATTAATATTCACTCCAGGCTTTTTGTCCGACTCGAAGTTTATGTTTTCCCCTTAAACTCTTGGATGCTTAAAATTCAATTTGAGTAGGCCAGGAGTAAAAGTTTATAGGTTAAGCAGGTCTGGGTGAATAAAGCTTTTGGGACATGCAGAAGGCAAAGCTAGCAATGTAGAGTCTATCTATTACTATTATCCGCTATGTTATGTCAATTGTTGTGTGAATGTATTAAAAGTAGATGTATCTATCTATTTGGTAACTCTAATCAACCAAATGGGCATCTTCATATGTCGATCTTGGAGTATTTTTATAATAATTATATTTTATCCGAACCTAAACAACGTTTGAGATTATGTAATTATCTTTGAAATGAAATGTGAAAGTTTCTTTAAAATTATGTTTAATTTTTTTTTGTTATTGTGCTTCTGATGTTATGATACAATAACATGACTACATTTTGTCACTAGAAATTAACACTATAGATGACTGCAGCATTTGTAGTGACATATGAGGATGCATACCTCAGAATGCATACCTTGGAATGGAAAAGACAATCGAATTCCAAACCTAATCAGGTACATATAGATACAAAAGCTAACCGAATGCCAAACCTAATCGAATGCGTATGGATGCAAAAGCTAGCTGAATGTCAAACCTAGGAACATATGAATGCAAAAGCTAACCGATGCCAAACCTAATCACATACGTATGGATGCAAAATCAAATTGAATTCCAAACATAATCAGGTACAGATAGAAATTAATTTATAACTGAGATATATTATTTAACCGAGCATACCACCGAATGCAAATGCGAACCGAATCGGGTATATAAGGATGCAAAAGCAAGCCGAATGACAAACCAAATCGGGTACGTATGATGAAAAATCTAGCTGAATTCCAAAGCTAATCGGGTATGTAGGAATGAAAAAGGCAACCAAATATTTGTGAATGCCAAACCTTGTATACAAATAATAATAGTTAAGCAATATGATCATAAAATAAAAAACAAATTTTTATGAGGCAAATATTTTGCCCAGGAAACATTTGACTAGTGAAGAATGTAATAAAAAGCATATGAATGCAAAATCTAACAAGAAAATAAACACAATCATATATGTATGGATGCAAAAGATAACCAAATACACATCCCGATCAAGAACAAAAATATATCCACTTTTAACAAAATTAGAATAACGACTAATCAAACTCATCTTCAAAAATGACAACTAAAAAACATATTATAATGCAAAAACATATATATGCATGATTTATGTATAATAACCAAATATAAACTACAACGTTTGTACTTACTCACCTCACCAGCTAACTTAATCCGTTCAGAAGAAGGAGGCATTCCTGCACCACATCTTCTCTTAGCAGGATGAACTTCAACATCTTTAGGTAAAACATTTTTCATTCAAAAATTTATAAGTGGATGAATTAGATGAGAATTAGATGCTCGAAAAAGGATGCTCGAAAATAGTCCTTAAAATAAGAATAAACATCCAAATCAAAAGCAAGAATGCATCTAATATCATAAGCACATGGAAACGCATTAATGCGCCATAAGTTACAACTACATCGTCGAACACTCAAATCTACATGATAAGATTGAGTTAATTGAACTTCATAGCAACCAGAATAGATCTAGTAACTTTCCGTTGAATACCCTCAAGGTATAAATCCCTTAAATGCTTCTTAATAACAAGACATAATTTACTATTCTACCTTTTACTTAATTCACGTCTATTGGACTTAAGTTTCATGACTTTAAAATGAATTCTATCTAAACAAGCAATGATGGGTAAATATATTTCTTCTAAAATCCATCGACTAAAACCATCCACATAATTAGAGCTCATTTCCCCATATCGACTACCAATAAACATTAGCAATTTTTTCAAAAGGAAAACCATGAAATAAATTTTCTACTTCAACCCCCCCAACACTTCTAAACTCATGCAAGGCTTGATTAAATACATCTATTATAGCAGCATTAGAAACTCGACAAAACAATGAAATAATCCATTTCTTTTTACATTAATGACACATTTTTGATGAAAAACTCTTAAAATTATTCTTCAAATGATAGTAACAAGAACCATGAGCTGAATTTGAAAATACTTAAGTAACAGCAAGCAAAAGAACAAGAGTGCAATCAAATATAAAGGTGAAATAATGATCATCATCACTTAACATTTCCCTAAGCTTCGTCTTAAACCAATACCAATTAGGTTCATCTTCACCAGATACAATCCTAAAAGCTAGTTGGAAAAAGCCTAAAATTAATAAATAAAACATTTGTCACATAACTAAAATAGAAATAAATGCACAAAACATACAAACCGCAAGATCAAAGGTATGTGAAATACTTGCCAAAAGAATATGGAAAATATTTGACATTGAAATGTTTATCAGCCTAAATCATCCAATATAACAAAGAAGCTAAACCATTCAAAAAAATTTTGCTAAGTAAATAAAATAGCATTTATAATACTAATTTATCAAATAAAATAACAAAATTAAAAACATAACGAATAAAATGAAATAGCACAACATGTCAAATATTTGATGTTACACTCGTATTTCTCAAACTATGTTAAATATGGGCTAAGAAATGTATTAGGCTAGGAGAACTACTCTCACAATAAAGGTTAAGGTAAAGGAGAAGGAATTGAAGTAATCCAATCAATCCTACACGATAAGTCGGGAATAGAAGCAAGCCACACAAGATTGTGTTTAGCTACTTAATCAAAGACTCATTACTACCACTGACTACAAAGTATGACAGCCAACATACAGTCATGACACTTGGCTCAACTAAAAGAACTGGAGTGAAAAAAGCAAGAAGTCACAATGAAACACAATACTAGGCTTGTATGGAAGGCCACAAAGATATCAAATCTACACTTATCCCTTAGTTTCAATATTACTTATGATACTAAAACCAAAATCTGACATATTCACAAAGAGTAGGCAACAATGGTTTGACTGCGTTATTAGCACCTTTAAGAGTAGATCTACACCCACATATTTAGGGCTGCCTAAGCAGTACCGTACGGAGTCAGAAGCATCCCAAAGGCTGCACATAAGGCCACTAAAACAATGCTCCAACGCAGATCCATATGTACGAGAAGATAACAAAGATATAAAGTACCCTTATCAATAACTCATGCATATTAGCAACAAGGGCAACTCAGATCACAGGCTGCTCAGATCACATTTTTATGTCTAGTGAACTAACTCCCAGGTTAAGGCAAGGCATCACAATTTTATTTATCCCGACATAATATCACTCGAGAAAGTACAAATTAGATGAACACCAAAGGTATATGCATCTTGTAAAAGTAAATCACAAACCCTGAAGCCTAAAGTAGCTCAGAACAATCACACCTAAGTATCAGGCAAGCACCGCAGCATGTGTAAGTATCACATATCAACTAGTATAGCCTCACTCCAAATATGTCGATAGTGCCCTAAAACCAACAAGTAACCCATAATGTTCTCTTAAGGAAGTATGTAAACCCTTCACTTCTTCAGATCAAAAATACACGACCTATTAAGGTTCAAGTTTCCTGCTCCAATTTCAAATATACCCGCTTTAATTTTAGGAGTTCCCACCTTTATCTCAAACTTCCCGCCAAAGTCCATAATTCAACAACCCAAATTATGGCTTTCCACCAAAGACAGGTCAACAATCTAGGTGCATAAAACAAACTATGTGAATGGGAGACACGTCGCATAATCCAAAGGCGGAAACACAATGGTGGAGGAAGGATGATGGAAATTCGCATACACCCTCTACATAATAAATAGGAGATGATTTGGAATATTGTAAAGGGGTTTTTCCTTTTTTGGAGGATTGAGAAAATTTTATCTTTTTGTCCTTTTCAAACACTTGTATCAGGAGAAAAGATATAAAAAAGACTTGACCCGTCGACGTAAGATTCAAAGGAATCCGAACCACATAAAAATTTTCGTCTTCTTACTTTAGTGCACAATTATCTATTTATATTGCATTAGATTTTCACTCATTAAGAATATGTGAATTGGATTTGACATTCTAACAAACAGTTGGAGTACAACTACATAACTATGTAAGCATCCAACAACATAATTACTATCCAAAGGCAAAATTAATATGATTTAAGTTTGTGGATTCACATTAGTGAAAGAGCGTTAACAATTACTTTCCTAATCAATTGAGGTATTGTGGGATGAAATACCTTACCAACATTTTTTGCCGCTAGAAGGAAAGCCAAACCTTCGTTCCCTTTTTTTAATCTCTAGCAAATCTACCTAACCTCAGTTTCCCAATCTCCAGTAAGATCTACCTACATTTCCTTTACCAACCATGAATCTCACCAATTCGTCCTTCCTTCACTCAAAAAAAAACGTTCAAATTTTCTAATTCCCAAGCAAAGGCGAAAGCCTCCGCTGAAACCCTATTGATTCCTCCTCATCCACGATTCATACCTTCATTAAACCAGGGAACCAATAGAAAAAAGAGCTGAAGGAGATGATGGCCCGAAATACCTCCCTCAAGCAAACTTATCCCCTACCATCCACAGCTCATCTCCTCCATTTACCAACATCACTGATTATGTAGTAGGTAAGTGGTAACAACACTTTTAGGAATGAGAACGGTGAAGCTAGCCCATAAATTAAATCCATCCCATCTGACATTAACCCACTACTACTTGATAGAAAGACTCAATCTACGATGTTGCATGGAACCAAGCTGAAGGGCTATTACCACTTGGTTCTCGTCTTCTACTCTCAATCAATGGCTACAAGTTGGACGAAAGCACATGGGTATTTATTGATTTGGATAGCAAGGAATCCTAGGATCCCCATTACTATGCTAAGAATATTTGAAGAAAAACCTCTTATTGCAATCACTTTAATAAGAACGTTTGCACATTCTGCTTGGAAGTCGGGTGATTCAACTACCATGCCTTTCAATGATGATAGATATCCAGGCCAGATAGCGAGCTGAAGTGATTGAGATGCACACTGATTTAGAAGATTTCTACCATCCTCAGTTGGAATTAAACCCAGCTGATGATGCCTGGGTTATTGATGCTTCTCTCCTTAGCCAGAAGAAACATTTATATCAGAGAGATAGCCAAGATTGGAGGCGTGGTGGATTCAAAATCTGATGGAGGAACTAAAGTTGGGGCTCAACCATAGCCTGTAAAAAAAAAGTGATCAATACTGCACTGGGTATCCCAAACCTCATTCTAAGCGATCTACAATACTTATGTAACAAACGTTATAATTATTATGAGAAGTATTGATACAATGAAATGGTGTTTGCGCCAAAATCGACCACAAACACCCAATATCGTGAAAGCACTCGTTTATGAACACAAGTCAGCAACAATCAATATAGGATTCAGATCTAAGCAATAACAATCACAATAATTCACAAATAACAATCACAAACATAGGATTTATAGTGGTTCGGCGACCTTGCCTACGTCCACTCTGAAGTTTATATATTTATTGATATTCTCTTGATGATTAGAGTTGGTTACAACAAGTTACAATGGATTATAGCTTCGAAACTTGAATGCAACAGTGATGGTAAGGTGTAGAATTGAATCCGGTAGAGTATTGGCTCTTCAGAATTCCGATCCCCTTTTCTGAATGACCTGGGGCTCTATTTATAGGTGTAGGAGACTGATATCTCGCCTAAATTTAGGGAGACCACTTCTGGCACGTGAGGGGGCCCACATGCCCGGCCCCAGGAAATTTAGGCCCACTTTGGGATCGATTCGAACTCCCTTCGGATCGATCAAGAAATCATCCAATCGAGATGAAATTTGGTGTGGACATTCTTCAACATGTAAGCAAACTCCTGTAGAAATTTCATGGCATTTGGACTTGTAGATCTCGAGTTATGATCGATTCAAGATTGCATTTCCGGTTAATGTGCTCTGTCCGAATCGACCCCCTTCGAATTGATAGGGTCGAATCGATGGCTTTGCGCGTGGTGTTGTTGACGTGGCGCGCTTTCTTCGTATCGATCCGCCTTTCGCTCCGAGTTGACTGGGTCGAATCCACGATTTTCGTCACCCTCGAGCTAATGGATACGAAGGCCTTGTCCACAAAGGGATTCGAATGGATGCTCGTTCGTATCCATCACGGTGAGCCTTGGTCGATCGATACGAAGCTATTGTAGTAAGATGGATTCGAACGTACTGTCATTCGTGGAGTCGGAGCAGGGGTGTCTTGGATGGATGCGAAGCTCAGCAACACCTATGGATTCGAAGCGGGGGGAACACGATGGATTCGATCATGTGTTACAGCGATGGAATCGAAGCAGGGGGAACATGATGGATTCGAACATGCGTTACAGCAATGGATTTGAAGCAGAGGAGACTTGATAGACTCGAACATGTGGCTTTGGGCGATCGATTCGAAGCAAACATATGTTGATGGATTCGATCAGGAGCTCTGCCCATGGATTCGAACTCAAGGCCATTTCCTCCAACTTGCACCGATGATATCTTGAGCGTACAAACTCGGATTGACTTGAGATTTGGAACGTTGGCTTTCATGGTCTTGCTTGTCATGTCCTACCAATTGTAGCCTGATCCAGGCTCGGACAAAATTCATCGATATCCATAGCGAAGCGAAGTACAACCAATCTCTGAGACGAACTGTCTTTTGTTTTCGACCAATCTTTTGGTATCACGGCTTTGCCCAAAAAGCGGGATAACAGTATGGATATTAGATGGACCAAACAAGTACAAAAAATCCCTCTGTGTTAGTTTCTATAACACGACAACTTGACGTAGGGATATTGGTCGCCTTAACTGGTATAAAAACCCTTCTAACATAGCACATCGGATGTACAGATACTAGACAGCTAGTACCAGTACAAAAAACCATGCGCATGATTCAAAAAGTTGTAAATAAACGACCTAACTTCGTATTCAAACCTCATTCCTCCCCCAAAATGGTGGGGAAGACCGTGCCAAGCGACGAATATGGCACTGCACCCCAAACAACGTGGCAGATCATACTAGACATGTGGCAAAGCATGCGGACTAAAAACCAGGTTCAGGTAGCATGAACAACACAAGAAACTAATTCAAAAAATGGCAAGGAAAAACGATGCATGGAATGTACCACAGCTCACAAATCATGTTTGACTCCAAAAATTAAAGCCTACCAGGTAAGCATTAGAAACTAAGATTTATTCAAGGTCTATTAATTCTAATTTTACTTACCAAAAATTTTATGATGTGATTCAGTACGCCTATTGATACTTCACAAGTGAAAATAAGTAAAAACAATCATAACATGAGGTACATTAAATTCACAAAGTTACAACTCATAGAAAAACAAAAACAATGCTATGAATCTGACTCAAGCTCAGAAGAAGAGCTAGATACGATCATTCTGCGGTGGAATGATCTGTGGGAAAGCGGTGTTGACGTGGAGGAGAACTGCTTATCGGTTGGAGAATATGAGGTGGATCATTCAATTCATTGATAATAACAGATGAACGAATGGGAGCAGTATGGTTGTGAGCAGTACTATCGTAAGCCATACGAGGGTCGTAGTTGGCACCAACCCAAGCATCCTCATAATCTCACGGGTCATACTTTCAATTGGCACGATTATATAAAAAAGACAGGCCAACTCCAAGCGGAAAACATTTGAAAACATCGATCACACACCGCCAACCGATTTCTGCCATTGCTTCTTTACCTTCTCATCGTGAAGTTGCACTAATAAGGAAGCCCTATCCATCCCACCTCGAGAGACAACAATGAAGTCCAAGCGAGCTTCGCATTCTAAGTTGAATACCCTATTCTCAAGGGCATTCACACCCTCCATAGCCACCCTTCTAGTTCTTCCAGTCTCACCTAAAAGGTGTGCCTTGTTTTCTTAGTATTCCTAGAGAAGGGGCCTAAGAGCTCCTCCGTAGTAGAAATGAAAGGTGAAACACGAGCGCCCAGTATACCAAAGTCTTTCTTATAATGATCCTCTAGCTCATTAAACTTGACTTCATAATAATTTTCCAAATCATTCTTCCACTTAAAAAATTCATCCAGGTTGGCCCCAGAGAGGGACAGGGGGAGCAGCACCTAGTCTAGAAGAAGTAACTGCGACCAAGATGGTAGAGGGAATATCTTTCATGCTTATTCGCATAACAATCTCCCCGTCCAATTCTTCAACTTTTTGTTGCAAGGCCTTGGTTTCATCCTAGAGTATGATCCCATATATATTTTCAACATCATTTAATAAACTTTCTAAGTCTGTAACTCTGGTCAAGGAAGAATCAAGTTTCTCCTTAAGAACGACCACCTTCGAATCTTGATCGAAAGAAACCAGCTGAAAACCAAACAATTCTGTATAATTCAAAATTAAGGAAAATCATGAACTTTGAAAAAAAAAATGATGAATAATTCACCTAACATAGGTACAACTCCAAAGATAGTGTCAAATGTTTTGAATTTACAAAATCATTTTTTATCCTAAGGTCCAATAATTAAACACAACAAGACAGCTAATAAACGCTGAATAAATGCGAAGTTGAGCAAACAAAAAGTCCTTCGAGGATCATGGCAAGCCCTAGCCCAATGGTCCATAGTTTGATCGACGGACACCTCGATACCCACTATATTGTGTAAAAAGCCCTAATTCAGCACATGAAAAAAGTACTCTAAAGACATCCTTGGCACATTGTAGGAAAACCTCTCCCTTCTTAATTTTAATTTTTTCTCGCTTAAGTTTCTCCGAGTAGGAAGCAATCCTGCCTTGATCATCACAAGGGAATCTCGAGATCATGAATCTTCGATAGAGCTTTCTCCTTTGTTTTCTCTAAGGTATCGATTAGCTCAGCCTTAGTCTTCTTAGTTCGTCTCAAGAAACCATCAAAAATCTACGGGCGTTGGTTCTCCATCCCTTATCCCGCAAACAAGAAGGCCCCTCGACACCACTACGCTTGCTCGATCAATCGTCGAAGAAGACCTAGAACCAACGAGAAGAGTAGGGATTGTTCTAACAAGGTACCATAACTGCCTTCCCACATTCAGCGGCTTCTTTCTCTCCAATTAGGAGAGCAATCTCTACAAACATATCTTCAATGATTTTCTTCTGTTTTGCAATCTCATTCTCATGAACAATACCGTAAATCTTTTCACCATCTTTCATAGACCTTTGAATTCCTTCCAACTTTGATGTAGCTTCCTCGACCCATGCACACAACTCAGTATTATATTCATGTTGGCGTGTCAGCACATCTGTGGCTTCTTTAAGTTCCTTACAAACATGTCCCAACTCCAATTCAAGACCTTCATTCTCAACTTTGAGGAAGCTAGCCTCTGCCATAATGGCTGCAGAAGGGTCCTTCACCTCAACCCCAATTTCAGACACACCTATGACATCGGGAACCTAGACGATGGGGAAAGGAGGAATGTTAGGTCATAGGCTTCGTTAGGTTTAGGCAAAGGTTCAAGGGTGCCAACCTAATTGGTCATAGGAAAAATTGATTCAAAGTCAATTGAAATACACCAAATAGAGGTCTGATATTAAACACACATTTTCACTACATTAATTCAAACAAACCCACATGCTAAAGCAATACATATATAATAATGAGAATAGGAAAATTTCAGCTCTTTTATAGGTTTATAAGCCTAAGTCTAAACCACTTCAAGTGGGGGGTATCAAGCAGAAAAGAGGCACTTTCTAAGGTGTATCACCAACATCGTAGCACAAAGTCACTAAGGGATTCCTTTTCTTAAACTACTTGGTAAATCCTAGAAATTAATCCCTACATCTCATCCTTAAATTTTGTAAAAGAATCATCTAATTCTTTTTCGTGCTTGCAAATAGCCGTAGCACTGAGACTAAGGCGATCTAGAGTCGGACTTTTAAGCCTAGATTCACTCTCCCTTAAAAGGTTTGCAAACATGACTTCTTCAAAAGATTAAAACAAAAAAAAGAAATAGAAATGACATGAACATTCACAAAACAACAACTATATGAAATAGTAATAAAAAACAAAAGACAAGTTTTCATTACATATTAAAAAAGATGTTTGAATTCGCATACAAAAAATTAGACATCTGTATGAGGGTTTGAAGTAACCTCAGGTTCGGCTATCCCCTTAGCACACTTAGACGTCAAGTCTCCACCATCGTCCTCTACCGCTTTATCCTCAATGGTATGCAAAGAACGACCAAGAGAAGAATCTTGCTTAACAAACTCTTTATCCCGCCTATCCCAGCAATATTGGTAGATCGAGTCAACCAAAAACTGTTCACCCAGAAAGCTAAGGTCGATCTCTTCCTTAAACTAATGCTTGGCCGAGACATATAGATTTTAGACCACGTTGGAAGAGCTCGTCATAAGCTCTTTTAGCGAATCGGCTAGTTCTTTTTCCACCTTGGCCAGCTCTTTTCTTACCTTGGTCAGTTCCCCTTTCTCCTACAACTCACGTTCTTTTGAGGTCAGGGCGTCCGTCGTAGACTTATCCTCCCTCTCAGCCCTCTTTTGATGCATCCTGAAGTCTTCCTCAATTCTGGCCTTCGCCAAAACGAGGTTGGCTTTTTCAACGTTAAATAAGGCAAGGTCTAATAGAGTTAGGGGTATGCCCTAGGGGAAATTATGTAATTTGTTACATATATCTAACTCGTTGATCAAACTTGTTCGAAATAAAAAAGTATTTTCTTTCCATAATATACTTGATATAATGTGGTTATATTAATTAATTAATTTAATTAAAAGTATATTTAATAGAAAATCCATAAATGGTATGTTTTGTGATATTAGTTACAATGTGTTGTAACCATGAGTAATTTATTATAATAAAAATAAATATACCATTTTAAATGTTCCTAGTCAAGATACATCGAGACTGAATATTGATGTATCCGTTGGGACTATAGTATGTAATGCTCTCCAAGTGTTGGGCAGTTGTATTACTCATGGCTGATGGGGAGGCGTCCAGGGGTTACGTACTGATAGTTATTAGATAACTATGGAAGAACTCGCTCAATAGTTTTCTATTGGTTAATATAACTAAGGTCAAATAGAAAATGTCAATGTGACTGATTTACATAGTTATCTCAAGTTGAGAATATTGTGGATCTTCAATATGAAAGCTCCACTTTGGTTATAGTTAAATCATGGTATGGTATCCATCGAGTGACTATGATTGCATCGAGTGGAAATATTGGAAGTGAAGGCTATTCAAGAGAGGATTCAACTCCTCTGTTATATAGGGTTGGCATCACGGTCAACTCAAGTCTACTCAATGTCCCTGGCCAGAGCATTTCGATTAATAATAATTGTTATTATTGAACCAAGGACTTTGTGTTTAGACTATATTGTTGAATATGGACGATGTTGGAATTTTGATCATTACCAAATTCTATAAGTCCAAAGCAATATAGTTCTGAAGAAGAGAATTGGTGTAAATAAATGTCACAATTGGGTAACACTTATTAAACTAAAACTGGATTTTACCGAAACTGAGTAAGCGATAAATTTGGCCATAATGTCACACTACCTACTAAGTGACGCGTGAATGTTAACGTTCAAATAGTTCGATGTTAATTGCTGACCTAATTTACATCCAAGAGTTACACGACCGAAATGATGAATTCTCTTTAGACCAAACGATTTAATTAGTTAATAATTGTTATAAAATAATTCAACTAATTAATATTTATGAAATGTTAATTATAAATTTCGAATATGATTTGAGGAAGAAATATTATAATTATATAAACATATAATAGTTATAAATATATTGAATGATATACGATATCGATAAGCGATTAAATTATATTTAATTGTGTAGTATTTTGGCTTGGGCTTAAATGGGTTTAAGGCTCATCACTGGGGCTGCAAATTTTGACTATGGCATGGGCTAGCGGTGGCTAAAAGATAGGGAATAGGCTTGCAGATGTGGGGTCAAGATTGGGTAAGAAGGGGTAATAGACGTACCTACTTCCTCTCTTATGCAACCATTTAAATATTGATCTCTAACCCTAATCATTGACACTTTTTTGTCCGCCATTGACTTCCTCATTATTGATCTAGACGTCTCTCCAAAATAACTCCAAAACCTCAAATTAAATTCAAGTTAAATCCAAAGCTATTCGATAGTGAAAAGTCGGTGATTTCAGACTAGCAATCTAAAGGATTAATGTGGAAAAGAACTCACTATTTCAATGTGGAGTTAAGGGCATTTATAGTAGGTAATATTTATCCATAAATTAAGTATATTATCATGTTCATATAATATGTTGATTATGTATAACTAATGTGCACGTAAATGTGCATATTTTTACTTCCATATATAATCTAATTTAATTAAATAAATGAGCATATATGGTATTCTAACACATTTAAACCAAAAATTCAATTATTTTCATATCATTTATTCATCTTCATTAGGTAAAAAATGGTCATTTTTGTGCGTTAATTAATTTGATAAGATTCACTTGCACATTTTATTTTTATTTGTAGGAAAATTAGATGGAAATTAGAAGAGGCTTCATGTATTTATGCATGCACATAAGAGAAGGAAGAAAATGAAGATGGAAATAAATCATTTCATGCAACATGGAAGACCGCACCTACCACTTAGCATGACGTACAGTCAGGAGCTAATGCATATGTTAGTAGAGATTAAAGTTACATGTACATGTAATGGTGGATTATGCTCATGCTAATGACAACTTGGAGGCCCGCACTTTCTCAAGGGTATTTTGGACAGACCCAAAATTTTTTTTATTAGGGTTTCAAAACATGTATAAATATCCCTTATGTTTCATGTAGTGAGCTCTGAGCCTCCTCTTTAGTTAGTTTAGTTTAAGCTCAAAAATAAACAAAAACTTTCTTTTCTTTTTCATGGCTACTTAGCCATTTTCTTTCATGTAATTCTCTTATATGCAATTTTAATTCATGCTCTTTTCTATTTACATGCTCTCTTTCCTCTTGTGTTAGTAGCTTAGTTTTATTTCTTATGCAAGTAGTTCAATTCTCTTTTTATTTTTTATTAGCTTGCACTTTTGTTTGTTTGTTTTATGTTGTAATCTACATTTGTTGACATGATAACAAATATGAGTAGCTAAACCCCTTCAATTTAGGAGTAATGAATCTTTCTTAATCATGTAGATTCAACATAATTTGCTCATTTATGTTCTATTTTTGTGCTTGATAAAATGTTGCATGTTGATGTAAGTTTATTAATGAATTTGAAAGTCTATGATGTTAATCACATATAGATTATTCTTACTCAAACAAAGACAATTTACATCATCATCTAACTAATTGATTTTGGTAATGGAAGTGGATTTAGAATCAAAATTTGATGGTTTATGTTACTAGTTCAATAGTAAATAAGTCATCCTTAAAATAGATTTTATTTTTAATTTCATTGTCATTTTCATGAGAGTTGATAAGTGGGTTTGGAGGGTGTGTTAAAGTTTGATTGTTTATGTTGGGCTAATTAAAAGCACAAATAGGCCATACCTAGGATAAACATATCAATTAAATTCACTAATGACCAAAAAAGAGAGATCATAATTTCATATTTTGTTGATTTATGTGATCATGAGAATGGATATATCTCTAAATTATCTTTTAATCTCATAGTTTTCATTCACCTTTGTAGTAGTTAGTTTTTCCAATTTTTTGTAGTTAACAACACTCTCAAATTCTTAGTTTAATTCGTTTGAGTAGAAATTTTAAAATCAATTCAATTCCCTGTGGATCGACCCATATTCGCCACGTATTAGAATTGTACGTCATGCGCTTGCGGTTATTTTTAATTTAATTTTTTCGGCTATTTTATAATTCGATAGAAGATAGTCGTTAAATAATACTATATATGTACATATATCATTAATACTTAATTAGTTAGGTGAGACTTTTATATGTAATGTTGTTATAACAATGGAGATTGGTTATGTGTATAAAATATGTTGGTCATATTCATAATATAGTTATAATCTGATATTATAAGCTGAATAAGTTTTATTTATTATTTAAATAATTTATTTATATATGCTTATATATTAAATTGTAAATCAATATATATATATATACACATTGTATAAAAGCATATATGTTTATATATATTTTATAATATTAATCTAAAAAAATTCTAATACATGTTTGTGGTTATTATAAATTATAAGTTTTGAAAATAATTTTATTATTATTATATATCAATTATCAATTTTTAATACATATAGGATTTAATAAATTCATATAAAATAAATAATATTTTTAAAATTCAATTTTATATTTTATAAAATTAATTCATCACATTTGAAGCTTTCGAATTTTTTTCAAAATTATTGAACATGACTTTATATTTTTTAAAATTAATTCAAAATTCGATTGTTTCATGATTAATTAATTAAAAATTATTTTAAGTCATAAAATTATTGAAAGTTTTTACAACGACCCATATTTAACCATTTAAAAATATTGAATTAATGTTCTTTTAATAAAAGTATTTAAAAATGAAAATTTCTTGATTAAAATGTTTATTTATAAGTTTAATATCATTTAAAAAGAAAAGAAATTAGTTTGTTTAATATGGAAATCTATTTTGTTTCAATTGTAATTCAAAACCGGTTAATATTTTAGTGAAAATATTTTTTTTTGAAATGTAAATATTTTTACGTAGCAACGTTCTAAAAAAATTTCATAGTAAAACGTCAAAGTTCGTTTCGTCAAATTCTAATTTTTAGTTCTGTTTATAAATAATTAATTCAAAAAACGATGGAGAATTTTCATGACCCCTTAAATGTGATCCAAAACTTATGGAAAATTTCAAAATGGAACCTTCGTTTATATATAATTTTATATTAATTAACTAAGGCAGAAAATACTTTAATAATTTATAATATATATGTATATTAAAATGTTAATATCATAATATTTTCAAATCTGAGATATTTTCGACCTTGAAAGTTAATAAAAAAATTATATCTTGTATATATATATTGTAAAATAATTTATCATTAATTATTTTATTTACTTTTATATATACATATTTTTTTAAATAAATACTTTATTATCAATTCGTATAAAAATATATTTTATTAAATACACACACACACATACATGCATATTTTAACTGTTACTTGCAGTATAACATTTAATTATAGACATACATGCATACATATAATTTTGTAATATTTTAATAATGAAACATAATTACATACATGTACTTATATATATATATATATATTCACATTTATATATATTCAATCAGTTGGAATTTCAAACTACATATACATGCACATATTGGGACAATTACATAAAAAAAGCTAATGTGTTTCTTGCGATGTAAATCACAGCATCTATATACGACCATGTTATACCCTTCATGGATCATTGTGTTATACATGCACATACACACATACGTATATATATGATACATGTGTGTGTGTATAAGTTAATTCTAAAAAATTAACTTCATACTACAAAATATATAAATTAAAATAAAATATATGATTTTATTTAAACCAAATTTAGAAATGTTCTAAATAAATTAGACTTCATTAGCCTAATAAAGGTCCAATTGGATAAATTTTTTGAAATTCACTCATAACTTCCACTGCGGGTTGACCCAGTTCCAATAAGGTTTGCTTCAAGTTTAGCCACCTGATTAAGAGTGGCGGCATGTTCACCTTTTCACTCTCGGGCCTCTATCATTAAGGAAACATACTAAAAAATATATAAAGAGAATACGATTGGATAAATTTGACTGTAATAAAATATATAAAAAGAGGGAAGATTGCTTGCATAAGACGAGGACCACTCTAGCTTGGACAATAGTCCTTAAGGGGAAGCTTAGAGAGGAAGGAGAGAGGATGGAGAAGACAAGGCAATGCGAGATAGTGAACTCAACGTGATCTTTCCCACTCTCTCTACTAGATGGATATAGCCCCCTTAGGTAGTGGATAACATGCATTAGGGGCATGACTACTCTGCAATGGAGGGAGATACAACGTCGTGGAATTAAAAGGGAAGGAGCGTCTAGAGGATGAGGAGGGGAGAAGTAGCCATTTTTGTGGGATCTCGGTCAGAGTCATGGATAGTATCATATTCTCTTTTCAAAGTAACCTTTTGCGTTGGCTTTCTCGATTGGTGAAGTGCAGCTACAATAGAAGCATCCATTGCACTTGTATAGAAAAGGGATATTAAAGTCAGGATATGCTCCCATAGAGAACATAATCAAAGGTATAATTATTCAAAAAAATTCACCGGCAGGCTATACCATTGGGATCAACCGAAGTTGAGGAAGGCTTAAAAATGGAATGAGAAAGTGATAATGTGGACGTAAGAACCTGTGCTTTTTCAGCATTTGTTCAGTCAAGAATATTCCAAGTTCCCTCTTCTCGGTACTTTTTTCTTGAATATGAACACTACGCGTTTCATACTTCTTGGTGTCTTTATCAAAACAGACAAACTGAGTAAAATGCAGGCAGAAAGAAGAAGGGAAATCATTGAAGTTGAAAACAAATAAACATAACATTTGTGGGATGTTCATCGAGACCACCTTCTTGGCTTGGGCAGAGAAAAATCTAGCTTTACCCCTTTTAGGACTTTTATTAATGTCAAATAAAAAACTAAAGCCTGTCACAAGAAAGGGCATAGTCGTTCTCATTATAAGAAAAAAGTGGCGATCACTAGAGAACATGAAATAGGAACAAGTTGGGCGGGTACAAGAATGATGGAAGAAAGCCATTGACAAAGAATTGGATGTAGAGGAGGATAGAGACCACAACGTATGTGTTCATGAGTAATGGAAATAAACCCAACCAAAGGAGTGTTGATATGCTTGTTGGGTTTAGGAACTGTTGCTTAAAAGCCCAAAAACCCAAATTGATTCAAGGTACCATTGGCTTCTTTCAACCGAGTAATTTTGGAAGATGGAAATAAGGAGGAGAATGAAGAAGAAGCCATTTCAAAATCTCAAAACAAAAATTGTGACAAAAATAAAAATAAAAACAAGATTCTTACTTTAAATCTAAAGGAAAACCCTAAATTCAACGACGAAATCAATTTAACGGGTAGAGAAATTTTCGTTTCTTTCCTTCTTTTCCTTTCTTGAGTAAACGCATAAAAATGAACAAAGGAAAGATGAACAAAAGTATATACGTACCTTAATTTGAATGATGGCCACACGATCGAAATGATGAACGAATTAGCGAGACGTCAATCCATTAAGCTGCCAAAATAATGAATACAAATATTGATACAAATTTACCTAGAAAAGCAAAATGTTTGATTTAACAATAATTTAGATAGTGGCCCAATGAGGGAATGCCACATGGACAAGAGCATTAACTGCAAAAGTAAATGACGATAGAGTTAGGTGCATGCCCTAGGGGCAATTATGTAATTTGTTATATATATATCTAACTCGTTGACCAATCTTGTTCGAAATAAAATGTATTTCTTCCTATTATGTACTTGATATAATGTGATTATGTGAATTACTTAACTTAATTACAAGTATATTTAATAGAAAAGTCCATAAATGGTATATTTTGTGATAGTGGTTACAAAGTGTTGTAACCGTGAGTAATTTATCACAACGAAATAAATATACTATTTTAAATGTTCCTAGTAAAGATGCACCGAGACTGGATA
Source organism: Allium cepa (assembly GCA_030765085.1). NCBI lineage: Eukaryota > Viridiplantae > Streptophyta > Magnoliopsida > Asparagales > Amaryllidaceae > Allium > Allium cepa. Next base: position 28,194,160 of record CM060932.1, read on the forward strand.
TCGATGTATCCATTGAGACTAAAGCACGTAACGCTCTCCAAATATTGGATAGTGTATTACTCATGACTGTTGGAGGCACCTAGGGGTTACGTACTAATAGTTATTGAATAACTATGGAATGACTCACTCGATAGTTTTCTATTGGTTAATATAACTAAGGTCAAACAGAAAATATCGATGTGAATGATTTGCACTGTTCTCTCGACTTGAGAATACTTTGGATCTTCAATATGAAAGCTCCGCTTTGATTATAGCCAAATCATGACTTGACATCCATCGAGTGACTATAGTTGGGTCAAGTGGAAGTATTGGAAGTGAAGCACTATTCAAGAGAGGATTCGTCTCCTCGGTTATATGCGGTTAGTATCACAGCCAACTCAAGTCAAATCAAAGTCAAAGTCTCTAGCTAGAACATTTCGGTTAATAATAATTGTTATTATTGAACCAAGGAATTTGTATTTAGACTATAAAGTTAAATGTGGATGAGATTGGAATTTTGACCATTACAAAATTCCATAAGTCCAAAGTGATATAGTTTTGACGAAGAGAATTAGTGTAAACAAATCTCACAACGGGGTAATGCTTATTGAACTAAAATTGGATTTTACCAAAAATGAGTAAGCGATAAATTTGGCCGTAACGTCACACCACCTACTAAGTGATGTGTGAGCGTTAACATTAGAATAGTTCGATGTTAACCATTGACCAAATTTACACCCAAGAGTTACACAGCCGAAATAATGAATTCCTTTAAGACCGAACGATTTAATTAGTTTATAATTGTTATAAATAAACTAAATTAATTAATATCTAAGAAATATTAAATATAAAATTTGAATATGATTTGATAAATAAATTATGTTATATTTATAATAGTTATGAATACATCGATCGATATACAATATGGACAAGCGATTAAATAAGATTTAATTGCATAGTATTTTGGCTTGGGCTTATATGGGTTTAGAAACCATCATTAGGGCTGCAAAATTTCGGCTTTGGGAAAGTCTAGGGGCTGCTAAAACATAAGGAACTAGCTTGGAACTAATGGGTGGAGACTAAGTGAGAATGGGTAAAAATGTTTTCCTTGTTTCTCTCTAATACAACCCTATATATATGTACGTACGTACGTATGTACGTATGTACGTATGTATTTATGTATCTTTAAAAATAATAATTAATCTTTTTGTCCACCATTACCTTCTACATTGTTGGTTAAAAATAGCTCTCAATCCACTCCAAAATTATAAAATATATTTCAAATTAAAAAAATACAATTCGATAGTTAGAGGTTGGTGATTCCGGACTTGCAATTTGACGAATCAAGAATAGTAAAAGGATCGAAAGTCATTGCTTCAACGGAGATTCAAATGCATCATTAAATTGGTAATTTTAATTCATATTACAGTAATTAGATTATATTCTATGATCCTATAATGAGCAATTTCATATCTATTTAAGTATATTGCTACTAAATGTTTAGTTATGTGAGATTTTGTAAGTAGATATAGTTGTCACAAATCAGTTTGGTTATGTACATAATTTGTTTATTTTACTATTTGATTTATGTATAGACAAATGTTATTTATTGTACAAAATCAATTTTTGTCATTAATAATTGTTATATATATATATATTTGTTAATAAATTCATATATATATATATATATATATATATATATATTAGTGTATGTTTTCCTTCATAATAGCATATATGCATATATATTATACGCATATGATTTAAAAAATTTAGTACAGTTATTTATATATAATATGAATTTACAAATTTGAAAATTAATTATCATACATATATTCATATTTAAATTAATGTTTATTGAATTTTGAATTTTTTATTATATATAAAATAATTATTACATTAAAAATTCAATTTTATATTTTTAAAAAACATTATCATTCCAGAAATATATAGAAAAAATTTAGGATTTTTTCAATAAATCTTATTATTTTTAATAACTAAAATTATTTAGGAAAACTATTTACGATTTATTAAAATAATAATTTAATTGAAAATTCCTCAAAAAATTTCGTAATATTTCATTCATGATCCTAGAATTTCTAAAATTTTAAAATTTTAATTTCTAATAATATACTATTTTATATTAAATAATTATTGCCGAAATCAATGTATTTGTTTATAAAAATAATATTTCAACCTTGAAAAATCTTTAGATTTTTTCGAAGCTATATTTTATGATCCTATATTTTGAAAATTATAAAATTTGGATTTTCATTAATAGATTATTTTATGTTAATATTTATGGATGAAAACATTATTTCATTCACAATATATACAAATCAAAATACTAAAATTATTATGTTTGCAAAACAAAGTTAATTTTGAATTATAAATAATTTTTGATAATTGTTCACTCTCTTTCTATATATATATATATATATTTTATCTGTATATAAATGTTTTATGTTCATATATTATATATGATATGTTTATAGGTATGTGTTCTGTAACACATATACACGCATATATTTGGACAACATATATGATATACAAAATGAGCTAATAAGTCTGTTGCGATGTAAATCTCAACATCTACATATGGGCATATTATACCTTTCACGGATTATTATGTTACACATGCACTCGCACATATATGTATATGATACATTTATGTATAAACTAAATCAAATAAAATTAATTTCATATCTTAATATATTTGAATTTAAATAAAATAAATGATTTTATTTAAATGAAATTTAGAAATGTTGTAATTCAGTTAGACTTCATAGGCCCAATAAAGATCCGATAAGGTAATTTTTTTGAAATTCACCCATAACTTCCGCCGCGGGCTGGTCTAGTTCCAACAATGGTATCGAAGTCCAATAGCACATGCGGTCTAAATTAGTCGTATTCGGACTAACTAATTAAGCTTGCACACTTAGTATGGTGTCTAGAATGGTAATGTCTAGGATTGGAATTGAGTAATCAAGTACCGTGTCCTACCTGGTTACCGACCTGGCCCGAAAGGTGAGGTGGGCCCAAAGGTTGCCCCTAATAGAAAAGGCCTAACTTAATTTGGGCCTTGGGCTAACTTTCAAAATCATTTTGAAAATTAATGTTAAAGATTTTAAATTTAGTAGTTAAACTTAAAATAAAACATATTTATCATAAAAATTATAATACTACATAAGTTTTCGAAATGTTTAAAAGGATAATGATATTTTCAAAATGTTTGAAAATATTTATATAATAATTTCAAATTTCAAATTTATTAATAAGATTAATAAAATAAATTAATGAAACATGTTAATTAATTAATTAATTCATATATGCGTGTATTATATATGTTGATATATGTTATGTTATTTTAAAATGTTTAACATAACATAAGTATACATGTATGTATACAAGATAAATTTTGAAATTAATAAATTTTAATAAAAAATGTTTAATTGAATAAATTAATTGAAGGTTAATTAATTAAATAAAATACACACATATACGATATATGTGTTACACTATAAAGGTTATAATATACGGTATAAATGTTATAATAGATATGTGCAATATGAAAGTTATATTGGAATACTAATTTAAAATTAATTAAAGACTTAATTGATTAAAATTAATTAGATAAAATTTAATTAATGATATATTACACGTAAGACTATCATATAAGTAATATGAAATATAAAAGTTATATAACAATAAAACTTATATAATATGTGTATAAACTAAATGTGGAACATTAAAGAAACCTAAATAGACTTGAGAAATAAATACATATGTAAATATACATATACCGTGATTTCTAATGTGTCTGATACTTGAATCGCTGGGGTATTTCATAAGAAATATATTATTCTATAATTCGATATCACTCAATATATATATTGAAGATTATGAATCTTCAATATAATGTTGTCATCTACCATATATATTAATAAATTATGTACATACTCCTTAGTTGTTGAGCAAACTCAATCTAGGGATGTTATGCGTAGTATTATTAATATATTGAACAAATGAGGTAAGATAACTATATGTTTTTGTTGAGCAAACTCAATGTACATATAGTATACTTAGGCCATCACAGTATGGTAGGTATGAGTGAATAATCTTTTTCGATTTGTTGAGCAAACCCAAAGTCGAAATGAGATCAGAATAAGGAAAAATGGGTTAGGAGTTGTATATGATACAACCGATAAGGAGTTATCCATTGTTTGTGGGGCTATGATTTGTTGAGCAAACTCAAGGTCAGAATACCAAAAAAACGAGTCCTAACACCCACTACTGAAGTTGTAAAACTTCTATGTTTCACCTCAGAGTTTGGAAAAACATAAAAGACTAGTGGGAGCCTTATTAAAAAAATAAAATGGTAACATTTAACCTTTCTAATATTGTAAGAACATATGCTATATGATGTTATAATTATCTACAATGATAAATTTATGCATTTAATATGATTGATAAAACATTTTTCAATTAACATATATAAACAATCTAAATTGAAAGTTGATAAATAGAAATATAATATTTACTTACTAATAATTCTAATCGCATGTTATATAATGTTTCCATACCCATGCAAGTGCCTATTTTCAACTACTTAATAAATTCGTAAGTTGGTCACTTATATGTGTGTTTGGTTTAGAACGTGTATTCCATTTTATGTGTTTTTGAACACTAAATGCAATTCAATACTATGGATATTTGATCCATGTACTTTCACACATAAATGTTATATGATGAACAGTCATAGTCTGTGGGGTACAATATTTCGATGAAGTTAGTTCATTCGAAGCAAGCCAATAAACAGTATTTTAAGATCATGTATTTAACTTGAATGATTTCAAAAGGACCATATTGTGTTAATGTAATACAAGACACTAAACTAAGAGATACATCTAAGAACTCGATCGTTGAAATGTTATCTTGATCGGTTTACATAAAGTGCTACATATTTGATGCTTGAATGTTAAGAATAATCGAATGTGCTTTAGTAAAAGGTTTGTTATGATATTATAGTAAGATTTTCTTTTGAATAGTTTGACCATTTGAAATAAAAATGAATGTATAAGAATAGATATAATTTACGGTAAAGTTGGAATGAAGAGAATAAATAGTCACTTCTACTTCATGGAGAAACATTGAAAACAAGAATTGTAATACTAATTGATACTTAATATTGGAATATGAAATATGAATTTTGTTATAGAAAATTGTTTTCTATGACATTTATTTCTTTGAGTTACAGATATTTGATTAAAGAACTCTCCACTATAAACTAGTTGTAGCATATGAAATAAGTAAACAATATTAACAATATTAACTGAATGGTGGACCTCTAAATTTAGTACGCTATTATATTAATAGAGGAAATAGTGGGAGCATGCCATATAGCACCTAATGATTGCCTCAGATTACGAAAATTGTTTTCGTAAAATATACCAAACATTTATTTGTGAAATAATGTTTATTTTTGGTATTGACCGAAAAATCTATATAACTATATTTCAACATGAGTATCATGAATATTCATTATGAAATAGAACTATATTATGGAATTTGTTTACATAGTAAAAGTGATGCCATAAAATACATATGTGTCTAATATTATTTACAGTTATTTTGGAATTATAGACTAAGCCGTAGTTTTGAGAAATAATTTTACTATATGATTATGAATCATATGATACAGGTTAAATATATCACAAACAATTAATGGCTATGTACCCATTTAGTGGGAGCATCATAAGAGTTGATGAACTCTTTGAATCAATACATATTGATGTATGCAATCACAAGTATATTAATACCAAAAGGGTTCCACATACTTTGTTATATTCGTCGATGATGTATTACCAACATGTACATGTGTATTGGATGCACATGTAGTAAGTTTATGATAAAATCATAGAATATAAAAGAAAAGTAAATAAAATAACATGCAATAGAATAAAATGATTTGATTTGGTCGAATAAGTGAGTATGTTGAAAAAGTTCCAAATGTACCAAAAATTGAATATAGATTTAACCTCAAAAGTTACTCCTCCATATGATACATAATGATGCATCAATAAGGAGTAATCAGATATTGTTAGACAATTTACGATTAATTGTGGGTGAAGTTGAGTTAGTTTCTTTCTATAAGGTCATGTAATTAAGAGTAGTACACAAGATAGACATTATTTCATCTAAACAACAGTTTACAAAATCATACAAGATAAGGGTTTGTAAGAAATCCCAACATATCATAGGCCAAAGAGTTGGCAGGTTGTGCGAGTCGAAAGATTGCACGTAATAATTGTTCATAAAGGATCTTGTATGATTCTCCAAAAAGTTTTTTGGAAAGGTCTGTCATCAAATAACATATTTATGTTTTAAAAATAATTTTTGTAAACTAACATCAGTTTTATTATTAAAAGGTTCATAAAGCATTTATGAATCCCTATTCTGTTTACACTAAGAAACAATTGTTGTTTTAAGATATCTCAACTTCACTGTGAATAAATTTCTTTGAGAAATTTTTGCTAGTTAAATGGAATTAAATCCGATCCATAGATAGAACTGATTATATGAGATGAAATGAAATTAATTAACCTAAATGAACACATAGCATTAGAATGTGTAATAAGTATTCTCGTACATCGAAGAGAAACTATGAGTTTCTTATTAATGTCGAAAATATACATTACCCTCGGTTGTTCAGTTAAACCATTAAGATTGTTGACTCTATATGGTATGATGCGCAAATCTGAAAGAATTCCAAGTACGCTATCAAAATATGATTTTGGTGGTCGTAATCAAAGAGATGTGATCTATCGGTCGAGATTGTGTCTTTATTAGAAAGACTAATGTGGTTGGAATTAAATGAGCAATGTTGATAAGAATAATATCGCAGATTTCAATTATTGAAATTAGCATAACAACACATGCTCAAGTTAATTCAGATTTACTCACAAAATTATCACTCGATAAGACTTAGTGTCTGGTACTTATATATCGAAACAAAAAATTCTAAATAATGATTTAGAGTAAGCTGTTTACACATATTAACCAAAAATGCCTCCACGTCAGTGGAAGCGATATTGGATTTGTGAGTCTTTGGATATGATCCAAGAAATGAGACGAATGTATCATTTTATAAGCATCAAGATTGAATAAGGTATTTTGATAGAAATATCAAATAGTTTGATTTTCAATTAAAGTGCAGAGGAAGCGTGTGTTCATACGAAAGAACGTTAAAAGGTACATTAATATTTCTAAAATATAAGTGAACAACACGTTGTTGATTTTAACAATATGCTTATATTAAAATCAACTTTAGTTGTTTTAATACTCAATTTTGGATTGTAAATGATGTCTTTTATGGCGAGTATAAAAGATATATGGATTGTCCCAAAACGATATACAAGTGCATCCTATTAAAAAGAGAATATGTAAGTTGGATTCCTTGTGCATTAGCAATAGGAATTATCATACAAGTTATGTTGTGTATAATATTGTGTTTTGTTTATGTATTTGATACATGGAGCAAATATAAAATCCAAATTGATATCATTAAATGGTTGTTTTAGGTGTTCTCGCATATTTATGAAATATTAGAGAGTTGTTTATAGAAACAACGAACTCGTTATGACGGACGTTTGGGTACAAACTTTTATAAGAGATATTGAGTATAACATGTCAACGATAAAATTCAAGTTAAAATCTTTAATTTTAAAATGTTTCAAAATAAAGGCGATTGTGGTCGATTCAACGAAATGTTGAGAACATTAACTTTAATAGCGCCACAATAAACCAATGTATAAAAATATTAATGCACAAATTTATAATTGATCCAAAGATGATTCCAAATGTTGAGATAATATTGTTGTAAGATAACAATGTCATGAAATTGGTCATGGTAGAACTTAAAGCTCAATAGAAGTTGAAAGACATACTTCGAATTGTTCCACATGATAAAGGTAGTTTATCAGCGTCAGGGAGAGTTAATCGACAAAGTAGATAATTAAAACATAATAGCATACACATTCACTAAGAGACTGACCTAATTGGTTTTGAGAAAACTTATTGAAGAAGTTGGAATTAGATTCCATAATTGACCTCGAGTGCAAGTGAGAGACTAATAGAGTAAGAGGTATGCGCTAGGGGCATTTATGTAATTTGATACATATATCTAACTCGTTGACCAATCTTGTTCGAAATAAAAGGTATTTTCTTTCTATTATATACTTGATATAATATGATTATATTAATTAATTAAATTAATTAAATATATATCTAATAGAAAAATCCATAAATGATATATTTTGTGACAGTAGTTACAAAGTGTTGTAATCGTGAGTAATTTATCACAATGAAACAAATATACCATTTTAAATGTTCCTAGTCAAGATGCATCAAGACTGAATATCGATGTAACCGTTGAGACTAGAGTACGTAACGCTCTCCAAATGTTGGGTAGTATATTGCTCATGACTACTGGGGCACCTAGGGGTTACGTACTAATAGTTATTGGATAACTATGGAATGACTCACTCGATAGTTTTGCGTTGGTTAATATAATTAAGGTCAAACGTAAAATATCGATGTGACTGATTTACACATTTCTCTCGACTTGAGAATACTGTGGATCTTCAATATGAAAGCTCCGCTTTGATTATAGCCAAATCTGGCATGGCGTCCGTCGATTGACTATAGTTGCATCGACTGGAAGTATTGGATGTGAAGCACTATTCAAGAGAGGATTCGTCTCCTCAGTTATATGCAGTTAGTATCACAGTCAACTCAAAGTCAAAGTCTTTGGCCAGAGCATTTCGGTTAACAATAATTGTTATTATTGAACCAATGACTTTGTATTTGTACTATAAAGTTGAATGTGGATGGGGTTGGAATTTTGACCATTATCAAATTCCATAAGTCCAAATGATATAGTTTTGACGAAGAGAATTGGTGTAAACAAATCTCACAACCGGGTAATGCTTATTAAACTAAAATTGGATTTTATCGAAAATGAGAAAGCAATAAATTTAGCCATAATGTCACATCACCTTCTAGGTGACATATGAATGTTAACATTAGAATAGTTCGATGTTAATCGCTGACCAAATTTACACCCAAGAGTTACACAGCCGAAATGATGAATTCTCTTAAGACCGAACGATTTAATCAGTTTATAATTGTTATAAATTGTTAAATTAATTAATATTTATGAAATATTAATTATAAAATTTGAATATTATTCGAGAAATAAATAACATTATATATATTTATAACAATTATAAATATATCGATCAATATACAATATCGACAAGCGATTAAATTAGATTTAATTGCATAGTATTTTGGCTTGGTCTTAGATGGGTTTAAGGCCCATCATTAGGGCTGTAAAATTTTGGTTTTGGGAAGGTCTAGGGGTGGCTATAACATAGAGAAATGGCTTGGAGATAATGGGTTGAGATCGAGTGAGAATGGGTAAAAAGGTTTTCCTTGTTTCTCTCTAATACGACCATATATATGTGTGTGTGTGTGTGTGTGTGTGTGTGTCTCTAAAAATAATAGCCTACCTTTTTGGTTGCCATTACTTTCTACATTGCTGGTTAAAACATATCTCTCAATTCACTCCAAAATTCTCAAATATATTTCAAATTAAAATACTACTATTCAATAGTTAGAGGTCGGTGAGTACGGACTTGCAATCTAACGAATCAAGAACAGTAAAAGGAAAGGAAATCATTGCTTCAACGTGGATTCAAAGGCATCATTAAATTGGTAATTTTAATTCATATTACAGTAATTAAATTATACTCTATGATCCTATAGTGAGCAATATCATATCAATTTAAATATATTGCTACTATATGTTTAGTTAGGTGAGATTTTGTAAGTCAATGTTGTTGTCACAAATTAGTTTGGTTATGTGCATAACTTGTTTATTTTACTATTTGATTTATGTATATACAAATGTTGTTTACCGTACAAAATTAATTTTTGTTCTTAATAATTGTTATATATATATATCTATTAATAAATTCATATATATATATATATCAATATATATTTCTCTCTCATAATAGCGTATATGCATATATAAGACATATATATATATGATTTAAAAATTTTAGTACACTTATTTATGTATGATATGAATTTACAAATTTGAAAATTAATTATCATACATATATTCATATTTTAAAATTAATATTTATTGAATTTTGAATTGTTTATTATATATAAAATAATTATTACATTAAAATTCAATTTTATATTTTTAAAAATATTATATCATTCCAGAAACGTATGAAAAAATTTAGGATTTTTTAAATAAATTTTATTATTTTTAATAATTAATATTATTTCAAAAAAATTGTTTACGATTTATTAAAAATAATAGCTTTATCGAAAAATTCTTCAAATTTTTTTGTAACCTTTCATTCATGATCCTCGAATTTTTGAAATTTTAAAATTCAAATTTTTAATAATATATTACTTTATATTAAGTAATTATTGTCGAAATCAATGTATTGGATTTTAAAAATAATATTTCATCTTTGAAAAATCTCCAGATTTTTCTAAGCTCTGTTTTATCATCCTAAGTTTTCTAAATTTATAAAATTTGAATTTTCATCAATAATTATTTTATTATTTATGGATGAAAAAATTATTTTATTCATAATATATACAAATTAAAATACTAAAATTATTATGCTTGCAAAACTAAGTTAATTTTGAATTATAAATATTTTTTAACAATTATTCTCTCTCTTTCTATATATATATGTATATTTATCCATATATAAATGTTTTATGTTCATATATTATATATAATATATTTATACATACATGTGTGTGTGTGTTGTAACGCATATAGATGCACATATTTGGACAATATACATGACATACAAAATGAGCTAATATGTCTGTTGTGATGTAAATCCCAACATCTACATATGAGCATATTATACCTTTCACGGATTATTATGTTACACATGCACTCACACACACACACATATATATACGATACATTTGTGTATAAATTAAATCAAATGAAATTAATTTCATATATTAATATATTTGAATTTAAATAAAATAAATGATTTTATTTACATGAAATTTAGAAATGTTCTAATTTAGTTAGACTTCATAGGCCCAATAAAGCTCCAATAGGGTAAATTTTTTGAAATTAACCCATAACTTCCGCTGCGGGCTGGTCCAGTTCAACAAATGATAAGACTTTTTCAACTAATGAAAAGAAAGGAGGGACTAGAGGAAAGTAGCAAGATGTATGGACCTAGTGTGAATGATGACAAGTCCACACCGACCTACGATTGTCGTAGACTTGGAGGGCAAATGTTATACCTGTGTTTCTTCAACTATGTTAAATATGGGCTATGCAATGTATGAGGCTAGGAGAACCGCTCTCGCAGTAAAGGTTAAGATAAAAAGAGAAAAAATTGAAGCAATCCAATTGTTCCTACACGATAAGTCGGGAAGAGAAGCGAGTCGCGTAAGGTAGCGTTCGGCTATTTAATCGAAGCCTTATTGCTACCGTCAACACCGACTACAAAGTATGACAGCTAGCCTGTAGTCATGACACTTGATTCAACTAAATAAATACAACCAAAAAATAAGAAGTCATAACGAAATATAATACCGCGCTCATGTGGAAGGCCACAAAGATACCAAATCTACACATAACCCTTAGTTTCAATATCACATATCATACTAAAACTAAAACCTAACATAGCCATAAGAAGTAGGCAATGATGTAATGTGTTCATGAACCACAATAAATGGATGACTGAACTGCGTTATCAGCATCCTCATAAATTATAGTTTGTTAACACCTTTAAGAGTGGATCTATGCCGCATATACTGAAGGCTACCCAAGTAGTACTACAGAGTCAGAAGCATCCTAAAGGGTTGCACACAGAACCACTCAAACAACGCTCAAACACAGTTCCATACTTACAGGTAGACAACAAAGATATAAATCGCCATCATCAATAAATCACGCATATTAGCAACAACGGCAACTCAAATCATTCAAATCACATTCGCACATGTATTAAACTAACTCCCAGGTTAAGGTAAGGCATCACAACTTTATTTATCCCGACATAATATCACTCAAGCAAGTACAAACTAGATGAAAAACAAAGGTATATTCATCATATAACAGCAAATCACGCACCTTGAAACCCAAAACAGCTCAGGACGATCACACCTAAGTATCAGGCAAGCACCACAACATCATGCAAGTATCGCACATCATCCAGTATAGCCTCACTCCAAATATGTCGAAAGTGTCCCAATACCAACAACTAACTCTTAATGTCCACCTAAGGTAATATGCAAACCCTTCGCTTCTTCAGATTAGAAATATATGACCTGTTAAGATTCAAGTTTCCTGCTCCAATTTTTGATATTCCCGCTTCAATTTCAGGATTTTCCGCCTTCATCTCAAACTTCCCACCTAAGACCATAATTCAACCGCCCAAATCATGGATTGCCGCCAAAGACATGTCAATAGTCCGGGTGCGTCAAACAAACAATGCAGATGGAAGACACATGACATGATCCAAAGACGGAAATGCAATGGCGGAGGAAGGATGGTAGCAATCCGCGTACATTCTCTACACAATAAATAAGATATGATCTGGACTATTATGAGGTAGGTTTTTTCTTTTTTTGGAGGATTGAGAAAATTGCATCTTTCTATCTTCTTCATACACTTGTATCAGGAGAAAAGATATAAAAAAGATATAAAAAAAAGACTTGATTGGTGGATGTAAGATTCAAAGGAATCCGAACTACATTAAAAATTTCCCCGTCTTCTTACTTTCATGCACTATTATCTGTTTATATTACATTAGATTGTAACTCATTAAGCAAATGCTAATTGGATTTGACATTCTAAAAAACAGTTGGAGTACAACTACTTAATTATGTATCCATCCAGAAACATAATTACTATCCAAAGGTAAGCTTAATACAATTTAACTTTGTTGATTCAAATTTGGGAAAGAACTTCAACAATTATTTTCCTAATCAACTGAGGCATCGTGGGACGAAAAACTCACCAACATTTGCCATAAAAATATGGAAAATATTTGCCGTGCAATATATAACTAAATGAAAAAAATCAATTATATTACAATTTTTAGAACTATATCATACTTTGATTATCATTTTTAGCCATAGCAGACATAATACAACTTTGTCATCCACCTTACATAAAAGTCCCATAAAAAAAATCAAAGGATGACAATAATTAAATGCATATTTGCATGCTTCAAACCCAATGAAAACTCTCTCAAATTCATTACTAACCAAATCAGCTTGAAGTTCAACGATACTTCCAGGATTACACTCAACCATGGCTTCATAAAAAGATTTCAAATTATGATACAAAAGCAAATTACTCTTATGGATTTCTTCCAAAGCCAATCTTTTTTTCATATAAGCAAAATAGTAATTTAACATAATACTGTACTCGGTCTAAAATAAATGAATAATATCTTCCACTTTCATAAAAGGATTTGAACGAATAAAATCAACAACCAACTTCTTAATTAATTTGCTAGAAACATGTGGATGGTTAACATCTATAATACCAACTCCACATGAATGATTAGGTTGCATAGCTTTGATAACAAAAACTGGTAGGTTAAACCTACGAGAAGCACGATACGAAAAGTACAACCTTCCCGTGAACAAACAGCTGTAACTCGCTCCCTATCATTTTAACAACATTAACTTTATAACCGTTCTTAAAATAGTATATCATAAGATACAATCAGAACTCCTCAATGCCACCAGCAAATCTTTCACCAGCATAAATAAATATGGGTTGCTAGAATAATTTTTTAACAACCGTTTCAAAGTAGAACTAGAATCAACCGAAAAACAAACCATTGAGAAGTAGATGAGCCACACTCACCAAAGAACAAACAAATGAAGAACCATAAGAATTAACATCAGCCAAAATACTTTTATACTGCTTAGATATAATTGAAACAAGTAGAAAATCATTACGGCTATGTGCAAGAATATACAAACCTTTTTCTTGTCATCTCTTTCATAAACCAATTCAATAGAACTGGGTGTTAATTCAGTCTGATGTTCACAAGTTTCATTTCTCAATCTCAACATATAATCACTCAAACTAAGACGCCTACTATAAATATAACTATCTAACAGAAAAACAACAAGAACATCAATAGAGTCAAACCTGAAAAAACATATATAATATTAGAATAAAAGTACTACAACATAAAAAAAGAAAAACCATCATAACAAATATTTGCGAAATAAATTTGGTTGCCGGACAAATATTTAACGATAATGTCCTGCATAAAACTTCACTGCCAATCCCATTAGTATGGTTAATTCAACAATAACAACATACTTGAGCTATAATAACAACAACATGAGCATTATAACCAATTACAATGATAATAAAAATAAACAAAGAAAATTCAACATATGCAAATATATGCCATATAAATAATTGCCTTCATATCATAAATAACAACAACAAAGGTTAACTATAAAAATAACAACATAATTGATAACAAATTACAGCTACGTCGAAATGAACAAAATTTAATTTAACATGATACTACAACAAATGCTAAACAAACAAAAATAGCTATGACAAAAAAACTAACCTTGAACTCATATTTTTAACGTAGAATAGAAGAAGATGAAAAGTTGAAACAGATCGAGATGTAGCAAAAACAGATTGAGATGTAGCATAAATAATCGAGATGCCAATAATAGTTCAAGACCTATACATAATAGCTGAAAATGCTTTAATTCGAACGAAATTACATTACAGAAATTCAAACGAAAATTTCAAAGAAATTATTAGTCGAAACTGTCAGAAGGAAAATAGGAAGCGGAAATTATGATCGAAATTAGATATAGATCAGGATGTTGTTAGATTGAAATTAAATATTGATACAGGGTAAAAATAGAAAGTCAGACCTGAAAAATAGAAAAATAAATGTAAAACATAACACAAATGTGGAAGAGATATATTTTATAAAATAATTAAAAATAAGGATGTGTCACAAATTTAACAATGAACTATAAATCATTATTCTTTTATCATTGTTTTTTGTAACTTATATATCATTATATTTGAATGAAAAAATAATTTTTTTGATATTAAGGGTGGTACTTTATTCAAAAAAAACATTCGTTTTAGTTTCCCAAATGTTAGACTGATGATCTCTCGAATTTGAGTTTATAGCATCTCCTTAAGAAATGAAAAAATTAATTTTTTACCATTTGATCGTTACCAAAGTGGTATACATATCTCAATTATTGTTCTTGAATATTCATAAGAAATATTAATAAATATTAGTTAACTAAATTTATTTAAATTAACAAAATGTAAAACAATGGAAGAGAACCAGTAAAGTGTAAAGTCGAAAATTGGAGAATCTGAAAATAAAATATCTATAGAAAATGAAGGAGAAAAGAGAAAATTACCAGAATCAACAAAATGACCATAAATTCTTCCGCTTTAGTACTAGTGAATAGATGAAAAAGAAAGCTCCCGACTATTAATAACTTGGGGGTGCATCATATGTAGGTCTGTCAATGTGTAGAGTTCGGTCTGGATATTATAAAACCGGACCCAAGTCCAATTACAGTAATTAAAATCCGAGTCCTGTCCGAACCCACAGGGTATTTCAATCCAATATCCGAGCCCGGTCTGTCGGGCTTTTAAAGCCCGCTAGGTAATAACCATATGCCTAACTTAGAATATTTATGTTAAAACTATATTTTAAAACTGCAATTTTGATAAAATTTGTATATAAACAATGTTAATATATAAATTGAACGGTGATGTAATCAAGCTCATAACAAAAGTATGCAAAAACATTTATATGTAAACAAACAAAATAATAAATAAATAACACGAACATGTTTTGATACGACAAAAAACTAATATTCGGATGGCTCTAATCAGGCTGGATTTTGATTAAACCGTACCCGATCTTGATCGGACATGAGTCTGGCTTAGATAGTAAAAGACAAAACTCGTATCTGCGTAAATAGAGCCGGTTCAGCTTGCAGTAAAACGACGTAATTATGGACGACTTTAACGGGAAAGACGCGTAAGAAACCCATAAACCCTCATCGTCTTCAGTAACAGAGCCGCTCATTACTTGTTTGAGGCAGAAATCAAAGTCATGAGTAAATAAAAAGTTAGAATTTCTACCTCCATTTTAAGTGCTTCAAAATAGTTATCTTCATGGACATCTAAAATGAAGAATCCATCTGCTCTTCTCGCGCGATAGATCGTTGTTGTGATATTATTTACTAATTATACAAATTTTTATCCGCTGGATCGTAATCCTTACCAACAGTTGATATATTTAGGTATGTTTTAGCATTTTCTAATTTTAGACGTGAAAGTAATGCAGAGAGGAGTTAAATTTGCTTATGGGTTAAAATGGGCACTTGCTAATAGAGTCATAGTAGTATAGTACTAAAAGCTACTTGAAAAAAAGAAGGAAAAAAAAGCACTCTTCCGTGCTTAAAAGGAATGGTGCAACTTTAGTTGGCTGATTCAACATACTATTGTTAATCCCTATAATATATTTCCGAAAGGTCATTGTTAAAAGGGACTCCGTGACTCCCCTACAGAAAACCCCCTCGCTCCCAAAGGTGGAGTCTCTTTACAATGCTCATCTGAAGTTTCTTTTGAGCCTAATGTATTTATTTATGTAATATTTTATGTGGGGTTTTATAGAAACTTCATCGGGGTTTCCTCTTCATGTTCATGGAAATGATGTTGGTTGAATTTTTCAAATTACAAGGCGAATTCAGAAAACTTATGGAACTGGTATCGAGGATTGACAACCCAATTGTTCATAAGCTTAACTTTCTAGTTTCACTTTATAAATTCTTCATATTCTATATTATATTTATGCTTAAACACGGTTTTCTATGGTTACAACGTTCACTTCATAGTAACTTGTGTTCGTAACATCTCTTTCTTTAGATCACTTCTTCTGTGATTTTGGTCTCAAATTTATATGTTCAAGATGGTGCCGTAGCTCTAGGTTTAAATTGTGGTGCAAAAGTTCAGGTCATAAGTGACAGTCCATCAACTATATTATCCCTTCACAACTACTTATGGGACACTCATAATCGAGCAGTCTCACAGGACTCATCCCTTAACAGATATATAATTATAGTTCTATCAGGCACATTGAAAGTTAGTAATTTGTATGCATCAAGTTTGACCTAAGATATAGGCTATATAACTGTATGCTTCCACTGCAATCCAAAAATGTGGCAGACTGTTGGTCTAATGATATATGTCACCACTTTATTGGCAGCATCTCATGTAGAACATTTGTCGCTATTATACTAGTATAACCGCATAACGGTGGAGAAACCGACCGTTCGATTGTATAACTTTGATAAGAAATATACATTTAAATTTTGTGTTAATATTACTTAAACATTAAGTGATAATATGTTGGAAAAAAATGAATTGAGATTTGAATCTGAAAATATGAATTTCAAATTTAAATATTAATCAAATCATTCAAAATTGTCGATTTGAAATTGAAATTTTAGAATTTGAAAATCATAATAGATTTGAATTTGGAATCTTTGAAGCGCGAAGTAAAAAGAGAAAGTTTAGGAAAACCGCAATGAGACAAGATCCACGTTTTTTTTTGCTTCAGAAAAATTGATTTTGGCAAGTGACAGTAAGCAAACCTCCCCAACGGTCGGTTTAATAATGCGGTGAACCTTTGGGCGAAAGCTATAAGGATATACGCTTTAGCTGTTCCTGCAATATCTTCTAGAGATGGCCTACCTATAAATGCTAGGTAAAGTTTGTCACTTTTTGATCGAGCTCATCTGCCATATATATAGCCAACAAAATTTTATTGATTTTCTTTCAGCATTCTGGCAACTGGCAATTTTCTTATTCTTCCTTTTGTTTAGAAGATGCAATTTGGGAGTATTCTTATTTTTAGCAGGCTTTGGTATGTGAAGATGATAGAGTTGCTTTGTGCTCTATTAGTGTTACACCTTTCTTTGAATCTAAGAAGTCAAGATATCCAATCTTCAAAAGCAATAAGCCGACATGATAATTTTTTCAGGTAACGAGAAGTAAACCTTGTACTCATAATATTTATTTTTAGTAGTAATAACTTCTACACCATTTGTTTCTATTAGCATGAATATATCTGTCTGGGGGAATATTATATGTGTAACATTATTTTCTTTGCCTTGAGAAGTTAAATGGAGGCCAAGTGTATACTTAATTTTTATATTTGAAATCAATAATTTATAACAAAGGAATCTGTGTTTATATCATATAAACTTATCATTATACTTTTAAGACTCAAAACTGAAATACCAAGAGGGTCCAGGTGATTGTTTGAAATTTCTTGCGTTATTCCAGAAATTCATTTCCTCTTTTTTTTTCTGGATATAGATAGAGGCACGTGAATCTTTGTCCATGTGTTATAACACGTAAATCATCACTATAACCTCAATCATTGACACTTTTCCCCTTCGGTTTTACCACTACAAGTCCATAACAATTTTGTGTGTGCAAGGAATCTTCATCTCTGATTTGTGTTCAATACTTTTTTTAGTATATAAATTACTTATAATCTAAATTTTTTTTTGCTAGTGTGATCTACTAATCATCAATTTTAGCTCTGTCAAAAATTACCTTTTTCAATATCTTTTATCCACTTAAAATTAATGGTTGCAAATCAACGAGTATAATAAATATTTTCAATTAGGCAGTCCAGTGGGAAGGGATAAGATTTGGTGACAAAATATCACAAGTTTGAGATCCAATATTGGGGGTGGAAATATTATATCCTATGAATATACCTCATGTGTTGTGCCTTCGATGCATATTTACTTAAGAGTTTACAAGTGAAACTTGATTCTTTGAATTTTAATTTTCTTTTTAATATATAGTACATTATATAATTATTTTTGATGGGTACATAAAATCAGATTAAGGTTTTTTTTTTTGCAAAGATGATGTCGATGATAAATTTATCACCTGCCAAAAATTATTGAATTCTGATAATTTTAGATATCAAATATTGGATCGTGCACAAATCAGGATACAGAAAGGATGCATATCAGAAACTTTTAACTTGTGGAACAACACATGCAAACTTAAATATGTTATGTTATTTTCTTTATAAGCCTAATTAAAATAATCAAACTATGAATTAAAGTAATAAAACTTAAGGGTAATATTATAATATTAATGTGTAGATATTGGAATGACATTTTAATTTGTTGGAGGGTCAAACTAGAAAATGTAAATATATAAATAAGGGATTATAGCACAGGCTTTAAATATTCTTTAAATCTCTTTTATGGAGGTAATTAATTTAAGATCTAGGGTTTCTGTTGATTAGAAAATCAAACCAATTCTTCTTTGTTAACAACTAAAAATGGATTTAAATATGGCTTATGAACTATTATTTATTATTCTCTAGTTTTTCCCTCAACTAAATCAATATGGGCTATGCAATATAATTATAGAGTTCATGTTTAATCATATCTAAAGTGTATTAAATCCTAATAAATGGTATCATAGTCACTCGTTATTGACATTGTTGGAGGAAAAAAAATTTAATTTTTTTATTTAAGGAAAATACTAAATTAGGGATCTAAAGATTTGATAATTTTTTTTTAAATTTTAAGTGGTAGAATTTTGATAAAATCCTGATTATTTCGTAGTTAAGGAGATTATTGTTTCATTGCTTTTGATTAAACCAATTGCAATCAAATTTGTGAATTTCTTTGAACAAAGTATTAGTTTATACATTAAAATTAAACAAGTTGAAGTTTGGATGTATGACCTGACATACTTGGTTTGAGATTACTACTTACGATACAAAAATGGATGTGCATCTCTCCTCCTTATACATATGCATATACAAATACATATAGGGAGAGAGTAAATGATCCACCATACCTTCTATGTTACGTCCCTATGTTTTTTCGGGCTACACAATTCAAAATCGAATAAAAATTTAAAGACATGTTTATTTCATACCTCAAGATCATCTCCTCAAAAAATTTGTTTCTTCATATTACCCAACATATTCAAAACAATATTTTGGATCGACGGTTAAACTAAATGTTTTACCAGATGATATTGGCTCAACATTTTAACATGTTTCAAAGTGATCTCATTTTTTGTGGACATGATGTTTATAGTGTAGATTGAACATTTGGAAAATTTTATTTTATTTCGTTCCAAATAGCATATCACAAAGAACCTCAGAGATGGAGCAAAAGAGGAGTGTCTGACATATTTTAGGAAATTCCTTAAGAGCTTACATTTAAAAGGTGCACTACAAAGAGTACATGTGCTGTTGGTTGTTGTTTATAAGCTTTTATGTATGCCAAGTATATTTATTTGAACAAGTTTCTTTACTTCCAAAGTTGTTTTTAATTTGTGGTAATCAGCAATTGGTCATTTCTTTTGCAAAATCGCCTTTGTATAGTTGTATGTTGGGAATAATGGTTCAATTATTATAGAAGCTGTAAATTGAGAATATATATTGTCGCCTACTCAGATAAAAATGAAGTCCAGATGCATATTCTTATAAAACTGACCTTAGCTCAGTTGGTAGAGCGGAGGACTGTAGTTGTATAGCAGATGAATCCTTAGGTCGCTGGTTCGAATCCGGCAGGTCGGATTTATTTTTGTTCTTATTTCTGTATTAGTTGATATACACAACTTTGCTTTTATTTCTTTTTTTTTTTTTTTTTTTGAAAAAATTTCTGTTCTCCTCTTTTTCTCCTTTTTTTCCCCTCTTTTTTTCACGCATTTTAAAAACAGCTATACACAACTTCACTTTAGAATGCCATGACATATAACTAAGATTCTACATCCGGCTAGTCCCGACCGCCGGCGCTCTGCCTGTAGATTAAAAACACCCACTTGATGCTGCAGATTGTTGCCATGATTAGTTTTTCTTACTATAAAATGCAATGTTATTTGGTATTGTATCAGATTCTGAAAAGTTCAGTAATGTAAAAACTCTCTATTACATACAGGTTACACATGTGTGTGTTATTATAGTCAGCTTTTTTGGTTTGAATCTGATATAACGAGAGCATGTTTACTTAAGTTTATATAATCTAAAAATCTTACATGCCTGAACTTTCCTGCTACATAAATGTCATTGTATATAGTCATGCCATTATATCTGAAAAAGTAAATCCTAAGTTGTTTTATATCTTTACTGATTAAGCAGCTGTTAATTGTTGAAGTCATCCATATTTTTAAAATCTTTATTTACTATTCAAACTCTAGTTTTCTAAAATGGCCAATAGTGTATTATCTGTTTTTAAACAATTTTTCTACTGTTCAAAGGAGTTCAACAGAACAGTAAGTTCAATAATTAGATATTTAAACTAATTCTCAAAATATTAAATGGTTAGCAATATAGTTACATTGGTTGAAAGTTGTTATATTATGATGGTTTCCTGCATGTGTATTGTTGACTTTTATACAGAAATTAGGAAAAAAAATGGATAATGCAAGAGTTTAAAGTTTAGGATTGTTGTCGTTTATTAAGAATATTCCCATAGTGTAAAAATCAAATCTAAAGAATCTTATATTAAAGTCAAGACCACTATCAAGAGCCAAGTGTGAAGGTGCTTTAAACTGAGATGATATAGGTCTTGAGTTTGAACACTCAAACATCAAAATAAGTGTTTTGTTTGAATAAAGTACCGCTATTGTTCTAAAATAGAAAAGAATCTTATCTAAATATAAACTTATGACTGCCAGTTTATTTTGTAGTAACAATTTCTCGCTAACGGAGTATTACAGTTAAGGACTATGTCCTCAATGCAGGTTTTCAAAATGTTCACATCGTGCTTCAGACTAGATCAAAAGTGTGAGATAAGCGTGAACTAGATATAAACTATTCTAGTGTCGTGTGACATATTAAGAATTGTTACTTACCACCTGAAGAAGCAATGCTTTGAAAAAAGTAGAAGTTTGGATAAATCATATAAGCAATAACAAATGAGTACAATTTTAGCAGTTATTTACAAGACAATGCCCTCAATGATGATCAACATAGAAATGAAAGATTAAGAGTCTTTTTTGTTCTTTGTTCTTTGTTCTGTGTATCACTCTAGAATGCTTCATTTTTGTGACATTTGGACTTCAAGAACATAGCAAGCTACATCAATTGAGTCATTATCCGTGCATACACACGCACACAGAGTAATATAAATATAATTTTATTGATTTAAATCGTTTATATGCAGTAGTTTTTGAACATAACGACGTTTAAGTTCAGCTATCATTTCAATTGTTACCTGGGAGAGAAACACCATGAGGATCCAACGGTTGTCTGAGGCTTCGCGCCATGAACTTCTCATTAATGTACATGAAAGGTATAGAATAATATTTCAGTTTTCTAACGTTGTAGTACTATACTCTTTTACCTTGATACATAAAGCTTTGTGTTAGAACATAGGAATTTACTTGTGTTATTATAACATATGAACATGCCAAGTTTTTTGATTTTATACTCTTAATTCCATGATCTACAGCTTTGGACATGGATTCTCAAAGTTTTGTGTTATGTACCACATCATCTAATACGAGATAAGTGATGCGTATATAACCCATTAGACACCCTCATTTTACAAATTAGCTTTTAGGAATGGGTTTTTATCTAATTGGATTTGTTACACTTTGCAGCAGTCTCAAGCAAGAACAATTTTAGGTTCATAATTTATGCATAATCAATTACTTTTTATGCAAAAGTGTAGTGCGCTTTTGTACACTTTTGAATCAGTTTTCTCTAATCAGAACTTCCTGGAGTCAGAAGTGTTACCCTAAATCGCCTCATTGATGTGCATACAACTAGCTTGTGAGATACTGAGAACAGAACTTTAGATGGGTGTAAAAAAAGGTAGCTTATCTAGTTACAATAATAAGATTTGATAAGAGGTGCAAGGATCAAGTTATATTAGTTGATTTTGACTGTGTACAGGTAGAATAAAGTTTCGATGGTAAAGAATATATGTTGTGGTTAGATACATACTATGAGAAATTCTAACTTAAGACCACTCAAATCAAAACACCAAAAGCACAGCGAAAGATGAGATCGTGGTAAGAAGCGTGAAAACAACCAATCAATATCTCAATTCTAATTTCAATTCAATCTAAGACCAATCACAATCATCAACCAAGCAATATAATATAAAAGAAATAAAGAATAAATCACACATCGATTTATAGTTGTTCCACTAACGTTGTGTTAGTGTACATCCACTTTAAGAGGAAGTTTTTATTAATATCGATTAGTAGAGTACGAGAGATTGATTATAATGATCAAAATTCTAACAGATATTGATTTGCGTAGAAGAGAATTGAAGAAAATTTGGTTTTGATAAACCCTAATTAGTGCAGGCTGAAACCCTTGCAGTCGCTTATCTGTTGCATTCAAATCTGAATTCGGAAAATAGCTTATATAGGAGAATAGAAAGCCTAAACGAGATTTCAAAATTGCCCCTTCGAATATCACAAATCTTCATATCAAGCCCATGCCAAAAAACTGGCAGAAGTCTCCACATAACGTCTATCCAAAGGCTTGGGAAAATTTTCCCTTAAAAATGACAGACGTCTGTCATAGGTCTCTGAAAGAAGTTGCTGATGCCTCAGACGTCCGATCAAATCCTCAGACGTTTGTCCCGGGTCTCTAGAACAGGTTTGCTAACGCCTCAGACGTCTGTCGTTTTCTCTCGGACGTCTGTCGTTTTCTCTAGGATGTATGCCGCTGTTGTTTTAGCACCATTCCACCTTCTTCGTCATATCTACCTCCTCCGAGCTTCGATTTGTGAACCATTTTCTCCATCTCAAGCTACTTCCGACCCCTTCAATTCTCTATATAGTGTCGTCAAAATTCAATACCTCACCTCGACACTATATCCATCTTCAACAATAATTGTACATACCATCAACAACAACCGATAACACCAATTATCACTTTTTCTACCTTCAATCAAACGTGAATGCTTTCCCAGTAAGCTCCGACAAAACCACCGTCCATTGCACCCTATCAATGAGCTCAAGCAAAACCCCCCGCCCGCTAATGAAGTGTTGAAAACTTTCAAATCCTAAACCATCTCACCAAAGACTAAAGTGCTAAGGAGTGTAAACTAGCATCCACCAAGAAAATAGAACCTCAATCTCTCATCGATACTCTTCCTCATCCATAACCAAGCTACTCCCTCAATCGTGTCACCCTATGGCACCTAGCACTTCAACAAGCGAATAAAGTTCGAGCAATGCTCGAACTTCCTAACCGGTAATGCCTTGGTGAACATATCCGCCGCGTTATCTTTTGTGTGCACTTTCTGAAGATATACTTGCTTATCCTCATCCACGGCTACTAAAAATGACTCTTTCACTTTAATATGGTTAGTCCGTAAGCTAAATGCCAAATTCTCTACCAAGTGAATAACACTCTGGCTATCACATCGAACATCAATGCTATCATGCTCGAATCCCAAGTCACATAATAATCGCTTCAAATAAAGTGCCTCCTTTTCCGCTTCCACCGCGGCTATCAACTCCGCCTCCATAGTGGATAGAGCAACTACGATATGCAATCTCGATTTTCAACTTATGGTCGTACCACCAAGTGTTAAGATGTATCCGGAAGTTGATTTTCTTCGATCGTTGTCACCGGCGTAGTCCGAATCACAATAACCAACCAACCTGCAATTCTTCATATCACTATCGCCAAAAATAAGACCATGAGATGATGCGCCTCTAAGGTATCTTAATATAAGTTTCACAGCTTCCTAATATGATTTCCTCGGATTACCCTTAAACCGACTAACCATCCCAACAACATTTGCAATGTCGGCTCTTATACACACTATAATATACATTAGACTTCCAACCGCACTAGCATATGACACATTTGCCATATAAGCCTTGTCTTTCTTCAAGGTAGGTGATCCCTTACTCGAAAGCTTCTTATGCAAAGTTAAAGGTGTATTTGACGCCTTTGCATTCTCCATGCTAAACCGACAAAGCAATTTCTCAATGTACTCCTTTTGAGTCAATTTCAACTCAAAACGCTTTCGATCCTTTTCAATTTCCATATCCAATATCCTTCTCCAAGATCCTTCATTTCGAACTATGATCTCAAACTCATTTTTAACTTGTTGAGTTCATTCTTATCCTTAGAAGCAATGAGCATGTCATCCACATACAAGAGTAAATACACCCAACAATCATTATTCAACTTATTGAAATAAGCACAAGCATCTTTGATGCTTCTATCAAAACCATTTTCAAGCATAAAATGTCAAATCTCTTTTACCATTGTCTATGTGATTGCTTTAAACCATACAGTGATTTCTTTAACTTGCAAACAAAATTTGACTTACCTTCCACAACAATACCTTGTGGTTGCTCCATGTAGATGTCCTCATCCAAGTCACAATGTAGGAAGGCAGTTTTCACATCAAGTTGCTCCAACTCTAAGTCGTGAATAGCAACAATGGCAAGTAATATCCGGATAGAAGTATGGCGTACAACCGGTGCAAATATCTCGTCATACTCATTTCCCTTCCTTTGTGCAAACTTCTTGACCACCAGCCTAGCTTTGTATCTTCCATCGTCATTTACCTTGTATATCCATTTGCACTAATAACATGGTTTCCTTTAGGAAGTAAAACAAAATCACAAGTTTGATTCTTCAACAATGATTGCATCTCTTCCTCCATGGACACAAATCCACTTCGAGTTATCATTCGACTCCATGACATCATTAAGGTCCATCGGCTCATCTTGGACTACATGAAAAGCATAGTCCAAATTATCACCAAAGCTAAAATAGTTCCAATCACCATATCTTTCAGGTGGCCTTATAGCACGACGACCAACCCGAGTAGCAATACCATCACCCAAACTCCTTTCGTTCCACCTTGAACCGAATCCTCTTTATAATCATGCACATCACCAACACTACTAAAGGAACCCTATGGACTATGTGATGTCACATCAACTGCTACCTCCTTGCAAGCATCTCCAACTACTCTACTCTCTCTACTCCTTAGACAAAATGCGAGAATAACTTCTTTCTCCTTTGATTCATCATGAAGCAAATCCGGAACATCTGATGAGCTTTTATTCTCCTTAAGCATCGCCGACTCATCAAAAGTAACATGATGAGAATTCATAACGTTCTTCGTTTTCGGATTCCAAATACAATAGCCTTTTACTCCGTCCGTATAACCAAGTAAAATCCTCTTGAAAGCTCTATGTTCAAGCTTATCATTTTAGGATCATGCACATAAACCGGACTGCCAAACACATGAAGATAGCTCAAGTCAATGCTCTTTCCCTTCCACACTTCCTTTGGAATTTTGTTACCAATAGCCGAGCATAGAATTCGATTATAATATGCACTGCGGTTGACAAAGCTTTAGCCTAAAATTCCTTAAACAAACCCGATGTCAATCTCAAGCATCAAGCTTTCTCAAGTATAGTACGGTTCATCCTCTCCGCAACACCATTCGACTACGGATCTCCCAGTGTAGTAAAATGCCTCCAAATACTATGATGCTTGCAAAACTCCAAGAATTCTTTGAAAACATACCCGTCTCCCCATTGTCAAACCTTAGAACCTTCAAAGATTTGTCACTCTCATTCTCAACAAGAGTTTTCCATGTTTTGAACTTTGCAACTGCATCTGACTTGGCCTTCATTACATATACCCATACCTTTCGAGAAAAATCATCAATAAAAGAAATATAATAGCGAGCTCCTCTCAAAGAAACTATCGGTGCCAGTCTCCAAACATCCGTGTGAACATACTCAAAAACCCATCTCGAATCATCTTTTTCCTAACCAAATGATACTTTAGTTTGCTTCCCCATGACACATTCTTTGCAAAACTCTAGTTTGTTGAAACTCTCTCCACCGATCATCTCCCTCTTCCAAAGAATATCTAAACTCCTCTCCGTGACATGATCTAACCTCAAATGCCACAACCTAGTCGCATCCAAGCCATGAGAACTATCAACTCCCACACAAGTTCCACCTTCTATAGTCACTCCTTGAAGCAAATAAATACAATGAGTTCTAGCATCCTTCATCACCACAAGCGCACCCTTCTAAACCTGCAAGTTATCACTCTCAATAGTGATTTTACAATTTAAAGAATCCAGCTGTCCCAAAGAGATAAAAGACTTCCTAAATTTTGGAACATAGTGCACATTAGTCATAGTACAAACCATTCCGTCAAACATCCGAATTTGCACGGAGCAAATACCTTTCGACTTAGAAATAGCATCATTTTCCATAACAATTAAATTTCCTTCTCTATCAACATAAGATGAAAAACAATTCTTATTTGGCGTCATGTGATAAGATGCCCTCGAATCGAGTATCCACTCACTACCCGAAATATCTGATGCTACCGCCGACAACACATCTACGTCTCTCTCACCAACTCCACTCTCCACCGCTATGGATGAAGATGCTACTTCTTTTTTTGCCTTCTCCTTGTCCGTACACTCATTCTTCCAATAACCGGGCTTTTTACAAATATAGTCTTGCCTTTTCTTTTCTTTAACTTTCCTCTCTAACCGGGGTTCCTTGATTTAGAACGCCTCTGGTTCTCCTTCTTCGTTTATCTCTCCTTCTCAACAAATAAGCCATGACTACTACTATCACCACTACTTCTATCACCTAACTCCTTTATTTGGTCCTGCAACTTCTCGCTACGAAGACCCGTTTTGACATCATCAAGAGTCAATGTATCCTTATAGATCAAACTATTTGAGAAACCCGCATAACGGTCCGGCAACGAACACAACAATATCATCATCTTTTTCTCTTTCTCAATCTTCAAATCTACCTCCTTCATTTTATTAGAAAATCATCGAAAGTATTTAAATGTGCCTTTAACGAAGTACCTTCCTTCATATTATAGGTGAAGAATGTTCGCAACAATATCAAATGACTGGTCAGTGACATCTTTATATACAACTCCTCCAACTTGTCCCAAATACCCTTAGCAGTAGTCTCAGCACTAATTTCGGAGATAACATTCTCCTCCATAGCTAGTTGAAGTGTAGTGAATGCCCATTCTTTCATTTCCTCTCTCTCAATATCTGAAACGTCCGCTGGTAACAAATGTGTGTCAAACACTACCCGATACACTCGATTCCTCCTAAGAACCGCTTTCATCTTCCATTACCATTTTTAAAAATCATTATCGCCATTCCACTTGTTTATAACCAATTGTGATCTCGAAGCCGCACACGATCCAGTACATAAGACGCTACACCACTTGGATTACCCATTGAGGGACTACCCGAGGTATTATCTGATTTCGAAATTTCTACAATAACCTACCGACACCAATGTTCCGATACTAAATGTTGTGAGAAATTCTAACTCGAGACCACTCAAATCAAAACTCCAAAAGTACTGTGGAAGACGAGATCGTGGTAAGAAGTGTAAAAACAACCAATCAATATCTCAATTCCAATTTCAATGCAATCCAAGACCAATCACAATCATCAAACAAGCACTATAATATAAGAGCAATAACGAAGAATAAATCACATACCAATTTATAGTTTTTTCACTAATGTTGTGTTAGTGTACATATACTTTAAGAGAGAGCTTATATTAATATCAATGAGAAGAGTACAAGAGATTGATTATAATAATCAAAATTCTAATAGAAATTGAAACGTGAAGAAGAGAATTGAAGAAAATTAGGTTTTAATAAACCCTAATTAGTGAAGGCTAAAACCCTTGTAGTCGCTTATCTGTTGCATTCAAATTTGGATCCAGAAAATAGCTTATATAGGAGAATAGAAAACCTAGGCAAGATTTCAAAATTGTTCCTTCGAATATCACAAATCTTCATATCAAGCTCAGACCAAAAATGGCAGAAGTCGCCACATACGTCTGTCCCAAGGCTCGGGAAAATTTTCTTTGAAGTCTCAGACGTCTGTCAAAAGTGACAGACGTCTATCATAGGTCTTTGGAAGAAGTTGCTGATGCCTCAGGCGTCTGACCAAATTCTCAGACGTTTGTCCTGGGTCTCTGGAACAGGTTTGCTGAAGCCTCAGATGTCGGTCGTTTTCTCTCAGATGTCTATCGCTGTTGTTCCAGCACCACTCCACCTTCTTCATCATATCTGCCTCCTCCGAGCTCCAATTTGCGTACTATTTTCTCCGTCACCAAGCTACTTCCGACCCCTTCAATTCTCTATATAGTGTCGCTAAAAATTTAACAACTTCCTTTAGAATTTACAAGCGAAGACTGGTACTTTGGTACTCAAAATAGAAGGAAAAAGAAAAAGGCATTGTTTAATACCCAAGCTTTGGAAGGGCAAATGACAAGTTGGAGTACAATTCGATAACACGCCTTGTAATAGTAAGATTATTGGAGCTCATTTTTATTCTAGTAGTGCCGATGAAGACAATTTGAAAGTCAATTATTTATCTCCTTGAGATAATCTTAGGCATATAACTTACATAGCTTCTTTCACAGGTGGTAGTTTGGTAGCAAATTTCAGCTTTAATGGTCTTGCAACTGGAATGGTCGGAGGTGGTGCTCTGAAAGGAAGATTAGCAATTTACAAAATAATAAGAATAGTGATTAGGTTTGTATTTTTCAAGGATCAGTAAAATCTTGACTTTCTAAGGATTAACAACTTGCAAGGTAATTCAAATGATGAGAAAAATGGATGTGTGTTAGTAAGGCTTTTGAACCCAGGAATGTTCAACTGATAATTCAAATGGCTAGTAAACCAAAAGCAGTAAGGCTTTTGAACTTGGAGACATTCAACTGATAAATCAAATGGCTCATAAACCAGTAAGATAATTCAAATGATAACATACAATTCGCTAAACCCCATTTTATACCCCCTGTGTTTTTTAAAGGTACACAATTCAAAGCCAAATGAAATTTCGAGGATACTCAATTTACACAATAAATATCATATCTTACTATGAATATATCATGCCTTTCTTTTGCAAGATATTTCATATTTGTAATTCCTAATCGTACACAGTTATTTATTTTATTTCTGGGGAGTTGACAAATCGATTCTCTTGTTTTAAGGTTCTATGTGTCATAGTGCAAGACGTGGTGGTCTTGCTATACACCAAAAGTAGTAGACAATGCTATATATGATGGGGTCAATATTTTGTCCATGTCAATAGGTTGAAACACAAAGCAGATAGTGCTCTATGCTATGTTACATGATGCATCGGAAGGAAAATAATACGGTCACATCAGCTCTATCTATATTTTAGGGGCTGAAGGAGATTTTTTTTCTTCAGGAAGCTCTTGGTTATAAGTGGCAGGTATGAGTAAGTGAAGCTGGGAAAAAGTGGGTTTGAATTGTGATAGTTGATATACCAACTCCAGTATTATATGAAAACAAGCAGGGTTTAAATGTCTTATCTATGTACATTAAAGTAGTGTTAACATTCTGGATTTCATTAACAGCGGAGGCTTCCCTTTGTTGATACTTAGGTTTGAACTTCATGGATGTGTTGTCTCTATATAGATGTGTGCCTTTATATCTGTCTGATTCATTGTTACTAATATTTGTGAATAATATTCTAATTCTAATATGTTTTTTATGAACAACACACCAGCAGTGAAGATAGAACTAGTATAGAGTATTGTAAAGTTCTGTGCCTAGAGTTGCCGCTTTCTCTTCAAAAATGGACCTAGGCATTCATTTGTTGTTAACGTAGGCAATATAGTTGAGGCTATTTGAAGTAACCATATTCACTATTCACACACATTTTTTGTTGTACCTCGATCTGAATCTGTAGTGTCTTTGAGACTGAGTCGTGGACCAGTCGCTCTCTTTAAAACGTTTTGCTGCTGTGCCGAAATCGTGTAAGACAATCTCTGATGCAGTGCCGCCTTCGGGATAAAACAACCCTAAATCAATATCAGTGGCCTCTTGCGTGAAGAATGGTGAGTCAATGACAACCAAAGAATATTGCTCGGTTCTAATAAAGTTTATGGTAGAAGAAGAAGAGATCTCAGTTTACAAACCGATAAAATTTATATCAAATAGTTTGGTTTAGATAGGGAAAAATCCTAGTGGCAAATGAGACTGAGTCATGTAAAATACTGGATCTGATCTTACTGGGCCTTATTACCAAGTCAAAGTCGGTTTAAAAATATACTGTCAAAAAATAAGAAGTTCTACATCACATTAGACAAGCCCGGTCCGGATTAGGTTGGTCGGTCAGCGCGCGCACGTATGATGACAAGTATGCTCTTCCTCCTCAACACAAGATATAATAACATTGGGTGCTCAAAGTGCCTATCCTTTCTCTTATGAATACTAAATTTGAATAGGACTACTCTATAGTTCCCCACAATGTGGGACTATTCAGTAAGAGAGGTATTCTATACTTCTTTCAATATTTTTAACAATTCATTTTAAAATCAAATTTTCTAACAATCCACCACTTGAATTTTTAAAAATATTTTTCACGAACAATTTCTTATTTTTTGAGATTGCGCAAAAATAAAAGTATCTTTCGATTTAAACCTTTACATAGTGAGTAAGATCCACATTATACTAGAGTGACTCCTAGTCTTGAACTCTATCTCTGACATCAAACCACACACAACCTTTTAGAGTGCAGTCTATTGCCCGTGCTTTAAACACTACAAGAAATTTTATTTTTGGCGGCGCACAAAAAACGCTACCAAAACTTACCATAGCGTTTTGATAAACACGATGATAAAGCCCACAACTAAAAATGTGACGCCCCACCTCTATACCCACACTAGCCAAGAACATTACGGTGAATGCTGTCAACTAGCACAGAGAATAAGGCTGTTGAGGAGCGACCATCCGTGTAATTTCTTTGCGCGAGCATCGATATGTCAGGTAGTATAACATACATTTCTTTATCAGGAGGGAAATCCGACATACCGACACAAACTCAAAGCTACTACACAGTGGCTATAATATCTTCGGAAACAAATATAGAAATAAACATAACATAAATAAGTCACCGACAATTCATATCACAAAGGCGGAATAAGATATGAATTTTACACATAAAAGTGTACATCAAAGTAGTGGTCTAAAGAGATCCACAATATCACAAAAGAATAGTTACATGAACTACACAAAAGAATAAGTATACATTATGGAGTCTGTATCTCAAATGTATACAACAAAGACTACTAATCTAAGCAGTAAGCCAAAAGTCAGAGAAATCAATCCCAAGAGAGAAGTCAAGCAGAAGCACCTGTAACATCTCGGTCTGACCCGAGTATTATTTTATAAGAAAATAATAAACGGATCAGTCTAACTATAAATATCAGATGAAACGATATAGAATAAGAGATATGACTAAACACATAATAATCACAATGCCAAGCTGTGATATATAAGCAGTTGAAAATCATCAAGCGATTATTCAATGTCACAAAATCTACACAAGAATCAAAGGAAATGTCATACTCCATATTTCGTTCATCAAACCACAAATATTGACGATTATATCAAAGTCAATCACAAAAGTCAATGACACACAAATTCACCAATGCACAAATATTGACAATACTTATCAAGGGAAATCACGAAAATTGGTGAAGCACAAATTCTAGAAATCATCTCAAGAAATCCAGTCAATGACACACAAATTCACCTATGCACAAGAATTGATAAATCATATCAATAGAAATCACAAAAATAGGTGAAGAAGAAAATTCCAGAATTCGACACACGAAATCCAGAAATCACACAAAATAAGGGGGAGAGGCCTATCACATGAACGGGAGCATGAAAACTCACCAACAGTTGTAACACACGAACGAGAAGCTATCTCATGGTAGCTAGCCATTAATTTGACACACGAATGGTCCGAAGACCTGACACACGAATGGTCCGAAGACCGTGGGTTGCTACCCCACCAATTTGAGTCGAAACTCCACAAAACGGGGTTTAGTCTCCCTTACCGACAAAGAGACATCGCACATTGCTAGTCTAAATCACAAAAATGATCGTCATGATCATCGAGAAGTGTCAATTACACTAAGCTAGTAAGTATAAAAGTTTAGCTTCATGTCCCATAACCACTTGCTTAACTTAAATATTTACGAACAAACTGTAGATCTTCACTAGAAAATTGTCACAAGAGTTTCAATCGAACAAGTCCAAAAATTAACCGACGAAGTAAACGCAAGCGTTTCATACCACTCGTTTTACTAAGCCGTTTAATTAGATTTCTCATACGAGTGAGGTAAAGGGTTGTATATACTAATAGATTGGAAAATGGTTTAAGAAAACGAGCTTTGTAATAAAATAGTGTTGAAATCATTTGAAGAAAGAGTTTTGATATTTACTACTAGTATAGAAAACCTTTATATTTTTAAAGTGACAAATCACAAAGAAGATTGTAAGAACAATCAATCACTAAAATTCACATTCGAATACATGAATAAAATCCAAAGAAACCGATAAAGAATCCACAGAAATGGATATTCAAAAATCCCTAAAGAGGAGTCATAATAAATGATAACAACAACTAGGAAACAACACGAATCGATTTAAGTTGGAAATTCAAGCAACTAGGCGAAGTAGACAAAAATCATCAGGTCGGTCGGCCGGCATACAGTGCTCGGTCGACCGAACCTTGTTTTGAAAAACTCCTCGGGCATCAGGTCGGTCGACCGAACCAGGAGGGTCGGTCGGCCGAACCAGAAACAGAGAAGTGCCCTGCACTTTTATTAGCAGGTCGGTCGACCGGACCAGGGGGTCGGTCGGCCGAACCTGATGCTCTGCAATTTTATGCCCATAAATTGATGTGCAACCTCCATCAATTCGCAACCGAACGAGCACGGACGCAAGGGAATTATGCCTAACGGCTACCCGGCCCTATTGGCTCCTCGATGCATCACCAAAAACACATTTGATCCTCAAAGCTATGATTTTTAAGGATATGGCTTTCAAACACTAAAATTGGATTATTCTCAAAAGCAATCCAAATCCAAAGCAATTACACAAGAATAAGTGTTAGGAATTCATACCTAACAATCAAAGATAATTCATAGACTTAGATGTGAGATTAAAAATCTCACCTTTTCACAAAATCAAACAAGAAGAAGCTTGAAAGCAAATGGAGAATCAACCTCTCTTCAACACAACCCAATTGAGCTTGAATCTAAGCTCAAAAACAAGAACATTCCCAAAATTAGGTTTAGGAATTTCTGAAATTGGTAAGAGAATAAGTTGGAGAAGAAGAAGAGAAGCTTACCAATGGGTTCTTCTTGAGTTTGGAGCAAGGAATTTGAAGTTGCAAAAGGAACTAGGGTTTTGGAGTTTTAATTTTCAATCTCTCCCACCATTAATGCTCTAAAAACTGAAATGAGAAGAGAATGAGGGTGAATGGGGAAGAGTGGCTCAGATTTGAGCATAAGTTAAACATAGGGCTGAGCCCAAAACCAAACCCAAAGTGAAAAGTAGCAAAAATCAACTTTCTCCAAACATATCGAAGCTTATACTCAAAAAGGTCGCAAACGGCATTTTAAACTCAATGGGAGTGGTCCCGAGTCCTAATTCGACCGTATGCAAAAAGTAGCTTTTCGGACCAAAATCCGACTAACGATAAAATATTTAAATAAAATATTTAAATATAAAATCGACAAATATGCGGGTTGTTACAAAAAATCCATGACTTTTAATTGCATTTATTTCAACGCCACTATAAATCCTTTTATTACAGCGTTTCTCAAACGCCACCATAAAACTTTTTGTAGCATTTTAAAACGCCAAAAGATTTTCTGGCACCACCAATAGAGTTTCCAAATTTACCCCTACTTTACGGTTGCATTTACTCAACTGCTACTATATGTATTTCTGTAGCGTTTTTGAACCGCTACTAAAAGTTGTTGATCATTTTGCACCATTTTTCATGACATTATTTACTGTTGATGGTCTATTTTGTTTCTACTATATCAGTCAACAATCACTCACTTAAACATCACATTCAAACAATTGGAAAAACATTATATAATCAAATAAGATATCCATAACCATTCTAATACGGTAGTTTTTTGATAAAATGACCAAACTCACATATAATAACCATTCGTATACAAATTTACACACCTAGTACTAATAAAATGTTTGGTGCTAACAAAACGCTTAGTTACCCATACTTCTTTGTTGCATGCATAAATGAAAGCTAGCACCATAAAAGTTCAAACTCGCTCTCTTTGAAATTCCAATGCCTGTACAAGTGAAAGCACAAAATAGAGACAAACAATTATGTTAATTCATAGGATTACAAATCTGATATTAAACATCTACAACATTGTACAAGTGTATCATAGTATAAATAATGTCATATAAATAATCAAAGTTATAAACGAAATGACATAAATAAAGTCCAATCTTATAGTTATATATAAAGCTTAGTTAAACTAGTTATATTGTTATTATTATTTATAAAATTTTGTTAACTCAAATTTAGTTAATTTTATAAAGCTTGTTTAATTTTAACAAAACTTAGTTAATTTTTATTAACTTGGTTAACTTAGTCAATTTATTATTATTATGATTAAAATCAGTTAACTTAATTATATTATTATTATTATAATAAACTTAGTTAATTTTTATAAACAGTTAATTCATCACCATCATCATTATTTATAAAACTTTGTTAAATTATTTATATTATTGTTATTATTAAGATATAGTTAACTTAAACTTTGACTTGCTGCTAAATGATACTTAAGTAGGGACATATTAATATATGTACTTTCCTTTATAGACAATGACTTGCCGCTGGTTGTATTGTATCGAAAAACAAATGGTGATTACTATTTATTCAATATACAGACACGAGGGCATCAAATTATCTAAGTAAGTTACTATCATTACTTTTAGACTCTTATGTACAAACGAAAACATTGTTTGAGCGAAAGTTGTTAGATTGTTGGCTGATCCGCCCCTCGTCAATATAATATCGGTTGATAAAAGGACTCATTTACAAAATGTTACCTTTCCTCTCCCATTAGACTTTCCTTGAAGTATCCAATCCTGGCCCTAAACATGAAAGCTCTACATACGTGGTAAGTCACATGTACCATACTATCAAATTTCCATTAATATCAATACAAACGTCGATAAATAAATTAATAAATAAAGTAGTTCATAATCAATAAATGTTTATGCTGTTTACCCAGAGTAAGGATCTTGGTTAACATCCTAGCCTTGAGGAACAACAATAGAATCCATCCATGAGTCATAAAATACGACCCTTGATTCTGGAGTCAGTATTCTGCCTAGATATGTATTTGCTTTCCCTAATATTCTGCATTTTTTAAACACAAATCCAGTAGAGTCGCTGCTGTTCGATCTTTGATGAGAGGTCACCCACCCTATTGCTGCACCACTTGGTACAGTCGACAACGTGCAGTATTGTTTTTTTGTTTCTGTTTCACATAGTGCAGTAATATATTTTAGTACATTCAAAGGACTCAAATAGCGAGCAACCTTGTAATAACATAGATCAAATTCATGTGTATACCTCATAAATGGACTGACCCATGTCCCAAATGAAGTCCACCGCATCTCCAATGTAACAATTAGTAATGTAATGCCTGCCACTCATGCCACATAGTGTATCCTAAACACCTACAAAGCTGCACGAGTACATAGCTATTTTTTAACCTTTTAGAAGCAATGCCACTGTAGGACCGACTACTTGCAAATTCTACGAGGATCAGTTTGCAAAAAATTACTTAAACAAACCAAATTTTAAGTACAAATGCATGAATGCATTATTAATATGGAAGAAAGTGAGAACCAAAAAAGAAGTTAGTACCTTTATAGTTAACCCTTTCAAGACTATGTTATCAGCTAGAATGGTTAAAGTTCCAATATCAAACATTGATTTAACCATACCATGCAAACCCATGTTGTATTATGAAGCAAAGTCATCCCACTTGATTGACGTATGTGACGAGCCATCGCCTTCTAGCATCACAAATCGTTTGCCTATATGTATGATCACTTTCTCCCTACATGAATAATCAATTATATACAAGTTATGGGTTCAATTATATCTATGTAGTGAGTGAAGTAACTTACTTGTAAACACTGGCTTTTATTTTTATAAGTGTCCATTCTTGATTTCCAAATGGAATTGCATTGATGGCCTCTTGAATACTTTTGTAATTACCATATCAACGTAAATTTTCCAACTGTTGGGATGTAACTTGTTTTGTGATCATTTGTCTCTAAGGAGCTTTCCATTTTATTTACAAGAGAAACCTCCTAAGTGCTAAAGAAATTTGTAGACTGTATCTAAGATAATTACACTTGATGAAATAAAATAATGATACATTGAAATAACTCTATGTTGTTTAGCAGAAAAAGATGCACTAGTAACAAACGTAGAAAAGGAGGAAGTACAACTTAGAAAATAAAATGAACATTATTAGCGTAAATTTGGAACTTTAGAAGTATAGGCCCGTAACAATATGCAATATTTTGCAATGAAGCTGAACTAGATTAAAAAAAATATATGGTGGCATGGCATAGCAACATCAACTGCATTTTTGAATAAAGAAAAGTACCATCCATTAATCCAAATCTTCATGAACTTTTTCAAGCACTATAGATTCATTTATCGACACCATAGTATTTTTACTGGAAGCATCTTCTATTAACAAATTAAAAGTTAAGCCTAAAAGGTTATACAAATAGTGGCATTATTGTCCATATACTAGAAGTGAATGGACATTACCTGGTTCATAGTCATCAATAAACAAGAAAACATCATTCATAACAAAGTAACCACCTCCAACTTGGGATTCTAAAACCCTGAAGAAAAGCACATGGTGTATAACTAATTTACTAGCTAGACTTGTACCAATTCATCACTTCATATCAAATTTAATAGCTCAACTACTTCATAATGGAACCCATATCAATTTTTCTCCAAGAGCAAACAAATATCAGTTCATCGAAGAAGTAATAAAAAGAAAGTGATTCATACCCTGTAGGAAGAGAATGAACGTAAGTAAGAATCATCTGAAGATCACTACTGCCGTAAGATTTGAGCCCAACTCTTATATCAGCTTCTATAAATCCGCCATGTGTCGCAACACGTGTACAGGAGTGTCACATTTCATCTTCAGCTCCTTCATTATCACACGCACCTCCACTGATCCCACCAATGAACATCTCACCGCACAATCATTTTCGTCTCTCCTCCAACTCCTCCCCGTTGGATGCCTGACACCATCAATCGATCTGACAACATACATCTAGAAATAACCCACCACCATATGATTGCTACAAATCGGCAGAAATTATCTCTATCATGTACTTCTTGAATTCCAAGGATACCATCAGCTTTCTAATGGCTTATCCACAAATTCGAAACAATGATTATATTTATACATTGCAAAGTCTAGTCTCATCAGCCATAAATAATAATTTTGTTTACAAGTTATTACTACTACATGAAATGAGTGTTGTGGAATCTAGCTACGCAATGAAATTTATTGAAACAAATTAAGAAGAAAGAGTATATCTAGTATTAAGGTACATGATCTAAATGAAACTTACTATATCGCATCTCTTCCTATTATAATATTTATTTACAAGCACAAATAAAAAATATTGCGTAGATTGTTCAACATGGTATATGCAACTAGTCTAAGAAGTTGATGGATAGGAAAAGATAGGAAATATCGATTTTATAAACGAAAATTAAATTGCAATAATCTTTTCTGAACTTTTTGCATGATAAATGTAACAAGGTATTCTCATAGGATTCTAAAATATGGACATAATTCAATCTTACGTGTATGGTAGTAAATGATGTTGTTATACCATATACATCCTAGCGGCTTATAGAACTCGAATCAAAATTTATAAACTGACTATGGTGATCCATGAAGAATTTTATAATATTGTTCAATAAAGACACTTCTAACCTATAAGGTGATTAAAATTATTTACTATGAATATGGATTCATATAAATTAAGCAAAAATCTAGATAACTAGGAAAAAGAACAAAACGCTTGTGCAGTAATTTGAACAAGATATATATTATAAGGTATTGTAATTTTGATGGTTCATACAAAATATATTTTGCGTAACTACTTATTCTTTAAATCAACCGTATTTGTTATTTCACTTATAATATAATTTAATTTGACACAAATTCTATAAGCTAAAGATGGCATATATCAACATAATTGTCTAGCAGTACGAACATGATTGTCTAGCAGTAATGTCTTATGTTTTTAATACTGTTATACTATTAATATGCAAAATTATAGTATAATCACATTATACTCAAACAGTATAACAGTATACCATTGCAAAGAATTTTTTACTTAGTAGTTATACTGAAACAAATATTCACTATTGGAATTTAGTGATGAAATCTTTAAATGCAAAGAAGTTCATTTCATAGCAAATTAGCAAAGTAGTACGCAAAATGCAAAGGAGTTCATATAATATATTGAATAAATACTATCAGCATAACATCACTAAATGGATTTTTAGAAGAACCATACCTTTTCAAACATAAAAATCATGAAAAGAAGTCATCGGCCTTGAGAGGCCAAGACTCATTGGCAAAGTTCTTTGCATCTGTGTAAATAGAAGGGTTGTGTAAAGTGCATTGACTACCCATCCTAAAACTATCACCTTCGAGCTTCAGCCATCGCTACAGCTACCACATTCGCATCTACATCGCTTGCTAACTCCCACACTGTAGCAATGAGCGCTGACACAAGTGCTATCTCGTGATGCTAATTCCGACACCTTCATCTCCACACGTCGTAGTCTCGTCCCCCAATTGTCCACATCCGTGGTCAGCCTTCCCTCCACCAGAACTTATCTCAACTAATTCTCATGTGTAATAGCCATCCATCATCAAATGCCACATCGGGATCCCCATGCCACTGTACATCATGACTCTCCTTCTCTCCGGGACATTGATGATTATTGACATGCTTCCAGATCGCAATGTTTATTTCAATAATTCGGTAGCGATTTTTGAATTGGGAAAATTAAGGCTTAGGGGAGTAATTTTGAAGACGAAGACTTTTCTGTTCTCATCATAGTTTTGAGAGGAGGAAAAACGGTTAAAAAGGAAATTTGAGCAGCCATGGAAAATTTTAGCAGAAATTTTCTTGAATTATTGGCGGGAGCAATTAGCGGCGTTTCTTAGTTTATTTTTATATTTTAAAATTACCAACAGTTATATATAGCTTGAAACGCTACAAATTAATGTAAAAAAAAACAAGTTTTGTTGTAGTGAAAGGCCATACTATCTCAATTTAGTGAATGCTTTACGAATTTTGTCCAAAAATTCCATAGGAAACTACCACATTTACACATTCACATAGGTGAATCTATCAAGAGTACTCATGTAGTTAGGTACTCCACTCTACATAGAGTATATATTTCATTAAGAGTTAAACTCATCCTCCTATCGCTTCAGGACTACGTGCTTCTAGCATGTTCAACCAATGCCACTTCATAACTCGTTATTACCAACTGAGCCTAGTTTTTGGGATCTCCAGCCATTAGGTTGGATTACCATTATGAGTGACTTCTCATTCTATGAGTTTTCATTCTAAGGGAAATAATCTCATTCTTTTAGATGTAGAAAGGGCTTTCTCTCTGGCCAATCCTTTCACTAAAGGATCCGTTAGATTCTCATCAGTGCGTATATGATCCATTCTTACAGATCCTGAAGAGATATACTCTCCTATTGTACCGTGCTTTCGACGAAATTGTCATCTCTTACCATTGTAATAACGGTCTTCAACTTTTGCAATAAACGCGGTACTATCGCAATGGATCGACGTAGCTGATATCGGTTTTCCCATAAGGGGACCTCAATTAGCATATTTCTTAAGTATTCTGCTTCTTCACTAGCAGTAGCTAGTGATGTCATTTCCGACTCCATAGTGGATTGAGCCAAAATAGTCTGTTTCTTAGATTTCCAAGAAACAACTCCTCGTGCAATACTAAAAATATATCCACTAGTGGCTTTGGAATCTTCTGATAACGTATTCCAATTTGCATCGCTATATCCTCCAAGGACAGCGAAAAACTTCTGATAGTGTAATCCAAAGTTCATAGTTCTTTTAAGGTATCTCATGATCCTTTCAACAGCATGCCAATACTCTATAGTAGGCCTGCTAGTAAATCTGTAGAATAATCCCATGACACAGGCAATGTCGGGTCTAGTACAATAAAGTGGCATACTAAAGGATGCCAATGATGCTCACATGTTCAGACTGTCTTACACTTCCTCCAGTATTCTTAAATAGTTTTACAGTTGGATCATATTGTGCACTAGTAGGTTACATTCAAAGTAATTATAATTCTTTAACATCTTCTCAATATAGAGATTGATTTGAAGAAATTTCTTTTTGGACTTAGTAATCTTAATACCAAGAATGACACTCATTTCACCAAGATCTTTCATATCAAAACTGACACATAGACTTAACATGATTCACGGCATGAATATTTGAACCAAATATAAGTAAATCATCTACTTATAAACATATGATAGTGCAATTTTTATTCTCGTATTTATAATAAATACACTTGTCACTTTTATTTACTTTAAAACGATGTGAAATAAATTAGATTGTCAAATTTTTCATGTCATTGTTTAGGTGCCCTGTAACAACCCATAAATTTATCACTTGGATAAATTATATTTATTTTTAAAATATTTAGATATGGGGTTAAAAGTAAGAAATAATCATGTTTTAAGTGGTAAATAATAATAGTTATTTTGTTTGGGAAAAATATTTACGGATAAATTATCGAGGTAAAATATTGATAATTTGTAAAATATCGTCCTAGGTAAAATATCGATAAAATAGTCGAAAAATCGTTTTATTAATAAAACTGCTTTTAAACAATAAGGATCGTCCATGGCTCTGGATTCACACATAAATATATGTATTCAAACAATATTATGAAATAAAATAATTCATTTTATTTTCGAAAAATAAAAGTATTTATGACATCGACAGTTGATATCATCGGTTTTATATATTACTTTGGAAATTCAAGTTAAGTTTTAATATTAAATAAATGAGCTTTTATTTACAAACAAACCTATTATAGTTATTTAATAGTAATGGTAAGATCATTTTTGAAATTTGTTTACCAACATAGATAGTTCGTAGAAAAAAAGAAAATGTGACCGAAGAACGTTTTTGGGGATTTCGACCTTTCGACACCAGAAAGTTGTCGGGAATGTTGCTCGTCTTTGTGCATCATATATATACATATATAAGAGTTAACTAACTATATAATAATACACTTAATAATATATTATCTTATGTTAATTATGTTTAGCAAGTGATGTGACAAGTCATGGTTTTAAAAATAATAACTTATATATATATATATATATATATATATATATATATATATAAGTGTATATCATTATCTTTGGTCATATCTTAGTCTTATCATCATTATCCATCATGACCTAGAGAATGTGACTAGAGAGAGGGGGATGTGACATATGAGGGGGAGGAAGGTGGTGATCACTACATCAAACAATCCATTTTGTAACATATTTTCGCTTTCAATTTACAACGCTAATAACCATTGCAAATTTCTAACGATTGTATCCGTTACAACCATTTAGAATGGTTATTACCTTTTGTAAATATGGTATTTCGTAAATAATTAAAAGCAGTATGGATAAGATTGTAAATTTATCTTCTATCAATCATTATCT
The DNA here is from genome assembly GCA_030765085.1 of Allium cepa. Lineage (NCBI taxonomy): Eukaryota > Viridiplantae > Streptophyta > Magnoliopsida > Asparagales > Amaryllidaceae > Allium > Allium cepa. The sequence goes on from CM060932.1 coordinate 28,236,977, forward strand.
CTTTTGTCACGATAACTTTTCATTTCTCACTCTCTCCTGTTTTACTTCTCTTTTGTTCGTTCCGGGTTTCGTCTGCAACCGTGTCCACTATCTTCCACCGCCTCCGCCGTCTGCCACTGCCTCCATCTTCTGCCACCACCTCCTTCTTCTGCCACCGCCTCTGCCGTCCGCCTCCGCCTCCATCTTCTACCACCACCGCTACCATCTGCCACCGCCTCCATCTTCTGCCACCGCCTTCTCCCTTTGTCCTATCAAATCGACGAAGATGAAGGAAGATTTGGGTTGAGAACTACAAATCTACGGTTTTGCTTTTCCACCTCCGTCTACTCAAGTATGAACATTTTTTTCAAATTCATATCAATTTCTTACATATGAATTCAAATTCGAATTTTAAGTCTTATAAACTTGGTGTACTTGTTAAGAAAATCGTATAAAATTTGACTGCCTTATGAAATTAAAGCTGATCAAGACATGTAAAGATTTCAAGTTATGAAAGAAGAGCCCTCTCAAATTGTGTTGCTTTTATGCGATTTCTGATATGAAAATGGCTTTATTGACCTCGCTTTAACTATTTATAAAGTATTTATGAGTACTACCAACTGAACATTTGTTATACAATATCTGTATTGGAACCTCCTTATACACTAAGTTTGTATTTGTAACCATGCTTATAGTTTGAAATCTATTCAGTTTTTACGGAAGTACTGCAAATATAGTTAACATGATAATATGTTTGTTTCAGATCTTAGTCATTCTACTAGACTTCTCATTTTGGATATACTTGTAGACAAAGCTTAAGAAATTTACAATCACATACTTCCAGGAAAAGCTTGAATGACATTCAAGGAAATAATACCTTACCCGAAACCGATATTGCAGGGAAACAGCTCTATCTTTACCTTTTGCTCTGGAATTGATTTCTCACAACTTTTGAAGAAATTAATGGTGAAAACCAATCGTTACCTATTCATACCATAACATGTGAACAGCTGATACTAATTTTTGTTTGAATAATTGTATGATACTTTTGATTTTTGATATATTATGCATTACCTTAATCTAGTATTGCAACTATTGTTTTATTCCTTTCTTCCCCTATTTGATATTGGATTGTAATGGAACCATGACTGCTTCTGTATGTTGCCGTGAAGAAAGAGAATTAACACAAAAAATCATTTTATATTACAGAGCAAAAGAATCGATTTTATGTTGTACAAGTACGAAGGCATGTCCGATGGACGTGAGTAAGGCGAATTGGTATAAAATTGGTTGTGTGTGAAGAGAACTATCTGGAATGTGAAAAAAAAATTTACCTTGTGAATTCATTTTGTTGTCCAGTCTGCATATTTGTCATTTTTTTATTGGAAATTGATGGGGGGAATGAAGTAAGGCAACTACCTAAGTTCAATTAGTAGGTATCTTTCTCCGGCTTGATACTGGTCATTATTTTACCAGTATATACCTGTAACAAATAGAGTTCAATGAATAGAGGTTTGGCGATGTGTTTTTGAAATTTGTAAAATACCGTTTTCAATTTCACAGTTCATTTACTATACGAACTACTGTTTTCTGTCCGACTATTCATCGACAAATCTCCTTATAAGTTTGGAAGTCTGTTTGCTAATGATGGGAAAAAACTTTGAGCATTCAGTTACATTCGTTAAAACAATTAACAACTTACAATTTTAGTGAAATTATAGTGTGTATTGTCAGTAAAAAAAGAATATAGGGTTTTATATTATTATCTATGACAAACTTGACTGTGTTAAAATGTGTGGTTTATATTGTCACAAAGAGGATGGTTTTGTCCTACTGATTTATTAATTGTTAAGGAAAATGTTAATTTAACGGAAACTATTTACGTACTAAGTTGAAAGACATGTTTGGGACACGTAATCACATGACAGAAATAACAAAAAATAATTTGAATATGTCAGAACTATTTTCAAAGCATAGTTAATTAATAGAAGTTTCAACAGAAGACGACTTAAGCTAACGATGACACAGACCTACCATTAAAACAACGTAAATTCATTTGCAGAATCCATCTCATAGTGCAGAAATTGAATTAAATAACATCCACCTACTATTAAAACCAAGTACATTCATTTTTATGATCCATCTCATACGGTAGAAATTCAATTAAACCGCAGGGAATCGTATTTACTTGAGTTGCAAAAAAAGGCAAAGAGGAAATTTTAATAAACACATAAAAATATATGAAACGGGTACGATCTGGAACTGACAAAGAATCAGAACAGTTTCCACAATTAGAATATACTGGTAAGAAAATTAAATTCACGGTAGCAGATAAAATTTTGGATCATTACAGGTATAGTACTAAAGGTATAATTGTTTGCGCCAAAATTGGTCACAAACACCCAATATCACGAAAGCACCCGTTTACGTATTCAACTCGATAATAATCAACACAGAACTCAGCAACAATCAATATAGAATTCAGCTCTAAGTAACAAATCACAGTAATTCACAAACAACAATCACAAACACAGGATTTATAGTGGTTCGGCGTTCGTGCCTACATCCACTTTGAAGGTTTTCTCTTTATTGCTTTGCTTGATTAAATCGATTACAACGGATTACAGTTGATAATAGCTTTGAAATCTCAATACAACAGTGATTCTGATGAATAGAGTTGAATCCGGCAGAGTTTTGGTGTTCAATGGCAGAAGTTCTCGGAAGATCCCCTTTTCTGAAGGCTTCAGGGTGCTATTTATAGGCGTTGGAGGCCCAGATCTGGCTGAAACTTCGGGAGACCTTTTCTGGCACGTGAGTGGGCCCACGCGACCGACCCCACCAAGTTTCGTCTCGATCTGACATCGATTCGAAGTCATTTCGAACCCATCAAGAATTAGTCCAATCGAGCTGAAACTTGGCAGGAACAATCTTTATCTTGTATGGAAGCTACTGTGAAAATTTGGTTGCATTTGGATCAGTGGTTTAGGAGATATGATCGGTTCGAAATGAGGATTCTCGGTTGGCTGTGTGGTTCAAACCGATAGTCTCGAACCCTTGAGTTCGAATCCATGAGTGCACGTGGGTCTGCAGTGACGTGGCGCGTATCTCTCGAATCGATCCTAATTTCTCTCCGAATGGACCGCTTCGACTCCGTGAACTATGGCGACTTCGTATTGATGGAATGACACGTCATTCAAACCAGCTGACTCGGTGGATTCGAACAAAGGAGTATCCCTGGCTTCGAACGCGACCGATTCAAATCAGGGAGTCCCTATGGGTTCGAACTTGATCGATTCGAACAGGGTCGGTTCGAAGTGACATGGACTCAAAGCTAGAGGGTTTCCTATGGACTCGGACATACTGGTGAGGATGGATTCGAAGTAAGGGCTTGCATGGATTCGAAGGACCGACGGGTACGAAGGAAGGCTTTGGGATGGTTTCGAACCAGATGGGTTCGAACTAGATGGGTTCGAAGCAAAGACAGTGGGTGGGTTCGAACTGATGGTTTCGAGGTAGGGGTATTGGATGGTTTCGAAGGTGATGGTTTTGAACCAGACAATGGCTACCTCTCTCAAATTGAATCCATCATATCTTGAGCATACGAACTCGGATTGGCTTGAAATTTGAAATGACGACTCCTTCGACCTTTCTTGTCATGTCCTATCAATTTTGGCCCGTTCCGGACTCGGACAAAATTCATCGATATCCATAGCAAAGTGAAGTATAACCAATCTCTGAGACGAACTGTCTTCTGTTTTCGATCAATCTTTTGGTATCACGGCTTTGCCAAAAAGCGGGATAACATTTTGCCCCCCAAAACATGCCTTGCGGTAGGAAGGTGTGTTTTGTAATGCTTCGAGTTGGACGTTCGTATCCGATCATCAACCTGCAAAGAACTTGATAGTTTCATATGGCCTCAAATGACGATCGTTCGGGATCGAGCTATTTGGGATGAAGCGCGGCCGTTCGTGGTCAAGCGCTCAACTTCAAATGACGATCGTTCGTGATCGAGTCATTCGGGGTGAAGTGCGACCGTGCGCGGTCGAGCGTATAAATCCATGCGTCGATCGTTCGGGATCGTATGCTGTTTGAGGTGAATCGGGACCGTTCGCGGTCCGTGCCGTTCGTGGCATAGGATGGAATAGGACTGTTCGCGGTCGATGCCGTTCGCGGCAAATGATGAGATGGGACCGTTCGCGGTCGACTGCTGTTCGTGGCAAATGATGATCGTTCGCGACCAAGTGCCGTTCAAGGCGAATGGTGACTGTTCGAGGTCGGATTTTATAATTAGTGAACCATGACCGTTCGCGGTCGGTGCCATTCAAGGCAGAAAGTGATCATTCGCGATCGTGTGCCGTTCGAGGCGAATTTGTGACCGTTCGCGGTCGGGTGTTGGACCTCAAGTGACGACCGTTCGTGATCAAGCCATTTGAGGTGAGATGAGTTGTGACTGTTCGAAGTCGAGTGCTGTTCGAGGCGAATTGTGTGCCCGGGAGGGCTTGGTGCTATCGATGCCAGGGTCACGTTCGGGTGAGTTCCTGGATCGTTTGTCAGGGCGGTTCATCGCCATCTCAGAGCATGCCTAAGGATCGTTCGCGACCCCATACATGTGTAAGTAGCTTAGCAATTACAGATTTATCAGAATCAAATATCTATTACACGGATGATTTTTTAAAACAGAAATGTCCAAATAAGCAAAGTTTAAATGTTCAAATCAAAATGAAACGAAAGCAAAGCATGGATGTCAAAGTGTAAGTTCCCACTAGGAAACGGTTAATGATCACTCAGAGCATGCCTGGAGATCGTTCGCGATCTCGCACATGTGTAAATGATCTAACTGTGTTAGTGGAAGCTTACAACTTGTTCATCGTTATTTCACTCAATTGATAACCAAACGGTGCCTTGATTCAGGGCCGCCTCTAGCTGATGTGGACGGTGGCCGTTCTGGTTCCGCCACAGGAGCTCGCCTCCTTACATATTGAAGGAGCATACCATTCCTGATATGCCCTTCCACCTCGTCCTTCAGGTGCCTACAATCGTTAGTGTTATGACCATTTAATTCATGGAATACACAAAACTTATCTGATTTCCTTTCGTCAGAGGTAGGATCCCTTCGCATCGGCCTACGATACGGAATCTGTTCTTTGGTATCCTGATAAATTCGTTCCAGGCTCTCGTTCAGCTCAGTGTAGGTGGTGAATCGCGGCTCCCTCCGTTGCCGCTTTGATCTGTCTCCGTCATTCTCAATCTTTCTTTTACCTTTATCCTTGTCCGAGTCCCTTCTAGGGGGCTTTTCGTCTTTGAGTGCATAAACTTCTATCCCATCTCCTTCTTCTCTTTCCGCATTTGCATCCTCTAATCGTAAAAACTTTTCTGCCTCATGATAGAATTCTCCCAGATCTACGGGTGGATCCTTAGTTAATGAATTTTTGAACTCCGTTCCGTCTGCTATTCCGGACACAGCCGCCATCATAACCATGGATGGATCCGGTCTATCCACGGAAGCTGCTGCCGCATTGAACCGTGTCAGGAAACTTCTCAATGTTTCTCCAGCCTTCTGTTTTAAAGTTGCCAACGTCATCACATTCTTGGGTCTTGTAATGTGAACCCTGAATTGCCTCATAAATCTCTCAGTTAAATCGTTCCATGTTACGATGGACCCACTATCTAGTTGCCTGAACCATAACGCCGCAATATCCGTTAAATACAATGGGAAGCACCGGGCCGTAACCTCCTCTGATGCCCCCAGCACCTCCATATGTCTCATATATTTTGTCAGATGGACCGTGGGGTCCGTTCTCCCATCATACATATCCAGCGATGGTAATTTGAAATCCGGTGGGTTCCTAGCTTGCCTGATTGCTGAAGTAAAAGGACTTCTATTAACATCCTCCAAATCTTTGTTCACCAAACCGCCTCTCAAAGCTCGCCTAACCATCTCTGCCAACCTGTCGTTGTCTCCAAGATGTAATCCTCGTTCACTACTTTCAACCTGCCCCCCGAGCTCACGAGGGAACTCTGGGATCTGCCCCCTTGACTGAGCGTTCGCCCCTTTACTACTACCGTGTTGCGCAGATGCTCCTCTTTCTCTCTCCGAAACTGGATCAACGTTTTCCATGGGTGTGCCCCCTAATCCGGGTGCGACGCCGGATGGTCCTGCTTCGTTCTGGATTCCACTGGCTCCTCTATTCTGTGCTCCAAGCTGTCCTATCTGTTGAAATAAACTCTGGATCAACTCCTCTTGCTTCTTCATCATCGTCTCCATCTCGTCCCTAGTGATGTAGATCGATGGTTGATTCGCTCCTGAGGAAGCCTCCTGACTTCCTTGTTGTTCACTTCTCTCTGGCCTTGGCCTTCGGCTTGATTGTCTCGTCATGGTTCTTAGATCTAAATTCCTAAGTCTCCAAATTCAAACTCTCTTGAATCAGTTCTCAGTGAAAGCACCAAAATGTTTGCGCCAAAATTGGTCACAAACACCCAATATCACGAAAGCACCCGTTTACGTATTCAACTCGATAATAATCAACACAGAACTCAGCAACAATCAATATAGAATTCAGCTCTAAGTAACAAATCACAGTAATTCACAAACAACAATCACAAACACAGGATTTATAGTGGTTCGGCGTTCGTGCCTACATCCACTTTGAAGGTTTTCTCTTTATTGCTTTGCTTGATTAAATCGATTACAACGGATTACAGTTGATAATAGCTTTGAAATCTCAATACAACAGTGATTCTGATGAATAGATTTGAATCCGGCAGAGTCTTGGTGTTCAATGGCGGAAGTTCTCGGAAGATCCCCTTTTCTGAAGGCTTCAGGGTGCTATTTATAGGCGTTGGAGGCCCAGATCTGGCTGAAACTTCGGGAGACCTTTTCTGGCACGTGAGTGGGCCCACGCGACCGACCCCACCAAGTTTCGTCTCGATCTGACATCGATTCGAAGTCATTTCGAACCCATCAAGAATTAGTCCAATCGAGCTGAAACTTGGCAGGAACAATCTTTATCTTGTATAGAAGCTACTGTGAAAATTTGGTTGCATTTGGATCAGTGGTTTAGGAGATATGATCGGTTCGAAATGAGGATTCTCGGTTGGCTGTGTGGTTCGAACCGATAGTCTCGAACCCTTGAGTTCGAATCCATGAGTGCACGTGGGTCTACAGTGACGTGGCGCGTATCTCTCGAATCGATCCTAATTTCTCTCCGAATGGACCGCTTCGACTCCGTGAACTATGGCGTCTTCGTATTGATGGAATGACACGTCATTCAAACCAGCTGACTCGGTGGATTCGAACAAAGGAGTATCCCTGGCTTCGAACGCGACCGATTCGAATCAGGGAGTCCCTATGGGTTCGAACTTGATCGATTCGAACAGGGTCGGTTCGAAGTGACATGGACTCAAAGCTAGAGGGTTTCCTATGGACTCGGACATACTGGTGAGGATGGATTCGAAGTAAGGGCTTGCATGGATTCGAAGGACCGGCGGGTACGAAGGAAGGCTTTGGGATGGTTTCGAACCAGATGGGTTCGAACTAGATGGGTTCGAAGCAAAGACAGTGGGTGGGTTTGAACTGGATGGTTTCGAGGTAGGGGTATTGGATGGGTTCGAAGGTGATGGTTTCGAACCAGACAATGGCTACCTCTCTCAAATTGAATCCATCATATCTTGAGCATACGAACTCGGATTGGCTTGAAATTTGAAATGACGACTCCTTCGACCTTTCTTGTCATGTCCTATCAATTTTGGCCCGTTCCGGACTCGGACAAAATTCATCGATATCCATAGCAAAGTGAAGTATAACCAATCTCTGAGACGAACTGTCTTCTATTTTCGATCAATCTTTTGGTATCACGGCTTTGCCAAAAAGCGGGATAACAATAATCTACCAGAAATATATACAGCAATTTAACTGAAAGAACATGCACAATCGTATAACTATGCACCCTTAAATTTGAAGAAGTTAAATTAACAGTGACTAACGGAGGGAAAATAGATAACAGAGCCCCACGATAGCCTGCAACTACAAAAAACTATTGTTATCTAAGTAAACTTTTATGAGGAATTGGTGTCTCTTACGTGAATAAGAGGATATCATAGTTAAGAGGCAAGAATATTGGTAGTTTGGCTCTAAATACAGCTTCTTACTTTGTGCAACAGCTATGATGAATATTTACCAACAGTTGTTGCAAATATCTTTTTGTTAACGATTTGTACATTCAGTTCAGTGTCAGCTTTAAAGGTACATACAATTTGATGACTTGAGCAGAGGCGAGGGGGCCTGAAATCAGGATAGTTTAAGCAGTATGGTGCGATCGTTGGATGCATTAGTTTGTACCCCACAGTGCATAAACCCAAGTTAGTAACCGTTGCTGAAATACAATGGAAAATAACTATAGAACTTCAAGTTTATGCAAGATGACATAAAAAGGTATAGTGCTTTAAATTTAAAAACGCAATGGAATAAAAATATTACCTTCACACGTAATTTATTCTGGGAATATTTGATACGATGGGGCTTCCTTGGAGCTTATAGATGCAAACGTACAAAGTCATAAATAGTAATTAGTATTACATGTAAAACTTATTCAATTTTTGTATATTGTAAACATAAACCTAAGAAGCATAAGAAATAAAGCTTAACAAACCACAGTCATTCCCAACAGCCAAGCTCATGCTTGGGGACAAAAGTCTATAGCTGTTACTAAAGCACTTTGATAATTGACATCAATGCACATTTGAAATAAAAAAAGCAGCAAACAATTGTTTCGTCAATTTATACATGTATCAACTTTTAAATACTACCACTCTCTTAAGCTAAAAGTACACGCTTATACTATGAACAATATTAGAATAAAAGCATCTGGTCGTACCATAAATTTAATGTTGGATGAAAAATGAATCCACAAAAAGAAATATTAGTTTACTGTAAGCTGCAAAGCTTAAACCACTGTTGGAGCATATTCCTAACTCAACTCATATAGTTAGATGGTAAAGCCTAGAAATCTCCACAATCGTAATAGAGAGCATCAACATATATGGCGAATACCAAATTATAATCAGCAAGGGAGTAAAACATCAATGCTTAGTTTTATTTATAGTAACCCACATCAGAGAATGGGACCTAAAATTCAAGTGCTAACCTACAGTCTTAACTTAAAACTGAGTGTGATATAACAATCTGAGAGTGACAGTATTATCTAGGCATAAATATTGTACTATATTTCAATGTTGGCCTCATTTCATTTTTGTACCTTATGCATTTAGTTATGGAATAAAATATCATGGGATTGAATGACAGACAGAATGAGGCGTAGTCCAAGTATCATGCTAATTTCATTTCTCATTCCATTTCATACTTGAGTTACATTTCACACAATCATCTAATAAAATATTCTTCTTATGACATACATGCAATATTATCGTGTAGAAAGAAAAATAATAAGGTAAAAAATTGTATGGAAACTGAAAATTAACATACAACAGGCTCAAAGAGTATGAATAACAAACTTGGGCATCAAGAAAATTCACATACCATTCAGGTGACCTGAAAAATTTAAAGTAATGTTACTCAAATGAACATGGAAAAAGAAATAACATAGAACAAAGAATACCACTTCATATTGATTCGTTCATTATGGGCGCACCAGCATTCAAAATCAATATTCCTCTCTATTTCATAAAGACCTTGTTTTGAAAATTTTTAAAGCTGAAAGCAAGTTTGGCAAAATAGTTGTGCAAAAATTAAAAGGTTAAATTAATGTTATCCAAATATGAATACCTCAACGTATCACTACATAATGTTTGTAATGTTACTATGGTTGATAAAACTGAATATCTCAACAGAGTACAACATAATGTTTTTCAATGCTTATGAAACCTTTCCCTTCCAATACTTGTACACATCACGAAAGACCCTAAATATGAAATATTATTAACTTGATTTAGTTGTTCAATAATGCAAAAATAACAAATGTGTTTGAAATACAAAACTAATTTAGACAAAAGAATGACAAACACATAAAAACTATGCTTCAATGTCTGTTTGTATCACCATCTATGAAAAATGGTTGTTGAAATGAAAAATGCACATCAAATGATTAGTTACAAATAAGATAGAAGGATTACCTTGGGAGAAAAGGACACGTGCCTGGTACAGCAGGACCAATTGAGGTAGCTCTACCGCGCCACCGATAGAGAAGGCCGTTGAGCTGAGCGTGCAAATGAATTCGGGAAACAACAGCCTATTATCCACCAGGAATATGCAGTTGTTAAACTAAGCATAATAATTCATACATTTTAGCACGTAGTGCACCGAGCGTCGTAAATACTAAAGGAACAAAATAGAATTGTAGTATCCCACACTAAAACTAATAGATGCAAACTGCAGTGTTATATATCGCAGCACAGAGAACGATAAATAGGGATGTTTTAAACATAGCCCATTATGTAATTAAATAAGCATAATAAATCAAACAGATTAGACTATGGTGAACCGAGCATAGTAAATGTGGATAGAACAAAATATATTTCCATTACCCCAATCGAACTGTAGCAAGCAGCATCAAGCTTGACAGTAGGCTGTGTGGATGGCAAAGCAGCAGCAACTGAGGTAGCTCCAGCGAGCCGGTGGCAGAGAATGCAACTGACCTAATCGTACGAAGGACTTGGGTAAACAAAAGGCTGTTACACAATCGTTAAGTCGGTACGGGACAAAAAGAGAATACGTAGTGAAAAGTAAGCAACATCAAGCGGAGGAGAAAGCCTTGTGCCTGGCAGATCATCAGCAGCTGACGTATCTCCACCATGGCGGTGAGAAAGTAAGCCTTTGTGGCGAGCCTGAAGCTAACGTTGACAAACAGAAGCCTATTTTAGAAAATGAGAAATAGGTAAGGTTAAAAACGAAGGGTTGATAGTGAAAAGTAAGCAAAATTAACTGTAAAAAAAGGCTTACAAAGACCACCTTTAAGCGGAGCCTGCAGCGAAGATCACAAAACAGAAGCGTAGGATACAATACCTATTCAAAAGGTCGCACGACTGGCACGTCATCACAAATGGACCAACCTCCACCCAGCTGCCAGTAAACAAAGGCTTTGAGCGGAGCATGCAACTGAATTCGTCAACCACATTAGAAATGAAATGAAATCGGACTTCATAGAAGGACGAAGCAGAAAATGGCAATGCAGATAACAGAGGTGAAATAGTAGGTTGGTCGATTTGAACGTGGAATTGAGAAATTGGGGAGGAAAGGAACAGGCGGAGGAGGAATAAGGGGCGCGTGAAATTTGCGGATGCAGAGTGACGCAGCGGATTAATCAAAACAAACTTCAATCGGTGAAAGTAGCGATCGATGGAATGAAGATACCGAAATGCCCAAATTCGTTGATCCGAAGATACCGAATTCTAGCTATCTCAAACACGTTGATAGCGCACTATACCGTGTTCAAAGATCTACGATTCTTCGTACGTTGATCTAGCGCACTAGATTCCGTGAATCGGCTTCAACAAACGTGGATTCGAGCGCACTCGAATGACGTAAGTGGAGATAGGAGATTACACTCAACTACCAATTGGAGAAGAGAGCACAAAGCAATCAACAAGAAATTTTATTTCAAAATCAACAACCCAAAAAGTTACAACACTCTCCCTATTTATAGCCTTTTCTCAACACAGCTTCTTAAGTCGTTGCCGACTCACGACTCATCCCTATCACACGTTCGGCCGACTCACCTACAGGCCGACCTACGACTCAGCAGATACACCGACTCACGACTTAGTACAACATAAGCGACTCAAGCCCCTTTTACACAGCATAGTGTAACGACTCAAACATGGCCGACTTAACTAAGTATGACCCAAGTACAACAGAACCAACTCAAAACATGGCCGACTCAATGAACCCACGACATACGACTTAACAGAATACACGACTCACATACAATGCGACTCATTACAACACGACTCAACCGACTCAATCACCCAGCTGACTTAACTCCTTGCCGCCTCAACTTCCTCCGACTCAAGGCCTTCAATAGATGGAGCTTTCCCTTGCTTCATGGTAAGTCGTAGACGACTTATGGCAGTGTCGTTAGGTCGGAACATTTTCCTCGAGCTTTGTTAAGTCGCAAACGACTCAAGTCCTCTTCATTAACTCATATACGACTCAAATCTGCTTCCTTTATACAGCTTAAAGTGTTGTTAACTCGTGACTTGTTATCACGTGATTCGTTAAGTCGGAAACGACTTAATTCTACCTTCCTAAGTCGTGAACGACTTAACCTCTCCATGAGTCGTGTACGACTCATCTCTGGTAGAGTTTTTGGTTGCGTTTCTTCTCTGTTCTGAGCTGCATCACAGAGGGATTGGAAGAAGGTAGATTGGAAAAGGCAGGTGAGGCGGGGAAAGGAGAAGGGAAGGAGGTTAGGAGAAAACATGGGTAGAAGAAAGTGGAGGGAGCCTGAAACGGGGAGAAGTCTTGAGCAACTGGCGAAAGAAGTGGGGGAGTAAAACGTGAGTTTACAATTGACTGATATGCCCTCTTTAACGTGGGTTGGGAAGGTACTTGCATAGGGGCTGATTTGGAAGTCCAAAAAAGCTTCACCAAAGTGGAGAATTTGTATTAGTAAAGATACCTATCCTTATGCCTTAAACTGGTACCGTGGCCACTGTGTACTAGTTCTTATAAGTGCGCCCTTAGGCTAGCGTTGGCTGCTAATAGGTGTTCATGTACTTGCTTATGTTTGTCTTTGATCCTTGAATGGCCTAAACATGTGCATTTGGCCAGATGCACTCCGACATATTTTCACACCTTAACCGGACTTTGTTGTTTCTTTATGCATTTTTACTCAAACTATATGTGTGCATTCAATGTCCATGTCAAATTTGAAACCATGTATATTTTAGATTTGAATTTCAAATTTGTCAAATAATTAAATTTTCAAGAGAATGCAATTCTATGTACGAATAGATTTCCAATATATATGAACTGAATATATGCGGTTTTATTCATATATGTACCTGATTCTAAATGAGCACATGGTCTAGAGTACATGTATAGAAGAATGTATTTTTCTATATGACATAAGCCTTTTGGTTAGTAACATCTCCATGCATAAGCTATTAAACATGTACAGGCTATAAATTAATGTATAGCTTTGAAATGGCTTTAGTGATCTGATAGTGCCAAGTGAAAGGGCCGTCATTCAACGGATAAAAGTTACTCTAGGGATAACATGCCGATCTTCCCCAAGAGTTCAAATCGATGGGAGTGAAGACTTTTGAGGTTTTGAACAAATGCAAAGTTATGCTATAAATATGGATTTTCGAGGTTTTGGACAAATGGATTTCAATTGTTAATCAACCGTCTCATTTATGGTATGGATTTTTGAGGTTTTGTATAAATGCAAAGCTCACACATGTAAGAAGCTCACACATGGATTTCAACTATTAATCAACTGTTAATCAACCGTCTCATTCACTGTTAATTTTTTCAATGTTACTATTATATTTACACAAGTTCATTTTTTTGTGTTTATATGAAATGATAGGAAGAGATAAAAGTTCTTGCTAATGTCGTTATCTACTTCGAGAGAGTGGATTAGATGTCGATGTAGGAACACTGATGAGTACATATAGGGGGGTTCGACATTTTATAAACTTCACAAAGCATCATGCACCGCCTGACTTTGAAATGTGCAGTAGCCCTTTCAAAAATATAGAAATTCAAAAAAACACTCCTTCAAAACAGTCGAGAAAAACTTAATCATTTACGGTATGGATCCAACACATGATGAGTGGTTTTTTCATGGTGAGAGGAATGACACAGGTGCAGTAATCAATCCTAAACCAAATGTTATGGCCAATGCGGCTTGCATCTCTCATCAAATTCGAGTGGAAAACCATGTAGAAGGTGCTCTTGGAAACCTTGTTGACAATGCATATGGTGTGTACGGTAGCATTCACGGTATCGGTGATGGTTATTAGCGATGAAAGTACCACGAGTACAAAAGAAAAGCAAATGAAAAAATATATTCTTTTTGTGAAGCGGTCTTACAATGTTAAATGTCCTTATAGTGCTACATAATTTGAAAAAGAATTCAATTGGTCAGGAAACAGTGTGATCGAGTTGTTGAAGAGATTGAAAAAGTGGCTTCCAAATGAAAATACACTACCGGATAAATACCCCCACAATGAAACAAATATTGAAGGATTTGGAAATGAATGTAGAGTGCATACATGCCTGCGAAAATGATTGCATATTATTTTGGAAGGAGAATAAAGATGTCGTTGAATGTCCTCATTGCCATACTTCGAGATTTAAAGTTAAAGATGAAGGTGAAATTGTAAAAGTCACAGAGCAACCAAGAAAAGTTTTAAAATATTTTCCATTAATTATTTGATTAACTAGATCATATACTATACCATGGATAGCTCGAAAAATGTGATGGCATAGTGAAGTAAAAACTTATTGGAACTCCATGCATTATCCTATCGACTCAGCTGAATGGAGATCGCTTAAGAATAAGTGGCCAGAGTTTGCTAATAATGCTCGAAATGTTTGGCTTGGAATTGCTACCGATGGGTTCAATCCTAATACAATCCAGTCTAACAGTTATAGTTGTTGGCCCGTGTATATGGTTTCTTATAATTTACCTCCTTCATTGTGCATGAAATTATAATTTCAAATGTTGTGTTTATTAATTCCTGGACCTAAAGCACCAAGTCAAGATATTAATGTATATTTAGAACCCCTTGTGGATGAGTTGAAACAACTTTGAAAAATAGGAGTGTCTGCATTTGACACAGACAAGAAAGAGTATTTCACATAGAAACCAATGCTATTGTGGGGAATTCATGATCTACCTGCAATTGGGAATCTATTGGGTTGCGTGACTCATGGTTATAAAGCTTGCCCTATTTGCGCTACAGAGACCGATGTGGAACACGTTGGTAATAAGATTGTTTGTACGAAGTACAGAAGATTTCCGAAGAATGGTCATCCATATAGAGCACCAAAACATGGATGGTATAAAGATATAGAGTATAAGGAACCTCCAACATGACTGACAGGATCGACTCTTTTAGAGAAGATTGCTCATACCAAATACACACCTGGTAAATTGAATAGAACAAAGAAGCATATAGGAGATGATTTTCATCATGATGAACACCTTGTAAATAAGAATGACAATGGTGTAATACCATCATGGTATAAAAAGTCGATTCTTTTTTGTAGAGCATTGGAGTGGCCATAAAGTGCGACATACAATAGATGCATACTGAGAAGAATGTGGAAGAGCATTTTATTAATTTGTTATTCGATAGAACCAAACAATCCTCTAAATTTGCATTTGATAAAGCTTGCAAGACCCAATGTTGTCAAGTTCTAAAAGACGTAAAACTTCCATCATGCTTTGGAACTAAATTAGGCGACTTAGTAAGCATTCAACCACCTAGTTTGAATATTAGAAAGTTAAATGACTATCATATTATTATCCAACATTTTTTGCCCGTAATGGTTGAACATGCATTTTCAAAGTTTCGTGACTTGAGGCATGCGATTTTGCAAGTATGCTTGTACCTCAATATTATTTGTTCAATGGTTTTGATTCGAGAGCATGTCCAAGCTGCCAAAGTATGATTGCGGAGGCGTTATGTGTGTTGGTCCATTATATTCCCTCTCGGTTTTTTGATATCAGTATACATCTAATGGTGCATTTAGCTAATCAAGCACTACTTTGCGGACCAGTTAATTATACACGGATGTATCCATTTGAAAAGTGAGACATTCTTTTTAATAATTATAATTTGGATTATTATTCAATGATAATATAAAAACATGCATAATTTTATGTTTTCTTAGAGCTATGAAGGAGTGTAAAAACATACCAAGCAATAAACTATATGTGGAAGGGTCAATTGTCGAAGCATATCTTGTATCAGAATCTGCTAGGTATGCAATAGAGTATATGCCAGATCCACGTGCTGGAAATCGTAGCTCTAAACAAGTACTATTCTTGGATGAGAATGGTAATGATACATACGAACGTTCCATTATTGAGGGTAAAACTATACAACGCATACAAATTCGAAAATGGATACTTTTTAGAACGGATATAACAGATCTAGATGATTATTATAGGTTTGTGTTTTTTTACAAACTATAAATTAACTTTCTGTTTACTTAATACATAACATGTTTACTTTGTAGCGAGTATCGATTGTCATTAGAAGATGCTCACCGTAATAAAAAAAGACTTCAAAGGTAGAAGTTATTTTACAATCCGAATTCATTGATTGGTTGCACATCAAGGTTTGTTAGGCTTCAACAAAACAATAGTTTTATTACAAAAATACGACTTTATTTAATATATTTTAGTGTTTTTAATAGCTAATGGAAGAAAAATGCATGAGTTCATTGTTATGGTATTATGTTAGTGGTCCAACGTAGGAAGCCAACTACTCATCTCAATTATAGGATCAATGGTTATGTATTTTCTCCCTAGCACTATGACAACACATTCAACACAAGATAGTGGTGTTTGCATGGATGATGATACTACTTGGTATGGTGTTATCAAGGAGATCACCGAGGTTGATTATTATGATTTTCAATATGTAGTATTCTACCGCGATTGGGTAAATATCGCCGACAAAACACATGGGTGTAAGATTCTCCCGGACTTTAATTAACCGATGGTAAATCTGAAAAAGCTTAAAAGTAGTAATGGAGAATTTGATGAGCCCATCATTCTTGCGTCTGAAGCAAGCCAAATCTTTTACATAAAAGACATACAAAATTCCAATTGGTCCACTGTGCGACGTTCACCTAAGCATTTGACTGATGACACAGATGATTATGAGATGCCAACAAATTTCCACTCCAATTTGAATGATCAACACTAATTAACATTGTTGAAATGCATGGAATCTAGATAGAAAAATATGATTGTAACTAGTGATGTTTTGTTTGTTTTTTGTCTAATGTATTGAATCTATGTTGAAATCTGAATTTTGCAGTAGTAATCCATGCTTTTTGTTTGATGTGTTGAATCCATTTAATGCTTAATGCTTAATTGTTTTTATATTGATTTCCATCTTTGCACTAAAGGTAATCTACTTGTTTATAGTTTTATATTAAACACTACCCAACCTTTTATGCTATGATTACTTGATTTATCAACTGATTCACAAGTTAACATGTATATTGCAGAAGGTCAACTAGTTGCAAAATGCATCATAATGTCAAGAAAGCACCGAAGAAGACATTCCTCCTCCACCAAAAAATAAAAAGTATTCAGTAATTTTTGAAATGGATGGTACTAAATGTAGAGATGCAAAAAAAGGGAGCTCGTTGTAGGGTTTTGATCTGTGAGCTCATTTCAGTTAGTTACGATGATTGGAGGAAAGTAGATAGCTTTTATAAGGATAATTTATGGAAAGCACTTACAGTATTTTACTTCATTTCATTTCATGATAGAAACAACTTGTTGAACCATGTTAAATTTTGTGTTCTCTTTTTACCATTTACTTATTCTTATTTATTCTTCATTATTGGATATTATTGAATTGTTGCTGATGATTAATTAAAAAGCACACTACTTTGATAGAAGTTTATATCTTTTACCATTTCATTCCTATTTAGTGTTTATCATCAAATCTGATGTTTGCTTCTCCAGTTCCTTGCTGTCAATATAAACTCGTATACAAGTTATTTTGAGTTATTTTGAGCTGATAGGAACAAATGCATAGAAAAAAGCATGCGAACTTTCACATTTTCTCTGATTTATCAATCAATAGCTTCTCGGTGTTTTCTAATCTTCTTTCTTGTTTTTAGAATTATAATGAGCAAACTAAGTGCTACATAGAATTATATATGTCACAGAGTTAGACTAGTATTATTTTGAAAAAGAAGAACTAAACTAACTACTTCATATACTTAACCTGTAAAAAATATAAACGAAATCAAACAAAAGCATTCCATTTGTCATAATACTTGAACTGATTTTCATTACTAACTGGCCCCTTAATGTTTTACTAATAACCAAGGCTTAATTTAAAGTAGACAAGGGATATATTTTGGAGAGAGTTTGACCTATATTTAATGTTTTCTAATCTTCATATACTCTTATTCCATTCCATTAATGTTTTTTATTTTGTTTTTGTAGAAAGAGTTTTACATGAATATGGATCCAATTATTGCTCGACCTATTTTGGAGAGAGGTTTTTCACAATATTTTAGACCAAAAAATCGAAGCTGTAGATCGATTTCACCGTAGAGAGGGGTAAATAGGGTGATACTAATTGTGATGTCCCGGAAATTTGGGCAATATTTATTTAATAATTTCATTTATAATTTATTTTAAAATGTGAAATATTGATTTAATAATCTAATTCAAACATAATTTTCTTTTGAAAATTTATAATTATTTAGTTTGATAAATGATATTCTTTTGAAAATTTAATAATAATTGAATTTGAGAATCTTATTGTTTTAAAATGATAAAAATGTTTAAATGATAAAATTTCCTTTCTAAGCTGATTTAAAAATATTTTATTTATAATGTATATATATATATATATATGTATACATTGTAAATAGGAGTTTTGATTTTTATTTTAAATTTAAATTTAATAAAGGATGTTTTCAACTTTATAATATAGGTATATAATTTATGAATTGATTAAATTAAATTGAAAATAGTATTGAAACTTTTTCATAAGTCAATTTATAAATCTATCTTGTATTTTCAGAAAGAAATTATAGTAAATATTTTGTTATAAATATATATAGTTAAAAATTGTATTTTATAATAAAGTTTATTTTATTTTCTCTTTAAATTGTTTTGAAATAAATTTAGTTTATTTATATTAGAGTATAGTATATTTGAAACTCTTGAATAAAATGAATTCAACATTTGTTCTTTTCTTTTTAAAAAAGTTTCTCTTTTGAAAATTGGTTTTAAATAATTTTTAAAAATTTTCAAGCAAATATTTAAATGTGTAAAGATAATTCATTTGTAATCATTTAAAGATAAATGTAAATAAACATACAAAACATCTTAAATTAAATTAGAATGGTTTTATCTCAAATTTAAACATTAGTAAACAAAGAAATTTATTTATATCTTTAATCTTACATGTGTTTAACATTCATGTTTTAAAGTTGACACTTGTAATTAATTTTCATATCCAAACAACAAGTGGCATTTCTAAATCAATATTTGAATTTATTATTTTAGATAAAACTTTAAACAAATCTCTTTATTTCAAACACTTATCTTCTATAATGAATCAAAATTCAGATTTGAGAAAAATGAAATCCATTTCACTCAAAAAAATTCCACAAACCAAATTCAATCAATATTCTACAAAAACTCAATGCATGTTTAAAATATGGAAACCCCATTTACAAATGCTGTTTGAATCTGCAAACAAAATCAATCTGCAATCGAAAGTTTTGAAACCTGCAAAAAGGAAACCTAAATTTGGAAATTCTGTTAACCTGCAAACAAATCAAAATTTCTTCAACCTGTAAGATTTATTCAAGCATGAAAGTGGGTCTGCATGCAGTTCCAAAGCCTGCAAACTACATGTTATCATCAACTCTAACTAGCATGCAAGCTCAGATTCAATGCAAGGAAATTCAGGCTCCTGGAAATGATTGCATCCTTTCTGTTTCCATTTTTAAGGTGAGTAAATTTTCTGTTTTAAAAACAGTTTCTACTTTTAAAATCCAAGCTATCAAGATTTTGCAGAAATTAAAGTTTAATTCAAATGCCTTTTAAATAAGCAAATTTAAAACAGTAGCAATTGATAATTGTTCTGTTTTTTTTCCTTTTAGTGAGTAACCTCAGTTTTTATAGGTTGTTTAAAAATATATGTGTTCATGAGTTTGAATATAATTGTTGACTGTTGTATTATGCTTGACTGTTGTGTGTGATTATGCTTGAGTATGCAGAGAAGTGTGATGTGAATTTCTACAGACATGCTTCTGTTATTACTTGGATTTAAATTCAAATCCACTTCTATATGATTGAATCATAGTTAGGAATTATTGTGTAAACATATTGTGTTGTTCAGTATAGTTTAGGTTTGTAAATTTTAATTTAGAAAAATTAAAACCTGTTACTTGAGAAAATCAATAACAGTAGACAATAGTTTCCAAAATAAAAATTAGCAAACATCTTAAATTTATTCAAAAATGTTTAAAGCTTTAATGCATGTTTAAAAACAAGGATAATAAAACAAGCATCACGTTTTAAATTTTCTGTGTTGATAGTAAATAAGGATTGTACAGAATTTGGTATTTTGGGGGATATCAAATCATAAAATGAATTTTGGAATCTGGAATTCCTTCTGGAGATTGAATGTTGACTGGAGAGAGTGGGGAAATAAGGGAAAGTTGATCAGAGAGTTGAAGTGATGACAGTAAGGTTTTTCATGTTTAAATCCCTAGTTTAATGTTGCAGAGGTCTTGAACTGTCTGAATATTGTGGTGGTTCGAGTGGCCTGAGGTTTTGGGGTTTGGAAGAGGGGGTATAGGTGGAGCGTTGGCCGGGGTTGGAGACCATAAGGTGGCCGGAGTGGGTTGTGGTGAAAGTGGACAGGTCCGGGTATGTGTTTGGTGAAATTTTTCCCAAGTTGTTGATTTGTTTGATTCTTTATATTTGAATTGCAGAGGGTTTGGTTGATGATCATTGTCATGTAGAGGGATGGATGGTGTATTGGAGGGGTTGGTGAAGGATGCTGGAAGTCGCCGGAGCAGTGGTCGCAGTTGCACAGTGGATAGTGGTTTCTGGTGAACTTGGGATTGTGCAGGGTTGGTGACTCGAAGTTACCCTAGTGCAGATTATATCATGACTCGAAGTAGGGTTTTAACCCGAAGTAAATTGTGGGTGGTCTCGGGTTTTGAGTGCAGAGGTAACCTGAGTGTTGTGTTCTTTTTAAAAATCTGGGAAACTCAAATCTTTTTAAAAACTATGATTTAAATTAAAGTATAGTTTGATTTAAATTCAAGTGAGTTTATGAGTTCTAAAGTCTAAAATGATGAATTTAAATTTAAGTAAGATTTAAATTCAAATCTGGAAACAATGTAAATATAGTTTCAGTTTTTTTGAATCCAGGTTTTTATTTTAAAATAGTTTTGTTTCTTTTTAAATTTTTAAAGGGAATTCAATGTTAAAACAAGATTCAAATTTTGGTATAGGATTGAACTGGATTCAGGAATACTTTTGAATTCAAAGTTTAAAATGAAACTTTTAAATTGTAAGCCAGATCTAAATTTGGTTTTGAAATCAAATTAAATATGATTTCAGTTTTGTTTTGAAATTAGTTTGAATTCAAAACAGTTTAGAAAATTTTTAAGTATTGGACAGAAAATGTTTTTAGTAGAATTTAAATATGAATATGATTTCAAATAAGGTTTAAATTTAAAAGAATTCTTTCCTTTAAATATTTAAATAAATTATGAAATGTTAACTTTAAATTGAAAGTTAAAATAATCTATCTATTTTAAAAGACTTGATTTATTTTTAGTAAAATTAAGTAATATAGATTTTTAAACTTTTCTTACATAATAATGGTAGTTCTTTACCTTTTGGTTTATTAAATTATTTAAATTTGGAAATGTTTATATGGTTAAACATTTTTAAATCTTAAATTTTTAAAGTGGAAGTTGAATTAGATTTTAGAAATGTATTATTTAAATACATTTTGAATATTAATTAAGTTATAAATAAGTAAATGAATTATTTTGGGAATAATTAAAAATTTACTTATTTATTTGATTTTAAATAATAACTTGAATTAATTTATAATTAGAAATGATTAATGAATAATTAATCTAAGATAATTTACTTAAGTAAGGAATTAATGAAAATGTTGTTATTATCTAAGGATAATTAATAATTAATTAATGTGATTAATTTAGATGGATTAATTAGATTAATTAATTGAAGATAATCAATTGTAATTTGTTAAGTACTATTACTTTATAAAATTAATTAAGGGTTAATTACTTTTTGTAATTAATTCTGATAATGTGCTTTGTTAAATTATTTAATTTAATTTAATTAATTTAAGAAATAATTTAATAATTTAATGATAATAATTACTTGATGTAATTTATGGAGCAGGATTTCTTAGAGAAGTTTTTAATTACTGGAATGTAATTAAGGGAAGGTGATTTATTTTAATAAAGTAATTTGGGTAATTACTTTTGTAATTAATCAAGGATTAATTAATAAAGATAATTAATTATTGGATAATTAATTTATTAATAAGTAATTAAGAGTAGTTAATTACTGGATTTAAATATTAATCAAGGTGATTAATGATTAGATTTATTACTAAATGTAATTAATTTTTAATTGAGTAATTAATTTAAATATTAATTAGAGATCATTAATTATTAAAATTAGTGATGTAATTAAGAATTGTTTAATTAAGTAATAATTAATTAATTAAATGATTTATTAATTGTAATTAATTAAGGATAAATATAATTAATTATAGTTAATTAATAAATGAAGTAATTAAATGTTAATTACTTATGATTAAGGTTAATTAATTTTATGGAATTAATTTAAGACTAATTACTTATTGTAAATAGTGAATGATTAATCAAAGGTGCTTAAGCAAGTTAAATACTTAATGAGTGATTAATTAACTAGGTTGATTAATCAATAGATTCATAAATAGGATTTATAGGCGAGTAATTAATTTAATTTATTTTAAATTAATTAAAGATAGAAGTAATCAATTTAATTTATTTTAAATTGATTATAATTGATGGATAATATATCATTGCTTATGGATGATATTGATATACCTTTGGATGGTTGTGATCTCAGAAATGAGATGAGTAGTATCTATAGGATATGGATGCTTAGTTATAGTATGATGGATTATTTTGGTTGTGATGATTGACTGTTGTGATGATTATCTGTTATGATAATGTTATGGGTTATCTGTTATGATAAATGTAGTTTATCTATCTGTGTGAAATTGATACTAATGAAATGAGTTAATTAGAAAACCCTCAAGTATAACTTGGACATTAAAATGGCGTTTGGTTTCGGTGAGACCGGGATCGGGTTTCCATATTTGGAAATCCGAAAACCATATCGATTCCAATTTAAACGTTAGGTCGTTAATCCAAGTGGAGCAAGTGAAGACTCGAGGTGTAAGGGCTATACGTCAGTATAACTCTGTGGGTGATTCCGTAATGAGTTTGACGGAATAGTACTTATAGATTCGAGATGGTGGTTTAGAGTGCAAGGGTTATCGTCGTTAACTCTGAGGGTGATTCCGAAATGAGTGTAACGAGATAATGCCTTCGGTTTCGTTCGAACCTGGAACGAACTTGTATGGATTGAATGCTTTCAGAACATCGTCAGGTGGACGATGAGCATTCTAAGATAAATGTGTTCTCTAAAGGTAATCGTAGCCTCAAGCCTCATCAACCGGGAATGGCTAAAACAGGGGAGGTGCAGCAAGGCTTCGTGGGTAGCCCCCACTTGAGAGTGAGATTTACCCCTGTCTAGAGGTCCCTTTTATTTCGGCTGTGTGGACGGTTGAGAGCTCCAACTGTCGGGGTGGTCTTGTTCGGAACTATTCAGTAAGGAATGGGTTTGGCTTTGTGTTGCAGGGGAATTAGGGTGGCTCCTCGGTATGGTGATCTAGGCCACATACTGTGACGGGCGGTACCCCAGTAGCCCTGCCATTGATGGAATCCAAAGTCCAATAAGTGCCTGTACGGTTTTGATTGTGCCCAACTATGTTGGAACGTGAGATGTAAGCATTCCAGCTATTTCTGTATTTTATTTTGAAAACCCTAGACACTATTATAATATCACTGGATTTCCTATCAAATGTTTTGGTTAGCGTAAGGTAAAAACTTTTCCATGTTTATGTGTGGGAAGTCTTACGTGATACCTTTTGTTTTCAAAGGATTTTCTAAAAGTTAAGCAACTTTTAAACCCGTTTACTCACACCAGACCCCTGTCTGACCCGAGTGTTTATTTTCTGTTTTATTAAACCCTTGGGTACTCATATTACGTATGAGTAGTCAAGAGATTCAGGATTGCTTTGACGAGTCTGGAGGAGATAATGGAGCAGAAGGCTTCAGCGTGTAGATATATATAGTGGTTCCGCTGTGTTTGAATTGTATCTTTTCACTGATATACTTAATTGTAATTGCTAGACAAATGTTTATAACTGTCTAGTTTGTGTTGTATTGGCTGTAAAACTCTGATGTATATGATACTATGTAAAGTATTATGTGATATAATATAATTTATTCGTTCCGCTGTGAGACTCTGATGTTGTCTGTTTCTTTCTTTCCTTTCTTTTCTCTTTTTCTATCCCTTTCTTTCTTCTTAACGATGCGACTTCCTGGAGTTTGGAAGTTGGGTCGTTACAACGTGGTATCAGAGCATTAGGTTGAGTGAATACCTAGGCTATGTAGTGGAGTCTTTCTTGAGAGAGCGTACTTGTAATTTTAAATATAAATATATTTAATTCTACCTATCTGTTGGGTTAGCCGTTCAGGTTTTCCAATATAAGCAATAAAGGTAGATAGGGTAGTGGTGTGTGTAACACAACTACCAATGGTCGGAGTCCGAGTGTTTGAGCTTGGAAGTGATCTGCTAGGGCAGTATTGGGCATTTTAAGTAGTTTGGCAGTTTGGTGTAAGGATTTCACTGATCTCTGAAGGTGAATCTTTTCAAGATTCGGAGTGTATCTTTGGATTTTAAGCTTGATTTCACTCGTGTGAGTGGATTTTCTTGAGTCTGGATCAGTTTGGAGTACTGAAGCCAGTAATAGAATTTTGACAACCTTAGAAAGGAGTTCTGTCTGTATTTAAGTTTGAGACTCAGTTTGGCAGAGTGTTTTGTGCTTGGTTTGGGAATGAGTTTCCTGAGGGATATCTGTCTTCTGAAGGCTCTATTGTAGAAGTGGCTGGTGTAGCTTTGAGGTTCGATGAGCTTTTGGGTAAGAAAATTTTTGGCAGCAGTAGCAGCAGTGAGTGGCCTGTTTCTTCGATGGTTCTGAAGTCTCTATGATTCTTTTATCAGTAGGCCGGACAGATGGTGAAGCTTGTCCATTTCTTCTGGAAGCTCAGCTGAGTGTGATGTTAGTGGTTAAGAGGTGGACCACTAGTTTCTTCTTTTGAAGGCTTTAGCTGTTCTAATTACTGAAGAGAGAACGATTTCTTGGAATCTGAACTGAGTGGAATCGCAAAAGTGACTTGCGATGATCCGGAAGTTTTCTGAGTAACCTTTGTTTGGATTGAAGTATCTCTAGAAGATGTTTGAGTTATCGAAGTGGTTTAATATTTTATGGATGTCTTCGAAGGAGTTAAGTTTTGCATCCGCATCAGGAGATTGAATTCTGTTCGACTTGGTTTTTTTTTTGGAGATTTTATGGAATTTGATGAACAATGTTTTTGAGATAAGTTGATCAAGTTTATACCTATGTTCATCAACAGCATTCTCGAATCAGAGTTGCGCAGTGGAAGCATGGTGGCAGCTATTCCAGAATAGAAGCAACACCGATTCATTGGGAATTTGTGATTTATCTTGGATCAGAGGATTTCTACAGGAAATTCACTTTAATCTGGAGACTTGGATGTCTTGTGCATCTGTTTTGTTTTCCGAAATAGGTGTAGTTTGTATGAAGTCTTCTAATATCTGTAGTAGAGTTTGTGTGGTGGATTGGATTGATCTAGAAGGTTGAAGGCAGCCCAGGATCGACATGAGAGATTTGTGGATAAGAGATTGGACCTTTCTGTTTTCTCTCAAGGGTTAAGTAATTGATCTACAGGATTGGATTGCCAGTTTGGATAACTGGGATTCGATGAATTTCACGTATCTCTGAGGGAATATGTGTATGATCTATCTCTGGTTGTGGAACAAGCAGTTCTGGAGTTTTGATTGTTGAGTCAGACTCGTCTGCAGTCTGATGTCTTGTCTTGTGTTGTAGATAGTTGTATAGGAGTTTTGTAGCTTCTTAGTATTGATTGTTTGGATTCTCTAGAGCGAGTATCCCGGTATATATATACTTGGGGAAACTCGATAAAATTTTATTCAGAATTTGTCTGGATAATTAGATTTGTTTGCTTGGTTGAATTGGTTGTTTTGATTGTTAGCATATGTTTGATATATGCTTGTGTTTTAAATAAAATCATTAATGAGATTATTAAATTACCTTTGCTTTTAAATTTCGGGGACGAAATTCTTTTAAGGGGGGAGGAATGTGATGTCCCGGAAATTTGGGCAATATTTATTTAATAATTTCATTTATAATTTATTTTAAAATGTGAAATATTGATTTAATAATCTAATTCAAACATAATTTTCTTTTGAAAATTTATAATTATTTAGTTTGATAAATGATATTCTTTTGAAAATTTAATAATAATTGAATTTGAGAATCTTATTGTTTTAAAATGATAAAAATGTTTAAATGATAAAATTTCCTTTCTAAGCTGATTTAAAAATATTTTATTTATAATGTATATATATATGTATACATTGTAAATAGGAGTTTTGATTTTTATTTTAAATTTAATAAAGGATGTTTTCAACCTTATAATATAGGTATATAATTTATGAATTGATTAAATTAAATTGAAAATAGTATTGAACTTTTTCATAAGTCAATTTATAAATCTATCTTGTATTTTCAGAAAGAAATTATAGTAAATATTTTGTTATAAATATATATAGTTAAAAATTGTATTTTATAATAAAGTTTATTTTATTTTCTCTTTAAATTGTTTTGAAATAAATTTAGTTTATTTATATTAGAGTATAGTATATTTGAAACTCTTGAATAAAATGAATTCAACATTTGTTCTCTTCTTTTTAAAAAAATTCCTCTTTTGAAAATTGGTTTTAAATAATTTTTAAAAATATTCAAGCAAATATTTAAATGTGTAAAGATAATTCATTTGTAATCATTTAAAGATAAATGTAAATAAACATACAAAACATCTTAAATTAAATTAGAATGGTTTTATCTCAAATTAAAACATTAGTAAACAAAGAAATTTATTTATATCTTTAATCTTACATGTGTTTAACATTCATGTTTTAAAGTTGACACTTGTAATTAATTTTCATATCCAAACAACAAGTGGCATTTCTAAATCAATATTTGAATTTATTATTTTAGATAAAACTTTAAACAAATCTCTTTATTTCAAACACTTATCTTCTATAATGAATCAAAATTCAGATTTGAGAAAAATGAAATCCATTTCACTCAAAAAAATTCCACAAACCAAATTCAATCAATATTCTACAAAAACTCAATGCATGTTTAAAATATGGAAACCCCATTTACAAATGCTGTTTGAATCTGCAAACAAAATCAATCTGCAATCAAAAGTTTTGAAACCTGCAAAAAGAAAACCCAAATTTGGAAATTCTGTTAACCTGCAAACAAATCAAAATTTCTTCAACCTGTAAGATTTATTCAAGCATGAAAGTGGGTCTGCATGCAGTTCCAAAGCCTGCAAACAACATGTTATCATCAACTCTAACTAGCATGCAAGCTCAGATTCAATGCAAGGAAATTCAGGCTCCTGGAAATGACTGCGTCCTTTCTGTTTCCATTTTTAAGGTGAGTAAATTTTCTGTTTTAAAAACAGTTTCTACTTTTAAAATCCAAGCTATCAAGATTTTGCAGAAATTAAAGTTTAATTCAAATGCCTTTTAAATAAGCAAATTTAAAACAGTAGCAATTGATAACTGTTCTGTTTTTTTTCTTTTTAGTGAGTAACCTCAGTTTTTATAGGTTGTTTAAAAATATATATGTGCATGAGTTTGAATATAATTGTTGACTGTTGTATTATGCTTGACTGTTGTGTGTGATTATGCTTGAGTATACAGAGAAGCGTGATGTGAATTTCTACAGACATGCTTCTGTTATTACTTGGATTTAAATTCAAATCCACTTCTATATGATTGAATCATAGTTAGGAATTATTGTGTAAACATATTGTGTTGTTCAGTATAGTTTAGGTTTGTAAATTTTAATTTAGAAAAATTAAAACCTGTTACTTGAGAAAATCAATAATAGTAGACAATAGTTTCCAAAATAAAAATTAGCAAACATCTTAAATTTATTCAAAAATGTTTAAAGCTTTAATGCATGTTTAAAAACAAGGATAATAAAACAAGCATCAAGTTTTAAATTTTCTGTGTTGATAGTAAATAAGGATTGTACAGAATTTGGTATTTTGGGGGATATCAAATCATAAAATGAATTTTGGAATCTGGAATTCCTTCTGGAGATTGAATGTTGACTGGAGAGAGTGGGGAAATAAGGGAAAGTTGATCAGAGAGTTGAAGTGATGACAGTAAGGTTTTCCATGTTTAAATCCCTAGTTTAATGTTGCAGAGGTCTTGAACTGTCTGAATATTGTGGTGGTTCGAGTGGCCTGAGGTTTTGGGGTTTGGAAGAGGGGGTATAGGTGGAGCATTGGCCGGGGTTGGAGACCATAAGGTGGCCGGAGTGGGTTGTGGTGAAAGTGGACAGGTCTGGGTATGTGTTTGGTGAAGTTTTTCCCAGGTTGTTGATTTGTTTGATTCTTTATATTTGAATTGCAGAGGGTTTGGTTGATGATCATTGTCATGTAGAGGGATGGATGGTGTATTGGAGGGGTTGGTGAAGGATGCTGGAAGTCGCCGGAGCAGTGGTCGCAGTTGCACAGTGGATAGTGGTTTCTGGCGAACTTGGGATTGTGCAGGGTTGGTGACTCGAAGTTACCCTAGTGCAGATTGTATCATGACTCGAAGTAAGTGGGGTTTTAACCCGAAGTAAATTGTGGGTGGTCTCGGGTTTTGAGTGCAGAGGTAACCTGAGTGTTGTGTTCTTTTTAAAAATCTGGGAAACTCAAATCTTTTTAAAAACTATGATTTAAATTAAAGTATAGTTTGATTTAAATTCAAGTGAGTTTACGAATTCTAAAGTCTAAAAATGATGGATTTAAATTTAACTAAGGTTTAAATTCAAATTTGGAAACAATGTAAATATAGTTTCAGTTTTTTTGAATCCAGGTTTTTATTTTAAAATAGTTTTGTTTCTTTTTAAATTTTTAAAGGAAATTCAATGTTAAAACAAGATTCAAATTTTGGTATAGGATTGAACTAGATTCAGGAATACTTTTGAATTCAAAGTTTAAAATGAAACTTTTAAATTGTAAGCCAGATCTAAATTTGGTTTTGAAATCAAATTAAATATGATTTCAGTTTTGTTTTGAAATCAGTTTGAATTCAAAACAGTTTAGAAAATTTTTAAGTATTGGACAGAAAATGTTTTTAGTAGAATTTAAATATGAATATGATTTCAAATAAGGTTTAAATTTAAAAGAATTCTTTCCTTTAAATATTTAAATAAATTATGAAATGTTAACTTTAAATTGAAAGTTAAAATAATCTATCTATTTTAAAAGACTTGATTTATTTTTAGTAAAATTAAGTAATATAGATTTTTAAACTTTTCTTACATAATAATGGTAGTTCTTTACCTTTTGGTTTATTAAATTATTTAAATTTGGAAATGTTTATATGGTTAAACATTTTTAAATCTTAAATTTTTAAAGTGGAAGTTGAATTAGATTTTAGAAATGTATTATTTAAATACATTTTGAATATTAATTAAGTTATAAATAAGTAAATGAATTATTTTGGGAATAATTAAAAATTTACTTATTTATTTGATTTTAAACAATAACTTGAATTAATTTATAATTAGAAATGATTAATGAATAATTAATTTAAGATAATTTACTTAAGTAAGGAATTAATGAAAATGTTGTTAATTATCTAAGGATAATTAATAATTAATTAATGTGATTAATTTTGATGGATTAATTAGATTAATTAATTGAAGATAATCAATTGTAATTTGTTAAGTATTATTACTTTATAAAAATAATTAAGGGTTAATTACTTTTTGTAATTAATTCTGATAATGTGCTTTGTTAAATTATTTAATTTAATTTAATTAATTTAAGAAATAATTTAATAATTTAATGATAATAATTACTTGATGTAATTTATGAAGCAGGATTTCTTAGAGAAGTTTTTAATTACTGGAATGTAATTAAGGGAAGGTGATTTATTTTAATAAAGTAATTTGGATAATTACTTTTACAATTAATCAAGGATTAATTAATAAAGATAATTAATTATTGGATAATTAATTTATTAATAAGTAATTAAGAGTAGTTAATTACTGGATTTAAATATTAATCAAGGTGATTAATGATTAGATTAATTACTAAATGTAATTAATTTTTAATTGAGTAATTAATTTAAATATTAATTAGAGATCATTAATTATTAAAATTAATGATGTAATTAAGAATTGTTTAATTAAGTAATAATTAATTAATTAAATGATTAATTAATTGTAATTAATTAAGGATAAATATAATTAATTATAGTTAATTAATAAATGAAGTAATTAAATGTTAATTACTTATGATTAAGGTTAATTAATTTTATGGAATTAATTTAAGACTAATTACTTATTGTAATTAGTGAATGATTAATCAAAGGTGCTTAAGCAAGTTAAATACTTAATGAATGATTAATTAACTAGGTTGATTAATCAATAGATTCATAAGTAGGATTTATATGTGAGTAATTAATTTAATTTATTTTAAATTAATTAAAGATAGAAGTAATCAATTTAATTTATTTTAAATTGATTATAATTGATGGATAATATATCGTTGCTTATGGATGATATTGATATCCTTTGGATGGTTGTGATCTCAGAAATGAGATGAGTAGTATCTATAGGATATGGATGCTTAGTTATAGTATGATGGATTATTTTGGTTGTGATGATTGACTGTTGTGATGATTATCTGTTATGATAATGTTATGGGTTATCTGTTATGATAAATGTAGTTTATCTAACTATGTGAAATAGATACTAATGAAATGAGTTAATTAGAAAACCCTCAAGTATAACTTGGACATTAAAATGGCGTTTGGTTTCGGTGAGACCGGGATCGGGTTTCCATATTTGGAAATCCGAAAACCACATCGATTCCAATTTAAACGTTAGGTCGTTAATCCAAGTGGAGCAAGTGAAGACTCGAGGTGTAAGGGCTATACGTCAGTATAACTCTGTGGGTGATTCCGTAATGAGTTTGACGGAATAGTACTTATAGATTCGAGATGGTGGTTTAGAGTGCAAGGGTTATTGTAACAACCCTGTATTTTGTAATTATTATATTGTATATTTTAATTATTTTAATATAAATTTTTGATTTAAAAACTTATTTTACTTATTTGGAATGATTAAATTTTATTATTTAAATATAAATCTTGATTTTATATGAGTTATAATTCCAAACTTGCGTAAGTTGAATATTTGCCTGAAATGCTGATTTTGGTCGAAACAGTCAAACTGTGACTTTTAACTTAAAATTTTAAAAAGTTTAAAATTTTAATTTTTTTCTTTTATTATGAAATTACATAAAATTCTAAGAACACCACTTTTCGTTTCGTTGAAATTGGATGTAAATTGTGAAAGTTATACCCTTTACAATATTGTGCGTATATAGGGTTATTTAACAATGACTATTTTAAATTGTATAAATTACTTCTTCTTGGTTATATTTTATTTTAATATGTGATAATATGTTTTATTATGTATATTCTGACTTTTAAATATTTTTAAATGATAATAGAATTTTTCCAAAATTTACTGTATTTATTTCCTATTTTTAAAGGCTGTTTTCTAATTTTCTGCCATTTTCTTCATATAAATTCTATTTAATAATTTTTTTTTTGTGAATGCACTTTTATTTTTTTAATTTTATTTTTTATAAATATTTTACAAGTCCATGAAGATTTTCTAAAGTTCATTTGGATTTATTTCTAATTTTAAAGCCTAGTCTACAATCTTAAGCCATTTTCTTATTTTAATTATATATAATTAAAATTTATTTATTTATTTTATGCACTCACTTTAATTTGCTGTGTTTTACATTATTTTATTCATTTTACATGTATTTAAATTAAAGTAAATTTTTCCAAAGTGTATTGAAGTTATTTCTAATTCTTAAGTCTAGTTTGCATTTTTCTGTGCTATTTTTCTTATTTAATCATATCTAATTAATATTTAATTTTTATTATTTTGTTTATCTGTTATATTTTCTAATTTTAACTGATATTTTAATTATTTTCAGTTATTTGGATGTATATAAATATATATGAGAAATTTGAAAGGGTTAAGAGCTAAGAAACGGAAAAACGTTTTATCCGTTTCTTTTGCAGTTTCTTCTGTCATTAATACATCAATCCATCTTAGCCATTCCTTTCCCCATCCTTTGCAGCCGACTTCCTCTTGTCATTCACGAATTTTTGAAGCCCCAAAATCCTAAAAATCATGGCCTCCACCTTGAAGAAAAAAAATTAGGTAAATCCCTCGCTTCTTTCTACTTTTCTTACTTTTCTATGCAATTTTGCCTTGTTTCTCTTCTAAGTTTGGATCGGCCTCTTCTCCATAGCCGCAGCCACAAACTCCTACATCTCTTCCATGCCTCCAATACCATCTACTCCACCAACCATGACCATGGCCGAGCCATCTATGGTGGCCAAACCCTTCAAATTGCAACCTACATGCCTAAAAACAATGTTTTTGACCATTGTTGCCTCATTCCCTTCATCTCCACTTGTTGCCTTGCCTATATGATGTTAAACCTGACCTATATGATGTCATACCTGAGCCAAAGCATCATCATAGCCAAGCATAAGTGTCCCTTAGGCCAAGCATTGAAGTGGTTGAAGCAAGGTCCAATCTATCTTGTTCATTTCGCTTTGTATTTCAAAATTGTTTCAATGTTATTTTATGTTGAATGTTTATATATTGTCTGGTTTGTTTTGTTTTGGGTTGTTGATACAAAATCATATCTTGGCTATCTTTCAACTCAAATCAAAAGTCGTGCAATTGTGCTTGTCGTGCCTTTGAAGTCGTGCTTGTATGTTGTTTTGGTCTCTAGCTTTGACAAATGTGAGTCTTTCTCACTCTGACATATATACTTATGAAAAGTGGATTGATGACAAGTGTTTAGTAATGTAAAATGTTTATGAAAGTTAATGATTATCATATGATATGCTATGCCGCGTTATTACCATGTTATTACCATATTAAAACTGTTAATTTTCACCTGACATCTGATACATGACTGTATATTGTGATATTGACACTGTTTATATTATTTCTGTATATGATCACACTGCAAGTTCCCTGTTAGGATAAAAATCATTATGGGCTGAAATGATAGGCGTGAGTTATTTTATTTATTTATTTAAACTTGGGATTGCGGGTTTGAAATGATAAAACCCGGATTTTTACCTTTTAAACTGTGGATTGAAATGATACATATCCGTATCACTTGACCTAGGTTAGAAAACTATATACAGACCCGTGGTTATTCTATAAAGTGCTTTGAATATTTTAAGTATTTTAAAAATATAAAATTATGAAATTTGATTTAAATAGATTTTGAAAGGTTTTAAAATAAATAAATTATGATTTTTCTATGTGTTGAAATGTAATTTATGAATGGATTAACTGGATTTTGAAATATAACTTATGTTTGAAATTTGGAATTTTGACTAAAAAATGATATCACATGAATAAAATAGACTTTAATTTTATTTGGAAAATGGTAAATATGATAAATTGATTTATATTTGAATTTAAGTGATTTATTAAAGAATTATTGATTTTCTATAAATTTAAGTGGTTGAATAAATGACTGTTGAAAATGAAATTTTAAATATAACTTGACATGAAAATGTGAAATTTGAGTTTTAACTAAAGATGTTAAAATTAATTAAATAAACTGGAAGTTTAGTTAAATTTGTGAAATGGTAATATAAATCTGAAATGTTAGGTTTTAATTAATGAAAGAAACGTATAAGTTTTAATTAATGAAAGAAACGTATAGGTTTTAATTAATGAAAGAAACGTATAGGTTTTAATTTATGAAAGAAACGTATAGGTTTTAATTTATGAAAGAAACGTATAGGTTTTAATTTACGAAAGAAATGTATAGGTTTTAATTTATGAAAGAAACGTATAGGTTTTAATTAATGAAAGAACGTATGGTGTTCTAATTAATGATAGGAACATGTAAATTCCTAATTAATGAAAGAAAGGTATAAGTTTTAATTAATAAAAGAAACGTATAAGTTTTTAATTAATGAAAGAAACGTGTAAAGTCCTAATTAATGAGAGAACATGAAAGTTTTGATTAATGCAAGAACATGTAAAGTTTTAATTAAGAAAGAAACATGTAAAGTTTTAAGTAGTGTGGTATTGATTTAATTAATAAATGTTCATTATTGTAATAGGAATATAAAATTTAAAACGTACATTTGACACGTAGATTTTAATCAATGTAACGGTGTATTTTAAATTGATTAAAATGATAAATGTTACTTACTGGAATAATAAAATGTAAGTTGATAACGTACATTTGATAAGCAAGTTTTAATTTATGTGAATGACATACTTTAAATGATTAAAATAATAAAGTTTCTTTATTGTAATAATAATGTAAGTTAATAAGGTGCTTTTAACTTAACATAAGAATTTCGGTTTAAATTGTATATTACAGTAAGAAAGTTTATTTAACTATAAGGCTATGATAAATTGACATGTTAAAATTTTAAGCTTATCAATACTTTGAATTATATACAATGTAAAGTGGAAAGTAGTACATTCCAAAAATGCTATGATTCCTTAAGGTAACATTTCCAAAATGCTATGATAATTTAAAGGAATATTTCAAGTTTAATAAATTTAAAGAAATATTCAATGATTTGAAATTTGGGTTTTATTTGAATGATATAATATTGAATTATTTTTGAAATGGAAATGATACAATTGTGATATTGTTTTGAAATGAGTATGATATTTTGGTCTTGAAAGTATAAATTATTTGAAATAAATATCCATGGGTTATAATAACGATTGGTTGTTAAAGAGACCGGGATCGGATATTGTCTTATAGCCGGACAATACCGAAAACCACTTTAACAACTGTGTACGCGGTGGATATTCCAGAATGAAGTAGGATGGTGGCGACGTTCTCGAGGTATGTTACGTGGACCCAACTCCCGTGAGTTGGCATATATGACTAAAACAGGAGCTATACCGGGCTACACAAAGGGTCGCACCCTTTCATCGAGCATGCTCCATCGGAAACTATTCTATTACTGTTGTGATTCGATTCGGTGGCGCCACTTTTGATTTGGGGGTATTGTTCGAGGTGGGCGGAAGTTGCTGGCTTGCCGTCACCACCGGTCCGGGAGTGCAAACGATGTATCCGCCCTGGCATTTCCTCGCGTGCCGTGTCATATCCTTATATCGATCCCACTACGATTTTGGTTTTAAAGATCCGACCGCGTTAAGGTTCACCATCCCCTTAACGCTATTTTCTATATGATTATACTTTACTGATTAGACACTACCGTATATAGCGTATATTACTACATAGTAAATAGTTTAACGGATCCTTAGAGGATGGGCGGTCCCAAGCATCCTTTAAGTTACTGATGCATTTTGTTACTGTTCACTTGAGTTGATTTACAGTTTATAAGTATTTATGTCCTGACTCGAGGGTTTTGTGTTTTGCTTTATGCTCGGGTCAGATTGAGTGAGTTAGCATTCCAGATTCACCTTCGGCGTTGGAGCTTTCCTTGAAGATCCAGCCATCTATTTTGTTTCAGTATCCAGTGGTTTAGTGATGTATCTGATTTGTACATGATGTATCCTGTTACTCTTCTGTTGTATATTTTTTAACTCTGATGTATCTCATATTTATATAGTAGCTTCATGAACTACTATCTCTTTTTCTTCCGCTGCATTTTTATATACTCTGTGTCTGTGATCTGTGATTTTATTTACTGTATATTCTGAGATTTGCCAAATTTTTATTTACAACGCGGTATTTTGAGCAATTCAATTTCGGCATGAGTGTCTACCCATACACTTATAATGGATGCGAATGGTTGAAAATATATGGTTGTTACAGTTATCGTCGTTAACTTTGAGGGTGATTCCAAAATGAGTGTAACGAGATAATGCCTTCGGTTTCATTCGAACCCGGAACGAACTTGTATGGATTGAATGCTTTCAGAACATCGTCAGGTGGACGATGAGCATTCTAAGATAAATGTGTTCTCTAAAGGTAATCGTAGCCTCAAGCCTCATCAACCGGGAATGGCTAAAACAGGGGAGGTGCAGCAAGGCTTCGTGGGTAGCCCCCACTTGAGAGTGAGATTTACCCCTGTCTAGAGGTCCCTTTTATTTCGGCTGTGTGGACGGTTGAGAGCTCCAACTGTCGGGGTGGTCTTGTTCGGAACTATTCAGTAAGGAATGGGTCCGGCCTTGTGTTGCAGGGGAGTTAGGGTGGCTCCTCGGTACGGTGATCTAGGCCACGTACTGTGACGGGCGGTACCCAGTAGCCCTGCCATTGATGGAATCCAAAGTCCAATAAGTGCCTGTACGGTTTTGATTGTGCCCAACTATGTTAGAACATGAGATGTAAGCATTCCAGCTATTTTTGTATTTTATTTTGAAAACCCTAGACACTATTATAATATCACTGGATTTCCTATCAAATGTTTTGGTTAGCGTAAGGTAAAAACTTTTCCATGTTTATGTGTGGGAAGTCTTACGTGATACCTTTTGTTTTCAAAGGATTTTCTAAAAGTTAAGCAACTTTTAAACCCGTTTACTCACACCAGACCCATGTCTGACCCGAGTGTTTATTTTCTGTTTTATTAAACTCTTGGGTACTCATATTACGTATGAGTAGTCAAGAGATTCAGGATTGCTTTGACGAGTCTGGAGGAGATAATGGAGCAGGAGGCTTCAGCGTGTAGATATATATAGTGGTTCCGCTGTGTTTGAGTTGTATCTTTTCTCTGATATACTTAATTGTAATTGCTAGACAGATGTTTATAACTGTCTAGTTTGTGTTGTATTGGCTGTAATACTCTGATGTATATGATACTATGTAAAGTATTATGTGATATGATATAATTTATTCGTTCCGCTGTGAGACTCTGATGTTGTCTGTCTCTTTCTTTCCTTTCTTTTCTCTTTTTCTATCCCTTTCTTTCTTCTTAACGATGCGACTTCCTAGAGTTTGGAAGTTGGGTCGTTACACTAATGATTATAAAAATTTAATGCGGAAGTATATAAAATAATCGTAGCACTGATAATAGCAGAATAATAGCAACACGAATAATAGTAGAATATAAAAGAAGAAATAAAACAATACATATTTACCTAGCATCGGCAAAACCCTGCTTACTTGCTACCCCCAAGGTTTCTACTAGAAATTAAGTGGTCAGACGCTTACAGACGTAAACTCGCGACACTCGCTATCGACTAACCTAACTTTATGCTCAAAACCATGCCACTGAGTTGCAAATTCTCAAACTACACCACCATAGTTCGTCCCTTAGTCACAAGACTAAAAATTACAAAAGATTAAAATAAAAATAAAGACTTTAAAAACAATTTAGAAAAAGAACCCTATTTAAAAATAAAATCCCAAAACAAATATAAGCTGGTCCAAAATAAAATGTAGTGATAAAAAAATTGTCCCCTTGTTTTCTTTATTTCTTCGGCCTGGCTTCTTTGAAAACGGCTGCTTCTTTTTTGTTACTCATTCGTTCTTCTTCGTTCAAAATTAGGGTTTCATGGGAAATTTGTATCGCGCCTGTATCTGATCAACCATAGTAATTATCTCCT
Organism: Allium cepa; assembly: GCA_030765085.1. Classification (NCBI taxonomy): domain Eukaryota; kingdom Viridiplantae; phylum Streptophyta; class Magnoliopsida; order Asparagales; family Amaryllidaceae; genus Allium; species Allium cepa. The sequence continues at coordinate 28,274,765 of CM060932.1, forward strand.
CTGTTTGGCTTGGACAATTGATCCTCTAGCTGTAATGATTTCAGTCGATCCAATTTGATCGAATTCTAACCGAATTTGGTATGTTTTATGCTCTTTGCTTTACTGGTTAATTTTCTTAAACTCGATAATTTTAATGCCGATGATGTAGATGGTTTAAATAGGGATTGATTCCCTTTATTTTCCTTCGTATCCTTCTGTTTGAATTCGTCTATAACTGTCCGCAGGTGCGGCGTAGTGGAAAGGAGGCCTGAGTTCTGGTAAAAAGACCCAGGTTCGATTCCTACCATGCGCTTCCCTATCCTATATAAATTTACCCGGGGGTATGGGGGCTTGGATCAGCGGACGACTTTACTATACCCTCCTCAGGAGTTTACCGGTCTGTCGGGTTCTCCTGGGTTTTCAAAAAAAAAAATTCGTCTATAACTTTAGCTCATCCGTTCGATTTAACTTGATTGTTGGTGATGATCCTGACCGGTTCAATTTCGTATATTTGCTGTTATGGTTGCTTGGTCACCACGGCTTTGATTTTAGCTTGTTCGATTTTTTCTTGGTCATTACGGCTTTGATTTTTGGCTTGACGTTGATTCCGTTCTTTACTCCTTATTGACTTAGGCCACTTTGAATTTGTGATACGAGAATTTGACTTTGTTTGAAACCGTTACTTTGATTTGAAACTGCTACCAGTACCAGATTTCTATAAAAGCTGTAAACTGCTTTGGCTTGTTTTTCGAACATGCTTTTTGCATTACTCCCTGTATGTGTGCGGTGTTGGTGATACTTGATTTAATCTTGAAACTGTAGCATTTATGTCCACTGCTTTATCTGGTTCATGTTGTACATATATGCTAACATATACATATATGCATTGTGTTTCTTGGAGTGTGGTTGCTTTACTTTGAATCATGCCTACTGTCACATATTGTCACTTGATCATTTCATGTTGTATTAAAGTTTGGTTTCCACTGCATATATATGTGTGTGTGTTGTGTGTGTTCATGCATGTATATATGTATGCTTGCGAATTTGCAATTTGTTTGGTTTCTTGATGCAGTCTTGTTTCATGTGGCATTTAAGGTGTGCATTCAGTTGTGGTCTGCACTTCATGTTGACATTGTTTACATATTTGATTATATGGTCTGTCTCAACTGCTCTAGTTTGAGTCACTTGTGTCCCATGTTTGTGTGATTCTTTGTTTTCCTTGACCACCATACCTAATTTTGTACTTAGCACTTGTTAAAGATGTCGTGTTCATTTGTTTGGTGCCTAGTAGAGTCTGCTTGGAGCTTGTTGTCTTCTGACTTATATTCAGTTGCATTTGAGCTAGTCTGGTTCACTTTGAACTACTGATCAATTCGTTGTTGTGGTCTTGTAATTGATTCCATATGCTTGCTTTCATACTTCATGCCTTTTGAAACTACTTTGAACTGCACTGATGGTTGCATTCATGTTCATGCTGAAACTATTGCTTCACCTGAACTGATTTGGTCGAGTCTAGAGATTTTTTTGTTGGATTGGGTTTACTTGTTATCCTGTAATCTGGTTCACCCCAGAATAGTTTTGTCCACTGCATGTGTATATACATATGCCATTTTATTTTCTGTTTTGGTCTTGTTCATTTGAAGGCATTTGACTTTGATTGAGCCTGGGCATGTTTTGTTGAGTCACAGGTTCTATGAAGTTTTTGATTTCTGACAAAGAAATAAAGGCGATCGACAAAACAAAGACATCATGGCTATAAAGAGGCACAAAAGAGCTACATATGGTACTCTAGATTATAGATTGATTATTTGATATTGTAATAGTGATAAACTTGTTAAAATCTATCCTCAAATAATCATGCACCTCAATATAATCGATATATATACGTTTGAATAGCATTGCACATTCATTGAGCAATTTGACAGGGACCAGTCGACCGGTATTAAATCAGGCGGTCGGCCGTTTCTGTGTAAAATGCACAATGAACGTGCACACATGCACATAACGACTATATATTTGAAATCCTGTCTACTGGCCATTTTTTGACTTGTCGACCGTTTTTAAACAGAAAGCAACCTTTTCCAAAAGACACTTCTTTCTCCAATGGTTGCATCTCTTACCTTTCATCAATGATCATATCTATTAATGGCTACTGTTCACAAAGAGTTACAACCATTTTTCTCTATATAAACTCATCTAAATCATTGATTCAATATATATGAATATATATGTTTTTTTACTCTAATTTCTGATCTTACTTTCTAAATACTCCTGCATTCAAAAAGCTCTCAATTATTTTAATTGCTTATTGAATCATTGAAATTATTTCATATCTTTTGATTCAATAAGTAATATACTTCCCTTAATCTTCACAAAACATCATTCACATATTTTGAGGATAAGATTGTAGGAAGTTTGTACTACAAGTGACAAAACTGTGTTAGCAAGAACACATACCGTCAACAAACAATTATATTCATCTTTGTTGAAGTCCTCGGTGTTGTAAGAGGCAAGTGTTGAAGTCCTCGGTGTTGTAAGAGGCAAGTGTTGAAGTCCTCAGTGTATTAGAGGCGTGAAATCCCGTTCGTTTGGTCGGGTGTTGTAAACCTGTTCCTCCGGGTGAAGCGAGGTAGTTAATAGTGAAAATCCAGATAGAAGTTTGGGACTGGACGCAGGACGGTGCTCCGAACCAGTATAAAAATCTCTGGTGTGATTTTTCTATTCTTATTTACTTTGCTACTATCATCTATTTGTGCATTTATATTATATTCCATATTACACGATCCGTGTGTACTATATTAGTACGTGCATTCTTACATCACTTTTTCATTTGGTATCAGAGCACGGTCATCATATAACCGTAACACAGTTATTTGATATATTCTTGTAATATGGAAAATAACGCAAGTACTAGCACTCAAAACACCGCTTACACGGAAGGTCAATCGACACAAAGACCTCCATTTTTCAATGGTCTTAACTATAGTTATTGGGCAACACGTATGTCATTCTTTATGCAATCAAATAGTTATGATGCCTGGAATGCTACTCAAAAAGAAATAGTGAATCCAACAACTGATTATTCAGAATGGACTACAGCTGAGAAAACGGCAGCAATCGTAAATGCAAGAGCAATAAATATGTTGTTTTGTGCATTAGACCAAAATGAATATAACCGTGTTAGTATCTGCACTACTGCATATCAAATTTGGCAAACGCTAAAAATCACTCATGAAGGTACTAACAAGGTTAAACAAGCCAAAATAGCCATGCTGAAAAGTCAATTTCAAAATTTCAAAATGAAACCAAATGAGACAATCAATGATATGTATTCACGGTTTCAAACTATCCACCATGCACTTATTGGCTTAGGACAAAAGTATTCTGATTTTGATGTTGTTTCAACAGTCCTACATTCTCTGACTAGTGAATGGGAAGGAAAAGTATTAGCAATTGAAGAAGCTAATGACCTTTCTGTCATGAAGCCAGATGAATTGATAGGAAATCTAATGTCCTACGAAGCTAACTTGCAGACTAGAAGGGAACAAAAAGAAGAAAAGAAAAACGTGGCATTTCATGTTGAAAAAGACGAAAATGAATCAGAGTCTGAAGATGAAGATCTGGCATTCATAGCAAAAGGTTTCAAAAAATTCCTAAAACAGCAAAAAGCCAGTCGTTATAACAGAAAGAAATCTGGATCAAATAAACCAACATCATCCTCTATAGAATGCTTCAACTGTCACAAAAAGGGGCACATGCACAAGGATTGTCCGGAGCAAAAGAAGAAGTCAGAAAATGACAAATTAAGATATAAGAAAGACAAATCAAAGAAACGAGCATTCTCGGTAACATGGGATGATACAGACTCATCAGAAAGTGATAGTGATACGGAAGATGAACAAGAAAATGTATGTTTCATGGCAACAGAAGATGAGGTACAAATTCCTACATTCGATGAAATGCTTGATATTAATGCTGAATTGATAGTTAAATTTAAAGACATAAAACGACAGCTAAAAGAAGCCAAAGCAGATTTGAGTAGAGCAGAATTTGAACAAGATATGTTAAAAGACGAGAAGAAAATATTAGAAGAAGAACTTGAAAATTTTCAAGAATCATCATTTAATGTTGACTCTCAACTAGTTCTTTTGAGTCAAGAAATAGAAACTCAAAAAAAAAAAAAAAATGATGCTCTCACTACTAAAAATTATGAGCTTGAGGCAAAAGTTAAAATTCTGGACCTAGAAAAAGCTAGTTTACAAACTAAGTTAGATAACATTTCTCAAAATGTTTCTAACTTTAACAAAGGTCGAGAAAATTTGACAAAAATCATTGAAAATTCACAATCTGTTTCAAATAAACAAGGTTTGGGATATAAGAAAAAGGATACCAAGAAACATCTTGGTAATAAAAGGAAGAAGAAAGTACAAAAAACCGAAGCTAAGAAAAATCTTAGTTTATTATATTCCAAACCAAAACCAGTTGTGAAATTTCAAAAGGAAAATGTCAAGACTATCAAAATATGAGTTCCTAAAACAAATAACAATTTCATCAGGAACAAATATATTCAGAATTTCATGAATACTGTGCATCTTAATACTAATTATGTATACAAGTGGTATGGCATGTGCGATGCACGTACGTGAGAGGAATTGACATTAGAAAACATTGTCCGTAAGGCTATCTATACGTAACAAAATATAGCGGACGTGTATGTGTTGTGGCAATGTGTTGTGTGTGTGTGGAGGAAATCAATTGTTTATTAAACTGGGAGTAAGAGTTAGTTATTTTATAAATTTTTGGAGCGCATATTAAAAGTACTTAGCTGGTACGTGAGTATGTAGAGAAATATGAGTAATAGTGAAATTAGCGCGTCCAGTGGAGGGAGGAAAGTGAGTAATTTTGTACGCCAAAAAATCAAGAGAAGGGTAGTAGGCCAACATGACTGTGTAGTGCGGAAGAGAGTGTGTTATTGTAATGTTACAATTCGTCATTCAGTTAAGAATTGGTTGCGTGACAGACATGAATACCGTTGATGTAATAGTGATGACGTTTAGGGGTTTGGAAGGCGAAACGTTACAGTTGCGAAGTGTGCAGTAAAAAGTAAAATTTGGTAATAGACGTACAGCTCATGGAGTAATGTCACGTTGTTTTACGGTGAAGGTCATATAGTTAAAAAGTGGAAATATGTCGATCGAAGTGTATAACCACTAAGCTTGCAGAGCTACGTCATACGTTACTGTTAGGAAAGGGTTAAATAAGATAATTAGGTTCAATATGTGTGTATGGGCTACCAAATTTGATTTAAAGCTAGTTGGTTGTCATATGTAAGTTCGTGGATGTGCTTTTGTTTGTCAAGCCTGTTGCAGTTCGCAGTAGTAACGGATAAGCAAGTTTCACATAGGTTGCGTTGAAGCAGCGGGTGAAAAAAACTCCATTTGTGAAAATAACGAAATGTAGTGGACGGGTAAGTTATGTATGTGGTAAGAGGAGGGTGTGGCTGTAGCCAAGACATGGAGGTGGTAGTATATTTTGGACAAAGGGCGTAATTATTTCGTGTAGGAGCAGGTGGAAGCAATTCCAAAACAAACGGCAAGGCGTAGTAAGGTCTGCAGTTTATGTAGTAAGTACGGGGCAGTTGGCAGCATGACCTGGAGTTCATGTGTTGCAGTGTAAAAGGTCAAAAACCAGAGCATATAGTACAGAGTACGGTACGGTCTGGCATGAGAGGATGAAGACAGGTGCACGAGGGTATTATAATCGGGCTGTAAAGCATGATAGTACTGAGTATTGTGGTTGTAGTGTTGTAACGTGTAACAGGTAAAAGGGCGGCTAAAATTTGTAGAACACAGCGGGTAAAATTGTAGGACACAGAGTAGAAATGGGAGCACAAAATCGTAAACCATAGCGGTAATAAATGAGTGTTGAAACTTAGACAGAGGAAAAAAATACATAAAGTTGTAGTTGGGAACAAACTTATTAAAACACAGTCACAATGGTGAAAAGAGGATAAAAACGGTGCGTGAAGTAGGAGCGTCAGCGTGAATGGTCTGCGAGAAAACGATCAACAATCTTATCACATCGCTTAATCTGGAAGAGGGGGAAAAATATAAGGGGTAAGACATTGAAATGGTTTAACATGATGTGCATTATAATTTGATACCCCAGTGGTAACGTGTGTATGTGTGTGCGAATTGAATGGTGTGTGGAGCGTACGTGTACTGGAATGTTTGCTAGTTAAAAAATTTATATTGTTTTTGTAGCATAGGCAGACATCAAGAATTCATAGTAAATCAGGTGAACATATGAAGTACGGGTAGTCAAAAAAGGTTGACAGAAAAAATTATAATACGGAAAGAAAGAATTGTTAGTGTACTGATGTACAGTATTAATTTTATCCATTACTTCAACCTATTGTACATGTATACAGTGGGTAGTAATAAGCTACGAACGAAAGCTGATTGAAAACATGTTTGTTGTAGCTATTCTCTTTCATAAAGTAGTAAACGGTTAATACTCAAATGAAACCAACTATAGCAAGTTAAGGAAACATTTGACAGTTCATGCTGTGTTAGGAGATGTAGTAATGTCGAAGCATTAATTCTGTTCATGATGTGGTCATGCTGTGCAAGCTGTTCGTACGGATGGTTTTGAGTGTCCATTAACTCGTTTTTACTCCTCCATCTGTTTGACAGCATGGCACAGAATTTGTTTTGTTGTACTGTTAATATACGAAAATGATATGTACTCTTTTTCCTTCTCCAACACACCCATTTAGGTTAGGGGGGTTGAAAGGTTTTAATGAGGCATATCATGAAAGTATATGCTATCTTGTTAATTAAGTACCTTTTTTCAAAAAAAAAACGTCGAAGCATTAAAAAATATGGGCAGGATATATAATTTTTTTTTCTTTCAATGCATTGGCTACAAACTCGGACTATAATAATAGAGGGTTCAACTACATAGTGAGTTACAAATACAAAGCTGGACATGTTAAACAAATACTAAACTGTACTATAAGTAGGACATTTACATGATGGAAATGTGACAGTAGGAAGATGATAGTTATATAGATATTGAATTGATGTGAACAGGGCATCTAGAATTCATCAAGTTTCTCTCAGCCATCTTTTTTGTGATATTTGGTTGCAGTTGTGTCGTAGCTAATAGTGGCTCCATCATAAATGCTGATACTTAAGTGGAGCAAAAATATCAATTTGACCACCAAGTATCTCATAAGCAATCTTCTCTGCCGTGAGCCAGAGTTGTGCAAGTTATTTTGTCCTCTCATAGGTAATCAATTTTTTTGCCTTTCTCTTGTCTTCCAGCCCCTATTAAGCCTGTTAATAGTTAACCATGATTCAAACAAAAGTTTACCAAAAGTTATACCATTTAAGGTAGCATTGTAAGCAATAGAATAAACTTGTAACTTATAAAATACTGTACAGCGTGAACCAACATATTTTTTAAAGTCATAGTTCCAATAGCTATAACTATTGACAGTTGAAGTTTAATTTCAAAAGATGATACACCTCCATTAAGTCTAAATTAAGTGAATGTGTAAAAAAAACTTTTTTTTTGGTCGATAGGAAGTCATACGGAACAGGAATATACAGCCTGTATGGTAAGTATATATGTGTTTGCATATAGGAGTGGCGTGTAATGTGTTATAATAGTAGAAGTGAAGAGGAGGGGTTGAAATGTTGATAAGTTGAACAACATGAAAGTAGTAGCAGTTCAGATGTCGTACATTTAAAACATAGGTCGGTAAGTGTTAAACAGTCAGTGATTGCAGCAGATGTGGGCAGAAAAATGGCAGTAGGGATGGTGTGGAAGTAATTGCATTTAATTCATGTGCAGTGTTAGATGTACCGACTGTAAAAAAAAGGGTAAGAAAGAGCATTGGTGGATGTAGCATAACTCGTATAACACATCCATTATCTGCATAGGTGGGTGATCAGTTTGGAACAAATTTCATTTTAAACTTGTGTAACCACTTTTCTGTAATGACTGATAATGGCCAAGTGCACTTGGGAGATTCGTCATCTGTGTACAATAAGCTTCATGGTAGGCATATGCTGCGTGTGGGGAAAAAATGAACAGTTGGTATTGAGAAAACTGAATAATGATTTGGTATGTATTTGTTTGACTCTCTGTATATATATACACGAACAGAAACGGACACACACACAAACATCCGACACACAGTCTTTAAAATGTGAAAACTATAACCGTGTTTAGTTGTATAAATTTTGTTAATTCAAACCTTTTTGTCGTTAAAAATGTACAGAAAGAACACAAATATCTCGTTTTAATAATAAATATTTAAAAAAACCAGTAGAGGGTTATTATTAACAAATTTTTCTTTTCAGTAAGTGGTATCAGGAAAGAATTACTGCGGAGGGCTAGTGTTATTAGGATAAAATATATTTTAAATTTTAATCAGAAGTCTTAAAACAGTAAAAAACATATTGGTTATATAAGATTCACAATGAGTACCCAAATTTTCACTCCATATATTGTAATTGAATTTTCAAAATTCGGAAATTGTTTTTAATACCAAACAATTTAAATGGTCAAATTGTTAGCATTAACAGTTTAATAGTTGTAATTCAATTTTTCCACTATAAACTATTACAAAATTAGAATATTTGGAATTCGAACAAATTCAGAACTAATATTTGAGCAGAATGCGGCCATGTAAAACTTTGCAAGTTGGTATGAAAACATATAAGCGGATAGAGGATGAAGATGTGGACATTCTCAATCAATCGCCAATGTAAGTGGCTTGTGAAATCAAGTTTGTGTACCGTTCATTATTTTTGAAAATAATAGTAGTTAAGCCTGTATAACCGAAACAACAGCTTGAACTTGTTCGATTTTTAGATTTCCAAAAAGTAAAAGCAAAAAATAGTGGTAAAAAGCCTTGCATCTGGAAATTGTAATGCCGGAAAACAGAAATTGAGATATTTAATAGTGCTACTAAGTTTAGGTTTAAAAGTTTACATTTTGAAAATCGGTTTTAGCAGTCTAAATTTGTTAATGCAACCTGTTTTGTCGTTCAGAACAGTTGGAAAAAATAGAAATTTATTATTATTCTTTTAATAGTCAATATTTAGAAAACCAATTAAATTACAGGGGTTATATTAACAAATTTCTCCATGTAATAATCAGTGTTTTTAAAAAAAATTAATGTAGAGGGATGAGGGGTACTATTAGCAGAATAAACATATTTTCTTAATTTTAAGCAGAAGTTTTCGAATAGAAGCAGACATATTAATTATTCAAAAATCACAATCATGACCCACAATTTCACTCCTTTTTGTGGAACTGAATTTTCAATGTTAAAAAATTATTTCGAGTACAAAGCAGTTTACATTTTTAAATGGTTAACAGTAATGGTTAAAAAATCATAATTAAATTTTTGCACAATTAGTAACGACATAGGTGGACTGTTTAAAATCAAAAAAAATTTAGAATTAACAGTTATAAAAACGAAATTGAGACACGAATTTTGAAACAGTAAGAAATTGTCGTCAACTATTTGTAAAATTGAGCAGCAAGACAATGAAGATGGCAAGCAAGTAGTAGGAGAAAATTAAGCAAAATGACTATATCAATTGTACAGAAGGTATACGTAGAAAACAAAAAAGAAATTCTTGTATATTCCGGCGTAAGTATGTAGGAAAAAATGCAAATTCCAGTAGTAGTAGACATACATTCTAACTTAGTAGTAAGTCTGTACATGTCACCAGTTTGAGTAAGTGGGAGAATATAAAAAATGATGAAAAAACAATAATAATGATGAAAAAACATATACCATGTTTTCATCCATTTAAGTCACTTTGGCATGGGGTGCTAACAAATTCATGTGCAATCTTTGTTTGCAAATCCGTTGGGAGAGCGGGGAATTGCTCGCACAGAAAACCATAAATTACATCGTACTGCAAACCACCGGAAGAATTGTTAGTACTCCAGTCATAGCTAGTAAATTGCAGTACGGATTACAAAATTTGTGTATGTAGCATTGGTGAAGATGTAACCATCTGAAATTATGTAATCATGACAATGAGAATTTCTAACTAAAATTTCATCATACAGTAAACATATCCTTCACTCATCAAGATGTAAATTTGAAGCATATTGCAAGCATGAAGGAATCACTTCAATTCATTCAGCAGTTAATATAAATAAAAATTACACCATAAATTGGTTGTGAATTAACCATATTTTGGTTATTGAATTAGAAAAAGAAAAGGCTTACTTAAAAGCTAAAACCCAGAAATGAATAAACAATGCGGTAAGCAAATAATTATACTTCTCCTAACATCGCAATAGTTACTATGACCATTATTGCTGTAAATATTCATACACCAGTTAACTTATCAATTTTACAACACAAAGCACATATTAGTTTGGATTATCATAACAAAGCATGGCATGCAAAGTAAATGCAAAATACAAAATTATATCATAAGAATTGTACTTATAAAATCAGTACAATATAATACAAACCAACAAATATATCTGAGTTCAGATTCCATATACGCATCAGCTTACTTAAAATGAACGATATTATGTGTTAGAAAATTAGAAGTAAAAAAGAGTGGTTTATATATAATAGGAAACAGAGTCATAAGAAAATAAACCGCATATCAGTTACTGAATGCTTCTAAACAAACATGGCATGTCAAGTAATATTTAGGATACTAAAATAGATCTTTAAACTCGGAAAAGTTAATGAATATTAACAAAATTTATAAATATTATAAAAGGATATGCTGATACAGTAGAATAAATAGACAGCAGAAGGTAATACAAATTGACATCCCATTACATCTAAGTTAAATAATACGAATTAAACTATAAACATTTGGAGGAGAAAATTGAAAATATGTAGGTGAAATAGCAAAAATGATGTTGCAACTATATTTCCTTGGCAATTTGATAATGAGAAACATCTCAATTCACCTTTCTAATATAAAGAGATCCGTATTTAGCATTTTAAGAAATAAAATTCATAATTTCAATAGTTATATGGTAAAAAATATCATTAACCTGCTATCAATTTAAAAAAAACAGAAATATACAAAGTGTTCATTTTGTAAACCATAACAGTAACAGAAGTTGCAATCAGAAGTTAGAAAAAAGTAACAAACATAATGGTTATTCAAAATTCACAATGAGTACCCAAATTTCCACTCCATACCTTAACCGAAACCATTAGGTACGAAGGTCAAGTTGTCGACGACATGAGCGGTGGTGAGTAGCTGGTTGATTGAGGCGGTAAGGCGTCAGCGTTTACGTGTCTAGTTAGGCGATTTTGGTACTGTTTGATGATCTTCGCCGACCTTCGTACACCCTTAGCTTGCAAGCTGTTGCGCCAACCATCGGATCCAGATGTTAGGAGGGGAGAGCCGAAAGAAAATAGTGGCAGTGGACATATTGGTGGGGAAAACCGAGGTGAGGAGAAATTAGGGAGAGGAGGAATAGTAGGTTGTAGAAGAGCGGTTAGGTTTAGGTTATGGGGTGAAGTGAAGAAAGGGAAGGATGTAAGAGGCAGTTGAGGGGGAGCAGTGTTGAGGAAAGGCGGTTGAAATGTTGTGGGGGAAAACATGGGGCGGAGAAAGTGCGGAGAAGAGATAGTGGGGGGGAGGGGAGTGAATGAAAATGGGCTGATGTTGTGGGATTAAAATGCGGGGATGAGGAAGGACGAACATGCCCTCTTTCCTTCGTGTACACATAATTGCGGCTGTAGTAGGGAGAAGGGGCTATTGGGAAGTCCAAAAAAGCTTCACCAATGCAAAGTATTTGTATTATTAGTAGAGATAAAGGGGATACCAGACCCGTATGGGTTTGGACTCCTAAGACCTAACTCTTAGGACCCCATAAAAAGTGGGTACCATGGACTTAATTTTATTTTTTGCAGGTCCCACTTAAGAAAAGAGGAAAGTGGATATTGGACAGTGGTTGCTCAAAGCACATGACTGGAGACAAGAGCTTATTAACAAATATTACATACTCAGATGGTGGCTCCGTCACTTTTGGAGATAATTCAAAAGGCTATAACATCGGCAAAGGCGATGTGAGCAATTGCGGTACATCTAACTTACCTCTTATTACTAATGTCATGCTAGTTAGAAATTTAAAACACAATTTACTTAGTATTAGTCAGTTATGTGACAAGGGTTTTACAATTTCCTTTTCGAATAATAAGTGTAGTATTTTAGATAAAAACCATAATTTAGTTTTCGAAGGATATAAAGACAGAAATATATATATTCTGAATATGAATATTAATCATAATTCAGATATGTGTCTTGTGGCTAATGATAATGATCCATGGCTATGGCACAAACGCTTCTGTCATATAAACTTCAGAACTATTGACAAGCTAGCCAAAAACATCATTCGACACTTGTACTAAACAGTGTCGTTACTTTTATTCGTATGGTATTATGGTGTGTATGATACTCTGGTATGTTTGGATATGTTATATTTTTTTTGCTATGCATGGATATTCTGGTTGATATACTCCTATATTATTCCATTATCTATTATTCCTTTTTGTCGATGACAAAGGGGGAGAAAGTGCTAACAATTATTTGCAGGAATATATATATATCTAAAGAATACAAACAAAATCTCAGGGGGAGATCACATATTCAGGGGGAGATTCAGAACTTCAGATATATGTTGTCATCAATCAAAAAGGGGGAGAATGTTGAATCACAGGTTCTATGAAGTTTTTGATTTCTGACAAAGAAATAAAGGCGATCGACAAAACAAAGACATCATGGCTATAAAGAGGCACAAAAGAGCTACATATGGTACTCTAGATTATAGGTTGATTATTTGATATTGTAATAGTGATAAACTTGTTAAAATCTATCCTCAAATAATCATGCACCTCAATATAATCGATATACATATACGTTTGAATAGCATTGCACATTCATTGAGCAATTTGACAGGGACCGGTCGACCGGTATTAAATCAGGCGGTCGGCCGTTTCTGTGTAAAATGCACAATGAACGTGCACACATGCACATAACGACTATATATTTGAAATCCTGTCTACTGGCCATTTTTTGACTTGTCGACCGTTTTTAAACAGAGAGCAACCTTTTCCAAAAGACACTTCTTTCTCCAATGGTTGCATCTCTTACCTTTCATCAATGATCATATCTATTAATGGCTACTGTTCACAAAGAGTTACAACCATTTTTCTCTATATAACTCATCTAAATCATTGATTCAATATATATGAATATATATGTTTTTTTACTCTAATTTCTGATCTTACTTTCTAAATACTCCTGCATTCAAAAAGCCCTCAATTATTTTAATTGCTTATTGAATCATTGAAATTATTTCATATCTTTTGATTCAATAAGTAATATACTTCCCTTAATCTTCACAAAACATCATTCACATATTTTGAGGATAAGATTATAGGAAGTTTGTTGTAACAACCTGCATATTTAACGATTTTATATTTAAATGTTTTATTTAAATATAGCATCGTTAGTCGGATTTTGGGCCAGAAATGTTACTTTTTGCAAATGGCCGAATTGGGTCTCTAAACCACCTCCATTGATTCCAAAATGGCGTTTGCGATCTTTTTGAGTATAAGCTTTGATATATTTGGAGTAAGTCGAATTTTGCTATTTGTTAAGTGGGCTTTTGGGTTTGGGTTTCACCCAAACTGTTCTATAAACCAACTCAGCCCTTCTCTCCTTCCATTCATTTATTCATTTCATTAAGCTTAAGAAAAAACTGAAATGGGGGAAGAGAAAGGAAATTAGAGACTCCTAGCCCTAGTTTACTTGCAAATCCAAATTCTTACTCCAAAATCAAAAGGAATCCATTGGTAAGTTCATCTCCATCTTCTCCATCTCTTCTCCTCTTCAATTTCAGTAATTTCCTAACCCTCACTTAGGAAATACTTGCTTTGATTCTAGATTGAAGCTTGTAGTGTTGAAGTGGAGTGTAGTTGGTTGATTCCTTGCATTTGTGCTTCTTCATCTTCTTTGTTTTGTGTAAAAAGGTGAGTTTTTAACTCACATCTACCTCCCTTGCTATCATTGATGTTGGGTATGATTTCCTAACGAATATTCATATGCTATTGCTTTGATTTGAAAAAGATTTGGAATTCATTGATAAGGGCAAGAAGTGCTGGAAAACAGCATTCGGCCGACCGAGCGCAGGCTCCGGTCGACCGACCTGCTGCCCCGAGCCATATTTTGTTTCCTGCATCTGGCCGGCCGACCGTGCCCTGTAGTCCGGTCGACCGACCTGCTCTGTTCTGCCTGTTTTGCCTATTTGGTATATTTTGATTTGTTTTCCGGATTTTATCGATTCAAGTTGCTTTTCAGTGGTTGTTATTGCATATTTGGCTTTGATAACTTACTCTTGACTTCATCCACGGGTTTTTATAAAATAATCTCTCGAATCGCATTTAAAAGCTCGTTTCTCCAATTTATAAATTCTATTTAAAACACACACTTTCGCACTTCGAGCGAAGTGGAAGGGTGATTAAATGGTTGGGCAAAACACGGACCATGAATCTGTGCGTTTATCTTTCCGATTAGTCCCCGACCTATTCGATTGATTATTTTGACCTTCGGGTTTAGTTTACCGATGATATGAGGTAAATTTGTACTACTTTGAGTGTGAAAGTGACTGACGGATAGTAAACCGTTTAGTGCGAACGAGTGGTTATAGGACGCACGTTAACACTGTTCGGATTCCTTTTCGAGAGTTGTGACACATTCCGCCAGTTAGTGGTGTCCAGTACTGGGTCTTCGACCTTCACCACTACGGTTTGTTGCCTCTGGGATGGTGTCTTCGGACTTTCTCCCTAGGTTTGTTGCCTTCGGGTATGTTGCCTTCGGGTGTGTGCCTTCGGGTTTGTTGCCCTATATAGTTTCTCTCTGATGTTGGCCTTATGTGCCGCATGGGTGATACTTGGGTTTGGAGCCTTCGGGCTTATGGATCCTTGTTGTACAGTACTGAGCTCGAGCAATCATATGTTTCATTGATATTATATTCCCTTGGTATCGCCCATCGTGTTGGTCTGTTTGAGCCGCATGATGTATAACGATTACCTTGTGGAACTTGTATACCTTATTGGTATTTGTTATTTGCCTTTTGGCTTGTTTTGGGATATTTGTATCCTTTGTTTCTATATGTTGCCGATGATATGAGGCTTGTTCTATATGATTCATCTCTTGTTGATGATTGTGTTATCTCCTCTAGAGATATTTGTTATACTGTATGACCTTGCAGGTTTATTATTGTTCAGTTTATCTAACTGATTTGTTATCTAGACTGACCCGTGTATTTTATACTCGGGTCAGACCGAGATGTTTCAGGTTAGGTGCTTTTGGGGACTTAGCCTATTTTGCTTCCGCATGGACTATTCACTAGCTTCATTTTGTTATAGCGTCTTTAGTGGTCCTTATCTGTTGTAACTCTGATATTTATACTTTTTCGTCTCGTCTGTATATTGGGGTCTCCTGTACCACTTGACATGTATTATTTTGTATACTCTGTTGTGTATCTGTTTATGTGTATATTATGATCGACTGTTCTGTGATGTGAATTACATTTGAGTTGTTATATTTTCTTCTGATAGATCCTATAGCCATTGTAGTTTTGCTTTAAATATTTATTGAATAGGTCTAATTTTAGTGTGATTCTACTTTTCGATGTATTTAGTGAATAGTTAAGGTAAGATTACACATGGTCGCTTCCATTATACTTTATTGTCCGCGTTAGCCGACAGTATTATCTATGTAATACTCTTGGTTAACGAGGCTCTCGCAGTGGGGCGTCACAGCGTGGTATCAGAGCTGTGTTCAGAACAAAATATGATAAACACAGAATAGATGCACATATTATGGTACATCAAAGTGTACAAGTGATACAAATCTTTGAATCATCGTGTCTCTTTATTCCACCAGGTTAGATAGAGTTTGGGAATACGTCTAGGAATGCATTTCTATTCCGTAGTATTCCATATTGCAATATCTACCTTGTGAATAATCTTGTTCTTATCTTACCTTCAGCGTATGGCTGGAAGAGGCAGGGGACGACGTTCGGATGCTGGGCAATCCAGTGGCTCACATCCGGATGACGTATATATGTCTGCTGATCAGTTTTTGGAGTTATTTAGGAGCACTCAGCCTCCCGTTCCTCCTTGAGTGTCTCCACCTCGCAAGTCCGCTTTTGCCCGTCAGTGTAGTGATTTTGCTCATCTTGGAGGAAAGCCGTTTAAGGGCTCTGAATCCTTTCTTGAAGTCCAAGCTTGGTTTCGCACGTGCGAGCGTATCTTCTCTCGCATGGATCTTTCCGACCATGATCGAGTTCTTGTGACTTCTAGTTTGTTACAAGAGCGTGCTCTTGATTGGTATGAGCTTCTTGTAGCCGAGATTGATGAGTCTACTCTTTCTTGGACTCAGTTTCAGGAGCGATTTGAACTCAAGTTCGTTTCTGAATCTGAAAAAGTTTTATTGACCCGTCGCTTCCTTGAGTTGAAGCAAGGGAAATCTTCTGTTTCTGAGTATGTCGCATCGTTCGAGGCTTTATCTCAGTATGGTCTTGAATTTATCAGTACTTCTTACAAGAAGAATTTGAAGTTTGTCTCTGGTCTTAAGAAATATCTTAAGAAGTCCTTGTTGCTCTAGCTTAAGCTTTCTTTCGAGGAATTGGTTGATTCGACACTTCATCTCGAAGCTGTCGAGAAGCAGTGTGATAGTGGTGAGGATGTTGAGGTTTCCAAGAACCCCAACAAGAAGCAGTTTCCGTTTCAGAAGAAGCCTTTTCCTTCTAAGAAGAAGAAGACTGGTGGTCCTAGTTCTCAGCCTCAGTCTTTCGGAACACCTTTCGTTTGAAAGTGTTTCAATTGTGGTTCTCCGGATCATATTATTCGAGCTTGTCCTAAGCCTCTCTTCTGCCGTCATTGCAAGAAGGAAGGTCACCGTGTTTCAGCTTGTCCTACTGCTCCTGCTAAGGCAAAATCTGGCAAGCTCAATGTGGCTAATGCTTCTGGAGGTTCATCTCAATCCAAAGGTATGTCTCCATCTATTTTGGAGGGTTCAATTCTATTTCATGATCATAGTATACGAGTTCTTTTCGATACGAGTGCTTCACATTCTCTCGTATCGAAGAAGCTTGTAGATGATTTATCTTTGGATGTTTCTTGTATGGTTACTTCTTTAAGGATTGCGAATCCTATTGGGGGATCCGCGACCCTTAGTTTGCTTTGTGATGATATTGAGATTGTTTTATGTGGCTTTTCTTTCCGTGCGAATCTGCACGTTGTTTCCCATTTGGGTTTTGATATGATTTTTGGTATGGACTGGCTAGTGAGGTACGATGCCAGGATTATTTGTTCCGAGAGAATTTTATATCTTTGTCATCCAGATTCGCCTTCTCAATTATCTCTTGTTTTTCGGGATGTGGATAATTCCGAGATGGCTTTATATTCTCTTGATTCGTGAGATGATGAGGATATATCTCGTATTCCTATTGCTTGTGACTTTTCTGATGTTTTTGAGCCTGTATCGGGTTTGCCACCCAAACAGGCAATTGAGTTCCGCATTGATCTCATTCCAGGCGCGCAGCCAGTTAGTCGTCCTCCCACGAGGATGTCTACAAAGGAAAATGAGGAACTCAAGAAGCAGCTTTTAGAGCTTGAATCCAAGCAATTGATTCAGTCTAGTTTTTCTCCATGGGGATCCACGGTCGTCTTTGTGAAGAAATCTGATGGAACTCTTAGGCTTTGCATTGATTATCGCAAGCTTAACGAGTTAACCATCAGAAATAGGTATCCATTGCCTAGGATCGATGACATGTTCGATCTATTGAGTGGTGCTAAGGTCTTTTCTCAGCTCGACCTTGCCATAGGTTTTCATCAATTACGAGTCGCGGAGGATAGCATACCTCTTACCGCTTTCCGCACTCGTTATGGTTCTTTTGAGTGGCTCGTTATGCCGTTCGGTTTGACGAACGCTCCTGCTTTCTTTGTTGATCTCATGAATCGAATATTCTGGGAATATCTCGATAAGTTTGTCCTTGTCTTTATTGATGATATCCTTATTTATTCTAAGTCTGAAGCCGAGCATGCTAATCACTTGAGAATTGTCTTGAGTACTCTCCGTCGCCATCAGCTTAAAGCCAAATTCTCCAAGTGCCATTTTTGGGAGAATAAGGTTAAGTTCTTAGGCCATGTTGTATCTTCCGATGGCATTTCTGTCGATCCCTCAAAGATCGAAGCCATTCAGAATTGGGAAAGGCCTGAGAATGTTCATGAGATCCGCAGTTTCCTTGGATTGGCGGGGTATTACCATCGGTTCATTAAGGATTTTTCCCGTGTTGTGCTTCCTCTCACAAGCCTTACCCGGAAAGGCATTCGTTTTATTTGGTCCGACAAGTGTGAAGCTTCCTTTCAGACATTGAAAGAACTTCTCACTAATGCTCCTATTCTTGTGGTTCCCGAAGAGAATCATGATCTTGTTGTCTACACCGATGCTTGTAGTAGTGGTCTCGGTGCTGTGCTTATGCAGAGAGATCGGGTAGTTGCTTATGCTTCTAGGCAGCTGCGTCCGAATGAAGTTCGCTATGCCACTCATGATCTTGAGTTAGCCGCCATTGTCTTTGCCTTGAAGATTTGGCGACATTATTTATGGGGAGAGCACTTCATTCTCTATACCGATCATAAATCTTTGAAGTATTTGTTCACTCAGAAGGAACTCAATATGAGACAACAACGTTGGCTCGAGTTTCTTGCCTCTTATGACTTTGATATCCAATATACCCCTGGTAAGGGTAATCGTGTTGCTGATGCGCTTAGTCGCAAACATTCGGCTGTTATTTCTATGATGCTTGCCGAATGGAATGTTCTTGAGACTCTATATTTTTGTGAAATTCGTGATCGAGGTTCATCTTCTGATTCTCCTATTCTATTATTTAGTTTGGGAGCTCGACCTATTTTATTGGATCGTATTGCCGATGCCCAGCGGTGTGATCCTAATTTGTTGCATCTTATTCAGCTTTGTGAGACTGAATCTTGTGATGAGGCGTTGCAAGATTTTAGCATTGATTCTCATGGGTGTCTTCGTAAGAAGAACCGCCTTTTTGTGCCTTCTGACTTTGCACTTAGGCATGATATTCTTGATGATTGCCATCGTTCTAGGTATACCATTCATCCCGGTAGTAGTAAGATGTATGCCGATATGCGTCGCCTTTACTATTGGGAAGGTATGAAGCGCGATGTGGCGAGTTATGTGAGTAATTGCATGACTTGTCAACGTATGAAGGCCGAACATCAGCGTCCTTCTGGTCTTCTTCAGCCTCTTGAGACTCCATTGTGGAAGTGGGATCAAATTTCTATGGATTTTATTGACGGCCTACCTCGTTCGAGATCTGGCCATTCTAGCATTTGGGTTATTGTTGATCGCCTTTCTAAGTCTGCTCATTTCGTCCCTATTAAGTCTAATAGGACTGCTTCGCATTTGGCTAAGTTGTATATCAAGGAAATCGTGAGACTTCACGGTGTTCCTAGTTCTATTGTGAGTGACCGTGATCCTTTATTCACGAGTCATTTTTGGAAGAGTCTTCAGCAAGCTTTGGGAACAAAGCTTAATTTTAGTACAGCTTATCATCCGCAGTCTGACGGACAGACTGAATGGGTAAATTGTATCTTGGAAGATCTTCTCCGTATTTGTATCTTTGATTTCGGTGGTAGTTGGGAGGATCACCTACCTCTTGTAGAATTCTCCTACAACAATAGTTTTCAGTCTAGTATTGGTATGGCTCCTTTCGAAGCCTTATACGGAAGGCCATGCCGATCACCTTCTTGTTGGTTGGAATCTGGGGAGAAGCTTATTCTTGGCCCAGACTTTGTTCGTCATTCTTCTGAGAAGATTGATCTTATTCGATTGAGAATGAAAGAGGCACAGAGTCGCCAGAAATCCTACGCGGATAACCGTAGGAAGCCTCTCGAGTTCTCGATTGGTGATCTTGTTTTTATTCGTGTTTCTCCTTTGAAAGGGGTTATGCGTTTCAGTGCGACTGGGAAATTGGCTCCTCGTTATATAGGACCGTTTTCTATAACTGAACGTATTGGCCCTGTGGCTTATAGAGTTTCACTTCCAGCACATCTATCTGGCATTCATGACGTGTTTCACGTCTCGCAACTTCGAAAGTGTCTTCGGGAGTCAGATTCTGTTATTACTTCTCCTGATTTGCAAGAGCTTGAGATCTCACCAGACATATCTATTGTACAGCAACCTATTCGCGTGCTTGACATGGAGGTGCGACACCTTCGGAACAAGGACGTGCCGCTCGTTAAAATTCAATGGTCCGCTAATCCCAATGACTGTACTTGGGAAACCAGAGAGTATATCGAGCGATCTTATCCGGGTTTTCTTTCGTTGCTTTGAAACGGTGAGTATGTCTTTTCGTTTCTAACTTGTTTACTTCTCTTTTGAATGTTGTATGTATGTAGTTGTTACAAATATCGTCTCTGGGAATTGCGGGGATGCAATTTTGTAAGGAGGGGAGATCTGTAACAACCCGCATATTTAACGATTTTATATTTAAATGTTTTATTTAAATATAGCGTCGTTAGTCGGATTTTGGGTCCAAAATGTTACTTTTTGCAAATGGCCGAATTGGGTCTCGAAACCACCTCCATTGATTCCAAAATAGCGTTTGCGATCTTTTTGAGTATAAGCTTTGATATATTTGGAGTAAGTCGAATTTTGCTATTTGTTAAGTGGGCTTTTGGGTTTGGGTTTCACCCAAACTGTTCTATAAACCAACTCAGCCCTTCTCTCCTTCCATTCACTTATTCATTTCATTAAGCTTAAGCAAAAACTGAAATGGGGGAAGAGAAAGGAAATTAGAGACTCCTAGCCCTAGTTTACTTGCAAATCCAAATTCTTGCTCCAAAATCAAAAGGAATCCTTTGGTAAGTTCATCTCCATCTTCTCCATCTCTTCTTCTCTTCAATTTCAGTAATTTCCTAACCCTAACTTAGGAAATACTTGCTTTGATTCTAGATTGAAGCTTGTAGTGTTGAAGTGGAGTGTAGTTGGTTGATTCCTTGCATTTGTGCTTCTTCATCTTCTTTGTTTTGTGTAAAAAGGTGAGTTTTTAACTCACATCTACCTCTCTTGCTATCATTGATGTTGGGTATGATTTCCTAACAAATATTCATGTGCTATTGCTTTGATTTGAAAAAGATTTGGAATTCATTGATAAGGGCAAGAAGTGCTGGGAAACAGCATTCGGCCGACCGAGCGCAGGCTCCGGTCGACCGACCTGCTGCCCCGAGCCATATTTTGTTTCCTGCATCTGGCCGGCCGACCGAGCCCTGTAGTCCGGTCGACCGACCTGCTCTGTTCTGCCTGTTTTTCCTATTTGGTATATTTTGATTTGTTTTTCGGATTTTATCGATTCAAGTTGCTTTTCAGTGGTTGTTATTGCATATTTGGCTTTGATAACTTACTCTTGACTTCATCCACGGGTTTTTATAAAATAATCCCTCGAATCGCATTTAAAAGATCGTTTCTCCAATTTATAAATTCTATTTAAAACACACACTTTCGCACTTCGAGCGAAGTGGAAGGGTGATTAAATGGTTGGGCAAAACACGGACCATGAATCTATGCGTTTATCTTTCCGATTAGTCCCCGACCTATTCGATTGATTATTTTGACCTTCGGGTTTAGTTTACAGATGATATGAGGTAAATTTGTACTGCTTTGAGTGTGAAAGTGACTGACGGATAGTAAACCGTTTAGTGCGAACGAGTGGTTATGGGACGCACGTTAACACTGTTCGGATTCCTTTTCGAGAGTTGTGACACATTCCGCCAGTTAGTGGTGTCCAGTACTGGGTCTTCGACCTTCACCACTACGGTTTGTTGCCTCTGGGATGGTGTCTTCGGACTTTCTCCCTAGGTTTGTTGCCTTCGGGTATGTTGCCTTCGGGTGTGTGCCTTCGGGTTTGTTGCCCTATATAGTTTCGCTCTGATGTTGGCCTTATGTGCCGCATGGGTGATACTTGGGTTTGTAGCCTTCGGGCTTATGGATCCTTGTTGTACAGTACTGAGCTCGAGCAATCATATGTTTCATTGATATTATATTCCCTTGGTATCGCCCATCGTGTTGGTCTGTTTGAACCGCATGATGTATAACGATTACCTTGTGGAACTTGTATACCTTATTGGTATTTGTTATTTGCCTTTAGGCTTGTTTTGGGATATTTGTATCCTTTGTTTCTATATGTTGCCGATTATATGAGGCTTGTTCTATATGATTCATCTCTTGTTGATGATTGTGTTATCTCCTCTAGAGATATTTGTTATACTGTATGACCTTGCAGGTTTATTATTGTTCAGTTTATCTAACTGATTTGTTATCTAGACTGACCCGTGTATTTTATACTCGGGTCAGACCGAGATGTTTCAGGTTAGGTGCTTTTGGGGACTTAGCCTATTTTGCTTCCGCATGGACTATTCGCTAGCTTCATTTTGTTATAGCGTCTTTAGTGGTCCTTATCTGTTGTAACTATGATATTTATACTTTTTCGTCTCGTCTGTATATTGGGGTCTCCTGTACCACTTGACATGTATTATTTTGTATACTCTGTTGTGTATCTGTTTATGTGTATATTATGATCGACTGTTCTGTGATGTGAATTACATTTGAGTTGTTATATTTTCTTCTGATAGATCCTATAGCCATTGTAGTTTTGCTTTAAATATTTATTGAATAGGTCGAATTTTAATGTGATTCTACTTTTCGACGTATTTAGTGAATAGTTAAGGTAAGATTACACATGGTCGCTTCCATTATACTCTATTGTCTGCGTTAGCCGACAGTATTATCTATGTAATACTCTTCGTTAACGAGGCTCTCGGAGTGGGGCATCACATTTGTACTACAAGTGACAAAACTGTGTTAGCAAGAACACATACCGTCAACAAACAATTATATTCATCTTTGTTGAAGTCCTCGGTGTTGTAAGAGGCAAGTGCTGAAGTCCTCGGTGTTGTAAGAGGCAAGTGTTGAAGTCCTCAATGTTGTAAGAGGCAAGTGTTGAAGTCCTCAGTGTATTAGAGGCGTGAAATCCCGTTCGTTTGCTCGGGTGTTGTAAACCTGTTCCTCCGGGTGAAGGGAGGTATTTAATAGTGAAAATCCAGATAGAAGTCTGGGACTGGACGTAGGACGGTGCTCCGAACCAGTATAAAACTCTCTGGTGTGATTTTTCTATTCTTATTTACTTTTCTACTATCATCTATTTCCGCATTTATATTATATTCCATATTACACGATCCATGTGTACTATATTAGTACGTGCACTCGTACAGCACTTTTTCATTTGGTATCAGAGCACGGTCATCATATAACCGTAACACAGTTATTTGATATATTCTTGTAATATGGCAAATAACGCAAGTACTAGCACTCAAAACACCGCTTACACGGAAGGTCAATCGACACAAAGACCTCCATTTTTCAATGGTCTTAACTATAGTTATTGGGCAACACGTATGTCATTCTTTATGCAATCAAATAGTTATGATGCCTGGAATGCTACTCAAAAAGAAATAGTGAATCCAACAACTGATTATTCAGAATGGACTACGGCTGAGAAAACGGCAGCAGCCGTAAATGCAAGAGCAATAAATATGTTGTTTTGTGCATTAGACCAAAATGAATATAACCGTGTTAGTATCTGCACTACTGCATATCAAATTTGGCAAACGCTAAAAATCACTCATGAAGGTACTAACAAGGTTAAACAAGCCAAAATAGCCATGCTGAAAAGTCAATTTCAAAATTTCAAAATGAAACCAAATAAGACAATCAATGATATGTATTCACGGTTTCAAACTATCCACCATGCACTTATTGGCTTAGGACAAAAGTATTCTGATTTTGATGTTGTTTCAACAGTCCTACATTCTCTGACTAGTGAATGGGAAGGAAAAGTATTAGCAATTGAAGAAGCTAAATGACCTTTCTGTCATGAAGCCAGATGAATTGATAGGAAATCTAATGTCCTAAGAAGCTAACTTGCAGACTAGAAGGGAACAAAAAGAAGAAAAGAAAAACGTGGCATTTCATGTTGAAAAAGACGAAAATGAATCAGAGTCTGAAGATGAAGATCTGGCATTCATAGCAAAAGGTTTCAAAAAATTCCTAAAACAGCAAAAAGCCAGTCGTTATAACAGAAAGAAATCTGGATCAAATAAACCAACATCATCCTCTATAGAATGCTTCAACTGTTACAAAAAGGGGCACATGCACAAGGATTGTCCGGAGCAAAAGAAGAAGTCAGAAAATGACAAATTAAGATATAAGAAAGACAAATCAAAGAAACGAGCATTCTCGGTAACATGGGATGATACAGACTCATCAGAAAGTGATAGTGATACGGAAGATGAACAAGAAAATGTATGTCTCATTGCAACAGAAGATGAGGTACAAATTCCTACATTCGATGAAATGCTTGATATTAATGCTGAATTGATAGTTAAATATAAAGACATAAAACGACTGCTAAAAGAAGCCAAAGCAGATTTGAGTAGAGCAGAATTTGAACGAGATATGTTAAAAGACGAGAAGAAAATATTAGAAGAAGAACTTGAAAAATTTCAAGAATCATCATCTAATGTTGACTCTCAACTAGTTCTTTTGAGTCAAGAAATAGAAACTCAAAAAAAAAAAATGATGCTCTCACTACTAAAAATTATGAGCTTGAGGCAAAAGTCAAAATTCTGGACCTAGAAAAAGCTAGTTTACAAACTAAGTTAGATAACATTTCTCAAAATGTTTCTAACTTTAATAAAGGTCGAGAAAATTTGACAAAAATCATTGAAAATTCACAATCTGTTTCAAATAAACAAGGTTTGGGATATAAGAAAAAGGAAACCAAGAAACATCTTGGTAATAAAAGGAAGAAGAAAGTACAAAAAACCGAAGCTAAGAAAAATCTTAGTTTATTATATTCCAAACCAAAACCAGTTGTGAAATTTCAAAAGGAAAATGTCAAGACTATCAAAATATGGGTTCCTAAAACAAATAACAATTTGATTAGGAACAAATATATTCAGAATTTCATGAATACTGTGCATCTTAATACTAATTATGTATATAAAGGGGATACCAGACCCGTATGGGTTTGGACTCCTAAGACCTAACTCTTAGGACCCCATAAAAAGTGGGTACCATGGACTTAATTTTATTTTTTGCAGGTCCCACTTAATAAAAGAGGAAAGTGGATATTGGACAGTGGTTGCTCGAAGCACATGACTGGAGACAAGAGCTTATTAACAAATATTACATACTCAGATGGTGGCTCCGTCACTTTTGGAGATAATTCAAAAGGCTATATCATCGGCAAAGGCGATGTGAGCAATTGCGGTACATCTAACTTACCTCTTATTACTAATGTCATGCTAGTTAGAAATTTAAAACACAATTTACTTAGTATTAGTCAGTTATGTGACAAGGGTTTTACAATTTCCTTTTCGAATAATAAGTGTAGTATTTTAGATAAAAACCATAATTTAGTTTTCGAAGGATATAGAGATAGAAATATATATATTCTGAATATGAATATTAATCATAATTCAGATATGTGTCTTGTGGCTAATGATAATGATCCATGGCTATGGCACAAACGCTTCTGTCATATAAACTTCAGAACTATTGACAAGCTAGCCAAAAACATCATTCGACACTTGTACTAAACAGTGTCGTTACTTTTATTCGTATGATATTATGGTGTGTATAATACTCTGGTATGTTTGGATATGTTATTTTTTTTTTGCTATGCATGGATATTCTGGTTGATATACTCCTATATTATTCCATTATCTATTATCCTTTTTGTCGATGACAAAGGGGGAGAAAGTTCTAACAATTATTTGCAGGAATATATATATATATATATATATATATATATATATATATATATAAAGAATACAAACAAAATCTCAGGGGGAGATCACATATTCAGGGGGAGATTCAGAACTTCAGATATATGTTGTCATCAATCAAAAAGGGGGAGAATGTTGAGTCACAGGTTCTATGAAGTTTTTGATTTCTGACAAAGAAATAAAGGCGATCGACAAAACAAAGACATCATGGCTATAAAGAGGCACAAAAGAGCTACATATGGTACTCTAGATTATAGGTTGATTATTTGATATTGTAATAGTGATAAACTTGTTAAAATCTATCCTCAAATAATCATGCACCTCAATATAATCGATATATATAGTTTGAATAGCATTGCACATTCATTGAGCAATTTGACAGGGACCGGTCGACCGGTATTAAATCAGGCGGTCGGCCGTTTCTGTGTAAAATGCACAATGAATGTGCACACATGCACATAACGACTATATATTTGAAATCCTGTCTACTGGCCATTTTTTGACCCGTCGACCGTTTTTAAACAGAGAGCAACCTTTTCCAAAAGACACTTCTTTCTCCAATGGTTGCATCTCTTACCTTTCATCAATGATCATATCTATTAATGGCTACTGTTCACAAAGAGTTGCAACCATTTTTCTCTATATAAACTCATCTACATCATTGATTCAATATATATGAATATATATGTTTTTTTACTCTAATTTCTGATCTTACTTTCTAAATACTCCTGCATTCAAAAAGCTCTCAATTATTTTAATTGCTTATTGAATCATTAAAATTATTTCATATCTTTTGATTCAATAAGTAATATACTTCCCTTAATCTTCACAAAACATCATTCACATATTTTGAGGATAAGATTATAGGAAGTTTGTACTACAAGTGACAAAACTGTGTTAGCAAGAACACATACCGTCAACAAACAATTATATTCATCTTTGTTGAAGTCCTCGGTGTTGTAAGAGGCAAGTGTTGAAGTCCTCGGTGTTGTAAGAGGCAAGTGTTGAAGTCCTCAGTGTATTAGAGGCGTAAAATCCCATTCGTTTGCTCGGGTGTTGTAAACCTATTCCTCCGGGTGAAGTGAGGTAGTTAATAGTGAAAATCCAGATAGAAGTCTGGGACTGGACGTAGGACGGTGCTCCGAACCTGTATAAAAATCTCTGGTGTGATTTTTCTATTCTTATTTACTTTGCTACTATCATCTATTTCCGCATTTATATTATATTCCATATTACATGATCCGTGTGTACTATATTAGTACGTGCACTCGTACAGCACTTTTTCATGTTTGCTTGTTACTGTAGCCACCTCATTTTTGTATTGTTCCATTGTTTTGTATTGCATGCATCTAAGTTGAACCTTGCTTTTGATTAGGTCTGACATTGTGCTCACCTGTCCCTGCAGTTTTGTCATGTGTATACCGATGTGCACGGCCTTGTGGCATGTACAGTGATACACTGTGTATGTCACAGGTTGTTCATGTATGATGAATTCAAAATAAATATGATAATGAACAACCCGAATAACCGAGGCATATAATATTTTCAAAAGCACGTTTTATTTACACTGCAAAAATATTTCTTTTACAATTTTAACACGTAAGTGTATATTTTACAGATAACTTAAATGTTGGATTCAAGCTAGAATAGAGTTGAAGATACAATACGAGTGAATGAGTGATATGTAGTGAGATGCAAATGTAAATTAAAAATTGTGATGTAATTTAAATTGTATTGTAACTAAAAAATTATATATATATATATATATATATATATATATATATATTGAGAGCTCAAATTTATACTATTTTAAATTGTAATAAAATATTTGTTTGAATAAAATAATTATTTGAATTTAAATTCTATGTCATTTATTTTGTTTAGCAAATATTTATTTAATTATATGAAATATAAAATAGTACATTAACAAATACATTTAAATGAATATATATATGTTTATTATCATCAAACAAAAACCATATACTAACATATTCAACAATCTCTCCCTTTTGATGATAACAAACATATATTCAAGATTTCGAATTTATTAAATGTATTTGATCATTCAATTTGCTCCTCCTATTTGAATGTTCCCACTCGACACAAAGATCCCTCTTCATATATGCATAAAAATATGATAGTGAGCCTAGATGCAAATAGAAAATACAAAATAAATTATTTTGACCTTTATTTACCAAAATCTTAACTTTTCTCTCCCCCTTTTATTATCAGCAAAAGAGTAATAGTGTTAAAAAAATAGAGATACAGTGTTAGACATTAATACAACATTAATACCCAATCAAGTATAAATATTAAATTTCAATAAAAAATCAAACAAAAAATCATAAATATTTTGTTTGTGGTATTCCACTTTAGAGTGATAGGGATGATGTCGGTATACACAACCATGTAGTTGTGTCTATTTGTGGTATATTTATATCAAGAATTTGAATATCTACAACCATGCGTAACCGTTAGGACTTTTGAACTAGATTAGCAGTATTCCAAATTTTTATTAAAAAATGAATTCACGTATCTTCTAACCACACATAACCGTGAGGACTTTAAAATGGGATTAGAATCAACTTTTCTATTTAATCAATAAATTTTGATATGTGTTCCATACATGCATAACCGTGAGGACTTTTAAATGTGCATGAAAGCACATAATGAAAAATTCCAAGTAATTCACCCATGCATAACCGTGAGGACTTTTAAATGAGAGTGAATACTTTGGATGTATTTATTGCTAAAAATATAATAAAATGAAAAACGAATAATTTTCCATTTAAAATACCAAATATTGACATACTATATTGGATTTTGATGTGTGATGGTCGATAGAAATATGATAGAAATAAAAATGGTCATGGAATTTTTACCAACAATTTTTTTTATAACTCTTGTTTAAGTTTCTAAAGAAATTTACTAAGTATACTGCCTCAAGTTATAATATGTGATCAATATCAACACTCATCACTTTTTCAATCACTATTTATCTTTTTGATAATCAGTAGGAAGTCAGATTAGTTAATGTAGACATTTAAAATAAAATCCAAATATAATTATAAAGATAAATTTTCTAAAATGACTAATTTGAAACAAGGTCAAAAAAACTATTTTCTAGAAGGGATTTTATAAAAGAAAAATATCTGCTGTTTGAAAATAGTTGAAATGAAAAATATGCAGATATGTTCTTAAAAAATGATGCAATTACTGAATATCTCAACATAAATCACGTTTCACTAGTAATTTTTCTACCAACTAGATTACCAGTGTAATCTGCATCCGAATTTCCTTTTGACTCAAGATTATCATTAGTTTGATGTCATAGACTAGACCGTGATGTGTGCAACAAAATATCTTAAAAACAGCTTTTAAATGAAATTCTTTTGAATTTGAATTGAAATCGTGCAAATTTACAAATAGTGATTATAGTGTCAGATCCAAAAGTAGTAAATATATCCACGTATATCATGAGTAACCATCAATCAATAAAATACCGTCATTAATCCAAACAAATCTATATGAAGTAGTTCAAAGATTCTAGATGTACTTATAGTGTTCTCGGCATTAAAATATAATCGGCCAATAATTTTGGAAAAAGTCAGAATCAAAATCAACAATCATTTCTTTATCACATTGCAAGCTCATTTAATTCGTATTATGGTGCAGATTTTCACATTTAATAAATCATTCAAGGTGAATATACCATTACCTCTTTTACCTTTACCGACAATATTTTTGTTGCCCATCGTGATTCTGCTACCTTTGTACTAGGCTAAGGAACTTTGATTTGTCGTCCATCGTGTGCCTGGAACAACCAGAATCCAGATAGCACTTTTGTTGTTCCTTAACCTGCAACCATATCTACACAAGAGAAGATTTCTGTGACCTATTGGTTTTTATAGGTCCATGGTTGTTAGTGGCAAAAGATTTTGAAAAATATGTTTGAGTAGACCCTAAACTATTTATACATGTTCCTTTCGGCATCCAGATTTTTTTAACTTTGAGGGATTTTATATTCGTGCCTTTTGGAATCTAATTGGAATGATTTTCACGTTTTTGGGTCTATACCAGCAAATCTTGATTGTGTCCAATTTTTCTAAAACTTGCGCACTCGGATTTGACTTAATTAATTTTTCTTCCAACAAGTTCAGATTGATTATATCCAAGTCCTTGTCTAACTATATTAACAGTTTGTTTCCCAAACAACATATTTAATGATCTTTCTCCTTTGAAATTTTTTCCTAAAGTTATAGACAATTGTTAGACTTGTGTTTTAAGAGATTTATTTTCCTTCAATAATCATGTGCACTTTTTAACAGAATTTTCTTTGCTCGTCTTTTAACTTTCTTTCAAAATCAAATTTTTTTTTCAAGCGATTTAATTTTAATTTCTGGTTTTTTAATTTCTTCATCAAATGTTGGACACTTTTTACACTTAGAGCACTTGGTTTGATAGTTTTTAACTAATTGGTTAAGCTGTTTGTTTAAATCTATCAAAGTATCTCTTTGTGATTCAATTTTAGTGTATTTCTCCCTAAGTCTTTCGAAACAGCCATTTACTTCGTGAAAATATATAAGTAATTCTGAATAAGTAAGTTTTGGTACCTCACTTGGCTCGTCATCAACACTGTCAGTTATATCACCACGAAGGCATAGATATGCTTTTTCGCTTCTACTGCCAGTGCTTTTATCATTTTCATCTATTTCATCCCAAGTGGCTGCAAAATTTCTCCTTTTCTGTTTCTTTCCATAGCTGAATCGATTTTGAGGACAATTGGGATTGATGTGACCGGGTTTATTGCACTTGTGAGATATGATCTCTTGCTCGTCTGAGTTGTCTAGTGCTTTGATATTCAGCTTTTCAATTGTTGATTTAGAGCTGGATTTCCGTACTTGTGATTCCATCTCTCGAATTTCTTTATTAATAGTGCCAGCTCAGTTGCTCCATCATCATCACCATCATTATCACTTTTTGTTGTCCCTTTGAGAGCTATCAATTTCTTTATCACTTCCTACATGATCTTCCTTGAATTTCACTTCTAGCTCGTAAGTGGTGAGGTTTCCAATGAGTTCTTCAACTTTGATTTCTTTCAAATCCTTCGATTCTTGAATGGCGGTAACTTTGGCTTCAAAATTCTATGGAAGGACTCTGAGGATTTTTCGAACTATTTCCAACTCTGTGTATGATTTTTCGAAAGCTTTTGATTTGTATACGATATTGGAAAGTCGTCCGTACATCTCTTTGACATTTTCTTCCTTGGCCATTGTGAAATTCTCGTATTTGCTACTCAACATAGCAAGGTGAGATTCTTTGACTTGAGATGTTCCTTCGTGAGTCACTTCGAGTGTGTGCCATATTTCCTATGCAATTAGACAATATGAGACAGAATAAATTCAATTTGATGAATAAATAATAGAATTCATAGCTTTGGCATTAGCATTATGTAGCTTATTTTTAAGATTTGTCCATTGATCCATCGGGTTTTCAATTTCTTGATTATTTACAACTATTGTTGGTGTCCTATATCCTATCTCAACTATATTCAAAGCATCAATGGTTTTTAGATAAAAATTTCATTCTATTTTTCAAGTAAGCGTATTCGCCATTGAACATTGTTGGTCTAATTATGGACCGTCCCCCAACAAAAGCATTATTAAAAGAAGCCATTTTAAAAATTCAAATTTTTAAAACAAAAGTTGGTTTTTGAAAAATCAAATTTTTTAAAACAAAATCAATTTTTGTTCCAAGCTCTAATACCACTTGTAGGATCGATTTCACCATAGTGGGGGTTGAATAGGGTGGTACTAATGATTATAAAAATTTAATACAGAAGTATATAAAATAATCGTAGCACTGATAGTAGCAGAATAATAACAACATAGATAATAGAAGAATATAAAAAGCAGAAATAAAACAACACAGATTTACCCCACTTCGGAAAAACCTTGCCTACGTTCTGCCCCCAAGGTTTCTACTAGAAATTAAGTAGTCAAACGCTTACATGCGTAAACTTGCTACACCCGCTATCGACTAAGCTAACTCTACACTCATAACCCTGCCATAACTTAGCCACTATGTTGCGAATTCTCGAACTACACCACCGTAGTTCATCCCCTAGTCACACGTTTAGAAATTACAAAAGATTAAAAGAAAAATACAAAATTTAGAAACAATTTAAAACACAAAAACTCTAATTTAAAAATAAAAGCCCAAAGCAAATATAAGCCGACCCAAATTAAAATGTAGTGATAAAAAAATTATCCCCATGTTTTCTTTATTTCTTCTTCCTAACTTCTTTGAAAATGGCTGCTTCTTTTTGTTACTCGTTCGTTCTTTTTCATTCTAAACTAGGGTTTCGCGGGAAATTTGAATCGCCGCATGTATCTGATCAATCGTAGTGATTATCTCCTCTGTTTGGCTTGGACAATTGATCCTCTGGCTGTGATGATTTCGGTCGATCCAATTTGATCGAGTTCAAACTGAATTTGGTATGTGTTTTATGCTCTTTGCTTTACTAATTAATTTTCTTAAACTCGATAATTTTAATGCCGATGATGTAGATGGTTTAAATATGGATTGATTCCCTTTATTTTCGTTTGTATCCTTCTGTTTGAATTCGTCTATAACTTTAGCTCATCCGTTCGATTTAACTTGATTGTTGGTGATGATCCTGATCAGTGCAATTTCATATATTTGCTGTTATGGTTGCTTGGTTACCACGGCTTTGATTTAGCTTGTTCGATGTTTTCTTGATCATTATGGCTTTGATTTTTGACTTAATATTGATTCCGTTCTTTACTCCCTGTTGACTTAGGCCACTTTGAATTTGTGATATGAGAATTCGACTTTATTTGAAACTGCTACCAAATTTCTACAAAGGCCGTAAACTGCTCTGGCTTGTTTTTCGAACATGCTTGTTGCATTACTCCACGTATGTGTGCAGCGTTGGTGATACCTTGATTTAATCTTGAAACTGTAGCCTTTGTGTCCACGGCTTTATCTGGTTCATGTTGTACATATATGGTAACATATACCTATATGCATTATGTTTCTTAGAGTGTGTTTGCTTTACTTTATATCATGCCCGCTGTCACATACTGTCACTTCATCATTTCGTGTTGTATTGAAGTTTGGTTTGCACTGCATATGTATATATATATATATATACACACACACACACGTGTGTGTGTGTGTGTGTTCACGCATGTATATATGTATGCTTGTGATTTTGCAATTGGTTTGGTTCCTTGATGCAGTCTTGTTTCATGTGGCATTTGAGGTATGCATTCAGTTGTAGTCAGCACTTCTTGTTGACACTGCTTACATATTTGATTATGTGGTCTGTCTCGACTGCTCTGGTTTAATTCGCTTGCCTTCCATGTTTGTGTGATTCTTTGTTTTCCTTGACCACCATACCTAATTTTGTACATTTTGTACTTGAGCACTTGTTGAATATGTTGTGTTCATTTGTTTGGTGTCTAGTTGAGTCTGCTTGGAACTTGTTGTCTTTTTACTTGTATTCAGTTGCATTTGAGCTGACCTGGTTCACTTTGTAACAATCCTAAATTTTGTGATTTATTTTAATTGCTTATTTTGATTATTTTATTTGAAACTCTTGATTTAAAAACTTTATTATATTTATTAAAATGGATAAATTTTGTTATTTTAGAAGTATATTTTTATTTTTGTGTGAATTATAACTTCAAACTTGAATAAATAGAATATTTTCCAAAAAAGTGGATTTTTGGTCAGTCTGGTAAAACTTTGACTTTTAAATTTAAAATTTAAATATTTGTATTTTTGAAATTTTATCTTTAATTATGAAAATAAATTTAATTTCAATAATATTTCGTTTCGTTGAAATCCGATTTGTATTGTGAATGTTATGCTTTTTACAATATTGTATGTTAATTGATTTATTTAATAAAATTGTCTATTTTAAATTATAAAAATAATATTTTTATTTTTCATATCATGTTCTAATATGTGTAATATGACATGTTAGGTATATATTTTATTTTTAAAACATTTTAAAGTGATTTTATAATTTTCCAAAGCTTACTGTATTTTATTTTCAATTTTTAAACCTAGTTTCTATTTTTAAGCTATTTTCTTAATTAATTTATATTTATCTAAAATTTATTTATTTATTTTTATTCATAAATTATTTTGTTTTGTTTTTATTTTATTTACTTACGTTTTTCATGTGTTTAAAAATGAATAAAGAAAATTAGAAATATGAAGAGTTTTATAACCTTTCACATGCCTTTGACTTTTCACCATCTTTTTACCTTTTCATTTGCAAATCAACACTTGCATTCAATTTGGCTGACCATATCCTTTCTTCAGCCCATCGACTTCATTTTTCACGTGAAAAAAACTTCTCAACCCTAAAAAAACAATCGGCCTACACCTGAAGCAAAATTTTGGTAAAAATCTTTCACTCTTTTTCATTTTTTCCATTGTTTGTTTGATTTTTGTACTTGCATTCACCTTCATGTAGTTCGGCCCTCCATCTCCAGCACCTTGGCCGCCTCCACCACCACCTACTCCAGCCACCATCCCCTCCACTCCGCTGACCTTCCATGGCCGAGATCATCTATGTGAAGATCCACCAAGAAACTAATGCAAACTCCATTTTAACTACAATAGCCGATCACTACTTGTTGCCCCCACTCCACCATCATGCTTGGCCGACCAAACACCACCACCACCACAAACCTGAGCTTCATACCTTACCACATTTGTAGTTGACCCTTCAAGATCAGTCCGTGCCCAATCCATGCTTGGCCGAAGTCATTTAGGCCTTGTAATCCATGTTGTTGCTTGTTGTTGCCTTGTTTTGTGAATTCAAGCACACATATGCCTCCATCTCCTTTGTATTGCTTTGGCCGACCCCTACATGACCTCAACCTGACCTTAACCTTATCCAAAACCATCCTATTACAGTGCCTTTCCAGTCCATAGCTTAAGCACAAGTGGTTGAATGCAAGTGCAAAATTTTAGCTATGTATTGTACTTATATTTCTAGCTTTGTTTATGATAGTTTGGTTTGAAATTTACAAATTGTACTTTGTTTTGTTTGTTATGAAACAAGGCTATTAGCTTTGGCTCTCCCACACTCGAATCATTGTCGTGCTATCGTGTCTTTGTGGATCTCAGTTTGTGTAATTTGGTTGTTGTCTTCAGCTTATACCAGTGAGTTATTCTCACCATACAGTTTTATACTTATATGACTAGCAAACCGATCACATTTGAATCTGTAAAATGAATCACCATGTTACACCTGCTATGTTATGATCACATGATGTTCACGCATGCTTATTTACCTATTATATCATTTATTACTGTTATATAATGCTATTCTATTATTTATATCATTTTATCACACTGCAAGTTTCCTTTAGATTAGAATCACTATGGGCTGAAATGATACATACCCGAACGGACTTTAGAATTAGGGAAAATCGTTATGGGTCGAAATGATAGGCCTGAACGATTTTTATTTATTTCATTTTTACTTGGGATTGCGGTTTTGAAATGATAGAACCCGAGTTTTCTTTGTAAATTACTGATTGAAATGATATATTATCCGTATCACTTTACCTATGCCAGAAAATGATATACAGACCCGTGGTTAAAATATATTTTTCTAAATTTTTTAAAATATTTTAGAAATGAAAATATTAAAATATTTTGATTTAAACTTAATCAAAAATGATTTTTTGTAAAGTATTATTGATTTTCTAAAAATTTATAAGTGAAATAAATTAATGGCAAAGTTAGAAATTTGAAATATAAGTTATTTTGGCAATTATGATTCGGTTATAAATGGAATTTAAATGAAGTAGGAAATATGATAAATAGATTTAAATTTGAATTAAAATGAAATTAAAATGATTTTATAATATATTAATGATTTTTGAATAAAGTTAAAAAGTTAAATAAATGAATGTTTAAGTTGAATTTTGTAATATAACTTAAATTGGAATTTATGAATTTTGTTTAAAGTGAATTTTTGAAGGCAAGTAAATAAAATGAAATTAAGTTATATTTGGAAATTTAAAACTTAAGTGTTAAGTTACAAATTTTAATTATAAAGAATTGAAATTGAATGTTGGAATGTAATAAGAAAATTATTATTAAATATTGTTTTTTGAATGGAAATTTAACTTATTAAAATCATGAATATAAGGGTATTTTAAATGATTGTTTTAAAAGTGAAAATATATGATTTTATAAGTTTAAAATGATTTAAATAAAAATATTGTTTGTGAAATTGTGTTGAATATTTGGAATTTAATTAACAGCATTTTTGAAATGCTATTATTTCTAATGTAAAGGATATTACAGCATTTGTAAATGCTGTAGTTGATAGAAATGAACCAAATATGCTAAATTTAATTTAGGGATATTATAGCACTTTGTAAGTGCTATAATTGTTGAATTTAACTAAGGCTTTATTTGAACTAATGTAACCCTATTACAGCATTTTAAATGTTGTCTTTTGTTAAATTGAACTATTTTGAAAGTAAGTTTCCGTAGCATTTTCTAAATGCTACGAAAGGTGAATTTTCACTGTATTGATAAGTTTAAGTGAATAAATGAACTTTGAAAGATTAAAATTTTGAAAATTTAATAATTTAATTATTAAATGTAATAACTTCATTTTAATGATTTAAAATGAAGTAATTTGTTTTAAAATATAAACTATGTTGAAATTTGTGTTGAAATGGTATTTTAAATAAAATGAATGTGGTTTTGAAAAGATACGAAATTTTGATATTTTGAAATCGATATTGATTGATATTGAATTTTTTAATGACATTAGATTTAGAAGAGAAGAAAATAATAATATTACCATTTTGGAATTCTAACCACAGGATGTATTTAATTTATAGTTAACTGATCCCTAGAGGACGGACGGTTCCAAGCATCCTTTAAGTTATTGTACATTACTACTATAGTTCACTTGAGTTGGTTTACATTATATAAGTATATTTGTCCTGGCTCGAGTGTTTTGTGTTTTACTTTACGCTTGGGTCAGCCTGAGTATTTACAGCTTAGCTTTGGATTTCTTTTTCTGGAGCTAGGAATCGCTGGAGATTCTGCTTGTCTAGTTATCTATTCCCTTTCAGTTTCAGTTGTTCTATTTCAGTTATGGTATTTATAAACTTCTATGTATTTGGATTTCTATTGTACATGTTTCAAACTGATATTATGTATTATGTTTTTGAGAGTTTGTTATAGTAGCTTCATGAACTACTATGGTATTTTAATTTCCGTTGCGAGTTATTTTGATATATCCGTGTCTGTGATTCTGTGATTGTATTTCATTTGCTCCAAATTTATTTACAATGCGGTATTTTGAGCAATTCAAGTCCGGCATGTGTGTATGCGAATGGCTGAAAATATCGGATTGTTACAGTTGATATCAGAGCTTTGGTTTTTAGGCAAACCATAGCTTGCGGAGCAAAAACTCATTAGAGATAGGGTAGAAATACCCTAGAATGAGTGAAATTAATCTCAAAATCATTTCTTTGTGAGATAACGTATTTTCGAAGTATAAAATGATTTCCAAATGATTTTTAAAGGATTTTCAAAGATTAGTTTGGTATAAAAAATTTCTTATTTTGAAATCAAGATTTTCTAAACTTCATCTCATCGGTATCCACCTTGTTAGAAATCTCTTGGTTAGGATTCTTATTGATTAGGATTCCTTGAACTTTGGAATGCTCCCACTGAATCTGAAATCCAGTCATGTCTTCCCTATTTTATCCTTTTTATTTTGGGGCATTCCATAACTCCACTTTAGAATGACCGCTATAAAGGTCGGTGATTCCGCCAATCTTTAAATTATTTGTAAAGGGGTGAAACTCCTTTACGATTGGCATTGATTCACCGGAGATTTATATATCCTCGGTTTACGATGCTATCTATCTCCTGCTGTAACCGGATTCTATCTTTGACGATCGAATGTCGATTTGCTTTAGATTTCCGAATTGATTATATTCCTGAATTCACGGTTGACCTAGTTAAGGTCGCCCGCGATTTATATAGGCTTATCCATCTTCTATTTTGTAATAAAATTATCTCATCTTTGTTCGAGCTTATCTTCGAACCAGAATTCTATTTGATAGAATTTCTCTAAATCCGAATCTCTGTTTGTTTGAAATCTAACCTTGAATCATTCTTTGGAAATCTGTGTTTGATTGAATTTTGAATTTGTGCATACATCGAAATTATTATTTTGATAAGGATGACCACCTTTTTATATAAAAGTGAAATGTTTTCGATAAGGATTATATACCTTTTAGAAAAATGAAAATTTGAAATTTTGAAAAGATATGAATTTTTGAAAATTTATAAGAATTTGATTTATATAAATATGATTTATAACTGAAGGGTTTTGAATTTGAATTTCGAGGGATCGAATTCCGGTCTTTTGAAATCGGTTTTAAGATTTTGGAAAATATATAATAATAATATGATTTAAAGATATTTTTCCGAATAAGAAATGTTTCAAATGTATTCGGATGAATTCCAATGATTTTGAAGAGATTTCAAAGAAGTTTTAAGAAAATAAAAGTCCAGAACCCACTTATGTCGTTGGAAAATAATTTCGATGATGAATGCATGCATCATCGACATTGATTTTCGAGTTTCTGAGTGGGGAAGAGGCCACTCTAGTAGCTTTGCTATGCGAATGATTTTGTGAAACCTAATTTTGATTTCAGATTTCGAAGTATGGTTTGATGTTCGAGAGATATATGTATGTATATATATATTTATATATTTTTTAAATGATTTAAAATAAGCCGGTGTTCAGTCCATGAGATTCAGATTTGTTTTGAATAACCTTATCTATTGGAATTGATTTACTGATTGTTGGCGATTTCCAACTCTCGGATTGAAAATATGATTTCTTCGACTATTTTGAAGGTTCAAGCACTTTCAAATCAAGGTTAACTTTTGAAAGCGAAGTAATTTTGAAAGGTACAGGGTATTTGATAAAGAATATAAGTTTAGTTTGGTATGACTAAAGTATTAGGTAATATGATTTATATAAGTTTGAAACTGTTTGTTGAGTGAAATAAATAAGACTATTTTGAATTATACTGGTATGAAATATAGATTTGAAATGTTTTGAATAAAGTATATATATAGAATAATAATCTTTCCAATGGTAAATTGGATTTTTCATACTGAAATAAATAGTTTGAAGGTTTAAAAAAAATGGTTTTAAACTTTGTAACCATTTTAGATATTTTGATGATTGAAATGGTTTGGAAATGATTTAATCTTTATTTTGATAAAGAATGTGAAATTGAAATGATAATTGATTTTGATAAACGAATATTTGAAGTTTATATTTGTATGAAAGGATATTTGGTTTACTTGCAATTTGGGTTTATTTAAAAAAATAATGGATTTATGAAATGAATATTTCAAAACTAAGTAATAATGAAGTAAAATTTGAGATATATGAAATTATAAAATTTTGTTTTGGAATATGGTATATTTAAGCTTTGAAATATATTAAAGATTGAATAGTTTATTTTGTGGATCAAATCATTATTTGAAAATGATAATATTTGAAATAATTTTGTTGGAAAACTAAATTGAATTGAAATTGATGGTTTGAACTGAATTAAAATTGGAAATTTTAGATTTGGGTTTAATTGAATAAATGTGTGAAATGTAAAGAATTAAAGGATTGTTTTATGATTTCAAATGTATGATTTCGAAAGGTTATGATTTTCAAAAGGGTAAAGATTTCAAGTGTTTTGGTTTCGGAAGTTTATAACTTTGAAAGTATTATGATTTTTGAAAGTGAGTATACATTTGAAATGGAAATGAATTTGTTTGACCTAAATTTTGTTGATTTGGAAATTTGAATTATTTTCTAAATCTATTGTTTTGAGAAATTTTGAAACTGAAAATATGTAATTAGGCAGAAATGATTTGGTGAAATCATATATGATTTTGAAACTGAATTGATATTGAAATAGTTTGAAATTGAGAAGCTTGTTTATTTAAATACTTTGATTTGAGAGTTATCGAACTTATATAAATGGATTTGTATAAGTATGAAATTGATTTGCATAAGTATGAAGCGATTTGAAACTGTTGATTTGAAAGGGTACTCAATTTGTAAAGAGAAATCTTATATAATCGAAGTCTATATAAGTATGATTTAATATACTACTGATTTGGAAAGTATTCGATTTGAAGTGAAGTCTTATATATAATGGACTTTATATAAGTATGATATTTGAAAGTAATTTTGAAAGGTACTATATAATACATATTTTCAAAGTAAAGATATGGAAAGTGCCTTCTGCTTGATATCCGCTTTGTGGCTACATTGTGGATTCATTCTATCGATATTATTCTCTCTGATTTGGGATTTTCGGATATGATACTCGAGTGTCCATTGAATTCCATGGTGATCTCCATGGTCTTACGAGCGCGACTGCATAGCGTAATTCACATGGGCTGCAAGAGCCTAACGGTACGGATGTTTCCTGGAGGATCCAGATGTAACCATTGTGTATCTGTGATCTATTGGGTCGCTTGGTAGCGTAATCTATAGGGGCGGCAAGAGCCTAAGGGTACAGATGTTTCCTAGGGGATCTAGGCGTAACCATTGTGTATTTGCGGTACTACCAGTCTTCATGGCGTAATCACAGGGCTGCGGTAGTCAGCCTGCGGGTACGGATGTTTCCTGGAGGATCCAGGTGTAACCATTGTGTATCCGCGATCCATGATCGACATGTTTGGTTTGGTTAATTTGTTTGGATTGTACTTTCCATATCTGTCGTTTTTAAAAGGTTTCCAGTATTTTCACTGGGTGTCGAAACAAGTCTATTACGTACCTGGAGAATTCTAGCTTTGCATCTGATCAATGCATGGCCAGAGTCTACAGGAACGAAAGTAAACTTGTTAAGACATCGAGTTATAAAAGTATTTTTATAAAGTATTATACAAAGAATATTTTGATCATTATTTTACTTGTCTAAATAATTTAAAATGTTTTAAATTTTGTTAACTTCGAACTAACAAATTCGAATCAATTGACTATTCATCATATTATAAAATGTTTAAAATGTTGTAAATATATCACTATAAATTGAAATGTCTATGGTTTTAAAATAATGGTCCATCCTTGTCTTTCAACCTATTTTTCCTTCTAGCTATTCCTACCTTTGTCCTCTTTGAGGGTTCTTTCTGCATTATGGGAAGGATTGGTTCTTTGGCTTATCGTTTGGATTTACCCAAGAAGCATTCTGGAGTGCATGATGTATTCCACGTCTCACATCTTCTCTGGCATCTTCTTGACCCATCTCTTTTGTTCAGCACTTATGCTCTTGATGTTTTGGATATTGAGCCTAATCTGACAATCGAGAGTAAGCCACTTCACATTGTCAGCAGAGGTACGAAGCAGCTAAGAAAGGAATATGTTTGTCTGGTCTAAGTACTGTGAAGCACTGATGATCGAGATTGTACCTGGGACACGGAGGAGAGCATTCGTGCTTCGAATCCGGAATTTTTTTGCAGGTACTATTTGTTTTGTCTATCTTGCTTTTCTTTATTTTCCTTGTTCGTTCTTTTCGAGGACGAAAAGATTTGAGTGGGGGAGAGTGTAACAACCCTAAATTTTGTGATTTATTTTAATTGCTTATTTTGATTATTTTATTTGATACTCTTGATTTAAAAACTCTATTATATTTATTAAAATGGATAAATTTTGTTATTTTAAAAGCATATTTTTATTTTTATGTGAATTATAGTTTCAAATCTGAATAAATAGAATATTTTCCAAAAAAGTGGATTTTTGGTCAATCTAGTCAAACTTTGACTTTTAAATTTAAAATTTAAATATTTGTATTTTTGAAATTTTATTTTTCATTATGAAAATACATTTAATTTCAAGTATATTTCTTTTCGTTTCGTTGAAATCCGATTTGTATTGTGAAGGCTATGCTTTTTACAATATTGTATGTAAATTGATTTATTTAATATAATTGTCTATTTTGAATTATATAAATAATATTTTTATTTTTCATATCATGTTCTAATATGTGTAATATGACATATTAGGTATATATTTTATTTTAAAAATATTTTAAAGTGATATTATAATTTTCCAAAGCTTACTATATTTTATTTTCAATTTTTACCTAGTTTCTATTTTTAAGCTATTTTCTTAATTAAATTATATTTATCTAAAATTTCTTTATTTATTTTTATTCATACATTATTTTGTTTTGTTTTTATTTTATTTACTTACATTTTTCATGTGTTTAAAAATGATAAAGAAAATTAGAAATATGAAGAGTTTTATAACCTTTCACATGCCTTTGACTTTTCACCTTCTTTTTACCTTTTCATTTGCAAATCAACACTTGCATTCAATTTGGCTGACCATATCCTTTCTTCATCCCATCACCTTCATTTTTCACGTGAAAAAACTTCTCAACCCTAAAAAAACAATCGGCCTACACCTGAAGCAAAATTTTGGTAAAAATCTTTCACTCTTTTTCATTTTTTCCATTGTTTGTTTGATTTTTGTACTTGCATTCACCTTCATGTAGTTCGGCCCTCCATCACCAGCACCTTGGCCGCCTCCACCACCACCTACTCCAGCCACCATCCCCTCCACTCCACTAACCTTCCATGGCCGATATCATCTATGTGAAGATCCACCAAGAAAATGATGCAAACTCCATTTTAACTACAATAGCCGATCACTACTTGTTGCCACCACTCCACCATCATGCTTGGCCGACCAACCACCACCACCACAAACCTGA
The DNA here is from genome assembly GCA_030765085.1 of Allium cepa. Taxonomy (NCBI): domain Eukaryota; kingdom Viridiplantae; phylum Streptophyta; class Magnoliopsida; order Asparagales; family Amaryllidaceae; genus Allium; species Allium cepa. Next base: position 28,317,533 of record CM060932.1, read on the forward strand.
GCTTCAGACCTTGCCACATCTGTAGCTGACCCTCCAAGATCAGGCCATGCCCTATCCATGCTTGGCCGAAGTCATTTAGGCCTTGTAATCCATGTTGTTGCTTGTTGTTGCCTTGTTTTGTGAATTCAAGCACACATATGCCTTCATCTTCTTTGTATTGCTTTGACCGACCCCTACATGACCTTAACCTGACCTTAACCTGATCCAAAACCATCATATTACAGTGCCTTTCCAGTCCATAGCTGAAGCATAAGTGGTTGAATGCAAGTGTAAAAGTTTAGCTATGTATTGTACTTATATTTCTAGCTTTGTTTATGATAGTTTGGTTTGAAATTTACGTATTGTACTTTGCTTTGTTTGTTATGAAACAAGGCTATTAGCTTTGGCTCTCTCACACTCGAATCATTGTTGTGCTATCGTGCCTTTTTGGATCTCAGTTTGTGTACTTTGGTTGTTGTCTTCAGCTTATACCAGTGAGTTATTCTCACCAAACAGTTTTATACTTATATGACTAGTAAACCGATCACATTTGAATCTGTAAAATGCATCACCATGTTACACCTGCTATGTTATGATCATATGATGTTCACCCATGCTTATTTACCTGTTATATCATCTATTACTATTATATAATGCTATTCTGTTATTTATATCATTTTATCACACTGCAAGTTCTCTTTAAATTAGAATCACTATGGGTTGAACTGATACATACCCGAACAGACTTTAGAATAGGAAAAATCGTTACGAGCTGAAATAATAGGCCTGAACGATTTTATTTATTTCATTTTTACTTGGAATTGCGGATTTGAAATGATAGAACCCGGATTTTCTTTGTAAATTACGGATTGAAATGATATATTATCTGTATCACTTTACCTATGCTAGAAAATGATATACAGACCCGTGGTTAAAATATATTTTTCTAAATTTTTTAAAATATTTTAGAAATGCAAATATTATAATATTTTGATTTAAACTTAATTAAAAATGATTTTTTGTAAAGTATTATTGATTTTCTAAAAATTTATAAGTGAAATAAATTAGTGGCAAAGTTAGAAATTTGAAATATAAGTTATTTTGACAATTATGATTCGGTTATAAGTGGAATTTGAATTATGTAGTTAATATGACAAATAGATTTAAATTTGAATTAAAAAGAAATTAAAATGATTTTATAATATATTAATGATTTTTGAATGAAGTTAAAAAGTAAGATAAATGAATGTTTAAGTTGAATTTTGTAATATAACTTAAATTGGAATTTATGAATTTTGTTTAAAGTGAATTTTTGAAGTAAGTAAATAAAATGAAATTAAGTTATATTTGGAAATTTAAAAATTAAGTGTTAAGTTAAAATTTTAATTATAAAGAATTGAAATTGAATGTTGGAATGTAATAAGAAAATTATTATTAAATATTGATTTTTGAATGGAAATTTAACTTATTAAAATCATGAACATAAGGGTATTTTAAATGATTGTTTTAAAAGAGAAAATATATGATTTTATAAGTTTATAATGTTTTAAAAAAAATTTAATTGTTTATGAAATTATATTGAATATTTGGAATTTAATTAACAACATTTTTGAAATGTTGTTATTTCTAATGTAAAGGATATTACAGCATTTGTAAATGCTGTAGTTGATAGAAAGGAACCAAATGGCTAAATTTAATTTAGGGATATTATAGCACTTTGTAAGTGCTATAATTGTTGAATTTGACTAAGGTTTTATTTGAACTAATGTAACCCTATTACAACATTTTAAACATTGTCTTTTGTTAAATTGAACTGCTTTGAAAGTAACTTTCTGTTGCATTTTGTAATTGCTGCGAAATGTGAATTTTCACTGTTTTGATAAGTTTAAGTGAATAAATGAACTTTGAAAGATTAAAATTTTGGAAATTTAATAATTTAATTATTAAATGTAATAACTTCATTTTAATGATTTAAAATGAAGTAATTTGTTTTAAAATATAAACTATTTTGAAATGTGTGTTGAAATGGTATTTTAAATAAAATGAATGTGGTTTTGAAAAGATACAATATTTTGATATTTTGAAATGGATATTGAATGATACTGAATTTTTAAATGATATTTGATTTAGAAGAGAAAAAATAATAATATTACCATTTTGGAATTCTAACCACGGGATGTATTTAATTTATAGTTAACTGATCCTTAGAGGATGGACGATCACAAGCATCCTTTAAGTTATTGTACATTACTACTACAGTTTACTTGATTTGATTTACATTATATAAGTATATTCGTCCTGACTCGAGTGTTTTGTGTTTTACTTTACGCCCGGGTCTGCCTGAGTATTTACAGCTCAGCTTTGGATTTTTTTTTCTGGAGCTAGAAATCGCCGGAGAATCTGCTTGTTTAGTTATCTATTCCCTTTCAGTTTCAATTGTTCTATTTCAGTTCTGGTATTTATAAACTTCTATGTATTTGGATTTCTATTGTATATGTTTCAGACTTATATTATGTATCATGTTTTTGAGAGTTTGTTATAGTAGCTTCATGAACTACTATGGTATTTTAATTTCCGCTGTGAGTTATTCTGATATATCTGTGTCTGTGATTCTGTGATTGTATTTCATTTGCTCCAAATTTATTTACAATGCGGTATTTTGAGCAATTCAAGTTCGACATGTGTGGATGCGAATGGCTGAAAATATCGGGTTGTTACACACTTTGAACTTCTGATCAATTCATTGTTGTGGTCTTGTAATTGATTCCATATGCTTGCATTCATACTTCATTACTTTTGAAACTACTTTGAACTGCACTGATGGTTGCATTCATGTTCATGCTGAAAGTATTGCTTCACCTGTACTGATTTGGTCTAGTCTAGAGCTTTTTTTGTTGGACTAGGTTTACTTATTATCTTGTAATCTGGTTCACCCCAGAACAATTTTGTCCATTACATGTGTATGTACATACGCCATTTTATTTTCTGTTTTGGTCTTGTTCATTTGAAGGCATTTGACTTTAATTGAGCCTGGGCATGTGTGCTTGTTACTGTAGCCACCTCAGTTTTGTATTGTTCCACTGTTTTGTATTGCATGCACCTGAGTTGAACTTGGATTTTGATTAGGTCTGGCCTTGTGCTCACCTGTCCCTACAGTTTTGTCAAGTGTATACCGGCGTGCACGGCCTTATGGCATGTACAGTGATACACTGTGCATGTCACAGGTTGTTCGTGTATGATGAATTCAAAATAAATATGATGATGAACTACCCTAATAACCGAGGCATATAATATTTTCAAAAGCACATTTTATTTTACACTGCAAAATGTTTCTTTTTCAATTTTACTATGTCAGTGTGTATTTTGCAGATAACTCAGATGCTGCATTCAAGCTTAGAGTTTGCAGTTAACTCAGATGCAACATTCAAGATGGAATAGAGTTGAAGATAAAATACAAGTGAATGAGTGATATGTAGTAAGGAGCAAATGTAAATTAAAAATTGTGATGTAGTCGAAATTGTATTGTAATCAAAAAATTGTGTATATATAGTGAGAGCTCAAATTTACACTATTCAAAATTGTAATAAAATATTTGTTTGAATAAAATATCTATTTGAATTTAAATTCTATATTATTTATTATTTAGCAAGTATTTATTTAATTATGTGAAAAATAAAATAGTACATTAACAAATACAATTAAATGAATATATATATGTTTATTATCGTCAAACAAAAATCATATACTAGCATATTCAATAAAAGCTACGAGACAAATACTCGAAGAAAGATAAAGAGTTATTACCTAAACGCATTGCAATTGATAATCGTCCGAATGATACTGATAAAGTTCAGTGGGAGAAATTCGTTGATATTGAGTACACTGATAAGAAATGAAACAATGCAAAACAAAATGCTGAGAATAAAAGAAAAAGTACCATAACTCATACCTTGCGAAGAAAATCATATACTCGACTTTATGAAGAATTGGTATGTAGTCATTATTGTACATGTAATTTTAATGGTAATACATAATTTACAAATGAATTCATATATATTCATGTATGAAACGGAGAATCCGAAATGCAAGCCTACATGAGCAAAGGCGTGGAAAGTAGCGCACACAAGTAGGAAAACCGGAGAGGTGCTTCCGTGTGCAGCAGAAAAATATGTAAGTAGAAAAATATTCATGCATTGAATTCATAATCAGATATTTGTACTTAGTGTACGCATTTTGTTTCTAGATTTTTGCTTCATTTTTATTTTATAATTATTCTTTAGTAGAAATATATGCATCACATAGTTTACTATTGTTATCTTCATTCATCATCAAATCCAATGAATGAAAAAAAATATTTTGGAGATCACCAATATAAGAGCACCTTGAACAGATATATTATAACCCGTCAACCCTTTTGAATTTAACATTTATTGAAGTCTTAGTTGTTTAAAACTATTTTCTAAAGACTCTAGATTTTTAATTATTTCTGTAACAATATAGTAATAAATCATAGAGTCACCTTTTCTTATCTCTACCACTAATAAAGAAAATTGATTGAACTAATTTACTCGGTGTCTTTTTGAAATTCAAAAAAATGCCCTTCTTTCTATTTACATGTTTGCATTCAAACAAAATATTAACGTATACAATAATACAAACAGCCCGTGTGCGAAGCACGGACCCATACTAGTATATAAGAGATACTTGCCATTATGTACTTTGCAATTAAAACTATATTTTCCATTAACAACAGAGTTTATAAAATTAATAACTTTCCTGTATATGTGAAGGAAAAATTGAAAAGAAAAAATGATAAAGATTCAATACGTAAAATCTTAACTGCAGCTTTCAAGCCTTTTCGTTGCTCTCTGTTGTCATGAAGATAAACTTTCACTACAACTTTCTAAATAGAATAATAAATTTCAGTTATTATATATCTATTTTCGAAAAAGCATGTGAAGAACTATAATTACATCATATGATAATATCTTTTGGGAATTACATCATAAGACAACATATCATGCGTTTTCACTTTTGTTATCATGATTGATACGCAGCATTTGAACACCATATATCACTAAGACTTTAAGATCGTGTAAAGTGGTATCTGATAGGTAAAGCAACGCAATACATATAACAAAAAAATCCAAACATCTAGTGTATGTATGTAGCATAAAAGTGTCAGTTTCTAAATCTTATTACATTTTATCGTGTTGCCTCAATTTGAATACATAATCCAGTACATCTATTACATTTTTCAATTCTTGATAATTGAAGTTGCTACCCTTTGAACCTTGAAAACTCTATGTTACTACCTTTTGAAACTTGAAAAAAAAATCCATCTCTGAGTCAAAACTAACAAGTGTTGAGCAAATACGTTTTTTTGAAAATGGTTAATGGGCCAGGCCTAAGTTATACAATATAGAATAACGGGTATAACACTTCTACTCGAATCTTGCATACAAACTTCTGACCCTAAAGGGTAGCTGACAGAAAACACAATACAAAGGCCACGATCAAAAAAATCCTTCGAAAGTGAAGAAATGGCAACAAAACCACTCCAGTCCTCTCAGAACTTAGATGAAATAATTACTGCTTGATTTCACTGAGATCCAACATACCATACTGGATTATGGTGGCTTCCAGACTCTCGATTTCTCCTTATATTTGTTCTCTGGGTTACTCGCGATAGATCTATTATTACAATCAGTAGATCTATCCTCCTTGTGGTTCCAGTTGCCATTATTGCTGCTGTTTTGCCTTTTTGGATCATCCACACGGTCAAAATTGCAGAGCGGCTCGTTTCTTTCATTATCGATGACATTTCTACTACTTTCGCCTCTTTTCCAAACAGATAAGTGATAAATGTTGCCGTTGAGCTTGCTGATATAACTATGCTCTCCAGTTCTTTGCAGGATAAGATCTGAATAATTTGCTTTTTTGATATAGGAGGGACTTCTGTTTTATTGTTTCTTTGCTTGAAGTGCGGTAATTCCTGCTACTATCAGGTAATAAGCAATTTGTGAGATTATTTCGATTATTGTCTACTGTGTGATTATTAAATCTAAAGCCCTGTTTACTTCCCTTACAGGAGCTGCTCCTGGTATTAGGGTAGGAATGGCCACCTCCTGCAAGTGAACCGATGAAGTTGCTGGCTCCCCTCCTCGAGAAATCATGATACCTATGATTAGTGTGCTGAAGGTTTCTACTTTGGGGAAATTCGTTATTAAATTTCCCCCTTGTAAGTATATTTCCATACTGGTAGCTAATTCTTCCTATTCGTTAGACTCTGAAAAGAGCTGATAGAATGGTGATTTGTTTTTGCTTGCTTTGTGGCTCAGAATATGAAATTATGTTTCTATGCCTTTCCATAATTGCATGGCATCAGTTTTCTTTTTCGAATGCAATCTAGCGTTTCTTTCTTTTCATATTTGATAAATGACAGTAGTAAGCATTATGCTAGCTCTGTTGAATTCTTCTTATTTGATTTTGAAGTTTTTCTGAATATGTTGAATACTGTCTTTGATGTTTTGCATTGGCTTGCTTTGACATAAATTGAGCTTATTTTTAGCAATGAACCATATGTGCCTTGAGAAAATGCAATCAAAAAATAAGTGTTCAACCGATTCACTATCTGTATCGCAGAGGAGGCATTTGATTTCATAATTATTGTTTTTGCTCCATTTTTTTCATCCGTCTCTAGTTGGTAATCTGTTTAACAAGGCAAAATAGGCACAATGTGCCATCTTTGGGCAGTTTGCATTATTCCAAATAATATTGCACCATTCCATTTCTGTTTCGAACCCTTTTACATATTCCCAAGTAGATTTAAAGGAAAATTTCTCATTTTCTGAAAGCTTCCATTTCCAGCAGTCTGTTGCTAAATTTGAATCTATTTCAATTTTTTCTATGGCACTTTTGAAAATTGAAGTTGTTGGGTGCTTGTTTGGTTTCCACATGTGATTTTGAATGATGCTATCCACTTTTAAATTGACACCCCCAAAGTAAATAAGTTTTGTCCAGCCTAGCAAACTAATCGGAGATTTGCCATTAATCCAAGGATCAAACCAGAGGCTTGTACTTTTCCCATCTTTGAATTTTCTATCCAATAAATTAATGCCTTTATTTCTGATTTTTAAGATGGATTTCCAAGTGTGAGAATTGTGATTTCCAGCTGGCATAGTCCAATTTTTTTTGTTTTTGACATATTTACTAATCATCCACTTTGCCCATAATGACTTGCCTTCTACCAATCTCCAAAAAAGTTTCATACTACAGGCTTCCTTTAAATCTTTGATGCTTCTTAGACCCATTCCTCCCGCCTTTCTTGATTTGCAAACTGTATCCCATGAAACTTTATGATTTTTTCCTTTCCATATAAAATTGGCACATATTTTTTTCTATTTTGCAAATTGCTGATTCTGGAATATTGTGAGTCTGCATGAAATACATTATGATAGCCATGATGACAGTGTGTGTAAGCTCTATTTTTCCAGCAATACATAGTAACCTGCTAGACTAATTTTCTATTTTGCCTTGAATGATGTCAATAAGTTTAGAGCAATCCTTGGCTGTTAATTGATTTGTGCTGAGTGGGAGACCCAAATATTTAACAGGCAATTGACCCTCATGAATTTTTAGAATTTGAAGTATTTCCCCTTTGTTTGCAAAATCTTTACTAAAATATGTTTTGCTTTTACTCTCATTGATTTGGAGACTAGAAAAATCTTTCAAATTCTCCAAGATTTTAACTATAGATTGGGCACTGTTAGTATCTGCATTCATAAATAAAAGCAAATCATCAGCATATAGTAAATGAGTAACACTAGGGGAATATCTATTGGCTGGTCTGAGATTTCCTCTTATCTGTTCCAATTCCATTTGGATAGATAAATATTCCATTGCTATAGTGAATAGATACGGGGAGAGGGAATCACCTTGCCTAATTTCCATATTACTAGTAATAAACCCACATGGTGATCCATTAATTAATATGGAAAAGGAGGCAGTATCTATGCATTCTTTAACTAAATCACAATTTTTTTTTATGAAATCCCATTTGTCTCATCATGTGAATTATAAAATGTCTGTTAATTTTGTCAAAAGCTTTGTGAATATCAATTTTAATGCAGACTTTATTCTTACAGCCCTTATTAAAATTTCTGATAAGCTCATAAGCCAAAAGAGTATTTTCAATGATATATCTACCTGGGATGAAAGCACACTGATTTTCTGAAATCAGATATTTAAGAAATTTTTTATTCTATTACTTAAAATATTTGCAATGATTTTTTTATACAAAATTACAACAGGCAATTGGCCTGTAATCTCCTAGACCTGAGGGAATTTTTACCTTGGGAATTAAAGTAATAAAAGTATGATTTAAGCTTTTAAGAAGTTTACCAGATGAAAAAAATTCTTTGACAGCTTCATGTATAATAATTTTAAAATCCTCCCAGTGTGTTTTGTAAAATTTTGCTCCAAACCCATCAGGGCCTGGACTTTTATCTATATTTGAGCCAAAAATATTTTTTTAATATATCTCAACAGGGGCAAGAAGAATATCACTACTGCTTTCATTAAGTAGAAATTTTGTTTCAATATTTGGGAAATCTTTTTTATATGCATTAGATTTATAAAGATCAAAAAATAATTAATAGCCATATTCTCTATATTTGAGACATCATTCAGGGTAACTCCATTAATATCTAGCAACTTGCCTATGTCATTGATTTTTTTTTCTATTTGACATCTTGGCATAGAAAAATTTACTAGATTCATCACCCTTAGTAAGCCAGTCTACCTTGGCTTGCTGTCTCATGTTGATAGCTTGTACATGCAAACTCTGACATAATTTATCTTGAAGTTGAAAAAATTGATTAACCCTAGATTTGTCTGAGCTATCAAAGTCTATAATATTTTGGATTGACTCACATTCTTCCCTAATGAGTTTAATATCATCTCTATTCCTATTTTTGTTCCATATATTTAAATTTTCTTTGATATTCTTAAGAATGCTTTTAAATTTATTTTGAGCAGTACCATGTTTATTAATAATAATACTATTTTTGATAGTATCCTTATAACTCTTATTATATGTCCACCCATTAACAAATCTAAAAGGAATATTTTTTCTAATATTATCATGACCAGAGAAAATTATATGCAAATGGTTATGATCACTAGTTGCTTGAGGAAGAGTTGAACAATTCTAATTAGAAAAAGAATTATCAAACAGATGATTAATAAGTATCCTATCAAGTTTACAATGAATATTCCTATATACACGTGATTTCCAAGTGAATTGATTCCCACTAATAGTGGGCTTAATTAAACCTGTTTTAAGCAATAAATTATTAAAAAATTCTAATTTACTAAAAGAAATAGGAACTCCTCTTTTTTCAAAAGTATGGAAAACAGTATTAAAGTCTCCAATGATGACATAGGGTTTTGCTATGTTATAATTTAATGACATAAGATCATTCCATAAAAGGCTTCTTTTTTTTTCACTATTTGAAGCATAAATAAAAGTGATTTCTATTTGAAATCCACCTTTATTTATGAATTTGCAACGAATAAATTGGAAGTTTAAAAAATGATGACTAAGACTCTAAATATTTGGGTCCCAGATTACCATTATTCTACCATTTCCCCCCATATTATTGTTATTAATAACACCCATTCTTTAAACTAGCTATCATGAAAATTGCTTATCTTTGAATCCTCTAGTTTATGTTCAAGAATACCAACTATGTTTGGTTTTATTATGAAAATTAGATTGGTTAGATCTAATTTTATTTCAGGAGAGTTTAAACCTCTAACATTCCAAGTAATTATTGATATATAAAAATATTGAATTATAAAGGATATGCTAAGGATATCACTGCATCATATAGAAAGACTGGGATTGTATTCCTCCAGCTTTCCTTTGTCTCTTTTCTCTTCTAAGTAATCTAATCTTTTATGCCCTTTTCTTTTTAATGATTTTCTGTCTTGTATCAGATGTTCAGACCACCTTGGATTTCTCATTACGTATTTTTCCTAGAATTCATCTTTTTCAGATTTTTCTTCTTTTCCTTGAGATAGTATTTCCTGGAGGTTTCTGATTTTGTTTTTCTTCTTTTCTTTTTTTTTTCCTCTTTACTGGAGAAGATGAATTTGGAATTAATTTCATGACTTTTTGGACTAAATCCTCCGAGATTCCTTTGTGAGAGTTCTTTGAACATAATTTTCAGTCCTCAGTATTAGTGGATATTCCATTTGTAGCTATGATTTCTGTCATTGTTTCATTATCATTTGCATTAATAACTTCAACAGGGGAGTGCACTGCACCATGATCCAAGTTTGATTCCTTAACAGTAGAAGATAAATCGTTTCCATTTTGCTTTAACTGATTTGATAAATCCTTAGTATTTTCTGCCATAATTTGATCTGAATTTCCTGCTGATTGGAAACATCAGACTCATTCATATTTGTAGACATACCCATTATGCAGTCTTTATTATTAAAATTTTGAAAAAAATTTGATTTTCCATGTTAGAGAACTTTCTGGAGCACAAGGTTCTTGAATCTCTTTTTGCCGATTGCTATTAAAAATTGTTTCTTTGATGGTTTCTTGATTTTGCTCTGTCATCAAGACCTTTTCTTTAATGTTTGAAGAATCTTTCTGTTTTTCTTTCCAGATCATTTTAGTAGAACAGTTTTTAGTTGAATGCCCAAAACAATTACAATTTGTACACATTGGTGGGATCCATTCGTATTCAATTCTTTGAACTAAAGTTTCTCCATCATGCATTGTTATATGTGCTTCTTCAGGGAGTTCTGAATTTGCTTTGATTTCAACAAGAATTCTTGCATAGCTTAACCTTGTTTCCTTTGCTGTTGGTTCATCAAGTTTTAGAGAATCCCCCACAACACTTGCTATTGCCCCAAATGCTTCTTTATCCCACAATTTTAACTTAATTCTGGCAGACGAATCTAGACTGGAATGGTAGATAATAAGTCCCTGTCAAATGCAATTTTATTGCTTCATCTTTTTAAAATGATTAATTTTCCATTCATGAAATATGGTCCTCCATTGATTGCTTTTTCATAATCACATTCTGCCATGAATTTGATCACAAAAAGACCGTTGTTTCTTGTGAAGATTTCAAAGTTACCTGTGGGATTCCAAGTTCTTTGCACAAATGCTTTAAAATGATGATAAGAAGGTCTACTACCGTAAACATATGCTATAACCGAGCAGCCCCACTTTGTCTCTGTTCTTTTACTGACACATTCTTTCATAACAACTATTTTCTTGTTATTAATGGTAAGAGGTGCTTGGTATTTCAAGTCGAATTCAGGACTGAGTCCTCCTTCTCTGATTAAATCTGCCCAGAAAGATGCTTTATTTGTGAGAGACCCTTTACTGCAACTCTGTATTGTTGCTGCACCAATGATATCTTGTTTCTTCTGTACAGTGACTGCATATTTTGAGGTGTTATACGAATATTGATTGGAATTGGACTTGGTATTGTTGATTCTTGCATTTCTATAGCCATTGTTATACAGATTCGATTGATTCTTGTTGTAATATATTACTGGAATTGGTTGTGAAGGATCTTCTCTCTCCCCACTAGTTGGAATTCCTCACTGTCGATTTCAGGTTGCACCACCTTGAGGGTTGAAGAAGAAGGGGGATAAAGAGGATGAGGCTTGGGTGTGATAGACTTGTCGGCCTTTGAGATCTGATGAAAGCAGCTCTCCATTAGATTTTTGATTTCTTGCTTGTATTGCTCTGTGAAGAAAATGAAAAATTTTGTGAGCTTATCACAATACTTTGGAACTCGTTGTTTCTCTTTGTTGAGAAAATACATGCTCCTATATGACTGACGGAGGTCACAAACATTCTAAGGAACGCCAGGAGACATCCATGCTAGCATAATGACATGGCAACAATATGTGAACAATAACATAATATTTTTTATCTTGACTAAATAAACGAGATGGAATGCAAATGGAACAAGACAGTTTTACAACACAGATGAAGAAAAGATTTACCACATGAACAACTACTATTGTAAAGCAGTAGGTGTACTTCTTCACCACACGAGTTGTAAGACTCGTAACAGCTTCATCACCTGATAATGTGTCTGTATAAAAACAATTATGATGATAATAAATTTTTTTGTACAGTTAATTTGTATTATATATGCATATAATATAAATTATTGATTTAAAAACATATATATTTTTATACTAATAAAACATATAATATAAACTATATTACGTTATTTCCACTGTGATGCGGAACATAAAGTTGCTGAGCACCATATGGTCGATGATATGCTTCAACTCGTCTTTTTAAGTGCACATTGCAAACTTTTCTATAACTCTCACTACGTTAATTTTAAAGTATCATTCATTCTTGGAAAAATTGTCTACGTTCCGCTATTCTAAAGAATAGCATGCTTATTACAGTTAGTTGTGAATTCTGAAAATGTTTCCGTCAGTTGTATGTATGTCAGTTGAGAATTTTGAAATCTAGAAGTGATTATATCACTGTCCTTCAAAAATATTTTCTATTTTTTAGATCACACAGGACTGCAGAAAATATTCGCTCAAAATACCATAGACAAATTTTGTCCAATTTGTGATTTGTTGTGTAGATCAGAAGAACACTCAAAATTGAATTAGACGATGCATTGTTTTTGTTGGAATTTGAGAATATGATTCATTTTTGTTTTGGCAAACTGTTCTGTATGCATGAAAAGGGAAACAACCATAGACAATGAAGGCTGAGATTTTGAATTCAAATTCAAATATACCATTTTGGAATGGAGCGCTGCTCCGCACTATGCCATGGAGCGCTACCCCTTGAATCTCCACGATCTAACCAATTAGTTTAGGGGGTTGCCACCCTTGGACCCCTCAGAAAATTTTATGAAAGCTATCAAAGTTAGATTTAAGTAGGCTTATTCTAAAAATGCTGGTTAACTATATACATATTTAATCATAGCATCTCATTGTAATATAAAATGTAAAAAGGCTACTGCTGAACTTCACAGCTTCCTTTTGCTCTGGCACTTATTTTGTCAAATTTGATCTTAATTTTACTTCCTCTATGGAGTCTATGGAAGTGATTGTTCTAGAATGCAAATCTTTCAAATTTTAAGCGCAGATAGAAATTCTGCATTTCATTAGTTAATAACTAAATTATATTCATGTCCAAGTCCTTTCTGTAAATTTCATATAACATGCAGTAAATTTTAGGCAGATAATTTATTTTTTCTCTGTAAATATGCAATGTCAGTTTTCATCATAATCGCATTGCATTCCCACTGTCCAATACAGTACACAATGTTCAAAACAGTTGTGCGTAAGGGACAAATTGTACATTGCATTTAGAGACATTTTATTTTTCCTGTATTTTACTTTTGTTTGTATGTAGTTAACTAATTATTATTATTTTCTAACAATTCGATATTAGATAGATGATTAACTAATAATCTTTAGAACCATCCTCCAAGTGTAATTTACATTTTATCTTTATATATATATATATATATATATATATATATATATATATATATATCTTGATATAGCATTGTTTTGTTTTAAACCAGCTGTTCCAGTTTTGTTGTTCATCACAATGGCGTGACACTTAGGTAGAATAAAAAAGAAAATTGAATTTATAGTGTCATAAAGAGTACTTGCTGCATGAGATATTAAGGATACTATTAAATTCATCAAATGGGTGATAGAAGAATGATAATTTTTTTTTTCCACCTTTTTAATGTTAATCACACAGAATTAGTTGTCCACTATCTGTTCATAACTTTTAACCTCCCAGTCTCAGTAACGTAGCATATAACAGTTTCAATTTCCAATAAAGTAACTTCAATCGCATAAGATTAGTTCTCAGCTCCATTTTACTTTCAATTTATAACAGGTAGAATTTTATTATAAACATCATTGAACTTATATCCAAACTTTGGTTAAAACAATAAATTGGAAAGTGGCAGAGATATATTTGAGCTGCTACCTTTTCTGTGCAATTATGAAATTAATTGTCCTCATCCATTGGGGGGGGGGGGGGGGTGGGGGTGGGGGATGGTGTGGGGCGTGTGGTTGGGTACTTGGATTTTTGGTTTGTTAATTAGATAGGTTCTATAAACATTTACCTAATAAGAAACGTGTATAAGTCATTTTAATTATTAATAATTTTCTAACAAGTTATTTTCTGTTTAATTAAAATGGCTGGATTTGAGGTCCATCGTTCATATTATATAACAAATTTGTTGCGTGAGATAATTTTGAGACACTGCTAATTTTAAGGTATGAGTTCATCCTAATTATTTTTTTGTATCTAATTTAATATTTGATACATTATTTTACTTTTAGTTACTGTGAAATTCAGCTAAGTTGTGTTTGTTTATGCTTGATTCTATTTCGTAGACCAGACCAATACTGCTAGATTATGATTGCTTTAACAATATCTGTACTAAAGCTGATTTACAGCATCTCCAACAATTTCAAAATGGATCAGTTATGAGATTGAATAATCAATTCGGGCTCTAATAGAAGCGCAGAAGAGAGGCAAAAATCAGAAGTTAGTGTTAATGGAAATAAAAGAGTAATTAGTTTGGAAGATTTTGAAAGAGATGTCATTGCTGAAGTTTTTGAAAATGATAAAAAAAAGCTATTGCCGTGCAATTAGTTCTACGTCTAATGCGAAACACGTAAAACTCACTCAAGCTTCAAAAGCAATTATCAAATACAAAGAGAATGAAGATAAGCGACGGAAAATGAAGATGCAGCAGAAGATTGATCAAATGCATGAAGAAAGTGGAATAACGAATTCAACTCTATCTAAAATGCAACAATGTATAAGACAACTTGTTAGTCAGATCGGAACGAATTCGACGACACTAAGAACAGAAATTGGTTCGCATACCGAGCAACATCCTCGCCCTGCTCCTACTTCATCTAATGCTGTTATTGGATCATCTACGGTTGAAAGACAAGCGGTGCAATTATTGTCACAAAAACTAGAAGTGGTAGCTAAATGACATCTTGGAGTGAAAAAGATTTGTCATGATAGAAAGGTTGGAGATGGAGAAAAGGTTGTTTGGGTGGAGGACGTTCTTAATCCAGACGAGCCACTTTTTGATGCGTCTCAAAATGGTCATTATACATTTTCCGAGTTGATTGATGGTGGTTTTGTAGTTTGGCCGGAGTGTCATATTCGTTGTTTGTAAGCTTCTAGATATATTGTAGTAGTGAAATTTGAAGTTGTTGCAATGAATTTTGTAGAATTTGATATGTACTATTTTGTACGTTTGATGTTTTTTATAATTTGATGATATGTTAGTTTTAAAATTTAATTTCGTGTTTTCCGTTGTTATAAATTCGTATAGATATAGTTGAATGAAATATTATTAGATTCCGAATAAGATATGGTTCACCTATACCAAATTTGCAACACTTATAAGTATTGACAATTTTGCTATTTACCTATGTGTGCAAGGAATTTCCAATGGTTATAACCGTCAGAAATATGAAAATAGTCGTAGCTTATAACTGTAATTTCCAATGGTTATAACCGTCAGAAATATGAAAATAGTCGTAGCTTATAACTGTAATTTCCAACGGTTATAACCGTTTGAAAAGAAAAAATTCCCAACGGTTATAACCTTTGGGAATACCAAAATTCCTAGCGGTTATAACCATTGGAAATACCAAAATTTCTTAACGGTTATAACCGTTACAAAATATGTAAAAATAATTATAACGTACCTGCTACCAACGGTTATAACTTTTGGAAATTTGATTACTAACGGTTATAACCGTTATAAAATGACAATTCTGGTGTTGTGTTGGTTATGGGCTCGGTTATGACCAAATCCTCAGACGTCTATAGTGTCGTCAAAATTCAACAACTTCCTTTAGAATTTACAAGAGAAGACTGGTACTTTGGTACTCAAAATAGAAGGGAAAAGAAAAAGGCATTGTTCAATACCTAAGCTTTGGAAAGGCAAATGACAAGTTGGAGTACAATTCGATAACACACCTTGTAATAGTAAGATTATCGGAGCTCATTTTTATTCTAGTAGTGCCGATGAAGACAATTTAAAAGTTGATTATTTATCTTCTTGAGATAATCCCGGACATGGAACTTACATAGCTTCTATCACAGCTGGTAGTTTGGTAGCAAATTTCAGCTTTAGTGGTCTTGCAACTGGAATGGTCAGAGGTGGTGCTCTGAAAGGCAAATTAATAATTTACAAAATAATAAGAATAGTGATTAGATTTGCTTTTTTCAAGGATGAGTAAGATCTTGACTATCTAAGGATTAGCAACGTGCAAGGTAATTCAAATGATGCGAAAAATGGATCTAGATTAGTAGGGATTTTGAACTTAGGGACGTTCAACTGATAATTCAAATGGCTAGTAAACCAAAACCAATAAGGCTTTTGAACTTGGGGACGTTCAATTGATAATTCAAATGGCTGGTAAACCAGTAAGATAATTCAAATGATAATACACAATTCACTACACCCCATTTTACACCCCTTGGGTTTTCTAAAGGCACACAATTCGAAATCAAATGAAATTTCGAGGATGTTCAATTTACACAATAAATATCATGTCTTACTATGAATATATCATGCCTTTCTTTGTGCAAGATATTTCATATTTGTAATCCCTAATCCTACACAGTTATTTATTTTTATTTATGGGGAGTTGACAAATTGATTCTCTTGTTTTTAGGTTCTTTGGGTCATAGGGCAGGATGTGGTGGTCTTGATATATACTAAAAGTAGTAGGCAATACTACATATGATGGGATCAATATTTTGTCCATGTCAATAGGTTAAAACACAAAGTAGATAGTGCCCTATGCTATGTTACACGATGCATCTGAAGGAAAATACTGTGGTCACATCAGCTCTATCTCTATTTTAAGGGATGAAGAAGAAATTTTATTCAGGAAGCTCATGGTTATTAGTGGCAGGTATGTGTAAATGTAGCTAGGACAAAGTGGGTTTCAATTGTGATAGTTGATGTACCAACTCCAATATTATATGAAAACAAGTAGGGTTTAAAGGTCTTATCTATGAACATTAAAGTAGTGTTAACATTCTGGATTTCATTAACAACGGAGGCTTCCCTCTGTTGATAATTAGGTTTGAACTTCACATATGTGTTGCCTCTATACATATGTGTGCCTTTATATACATCAGATTTATTGTTACAAATATTTGTGAACAATATTCTGATTCTAATATCTTTTTTATGAACAACACACCAGTAGTGAGAACTAGCATAAAGTATTGTAAAGTTCTAGCGCCTAGAGTTGCTGCTTTCTCTTCAAAAAGGGACATAGGCATTCATTTGTTGCTAATGTAGGCAATATAGTTGAGGCTGTTTGAAGTAACCATATTTTCTATTCACACAAATTTTTTGTTGTACCTCGATCTGAATCTGCAATGTATTTGTGACCG
Source organism: Allium cepa (assembly GCA_030765085.1). Classification (NCBI taxonomy): domain Eukaryota; kingdom Viridiplantae; phylum Streptophyta; class Magnoliopsida; order Asparagales; family Amaryllidaceae; genus Allium; species Allium cepa. Next base: position 28,335,000 of record CM060932.1, read on the forward strand.
AGTCATGGACTGGATCGCTCTCTTTAAAACGTTTCGCCGCTGTGCCGAAATCGTGCAAGACAGTCTCTTATGTAATGCCACCTCTAAAATAAAACAACCCTAAATCAATATCAACAGCCTCTTGCACAAAGACTGGTGAGCCAACAACACCTAATAAATATTGCTCGGTTCTAGGAAAGTTTATGCCAGAAGAAGAAGAGAACTTGGTTTACAAACCGATAAAAATTCTGTAAAATAGTTTGGTTTATGTGACGACAAGTAAATCCGTACTCTTTGAATCGACAATAAATCACACATGTCCGACCCAAAAAGCACATATTGATGGAAAATCATGAGAAAGAAAAGAAGAGAGAAGAAGAAAAAAGAAGAAAGATAGAAGATAGAACCAAACAGAATAATATAGAATTTCACATCGCAGCGGAGAACATATAATTTCATATCAATGATCTTTACAAAACAGAAAATGTATATACATACATCAATCAAAGTTAAACAATCAACCAATAATTATCAACATGGACAGTTATAATAATTTGTCCTCACAATTGCCAATAATATACAATGACTAAGCAGCGGATAATAAAAACAGATACGTGTATACGAAATGAAGATCTCCAGCTCTCCTGCTGAAGCTCCAAAAGCGCCAATTCTGAACCTGTAAATTTACTTGGTCTGACCTGAGCATTGAAAGGGAAGAACGACCGGATCAGTCTGGTAAACCAGCGTGAGAAACACACTCAACTGAATTTATTAAATTACCAAATTTTTCCTTTCAAAACAAAAGTATCTCGTAAGATACACCCACACATAAACACGGACACGTTTTAATCCTACGATAACTAAAACATCTCATATCAAATCCTCTTATATTATACTAGTGTCTAGTAAAAAAATAATATTAATCATAGTCGAAATTGTTACATTGATTAAATTCCAGCATATAGCCCAAAATGGGCAATACAATCAAAATGGCTGGCACCTAGTGGAGTTTGGATTTTCATACAAATGACCAGATGAAGGGACTACCTTCTGGCAGTACATCTCTAGAGGAATGCACCGAGGACCATCACAAAGGATCCTCTTCCAATACAAGACCGGCCCACCTCTATAACTAGATGGTACCGAATATATCATCCTCAGGTCATTACCGACCTTTTTCGAGGGTCCTCATATCATACAAACCACAATAATCAAATATACGAGGTCATAGCGTGTAAGATATATCTAGAAGAGGATGATCATATCCTACTTGGGAGCGACCCACTTAGCCTTGCTGCATCTAACCCTGTTTTGGTCATTTCTGGTTGATGAGGCCTGAGGTTACGATTACCTTTCACATATCACAAATCACATCACTTTGAATGCCACACAGCCAATTCCGTTGATTACTAATTGCCTTCCACAAAAATACAACCCTAAAGTTCATACGTCTCAAGGAGGATGTTAAACTAAGAGAAGTTGCCTTCTCCGCCACCACTGATATATTGTTGTAAAAACCAATGTACATAATCTTTAGAAATGTAATTCCATACAAAAATCCATACAAGTTGTCCAGGAACAAGACAAACCGAAGGTACTTTCCTACCACATCCTATCGGGAAATCCCTAGGATTAGTGGCGAATAGTCCTTGCATTGGATATTTCATAACGAGACTACTGCTACTAGATGTATATTGGGATTTTAACCCCAAACAATCAACAAGCAGTCCTCCAATATGAAAATCCAGAATATCAATATCATCATAACCAACCTGCATAATCGTCGCATAAATGTTGGTCCGAAGTGGTTTTCAGATAAATCTGATCCCAGTCTCTTCGCACCAACCATGCAAAAGCGTTTCTCAACCTCACACAGAAACTAAGTCTCATAGACTTATCATGTCTCCAACTTTCAGCTTGCTATCCTTCGGCCAAGAAGGAAGCACGATAGATTGGAGTAATACTCCGCACTATACGAATCAACATCCTCAACACAAACGATAGTCAAGTCTATACAGAAGGCTACATACTAAATGTATGACTAAATGTTCCCACATCAAGTCAAGTAACTAAAATGGCCAAATTTGATAGTTAGTTATTTAACTATCAAATCAAACAAACAAATATTTAGCACCATAAGCAATCACTAGGCCCTTTAATTAATCTTTTATTAATTAAATCATTTGCCAAATATTTACTTCAAATTATCTTTAAAAAGATATAATCTCAAAACCATATCAATTTTATATATTGGAAAACATTTGAAAATTACTAGCATAGGGATTTGAAAATTGGATAGATATATAAATCCCATATACTATACAAAACATCTAATTTCGAAAATCATTTACTATAACAACAATGTTATAGTCCATCATTTCCTTATTTCTCGAAAACGTCTATTTTAACAATGAATGTTGAAATTTATATATTCGATACTTAACACATTTTAAATCATATTCAAAGCATTTAACTCCATTTAAAAGATCACTTTTCAAAACGTTCATTAAATTTAAAAGACTATTCACTGTCCAAAACCGTGAATACGATTCTCCAACCAATTTCATTGCTTCTACACATTTAATTAAAAAGATTATCCACTATCTAAATTCATGAATCTATCATTTACCAAATTCATCACTTCTATACATTTGTTAAGGGATTATCCACTGTCCAAAATCGTGAATATATGTCCTTTAATAACTTCCATTTTAACTTATCAAAATAAGTTGATCTCTTATTTTAAAACAATGTTTATGAATTTCATATATATTTTATGAAAACTTCACTTATAAATTCCCTTTTTTAGCCAATCTCTTTTATATTCTCATTTATGTGCCAAATCCGATTAAAAGTTAATTTACTTATAAATCATTTATTTACAAATTCATTCTTTTATAACTTCATAAATGTATAAATCTTATTTACTTATAAAATCCATTTATAACTCCATTTTAACACTTATAAAACTCCTTTACAATTCCATCATTTTGATTTATAAAATATCAATTTTATAAATCTTATATATAAACCATTTATAATAGTTTCAAAATCTCAATTTAAACTATTTACAAAATAGTTAACTCCATATTTCAAAAAATCATATTTTTTTCGTTCAAAATAAACTTATTCTTTCAATAATTTACAAATCATTATTAAAACTTATATAACTCCAAAAATCATACTTTAAGTATATTTCACAAAAATCATAATTTTTATAACATGAAAATTATAACTTTTATTTATTTAAAATAAATCCATTTACTTAACAATTCAAAATAAACAAACGATCTATTTCAAAATCACTTGAAAATCCTTTTTAGTTTGAAATCATCACTTTAATATTTTTAAATTACTAAAAATAGGCCCAATGCTGCAACAACATTAAATACATCGATCACAGCATCCAAAACATCATATATCATATGATAACAGCATATATCACAATATCTATAAATAAATCAACAATGATGAGGAATCCAGTTGGATCCCTCCAACCTATCGCCTGCAACAAATATACATATTAGAATATGTGTACAATGTCCGCTTCGAGGCAGACGTGCACACAAAAGGTCATCTGCTCATACACAGAAACGTATAGGGTCTCATCTGCTCCAATAGGCAAGAATATATCCAAATATCAATCAATATATATAATATCATATATCATCCAAACAATCATCAATCAGCATAAATAAATTTATTTCTTACTTATATAAAAATATCAGTGAGTCAGAAAGAATGAGTTGTGCTCACTTTGGATTCCACTCCGTCAAACTTTAAGGCAAGGAACTTTAAGATCTAACGCATACTTTCTACCATGGTTTGGAACCAAATGAAAATAAGCCCAAATTCTTTCTTCCTAATGCTTGTCCAAGGCCCGAAATGGAGATTGACCGAAAGTATAGAGAAGAAGTGGTAGAGCTTTAAACTTGAATTCTCAAAATTAGACCCAAAAATAGGTCACTTCTCTCTTATTTTTGAGTCTCTTACTCTCAAAATTTGAAAAAATTGCTAACTGAAAAGTTGCTTCAAATTCTTTTCTCTTGAATTTAAGAGAAAGAATCACTTGATTTCGATTAATTTTGAGGTAGATATGGTCAAACTAAAAGAGCTTTTCTCGGATTCACAAATATAAAGCCTGAAAATACACTTCAAAGAATTGAGTTTCAAGTATAGTGAATCTTAAAACTGAGAAATATAGTCAACATAAAGTTGCAGCCACTAGATTTTCATATGGTTTTAGAAAAAGAATTTCTTAATTTGGTTCGTTATAGTCAAGTTTCGATCAAAACGAAATGGCCTATTCTCTCGCTTAAAAACCGGGTCAGAGAATGTACTAGAAAGAAGTGGATTTTTGACATGTTTAATTTTAGAATGAGACAAAGTGGTAAAAATGAAAATAGTAGCCCCTGGAAAAATACATGATTTAGAAAAAATCGTTTTATATTTTGGTTCTGTTTTGAAGAAGTTGTAGTCAAGATAAGAAGAGGTAAAATATGGAGAAAAAGGAGTTTGATTTGAAGAGAATGAACATTGACTTCTTTTGAATATTTTGTAAATATTTTAACATTATCTCTTTCTAATTTTTTTTCTATAGCTTGGAAGCCATTAAAGAGAAGAGGAAGAAGATGAAGAAGATTGAGAAAAGAAGAAGAAAAAATTGGGAATGAAAGTGAAGAAGAAGGTGGGTATTTATAGAAAAAGAAAGAATTGGTAAATTTACCAAAATAACATCTTACCAAATTTTCAAACTAAATTTACTTCAACCTAAAGCAACATCCACTTTTTCAATAATTAACATCATCCTTTCACTTCTTACTTTATGTCTTAGTCACTTAAAGATTAAGTAAAGAAAAGTAATTATTTTGTTGGCTTTTAATTTGATGTGATTTGATGTTTACTATTTCTTACTTTTGTCAATTATTACTTACTTTTACTAATGAACTCTAGAAGTTTTCAATCTTATTTAGTAAAAGTAAACATGTTTAGTTATTAAAATATGTAATATATATGTTAAAACATGTTAACAAAGGTGCGATAACGTTGCGACAACTTATTTTGAATAAAATGTAAATTTCCGTCAAAACGTTTTCCGGTCACATTTTGACGTTTTTGTTAAACTATTTATTCATGTAAACCAAACTTTAAAATAAATTTCTTATTATAATTGAATAACTAAAACATGTATATTTGACTTATAAAATAATATAAATCAATATCCAAATCTATTTGTAAAAATACGACATTGATATATCGATATGCAACGAAATTTGTCAATTTTACAAAACAAGTTTTATACATTCATCGAACCATTATAAATTAAATTAATATTATTATCAAATGAGTTTGATATCGATTATATATATATATTCAAAAGGAATTAATTGTCCTTTAAACAAATTCCTCGAATGTTTATCATACTTTATCGAAATCCGACTTTTGTCAATTTACAATGGGAAACCAAAATCTTTATCCAATATCAAAAATAAGTTTACCATTCTTATTTATCGTATAAAACATGATTGTTTAAGTTTGAAAATTCTACATTTGAATATCTAAAATAATTAAATATCTCATTTTAAGGTGTTAAAATTACAGTTCATTATAGTTTATATAGGGAAACATCTGAGTAGAAAATGAGACCGAGTCAAGTAAAATACCTTTTAGAGTGCAGTCCATTGCACCTGCTTTAAAGGCCATTGACGCAACGGATATTACGAAAAGGAATGAATCTGTGAATGTAGCAATAAGTGGATTGAGAAATACTGAAAGGCCCAAATTCGTTGATCCAAAGATACCAAATTTTAGCTATCTCTGACACATTGATCGCGCACGATACCGTGAAGAGAGACCTACAATTCTTCGAGCGTTGATCAAGCGCACTTGATTCCGCTTGAAGAATTGTAGGTCTCTCTTCACGGTATCGTGCGCGATCAACGTGTCAGAGATAGCTAGAATTCGGTATCTTTGGATCAACGAATTTGGGCCTTTCGGTATTTCTCAATCCACCTATTGCTACATTCACAGATTCATTCCTTTTCGTAATATCCGCTGCGTCAATTTGGTATCAGAGCTGGACTTAGCCAATCATAGCTAAGCTGAGTCTTGGAGCCAAGGAGTTTGAAGTTTGGTGTTCATCGTGTTCATCGTGAAGTCGCAACAAGTTGGGAGTTTTCGATCCATATCATTTTGGATCAAAAGTGGGAAAGTGTTTGAATTTGCTCCGGGAAGTTTGCGCGCCAAAGTGAAATTTGAAGTTGAGTCGTGCCTTGTTTTGTTTGAAGTGTGTTCGAACCGAGCTAGTGGATAGCCGTGCATTGTTGAAGTATTTATGGGTGTGTAATCATGCCGCCGAGAAGAGCTAATCGTCATCAAAATGTTGAAGCGTTGTATATAAGGGAAGAAGCCGAGCAGATGGAGCAACGCATTAATGAGAAATTTGATGAAGGTATTGGAAAGCTAGAGAAGTTGATGATAGATATGAATCAAACTCAAAGGAGAAGGTCACCAGTCTCGAACCATGGAAGAAACAGAGTTTCTCCATCGGTTACGAAAGCGAGAAGGGTATCACCGCAATCTTTTAGAGAGAGAAGAGAAACATCAATTTCATCGAGAAGAGATCACCATGAATATAGACCTGAAGAGAGAAGAACTCCACGTGAGTTTGAATATGAGCCATATAGAGATGAAGAGAGACATAGTAGAAGGGACATGCGTGATCGAAGGGATGTTGATGGTCGAGATCGATATAGACATACATTTGATTTTGATGAAGATGGTGATAGAGCTAGCATTCATTATCGAGATCGAGACCAAGTTCGAAATTCATATCGGGATGTAGATGATGATCGATGATGGGAGTCGGGTACGAAGATGGAAATTCCAGAATTCAAGGGTGGAATGGTAGCAGAAGAATTTTTGGATTGGTTGTCTAATGTTGAAGAGATCTTTGATTTCAAAGAGGTTCCGGAAATTCATCGAGTGAAGTTGGTTGCTACTAGGTTGAGGGGGAGAGCTATGGCGTGGTGGCAGCAAACCAAACTTACACGAGAACGGATGGGGAAGTCAAAAATTGAATCATGGGATAAGATGAAGAAGTTGATGAGAGCTACATTTTTACCTTACAACTATCAATCACTTATGTATCAGAGATTACAAAATCTAAGATAGGGGACGAAGTCAGTTAATGATTACGCAGATGAATTTTACCAACTCATTGCTAGAAATGATATTATGGAGATGGAAGAACAACTAACTCTAGGTTTGTTGGAGGGTTGAGAATGCAGATCCAGGATATGGTGAACATGTTCGATCCTAGATCAGTTGCAGAAGCACATCAGAAGGCGTTGGCTTGTGTAACGACCCTGAATTTTGACCCTGTTTATTTTAATAAATATTTAATCTAATTAAATAAAATGTGAACTAATTATTTTCAAATGGATATGATTTTGGAATAATTGCCATTTATTTATATAAATTTGTATTTTATTAAAAAGGAAATTTGATTTTGGAAATTTAAATAAAATTTCTTAGTGATATTTATCTTATATAATTGAATTAAAGTACTGAACTTTGTTTACATTTGGAAATATACATATAGATGTTAATGTTTAAATTAAAATCTAATTCTGACAATATAAAATACAAATGTAAAATATAAATCAAATATGTGTATATAACTTAATTTAAATAAGTGACAGTAAAGTACAAATAGAAATGAATACAAATATAAGTAAAAAAAATCATTTTGAATATAACTTGAACATTGATAATCAAATATAGAATACAAATGTAAAATTAACATAATAATTAATTGGTCAAGATTGCATACATCATAACTTAACAATTTGTAAACAAAGCTAAAATAAGAATAAGGTATAAAAACACAAAGTATAAAGTAAAATGAAATCAAATAAATAAAAGCAAACTCAAACTTTTATGTATAAATTATGTAAACTAGAAGTTAGCAAAACAAAATATTTTCAAAGTTATTAACAACAACTATATATATGTAAATTATTCAAGTTAACAATTATGAAACAATTTTTTTTTCAAACAAACCGATAAGTGTAAAAATGAACCTGACACATGTAAAATATTCAATTGGAAACCAATAACAAGTCAATATCTAAAAAGTAACTACCTGCATATATATAAAACCTAGTGTTGCCTGCAAAGTAAATAATTATGCATAAGGTTATTTATATCAACTAACTTCATATATTCACCTGCAAACCAGTCAAGGTATAGAGTATAATACCTGACCCAAAATTTGTTTTGTTACAAATATCTTCAGCTGCAAGCTTACCTGCAAATGTATTTGCATACCAAATCTATATTCCCAGTTAATCATAATTATGTTAACAGATCAAGCAACATATAAATTAATGCTGTTCTGTATGAGCACATCTTTGTGTCTATTTAAGATATATGCAAATCTTTATTTTACAGTAGTGAAATTTGATCAAACATAATTGTATAGCAGTGAGTTAAATATAAAAAGAAATAAGAATAAAATAAAAACAGGCTTGAATATATATGTTGCCAGTAAGTAAGGATATAGATAACCTGTAAATAATTATGCAGGCAAGTTAATCAAATATTTATGTACTAATAGGATTAAGAGTAGACAACAAGTACATTAGCATTTAATGTTTTAGCATCTCAGCAAAAACATTTGGCCGAAATCAGGAATCATACCAGCCTTAAAATAAAATAAAAAGAGAAGCTTGCCTGATAAAACAAAAATTGAAATAGTGTACTAAGAGATAACACCTAGCCTGGTTGACTTCTTTCCATTTACATAACTTCCTATCTCCTATATATCTATGTGTGTATGCATCCTTTATTTAGTTTGTAACATAAGTATACCTGATAGAAAAAAAAAGATGCAAACAAACTCAACATCAAACAGAGAGAGTTTCCAGGGATTCAACTACAGATTCTAGAACCTCAGAGTTCAAACCTTCAAGCTGCAAACTTTTATTAACAACCATGCTCTGTTCAACAGTTATTTTTGGTGAGTAAACACAATTTTTAAAAACTTTAAGTTAATTAAAATCAGTTCAAACTTTATTGATAATTTGGTTTATGCATGCTTTAGTTTGGATAGGACTGTGTGATGTTCTGTAGTTGGTACAGGTTGCATATTTTTGTGCAAAAACATAAATTATCCTTATGTAAATCATTGATAAGCTTTGATTTTTAAACAAAACATGATGGTAAACTCAAAATAAGATTTTCAAAAGTTGATTACAGTCATTTTCCTCAAGCATATGACTGTAACATTAATGTAAAGGAAAATCAAGTGATAATTGATAATATTTGATTACTGCAAAACATTGATTCAAGCTTATATATTGAATTTCTATTGCAAGATATGATTTTCAAAACAAAAACCAAGATTTTTAGATTAATATTTAGGGAGCAGTTCGCATATAGACTAGGATTGCATTCCTATGAAATTCTGATGACTGATTCATTTATAAATGTTGGAACTTGGGTTGGAGCACGTGCAAACATCATGGATTCTGGGAAAAATATTGAATTTTTTTTTAAATGCAAGAGTGAGTCGAACGAATTCTTTTTAGGGTTTTACTTCCAGTTTTGCACTGGTCTGTAGCATGAGGTGTTCAACCTAAATTAAGCGACCGAGTTGCACGAATTCTTGGAAAATGATGTTATAGCACGTCGTTGTGGTGTGGGTGGATTTTGGGTGGTTCCGGTGGTAAGTGCGGCGGTGGATAAGGGGTTTTGGGGTCATGGGTTAAGCTTCAGGGTTCACTCGTACTGCTATATTTTGTTTTGATTCATTTTATGGCGTTTCGAATTTGATTTCGTAGTGTGCTGGTGATTTAGGACTTGCCGAGAGGGTTGCGGTTTGCCGCAGCATGACCGAGGCGCCGTACACGTGCACGACGTGGAGGAGGAAGTCGAACGTTGTGACAGTGGTGGATTCTCGAGACGTGCTCGAACATTTGGGGTGTTTTCTTCGGGTTCGAGTTGAGTTTGTAGTGCGCGAGTTAGTTACCTGATGTCGTAATTTACAGTTTAGTTTAAAAAAAAATAAGAAGAAGAAGGGGAGCGTACAGGAAGACCGGGGAAGAAGGGTGAAGGACTCGAAGTTCACTCGGGATTTCTTAGGGGAGAACTCGGGTTTCTTATAACCTCAAGAAGAAGTATAATAATAATAAAGTTAAGTGAATCTTGTTTTAACAGTTTAAATACTGTAAACCTGGAAGAATGTTTAACAGATTTAAATACAAGTTTAAGTTATTAGGTTAATAAGTAACAATGTATTTAACATTTAATTATTATTTTTAATAATTAAGTTAAGTATGAAATGGATTAACATTAAAGTTTGTAGTCCATACTATTTTCAAAATTTTAAAGAAGACTTTTAATGTTTAACCAAGTTGAACAAATTAATGTCAATAAACTATTTTAAAAAATAAAATAAATAAATAGTTAATTAAGAATAATTACTTTACAAGTGTAATTAAGGATTAAGTAATGATTATGTGGTTAATAAAGTGTAATTAACTACTTATGAATTAATTAAGTAATCTAATTAAGAATAAATAGCACTTAATAAATGGATAATTAAATTTTATTAAGAAGTTAATTTATGTTTTAAGAATAGTTAATTAAGAAATTAAGGTTAAACAAATTGATTAAGTGATTGAGTAATTAAGGGAATTAATTACTTATTGTAATTAGTAAAGTTTGATGATGAATTATTTAGTTAATTAATTAAGTTTAATTAACTTAAATAATTATTTGATGATATGATAGGTATAATTACTTGGAAAAGTAATTAATGATAATGACTAAAAGCAATTGATTGAGGATGATAATGGGCGTAATTTGGGTATAATTACTTTGGGCAATTAATCAAAGGATTGATTAAAGGAAATCAGTTGAGGAGTAATTAAGTGATGTGATAAAAGTAATTAAAGGTGGTTAATTACTGAATAGTATTTATCAAGAGTGATTAATAAATATAGTTTATTGAAGATTAATTACTTAAGGTAATTTAATTTAATACAGGATAATGAAATTTAAAAGGTAATTAGAAATCATTGATGAATGTAGTTAATAATAAGAGATTAAAGAGTAATTAATTAATGTAATTAAGAAGTAATGTAATGTTTGTAATTGAAGGCTTATTTCTATATGTGGATAAGATAATTAATTTGTGAAAATAATTAAAAGATGATTAGTTGAATAAAATTAAATGTTAATTAATCAAGTGTGATTCATTTATTGATTGATTGATAATTGATTAATAGTTATATAAGCAAGACTTAAAATGGTTAAGTAATTAATTTAATTCACTTTAAATTAATTAGAGATGCAAGTAATTAATTTAGTTCATTTTAAATTAATTATAGCTGATATGATTGCTTATGTATGGATGTATGATATTGTTTACTTTGAATGGTTTGAAATTTCTAGTATAAGATAAATGATGCTATATGAAATGTATGCTTGATTGTAGTATGATAATAATATTTATTATCTGTTGTAGTGATAATATAGATTATCTATTTATGTTGATGTTGATTATTTATTGTGATATAGTGAATTATCTATCTGTGTGTATAGGGATAATGGAGTTGTCTTTCTTAAACTTTAAAACAACTTGGCCCTAAAAGACACGTTTTGGATTTCGATGAGACCGGGATCGGGTTTCCACATTTGGACATCCGAAAACCACATCGACTTCCAAACTAACGTTAGGTCGTGAATCTGATGTGAAGATGAAGATTCAGAATGCAAGGGTTGTCGTCGTTAACTCTGAGGGTGATTCCAAAATGAGTGTAACGAGATAATGCCTTCGGTTTCGTTCAAACACGGAACGAACTTGTATGGATTGAATGCTTTCAACACATCGTCACGCGGGCGATGAGCATTCTAAAGAATTTGTTCTCTAAAGGTAATCTTAGCCTCATGCCTCATCAACCGGGAATGGCTAAAACAGGGGAGATGCAGCAAGGTTAGGTGGGTCATGCCCAAGCAGGACAAGATATTTCCCCTATCTAGATGTCCCTTTTTATTTCGGCTGTGTGGGCGGTTGGTTCGCGACAACTGCCGGGGTTTATCTTGTTCGGGACTGTTCGGTAAGGAATGGTTCCGGCCTTGTGTTGCAGGGGAGCGGGCGTACTCCTCGGTACGGTGATCTAGGCCCCGTACTGTGACGGACGGTACCCCAGTAGCCCTGCCATTGTATGGAATCCATTTTCCAGTAAGTGCCCACGGTTTTGATTGTATTACCCACTTTTGTGGCTAGTAGCTGGAATTTAATAATGTAACAATTTCGGCTATTTTCTATTTACTTGAAAACTCTAGACACAATTATGATATCACAGAATTTCCTATGAAATGTTTTGGTTAGCGTAAGGTAAAAACTTGCCCGTATTTATGTGTGGGGAGTCTTACGTGATACCTTTATTTTCAAATGTTTTTCAAGTTAAACAACCTTAAACCGTTTACTCATACCATACCCATGTCTGACCCGGAGTTTATATTTTGTGTTTTCATAAACTCTTGGGTACTCAAATTTTTATGAGTAGCCAAGTGATAGGTTCTTGGATTGTTGAGTTCTGGAGGAGCTTGGAGCAGGAGCCCAGACGTATGTAGATATCTACATAGTTCCGCTGTGTTGGTTAGAGTATGATATATGGTGTGATATATGTAGCGACCGATGTATATAAAATTGTCAAGTGTATAATATTGTATAACTCTGATGTATGTAAACTATGTAATTATTATGTGATGTATTATATTTTATTCCATTCCGCTGTGAGATTACGTGATTGTTGTTCTTTCTTTCTCTTTCTTTTCTATTTCTATCCCTTTCTTTCTTAATGAGGATACGTTTTTCTGGTAGTAGAAGGGCGGGTCGTCACAGTTGGTACCAGAGCTGAAAGGTTAAGTGAGAACCTTGGCTCTGGTGGAGATTTCTCATTAGAGATAGAGTCGGTATTACTCTAGAATGAGTCTGAGCGTATTAATAGATATGAGTGCGTATTTGTTAGTGAATATAAAATGGTTTTATATTATGTTGATTGATTTGTTGAGTGGTATATGAACCTTCGTCAGTGCAGTCTGCACAACTGTACCGAAGGGGTTTCTAAACACTTGAATAGAACAATTCGACATGATATTGTTTTCTAAAGTGGGTGAATTAAATAATTTCATCCAAAATATATTTTGATATATTATAAAAAAATAAATATTTTGCAAGTTATTATATATAATTAAAAGGGTTTGGGTGATTGTGTTACAGACAAATAAGATTTATAATGGTTTATATAACCAAGGGAAGTATGAGAATGAATGTGGAATTAAAGTTAAAAGTAAAGTTAAAAATGAGAATTTATTCTGGATTAAGTTGAAAGTTTAATTTAATTTTGGAATTAAACTAATGATTAAAAATATAATCATAATAAGGATGTAAATAAATTGATAAAGTACATCAAATTTAGAGCGTAAATAAATTGGATTGGGAAATTTAATAGAAATAAAATTTTGGTTGAGATTAACCTAAGCTTAATAATTGAATTTAAAATTTAAGATTGAAATGAAATGAATTGAGATATGGATGATATTAAATGAAATTAAGTTCTTATTTAAATCAAATCCAAATGAATGGGTAGATTAAAGAGAATAGTATAGTGCTTAATTTAACTGAAGTGAAGTTAAACAAATTGAATAGGAATAGAATTCAGTTGAGATATAAATGATGTTAAATAAATTAAATTCTTACTTAAATAGATAAAAGTAAGTTGAAATGGAATTGAATTGGAATAAATATATTCCGATAACTTGAAAAGGAAATTGGCAACACACTGATTAAGAATATTTTTTGGCTGTAGTGGAGTGTTCAATCTTGAGTTAAAAGGAAATATGAATATATTCAAGCTTAAATTAGGTAAAATGTGAGATATGAATGTAAGCCTTACAAAATAAGATTGTTTTGTATTTGGAGAATGGGATAAAAATCCAAACTTGAATTATAAAATAAAATTGAACACAGATAAAATAATAAGATGATTTTTGAGGATAAAATCCAAATTTGAATTTGAAGATAAAATCCAATCCAAGCATGGATAAAATAAATATGGCCTTGGATTTAATCTTAACAAAATAAATGGAAGTTGATCTTGTGAGTATCAAATAAATTGGAAATAAATAAGTATGAAATTGAAACAGGTAAATTAACCTAGATTAAACTTTATAGAAGCATAGCTTTGAGGAAAATGAGAGTTTATTAGTAAAAGCTTTAATAATTTAAATTGAATGAAATAAAATCTTTATTCGAATAGAAATAGTTGGAAAAAAAAATAAATTTGTATAAATAAACTCTGATGGCTTATCAAAAGAATTTAAATGCTTGAAATAAAAAGTATACTTGTTTAATGCAGGTAAGATCTAGAGTTTAAAGTGAAAATGAATGTGATTAAGAGTAACTGGATGTAGTGTGGAGAGTAAATAAATTTGTGGCTCATAAAGTTAAAAAGTAAAATGATAAGCTAAAATAAAATTATTTTGTACTTGGGAAACGAAAAAAGACATCCAAATCAGATTACAAACTAGAAATGAACTCAAGAACTATAATGAGGTGATTTTTGTGATGAAATCAAATGTTGAATTGGAAGTGCAAATAAACTAATTTGAAACAAATTAGTAAATTAAGTATGTAAATGAAATTGGAATTGGTCAGATAAAGTTGGATGGTGAATTAATAAAATTTGATTGTAAATTAAAATGAATGGGAGGCTGAGACCTTGAGTTATATATATATATATATATATATATATATATATATATATATATAAATTTCAACTTGGATTGGAGTTGTATCTTATAAAATTGAATTGCCAGAACGGTTGTCTAGAATTCATAATGTATCCCATGCATCTCATCTTGGAATTTTGTTTAGGATCCATCATTAGTTGTAGAACTAGTAGTTCAGGGAGATTTGGAAGTCAAGCGGAGTTTGACTGTAGTCAGGAATCCTGTTCGGATTGTTGATCAGGACGAGAGGCAACTCGAGAGTAAGTAGTGAAGCTTGTCGAGTGCAGTGGAGCGAGAATTCAGTGATTGCACCTGGGAGACTCTGGATAGTTCTAGAAAAGTTTATTCGGATTTGTGTTCGGATTGCTAGTGTTGCTTATTAGGATAAACTGTTTGATTGATTGCTATTGTATGAATGATATGTATGTGTGAATGGTTAGTATAACAGCTTTTAAATTATCTTTGTTTTAAATTTCGGGGACGAAATTCTTTTAAGGGGGGAGGAATGTAACGACCCTGAATTTTGACCCTGTTTATTTTAATAAATATTTAATCTAATTAAATAAAATGTGAACTGATTATTTTCAAATGGATATGATTTTGGAATAATTGCCATTTATTTATATAAATTTGTATTTTTTTTAAAAAGGAAATTTGATTCTGGAAATTTAAATAAAATTTCTTAGTGATATTTATCTTATATAATTGAATTAAAGTACTGAACTTTGTTTACATTTGGAAATATACATATAGATGCTAATGTTTAAATTAAAATCTAACTCTAACAATATAAAATACAAATGTAAAATATAAATCAAATATGTGTATATAACTTAATTTAAATAAGTGACAGTAAAGTACAAATAGAAATGAATACAAATATAAGTAAAAAAAAAATCATTTTGAATATAACTTGAACATTGATAATCAAATATAGAATACAAATGTAAAATAACATAATAATTAATTGGTCAAGATTGCATACATCATAACTTAACAATTTGTAAACAAAGCTAAAATAAGAATAAGGTATAAAAACACAAAGTATAAAGTAAAATGAAATCAAATAAAATATAAAACCAAACTCAAACTTTTATGTATAAATTATGTAAACTAGAAGTTAGCAAAACAAAATATTTTCAAAGTTATTAACAACAACTATGTATATGTAAATTATTCAAGTTAACAATTATGAAACAATTTTTTTTTCAAACAAACCAATAAGTGTAAAAATGAACCTGACACATGTAAAATATTCAATTGGAAACCAATAACAAGTCAATATCTAAAAAGTAACTACCTGCATATATATAAAACCTAGTGTTGCCTGCAAAGTAAATAATTATGCATAAGGTTATTTATATCAACTAACTTCATATATTCACCTGCAAACCAGTCAGGGTATAGAGTATAATACCTGACCCAAAATTTGTTTTGTTACAAATATCTTCAGCTGCAAGCTTACCTGCAAATGTATTTGCATACCAAATCTATATTCCCAGTTAATCATAATTATGTTAACAGATCAAGCAACATATAAATTAATGCTCTTCTGTACGAGCACATCTTTGTGTCTATTTAAGATATATGCAAATCTTTATTTTACAGTAGTGAAATCTGATCAAACATAATTGTATAGCAGTGAGTTAAGTATAAAAAGAAATAAAAATAAAATAAAAACAGGCTTGAATATATATGTTGCCAGTAAGTAAGGATATAGATAACCTGTAAATAATTATGCAGGCAAGTTAATAAAATATTTATGTACTAATAGGATTAAGAGTAGACAACAAGTACATTAGCATTTAATGTTTTAGCATCTCAGCAAAAACATTTGGCCGAAATCAGGAATCATATCAGCCTTAAAAAAAAAAAAGAGAAGCTTGCCTGATAAAACAAAAATTGAAATAGTGTACTAAGAGATAACACCTAACCTGGTTGACTTCTTTCCATTTACATAACTTCCTATCTCCTATATATCTATGTGTATATGCATCCTTTATTTAGTTTGTAACATAAGTATACCTGATAGAAAAAAAAAGATGCAAATAAACTCAACATCAAACAGAGAGAGTTTCCAGGGATTCAACTACAGATTCTAGAACCTCAGAGTTCAAACCTTTAAGCTGCAAACTTTTATTAACAACCATGCTCTGTTCAACAGTTGTTTTTGGTGAGTAAACACAATTTTTAAAAACTTTAAGTTAATTAAAATCAGTTCAAACTTTATTGATAATTTGGTTTATGCATGCTTTAGTTTGGATAGGACTGTGTGATGTTCTGTAGTTGGTACGGGTTGCATATTTTTGTGCAAAAACATAAATTATCCTTGTGTAAATCATTGATAAGCTTTGATTTTTAAACAAAACATGATGGTAAACTCAAAATAAGATTTTCAAAAGTTGATTACAGTCATTTTCCTCAAGCATATGACTGTAACATTAATGTAAAGGAAAATTAAGTGATAATTGATAATATTTGATTGTTTCAAAACATTGATTCAAGCTTATATATTGAATTTCTATTGCAGGATATGATTTTCAAAACAAAAATCAAGATTTTTAGATTAATATTTAGGGAGCAGTTCTCATATAGACTAGGATTGCATTCCTATGAAATTCTGATGATTGATTCATTTATAAATGTTGAAACTTGGGTTGGAGCACGTGCAAACATCATGGATTCTGGGAAAATATTGAATTTTTTTTAAATGCAAGAATGAGTCGAACGAATTCTTTTTAGGGTTTTACTTCCAATTTTGCACTGGTCTGTAGCATGAGGTGTTCAACCTAAATTAAGGAACCGAGTTGCACGAATTCTTGGAAAATGATGTTATAACACGTCGTTGTGGTGTGGGTGGATTTTGGGTGGTTCCGGTGGTAAGTGCGGCGGTGGATAAAGGGTTTTGGGGTCATGGGTTAAGCTTCAGGGTTCACTCGTACTGCTATATTTTGTTTTGATTCATTTTATGGCGTTTCGAATTTGATTTCGTAGTGTGCTGGTGATTTAGGACTTGCCGAGAGGGTTGCGGTTCGCTGCAGCATGGCCGAGGCGCCGTGCACGTGCACGGCGAGGAGGAGGAAGTCGAACGTTGTGACAGTGGTGGATTCTCGAGACGTGCTCGAACATTTGGGGTGTTTTCTTCGGGTTCGAGTTGAGTTTGTAGTGCGCGAGTTAGTTCCCTGATGTCGTAATTTACAGTTTAGTTTAAAAAAAATAAGAAGAAGAAGGGGAGCGTACAGGAAGACCGGGGAAGAAGGGTGAAGGACTCGAAGTTCACTCGGGATTTCTTAGGGGAGAACTCGGGTTTCTTATAACCTCAAGAAGAAGTATAATAATAATAAAGTTAAGTGAATCTTGTTTTAATAGTTTAAATACTGTAAACCTGGAAGAATGTTTAACAGATTTAAATACAAGTTTTAAGTTATTAGGTTAATAAGTAACAATGTATTTAACATTTAATTATTATTTTTAATAATTAAGTTAAGTATGAAATGGATTAACATTAAAGTTTGCAGTCCATACTATTTTTAAAATTTTAAAGAAGACTTTTAATGTTTAACCAAGTTGAACAAATTAATGTCAATAAACTATTTTAAAAATAAAATAAATAAATAGTTAATTAAGAATAATTACTTTACAAGTGCAATTAAGGATTAAGTAATGATTATGTGGTTTATAAAGTGTAATTAACTACTTATGAATTAATTAAGTAATCTAATTAAGAATAAATAGCACTTAATAAATGGATAATTAAATTTTATTAAGAAGTTAATTTATGTTTTAAGAATAGTTAATTAAGAAATTAAGGTTAAACAAATTGATTAAGTGATTGAGTAATTAAGGGAATTAATTACTTATTGTAATTAGTAAAGTTTGATGATGAATTATTAAGTTAATTAATTAAGTTTAATTAACTTAAATAATTATTTGATGATATGATAAGTATAATTACTTGGAAAAGTAATTAATGATAATGACTAAAAGCAATTGATTGAGGATGATAATGGGCGTAATTTGGGTATAATTACTTTGGGCAATTAATCAAAGGATTGATTAAAGGAAATTAGTTGAGGAGTAATTAAGTGATGTGATAAGAGCAATTAAAGGTGGTTAATTACTGAATAGTATTTATCAAGAGTGATTAATAAATATAGTTTATTGAAGATTAATTACTTAAGGTAATTTAATTTAATACAGGATAATGAAATTTAAAATGTAATTAGAAATCATTGATGAATGTAGTTAATAATAAGAGATTAAAGAGTAATTAATTAATGTAATTAAGAAGTAATGTAATGTTTGTAATTGAAGGCTTATTTCTATATGTGGATAAGATAATTAATTTGTGAAAATAATTAAAAGATGATTAGTTGAATAAAATTAAATGTTAATTAATCAAGTGTGATTCATTTATTGATCGATTGATAATTGATTAATAGTTATATAAGCAAGACTTAAAATGGTTAAGTAATTAATTTAATTCACTTTAAATTAATTAGAGATGCAAGTAATTAATTTAATTCATTTTAAATTAATTATAGCTGATATGATTGCTTATGTATGGATGGATGATATTGTTTACTTTGAATGGTTTGAAATTTCTAGTATAAGATAAATGATGCTATATGAAATGTATGCTTGATTGTAGTATGATAATAATATTTATTATCTGTTGTAGTGACAATATAGATTATTGTTTTATGTTGATGTTGACTATTTATTGTGATGTAGTGAATTATCTATCTGTGTGTATAGGGATAATGGAATTGTCTTTCTTAAACTTTAAAACAACTGGGCCCTAAAAGACATGTTTTGGATTTCGGTGAGACCGGGATCGGGTTTCCACATTTGGACATCCAAAAACCACATCGACTTCCAAACTAACGTTAGGTCGTGAATCTGATGTGAAGATGAAGATTCAGAATGCAAGGGTTGTCGTCGTTAACTCTGAGGGTGATTCCAAAATGAGTGTAACGAGATAATGCCTTCGGTTTCGTTCGAACCCGGAACGAACTTGTATGGATTGAATGCTTTCAACACATCGTCAGGCGGGCGATGAGCATTCTAAGGAATTTGTTCTCTAAAGGTAATCGTAGCCTCATGCCTCATCAACCGGGAATGGCTAAAACAGGGGAGATACAGCAAGGTTAGGTGGGTCATGCCCAAGAAGGACAAGATATTTTCCCTATCTAGATGTCCCTTTTTATTTCGGCTGTGTGGGCGGTTGGTTCGCGACAACTGTCGGGGTTTATCTTGTTCGGGACTGTTCAGTAAGGAATGGTTCCGGCCTTGTATTGCATGGGAGCGGGCGTACTCCTCGGTACGGTGATCTAGGCCCCGTACTGTGACGGGCGGTACCCCAGTAGCCCTTCCATTGTATGGAATCCATTTTCCAGTAAGTGCCCACGGTTTTGATTGTATTGCCCACTTTTGTGGCTAGTAGCTGGAATTTAATAATGTAACAATTTCGGCTATTTTCTATTTACTTGAAAACCCTAGACACTATTATGATATCACAGAATTTCCTATGAAATGTTTTGGTTAGCGTAAGGTAAAAACTTACCCGTATTTATGTGTGGGGAGTCTTACGTGATACCTTTATTTTCAAATGTTTTTCAAGTTAAACAACCTTAAACCGTTTACTCATACCAGACCCATGTCTGACCCAGATTTTATATTTTGTGTTTTCATAAACTCTTGGGTACTCAAATTTTTATGAGTAGCCAAGTGATAGGTTCTTGGATTGTTGAGTTCTGGAGGAGCTTGGAGCAGGAGCCCAGACGTATGTAGATATCTATATAGTTCCGCTGTGTTGGTTAGAGTATGATATATGGTGTGATGTATGTAGTGACTGATGTATATAAAATTGTCAAGTGTATAATATTGTATAACTCTGATGTATGTAGACTATGTAATTATTATGTGATGTATTATATTTTATTCCATTCCGCTGTGAGATTACGTGATTGTTGTTCTTTCTTTCTCTTTCTTTTCTATTTCTGTCCCTTTCTTTCTTAATGAGGATACGTCTTTCTGGTAGTAGAAGGGCGGGTCGTCACAGCTTGGGAGAAGCAGGGAAGGCGTGGAGGTGGTGTGTTTACAAATTCCAACAATCAAGCGAAGGGTGTTAGTGGAAGTTCTAATGTTTCTAAGTCTATCAGTAAACCAGTAGTGAAGGAGGCTGAGAAGGCAAAGGTTAACAACGGTTTCAAATGTTACAATTGTCAGGAAGTGGGTCACAAGAGTAATGAATGTCCGAAGCTGAAGAAACGAACTATGATTGCTGAAGTTGATGGTGAGGATGTTGGGGAAGGTTATTCTAGTCCAGTTGAGGAGGATGAATAGGATATTGCGTCAGGAGATGAAGGATGTAATCTTATGATGAGGAGATCTTGTTTAATACCGAAGCAGGAAGAAGAAGCTAGTTGGTTGAGGAGTAACATCTTTCAGTCAACGTGCACTATTCTGGGAAAGGTTTGTAAATTTGTGATTGACGCTGGAAGTTGTGACAATATTATTTCTACCGAAGCAGTGAGAAAGTTGAAGCTGAAAACAGAGAAGCATCCAAATCCTTACAAGTTAGCGTGGTTGAGAAAAGGAGGAGAGGTGAAGGTGGACAGGCGAGTTCAAGTTCCATTTTCTATTGGGAAGAAATATAAAGACGAGATTTGGTGTGATGTGGTGGAGATGGATGTTTGTCACTTGCTTTTGGGAAGACCATGGCAGTACGATCGAGCAGTGCAGCATGACGGTCGGACCAATAGCTACTGTTTTATGTTCGAGGGTGTTAAGATCATTTTGGTTCCAAAGAAGAGACAACAAGAAGAAAGCAAGTCAGAAGAGATTGAGGAGCTGAAGAATTTGTTGACTCTGAAAGAATTTGTTGAAGAAGTAGAAGAGAGTCCAGAGGTATTTTTGTTGATTGGACGTGTAGCTACTAAATCTGTTGAAGTTCCTGAAGAAGTAAAGCCAGTGCTAGAAGAATTTGAAGATGTATTTCCTGAAGAGTTGCCAACGGAGTTACCACCGTTGCGGGATATTCAACATCAGATTGATCTTGTGCCAGGGGCAGTATTACCACACAAGCCACATTACAGAATGAGTCCTAAGGAGCATGAGGAACTGAGAAGGCAGGTGGAGGAGCTGCTAGAACAAGGGCGTGTTCAGGAGAGCTTGAGTCCTTGTGCAGTGCCAGCTTTATTAGTACCAAAGAAGGATGGTTCGTGGAGGATGTGTACGGATAGTCGGGCTCTGAACAAGATCACTATGAGATACAGATTTCCTATGCCAAGGTTTGATGATTTGATTGACCAGTTGAGTGGAGCTGTTGTGTTTTCGAAGATTGACTTGAAGAGTGAATACCATCAGATCCGTATTAGACCGGGTGATGAGTGGAAGACTGCTTTTAAAACAAGGGAAGGTTTATACGAATGGCTGGTTATGCCGTTTGGCTTGTCAAATGCTCATAGTACTTTTATGAGAGTGATGAACCAGATTTTCAGACCATTCATTGGGAAGTTCGTGGTTGTTTACTTTGATGATATTTTAATCTATAGTGGGAGTATGGAAGAAAACATCCAGCATTTGCGAGAAGTACTGTTGATTCTACGACAAGAGCAGTTCTATGCAGCAGCAAAGAAGTGCGTGTTTATGACGGACAGTTTTTTATTTCTAGGGTATGTTTTGTCAAAGGAAGGTATTCAAGTGGATGAAAATAAAGTGGAAGCTGTCAGGAGTTGGCCACAACCCAAGACAATTACTGAAGTAAGGAGTTTTGATGGATTGGTATCTTTCTATCGAAGATTCATTCCACATTTTAGTAGTGTGATGGCACCTATAACCGATTGCATGAAAGGAAAGAAGTTTGCATGGTCAGGGGAAGCAGGGGTTGCTTTTGAGAAGATCAAGACACTATTGATGTCAGTACCAATTCTAGTTTTACCGGATTTTCAGTTGTTGTTTGAATTACATACTGATGCATCGAAGGTTGGGGTTGGTGGAGTTTTGAGTCAGGAAGGAAGACCAGTTGCTTATTTCAGTGAGAAGTTGTCTGGAGCTAAGTTGAGATATAGCACTTATGATGTTGAGTTTTACGCAATTGTTCAAGCTGTGAAGCACTGGAGACATTACCTGTTTCAGAAGGAGTTTGTTCTCTATACGGATCATGAAGCTTTAAAGCATTTGCAAGGGCAGGACAAGATTTCAGCTAGGCATGCTTCATCGGTCGCGTATCTGCAGCAGTTTACTTTTGTTGTAAAGCACAAATCTGGGGTGACGAATCGTGTAGCTGATGCATTGAGCAGGAGGAATCATTTGTTGACAACGATGAAGGTTGAAGTGACAGGATTTGAACTATTGCCGGAATTGGTTGAAGAGGATCCTTACTTCGCAAAGTTTGTTGAGAAAGTTAAGGATGGGAGTACTGATGAGTTTGTGTTGGTAGACAGTTTTTTATTCAAGGGAAATCGATTATGCATACCAGATGACAGCTTGAGAATGAAAATTGTCAAAGAGTTGCATGAAGAAGGACATGTTGGACGGGATCGCACATTGCAGTTGATTTCTCAATCTTATTATTGGCCGTCGATGAGAAGGGGAGTTGAAAAGTTTGTGCGTAGATGTCATGTTTGTCAGGTTTCGAAAGGGACAGCTACAAATGCGGGATTGTATATGCCATTACTTGTTCCAACTAAACCTTGGATTGATGTGAGTATGGACTTTGTTTTGGGTTTGCCTAGAACTCAAAGGGGTAACGATTCCATTTATGTGGTGGTTGATCGATTTTCGAAAATGGCACATTTTATTGCTTGTAAGAAGACGACGGATGCTATTCATGTTGCCCAGTTATTTTTCAAAGAGATCTATCGACTTCATGGGTTACCAGAATCTATTGTGTCGGACAGGGATACTCGTTTTCTGAGTCACTTTTGGTTAAGTTTGTGGAAGATGGTCGGAACGAAGCTGAATTTTAGTAGCGCTTACCATCCGCAAACTGATGGGCAAACGGAGGTGGTTAACAGATCGTTGGGAAATTTGTTGCGATGTCTTGTGAAGGACAATCTAAAGAGCTGGGACGTGAAACTATGTCAAGCGGAATTTGCACATAATCACATTGTGAATCGAAGCACTGGATTTAGTCCGTTTCAAGTTGTATATTCTGAAATTCCGAAAGGACCGTTGGATTTAACAACAGTGCCATATCAGAAGGGAGTTGTTAAGCGGGCTAGTGACTTCGTAAATGAGTTACAGGAGTGCCACAGAACTGTTCATGAACGGTTGCTTGCATCTAACGAGAAGTATAAACAACTGGCGGATAAGAAGCGGAGAAGTGTGAATTTCGAGGAAGGAGATTTGGTTTATGCAGTGTTGACGAAAGATCGTTTTCTGGTAGGAACGTACAATAAATTGAAGGCGTGAAAGATTGGTCCATTTAAAATTTTGAAGAAGATAAATGATAATGCATATCAGTTGAGATTACCGGATGATATTCACACGGCAGACATTTTCAATGTTAAACATTTGATTCCATATCAGGGGAATGAACTTGTCGTAGAAGAGGAAGGTACAAATTCGAGGTCGAATTTTTGTCAACCAGGGGAGGATGATGCAGCAACCCAACCTGAAGAAACAACTCAGCACAAAGCAATCTTAGGTCGAGAGCAACCTAACATAGGGGCAAGTCGTTCGAGCGACTTAATGAACCATTCCAGTAATTCAAGCGAGATAACGACTTATGATAAGTCGCCCCAGCGACCTAATGAGTTGGCTAAAGAAGCTTTAGGTCGCTCTCACATACCACTGTCTTTAGGTCGCTCACGACCTAGCGTGAAAGTAGCAGAGATAGGTCGGCAGCGACCTAGTGGGAAGATAGGTCGTTCAAACGACCTAAGAAGTGTAAAGGTCCAACCCAGCGAGCTAAGTGAACCGGAGCAACATGTTTTAGGTCGTTCGCGACTTACTGGAGACACGCGACATAATGGAGGTCGCTCGCGTGTTGACGACCTATGGTTAAGTCGCGCGAAGTTACCTTGAAGCTGTTCTTGAGTCGCTGCTGCCGTATGTTTTG
Organism: Allium cepa; assembly: GCA_030765085.1. Classification (NCBI taxonomy): domain Eukaryota; kingdom Viridiplantae; phylum Streptophyta; class Magnoliopsida; order Asparagales; family Amaryllidaceae; genus Allium; species Allium cepa. The sequence continues at coordinate 28,359,853 of CM060932.1, forward strand.
AGTCGCTCCATGTTTGAGTCGTAAGTCGCTATGTGTATATGTTGTGTTGTAATGAGCTGTTTGTACTTAAGTCGTGGGTCGTTTTGTGTTGAGTCGCGTTGTACATATTAGGTCGTATGTCGAGTATATATTTTGAGTCGTTGTACTTTGTATATTGTTAGCTCGTGTGTGTACTCTGTTGTGGCGTTGTCTCTAAGTCGTTAGCGACCTATATTAGGTCGGTGGATCGTGTATGGGCAAGTGTGTTAGGTCGTGAACGACCTAAGTTGGGTCGTGTAACAATGTTAGGTAACGTGCGACCTAGTGAGGCGCGGGTTATAAGCCTATAAATAAGCGCGTGGGTCATTTGTAAAAAATTGGTTATTGTTGAATAAATTCTTGTTTGTTAGCTTTGTGCTTTCATCTAAATTGGTAGTTGAGTGTAATCTCCTATCTCCACCTACGGTATTCGAGTGCGCTCGAATCAACGTTCGTTGAAGCCAATTCGCGGAATCAAGTGCGCTTGATCAACGCTCGAAGAATTGTAGGTCTCTCTTCACGGTATCGTGTGCGATCAACGTGTCAGAGATAGCTAGAATTCGATATCTTTGGATCAACGAATTTGGGCCTTTCAGTATTTCTCAATCCACCTATTGATACATTCACAGATTCATTCCTTTTCGTAATATCCGCTGCGTCAGCCATGCACGTCTATCCTTATTTAAGGACCACTCTAAGAATTTTGCCTAAAAATTCCATTGGTAACCGCCGCATTTCCACATTCACATAGGTAAATCTATCAAGAGTACTCCTGTAGTTGGTACTCCACTCCACATAGAGTATAGATTTCATTAAGAGTTAAACTCATCCTTCCATCGCTTCAAGACTACATACTTCTAGCATGTTCAACCAATGTCACTTCATAACTTGTTATCACCCATTGAGCCTAGTTCTTGGGATCTCCAGCCATTATGTTGGATTACCATTATGAGTGACTTCTCATTCTCTGAGTTCTCATTCTAAAGGCAATAGTCTCATTCTTTTAGATGTAGAAAGGACTTTCTCTCTGGTCACTCCTTTCGTCAAAGAATCCGTCAGATTCTCATCAGTGCGTATATGATCCACTCTTACAGATCCTGAAGAGATATACTCTCTTACAATACCGTGCTTACGATGAATTTGTCGTCTCTTACCATTGTAATAATGGTCTTCAACTTTTGCAATTTCCGTAGTACTATCGCAATGGATCAACGCAGTCGATATCGGTTTTCCCATAAGGGAACCTCAGTTAGCAGATTTCTTAAGTATTCCGCTTCTTCACTAGCAGTAGCTAGTGATGTCATTTCTGACTCCATGGTGAATTGAGCCAAAATTGTCCGTTTCTTAGATTTCAAAGAAACAACTCCTCCTACAATACTGAAAATATATCCACTAGTGACTTTGGAGTCATCTAATAATGTATTCCAATCTGCATGGTATATCCTCCAAGGACAGCGGAAAACTTCTGATAGTGTAATTCAAGGTTCATAATTCTTTTAAGGTATCTCATGACCATTTCAATAGAGTGCCAATACTCTATACTAGGTCTTCTAGTAAATCTGCAGAATAATCCCATGACACAGGCAATGTCGGGTCAGTACAATAAAGTGGCATACTAAAGGCTGCAAATGATGCTCACATGTTCAGATTGTCTTACACTTTCACCAGTGTTCTTAAATAGTTTTACATTTGGGTCATAAGGTGTGCAAGCAGGTTTACATTCAAAGTAATTATATTCCTTTAACATCTTATAAATATAACAAGATTGATCCAAAGAAATTTCCTTTTCAGACTTAGTAATCTTGATACCAAGAATTACACTGGTTTCACCAAGATCTACCATAACAAAACAGACACATAGTATGGACTTAACATGATTCACAGCATGAATTTTTGAACTAAATATAAGTAAATAATCTACACATAAACATATGATAGCGCAAATGTTTTTCTCGGATTTATAATAAATACACTTGTCACTTTTATTTACTTTAAAACCATGTGAAATAACTAGATTGTCAAATTTTTCATGCCATTATTTAGATGTCTTGTAACGACCAACAAATTTATCACTGGGATAAATTATATTTATTTTTAAATTATTTAGATATCGGTTTAAAAGGAAGAAATAATTTTGTTTTAAGTGGTAAATAATAATAGTTATTTTTTTTGGAAAAATATCTGCGGACAAATTACCGAGGTAAAATTTGATAATTAGTAAATATTGTCCTAGGTAAAATATCGACAAAACAGTCAGAAATCATTTTATCAATAATCTTCTTTTAGGCAATAAGGATCATGCACGGCTTTGGATTCAAACATAAATATATGTATTCAAAAAAGATAACGAAATAAAATAATTTATTTTATTTTTGAAAAACAAAATGTATTTGTGACATCGATAGTTGATATCATCGGTTTTATATATTTCTTCGAAAATTCAAGTTAAGTTTAAATATTAAATAAATGGGTTTTTAATAACAAATAAACCTATTATAATTATTTAACAATGACAGTAAAATTGTTTTTAAAATTTGTTTACCAAAATAGATAGTTCGTAGAAAAATAGAAAATGTGATCGAAGAATGTTTTCCAGAATTTTGACTTTTCGATACCGGAAAGTTGTCGGGAGCGTTGTTCACCTATGTGAAACATATATACACATATATAAGAATTAATTTACCATATAATAATACACTTAATAATGTATTATCTTAAGTTAATTATGTTTAGCAAGTGATGTGACAAGTCAAGGTTTGAAAAATAATAACTTATATATATAAGTATATATCATTATCTCTTGTCATATCTTAGCATTATCAGCATTATCCATCATAACCTAGAGGATGTGACAAGAGAGAAGGGGATGTGAAATATGAGGGGGAGGAAGGTGTGAGAAATGTGGATTAAGGATCTTAAGGCTAGGGTAAACACTAGAGGAGGGGGGGTGAATTGTGTTTTAGAGAATTATTAAATCTTTTTGAGTTTTTGTTAATTTAAACACAAATGTATGCAATATTCAGACACAAATATGATCACAAAAAAAAAAATAGATGCAGAAATAAAGTAAAAGCAGTAAAGGAAAGAACACACTGGATTTTATACTCGTTCGGAGTTACCCTACATCTAGTCCCACACACAAGTACGGATTTCCTTTCAAAAGCAATCTTTACAATTACACCCTCGATTTCAAGGCTACGAGGTACACCCTCCAGAATCACAATCCTCTGGGTAGAGATACTTGATTTCTCGGACAACAAGTTCACCCAATTGATTTCCCAAGGCTACAATCGCACCTTATCTCGCTCGATTGATTTTCAAGGCTACAATCACACCTTTTCTCTCTATGTTGATTACAAAAAGCCTATAACTCTGAATAGCACTGAGGATCTTGTTGAGATAGTGATAGAGAATCAAATTTGAGATAATCTAGTTAGATTCAATGTTGATTTCGGCAGAGTAATGATAAGAATTGTATATAGAAATGTGGAATAAGAAGAGAAGTGAAAAATCAGAAAAACTGAATTAAAATTCGTTGAAACTAACCCCTATTTATAGAAGAACAACAGCCATGTCCATTCGTGAAAAGTTATGATGAATAAACACTTCTTTTGAAATTTAAATTTTGAACTCAACTGACACCATGTCGACATGGGGTACTTGAGTATGTCGACATCCCAAAGGGATTTTTGGTGTTTTGATTTTCTTTGAAAATAACCTTTATTTTATGTTAAAACTATATTAAACTTTATAAATATACTTGACTATATTTAAAATACATAAGTAAATATAAAGAATAATATATATCCATACTATAGAACTCTAAACTATATAACACCATACTATAGAACTCCCCCTATATCTAATATTCTATGATATGTGATTATAATGATAGTGTTATCATAAATAATCAACACTTAGATCTAATAATAAACCTAATCCTAAACTGCTAACTATTCTAAGTATATGATAACCATATAGTTATACTTATTAATAAGGATGAACACATATAAGAACACAATTTATTTATTAATCATATAGTTATATTTACATTTTCGTTGTAAACGTAAGAAGGAATAAACAACAATGGTAAAGAAAGAGAAGAAACTAATGTGTGTTTTTGAACATTGGAGATCTATGGATCGAACAGTTTGGATAGTGCAAACAGAAATTTCCACGTTGTTTGACAAGATTCCCATCTTTGTCAGAACACATTTCTCCAACACACACGACTTTGTCGTCATCTTCCACATGCACTTCTTCCATGGGTTGTTCTTTTACTTCTTCTTCTTCTTCTTCTTCGCTGGCCTCATGTTCTTGATCTCCTAAAGAATCTTCGTCACTCAAGATTGGGTTAGCATGATTGTCCATTAGAAATTTTTGCAAATTCCTAAGGATTTTACCTTGCCTCTCTTATTCCTTGGCCATTCGAAGTTGCATTACATGAATTTCGGTCATTAACTGAAGTGCGTCCTTAAGAGAATCCTCCATTTTAGTCACACGAGCGAGAGTAGTACGCTGAAATGGACCAGATGTAGGAGAGGGTTGATTTTATGTTTGATTTGGAAGAGGAGGCCATTGATTATTTGATTTCAGAGAAAAGAACAGAGAGATAACAGAAAGGATGAATAAAATTCCAAAAATGTGAAGAATATATAACCAATTATTTGAATTTTGGTGGGAAAAATTTCAAAATTTTAAAAACGTTGTATGTCGATATAGGGTAGAGGAGTAAGACGACATGGTTCTTGAATTTTTGCCTATTTAATTTATTTTGAATTAATTTTTAATTATACTTTGTTTATTTATATTTTATATTTCAGTTATTGAACAAATACCTAATTCTCTTCTTAATTTAGTAAATATAGATTCATTTAATGGTTTTGTTAAGATATCAGCAATTTGATTCTCAGAATTGATATAATCTAGAGTGATTACTTCCTTACTTATATTATCTCTAAGAAAATGATGTCTAATATCAATATGTTTAGTTCGAGCATGTTGAGTAGTATTTTTGGATAAATTTATCACACTCATATTATCACAATAAATTGGTGATTTTGAAAAATTTAAACCATAATCTTTTAAAGTTTGTTGCATATATATTACTTGAGAACAAGCCACAACAGCAGAAATATATGATGCTTCAGTTATTGCTAAAAAAACCGTGTTTTGCTTTTTACTAAACCAGGAAATCAGAAAGTGCCCCAAAAAGTGACAAGTTCCACTTGTACTCTTTCGGTCTGATTTACAACCAGCATAATCAGCATCACAGTAAGATATTAAGTCAAAGGAATCATTTTTAGGGTAAAATAAGCCATAATCAGAGGTGTGTTTAACATATCTTATGATACATTTTACGGCTTTCAAGTGGGTCTCTTTAGGTTGGGATTGATATCTTGCAAGAGACAAACACTAGGCATGATATCAGGTCTACTAGCAGTAATATAGAGTAGTGATCCAATCATTCCTCTATATAACTTTTGATCTACATCTTTCGAGAGGTCTTCTTTACTAAGGTACTCATTGGTCGCCATGGGAGTGGGTTTTCCACATGCAGTAGCCAAACCAAATTTATTAATTAGGTCTTTAGCATATTTTTCTTGACTAATAAAGATACCATTATCTAATTATTGCAATCCTAAAAAGAAATTTAATTAACCCATATGACTCATCTCAAACTCTTGTCATTATTTCAGAAAATTCTTTATTTATTTCAAAATTAGTTGATCCAAAAATGATATCATCTATGTAGACTTGTACTAGTTGAATATCATTTTTATTTCTTTTAATAAAAAGAGTATTATCTACTTTACCAATTTCAAAATTTGATTGTAATAGATAAGATCTTAGTCTATCATACCAGGCTTCAGGAGCTTGTTTTAGACCATATAAAGCTTTCTTAAGTTTGTGAACATGATTTGGTAATTTATCATTTTCAAAAAGTGGTGGTTGTTCAACATACACTTCTTCTTTTACAAATCCATTTAAAAAAGCACTTTTAATATCCATTTGAAATTATTATGATTTGCGAAGGCAAGTAGAATCCTAATGGCTTCTAATCTTGCTACGGGAGCAAAGGTTTCAGCAAAATCTATTCCTTCTTCTTGACAAAATCCTTGGGCGACTAAACGTGATTTATTTCTAACTACCTCTCCTTGTTCATTCATTTTATTTTTATAAATCCATTTAGTTCCAAGTATAGTTTTATTTTCAGGTCTAGGAACAAGTTCCTAAACTTCATTTCTAGTAAATTGATTTAGTTCTTCTTGCATAGCCAAAATCCATGAATCATCAGTTGATGCTTCTTTTGGATTTTTTGGTTCAATAGTTGATATAAAAGATACATTACTCATTTGGCTTAGTTGATTTCTTGTTTTAACTACAGATTGCATATCTCCTAGTATATTTTCAATAGGATGATCTTTTGAAAGTTTAGTCCTTTTATTAGGATGATTAATTTCATTATTAGTTTCAGTTGACTCTTGATTTCGAGTAATTAAATCATCTTCATCATTTGTGTCTTCAACATTTTTGAAATTTTCATCGAATGACACATGCATTGTTTCTTCGATGGTGTTAGTTCTTAAATTAAATACTCTGTATGCTTTACTTCTATTAAAATATTCGATAAAGATACCTTCGTCGGATTTAGGATCAAATTTATCTAAGTTATCTTTAGTATTTAAAATAAAACATTTACTTCCAAAAATTATAAAATAAGATACTTTAGGTTTCTTTGAGCGAAGAAGTTCATAAGAAGTCATATTAGTTAAAGGTCTAATCAAAATTCTATTGAAAATATAATAGGCGGTAGCAACTGCTTCTGCCCAAAAATTCTTTAGTAATTTACTGTCTGAAAGCATAGTTCTCACACACTCTTGAATCGTTCTATTTTTACGTTCTACTACTCTGTTTTGTTGTGGAGTTCTTGGAAATGAAAATCTGTGAGTTATTCCCTTTTTATTGCAGAATTCCTCAAACTTTTCATTTTCAAATTCACCACCGTGATCACTACGAATGGTTATAATTTTTTAGAGAAAGTTGATTTTGAATCCTTTTTGAAAATTTCTTAAAACATTCAAAAGTATCACTTTTATGTTTCAAAAATATTGTCCATGTAAATCTAGAATAATAATCTACAATTACAAAAACATATTTACTATGATTGACAGAATTTGAGATGGACCAAATAAATCAAGGTGAAGTAATTCAAGAGGTTTTGAAGTTGAAATCATATCTTTTAATTTAAAGGAACTTTTTCTAAGTTTTCCTAATTGACATGCATCACATAGACTATCGACTTTAAAATTCATTTTAGGGAGGCCTCTTACTAGATCATGTTTCGACAGTCTAGATAAGAGTTTGAAATTCAAATGCCCAAATCTCTTATGCCAAATCCAAGGGTAACTTGTATTTGCTAAAAGACATAATTTATCATTTGAAACTTTCATACTAAGAATATAAATATTCTTTTTCCTAATTCCCACAAATATTATAGTTGAATTATTATCTTCAATATGACATTTATCTTTTTCAAATTTAATTTTATATCCTTTATCGCAAAGTTGACTTATACTTAGCAGATTATGTTTCAGATTTTTAACTAGCGCAACATTAGTAATAATAGGAGTTTCAGAGTTACTAACTTTGCCGATGCCAATCACATATCCTTTTGAATTGTCTCCAAAGTTAACTAGTCCTCCATATTTGTATATTATATCATTTAACATATCTGGATTGCTAGTCATGTGTCTAGAACATCCACTATCGAGTATCCATTTGTCCTTTCTGATCTGCACAATTTGTCCGTTGTGTATCGATTCCTCAACAGACATAAAGCATGATTCCTATACATCAAACAATTTTGGTAGACAACTTGAATTTGAACATTGGTTATATGCAGACTCAAAAGACAATGATGATCGGAATATTTCAAAACTAGTATTAACAAACATTTCCATGTTAAAACTTTTTCAAAAATCAGATTATGAAACTTTGAAAACCTTGCTCTGATACCAAATGTGAGAAATACGCATTAAGGATCTTAAGGCTAAGATAAACACTACGGGGGGTGAATAGTGTTTTAGAGAATTATTAAATCTTTTTGAGTTTTTGTTAATTTAAACACAATTGTATGCAATATTCAGACATAGGTATGATCACAGAAACAAACACAGATGCAGAAATAAAGTAAAAGCAGTAAAGGAAAGAACACACTGGATTTTATACTAGTTCGGAGTTATCCTACATCCAGTCCCGCACACAAGTACGGATTTCTTTTCAAAAGCAATCTTTACAATTACACCCTCGATTTCAAGGCTACGAGGTACACACTCCAGAATCACAATCCTCAGGGTAGAGATACTTGATTTCCCAGGCAACAAGTTCACCCAGTTGATTTCCCAAGGCTACAATCACACCTTATCTCGCTTGATTGATTTTCAAGGTTACAATCACACCTTTTCTCGCTATGTTGATTACAAAAAGCCTATAACTCTGAATAACACTGAGGATCTTGTTGAGATAGTGATAGAGAATCAAACCAGAGATAATCTAGTTCGTGAAATGTGGAAGAAGAAGAGAAGTGAAAAAACAGAAAAAACAGAATTAAAATTCGTCGAAACTAACCTCTATTTATAGAAGAACAACAACCATGTCCATTCGTGAAGAGTTATGACGAATAGACACTTCTTTTCAAATTGAAATTTTGAACTCAACTAACACCATGTCGACATGGGGTACTTGAGTATGTCGACATCCCAAAGGGATTTTTGGTATTTTGATTTTCTTTGAAAATAACCTTTGTTTTATATTAAAACTATTTTAAACTTTATAAATATACTTGATTATATTTAAAATACATAAGTAAATATAAAGAATAATATATACAAAATTTTACTATAATTTTATATTTAAAATCTAAGTATAAATATTTAAAAGTTAAATATATCATATTTAGAAGATAGTTTAAAAACAAGGATAATTTGATTTTGAAATTAAAGATTATTTTGAGGCTAAAAGTATTTGAAATCAGGAAAGATGTTTTTTGATGCTTTTAGAAGGAAGGTTTTGAAATAATTTTGAAAACAAGATATAATTTTGAAAAATCATTTTGAATAAAAAATTAGCGGATATAAAACAATGTTCCACTAGATTTTTCGTAGGTTCCATCCTACTTAGGGTTTCATCCCTTTAACAGGCTCGAAGTGGATTCCATTCCACGAATGAATTGGATTCTAGGATGTCGGTAATTTTCTATGAGTTTTAACAAAATTTTTAATTAAAAAATAATAAATTACTTGAATTCTTGAACTCTTGATAATCTTGATACTTATGAGTATTCAATCTTGATATCTTGAATCTCTATACTGTACACTCTTCATTCTTGTTACCTACATGGTTAAATCCTGCATATCATATATGTCTAAACTTATACTGTTAGTATTTATATTTTATAATCTATTCTAAGGTTGTTGTCATCAAAACCATCATCTCACGAACTAACAGAAGGTGGTGATGTGACTTGTCAAAATAATGACATATTAGCGTATTTTAATCCAAGGTTAGTTTGGTAATTTTCCTACTTTCTTGTGCCTATAAATACACATCCATTTCACCATATTTTCATTTACTTTTCCATTTCCATTTCTCTAAAACTTTCTTCATGTTTCATGGCTTCTTATGTTAGTTTTAAGTTTTTTTAAAAATCAAAACATTTAAATTGTTTTAAAGATGCAAATTTGTTTTTAAACTCTTTCTTCTCCATCTTTCCTTCAATTTATTCAGCATAACATCCTCTATTTTACACCAAATCAAGATTTTCTTTTTTGTCAAGTCGCATAAATTTTTAGAAGCTACAACTTTCCTTTTTTACTACTTTTTTCATATTCAAGCTTAGGTTTGTCAAAATCTCATTTCTTTGTAGTGTAATTTAAACTTAGGAATTTAAGTTCGAAAATAGCTCTCCTTTTTTTGACCATACCTGTCATTTTTTTAATTTATAGAGAAAAGAATTTTCTAAAATTTTTCTTTTGATCAATTTTGCAAAATCTGAGAGTAATATGTCCAAAAATTAAGTGGAAGATGATATATTTTGGGGTGAATTTTGGTGCATCCAAGGCATTTCAGGTTTCAAAGATTTTCGGTGAGTAATACTACTTTGTTTTAGAAAAGCATTTTACTTTATTATGATGCATTATTATGGTGATAATATGATGAGAAAATTGAATGGTTATTATGTTGGTCGATGGTGATTTAATGGATGTTATGTTTGGTATTGAGTTTAAGATTTGAATGTGATGTTGCCGAGTTAGTAAGCATATAACCTTATGTTTATATATGTGTTTCATTGTGATGTTAAGAGTATGACAATAAAGATGTATGGTTGAGATTTAAGAATCAACGTATGCTGAGTCGAAATAAAGTTAACAACTTTGTTTGTTGTGACGGACGTGAAATCCGATTTAAAATCAAAACTATGGTTTTTTGTTTCAAAGTTTAAAAATGGTTTCATGTTTTATCTTTGTCTAAGGTTTCAAAACTTTTTTAATATTATTTCAAAACATGTAGTGGCAAGAAATTAAGTGAAGTATTTCACTTAAAATAAGATAGAGCGAATTGCGCTCATAGCGATAATTGCCATGGATGCAGTTCGACAAAAATTCACGATTTCCATCTATAAGTGATTCATTTTGGAATTGTTTTACAAAAGTTTTCCAAACATAATTAGTAATATAAAAAGAGATTAAGTTTAGTTAAATTAATATATTTTTTATTTAATACATTAATTGAAATTAATTAGCACTTGATTGATAATTAAGTAAGTGATTAAGGGTTAATTAACACTTAAAGAAGGTTAATGACTAATTTGTGATTAATAATGTTTTTAATTAGTGATTAATGAAGATAAGAGGTAATTAAATGTTTAATTATTATTTAATTAAGTTAAGTAGGTTAATTAATTATTATTTAATTAAGTGATTATTAAATTAATTTTTAATTAATTAGGTTTAACTAATAATGAATTGTTTAAACCTTAACAAAGATACATTAGGAAGTTAATTAGGACTTAACTAAGTTCATTAAGTCAATTAAAGTTTATTATGAATTAATCTAAATTTAATTAAGATATAATTAGGGTGTAAGCTAATTGAATATACTTTAAACTTTTCAAACCTATTTTAAACTTAATCGGTTATATTTTAAATCAATTTTCTTTTTAAGATTAATTGATTTTAAATCAAAGGATCTCTCGTCTGGACAACTAAGTAGCCAAATGAATTAAAGTAGTGATTATAAAACGTTGACACATTTTATGGAAAGTAAGTGACTTGTGTTTACCACAAATGTTGAATATCGATAACGTGACAAACACAAGGGAGTTAATTTCAATAAGCGGGTCATGGTAACTTAAGCATATAGAATATAATTCTATATGTACATTTTTCATCGATTATGGATGTATCTATGTTTGTAACTTGGACATCTACCTATGATTAAGTGTATGTTATGTGGGAATCCCTTACATATCTGATGTTAGTCAATACCCATGGTATAACGTAGATAATTTAGACCCAAATTTAACGATCCATTGTAGTCATTAAACCTCTGCTTGGTTTTAGAAAGTTAACATTTCATTTTCTTTTAAAACGGTCTTCAAGGTTATTCTATTTTAACAAGATATTTGAAGAATGATTTGACAATTGTTTTGAATATTATATGAAGAATTTGTGAATAATTTAGGGTATTCATAAAAGGAGGTTTAGAAATAGTTTTGAATGTTTATAAAAAGATTTTATAAATGGGTTTGGATGTCTATAAAGGGAAGTTTAATACAAGGTTTGAAAATTTATAAAGAAATTTATATAACAAGGTTTGAATACTCATAAAGAGTCTCATAAATAAGTATGGAGGTTGATAAATGTTGTGTAAATTGGTTTGGGTTAAAGAAAAAAGAATTTCATGGGTAAGGGAAATTTATAAAAGGATTTATCGAAGATAATTACAACATGAATTCGAGGTTTGGGTTTCTCCAGGCCGACCTTTTAAAAAATTATGGTATGGAACTTCCATTCCACACTTTACACTGTAGGAATATTGCTTTGAGTTATTCTTTTCTCCAATTTAAATAACGTCGTTAATTCCTTTTTAGAGATTTGGTAATGGGAAATCTTACTGTAACGACCCGGAATTTTCAATCCCGAAAATTCCAAATAGTTATGAAAAAGAAGAAAGAGATAGAAGAAGAAGATCAGAAACACCAACATCTCACATTCGCAGCGGATAAAATATAATAATAAATAATAACAGTTTACAAAAGGATACTATATCTGTTGATTACATTTAATATACATCAGAGTTTCACATATATACAGTCACTGAATATACAATTATGATGCCTCAGATTAACAATAATATAATTACAGCAGAAATATTATATATGTTCTTTCCATCCAGCTCGACTCCTGAGCTTCAGAACGTCCTTACCTGAAAATCTGTAATACTCGGTCTGACCCGAGCATTACACCAAAGTAACACCCTGGTCAGGCTGGAAACCAGCGTGAGTAAACCCAACTAACAAGAAATTTTAATACATAAAATTTATTCAATTCTGGGTAACTCGTACTCCACTACACTACAAATTTTAACTTGCCATACTCATCTCTACAATCATCTAAGTATCATTACTCGGATTAAACGACAACGTTTACACTATTTATTCCATTCCAGCCTATTTATAAAAAACCAAACCCATATAGAATTATTGTAGATTACAAATCGAAATGGTTTCAGATATTTTTGATATCCGACCTCGAACTCTACGTGTTCAAAGTCTACCCTTTTTAAGATCCGGTTGACAAATATCCATTTAAATCAACATCAGAATGTCATAATTTAACATACTGAAACTGTTGAGAAATTCAGATATTCAATTCAATTTATTCATTTTAAAGCTGGATTAGTTGGTCCCAACATTATTGATTAATTAAATTAAACCATAATAAATTAATCTCTTCCATATTCTTCTTAATTAACATTTTTTTTATTTCAAACTATTTATATTTATATGAATTCAAAAGTTTGAAATTGATTAACACCTATAATAAATTATGACCCTTGATTTAACTATCGGTTAAACCTTTTATTCTAGCCATTTAGTTAATCACATTACTAAACTCCATTTAATAGTGTTTTGTAATTAACTAAAATAATATAAATATTTACCTTAACTTAATTAAACTTAAGTTTAAATTCATTAAATTAGCATATCGGTCCATCCTTCTTCGGCCCAAATGTCTCTTCTTTTATTCCGTTCCTACCTTACCTCTTATTCAAATAACTACTGATTCAAATCCTATATATAAAAAGTGAGCAACTGTTCACATGCATAGAGGAAGAAATTGTACAGGCTGCTACAATATCTTTAAATTTTTATTTCACAACACAGTTGCAAATTGTGCAGGCTACTGAATTATAAAGCCAACTCAGCAACTAAATTCATATCTCAGAGTTATATTCAAGTTCATCGTCATTTAGAAATAAATATAGCATTTGTTTCACCCTATATAAACAAAACCACCGAAAAAAAACAAAAATATTTCAGGCAACCAATCACTTCAGGGTCCACATCCATAACATAGCTACTAAACTTCATTTCAGGTAATCGGCACTTAGAAATGTAGGCTACCAAACTTCAAAGTAATTTACATACATATGCAGCAGTTCATAAACAAGTGGATTTACTGGGTTCACAAACAATACACTAAGCATTCATTCCTATTTTATTACCAGTTGATAGGCAGAACTTCACCAACCATATAACATGACTTAACGAGAACATTCATCACAGACAGGGAAAAAGGCATGGACATATAACAATCACAAATACGAAATTTCTTAAGCCAGCTTATTTCTCTTTCCCAATAGTTCACCCACGGATGGTCAGTAAGACGCATTTAACTAAATACTTTGCGTGACGCAAAGATTCTAGGAAATAAAATCAACAAGGTTTATATTCTTAGGCTAGGCTTCAATCAGTACGAATTTAAATCTTAGCACCCTTCAAAAATTCATCTAAAACTATATTTCTATTGAAACAATGCAAATACACCCAATTTTAAAGATTTGTGTGAGGGTTACTCACCTAAATCAATGCTGCAGAAATCGAAACCATCGTCGCTTCGGCCCAGCCTCATCGAAACCAACCATCCCCAATTTCTGTCTCGCGAGCTTGAGAACATCATATCGTGATTTGAAATCGCACGAAAATGCCGACCTGGCTTCACGTGTGCGTCCTCACCATTGTCGCGTGTCGCTCCACCCTTAGCAGCCGCCCCCTCGAGCTTGATTTCGCGTAGACATGAATGAACTAGGTTTTTTTAAGAAAAAGAATGGGATTCGATTTTTCTAAGTTTCGCTGCTGTTAGTTTGAACGGCTTTGAGGGATAGGGTGTGATTATATGACGAGAAAGTGGCGTGCATAGGAGGAAAAGGGGTTGACCAGCCTATTATAAATTAAAAATTCTCAAAATGTTTCGATATAAAAATTCAGTGCGTTTACGTATCGTACGCTCACAAACAACTCCAAACATTATGAAAATCGAAATCCGATAATAATGCAATATTAAGGACCCAATGGAACTGATTTCATTGAAATCCGAGACTGTGCCTCGGAAGGCTATATTTAAATATTGATTTAAACGATATATTATTAAAACTGAACAAATCACCTTTAAATTTAATTTCAACCATTCTACTATCTTCAGTATCATCATTATAAATTTTATATGCCTTCAAATTATTTTTAACAGGCATAAAATTCCATATTCAACATCTTACCCAATTTCGAATAATATAATTCAATAATTTAATTATCAAGTAAATATTGATATCTTGAATTCAAGTTAAAATTAACTTCTAAATATTTTAAAATCAATTAACTATTCAAATTTAAATTGTTAGAAATTCCGGGTCGTCACATTCCTCCCCCTTAAAAGAATTTCGTCCCCGAAATTACTAGTTAGGAAGAATGGTCCAATGCCCGTTTACTTTTTCTCAAACCCACAACTCAACATCCTACCAACTATCTTTTATTAAAGACCCACTATCACCTTAACCAACTTCCCAAAACCTTCTATAGTTTCCAACAACATTATTTACTCCACTTATTCAAATTTAAATTATCACAACTTCCTCAAAAAAAAAATTCTAACTCTCTAAATTTCTGAATTTTTTTGCCAGCGTCTCCTTTGCGCGGCTAGCTCGGTACAACTACAAAATACCTCTACGGGCTTCCAAATTCCAAAAGAAAGCAAAAGCCAAGTGGCTAGATCAAAAACCCAATCCAATTTCATACAAAAATTTAAATATATACCTTTTTGTCGGGCAATTCAAATTTATCTTTTGGAATCAAATCCAATTTTCTTTTCCCTTTAATACCTGCATATCTTACTTAGCAACAATATTCAATCGTAACCTTTCAAATCATTTTGTACATTTCCTTACAGAAGTTTTCACATCTACTTCTATGCAAATTATTTTTCCCCGTTTTCATACGAATTCAATTTATTTTCAATTTTGAATGTTGAATTTCATCTTTCATTTATAACTGATCCATATCATTGTTTAAATTAGTTTCATTCGCTAATTTATTTCAGTCTCATATTTAAAATCGTTTTGTTACCAACAAAATGTTTCAAAAAAAAAAATTTCAAAAATTTTCTAACTCCTAAAATTTTCAAATTTTTTTGGCAGAGTCTCCTTTGTACGGAGGAGCTTTTGCAATTTGACAAGAGATATAAATATATATACATCGACCCACCCCATCAAAAAAGCAAAAACAGTTCATATTTCCAATTTTTATTACGTAGGCGTACCTTTATTTAGCATTTTAAGCAAGCAGCTTGTTTATTTTAGCAATTAGTGCAACCAAATCCAACTAAACGACTTCCCAGTACCTGTACTTACTCAATTTAAATATGTAAGTGCCATATATAGAAAATCAATTTGCATTTCACTTAACTTTTAATAGCAAAACACATGCATTTCATAAGCAACAAGCACCAAATGCTTTCCATAAGCGATTCATATAACTTTAAAGCTAATTCAATTGCTTCCAACCAATTCATAAGCCATTTCATTTAATTTTAATGGCTTGCAACTCAATTTCTTACATTCAATTGATTTTTTTTATCCAAACAAGCTCATATTCACTTCAAATGATTCAAAATCAATTTTATTTGCTTCTATTAATTCGTAGATTTTTAATTACTTTTGTTTACGCCAAACGACGACTATTTTTATGCAATTTCGATGATATTCGCTTAATAGAGTATCTATTTTAGTTTATAACTACTTTAAATTAATTTTCTACTCATTCTGTATTTAATTCCATTTTATTTCCAATTTATTCACCAACCATACATTGCATTTCATTCATCTCCGCATTGATTTCATTTTAAAACTATTTCATTGAGCTTGACAACATTCAATGCTTAAACTAATATCCATTTCCCAAAAATAAATTTAACCCAAACCTTTTATTTAATAACCTTCCATTCTAATAGCCCAATACCAACTAAAACTTTGATTTAATTTTTATTCAAGCCGACTTCATCCATTTATTGTTTAATTCAATTAACCTGTTTATCCACCCCATATTTAAATTTTTAATTTACTTACTTAATTTATTTTCGAATTTATTTTATTAATACAAAGCCATTCTCAATTTATTTCTGTTCACTTGGGTTTTGTTTGCAATTCAAACCATGTTTATTATAATTCACTTTCATTTCATTCGACAACCCTCCCCATGTCTAATTTACTTGCAAATTTCGTTAAAAATTATTCATATCACAATTGAATTAAATTTGTAATTCAAACCATCACTATTTCGATCCAACTCTATTTTATTTTTTATTTTTTTACAACCTCTCTTCTTATTTAATTCATTATCAAATCCAAGTCGAATTCTATTTACAATTTGAATTCATTACCAAACTCCATTATTAATTCACAATCCATTTTATTTAACCGAGTTAAATTTTATTAACATACTCTATCAAATAATTATTTAGCTAATTAGCTTACCTCCAACTTTTATATCAATATCCGATTTTATTACAAAAAATCACCTTATTAAATTTTTCCTGAATTCAAAATTTTTCATAATCCCAGTTTGAATTTTCTTTCACTTTCCCAAAATTCCATCACTTTTATTTTAAAATTTTAGAAATGCTTTTAAATTCACATAATACCATTAAAATAGCCTTTTATAAAAATACTTCTTATAACTCGATGTCTCAACTAGTCCATCCTTGTTCTCATAGAAATTCATTCATACGTTGATCAGGCGTAGGACTGAAAATCTATAAGTACTTAGCAGACCCATTTTCAACGTCCAGTGAAAATACTTGGAAAATAATTTTATTAAAAATATCGAAAACCGTTTTTGAAAATAGAGGAAATATCTTTGGTGAGAATGCTCTGGAAATCATCCCTCCCATCCATGGTCGCAATTACATCCTGGGTTACGTTGCCATCGCAGCAAAAGTCCATATAACTGTAGGCACTCCGTGCCCCTCGATTACGCCATGGAACCCACAACAGATCGCAGTTACATTCCAGGTGTATGTTGCCAACACAGCAAAAGTCCATATAACTGTTGGCCCTCAGAGGCATACACGATTTTTGCTGACAAAATGAAACTTCTCCACTTCTACATAGGTCGCAGTCTACCGATGTAAAATCAAACGCAGACTGTTGGCTCTCAGCGGCACACACGACTTTCGCTATGTTACCATAGGTCGCAGTCTACCGATATAAAATCAAACGCAGACTATTGGCTCTCATCAGCACACACGACTTTCGCTATGGTATACTCTACTCATAATCCTCAGGAACTAGTTTTGTCCGGACTCCTCACAGGATCAACTTTAGAACCCCCCTTGGGGTTCAAGGCAGCACAACCCGATGGTACTCCTGAGAAGTTCATTTCAAGGGAGCGCCTTTTTCCCCAGAGCCATCATCAAAACACTTTATACTATACATATATAGTATCTTTCAAATCATATACCTAGTATGATCTCATACAAGGCTCCTTTACACAAAATCGATTATCCCAAAATTGATAATTCTCAAACTAGGCTTTCTAAATTTCAATATTGATTTTACCCAAAAATCAAAAGCCTTTCCAAATCCAAAGGTTCCCAAACCTTTTTCCAAATTCCTCATAAGATCCTTTATATATATACAGATATATATAAATTTTTTAAAACTTTGGATCATTTCAAATTTGTATAAAACTTCTTTTATACTTCGAACACTTTCAAAAATCCTTTCCTTATGGCAATAGATTCAACAAGGTGAGATTTATCTTATATAATAAAGATATATAGCTTTGTTTATTCAAAACAAATATTCAAATTTTGATCACTCTTTTCAATATCAGTTTCAGTTAAATTCGTACGATGTACACATATCATCGTACGCTATACCAATCTGATCGCTTACTCGATCACAAAATTTCACTTCCGAACTAGTATCGTCCACCCGACTTCCTAGTGCGGACTCAGATCTGGTTTCTTGATCAGAAACCGTCATTCTCCTTACATAGCTATAACTATGATAGAGAATATCCAGAACCAATCAACAACCATATCCAGGTTCGCCGTCGAAAATCGAGTGAAAAATCCTAACTCAGATCGATACAACTATCTCGAAATTCTATGCTCGAATCTGGATCAAATCACTATGTGAATAGAATAATATACGCACATCCTACGTATTTATTTTCATTGATTATCAGCCAAATCAATTTCCTTTCTATTCATTCTCACTTTGAATTTTATTTACTTAATCACATTTGCCTTAATTCCAATTTGAATTATATCTTCAATCCTTATCTTCGTTGGGTATTTAATCAATAACAGTTTGGAGTCCGACCAGTTTATTTTTAGAAAATAGCTTGAAAATTTTAAAAATAGCTAAGTAGTTGAAAAATAATTATTAGTTTGCAAAATAGCTGTAAAATAGTTAACTAATTGTAAAATAGTTGAGAAATAGTTAAATAGTTATAGAAATTATAGATAATTGTAAAATAGTTGTAAAATAGTAATTAATTTGAAAAATAGTTCAAAAATAGTAATTAGTTTATAAAACGGTTGAAAAATGGTTAAATAGCTCCAAAAATAATTGTAAAACAAACATAGAGTAATTTGGTTTTGGAAATAAAGGTTGTATATATTAAATAGCTTGGAAGAATAAGTTTTTATTAAAATAATTTATATTGAAAATAGTCAAGAGTCAAACTATTCACTTTCCCATCAATTCAATTTAAATTTCCACTTCCATTTAAATTGACCCAATTCCAATTTGAAGAACTTCAATTCCCATCGAAATTTATTTAATCTCAATTCAATTTGAATCAATCTTGATTTCTTTCCCAATCCAAATCAACTTCCATTTGATTTTAATCTTTTTCAAGTTTAATTATAATTTCAAATTATTCCAATCAATTTGAATTATTATACATTGAACCCATTTCAAATTCAAATCATTTCAATTTAATCCAATTCAATTTCCCATTTAAAATTTTAAACTTATACATCTTCAATCACAAATCCAATTAATTCAAACCAAATTCAATTTTGAACCAATTCAATTTCAATCTTAAATTTAAATCATCTCGAATTATATAAATTCGGATTAAATTCTCAAAGGTTGGTTTAACTTTTTAAACAAAATTAACTTTGTTTATTCAAAATATTTTTTTTTAAACAATATAATTTCTTTACACACCAGGCTACTTTTAAATTTTCAACCACCCTTGGTTTTAATTTCAAAACAAATCCCTTAAAAATCTTCCAAACATTTTTTTTTGTTTTTAAAATAAGACTGTATTCAAAATAGTCTGAATTATATTATTTGTTATTTTCTTTAACTCTTTAAAACAATTGATTGTTTCTAGACTTAGGTTTTAAAACTTCAAAATTTTAAAACCTACTTAAATTTAGAAGTTATACTCATCTTATAAATTTACTTCATTTGGCTTACTTAATAACAAATATATCATTACTAAACACAATAACTATTTATGCTAATAGCCATAGTAATCATATCTAGATACCAATTCCTTTTTATATTATTCTTACTTCTATAAATTCAAGATTAAATTTCAGTTTGAATCCATTTCAAATTTACCTTTATTTAATTTAAATTTGGTCGTATTTTTTTTTAGTTAATTTAATTCTAATTCAAGATTTCAATTTGATTGTATTACATTTCTGCTTAATTTAATTCCAATGATTTAACAACCAATCACCTCAAAATTTATTAGAAGGGAATATTGCTTTATATATCAAAATATACTTTTATATAAAATCATTTAAAATCCTTATATAAGAAAATAACAAGTACGCTCTCATATATATACTCAACTCATCCTAGAGTACTACGGACTCTATTTAATGAGTAATCCCCAGCAGAGCCAAGGTTCTCGCTTAACCTTTCAGCTCTGATACCAACTGTAACGACCCGGAATTTTCGATCCCGAAAATTACAGATAGTTATGAAAAAGAAGAAAGAGATAGAAGAAGAAGAATAGAAACACCAACATTTCACATTCGCAGCGGATAAAATATAATAATAAATAATAACAGTTTACAAAAGAATACTATATCTGTCGATTACATTTAATATACATCAGAGTTTCACATATATACAGTCACTGAATATACAATTATCATGCCTCAGATTTACAATAATATAATTACAGCGGAAATATTCTATACGTTCTTTCCATCCAACTCGACTCCTGAGCTCTAGAACGTCCTTACCTGAAAATCTATAATACTCGATCTGATCCGAGCATTACATCAAAGAAACACCCGGGTCAGGTTGGAAACCAGCGTGAGTAAACCCAACTAACAAGAAATTTTAGTACATATAGTCAATCCCGGGTAACTCGTACTCCACTACACTACAAATTTTTATTTGTCATACTCATCTTTACAATCATCTAAGTATCATTACTCAGATTAAACGACAACGTTTACACTATTTATTCATTCCAACCTATTTATAAAAAATCAAATCCATATAGAATTATTGCAGATTACAAATCGAAATAGTTTCGGATATTTTTGATATGCGACCTCGAACTCTACGTATCCAAAGTCTACCCTTTTTAAGATCCAGTTGACAGATATCCATTTAAATCAACATCAGAATGTCATAATTTAACGCACTGAAACCGTTGAGAAATTCAGATATTCAATTTAATTTAGACATTTTAAAGCTTGATTAGTTGGTCCCAACATTATTAATTAAACCATAATAAATTAATCTCTTCCATATTCTGCTTAATTAACATTTTTTTAATTTCAAACTATTTATATTTATATGAATTCAAATGTTTGAAATTGATTAACACCTATAATAAATTATGACCCTTGATTTAACTATCGGTTAAACCTTTTATTCTAGCCATTTAGTTAATCACATTACTAAACTCCATTTAATAGTGTTTTGTAATTAACTAAAATAATATAAATATTTACCTTAAATTAATTAAACTAAGTTTAAATTCATTAAATTAGCATATCGGTCCATCCTTCTTCGGCCCAAATGTCTCTTCTTCTTTTTTTCGTTCCTACCTTACCTCTTATTCAAATAACTACTGATTCAAATCCTATATATAAAAAGTGAGCAACTGTTCACACGCATAGAGGAAGAAATTGTACAGGCTGCTACAGTATCTTTAAATTTTTATTTCACAACACAGTTGCAAATTGTACAGGCTACTGAATTATAAAGCCAACTCAGCAACTAAATTCATATCTCAGAGTTATATTCAAGTTCATCGTCGTTTAGAAATAAATATAGCATTTGTTTCACCCTATATAAACATAGCCACCGATAAAAAACAAAAATATTTCAGGCAACCAATCACTTCAGGGTCTACATCCATAACATAGCTACTAAAATTCATTTCGGGTAATCGGCACTTAGAAATGTGGGCTACCAAACTTCAAAGTAATTTACGTACATATGCAGCGGTTCATAAACAAGTGGATTTACTGGGTTCACAAACAATACACTAAGTATTCATTCTTATTTTATTACCAGTTGATAGGAAAAAACTCACCAACAATATAACATGACTTAACGAGAACATTCATCACAGACAGGGAAATAAGGCATGGACCTATAACAATCACAAATACGAAATTTCTTCAGCCAGCTTATTTTTCTTTCCCAATAGTTCACCCACGGATGGACAGTAAGACGCATTTAACTAAATACTTTGCGTGACACAAAGATTCCAGGAAATAAAATCAACAAGGCTTATATTCTTTGGCTGGGCTTCAATCCGTACGAATTTAAATCTCAGCACCCATCAAAAATTCATCCAAAACTATATTGCTATTGAAACAATGCAAATACACCAAATTTTAAAGATTCGTGTGAGGGTAACTCACCTAAATCAATGCTACAGAAATCGAAACCATCGTCGCTTCGGCCCAGCATCCATCGAGACCAACCATCCCCAATTTCTGTCTCGCGAGCTCGAGAACATCATATCGCGATTTGAAATTGCACGAAAATGCCGACCTGGCTTCACACGTGCGTCCTCACCACTGTCGCATGTCGCTCCACCCTCAACAGCCGCCCCTCGAGCTTGATTTCGCGTAGACACGAACGAACTAGGGTTTTTTCGAAAAGAATGGGATTCAGTTTTTCTAAATTTCGCTGCTGTTAGTTTTAACGGCTTTAAGGGATAGGGTGTGATTATATGACGAGAAAGTGGCGTGTATAGGAAGGAAAAGGGGTTGACCAGCCTATTATAAATTAAAAATTCTCAAAATGTTTCGATATAAAAATTCAGTTCGTTTACATATCGTACGCTCACACAACAACTCCAAACATTACGAAAATAGAAATCCGATAATAATGCAATATTACGGACCCAATGGAACTGATTTCGTCGAAATCCGAGACTATGCCTTGGTAGGCTATTTTCAAATATTGATTTAAACGATATATTATTAAAACTAAACAAATCACCTTTAAATTTAATTTCAACCATTCTACTATCTTCAGTATCATCATTATAAATTTTATAAGCCTTCAAATTATTTTTAACAGGCTTAAAATTCCATATTCAACATCTTACCCAATTTCGAATTATGTAATTCAATAATTTAATTATCAAGTAAATATTGATATCTTGAATTCAAGTTAAAATTAACTTCTATATATTTTAAAATCAATTAACCATTCAAATTTAAATTGTTAGAAATTCCGGGTCATCACACTTACAAATGTTTTGTAAATATACTTATGTCAGAAAGATGAGTATACGAATGTTTTTGAAAGGGATTTATTAAATAAAGATATGTTTTGAGGCTCAGTGGTTACTATGGATAAACAAATCTCACATGGAATTGGTTGTTGTTCATTTATTTGATAGTTAAATAACCGAATATCAAGTTTGACTCAATTTGACTTAGGAAGTATGAATGCAAATTCAAGTTCCCCGATGAAGATTCGAAAACTTACTTTCAAAAGAACCGGGAATGAGTCAACTGAAATTATCGATTGTTGATACGGAGAGACCGAGATCGGATCCATATCCAAAAACCACTTTGAACGAACACATACATTCGAGTGGAAGAAATCTTGCTGGTGATTGAAGATGGTGCTCTTTGAAGTGCAAGGGCTACTGCTACTAATCGTGAGGGTGATTCCAAAATGGATGTGGTAGAGTTAGCGCCTTCGGTTTCGTTCAGACCCAGAAGGAACTTGTATGGATGAATGTTGGCATTGCATTGATGCCTGGAGAGTAGTGTTAGCATTCCAAGATGGATTGCTATTCAGAAAGGTAAAACATAGCCTCAAGCCTCATTAACCGAGAATGACTAAAACAGGGGATATGCAGCAAGGCTATATGGATTGACCTATTAGTGTATATCATCATCCTTTTAGATATATACACAATCATCAATGAATTTGTGTATGTAGGAGCGCTCGGTTAAAGGTTGCAAAGCAACCAGGGTGATGATATAATTGGTACTACCCAATAAGTGGTAGGCCGATCCTATGCTGGCAGGGGTCGTTAGGTATGACCTCGGCACATTTTTCTAGAGGTTTACTATGTCACGCAATACCCCAGTAGCCCAGCCATTAGTTGGAATCCATTCCCCAATACGTGCCTAACGTTTTGATTGTATAGCCTAGTATGTTGGAATGTGAGATGAAAGCATTTTACCTACTTTATCTATTTACTTTAAACCTAGACACTATGATAATCTCACTGGATTTTGAAGTAAAATGTTTTGGCTATCGAAAGGTAAAAACTCGTTCATTTTTATATGCGGCATGGTTTTTCGAAATAGCCTTTGTTTGAAAAGTTTTCAAATGAGGAAATCAGTTTGGTTGATACTTGCTATTGAGTTTTACTCATGTAGGTTTACCAGATTGGCCCGGGCATTTTTCCATGTAATGCTTGGGTCAGACCAAGCATGTTTTCCTAAGTTAGTTGGATACTTTGGAAATGGAGAGGAGTTGGATGGTCAAGAGGTATTCACATATATTTTTCTTCTACTGTATTATAGAGCCTGTATGTTTGTCAAAGTAAGGACAGGTTTCTATAATTGTCCAAATTTAGGATAAGTCTATGTACTCAGATGTCGTATATATGAATAAAGATGTTTCCTTTTTGTAAAGATCATTGTTTTATATATATATATATATATATATATATATATATATATATTATTCGCTGCGTTGTGAGACTCTATGTTGTTTAGTTTTCTTCTTTCTTCTACCTTCTTCTTTCACCCTAATAAATCAGGATTTCAGGCACTTGTATGTTCGATATGTGATATAGTGGACGTATTAGTGTCTATTTTCAAGGGTGAAAATCTTGTTCGTTACATTTGGTATCAGAGCTGAAGGTTAAGCGAGAACCTTGGCCCTAGTCGGGTATACTCATTTGAGATAGGGTAAGTGAGACCCTAGAATGCGCGTGAGTATATTTTAAATATGAGAGGGTATTTGTTAATGAGTAAAAAAGTTTTATATTGTGTTGTTTGATCTGCTGAGTGGCCTAAGAATTCTGGTCGATGCATTTGGCCAACGTTATCGATAGGGATTTCTTAAACATCTGAACAAATCCAATTTACATAATATTGCTTTAAAATTGGTAAATGAAATAATTTTACCTAGGATATATTTTATATATAAAGGAATGATTTTCAAAAGTCTATATAGTTATCGATGAGATGTAGGGTTAAAACTGGTTTTAGAATAGAATGTGTTTAGTTAAAAGAAAATCTTTTGGTGACCTTATAAAAATGAAAAGGATTGAGAGGATATTAAATCACGTTGGCTTTGACAAAGATTTAAATGATTTTTGGGAAAGTTGAGTAATTATACTTAAAGAAAATTTTAAGATATAAAGAATTTAATATGGATTTGAAAGTAAAGTTTTCTTTGGACAACTCAGGAAGGAGTTTCGATCCGTTTTGTGATAATCGGAACAATCTTCTAAGTGACAATCGAATGTTTGCTTCGACAGATATGAAAATGCACTTAGTAAATTATCCTCTTCGTCATTGTACAATCGAAATGAGTTCGAATCCGAATGAATCCATAACTAATGGCGGATTTTGTTAAAAATTATTTGTCTATAAATAGTACTGTTTTGAAAGGAATTGGAAAAGGAAGGAATACTTTTATGATTAACTAGTTTGAGTGCCTTGGAAATGAATAAAAATGGGTAAGAGATGTGTTCGGATGTAAACACTTCTCTTGAGTGTTTACCTACTTAGTAAAAGGGATATATAATACTATTT
Organism: Allium cepa; assembly: GCA_030765085.1. Classification (NCBI taxonomy): domain Eukaryota; kingdom Viridiplantae; phylum Streptophyta; class Magnoliopsida; order Asparagales; family Amaryllidaceae; genus Allium; species Allium cepa. Next base: position 28,385,730 of record CM060932.1, read on the forward strand.
GGTAGCGCCCGATTCCTTGATATCATTTTAGAGTTACTCAGGCTATATATTAAGTTTTTAAAAGGGTTAAATATAAAGTATCATTTCTAAGGGTTTTTTGAAATAAAACCTGAATATTGTGTTCTCGAATCCTTTAAAGAATAGAGTTTTCAAAATAAAAAGATGGCTTGATTAAGAGTGGGTTAATAAATAGTTTTAAATTTGTTGAACATCCTAGATTAAGTAAAACCAATTTAAGATTTGAAATTATATATACTGTTTTTGATATAGAAGAGTATCATACTAAAATGAATTTGAGTTATAGAATGTTAATAAACTTAAGAAATGTTCTTAAGTAATGGCGATTCTTTAATATGGGCACCTATAATCTTGGGAAATAGGGACCAATGGGATTAGTACATAGGTTGTACAAAGATTATTTCTCCTTTTCACATAGTTCTCGATCTAAGATTCGAGTACATGACTCAAGGTGTTTCACACCATTCCGAATACGAATTTATCGTTCAATTTTGGACGGCGAGTGTTGATGAGGGTTCTTATATGAAACCAAAGGTTGTCTATCATAGTTTACGGCTATGCAAGGAGAATAGTGGTTTTTAATTAGGAAGCCCGATCAAAATCCGCACTAGGAAGTCGAGTGAGCGATACTTGTTCGGATGGAAAGTTATGTGTTCAAGCGAGTGATCGAACCGGATTTTTACATAGGAATAATTCATGTACATCATATGGATTGATGAATAGTTTTAAGTATTTCTGGGAACAACGTTATGGTATAATTTCGGGGACGAAATTCTTTTAAAGGGTGAAGAATGTAACGATCGGTAAATATATCACTTGGATAAATTATATTTATTTTCAAAATATTTATATATGGGTTTAAAAGTAAGAAATAATCATGTTTTAAATGGTAAATAATAATAGTTATTTTTTTTGGAAAAAATATTTTTGGATAAATTACCGAGGTAAAATATTGACAATTTGTAAATATCGTCCTATGTAAAATATTGATAAAACAATCGGAAAACATTTTATCAATAAAATTATTTTTAAACAATAAAGATCGTGCATGGCTCTGGATTCATACATAAATATACGTATTCATGCAAGATAATGAAGTAAAATAATTTGTTTTATTTTTGGAAAATAAAACGTATTTATGACATCGACAGTTGATATCATCGGTTTTATATATTTCTTTGGAAATTCAAGTTTAGTTTAAATACTAAATAAATGGGTTTTTAATAATAAATAAACCTATTATAATTATTTAATAATAATGGTAAAATCGTTTTTAATTTTTCTTTAAAAAATAGATAATTTGTAGAAAAATAGAAAATGTGACCGAAAAACGTTTTTCGGGATTTTGACTTTTCGACACCGAAAAGTTGTCGGGAACGCTGTTCGCCTTTGTGCATCATATATGCACATATGTAAGAGTTAATTAACCGTATAATAATACACTTAATAATATATTATCTTATATTAATTATGCTTAGCAAGTGATGTTACAAGTCATGGTTTTAAAAATAATAACTTATATATATAAGTATATATCATCATCTCTTGTCATATCTTAGCCTTATCATCATTATCCATCGTAACCTAGAGGATGTGACTAGAGAGGGGGGTATGTGACATATGTGGGGGAGGAAGGTGATGATGTGACTTGTCAAAATAATGACATGTTAATTTATTTCAATCTAAGGTTAGTTTGGTATTTTCCTGCTTTCTTGTGCCTATAATTACACATCCATTTCACCATATTTTCATTTACTTTTTCATTTTCCTAAAGCTTTCTTCACGTTTCATGGCCTTTTATGTTTGTTTTAGGTTTTTTTAAAAATCAAAACATTTAAATTGTTTTAAAGACGCAAACTTGTTTTTAAACATTTTCTTCTCCATTTTTCCACCAATTTATTCGGCCATAACATCCTCTATTTTACGCCAAATAAAGATTTTCTTTCTTTTCAAATTGTATATTAGATACAACATTTTTTTACCACCTTTTCTAATTTCAAGCTTAGGTTTTTCAAAATCTCATTTCTTTGTAGTGTAATTTATACTCGAAAATTCAGGTTCGAAAATAGCTCTCCTTCATTTGACCATACCTACCACAACCGAATCTATCTTGAGTGATTTTTTTTTAAATTATAGAGAAAAGAATTTTATAAAAATTTTCTTCTGATGAATTTTTCAAAATTCGAGAGTCATACGTCCAAAAATTAAGTGGAAGATGACACATTTTTGGGTGATTTTTGGTGCATCTAAGACATCTCAAGTTTCAAAGATTTTCGGTGAGTAAAAATATTTTTTTTAGAAAAGCATTTGACTTTATTATGAAGTGTTATTTTGGTGATAATATGATGAGAAAATTGAATGGTCACTATGTTGGTCGATGGTGAATTTGATGGATGTTATGTTTGGTATTGAATTTAAGATTTGAATGTGATGTTGTCGAGTTAGTAAGCATATAACCTTATGTTTATATTGTGTTTCATTGTGATGTTAAGAGTATGGTAGTAGGATGTATGGTTGTGATTTAAGAATCAAACTATATTGAGTTAAAACAAAGTTAATAAACTTGTGTGTTGCGACGGACGTGAGATCCGATTTGAAATCAAAATTATGATTTCTAGTTTAAAAGTTTGAAAGTGGTTTCAAGTTTAATCTTGGTTTAAGGTTTCAAAAACTTTCTAAATATTATTTCAAAACATGTAGTGGTAAGAAATTAAGTGAAGTATTTCACTTAAAATAAGATAGAGCGAACCACGTTCACATCGATAGTCGCTATGGATGTAGGTAGACAAAAATTCATGATTTCAATTTTTAAATGATTCATTTCAGAATTGTTTTACAAAAAATTTCAGACTTAATTAGTAATATAAAATGAGATTAAGTTTATTTAAATTAATATTTTGTTATTTTATACATTAATTAAAAGTAATTAGCATCTAATTGATAATTAAGTGATTAAGGGTTAAGTAACACTTAAAGAAGGTTAATGACTAATTAGTGATTAGTAAGTTTTTAATTAGTGATTAATGAAGATAAGAAGTAATTAAATGGTTAATTGTTATTTAATTAAGTTAAGCAGAGAAATTAATTTTTATTTAATTAAGTGATTATTAAATTAATCTTTAATTAATTAGGGTTTAACTAATAATGAATTATTTAAACCTTAACTAAGATATATTAGAAAGCTAAATAGGACTTAACTACGTTCATTAATTTAATTAAAATTTAATTAAGAATTAATCTTGTTTTAATTAAGATATAATTTGGGTTTAAGCTAATTGAATATACTTTAATCTTTTCAAAGGTATTTTAAACTTAATCGGTTATATTTTAAACCAATTTTCTTTCTAAGATTAATTGATTCTAAATCAGAGGATCTCTCGTCTGGACCATTAATAGCTAAATAAATTAAAGTAGTGATTATAAAACTTTGACACATTTCCTATGAAGTAAGTGACTTGTGTTTACCAGAAAGGTTGAATAACGATAGTGATAAACACAAGGAAGTTAATTCAATAAGTGGGTCGGGGTAACTTAAGTATATAGAATATACTTCTATATATACATTTTTGGCCTAAAATGGATGTATCTATATTTGTAACTTGGACTTTTACCTATGATTGATTTTATGTTATGTTTGAATCCCTTATATATATGATGTTAGGCAATACCCATGGTATAACTTAGATAAGTTAAACCTAAATTTAATTATCCATTGTAGTCATTAAGCCTCTGTTTGGTTTTGGAAAGTTAATATTTCATTTTATTTTAAAACTGTCTTTAAGGTTATTCTATTTTGAACAAGTATTTGAAGAATGATTTGACAATTTCTTTGAATTTAATGTAAAGAAGTTTGTGAATAATTTTGGGGTATTCATAAAAGGAGTTTTAGAAATAGTTTTGAATGTCCATAAAGAGATTTTATAAATGGGTTTGGATGTCTATAAAAGGAAGTTTTATACAAGGATTGAAAGTTTATAATTTTTTTATATAACCGGGTTTGAATATTTATAAAGGGTTTCATAAATGAGCATGGAGGTTGATAAATATTTTGTAAATAGGTTTGGGATAAAGCAAAAGGATTTCATAGGTAAGGGAAATTTATAAAAGGATTTATTGAAGAATATTACAACAGAAATTCGAGGTTTGCGTTTCTCGAGGCTGACCTTTTAAAAAATCATGGTATGGAACATTCGTTCCACACTTTACACCGAAGGAATAGTGCTTAGAGTTATTCTTTTCTCCAATTTAAATAATGTGGTTAAATCCTTTTTAGAGATTTGGTAATGTGAAATCTTACAAATTTTTTGTGAATATACTTATGTCAGAGCTGTGCAGTTAATGCGCTCGGTAGATTCAAAGCGGTGGAGGTGCAAAAAGTCATAGCGGAGATACAGCGAGGATACAGTAGGATATAGCGGATGACTCTAAAATAGCATATAAAACTCGTACTTAATATTTTTACAAATATATAAATGCTAATTAAATGAAAAATTATCATTCAATTGAATTATAAATAATACATAAATAATTTTAAATAAAAACATGTGCGAATATACTTTAAATAAACGAAAAACTGCTATATAACATAATTGAATTTGGTAGAATATTAGAGTATTTTCATTTCTGAAAATATATTAAAAATTAAATCAAATAAATTAGTTTCATAATTTTATAATGTATAAATGCAATTTTTCAATTCATTTTATTAAAAAAGATATAGCGGGAATAGCGGAATATAGCGGAAATAATGGAATATAGCGGAAATAGCGGGGATTAAAGCGGAAAGGCTATATTCTGGGGCTATATGGAAAAATAGTAGCGGTAGAAATCCGTTATGCGATATAGCGGGGTTGTAGCGGAGTAATAGCGGGGAATTAACTACACAGTGTCAGAGAGATAAGTACTTGAATGTTTTTGAAAGATATATATTAAATAAATCTTAAATGGAATTAGTTGTTGTTTATTTATTTGATAGTTATATAACCGACTATCAAGTTTGACCCAATTTAACTTAGGAAGTATGAATGTAAATTCAAGTTCCCTGATGAAGACTCGAAACTTACTTCAAAAAGGACCGAGAATGAGTCAACCAGAAATTACCGGTTGTTGATACAGAGAGACCGAGATTAGATCTATATCCAAAAACCACTCCAAACCAACATATACGTTCGAGTGGAAGACATCTTGATGTTGATTGAAGACGGTGCTCTTTGAAGTGCAAGGGCTAGAGCTGCTAATATCGAGGGTGATTCCCAAATGGATGCAGTAGAGTTAGTACCTTCGGTTTTGTTCAGACCCAAAACGAACTTGTATGGATGAATGCTGACATTGCATTAATGTCTAGAGGGAACTGTTAACATTCCAATATGGATTTCTATTTGGAAAGGTAAAACATAGCCTCAAGCCTCATCAACCGGGAATGACTAAAACATGGGATATGCAGCATTACTATGTGGGTCGCAGCCATTAGGGTATGTCATCACCCTTTTACATATATACACAATCACTAATGAATACGTGTACGTGGGAGCGCTCGGTAAAACGTAGCAAAGCAACCAAGGTGATGATATATTCGGTACTATCCAGCAAGGGGCAGGTCGGTCCTGTGTTAGCAGGGGTTGTTAGGTACGACCTCGGTATATTTTTCTATAGGTGTACTGTGTGGGATGGTACCCCAGAAGCCCAGTCATTAGTTGGAATCCATTCTTTAATACATGCCTTATGTTTTCGATTATAGAGCCTAGTATGTGGAATGTGAGATGCAAGCATTTCAGCTATTTTTTCTATTTACTTTAAACCTAGACACTATGATAATCCCACTAGATTTTGATATAAAATGTTTTGGTTATCGTAAGGCATAAACCCGTTCGTTTTTATGTGTATTGTGGTCTTACGAGATACCCTTTGTTTGAAAAGTTTTCAAATGTAGAAATCAGTTTGGTTGTTACTTGTTATCGAGTTTTACTCACGCTGGTTTACCAGACTGACTCGGATGTTATTCCGTGTAATGCTCAGGTCAGACCAAACATGTTTTTCCAAGTTCGCTGGATACATTGGAAATGGAGAGGAGTTGGATGGTCAAAACGTATTCATGTATATTTTTCTACCGATGTATTATAGATTCTGCATGTTTGTCAAAGTAAGGACAAGTTTCTATAAATGTCCAAATTTAGGATAAGTCTATATACTCCGATGTCGCATATATGGATAAAGATGTTTCCTTTATTTAAAAATCAATGTTGTGTTATATATTATTCGCAGCGTTGTGAGATTCGTGTTGTTTAGTTTTCTTCTATCTTCTACCTTGTTCTTTCACTCTAACAGATTGGTATTTCCGGCACTTAAATGTTCGGAATGTGATATGGTGGATGTATTAGTGTCGATTTTCGAGGTTCGAAAATCCAGTCTGTTACATTTGGTATCAGACTTGAAGGTTTAGCAAAAACCTTAGTCCTGGTGGGGTATACTCATTTGAGATAGGGTAAGTGAGACCTTAGATTGAGTCTGAGTGTATTATAAATATGAGTGCGTATTCGTTAATGAGTAAAAATGCTTTATATTGCGTTGTTTGATCTGTTGAGTGGCCTAAGAATTCTGGTCGATGCGTTTGGTCAACGTTATTGATAGAGATTTCCTAAATATTTAAACAAGTCCAATTGATATAATATTGTATTTAAATTGGCAAATGAAATAATTTTACCTATTATATATTTTATATATAAAGAATGATTTTCAAAAGTCTATATAGTTATCGATGAGATGTAGGTTTAAAATTGAATTTAGAATAGAATGTGTTTAGTTAAAAGAAAATCTTTTGACAACCTTATAAAAATGAAAAGGATTGTGAGAATATTAAATCCTGTTGGCTTTGACAAAGATTTAAATGATTTTAGGAAAGTTGTAGTAATTGCACATAAAGAGATTTTAAGGTATATATGTATTTTTTAAAATGGATTAGAAAGTAATGTTTTCTTTGGACTGCTTGGGAAGGAGTTTTGATCTGTTTGATAATTGAAATAATCTTCTAAATGACAATCGAATGTTTTCTTAGGCAAATATCACAATGCACTTAGTAAATTATCCTCTTTGTTATTTTACAATCGAAATGAGTTCGAATCTGAATGAATCCAAAGCTAGTGGAGGATTTTGTTAAAAAATATTTGTCTTTAAATAGTATTATTTTGAAAGGAATTGGAAAAGGAAGGAATATTTTTATGATTAAATAGTTTGAGTGCCTTGGAAATGACTAAAAATGTGCAAGAGATGTGTTCAGATAGTAAACACTTCTCTTGATTATTTCCCTGTTTAGTGAAAGGGATATATAATACTATTTGGTAGCACCCGGTTCCTTGATATCATTTTAGAATTACTCGGGCTATATATTATGTTATCAAAAGTGTTAAATATAAAGTATCATTTCAAAGGGTCTTTTGAAATAAAACCCGAGTATTATGTTCTCGAATCCCTTAAAAGTATAGAGTTTCCAAAATAAAAAGATGTCTTGATTAATAGCGGGTTAATAAATAAAGTTTTCAATTTGTTGAACGTCCTAGGTTAAGTAAAACCAATTTAAGATTTGAACTTGTATATATTCTTTTGGATATAGAAGAGTATCGTACTAAAATGAATTTGAGTTATAGAATGTTAGTAAACATAAGAAATGTTCTTGAGTAAAATGGTGATTCTTTAAAAAGGGTAATTATAATCTTGGGAAAAAGGAACCAATGAGATTAGTATGTAGGTTGTACATAGATTATTTCTCCTTTTCACATAATTCTCGATCCGAGATTCGAGTACATGACTCAAGGTGTTTCACACTATTCCGAATAGGAATTTGTCGCCCGATTTTTGACGGTGAGCATTAATAAGGGTTCTTATGCGGAACCAAAGTTGTCTATCGTAGTTTATGGCTATGCAAGGAGAATAGAGGTTTCTAATTAGAAGACCGATTTATATCCAAAAACCACTCCGAACCAACATGTACATTCGAGTGGAAGAAATCTTGATGGTGATTAAAATGGTGCTCTTTGAAGTGCAAGGGCTACTGCTACTAATCCTGAGGGTGACTCCAAAATGAATGTAGTAGAGTTAATGCCTTCATTTTCATTCAGACCCAGATTGAACTTGTATGGATGAATGCTGGCATTGCATGACGCTTGGAGGGCAATGTTAGCATTCCAAGATGGATTGCTATTCAGAAATGTAAAACGTAGCCTCAAGCACCATCAACTGAGAATGAATAAAATAGGGAATATGAAGCAGGGCTATGTGGGTCGCATCCATTAGGGTATATCATCAACCTTCTAGGTATATACAAAATTATCAATGAATTCATGTACGTAGGAGTGCTCGGTTAAAGGTTGCAAAACAACTAGAGTGATGATGTATTCGGTATTATCCAACAAGGGGTAGGCCGGTCTTATGTTATCAGGGGTCGTTAGGTACGACCTCGATACATTTTTTCTAGAGGTATACTATAATGGGCGGTATCCTAGTAGCCCTGTCATTAGTTGGAATCCATTCTTCAATATGTGCCTTACGTTTTTTATTGTAGAGCCTAGTATGTTGGAATGTGAGATGCAAGCATTTCAACTATTTTATCTATTTACTTTAAACCTGGACATTGTGATAATCTCACTAGATTTTGATACAAAATGTTTTGGTTATCGTAAGGTAAAAACCCGTCCGTTTTTATGTGCGGTGTGGTCTTACGAGATACCCTTTGTTTGAAAAGTTTTCAAATATAGAAATCAGTTTGGTTGTTACTTGTTATCGAGTTTTACTAACGCTGGTTCACTAGCCCGACCCATGCGTTATTCCATGTAATGCTCGGGTCAGACCAAGCATGTTTTCCCAGGTTAGCTGGATACTTTGGAAATGAAGAAGAGATGGATGGTCAAGATATATTCACGTATATTTTTCTTTCGCTGTATTATAGAGTATGTAGGTTTTCCAAAGTAAGGTCAGATTTCTATAACTGTCCAAATTTAGGATAAGTCTATGTACTATGATGTCGTATATATGAATAAAGATGTTTCCTTTTTGTAAAGATCATTACTGTATTATATATTATTCGTTGCGTTGTGAGATTATGTGTTGTTTAGTTTTCTTTTTTCTTCGTTTATCCTAGCAAATAGGTATTTCCGGCACTTGAATGTTCGTCATGTGTTACAGTGGACGTATTAGTGTCGATTTTTGAGGGTCGAAAATCCAGCTCGTTACATGCCTATTTAAGACCATATAGAGATTATCTAATTACAAACTTTATGCTCTTGACCAGGTATAACGAAACCTTTGGGTTGGTCCATATAAATCTCTTCTTCTGATTCGTCATTCAAAAAAAACATTTTTTACATCCATTCAGTGAATTAGTAGATCACAAAGGGAAGCAAGAGAAATTAGTACTTGAATTGAGGTTATTCTTATAATAGGTGAAAAGGTATCAAAAGGTCAATGTTTTCTTTTTTTGCTAAATACTTTAGCTATAAAACGAGCCTTATAATTATCAATTATACCATCAGGTTCAAGTTCTTTTTAAGTACCCACGTACAACCAATATTTTTACAACCAGAAGGTAAGTCAATAAGATGCCAAGTTTTATAAGATTCAAGAGATTTCATTTCATCATTTATAGCTTCTTGCTGGAGATCTGAATCTAATGAAGACAAAGTTTCATTTATATTAGTAGGGTCCTCTTCTAGTGCATAAGCATAATATTCTAGACCATAATCTTTAGCTATGCTAGCTCTATTACTTCTTCTATGTCATATTCTATTTCAGCATTATGTTCATTATTCCTAATTATTGGATTATTATGTGTAGATGTGCCCCAACTATTCCTAAGTTTAAATGAAAATTTATTTGAAAGAAATTAGCATCATTTGACTTAATAATAGCTCGAGCATTCAAATCAAAAAATCTATTTGCTTTACCATTAATGGAATAACCAATAAAAACACATTCATATGCTCAACTTGCCAATTTAATTCTCTTATGGTCAGGAATACGAACTATGCTAAACAACCCCAAATTTTAAAATAAGACAAGTTGGGTTTATGATTTTTAAAAATCTCAAAAGGTGAAATTTTGCTCTTAGATTTAAGAATTTTGTTTAAAACAAAACAAATAGTTAACAAAATTTCCCCCACCAGTGTGATGCTTCACATAAATTTAATAAAACAACTACAACTAATTTGATAAGTGTCCTATTTTTTGTTTCAGCTTTATCGTTCATTTCAGGCGAATAAGGTGTAGTTCTCTCATGAATTATGCCATGTTGATTATAAAATTTAATTAATGAATTAGATTCATATTATGTTCCTCTATCATTCCGATCTCTTAATTTTCTTATTAAATTGGTTTTCAATTTCAGTAACAAATAACTTAAACATATCTTGCGCATCACTTTTATTTTTTATGAGATAAACATAAATGAAATCAGAGTAATCACCAATAAAAGTAATAAACCAGCATTTGCGATCCCTAGTTAGCATGCCATCAAGTTCACATATATCAGAATGCATTAAGTATAAATGTTTTGACTCTCTAAACACATATTTGTCTGAGGTCTTTTATAACTTTAGGTTGGCTAAAATATTCACATTTTTCTGAATCACTTATGGATACTTTAGGTATTAAATCTAAGTTACTCATGTTATGAATCAGTCACTTATTAACATGAAAAAGTTTAGCATGCGAAATATTAAATCACACAACATATAAATAGAATTATTAACTTTATTCAAATCAACATTTAACCTAAAGATCTCATCAACAACATATCCTTTACCAATAAAAACACCATTTTTAGGGATGGTGTATAAGTCAGATTCAATAGTTCGAGTAAAACCAGCTTTATTGAACAAAAAATCAGATACTTAATTTTTCCTCATCCCTATAGTATGCATCCCTATAGTGTGAGAATCTTCCAACATCACTTTCACGTCATTAACAACATTATATGTTTAAAACATTTCACGATCATAACAAACATGATGAGAAGCATCAGTGTCTATCCACTACCCTTCTGATCTGCTGACTAGGTTGATCTTAGTAAGCATAGCCACAAGGGCTTCTTCAGCCAGGTTAGCCCATGGTGCAAGATTTTCTATGTTTCGACACTTCCGTGCCATATGGCCTATGATGACCCACACTTCGGAAGGTTTAATTGGTAATAATCCATATATGTCCAACTCAAAGATTCCAAAATACAGATAATCAATGGAGTTAATCAAGAAGAATAAGAAAAGAAAAAACAAATACAGAATCTCACAGTGGAATGACAAAATATAATAATCAAATAAATAGTTTATGAAGCTGTTTATACTATACATTGGACTAAAATTTTACAACATTTATCAGAGTTATATATACAATAGAACAATAAAATAATGCAATAGAACAACAATGTGGTGGAATAATACTAGTAATATAATAAACCAGATCTTCGTTTTTGTCCTCCAGAATAAATGATCTTCAATGCACTGAAAACTCAAGGCTGACCTGAGCGTAATGAAAAGACAAAACACTAGAGTCAGGACTAATATATCCTTATGTGAGTCAAATCAATATCACATATAACATGAGTGTAATAACGTCAGAGATGTTTATGGGGTTTTACATCTCCTATCCAGTGTATAATGTGTGTGCAATAACTCAAGAGATGTTAGGAATTTTCCGCCTCTTAAGGATCCGTCAAAACATTTATATATAGTAGAACACGCTATATATGTAATGTCTAATCAGTAAAATAAATATTTTTCTTAGCGTTAAGACTTTACATTAATCCCCCTTAATTTGTTTTTAAGCATTGTCGTATAGTTTGCATATAACACCCCAGTAGTACGTCGAGGGATAGGGATGCACCGTGATATGACAACACTAAACTAAACTCGTAGTGGTCTCGTATAAGGATAAAAGCATGACAAGGCATGTGAGGCAATGTCCAAGGTAGGATACTACCAGTTCGGGTCGCGGGGCTGGTGGTAATGCATCGTAGCCACGACCGTCCACCGCGTCCATCCATCCTATATCGAGTCAAAAGGGAGGCCATCCCAAATCAAGGTGCACCGATTGAAACCAACATCAAAAGTAATAGTATGGACCAAGTCCAAGAAGAAAATCGAAGAATGGATGTCCACTAGGGGTAGTTGGCCCACTTGGCCCCGTCAAGCCGTCCTGTTTTAGTCATTTCAAATTGGCACAAGTGTCGGGGTCTATCCATCATTTTCTCTTTCTTCAAATCCAGCAAACGTACACCAAATCCAACCACTTCATTCTGAAAGTCTCCTCCTTGTACAAAGTTGTTAAAGAGGTTCTAATATTGACAGAGAGTATGCCAATAAGAGGCACCGGTCTCTTTAACAATCAATCGTCCTTTTACACACCGGTTGGTACTTTTATATTTCGAAAATGATTCATACTTGATATCAAATTATCATATTTGCTTCAAAAATCTTTTTCATTTCAAAATATCATATTTACTAAAATACGCCAATTTCGCTTGAAAATCATCTTCACTCCAATTTCTCAGTTTCACTTCCAAAATCATTTCGAATTTCAACTTAGGTTATCTTCATTTTAACCACATTTGTATTTAAATCCACGATTTAAATATAAACAGTTCCCCACACTGACTAGTTTGAATTTTTGGAAAATAGTTTGAGATTTTTTAAATAGTTTAAAAAGTTAAAATAATATGATATAAAATTGTTTGAGTATTGAAAATGGTTTATATAGTAAAATAGTTTGGAAAATCAAAATAATTTGAATAATTAAAAAGGTATAATTTAAAGAGTTTATATTAAATTAATTTATTTGAGAATAGTTTCAAAGTTAAACTGATTCAATTCCAAATCTTATGTTCAAATCATCTTCCATCTCAATTCAATTCAAATCAACTCAATTTTGATTCAATTGAAATCAATTTCAATTTCAATTCAAATTAACTTCGATTTTAATTTCAATTCGAATTAATTTCAATTTTGATTTCCACTGATTTGATTCAAATAGTTTAAGTTCAATTCAAAACTCTATTTCAAACCATTTAAGTTTATATAATTTTCGAGTTCTATTTTAGAATATCGATTTAAATCAAATTTAACTTCGATGTTCAATTTAATGTCCAAAACTTAAAATAATTCAATTTCAAGCCCAAGTTTTAAATATCAATTTAAATTACAAAACAAGGTAATTTCAAAGATAGAATAAAGGTTCAACCCTTTCAAAACTATTTCAATTTACATAATTCAAATGATTTCTTAATTATAACTTAAAAATTCAAATTGCATTCTTTAAACAATTTCTTTTAACCAAATTCAATTAGAACATTTCAAACTCGAGCAATTTTTATTTCTTTAAATCAAAATCATTTAAATAGGTTCAAATTCAAGAATTTAAAACCATTTAATTAACCAATCCGGTGTTAGTATATAATTTTCTATCCTATGGCTAATTTAATAGTTATTTCAATTTAATTTCAAGGATGGATGTATATCATTTCAATCCAAAATAAATGTCATAGGTAAATATCATTTCAACCTATTCTTAATTTATTTAAAATAATTCAAATAACAGTTTTATGTGCCATCGGTAATATACAGGGTGATAACAGGATATATAAGAAATAAATAAACATCAAATAATACAATATATCATCCGATAGCTATCCATCACAATCAACATCCAACTTAGCCAAAATATCACAACCATTAACTAGTTATCAATATTGAGTGTTTAACTAGAAATTCAATTCAATTTCAAATTGAACTGCCAAATTAAATTCCTGTCAGTTCAATTCATATGTCAATTTTAAATATCAATTAAATCACCAAACAATAGTCAATAAAATAAATTTACTTCATGATATCAATTTAACTAACATAAAATTATTTTAGTAATTCATGAGCGTTTAAAACACTCACCTTTATTTGAAATTGAAAATTTCTCAACTTCAAATAAATCCCAAATCCACTCCAAGTCGTAGACGACATCAATACGAATCCAACACAAAGACGACACTCGAATCTGACCTCGTACGAATGATAAATGAATGAATTAGCAAAACGAATAATTAAAATTTAACTAACAAAATAAAAATAACAAAACCTCACCCTATTATACTCAAGGCTCGCATCTACCAGATGCGACCCCTCCTTCTTCACCCATGCCCAAACTCTTGACGTCGTTCTTTATTTATTTTTATTTTTTTACAAATCAAACAAATCACCCCAACTCGCCATCGACCACCAGACCAACGTGCCCCATAGTTCCAACACACCACCGCCTCGCCATCACCCCTGCACGCACAAATCAAAGCTCCCAATATCCAAATTAGATGCAACGAATGTGGCTCCCCCATGGCCACCACGCGACACCAATTGATGATTCGACCATTGGATGCGCAGAGCTCATTGAGACCTACGTTTTTGCTTTTGGAGTCGTTCGATTTTATTGAATAGATTCAGAGGTAATGAGGAGAGAAGAACGATAATTTTTGGCCATTAAAAATCGTTTTAAACAGAGCGGCCGATGTTTCTCAATTAGGGTTCGCGAAATGAACATATACATGACCCTTTATATAAATTTCTGACCCGATTCATCCATGAAAATTCCGAACTTCAAACGACGCGTGCTGCTTGGCGTTCTATATGTTATACCCCTATTCCAAATACAATGGAACTAGTCTTGGGAGCCAATTCCATCATATTCAGAAGATGGCTTTTCAAAATCGATTTATTCTTAATTAAATTCCTTTAATTGATTTCTGCGTGTTTCATGCTCGCACGGCCAAACAATAAGTCTGATCGCTACGAAACTTGAAATCCTATAATAATTCACTATTACGGATTTGATAAAACTGGTTTCATTGAAATCCGAGACAATGCCCAAAAGACTATTTTTACACGTTAATTAAAACAAGTAATTTCAAAAATCAATTTAAGCACTTTAAATTCAATTTTTAAAGTTAACAATCTTCATTCTTGTTTAAATAAAATTTAAATTAATTTCGACATCAATTTCATTCATATTAAATTTAGGATTCAATTATTTAAACAATTTAATTATCGGATAAATTACCATATTTTAAATATAATTTATTTAACTTATAAAATTTAACTTTTGAAACGAATTCAAATAAAAAAACAACTACTTCCATTTTACAGAATTCAACATTCATTATTCAATTCCAATTATTGATTATAAACATAATCAATTTATTGAACTTCATTTCAATACTTGTTATTGCCTAAATTTTCAAAATTGGTTATTTCAAAATTTTATTCAAGTTCATATTCAATAAATTACATTAATAAATCATTAAATTTCATTTCTAACCATTTTTTTCAATAATCATATTAAATTCGATAATTTAAAGTAGGTAAAATTACGGGTCATTATAATCTGCTCTACTCAAAAAATTTCGTCCTCGAAAAGGGGTTAAGTGAGGAATCTAGCGTTTGATATATTTTATTCAAAATGATCAACTTATAAATATTAAAATCTTATTAAAAAATCTTTACCATGCTTCCACTACGCCACTCGGATATCGACTTTACGGAAATTACAACTTATTTTTAAAAACAAGTTATAAAATTTTAAAATCTCAAAAATTTTCTAACACCCAAATTTACAGAAAATTTCGACCGCGTCTTCTTTGCGCGGTTCGATCATAAAAATTTACAATATAGATATATATCACAAATATGCCAAATATATATCTCATCTCAATGATGAGGCATCCTGTGGGGAAAAATAATAATAAAAGTGCGGTTTGTAATCCGAAATATGTACCTTGTTATTATTAATACGAGCGAGTTCGCTCATATTAAGCAAGCAAAAGCTAATCAAATCCGCCTATACGTCCAAACGGTCTTCACATGTACATATCTCAACTCAATTTAGAATATTAGTCACTTATAAAGGATACAGAAACATGTATTAGTTTAGTAGAACTATATAACATGAATTCTAAATCTAAATCATAAGTATGAACACAATTACACAACCATAATAACCATATGCAGCCAAAAATGGTAATAACAATGATTTACAACAAAAGAAACAATCTAACATTTAATATTCATCCAATTAATTCATAACCACATGAATTTACATTATCCAATGCCAATATTTAATTTATACACTTCATTTCTTATTAACATTCATTTTTTATTAACATTTAATTGGTTTACTTCCAATTTGTTCTCATTTTTTTCATTTACATTCATTTTATTCAAATTCCAACTATTTCACCTTTTGTTTAACACATTTCGTATCAATTCATTTATGGACCATTTTATAAAATCATTTCATTTAGCCTTATTTAAGTTAAATTTTATTTCATTACCACTTAGTATATTCTCTTCAATACTAATACCATTTATAACCATTTTATAAAACCATTTAAGTTTATTATAAACATTTTATAAAAGACAACTTATGTTTACTATTACTTTATAACTTAAGTTCATATTAACTCATTAATTCACTTCATTAGTTTATTTCATTAATTCATATCATTGCTTTTACTTAAGTAATTTTATTTTATAACTCAAATTCATATTAATAAAAGAATTCTTTTTATCACAATCAATTTCATTCAACTTTTCTTAGGTTAACTTTCATCTTGTAATTCATTTTATTAGCTTATTTCATTAATTCATTCCATTTAGCTTAACTTAAGTAAAATTTCATCAAATATTTCTTGAGTTTATAATCATTTTATACAGATGTCTTTTACACAGTATTATTCAAATTATAGTTATCTCAAAAAGCTATAACTAAATCTGAAAACATCATTTGCAAATTTATTTTTTATTTTTCAAACGATTTAAAAAGATATGGTTTAATTTATTATTTGTTTACCTTCTATTAAGTTCATATTTAAATTGTATTTATTTTTACTATTCAAATTATTCATTTAACATTTCTTTTAACACAATTTCAATTTGAACATTTTTATTACTTAAGTTCAAACTTTTATAATATTCTATTATATATTAATATTTAACATTTCAACTTTTTAAACATTTGTGGTAAGTTTTATATATGTTTTTAGAATGTGATAGAGTGTTATGCAAATTTATCATATTCATTTTAGTTAACAAGAATATTCAATAATTTAAACATGTTTAAATTTCCATTATCTTGAAATTTAAGAGTTATAATTTAACTTCTCATATTTCATTTAAATACTTAGCTTCAATTTCTTATTTCTCATTTTTATAAGTTTTCAACTATTCCAAAAAATTCATTTATTCCTGCAACTGAAAATCATTAATTACAGATCAAATACCAGGTTCATTTCAAATCACTTGAAATGATATATATACTCATATCTTTTATATATATCAAATCATGTTTATAAATTTTAAATGAAAATCTTTTTATCAAACCAAATTCATAGCAAAGCTACTAAGTGGCTTCCCTCACTTTGAGACTTTAAAATGAATGTCGGTGATGCGACCATCATCATCGAAATTATTTTTCAATTATTACATCACAATCTTAGAAAACAATTTCAAAAGCACCGAGATTTAAGTTCTCGAATTCAAAGTTTTTAAATCCTTTCTATTTACAAGCTATGTTATAAATATACTTATATAATTCCATTACCTTATTATGAAAACATTTTGTTAATTTACATCTTTGTTATTGCAAACAATTCTTATTGTAACTAGATTTCAATTCAATCTAATTACCGAACGCTTCATGAAATAGAGTTAACAAAGTACTCATTTTTAGTTTAATTCAACTAATAATCGATGGTAACTAAATATTATCATCTCCTAACAAACAACATCCATTAATAATCATACAGGTTTATGAAAATATCGTTTTATATATAAAATATAATTTAGGTAAAATTATTTCATTTACCCAATTTTAAAACAATATTATGTCGACTTGCCTCCTTTAAGTGTTTAGAAACCCCTATCGATAACATGGCATCCCACACACCGACCAAATTCATAAACAACTCAATGGATAAGTAATCGCAATATAAAACATTTTATAACACTAACAAATTGTAACATCTCTAATTTTTGATAATATTATTCAGGAAATTTAGTTAGATGAATTAAATAGAATAATAATGATAGGGATTTTAACATTTGAATAAATCATATATAGGGTCGTGCTTAATAATAAAATAGAAGGGATTAAATTGGTTTATAAGCTAATTAATTTACACCTGGGCATATTAGTAAATAACCACTTCATTATACACGGCTATACACCTTTGTAATTGCATATTCATGTTTCATTTATCAAATTCCACAAATGCAAATCAAATATGAAAATAGAGGCAACCATTAACAAGGATGAAAGGAGGGGAATTCAATCTAAAGCTAAGGATCAAAGTTAGGAAGGATTAATCAACAATAAATCTCAAATTCCTTATTATATCTAAGGTGAATAATAATTCATTTCATCTCTATTTTGTTTTTATAATCATATGTTTTCGGATTTAAGATTAAATTCGTTTTTATAATGTGTTGGATGATGATATGCTTGAATTTTTATATATTTGATTTAAACCAATTTATTTACATATGAATTTGTACGGTTTTAGGTCCGAACTGATAGTTATTGATTTGAAATGCCATGGAAAAATTTATATGTCATGTAAATCATGATTTTAGAGGTGGGTTTCAATTTTTATAATTTTTCAAGTTATGGAAAATCACAGTGAATTTCTAAAGTAAAATATGATATAATCGGGTTTTAAATTAATTTCGATTATTTCAGTAAGAAATTGGGCCTAAAATTTTAATATGTTAGATAACATGATGAAATTGAATTTCTATGGTTTTTGTGGATTTCTCCTAATTCATTTGCTATGGAAAATAAATTATTTTAAAAGAAGGACTTATTTGCAATATTGGTTTTGCTTATTTGAAGGGATTAAACGTAAACTTTCCTTTGATTTAGATATGATAAATGCGGCAGTTATTTTGTAAAGTATTTGAATTTTTTTAAAGAATTTACTAAACTTAGCATTAATTCAGCCTTTTAAATAAAAAGTTGGTTTCGCCTCTTTTGGATGTGGCCTTCGACCCAATGCTTTTGCCTCGACTCAGTCAAAACCAACCCTGACAAAACCCACCAATTTGAAACCAATACATAAGGTATTACTTAAATGGTACGTAGTGGATTGGAGGAATGGCGGAAAACTATGGTGTCGAAATGAATGCTTTCGATGGGGTCGTAACCCTGTTTGGTTTACAAAAATTAAGTATTTACTTGGTTTTCCTTAGAGCATTCGACCCAATCGAAACGTATGTTTTCAAAAGGAGTTAAATAACTTTTGAAGAAGGTTGCCGTATTATGTTTAAAGTATTAGCTTTCGAATAGGTTCCTTTTATTTTTGAATAAGCGCTTTCGGCAAAGTCGAAACCTAGCGCTATTTCCCCTTTAGAGTGTATTGAAGCCATCAATGCTTTCGAAGGGTTATCTCTATTCTAACCTAAGCTACGCCACTTCCTAAATGATTTCGAAAGAGGTTGAGGGTTCTGAAGGCAATGGGGTCGAGAAGGGGTTTCGATGCTACCCTTCGAAGTTTAACTTAAAATTTTTGAGCTTTCGAATAGGTGGTTTCGACACCATCAACTTTTTCCCAAACAATATTACAAGTGTTTCGAAAGAGATACTTTCGTATATAACCATTTTGACCCAAAAGATGTTTTTAGAGAGTAAACCCAATACTTTCAAAAGGGATATTTTAATTTTTTCGAAGGCTATGTTATAAAGAACGTTTTGATACCATCGAAAGTTATATTTGGTTTCGAAATAGATTATTTAACAAGGGTTTCAAAGGTATTTTTGTTGTGTTTTGAAAAGTGGTTTTCTTTGCTTTCGAAGGAGTTTAACCAAGGGTTTCGAAAGAGATGTTTTAAGGTTTCAAAACATAAACCCAATCTCAGTTTAAAGGAATGACCATGGCATAAATAAATAAAGAGCTTTGAAACGAAGTTTTTTAAGAAGTTTTCCTTGAATAACAGGTTGAAGGGATTAACCAAGTTTATATATAAAATGATCTCAAGGATATTAAACCATAAGCGTTGGTATTATTTTGTTTTTGTGATCGCTTCTTCATATATTCATTCACATTATTATGAACCCATAATGGTGCTTTGGGGAAGGGCAGAATAACCAGCTAGGTTGACCCTATTGTGAATAAAGTTAAGAAATGTTAAAATCTTAATTAAAGATATTAGCAGGAGCCAATAGGTTCATAGTAAGCCCATGAAAACTGTGTATAGTAAAAGATATTTGTAGGGGCCAATATGTTCATAGTCAGCCCATGAAAACTTTGACTCGATATTGGCAAGGGCCAATAGGTTTATAGTTAGCCCATGAAAACTATATCCGAATTAAGATATTGACAGTTAGTTAATAGGTTCCTAGCTAGCCCAAGAAAACTAGGATAACAGAAAAGATATTGGAGTTACCAATAGGTTTTTAGTGATCGCATGAAAACTATGACATTGGACAGATAGTCGATAAACATTTAACAGGTTAATAGTAACTCTAGAAACTATATTTGAGATAGATAGTAAGAATGAATGGGGATGGGTAATCTAGATTTAATTTACTTGTTTTGCATATCATCATAATGTTTTGAAATACTATGTTTTAACCATTGTGGATGTAGAAGCACTATATATGGTTTAATAAATGTTTAAGGACATAAGTGAGGGGAAAACCCGTTAAGCTAAGCAGCGTGGTCTCACTAGATATCTAAATGGTTTGAGATTATACATTATTATTCATACAAGGCTTTATGTCCGACTCGAAGTTTTTGTTTTTCCTTTAAATTCTCGGGTACTCAATTGATTTTAAGTAGGTTAAGAGTTAAAGTTTCTTGGTGTTCTTATAGACGAATAAAGCTTCCGTTGACGTGTAGGTGGCATGCTAGCTACTTAGAGTGCTTTTATTTCTACCATGTTTGGTTGTAAAGGAAAACTTGTTTGTTGCATTATTATGTACTCTGAACATCCAAGGGGGCATCTTTATATGTTGCTCTTAGCGTATTTTGTAATATATATATATTTATCTAAACGTGATCTTCATACTGGGATTATGTAATGAATCTGTAATGTTTTGAAATGTAATGTTGAATTTGTTTGCTATTTAATTTTTTTCCATGTTCTTGTGTTTCTGTTTATCAATATATCTAACATTGCCATATTTGGTTGCCGAGGATTAATACCTATGAACAAATGCAGCACCCATAGTCGATAATTTTGGGCCTCCAAGTAGGGGGATGTTACAAGTTGGTATGAGAGCATATGTTTGTGAAACTTTAAAAGAAACTTAAACCTAAAAGGTTTTTCAAACATAATCCAATGAATTAGACAACAAGATTAGGGTTTGGATTAACATTATAGTAACGTACTTGTATTTGATATATAGTTATGTATATATATATAAGTACGTATCCCCGCTCTCTTAGACCATTCTTTTATATCTTACTAAGGCTCGTACGTAGATTTACGAGAAAGAAGATATGGAAGCAGGAAACGAAAATGGACATCCAAGTGAAGGGAAGCACCATAACTAAGGGAAATGATTGACCCACCACCAGAACGAACCTGGGTCGACCGGCTAATGCTAATAACCAAAATGTTGTTGCCAATGTGGATACTGGAAATCCACCAGTTGATATGGGGGTGATGTATCAGTTGTTCGTCAATATGATGCAAGCAAGAGTTGCTGCTGGAGTGGTTAGAGATGTAGGAGGAGATAATCATGTAGCTTCTTTTGGAAATTATTATGCTAAGCTTAGTGGAGACTACACCAGTTTGGGTAGGATGCCATTTATGGGGACGGAGGATGCTATTGAGGTAGAGAATCGGCTGTTGCATTGTGTGCGTATATTTGCTGATTTGGGTTTAGGTGATGGAAAAAGGGAAGGTTGACCTCTAGGCAACTACAATGGTCAATGCTTCATTGGTGGAATAGTGTTACTACCGGAGTTACAGAGGAGCGGTTGACTTTGGCAGATTTTAGAAGGAGATTTGAGTAGAAGTTTGTGTCTGAGTTTGCTAAGTCAAAGCTGATGAGAAAGTTGAAGGACCAGGAGCAGGATGAGATGTCAGTTATTGAGTATGCCACTAAGTTTAAGGAGCTGTCCAGTTATGGACATAATATTGTAGACACTGACATTAGGAGGAAAGGGAGGTTCGTTAAGGGACTAAGGCCCGAGATTGCTAGGAAAACCCCGCCATATCTTCATGATTCTAGTAATTTAGTTGTGGAGATGTCCATTCGCCATGAGAAGATGTTTTCTAATAAAGTTAGAGAGAAGCCGTTGGAAGTTCAGGGTTCTCAGGGGAAGAAGAGAAAGTTCTTCAAGAAGAGGGGAGCTTACAAGGGAGATACTGCCAAGAAGGCAAAGACTGAGTTAGTTCGCTATAAGTGTGATAAGAAGGGTCATTATGCGAATGAATGCCAGTCAAGTAATGGGAAGAAGGCTGCAACTAAGAAGAATGTGAAGTGCTTCAACTGTGATCATGTTTAACATTACAAGAATCAGTGTCTAGAGCCAGTTAGGGAGGGAAAAGTAAAGTTTTTTTCTTCTATTGGACCAGCTAGGCCTGCTACAGCTGATAAAGGGAAAACTATGATGGAAGGTGCGCTTTTGATTTAGAATATACTAGTTAGGGTACTTTTTGACACCGATGTATCGCATTCATTTATATCTCAATGTTTGGTAGATAGATTATACTTAGAACCTACCTACTACCTTGTTACTTTTTTAAAGGTTGCAAATCTAATAGGAGGGTATGCAACTCTAGGGTTGAGATGTGATCAGTTAGAACTTGATTTTTTAGGTTATAAGTTTGCTTGCAGCTTGTATGTTATTGATTTTGAAGATTTCAGAATCATTTTGGGTATGCATTGGTTGGATAGGTATAAGGCGAGAATATTTTTCCAAGATAGGGAGATATCACCGAGACACCCTGGAAATCATAACCAAGTAATATTTCCAGTGGAGAATTTTGACCGGAGTGTTGGTACTTTGCTTAGTGCTATCAAGGCAGTAGATGAGTTAAGTCAGGTTCAAGTAGCAAGAGAGTTTGCAGATGTCTTTGATCCAGTCACATGACTACCACCGAAACGAGCAGTTGAGTATTCTATAGATCTGGTGCCCAAAGCTGAACCTATGTGTAGACCACGTAGCAGGATGACACCGACTGAGATGAAGGAATCGAAGGTGTAGTTAGTGGATTTTGAAGGAAGGAATTTTACTTGGCCAAGCAGTTCGCCTTAGGGAGCGGCCACGGTGTTTGTGAAGAAACCAGATGGGTCGTTGAGAATGTGTATCGACAATCGTAAGTTGAACGAAAAGACGATTAAGAATCAGTATCCCTTGCCAAGAATAGATGATTTGTTCGATCATTTGAGTGGAATCAGAGTGTTTTCCTAGTTGCACTTGGCAACAAGTTCCCATCAGTTAAGAGTGACAGAGGACAGTATTCCTTTGACAGTATTCGGACTGGATATGATTCGTATGAGTGGTTAGTGATGCCGTTTGGATTAACGAATGCACCTGCTTTCTTCGTGGACTTGATGAATAGAGTCTTTCAAGAGTACTTGGATAGGTTTATGCTAGTGTTTATGGATGACATTTTAGTATACTCTAAAGATGAAAGAGAGCATGAGGATCATCTTAGAGTGGTGCGAGAGACGCTGAGGCAGAATCAGCTGAAGGCGAAGTTTAACAAGTGTCATTTTTGAAAGAAAGAGGTTAAGTTTCTTGGTCACATGGTTTCAAAGAAAGGCTTGTCAATTGATCCAGATAAGATCGAAGCTGTGAATAATTGGAAGAGACCAGAGACAGTGACTAAGATTAGAAGTTTTCTTGGACTTGCTGGCTACTACTGGAGATTCGTTAAGGATTTCTCATGGGTAGCAACACCTTTTACTAAGTTAACCAGGAAGGATGGGAAGTTTTTCCAGTCCGACGAATGTGAGGAAGAATTTCTTAATTTAAAGCATTTGTTGACCAATGCGCCAGTGTTAGTAGTTTCAGAAGGAAACCAAGGGTTGGTGGTGTATATTGATGCATGCGTAACTCGATTAAGAGCAGTGTTGATGCAGAATGGTAAAGTTATTGCCTATGCATCCAGATAGCTTAGACCACATGAAGTGTGGTATCCTACTCATGATTTGAAGTTGGCTGCAGTGTTCTTTGCATTGAAGATTTGGAGACATTATCTCTTAGGGGAGAGGCTTGAGCTATACACGGATCATAAATTTTTAAGGTACCTTTTCTCTCAGAAGGAGTTGAATATGAGACAACAGCGATGGCTGGAGTTTTTGGCTTCTTATGATTTTGGTATAGAGTACACACCAGGGAAAGGTAACAAGGTAGCGGATGCTCTTAGTAGAAAACATCAGCATGTGGTGTTAGCTATATTGACAAAAAAGAAGGATTTAGAAGCTTTGGCCAGTTATGATGTGCAGTTAAGATCGACTACTAGTTCTAGTCGAAGTATTGCCATGTTGCCCAGTTTAGAAGTTCGACCAGTGCTGATCGAGAGGATTGCTTCTAAGGAGAAAGAGGATCCAATATTGATCCAGAGTATTATGAGACTTGAAGTTGTGTGACGCCCCACCTCTATACCCACGCTAGCCAAGAACACTACGGTGTAATGCTGTCAACTAGCACGGAGAATAAGGTTGTTGAGGAGCGACCATCCGTGTAATTGCTTTGTGCGAGCACCGATAATGTCAGATAGTAGAGTATATATATCAATTAAGGAGGAAATCCGACATACCGATACAAACTCAAAGCTATCACACAGTGGCTATATATAATCTTCGGAAAAAATATAGAAATAGACATAACGTAAATCGGTCACAGATAATTCGTATCACAAGGGCAGAAGAAGATATGAATATATAACTAACACATGAAAGTGTACATCAGAGTAATGGTCAAAAAGGTCCACAATAATACAAAAGAATAGCAACACGTGCTATACAAAAGAATACAACTATGAGTCTATATCTCAAGTGTATACAACAAAAACTGCTAATCTATGTGGTCAGCCAAAAATCAGAGTAATGAATCCCTGGGGATAAGTCTAGTAGAAGCACCTGCAACATCTCGGTCTGACCCGAGTATTATTTATAAGAAAATAATAAATGGATCAGTCTAGCTATAAATATCAGATGACATGATATAAAGTAAAAGATATGGCATAAACATATAATATCCATAATGGCATACTACTATAAGCATGCAAATGATGATCAACAAAAGATCGTTCAATACCACAAGAATCTTCACAAAGATCCAAAAAGGGTTTCATACCCAAAACTTGTATTCACAACAAGTCAATGACACACGAATTCACCAATGCACAAAAATTGATAAATCATATCAATGAAAATCACTAAAATTGGTGAAGCATAAATTCCACAATTCAGCACACGAAATCCAGAAATCATAAAAAGGGGGGAGGCCTATCACACGAATAGGAGCATGAAAACTCACCAGCATATGTATCACATGAACGAGGCGCTATCTCATGGTAGCTAGCCATTAATTTTTGACACACGAACGGCCCGAAGACCATGGGGGGCTACCCCACAAGTGTGAGTCGAAATCACACTGAAACAGGGTCTAGTCTAAATCGCAAACAAAGAGACATCGCACAATTGCTAGTCTAAATCACAAAAATGATCGTCATGACCATCAAGAAGTGTCAATTACAGTAAGCTAGTAAATATACGAGCTTAGCTTCATGTCCCATAACCACTAGCTTAACTTAAATATTTACGAACAAATTGTAGATTTCCACTAGAAAATTGTCACAAGAGATTCAATCGAACAAGTCTAAGAATTAACCGACAAAGTAAACGCAAGCATTTCATACCACCTGTTTTACTAAGTCGTTTAATTAGATTTCTCATACGAGTGAGGAAAAGGTTTGTATATACCAATAGATTGGAAAACAGTTTAAGAGAACGAGCTTTGTAATGAAATAGTGTTGAAATCATTTTGATGAAAGAGTTTTGATATTTACTACTAGTATTGAAAACCTTTATATTTAAAAGTGACAAATCATAGAAGTGATTGCAGAAACAATCAACCATAAAAATTCACATTCGAAGACGTGAATAAAATCCAAAGAAATCGACAACAAATCCATCAAAGTGGATATTTCCAAAAATTCCAAAATAGAAGTCATCAGAGTCGAATAATTGATAACAACAACTAGAAATCAAAATGAGTCGATAAAAATTGGAAACCAAGCAAAACAAGGCTCAAATAGGAAAATATGAGCAGGTCAGTCGACTGACCCACTGAGTTCAGTCGACTGATCACAGTCCCAAAAAACTCTCGGGATGTAGGTCAGTCGACTGAACTCAGTGAGTCAGTCGACTGACTGCAGTAAACAGAGCCCCAAGGCTCTGCAGGAAGCCTTCACCCTACTTATTAGCTTCAGCCAGTCGACTGACCAAGAAGTCCAGTCGACTGACTAGAGCTAAGGCAGTTTTCCCTGCCTTTGCACAAGATGTGTAAATCCAACCAATTCGCAACCGAATTCGAGCAATGACACTAGGGGTTTATGCCAATCGACTACCCGGCACTTATGACTCTTCGATGCGACACCAAAACATGTTAAGATATCCATAAAGGATTTTCATAGATTTTGATTTCAAAACACCAAAAATTGGTATATACACCAAACCAATTCAAACCAAAATCAAATGCACATGAATATGTGTTAGGAATTCATACCTAACAATCGAAGATAATTATAGACTAAGATGTGAGATAAAAATCTCACCTTTGAACCCAAACGATTGAAGAAGAAGCTTGAAAGCAAAGGAGAATCAACCACTCTTCAAATCCAACTCAAGAAGCTTGATTCTAAGGTTTAAAAGAAGAACATTCCCAAAGTTAGGTTTAGGAATTTCTGAAATTGATAAGAGAATGAGTTGGAGAAGAAGAAGAGAAGGCTTACCAATGGGTTCTTCTATTAGTTTGGAGCTAGAGTTTGATTTGCAAAAGAAAACTAAGGCTTGAGTTTCAATTTCCCATTCCACTCTCCATTGTTATAAAAGCTTGAGTATTAGGAAAATAGAAAGGAAGTAAATGAAGAGGAGAGGGTTGGAACTGAATACATAAGTGGGGTTATTGGGCTCAGCCCAAACCAAAGCCCTAAGTGAAAAGGTAGCAAAATTCTACTATCTCCAAACATACCAAAGTGTGCACTTAAAAAGACCGCAAACGTCATTTTGAACTCAATGGAAGTGGTCCCGAGTCCTAATTCGACTGTATGCAAAAAGTAGCTTTTCGGACTAAATTCCGAGTATCGATAAAATATTTAAATATAAAATCGATAAATATGCGGGTTGTTACAGACTCCCCTCCTTAAAGAAATTGCATCCTCGCAATATTTAAGAAGAAAATATAAAGTAACAACCATAAAAGCATATTCAACACAAAAGAAATTTGAAATAAAAGGTTCACCTTAAAGAGCACGAGAAAGTAAGTCCGGATGTGTTCGCTCGATGAACTCTCTAGATTCCCAAGAACAATCCTTAGGATTTGAAGACCATTGAACTTCCACAAGCGGGACATCTTTATTTCGAAGGCGTTTAACCTCCGAAGCAATAATTCGAATAGGATGTTGCTCATATGTTAAATTAGGCGAAACTTCAATCTCTTCCACAACACCGGGCTCAAGAATAGAATCGGAATCTCGAAGACATTTCTGTAATTGAGAAACGTGAAACACGTCATGCATGGCAGAAAATTGAGCCGGTAATGATAAGCGATAAGCCATGGAACCAATACGTTCAGTGATAGGAAATGGCCCAATATATCGAGGTGCTAACTTTCCCGACCGACTGAAACGTACAACACCTTTCATAGGTGACACACGAATAAAAACGAGATATCCAACAGAAAATTCTAATTTCCTTCTCCGGTTATTGGCATAGGATTTTTGTCTACTCTGGGCTTCTTTCATCCTATGTCGAATAAGTTCAATCTTTTCTGTGGAATCACGAATAAAATCTGGACCTAAAACCAGCTTCTCACCGGCCTCAAGCCAACAAGAAGGAGATTGGCATGGCCTTCCATAGAGTGCCTCGAAAGGTGCCATACCAATACTAGATTGGAAGCTATTATTATAGGAAAATTCAACAAGAGGAATATGATCTTCCCAGCTTCCACCGAAATCAAGCACACAAGCACGAAGAAGATCTTCAAGAGTTTGATTCACACGCTCGGTTTGTCCATCGGACTGAGGATGATAAGCGGTGCTAAAATTAAGCTTCGTTCCCAAAGCTTTTTGAAGACTCTTCCAAAATCCACTAGTAAACAATGGATCGCGATCACTAACAATAGAAGTAGGAACTCCATGTAATTTAACAATCTCTTTAACAAAGAGTTTGGCCAAAAGAGGAACGGTTCGGTTAGACCGAACGAGAATAAAATGGGCGGATTTAGTAAGTCTATCCACAATCACCCATAAGCTATCATGACCCGAACGAGAACGGGGAAGGCCTTCAATAAAATCCACGTAAATTTGATCTCACTTCCAAATTGGAATTTCTAAAGGTTGCAATAACCCACCGGGCCTTTGATGTTAGGCTTTAACGAGTTGGCAAGTCATGCAACACTTAACGAAGTTAGCGATGTCAAGTTTCATTCCCTCCCAATAGTAAAGTCGTTTCATATCCGCGTACATTTTACTACTACCGGGATGAATGGTAAATTTAGAACGATGAGAATCTTCTAAAATATCTTTACGAAGATCACTAATATTTGGCACGATAAGTTTACCAAATTTCCGAATGCCGCCACGAGAATCGATATCAAAGTCTTTCAAACCTTCAATATTAATTTTGTTCTTAAAATTTTGGCCAAGAAGAGCCAAGTCAGGATCTAGCCCTTGAGCTTCGAGAATCGGTCTAAAAGAGAAGGATGAGCCTCAAGGCTACATAAAACAAGAGATGAACATAAATCGGAAACACGGTCTCGAATCTCACAAGTGGATAAGATCTCGAGATCGTTCCATTCAGATATCATCATAGAAACAACAGCTTGTTGTTTACGGCTAAGAGCATCGGCGACACAATTACCCTTACCAGGGGTATAAAGAATATCAAGATCATAAGGAGCAAGGAACTTGAGCCAACGTTATTGACGCAAATTAAGTTCCTTTTGAGAAAATAAATATTTCAAAGACTTATGATCCGTGTAAAGAATAAATTTCTCTCCCAATAGATAATGACGCCAAATCCGAAGAGGGAAAACAATAGCCGCGAGTTCTAAATCATGTGTGGCATATCTAGTCTCGGCCGGCTTCAATTGCCTAGAAGCATAAGCAATAACACGTTCTTTTTGCATAAGAACGGCACCCAAACCAATGCGACTAGTATCGGTATAAACAACAAAATCTTGATTCCCCTCGGGAATAACGAGAATTGGAGCATCAGAAAGGAGTTCTTTTAATTTCTGAAAAGAAGTTTCACATTTGTCCGACCAAACGTATTTAACACCTTTCTTAGTCAAGCCAGTAAGAGGCACGGCAATCTTAGAAAAGTCTTTAATGAAACGACGGTAATAGCCCGCCAATCCGAGAAAGCTACGGATTTCAGTCACACTCTCAGGTCTTTTCCAATTTTGAATCGCTTCAATCTTTGAAGGATCCACGAAAATTCCGGATTCGGAAATAATATGGGCGAGAAACTTCACACTAGATTGCCAAAAATGGCACTTAGAAAATTTTTCTTTTAAATGATTACTCCTAAGAGTTTCCAACACAATCCGAAGATGTTTCTCATGTTCCTCCTCGGTTTTTGAATACACAAGAATATCATCAATGAAGATGAGAACAAATCGATCGAGAAAATCTTTGAAAACTCGATTCATAAGGTCAACGAAATAAGCCGGAGCATTCGTTAAACCAAATGGCATAACAAGCCATTCATAAGATCCATAGCGCATACGGAAAGATGTCAAAGGAATGCTATCCTCTGCAATGCGAAGCTGATGAAAACCGGTAGCCAAGTCCAATTGTGAAAAGACTCTAGCACCACTAAGTTAATCGAATAGATCATCGATCCGAGGTAAAGGATATTTATTCTTGATAATAAGATCATTAAGCTTGCGGTAGTCAACGCAAAGCCTAAGTGTGCCATCGGATTTCTTCACGAAAATAGCAGAAGCTCCCCAAGGCGAGGAACTAGAGAGAATAAATTGCTTCGTTTCCAAATCGGATAATTGTTTGCGCATCTCATCATTTTCTTTATTGGACAAACGATAAGGAGGACGAGTAATAAGTTGAGCTCCAGGGGTAAGATTAATTCTGAACTCAAGTGCTCGCTTAGGTGGTAATCCTAAAGCGAGCTCAAATATGTCGGAAAATTCACGAACAACGTGAATAAGAGAAATAATATCTCCCTCATCATCATCATCGTCATCAAGAGGATTTAAAGAATATAATGATGCAGTCAAAGAAGAATCCGAATCTTTAAGAATAATAGAAATCTGCTTTACAGATTGCGGGTGTCGGAGATAAATAGTCCGCTCGGGACATAGGATATGAGCTTCATAACGGTTAAGCCAATCTATTCCCAAAATCATTCCAAAGCCTAAGTAGCGCATGACATGCAAATCGGCTAGGAAAGGAAAATCACACAAAATAATCTCCACATCTTTACAAAGCAAACTAAGCGTTGCAGATCCACCAACCGGATTCGCAATTCTCAAAGAAGTCATTAAAGCAACAACACTTAAAGAAAAAGTATCAACAAGCTCTTTTGATATAAAAGAATGGGGTGCTCCCGTATCAAAAAGAACTCGAATAGGTTGATCACGAAATATAATAATACCATCAAGGATAGAATGAGAAATACATTGACCACGAGATGTGTTACAAGGAGCTTGAGCAACATTAAGCTTTCCCTCCTTCCTATTTTGAAGTTTGGGACAAGAAGATAAATAATGATCCGGGCTTTTGCAATAGCGACAAGTACGAGGCTTTGAACACTTGTTCACAAAATGGTCTCCGGAACCACAGTTAAAGCATTTCCCTTCAGTAGAGGAAAAGGTCTTTGCAGCAGGAGTGGCCTTTTTACCCTTTTTACTGGGATAAGGACCTTTGAATCTGTTTGGCCTCTTCTTGTTGTTGAAGTTTGGTTTGCAACCCACCACTTCAACATCACTTTCCCTATCCGCCTCTTCAAGACGAAGAGCGATATCAACGAGTTGGTCGAAAGAAATTTCTAATTTTAGAAGTAACGGCTTCTTGAGACTCTAGTTCAAGCCATAGACAAATCTCTGATTTTTCTTCTATGGGGTGTTAATATATTCAACCCCGTATTTAGAGAGAGATTCAAAAGACGCGACATAATCTGCCATGGAAGATTCACCTTGAACAAGGTCAATAAAACGGCGAGCCAAAGTCACTTTCTCTGCTTCTGGCACGAATTTTAATTCGAACCGTTCCCGAAATTGCTCCCAGGTGAGATCCGCTTCATTAATATCAGAAATAAGAAGTTCGTACCAGTCCAATGCTCTCTCTTGGAGCATACTGGAAGCCACCTGAACACGGTGAAGATCGACAAGATTCATGCGAATGAAGATTCGATCATAGGTCCTCAACCAAGCCTGGACCTCGATGACAGTTTCAGAACCTATAAATGGCTTCCCACCTAGGTTGGTGTAATCATTGCACAAACGTGCAAACCCAGATTTAGGGTGAGTAGTTCCGGATTACAACCAGCTGCTTGAGCATTCGTGACAAGGTCAAGAAGTTGCTGGGTAGTCAAAAAAACTCCATCTTGGGGTGGAGCACTAGATGGTCCAGCTCTCGAATGACTAGGTCTAACCATTTCTCTCCCTTAAGAAGAAAGAAGGAAGAAGAAGGTTATTCACAAAATGGATATCAAGCAATCTTGATAGATAAAACAAGGAATCATAAAGAAAATAGGATAAATAGGTACGACGGCTCGAATTAAATCCTAAAGCACGACTCCTAAGATGGACTTAGGACGATGATCCTTGTTAAATTATTCTACATTGTTCCGAAGTTTGGCTCTGATACCAAGCTGTGACGCCCCACCTCTATACCCACGCTAGCCAAGAACACTACGGTGTAATGCTGTCAACTAGCACAGAGAATAAGGCTGTTGAGGAGCGACCATCCGTGTAATTGCTTTGTGCGAGCACCGATATGTCAGATAGTAGAGTATATATATCAATTAAGGAGGAAATCCGACATACCGATACAAACTCCAAGCTATCACACAGTGGCTATATATAATCTTCGGAAACAAATATAGAAATAGACATAACGTAAATCAGTCACAGATAATTCATATCACAAGGGCGGAAGAAGATATGAATATATAACTAACACATGAAAGTGTACATCGGAGTAGTGGTCAAAAAGGTCCACAATAATACAAAAGCATAGCAACACATGCTATACAAAAGAATACAACTATGACTCTATATCTCAAGTGTATACAACAAAAACTGCTAATCTATGTGGTTAGCCAAAAGTCAAAGTAATGAATCCCTGGGGATAAGTCAAGCAGAAGCACCTGCAACATCTCGGTCTGACCCGAGTATTATTTGTAAGAAAATAATAAATGGATCAGTCTAGCTATAAATATCAGATGACATGATATAAAGTAAAAGATATGGCATAGACATATAATATCCATAATGGCATACTACTATAAGCATGCAAATGATGATCAACAAAAGATCGTTCAATACCACAAGAATCTTCACAAAGATCCAAAAAGGGTTTCATACCCAAAACTTGTATTCACAACAAGTCAATGACACACGAATTCACCAATGCACAAAAATTGATAAATCATATCAATGAAAATCACTAAAATTGGTGAAGCATAAATTCCAGAATTCAGCACACGAAATCCAGAAATCATATAAAGGAGGGAGGTCTATTACACAAACGGGAGCATGAAAACTCACCAACATATGTATCACACGAACGAGGCGCTATCTCATGGTAGCTAGCCATTAATTTTTGACACACGAACGGCCCGAAGACCATGGGGCGCTACCCCACAAGTGTGAGTCGAAATCACACTGAAACAGAGTCTAGTCTAAATCACAAACAAAGAGACATCGCACAATTGCTAGTCTAAATCACAAAAAATGATCGTCATGATCATCAAGAAGTGTCAATTATAGTAAGCTAGTAAATATATGAGCTTAGCTTCATGTCCCATAACCACTAGCTTAACTTAAATATTTACGAACAAATTGTAGATTTCCACTAGAAAATTGTCACAAGAGATTCAATCGAACAAGTCCAAGAATTAACCGACGAAGTAAACGCAAGCGTTTCATACCACTTGTTTTACTAATTCGTTTAATTAGATTTCTCATACGAGTGAGGAAAAGGTTTGTATATACGAATAGATTGGAAAACGGTTTAAGAGAACGAGCTTTGTAATGAAATAGTGTTGAAATCATTTTGATGAAAGAGTTTTGATATTTACTACTAGTATTGAAAACCTTTATATTTAAAAGTGACAAATCATAGAAGTGATTGCAGAAACAATCAACCATAAAAATTCACATTCGAAGACGTGAATAAAATCCAAAGAAATCGACAACAAATCCATCAAAGTGGATATTTCCAAAAATTCCAAAATAGAAGTCATCAGAGTCGAATAATTGATAACAACAACTAGAAATCAAAACGAGTCGATAAAAATTGGAAACCAAGCAAAACAAGGCTCAAATAGGCAAATATGAGCAGGTCAGTCGACTGGCCCACTGAGTTCAATCGACTGATCACAGTCCCAAAAAACTCTAGGGATGTAGGTCAGTCGACTGAACTCAGTGAGTCAGTCGACTGACTGCAGTAAATAGAGCCCCAAGGCTCTACAGGAAGCCTTCACCCTGCTTATTAGCTTCAGCCAGTCGACTGACCAAGAAGTCTAGTCGACTGACCAAGAAGTCCAGTCGACTGACTGGAGCTAAGGCAGTTTTCCCTGCCTTTGCACAAGATGTGCAAATCCAACCAATTCGCAACCGAATTCGAGCAATGACGCTAGGGGTTTATGCCAATCGACTACCCGGCCCTTATGGCTCTTCGATGCGACACCAAACATGCTAAGATATCCATAAAAGGATTTTCATAGATTTTGATTTCAAAACACCAAAAATTGGTATATACACCAAACCAATTCAAACCAAAATCAAATGCACATGAATATGTGTTAGGAATTCATACCTAACAATCGAAGATAATTATAGACTAAGATGTGAGATAAAAATCTCACCTTTGAACCCAAACGATTGAAGAAGAAGCTTGAAAGAAAAGGAGAATCAACCACTCTTCAAATCCAACTCAAGAAGCTTGATTCTAAGCTTTAAAAGAAGAACATTTCCAAAGTTAGGTTTAGGAATTTCTGAAATTGATAAGAGAATGAGTTGGAGAAGAAGAAGAGAAGGCTTACCAATGGGTTCTTCTGTTAGTTTGGAGCTAGAGTTTGATTTGCAAAAGAAAACCAGGGATTGAGTTTCAATTTCCCATTCCACTCTCCATTGTTATAAAAGCTTGAGTATTAGGAAAATAGAAAGGAAGTAAATGAAGAGGAGAGGGTTGGAACTGAATACATAAGTGGGGTTATTGGGCTCAGCCCAAACCAAAGCCCTAAGTGAAAAAGTAGCAAAATTCTACTATCTCCAAACATATCAAAGTGTACACTTAAAAAGACCGCAAACGTCATTTTGAACTCAATGGAAGTGGTCCCGAGTCCTAATTCGACCGTATGCAAAAAGTAGCTTTTTGGACTAAATTCCAAGTATCGATAAAATATTTAAATATAAAATCGATAAACATGCGAGTTGTTACAAGTTGGAACAGAGATCGATGATCTAAAGGAATTTAGTCTTGACCAAAGAGGATGGTTGAGAAAGAACGTACGATTATGTGTTCTGAATGTGGAGGAGTTAAGGAAAGAAGTTCTTGGAGAATGTCATCAGTCCAAGTTTACGATTCATCGTAGAGGAACCAAGATGTATCAAGATATGAAGATGAGATTCTATTGAAAAGGTATAAAGAAGGATGTTGGCTTGTGGATTAGTCAGCGTGCAAACTATCAACAAGTGAAAGCTGAACATCAAAAGCCGTGTAGGTTGCTTCAACCTTCAGAGATTCCAGTTTGGAAATGGTATTCGATATCCATGGATTTTACAAACGGGTTGCTAAGGTCAAATAGAGGTAATGAAAATAAATGGGTTATAGTGGACAGGTTGACCAAAATTGCCCATTTCATTCTCGTTAAGTCAACTAGGATGACACCTATTTTAGCTAAGTTGTTCATAAAGAACATAATTAGACTATGTGTAGTTCCTAGTAGTATAGTCAGTAACAGAGATGCCTTGTTCACTGGTGAATTCTGGAAGAGTCTACAGGAAGTATTAGGTACCAAGCTTAATATAAGTACTGAATATCACCCCTAGACGGATAGGTAGACAGAGAGAGTCGACAAGGTACTCGAGGATTTATGGAGAGGTTGTGTATTGGACTTTGGTGGATCTTAAGAAGACCACCTACATTTGGTTGAATTTTCCTATAATAATAGTTACCATACTAGTATAGGAATGACACCTTTTGAAGATTTGTATGGCAGGCCATGCAAATCACCCGCATGTTGGTTGGAGACTGGAGACAGATTAGTCTTAGATCCAAATTTGGTTAGGGAGGCATCAAAGAAGATTGAGTTAAGTCGGGAAAGAATGAAGCCCAGTCCAGATAGAAGAGTTACGCAAATAAGAGTCGTAAAGATCTAAAGTTCTTAGTTGGAGATAAGGTTTTCATTAAGGTGTCACCGATGAAAAGTGTAGCGGGATTTGGAAAGTCAGCGAAGTTAGCCCCGAGATACGTTGGACAATTCCAAATTATAAAGAGGATTGGGAAGCTCGATACAGAGTAGAGTTGTCGAGCAGTATGACAGGTGTCCATAATGTGTTTCATGTGTCTCATCTTCGCAAGTATGTGCATGATCTAGAGGCTACTATTTGTCTGACACCGTTGGAAGACTTAATAGTGGAGCCAAATTTAACTTTTGTTAGACAACCAATTCGGGTTTTAGTGATGGATGAGAAAAGGTTGAGGAACAAGACAGTCAAGTTGGTGAAAGTTTAGTGGAGCGGCAATGAGAATGACTGTACTTGAGAGACAGAAGACGGGATTTTAGATACTAATCCTGAAATGCTTTGAGGGTATATCTATATTAGATTTATATAGATAGTTACTAGTCAGGTAGGGTAGCATGGATGTTAGGGGTTGCTACAAATGATTGCCATGTTTAGTATTTAGTCCTTACTGAATTTCGATGACGAAATTCTTTAAACGGGGGAGCCTGTAACATCCCTAATTTTTTATAAAATTATTCAACAAATTTAATTAGACAAATTAAATAGAATAATGATGATAAGGAGATTGATATTCGAATAAATCATATATAGGGTCGTGATTCATAATAAAATAGTTGGGCTTAAATTGGTTTATAAGCTAATTAATTTACACCTGGGCATATTAGTAAATAGCCACTTCATTATACACGGCTTTGTAATTTCCCATTCACATTTCATTTCTCATATTCCACAAATGCAAGTCAAATATTTAAATAAAGCCGGCCATTAACAAGGAAGAAAAGCGGAAATTCAATCTAAAGCTAAGGATCAAAGCTTGGAAGGATTAATCAACAACAAATCTCTAATTTCTTATCATATCAAAGGTGAATAATAATTCATTCCATCTCTATTTTTTTTATAATCACATATTTTCGAATTTAAGATTAAATTCGTTTTTATGATGTGTTGATGCTGATATGCTTGAATTATTATGTGTTTGATTTAAACCAATTAATTTACATATGAGTTTACACGGTTTTAGGTCAAAACATATTGTTATTGATTTTAGAATGCCATGGAAAAATTTATATGTTATGTAAATCATAATTTTAAAGATGGATTTCAATTTTTATAATTCTCCAAGGTATGGAAAATTTACTATGAATTTCTAAAGAAAAATATGATATAATTAGGTTAAAAATTAATTTTGTTTATTTCAGGAAGAAATTGGGTCTGAAATTTTAATATGTTGGATAACATGATGAAACCGAATTTCTACGATTTTGGGGATTTTTTCCTAATCATTTGCTAAGGAAAATAAACTATTTTAAAAGAAGGACTTATTTGCAATATTGGTTTTGCTTAATGAAAGAGATTAAACGTTAACCTTCCTTTGATTTAGATCTGATAAATGCAGCTGTTATTTGTAATGTATTTGAAAAGTTTTAAGGCAACCGGTCAGGTGTTACAAATAGGCAGGTTAGTTATAAAGCATTTACTAAACTTAGCATTAATTCATCCTTCTAAATAAAAAGTTCATTCCGCATCTTTTGTAAGTGGCCTTCGACTCAATGCTTTTGTCTCGACTCAGTCGAAACCAACCCTACTGAAATCCACCTAGTTGAAACCAATACAGAAGGTATCACTTAGATCATACGTAGTGGATTGGAGGAAAAGTTTGTTTTTCTTAGGGCTTTCAACCCAGTCGAGACTGTGAGAAATGCGGATTACGGATCTTAAGGCTAGAATTAACACTAGAGAGGGAGGGAGGGTGAATAGTGTTTTAAGGAATTACTAATTCGTTTTGAGTTTATATTAATTTGAACACAAATGTATGCAATATTCAGACACAGATATGATCACAGAATCAAACACAGATGCAGAAATAAAGTAAAAGCAACAAAGGAAAAACACACTAGATTTTATACTGGTTCGGAGTTGCCCTACATCCAGTCCCGCAACACAAGTACGGATTTCCTTTCAAAATCAATTCTTACAATTACACCCTCGATTTCAAGGCCATGAGGTACACCAATCTAGATTCATAATCCTCTGGGTAGAGATACTTGATTTTACGGGCAACAAGTTCACCCAATTGATTTCCCAGGCTACAATCACACCTTTTCCCGCTTGAATGATTTCACAGGCTACAACTACACCTTTTCTCACTCAATTAATTACAAAGAAGCCTATAACTCTGAATAACACTGAGATCTTGTTGAGATAGTGATAGAGAATCAAACTAGAAATGATTTAGTTAGATTCAATGGTGACTTCGGCAGAGTAATGGTAAAAATGTATATAAAGAAATGTGGAAGAAGAAGAGGAGCGAAATCAGAGAAAATATGAATATAAATTCGTTTAAAACAGCCCCTATTTATAGTAGAACAACAACCATGTCCATTCGTGAAAGGATATGATGAATAGACACTTCCTTTGAAATTAAAATTTTTGAAATAAACTGCCACCTTGTCGACAAGGGTATCTTGGGATTGTCGACATGCCTAAGAAATTTTTGGTAATTTGTTTTCCTTTGAAAATAACTTCTATCTTGTATAAAAACTATTTAAAACTTCATAAATATACTTAACTATAGTTAAAATACGTAAATAAGTACACAGAATAATATTTTGGTATATATAAAAATTTTCTATATATTTAAATCTAAGTATGAATATTTAAAATATATTATAATTAAGAGATAGTTTAAAACCAAGGATAATTTAATTTTGAAGATAAAGATCATTTTGAGGCTAAAAGTATTTTAAAACCAGGATAGATGTTTTTGATTCTTTTAAAAGGAGGATTTTGAAATCATTTTGAAAACAAGATATAATTTTGTAAAACATTTGAATAAAAGTTAGTGGATACAAAACAATGTTCCACTAGATTTTTCGTAGGTTTCATCCTACTTAGGGTTCCATCCCTTTAACGGGCTCGAAGTGGATTCCATTCCACGAATAAAATGGATTTTAAGATGCCAGTGCTTTTCTAGGAGTTTTAACAAAATTCCTAACTAAATTACTTATTATTGAAATCTTGAACTCTTGATAATCTTGATGCTCATGAGTCTTCAATCTTGATATCTTCAGTCTTAAATCTCTATACTGTACAGTCTTCATTCTTGGTACCTTCATGGTTAAATCCTGCATATATGTATCTAAACTATAATGTTAGTATTTATATTTTATAATATTATTCAAAGGTTGTTGTCATCAAAACCATCTTCTCAAGGCTAACAATCCCCCCCTTTTTGATGACGACAACCTTTGTTTATAAAATATTACTTCTATCCTAATAACTCCCCCTAAAACTAATAACTCCCCCTTAATCTATGCCTAACTATCATATTTTATACTTCTCCCCCTTTGTCATCAACAAAAACTAACTCCAAACTATATAACTTCCCCTTAATCTAATACTATATGACATGTGATTATAATGATAGTGTTATCATAAATAATCAGCACTTAATTCTAATACTAAATCTTAGTCCTTAATTACTAACTATCCTAACTAAGAATCCATATATGATAATACTTATAATAGTGATAATGTGACAATTCGAATATAAGAACACAAATCATTTATTAATTATATATTGTTATATTTACATTTGCGTAGAAACATACGTAAAATCATATAATGATAAGAAAGAGAGAAAAGAAACTAATATGTCTCCTTGAAAATGGGAGATCTATGAACCGAGCAATTTGGGTAGTGGAAACAGAAATTTCCACTTTGTTCGACTAGATTTCCATCCTTTTCAAAGCACACTTGCCAACACAAACAACTTTATCGTCATCTTCAGCGTGCTCTTCTTCCATGAGGGCTTCTTCTTCTTCTTCCTCGCTGTCCTCTTGCACTTGATCTCCTGAAGATTCTTCATCAATCAAGATTAGATTAGCGTGATTGTCCATTAGAAACTTTTGCAAATTTCTAAGGATTTTGCCTTGCCGTTCTTGTTCTTTGGCCATTCTGAGTTGTACTACTTGAATTTCAGTCATTAGTTGTAGTGCATCCTTCAAGGAATCTTCCATTTTCATCACTCATGCAAGCGTAGTTCGTTGAAATGGTCCAGTAGAAGGAGAAGGGAACGAAAAAGTTGAATGTTTATTTGATTTCTAGGAGAAGGCCATTGTTTTAATTGTTTTCAGAAGATAGATTAGAGAAAGGACAGAAAGAATGAACAAAATTTCGAAATAAGAAGAATATATAACCACTCATTTAAATTTTGGTGGGAAAAATTTCAAAAGAAAAAAAATCGTTACATGTCGACAGGAGTAAGAGAGGGTTGTCGACATGGTACCTATATTTTTACTGTTTGATTTAATTTAATTTAATTTTTAATTATACTTTGTTATTTATATTCTG
Source organism: Allium cepa (assembly GCA_030765085.1). NCBI lineage: Eukaryota > Viridiplantae > Streptophyta > Magnoliopsida > Asparagales > Amaryllidaceae > Allium > Allium cepa. Next base: position 28,426,015 of record CM060932.1, read on the forward strand.
TATTTCAGTTATTGAATAAATACCTAATTCTCTACTTAATTTAGTAAATATAGAGTCATTTAAGGGTTTTGTTAAGATATCAACAATTTGGTTCTCGGAATCAATATAATCGAGAGTAATTACTTCCTTACTTATATTATCTCTGAGAAAATGATGTCTGATATCAATATGTTTAGTTCGAGCATGATGAGTATGATTTTTGGATAAATTTATTGCACTAGTATTATCACAATAAATTGGTGAATTTGAGATATTTCAACCAAAATCTTTTAAAGTTTGTTGCATATATATTACTTGAGAACAAGCCAAAGCAGCAGAATTATACTCTACTTCAGTTGTTGATAAAGAAACAGTGTTTTTCTTTTTACTAAACCAGGAAATCAGAGAATGCCCCCAAAAGTGACAAGTTTCACTTGTACTTTTCGGTCTGATTTACAACCAGCATAATCAGCATCACAGTAAGATATTAATTCAAAAGAATCATTTTTAGGATAAAATAAGCCATAATCAAAGGTGTTTTTAACATATCTTATGATACGTTTTACAGCTTTTAAGTGGGTCTTTTTAGGTTTGGATTGATATCTTGCACGGAGACAAACACTATCAGGTCTACTGGCAGTGATATAGAGTAGTGATCCAATCATTCCTCTATATATTTTTTTATCTACATCTTTAGAGAGATCTTCTTTACTTAGGTACTCATAGGTTGCCATGGGAGTGGGTTTACCACTTACAGTTGTCAAACCAAATTTACTAACTAGGTCTTTAGCATATTTTTCTTAACTGATAAAGATACCATTATCTAATTGTTTTATTTGCAATCCTACAAAGAAGTTTAACTCACCCGTGTGACTCATCTCAAACTCTTTTGTCATTATTTCAGAAAATTCTTTATTCATTTCAAAATTAGTTGATCCAAAAATGATATCATCCACATAAACTTGTACTAGTTGAATATCATTTTTATTTCTTTTAATAAAAAGAGTATTATCTACTTTACCAATTTAAAAGTTTGATTGTAATAAGTAAGATCTTAGTCTATCATATCAGGCTCTAGGAGCTTGTTTTAGACCATATAGAGTTTTCTTAAGTTTGTAAACATGAATTGGTAATTCTTCATTTTCAAAAAGTGGTGGTTGTTCAACATATACTTTCTCTTTTACAAATCCATTTAAAAACGCACTTTCAACATCCATTTGAAATAATTTGAAATTATTATGATTTGTGAAAGCAAGTATATTCCTAATGGTTTCTAATCTTGCTACGGGAGCAAAGGTTTCAACAAAATCTATTCCTTCTTCTTGACAATAACTTTAAGCGACTAATCGTGCTTTATTTCTAACAACCTCATCTTGTTCATTCATTTTATTTTTATAAATCCATTTAGTTCCAATAATAGTTTTATTTTAAGGTTTAGGAACAAGGTCCCAAACATCATTTCTAGTGAATTGATTTAGTTCTTCTTGCATAGCCAAAATCCATGAATCATCAGTTGATGCTTCTTTTTGATTTTTAGGTTCAATGATTGATATAAAGGCTACATTGCTCATTTTACTTAGTTGATTTCTAGTTGTAACAATAGATTGCATATCTCCTAGTATATTTTCTATAGGATGATCTTTTAAAAGTTTAATCTTTTTATTAGGATGATTAATTTCATTATTAGTTTCAGTTGACTCTTGATTTTGAGTGATTAAATCCTTTTCATCATTTGTATCTTCGAAAATTTTGAGACTTTCACTGAATAAAACATGCATTGTTTCTTCGATGGTATTAGTTCTTAAATTAAACACTCTGTATGCTTTACTTCTATTAGAATATCTGATAAAGATACCTTTGTCTAAGTTATCTTTTGTATTTAAAATAAAACCTTTACTTCCAAATTTTTTAAAATAAGATACCTTAGGTTTTTTTGTGTGAAGAAGTTCATAAGATGTCTTATCAGTTAAAGGTCTAATTAAAATTTTATTTAAATATAACAGGCGGTAGCAACTGCTTCTGCCCAAAAATATTTTGGTAATTTACTATCTGAAAGCATAGTTCTCGCATACTCTTGAATCGTCTTGTTTTTACGTTCTACTACTCCGTTTTGTTGTGGAGTTCTTGAAAATGATAAATTGTGAGTTATTCCCTTTTTATTGCAGAATTCCTCAAACTTTTCATTTTCAAATTCACCACCGTGATCACTACGAATGGTTATAATTATTAAAGAAAGTTGATTTTAAATCTGTTTTGTAAAATTCTTAAAACATTCAAAAGTATCACTTTTATGTTTTAAAAATATTGTCCATGTAAATCAATAATAATCATCTATAATTACAAAAACATATTTACTATGATTTATTGAAAAAATTTGAGATGGACCAAATAAATCAAGATGAAGTAATTCAAATGGTTTTGAAGTTGAAATCATATCTTTTAATTTAAAGGAACTTTTCTAAGTTTTCCTAATTGACATGCATCACATAAACTGTCTACTTTAAAATTCATTTAAGGGAGACCTCTTACTAGATCATGTTTAGACACTCTAGATAAGAGTCTGAAATTCAAGTGCCCAAATCTCTTATGCCAAATCCAAGGGTCACTTGTATTTGCCAAAAGACACAGGTTATCATTTGAAACTTTCATACTAAGAATATAAATATTCTTTTTCCTAATTCCCTCTAATATTATGGTTAAATTATTATCTTCAACGCGACACTTATCTTTTTCAAATTTAATTTTATATCCTTTATCGCAAAGTTGACTAATACTTAGCAGATTATATTTCAGATTCTTAACTAGCAAAACATTAGTAATAATAGGAGTTTCAGAGTTACCGACTTTGCCTATGCAAATCACATATCCTTTTGAGTTGTCTCCAAAGTTAACCAGTCCTCCATCCTTGTATATTATATCATTCAGCATATCAGGATTACTAGTCATGTGTTTAGAGCATCCACTATCGGGTATCCATTTATTCTTTTTGATCTGCACAATTTGTCCATTGTGGATTGATTCCTCAACACCCATAAAACATGTTTCCTGCACATCATACAATTTTGGTGGACAACTTGAATTTGAATATTGATTATATGCAGGCTCATGAGACAATGATGATCTGAATATTTCTAGACTAATATTAACAAGTTTTTTAAACATAGCCATTTTAAAAGTTTTTTCAAAAATCATATTATGAAACTTTGAAAGCCTTGCTCTGATATCAAATGTGAGAAATGCGGATTACAGATCTTAAGGCTAGAATTAACACTAGAGGGGAAGGGGGGTGAATAGTGTTTTAAGGAATTACTAATTCTTTTTGAGTTCATATTAATTTGAACACAAAGGTATGTAATATTCAGACACAGATATGATCACAGAATCAAACATAGATGCAGAAATAAAATAAAAGCAGTAAAGGAAAGAACACACCGGATTTTATACTGGTTCGGAGTTGCCCTATATCCAGTCCCGTAACACAAGTATGGATTTTCTTTCAAAATCAATTCTTACAATTACACATTCGATTTCAAGGCCACGAGGTACACCACTCCAGATTCACAATCTTCTGGGTAGAGATACTTGATTTTACGGGCAACAAGTTCACCCAAATGATTTTCCAGGCTACAATCACACCTTTTCTTGCTTGATTGATTTCACAGGCTACAATCATGCCTTTTCTCACTCAATTAATTATAAAGAAGCCCATAACTCTAAATAGCACTGAGATCTTGTTGAGATAGTGATAGAGAATCAAACCAGAAATGATCTAGTTAGATTCAATGGTGATTTCGGCAGAGTAATGATAGAAATGTATATAAAGAATGTAGAAGAAGAAGAGGAGTGAAATCAGAGAAAATATGAATATAAATTCGTTTAAAACTGCCCCTATTTATAGTGGAACAACAGTCATGTCCATTCGTGGAAGGATTTGACGAATAGACACTTCCTTTGAAATTCAAATTTTTGAAATAAACTGCCACCTTGTCGACAAGGGTATCTTGGGGTTATCGACATACCTAAGCAATTTTTTGGTAATTTGATTTCTTTGAAAATAACTTCTATCTTGTATTAAAACTACTTTAAACTTTATAAATATACTTAACTATAGTTAAAATACATAAATAAGTATACAGAATAATATTTTGGTATATATAAATTTACTATATATTTAAATCTAAGTATGAATATTTAAAATATAATATAATTAAGAGATAGTTTTAAACCAAGGATAATTTGATTTTGAAAATAAAGATCATTTCGAGGCTAAATGTATTTTAAAACCAGGATAGATGTTTTTGATTCTTTTGAAAGGAAGATTTTGAAATCATTTTGAAAACAAGATATAATTTTGTAAAACATTTGAATAAAAGTTAGTGGATACAAAATAATGTTCCACTAGATTATTCGTAGATTCCATCCTACTTAGGGTTCCATCCCTTTAACGGGCTCGAAGTGGATTCCATTCTACGAATAAAATGGAGTTTAAGATGCTAGTGCTTTTCTAGGAGTTTTAACCAAATTCCTAACTAAATTACTTATTATTGAAATCTTGAACTCTTGATAATCTTGATACTCATGAGTCTTCAATCTTGATATCTTCAGTCTTGAATCTCTATATTGTACAGTCTTCATTCTTGGTACCTGCATGGTTAAATCCTGCATATATATATATATATGTATATATATATATCTCTAAACTATTATGTTAGTATTTATATTTTACAATCTTATCCAAAGGTTGTTGTCATCAAAACCATCTTCTCAGGGACTAATAGAGACGTATGTTTTCGAAAGGAGTTTATTAATATCTTTTGAAGAAGGTTGCCGTATTATTTTTAAAGTATTAGTTTTCGAATGGGTTCCTTTTGTTTTTTAGTAAGTGCTTTGAAAGTAATGGTTTCGACTTGTCCAAACCCAACCGCTATTTTCCCTTCTGAGTGTATTGAAGCCATCAATGCTTTCGAAGGATTACCTCTGTTTTAACCTAAGCTAAACCACTTCCTAAATGCTTTCAAAAAAGGTCAAGGGTTCCGAAGGCAATGGAGTCGAAATGGGGTTTCGATGCTCCCCTTCGAAGTTTTAACTTAAAGGTTTTGAGCTTTTGAATAGGTGATTCAGACACCATCAACTCTTGCCCAAACAATATTATAAGGGTTTCGAAAGAGTTACTTTCGTATATAACGACTTTTACCCAAAAGATGTTTTTAGGGAGTAAACCCAATACTTTCGAAAGGGGTATTTTCAATTGTTTCGAAGCTATGTTATAAAGAAAGTTTTGATACCATTGAAATGTATATTTGGTTTCAAAAGAGATTATTTAACAAGGGTTTCGAAAGGTATTTTTATTGGGTTTTGAAAAGAGGTTATCTTGTCTTTTGAAGTAGGTTATCTAGAGGTTTCGAAAGAAATGTTTTATGATTTCAAAACATAAATCTCAATTTAAAGGAAAAACCATGGCATAAATAAATAAAGTTCTTTGAAATGAAGTTTTTGAAGAAGTTTTCATTAAATAACAGGTTGAAGGGATTGTCTAAGTTTGTATATAAAATGATCTTACGGATATTAAACCACAGGCATTAGTATTATTTTTTTATTACGATTACTTCTTCATATATTCATTCACATTGTTATATACCCATAACGATACTTTGGGGAAGGGCAGAATAACTAGCTAGGTTGACCTAGTAGTGAATATAGCTTAAGAAATGTTATAATCTTAACACAAGATATTGGCTGGGGTCAATAGGTTCAAAGTAAGCCCATGCAAACCGTGTATAGCAAAAGATATTGATAGAGGCCAATAGGTTCATAGTCATCCCATGAAAACTATGATTTGATGTTGGCAGGGGCCAATAGGTTTATAGTTAGCCTATAAAAACTATATCCAGATTAAGATATTGATAGTTAGCCAATGGGTTCCTAGTTAGCCCAAGAAAACTAGGATAATAGAAAAGATATTGGAGTTACCAATAGGTTCTTATTGATCCCATGAAAACTCTGAAATTGGACAGATGGTCCATAAACGTTTAACAGGTTAATAGTAACCTTAGAAACTATAATTGAGACAAATAGTTGGAATGGATGGGGATGGGTAATCCATATTTGATTTACTTGTTTTGCATATCATCATAATGTTTTGAAATACTATGTTTTAACCATTATGGATGCATGAGCACAATATGTGGTTTTATAAATATTTTAGGATATCAGTGAGGGGAAAACCCATTCCGCTAAGTGGCATGGTCTCGCTAGATATCTACATGGTTTGAGATGGTAGATTATTATTCATACCAGGCTTTATGTCTGCCTCATAGTTTTTTGTTTTCCCTTTAGACTCTCGGGTACTTAATTGATTTTGAGTAGGTTGAGAGTTAAGGTTTTCAGGTGTTATTTTAGATGAATAAAGCTTCCGGTGGCTGCAAAAGGCATGCTAGCTACTTAAATTTCTTTTATCTCCGCTGTGTTTGGTTGATAAAAGCAAACTTGTTTGTTGCATTATTATTTACTTTGAACATGCAAAGGGGAATCTTCATATGTCGCTTTTGCCGTATTTTGTAATAAATATATGTTATCTGAACGTGGTCTGCTTACTGGGATTATGTAATGAATCTGCAATGTTTTGAAATGGAATATGGAATTAATTTACTGTTTATTTTTTTTCATATTCTTGTGTTTCTGTGTATCAACGTATCTAACATTGTTGTATTTGGTCGTCGACGATTAATAACTATGGATGACTGCAGCATCCGTAGCCATTAGTCTTGACCCTCCAAGTAGGGGGATGTTACACAAGTATGCGCTCTCATTTATATATACACTCAAATAAACTCATTCTAGGGTATTATTACCCTATATCTAATAAGTCAAACCCCATAATGCTAAGGTTATCGGTAAACCAAAGATCTGATACCAATTGTGACGACCTACATTCAGAAAGGTTTAAATTGATAATAATCCACACATATCCAACTCAAACAATCCGAAACACAGATAGTCAATAGGGTTAATTAATAAGAATAAGAAAAGAAGAAAACAAATGCAGAATCTCGTAGCGGAATGATAAAATGTAATAATCAAATAAATAGTTCATGAAGCTGTTTATACTATACTTTTGACTAAAATTTTACAACATCTATCAGAGTTATATATACACCAAAACAATAGAATAATGCAGCAGAACAACAGCGTGGTGGAATAATGCTGGTAGTATAATATACTGAATCTTCCTCTTTGTCCTCCAAAATAAATTATCTTCAATGCACTAAAAACTCAGTGCTGACCTGAGCGTAATTAAAAGGCAAAACACTCGAGTCAGGAATAATATATCCTTATGTGAGTCAAATCAATATCACATATAACATGAGTGTGATAGCGCCAGAGATGTTTATGGGGTTTCACATCTCTTATCTAGTGTATAACGTGCATGTAATAATTCAAGAGATGTTACGGGATTTTCCATCTCTTAAGGATCCATCAAAACATTTATATATTGTAGAATACGCTATATATGTAATGTCTAATCAGTGAAATAAATATTTTTCTTAGCGTTAAGGCTTTACATTAATCTCCCTTAACGCATTTTTAAGCATTGTCGTACAGTTTGCATATAATACCCCAGTAGCACGTCGGGGGATAGGGATGCACCATGATACAACAACACTAAGGCAAACTTGTAGTGGTCCCATATAATGATAAAAGTATGATAAGGCACGTGAGGCTACGCCCAAAGTAGGATACTACAATTTCGGGTCATAAGGATGGTGGTAACGCATCATAGCCATGACCGCCTATCACGTCCATCCATCCCATATCCAGTCAAAAGGGAGGTCATCCCAAATCAAGGTGCACCAATCGAAAACAACATCAAAAGTAATAGTATGGACCAAGTCCAACAAGAAAATCGAAGAAAGGACTTTCGCTAGGGGTAGCTAGCTCACTTGGCCTTGTCAAGCCATCCTGTTTAATCATTTCAAGTTGGCACAAGTGCCGGGGTCTATCCATCATCGTCATCTTTCTTCAAATCCAACAAATGTACACCAAATTCAACCACTTCATTCTGAAGTCTCCTCCGTGACACTATTGTCAAAGTGGTTCCAATATTGACATAGAGTATGCCAATAAGAGGCAGCGATCTCTTTAACAAACAATCGTCGTTTTACACACCGGTTGGTACTTTTACATTTCGAAAATGATTCATACTTGATATAAAATTATCATATTTGCATCAAAAATCTTTTCATTTCAAAATATCATATTTACTTAAATACGTCAATTTCGCTTGAAAATCATCTTCACTCCAATATCTCAATTTCACTTCCAAAATCATTTCAAATTTCAACCTAGGTTATCTTCATTTTAACCACATTCGTATTTAAATCCATGATTTAAATATAAAAAGTTCCCATTCTGACCAGTTTGAATTTTTAGAAAATAGTTTGAAATTTTTTAAATAGTTTAAAAGTTAAAATATTTTGATATAAAATAGTTTGAGTATTGAAATGATTTATATAGTAAAATAGTTTGAAAAATCAAAATTATTTTAATATTTAAAAAGATAGATTTTAAAAAGTTTATAGTAAAATAATTCATTTGAAAATAGTCTCAAAGTCAAATTGATTCAATTCCAAATCTTTCAATTCAAATGTTCTTCAATCCCAATTCAATTCAAATCAATTTCAATTCAATTCAAATTAATTTCGATTTCAATTTGAATTAATTTCAATTTCGATTTCCACCGATTCGATTCAAATAGTTTAAGTTCATTTCAATTCTTCATTTCAAACCATTTCGGTTTATATAAATTTCGAGTTTATTTTCAGAACATTGATTTAAATCATTTAAATCAAATTTAACTTCGATGTTCAATTTAATGTTCAAATCCTTAAAATAATTCAATTTTGAGCCCAAGTTTTAAATATCAATTTAAATTACTAACCAAGATAAATTTCAAAGTTCGAATAATGCTTCAACCCTTTCAAATAAATTTCAAATTCCATAATTCAAATGGTTTCTCAATTATAACTTCAAAATTTGAAATTGAATTCTTTAAACAATTTCTTTTAACCAAATTTAGTTTCGGCATTTCAAGCTCGATTTCGAAAATAATCTAATTCATATAAAATTCAATTTTCATTTCTTTAAATCTAAATCATTTAAATAGATTCAATTCAAGAATTTAAAACCATTTAATTTAACCAATCCGGTGTTCATATATAATTTTCTATCCTATGGCTAAGTGAATAGTTATTTCAATTTAATTTCAAGGATGGATGTATATCATTTCAATCCGAAATAAATGTCAGAGGTAATATCATTTCAACCTATTTCTTCATTTGTTCAAAATAATTCAAATAACAATTTTATATACTGTCAATAATATACAGGGTGATAACATGATATATATAAAATGAATAAGCATCCAGTAATCCAATATATCATCTGATAGCCATCCATCACAATCAACATCCAGCTCATCCAAAATATCACAACCATTAACTAGATATCAATATCGGGTGTTCAACTAGAGATTCAATTTCAATTTCGAATTAAACTATCAAATTAAATTACTATCAATTCAATTCATATGTCAATTTCAAATGTCAGTTAAATCAACAAACTACAGTCAATAAAATAATTTTACTTCACGATATCAATTTAACTAACATAAAATATTTTAATACTTCGTGAGCATTTAAAACACCCACCTTTATTTAAAACCGAAAATTTATCATCTTTTAATAAATTCCAGTTCTACTTCAAATCGTGGACGACGTCGATACGAATCCAACACAAAAGATGACATTCAAATCCGACCTCGTACGAACGATATACGAATGAATTAGCAAAACGAATAATTAAAATTTAATTAATAAAAAAAAACCTCACCCTTCTCTACTCACGGCTCGCAGCTATAAGGCGCACGCTCTCCTTCTTCCCTCCGGCCCAAACTCGCGAATTCGTTCTTTATTTTTTTTTTATAAATCGAACGAATTGCCCCAACTCACCATCGACCACCGGACCAATGCGCCGTGCCACTCTATCACGTCGTCGCCTCACCATCACCCCCGCATGCACAAATCAAAGCTCACGATGCCTAAAACAAGTGCGACGTATGCGACTCCCTTACGGCCACCATGCGACACTAATTGACGATCCAACCATTGGATGCGTAGAGCTCATTGAGATTTACGTTTTTTCTTTTGGAGTCGTTCGATTTCATTGAACGAATTAAGAGATAATAAGGAGAGAAGAATGATGATTTTCGGCCATTAAAAATTGTTTTAAACAGAGCTGCCGATGTTTCTCAATTAGGGTTTGGGAAATAAAAGTATACGTGACCCTTTATATAAATATCCGACCCGATTCATCCGCAAAAATTCCGAACTCCAAATGAAGCATACCGCTTGACATTCTATATGTTATACCTCCATTCTGAACATAGTGGAACTAGTCTCAAGAGCCAATTCCATCATATTCAGAAGACAGCTTTTGAAAATCGATTTATTTTTAATTAAATCTTTTAATTGATTTCTACGCGTTCCAAGCTTGCACGGCCAAATGATAAGTCCGATTGCTGTAAAACTTGAAATCCTACAATAGTTCACTATTACGGATCCGATGAAACTAATTTCGTCGAAATCAGAGACAGTGCCCGAAAGGACTATTTTTACACGTTAATTAAAACAAGTAATTTCAAAAATCAATTTAATCACTTTAAATTCCATTTTAAAAGTTAACTATTTTCATTCCGGTTTAAATAAAATTTAAATCAACTTTCGACATCATTTTCATTCATAAATTCAGGATTCAATTATTTGAATAATTTTCAATATTAAATTTAAACAATTTAATTATCCAATAAATTACCATATTTTAAATATAAGTTATTTAACTTATTAGATTTAACATTTAAGACGAATTCAAATATAAATCAACTACTTTCATTTTACAGAAATTCAATTCATTATTCAATTCTAGTTATTGATTATAAACACATTCAATTTATTGAACTTCATTTCAATACTGTTATTGCCTAAATTTTCAACATTGGTTATTTTAGAATTTTATTCAAGTTCATGTTGAATAAATTACATTAATAAATCATTAAATTATTTTTCTAACCGTTTTATTCAATAATCATATATACTCGATAATTTAAAATAGTTAAAATTACGAGTCGTTACATGGCCTACTTTGCCATAGTTGTAACGTAAGAACAACTGTCCATATATGCCTGTAAATGAATGCAGTCGGATACAGATAGTGCTGTATCTTTATCCGTATCCGAAAATGAAAATCCATATCCGAATCTGTATCTGATATTCGCGAATACCCGTTGAATATTATCTGTATCCGTATCCGTTAATATTTTCGGATATCCGAAAATATCCGTATCTGGCTTAGCGAATACAGATATTTTTGGATATCCGAAAATATCCGTATCCGAAGCTCAAAATGTATCCGAAAATATCCAAAATTAATCAATATAATGCATATTTTATTTTTTGACTAAAAAAAATATTAGAAAACCTTGTAATACATAAATTACATCAAATTAACAATAGGTAATCCAATCACACAAAATCCGTGTAATAAATTAGTGTATTTGTATCAAATTTATGGATATAAAATAACATATTAATATATAAATATTTAATCTCAAACGGGACGGATATTTATCGGATACGATACAGCCATATCCGTATCTGTATCCGAAATATATTTCGGATATCGGATATCCGCATCCGCTTTTCGCATATTGAATATTTTTCATGTTTTCGGATACGGACGCGGATGGATTTCAGATATTTCGGGTATTCATTGACAGGCCTATGTCCATAACCATTCTTTAGTTGGGCATTTTTGTGTTTGTTCCGAGATTGATTGTTGCGGTTCCGATTTGGTTTGAAATTTTGATTTTAAATTTTTTTTGCATTTGGTTTCAGATCGTCATTTGTGGATTTCTTAGTGTTGTTGCTAGATACAGCATGCACTTCTTCTTTCTGGTCCTGTTTTCTAGCCTCTTCTTCAAGACGAAGGCGAATAATCAAACTATATAAGGAAAACTCCTTAGTCTTATGCTTGGGAATATTTTTAAAGTCATTCCAACCAGGGGTAATTTATCAATTAACGCAGCAGCATAAAACTATTTATCTAAAGTCATACCTTCGGAGATGGTTTCATGCGCAATTTTTTAAAGCACGTGCGACTGCGCCTTCATAGATTTGTCGTCCGTCATCTGAAACTTCAAATAGCTATTGACATACTTTTTCGCTTCAACTTTCTTGGTATCATATTTCTTTTGCAAAGCATCCCAAATCTTCTTAATTGCTAACTTGTCAGAGTTGTAGTGTTCATACATATCATCACTGAGTCCGTTGAGGATGAAATTCCTGCACATATGATCTTGCTCCATCCAAATTTGCAGCCTTTTTGATTTTTCTTTTCAAGCTCACATCTGCTCTGTTTCAACTTCGTTGGGTTTGTCAGGCAGCTGTGATTTGTCTATTTTCAGTATAACAACCACCTTCTGCGTAATAAAAAAGAACTCTATCTTTTGGCGCCATCATTTGAAATGCAGGCCCTTGAATCTGAACGGCGTAGCAGATACAATCAGAACCTGAAATATTAATGTCGGGGCAGAAGAGTCGCTAGTGATCGAACACATAACGCCTTAAAATTATTGTATCTCGATCTAAATTTGAAAGTGTCTTTATGGCTGAGTCGCGAGTGGACTAGGTTGCTCTCTTTAGACGTTTCGCCGCTGTGCCGAAATTGTGCAAGGCAGACTCCAATGTTGCGCCACCTCCGGAATAAAATAACTCTAAATCAATATCAACAGCCTCTTGCACGAAGACCGGTGAGCCATTAGCACCCAAAAAATACTGCTCGGATCTGACAAAATTTAAGGGAGTAGAAGAAGAGAACTCGGTTTAAAAACCGATAAAATTTTGTCAAATAGCTTGATTTGTATAGGGAAAAATCTGAGTAGCAAACGGGGTCGAGTTACGAGAAAATATCGAAACCGAGTTTACTGGGTCTAATTACCAAGTGAAAATCGGTTTAAAAATATACTGCCAACAAATAAGGATCTATACATCACATTAGTCAAGCCAAGCTTGGGTCGGGTCGAGTTGGTCGGCACGCGCGCTTGTGATGACAAGCATGCTCTCCCTTATCAACAGAAGAGAAAACATTGGATGGCAAAAGGGCATTTTCTTTCTCTTGTAAATCCTATATTTAAATAGGACTATTCTATGCTGCCGCACAATGTGAGACTATTCAATAAGACTCCTTTCAATATTTTTGACAACTAATTTTAAATCAAGTTTTCTAACTTTTTTTTGTTCTACAGCTTGATATTCCTGCACCTAGAGTGAGTCTTGGCACCAACTTTGCTTAACTCACTCAAGAAGATGGGTAAATTGGTAATGTGTTCAAACTTCCTTTTGTCCCCATTTTACATTGTTCTTACATATCAAGAAGTAACTAACTTTAGGCTAAAGTGGGTACTTGCCCATTCGAAAAAATCAATTTTAAAAAAGCTACAAAGCATTTTGGAGAAACTCAAAATATCTGGTAGATTTTACAAAGCAACTATTGCTTCAATATTGCAAGTTATATGTTGTAAACTCTACGATCTGAAAGCATTTATGCAAACTGTTATATGGTTTTAAACTTGGAGTAATTTTGGAATATGAACAGTTGAATCGTTTATTCGGTATGAAAGAAACGCTTAATTTATCCATTGATTGTATCACATCTATGTTACTATAAATTGAATATTAGAGTTGATGGGTTATCTGATAACTCCATTCAAAAAGATAAAATTGTCTAATCAAAAAAATTAATATAGGTTTTTAAATTCGAGTTAACCAAGTAATTAACATATCAAATCGATAGAAACTACCAAATACTCACTTCAATTAACTTCATCTCCGTCACCCGTAGTATTCAGTATTCTTACGCATTTGCTTGATTCAGCAGTATATGTTTATTTTCATGCAACTTTGCCACCACAGTTATTCGGTTTAAAAAATGAAAATCCGTGTATGCCAGTTTGCTATATATAGAATGCCAGTTTGCTATATATAGAGACCAAAGTCCACTAGCACACTAAATTCCTTTTTTAAGTTTTATCATTGGATTCATCAAATCAGTGGACGAATTTGAATAAAAACCAATATTCTCTTCCTTACCATTAACATTTTTCATTCTGTCATAGCCATTGATTTTTTGAATATAATAGTGGAACTTGAGGGGCTTTTAGGATGCTAAAAATAAGTGAAGTTTATATAATTTGGATGTGACGAAGCTCGTCGCGGTCCTATTCAGTAAAGGTATTTCTTATCTCGTTGGTTCCTTGTCAACATTAGTTATGCTGATGGCACTTGAAGAATAAATGCGCCCGCGTTCTTGATCAGTGTCACATGGAACACAGTTTGATTGACATGATATTCCCCATGATTTTAGTTTTGTCCACGGTATTGATTAGATTTTTGATGTCTCGGTATGCCGTAAAAGCCGTCTTCTTGCTATTTATTGTGTTCCAGATTATATTGAACCAATCACCATAATACCTCCTCTGATCTAACTCTACTTGCATTCCATGTACTGCCAAAATTGAAAGCAATTGTATCATTCCACGTTTTAGTAATCATACGATGCTTGTGCATCTAATTTAACTAGTTCAATTTCACTGCTAATTTCTCTAGTTGCTGCAAGTAATCTAGGGTTTAGCGTGTGATTCTGAATAATGGAACTCACTGTATATTGTTCTGTCCCAATATTATGTAGCCTATCCCTTCCCAGCAAATCCACTAGCAAGCTTCCCCTTTATCCATAATGAAGTTTCTTCACATTTGCAATAACCTTGTTAAATTCATCTCTGTACTTTAGGATAGCCTTCATTGTTCCTGACATATTGTGAATCCAATTTCAGCTTATTTTTTGGTTTACATAGCTTATACAATTATGCATTTTTCATCCTCATAGAAAGTTAGCAGTTTAGCACATAGCTTGTCTAATTTATTGGTGGTAGTTATAAGTATTTGATAAATTAACAGCCAATATAACAGCATTGGGTAATTAGTGTGTGAGCAAGTTCTAACATTTGACCGATCGGACCAATGGACTTTCATACCTTGCATCAACATGTTAGGTCATCAAAATCATGGTTTAATACTTTCATACACGTCGTATATGTTATAGGGAAGTTATTGGAAGTCGGAGTTAGAGTGCTGACTTTTAAGGTTGTGTTCATCAACCAACACCAATTGCAGGATGATTTTAACTTTGGAAGCTTGACCTGGCTAGAAGTTGATGGAGAAGACAAAATGAGGATTCCCATTGCTGTCCGGAGAGTGGTTCTTGACCACTTCACCGATTTTTAAATTAACAATTTAAACTACAGTGTTTATGAAACAGAATTATACTGTCAATAACGTGCCAGTGCTTTGGCGTGATAAGCTACCTTCAGGAGGCATGCATGCATTTCTTTATTTATGAATATATTGCAACATTTATCCATGTTATGATCAATGGGTATGGATATTATGTAATTTAACCGGGTCTTTTAAAACGTTATATCACAAATCATGTGTTACACCTCGCCCCGATTGTAAATAAAATTCAAGTGCGTCTAACCTGTGAATGTCGTTTTACAAAAATGATTGTGATAGCTTAAAACGTACACAAATAAAACTTTGTATACATAAACATTGTTACATACATTTTGTAAATCCTTATGCTTTATTTCATAATAATTTTGTTCTGCATGTTATGTTTTGTACTTAAAGAGACAGGAACCGTACCACGTTGTTCTAATCTGAAGCAGTGCCTATGTCAAAACAGCTACAAAGTCTTTCTACAGAACCTAATAGTAGTATTGTATCCATTTTTATACGAAACACGTGAGTTTGCAAATGAATGTAACATATTAATAAAAAATCACTTCAATTCAGAATTATTATTTTTTCCACAAAAAGGCAGCAAGGATTAATATGAGGGGATATATATCCTTAGTTTTATATCCCCTATATCCCCTGAAAATGCAAGCGCACAAGTTTTAGTGAAAGTAATTGCATATGTTAACCATGTAAGACGAAAATACTGTATGAAGTCAACCCCCTTGGTGCATTAGTAGAAGATAGGTTGAACATCATGATTACAAAACATATATAAATCTCAAAATAGGGAGCGTTATATTATACAAGTCATGTCCATACTAGGTAGGAGAGGACTTGGTCACGATATTAAGAATAGCGTGTGACCATTTGACATTCAGAAAAATGCTTCTGCCATCTGTAACTAAATGTCATCAAAAAAATTTGGTTCATCTAGGTGTTACCACCAACTACTATCTTATTTGAAATAAATAAGCACTCAAATATTTCAAACCATAATAGTTATCCCTTTTATTCTTAAGTTAAATTCAACCATTTTCAAAACCCAATAATAATCACATAACAAACACAAAATATCAAAATAATAAACACAAAATATCAAAACAACAACAACAACAACAACAATAATTGATGGTTGATGAAATTTGAATAAGTATTTATTTTATCGGTGAAAAATGACATGTCAAATCAACTTGCATGCCTTTTGAAGCATTTGATTGATATTCTTCCATATATTCACCAAATGTTTTTCATTTGAAACGACAAGTGCATTCTCATTTTTATTCTGAGTGTTATCCTCCATCCAACAATCAATAACGAAAAAAATATAAGGGAAAAATGACATAAACGTTAAATGATAAAACTTTACAATTCAGCAACATACATTGAAATTTTCAATTACAACATGTCAAACTTTATATCCTTCGAATTTGTTTTAACCATGATATAATTAAACTCTTCCTAATCCTATATAATAATAAAAAAACCTCAAACAACAAATCTAAGATTTGATATAAAAAGGTGAAACCCAGTGCACGAGGCTTCCACATGATAGCGAGCTCTGGAGATGTCGATAACGTACATAGTCTTTCCCTCACATTGCGAAGAGGCTGTTTTCGAAATTGAATCTGTGCGGTGACTTAATCGTTACGCTAAGGCTCCACCTCACGTAACAAATTTAAGATTTGATATGCAAAAGAAAAATAGAGTTTAAGAAAAAAAGGTAAACCAACATCTTTGTATTCATCAAAATTAGGATCATCCACGAAATCTTTACTTGACTTCATCTTTAAACAAAAAAGAGAATATTTCTGTTTTATGGTGTGAAAATTTTCTTTTCTGATTATGTTTTAAGGAAGTGTACATTGGTTTTCTAAGAAAGCTGAAGATGCTACAGTTGTTTAGGTTTAAATGATAAAATAGATTTTGATGATCATAATCATATAAAAAAGTCGATAGATAGTAAAAATTTATCGGTAGCTGAAAGTTTTTCCTTAAATACCAGTAGTAGGAAACTAAAATTAAGACTAGTGGTGGAGTAAGTTTTAAGGTTGACCTATTAGGACTCAAGCCACAACAACGAAGGGGCCGATTTTAGAGTTATAGGAGGAAAGTGTATCTAATATTGGGTCGATCCACTTCTATTTTAGCAGTTTTTTAGCATTAGTTTTAGAATTCTCATTTTTTTTCTACTTTTCTTTAGAGTCAACTGTGATAACATTTGGTTTTGGAATACTATAGCAACTGGTGAGTGACCTGTGCTACGCACATAGACAATTGTTAAATTCATAAGTATTGACGGTTATCGTGGAATATCATTGTTAAATGTTTTATGTTCTCTTTTCTAAATATGTGTGTGAAGTACACTTTTATTTATTGATTTTGTATTGTAACTTTGTTTTGATTTTTCAAAAGAATGGTGTTGAATTTTCTTGATAAGGTGATTATTAATGTTTTTCTTACTTTTGTTCTAAATGTAAGTTGGTTACTATGGTTAAAATTGTGAAATATTTGCAAAATTTTCATGTATATGAAATTTTCAATGATTGCCTTTCTTTTTAAGGTAAATATATAGTGACTGAACGGACTATATCCATAAATGTTGAAATTATTGAATAAAAGAAAACAAAATAAAATAGAAAATAAGAAATGAGAAGAAAAGAAGAAGAAAGAAATAGCTAGTAAGGGCTACATCTTTGTTAATAATTGAAATGTTGGTTTGTAGTATACAGTCAAAATTTATAGCTATACCACTTGAAACCCAAGTAATTATATAATAGAAAAATAATATGAAACTACTATAATTTGGTGAGTACAAATCCTAAAATATTCCTAACAACATTTCTTAGCGTATATATAATACTCTCTAACATCCAAAATATGTGATAATTCTAGCATAACAAACACACACACACACATAGTCTAATAGATGCATGCGCATGTAATATTTTATAGAACTTTGGTGCGTATTAGAGGAAATTAGTAAACAGTTCAAATTATTAGTACTTAGAACTTAAGCATTATATAGTATTCGGCATATTCTACTTACCAAACATTATACTATGAATTCTCGATCAATAAAAGTTTAAATATTCGTTGTAGCATGGAATCCTCGATTTTAATTCATATACATCCATTATCGTTGTTTCATGCTATTATACATACATATATGAAATCGCCTATATCCTCAGAAGAAGAATATCATTCCCTTGGATACTTAAATAATATAACATTTTAAGATTTGTTGAAATAATGACATAAATGAGAACAAAGAAAGAGAAATTCATATATGATGCAACTGGATAAACTACAAGAAAATAGGCTAGTTTCCTACTTCGAATTACTGACACCGTGTCGATGCTAGAAAAAGGGGTCGGTGCGGTATCGGTAGGTCATGGAGAAAAAAATACCTACGACTTATTAATAAGATATTTGCAAATTACTTATATAACTATTATTATATTTATTTGCTAACTGTACAAAAGCATAATCTTAAGCTATATAAGTACACTTTTATTTTAACCTTTTTCTAAAATATCAACAAATGTATATTATAACAATATAAATTTAACTTATTTCCCATTGTATAGATACACGATTTTAAATTTGAGTAAACTTGTATTATAAGATCTAGTTTGAGTGAACTAGTTTTGTATTACTAAAGTGATAATTATTTATATGCTACTAAGAAATTATAGTAAATTGATTGATTATTTTTAGGTTTGGGTAAAATGTAGAGATCAATAGAAAGAGGCGCTAAATTATATGTTAAAGAACTCGAATATCGACGATTAAAGCCAAAGGTCGGTAAACTGGAGAAGAAAGTCTCAAAACTATGAATGTATTGGTTCGACACTTTCCAGATGAAGATACTGATGATGATGGAGCAGAGTGTGCAAGTAATGTAACGACCCTACCACGATACCCATACTATTAAAGTTATAAATAATGTTGCCTAATAATACGAAGAATACAGCTTGTTAAGGGCGGCTAAATGTGAATATGAATCTAAACTAACACCGATACATCATACATACCTTTTTACTAAATCTTTGGGATAAAATTTAACGTGCACAGTTTCAATTCAAATTGATAAATACATTGATTTCTCAGAATCATAACAGTAATCATATAAAATGGAAATCACAGATCATAGCGGAATAGTAGATCTCATACATATACAAACTATGAGTCTACGAAATAAAATACTAGATTCACATAATATACAAGTGTATACATATGTATATGTATATATGTATGCATATATACATGCAAGAAATCCTAAATGAGATAAACTAAAAGTCAAACAACTCCCAGCTAGCCTAACCATCCAAAGGTCTACTTGTCATGTAACTTGAAAATTCTCTACCTGACTCGAGCATTAAAATAATATCCGGGTCAGACTATCTCTAAATATCCAAAAGCATGAGAACAAGATGTGACACCAGAACAAATAAGTAAATCCAGATGTCCAAGATATTACAAGTCACATAATTAATTTATCCTAAAATTTACTTCATAGCACAGATATAAATATATTTGGTCACAAACACATATTAGTCACTAAATACTGATTCACAGAACAAAACACAACCACTCTAATACACAAAAATCAATCTCATACCAATCACCCATCTGATTGCACATGCCAATCTTACCGATTTTCCGTACCATGCAAACATTTTGGTATCAATAAAGCCGATCTAATACCAACGATCGTCCATATTGTAAGATAGAATCTTGATCGATCGCAATGATAGGGGAAAGCCAAATCTCGACTGATTAAAACGATTAGGGAAACCATGACTCGAAACTCACACAAATGGTTAGACCCTGGCCATTTGCGATGTGGGGGATTGACCTGATCGTCTCTTTACCCATAGCCAAAGGAGGCGCGAAATATGCAATAGTTGTGGTCGATTATGTTACCAAATGGGCAGAGGCAGAGCCTATGGCCATGATCACCACTAAGAAAGTCATTAACTTCGTTGTACAAAATATCATATGCCGTTTTGGCCTTCCTCGGACCATCATGACAGACAATGAAACTCAATTCGAAAGCAAGGAGCTCAAAGAGTTTTGTCAGAAATATGGCACTGAGAAAATGTTTGCAGCAGTTGCTCACCCGAAGGCGAATGGACAGGTAGAAGCCGTAAACAAAATAATCAAGTCCAGATTGAAAAAACGTTTGGAAAAGGCTAGAGGCAAGTGGGTAGATGAACTCCTGTTGGCGCTTTGGGCCTATAGAACCACCCACAAGACCGCGACTGGCCACACTCCATTCGCATTGGCATATGGCATGGAAGCTGTCATACCCATGGAACTTGAAGTTCCATCTCATCGGGTAACTCACTACGACCCTGCATCGAACCGGGATCTCTTGTTGGAATCGTTGGACTTCATTGATGACAAACGCGAAGAAGCCAATTTGAGAGCAGCCGCATACAGACACAGAGTCACTAAATATTATAACGAGAAGGTCCGACCGAGAATTTTTAGTGTGGGAGACCTTGTGTTGAAACGAGTTTTCCCTATCCCGTCTCATATGAATCCCGCATGGGAAGGTCCATACGTCATCGAACGGAGGCTTGGAGAAGGAACTTTCAAGCTAGCGACCGTTGATGGTGCGACACTCCCCCGAGCATGGAACATCGAGCACTTGCGACGTTATTAGACTTAGTCTACTTCCTTCATGCAGTAGTTGCATTTATTTCCAGTACGTTTTCATTTCTAGTTCTTGGCATGTAATAAGACAATTTAGCTTGCTTTCATTAATAAAGGCTTGAAGCCATCCTTTTCATGAATGATTAATGTTTCTGCATAAGATAGTCCTGTGACGGGCAAATAAATTTATGTTATTTCGGCTAACGTGCAAACGAGTATAAACGAATAAAAACCTCCAAGTCCCCGGAGCGCGGACTCGAGTATAAACGATTTAAAATCTCCAAGTCCCCGGAGTGTGGACTGGAGTACTCTAAGTCCCCGGAGCACGGGCTCGAATATAAACGAATAAAAACCTCCAAGTCCCCGGAGTGCGGAATGGAGTACTCTAAGTCCCCGGAGCGCGGACTCGAGTATAAACAACTTAAAATCTCCAAGTCCCCGGAGTGCAGACTGGAGTACTCTAAGTCCCTGGAGCGTGGACTCGAGTATAAACGAATAAAAACCTCCAAGTCCCCGGAGTGCGGACTGGAGTACTCTAAGTCCCCGGAGCTCGAACTCGAGTATAAATGACTTAAAATCTCCAAGTCCTCGGAGTGCAGACTGGGGTACTCTAAGTCCCCGGAGTGCGGACTCAAGTATAAACAAATAAAACTCTCCAAGTCCCCGGAGTGCGGACTCGAGTACTCTAAGTCCCCGGAGCGTGGACTCGAGTATAAAATAATAAAAACCTCCAAGTCCCCGAAGTGCGGACTGGAGTACTCTAAGTCCCCAGAGCGCGGACTCGAGTATAAACGACTTAAAATCTTCAAGTCCCCGGAGTGCGGACCGGAGTACTCTAAGTCCCCAGAGCACGGACTCGAGTATAAACGACTTAAAATCTCTAAGTCCCCGGAGTGCGGACCGGAGTACTCTAAGTCCCCGGAGCGCGGACTCGGGTATAAACGACTTAAAATCTCCAAGTCCCCGGAGTGCGGACTGGAGTACTCTAAGTCCCCGGAGCACGGACTCGAGTATAAACGAATAAAAACCTCCAAGTCCCCGAAGTGCATACCGGAGTACTCTAAGTCCCCGGAGCGCGGACTCGAGTATAAATGATTTAAAATTTCCAAGTCCCCGGAGTGCGGACCGGTGTACTCTAAGTCCCCGGTGCGCGGACTCGAGTATAAATGAATAAAAACCTCCAAGTCCCCGGAGTGCGGACTGGAGTACTCTAAGTCCCCAGAGCGCGGACTCGAGTATAAACGATTTAAAATCTCCAAGTCCCCGGAATGCTGACTGGAGTATAAACGAATAAAAACCTCCAAGTCCCCGGAGTGCGGACTGGCGTACTCTAAGTCCCTGGAATGCAGACTCGAGTATAAATGAATGAAAACCTCCAATTCCCCCGAGTGCAGACTGGAGTACTCTAAGTCCCCGGAGTGCGGACTTGAGTATAAACAATTCAAAATCTCCAAGCCCCCGGAGTGCGGACTGGAGTACTCTAAGTCCTCGGAGTGCGGACTCGAGCATAAACAGTAAAAGTTCTCCAAGTCCCCAAAATGCGGACTGGAGTATTCAAAGTTCCCGTTGTACATATTAAAAAATGTTCTAAATGATTGAAGCATGGGAGGAAGAGGAATAACTCTCAGAGAATCAACGGGCTATGTGAAGACAAACCAAGAAGTCTATGTTACGCACAACAACATGGATTCGAATCACAATCACAAAGAAAACTGGATAATAAGAATCTTTTGAAAAGACAGAAAAGGAAACTAAACTTTATTCAGGAAAAGTTTTCTGCTACAAGAACTCCAAAATTCGGAGTCAACAGTCTATCTACAAAAATTACAAAAACTATTACACGACTTAGATCGATCCTCGTTGAACGAGGACAATAATTATTTCTTGTGCTTCTTCGACTTCTTCCCGGACGACTCTTCCCCAGAGCGTTTACCCTTGGAACCTTTCCTTGATGGAGGGGTAACAACTGAAGAAATAAGGGGAACATCCAAGGGCTTGGACCTGCCAGGAAGGATGACCTTCAATGGCTTGTTCAAGGGATCGTCCAGGTCCACTTCACACGGTTCAACCTTGATCCTGGCTGTATCTGTTTTCTCTTTCTCGAGCCGCTCCTTCATGCTCAATTCAGATGTATGCTCAGAGGCGCCTGTGACTTCTACTTCATAACTCCTAGAGGAGGAATCAGACTTGCCTTCGTCAAGCGCCCCAATCACTTGAGCATCTGGCCCAGGAACTTCACCAGCATGAGCAGCCCCACCAGGCTTTTCCACCTCCTTTGTGACATCGCTCCTCGGAGTGGGATCGGGGTCGGAACGACCTACACAAAATCAAAAAAGATGAGCATTAGAATGCAATAGTACTTCACAAAGAATGACGACTTTCAAAATCTCAAAGTGAAAGGTTATCTACCAGGCCCTGGCAAACTCTCTGCCGTCAAATGGGTTTTGCCCTTCGGGATAGGAGACAAAACATGAACGCCTAGGCCGGGGGCTTCCGGATCATAGCCAATGTGTTGTTCAAAGTGAACGAGTATCGACCGACCGGCCGGTTTGGAGGGCACGTGAACAAGAGACTCGGCCCCGGATGGACCGGCGACAACTTCTTTCCCTTTCCTCGAGGGGAACCTTTGCAGTAAAGGGCCTTGGCCGCTGATAGGTCCGAAGGCTCATTTCCCTTTAGAAATTCTTTTACCAAATCCTCCTCATCAACCTCCTCGACACCGCGCTCGACCTTCCTGATCTGAATTAAGGTTTCCCACGCCTCGAGCAATGATTCAAGATAGCCATCGCCCAAAAAAGTTAATTCATGGTGCATGAGCACGCGGGCATTGAATTCAGCAATTAGTGGGTCGAACGCGGTTTTGATCTCTTCTCTACCTTCTTCCCTGGCTGCCTCAAGACGGGAATCGATGTCCGTCAATGCCGTCTTCTTGCCCTCTTCACGGGCCTCGCTCTTTAACACCTCAACCCTTGAAAGCTCGCCCTCGAGTTGTTCTTTTAAAAGTCGGGTGGCGAAAATCTGGTCACACAATCGCTGTGACTCTTCTTGGGCAGCCGTTTTCTCCTCTCTCTCTGTGGAGAAGCTCCTCAAGTTCCTTGACCCAGGTGCTGAACGCATCCCTCTCCTTTTGAACGGAGTCCTTCTCTAAGGCCAAATCCCCACATCGTTGAACCGCCTCGTCAAGCTCTTTCTTATGAGTTGATTCCAAGCGACTGACGGCCTCATCAGTATCCATGGCACTCCGATGGGTGACCTCGAGTTAAGACTTATAAGTGGAGATTTCTTCGTCTTGGGCCTTAATGATGTTTCTATCGTGGGTAGCCTCAAGCTTCAAACGGTCTATTTCATGTTGGCGCTCCACAGAGACTTTGGAAAGTTTCTCAACTAGGTGAACGAACGCGTCATGTTGAACATAGACGTCGTTGGTACAGGCAATGACGTTTTGCTTAACATCTCCAGGTATAGGATGAATCGCCGGAAGGAACTTCAACCCATCGAAGCAGATCTTAGGAAATGTAGCCTTGAGCTCGCTCAGTCTCTCTGATACTGTTGGATTCGATGCAGGAGCAGAAGGAGACGGCTTTGAAAATTCGCCCCTCCTATGAGAATCTCGGGACTCTCGAGTGGAAGAAGAATCAGAGCGTTGATCTCGGGGGATATCAGATTGCGACCCCTTGTAACCAGGCTTATCCTTACTTTGCCCCGAATGAGAAGAGGGGTGCCGATGATGCTTGGGCTGGTAATACGGTTTCTTTCGAGATGTTGAGTCCCGAGATTGATGGTCCCTATCACCATCACCATCTCTATCTCGACGTGTCTCGGGACCCAAGTCCCGTTCGGATGGATGAAAAATAGAAGAACCACAGAGACGATCGAATCCGTGTGAGCGCCCCATGTCACCTGCATGAAATTCAAATAACAACGAGTTAGCAAGGAGAGATGTGACAACAAAAATCTAAGTGTGAATTGAAGTGCAAATGTTCGTGTGTGTCCCAGTGTTTCCCCCCGACGGACCAATTGCCTTGCTAACAGGGGTTTTCTCTCCCTGACTTTGATTTTGAATGCCCACATCGCCTCTGATGGGCGAATGGAACTTGAATACCTCCAGATCGCCAAAGTCATAGTTAAGCAGATCATCAGGGACGGAGAGATTCAACAGACCCTTTAAGGAACTCTCTATGTGCAGCGAAGAAGCCTCCCTCTCCATCGGAATAAGCGTAACTTTCGAAGTTCCGCCGACCTTCTCCTTCCTGATCTTATATGTCGATGTCCTTTTCCCCTTCGAAGGGGAAGATGACGTTTCAATATCATGCACTTCAACCGGCAGATACCGAGTAACACCCACATTCTCACCTTGTGTTTCAGGAACCTCGCTCTCTTTAATCTCCCCCTCCTCCTGTTCATCGGGGGTGCGGCATGATGACGATTCGACTAGTTTTTTCCCTTTCCCGGATATGGGATTGGGAATAGAGACGCCCTCAGGAAGACTTACCCGACGTCCTTCCGCCAACAGTCCGAACCTTGACAGTGACTCATTTGAAATGAGAGTTCGGATGTCTCATTCTTCAGCAGGAAGGGCTCTAATAGCTTCAACAGCCTCAGAATAACTGCGGCCCTCAGGACGTGGATTGATACCTGAAAAAATGAAACAAGAGTTAGAAAAAGCATCGCCACGACCGAAATATGAGCATCGCTCTAAGAAGAAGGCTTACTTCCTTCAACCCATCTCCTCGCGAAACCAGGAGGGCAGCGCACGTAGAACCATTCCTGTTTGTATAGGGAAAACTTGCTCCACGCTTCAGTTAGAATTTGGCACTTGTGGTGCGGCTCGAGGAACACGAAGGAGGGGTTATCTCTCCGCTTCTTGATCATATAAATATATCTGATGTCGACGGGAGTTGGAGGCCTGGAGAAGACAACCATGAAAAGGGGTTAGGTCCCATAAATGAACGCATGACCGTTTGGGTGCAGCTGCGACGGGGCGACATTTATGTATTGCAACACGTCCCGAAGAAATAAATTGAATGGAGGCACGCTACCCACCCAACACATAAACTTATTGCAGGCAGTGTATCCGACTGGGGGCAGGTGTGGACGATCATGCCTCGACGGAACCAACACATCGGCAAAAGTGATGCCGTGGATATAGCATATTCGTCGAAGGGCGACTTCGTTAACCTTCGAAGCCTGTGAATCGGTCGGATCATCTAAGAGAATAGATGACTCCAGGGCATCAGGTGCTAAATTATGAGCGGGGGAGGTCGACGGGTTAGAAGTGTCTACGTTTCCTTGTTTGGGAAACGGCCCGGGTCTGTTCGAGATTGTGGCGGAACTGGATTTTTTAGACATTTTTTTTGACGAGAATCGAATCCTGCAGAGCACTTGTATGAACTATACTCAAAAAATGATCAGCATTAGACTTAACAACATAAATTTCCCCCTGTGTGATGTGTGAGCTAGTGCAATCAATCGTGTATAAGCATTGGAAAACTGGAAGTCACAAGGTTACTGATATAAAATCAAGCTCCAAAACATCACCTTCAAAGACCGTCGTCGTTGACCGTCTCCAAAAGCCCGCCAAATGGCGATTACCGTTTCAAGTTCAGGGAACGTTAGAGGAAGTTATCCGATTACGTCAAGTAAAGTTCAAGTTTATATCTGCTAGAACTAGGAGGTTATCAGTCCAAATCAATTCGATATACTAGTATGCTGGGTTTTCTATCCTTATTCTGTTAAGAAATTAGGCAAGACAATTGTTCGTTCGGCTTAAGTTATGTTCGGCCGATAGGATGTGGTTCGGCATTTGTGTTCGTCCGGCTTAAGTTATGTTCGGCCGATAGGATGTGGTTCGGCATTTGTGTTCATTCGGCTTAAGTTATGTTTAGCCATACAATCGTTCGACAGAACTATCGTTCGGCTTTTATCCTGTCCGGCCGGACCATCGGTCTGCCGAACTGTTGTTCGGCCCGAATAGTGTTCGGCTAAAATGCTGTTCGACCAAGAGATCGTTCGTCGCCTTGACCTTTTCCCTCTTCCCTTCGATTTCCCCTCTTCAACCTCGTTCGGCATGAGGAGATCATGCCGAACCATTGCAAGGCCGACCCATACCACTAGGTCTCACCTCCAATGCCACGCACCTCCAACTAACTCCCGCCTTCGAGTGCTTCTACCATCCACTTTTCTCCTCCCCGTTCCACCCGCCATGGAATCACCTAAGGTCAAATCAAGTCCCAGCCTCGGGGCACGATCAAGACCCATCTCGCCTCCCTCATCCCCGTACCTCCTACATCCTATCATCTGGATAACTACAGTTTGTGATTTTAAATGAACATATGCGAAAATTCTTACCAAGAGGAATGATAGGAGCTTGGGAAGGGGTTGTAGGAAGGACGTGCTAGATTCGAGAAACGGAAGGGATGATTGAAACTTAAAGGAAATAAGTTGCGTGCTCTTAGGAAATCACGGGTAAGAAGTGAAAAAGAGAAGAAGAGGTAGAGTACCGGGTTTTATAGGAGAAAAGAGGAAGTCGAAACGACTCTGACCGGTAGAACCGGTCAAAGCACGAAACATGTTCGGCATTGGTTATCATATTCGGCATTTGAGCATCGTTCGGCCTCGGCATTACACCAACTCATGGTTCAAAGCGCATCGCGTCCGGTCAACGCGATACACTTTGGGGGGCAAGTGTTTCCTAGGGAATAAGCCGGGCAACTTAGTACTCGGCCTCCCCTATCGTTCTGTCCAAGATAGGGCGTTCGACATTAAGAAGCATCCGGTATTGAATACCTTTCGGTCGAAGAAGAACGCTCGGCCTAAGACCGTTCGGCCCAAGATATCGTTCGGCCAAAGCGACCGTCCGGCCAGAAACCTCGCTCGGCCTTTAAGTGGCTCGGCACCATAACACTCGGCATGGCAGAATGGTCTAGGTTACGTTCGACCAAGACAACGTTTGGAATGTTAAGGTCGTTCGGCATGAATGCGCCATCCGGTATTCAGGGTGTTTGGCATTACATCGTTCGGCAAGGGATAGTGCTCGGCATCTAGGAGCATTCGACATCGAGGAACATTCGGTATTGAATAATGTTCGGTAAAAGAAATTGCTCGGCATTCTAGCCTGGTTCAACTCGGCACTCGGCATACCCACCGCTCGGCCCAACTGGTTCGTCCAGCATCTCTTTGCAAACATCATACAGAAGCATTCGGCCAAAGGCCTCGTTCGGCCAAGGGACTCGTTCGGCCAAAGGCTCGTTCGGTCAAGATTGCGTTCAAACATCAAGCGCCTCGTTCGACACCCAGACCGTCCGACATCATACCATTGAGTGTCCGGTACCCATGAAGACTCGACATTCTCATTCGGCCTCCCGAGACGTTCGGCAATCAAGGATGGTTCGGCATTCTCTCCAGAACACCCGGTCCGATCATTGCTCGGCCTACTCTTCCCCACAACAAACGTATCGTTCGGCATAAAGAGGCTGGGTCGGCACTCGACCGTACGGCCTGCTTGGTTCGGCATAAAGGGCTTGCCCTATTTGGACCAAGTTATTCAGCCACCACGTCCACCAGAAAAGTCCAACCCACCTTTGTCTATAAATATAGAGGCATGGGCACAGAGAAGGAGGGAGAAATTTTAGAGAACACTGGGGAGACTCTGCCATTTTCAAGACTCATTTATTTTACTTTGCAATTGTATTCTAGTAACTAAAAACGGATTGTATCTGTAATCACCCATCAAGGAAATCAATGGAAATCAACTTCAAAGTGGATGTAGGCAGTTACGCCGAACCACTATAAATTTGGTGTTCTTGTTCTCTGCATTTAAATTTATGTTCTCTTCTCTGTTTTAATTTACTTTCTTCATTAATCTCTCTACACAATCTTTCTAAGGGTGTTAGTGACCAATTTTAGTGCTAACACTAACTCTATGGATGTAAGTGGAGCAGGTCAAGTTATGTTTACAAATATATTAGACATTAACGATGTTATATAAGTATGTTATATAAGTACGTGTGAAATAGACTTGTTTTACTCACTCAAACGTATGTTTAACACCTTCCTCGTATTTTTCTTTGTATCTATCTTTAATAGGTTGATGGAACGTGGAGTCATGCTAGTGTAAGTGACGTTGAAGATGCAGATGTTGAAGACTTTACTTATGTACATAAAGTGCATATTAACATTTGACAATATGTATGATATTGTGTATTGGTTGGTATTGTATGGATCTATGACTATGGATATATGTTATTGTGACAGCCCGCAAATCGTACCCCTTGAGTCAACACTATTCTATATCAATTTACTCAAATGGAATAGAAATACGAACCATTAGGGTTAAAGAAGAAGAGATAGAAGAAGAAGTAACTAAACAATATCAGAATCTCACAGTCGCAGCGGAATAAAACATAATAGTAAATAATAGATCTTTACACAAAATGAAACTATATCTGTTTTGTACATCATATCATCAGAGTATCTCATACAGACAATATTTACCAGTCAAACAATCATACAATCATAGCAACGGGTAAATATACAAATACGGATAATACGTCTCGGACTCCAGCTCCTCTCCTGCTCCAAAGCATCCTGTCCTGAACATATAATACTCGGTCTGACCCGAGCATTATAATGGAATAACACCCGAGTCAGCCTGGAATACCAGCTGATAATAATGCACCCAAATTGATTATTAAAGTTCCAAAAATCCTTTGAAATCAAAAGAATCTCATAAGACCATGCCACAAATAAACATGTCGGGTTTTTACCTTACGATAGCTAAAACACTTTTTACAGAAATCCTCTGATATTATAATAGGGTCTATATACAAATACTTATAAAATAGTCGAAATTGTTGCATGATTAAATTCAAGCTACTAGCCACAGAGTGGGTAATACAAACAAAACTCATATAGGGCTCGTAGGTAGAATGGATTTCCAACAATGACTAGGCACTGGGGTACCACCTGTCACAGTACCTGGTCCAGATCAGTGTACCGAGGACCACGCCCGATCCCCAACAACACAAGGCCCGGACTACACCTTACTGGATAGTCCCGAGTAAGACCACCCCACGGTTGGGATCAGAAACCGCACCACTAAGCCAAAATAAAAGGGACATATAGACAGGAATGACCTTACCCGGAAATGGGTGCTGCCCACCAAGCCTTGCTTCATATCCCCTGATTTTCAGTCATTCCCGGTTGATGAGGCTTGAGGCTAAGCATTACCTTTTAGAACGTTTCACTTAGAATGCCCATCGCCCACCTGACGATGTTTCCGAAAGCATTCATCCATACAAGTCCATCTCGGGTTCGAACGGAACCGAAGGCACTATTCCTACTACATCCATTTTGGAAATATCCTCAGGATTAGTAGCGACTAGCCCTTGCACTTCACTGCTCCATCTTCGACTCTGAACTCGTTTTCCCACGAAACGTACAAACCGGATCGAAGTGGTTTTCGAGAAAAAAATCTCGATTCCAGTCTCTTCGAAACGATCAACGCATTTGTCCAGTATTGATAGTCGGTGATTTACCTATCAATTAACATTCACAAACATCTATCACACAATAAATAATTTCCCAATTATTTATTTTCTCAAAAATATCTTTACAAGATATATTTTTGCTTTCAAACCACTTTTGAAACAGTTTTCAAACCGAACTCTTTCCATGGTATAAATTCCCCAAATTGTTACTTCCCTTGAAAACATCCAAGTACTAATGTTTAAGGTTTAAAATAATTTAAATACTTTATTCTTGAAAATACATTAAACATTTATATTAACACTTCTTACATACTTGATTTAAAATATTTATATATACTTCTAAAAATATCTCAAATAAAACTACTAAATAAAATATAAACTATTATCTTTAAAATAAATTTAAGTCATACTAAATTTTAAAATAAAGTTATTAAACTCTATACAATTTCTAAATAATACTTTGATTGATTATCTTTAAAATTAAACCATTTTATAAAGGAGGGAATTATCGTGAAGGACAAAAATTATGGCTTTTTTAATCACAAGGACATCCCGTTAAAATTTTATCCTCAAGGACAAATCACTGCAACTTGCCTCTCCAACTCCAGATCTTGCTACAAAACCCACACCATCGCTTCCTTCTCCAACCCAATAAACTCCGACCGAAACGTCGACCTCTCAGATCTCGACAATACCTTGGCAGAAATCACGGACCTACGCGCGGAGTTCGAGCTCGAGAGGCGAATTCGGAAGAAGATGGAGTCTGTGAAAAAATCTGAGATGAAAGAGCTCGCGGAGAAGAAAAGAACACGCGAGAAAGCGGAGAGCGACCGTGAAAAATTAGGGATGGAGATCAAGCACGTGAGTGAGGATTTCGAAAAGACGATGAAGGAGGCCGTGGACGAGAGGAGGAAGCGATGACGAGAGGATGGAAATCATTCTACTGTGTTCAGTTTTTGGGTATCAGTTTTGTATGCGATGTGGTATCAGTTTTAATAAAATAACACAGTATCAGTTTTTGGGTGTCAGTTTTGTATGCGATGTGGTATCAGTTTTAATAAAATAACACTGTATCGGTTTTGTATGCGATGTGGTATCAGTTTTAATAAAATAAATAGTATGGATTTGTGGTGGTTTAGGAAATAGTATGGATTTGTGGTGGAAAATTTCTGATGGGTTATTGGTTTGACGAAACGGTGAAGGTGGTGGTATAGTGTGTGGTATTTGGAAGCGATGAGTAGGGTTTACATCAGAAGGAATTTCAAAACTGATACCTAAAATTTTAAAACTGATACCTAAAATTTCAAAACTGATACCTAAAATTTCAAAACTGATACCTAAAAACTGGTATCAGTATCAGCTTTTAAGAGCATGGTGCTGGTGAGGGGGTGGCGTTGGCGGGTGGAGGAGGTGACATGGGGTAGTTGCACGACACTGGCGAGGAGGTGACGATGCGGCGATGGTGAACACAAAACGGGTGGAGGAGGTGGCACGAGGTGGTTGCTCTAAAACGGGTGAAGGAGGAGGTGGCAATGGTGGCGCTGGTGAGGAGGTGGCGGCGCTGATGAGAAGGTGGCGTTGACGCGGGATAAGGTGGTCGGAGCTGAAAACGGGATTGAATGGGCACGGGGAAGAGAGATTTGTGCATTTGAGAAAAAATGGGCTTTGGGCCTGTCCTTGAGGATAAAATTATAGGCATGTGTCCTTGAGGATAAATTATTTGGATATTTTGTCCTTTACAATAAATCACCCTTTATAAAGTATAAATAATAATAATATTGTTTAAAACATAATTCTAATTACCCTTTAAAATTATTACTACTATAACTATTTTGATATATGTTCACCTTTAAAATTTCTTACAACTTAAATAATTTTCTTAAAACCATTCTTTAATATAACTTCAAACTCTAACGTTTCAAAAATCTATTTAAAAACGTACTTGGCTTTCAGGGAAATACACTTCCATCTTAGAATAACCAAAGAATTCTTTTTATCAATCCAACACGTTTTATCCCAATTCAATTTTACGTTCATCCCGTAAAATCCTTTCCATACTTTAAAAATAGCTCCTTTTATTTTAAACCCATTGCTATTTCCTGGAAATCACTTTCAAACATACGTTTAAAATATTTAAAATAAAACTTCTAGAAATTATTTAATTGAAAATAATACTTAAGGAAATACATAGGGGTCTCCTAAGTATTTTAAATAAAATTTAACCTTTAAAATAAGGTTATTAAATCAGATATTCATATTAAATTTCCTTTTGAAAACTTAATACTACTTTACCTTTTTAAAAATAATTAAATACCATAATTACTTAATCAATGTTTGCTTTCACTTAAAAACATTTTAAAGTAATATTTCTTTCTAAAAATATTCTAAACATATTTAAACTGCAAATTTATAATTTGAAAGCTTTCTTAAAAACAAAATAAAATTTCCAAGAGAAAGCACACTTCTCATTCTTTAAAATAAATATCGCTATTATTCTAAACAATTATCAATACCCTTTTTAAACCACAAATCCAAACACTTCATATTATCAACCAATCACTTGAATTTAATTCTTTTTTAAATTCTTTATTTAAGAATTTCTTTAATTTTCCTTTAAACCCAATTTATTTATATTTAAATTTCCAGGTTGTATTCACCAAATCAGAGCACAACACAATTAAATGTCCAATTTATCTACCACAGTAAATAAAAAGAGCATAGCTTAACAGGGTCTAAAACTATTTTATCACAGAATATAAATGTGATATATTACAGAATATAAATAAATTTCTATTTGTGAGGGATCCAGTGGGATCCCTCTAACCTGTTTTGCCTGCATCCACAGATATTAGCACAACAATGTATATCAATTCAATTTGATAATAATTATCATATTCAACCAATCAAGCAATCATTTTAAATATTGACTATTTAAATTAACTAATATTCCAGATGTGAGTGAGTCAAACTCACCTTGGGTTTTCGGCGAGCGTTCAAATTTAAATTAAATCGAACGGCGTTCGATTTAACCTAAATTTTTACTTGCTCGGAACGATTCCAGAACTACTGCAACGACCCGTATTTTACGTGTCGATAAAATCGTAAAATAGTTGCATTAGGTCGTTAGTATTGTTTGAGTCGTGACCGACTTAGTGGTGTTGAGCGACTCATGGTAGTGGTCGACTTAAGATAGGTAGCGACTTAAGGAAGGTGGCCGAGTTATAGAAGCTTAGGTCGTGTGATAGCTTGAGTCGTGTAGAAGTTGAGTCGTGTGGGGGCTTAAGTCGTGACCGACTTAAGGGTTAGCAGGTTAGTGGATTGAGCGACTTAAGGTTGTAAGCGGGTTACGAGTTAAGAGAGTCAGCGACTTAGGGGATAAGGTGATAACGACCTAGTGGTTAATGGGTTAACAACCTAAGGGATGAGTCGTTCGAACGACCTAAGGAGGAAGATCTAAGTCGTGGGACTCTGTGTGCTGAGTTGGGTCGTATAGCGTTAGGTCGCTGAGTCGTGTGAGCGACTTAGTGGTAGGTCGTAACTCGTGTACGAGTTAGGTCGCGTGCATATTGAGTCGTTGGGTCGGCATCAGGTTTAGTGGTTAGGCCAACAGGGCTTTAAGTCGTAGGCCGTTAAGTCGCGCGTGTTTAGGTCTTTAAGTCGGCC
Organism: Allium cepa; assembly: GCA_030765085.1. Taxonomy (NCBI): domain Eukaryota; kingdom Viridiplantae; phylum Streptophyta; class Magnoliopsida; order Asparagales; family Amaryllidaceae; genus Allium; species Allium cepa. Next base: position 28,460,216 of record CM060932.1, read on the forward strand.
GTGTTTGTTAGGTCGTAAGGTTGGTTGAGTCGGCTGTGTAGTTGGGTCGTTAGGTCGTTAGGGGGCCTATGTCGCTATGCCGCATCTGGTTAGGTCGTTGAGTCGTTGGGTCGGCCTTGTTGTTGATTCGCATAGGTATTAGGTCGTAAGTCGTAAGCCGTGGGCATCGGTTGAGTCGTGGGCGACTCATGGGTTAGGTCGTGGGCGACTCACGGGCGGCCGACTCAGGGGAATTTCAGCCTATAAATAGAAGGGGTTCGCCTCACTTTTTGGCACCGGATTTTGAAGCGACGAAGTGCTGCCATTTTGAGAGCTCGACTACAACACTTCTTCACTTCTTTTTCTCCACTCTAATCTAGTGCTAACATCCATCCAAGATTGAAGATCAAATCGAAGATCCAAGAGCCAAAGTTGAAGATCTTCATCCAACAAAGAGAGATTTCATCGATTGAAGTGAGATTTTGCCGGATCAAGCTTAGATCTTTGCTGTCCAGATCTGGAGTTGGTTGTTTTTGAGGTGTTTAGGTGATTCGGTGAGTGGTAGTTATCTCTCACACGGACCCAAGGGAGTATATTGGATTGGTGGCTTGTTTATGTGTTAAAGATAGTGATTTCTTACATTTTCCCCTAAGTATGCATGTAGATCTATCACCTATGAAGTTTTGACACCCATTTTACTCCATGTTAACTTATGCAAGTTCATTCACCAAGTTGTAGAGATATTGTTCATAATTCATGCTTGTTAGGATGCATGTTAGACTTGAACTCTTTATTTACGAAATTACCATTATTGTTGTAATTGTTTATTTAGATCTTGTTTGAATGATTGATTGCTTGGATTAATGTTTGATTTGATTGATTAGTTGATCGATAACTTGATTTGGGAAAGTTGGTAGAAGATGATTCAAAAGCTAAGTGGAAAGGCTCTTGAATAAGGAAAGCTGCTTGTGGCATATGAAGCGGATGTTGAAGCTCATATGGATAGATTTGATGATGATGTTGAGATGGGACTTTGCCATGATGCGATGAGGCAAACCATGATGTTGACATGGGACTTTGCTATGATGCGATGAAGCAAAGTATGATGTGAGAAAGCCTTGGTTTAATCCAGACGGGATCATCCCAAACATGTTGATAACTCGGTGATGCGATTCGAGTTGGTTGATGATGGTTAGCTTGAGAGGCGCTTGAGCTAGTATGGAAATAGTCGTCGAGGAGGATGACTAGAAGGCTGAGATTTTATCGTTATTGAAGGTTCTAGCATGCTCAAAGCAAGAGTACGTTGGAACGGGCTGCAACGACGTTCCAAGCACGGGCTGCGACGACGTGCTAGTACTCTAGGTAGTTGCGAAAATTCCTAGGCACGGGCTGCAACGACGTGCGGAGTTATGTCTAGAACCGGGGTTACCATTAGCCCTTGACAGGCGGTCATTCAACTAACGGTGATATCGAGGCAATGATAACAGTGATAGCCAGAGTCATGGATGTTTGGTTGTATCATCATTCGGCCTCAAGAGCGGTGTTTTCTGGGTGCTTATCTGATCTTGGTTTAGGCCTTGGGGGTTTGTATTTGGAAAACATCGACCTTGACTCGAGTGATAATTACTTTATTTTGAATGTCTGCTTTGCTATGCTTGTATATGCTTAGTGGGTCTGGGGGCTATCACTGTAGGATGAGGTGGAGTGGGATGGTTGAGTTCCTATTCCTTTTAACCTTTATGCTCTTTTGGTATGTTTGATAGTTAATTTACTGCTCACTAAGACTGTTGTCTGACTCAAGGTTTTATGTTCAATTCTTATTACCTTGGGCTGTTCATCCATGTTGGGATGGGCAGACTAGGTAGCGGGTGACAGGTGCTGTTCTTGGCTACCAACGCTGTTGATGACGAAGACGAGCTGGAGGCTAGCATATTAGTTTTCTTACTATATGTACTGGATGTTCCGCTGCTTGTATATGTTTTGAGTGTTATGTAGTGAGGCTTGATGTATTGATTGTTCAGATGCTTGTATCAAACCTTTATGAAGTCTATATGATGATATTCTGTTATGAGTTTCACTATATACATATATTTCTCTATTGTATTTTGTCCATGCGCTGCGAGTTGTACGATAGAGTTTCTGTTTTTACCTTACCTTGACCATCGTCCATGGCTGCCTGGCACGCTCTTCAGCGCACCATTCTCTTGTTTTAGTGCGGGAGTCATGGGCGTTCGTCACATTTGGTATCAGAGCTTTGGTTAATCGATTTTAGCCAACGCTCGCTGACGTAACTACATATGAGGGACGTAATTGTTGATTACTATATATAGTATAGTAGTTTAGAAGGATTTGAACTCCTTATGCAGTTGTTTCTCAAGGTGTTCTAAAATCATTCCTTTTTGTAGATATTAAGGATGAGTCGAAGTGAGAGACAAGCTGCTAGGGAAAGCCGTGCTGCTGGGGGAGCTACTGACTATGCTGCAATGTTCGAAGCTATGATGATTTCGATCATGAGAAGGATACCAACCTCAGGACCGTCAGTAGATGTTGGAGTTCAAGTTCAAGCTCCAAGACCAGTGGATTTTGCTAAGTTGTGTAAGGACTATACTGCTCTTGGAGGAAAGGTTTTCTTGGGAACAGAATCAACCATAGAAGTTCAGAGATGGATTGATGCTTGTAGAAGGATTTTTGGTGACTTGGAAATCGAGGATGCAACTAAGAGGAAGCTTGCATCGAGACAACTTCAAGGAAGAGCTGCTGATTGGTGGGGTTCTATCACTATTGATACTCCAGAAGAAGAGATTACTTGGGAGCAATTCCAAGTTAGATTTGAAGCTAAGTTCATCTCTACGGCTCAGAAATCTGTTCTGTTTATGAAGTTTGTGGAGCTCAAGCAAGGTGGGAGACCAGTTCTTGAGTATGTTTCTGAGTTTGAAGCTTTGTCCAAGTATGCTCGGTCGTATATTGATTCTCCCTATCAGAAGAATGAGAAGTTTGTGACAGGCTTGGACAGTTATCTTGGGAGACAGTTGGTGGATCATTTGGACGATCCGTTTGAGAAGCTTGTGGAGAAAGCTCTCAGGCACGAGAGTTTGTTTCCTAGGGAAGGGTCTGTTGTTGCTGTGACCAAGGAAGAGTCCAAACCACAGCAGGGTGGAAACAAGAAGAGGAAACAGCAACAACAGAAGGGTAAGGATGGCCAGAAGAAGCCGAAGGGCGAAGTGACCTGCTACAACTGTCAGCAGAAGGGTCATCTCTCCAGGGATTGCAAGAAACCAAGAGTGCCGGCAAAGTGTCACAACTGTGACAAACCGGGCCATTTCAAGAGGGATTGTCCGGAACCGAGGAAAGATAAGCAGATTGTGCAAGCTTATGCTTTGGGGGCTGTTCCATCGTCTTCGAAAGCTCCTACTGCGGAGGAGAAGGGGAAGAGTGTGGTGGTTCAAGGTACTCTTTCCATTTGTGGTGTTCCAGTTAGAGTGTTGTTTGATACTGGGGCGTCGCATTCGTTTATTTGTGATGATTTGGTGGGCTGGTTGGGTTTGGAATCGGAAATTGTTGATAGACCATTGGTTGTGACGAATCCAGTTGGGGGTTCATCTTGTTTGTGTATGATATGCCGTGGTCTAGTTGTGTCGAGTCATGATTGCTCTTTTGTTTGTGATTGTTTTGTTCTGAACTTTGCGGAGTTCGGAATAATTTTGGGTATGGACTGGCTTAGGAAGTATGCGGCAAAGGTTGATTGTGAGAAACTGGAGGTGACAGTCGGGAATGTGGAAGGGAGAAAGGTTGTGATACGATGTAAGCATGAAGAAGGCGTCTTCATGAGCTTCATGTATTCGCTGGTTGTTCCACGGGATGGACTGTCATCGATGCCGGTTGTGAATGGATTTGAGGACGTCTTTGACGAGGTCAAAGGGTTACCGCCGCATAGGGAGATCGAGTTTCGTATCGATCTAGTTGATGGAGCCAGACCTGTTGTGATGCCTCTTAGGCGGATGGCGCCTACGGAGCAGCAAGAGTTGAGGGTGCAAGTTGATGACCTTTTACGGAAAGGATTCATTCGGCGTAGCGTGTCCGAATGGGGTGCACCAGTTGTTTTCGTAACCAAAGCGGATGGATCGTTGAGGTTGTGTGTGGATTATCGTGAGCTGAATAAAGTGACTAAGAAGAACAAGTATCCATTGCCGAGAATAGATGACTTGTTTGATCAGCTTCACAAAGCTAGGGTGTTTTCTCAGATGGATTTGGCAACGGGATTTCACCAGTTGAGAGTGGCTAAGGATAGTGTGCCGAAGACTGCTTTTAGGACACCATCCGGTTTTTATGAGTGGCTGGTAATGCCGTTTGGATTGACTAACGCACCAGCATATTTTGTGGATCTTATGAATAGAGTGTTCAGAGATCAGTTGAACAAGTTTGTACTTGTGTTCGTGGATGATATTCTGATTTACTCCAGAACGGAGGAAGAGCACAAGACACACTTGCGTATTGTTTTGAAAATCTTGCGGAAACATCAGCTAAAGGCTAAGTTTTCGAAGTGTCACTTCTGGAAGAGTGAAGTGAGGTTCTTAGGCCATGTTATCTCTGGAAATGGAGTAGCGGTTGATTCCGCTAAGGTGGCAGCAATCCAGGATTGGGTTAGACCTAAGAATGCATCTGATGTGAGAAGTTTTCTTGGATTAGCAGGATATTATCGTCGGTTTATCAAAGACTTTTCCAAGATAGCTGCACCATTGACAGGATTGACGAAAAAGAACCAAGTGTTCAGATGGGATGATAAGTGTGAGCAAGCTTTCGTAATCCTGAAAGAGCGACTGACAAGTGCTCCTGTTTTGATTATTCCAAGTGGGAATGATGAGATGGTGGTTTACACCGATGCATGTGGTACTGGACTTGGAGCAGTGCTAATGCAGAAGGATAAAGTTGTTGCGTATGCAAGTCGACAACTGAAGCCGCATGAAAGGAATTACCCGACTCATGATTTGGAGTTAGCGGCGATTGTTTTTGCTCTGAAGATGTGGAGACACTATCTATTGGGAGTTCGATTTGAGTTGTTTACGGATCATAAGTCGTTGAAGTATCTGTTCTCCCAAAAGGATTGAATCTTCGGCAGCAAAGGTGGCTAGAGTTTTTGGCATCATATGATTTTGGTATAGTCTATACTGCGGGAAAAGGCAACGCAGTGGCAGATGCGTTAAGTCGAAGACATGCAGGATTGGGAGCCATGTTTTCGAAATGGAAGAGTCTTGAGTATTTGGCTGGATTTGACTTCAGGTCCAGATGTGAATTGGAACCTGAGATGTTGGCAAACTTATCGATAAGACCTACTCTTGTGGAAAGGATTGGCGAGAGCCAAAAACGAGATGATAAGCTTGTCAAGATTATCCGTGATTTGGAATCTGGATTGAATCCAGAAAAGGATAAAGGATTTGAAGTCGATCAAGAGGGTTGGCTTCGGAAGCAAGGACGACTAGTTGCTCCCGATATAGATGGATTGAGAGGTGAAGTTCTAAGGGAAAGTCATCACTCGAAGTTGACAATTCATCCAGGTGGAAATAAGATGTATCGGGATATGAAGAGAACCTATTACTGGGAAGGTATGAAAAAGGATGTTGGAAATTTTATTTCCAAGTGTATGAACTGCCAGTTGGTGAAAGCTGAGCAGAAGAAGCCCAGTGGATTACTTCAGCCATTAGAGGTTCCTACATGGAAGTGGGAGCAGATATCGATGGATTTTATCGATGGTCTACCTAGAACCAGGGCAGGAAATGAAGGGATTTGGGTCATCGTAGATCGTTTGACTAAGAGTGCAAGATTCATTCCTGTTCGATCAACTAGGACTGCATCGAAGTTGGCTGAGTTGTATGTTAAGTGGATAGTTCGATTCCACGGTGTTCCGAAGAGTATAGTGAGCGATCGAGACCCATTGTTCACTAGTGGATTTTGGAAGAGCTTCCAGGAAGTTTTGGGAACCGAGTTGTGTTTGAGTACAGCTTATCACCCCCAAACAGATGGTCAGACCGAGAGAGTCAACCGAGTTTTAGAAGATCTCCTGAGAACATGTGTTTTGGATTTCGGAGGATCATGGGAAGATCATCTTCATTTGGTGGAATTTGCGTATAATAATAGTTACCAGTCAAGCATTGGTATGGCACCGTATGAAGCATTGTATGGAAGGCCGTGTAACTCTCCGATATGTTGGTTGGGAACTGGAGAAAAGTTGATACTTGGGCCAGAAATGATTCGACAGACTTCAGATTGTATAGAGATCATTCGGCGACGAATGAAGGCAGCCCAAGATCGTCAGAAAAGTTATGCCGATAATCGTCGTAAGGATTTGGAATTCGACGTAGGTGATATGGTTTTTGTGAAGATTTCTCCTCTGAAGAATGTTATTAGATTCGGGAAGAAAGGAAAATTGACTCCGAGATTTGTTGGACCATTCCCGATTATCGAGCGAATTGGAAAGCTCGCTTATAGATTGGAGTTACCGGAAAAGATGGCGGTTGTGCACAATGTTTTTCATGTATCTTATCTACGGAAGTATGTGCACGACTCGAATACGGTAGTTTCTGCTGATAGCTGTGAAGATTTAGAGGTTGATCCAGTTGTTACGAGACCTCGTAAGCCGCTTCGTGTTGTTGAAACCGACACGAAACAGCTTAGGAGGAAGACGATTACGTTGCTCAAGGTACAATGGAGTGATGATGTTAACGACTGTACGTGGGAGGAGGAAGAGGGGATGAAAGCAGCTCATCCTGAACTCTTCAAGGTATGGCCCTAAGGTGTCGTGACATCTCACAAATTTGTAACTTGTTCTAAGTCTTAGAATTCTGCATGCTAGGCTAGTAATTGGATGCATGGTTTGTTGATTGCTGTGGATGGTAGGCATGCAGAATAATTTTGATTTCTCTTGTTTGTTTGGAATTTCGGGGGTGAAATTCCTAAGGGGGAGAGAATGTAATGACCCGTATTTTACATGTCGATAAAATCGTAAAATAGTTGCATTAGGTCGTTAGTATTGTTTGAGTCGTGACCGACTTAGTGGTGTTGAGCGACTCATGGTAGTGGTCGACTTAAGATAGGTAGCGACTTAAGGAAGGTGGCCGAGTTATAGAAGCTTAGGTCATGTGATAGCTTGACTCGTGTAGAAGTTGAGTCGTGTGGGGGCTTAAGTCGTGACCGACTTAAGGGTTAACAGGTTAGTGGATTGAGCGACTTAAGGTTGTAAGCGGGTTACGAGTTAAGAGAGTCAGCGACTTAGGGGATAAGGTGATAACGACCTAGTGGTTAATGGGTTAACAACCTAAGGGATGAGTCGTTCGAACGACCTAAGGAGGAAGATCTAAGTCGTGGGACTCTGTGTGCTGAGTTGGGTCGTATAGCGTTAGGTCGCTGAGTCGTGTGAGCGACTTAGTGGTAGGTCGTAACTCGTGTACGAGTTAGGTCGCGTGCATATTGAGTCATTGGGTCGGCATCAGGTTTAGTGGTTAGGCCAACAGGGCTTTAAGTCGTAGGCCGTTAAGTCGCACGTGTTTAGGTCGTTAAGTCGGCCGTGTTTGTTAGGTCGTAAGGTTGGTTGAGTCGGCTGTGTAGTTGGGTCGTTAGGTCGTTAGGGGGCCTATGTCGCTATGCCGCATCTGTTTAGGTCGTTGAGTCGTTGGGTCGGCCTTGTTGTTGAGTCGCATAGGTATTAGGTCGTAAGTCGTAAGCCGTGGGCATCGGTTGAGTCGTGGGCGACTCATGGGTTAGGTCGTGGGCGACTCACGGGCGGCCGACTCAGGGGAATTTCAGCCTATAAATAGAAGGGGTTCGCCTCACTTTTTGGCACCGGATTTTGAAGCGACGAAGTGCTGCCATTTTGAGAGCTCGACTACAACACTTCTTCACTTCTTTTTCTCCACTCTAATCTAGTGCTAACATCCATCCAAGATTGAAGATCAAATCGAAGATCCAAGAGCCAAAGTTGAAGATCTTCATCCAACAAAGAGAGATTTCATCGATTGAAGTGAGATTTTGCCGGATCAAGCTTAGATCTTTGCTGTCCAGATCTGGAGTTGGTTGTTTTTGAGGTGTTTAGGTGATTCGGTGAGTGGTAGTTATCTCTCACACGGACCCAAGGGAGTATATTGGATTGGTGGCTTGTTTATGTGTTAAAGATAGTGATTTCTTACATTTTCCCCTAAGTATGCATGTAGATCTATCACCTATGAAGTTTTGACACCCATTTTACTCCATGTTAACTTATGCAAGTTCATTCACCAAGTTGTAGAGATATTGTTCATAATTCATGCTTGTTAGGATGCATGTTAGACTTGAACTCTTTATTTACGAAATTGCCATTATTGTTGTAATTGTTTATTTAGATCTTGTTTGAATGATTGATTGCTTGGATTAATGTCCGATTTGATTGATTAGTTGATCGATAACTTGATTTGGGAAAGTTGGTAGAAGATGATTCAAAAGCTAAGTGGAAAGGCTCTTGAATAAGGAAAGCTGCTTGTGGCATATGAAGCGGATGTTGAAGCTCATATGGATAGATTTGATGATGATGTTGAGATGGGACTTTGCCATGATGCGATGAGGCAAACCATGATGTTGACATGGGACTTTGCTATGATGCGATGAAGCAAAGTATGATGTGAGAAAGCCTTAGTTTAATCCAGACGGGATCATCCCAAGCATGTTGATAACTCGGTGATGCGATTCGAGTTGGTTGATAATGGTTAGCTTGAGAGGCGCTTGAGCTAGTATGGAAATAGTCGTCGAGGAGGATAACTAGAAGGCTGAGATTTTATCGTTATTGAAGGTTCTAGCATGCTCAAAGCAAGAGTACGTTGGAACGGGCTGCGACGACGTTCCAAGCACGGGCTGCGACGACGTGCTAGTACTCTAGGTAGTTGCGAAAATTCCTAGGCACGGGCTGCGACGACGTGCGGAGTTATGTCTAGAACCGGGGTTACTATTAGCCCTTGACAGGCGGTCATTCAACTAACGGTGATATCGAGGCAATGATAACAGTGATAGCCAGAGTCATGGATGTTTGGTTGTATCATCATTCGGTCTCAAGAGCGGTGTTTTCTGGGTGCTTATCTGATCTTGGTTTAGGCCTTGGGGGTTTGTATTTGGAAAACATCGACCTTGACTCGAGTGATAATTACTTTATTTTGAATGTCTGCTTTGCTATGCTTGTTTATGCTTAGTGGGTCTGAGGGCTATCACTGTAGGATGAGATGGAGTGGGATGGTTGAGTTCCTATTCCTTTTAACCTTTATGCTCTTTTGGTATGTTTGATAGTTAATTTACTGCTCACTAAGACTGTTGTCTGACTCAAGGTTTTATGTTCAATTCTTATTACCTTGAGCTGTTCATCCATGTTGGGATGGGCAGACTAGGTAGCAGGTGACAGGTGCTGTTCTTGGCTACCAACGCTGTTGATGACGAAGACGAGCTGGAGGCTAGCATATTAGTTTTCTTACTATATGTACTGGATGTTCCGCTGCTTGTATATGTTTTGAGTGTTATGTAGTGAGGCTTGATGTATTGATTGTTCAGATGCTTGTATCAAACCTTTATGAAGTCTATATGATGATATTCTGTTATGAGTTTCACTATATACATATATTTCTCTATTGTATTTTGTCCATGCGCTGCGAGTTGTACGATAAAGTTTCTGTTTTTACCTTACCTTGACCATCGTCCATGGCTGCCTGGCACGCTCTTCAGCGCACCATTCTCTTGTTTTAGTGCGGGAGTCATGGGCGTTCGTCACAACTACACCAATGCGTAGTACGCGTCTCTGCGATTCCGGTGTCGCCAGTTTCGTCTGAATCTGACAACGTACGTACTAAATATGAATTTTCAAAGTTAAATCACCAAATTAAAACAATTTCTATTATTTAATTTTTATTTTACCACAAACAATCACGACCGCACAAAACATCAGGAAATCAAAGTCGTCCCCCTTTCTTCCTCTCGAACGCACTCTACAGGATACCTGAAATCGAACAAGAATCCATCACGTGAAACCAGGGTTAACAACCGCGACCCCCAACCTCCGCTAGAAGCCGATCAACATAGCCTATGTCGAAGCCTCAAGTGACGCACATCCACGGCCGGAAGCACGTAGAACTTGGCGCCACCCTCTCGACGAACAACACGTGCGAACGTCGGCCCTTCGTGGTGAAGCTTTTGACAAACCGCTCGACAATTCCCGATCACTACCGTTAAGAACGTAGATCTTGACGTTCTCATCGTTTCTCTAGTTAGAAATTTTTGATAAAACTGCCTAGATCGAGAGGAAAAGAGGAAGGAAGCACGGTGATTTTCGGCCATGAATATGAGAGTGGCGGCTGAAGCAGATCTAGGGTTTCGGCCCTAAAATAGAAGATAGATAAACGTTTATAATTATTATTTTAATATTAAATTCACCTTAAAGCAACTTTTTCAATCGATCTCCAAACGACGCGTGCCGACAGGGGTTCCTAAGGTTTTACCCATGTTTCGAACACAATGGAATGAGTTTCGGAGGCTAATTCGATCATATGTGCGAGTTACGAAAATAAACGATCAATTTGAAATTAAATCGATTAAAGTATTTTCCATGCGTTTTAAGCTTCCGGGGTCAAACGACAACTCCGATTGCTACGAAAATTAAAATCCGATAATAACTAACTATTACGGATCCAATGGAACTGGTTTCATCGAATTCTGAGACTGTGCCCCGGAAGGCTATTTTAACTCGTCGATTATTTCGAGCGATTTTCAAAATCGTCGAAATCACTTGAAATTTCATTTTCAAAACTTTGTTAACTCTATTATAACTCGTATAAAATTTATATTCCCATTAGAAATCATTCTGAATCAGTTTAAATCAAAATTTGATTATTTACATTATTATATTATTAAATTCCATTATTAAATTAATATGAAATTCCAAATTCAATCTATCGACTATTAATTCCATCCAATGGTCCAATATTACTATTTAAATTAAAATAAACTTAAATAAATTTTTAGAAACTATTTTTATATTTATTTACATTCAGATTCACCAATTATCCCAATTCTAATATTAAGCTATTATTATTCAAATTTCAATTTCATTCCCGTATTTGAAATTTAACTAATTCTATTAACTTAACCAAAATCTTTTTATTTCAAAATCAAATTATAATCCATATTCGATATTTAAAATGAATTAAATGTTCAAATTTGGCAACCCAAAATTCCGGTTCGTTACATTCCTACCCCTTTATAAAAATTTCGTCCCCGAAATTTGCTAAGGTAGAAAGAATGTTCCAAACTCAATAGCAAAACTTACTTAGTGAAATCTCAATTTCAGTTTGCTCAAATTCTTTAGTTACAAATCGAAACTACTAGTTTCAATTCCTATCCCAAAATCCTTTTTATTTTCAATTGTTATTTGAAATCAACTTTGTCGTTAATGAAACATTTCAATTTTTCAAAAAATTTCTAAATCCCAAAATTTCTGAATTTTTTTTGGCAGAGTCTCCCATGTACGGAGGAGCTTTTGCAATTTCACAATAGATATAAATATATATACATCGACTCACACGGTCGGAAAAACCAAAAACAGTTAATATTTCCTATTTTAATTGCGTAGGCGTGCCTTTTATTAGCATTTTTACAGCAAGCAGCTAAATAGTATCGCATATATGCACTCCAACTCTATCCATTGCCTCCCATACCTGTACTTACTTAGACAAACACATCAGTTTTCAATAATATGAGAATTTTAATAACAATCCATTCATTAATCTTAACCAAACACATCAATTACATGGCTTAAACAAGCAAACTTCATAATTATGCATGTTAACTTCCTTTATAAGCAATTTCACAATTTCAACATCATTTTAAATCCTCTTTACAAACCCAAATTTCATAGTCTAACAATGTTAACCATATTTTATCAGCAATTCAAAGACTTCAATTACCATTTAATTTCTCGACAAATCCAAACTTCACCATTATTTCACTTGCATGATTTAAATTCAAGTTTACTACTCTCAATCCATATTTTAATCAATATGATTAACATGTGCTTCACTAACATCAATCTATTCCAATTCAGTCCCAAATTGATTTACAATTAAATTCTTTATTTCAAATTTGATACATTTGCATTCTTCATAATTCACTTGCATTTATATACAAATTCATTTAATGAAATTCCATTCCATTTCAACTTGATTTATAATTAAATTTTATTTTCAGTTTGAAGTATTTATATTTCTTTTATGATCCATTTCCATTCATGTGCAAAACCACTTATTAAAATTTTAATTCATCCCAATTGAGTCAAAAAAAAAACAATTTCAATTTGTTTCTTTAAGCCAATTAAATTTTGTTTACGACAAAACGTCCAATTTCTATGCAAATTTAAGGTTATCCAAGCAAGTGACCATCACTAAAGCTTATAACCATTTAAAATTAATTTCCAATTTAGATTCATATTAATTTTATCCGATTCTGCATGGTTCACAATCCAAGCATTCTTATTCCATTGCAATTCTCAAATCAAATCCTTATTCTCATTTCAAATTTATCATTTAACTTAAGTTTAAATCAATATCATCCCATTCTATATTATTTACAACTCATACATTCTTATTTCATCACTATATTTAATTAAAAATCCTCTCACTTGCATTTCAATGTTTATTACCTAAACAAATTTTATCCAAGACAACATTATAAAGCTCGACCACAATTATTATTCAATTTGCTTAAGTTCTTCCACAATATTTTCATTATCTTCTTATATTAATTTTATTTTATTTTCATTTGATTCTCATCCAAATCAATTCCAATCCATTTACAAATTTTAATGCACTTTTTTTATTTATTCAATCCATTTTAAAATTTTAATTCATCTCCTCGATTCATCTTGAATTTTATTAATAATGTAACCACTTAAAATCGTGTCACTCATTTGAATTATTTTCATCTTATAATCACAAATCTAAATTATATATATATATATATATATATATCACTGAATTCTTAAGGATACAAATTTTCTTTCACCTTAATCCTTTGCAAATTTTAAATCCACAATTTCAAATTACAAGTATAACACTTACTAGCTTATGAGTACAATTTACTACACAATGACCCATAATTAATAAGTCATTTTACATTTCAATTTAACCCAAATCAATTTAATTCTAAGCCCAATTTATTTAACTTATCCAAGTTAAATTCAAATTTTCTAGTCACTTCAATATATTTCATTCACTTCCATTTACTCAAGTTAAATTTAATTCCAAGATTAAAATTTTCATTTCTTCCTTATTAATATCAACTTCCCTTAATAAGTCCAATAGTTGATTCATTTTAACTTTACGCATTATTTAAATAGAATTTTCCAGAATTAATTACCCGGTTTTATTTCGAAACCATTTTGAAATATATCAAAATATACCCATTTGGTATATCAATCAAATCTCCAGATTTCCAAAACAATTTGTTTTTTCCAAAGAAATTTCCCCTTTTGAAGCTTCTAAAATCACTTGTTTGTTAAACAAGTCCAACAAATATCATAATCACTCACATGGTAGCAATCCATCACTTTAGAAACTCGAAAATGAATTCTGATGATGTGGCCATCATCATCAGGATTATTTTCCAGTGATTGAAGTGAGTTCAGTGCTTTCTTTCTTTCACAAATTCATTTCAAAACAATTTCCATCCAAAAATACTTCCCAAAATAATATTTCATCATTGCCTTCAAACACTTTGGCAACATTTCAAACAGTCCCAAGATTTAAATTTCCAAACTTTTGTTTTCAATACATTTAAAACCCTTTTCAAAATTCCCGAGATTTAAATTCTGGTTTAATTCAAATTTAGTTATTCTTCTTTTGTATAATTTATACGTATAAAATTTTATTTGATTATAACCATTTCAAGTTTTTTAGATTAAATTTTAGATTCTTATTTGATTAAGATATCCACATACAAACAATCAAATATATATAATAATTTCAGAAAATTATTTCTTTTATATCAAAACAAAATTTTAGGTAAAATTATTTCATTTACCCGCTTTAAAAACAATACTATGTCGGTTTATCTTGTTTAAGAGTTTAGAAACCCCTATCGATACGGTTGTACTTCCCGCACTGACCAGAATTCATAAACACTCAATCGATAAGTCAACACAGCATAAAAACAATTTTATATTCACTAACAAGTACGCTCTCATATTTGTTAATACACTCAACTCATTATAGAATACTATTGACTCTGTTTAATGAGTAATTTTCCCACCAAAGCCTAGGTTGTCGCCAACCTAAGCTCTGATACCAAGTGTGACAGCCTGCAAATCCGTACCCTTGAGTCAACACTATTCTACATACTCAAGTGGAACATAAATAAGAGCCATTAGGGTTAAAGAAGAAGAGATAGAAGAAGAGATAGAAGAAGAAGTAACTAAAAAATATCAGAATCTCAAAGTCGCAGCGGAATAAAATATAATAGTAAATAATAGATCTTTACACAAAATGAAACTATATCTGTTTTGTACATCATATCATCAGGGTATCTCATACAAACAATATTTACCAGTCGGACAGTCATACAATCATAGCAGCGGATAAATATACAAATACAGATAATACGTCTCGGACTCCAGCTCCTCTCCTGCTCCAAAGCATCCTGTCCTGAACAAATAATACTCGGTCTGACCCGAGTATTATAATGAAATAACACCCGAGTCAGTCTGGAATACCAGCTGATAATAATGCACCTAAATTGATTATTAAAGTTTCAAAAATCCTTTGAAAACAAAAGCATCTCGTAAGACCACACCACAAATAAACATGTCAGGTTTTTACCTTACGATAGCTAAAACACTTTTTTATAAAATCCTCTGATATTATAATAGGGTCTATATACAAATACTTATAAAATAGCCGAAATTGTTACATGATTAGATTCAAGCTACTAGCCACAGAGTGGGTAATACAAACAAAACTCGTAAAGGGCTCGTACGGAGAATGGATTTCCAACAATGACTAGGCACTGGAGTACCACCTGTCACAGTGCCTGGTCTAGATCAGTGCACCGAGGACCACGCCCGATCCCCTGCAACACAAGGCCCGCACTACCCCTTACTGGATAGTCCTGAGTAAGATGACCCCGCGGTTGGGATCAGCAACCACACCACTAAGCCGGAATAAAAGGGACATCTAGACAAGAATGACCTTACCCGGAAATGGGTGCTGCCCACCAAGCCGTGCTGCATATCCCTTGATTTTCAGTCATTCCCGGTTGATGAGGCTTGAGGCTAAGCGTTACCTTTTAGAACGTTTCACTTAGAATGCCCATCGCCCACCTGACGATGTTTCCGAAAGCATTCATCCATACAAGTCCGTCCTGTGTTCGAACGGAACCGAAGGCACTATTCCAACTACATCCATTTTGGAAATATCCTCAAGATTAGTAGCGACTAGCCCTTGCACTTCACTGCTCCATCTTCGACTCTGAACTCGTTTTCCCACGAAACGTACAAACCGGATCGAAGTGGTTTTCGAGAAATAAATCTCGATCCCGGTCTTTTCGAAACGATCAACGCATTTGTCCAACATTGATAGTCAATGATTTAACTATCAATTAACATTCACAAACATCCATCACATAATAAATAATTTCCCAATTATTTATTTTCTCAAAAATATATTTACAAGATATATTTTTGCTTTCAAACCACTTTTGAAACAGTTTTCAAACCCAACTCTTTCCATGGTATAAATTTCCCAAATTGTTACTTCCCTTGAAAACATCCAAGTACCAATGTTCAAGGTTTAAAATAATTTAAATACTTTATTCTTGAAAATACATAAAACATTTTTATTAAAACTTCTTACATACTTGATTTAAAATATATATATATATACACTTTTAAAAATATCTCAAATAAAACTGATAAATAAAATATAAAGTATTATCTTTAAAATAAATTTAAGTCATACTGAATTTTAAAATAAAGTTATGAAACTCTATACAATTTCTATATAATACTTTGATTGATTATCTTTAAAATAAAACCATATTATAAAGTATAAATAATAATAATATTCTTTAAAACATAATTCTAATTACCTTTTAAAAAAATTACTACTATATCTATTTTGATATATGTTCACCTTTAAATTTTCTTACAACTTAAATAATTTTCTTAAAACCATTCTATAATATAACTTCAAACTCTAACGTTTCAAAAATCTATTTAAAAACGTACTTGGCTTTCAGGGAAATACACTTCCATCTTAGAATAACCAAAGAATTCTTTTTATCAATCCAATACGTTTTATCCCAATTCAATTTTACGTTCATCGCATAAAATCCTTTCCATACTTTAAAAATAGCACCTTTTATTTTAAACACATTGCTATTTTTTGGAAATCACTTTCAAACATACGTTTAAAATATTTAAAATAAAACTTCTAGAAATTATTTAATTGAAAATAATACTTAAGGAAATATATAGGGGTTTCCTAAGTATTTTAAATAAAATTTAACCTTTAAAATAAGGGTATTAAATCAAATGTTCATATTAAATTTCCTTTTGAAAACTTAATACTATTTACCTTTTTAAAAATAATTAAATACCATAATTACTTAATCAATGTTTTCTTTCACTTAAAAACATTTTAAAATAATATTTCTTTCTAAAAATATTATAAACGTATTTAAACTGCAAATTTATAATTTGAAAGCTTTCTTAAAAACAAAATAAAATTTCCAGGAGAACGCACACTTCTCATTCTTTAAAATAAATCTCGCTATTATTCTAAACAATTCTCAATACCCTTTTTAAACCACAAACTCAAACACTTCATATTATCGACCAATCACTTGAATTTAATTCCTTTTTAAATTCTTTATTTAAGAATTTCTTTAATTTTCCTTTAAACCCAATTTATTTACAATTAAATTTCCAGGTTGTATTCACCAAATCAGAGCACAATACAATTAAATGTCCAATTTATCTACCACAGTAAATAAACAGAGCATAGCTTAACAGGATCTAAAATAATTTTATCATAGAATATAAATGTGATATATTATAGAATATAAATAAATTTCTATTTGTGAGGGATCCAGTTGGATCCCTCCAACCTGTTTTCCCTGCATCCATGGATATTAGCACAACAATGTATATCAATTCAGTTTGATAATAATTATCATATTCAACCAATCAAGCAATCATTTTAAATATCGACTATTTAAATTTACTAACATTCCAGATGTGAGTGAGTCAAACTCACCTTGGGTTTTCGGCGAGTGTTCAAATTTAAATTAAATCGAACGGCGTTCAATTTAACCTAAATTTTTACTTGCTTGGAACGATTCCAAAACTACACCACTGCGGAGTATGCGTCTCTGCGATTCCGGCGTCGCCAGTTTCGTCTGAATCTGACAATGTATGTAGTAGATATGAATTTTCAAAGTTAAATCACCAAATTAAAACAATTTCTATTATTTAATTTTTATTTTACCACAAACAATCACGGCCGCACAAAGAATCAGGAAATCAAAGCCGTCCCCATTTTTTCCTCTCGAACGAGCTCTACAGGAAACCCAAAATCGAACAAGAACCCATCACGTGAAACTAGGGTTAACAACCGCGACCCCCAACCTCCGCTAGAAGCCGATCAACATGGCCTATGTCGAAACCTCAAGTGACGCACACCCACGGCCGGAAGCACGAAGAACTCGACGCCACCCTCTCGACGAACAACATGTGCGAACGGCGGCCCTTCGTGGTGAAACTTCTGACAAACCGCTTGACGATTCCCGATCACTACCATTCAGAACGTAGATCTCGACGTTCTCATCGTTTATCTAGTTAGAAATTTTTGATAAAACTGCCTAGATCGAGAGGAAAAGAGGAAGGAAGCACGGTGATTTTCGGCCATGAATATGAGAGTGGTGGCTGAAGTAGATCTAGGGTTTCGGCGCTAAAATAGAAGATAGATAAACGTTTATAATTATTATTTTAATATTAAATTCACCTTAAAGCAACTTTTTCAATCGATCTCCAAACGACGCGTGCCGACAGGCGTTCCTAAGGTTTTACCCACGTTTCGAACACAATGGAACTTGTTTCGGAGGCTAATTCGATCATATGTGCGGGTTACGAAAATAAACGATCAATTTTAAATTAAATGATTAAAGTATTTTCTATGCGTTTTAAGCTGCGGGGGTCAAACGACAACTCCGATTGCTACGAAAATTGAAATCCGATAATAACTAACTATTACGGATCCAATGCTATTGGTTTCATTGAATTCCGAGACTGTGTCCCGAAAGGCTATTTTAACTCGTCGATTATTTCGAGCGATTTTCAAAATCGTCGAAATCACTTGAAATTTCATTTTTAAAACTTTATTAACTCTATTATAACTCGTATAAAATTTATATTCCCATTAGAAATCATTATGATTCAGTTTAAATCAAAATTTGATTATTTACATTATTATATTATTAAATTCCACTATTAAATTAATATAAAATTCCAAATTCAATCTATCGACTATTAATTCCATCCAATGGTCCAATATTACTATTTAAATTAAAATAAACTTAAATAAATTTTTAGAAACCATTTTTATATTTATTTACATTCAGATTCACCAATTATCCCAATTCTAATATTAAGCTATTATTATTCAAATTTCAATTTCATTCCCGTATTTGAAATTTAACCAATTCTATTAACTTAACCAAAATCTTTTTATTTCAAAATCAAATTATAATTCATATTCGACATTTAAAATGAATTAAATGTTCAAATTTGGCGACCCAAAATTTCGGGTCGTTATAGTTATAGTTTTTTTTGAATATATAGATTATTTGATATTGTATATGTTCGTAGAGTATAATTCTATTTAACTTATCTTTAGACCCAATAATCTGTCGTCTTTGGCATTCGTGATTTGAATGTCGATTCGAGCATAAATTAGCGGGTCGAAACAATGGGTTGTTACATTCGGCACCGAAGCAAAACCTTGTCCTAATTTAAGGTTTAGGATGCATTGAGAAAGCGTATTTGTATTTTCATAAATATATATACAAAATATAAAGTCAAGAACATATTCATACACCATCAACTATGCCAGTTATGTTAACTACTATTAGGGAGTTGCTAATGGATACCATTTTTAGATAGCAAAGAATGAGTAACTTAATAGAGATAGAAACTAGAACAAAAACGAATACTGGTTGGGTTGAATCTAAAACTGGAAATGACACTAGAATTGGTATAATAGATATACGTGGAGTGATCATCCCTATATGGTTTCACCAATATCTTCAAATGATAAGTCAGGCCAATGTCAACTCTTGATTATCTGCACTTATTACGTAAGGAGTGGTTCTTGTAGGACCACCACCATTTGTGAATTTCCCAAATTTGTTCTGAGACTATTCTAGTCTAGGCGATAAGCTCAGTGTTGGAACAAATCTAATATGGAGACACATGCATGGCTAAGCATGTGTGAGAAGATATTTAATCTATCAGGCTTGAGTGGTATTATGAGAAAGCAGATGGCTTCCTATCATTTACAAGGAAAAGTAGCGAACTGGTGGGAGATTGTTAATTTGGAAATAAATGAAGAGGATATCACATGATTATATTTCAAAAGGAAGTTTAAAACTAAGTTTTTCTCGGGAGTTGAGAAGTGACTTTTTTAAAGAGGTTTACTTGTCTATAGTGTGGGATTTTTTGTTGGTGAATTTGTGAACTGGTTTAACGATCTTACAAGGTTTGGATTTACTTGATTAATACCCAAGTAAGAAGGGATGATGTTCATGGAAGTATTGGATTCCCCGCTTAAGGAGTTAGCATTCAACCAGTTTTCCTATGGTGCTATGTTCGAAGGTTTGTGGAGGCATCCCTATTGAATTCTATTAGTGGAGAGAGGATTAAGGATCAACCCAAGAAGTAAGTCAATCGGTAATAACGGAAGCATAAAAGAAATGGAGCTCAAGGAGGAAAGGTTGTAAGAAGAATGAAATGTCACCAAAAGGGTCATATACAAAGGATTGTTGGGTGAATCTTTCGAAGATTAAGTGTTATAATTGTATCATATGAAGAGGTACTGCCCAACTTTTCCGAAGGAAGGACAAATTGTTAAGGTATATGCACTGGATGTTATATTATCTGCTAGTATTATGCCACCATCTTCTTTGGAGAAAGGGAAGCAAATCATGATAGAATGTGTGTTATTACCATCTTATACTCCTATTCATATTTTATTTGACATAGGTGCATTTCATTCATTCATTGCAAGTACATTGGTTGATAGTTTAGACCTCATACCTCACATAGTGCATGAATCTATTATGGTGTCGAATCCTATTGGGGGATCGACCCATCTGTCTATGATTTTCATGATTTAATACTATTCATGCGTGATGTGGGGTTTCTTTAATGCACTAAGTTTCTCGAAGGTGTGGATTGATTTTGGAAATGGACTGAATGGATCATTATGTGGTGATATAGGATTGTACTAGGAGGATAGTTTAGATAAGAAGCGGTGGAGGCCATGACCTTGTTGTTTTTTGCGAGCTCGATATTTCTATTAGGATGGGATATTTATATTCACTCGACTTGTCACATGATTAGTTATCATCTGTCCTCATTGTAGGAGTATCTAGATGCCTTTGCTAAAGTTTCTGGTCTTTCTTTCCGAAGAGAAATTGATTTTATAATTGATTTGGAAAAGGACATTAGGCCTGTAATGATTTCACTTAGGCATATGACTCTAAATGAAAGAAAGGAATTGGATAAGCAAGTTTCTGACATGTTGCAAACGGGGAGCACCTGTTGTTTTTACTAGTAAGAAAGGCTGAGCCTTAGGTTATGCTTTGCATATTAAGAAATGAACTAGTTGACAAAGGAAATTTTTATCCTTTGCCTCGCATTGACAACCTCTTCGATCAATTTATTGGGGAAAAGTATTCTTACAACTTGACGTAGACACCTGATTTCAGTAGTTAAGAGTGGAAGAAAATAATATCCCAATGACCAAATTCTATATACCTGATATATTATTCGAGTGGACATTCATGCCGTTTGAGCAGAAAAACACTGTAGCATATTTATTTGGTTTGATGTTAGGTCTTTCAGGAGCAGTTAATAGATTTGTGCTTGTTTTCGTAGGCGGTATTATCATATTCTTCAGAAGTGAAGAGGAGTAGAAACTTCATTTGGGAGAATTGTTGGATGTTTTAAGAAGAAATCAACTATGGGAAAAATTATCAAAATATCACTTTTGGAGAAAAGATGTCTGCTTTCTTGGAAATAAGGCATCGAAGGATGAATTGATAGTAGATCTAGGAAAGGTATGGTTTAAAGGATTAGAAGATACCAAAGAATGCTTTAGAAGGTCATCACTTTCTTGGTTGGCTGTATTTTACCCGAAATTCATTAAGGACTTCATGAAAATCTAAGCACCTTTGATTCGCCCTGCTGAGAATAATTTGGTTTTAACATAGAATTTAAAGTATGAGCATGCATAATGTGGGCATGCATTTGTTAATTTGAAGGAGTGGATGACTAGCACTCCAACCCTAGCTATTCCAGATGAAGCTAAACCTTCTATTGTTTATACCCATGCTTGTGGTATTGAGGTTGGTGCTATCCTTTTGTAAGATGGGTATGTTAGATTATATGTCGGTAAGTAACTTAAGCCTGAGGAGAAGAATTACCTAATCTATGATCTCGAGTTAGCTTCCACTGTATTCCTATTGAAGTTTAGGAGACACTATCGGTTAGGAGAGAGGTTCGAGCTATTTATGAGATGTCAAAGTTCTCGAACCTTAAATATTAGAGGTGGATGAAGTTAGTATTGTCATATGATTGTACGATTGCATGTACCCCAGCCTCATGAAAAGGTAACTCAGTTGCTAATGCTCTGAATAGGAAGCATGTAACATGGAGTTCTATGTTACTGGAATGGAAGTAGTTGAAATTTATTTTTGGATTTGATTTCCGACCCTCGTCGAAATGCATGCATGAACTATTAGCAGCAATAGAGGTTAGATCTACATTGATGGATCATATTAGGTTAATCAAAGAAAGGATGCATCCTTAGCAATGGAGGTCAAACCATTTAGATCGATTGTGTATGCCTGAAGTTAAAGAATAGATCGAGGAAGTTCTAGGTGAATGCCATCGTTCTTGAATAACCATTCATCCAGTGGAGATAAGATGTATAGGTATATAAAGCGAGTTTTCTATTGGCTTGGAATGAAGAGGCAAGTGGCAGAGCATGTATCGAGATGTTTGACAGTCAATGGGTCAAGGAGGAAAAGAAAATTCCAAGTGGCTTATAACTCTTCCTAGAGGTTCCTCAGTGGAAATAGCAGAAATAATCTATGGACTTCGTTAACCGTTTGCCTATGAGTGGGAGAGGTAATGGAAGCATCTAGTTTATTATGGACGAATTTACCAAGAGCACACACTTTATACTTATGACGAGCATAAGGATAGTAACGTTATCGGCTACTTTGTATATTCGAGAAGTTATTCGATTACTTTGATTTCTAGTGAGTATTATTAGTGACCGAGACCAACTTTTCATAGGTGAGTTCTGGAGGAGTCTACATTAGGCATTAGCGACAGAGTTGAATCTAAGTACAACCGATCACCCAAAAACAAATACATAGCTAAAAGGGTAAGGAGGGTAGTGGAAGATTTTTGGAGCCTGTATACTTGATTTTGGTAGAGTTTGGGTAGTTTACTTACAAATTGTATAGTTTACTTAAAAGAATAGCTATCAGCATAGGCATGACACAATTTGAAGCATTACATGGGTGACCATGTAAGTCACCATCTTATTGGTGGGAAGCTACTGATAGAATTATACTTGGACCCGAGATGATTAAATATACTTCTGAGAAGATGAAGTTGATAAGGGAAAGGATGAAGGCTATACAAGACAGATAGAAGTCATACGTTGATAAGAGAAGTACGGATCTGGAATTCTTTATTAGGGACATGTTATCTGCGAGGGTCTCACCATTGAAGCATGTTATGAAGTTTGGAAGTTCAAGAAAGTTGACCCAGAATTTAACCACTTTAAAATATACTATTTAAAGTGATTTAAATATAAAATAGATAAGGTTATATGATTCAAACAATAATAGGTAGGATTTGGAAAGAGAAGTGTACACAAAATAGTAACATTTGCATATATCGATAAAAGTGAGAAAATGCTGATTTTAGAAAAGTAAGTTTCAATGGTTAAATAAATTATTTTAATTTATTTATAAGTGTTTATATTTTAAATAGCATTATACAATTTATTTGTAAATTTGTTTTTCATAAATTAATAGTTTAACTAAAACGTTAAAATGTGAACGTATAACATTTTGTCAAAAATCAACGTTTTATGAAGTAAAAGTCGCATAATATTGTTGCACCATTATTTTCTTATATAAGAACATATATTCAAATAGTATAAGTATTAATGAATTCACTAATCAAGTTTATTTTTACTAAACATACATAGAAAATTCTGGAATTTCATTAAGAAAAGGTAAGCACAAAATTCCAAAACATGTCAAATCAAACCAAACATAATTATTACATTACTTTCCTTACTCTTTAAGTGAAAGTGACATAAAGCATGATTTGAAATGGTGGTGGTAAGTGTTAAAAAAATGATATTACACAATTTACAAGTAAGGGCATTTTGGTCTTTTTACATAATATTATTTTAATCCAAAACATTTTCTATAAATTAGCATCCACTTTCTCACTTTCTTTCATAACTTCTTCTTCTCCATTTTTAAGCTTATTCTCTCCACTTTAATGGCTTCCATGCCTTAGGAAAAAATAGAAAAAAATTAGAAGAAAATAAAAGTAAAGGAAAAAATAAAGTATTCCACCTCAAAACCAAGTGCAAACTCTTCCTTTTTACCTCTATAACTCACGGCCCACACCTCCAACCACCCTAGCCAAGAACACCAACCCCCAAGAAGCATAGCCGAGCCCTCCAAAGTCCAAGCCGAGTCTAAAAGGAAGAAAGGGGCAAGTTCGGGAAGCTCCGGATGAGAAAAAGAGAAGAAAATGCTGCCGAAATCTAAAGGAAAGTCTACGAAAAAAATTGATGGAGTGGAACTAATCATGAGTACTCGTATTTACTAATTAATTCATAAATTATTTCAAGTATAATGATTTGAAAGTTTAAATATGTTAGATGATTAAATGTTTGATAACTTGGCTGCAAATTGGTTGATTATATGATTGTTTATATGGTTGAATAACGTGGTTTGTTAAGGATAAGAGAAATGATAAGTAATTAACCATAGTCAATTAAATGTGAATTACCATACAAATATGTGTATGGAAATTATTTAGCCTCGTAATGATTTTAAATAATCTAAAAATGTAAAAAATGATAATATAATAATGTAAAATGAAATGGAATATGAGTTTGAAATATAAAAATATTGTTTAAAATGATTTAGAAATGTTTTATGAACATTTGAAAGTGTTTTCAAGAAGTTTGAAAAGAAATTGAAAACCAAGTCAAAATTAAGAGTGTCGCGTAACGGTAGTTCGCGATTTCGCGCTATAAAAGTTAAATGAGTGTACAAAGTGGAATATATTTTGGAATTCTTAGAGATAAGAATTTTTCGGTCTATTATATCCATAATTTCCCCATAAAGAAAGAAAATCAAAATTTCATTAAGTAGATTTTGAAATATGTCCAAAACAATTTTCTAAAAACATTGCGGTTTTGCAGTTCGGAATCCAAAAAAGGATTTCTTTATAAATGATATTTTAAATGTTTTAAAAATATGAAATAAATTCTAAGAATCTTTTAAAATGTTTGAAAAGGGATTTAAGTTGAAAAGTTGGATTTCTATATGATATAAAATTTGTTTTGAAGAATATAGCTTTTAAAACACTATTTGCAACCCTTTTCACAGCAATTTTAAATGATTTTTGAAATGTAGTTTTAAACATAACAATTCTTTCCTAAATTTTTGTGAATGATTTTTAAAGAATAATTAAGTGATTTAAAATGATTTGGAAGTTTTAATAAGAGTTTGAATAAATGGTTAAGAGGAATTGTTCGTAACACTTAAACAATAATCGAAGAATATTGAATATAATAGAAAATAAGTATGCAGAAAAGACTAGTACATTTGTCCTGCCTATGAGATCTGGGAAGATAAAAAAAGGTGTTTAGCTAAGGTTAGAAATGGAGCAACCAGTGCCCTGAACTTTCATGGCCTATATTTTCTCTTCTTAGGCGAGGGGTGGAACAGATTGAAAGGAAAGCCCAGATGCTCTAAAAAGATCATATTTAAGTTTTTCCAAGATAAAAAGAAACAAATTTTAGAATATTAATTAACTAATTAACATCCTTTTATCGATGATTAGTATGAAGGAACCGAGATCGAATTTGGGTGATTCCTATCTGAAAACTCCTTGAAACGAATTTTTGAAATAAAACATATTGAAGACAAAGATCTTCATTCGTAGGACTGTTTGTCACTAGTCCTTGGAGGTGAAATTTAGCATATCTAAGGTGGCAATAGTGCTTTGTTATGAAATCTTCGATTGGCAAGAATATGATTTGATGTTAAGAAAGAAATCTTTGATTAAGATTTATTGAATGATTTGAAATTATTTTCCCTGAGTTAAAAGTTATAACTTGAATATAAGAAATCTCTGATTAAGATTTAATGAATGATTTGGAAAGATTTTCCTAAGTAAAAGATAAAATGATTGGAATTATTCCAAGATCTAAAGAAGTTTATTAAATCAAATAATTTAATAAATAACGCTTGATGATTCCATATACTCTTGAGAAGAAAATGGAATAAATTGAAAATAGTATATCTAAGAAAGATATTTGATTTAAATAAAGGACGAAGTGATTGGTTGATAATTGATATTCATATATGCTTAACATTTTTAAATCAATAAATGGCATCGAAGGAACAGACGTCAGATTTGGGTGATTCCTATCCAAAAACACCTTCAAACCAATGTATACGTTCGAAAGTGAAGATATGATGAAGATGATGATTATTGAAGACCGGAGATCTTCATAGTGAAGGGACTGCTTGTTGACATTCTTTGGGTACCTCCCAATATAGAGACATTTATTATAGCAGTGGTCAAGTCGTATTTTGAAATATGCGGATTACAAGGACTAATCGTTACTAATCCTAGGGGTGATTCCCAAAAAAGATGTGGTAGGAAAAGTGCCATCGGTTTCGTTCAGCCCCAGAACAAACTTATATGGATGTTTGTCTGACATTGTATTCTAAATCACAATTAAGTGATTTCTATAATGTATATCTGCTGGTAGTGGAGAAGGCAACTTCTCTTAGCTTAACTCCCTTTCCTGAGACATACGAACTCAAGAAGTTGTAATTTTCTTGAAATCAGTCATGTGACGTGGAATGACAATGTGACATTCAAAGTGGAACCTGTTATTGATCAAAGCGTGTTTTTGTATGAAAAGCATGGCTTTGTCTAAGTTGAGCGTAACTCACTCCCATGCCTTACATCTCGAAAATAATACGGGAACTATGTTACATATTTCAAGCTGAGTATGATAGGGTGGTGTATGATCCCTCAAGGTAATTGGCGGCGTATGATCTAGGTCACCAAGGTGTCCAAATGGGACCCATATTATATGATATAGTGGCGTGTAAGTCCTTGCATGAGAAGCCACTGGATATCAAGAAGTGTGGAAATATGAGGAATAGTGAGGTATGAGTCCTTGCATTAAAAACCAACAGGTTCCAGTTGTTATGCATGGTTATCGAGGTACCCTATCATGTTGGAAAATCCAACTCCAATACGAGCTTTACGATTTTGATTGTAGTCCCAAAATAGCTGTAATGACTTGCAAACATTTCAGCTACCTCTTTCGGTGTCTTATATTCTGTTTAGTATATTCCATTGACCCTGTTCGGATATATTACCTTAGACTTAGTCCGGGTATTAATACCTTATTTGAAATGTGTTTTTAAAAGAATGTCATTAAAGATAATATCATATTATTTTGGCAGTAAAAGTGTTTTGGTTATCATACGGTAAAAACCTGTCCGTATTTATGTGTGGGCGTGGTCTTATGAGACACCCTTTTTCTCAAAGGTTTTTATTTACATCAACATGATCCATACATTTAAAATTTTAAGTATCCCACATTGGTTTATCAAGCCTGATTCAAATATTTTTAATACTTGCGTCAGATTTGAGTAGTTTTAGGTTTAGCTAAAGGCGCTTGGAGTTTCTATAGGAGAGTTGGAGATCTTCATCATCATATGGACATATTCCATTATCCGCTGCATCTATTGTGTTTGTTTTGTCGTTTTCTGCATTTGTAAGTACAGAAGTTTATAACTGTCCAGGCTGAATCTAGGCTAAACTCTGATATTGTATTTTAAAAATTTCCGCTGTATTATCAGTGAAATAATATATGTTGTTCCATTCGTGTGAGATTCTATTCTATCTTTATTTTCTTTCTACCCTTAATTATTCGCTTATTCGTGCAATTTGAGTTGGACATGTTTGGTTTATTGTCAATTCAAAGGGTACAGAAAAATGGGCCATTACATTAGCTTTCCGCTTGTTGGGCTTTTTCCGGTACTGTGAAGGATTAGGAGTTTGGCTTATATAGTAGAACTTTTAAAGAAGATGACATAAATTCATAATGTATTTCATGGTTCACATTTGTGAAAATGTGTTCATGATTCAACAATTGTAGTCGAACCAAATCAATCAGGGGATGTTGAGTTGGAGTCTAAGTCATTTTCATTCCATGGATAAGTCTACTGTCGAACATGGTGTGAAAAGATTACGAACAAAGTTGTAAAGCAGGTTGAGTATAGTGGGGGAATGATTCCGTAGAGAGTACTTGGGAACTAAAAGAGAAGATACAAACTTTCCATCCTAAAATCTTTTCTAGCATGCTCCCTAGATTATTTTTGATTAACTTAAAATAGTTTATTTGATTTGTTGGTTGGTTGTTAGAATATATTTCTACCTTAGCTCATATTGTTAGGTTGTGTATTTTGTTGTTATGCTATGTCTGTGCATACATAAAGGACGCATATGCTTATATTTGGATGTTGCATTCATGCATGATATGTCATGTCATTTGCATTCATACAAGATAGTTGCATTTAATTGGTATTTCACATGTCATAATAATCATACATGCTTGTGTATATTGTTATGTTGTTAATTGTACCTCACCCAAGTATTGACTATACACATTATGTATGTCATGCATGCAATATGCATTACTTACATGAGTGTGCGAGTTATATTTTCTATCCTTTAGAATGAAATTCTTTTAAGGGGAGGTGAATCTAATACCTCGTAAATTTTGATAACTGTTTTTGCTAGTATTATAGTAATTTTAGTTAATAGGGGTAGAAATGTAATTCTATAGATGATGAAATTAGATGATAGAAGTCATGCTATTGCATAAATCAGATTTTTCTGATCGGTTTCAACTATAAGAACATTGGAATTGGAGTTTGTATGAAGGAGATACGTATCTTTTTCTTTATGGGTTCATTGTTGACTGAACAGGTTGGAAGCCCAATAATTTGAATTCAAAATTTGAAACGTCGTTTCATCCTTTATACAATAGTGAAGCAATGTACATTTTCATTCCCTCTATTTCTTCTTGTTTCTATAACCCTTCTTTGACAGTCAACTTCAAATTGCCATCTCTCTCATTTCTACATCGATTTGCGCAAAATTTATGTCAAAATGACAAGCAAGGTGAGGTTTACACATGGATAATATGCTCAAGTTTAATTTAGGGTACTTATTTGCTATATTTTTCTGGATAGAGAAGGAGTTTGGCGTATTATCATCAAAATAGAGGCTTTGATCGTTGTTCGGTGAGTGGAATGCTTCTTTTTCACTTATAATACAATAATTTTTATATAACATGGTCATTGGTTTTATTTTAGGGTTCATTTCGAATTAATTACATTTTAATTACCATTTTAATGAAATAAGATTATTGAGCTAATTAATGAATGATTAAAATCAGACTTCTTTAAGTATGATGCGAGTAAATTGATTTCGGTGACTAAAACGGTAGGAATTGGACTTGGATATGAGTATGAATGTATGTGTGTATATATAATAGAGTATAATTCATATGGTATGATGATTATATAAAATCCATAGAATAAAGAGAGAGGGATTAAGGAAATTAAGACTAAGTAAAACCAAGAAAAAACAGATGAACAATGTCCTTCTGTTCATGATACATATAGTAAACACATATGTATTTGATGAATAAATACCATAAAACAGATTAAATTTGTATATGAATTTCTGGAAAATTGTAGTAACTATTCCACACCAAACAATGAGTAAACCATAGAGAAAATCAAGCAAAACAGCTCAGATAATAAAAACAGAATGACTACGATGTTATGCAAAAAAACAGTAATCGGTTGATCAATTATCGATTAATCGGTCGAACGATGATCTGGGCCAGACTGAACTTAGACCCAAACAACATAGTTATATATTGTTTTCTCGATCATTTCAAGATCGAATTCTATTGTTTCTTGGTTTATACCAGTAGAGAATAACCTGATGTGACCTACATAGACCAAATTGTTTATAACATTGAATGTATGATGATAATGGCCGTTAATTGATGATCATACCATGTAGTTTTTGGACATAAGTTGATCCTATGAATTACCATGGAATCACGAATCGCACATATCTATAGTGTGGATCATGAGAGAATGGAGATGTCCATATTGCATGCTTATCGACTCAAAAATATGAAACAAAATTAGTTTTAATATAAGTACACGAAAATTAAGACATGATATCTTGAACATTCAGAACATTCAGAAATATCAATGTTTAAAGATCGATGAGGGGTATCAATATCTATATACTATTTTATTGATTGAGGTTAATGCTGCAGATACTATACGATACAATTAGGAAAAAAATAACTTGCTAATTTTGGTTTATGGAGAACAATAGTATGATTTTTGTATCTAGGTTATTATATTATAGTAGTTTAATTAAAAAAAAAGCCATCTTAGGTTCATCATATATGTAAAAAATAAAAAAATTATAGCCGTAATACGTGTGTCTATTTCATTAAGTAATATTTTTTTAAAGATCCTATTATGAATTTCATTAGTTTCAAGATAGAAATAAATCGTTCATTTCGATTCATTATACTCTTAAAAATTCTACTTCAGCTTCTAGAAATTTTAAAGCACCTTTATCTTATAGTACTTCAAATCCAGTTTAAAAATTAGATCTCTAACTGTATTTAGTCTCTTAAATGTAAAACGTAATTAACAGAAACTTTAGTTTGACAATAACAACAGTTCTCAAAATTACTTCATTCTAACATTATTCAAAGAATGCTCTTAAATTAAATATTATTGCTTATACCTGAAAAAGGGACATTAACAATTGCATGGACAATGCATTCTAACATAGAAACCATGGAAAAAATTCTTCTAAAAAATCACTACTAATGAACAATCACTAAATTAAGTGCACTCACCACTGTAGTTATTGTTAAATTTTGGTGATACAAAATAACAAATAGAGGTAAATAAATATGCAAAAGAAAAAAAAAGATTTTGTTTCCTCTAATTAATAGGCATATTTGAATATGTTTATTTCTCTCTCTAATTGGCTAATCAAATTATTTTTTGCCATGTAATGTTAACTTGGGCATTAAGTAATTGATAATATAAATAAAGACTAGAAAAGAGGTTAAAAGTGTGGTGGAAAATCTATTTTATAATTTTCTCTTCTTCGTCTTTGTTCTTTTTCTTCAACAATTTTAGCCATATAGATGTTTGCTTCCTTTCTCAATTTGGTTATTGGTTCAATGGTATTTTGTTTATTTTAGCTTTGTTCTATTAATTGTAAACAAAATTTTGGTGAATCAATAAAGTGGGTAGTTCGGTGGAATATTTTGTGTTATTGAGTTTTGATTTCAATTCCGTCTTGTTTCCAATCCAAGTTTTCTCTTTGTGATTTGGGTGACAAAGATCCGTTGATAAAAGCTTCTGCAAAGCGCTACTATTTTCATAACAGTTTGGTATCAGAGCACATATCATCGCAAAGCTTAGAGTAAATTTGGTTTGAAAAATTATCGATGTCGGATATGATTTCGTTTTCAAAGATGGCTATCTTGAATGAGAAAAATTGGGGTATTTGGAACCCTAAGATGGAGGATGTTCTGTACCTCAATGATCTTTATGATCCGATTGATGGAGATGGAAAGAAGCCCTCTAATGTAGATGAGGGAAAATGGAAGAAGATGGAAAAGAAGGTGATTGCTTTGATTCGCCAGTATCTTGATGATTCAGTTTTCCATCATGTGGCTAGTTATGAATCCACGAAGGCTTTGTGGGACAAGTTAGTATCTTTGTATGAGTCAAAGAATGCTACTAGTAAGGCTTTTTTGGTTCGAAAGTTGGTACAACTGAGATTAGATGAAGAGATGTCTATTGCAGAGCATTTAAACGAATTTCAAGATGTAATAAATCAATTGGTAAAGGTCAATTTTAATGATGAGTTACAGGATTTTTATTAATGAGTTTGCTTTTCAGAAAGTTGGAAAACTTTGGCTGTTTCATTGAGTAATTCCAATGCTAATGGAACTATCTCTCTGGAAACTGTTTGAAGAAGTCTTTTGAATGAGGAGCTTAGAAGAAAAGGGTCAGGTATGAAATCAATTCAAAGTGAGGCTATGGTGGCAAGGGACTCGAAGAAAGATACAATTTGGAAGAAGAAGGACGCTAATGGTAAAGGTGTTATCACTTGTCATTATTGTAAAAAGAAAGGTCACATACGCAGCAAGTGTTATGCTTATGAAATAGATTCGAAAAAGGCTGCACATGGTGATACTAGTAGTGATGCACATGTAGGTTTGCTGAAGGTACCGATAGTGATGCTTCTTGTGACGTCCTCTTTAGTGAAAATAAGCCTTGGAAGATGAATTCGGCAGCCAGTTTTTACATTTGTAAGATGTGAATTATTTTTCTTCTTATGAGAAGAGTGTCGACATGATTAGAACTTCCAATGGAGAAGAGCTACCGATTTCGTATGCATGATGGTGTGGTTAGAGAAGTCTCTAGTGTGAGACATGTACCCACTTGTTCACATAATCTTATTTCTCTCGGTCAGTTGGATCGTCGTGGTTGCACTTATGAGACACAAGGTGGAGTTTTGAGAGCAAAGAAATGTGATCGTGTAAGGATGAGAGGAGTATTGGAAGAAGGAAACCTTTATAGCTAGTTGGTTCTGTAGTCGACAATGGAAAGCGAGTGACGGTTGAAAGACCTAGTCCACAGCAAGGTGGAGAGGTTAATATGGTTACTGCTTATGATTCTAGCATTGAGGATCATATTTTAGACAGGGGCCTTCATGTTGATGATGGTGGAGGGTTCGATGGTGACCAGGTAATAAGCTCAGATCGAGTGATAGACGGGTGTCAAATTGAAAAATCCACAAAGACAAGATGGAAATCTTTGTGGTATTACAAATGTTTTTTAGACCGGATTTGTGTGGTGCACATTATGTGGAAGATGCATCACTTGCAGACGGTGGTTGAGGATTGTAATTTAGTGTGGTTGAGATATGGGGATTTGTGATAGATCTAGATATGGCATGCTTGATATGTTGGAGATATGTGATTTTGCATCAAGGTGGAGTGTTAAATTTTGGTGATACAAAATCACAAATAGTGGAAAATAAATATGAAAAAGAAAGAAAGAGAAAATTTTGTTTCCTCTAATTAATAGGCATATATGAGTAAGTTTATTTCTCTCTCTAATTGGCTAATCAAATTATTTTTTGTCACCTAATGTTAACTTGGGAATTAAGTAATTGATTATATAAATAAAGGCCAGAAGAGTGGGTAAAAGTGTGGTGGAAAATCTATTTGCTAATTTTCTCTTCTTCATCTTTGTTCTTTTTCTCCAACAAATTTAGCCATATAGATATTTGCTCCCTTTCTCAATTTGGTTATTGATTCAATGGTATTTTGTTTACTTTATCTTTGTTCTATTAATTGTAAACAAAATTTTGGTGAATCAATAAAGTGAGTGGTTGGGTGGAATATTTTGTGTTATTGCGTTTTGATTTCAGTTCCGTCTTGTTTTCAATCCAAGTTATCTCTTTGTGATTTGGATGACAAAGATCCGTTGATAAATGCTTCCGCAAAGCACTACTATTTTCATAATTGTTATCCAACATTAAAATTAGGGTTTTTAAATCAAGAGGGTGAGGAGTAGGAAAAGGAGGGGAAGTAGAGGAAGTGCATTAAAGAATTACGATGGTTTAACAGAATAGCTAGTAGTAAAAGGAAGGATGCTAATGAATATGGAGAAAAGTTGAGAAATAAGTGGCCATAAAATATGAAGCCATAATAAGATGAAAGATAGATGCGGTTAAGTATGCAATTTACATGTGTTACATTTTTAGATGCTTGCTTTCCCTTTTCCTATTTGAATAATGGAAGGATAAAGAATGATACATCTCGCAATAGGCTAAAAGGAATTTCCAATGCCCATAAAGCATATATAGTAGTTATATATGAGTTGTGAGTAGGTGATGTATTTATTAAGATGTACTCAAGACTACATTTTTGAATGGGGAAGAGTCAATTTTAATGGTGAAATTCGATTGTGAAAGGATGTAGGTGAAACTATCATTGTTCATAGTACTATGTATTGCTGTAAGTATTATTCTTATTATTAAGGAAAGTAATCCAGAATATTGCTCGGACTTTATATCTTTTATTAAATGATAATTTTCTAATAAGATTCTATAGAAGATCATGGCTAGGCATTTAATTCCCATCTTGAACACTATTTGTATCTCCCTTTCAAGTTGGATTCACTGAAGAAAGAGCGATAAATGTTAATATATTACCTACTCGGGAAATGGTTTCATGCATTACCAGAATAATGCGAGGTACAAACATTCCCATAAAGCTAGGCACGGCTAAAAATTATGACAGAATTTCATGGTTCTTATTTATAATGGTATTTAAATCTTTTGATATTCATATGAGCTTACTAACGTGATTTGGATGAATATGTTAAATTTCTCTTATAGGAAAATAAAGTCAAGGAAAAATAATTTTATTGTTTAGACTGAAGGACGTGAGTTTTAAAATTTGGTCTGAATGACAACAAAATTCTAAATTATACTAGAATAGGATAAAATAAAATGCTAAATTAAACTAGTATTGGACGAACATAATGCTAAATTAAATCAAATACTATAAATACTGTGAAAATAATGTTAGTTTAGTTCTTTAATGATAGTTTATCTAATGCTAGTTTAATTTAGCATTACATTCATTTGATGCTTTCTTAATTTATCATTTTGTTTTACATGATGCTAGTTTAATTTAACATTCCTTTCTTCTTCAGACTAAATTTTAGAACAAGCATCCTTGAGAAAAAAATCAGTTTCTTGTTTTCCCTTTTAACTAATTCCCTCTTTTCGATTTTTGGTTTTAATTAATGGGTTTGCTAAATGATTTTTCAAGCCATGTAGGTGCGCACTATGGATATCTTCAATTCCAGTATTATTTGTGTATGTCGAATGAGCTTGGTGTATGAGTATTCATGAATTGACGATGAAGGACAAGATTGGGGAATTTACAATTCATAGTAAAATTTCTTCAGTGTCATCATTTACCTTCGCATATGATATTTTAATGCTTCTAAGTGGTCAAAAAAAAATTCAGCCGTACAATTACTAAAGCTTAAAGCATAATATGAAAGTGCTTCAAGAGGCTAATAAGGCTAAGAGTTGGTTTATCACATTATGTTTTACAATTTTTATAAATTGGATTCAAGATGTCTCCCATTTTCTATAACATCCTCAATTTTGATAATGATGAAGTCATCACTAAAGTTATTTTCGAGCAATAACATAGATTCAGTAATACTTCACAACATAAGTAAAAAGTGCATTTAAACCAATATTTTCTTTTATAAGTTTTCTTTTAACAATTTGACCCGAAGGATTCCCATGAAAGGGTAAATGTAAAAAGAAACAAACATAATGATGACATGTTGATGTATGATGCAACCCATCATCTAACCGGTTATAAGTTTGGGTTTATTACACATTGAAAAAAATGAATAAAAACAACTAAATATTGGTTATGCTACCTCCAGCTTTATCTTCGGCTTCTTTATTCTCAATTCTTGTTAGTACACTATCTAATATACTATAC
Organism: Allium cepa; assembly: GCA_030765085.1. NCBI lineage: Eukaryota > Viridiplantae > Streptophyta > Magnoliopsida > Asparagales > Amaryllidaceae > Allium > Allium cepa. Next base: position 28,495,492 of record CM060932.1, read on the forward strand.
AAAAAACTTTGCCTGGTCAAGTGAGCAACTATGAGTTCATGGAAAAAACGATAATAGACAATAGGTTGGAAAATAATCCAACGTGAAGAGAATGAGTTTCCCACATTATCACAACAAGAAGCATCAATGTCATGGCAATAGATTATTACAAACATGTCAAAAGGACAACAACAATTTAACTTGCATAGGTCAAGACAAATTTTCTACTCTAACATTTTCTCGTAATTCATTTATACATCATCACACAATAAATTCGCTAATGTCACCTTCGTATCAATATTGGGTGTCATTTAGTTTCACATTCATTTGTTATGGTTACCTCAAAATTAAGTTTCCATTTCTCATTCAATTCTACAACATCCATGTGAACACTTTAGTTACTTTACGGGTCCACTGGTCTAGGGCCCACCTAACTCACTTTGGAGCTGGAAGTGCATGCAAGCAACACCGGATAAGTGTCTTTGCCTATAACCTCTATTAGTCATAAAAATCCATAATTTTACGTTACTATTCCTTCATCATAATTGGTACATCACACTTTAGATCCTTGCAATCTATCGGATGCAATTCTACTCACTCGAGAATAAAACCCAATTATATCCATATTTTTTAATGTTCATTACTTACATTCATCTTGAAAGAGTTAGGGGTATGTCCTAGGTGCAATTACGTAATTTATTACAAAATTTTGACTCTATAACCAATCTTTTTCGTAATAAAGTTTTAATTTTCAATTATATATTTGTTATATTACGATATATTAATTTAAGTATATCAATATAGAAAATCCTTAAATGATATGTTATGTGATAATAATTACAAGGAGTTGAAATCATGGGAAAACTATCAATATATAAAATAACATATTAGTTTAAATATTCCTGGTCAAGATGTTTTGAGAAATGATATCTATACATCTATTAAGATCAGAGTGTGTAATGCTCTTTAAATGTTAGGCAGTGTATTACTCATGGCTACTGGGGGAACTAAGCTGTTTAATACATGTAGTTATTGGATAACCATGGACAGACTCGTCCGAGAGTTTCTTGTTGATTAATAGCAACTTGCTCAAACAGGAAATCTCAGAGTGGCGATGTTACATGATTCTCTTAACTAGAGATTACTGTAGAACTTCAATATGAATATTCCATTTTTATTATAGCAAAATCATCGCATAATGATCCTGATATACTTAAGGGTATGCCTAGGAGAAATTATGTAATTTATTGCAAATTATTAACTTGGTAATAAAATCATGATCAAAATAAAAGGTATTTTTCTTTCTATAATATATTTATCATATTGTGTTATGTTAATTATAATTATTTAATTTAAGCATCTTTAATAGAAAACCCCTAAATGATATGTTATGTGGTAGTAATTAAAATGTGTTGTAATCATGAGAAATTAATCATGTTAAAAATGATATATTGTTCTAAATATTCCTAGTCAGGATGTTTCAAGACAGGATATCGATAAATCCATTGAAACTATAATATGTAATGCTCTTCAAATGTTGGGTAATGTATTACTTGTGTCCACTATAGGCACCAAGGGGTTACGTACTAATAGTTGTTGGATAATAATAATGGAATGACTCACTTGAGAGTTTTCTGTTGGTTGATACAACTAAGGTCAAATAGAGATTCTTGGACTGACCGTAGTACATTCTCTCAATTTAAGAACACTGTTGAACTTCAATGTGGAAAAACCACTTTAATTATAATTATATCATGATACGACATCTATCGAACGACTATAGTTGGGTCTGAATTGAAACATTGAAAGTGAGATACCATTTCATAGAAAATTCCTCTCCTCGATTATATGAGGTTAGCATCATGGTCAACTATAGTTAACTCAAATTCAAAATCTTTGGCCAAAGAAATTTGGTAAATAATAATTGTTATTATTGAACTATGGTCTTTATGTTTGGATTAAACAAGTTGATTGTGGACGAAATTAGAATTTTGACCAAAATCAAATTCCATTAGTCATAATGTGATACAGTTTTGACGAATAAAATTGGTGTAAATAATCATTAGTACTAGATACGACTTAAAATATTGAAATTTGATTTTACAGAAAAATCACACCACTAGCTAATGTGACGTGTGAACGTTAATACTCGAATTGTCCGATATTAACCGTTGACTGAATTTACACCCTTGAGTTACACAATGTAATGATGAATAATCCAAAAAACCGTACAATTTAGTTAATTTATAACTTTTGTAAATTAATTGATATTTACGAAATAGTAATTATTAATTTTTTTTGATTTTTGGAAGCTATTGATATTTAAGATGCGTATATGAAAGTAATATATATGCGTATCGACATACAGTATCAAAAATAATTTAAAACAATTATTTGTTAAATGGGCTTACGACGTTTTGAAGGCCCGTCAAGCCCTAACCTCATTCGGTTATAAATAAATAAGGAAAGGGTTTAAAGCGATTCAAATTGGTTAGAATGGAATGAGTAAATGTAGGAGATATTTGATCCACTCTTACCTCTTCCTTTTGGTTTTTACCCCTTATTGATTTCACCTTCATCCTTTTTTATCTAGCCATGAGTTCAAGGGTGTATTGGCTAAAAATACCAAAGGCAAAAATAAAAGGAAAACTGACAAACAAAAGATGGTGTCAGCTTCGCGGTCTTCTATAAAATCTGGAAACTGTCAAATCATTCATGGCGCTAATCCTAGGCTTCATCTATTAGTAAATTCTAAACTCTTTTCCAATCATATATGCCCATCTATATTAGTATGTAAGTATAGATTAGATCTCTGTTATTTCAATGATTTGCATATAAATTGATGTAAAAGACCTTACGTATAATTACAAAACACATATACGCATTTCAACCATTTTATTAAAAAAATTGAAATAAGAAATGATTTTAACTAATTATTAAAATTTAAAGTATGAATTTAGTGATTAGTATAAGTATAATATATTTATATTCATATATAATTTTTTAGAAAAAAAATTATTTTATGCATATATATATGTATGTATATATTTAATTTCAAAAAATAAACAATTATACATAAATGTATATTGTAAACCTTTTTAAAACTAACGATGTATGTTTGTGAAAAAAATAGAAATTTATTAATATAAATTAGTGTGGATTTACATATTAGTAGTAGTAGTAGTAGTAGTAAAATTCTTATAAATTTGTACAGATTTATAATAATTAAAGAAAAAATACAAAATTTAACACAAATCTATACAAATTTGTAAAATAAAAAACAATATTTAGCATATATGATTTATATCTATTAATTAATAGGTTATAATTAAATATTTTAAAGCTAGCTATAAAATATTTTGCTTGGTTATTTAAAAAAATATACATACATACATACATATATATATATATATATAAATGTATGTATGTATCAAATCTATTTTAAATTTGAATTTAGACTTAAAGTAAATTTATTCTTCTCGATCTAAATATGGTTTTTAAATTAAAACCGCTTTAAGATATTTTATATGTTAGTTCAAATCATTCCGAACTGGTCGACATTCTCAAGTAAATAAAATTTACATAAATGTTGTGTGTGTGTGTGTATCCGTGTATGTGTATATATATCCGTGTATTTTGCACTTTATTTTGCACTTTAAAATAATTCTTTTTCAATTTTACTGTGATAGTGTTTATTTTGCGGATAGTTCAAATGCTGGATATAGGTTGGAACAGAGTTGAAGGTCAAATACAAGTGTTGGGTGACTTATGTAGTGAGGTGAACAATGTATGAAAAATTATATATGGAAAATTGTGTTGTAATTGAAGATGTGTAAATGCAGTGAGAGCTCAAATGTGTACTATTTAGATTTATAATAAAATATTCGTTTGAATAGAGTATTTGTTTAAATATGAACTCTGAGTTATTTATTATATTCGACAAAAATTTATTTAATTATGTTGAAAAATAAAATAGTACAATAACAAATACATTTAAAATGAATATATACATAAATATGTTTATTATCATCAAACAAAAATAATAGGCTATTCTATTCTACAACCTCCGCCTTTCGATGATAACAAACATATATGAAGATTTTGACTCTATTAATTATATTTGGTTTTGATGAATTAAATTAGGTCCCCCTATTTGAATGTTCCCCTATAACAAAACACCCCATACACAAATTCGTATAGTTAAAACTAAAAAATTAATTAAAAATAACTTTGAAAGAAACACTCTCGAATATTAGTAAGAATACTGCTCAAAAATCAAAATCTTAACCTCTCTCCCCCTTTTGTTATCATCAAAAATAATAGTAGTAATTGAAATAGCTACGATTTTAATTAAAAAATATAAAATCAAATCAAGAGGGAAATATTAATTTCAAATTCCAATTAATCAAACAAAAATCATAATATTCTATTATTAGAAAAAAAACTCCGCTTTAGAGAAATGGTAGGATTATGGAAAATTTTATATAGTGACAAGAGTTTGATATTTTTAGTAAAGGAATAATTTGTGCATTTTCTCTTTTCAAATATTATACATAAAATGTAAAGCACTTACCAACCATGCATAACCATTTGGACTTTTAAATGAGGTTAGTAGTCACCCTTTTTTTAAAAAAAATATATCAAGTATTTTCTACCTATGCATAAGCGTGAGGGCTTTTAAATGGGATTAGGATATACTTCATATTTATCCCTTTCTTATATGTGTTCCATATATGCATAACCACGAGGACTTTTAAATGAGAATGGAAGCCCATATATAGAAATTCAAGTAATTCATCCATGCATAATCACGATGACTTTTAAACGAGAGTGAATACTTTATGACATAATTAATTTACAAAAAAAAATTCTTATTTTGAAATACCAAATTTTGCACACTAATTATGATGTATGGATTGATAGAAAGATGAAAGTGATAGAAATGATAATGGAATAAGTATTAATCTGAAAATATTATTAAATTTGTTTAATTTTCATGAAATTATAAAATCATACTTCCTTTTGTTATGAAATATTATTTAATCACTTCCATCACTTTTCAAGCACTATAATAATTTTGATGAGTTCCAAACGATTCAATTAGTCAATGATTATCTTTTCTAGAGTAAATCTCTTATCGAAATAGACAAGAGTATTTTTATCATGATGAAAACCCAAGTTTCAAAAATTAAAATAAGTGAAAGTCAATTTTCTGTAAGGGGGTTTTGTGAAAATGACTTCTAGTTGAAAATCAATATAAATAATTAAATAATTACAAATATGACTTAAACATAAGATAATATCAGATACCACTTGCATTTAAGGTATTCATGGTGATATATAGTGGTATATAAGAAAAACGTGTACTCCTTAACACTTGAATTGTTATTTGAAAATTTCAGCATGTCCATTTATATCAAGTAGAAGTAAAGTAATCTATAATAAGCAAAAAAACACACATTCAAAAAAATTCGTCAAAGCATTTTTTTAAGACATTCCAAAGTGAATCAATAAAAAATAAAAACAGAAAAGTTGTAGCATTATCGGTTATCTTTCCATAACTTCAAGAATTTCATAAATCAAAGTTGAGATGTTCAAGGTGTGGTAGAAATACTTAAACAATGTCGATTAAAACATAGTTAACAATATGTGAACAGAATTGAGTTAAGAGATCATACCTCACTTTCCTTCAGTTCCGTGATATCTGAAATGCGATGATCTCCATCTAATCTTTATAATTTAAGGAACATTTAAATTTTAGTTTATCAATTACCTAGAATAATTTTCAATCTATCTCCATCAAATTTGTTCCTTGGCCCACTTATGTGTCTAAATTTTAGAGAAGGCAAGTGGTCTAACTAAGGATGTAGGACCACTATTATTATCTATTGAAATCTTTGGTACCCAAATTTGTCTATATAAAAAACCATTAGCATCTATAATTGTATCCTTGGGAATCCAAATTTATTTAAATTTCAAACCATTTATCTTCATACTTTTTTGAATCCATATTTTTATGTTTTTATATATTTTGACATTTATTCTTTCCATGTCCAATATTTCCACACTTTATGCATTTGGGTATCGCACTTTTCCCCTTAACAGTGTTGTTAGTCGTTTATTCATATTTTGACACTTTGGCAAATCCAAATCCTTTCCTTTTATTCACGAAGAGTTGATTTTCTAAGAGCGTATTAAATGATTTTTCTCTAGTGAAATTTTTTCGAGTAATCAACTTAAGTTTATTAACTTTGGATTTTAAAATTTTATTTTCATTCATTAGCTTCGGATAACAACTAATGGTATTGTCTCTCTTTTCAAAATAATTCATTTTCAAGCCCATATTTTCATGTTCAAGCTTTGTAATTTTAGTATCAATTTCTAGCATCTCGGTTTCAAAGAGTTGGAGTTTTTTAAGTTCAATTTTTTCAAAATCCTTGATTTTTCCAATCTCCTTTTCAAACTCTTGATTTAATCAAATAATTTCAGAGTTGCTCAAAATCACATTTTCTTTTTCAAGGGTTCTGAAATTTTTGTTGACCTCATTTAATTTCTTTTCAAAAACCGCACATTTAGAACTTTCTGACCTCTTTAAACTATCCAACTCTTATTGCAAAATATTATTTTTACAATTCAACTCAGTTTTGTTTTTCTCCCGAATGTAAATTTCATTTTCTAACTTTTGATAGTTTTCATGAAAACAAACAATTTCTTTTTCATAGTCCAAACACCTTCTACAATTAGAATTTTTATGGTTCTCAATATTTTTAAGCTCATTTTCCAAATCATTATTTTTCTGACGCGGTTTAGATTGTTCCCTTTTCAACTTATCATCTTACATCTCAAGAGCTTCATTATTTTCAATTAATTTTTAGCATAAGAGAACTAAATCATTGAATGAAAGATTACTTATTTCATCAACTATTGAATCTTCATCACTGCCGTCTTTTGAAAATCCCATCAAGCACGTTTCTTCAACTGTGTCAGTTGTGGAGGATTTCTCACCGTTATTGACTTTTTCATCATATATTGCATTAAAAGTATTCCAGATTTCCAATGCACTTTCACAATGAGAGATATGGTTAGAATTATCTCGATTAATATGAGAATATAGTATATGCATAGTATAGCATTAATCGAAGTTTTTTTTCTTGTCTACTATATCACACCCATTTTCAATAATGTCCCAACATCTAGAATTAAAAGGTTTTAAATTAAATTCCATTTTTAGTTTCCAATTTAAAAAATTTGTTCCATCAAAAATAGGGGGAATAATACTGGAACGACTCTCGCTAGATTTGCAACTAGAATTAGACTTTATGTTTTTAACCTTGCTCTGATACTACTTGTAGGATCGTTTTCACCCTAGAGGAGGGGGTGAATAGGGTGTACTAATAATAACACAAATTAATGCGGAGATAAAAAACAATAACAGAAAGTAATGAAGTAGAGATCACATACAAATTTACCCAGCTTCGGCAATAACCTGCCTACGTGCTGCCCCTAAGGTTTCTATTAGAAATTAAGTGTTCAGACACTTACACATATAAATTTTGACACCACTTACTTGACTAACCTAACTCTACGCTCAAAACCTTGCCACAACTCAGCCACTGAGTTGTGAATTCTCAAACTCCGCCCCATAGTTTTTACCTAGTCGCACGCCTAGAAAGTTACACAATTTAAAAAGAAAGTTACAAATGAAAATAAATAAACTAAACAAAAACCCTATATTAAAAGTGAAGCCCAAAATAACAATGACTGGCCTAAGTGAATAACAAAAGAATAGAGCTTTCCCTTTTATTAATATAACTATTCGGCCCACTTCAAATTATAATTTGAGACGTCACCTCTTTTCGTTTGTTCGTGATGAATTCGGCCACCTTCTTTTCCTCTTCAATAATTAGGGTTCTGATGTAATTGAAGCTGCCTCTTAGAATCAATCGATTGAGGTGAAAATTTCGATCTGATTTGCTTCATCAATCGATATTGGCTTTGATTGGCTTTCGGCTGCTCCAATTTTGTCGAGCACGACTGATAAAAATGGTATGCGATTTTTTCCTTTTTGATTTTGATTACACTCAACTTCGATTCAAGTTTTGGATTATATTTGCGATTTTTTCTAAGTGTTCGCTCTGAATTTTTATGTCAAACTCGAATGGGATGCCGATGATAATAATGGGTTGAATTTATAGGGTTTGAACCCCTATAATCTCGTTCGTATTTTTGAGTTTGAATTCTTTAATTGATTTTGGTGCTTGCATTGATTTCTAATCGATTGGTTGTTGTTAGTTGTTGAACTATTCCATAATTGATGAATTTAAATTTCTTGAGTTGGTTCCATTATTTTCTCTGCTACAACATTGACTTCGGCATTTGATTATTGAGATAGTCTGGACTTGTTCAATTCAAACTTGTTACTCCATGAACTTGAATATTGCTCAGTTCTTCACTGCCTTGACCTATTCATTATTTGCTGATTTGTTAGAGATAATATTTTGACTTCGTGAAGTTATTGTTCAACCGTGACTTTATTCAACTTGCTTCCTTCTTGTTTGAACCTGAGTGTGTTAACTTGTTTAACATGTTCATATCTCTGAACTGATACATGTGTATGTATATATTTGCATATATTCATATATATGTGGTTCAATTTTGCTTCGCACTTGTACATGTTTTGATTTGAGACTGCATATGTATATACATGTATATATGAGCACATTTCCTGATTTGGTTGCCTTGTTTTCATGTTTTCTTATGCATTGGCCTGTTCTTGTTTCACTTATTTGTCTTGTGCATCCCTTATGTTCATATCTGAATCATGTTGAATTTTTATATGCTTATATTCATGTATACATACATATGTGCATATGCATATTTGTGTACTGTGATTACTGTAGCTCCAGTTAGTTCATTTCTGAACGTATGCATTCATGTTAACTTGTGTGGTTCAATTTTGTTGCCATTGCATTTTGGAGTCTGCTCTTGACCTTGCTTTTGTGTTGTGGTGTTCATGTTGCACTGATTAGAAATCTGCCTTAACTTGATTTTTTTTGAAGTCAAGTTCATGTATGGTCTCCTTTGGTTGAGTCTGCATTTCATTTTGATCTCCATGATCTACTTCCTTGTGTTCATAACTATGTTATTGTGCTCTGTCCACGGTTCTACTTCTCGAACGCTTCCTTCCATGTATGATTCCCTTGCATTGCTTGGAGCTGACTGTGCAGTTTCTTTGAGTCATTTCGTTTGCTGGTCTTGTTACATGTCTATTGTGGTTCCACTTGCATGATTTCATTATTCTGGTCTAATTCGTTGCTGGTTCATCACTTTGTCATGTTGTATGTTGAATGTTGCTTTGATTTCATATACACATGTTTGAACTCTTATTGTTTTGCATTTTGGAGTCTTTTGTCTGGTGTACTTGTCGTTGTGAGCCTGGCCATTGCTTTGTTGCCTCCTCACTTTCCACTACATTCTAATTTTTCTTGTACCTGACCATATGCATATGTATACATATGTCACTTTGCTTGCTTTTTCACTGATCTGGTGCATTATGCACTGGAATTTCATTATCCATGGTTTGTTGCACTACTTTGTTGCATAGTCATGTTCACCTATGATTGTGCATATGGTTGAATCCCTTGTTGTCACAACTGACTGTGTTGAAATTGAAATGTTGCATGCACTTGTGTTGAATACAACCTTTCTTAGGTTTGATCTTGTGCTCATCTATCCCTGTAATTTTTACAAGCAAGCATATATCGATGTGCACGACTTTGTAGCATATACAGTGATACACTGTGCATGTCACAAATTGTTCGTGTAAGATAAAAAATAATGATGAATAACCCAAATAACCGAGGCAAATAGTTTTTTCAAAACACTCACTTTATTATGCACTTCAAAATAATTATTTTTCAATTTTACTGTGCTAGTGTTTATTTTGTAGATATTTCAAATGCTTAATACAGGCTGGAACAGAATTGAAGGTCAAATCGAGTGTTTGGTGACTTATGTAGTTAGGTGAACCATGTATGAAAAATTATATATTGAAAATTATGTTGTAATAGAAGTTGTGTTGTAATTGGAAATGTGTAAATGTAGTGAAAGCTCAAATTTGTACTATTTGAATTTGTAATAAAATATTTGTTTGAATAGAATATTTGTTTAAATATAAATTCTAAGTTATTTATTTTATTCAACAATTATTTTTTTAATTATGTGTAAAAATAAAATAGTACAATAATAAATACATTTAAAATGAATATTTTATATGTTTATTAACATCAAACAAAAATCATAGGCTATTGTATTCTATAATATCATTTTTTGATCAATTAGGAAAGAAGTTCATGGAGCAGCTCAGGCTTTGTACTACTCGATTGAAGGGTGTGATGTCTTTGTCGAATGTCCGTCAGAGTTTTGAAGAGACTTTGAAAGATTTTCTTAAAAGATTTAATGTTGTAGTAACTAAAGTAAGTAATCCCAGAGAGGAATAATGATTAATACCATCTTTGGAGGGCCTCTTCCTACAGAGAAAAGCTGGAATGAAATGTAGCGATAAGGTAGCTCATTGAGGAATGTAACTTGAGAAACAGGTTTTCCATAGAGGATGGAACTCTAGTAAAGCAACAAAGAATGATGAATGATGACATCATGTTCGAGAATGAAGATGCTGATGGGGTGCAGGTGCCAACGCTTGATCCTATAGTGATTACATCCATGATTGGGACAACAAGAGTGTATCAAGTCCTTATAGATCATGGGAGCTCGGTTAATATTAATTTTAAAAAGGCATTTGATCAAATGTGGTTCAGCTAAAAGGATCTACAGCCTTATAAGTCTTGTATCCAAGGATTTACCAGTGAAGCCAAGGAACTTGTTAGCTGCATAGAGTTACCCATTGAAGTGGATAAAAAAACTACAGGATAGCGTAGCTGTAGATGTTTGTGATGGTCGATGAATTCTCGCCCGATAATATTTTCATGGGCCGACCAACACTTGCTAGTTTTAGAATTTACATTGCTTCATGGTTCCTAATGATGAAGTTCCCGATCGAGAATGGAATAGGAGCAATACAAGGCGACTGGAGCACTGGTTGAGAATATTATGTCACAGAGCTCAAAGAGGCAAAGCGAAGAGAGAAAGGAAAGGTTGTAGAGAAGTCTCTCTACATCAAGACTGCTGACACATAGCAGCTGCCACCCAAGCTCTAAATTGAGTCCCATAACAATTTTAACATGCCCGTGGACCTAAGAAAAGTGTTCGACGATGTGAGGGCAACATGATGGAGCTAATGATCGACATTATGATCGATGATGAGGATCATATGAGGGTTCTCAAGATCATATCTCATCTTAGTCGAAATATGAGAAATGAGTTAGTATGGTTTCTCCAGGAAAACACCGATGTGTTTGCTTAGGGCATTAGAATATATGTGTAATTTTGTCGGAGATAGTGTGTCATGCCTTGAATGTGGGCTCAAGATACCCTTTCGGAAAAAAAGAGGGACAGTATGGAACCAAAGCGATTCGTTGCGTTGAAAGAAGAAGTTGATAAGCTAAAGATGAATGCTTCGTTCCTGACGCATTATATCCAGAATAGGTATCTAATCTCATGTTGGTCAAGAAGAAGAATGGAAAACAGCATACATGCATTGATTATTCAAGTCTGAGTAATGTGTGCCTGAAGGATTGCTTTTGCTTACCATAGATCGACAAACTTATAGTTGGAACTTATAGAAATGAGCTATTATCCTTTATGGATCGGCTATAATCAAATAGCAATGCATATCCTAAATCAAGTTCATACAAGCTTAATCACTGATTTAAGAGTGTATTATTCTCGAGTCATATCTTTCTATCTGAAGAATGCTGAACAACTTACCAACGAATGGTGAACAAAATGTTTAAAGATCGGATCGAACAAACTTTATAGGTCTATGTGCACAACAAGCTTATGAAATCACAATGATCAATGAATCACATATTGCGATCTCTTTAGAATGTTTGATGTACTTCGAAAGTATGGAATTAAGCTCAATCCACTGAACTGTTATTTTGAAATAACATCATGCAAATTTTGGGTTTTATAGTAAAATCAAGGGGCGTTGAAGTTAACTTAGAATAGATTAAAGGGTTAATAGAGGTTACTGCCCAAAAATCGAGGAGGGAAATGCTTAGCATAAATGGAAAGTTTGTGACATTGAGTAGATTTATCTCAAAGGCGACAATAAGTTAACTACAATATCCTCAAGAAAGAGAAGGGCAAGTTTTTCTGGATGAAGGAATGTCAGGATGCCTTCCAGAACCTACTGGAACATATGGAGAGACCACTAGTGTTGTTGAACCAAAGCCTTTAGAAAGGGAAGATTTGTTTATTTACATAGCAGTTTTTGCTCATGCAATGAGTACATCTGTTATGCAAGAGAATAATAGAATCCAACGGCACATATATTACATCCCCAAACATTTTACTAAAGCAAATTTTTTTCCCCAAAGATGGAAAAGGTAGTGTGATGTTTTGTGATAACTGTAAGGAAGTTAAGACCTTATTTCCAAGCTCATCCGATTAAGATGACGTCTGATTAACCATTAAGACAAGTATTGCATCGACCCGAGACCTTGGGAAGATTAATAAAATGGAATAACGAGCCATGCCAATAGATATTTGCTACCATTCCATGAAGGCGATTCTAGGATAGGCATTTGTAGACAACATTGTTGAGTTCACTATTCGAGATGATGAAAGGAAGAAGAATAGGTTCAACTTTCTCAAGGGAAGTTATATACGAACAAAGCTTCTAATTAATATAGTTTGAGGGAAGGAGTTGTTTTGGTGACCCCATAGGGGTAAAGGATTTGTTAGGCCTCAAAGCTCTTGTTCCTAATGGAAAATAATGAAGCCGAATCGAAGCCTGAGTTTCCATAGATATAGGATAGTAAAGGAACAAAGGGTAAAAACATTGCATATGTTCAGTGATTCTCAATTGGTGGTCTGTCAAATGAAAAAGAAACTTCAGGCTAAAGGAGAGAGACTTATCTCTTACCCGATGAAGGTGTTGAAATTATTCAATGATATCAGACATTACATGGTGATGCACATCCCTTGGGAGGAAAATATAAAAGCCAAATCACCGACCAAGCTAGCCAGCTCCAGTGATGCGCATCATTTGGGTATTGTTCCATTCGAGACTTTGACGACTCTAAGCATATACAAGATAGATGTTAATTGGATCTTCAATTTTGAAGAAGAAAAGGAGTCATGAATGACTTCAATTAACAAACATTTGCTAAAAGGGACTCTCTCGAACAAAAGGAATGAACAATCAAAACTCGTGCATATTGTACCTCGATTCATTATGCAAGAAGGAGTAATGTATAGGAGTCTTGATGCCCTTGTTGAGGTTTTTCATCGAAGACAAAGCTGAGAAAATTCTTACAAATGTGCACGAAGGTAGCTATAGTGATCACACTAGGGGGCAAACATTAGCAAAGAATGTTCTTCGCTATGGATAGTTCTAGCCAACAACCAGCAGTGATGCGGCCGACAATTTTAGAAGATTTGATAAATGCTAGAGATTTGCAAGGCTACTAAGAGTCCCATTTAATGAGCTCGTGAAAATGGTTAGCCCATGATCATTTATGGTGTAGGGAATTGATATTATCGATATGCTGCTGATACCGAGGGAGGGAGCAAAATATGCTATAGTAGCTGTGGATTTCTTCACAAGATGGATTAAAGAGAAACCACTCACATCAATAACTTCAACAAAGGTGATAAACTTCATAGTGAAAACATTATATGTAGATGCAGAGTTCCATAGAAAATTATCACTGATTACAAAACCCAATCCGAGAGTACTAAGTTCAAACAATTATGTGCTCGGTACCGAATTAAGAAAAGCTTCTCAGCAATAGCACACCCACAAGCAAATTGACATTTGAGGCAGTGAACAAGATCATTAAATCTATCATCAAAAAGAGGTTGAAGAGAGCTATAGGCATTTGGGCTTATAAGCTACCACTTGCATTGTAGGCTTATAGGATGACTTACAAGTCCACAACTATCCATACCCCATTCACTTTAGCCTATGGAACCGAGGTTATGATTTTGATAAAATATGAAGTCCTTTCTCATTAAAGTCTGCTGTATGATCACAAGACAAACGAGAACTCTTTCTTGAATTCCTTAACTTAGTCGAAGAGAAATGAAACAAGTTTGATCTAAGTTAGCTACTCATTAGATAAAAGTAGCGAAACAGTTTAACATCAAGGTTAGAAATCATACCTTTAAGATTCAGAAACTCATTTTTGAAAAAAAAATTCCTAGTGTAGACCACTTAGCTCGAATTAGCAAGGTCCCTATGTGGTCGAACGGAAGCTTGGAGATTGAACTTTCAAGCCATCGAATGTTGTGGGGACCCAATTCCATGGTGTGGAATAGTGAGCACTAACGATATTATTTTACTTGGACTTACTTTTTACAAATAAGATATCCTAATTGATTAGATGAGATGTAATAAGGCATAGTCTACCATTCTTTTATTTTTAAATAAAGTTGGCTTTTTGAATAAATGGAACTGTATTCTTAAAAGTATAACTTTGTGCCGCGTGATCGGTAACAAAATCAAATAATTTATTTTTTGAAAAAAACTGAATGCCTAGGAACCTGGAGGTTGATAACATTGACTCCTTCATTCTGTGATCGGATTGTTGGAGTAAAATCGTATTGGGCTCGATCGGACAATTGCCCATGCATATCTAATCTTCGACCAGTTCTTAAAAATTAGCAATGTCAGGGATTGGTGCCCGAAGATAGGCATCTCAAACACCATATGCCAAATACAGGAATCTGTGTAGAATTATATCTTTGTTCAGGTACAACTTCACTTACAGCCCGACGAGATATGGTCAAACGATGATAAACGAAGATGATCTGCATCTTCGATAAGTTACTAGAGATAGGTATGGTCGAAGATGGATGTCCAAAGATAGACATCTGAGATCCCGATTCCTGGATATTGGGGTTGGTGTATAATGGTGTCTTTTGCATGTGCATGATTGTTTATGGCCCAATGCGATATGTTCGGTTGATGATAAACAATGTTGGTTAACAAAGTGTCTTCGATTATCGCTCGAAGATAGCGAAATCAAGGATGAATGCCAAAAGACAGGTATCCAAGAGGCTGATTCCCAAACGTTGGAGTTAATGTGAGATTGAATCTTTTGCGAGTACAACTTCGTCCATGGCTAAACGATACACGTCAAACTAAAGATGAATAGAGTTGGGCGAAGGAAAATAGTTATGTTTAGCCAAACCAAGAAACATTTTGGTCTATGATAAAATGAGCTAATTAAGAAATGATATTGAAAAATTGCAAAAATTTATATATATGTATGGAGTTACAATTGAAAAATGGTTTTGCACATACCACAGACACAGGCATGAACAACTAATAGGTAATTAAGTTACATATGATTACATTATACATGCAGGGAAGCATATAAGCAACAAAAATAAAGAATGAAATAATGTAAATAAGAAAAATATTCGATAAAAAACAAACTTTTTATTTACATAACTTTATATGCAAGGTTTGCAAGGGCTTCTGCAACACTGTGTCAGCCTATATACATGAACAACCAAAGGAACAAAAATTCAGAATAAGCTAAAGAATTATCCTCAGAGATGCTTTCACTCCTTGTTTTCTTGCTCTCCATCCCGTCTTATATGATGGATGAGGGATTTTTTCTTTGATGTTCGACATACTTTAGAGGTGCAAATGACCCTCCAGATCCTCGTCCTAGTTGTAGTCATTATTAGAGTTGGTGCGAGATTCCGAAGTATCAACAGATATGCCAACCGCCTGAAGAGTAGAGGTTGGAACAATAGGAGGGGTCTTATCTATGCCTGGTTCTTGTTTGATCTTGATCTTGGACATGTCGATTTTTAGCCTCTCTGCCATGGACATAATGTTAGGACACTCTGCACTATTTATTATCACCTCCTCGTCGAGAGATGCTTAGTATCCTCTAGTCCCTCCAACGCCCATATTTTCTCTATGTTGGTGTTGGGGCCAGAGCAAGAGGGAAGAGCTAGGAGAGTATAGTCGTAGTGATAGAGGTAGATGTAGTCATGATAGTGCCTGGACCTGGGGCATTATTGGTTGGTGGTAGAGGAGGCAATGATGATTGACTTGTAAGTTCACAGATAGAAAGGTAAAGATTACAGATGTCCTCTAGTGAGAACTGAAGTTTCTTGAAGACCAAGGAAACGGAAGATATACCTTGAGAGGTTGGTGTATCCTTCGAGGGAGATTTGGAAATTTATCCTTCTTTTAGATATTTATGAGGTGAAGGCATAATAGGAGGATCTATTAGAGGAATAAGAGCTGGGGCATCAGGATTGTATACCCTAGAAATACTTATGTTGGGATTTGCAGAGATGGGTGTTTGAATTATGACAACGTCCAAAGTGGCTACCGCAGAAGTGATAATGTCCACTAGAGGGTCCTTAGGAGTTTGAGTGGAGTTGTCAACATGATCTAATGGGTTGGGATCAATCGGAGCCTTAATAAACGCATATTGTCTAGTTATAGCTTCTGCTGCAAATATATTTATACCATCTTCTAGGGCCACTAGATCATCTTCATCCAGAAATTTACTTTCAAAACCTCTTCATCGACGTCGTTGTCAGCACTCATAGCCCTTTGTAGGATTTCGTCCCAAGCATCAACAAGTGCTTTGGGATAGTCATCTCCAAACCATTTTATATTCTTAGTCTCTATAACGTTAATGAAAATTTGAAGAAGAGTAGCTTCTATTTCTTCCTTTAATTTAATAGATTTTGCCTTGGGATCTTCAATTTCTTTCTCAATGCTGGCTAGCCTGACTTTTAAATTGGCAGACTCGCCTTAAGCCCACTCATTTGATTCTAGCTTAGCTTTCAATATGGCCTTGAGCTTCTCCATTTCCACCTAAAGAACCTCAATCTTGGTTTCTTATTCTTTAAATTTATTCTTGAGCTTGACACGAGCAGTATGAGCATTCTTTAGCTATGAATTTAGAGCTAGGGTCTCTTTCACATGGGCATTGGCCAACTATATCAATTTCTACTGGGAGTCCTTAGTTGATTTTTCTTTTTCAACTCTATCTTTCTAGCTTAAGGACAATTTTGTTTGTTGTCTTTGCATATTTGATTATAATACACCTCTCCATGTTGAAAGTGTGGATAATCATGGTGTTAGCACGATTTACGTCGGAGAGGCACTTAGCCTATTTCTTCCACTCATGTAGTTTCTCCATGACCTCATCATGTTTGGCAAGGCCTTCATTCACATAACTACATAGGAAGTCGGTGTTGTAATTGAATATAACCCCAGTAAGGAAATAATCAGGAATAGCTGCTTGCATCTTAATTTTTACAATAGTAGATTGGGCTCCAAGAGATGGAGGAGGAGTAGTATAATATAAAGAAGGTTCTTTGCCAGCCCCATGAGATTGCTGAGATCAGGAAGAGTTGATGATTTTCGATTGAGGAGGAGCTGAAGTAGAAGTGGTAAAGGTTCAAGATAGTGCATGAAAGTCATGGTAATAAGATTATCGATGCTACGAAGGTCAAATTTGCAAGAGCTATTGTCAATGGGAATCAAATTCGTGCCCTGGGCGGTCATATTTTTTTCCTTACTCCTTGAGGTGGTACTTCCTTTCTTCACTGTCACATCATTCTTGTTCCTTCCTTCTTAGCCTTTTGGTATCTGACTCTTGATACGAGCCATAAAATTGACAATAGGCTTTTGGAGTCTTCGAGCAGTGTTGGTCTCTACTCGCATAGAGTAGGCCCATTCGCTTACTTCCCAACACTATACCTACAAGAAGAAGAATTATTTTATAACTGAAGCACCGGATTGAGAATGAGTGCTAAATGGATGTGCTCGTGATCCTCGGAGTGAGTGAAGTGTTGATGTTCCTTAAGTAACATACGGACTGTGTTTGAGGGGTTCCAAAGATGGAGTCTCATTATTCTCGATGGTCTCTATAATTCCTTCCAATGGGAAACTGAATTCGTTAGTGATGGTGTTTAAGATGTCTTTGAAATTTAGCCTGCCAAAGGGAGAGTCGGAGGGGAACCCATGTTCACTCATATAGCCAAAGATGTTTTTAGACACACCTCTAGAAGGGTTGACTCTTTAATAGGATTATGGCACAACTCGAGTGTAAGTTGAGAAGACTTGATCACCAATCTCTTTGGCCTAGGAGGTGAAGTTACCATGGTTCCTTTAGGGGATGTCTTCTCGGATGATACATCTTTCCATAGTATCGTCTTTGTTTTCATCTTCCTCGTCCTCTCCTTCTTCCTATCCTTCATCTATTACTCCGTCCCCGCCTTCTCCTCCATTATCTTCTCTCCCGGTCCCTTCCTTACCTAATTTTTTGACTCCTCTATTCTCTTTAACTTGTCTAAAGCCTGCCTCGTCACCTGGCCATCTTCACTCCTCTGTTTGTCATCATCGAACTTTCCCAGCAAAGCAGAAGGACTCGTAGCGACTCAAGTCACTTTGGTAGTAATTGGTTAGAGATAGTGCTCCTTCCTTTCTAGGGGAGATGAAACCATCATAGTTAAGAATTTTTGAGGAGGCATGAAGTCTTTCTCAAGTCCAAGCTGATCACCTTCAGCATCGCCAATGTGTTAGAAAGACCTTCGGTCATTCCGAAAGAAACAATAGAAATAGAGAGGAGGCTTTATTTTCTTGGGTGATGAAAGCCCATTTGTGTTAAAAGTGTTGAAGGAAGAAATTTATGGCTAGATAGCCAAAAGAGATTGAAGCCCTAAGGGCAGCGGACGAATAAATATTCACTCTTGAATCGCATTTGATTGAGCCATTGAACTACCTTTCATCTTTTATAATATTCAAGTATTAGTAGTGAAGGTGTCTCTCCTCTTTTCTTGACGATGAGAAGATAAGTGGGCTCTATGAAGGAAGAGGAGCAACCCAAGTGCATTATGAATATAATATAGAGAGAAATAAGTAGGGTGTAGCCACTTAGATTAACTTGTATTAGAGCTAGACCAAGACCTTGAAGGAAGAATTTGATAAATTCATCGAATTGGGGAACAATTCTCGAGAGTCATGTACATCTATTACAAGCAGTGTAGTTGATTGGCCATAAATGATCCCTTTGATGGGGTTCAAATAGAAGGAATTCATCCTCAAGAATTCCATGCTTGATACAAACAAACTTAAGCTCTTTAGAAGTCAGTATGGAAGGTGTTTGGTCTGAAGGATTATCCAAGACCATAAAAGTAGGTTGGCCGTCCCTCGGAGGGGCGAGGCCATGAGGCTAAGCTGTTGGAACAACTTCAAGTTGAAGGTCTTATGTGATTGAATATATTACTCCCGATGGTGTAGAAGTAGACGCATTGCTGTGACGACCCGTCTCCTCGACCCTCAGAAATCGACACTAATACATCCACGGTATTCACGTGCCGTAAATCCAAGTGCCAGGGAGGCAGATTATCAGGAGTGTAAAAGAAAATAATGATAGAAGATAACAGAATAATAGAATCTCACATCGCATTCAACATTTATAATTATATATAATGATCAGAGTCAAATACAAATCTAGCGGGATAGTTATTACTGTCTACCCGTACATATGCTAGAAATGCATACTACATAACATAGCGGAAAATGGGTTGATAACTACTTAAGGTACTTTAGCTTCATAGCTCCAAAAGACTTGTCCAAAATGCTCCCCAACATGCTCCAAAATGCTCCTAAGGTATCATGACTACGCGGCTGCCCGAAAAATAGGGCACCTAGAGTTTAAAGGGAAAAACAAAATCCGGCTCAATCATGAGACAAGTGTGAGAACCCAAAGTACGATGTTTTGACAACAAAAAGGTATCTCATAAGACCACACCTCACATAAACACGGAACGGGTTTTTACCTTATGATAACCAAAACTCTTTATTGCGCAAAATTTAGGGATATTATTTTTAATGATATTCTTTGAAAACATTTTCAAATAAACTTATTAATCTTAGCCCAAATTGTTACATTGACTAAATTCCAGCATAATAGGTTTATAATCAAGTCCGAAGGTTCTTATTGGGGAATGGATTTCCATACAAATGACCAGGTGAAGGTACTACCTTCCGATGGGTACACCTCTAGATGGATGCCCCGAGGCACAGAACATCTTCCCTCTACCAACACAAGAACGGTCTACCTCTGTAACTATGTAGTACCGAATATGTCATCTCCCAATCGTTACCGACCTTTATCCGAGAGCTCTCTTTGCATACATCCACATTAATTTACATCCCGAACGTCATAACAGGAAGAAATATATTTAGAAGGGGACGATTATACCCTATTTGGGAATGACCACTTAGCCTTGCCGCATCTAACTCTGTTTTGTTCATTTCCGGTTGATGAGGCTTGAGGCTACGATTACATTTTCACATAGCACATCTTCTTTCACTTTGAATACCACATTGCTATTGCACATTCACATGACTGATTTCTACAAACTTGTAGCTTCGTGAGCTCGTATGTCTCGAGAAAGGGTGTTAAGCTAAGAGAAAGTGTCTTCTTCGCCACCGAATGATATATTTTATAAAAACCACTCACTGTGATTTGGAATGCAAGGTCAGCCATTCATCCATACAAGTTCGTTCTGGGATCGAACGAAACCGAAGGTACTTTCCTCGGCTATTACTAGGCGAGAAGCCCTTGTGGTTTTGAGGTTTTTCATAACAAAGAGACCACTGCTACAATATAGTGAATCGGGAGTTTATCCCCAATTAATCAATAAGTAGTCCCTTGTTATTATTCGTCTCAATATCTCCGTCTTCAAACATCTTCATTCTTCGAACATGTAAACTGGTTCGAAGTGGTTTTCGGATAGGAATCAACTAAATCCGACCCCGGTTCCTTCGAAATCCAATCATCGATAAAAATGATGTAATTAGGTGATTGTTTTTCGATTCATTCATTTTCCTTTACCAAAATATCTTCGAGAGATATATATTTTCAAAATATTCTTTTAGTGAATACGGAATCATTTAAACCTCTTTTTGAATATTTCTCAAATCATTTTTAAAGAGTAACTTTTGAGAAAATATGATTATAGAAATCATTCTACATTTATCCAAAATCAACTTCCGTATTCAATGAGTGCTATGTTCGGAATAACGGTGAGAACACCTTTTAAATTCCACGAATAGGAGAAGTTCCCTCTTTGGATTTTAATAATGAGTATAAGAAGATTATTTTTGTAAAATCCAAGTTGAGCATCCGGGCTTTCCTTTCGATATGTTCCACCCCTCGCCTAAAAGTGAAAACTGAGGCCATGTAAGTTCAGGGCACTGGTGCTCCATCCCTAACTTTAGTTACACACCTTGTTTCCACTTTTTAGATCTTACAGGCGGGACAAATGTACTAATCATTTCCGCATACTCATTTTCCCTTTTTAAATCACTTAACTTCTTGTTTAACCATTTTTGAAATAATGTTAAGTTGTTCAAATTTCTTTTTGAAATGCTTTGTTATTTACACAAAAACATTTACTAAGGATTTGGAAAAGAAGTGTTAAGTTTTCAAACTTTATTTCAAAAGTAATTCAAAAGCGTTGCAGAAAGTGTTGTAAAAAGTGCTTTAAAAGCTATATTCTTCAGAACAACTTTTATATCATTTAGAAATTCATCTTTTCAACTTAAATCACTTAAAACCATTTTGAAGGATTTTTAGAATTTATTTCATATTTTTAAAACACTAATTTCATCAATTTCCAATTTTGTTCATTTAGTGCAAAAACTAAATTTTTCTGGAAAATTGATTTTGCCATATTTCAAAATATAAAACTTTTTAACATTTTTAAAACATCACATCACACTTTTTAACATTCAAATACTTTAGAGTTATGTAAAGAATAAGAATGATTTACTTTATTTTATGTCACATTTCTTTATTTTATGTCACTTTTCTTTACTTTATGTCACTTTTGATGTGACATGTGTTTTGTCTTCTTTAGTTTGCTTTTGCTAATTACTTTCTGGAAATTTCTAAGTGTGATTACTAAAAGTAACCTTATTTAGTTAATTTTTAACTATATTTATATGTTACCATATTTATTAAATTGTATATATAAAGGTGCAACAACGTTGTGACAACTTTAAATCGACAAAACGTTGATTTTTTGACAAAATATTTTATGGTCATATTTTGACATTTTATTTAAGCTATTTATTTATGTAAACCAAATTAAATAATAAATTTGTATAATGTCATTTGAAAATATAAACACTCATAAATAAATTAAAATAATTATTAAACCATTTAAACATACTTTTTTAAAATAGAATTTTGTCACTTTTGCGATATTAACAATTGTTGCTATTTTTATGTATATTTTTATTTTCAAATCCTATTTAATATTATTTGAATCATAAAACGATTATATTTTATATTTAAAATCACTTTAAATATTATATTTTGAAGTGGTTGAATTTTGGGTCGTTACATTCTCCCCTACTTAAAAGAATTTCGTCCTCGAAATTACATAAGAAGAAAATAGTTCAAAAGGGAATATATATTCAATAAGATGGAATATATACAATAAGTGATTACACCACAGGCGGTGAGTACACTCAAATGATAGATAAAGTCTATACATCGATCCTAAACTCGGGATATGCTTTTCTCATTCTATCTTTTGTTTCCCATGTGCAATCATCAACATCCCCGCTCCTCTGATCCTTTACCAAACTTACAACCTTCCTTCTTAATCGTTTCTCATCTTGATCGACGATTCGAACGGGTCTTCTAAAAACTGCTAAGTTTGTTTCTGTCTCGAAGTCATCCTGAGCAGCTGCTTCTATGATTTATGCTGGGTCATATATATGCTTCTGCAAATGTGATACGTGAAAAATATTATGTACACCAGACTATCTTTTAGGCAACTGTACTCGATAAGCTAGTGGGCCAATTTGTTCGAGAATGGGAAAAGGTCCAATATATCGAGGTGCTAACTTTACAGCTCTTCCAAATCTTACTACTCCTCTCATTGGAGAGACTTTCAAAAAGACTGAATCTCCAACTGAGAATTCCAGATTTCTACGCCTTCGGTCTGCATTACTCTTTTGTCTACTTTGGGCTTCTTTTAGCTTCTTTCTAATCATATCAACTTTCTCCGAAGCTTCTCGTATCATATCTGGACCAAGCACTAATCGATCTCCGGATTCTATCCAACATGCTGGCGATTTACATGGATGACCATACAAAGCTTCATACGGTGCCATGCCGATACTAGCTTGATAGCTATTATTATAGGAGAACTCTACTAAATGTAAACGATTCTCTCATGAGCCTCCAAAGTCTAGAATACAGGCCCTCAAATGATCTTCCAAAACACGGTTAACTCTTTCTGTCTGTCCATGAGTTTGGAGGTGATATGCAGTACTTATACTTAGCTTGGTTTCCAAAGCTGTCTGTAGTGCTTCCCAAAATTGACTAGTGAAGACTGGATCACGATCACTTACTATACTACTTGGAACTCCATGCAATCGGATAATCTCCTTCATATATATATATATATATATATATATATATATATATATATATATATATATCTGCAAGGCTTGCTGAAGTTCTTGTTGGCTTAACTGAAATAAAGTGTGCACTTTTGTTAATCGGTCTATGATAAACCAAATGCCTTCTTTTCCTTTCCTTGTTCGAGGTAAGCCATCAATGAAATCCATGGATATTTGATCCCACTTCCAAGCTGGAATCTCCAGAGGTTGAAGTAATCCTGCCATTTTTTGTTGGTCACTTTTGATTCTTTGGCAATTTTCACAATGGCTGACATAGATAGATATGTCCCTCTTCATGCTTCTCCACCAAAATGTACACTTCATGTCCTTGTACATCTTGTGAATCCCTGGATGAACGCTGAGTTTGGCTGTGTGGCATTCAACTAATACTTCTTGCTTAAGATTTCCAACATCTGGAACACAAATTCTTCCAATTAACCGCAGTACTCCATGGTTGTATATTTTAAAGCTTGAACTCCTTCCTCTGTGTATGTCTTCAATAATCTCCATTAGGAATCGATCTTCTTTTTTCTTGCTAGTTATTTTCTCCTGAAGAGTTGGAGTTACTACCAAATAAGAAATAGTAGCTAACTTCCTACTCTATGCATCAGCTACTACGTTGGCTTTCCCGGGTGTATATAGAATATCTAGTTCATATGACGCGAGAAATTCTAGCCAGCGTTACTGTCTTATGTTCAAATCTTTCTGGGTGAAAAGATACTTCAAAGATTTATGGTCCATGAAGATTTCGAATTTTTCACCTAAAAGATGGAATATTATTTACTAATGTCAATTCAAAGTTTTATCAAAATAAACTATGAAAGATTCTTACCCAGCAAATAATGTCTCCATATCTTTAAAGCGAACACAACGACTAATAATTCTAAATTGTGTGTTGCATAATTCTTTTCATGCGTCTTCAGCTGCCTACTTGCATAAGCAACCACCTTCCCATCTTGCATTAAAACTGCACCAACTCCTTCTCTACAAGCATCTATATAAACGATCAATCCACTATAATTCCTAAAACTGGAGCAGTTGTCAATCTCTTCTTTAATTCTTGGAATGCTTCTTCACATTTTGGAGTCCAGGTAAATTTAGCAACCTTCATTGTCAACTTCGTTAGGTGATAGGCAATCTTAGAGAAGTCTTGATCGAATCTTCTGTAATATCCTGCCAAACGTAAGAAGCTATGAATCGCTTTAGGAGTTTGCGGCTGCTTCACATCTTGAATGGCTGCAACTTTCCCTGGATCTACTGAAATTCCATCCCTTGATATTATATGTCCAAGGAATCTTACGTCCTTCTCCCAAAAATGGAACTTTGAAATTTTGGCTTTAAGAACATTATTTCTCAATATTTCCAACACAGCTTCTTGATGCCTTGTGTGTTCTTCTGTCTTTGAGTAGATGAGGATATCGGCAATAAAAACTAGCATGAATTTGTTTAGCACATCTCTAAACATTCTATTCATAAAGTCAACAAAATAAGCGGGTGCATTAGTCAGCCCAAAGGCGTAACCAACCACTTACAGAAAGTATTCGGACCTTTGAATGCAGTTAAATGGATGCAATCTTTTGCGATCCCTAACTGATGGAATCTTGTAGCTAGGTCCATTTTAGAGAAAACTCAAGCTCCATGTAACAGGTCAAACAAGTCGACTATTTGGGGCAGAGGATACTTGTTCTTAATGGTTTGCTTTTTTAAATCTCGATAGTCTACACACAATCTCAAAGATCCATCTGACTTAGCAACAAAAACTACTGCCGATCCCCAACTTGAACGGCTGGGTCTTATCAGTCCTTTCTTTAATAGCTCTTGGGTTTGGTTATTCAACTCATTCCTTTCTTTCGAAGCCATCCTTCTATCTTGTTGTTTACTTGGCGTCACACCAGGAACTAAATCGATATGGAATTCGATTTCTTGATATGGAGGCAAACTTATTACTTCCTCAAAGACATCTGTAAATTCTTTAACAACGGGTATTGTTTCTAATCCTATTTGGGATGTATCTAAAGCATAAAGAAAACTATCCCTTCTTGGACTGGGATCTTCACAAGATATTACTATGATTTTCCCAAAGACGGTCCATAATGATATCGTTCTTTTTTTGCAATCAAGCACTTTGTATTTATCCAACCAATCCATACCAAGTAAAATTTCGAATCCAATAAAATCTAAGAAGAAAAAATCAAAAGGAAAGTGATGGGGAGGATAGGAAATTTGGACTTTTTCACAGAGCATACAAAGATTAGTGGAACCTCCTATAGGATTTGTTACGCAGATAGGGTCGTCAACAATTTTAAATTTAAGTTCTAATTCTTCTACAGTTGTTTTAGAAATAAAACTATAAGAAGCTCCTGTATCAAATAATACTCTAACTAAAACATCTTTGATAAAAATATTACCTTCCAACACTTTTTTGCCCTTCACATCTTTGGAGGTTGAAGGCTCATCCTTGATAGCGTAAACTTTAGCTTGTTCTCCTTTCTTCATAAGGGACAATCCTTAATTAGGTGCCCTGGTTTATGACAATTATAGCAGAGATAATTCTGAGCCACAGAAGAGGCAACACTCTGAGCTTTGGGACCCCAACAATTCTTCGCAGTATGTCCTTTCTTCTTACAATTATAACAAATGATGTCTTTAAAGCGGCTCTCCTGAGATCCTCCTTTAGGTTTTCCCTGCCCTTGCTTCTTGCCATTGAACTTCGTCTTCTTCCAGTTATTGTTGTTGCTTTCTTGTACTACAGGTGGATCTATCTTATCCAAAGCTTCATACCTGTATCCCATGTCTATTAAGTCTATAAATGGTTCTTTCACATGCCCAGTCATCCTGACATGGTATTGCTTCTTCATTCCAGAAATAAACATTTCATTCTTTTTAGAGGCGTATCTATCAATCCAGGCCCAAAACAAGATAATTCGTTAAACTTATTAGCATACTCCTTAAACGACATCTCCTTTTCTTGTATAAAATCCATGAAATTTCGGTAAAGACGGGATTTTCCTGCTTCCGGCATATACTGTTCCTCCAGAACTTCTTTGAATCGTTCTCATGAAAAATCATCCTCTGACTCATTCTGAGTAATAGATTCCCACCAAACTAGAGCTCCATCTTGTAGTTGCCAAGAAGCTAAGAATCTCTTCTGCTCATCTCCAATATTCAGTCCTTTGAAAATTCTTTCACACGAGCGGATCCAAGCTTGTACTTCAATGATGGTTCCTGTTCCTTTGAAAGGTTTACCACCAAGGCTGGTTAGTTCTTGCATAAAGTTGCAAAGTAAATTTGGGGTGGTATCGGAACTACTACTTCCTCAAATGCTATAGCTGTGGGAGTTTGACCATTTGTGGCATTACTTCCTCCCCTACCTCGCACTCTTCTTCCACTCTTTTTCTACTATCTATATATAGTACGAAAAATATCTTTTAGGATATATAGACGAGATATCTTAGGGAATGCTATATAATATGAATATACTTATTCAAATTAGAAGTTTTAATTATGCGCTCTCTCAGACTAAACTCATTCTAGGGCATTACCAACCCTATCTCTAAAGATTCATACCCCAATAGAGCCAAGGTTCTCATTTAACCTTCAGCTTCGATACCAAATGTGACGACCCGTCTCCTCGACCCTCTGAAATCGACACTAATACATCCATGGTATTCACGTGCCGTAAATCCAAGTACCGGGGAGGCAGATTATCAGGGGTGTAAAAGAAAATAAAGATAGAAGATAACAGAATAATAGAATCTCACATCGCATTCAACATTTATAATTATACATAATGATCAGAGTCAAATACAAATCTAGCGGGATAGTTATAACTGTCTATCCATACATATGCTAGAAATGCATACTACATAACACAACGGAAAATGGGCAGATAACTAGATAAGGTACTTCAGATTCATAGCTCTAAAAGACTTGTCCAAAATGCTGCCCAACATGCTCCAAAATTCTCATAAGGTATCCTGACTACACGGCTGCCCAAAAAATAGGGGGTCCAGAGTTTAAAAGGAAAAAAAAACTCCGAGTCGGTCATGGGACTGGTGTGTGAACTCAAAGTACGATGTTTTGAAAACAAAAAGGTATCTCATAAGACCATGCCTCACATAAACACGGAACGGGTTTTTACCTTATGATAACCAAAACTCTTTATTACGCAAAATTTAGGGATATTATTTTTAATGACATTCTTTGAAAATATTTTCAAATAAATTTATTAATCTTAGTCGAAATTGTTACATTGATTAAATTGCAGCATAATAGGTTACAATCAAGTCCGAAGGTTCTTATTGGGGAATGGATTTCCATACAAATGACCAGGTGAAGGGACTACCTTCTGATGGACACAAATCCAGATGGATGCCCCGAGGCACAGAATATCTTCCCTCTACCAACACAAGACCGGCCTACCTCTGTAACTAGGTAGTACCGAATATGTCATCCCCCGGTCGTTACCGACCTTTATCCGAGAGCTCTCTTCGCATACATCCACATTAATTTACATCCCTAACGTCATAGTTGGAAGAAATATATCTAGAAGGGGATGATCATACCCTAATTGGGGATGACCCACTTAGCTTTGCTGCATCTAACCCTGTTTCGTTCATTTCCAGTTGATGAGGCTCGAGGCTATGATTACCTTTTCACATAGCACATCTTCTTTCACTTTGAATGCCACATTACCATTCCACATTCACATGACTGATTTCTACAAACTTATAGCTTCCAGAGCTCGTATGTCTCAGGAAAGGGTGTTAAGCTAAGAGAAGGTGTCTTCTCCACCACCGACAGATATACTTTTATAGAAACCACTTATTATGATTTGGAATGCAAGGTCAGACATTCATCCATACAAGTTCATTCTGGGATCGAACAAAATCGAAGGTATTTACCTCAGCCATTACTAGGCGAGAAGCCCTTGTGATTTTGAGGTTTTTCATAACAAAGAGACCACTCCTACAATATAGTGAATCGGGAGTTTATCCCTAATTAATCAACAAGTAGTCCCTCGTTATTATTCATCTCAATATCTCCATCTTCAAACATCTTCATTCTTCGAACATGTAAACTGGTTCGAAGTGGTTTTCGGATAGGAATCAACCAAATCCGACTCCGTTTCCTTCGAAATCCAATTAATAAGTAAAAATCCTCATTTCTAATATTATTGAGATATTATACAAAATTAAATATAACTTTTGAAAATATAAGTCATTCTCATTAATTTCAATAAAAATAAACTATTAATTATAAAACCTTATTTTAAACAATAATCTCGGTATTAATATTTTTTCTCTAAAGTGTCAAATTTAGATAATTGATTTAACAATATTTTAAATTTAAATTGATATTCTCTTTAAGAAATGAAACTCATTTCTTAACTAAGTTAAATCAACTATTCTAAAAAACTAGATTTAATCTCACAATAAAATTTCACAAGTCACAATTTAGAATTTATTATCCATAATTAAACTTAACTAATCAGGTAAGTAAAAACATGGTATTTGCAGATCCCGCTTAAGAAAATTGCGTCCACGTAGTTTCCGTAACGAGAGAAATTCATAACATAAATTTCCTAATACTTATCAACTCAAAACCCAAGTTTTCCAAAATGTAAAAGATGATCTTTTATCATCTTAAAAATTTCGTATTAAAAGATTATCATTTTTAACTCAGGTATATTTAATTTGAATTTTACTAACTCAAGAAATTATTCTAAATCTAATTCCTTTCCAATTAATTTTTGAACTTTTTTCTAAAATTTTCACCTTTCATCTAAATCATAAATGATATACATGACAAGTCAAAAATTATCGTATACTAATTTTTTTACCATTTATCTTAAAATAACATTTACATTTCAATAACATCAATTAATAAAATAACACCGCGTAGCCATTTATTTATAGCAAATCGCCTTGTCAACTAGTTACGAGGTTGACCGTGAAGTCAACATAGCCTCGCCACTGATCTCTGTTATTGCTAAGGTTTGGTGGTTGCGCACGTCATCCAAAATAATGCTTATATAATGCACTTTAATAACTTTCATTATAATTTTCTAATACTACCAAAACTTTAAAACACACACATATATACTAATAGATAAATTTTCCTTTTAAATTTTATTTCCCCAATTATTTTCCAAAACATTTTACCTACACAAATAATAATATTAAGTTACACATCATTTTCTTAATACTATTTTCAAACTCTAGTTAATACTTTCTTTCCAAAATAACTATTTATATAACTTAAAATAATTCCTTCATAAATATTATCTACATTCAAAATGCATACTTTTAATATTTACCTCATTTGTGTGTGTGTGCGTGTGTGTGTGTGTGCATACTTTTTCACAAAATATTTCTTTATTTCCAAACTTTTTTACATGTACAAGAAAATATAATTTCCAAAATATTTATATCTTTTTAAAATAATACTTTAAATATTATAATTCAAAATTTCTAAACCATTATCTTTTCAACGTTTCCCAATTAAGTTCCATTTTTTAATATAAACCAATTCCTAAATTTAAAACATTTTTCCTTAATCTTATTCACTATATATAATAATACTAAGCCATGAAATTTTAGTGATTCATTTCGTCACTTGGCTGACAAGTAGATACACAAAATATCAGCATTACCTCACCATGCTCTCCACTTCTCATAATTTATTCAATGGCTAAACTATTACTTTAAATTATTTTATACTCAAGTATTTCTCAAATTTCAAAATTAATTATTTCTTATGTCAAAATGTGTCGTTTCATGTTTAGGAACCTCTATCGATGACATGGCATCCGACATATCAATCAGAATCCTTAAACATTTTCTAGACATGTCAACACAATAAATAATCACAAGTTTTCCTCAATTATATTTATTTTAGTATCATTAGCATCCCTGCATTCTTTTTAATTAAATATAACGAAGCAATTAATTCCTAATAACCAATCAACCAAAACCTAGTAGTCACCTACAGTGGAACAATTATATTCTTAAAATTTTGTTATGCAACTCTAATTATTCATGGATTATTTAAATCGTTAAACTCATATACTCAATTTTCCAAATTCTCAAAATAATTTTTCATTTCTAAAGGATTTTAACACAATATCTTCCAAAAAATTTAATATCACAAATTCCAATTTATCAAATTAAAATTTTAAACAAAAATACGACCTAATTGATTATCCCAATAATTAATTTATATTCCTATCCCCAAATAGATAATCAATATAAATATCTGTCACACACCCTAGGGGAAAATAATCTAAGCCTAACTGAGTCTCGGTCTATGATATTATATGCTATAATGTTCTGAGTTAGCTTTGATACCAAACGGTAACGCCCCACCGCTATACCCATATAATTAAAAAACATTATAAATAGCATTGTCTAATAATACGGAGAATATGGCTTATCATGGATGACCAAATGTGACTATGACTTTAAACTAACACTGACATGTCATGCTTACCTTTTCACCAAATTTCTGGGATAAAATTTGACAAGAACAGTCTCAGTTCGAAGTGATAAACACATTGGTTTCTTAGAATCAGAACAACATCATATAAAATGGAAGTCACATATCACAGCGGAATAATAGATCTCGTACATATAAAAATCATGAGTCTACAAAATAAAATAATAGACTCACATAATGTACAAGTGTTACAATTCTTTAATCTCAAATATACATCTCAATACGCACATGCACACATACATGAAATCATAGATGGGATAAACTAAAAGTCATATAGATTATCCCACAGCTAGCCCAACCATCCAAATCCCACATGTCCTATAACTTGAAAAGTCTCGGTCTGACTCGAGCATTAAAATAACAACGGGTCAAAGTATCTCTAAATATGCAAAAGTGTGAGAACAAGATGTAACACTAGAACAAATGAAAAATTAGTAAATATAGATGTCCAAGATATAATAAGTCACATAATTAATTTATCTCAGAATTTACTTCAAGGCACAGATATGAATATATTTGGTCACAAACACAAATTTGTCACTACACACTGATTCACAAAACAAAGCATAACAACTCCAATACAAAGAAACCAATTCCATACTGATCTCCCATCTGATTGTACATACCAATCTTACTATTGTCCATACCATGCAAATATTTTGGTATCACTCGTACCGATCGGATAATAAGGATCGTCCGTACCTTTACACAAAATCTCAACTAATCACAAGGATCAGGAAAATCCCAAATCTCGACCGATCAAAATAATCGGGGAAACCATGACTCGAGACCTCTAGTTTATTATATATTTAAGTTTGGAAAGAAATCCAGAAGTATGCCTCTTAAGTATTTGTCTATCCCACCAAAAACTAAAAGAAATGTACTCTAATGTGCCAAATACAATCGCTTTCAGTAATTATTAGAACTTAAACAAAATGTCCCATGCCACATGGGAAATTCCAGTATTTACTAGAAGCTAGTAATTTTCATTCGTTAGGGATACCACTGGAAAACCTGAACTATATACTCGTAAGGATCTAGTAGCCCCATGCCGCACACCAAAGGGAATGCAACTCTAAAGTGTTACATACTTCCTAATAGAAATTACAAGAATTTAACCAAGGAATCCCATGCTACCTGGTGAAATTCGAGTATTTGGTAATAGTCTAGGTAGTTCCACTCAGAAGTTCTAATTAATGAATTATGTCATATTCGATGAAGCATTGCTCGAGAGCAATTAAACCAATATGTATCACTAAATTGATTATTAGTACCCCCCACAATATAGAACTAAGGCACTCAAAGCAATTTCTCTTTTGAATTTACCATTTAGAATTCCATAAATCCAAATTATTCCAAAAGTGCTTATTTTATGAAATGAAGATTTTCCATGTTCCAAAACCATTGATAATTAAAATTCCATAAAGTTACATCATTCACAAATTATGTTTCAAAGGCCGTACACACACATACATATATGTTCCAATTTCTTATTTCTAAAAGGTCCATAGCTTGCAAATTATTTTCTAAAAACTATATATTCATATTCCAAACCCAAATTAATATTTACACACATGTTTTTCAACAACTTAGTTTATATTTCCAAACTCCATATTTTTAAATCCATAACTCTTTATACTAGAAATAATTGATATATATAAGCACTTTATTTAAATCATTTATAAAAAGAAACTAGACTGAGATAGAAAATTTAATTTGAAATCTATATATTATAATAGAATACTCTTTTGCAAATATCTTTTCATTCCAAACCATATGAATATTAATCAAATTAGTCATAGGTTTATGCATTCCAAAATGCATTCATAAATCCGAAAATTATATTAAAACAACCATGAACCAAAATATACGTCAATGCACACGACCAACAAAGAAATACTCGAAAAAGCAATATTCAAATGGGTGATCGAGCATCAACCTGGAGCTATAATAGCTCCAGGAATATGCCCCATTGGTGCACCAGTGTACCCTACTGGTCCACCGGTTGGGACGAAACCTAGAGCTACAATAGCACTAGATTTCGTTCCGGCGACTCTCGGTGGTGAAATAATGGCCATCGACAGTTTTTGCCTCAAGGATACTAATTTTATTAAAATGCAAACCTAAATTAAACTACACTATGATGGTTTGAGGGATCAAATAACAAGGGGTTTCAATAAACAAGAAATTCCATAACAGAAAATGCAAATATCCCATGCAATTTAGATAAATTCAACATCCAATTCATCCAAAGCAGGAAATGCATCCAATATGAATCTAGAGATTGATTGTGTGCGTTGTTAACCAACTTTATCACATGAATTTGATTATTAAAACCTGGATTCTCTTATACTAACACCTTATTACCACAAGCCCTAAGTTTATTTCAGAAATTTGAAAACATAATATCACAACCTTGAACATAAACTGAAACTAATCAACTAATCAAACATACTAGATGATGGAGAAGATTACCTAAAGTTAATTTCTATATTATTGATCAAGAGCCCTATGATTAGCTCTTGGATTTGGTTGGTTTATGTTCTAGGGTTAGAGGATATCTTGTATTTTCCTTTACGGCAAAAAGAAAATGAGATAATCCTATACGTAGCTTTTTACTTCTCATTTTTTATTCTTGTCTTCTTGGGCCAAGAGGGTATAGTTATGAACCCAGTAACAAATGTTGTGAATTTATAAAGGAAGTGTTACTAAATCTTACTTGGTTTTATCACTTATAAACCGCTATTTTACGCTATACAAAGTTCTAAAAAAATTATAAATTGATTTCTCAATTTTACCAAAGCCAATTAACAATTAAAAATCTTCATTTCTAATGTTATTGAGATATTATACCGAAGTAAATATAACTTTTGAAAATAAAAATCATTCCCATTAATTTCAATAAAAATAAACTATTAACTATTAAATCTCATTTTAAACAATAAATCTCAATATTAATATTTTTCTGTAAAATTCCAAATTTAAATAATTAATTTGATAATAATTCCAAATTTAATCGAAATTCTCTTTAAGAAATGAAACTCATTTCTTAATTAAATTAAATCAACTATTCTCAAAAACTATATTTAATTTCATAATTAAATTTCACAAATCACAATTTATAATTTATTATCCATAATTAAAATTAATTAATCAAGTAATAACAACAGGGTCGTTACATATTAATTAATTGACACGTTTTTCCATTTTAATCAATATCCAAATTAATTCTTATGCGTCATTCAATCATGCATTTATTAGTTGCATATATTTAAACCGTCAATTCATTACCCATTTAATTGACATATAAGTTATCCCCTTTTATTAATTGACACTTACTTAATGTCTTTAATTAATTTCTTAATTAACTGATTGCGTCCATTATAAATTAATATATGTATGTTATCATTTAATTTATTCCCCACATACATTCCATTTATTAGAAGATCCCTTAATTAATTAATGTTATAAAAGTGACATATTCCCTGACTAATTGATGCATTTATGTTTCTTAATTAATTCATCTTTTTAATTGATTGATGCGTCAATTAATCACACACTCATTGCTTGTGTAAATCTTTGTAACCTCTTAAATCTTAAATGCATATATTTGTCATTTATATTCTGTTCTACAATTATGTTCATTCTTTTGATATTATTTAATTATATAAAAATGCGTGGTGTTACACCATGGTCTCAGTTTTCCGAGTTAGGTTTATGTAATTAACAATAAATTTTTATTTTTTTTGCAAATAAAGAGAGAGTAAGAAATTGAAACCCAAGCACCTTGTTGACATTACTAATTTGAGTAATTATACAAGAGGAAATAAAAATACTACTTTGCAAACTATGACAAGCAAATAAAGAAATTATTTCATGGCTGCACTATGTTATCAACCGAAACAACTGGCCAAATTGGAGTTTAACGTATGAAAAATTGAATTACGTTAGAAATTTGTGACTGGTTGAGGAATCAAAAATTTCGAGAGATTGACTTAGACTTATATACATTACTATGTTGCAACTATCCAAAATAAGTCGAGTTTTCATTTTTTAATTTTTCATTCATGTAGCAGCATTAGAATTATTGAATGTTATACTTTAATTTTGTGGGTAGTATCTGCTAAAAACTCTCACGAGGCACCACTCATCCTACTAGGGACATCTAGACGTTTAACAGCATGTTGCATATGCTCAATGCAACTGTGCTTCCTACGAAAACATGACAAATAAATTAGTTAGATTGGATGAATAAATGGTCTTTATTCGAGGACAAATAAAAGTGCAAGTGCGGGGGAATTGTTATACCTCAATTTATGCATTTTCTTTTTGTATATTTTACCTTAAAAACAGTACTACGCATTGTATTTTGTATGTGTTTTACAGGATTTTAGTCGAGACCAAAGACTGAAGAACCGAAAAGAAAAATCACCAAATTGAAGATTTATTATGCATTATGTTTCAAATTATATACTAGGAGGTCAAGAGTTCGAATCCCAAAAAGCACATTATTTTTGTTGTAAGTTCATCGACAACAAAAAGTGAAGGTTTTCCATAGTTAGCATGCGCATATGAGGTATTACATACATGGAATTGATTAGATACCATATCCCCCCTTTTAAAATTGGAGACAATATCCCATTGATCTACCAAATCAATCAAATCAAAACCTGCTCTTTTTACATCATTGGATTAATTTTATGGCCAAATACATTGTTGTTTACTTGAATGACATTTTAGCTAGATTCACTGCTTCCACATGAAGAAAAAGACTCTCCACCCCTATATATACTCCCAACTGAGGACCATTGTAGCATCCCATATTTTGTGTCCTTTTTTTAGTTTAGGTTTTTTTTCCTCTTGTAGCTAGTTAACAGTGGCTACTAATTAGGTTTGGCAGCATTGTAACTATTACTAAGTTATTTTTTCTTCTTGCCGTTGTAATTTATTTTACGCAATTTTAATAAAGTTTTGTTCTCATCCATTTTCTTTTGTTCTAGTTTTTTTCATGAATTGTTGCTTTCTTCTCTGAATTGGTTTTGTAAAATCGATGATAAAGGTTGGTATCAATCTATTTAAATTGCTTTTGTGATTAGATTCACAAGAGAGTTTATTTTAGATAATACCAACTGAATTTTAGTCGATTCTATAGTTAGAACTTCAATTAGGTTCGATTTTCAGATATATATATATACACACACACACATACACATACATACTTTTTACAATTTCTTCGCCGATTCTATAAAATCAATCCCTTTTTCAGTGAAGAAAACTGATTTAATTCCAAAACAACCTTTCAGTGACAAAAGGTTGTATCTTTCCTTGAGAAAAATATTTTAGGGTTGAATCGGTATTTCTTCACCGTTCTTTAATTTTTCTACAATTTTTAGTTTTGAAAACATCTCTCAAATTTCGTCCAACTCGCCTATGAAATTATTTAAACATTAATTTTTAATATTCCTCCCTGTGTTCAACCTTTATACTATACACCTGTGCGCTTGCAGTTATTTTATAATTTGTGCTTTTCTAATCCTATAGAAAATTCCATCATAAATTGGTATCTTTGCGAATGTATGATTGAGGATAAGAAAAGTAGCAGAAGGGCTGCAAAAATATTTCAACCAAGATGTACGATAATACGGCAACGACGCAATGCCAATAAATCCAACCTTGTTTTACAATGGCGTTGGTATGGTGATGCTTCGACATCGATAAATATGTTTTTGACATAGCATGGAGTCGGCATGTTGTCGCTATGGCATTAGGTAAATATTTTCTAATGGCATCGGCATGATATTGGCAAGTAGTCATTGAGATGTCATTGAAATGGTGTCGGTAAAGCGTTATCAGTATTTTGGCGTTATTTAGGTGTTGGCAAAATGCCCGATGAAATTCATTGGCAACGCATCAAAAAAAATTCATCGAACATTTTACGACATCGTCTATGGCGTGTCAATGCGGCATTGGTACTTGGTTTGCCGGTGCCATATTGATGTCGTTAATTTGCGATGTTGCTTAAGTGACATTCATTACTAATTTTCAACACATTAAAAATCGATGGTAACTACATACATATGAATATATATGCATGTATGTTTTTATATATGTAACTTGAACTATAACAACAATTTAGATGACCGAAAATCCAATTAAAATTCAAGTCACATGAGATCTATCATATTATTTCTTGTTAGACGATGTAGGATAAAAATAAACAACGAACCATGATAACGTTCTGATTTTATTTCTCTACCAAAATAAAATGTAATGCTCATCATTTAACATCTATAATCTAAAAGTAAATGCTATACAATTTTGATTATCCTTTGATATACATATTTCAACTACAAAGTCGATATACATGGTTTTTAACAAAAAAATCTCATCATATGCATGAAAGAGCTTAAACTAGCTTCCACCAACCCCAACCTCTTGGAAAGATGGTTGTTGTGCCCATGTAAAATAACCGGCCACAACCACCACATATCAACTTTCACTGTGGTTAACTTCATTTGTTTCCACTCTCATTTTTTGACGTAGCTGATATGATCCATTAGATCACCACTTGAATTCAACTTTTTATGTAAGCACAATAAGATTCAACCCCTTAGGTAAACTAATACCTATTATGTAAACAAATTAATAAAACAATTTAAAATTATGTTATTTGAGCATAATAAATTAGATAAATTTTATACAATGATCAAAATCATTACTTTCTCTTGGTTTGATGAGAAAAAATATATGACAAAACCAATTAAATACAGTATACAAAGCTAATTATATAGTCCGGCCATCAATGATTTGAACCTTTTAGTTATTTACTATAACTCACAATAAATGTGAACATTAAACATATGCTAGGAAGGGTTTATTTCATGGATATACCAAAAATGTTAAGGAAATCTAAAAGGAATGCTAAAGAATTAAAAATCTTAGTTATTTACACAATAAGTTTGCGAATTAAACAAATGCTAGGAAGGTTTTTTCATGGATCCAAACTTGTAAGGAAAATTAAATAGTTTTTGAAAATTTCATCTTACTTATTTAAAGTAACTCACCATAAATATTGTAAGGCTTTGTAGATTTCGATAATTATTTTTATGTGTATTTTAATAAATTTAATTAATGAGGTAAAAAATTAATTTTATAGATGATGGAATTAGATGATGAGAGTTGTGCCACTGTGTAGATCATATTTTTCTTATCAGTTTCAAACATAAGAACATCAAAATCAAAGTTCGTATGAAGGAGATAAAGATGTTTTAGCTGCAGGTCCGTTGTGGGTTGAAACGGGTTGAAAGCCCAAGAATTCGAATTTAAAATTTTGAAAGCTCGTTCCCTTCTTTATAAAATATGAAGCAACATACATTTATGTTTCCCGCTTTTCATTTTTTTTCTTCTTCTTCTTCTTCCTCTAACCCTTCTTTCATAGTCAACTACAAATTGTCATATTTCTTTCGTTTCAAACTGGTTCGCGTAAACTTTATATCAAAACGACTAGCAAGGCTTTGGCCACGTGGATACTAATCTCAATTCAAATTTGTGCGTTACGATGTAGTACTAATGTGAATGGATTTTATGGCTAATTTAACACTAGAGGGGGGTGAATTGTATTTTATAACTATTATGAATCATTTTAAATTTGTTTCCAGTTTTAAATCAAACCATAGATTATCAATACGGATCAATAAAATCAAGCAGTCATAGATGCAATCACTGATATAGAAGTAATAATAAACAGTAAAGTAACATAGATGACATCAATATTTTTATACCAGTTCAAATTAACCAATCCTATGACCACTCTTGTACAATAGTGTACAACTTTCTTTTCAATACCTACTTTAAAAAGGTAGCAAGCAAAGTAGAATACAGTCTCGATTTCAAGGTTACGAGATACATACTCTTGTCTCACAAGTGTGGAGAAAACTCTCTTGATTTACCGGACAGTAAGATCACCCACTAGATTTAGACGAGCTACTAAGCACTTCCACTTAATTTAAACGGACAATAAGCAGACCTAAATTAATAAAAGAAGAGTTGTTGATTTTCAAATACAAATAATTGTACTTAGGATACAAGATATTTTATAGCCCTTCTGTTAACAGTTTGATATTTGTATTTTTAGAGAGAACGCTTTGAAAATAGTAAATAGTTTGTAGAGAATCTATCTAGTAGAGTGTGGATTGATTTTATGCAGATTTTGAAGAATATAAAAAGTAGTTTTCAAGAAATATTTCAAAAAAGTGATGAACGGAAGTATTATTTCATGAAAAGGTGCATCCAAAAGATACTTGTTTCCAAAATAAAAAACAAACCAACGATCACCGTGTCGACATATCTAGGAGGGGTATGTCGAAATACCTATGTTAATTTTGAAAAAGTGTTTTTTCTTTTAAATTGTTTACATACTTTTATATTTCTGTGAAATAATTTTCAACATAATTTTTAAATATTTTGAACAAAAAACTTTTATAAAATATATGAAAAAATATATTTTGAATTTAAAATAATTTAATTTGATTAAAATATAAAAAATCATAAATTTGTGGTAAAGATCAGAATCTGCTATCGGGGACATTAATAATTTATTCTAATGACTCATACTAAACACTAGAATCTTGATCTCTTTAAGTCTTTTTTCTCTAAACTCATGACTCTTGATAAACTTCTCTAAAACTTTATTCTTGATCTTTATACTGATCAGTAGTTAAGTTTAATCATTCTGTACTTGTGTAATATTCTACAATATATACTATACAACTTGACAAAATATTAATATCTTTATTTATATAGTTGTTATCATCAAAATCAATATCCGAGGTATTAACAACTCTCTTTCTTTTATGATGACAACCATGTAAAATATTCCTGTAATTATAATATAACATACCTCGAGTTAAATAACCCCCCTTAATAAATGCATATGTTATAATTTATATTTGTTTCCCCCTTTGTCATCAACAAAAATGGGTGAAAAATAACACTTACCCTAATGTGATACACTTATGAATTATGGAGTCAAAATCAATACTTAGATACTAAACCTTGGAGACCTTTAAATAAGACAAAACAAGTTTTATTAATAATTCAAACTATTACACAGTTCAACAATCCCTAACAAACAAATTCAAACTAAACAATCCAAACCAAAGAAAACCAACTATTATATACAAAGTTATATCAGTCCAAACCAAAATATATTATTCACAAGCCAATCAAATTCAAATATATAAATTTTAAAACATATACTTACAAATTATAAACAAATAAAGATAGT
This sequence comes from Allium cepa, assembly GCA_030765085.1. NCBI lineage: Eukaryota > Viridiplantae > Streptophyta > Magnoliopsida > Asparagales > Amaryllidaceae > Allium > Allium cepa. The sequence continues at coordinate 28,535,853 of CM060932.1, forward strand.
ATATTTTACTTGGAACTTCAACCCATCCTACGGATCCAAAGATTGGATTTGTTTTACTGACTCCCCAATATTCTTGTTCCATGGTTGCCTTGGAGATTGAGCATTTTGTGTTATTGCATTGATCATATTTGATAAGATAGGAAATTAACCAAGGAAGAACATCAAAGTGTTTCTCTGATTCCTTTATCATCTGCATTTGGCTTAGTTCCAAACGCCTTTGATTTCGTTGAATGAAACAGATAATATCTTTGAAAGAGTGAAGTATTTCTTCTAAGTTTTCACAAAGTTTTCAATGTGGAGAACTCATTTTTATGAAAGGAAATGTTTGGAATGGAAGGAGATGAATCAATATATGACTTTTTCTGGAAAAAAATGATTTACATAGAGATGAAATGTCAGATTAAATAACTGTTTTTAAAGTAGTTGCAAAAAATTTCAAGTTTATATTATTTTCAAAATAGGCTAGTATGTCAACATATCTATGTAGTGTATGTTAATATATGTGCCTTAATGTGTAAATTGTAGTGTTCTCCAGATTTCATGTGCATACTTACAAATAAAAACTTGACGAAACTCATTTTTTATCTAATATACAGAATAAAATATTCATGGTCTTAGAATTATTAAGTGCTTGTATCTTTTGGTGCGGTGTCCATGCCGAGTATTCAATTTGAGGTTCAGTGTACTCATTCTATCCAAATATCTAAACCATTCGACCGCAAATAAATCTTCATCCTACATGACCAATAGTGTAATTACTACTATTAAACAGTGGGGTCTAGTAGTTGATTATCCTTCGAAAAAGTGTTATAAGGTTTACTACCAGTATAACTAGCTATTTATACTTTTCAAAAATCAAATTATGAGTTTTTGAAAACCTAATATTTAATACCAATTGTGCGTAATGGTGTAGTACCAATGTCAATGGATATTAAGGCTGAATATTATTTTATAACTTTTATTAATCAACATTAATTTACTTCAAGTTTTAAATCAAATCACAATTATCAACACAGAACTATATAATCAATCAGCCACAGATGCAATCATAGATAAATATAAAAGAAATAATAAAATGTAAAGTAAGAGAGATGATAGTAGGAATTTTATACTAATTTAGATTAACCAATATTTCATCCAGTCCTATACTATATAGCTTATCAGTCGCCTACTTAACTAGGTAGCAAGCAAACCAAAATACAATCACGATTTCATGGCCATGAGGTACACCTTCCTATCTTACGAGCCTAGGGTAAACTTACTTGATTTACCGAACAATAAGATCGTCCACTAGATTTATGTGGGCTACCAAGAACACCCACTTGATTTGAACGGGTAACAAACACATCCAAACAAATAAGAGTAGAGTTATTGATCTCCAAATACAAACAATTGTACTTGGGATATAAGTTATCCTATAGCTCTTCTGATAACTCTTCGATCTTTGAGTTTGTAGAGAGAATGCTTCCAAAATAGTAGATAGTTTATAGATAACCAATCTAGTAGATTTTAAATTAATTCTATATAGATTTTGAAGAATATAGAAAGTAATTTTCAAAAAAAATTTAAGAGAGTAAGGAGTATGAAGAAAGTAGTTAAAAAGTTTGTTTGCACTCCTCTTTAAATAGCGAATGAATAGAAGTATCAATTCGAGAAGAGGTGCATACAAAAGATACTTCTTTTCAAAACTTAAAAAATAAACCAACGGTCACTATGTCGACATATCTATGAAGGGTACGTCGACATATCCTTGTTAATTTTGAAAAAGGATAATTGTTTTCAAACTTCTATATGTTTGTAAAATAATTTTAGATATAATTTTTAAATGCTTTGAATATGCAAATTTTTTTACAAAATGTTTGTAAGAATATATTTTGAGTTTACAGTAATTTATATTGATTAAAATACCAATGATCAGAAATTTGTGATAAAGATCAAAATCTGCTATCATGGACTTTAATAATTTGTTCTAATGACTCATACTAAATACTAGAGTCTTGTGCTCTTCAATCCTTTTGTCTCTAAACTTATGACTCTTAATCATCATCACTAAATCTTTGTTCTTGATCTTTATAATGACCAGCCTTTAAGTTTAATCATTTTGTCTTGTGTAATATTCTATAATATATACTATATAACTAGACAAAACATTAGTATCTATATTTATATAGTTGTTATCGATCAAATCAATAATTGAGGTATTAACAATCTTCCCTTTTGATGATGACAATCATGTAAATATTCCTATATATAAAATATAATATAACTCTACCTGAGTTAAATAACTCCACATTAATATATGAATATATCTCATTTTATACTTGTCTCCCCATTTGTCACCAACAGAAACGGGTGAAAAATAACACTCCCCTTAAATGTGATATACAAATGAATTATGGAGTCAAAATCAATATCTAAATACTAAATCTTAGAGATATTTAAATAAGACAAAATAAGTTTTATTAATAAATAAAAATATTACAAATATATATATGTAAATAGTTGGCCTAACTCTATGGGTGTAAGTGGAGCATATCAAGTTATGTTTACAAATATATTAGACATTAACGACGTTATATAAGTATGTTATATAAGTACATGTGAAATAGACTTGTTTTACTCACTCAAACGTATGTTTAACACCTTCCTCGTATTTTTCTTTGTATCCATCATTAATAGGTTGATGGAACGTGGAGTCATGCTAGTGTAAGTGACGTTGAAGATGCAGATGTTGAAGACTTTACTTATGTACATAAAGTGCATATTAACATTTGACATTATGTACGATATTGTGTATTGGTTGGTATTGTATGGATCTATGACTATGGATATATGTTATTGTGACAGCTCGCAAATCCGTACCCCTTGAGTCAACACTATTTTACATCAATTTACTCAAGTGGAACAGAAATACGAACCATTAGGGTTTAAGAAGAAGAGATAGAAGAAGAAGTAACTAAACAATATTCGAATCTCATAGTCGCAGCGGAATAAAATATAATAGTAAATAATAGATCTTTACACAAAATGAAACTATATCTGTTTTGTACATCATATCATCATAGTATCTCATACAAACAATATTTACCAATCAGACAATCATACAATCATAGCAGCGGATAAATATACAAATACGGATAATACGTCTCGGACTCCAGCTCCTCTCCTGCTCCAAAGCATCCTGTCCTGAACATATAACACTCGGTCTGACCCGAGCATTATAATGAAATAACACCAGAGTCAGTCTGGAATACCAGCTGATAATAATGCACCTAAATTGATTATTAAAGTTTCAAAAATCCTTTGAAAACAAAAGCATCTCGTAAGACCACGCCACAAATAAACATGTCGGGTTTTTACCTTACGATAGCTAAAACACATTTTATAGAAATCCTCTGATATTATAATAGGGTCTATATACAAATACTTATAAAATAGCCGAAATTGTTACATGATTAAATTCAAGATACTAGCCACAGAGTGGGTAACACAAACAAAACTCGTAAAGGGCTCGTAGGGAGAATGGATTTCCAACATTGACTAGGCACTGGGGTACCACCTGTCACATTACCTGGTCTAGATCAGTGTACCGAGGACCACGCCTGATCCCTTGCAACATAAGGCTCGGACTACCACTTACTGGTTAGTTCTGAGTAAGATCACCCCACAGTTGGGATCAGCAACCGCACCACTAAGCCGAAATAAAAGGGGCATCTAGACATGAATGACCTTACCCGGAAATGGGTGCTGCCCACCAAGCCTTGCTGCATATCCCCTGATTTTCAGTCATTCTCGGTTGATGAGGCTTGAGGCTAAGTGTTACCTTTTAGAACGTTTCACTTAGAATGCCCATCGCCCACCTGATGATGTTTCCGAAAGCATTCATCCATACAAGTCCGTCCCGGGTTCGAACGGAACCGAAGGCACTATTCCCATTACATCCATTTTGGAAATATCCTCAGGATTAGTAGCGATTAGCCCTTGAAATTCACTGCTCCATCTTCGACTCCAAACTCGTTTTCCCACGAAACGTACAAACCGGATCGAAGTGGTTTTCGAGAAATAAATCTCGATCCTGGTCTCTTCGAAACGATCAACGCATTTGTCCAATATTGATAGTCGGTGATTTAACTATCAATTAACATTCACAAACATCCATCACACAATAAATATTTTCCCAATTATTTATTTTCTCAAAAATATCTTCACAAGATATATTTTTGCCTTCAAACCACTTTTGAAACAGTTTTCAAACCCAACTCTTTCCATGGTATAAATTCCCCAAATTGTTACTTCCCTTGAAAACATCCAAGTACCAATGTTTAAGGTTTAAAATAATTTAAATACTTTATTCTTGAAAATACATTAAACATTTATATTAAAACTTCTTACATATTTGATTTAATATATATATATATATATACTTTTAAAAATATCTCAAATAAAACTGCTAAATAAAATATGAACTATTATCTTTAAAATAAATTTAAGTCATACTAAATTTTAAAATAAAGTTATGAAACTCAATACAATTTCTAAATAATACTTTGACTGATTATCTTTAAAATAAAACCATTTTATAAAGTATAAATAATAATAATATTCTTTAAAACATAATTCTAATTACCCTTTAAAATAATTACTACTATATCTATTTTGATATATGTTCACCTTTAAAATTTCTTAAAACTTAAATAATTTTCTTAAAACCATTCTTTAATACAACTTCAAACTCTAACGTTTCAGAAATCTATTTAAAAACGTACTTGGCTTTCAGGGAAATACACTTCCATCTTAGAATAACCAAAGAATTCTTTTTATCAATCCAACACGTTTTATCCCAATTCAATTTTACGTTCATCCCGTAAAATACTTTCCATACTTTAAAAATATCTCCTTTTATTTTAAACACATTGCTATTTCCTGGAAATCACTTTCAAACATACGTTTAAAATATTTAAAATAAAACTTCTAGAAATTATTTAATTGAAAATAATACTTAAGGAAATATATAGGGGTTTCCTAAGTATTTTAAATAAAATTCAACCTTTAAAATAAGGTTATTAAATCAAATATTCAAATTAAATTTCCTTTTGAAAACTTAATACAACTTTACCTTTTTAAAAATAATTAAATACCATAATTACTTAATCAATGTTTGCTTTCACTTAAAAACATTTTAAAATAATATTTCTTTCTAAAAATATTCTAAACATATTTAAACTGCAAATTTATAATTTGAAAGCTTTCTTAAAAGCAAAATAAAATTTCCAGGAGAAAGCACACTTCTCATTCTTTAAAATAAGTCTCGCTATTATTCTAAACAATTCTCAATACCCTTTTTAAACCACAAATTCAAACACTTCATATTATCAACCAATCACTTGAATTTAATTCCTTTTTGAATTCTCTATTTAAGAATTTCTTTAATTTTCCTTTAAACCCAATTTATTTATATTTAAATTTCCAGGTTGTATTCACCAAATCAGAGCACAACACAATTAAATGTCCAATTTATCTACCATGGTAAATATACAGAGCATAGCTTAACAGGATCTAAAACAATTTTATCATAGAATAAAAATGTGATATATTATAGAATATAAATAAATATCTATTTATGAGGGATCCAGTTGGATCCCTCCAACCTGTTTTCCCTGCATCCACAGATATTAGCACAACAATGTATACCAATTCAGTTTGATAATGATTATCATATTCAACCAATCAAGCAATCATTTTAAATATGGACTATCTAAATTAACTAATATTCCAGATGTGAGTGAGTCAAACTCACCTTGGGTTTTCGGTGAGAGTTCAAATTTCAATTAAATCGAACGGCGTTCGATTTAACCTAAATTTTTACTTGCTCGGAACGATTCCAGAACTGTACCACTGCGTAGTACGCATCTCTGCGACTCCGGCGTCGCCAGTTTCGTCTGAATGTGACAACGTATGTACTAGATATGAATTTTCAAAGTTAAATCACCAAATTAAAACAATTTCTATTATTTAATTTTTATTTTACCACAAACAATCCCGGCCGCACAAAGCATCAGGAAATCAAAGCCATTCCCCTTTCTTCCTCTCGAACGAGCTCTACAGGAAACCCGAAATCGAACAAGAACCCATCACGTGAAACTAGGGTTAACAACCGCGACCCCCAACCTCCGCTAGAAGCCGATCAACATAGCCTATGTTGAAGCCTCAAGTGACGCACACCCACGGCCGGAAGCACGAAGAACTCGATGCCACCCTCTCGACGAACAACATGTGCGAATGGTGGCCCTTCGTGGTGAAGCTTCTGACAAACCGCTCGACGATTCCCGACCACTACCGTTCAGAATGTAGATCTCGACGTTCTCATCGTTTCTGTATTTAGAAATTTTTGATAAAACTGCCTAGATCGAGAGGAAAAGAGGAAGGAAGCACGGTGATTTTTGGCCATGAATATGAGAGTGGCGGCTGAAGTAGATCTAGGGTTTCGGCCCTAAAATAGAAGATAGATAAACGTTTATAATTTGTAACGACCCGTAAATTTCATGGATTTAATTTGGTTAAATTAATAAGTTGTATTTTAATTTAGTAGAAAAAAAACTTATAAATTAATATTGAAATGAAGGCTAAAATGAAATATATGAATGGTAATTAAAGCCTTTGTTTGTAATATGAATAAAATTTTCAATAAATAAAATGGTGTAAGTATTGTACCTGAATATAATGTGAAGATAGAAAATATAGGGTAGGCATTAAATTAGTAAGTGTAAGGACGCATTGTTACAGAAATGGATTTTAATTTGGGATACGTCATTTCAAGTAATAATTTATAAACTTGAATGAACGTTTTAATTTAATAATTTAATTCAAGTATAGGACTTGGTTATAAGTGTAAATTTGTGGGTATGATAACAAATTTGTATGCATTACCTAATTAATTGGTCAATTAATTTGTTAGAAATCAAACCCTTTTTAAATGGTAAATAATTTGATGTGTATTGATATATACGTTACTTTAACGATTATTTATAAAGTAACGGATGTGTAAATGAAATAAATGAAGTTATGCAATAATGAATAAATAAATAAAAATATTGCAATAAAATAAGAAACTGACATAACATTTATAAATGATAACGAACATTGGTAAGGAATAAATGAGAACAATTGAAATAAAGCTAAAGGTAATTAAAAGTTGAATAGTTACCATTGTTAAGATACCTATTTGGGTAGTTGATAAACTTTAAATGTGAAATGGATTGAAAACTTTTGGCCAAATTTGGGTAGTTAGTGTAGTTTTGATTTGTCATTGAAGTTTCTTAATGCTATAAGATGCAATCAATGTTAATTTTATTTTTAATACGACGTGGGTGATTTAAGCCGTGAAAAACCAAGATTTATTAATTTATTTGAAATTTGAAATCCAATTTAGTGGATTTATTGCAAATAAGTGAAATTAATATTAAACTATTACTTTAATAGGGTCTAATAAAATAAATGGGGAATCAATAGGAATTAATCTAATTTAAAGTTTATATTAATATAAATTTGGGTAAAAAGGTGTTGGACTAAAGAAATAATATTAATTGGTTTTAGAAACCTTAATTAAAATGTGAAGTAGACAAGATTTCACGTTATAACCATTTATACAAATCCAAGATGTTTGTAGAAGTATTAATGGAATAAAACGTAAACAAATGTTGAATAAAAAGAATAGGAATCAACATTTATTTATTTAATTGGATTTAACTACGATAGTATGATTTATTGCAATTAAATAAAAATTTAATATATAAAATATTGCCTAAAAGGAAATGTAGATGAAATCTAAAGAAATAAACGAAGACGATAGTGAACTAATGAAAAAAAAATTCCTCTCTTTGATAATAATAGACTGAATAACAAAATGAAAAGTAATTACATGAAATTTTTGAAAATTTAATTTACAAATGCTAAATTCAATGAATTTGAGATAAACGCTTAAAATTGCTAGATTTGTCAACTGTAAATTGACTTTTAAATTGGTTAAACCATTGTAATTTGTTTGAGAAATGTAAAGTGATAAAATTTGTCAAATTTAAGATTGAAATTTTGTTAATTAGTTATTAAATTATTTAATTAATATAAAAATAGCCATTTTTGCCAATGACTCGGATTTCGACGAAACTAGTTTCATCGGATCCGTAACGTTGAATTATAGTAATGTTTCAAGTTTCGTAGCAATCGGACTTATCGTTTGGTCGTACGGACTCGAAACGCCTTGAAATTTATGCATTGAAATCAATTGAATTTGGAAAATATTGATTTCAGCATAACTTCTCCATATGACGGAATTTGAACCTGAAACCTTTTCCATTGAGTGTAAAATATTTTAAAACACCTATTTTGATATATGCGTTTACCCAATTTCGTTCTGGGGTCAGAACGGGCTTTTTGGGCCAATTATCGTTGAGCACGTTTATAATTCAGATCCATCTATCTATTCCAACTTCATCTATAAATACCCCGCTAAACCCTACCCTCCGCCTATTCTCATTTGTCTGCACATAAAATTTCTTCAGCTCCTTCTCCTCCTCAATGGTAGACAAAATTTCAGATCCAGATCCATTTCAAAATCAGAGTCAAAAATTCAAAGTCCTCAGAAAAATCTCAAAACAATATATGTTGAAGCTCTCGAAATGCATAATCTGCTGATGCAATTCGTTTTTCAACTCGAGTTAACGTTTTCTCTAAAATTAAAGGTTTATCCAAGGCCGTACATCACCGCCGCGATAAAATTCGTCGGATCGAGAAACCCTTTCTGGGTTTTGCAGAGGGGACTGAGGGGAGTCGATCTATGTGGTTGGTTTGGCGTTTCGACGGTCTGATTGGCACGAAATTTCGATTAGGGTTACAAAATTTTGGCAGCTGCTGTGCGTTTTTCTCGAGCTTAGGTGTTCGTGGTGGGAAGTCGCGAGTCGCATAAAGGTCGGCGACCCCTCCGGTGATATTGGTGACGCGACGTGGATTTTTGGGCGCGGCGGTGTTCGGGGAAGATGGGTTTAGCGTGCAGTGTGCAGGGAGGAAGATGGGTTTAGCGTGCAGTGTGCAGGGAGGAAGATGGGCATCGCGTACAGGGAGTTTGGAGAGGGCAGCGCAGGTTTCTCTTGGGTGACGTGGCTAAGGTTTAAATGTGTACCATTTTCATTTATTTATTTATTTTGATTTCATTCGCATTTATCGTCATAACTCTTGCATACGATATCCGTTTTACGCACGGTTTCTTTTGTTAGGATCGTATTGAAATTCCGGACTTGATGGCGCTAGTTTGGATGAATTCCGAGACGGTCCAATTTTTGGTTTTGAATTGGATTTAAATTCAATTTAAATTCCAAAGGTGAGTGTTTTAACCCACTCACGACTTCTAAGATTTCTTATGTTTGTTAAATTCATTTAGGATGTGTTTTGAAATTTATTTATACCTGTTTGGCATATATTTCATCATTATCGCAGTTAATTGCATTCATCGTAATTAATCGTTAATAAATTTATTCATTGCATTTAAACCTGTCAATAAATTGTTAATTAATGTATTCATTGCATTTAAAACTGCCAGTTAATTGTTAATTAATTTATTCATTCAATTTAAACTGCCAGTTATTTGTTAATTTAAATTATTCATTGCATGTCAATTGTCGGCAATAAGTTGTTATCTATTGACGTTATTATTCTTGAAATTGGATGATGTTTGTTAAATGCTGATGTTGATATGATGGATGAATGGATGCTGTATTTATATTGTATAAAATGCAAGTTATTATGCATTTTCATTCATTCGGGATTGTGGTTTGAAATGATATACAACCGCATTTTTATTTTTAAATTGCGGATTGAAATGATAAATATCTGTATCACTTGACCATAGGATAGAAAATTATATAAAGGCACCGCGGTATATATATATATATATATATATATATATATATTATTTTGAAATGGTTTTCTATGATTTTGGAAAGGAAATACAGTTTAATAAATACTTATTTTGACGTTATTTAAATGTTACTTTATATATATATATATATAGTTAAATTCTTAAATCTAAGCTATATATAAAACGGATTAATAAATGGGTTCAATAAGGAAGTTGATTTCTTTTATATAAAGTGGTAAGTATCTATTTAAATTCTATTGTATATATTACGTTTAAATGACTTAAATGAAATTAAGTTAGACGGTAAATATGAGATGGGTTTTAAATTGAATTATTTCAGAATTGAACTTGAATTAAAGTATTGAAGAATTATCCTCGAAATTTGTTTTAAAATATAAATAAATTAAGATTTAAAGGGTATGATTAATAACTTGATTTTGATTTGAGGATTTAAATGAATATTAGATTGATTGAAAGAATATTATCAAGTAATTTAATTAAAAGAATATCCTGTTATTGAAGTTTAAGGGTTTTACTTAAATAATATTTGTTGTATTAAGTAAACATTTCAAAATTTAAATAATAAGAATTGGATTTGACATATATTAAATTTTCAAAGATTCCATTTTTGAATAGTGGAATATTTAAAGATTTAAATAATATGAACTATAAAAATTTAAGTTTTGAAATATGTGATATTTGAGCTTTGAATTATATGAGAATTAAAATGGCTTATTTGGAGAATTAAATTGGTATTGGGAATTTATTGTGAAAGTTAAAGAAGCTATTTTAGTATATGAAGTAATATACTATTTAAACCATTAAGTATTAAAGGTATGTTTCAAAGCTATGGTTTCAAAGTATATATATTTGAAATGCTATGATTTTGTATAAGGATATTTTTGAAATAAAATGATATAATATTTATTTAGGTTTTAAAAGTAATGATATCATAATTATATGGTTTTGAAATGGATATTATATTCTGGTTTTAAAAGTATAAACTATTTTGAAAAGACCGCGGTGTTATAATAACGTTTGGTTGTTAAAGAGACCGGGATCGGAAGTTGTCATACTCTCTGCCAACTCCGAAAACCACTTTAACAACCGTGTACATGGTGGAGATTCCAGAATGAAGTAGGTTGATGGCGGCGTTTCCTGTAAGGTAAATACGTGGACCCAACTCCCTTGAGTTGGCATAAGGTGGCTAAAACAGGAGCGATTGACGGGTTAATAAGGTAGCACCTTTGATCGGACACATCCCTTCGATATTATACTTTGACTCTTGGATTGATTCGGTGGCCACTTTTGATATTTGGGGGTGTGGCTCGAGGTGGGCGGTAGCTGCGGCTACGCGTTACCACCGACCCGGAAGCGTAATTGGTATATCTACCTTGGCATTGCCTAGGTGTGCCGTGTCACCTACCCTAGCGCACCTTATACGATTTTGGTTTTGTACCATACCTATGGAGTGCCCTCTGACGACGCCCAGTACGGGGGAGATTACGGTACTGTATAGACTATGAGAATATATTATGTGTTAAGGTGGAAAATGTAAAGCCTTAACGCTATTTTAAAGTAAGTTTATTTTACAATTAGACACTATTATAATAGCGAAATATACTATATAGTAAATAGTTTAACGGATCCTTAGGAGATGTAAATCCCGAGCATCTCTTGAGTTACTGCACTCATATTTATTCCTGTTAATTTAACTTACATAAGATCTTTTAGTTCTGACTCGAGTGTTTTGTCTTTTCAATTCGCTCTGGTCAGTCCGAGCGTTTCAGGATTTGAAGATTTAGCTCTGGAGGACGAAGACGAAGATTTGTATTACTATTATCTAGTACATTATTCAACTACACCATTTAATTCCGCTGCATTGGTATTTATTGGTATGTGAACTCTGATATTTATTGTATAAAGAAGAATCAAATGTTTTGTAAACAGTTTTATGAACTTTATATTTATTATTATATTTTATCCTTTCGCTGTGAGATTCTGTTTAGTTTTTTTCTTCTCTATTTTTCTTATTTACCCCATAACAATCCGCCCTTCCGTATGGTTTGAATTGGCACGTGTGTCGATTTAAAGCGTGCGAAAAGGCGGAATGTTACATCTGGTATCAGAGCTTTGGTTTAGCGATAAACCTTAGCTTTGTGGGGTTTGACTCTTTATTAATAGGGTAGTAATACCCTATGGGAGTCGCTGAGAGTATATATATGAGAGAGCGTATTTGTTAGTGTTATAAAAGGTTTTGATATTGTGTTAATCTGTTCCGTTTTGTATTTATAAATTCTGGTTGATGCATGGGACGCTATGACATCAATAGGGATTTCTAAACACTTAATAGGATAGACCGGCATAATATTTATTTTATATAGGTTAATGAAATAATTTTGCCTATTATATTTTCTATATATAAAATAAAATTTTCAAATGATATCTATATTTGAATGCAATAGATTGGTTGTTAGGTAATAAAGTGTATAACTAATAATAGAAATAAGATTAAACAATAAATAAATGAAATTTGGAAATTTAGAACTTAAGTTCCGGGGTTTTGAAATTCCTTCGAATAAATTTTGGAATATAATATTGTTTATAAGCATTTTCTGATATAAATGTTTCAATATAATTCGGGAGAATTGTTTTAAAGAAGATTTTGGAGAAAATAAGTTTTGTACTTTCCTCTCTGTCGCTGGAAAATAATTTCGGTGATGACGGCCGCATCATCGACTTTCATTTTCGAGTTTCGAAGGGGAAAAGCCACTGTAGTAGTTCTACTGCAGATTTATTTTTGAAAAATATATAAATTTTGAATTGTTTTAAAAATAAGTAGAGATATATAAGCTGTAAGAGTATATTTATCTATTGTTTTAAAATAAATTGAAATTTAACCCGGTATTAAATTCTTAAATTTCCATTTATTAATTGTTTCAATTATTGTAGTGAATTGAAATATAGGTAATTAATAAATTAATACCTCTAAAGGAAATAAGAGATTTAATGATAGGTTATAAATGGTATTAAATGAAATTTGAAATTATAGCCTACGAAATAAAAAATATTATTATTGAACGTTAAATTAATCATATGTAATGAGGAAACTTGTATAACTTTCAAGTACATTCTTTAAAAACATATATAACTTACCAAATATTAGAAGTTGAAATGTTTTAATAAGAAATGTAATGGAAATTGTACAAATAAAAGTAGGTAATGAAGTATTCAATGAATTTGCTATTATAAATGAGAATTTAATGTTATCAACTTAAGTTACAATTGAAATTTTACTATAAGTGAATATAGTTAAAGGTAAGTAATTCAAATAGATGAATATCAACTTAAGTAAATAAAATGGAAATGCTAACAAATTAAATGAGGACATGCAATAATAAATGAATATGTAGTATAACGAAATAAAAAGGGAACTGGCATGACCTGAATTAATGGAATTGAATAATTGTAAGTAATGGGGAAAATAAATGAAGCAAACATTTAATGAGTAAATGTAAATTAAAATGATGAATCACTGTATAAATAAAAAGATAATCAAACAATTGATGCATGAAATAAAATTTATAATAAGTTAATTTGATTTGTTGATAGGAATTGTTATTGTTTGATTGTGGTTGTTGGGTAAGGAAACTTTAACTTTGTTGGGATGGATGAATAATCCATTGGGTTTAATCTAAGACTGTGGAGTAAATGATGCACTTGATGGTTTATTCTTCATTTCGTACAATTTAAAAGTTTTGAACCCGAACAACTATTTGTTAGTTTGATTGAATGGTAGTTTGTATTTGTTGTATGCTGGTTGTTGAAATTGTTGGTTGTTGTATTGATTTGTTGTTAGTGATTGAAACCACATAAATATTTCACTTTACATAAATTGTTAACCCTTTGGATTTTATAAGTGAAATGCAGGTTATGGAAGCAATTGCTACTGCTTTTGGTACCATAAATTAAGCGTAAATTGCCCGACAAATAGGTACGTTTCGGATTACGGTTTATAGCGCTAATTTATATATTTTCCCGAGGTTGGGATATAATATTTTGGATAATATATGTAATATATTTGTTATATTTTGATATTATATTTTCTTCCGAGTCTCTACGTACAAAGGAGACTCTGCCAAAATTTTCCGTAAATTTTGAACTTAAAAGCATATTTTTCAAACTTTAATAATTTAAGTATAAAAAGATTTAACGCTTATAAATTAGTATATTTTATCTAAATTAATTAATTTTATAAATTTAATTGTTTATAAAGTTATTGTTTGAATAAGGTATATTGATTTCTTAGTTCTTCGTTTCCCTTCTTTTCCTTTTCGGGGACGAAAAGTTTTGAGTGGGAGAGAGTGTAACAACCCGTAAATTTCATGGATTTAATTTGGTTAAATTAATAAGTTGTAATTTAATTTAGTAGAAAAAAAAACTTATAAATTAATATTGAAATGAAGGCTAAAATGAAATATATGAATGGTAATTAAAGCCTTTGTTTGTAATATGAATAAAATTTTCAATAAATAAAATGGTGTAAGTATTCTACCTGAATATAATGTGAAGATAGAAAATATAGGGTAGGCATTAAATTAGTAAGTGTAAGGACGCATTGTTACAGAAATGGATTTTAATTTGGGATACGTCATTTCAAGTAATAATTTATAAACTTGAATGAACATTTCAATTTAATAATTTAATTCAAGTATAGGACTTGGTTATAAGTGTAAATTTGTGGGTATGATAACAAATTTGTATGCATTACCTAATTAATTGGTCAATTAATTTGTTAGAAATCAAACCCTTTTTAAATGGTAAATAATTTGATGTGTATTGATATAAACGTTACTTTAACGATTATTTATAAAGTAACGGAAGTGTAAATGAAATAAATGAAGTTATGCAATAATGAATAAATAAATAAAAAATATTGCAATAAAATAAGAAACTGACATAACATTTATAAATGATAACGAACATTGGTAAGGAATAAATGAGAACAATTGAAATAAAGCTAAAGGTAATTAAAAGTTGAATAGTTACCATTGTTAAGATACCTATTTGGGTAGTTGATAAACTTTAAATGTGAAATGGATTGAAAACTTTTGGCCAAATTTGGGTAGTTAGTGTAGTTTTGATTTGTCATTGAAGTTTCTTAATTCTATAAGATGCAATCAATGTTAATTTTATTTTTAATACGATGTGGGTGATTTAAGATGTGAAAAACCAAGATTTATTAATTTATTTGAAATTTGAAATCCAATTTAGTGGATTTATTGCAAATAAGTGAAATTAATATTAAACTATTACTTTAATAGGGTCTAATAAACTAAATGGGGAATCAAAAGGAATTAATCTAATTTAAAGGTTATATTAATATAAATTTGGGTAAAAAGGTGTTGGACTAAGGAAATAATATTAATTGGTTTTAGAAACCTTAATTAAAATGTGAAGTAGACAAGATTTCACGTTATAACCATTTATACAAATCCAAGATGTTTGTAGAAGTATTAATGGAATAAAACGTAAACAAATGTTGAATAAAAAGAATAGGAATCAACATTTATTTATTTAATTGGATTTAACTACGATAGTATGATTTATTGCAATTAAATGAAAATTTAGTATATAAAATATTACCTAAAAGGAAATGTAGATGAAATCTAAAGAAATAAACGAAGACAATAGTGAACTAATGAAAAAACAATTCCTCTCTTTGATAATAATAGACTGAATAACAAAATGAAAAGTAATTACATGAAATTTTTGAAAATTTAATTTACAAATGCTAAATTCAATGAATTTGAGATAAACACTTAAAATTGCTAGATTTGTCAACTGTAAATTGACTTTTAATTTGGTTAAACCATTGTAATTTGTTTGAGAAATGTAAAGTGATAAAATTTGTCAAATTTAAGACTGATATTTTAATATTGAAATTTTGTTAATTAGTTATTAAATTATTTAATTAATATAAAAATAGCCATTTTTGCCTTTGACTCGGATTTCGACGAAACTAGTTTCATCGGATCCGTAACGGTGAATTATAATAATTTTCAAGTTTCGTAGCAATCAGACTTATCGTTTGATCGTACGGACTCGAAACGCCTTGAAATTTATGCATTGAAATCAATTGAATTTGGAAAATATTGGTTTCAGCATAACTTCTCCATACGACGGAATTTGAACCTAAAACCTTTTCCATTGAGTTTAAAATATTTTAAAACACCTATTTTGATATATGCGTTTATCCAATTTCGTTCCGGGGTCAGAACGGGCTTTTTGGGCCAATTATCGTTGAGCACGTTTATAATTCAGATC
Source organism: Allium cepa (assembly GCA_030765085.1). Taxonomy (NCBI): domain Eukaryota; kingdom Viridiplantae; phylum Streptophyta; class Magnoliopsida; order Asparagales; family Amaryllidaceae; genus Allium; species Allium cepa. Next base: position 28,552,090 of record CM060932.1, read on the forward strand.
CATCTATCTATTCCAACTTCATCTATAAATACCCCGCTAAACCCTACCCTCCGCCTATTCTCATTTGTCTGCACATAAAATTTCTTCAGCTCCTTCTCCTCCTCAATGGCAGACAAAATTTCAGATCCATTTCAAAATCAGAGTCAAAAATTCAAAGTCCTCAGAAAAATCTCAAAACAATATATGTTGAAGCTCTCGAAATGCATAATCTGCTGGTGCAATTCGTTTTTCAATTCGAGTTAACGTTTGCTCTGAAATTAAAGGTTTATCCACAGCCGTACATCACCGCCGCGATAAAATTCGTCGGATCGAGAAACCCTTTCTGGGTTTTGCAAAGGGGACTGAGGGGAGTCGATCTATGTGGTTGGTGTGGCGTTTCGACGGCCTGATTGGCACGAAATTTCAATTAGGGTTACAAGATTTTGGCAGCTGCTGTGCGTTTTTCTCGAGCTTGGGTGTTCGTGGTGGGAAGTCGCGAGTCTCATAAAGGTCGGCGACCCCTCCGGTGATATTGGTGACGCGACGTGGATTTTTGGGCGCGGCGGTGTTCGGGGCAGATGGGTTTAGCGTGCAGTGTGCAGGGAGGAAGATGGGCATCGCGTACAGGGAGTTTGGAGAGGGCAGCGCAGGTTTCTCTTGGGTGACGTGGCTAAGGTTTAAATGTGTACCATTTTCATTTTTTTATTTATTTTGATTTCATTCGCATTTATCGTCATAACTTTTGCATACGATATCCGTTTTACGCGCGGTTTCTTTTGTTAGGATCGTATTGAAATTCCGGACTTGATGGCGCTAGTTTGGATGAATTCCGAGATGGTCAAATTTTTGGTTTTGAATTGGATTTAAATTCAATTTAAATTCCAAAGGTGAGTGTTTTAATCCACTCACGACTTCTAAGATTTCTTATGTTTGTTAAATTCATTTAGGATGTGTTTAGAAATTTATTTATACCTGTTTGGCATATATTTCATCGTTATCGCAGTTAATTGCATTCATCGTAATTAATCGTTAATAAATTTATTCATTGCATTTAAACCTGTCAATAAATTGTTAATTAATGTATTCATTGCATTTAAAACTGCCAGTTAATTGTTAATTAATTTATTCATTCAATTTAAACTGCCAGTTATTTGTTAATTTAAATTATTCATTGCATGTAAATTGTCGGCAATAAGTTGTTATCTATTGACGTTATTATTCTTGAAATTGGATGATGTTTGTTAAATGCTGATGTTGATATGATGGATGAATGGATGCTGTATTTATATTGTATAAAATGCAAGTTATTATGCATTTTCATTCATTCGAGATTGTGGTTTGAAATGATATACGACCGCATTTTTATTTTTAAATTGCGGATTGAAATGATAAATATCTGTATCACTTGACCATAGGATAGAAAATTATATACAGGCACCGCGGTGTGTGTATATATATATATATATATATATATATATATATATATATAAATTATTTTGAAATGGTTTTCTATGGTTTTGGAAAGGAAATACGGTTTAATAAATAATTATTTTGACGTTATTTAAATGTTACTTTATATATATATATATATATATATATATATATATATATAGTTAAATTCTTAAATCTAAGCTATGTATAAAACGGATTAATAAAATGGGTTCAATAAGGAAGTTGATTTCTTTTATATAAAGTGGTAAGTATCTATTTAAATTCTATTGTATATATTACGTTTAAATGACTTAAATGAAATTAAGTTAGACGGTAAATATGAGATGGGTTTTAAATTGAATTATCTCAGAATTGAACATGAAATAAAGTATTGAAGAATTATCCTCGAAATTTGTTATAAAACATAAATAAATTAAGATTTAAAGGGTATGATTAATAACTTGATTTTGATTTGAGGATTTAAATGAATATTAGATTGATTGAAAGAATATTATCAAGTAATTTAATTAAAAGAATATCCTGTTATTGAAGTTTAAGGGTTTTACTTAAATAATATTTGCTGTATTAAGTAAACATTTCAAAATTTAAATAATAAGAATTGGATTTGACATATATTAAATTTTCAAAGATTCCATTTTTGAATAGTGGAATATTTAAAGATTTAAATAATATGAACTATAAAAATTTAAGTTTTGAAATATGTGATATTTGAGCTTTGAATTATATGAGAATTAAAATGGCTTATTTGGAGAATTAAATTGGTATTGGGAATTTATTGTGAAAGTTAAAGAAGCTATTTTAGTATATGAAGTAATATACTATTTAAACCATTAAGTATTAAAGGTATGTTTCAAAGCTATGGTTTCAAAGTATATATATTTGAAATGCTATGATTTTGTATAAGGATATTTTTGAAATAAAATGATATAATATTTATTTAGGTTTTAAAAGTAATGATATCATAATTATATGGTTTTGAAATGGATATTATATTCTGGTTTTAAAAGTATAAACTATTTTGAAAAGACCGCGGTGTTATAATAACGTTTGGTTGTTAAAGAGACCGGGATCGGAAGTTGTCATACTCTCTGCCAACTCCGAAAACCACTTTAACAACCGTGTACATGGTGGAGATTCCAGAATGAAGTAGGTTGATGGCGGCGTTTCCTGTAAGGTAAATACGTGGACCCAACTCCCGTGAGTTGGCATAAGGTGGCTAAAACAGGAGGGATTGACGGGTTAATAAGGTAGCACCTTTGATCGGACACATCCCTTCGATATTATACTTTGACTCTTGGATTGATTCGGTAGCCACTTTTGATATTTAGGGGTGTGGCTCGAGGTAGGCGGTAGCTGCGGCTATGCGTTACCACCGACCCAGAAGCGTAATTGGTATATCTACCCTGGCATTGCCTAGTTGTGCCGTGTCGCCTACCCTAGCGCGCCTTATACGATTTTGATTTTGTACCATACCTATGGAGTGCCCTCTGACGACGCCCAGTACGGGGAAGATTGCGGTACTGTATAGACTATGGGAATATATTATGTGTTAAGGTGGAAAATGTAAAGTCTTAACGCTATTTTAAAGTAAGTTTATTTTACAATTAGACACTATTATAATAGCGAAATATACTATATAGTAAATAGTTTAACGGATCCTTAGGAGATGTAAATCCCGAGCATCTCTTGAGTTACTGCACTCATATTTATTCCTGTTAATTTAACTTACATAAGATCTTTTAGTTCTGACTCGAGTGTTTTGTCTTTTCAATTCGCTCGGGTCAGTCCGAGCGTTTCAGGATTTGAAGATTTTGCTCTGGAGGACGAAGACGAAGATTTGTATTACTATTATCTAGTACATTATTCAACTACACCATTTAATTCCGCTGCATTGGTATTTATTGGTATGTGAACTCTAATATTTATTGTATAAAGAAGAATCAAATGTTTTGTAAACAGTTTTATGAACTTTATATTTATTACTATATTTTATCCTTTCGCTATGAGATTCTGTTTAGTTTTTTTCTTCTCTATTTTTCTTATTTACCCCATAACAATCCGCCCTTCCGTATGGTTTGAATTGGCACGTGTGTCGATTTAAAGCGTGCGAAAAGGCGGAATGTTACATAATTATTATTTTAATATTAAATTCACCTTAAAGCAACTTTTTCAATCGATCTCCAAACGACGCATGCCGACAGGCGTTCCTATGGTTTTACCCACATTCCAAACACAATGGAACATGTTTCGAAGGCTAATTCTATCATATGTGCGAGTTACGAAAATAAACGATCAATTTTAAATTAAATTGATTAAAGTATTTTCTATGCGTTTTAGGTTGCCAGGGTCAAACGGCAACTCCGATTGCGATGAAAATTAAAATCTAATAATAACTAACTATAACGGATCCAACGGAACTAGTTTCATCGAATTCCGAGACTGTGCCCCGGAAGGCTATTTTAACTCGTCGATTATTTCGAGCGATTTTCAAAATCGTCGAAATCACTTGAAATTTCATTTTTAAAACTTTATTAACTCTATTATAACTCTTATAAAATTTATATTCCCATTAGAAATCATTCTGATTAAGTTTAAATCAAAATTTGATTATTTACATTATTATATTATTAAATTCCATTATTAAATTAATATAAAATTCCAAATTCAATCCATCGACTATTAATTCCATCCAATGGTCCAATATTACTATTTGAATTAAAATAAACTTAAATAAATTTTTAGAAACTATTTTTATATTTATTTACATTCAGATTCACCAATTGTCCCAATTCTAATATTAAGCTATTATTATTCAAATTTCAATTTCATACCCGTATTTGAAATTTAACTAATTCTATTAACTTAACCAAAATCTATTTATTTCAAAATCAAATTATAATCCATATTCGACATTTAAAATGAATTAAATGTTCAAATTTGGCGACCCAAAATTCCGGGTCGTTACATTCCTTCCCCCTTATAAAAATTTCATCCCCGAAATTTGCTAAGGTAGAAAGAATGTTCCAAACTCAATACCAAAACTTACTTAGTGAAATCTCAATCTCACTTTGCTCAAATTCTTTAGTTACAAATCGAAACTACTAGTTTCAATTCCTATCCCAAAATCCTTTTTATTTTCAATTGTTATTTGAAATCAACTTTGTCGTTAATGAAACATTTCAAATTTTTCAAAAAATTTCTAACTTCCAAAATTTCCGAATTTTTTTGGCAATCTCCCCTGTACGGAGGAGCTTTTGCAATTTCACAATAGATATAAATATATACACATCGGCTCACATGGTCGGAAAAACAAAAAACAGTTCATATTTCCTATTTTAATTGCGTAGGCGTACCTTTTATTAGCTTTTTTAAAGCAAGCAGCTAAATAGTATCGCATATACGCACTCCAACTCTATCCATTGCCTCCCATACCTGTACTTACTTAGACATACACATCAGTTTTCAATAATATGAGAATTTTAATAACAATCTTCATTAATCTTAACCAAACACATCAATTACATGGTTTAAACAAGCAAACTTCATAATTATGCATGTTAACTTCCTTTATATGCAATTTCACAATTTCAACATCATTTTAAATCCTCTTTACAAACCCAAACTTCATAGTCTAACAATGTTAACCATATTTTACCAGTAATTCAAAGACTTCAATTACCATTTAATTTGTCGACAAATCCAAACTTCACCTTTATTTCACTTGCATGATTTAAATTCAAGTTTACTACTCTCAATCCATATTTTCATCAATATGATTAACATGTGCTTCACTAACATCAATCTATTTCAATTCAATCCCAAATTGATTCACAATCAAATTCTTTATTTCAAATTTGATACATTTGCATTCTTCATAATTCACTTACATTTATATACAAATTCATTTAATGAAATTTCAGTCCATTTCAAATTGATTTATAATTAAATTTTATTTTCAATTTGAAGTATTTATATTTATTTTATGATCCATTTCCATTCATGTGCAAAACCACTTATTAGAATTTTAGTTCATCCCAATTGATTCAAAAAAACAATTTCAATTTGTTTCTTTAAGCCAATTAAATTTTGTTTACAACAAAACGTCTAATTTCTATGCAAATTTAAGGTTATCCAAGCAAGTGACCATCACTAAAGCTTATAACCATTTAAAATTAATTTCCAATTTAGATTCATATTAATTTTATCTGATTCTGCATGGTTCACAATCCAAGCATTCTTATTCCATTGCAATTCTCAAATCAAATCCTTATTCTCATTTCAAATTTATCATTTAACTTAAGTTTAGATCAATATCATCCCATTCTATATTATTTACAACTCATACATTCTTATTTCATCACTATATTTAATTAAATATCCTCTCACTTGCATTTCAATGTTTATTACCTAAACAGATTTTATCCAAGTCAACATTATAAAGCTCGACCACAATTATTATTCAATTTGCTTAAGTTCTTCCATAATATTTTCATTATCTTCTTATATCAATTTTATTTTATTTTCATTTGATTCTCATCCAAATCAATTCCAATCCATTTACAAATTTTAATGCACTTTTTTTATTCATTCGATCCATTTTAAAATTTTAATTCATCTCCTCGATTCATCCTGAATTTTATTAATAATGTGACCACTTAAAACCATGTCACTCATTTGAATTATTTTCATCTTATAATCACAACTCTAAATTATATATATATATATATATATATATATATATATATATCACTGAATTCTTAAGGATACAAATTTTCTTTCACCTTAATCCTTTGCAAATTTTAAATCCACAATTTCAAATTATAAGTATAACACTTACTAGCTTATGAGTACAATTTATTACACAATGACCCATAATTACAAAGTCATTTTACATTTCAATTTAACACAAATCAATTTAATTCTAAGCCCAATTTATTTAACTTATCCAAGTTAAATTCAAATTTTCTATTCACTTCAATATATTTCATTCACTTTCATTTACTCAAGTTAAATTTAATTCCAAGATTAAAATTTTCATTTCTTCCTTATTAATATCAACTTCCCTTAATAAGCCCAATAGTTGATTCATTTTAACTTTACACATTATTTAAACAGAATTTTCCAGAATTAATTACCTGGTTTTATTTCGAAATCACTTTGAAATATATCAAATATATACCCATTTGGTATATCAATCAAATCTCCAGATTTCCAAAACAATTTATCTTTGCCAAAGAAATTTCCCCTTTTGAAGCTTCTAAAATCACTTGTTTCTCAAACAAGTCCAACAAATATCATAATCACTCACATGGTAGTAATCCATCACTTTAGAAACTCGAAAATGAATTCTGATGATGTGGCCATCATCATCAGGATTATTTTCCAGTGACTGAAGTGAGTTCAGTGCTTTCTTACTTTCACAAATTCATTTCAAAACAATTTCCATCCAAAAATACTTCCCAAAATAATATTTCATCATTGCCTTCAAACACTTTGGCAAACATTTCAAACAGTCCCAAGATTTTAAATTTCCAAACTTTTGTTTTCAATACATTTAAAACCCTTTTCAAAATTCCGGGATTTAAATTCTAGTTTAATTCAAATTTAGTTATTCTTCTTTTGTATAATTTATACTTATAGAATTTTATTTGATTATAACCATTTCTAGTTTTTTAGATTAAATTTTAGATTCTTATTTGATTAAGGTATCCACGTCCAAACAATCAAATATATATAATAATTTCAGAAAATTATTTTTTTATATCAAAATAAAATTTTGGGTAAAATTATTTCATTTACCCGCTTTAAAAACAATACTATGTCGGTTTATCTTGTTTAAGAGTTTAGAAACCCCTATCGATACGGTTGTACTTCCCTCACCAACCAGAATTCATAAACACTCAATCGATAAGTCAACACAGTATAAAAACAATTTTATATTCAATAACAAGTACGCTCTCATATTTATTAATACACTCAACTCATTATAGAGACTATTGACTCTGTTTAATGAGTAATTTCCCCACCAAAGCCTAGGTGTTGCCAACCTAAGCTCTAATACCAAGTGTGACAGCCTGAAAATCCGTACCTCTTGAGTCAACACTATTCTACATCAATTTACTCAAGTGGAACAGAAATATGAACCATTAGGGTTAAAGAAGAAGAGATAGAAGAAGAAGTAACTAAACAATATTAGAATCTCATAGTCGCAGCGGAATAAAATATAATAATAAATAATAGATCTTTAACAAAATGAAACTATATCTGTTTTGTACATCATATCATCAGAGTATCTCATACAAACAATATTTACCAGTCAGACAATCATACAATCATAGCAGCGGATAAATATACGAATACGGATAATACATCTCGGACTCCAGCTCCTCTCCTGCTCCAAAGCATCCTGTCCTGAACATATAATACTCGGTCTGACCCGAGCATTATAATGAAATAACACCCGAGTCAGTCTGGAATGCCAGCTCATAATAATGCACCCAAATTGATTATTAATGTTTCAAAAATCCTTTGAAAACAAAAGCATCTCGTAAGACCACGCCACAAATAAACATGTCGGGTTTTTACCTTACGATAGCTAAAACACTTTTTATAGAAATCCTCTGATATTATAATAGGGTCTATATACAAATACTTATAAAATAGCCGAAATTGTTACATTATTAAATTCAAGCTACTAGCCACAGAGTGGGTAATACAAACAAAACTCGTAAAGAGCTCATAGGGAGAATGGATTTACAACAATGACTAGTTACAGGGGTACCACCTATCACAGTACCTGATCTAGATCAGTGTACCGAGGACCACGCCCGATCCCCTGCAACACAAGGCCCGGACTACCCCTTACTGGATAGTACTGAGTCACCCCGCGATTGGGATCAGCAACCGCACCACTAAGCCGAAATAAAAGGTACATCTAGACAGGAATGACCTTACCCGGAAATGGGTGCTGCCCACCAAGCCTTGCTGCATATCCCCTGATTTTCAGTCATTCCCGGTTTATGAGGCTTGAGGCTAAGCGTCACCATTTAGAACGTTTCACTTAGAATGCCCATCGCCCACCTGACGATGTTTCTGAAAGCATTCATCAATACAAGTCCGTCCCAGGTTCGAACGGAATCGAAGGCACTATTCCTACGACATCCATTTTGGAAATATCCTCAGGATTAGTAGCGACTAGCCCTTGCACTTCACTGTTCCATCTTCGACTCTGAACTCGTTTTCCCATGAAACGTACAAACAGGATCGAAGTGGTTTTCGAGAAATAAATTTCGATCCCGGTCTCTTCGAAACGATCAACGCATTTGTCCAATATTGATAGTCGGTGATTTAACTATCAATTAACATTCACAAACATCCATACATAATAAATAATTTCCCAATTATTTATTTTCTCAAAAATATCTTTACAAGATATATTTTCGCTCTCAAACCACTTTTGAAACAGTTTTCAAACCCAACTCTTTCCATGGTATAAATTTCCCAAATTGTTACTTCCCTTAAAAACATCCAAGTACCAATGTTTAAGGTTTAAAATAATTTCAATACTTTATTCTTGAAAATACATTAAACATTTATATTAAAACTTCTTACACACTTGATTTAATATATATATATATATACACTTTTAAAAATATCTCAAATAAAACTGCTAAATAAAATATAAACCATTATCTTTAAAATAAATTTAAGTCATACTGAATTTTAAAATAAAGTTATGAAATTCTATACAATTTCCAAATAATACTTTGATTGATTATCTTTAAAATAAAACCATTTTATAAAGTATAAATAATAATAATATTCTTTAAAACATAATTCTAATTACCTTTTAAAATAATTACTAATATATATATTTTGATATATGTTCACCTTTAAAATTTCTTACAACTTAAATAATTTTCTTAAAACCATTCTTTAATATAACTTCAAACTCTAACGTTTCAAAAATCTATTTAAAAACGTACTTGGCTTTCAGGGAAATACACTTCCATTTTAGAATAACCAAAGAATTCTTTTTATTAATCCAACACGTTTTATCCCAATTCAAATTTACGTTCATCCCGTAAAATCCTTTCCATACTTTAAAAATAGCTCCTTTTATTTTAAACACATTGCTATTTCCTGGAAATCACTTTCAAACATACATTTGAAATATTTAAAATAAACTTCTAGAAATTATTTAATTGAAAATAATACTTAAGGAAATATATAGGGGTTTCCTAAGTATTTTAAATAAAATTTAACCTTTAAAATAAGGCTATTGAATCCAATATTCATATTAAATTTCCTTTTGAAAACTTAATACTACTTTACCTTTTTAAAAATAATTAAATACCATAATTACTTAATCAATGTTTGCTTTCACTTAAAAACATTTTAAAATAATATTTCTTTCTAAAAATATTCTAAACATATTTAAACTGCAAATTTATAATTTGAAAGCTTTCTTAAAAACAAAATAAAATTTCCAGGAGAAAGCACACTCTCATTCTTTAAAGTAAATCTCGCTATTATTCTACACAATTCTCGATGCCCTTTTTAAACCACAAATTCAAACACTTCATATTATCAACCAATCACTTGAATTTAATTCCTTTTTAAATTCTTTATTTAAGAATTTCTTTAATTTTCCTTTAAACCCAATTTATTTATATTTAAATTTCCAGGTTGTATTCACCAAATCAGAGCACAACACAATTAAATGTCCAATTTATCTACCACGGTAAATAAACAGAGCATAGCTTAACAGGATCTAGAATAATTTTATCACAGAATATAAATGTGATATATTACAGAATATAAATAAATTTCTATTTGCGAGGGATCCAGTTGGATCCCTCCAACATGTTTTCCCTGCATCTACAGATATTAGCACAATAATGTATATCAATTCAGTTTGATAATAATTATTATATTCAACCAATCAAGCAATCATTTCAAATATCGACTATTTAAATTAACTAATATTCCAGATGTGAGTGATTCAAACTCACCTTGGGTTTTCGGCGAGCGTTCAAATTTAAATTAAATCGAACGGCGTTCGATTTAACCTAAATTTCTACTTGCTCGGAACGATTCCAGAACTGCACCACTGCGTAGTACGCGTCTCTGCGATTCCGACGTCGTGAGTATCGTCTGAATCTGACAACGTTTGTACTAGATATGAATTTTCAAAGTTAAATCACCAAATTAAAACAATTTCTATTATTTAATTTTTATTTTACAACAAACAATCATGACCGCACAAAGCATCAGGAAATCAAAGCCGTCCCCCTTTCTTCCTCTCGAACGCGCTCTACAGGAAACCCGAAATCGAACAAGAACCCATCACGTGAAACTAGGGTTAACAACCGCGACCCCTAACCTCCGCTAGAAGCCGATCAACATAGCCTTTGTCGAAGCCTCAAGTAACGCACACCCATGGCCGGAAGCACGAAGAACTCGGCGCCACCCTCTCAATGAACAACACTTGCGAACAGTGGCCCTTTGTGGTGAAGCTTCTAACAAACCGCTCGACGATTCCCGATCACTACCGTTCAGAACGTAGATCTCGACGTTCTCATCGTTTCTCTAGTTAGAAATTTTTGATAAAACTGCCTAGATCGAGAGGAAAAGAGGAAGGAAGCATAGTGATTTTCGGCCATGAATATGAGAGTGGCGACTGAAGTAGATCTAGGGTTTGCGCCCTAAAATAGAAGATAGATAAACGTTTGTAATTATTATTTTAATATTAAATTAACCTTAAAGCAACTTTTTTAATCGATCTCCAAATGACGCGTGCCGACAGACGTTCCTAAGGTTTTACCTATGCTCCGAACACAATGGAACGTGTTTTGGAGGCTAATTCGATCATATGTGCGAGTTACGAAAATAAACGATCAATTTTAAATTAAATCGATTAAAGTATTTTCTATGCGTTTTAAACTGCCAGGGTCAAACGACAACTCTGATTGCTACGAAAATTGAAATCCGCTAATAAATAACGATTACGGATCTAATGAAATTGGTTTCGTTGAATTACGAGACTGTGCCATGAAAGGCTATTTTAACTCGTCGATTATTTCGAGCGATTTTCAAAATCGTCGAAATCATTTGAAAATTCATTTTTAAAACTTTATTAACTCTGTTATAACTCGTATAAAATTTATATTCCCATTAGAAATCATTCTGATTCAGTTTAAATCAAAATTTGATTATTTAAATTATTATATTATTAAATTCCATTATTAAATTAATATAAAATTCCAAATTCAATCTATCGACTATTAATTCCATCTAATGGTCCAATATTACTTTTTAAATTAAAATAAACTTAAATAAATTTTTAGAAACCATTTTTATATTTATTTACCTTCAGATTCACCAATTATCCCAATTCTAATATTAAGCTATTATTATTCAAATTTCAATTTCATTCCCGTATTTGAAATTTATCTAATTCTATTAAGTTAACCAAAATTATTTTATTTCAAAATCAAATTATAATCCATATTCGACATTTAAAATGAATTAAATGTTCAAATTTGGCGACCCAAAATTCCGGGTCGTTACAGTTATAGTTTCTTTTGAATATATGGATTATTTGATATTGTATATGTTCCTAGAATATAATTCTATTTAACTTATCTTTAGACCCAATAATCTGTCATCTTTGGCTTTCACGATTTGAATGTCGATTCGAGCATAAATTAGTGGGTCGAAACGATGGGTTGTTACACTCGGTACCGGAGCAAAATCTTGTCCTAATTTAAGGTTTAGGATGCATTGAGAAAGCGTATTTGTATTTTCATAAATATATATACAAAATATAAAGTCAAGAACATATTCATACACCATCAACTATGCCAGTTATGTTAACTACTATTAGGGAGTTGCTAATGGATACCATTTTTAGATAGCAAAGAATGAGTAACTTAATGGAGATAGAAACTAGAACAAAGACTAATACTGGTTGGGTTGAATCTAAAACTGGAAATGACACTAGAATTGGTACAGTAGATATACATGGAGTGATCATCACTATATGGTTTCACCAATATCTTCAAATGATAAGTCAGGCCAATGTCAACTCTTGATTATATGCACTTATTACGTAAGGAGTGGTTCTTGTCCGACCACCACCATTTGTGAATTTCCCAAAGCTGTTCTGAGATTTTTCTAGTCTAGGCGATAAGCTCAATGTTGGAACTAAACCTAATATGGAGACACATGCATGGCTAAGCATGTGTGAGAAGATATTTAATCTATCAGGCTTGAGTGGTATTATGAGAAAGCAGATGGCTTCCTATCATTTACAAGGAAAAATAGCGAACTGGTAGGAGATTGTTAATTTGGAAATAAATGAAGAGGATATCACATGATTATATTTCAAAAGGAAGTTTAAAACTATGTTTTCCTCGGGAGTTGAGTAGTGCTTTTTTAAAGAGGTTTACTTATCTATAGTGGGGGATTTTTTTTTGGTGAATTTGTGAACTGGTTTAATGATCTTACGAGGTTTGGATTTACTTGATTAATACCCAAGTAAGAAGGGATGACGTTCATGGAAGTATTGGATTCCCCGCTTAAGGAGTTAGCATTCAACCAGTTTTCCTATGGTGCTATGTTCAAAGGTTTGTGGAGGCATCCCTATTGAATTCTATTAGTGGAGAGAGGATTAAGGGTCAACCCAAGAAGTAAGTCAATCAGTAATAACGGAAGCATAAAAGAAATGGAGCTAAAGGAGGAAAGGTTGTAAGAAGCAGGAAATGTCACCAAAAGGGTCATATACAAAGGATTGTTGGGTGAATCTTTCGAAGATTAAGTGTTATAATTGTAACCAATTTGGTCATATGAAGAGGTACTGCCTAACTTTTCCGAAGGAAGGACAAATTGTTAAGGTATATGCACTGCATGTTATATTAACTGCTAGTATTATACCACCATCTTCTTTGGAGAAAGGGAAGCAAATCATGATAGAATGTGTGTTATTACCATCTTATACTCCTATTCATATTTTATTTGACACAGGTGCATTTCATTCATTCATTGCAAGTACATTGGTTGATAGTTTAGACCTCATACCTCACATAGTGCATGAATCTATTATGGCGTCGAATCCTATTGGGGGATCGACCCATCTGTCTATGATTTTCATGATTTAATACTATTTATGCGTGATGTGGGGTTTCTTTAATGCACTAAGTTTCTCGAAGGTGTGGATTGATTTTGGAAATGGACTGAATGGATCATTATGTGGTGATATAGGATTGTACTAGGAGGATAGTTTAGATAAGAAGCGGTGGAGGCCATGACCTTGTTGTTTTTTGCGAGCTCGATATTTCTATTAGGATGGGATATTTATATTCACTCGACTTGTCACATGATTATTTATCATCTGTCCTCATTGTAGGAGTATCCAGATGCCTTTGCTAAAGTTTCTGGTCTTTCTTTTCGAAGAGAAATTGATTTTATAATTTATTTGGAAAAGGACATTAGGCCTGTAATGATTTCACTTAGGCATATGACTCTACATGAAAGAAAGGAATTGGATAAGCAAGTTTCTGACATGTTGCAAACGGGGAGCACCTGTTGTTTTTACTAGTAAGAAAGGCTTACCCTTAGGTTATGCTTTGAATATTAAGAAATGAACTAGTTGACAAAGGAAATTTTTATCCCTTGCCTCGCATTGACAACCTCTTCGATCAATTTGTTGGGGAAATGTATTCTTACAACTTGACGTAGACACCTGATTTCAGTAGTTAAGAGTGGAAGAAAATAATACCCCAATGACCAAATTCTATATACCTGATATATTATTCGAGTGGACAGTCATGCCGTTTGAGCAGAAAAGCACTCTAGCATATTTTTTTGGTTTGATGTTAGGTCTTTCAGGAGCAGTTAATTAGTTTGTGATTGTTTTCGTAGGCGGTATTATCATATACTCCAGAAGTGAAGAGGAGTAGAAACTTCATTTGGGAGAAGTGTTGGATGTTTTAAGAAGAAATCAACTATGGGAAAAATTATCAAAATATCACTTTTGGAGAAAAGATGTCTCCTTTCTTGGAAATAAGGTATCGAAGGATGAATTGATAGTAGATCTAGGAAAGGTATGGTTTTAAAAGATTAGAAGATACCAAAGAATGCTTTAGAAGGTCATCGCTTTCTTGGTTTGGCTGTATTTTACCCGAAATTCATTAAGGACTTCATGAAAATCTAAGCACCTTTGATTCGCCCTGCTGAGAATAATTTGGTTTTTACATATTATTTAAAGTATAAGCATGCATAATGTGGGCATGCATTTGTTAATTTGAAGGAGTGGATGACTAGCACTCCAACCTTAGCTATTCCAGATGAAGCTAAACCTTCTATTGTTTATACCCATGCTTGTGGTATTGAGGTTGGTGCTATCCTTATGTAAGACGGGTATGTTGGATTATATGTTGGTAAGTAACTTAAGGCCGAGGAGAAGAATTACCTAATCTATGATCTCGAGTTAGCTTCCACTGTATTCCTATTGAAGTTTAGGAGACACTATCGGTTAGGAGAGACGTTCGAGCTATTTATGAGTTGTCAAAGTTCTCGAACCTTAAATATTAGAGGTGGATGAAGTTAGTATTGTCATATAATTGTAGGATTGCATGTACCCCAGCCTCATGAAAAGGTAACTTAGTTGCTAATGCTCTGAATAGGAAGCATGTAACATTGAGTTCTGTGTTATTGGAATGGAAGTAGTTGAAGTATATTTTTGGATTTGATTTCTGACCCTCGTCGAAATGCATGCATAGACTATTAGCAGCAATAGAGGTTAGATCTACATTGATGGATCATATTAGGTTAATCAAAGAAAGGATGCATCTTTAGCAATGGAGGTCAAACCATTTAGATCGATTGTGTATGCCTGAAGTTAAAGAATAGATCAAGGAAGTTCTAGGTGAATGCCATTGTTCTTGAATAACCATTCATCCAGTGGAGATAATATGTATATGTATATAAAGCGAGTTTTCTATTGGCTTGGAATGAAGAGGCAAGTGGCAGAGCATGTATCGAGATGTTTGACAGTCAATGGGTCAAGGAGGAAAAGAAAATTTCAAGTGGCTTATAACTCTCGCTAGAGGTTCCTCAGTGGAAATAGCATAAATAATCTATGGACTTCGTTAACGGTTTGCCTATGAGTAGGAGAGGTAATGGAAGCATCTAGTTTATTATGGACGATTTTACCAAGAGCACACACTTTATGCTTATGACGAGCATAAGGATAGTAATGTTTTCGGCTACTTTGTATATTTGAGAAGTTATTCGATTATTTTGATTTCTAATGAGTATTATTAGTGACCGAGACCTACTTTTCATAGGTGAGTTCTGGAGGAGTCTACATTAGGCATTAGCGACAGAGTTGAATCTAAGTACAACCGATCACCCAAAAACAAATACATAGCTAAAAGGGTAAAGAGGGTGGTGGAAGATTTTTGGAGCCTGTATACTTGATTTTGGCGGAGCTTGGGTAGTTTACTTACAACTTGTATGGTTTACTTAAAAGAATAGCTATCAGCATAGGCATGACACAATTTGAAGCATCACATGGGTGACCATGTAAGTCACCATCTTATTGGTGAGAAGCTACTGGTAGAATTATACTTGGACCCGAGATGATTAAATATACTTCTGAGAAGATGGAGTTGATAAGGGAAAGGATGAAGGCTGTACAAGATAGATAGAAGTCACACGTTGATAAGAGAAGTACGGACCTGGAATTCTTTATTAGGGACATGTTATCTGCGAGGGTCTCACCATTGAAGCATGTTATGAATTTTGGAAGTTCAAGAAAGTTGACCCAGAATTTAACCACTTTAAAATAAACTATTTAAAGTGATTTTAAATATAAAATAGATAAGGTTATATGATTCAAACAATAATATGTAGGATTTGGAAAGAGAATTATACACAAAATAGTAACATTTTCCTACATCGACAAAAGTGACAAAACGCTGATTTTAGAAAAGTAAGTTTCAATGGTTAAATAAATTATTTTAATTTATTTATAAGTGTTTATATTTTAAATAGAATTATACAAATTTATTTGTAAATTTGTTTATCATAAATAAATAGTTTAACTAAAACGTTAAAATGTGAACGTAAAACATTTTGTCAAAAATCAACGTTATATGAAGTAAAAGTCGCATAATATTGTTGCACCATTATTTTCTTATATAGAAACATATATTCAAATAGTATAAGTATTAATGAATTCACTAATCAATTTTATTTTTACTAAACATGCTTAGAAAATTCTAGAATTACATTAAGAAAAGGTAAGCACAAAATTCCAAAACATGTCAAATCAAACCAAACATAATTATTACTTTACTTTCCTTACTCTTTAATTGAAAGTGACATAAAGCATGGTTCGAAATGGTGATGGTAAGTGTTCAAAAAATGAGATTACATAATTTACAAGTAAGGGTATTTTGGTCATTTTACATAATATTATTTTAATCCAAA
The DNA here is from genome assembly GCA_030765085.1 of Allium cepa. Classification (NCBI taxonomy): domain Eukaryota; kingdom Viridiplantae; phylum Streptophyta; class Magnoliopsida; order Asparagales; family Amaryllidaceae; genus Allium; species Allium cepa. The sequence continues at coordinate 28,569,019 of CM060932.1, forward strand.
ACATTTTCTATAAATTAGCATCCACTTTCTCACTTTCTTTCACAACTTCTTCTTCTCCATTTTTAAGCTTATTCTCTCCACTTTAATGGCTTCCATGCCTTAGGAAAATAATTGAAAAAAATTGGAAGAAAATAAAAGTAAAGGAAAAAATAAAGTATTCCACCTCAAAACCAAGTGCAAACTCTTCCTTTTCACCTCTATAACTCACGGCCGATACCACCAACCACCCTAGCCGAGAACACCAACCCCCAAGAAGCATGGCCGAGCCCTCCAATGTCTAAGCCGAGTCTAAAAGGAAGAAAGGGGCAAGTTCGGGATGCTCCAGATGAGAAAAAGAGAAGGAAATGCTGCCGAAATCTAAAGGAAAGTCTATAAAAAAATTGATGGAGTGGAACTAATCATGAGTACTCGTATTTACTAATTAATCCATAAATTATTTAAAGTATAATGATTTGAAAGTTTAAATATGTTAGATGATTAAATGTTTGATAACTTGGCTGCAAATTGGTTGATTATGTGATTGTTTATATGGTTGAATAACGTGGTTTGTTAAGGATAAGAGAAATGATAAGTAATTAACCATAGTGAATTAAATGAGAATTACCATACAAATATGTGTTTGGAAATTATTTAGCAACATAATGATTTTAAATAATCTAAAAATTAAAAAATGATAATATAATAATGTAAAATGAAATGAAATGGAATATGAGTTTGAAATATAAAAATATTGTTTAAAATTATTTAGAAATGTTTTATAAACGTTTAAAAGTGTTTTCAAGAAGTTTGAAAAGAAATCGAAAACCAAGTCAAAATTAAGAGTGCCGCGTAACGGTAGTTCGCGATTTCGCGCTATACAAGTTAAATGAGTGTACAAAGCGGAATATATTTTGGAATTCTTAGAGATAAGAATTGCTCGGTCTATTATATCCATAATTTCCCAATGAATAAAGAAAATCAAAATTTTATTAAGTAGATTTTGAAATATGTCCAAAACAATTTTCTAAAAACGTTGCGGTTTTGCAGTTCGGAATCCAAAAAAGGATTTATTTATAAATGATATTTTAAATGTTTTAAAAATATGAAATAAATTCTAAAAATCTTTTAAAATGTTTGAAAAGAGATTTAAGTTGAAAAGTTGGATTTCTATATGATATAAAATTTGTTTTGAAGAATATAGCTTTTAAAACACTATTTGCAACCCTTTGCATAGCAATTTTAAATGATTTTTGAAATGTTGTTTTAAACATAACAATTCTTTCCTAAATTTTTGTGAATGATTTTTAAAGAATAATTAAGTAATTTAAAATGATTTGGAAGTTTTAATAAGAGTTTGAATAAATGGTTAAGAGGAATTGTTCGTAACACTTAAACAATAATCGAAGAATATTGAATATAATAACAAATAAGTATGCAGAAAAGACTAGTACATTTGTCCCGCCTATGAGATCTGGGAAGATAAAACAAGGTGTTTAACTAAGGTTAGAAATGGATCAACCAGTGCCCTGAACTTTCCTGGCCTATATTTTCTCTTCTTAGGCGAGGGGTGGAACAGATTGAAAGGAAAGCCCAGATGCTCTAAAAAGATCATATTTAAGTTTTTCCAAGATAAAAAGAAACAAATTTTAGAATATTAATTAACTAATTAACATCTTTTTATCGATGATTAGTATGAAGGAACCGAGATCGAATTTGGGTGATTCCTATCTGAAAACTCCTTCAAAAGAATTTTTGAAATAAAACATATTGAAGACAAAGATCTTCATGAAGTAGGATTGTTTGTCACTAGTCCTTGGAGGTGAAATTTAGCATATCTAAGGTGGCAATAGTGCTTTGTTATGAAATCTTCGATTCGCAAGAATATGATTTGATGTTAAGAAAGAAATCTTTGATTAAGATTTATTGAATGATTTGAAAATATTTTCCCTAAATTAAAAGTTATAACTTGAATATAAGAAATCTCTGATTAAGATTTAATGAATGATTTGGAAAGGTTTTCCTAAGTAAAAGAGAAAATGATTGGAATTATTCCAAGATCTAAAGAAGTTTAATAAATCAAATAATCTAATAAATAACGCTTAACGATTCCATATACTCTTGAGAAGAAAATGGAATAAATTAAAAATAGTATATCTAAGAAAGATATTTGATTTAAATAAAAGATGAAGTAATTGGTTGATAATTGATATTCATATAAGCTTGACATTTTTAAATCAATAATTGGCTTCGAAGGAACCGGAGTCAGATTTGGGTGATTCCTATCCAAAAACATCTTCAAACCAATGTATACGTTCGAAAGCGAAGATATGATGAAAATGATGATTATTGAAGACCGAAGATCTTCATAGTGAAGGGACTGCTTGTTGACATTCTTTGGGTACCTCCCAATATAGAGACATTTATTATAGTAGTGGTCAAGTCGTATTTTGAAATCTGCGGATTACAAGGACTAATCGTTACTAATCTTAGGGGTGATTCCCAAACAAGATGTGGTAGGAAAAGTGCCATCGGTTTCGTTCAGCCCCAGAACAAACTTGTATGGATGTTTGTCTGATATTGTATTCTAAATCACAATTAAATGATTTCTATAACGTATATCTGCTGGTAGTGGAGAAGACAATTTCTCTTAGCTTAACACCCTTTCCTGAGACATATGAACTCAAGAAGTTGTAATTTTCAAGAAATCATTCATGTGAAGTGGAATGACAATGTGGCATTCAAAGTGGAACCTGTTATTGATCAAAGCGTGTTTTTGTATGAAAAGCATGGCTTTGTCTAAGTTGAGCGTAACTCACTCCCATGCCTTACATCTCGAAAATGATACGGGAACTATGTTACATATTTCAAGCTGAGTATGACAGGGTGGTGTATGATCCCTCAAGGTGATTGGCGGCGTATGATCTAGGTCACCAAGGTGTCTAAATGGGACCCATATTATATGACATAGTGGCGTGTGAGTCCTTGCATGAGAAGCCACCGGATATCAAGAAGTGTGGCAATATGAGGAATAGTGATGTATGAGTCCTTGCATGAAAAACCAATAGGTTCCAGTTGTTATGCATGGTTATCGAGGTACCCTATCATGTTTGAAAATCCAACTCCAATACGAGCTTTACGATTTTGATTGTAGTCCCAAAATAGCTGTAATGACTTGCAAACATTTCAGCTACCTCTTTTGGTGTCTTATATTCTGTTTAGTATATTCCATTGACCCTGTTCGGATATATTACCTTAGACTTAGTCCGAGTATTAACACCTTATTTAAAATGTGTTTTTAAACGAATGTCATTAAAGATAATATCATATTATTTTGGCAATAAAAGTGTTTTGGTTATCATACGGTAAAAACCTGTCCGTATTTATGTGTGGGCGTGGTCTTATGAGACACCCTTTTTTTCAAAGGTTTTTATTTACATCAACATGATCCATACATTTAAAATTTTAAGTATCCCACATTGGTTTATCAAGCCTGATCCGGATATTTTTAATACTTGGGTCAGATCCGAGTAGTTTTAGGTTTAGCTAAAGATGCTTGGAGTTTCTATGGGAGAGCTGGAGACCTTCATCATCATATGGACGTATTCCATTATCCGCTGCATCTATTGTGTTTGTTTTGTTGTTTTCTGCATTTGTAAGTACAGAGGTTTATAACTGTCTAAGCTGAATCTAGGTTAGACTCTGATATTGTATTTTAAAAATTTCCGCTGTATTATCAGTGAAATAATATATGTTGTTCCATTCGTGTGAGATTCTATTCTGTCTTTATTTTCTTTCTACCCTTAATGATCCGCTTATCCGTGCAATTTCAGTTGGCATTGTTTGGTTTATTGTCAATTCAAAGGGTACAGAAAAATGGGCCATTACATTAGCTTCCTACTTGTTGGGCCTTTTCCGTATTGTGAAGGATTAGGAGTTTGGCTTATATAGTAGAACTTTTAAAGAAGATGACATAAATTCATAATGTATTTCATGGTTCACATTTGTGAAAATGTATTCATGATTCAACAATTGTAGTCGAACCAAATCAATTAGGGGATGTTGAGTTGGAGTCTAAGTCATTTTCATTCCATGGATAAGTCTACTATCGAACATGTTGTGAAAAGATTACGAACAAAGTTGTAAAGCAGGTTGAGTATAGTAGGGGAATGATTCCGTAGAGAGTACTTGGGAACTAAAAGAGAAGATACAAACTTTCCATCCTAAAATATTTTCTAGCATGTTCCCTAGATTATTTTGATTAACTTAAAATAGTTTATTTGATTTGTTGGTTGGTTGTTAGAGTATATTTCTACCTTAGCTCATATTTTTAGGTTGTGTATTTTCTTGTTATGATATGTCTGTGCATACATAAAGGACACATATGCTTATATTTGGATGTTGCATTCATGCATGATATGTCATGTCATTTGCATTCATACAAGATAGTTGCATTTAATTGGTATTTCACATGTCATAATAATCATACATGCTTGTATATACTGTTATGTTGTTAATTGTACCTCACCCAAGTATTGACTATACACGTTATGTATGTCGTGCATGCAACATGCATTACTTACATGAGTGTGCGAGTTATATTTTCTATCCTTTAGAATGAAATTCTTTTAAGGGGAGGTGAATCTAATACCTCGTAAATTTTGATAACTGTTTTTGCTAGTATTATAGTAATTTTAATTAATAGTGGTAGAAATGTAATTCTATAGATGATGAAATTAGATGATAGAAGTCATGATATTGCATAAATCAGATTTTTCTGATCGGTTTCAACTATAAGAACATTGGAACTGGAGTTTGTATGAAGGAGATACGTATCTTTTTCTTTATGGGTTCATTGTTGGCTGAACAGGTTGGAAGCCCAATAATTTGAATTTAAAATTTGAAACGTCGTTCCATCCTTTATATAGCAGTGAAGCAATGTACATTTTCATTCCCTCTATTTCTTCTTGTTTCTATAACCCTTCTTTGACAGTCAACTTCAAATTTCCATCTCTCTCATTTCTATATCGATTTGCGCAAAATTTATGTCAAAATGACAAGCAAGGTGAGGTTTACACATGGATAATATGCTCAAGTTTAATTTAGGGTACTTATTGGCCATCTAATTTTGGATAGAGAAGGAGTTTGGCGTATTATCATCAAAATAAAGGCTTTGATCGTTGTTCGGTGAGTGGAATGCTTCTTTTTCACTTATAATACAATAATGGTTATATAACATGGTCATTGGTTTTATTTTAGGGTTCATTTCGAATTAGTTAAATTTTAATTACCATTTTAATGAAATAAGATTAATGAGCTAATTAATGAGTGATTAAAATCAGACATCTTTAAGTATGATGCGAGTAAATTGATTTCGGTGACTAAAACAGTAGGAATTGGACTTGGATATGAGTATGAATGTATGTGTGTATATATAATAGAGTATAATTCATATGTTATGATGATTATATAAAATTCAAAGAATATAGAGAGAGGGATTAAGGAAATTAAGACTAAGTAAAACCAAGAAAAAACAGATGAACAATGTCCTTCTGTTCATGATACATAGAGTCAACACATATGTATTTGATGAATAAATATCATAAAACAGATTAAATTTGCATATGAATTTCTGGAAAATTATAGTAACTATTCCACACCAAACAATGAGTAAACATGGAGAAAATCAAGCAAAACGGTTCAGCTAATAAAAACAGAATGACTACGATGTTATGCAAAAAAACAGTAATCGGTTGATCAATTATCGATTAATCGGTCGAACGATGATCTGGGCCAGACTGAACTTTGACCCAAACAACATAGTTATATATTGTTTTCTCGATCATTTCAAGATCGAATTCTATTGTTTCTTGGTTTATACCAGTAGAGAATAACCTGATGTGACCTACATAGACCAAATTGTTTATAACATTGAATGTATGACGATAATGGTCATTAATTGATGATCATACCATATAGTTTTTGGACATAAGTTGATCCTATGAATGACCATGGCATCACGAATCGCACATATCTACAGTGTGGATCATGAGAGAATGGAGATGTCCATATTGCACGCTTATCGACTCAAAAATATGAAACAAAATTAGTTTTAATATAAGTACACGAAAATTAAGACATGATATCTTGTACACGCAGAACATTCAGAAATATCAATGTTTAAAGATCGATGAAGAGTATCAATATCTATATACTATTTTATTGATTGAGATTAATGCTGCAGATACTCTATGATACAATTAGGAAAAAAATAACTTGCTAATTTTGGTTTATGGAGAACAATAGTATGATTTTTGTATCTAGGTTATTATACTATAGTAGTTTAATTAAAAAAACCCATCTCTAACTTCAGCTTCAAGATAGAAATAAATCGTGCATTTCGACTCATTATATTCTTAAAAATTCTACTTCAGCTTCTAGAAATTTTAAAGCACCCTTCTCTTATAGTACTTCAAATCCAGTTTAAAAATTAGATCTCTAACTTTATTTAGTCTCTTAAATGTAAAACGTAATTAACGGAAACTTTAGTTTGAAAATAACAACAGTTCTCAAAATTACTTCATTCTAACATTATTCAAAGAATGCTCTTAAATTAAATATTATTGCTTATACCTGAAAAAGGGACATTAACAATTGCATGGACAATGCATTCTAACATAGGAACCATGGAAAAAATTCTTGCAAAAACCACTACTAATGAACAATCACTAAATTAAGTGCGCACACCACTGTAGTTATTGTTAAATTTTGGTGATACAAAATCACAAATAGAGGGAAATAAATATGCAAAAGAAAAAAAAATAAGACTTTGTTTCCTCTAATTAATAGGCATATTTGAGTATGTTCATTTCTCTCTCTAATTGGCTAATCAAATTATTTTTTGCCATGTAATGTTAACTTGGGCATTAAGTAATTGATAATATAAATAAAGACTAGAAAAGAGGTTAAAGTGTGGTGAAAAATCTATTTTATAATTTTCTCTTCTTTGTCGTTGTTATTTTTCTCCAACAATTTTAGCCATATAGATGTTTGCTCCCTTTCTCAATTTGGTTATTGATTCAATGGTATTCTGTTTACTTTAGCTTTGTTCTATTAATTGTAAACAAAATTTTGGTGAATCGATAAAGTGGGTGGTTCGGTGGAATATTTTGTGTTATTGCGTTTTGATTTCAATTCCGTTTTATTTTTAATCCATGTTATCTCTTTGTGATTTGGGTAACAAAGATTCGTTGATAAAAGCTTATGCAAAGCGCTACTATTTTCATAACAGTTTGGTATCAGAGCACATATCATCGCAAAGCTTAGAGTAATTTTGGTTTGAAAAATTATTAATGTCAGATATGATTTCATTTTCAAAGACGGCTATCTTGAATGAGAAAAATTGGGGTATTTGGAAGCCTAAGATGGAGGATGTTCTATCCCTCAATGATCTTTATGATCCGATTGATGGAGATGGAAAGAAGCCTTCTAATGTAGATGAGGGAAAATGGAAGAAGATGGATAAGAAGGTGATTGCTTTGATTTGCCAGTATCTTGATGATTCATTTTTCCATCATGTGGCTAGTTATGAATCCGCGAAGGCTTTGTGGGACAAGTTGGTATCTTTGTATGAGTCAAAGAGTGCTACCAGTAAGGCTTTTCTAGTTCGAAAGTTTGGTACAATTGAGATTAGATGAAGAGACGTCTGTTGCAGAGCATTTAAACGAATTTCAAGATGCAATAAATCAATTGGTAAAGGTCAATATTAATGATGAGTTATAGGCTTTTTATTAATGAGTTTGCTTTCAGAAAGTTGGAAAACATTGGCTGTTTCATTGAGTAATTCCAATGCTAATGGAACTATCTCTTTGGAAACTGTTTGAAGCAATCTTTTGAATGAGGAGCTTAGAAGAAAAGGGTCAGGTATGAAATCAATTCAAAGTGAGGCTATGGTGGCAAGGGACTCGAAGAAAGATACAATTTGGAAGAAGAAGGACGCTGATGGTAAAGGTGTTATCACTTGTCATTATTGTAAAAAGAAAGGTCACATACGTAGCAAGTGTTATGCTTATAAAAGAGATTAGAAAAAGGCTGCACATGGTGATACTAGTAGTGATGCACATGTAGGTTTTGCTGAAGGTACCGATAGTGATGCTTCTTGTGATGTCCTCTTTAGTGAAAATAAGCCTTGGAAGATGAATTCGGAAGCCAGTTTTTACATTTGTAAAGATGTGAATTATTTTTCTTCTATTGAGAAGAGTGTTGACATGATTAGAACTGCCAATGGAGTAGAGCTACCGATATCGTATGCATGATGGTGTGGTTAGAGAAGTCTCTAGAGTGAGACATGCACCCACTTGTGCACATAATCTTATTTCTCTCGGTCAGTTGGATCGTCGTGATTGCACTTATGAGACTCAAGGTGGAGTTTTGAGAGCGAAGAAAGGTGATCGTGTAAGGATGAGAGGAGTATTGGAAGAAGGAAACCTTTATAGCTGGTTGGTTCTGTAGTCGACAATGGAAAGCAAGTGACGGTTGAAAGACCTAGTCCACAGCAAGGTGGAGAGGTTAATATCGTCATGCCTATGATTCTAGCATTGAGGATCATATTTTAGACAGGGGTCTTCATGTTGATGATGCTGGAGGGATCGATAGTGATCATGTAATAAGCTCAGATCAAGTGATAGACGGGTGTCGAATTGAAAAATCCACAAAGATAAGACGGAGATCTTTGTGGTATTACAAACGTTTTTGAGACCAGATTTGCGTGGTGCACCTTATGTGGGAGATGCATCACTTGCAGACGATGGTTGAGGTTTGTAATTTAGTGTGGTTGAGATATGGGGATTTGTGACAGATCTAGATATGGCATGCTTGATACGTTGGAGATATGTGATTTTGCATCAAGGTGGAGTGTTAAATTTAGGTGATACAAAATCACAAATAGCGGGAAATAAATATGCAAAAGAAAGAAAGAGAAAATTTTGTTTCCTCTAATTAATAGGCATATATGAGTAAGTTTATTTCTCTCTCTAATTGGCTAATCAAATTATTTTTTGTCACCTAATGTTAACTTGGGAATTAAGTAATTGATTATATAAATAAAGGCTAGAAGAGTGGGTAAATGTGTGGTGGAAAATCTATTTGCTAATTTTCTCTTCTTCATCTTTGTTCTTTTTCTCCAATAATTTTAGCCATATAGATATTTGCTCCCTTTCTCAATTTGGTTATTGATTCAATGGTATTTAGTTTACTTTATCTTTGTTCTATTAATTGTAAACAAAATTTTGGTGAATCAATAAAGTGGTTGGTTGGGTGGAATACTTTGTGTTATTGCGTTTTGATTTCAATTCCGTCTTGTTTTCAATCCAAGTTATCTCTTTGTGATTCGGTTGACAAGGATCCGTTGATAAAAGCTTCCGCAAAGCACTACTATTTTCATAACTGTTATCCAACATTAAAATTAGGGTTTTTAAATCAAGAGGGTGAGGAGTAGGAAAAGGAGGGGAAGTAGAGGAAGTGCATTAAAGAATTACGATGGTTTAACAGAATAGATAGTAGTAAAAGGAAGGATGCTAATGAACGTGGAGAAAAGTTGAGAAATAAGTGGCCATAAAATATGAAACCATAATACATTGAAAGATAGATGCGGTTAAGTATGCAATTTACATGTGTTACATTTTTAGGTGCTTGGTTTCCCTTTTCCTATTTGAATAATGGATGGACAAAGAATGATACATCTCGCAATAGGCTAAAAGGAATTTCCAATGCCCATAAAGTGTATATAGTAGTTATATATGAGTTGTGAGTAGGTGATGTATTTATTGAGATGTACTCAAGACTACATTTTTGAATGAGGAAGAGTCAATTTTAATGGTGAAATTCGATTGTGAAAGGATGTAGGTGAAACTATCATTGTTCATAGTACTATGTATTGCTATAAGTATTATTCTTATTATTAAGGAAAGGAATCCAGAATATTGCTCGGATTTTATATCTTTTAGTAAATGATAATTTTCTAATAAGATTCTATAGAAGATCATGGCTAGGCATTTAATTCCCATCTTGAACACTATTTGTATCTCCCTTTCAAGTTGGATTCACTGAAGATAGAGCGATAAATGTTAATATATTACCTACTCGGGAAATGGTTTCATGCATTACCAGAATAACGCGAGGTACAAACATTCCCATAAAGCTAGACACGGCTAAAAATTATGATCGAATTTCATGGTTCTTATTTATAATGGTATTTAAATCTTTTGATATTCATATGAGCTTACTAACGTGATTTGGATGAACATGTTAAATTTCCCTTATAGGAGAATAAGGTCAAGGAAAAATATTTTTATTGTTTAGACTGAAGGACGTGAGTTTTAAAATTTAGTCTGAATGACAACAAAAATTCTAAATTAAACTGGAATAGGATAAAATAAAATGCTAAATTAAACTAGTATTGGATGAACATAATGCGAAATTAAATCAAATACTATAAATACTGTGAAAATAATGTTAGTTTAGTTCTTTAATGATAGTTTATCTAATGCTAGTTTAATTTAGCATTACATTCATTTGATGCTTGCTTAATTTATCATTTTGTTTTACATGATGCTAGTTTAATTTATAATTCCTTCTTCAAACTAAATTTTAAAACAAGCATGCTTGAGATAAAAATCAGTTTCTTGTTTTTCCTTTTAACTAATTCCCTTTTTTTGATTTTTGGTTTTAATTAATGGGTTTGCTAAATGATTTTTCAAGCCATGTAGGTGCGCACTAAGGATATCTTCAATTCTAGTATTATTTGCGTATGTCGAATGAGCTTGGTGTATGAGTATTCATGAATTGACGATGAAAGACAAGATTGGGGAATTTACAATTCATAGTAAACTTTCTTCAGTGTCATCATTTACCTTCGCATATGATATTTTAATGCTTCTAAGTGGTCAAAAAAATTTCAGCTGTACAATTACTAAAGCTTAAAGCATAATATGAAAGTGCTTCAAGAGGCTAATAGGCTAAGAGTTGGTTTATCACATTATGTTTTACAAGTTTTATAAATTGGATTCAAGATGTCTCCCATTTTCTATAACATCCTTAATTTTGATGATGATGAAGTCATCACTAAAGTTATTTTCAAGCAATAACATAGATTCAATAATATTTCACAACATAAGTAAAAGGAGCAGTTAAACCAATATTTTCTTCTATAAGTTTTCTTTTAACAATTTGACCCGAAGGATTCCCATGAAAGGGTAAATATAAAAAGAAACAAATATAATGATGACATGCTGATGTATGATGCAACCCATCATCTAACCGGTTATAAGTTTGGGTTTATTACACATTGAAAAAAATGAATAAAAACTACTAAATATTGGTTATAGTACCTCCAGCTTTATCTTCGGCTTCTTTATTCTCAATTCTTGTTAGTACACTATCTAATATACTATACAAAAAACTATTCCTGGTCAAGTGAGCAACTGCGAGTTCATGGAAAAAACGATAATAAACAATAGGTTGGAAAATAATCCAACGTGAAGAGAATGAGTTTCCCATATTATCACAACAATAAGCATCAATGTCATGCCAATAGATTATTACAAACGTGTCAAAGGACAACAACAATTTAACATGCATAGGTTATGAAAAATTTTCTACTCTAACATTTTCTCGTAATTAATTTATACATCATCACACAATAAATTCGCTAATGTCACCTTGGTATCATTATTGGGTGTCATTTAGTTTCACTTTCATTTGTTATGGTTACCTCGAAATTAAGTTTCCATTTCTCATTCAATTCTACAACGTCCATGTGAACACTTTAGTTACTTTAAGGGGTCCACTGGTCTAGGGCCCACCTAACTCACGTTGGAGCTGGAAGTGCATGCAAGCAACAACGGATAAGTGTCTTTGCCTATAACCTCTATTAATCATAAAAATCCATAATTTTACGTTACTATTCCTTCATCATAATTGGTACATCACACTTTAGATCCTTGCAATCTATCGGATGCAGTTCTACTCACTCGAGAATAAAACCCAATTATATCCATATTTTTTAATGTTCATTACTTACATTCATCTTGAAAGAGTTAGGGGTACGTCCTAGGTGTAATTATGTAATTTATTACAAAATTTTGACTCTATAACCAATCTTTTTCGTAATAAAGTGTTTAATTTTCTATTATATATTTGTTATATTACGATATATTAATTTAAGTATATCAATATAGAAAATCCTTAAATGATATGTTATGTGATAATTATTACAAGGAGTTGAAATCATGAGAAAACTATCAATATATAAAATAACATATTAGTTTAAATATTCCTGGTCAAGATGTTTTGAGAAATGATATCTATACATCTATTAAGACCAGAGTGTGTAATGCTCTTCAAATGTTAGGCAGTGTATTACTCATGGCTACCGGGGGAACCAAGCTGTTCAATACATGTAGTTATTGGATAACCATGGACAGACTCATCCGAGAGTTTCTTGTTGATTAATAGCAACTTGCTCAAACAGGAAATCTCAGAGTGGCGATGTTACAGGATTCTCTTAACTAGAGATTACTGTAGAACTTCAATATGAATATTCCAATTTTATTATAGCAAAATCATCGCATAATGATCCTGATATACTTAAGGGTATGCTTAGGAGAAATTATGTAATTTATTGCAAATTATTAACTTGGTAATAAAATCATGATCAAAATAAAAGGTATTTTTCTTTCTATAATATATTTATCATATTGTGTTATGTTAATTATAATTATTTAATTTAAGCATCTTTAATAGAAAACCCCTAAATGATATGTTATGTGGTACTAATTAAAATGTGTTGTAATCATGAGAAATTAATCATGTTAAAAATGATATAGTGTTCTAAATATTCCTAGTCAGGATGTTTCAAGACAGGATATCGATAAATCCATTGAAACTATAATATGTAATGCTCTTCAAATGTTGGGTAGTGTATTACTCGTATCCACTATAGGCACCGAGGGGTTACGTACTAATAGTTGTTGGATAATAATAATGGAATAACTCACTTGAGAGTTTTCTGTTGGTTGATACAACTAAGGTCAAATAGAGAATCATGGATCGACCGTATTACATACTCTCAATTTAAGAACACTGTTGAACTTCAATGTGGAAAAACCACTTTAATTATAATTATATCATGATACGACATCTATCGAACGACTATAGTTGGGTCTGAATTGAAGCATTGAAAGTGAGATATTATTTCATAGAAAATTCCACTCCTCAATTATATGAGGTTAACATCATGGTCAACTATAGTTAACTCAAATTCAAAATCTTTGGCCAAAGAAATTTAGTAAATAACAATTGTTATTATTGAACTATGGTCTTTATGTTTGGATTAAACAAGTTGATTGTGGACGAAATTAGAATTTTGACCAATATCAAATTCCACGAGTCATAATGTGATACAGTTTTGACGAATAAAATTGGTGTAAATAATCATTAGTACTAGATACAACTTAAAATATTGAAATTTGATTTTACAGAAAAATGTGTAAGCTATAAATTCAATCAAACTATTACACCACTAGCTAATGTGACGTGTGAACGTTAATACTCGAATTGTCCAACATTAACCGTTGACTGAATTTACACCCTTGAGTCACACAATGTAATGATGAATAATCCAAAAAACCATACAATTTAGTTAATTTATAATTTTTGTAAATTAATTGATGCTTACGAAATAGTAATTATTATTTTTTTTGATTTTTGGAAGCTATTGATATTTAATTAGATGCGTATATGAAAGTAATATATATGCGTATCGACATACGATATCAAAAATAATTTAAAAAAATTATTTTATAAATGGGCTTACGTCGTTTCGAAGGCCTGTCAAGCCCTAACCTCGTTCGGTTATAAATAAATAAGGAAAGGGTTTAAAGCGATTCAAATTGGTTAGAATGGAATGAGTAAATGTAGGAGATATTTGATCCACTCTTACCTCTTCCTTTTGGTTTTTACCCCTTATTGATTTCACCTTCATCCTTTTTTGTCTAGCCATGAGTTCAAGGGTGTATTGGCTAAAAATCCCAAAGGAAAAAATAAAAGGAAAACTGACAAACAAAAGATGGTGTTAGCTTCGCGGTCTTCTATAAAATCTGGAAACCGTCCTATCGGAAACTTGGAGCTTATTCAAATCATTCATGGCGCTAATCCTTGGCTTCATCTATTAGTAAATTCTAAACTCTTTTCCAATCATATATGCCCATCTATATTAGTATGTAGGTATAGATTAGATCTCTGCTATTTCAATGATTTGTATATAAATTGATGTAAAAAACCTTACGTATAATTACAAAACACATATACGCATTTCAACCATTTTATTAAAAAATTTGAAATAAGAAATGATTTTAGCTAATTATTAAAATTTAAAATATGAATTTAGCGATTAGTATAAGTATAATATATTTATATTCATATATAATTTTTTATAAAAAATTATTTTATGCATATATATATATGTATGTATATATTTAATTTCAAAAAATAAATAATTATACATAAATGTATATTGTAAACCCTTTTAAAACTAACGATGTATGTTTGTGAAAAAAATAGAAATTTATTAATATAAATTAGTGTGGATTTACATAATAGTAGTAGTAGTAGTAGTAGAAGTAAAATTCTCATAAATTTGTACAGATTTATAATAATAATAGAAAAAATACAAAATTTAATACAAATCTATACAAATTTGTAAAATAAAAAACAATATTTAGCATATATAATTTATATCTATTAATTAATAGGTTATAATTAAATATTTTAAAGCTAGCTATAAAATATTTTAGTTGGTTATTTAAAAAAATATACATACATACATAGATATATATATGAATGTATGTATGTATCAAATCAATTTTAAATTTGAATTTAGACTTAAAAAAAAATATTCTTCTCGATCTAAATATGGTTTTTAAATTAAAACTGCTTTAAGATATTTTATATATTAGTTCAAATCATTCTAAACTGGTCGACATTCTAAATAAAATTTATATAAATGTTGTGTGTGTGTGTGTGTGTATATGCGTGTGTGTATGTCTGCATATGTATATTTTGCACTTTATTTTGCACTTTAAAATAATTCTTTTTCTATTTTACTGTGCTAGTGTTTATTTTACAGATAGTTCAAATGCTGGATATAGGTTGGAACAGAGTTGAAGGTCAAATACGAGTGTTGGGTGACTTATGTAGTGAGGTGAACAATGTATGAAAAATTATATATGGAAAATTGTGTTGTAATAGAAGATGTATTGTAATTGAAAATGTTTAAATGCAATGAGAGCTCAAATTTGTACTATTTGGATTTATAATAAAATATTCATTTGAATAGAATATTTGTTTAAATATGAACTCTGAGTTATTTATTATATTCGAAAAAAAAATTATTTAATTATGTTGAAAAATAAAATAGTACAATAACAAATACATTTAAAATGAATAAATACATAAATATGTTTATTATCATCAAACAAAAATCATAGGCTATTCTATTCTACAACCTCCGCCTTTCGATGATAACAAACATATATTAAGATTTTGACTCTATTAATTATATTTGGTTTTGATGAATTAAATTAGCTCCCCCTATTTGAATGTTCCCCTATAACAATACCACCCATACACAAATTCGTATAGTTAAAACTAAAAAATTAATTAAAAATAACTTTGAAAAAAACACTCTCGAATATTAGTAAGAATATTGCTCAAAAATCAAAATCTTAACCTCTCCCCCCTTTTGTTATCATCAAAAATAATAATAGTAATTGAAATAGCTACGATTTTGATTAAAAAATATAAAATCAAATCAAGAGGGAAATATTAATTTCAAATTCCAATTAATCAAACTAAAATCATAATATTCTATTATTAGAAAAAAAACTCCGCTTTAGACAAATGGTAGGATTATGGAAAATTTTATATAGTGACAAGAGTTTGATATTTTCAGTAAAGGAATAATTTATGCATTTTCTCTTTTCAAATATTATACATAAAATGTAAAGCACTTACTAACCATGCATAACCATTAGGACTTTTAAATGAGGTTAGTAGTTACCCCCATTTTAAAAAAAATACGTCAAGTATTTTCTAACTATGCATAAGCGTGAGGGCTTTTAAATGAGCTTAGAATATACTTCATATTTATCCCTTCTTATATGTGTTCCATCCATGCATAACCACGAGGACTTTTAAATGAGAATGGAAGCCCATATATATAAATTCAAGTAATTCATCCATGCATAACCACGAGGACTTTTAAACGAGAGTGAATACTTTATGATATAATTAATTTACAAAAAAAATTCTTATTTTGAAATACCAAATTCTGCACACTAATTATGATGTATGGATTGACAGAAAGATGAAAGTGATAGAAATGATCATGGAATAAGCATTAATCTAAAAATATTATAAAATTTGTTTAATTTTCATGAAATTATAAAATCATACTTCCTTTTGTTATGAAATATTATTTAATCACTTCCATCACTTTTCAAGCACTATAATAATTTTGATGAGTTCCAAAAGATTCAATTAGTCAATGATTATCTTTTCTAGAGTAAATCTCTTACCGAAATAAACTAGAGTATTTTTATCATGATGAAAACCCAAGTTTTAAAAACTAAAATAAGTGAAAGTCAATTTTCTGTAAGGGGGTTTTGTGAAAATGACTTCTAGTTGAAAATCAATATAAATAATTAAATAATTACAAATATGACTTCAACATAAGATAATATCAGATACCACTTGCATTTGACGTATTCATGGTGATATATAGTGGTATATAAGAAAAACGTGTACTCCTCAACACTTGAATTGTTATTTGAAAATTTCAGCATGTCCATTTATATCAAGCAGAAGTAAAGTAAACTATAATAAGCAAAAAAACACACATTCAAAAAAATTTGTCAAAGCAGTTTTTAAGACATTCCAAAGTAAATCAATAAAAACTAAAAATAGAAAAGTTGTAGCATTATCGGTTATCTTTCCATAACTTCAAGAATATCATAAATCAAAGTTGAGATGTTCAAGGTATGGTAGAAATACTTAAACAATGTCAATTAAAACATAGTTAACAATATGTGAACAGAATTGAGTTAAGAGATCATACCTCACTTTCCTTTAGTTCCGTGATATCTGAAATGCGATGATCTCCATCTAATCTTTATAATTTAAGGAACATTTAAATTTTAGTTTACCAATTACCTAGAACAATTTGAAATCTATCTCCATCAAATTTGTTCCTTGGCCCACTTGTGTGTCTAAATTTTAGAGAAGGCAAGTGGTCTAACTAAGGATGTAGGACCACTATTATTATCTATTGAAATCTTTGGTACCCAAATTTGTCTATATAAAAAACTATTAGCATCTATGATTGTATCCTTGGGAATCTAAATTTATTTATATTTCAAACCATTTATCTTCATACTTTTTTGAATCCATATTTTTGTGTTTTTATATATTTTGACATTTATTCTTTCCATGTCCAATATTTCCACACTTTACGCATTTGGGTATCACACTTTTCCCCTTAACAGTGTTGTTAGTCGTTTGTTCATATTTTGATACTTTGGCAAATCCAAATCCTTTCCTTTTATTCATGAAGAGTTGATTTTCTAAGAGCATATTAAATGATTTTTCTCTAGTGAATTTTTTTTCGAGTAATCAACTTAAGTTTATTAACTTTTGATTTTAAAATTTATTTTCATTCATTAGCTTCGGATAACAACTAATGGTACTGTCTCTCTTTTCAAAATAATTCATTTTCAAGCCCATATTTTTATGTTCAAGCTTTCTAATTTTAGTATCAATTTCTAGCATCTCAGTTTCAAAGAGATGGAGTTTTTTAGGTTCAATTTTTTCAAAATCCTTGATTTTTCCAATCTCCTTTTCAAACTCTTGATTTAATCAAATAATCTCAGAATTGCTCAAAATCACATTTTCTTTTTCAAGGGTTTTGAAATTTTTGTTGACCTCATTTAATTTCTTTTCAAAACCCGCACATTTATAACTTTCTGACTTCTTAAAACTATCCAACTCTTATTGCAAAATTTTATTTTTACAATTCAACTCAGTTTTGTTTTTCCCCCAAATGTAAATTTTATTTTCTAACTTTTGAAAGTTTTCATGAAAACGAACAATTTCTTTTTCATAGTCCAAACACCTTCCACAATTAGAATTTTTATGGTTCTCAATATTTTTAAGCTCATTTTCCAAATCATTATTTTTCTGACGCGGTTTAGATTGTTCCCTTTTCAACTTATCATTTTACATCTCAAGAGCTTCATTATTTTCAATTAAATTTTAGCATAAGAGAACTAAATCATTGAATGAAAGATTACTTATTTCATCGACTATTGAATATTCATCGCTGCCGTCTTTGGGAAATCCCGTCAAGCATGTTTCTTCAACTGTGTCAGTTGTGGAGGATTTCTCACCGTTATTGACTTTTTCATCATATATCGCATTAAAAGTATTCTAGATTTCCTATGCACTTTCACAATGAGAGATATGGTTAGAATTATCCCGATTAATATGAGAATATAGTATATGCATAGTATAGCATCAATCGAAGTATTTTTCTTGTCTACTATATCACACCCATTTTCAATAATGTCCTAACATCTAGAATTAAAAGGTTTTAAATAAAATTCCATTTTTAATTTCCAATTTAAAAAATTTGTTCCATCAAAAATAGGGGGAATAATACTGGACCGGCTCTCGCTAGATTTGCAACTAGAATTAGACTTTATGTTATTAACCTTGCTCTGATACTACTTGTAGGATCGTTTTCACCCTAGAGGAGGGGGGTGAATAGGGTGTACTAATAATAACAGAAATTAATGCGGAGATAAAAAACAGTAACAGAAAGTAATGAAGTAGAGATCACATACAAATTTACCTAGCTTCGGCAATAACCTGCCTACGTGCTGCCCCTAAGGTTTCTATTAGAAATTAAATGTTCAGATGCTTACACACATTAATTTTGAAACCCCTTACTTGACTAACCTAACTCTACGCTCAAAACCTTGCCACAATTCAGCCACCGAGTTGTGAATTCTCAAACTCCACCCCGTAGTTTGTACCTAGTCGCATGCCTAGAAAGTTACACAATTTAAAAAGAAAGCTACAAATGAAAATAAATAAACTAAACAAAAACCTTATATTAAAAGTGAAGCCCAAAATAACAATGACTAGCCTAAGTGAATAACAAAAGGAATAACAAAAGAATAGAGCTTTCCTTTTTATTAATACAACTATTCGGCCCACTTCAAACTATAATTTGAGACGTCGCCTCTTTTCGTTTGTTCGTGATGAATTCGGCCGCCTTCTTTTCCTCTTCAATAATTAGGGTTCTGATGTAATTGAAGTCGCCTCTTAGAATCAATCGATTGAGGTGAAAATTTCTATCTGATTTGCTTCGTCAATCGATATTGGCTTTGATTGGCTTTCGGCTGCTCCAATTTTGTAGAGCACGACTGATAAAAATGGTATGCGATTTTTCCCTTTTTGATTTTGATTACACTCAACTTCGATTCAAGTTTTGGATTATATTTGCGATTTTTTCTAAGTGTTTGCTCTGAATTTTTGTCTCAAACTCGAATGGGATGCCGATGATGATAATGGGTTGAATTTATAGGGTTTGAACCCCTATAATCTCGTTCGTATTTTTGAGTTTGAATTCTTTAATTGATTTTGGTGCTTGCATTGATTTCTAATCGATTGGTTGTTGTTAGTTGCTGACCTGTTCCATAATTGATGAATTTAAATTTCTTGAGTTGGTTCCATTATTTTCTCTGCTACAACATTGACTTCGGCATTTGATTATTGAGATAGTCTGGACTTGTTTAATTCAAACTTGTTACTCCATGAACTTGAATATTGCTCAGTTCTTCACTTCCTTGACCTATTCATTATTTTCTGATTTGTTAGAGATAATATTTTGACTTTGTGAAGATATTGTTCAACCGTGACTTTATTCAACTTGCTTCCTTCTTGTTTGAAACCGAGTGTGTTAACTTGTTTAACTTGTTCATATCTCTGAACTGATACATGTGTATGTATATATTTGCATATATGCATATATGTGTGGTTCAATTTTTCTTCACACTTGTACATGTTTTGATTTGAGACTGCATATGTATATACATGTATATATGAGGACATTTCCTGATTTGGTTGCCTTGTTTTCATGTTTTCTTATGCACTGTCCTGTTCTTGTTTCACTTATTTGTCTTGTGCATCCCTTATGTTCATGTCTGAATCATGTTGAATTTTTATATGCTTATATACATGTATACATACATATGTGCATATGCATATTTGTGTACTGTGATTACGGCAGCTCCAGTTAGTTCATTTCTGAACGTATGCATTCATGTTAACATGTGTGGTTCAATTTTGTTGCCATTGCATTTTGGAGTCTGCTCTTGACCTTGCTTTTGTGTTGTGTTGTTCATGTTGCACTGATTAGAAATCTACCTTAACTTGATTTTTTTTGAAGTCAAGTTCATGTGTGGTCTCCTTTGGTTGAGTCTGCATTTCATACTGATCTCCATGATCTACTTCCTTATGTTCATAACTATGTTATTGTGCTTAGTCCATTGTTCTATTTCTCGAATGCTTCCTTCCATGTATGATTCCCTTGCATTGCTTGGAGTTGACTGTGCAGTTTCTATGAGTCATTTCGTTTGCTGGTCTTGTTACATGTCTTGTGTGGTTCCACTTGCAGGGTGTCATTTATCTGGTCTGGTTCGTTGCTGGTTCACCACTTTGTCATGTTGTATGTTGAATGTTGCTTTGATTTCATATACACATGTTTGAACTCTTATTGTTTTGCATTTTGGAGTCTTCTGTCTGGTGCACTTGTCGTTGTGAGCCTGGCCATTGCTTTGTTGCCTCCTCACTTTCCACTACATTCTGATTTTGCTTGTACCTGACCATATGCATATGTATACATATGTCACTTTGCTTGCTTTTTCACTGATCTGGTGCATTATGGACTGGAATTTCATTATCCATGGTTTGTTGCACTACTTTGTTGTATAGTCATGTTCACCTATGATTGTGCATATGGTTGAATCCCTTGTTGTCACAACTGACTGGGTCGAAATTGAAATGTTGCATGCACTTGTGTTGAATACAGTCTCGGCTTAGGTTTGATCTTGTGCTCATCTATCCCTGCAATTTTTACGAGCAAGCATACATTGGTGTGCACGACTTTGTAGCATATACACTGATACACTATTCATGTCACAAATTGTTCGTGTAAGATAAAAAAATAATGATGAACAACCCAAATAACTGAGGCAAATAGTTTTTTCAAAACACTCACTTTATTATGCACTTCAAAATAATTCTTTTTAATTTTACTGTGCTAGTGTTTATTTTGTAGGTATTTCAAATGCTTAATACAGGCTGGAACAGAATTGAAGGTCAAATCGAGTGTTTGATGACTTATGTAGTAAGGTGAACCATGTATGAAAAATTATATATTGAAAATTGTGTTGTAATAGAAGTTGTGTTGTAACTGAAAATGTGTAAATGTAGTGAAAGCTCAAATTTGTACTATTTGAATTTGTAATAAAATATTTGTTTGAATAGAATATTTGTTTAAATATAAATTCTAAGTTATTTATTTTATTCAACAAATATTTTTTTTAACTATGTGTAAAATAAAATAGTACAATAACAAATACATTTAAAATGAATATTTTATATGTTTATTAACATCAAACAAAAATCATAGGCTATTGTATTCTATAATATGATTTTTTGATCAATTAGGAAAGAAGTTCATGGAGCAGGTCAGGCTTCATACTACTCGATTGAAAGGTGTGATGTCTTTGTCGAATGTCCGTCAGAGTTTTGAAAAGACTTTGAAAGATTTTCTTAAAAGATTTAATGTTGTAGTAACTAGAGTAAGTAATCCCAGAGAGGAATAATGATTAATACCATCTTTGGAGGGCCTCTTCCTGTAGAGAAAAGTTGGAATGAAATGTAGCGATAAGGTAGCTCATTGAGGCATGTGACTTGAGAAACAGGTTTTCCATAGAGGATGGAACTCTAGTAAAGCAACAAAGAATGATGAATGATGACATCATGTTCGAGAATAAAAATGCTGATGGGGTGTAGGTGCCAACGCTTGATCCTATAGTGATTACATCCATGATTGGGCCAACAAGAGTGTATCAAGTCCTTATAGATCATGGGAGCTCGGTTAATATTAATTTTAAAAAGACATTTGATCAAATGTGGTTTAGCCAAAATGATCTACAACCTTATAAGTCTTGTATCCAAGGATTTACCAGTGAGGCCAAGGAACTTGTTAGCTGCATAGAGTTACCCATTGAAGTGGATGAAAAAACCACAGGATAGTGTAGTTGTAGATGTTTGTGATGGTCGATGAATTCTCTCCCTATAATATTTTCATGGACCGACCAACACTTGCTAGTTTTAGAATTTGCATTGCTTCATGGTTCCTAATGATGAAGTTCTCGATCGAGAATGGAATAGGAGCAATACAAGGCGACTGGAGCACTGGTTGAGAATATTATGTCACAAAGCTCAAAGAGGCAAAGCGAAGAGGGAATGGAAAGGATGTAGAGAAGTCTCTCTACATCAAGACTGCTGACACATAGCAGCTGCCACCCAAGCTCTAGATTGAGTCCCATAACAATTTTAACTTGCCCATGGACCTAAGAAAAGTGTTCGACGATGTGAGGGCAACATCGATGGAGCTAATGATCAACTTTATGATCGATGCTGAGGATCTGATGAGGGTTCTCAAGATCGTATCTCATCTTAGTCGGAATATGAGAAATGAGTTAGTATGGTTTCTCCAGGCAAACACTGATGTGTTTGCTTAGGGCATTGGAATATATGTGTAATTTTGTCGGAGATAGTGTGTTATGCCTTGAATGTGGGCTCAAGATACCCTTTCGAAAAAAAGACGGACAGTATGGAACAAAGCGATTCGCTGCGTTGAAAGAAGAAGTGGATAAGCTAAAGATGAATGCTTCGTTCCTGAAGCGTTATATCCAGAATAGGTATCTAATCTCAAGTTGGTTAAGAGGAAGAACGGAAAACAGCTAACACGCATTGATTATTCAAGTCTGAATAATGTGTGCCTAAAGGACTGCTTTTGCTTACCATAGATCGACAAACTTATAGTTGGAACTTCTAGAAATGAGCTATTATCCTTTATGGATGCATATTTCGCTATAATCAAATAGCAATGCATATCCTAAGTCAAGTGCATACAAGCTTAATCACCGATTTAAGAGTGTATTATTCTCGAGTCATATCTTTCTATCTGAAGAATGCTGAACAACTTACCAACGAATGGTGAACAAAATGCTTAAAGATCGGATCGAACAAACTTTATAGGTCTATGTGGACAATAAGATTATGAAATCACAATGATCAATGAATCGCATGTTGCGATCTCTTTAGAATGTTTGATGTACTTCGAAAGTATGGAATTAAGCTCAATCCACTGAACTGTTATTTTGGAGTAACATTATGCAAATTTTGGGTTTTACAGTAAAATCAAGGGGCATTGAAGTTAACTTAGAATAGATTAAAGGGTTAATAGAGGTTACTACCCAAAAATCGAGGAGGGAAATGCTTAGCTTAAATGGAAAGTTCGTGACATTAAGTAGATTTATCTCGTAGGCGACAATAAGTTAACTACAATATCCTCAAGAAAGAGAAGGGCAAGTTTTTCTGGATGAAGGAATGTCAGGATGCCTTCCAGAACCTACTGGAACATATGGAGAGACCACTAGTGTTGTTGAACCAAAGCCTTTGGAAGGGGAAGATTTGTTTATTTACTTAGCAGTTTTTGCTCATGCAATGAGTACAACCGTTATGCAGGAGGATAATAGAATCCAACGGCTCATATATTACATCCCCAAACATTTTACTAAAGCAATTTTTTTCCCAAAGCTGGAAAAGGTAGTGTGATGTTTTTTAACAGATGTAAGGAAGTTGAGACCTTATTTCCAAGCTCATCCGATTAAGATGACGTCTAATTAACCATTAAGACAAGTATTGCATCGACCCGAGACCTTGGGAAGATTAATAAAGTGGAATAACGAGCCATGCCAATAGATATTTGCTACCATCTCAAGAAGGCGATTCTAGGATAGGCATTTGTAGACAACATTGTTGACTTCACTATTCGGGATGATGAAAGGAAGAAGAATAGGTTCAACTTTCTCAAGGGAAGTTATATACGAACAAAGCTTCTAATTAATATAGTTTGAGGGAAGGAGTTGTTTTGGTGACCCCATAGGGATAAAGGATTTGTTAGGCCTCAAAGCTCTAGTTCCTAATGGAAAATAATGAAGCCGAACACGAAGCCTGAGTTTCCATAGATATAGGATAGTAAAGGAACATAGGGTTAAAACATTGCATATGTTCAGTGATTCTCAATTGGTGGTCTGTCAAATGAAAAAGAAACTTCAGGCTAAAGGAGAGAGACTTATATCTTACCCGATGAAGGTGTTGAAATTATTCAATGATATCGGACATTACACGGTGATGCACATCCCTTGGGAGGAAAATATAAAAGCCAATTCACTGACCAAGCTAGCCAGCTCCAGTGACGCACATCTTTTGGGTATTGTTCCATTCGAGACTTTGACGAGTCTAAGCATATACAAGATAGATGTTAATTGGATCTTCAATTTTGAAGAAGAAAAGGAGTCATGAATGACTTCAGTTAACAAATATTTGCTAAAAGGGACTCTCTCGAACAAAAGGAATGAACAATCAAAACTCCTACATACAGTACCTCGATTCATTATGCAAGAAGGAGCAATGTATAGGAGTCTTGATTCCCTTGCTGAGGTTTTTCATCGAAGATAAAGCTGAGAAAATTCTTACAGATGTGCACGAAGGTAGCTATAGTGATCACACTAGGGGGGAAAACATTGGCAAAGAAGGTTCTTCGCTATGGATAGTTCTAGCCAACGACTAGCAGTGTGTAGTCGACAATTTTAGAAGATATGATAAATGCTAGAGATTTGCAAGGCTACTAAGAGTCCCATTTAATGAGCTCATGCAAATGGTTAGCCCATGATCATTTGTGGTATAGGGAATTGATATTATCGATATGCTGCTGATATTAAGGGACTAAGCAAAATATGCTATAGTAGCTGTGGATTTCTTCACAAGATGGATTAAAGAGAAACCACTCACATCAATAACTTCAACAAAGGTGATAAACTTCATAGTGAAAAACATTATATGTAGATGCAGAGTTCCATAGAAGATTATCACTGATTACAGAACCCATTCCAAGAGTACTAAGTTCAAAGGATTATGTGCTCGGTACCGAATTGAGAAAAGCTTCTCAGCAATAGCACACCCGCAAGCAAATTGACATTTGAGGCAGTGAACAAGATCATCAAAAGGAGGTTGAAGAGAGCTAAGGGCATTTTGGCTTATAAGCTACCACTTGCATTGTGGGCTTATAGGATGACTTACAAGTCCACAACTATCCATACCCCATTCGCTTTAGCCTATGGAACTGAGGTTATGATTTTGATAAAATCTGAAGTCCTTTCTCATTAAGGTCTGCTCTATGATCACGAGACAAACGAGGAGCTCTTGCTTGAATTCCTTAACTTAGTCGAAGAGAAATGAAACAATGCTGATCTAAGGTTAGCTACTCATTAGATAAAAGTAGCGAAATAGTTTCACATCAAGGTTAGAAACCATGCCTTTAAGATTGGGAAACTCATTTTTGAAAAAAATTCCTAGTATAGACCACTTAGCTCGAATTGGGAAGGTCCCTATGTGGTTGAATGGAAGCTTGGAGATGGAACTTTCAAGCCATCGAATGTTGTGGAGACCCAATTCCATGGTATGGAATAGCGAGCACTAACGATATCATTTTACTTAGACTTACTTTTTACAAATAAGATGTCCTAATTGATTAGATGAGATGTAATAAGGCATAGTCCACCATTCTTTGATTTTTAAATAAAGTTGGCTTTTTGAATAAATGGAACTATATTCTTAAAAGTCTAACTTTGTGCCGCGTGATCGGTAACAAAATCAAATAATTTATTTTTTGAAAAAAAAACTGAATGCCTAGGTACCTAGAGGTTGATACCATTGAACTCCTTCATTTTGTGATCGGATCGTTGGAGTATAATCGTATTGTGCTCGATCGGACAATTACCCATGCATTTCTAATCTTCGACTAGTTCTTAAAAATTGGCAATGTCAGGGATTGGTGCCCGAAGATAGGCATCTCAAACACCATATGCCAAATACAGGAATCTGTGTAGAATTATATCTTTTTTCAGGTACAACTTCACTTACAGCCCGACGAGATATGGTCAAACGATGATGAGGGAAGATGATATGCATCTTCGATAAGTTACTAGTGATAGGTAGGGTCGAAGATGGATGTCCAAAGATAGACATCTGAGATCCCGATTCCTGGATATTGGGGTTGGTGTATAATGGAGTCTTTTGCATGTGCAATCTTGTTTAAGGACTAATGCGATATGTTCGGTTGATGATAAACAATGTTGGTTAACAAAGTGTCTTCGGTTATCGCTCGAAGATAGCGAAATCAAGGATGAATGCCAAAAGACAGGTATCCAAGAGGCTGATTCCCAAATGTTGGAGTTAATGTGAGATTGAATCTTTTGCGAGTACAACTTTGTCCATGGCTAAACGATACACGTCAAACTAAAGATGAATAGAGTTGAGCGAAGGAAAATAGTTATGTTTAGCCAAACCGTGAAACATTTTGGTCTATGATAAAATGAGCTAATTAAGAAATGATATTGAAAAATTGCAAAAATTTATATATATGTATGGAGTTGCAATTGAAAAATGGTTTTGCACATAGCACAGGCACAAGCATGAATAACTAATAGGTAATTGAGTTACATATGATTACATTATACATACAGGGAAGCATATAAGCAACAAAAATAAAGAATGAAATAATGTAAATAAGAAAAATAATCGATAACAAACAAATTTGTTATTTACATAACTTTATATGCAAGATTTGCAAGGGCTTCTGCAACATTGTGTCAGCCTATATACATGAACAGCCAAAGGAACAAAAATTCAGAATAAGCTAAAGAGTTGTCCTCATAGATGCTTTCACTCCTTGTTTTCTTCCTCTACATCCCGTCTTATATGATGGATGAGGGATTTTTTCTTTGATGTTCGACATACTTTAGTGGTGCAAATGACCCTTGAGATCCTCGTCCTAGTTGTATTCATTATTAGAGTTGGTGCGAGATTCCGAAGTATCAACAGATATGCCAACCGCCTGAAGAGTAGAGGTTGGAACAACAGGAGGGGTCTTATCTATGCCTGGTTCTTGTTTGATCTTGATCTTGGAGATGTCGATTTTTAGCCTCTCTACCATGGACATAATGTTAGGACACTCTGCACTATTTATTATCACATCCTCATCGCGAGATGCTTAGTATCCTCTAGTCCCTCCAACGCCCATATTTTCTCTATGTTGGTGTTGGGGCCAGAGCAAGAGGGAAGAGCAAGGAGAGTATAGTCGTATTGACAGAGGTAGATGTAGTCATGATAGTGCCTGGACCTGGGGCATTATTGGTTGGTGGTAGAGGAGGCACTGATGATTGACTTGTAAGTTTACAGATAGAAAGGAAAAGATTAAAAATGTCCTCTGGTGAGAACTGAAGTTTCTTGAAGACCAAGGAAATGGAAGATATACCTTGAGAGGTCGGTGTATCCTTCGAGGGAGATTTGGAAATTTATCCTTCTTTTAGATATTTATGAGGTGAAGGAATAACAGGAGGATCTATTAGAGGAATAAGAGCTGGGGCATCAGGATTGTATACCCTAGAAATACTTATGTTAGGATTTGCAGAGATGGGTGTTTGAATTATGACAACGTCCAAAGTGGCTACCGCAGAAGTGATAATGTCCACTAGAGGGTCCTTAGGAGTTTGAGTGGAGTTGTCAACATTACCTAATGGGCTGGGATCAATGGGAGCCTCAATACACGCATATTGTCTGGTTATAGCTTCTGCTGCAAATATTTTTATACCATCTTCTAGGGCCGCTAGATCTTCTTCATCCAGAAATTTACTTTCAAAACCTCTACATCGACGTCGTTGTCAACACTCGTAGCCCTTCGCAGAATTTCGTCCTAAGCATCAACAAGTGCTTTGGGATAGTCATCTCCAAACCATTTTAGATTCTTAGTCTCTATAACGTTAGAGAAAATTTGGAGAAGAGTAGCTTCTATTTCTTCCTTTAATTTAATAGAATTTGCCTTGAGATCTTCAGTTTCTTTCTCGATGCTGGCTAGCCCGACTTTTAAATTGGCAGACTCGCCTTGTGCCCACTCATTTGATTATAGCTTAGCTTTCAATATGGCCTTGAGCTTCTCCATTTCCACCTAAAGAACCTCAATCTTGGTTTCTTATTCTTTAAATTTATTCTTGAGCTTAACACGAGCAGTATGAGCATTCTTTAGCTATGAATTTAGAGCTAGGGTCTCTTTCACATGGGCATTGGCCGACTAAGTCAATTTCTACTGGGAGTCCTTAGTTGATTTTTATTTTTCAACTCTATCTTTCTAGCTTAAGGACAATTTTGTTTGTTGTCTTTGCATATTCGATTATAATACACCTCTCCATGTTGAAAGTGTGGATAATCATGGTGTTAGCACGGTTGACGTCGGAGAGGCACTTAGCCTATTTCTTCCACTCATGTAGTTGCTCCATGACCTCCTCATGTTTGGCAAGGCCTTCATTCACATAACTACATAGGAAGTCGGTGTTGTAATTGAATATAACCCCAGTAAGGAAATAATTAGGAATAGCCGCTTGCATCTTAATTTTTACAATAGTAGATTAGGCTCCAAGGGATGGAAGAGGAGTAGTATGATATAAAGAAGGTTCTTTGCTAGCCCCATGAGATTGCTGAGATCGGGAAGAGTTGATGATTTTCGATTGAGGAGGAGCTGAAGTAGAAGTGGTAAAGGTTCAAGATAGCGCATGAAAGTCATGGTAATAAGATTATCGGTGCTACAAAGGTTAAATTTGCAAGAGCTATTGTCGATGGAATCGAATTCGTGCCCTGGGCAGTCAAATTTTTTTCCTTACTCCTTGAGGTAGTACTTCCTTTCTTCATTGTCACATCATTCTTGTTCCTTCCTTCTTAGCCTTTCGGTATCTGACTCTTGATATGAGCCATAAAATTGATAATAGGCTTTTGGAGTCTTCGAGCAGTGTTGGTCTACGCTCGCATAGAGTAGGCCCATTCGCTTACTTCCCAACAGTATACCTACAAGAAGAAGAATTATTTTAGAACTGAAGCACTGGATTGAGAATGAGTGCTAAATGGTTGTGCTCGTGATCCTCGGAGTGAGTGAAGTGTTGATGTTCCTTAAGTAACATACGGACTGTGTTTGAGGGGTTCCAAAGATGGAGTCTCATTATTCTCGACGGTCTCTATAATTCCTTCCAATGGGAAACTGAATTCGTTAGTGATGGTGTTTAAGATGTCTTTGAAATTTAGCCTGCCAAAGGGAGAGTCGGAGGGGAACCCATG
This sequence comes from Allium cepa, assembly GCA_030765085.1. NCBI lineage: Eukaryota > Viridiplantae > Streptophyta > Magnoliopsida > Asparagales > Amaryllidaceae > Allium > Allium cepa. The sequence continues at coordinate 28,598,635 of CM060932.1, forward strand.
TTCACTCATATAGCCAAAGATGTTTTTAGACACACCTCTAGAAGGGTTGACTCTTTAATAGGATTATGGCACAACTCGAGTGTAAGTTGAGAAGACTTGATCACCAATCTCTTTGGCCTAGGAGGTGAAGTTACCATGGTTCCTTTAGGGGATGTCTTCTCGGATGATACATCTTTCCATAGTATCGTCTTTGTTTTCATCTTCCTCGTCCTCTCCTTCTTCCTATCCTTCATCTATTACTCCGTCCCCGCCTTCTCCTCCATTATCTTCTCTCCCGGTCCCTTCCTTACCTAATTTTTTGACTCCTCTATTCTCTTTAACTTGTCTAAAGCCTGCCTCGTCACCTGGCCATCTTCACTCCTCTGTTTGTCATCATCGAACTTTCCCAGCAAAGCAGAAGGACTCGTAGCGACTCAAGTCACTTTGGTAGTAATTGGTTAGAGATAGTGCTCCTTCCTTTCTAGGGGAGATGAAACCATCATAGTTAAGAATTTTTGAGGAGGCATGAAGTCTTTCTCAAGTCCAAGCTGATCACCTTCAGCATCGCCAATGTGTTAGAAAGACCTTCGGTCATTCCGAAAGAAACAATAGAAATAGAGAGGAGGCTTTATTTTCTTGGGTGATGAAAGCCCATTTGTGTTAAAAGTGTTGAAGGAAGAAATTTATGGCTAGATAGCCAAAAGAGATTGAAGCCTTAAGGGCAGCGAACGAATAAATATTCACTCTTGAATCGCATTTGATTGAGCCATTGAACTACCTTTCATCTTTTATAATATTCAAGTATTAGTAGTGAAGGTGTCTCTCCTCTTTTCTTGACGATGAGAAGATAAGTGGGCTCTATGAAGGAAGAGGAGCAACCCAAGTGCATTATGAATATAATATAGAGAGAAATAAGTAGGGTGTAGCCACTTAGATTAACTTGTATTAGAGCTAGACCAAGACCTTGAAGGAAGAATTTGATAAATTCATCGAATTGGGGAACAATTCTCGAGAGTCATGTACATCTATTACAAGCAGTGTAGTTGATTGGCCATAAATGATCCCTTTGATGGGGTTCAAATAGAAGGAATTCATCCTCAAGAATTCCATGCTTGATACAAACAAACTTAAGCTCTTTAGAAGTCAGTATGGAAGGTGTTTGGTCTGAAGGATTATCCAAGACCATAAAAGTAGGTTGGCCGTCCCTCGGAGGGGCGAGGCCATGAGGCTAAGCTGTTGGAACAACTTCAAGTTGAAGGTCTTATGTGATTGAATATATTACTCCCGATGGTGTAGAAGTAGATGCATTGCTGTGACGACCCGTCTCCTCGACCCTCAGAAATCGACACTAATACATCCACGGTATTCACGTGCCGTAAATCCAAGTGCCGGGGAGGCAGATTATCAGGAGTGTAAAAGAAAATAATGATAGAAGATAACAGAATAATAGAATCTCACATCGCATTCAACATTTATAATTATATATAATGATCAGAGTCAAATACAAATCTAGCGGGATAGTTATTACTGTCTACCCGTACATATGCTAGAAATGCATACTACATAACATAGCGGAAAATGGGTTGACAACTACTTAAGGTACTTTAGCTTCATAGCTCCAAAAGACTTGTCCAAAATGCTCCCCAACATGCTCCAAAATGCTCCTAAGGTATCATGACTACGCGGCTGCCCGAAAAATAGGGCACCTAGAGTTTAAAGGGAAAAACAAAATCCGGCTCAATCATGAGACAAGTGTGAGAACCCAAAGTACGATGTTTTGACAACAAAAAGGTATCTCATAAGACCACACCTCACATAAACACGGAACGGGTTTTTACCTTATGATAACCAAAACTCTTTATTGCGCAAAATTTAGGGATATTATTTTTAATGATATTCTTTGAAAACATTTTCAAATAAACTTATTAATCTTAGCCCAAATTGTTACATTGACTAAATTCCAGCATAATAGGTTTATAATCAAGTCCGAAGGTTCTTATTGGGGAATGGATTTCCATACAAATGACCAGGTGAAGGTACTACCTTCCGATGGGTACACCTCTAGATGGATGCCCCGAGGCACAGAACATCTGCCCTCTACCAACACAAGAACGGTCTACCTCTGTAACTATGTAGTACCGAATATGTCATCTCCCAATCGTTACCGACCTTTATCCGAGAGCTCTCTTTGCATACATCCACATTAATTTACATCCCGAACGTCATAACAGGAAGAAATATATTTAGAAGGGGACGATTATACCCTATTTGGGAATGACCACTTAGCCTTGCCGCATCTAACTCTGTTTTGTTCATTTCCGGTTGATGAGGCTTGAGGCTACGATTACATTTTCACATAGCACATCTTCTTTCACTTTGAATACCACATTGCTATTGCACATTCACATGACTGATTTCTACAAACTTGTAGCTTCGTGAGCTCGTATGTCTCGAGAAAGGGTGTTAAGCTAAGAGAAAGTGTCTTCTTCGCCACCGAATGATATATTTTATAAAAACCACTCACTGTGATTTGGAATGCAAGGTCAGCCATTCATCCATACAAGTTCGTTCTGGGATCGAACGAAACCGAAGGTACTTTCCTCGGCTATTACTAGGCGAGAAGCCCTTGTGGTTTTGAGGTTTTTCATAACAAAGAGACCACTGCTACAATATAGTGATTCGGGAGTTTATCCCCAATTAATCAATAAGTAGTCCCTTGTTATTATTCGTCTCAATATCTCCGTCTTCAAACATCTTCATTCTTCGAACATGTAAACTGGTTCGAAGTGGTTTTCGGATAGGAATCAACTAAATCCGACCCCGGTTCCTTCGAAATCCAATCATCGATAAAAATGATGTAATTAGGTGATTGTTTTTCGATTCATTCATTTTCCTTTACCAAAATATCTTCGAGAGATATATATTTTCAAAATATTCTTTTAGTGAATACGGAATCATTTAAACCTCTTTTTGAATATTTCTCAAATCATTTTTAAAGAGTAACTTTTGAGAAAATATGATTATAGAAATCATTCTACATTTATCCAAAATCAACTTCCGTATTCAATGAGTGCTATGTTCGGAATAACGGTGAGAACACCTTTTAAATTCCACGAATAGGAGAAGTTCCCTCTTTGGATTTTAATAATGAGTATAAGAAGATTATTTTTGTAAAATCCAAGTTGAGCATCCGGGCTTTCCTTTCGATATGTTCCACCCCTCGCCTAAAAGTGAAAACTGAGGCCATGTAAGTTCAGGGCACTGGTGCTCCATCCCTAACTTTAGTTACACACCTTGTTTCCACTTTTTAGATCTTACAGGCGGGACAAATGTACTAATCATTTCCGCATACTCATTTTCCCTTTTTAAATCACTTAACTTCTTGTTTAACCATTTTTGAAATAATGTTAAGTTGTTCAAATTTCTTTTTGAAATGCTTTGTTATTTACACAAAAACATTTACTAAGGATTTGGAAAAGAAGTGTTAAGTTTTCAAACTTTATTTCAAAAGTAATTCAAAAGCGTTGCAGAAAGTGTTGTAAAAAGTGCTTTAAAAGCTATATTCTTCAGAACAACTTTTATATCATTTAGAAATTCATCTTTTCAACTTAAATCACTTAAAACCATTTTGAAGGATTTTTAGAATTTATTTCATATTTTTAAAACACTAATTTCATCAATTTCCAATTTTGTTCATTTAGTGCAAAAACTAAATTTTTCTGGAAAATTGATTTTGCCATATTTCAAAATATAAAACTTTTTAACATTTTTAAAACATCACATCACACTTTTTAACATTCAAATACTTTAGAGTTATGTAAAGAATAAGAATGATTTACTTTATTTTATGTCACATTTCTTTATTTTATGTCACTTTTCTTTACTTTATGTCACTTTTGATGTGACATGTGTTTTGTCTTCTTTAGTTTGCTTTTGCTAATTACTTTCTGGAAATTTCTAAGTGTGATTACTAAAAGTAACCTTATTTAGTTAATTTTTAACTATATTTATATGTTACCATATTTATTAAATTGTATATATAAAGGTGCAACAACGTTGTGACAACTTTAAATCGACAAAACGTTGATTTTTTGACAAAATATTTTATGGTCATATTTTGACATTTTATTTAAGCTATTTATTTATGTAAACCAAATTAAATAATAAATTTGTATAATGTCATTTGAAAATATAAACACTCATAAATAAATTAAAATAATTATTAAACCATTTAAACATACTTTTTTAAAATAGAATTTTGTCACTTTTGCGATATTAACAATTGTTGCTATTTTTATGTATATTTTTATTTTCAAATCCTATTTAATATTATTTGAATCATAAAACGATTATATTTTATATTTAAAATCACTTTAAATATTATATTTTGAAGTGGTTGAATTTTGGGTCGTTACATTCTCCCCTACTTAAAAGAATTTCGTCCTCGAAATTACATAAGAAGAAAATAGTTCAAAAGGGAATATATATTCAATAAGATGGAATATATACAATAAGTGATTACACCACAGGCGGTGAGTACACTCAAATGATAGATAAAGTCTATACATCGATCCTAAACTCGGGATATGCTTTTCTCATTCTATCTTTTGTTTCCCATGTGCAATCATCAACATCCCCGCTCCTCTGATCCTTTACCAAACTTACAACCTTCCTTCTTAATCGTTTCTCATCTTGATCGACGATTCGAACGGGTCTTCTAAAAACTGCTAAGTTTGTTTCTGTCTCGAAGTCATCCTGAGCAGCTGCTTCTATGATTTATGCTGGGTCATATATATGCTTCCGCAAATGTGATACGTGAAAAATATTATGTACACCAGACTATCTTTAGGCAACTGTACTCGATAAGCTAGTGGGCCAATTTGTTCGAGAATGGGAAAAGGTCCAATATATCGAGGTGCTAACTTTACAGCTCTTCCAAATCTTACTACTCCTCTCATTGGAGAGACTTTCAAAAAGACTGAATCTCCAACTGAGAATTCCAGATTTCTACGCCTTCGGTCTGCATTACTCTTTTGTCTACTTTGGTCTTCTTTTAGCTTGTCTACTTTGGTCTTCTTTTAGCTTCTTTCTAATCATATCAACTTTCTCTGAAGCTTCTCGTATCATATCTGGACCAAGCACTAATCGATCTCCGGATTCTATCCAACATGCTGGCGATTTACATGGATGACCATACAAAGCTTCATACGGTGCCATGCCGATACTAGCTTGATAGCTATTATTATAGGAGAACTCTACTAAATGTAAACGATTCTCTCATGAGCCTCCAAAGTCTAGAATACAGGCCCTCAAATGATCTTCCAAAACACGGTTAACTCTTTCTGTCTGTCCATGAGTTTGGAGGTGATATGCAGTACTTATACTTAGCTTGGTTTCCAAAGCTGTCTGTAGTGCTTCCCAAAATTGACTAGTGAAGACTGGATCACGATCACTTACTATACTACTTGGAACTCCATGCAATCGGATAATCTCCTTCATATATATATATATATATATATATATATATATATATATATATCTGCAAGGCTTGCTGAAGTTCTTGTTGGCTTAACTGAAATAAAGTGTGCACTTTTGTTAATCGGTCTATGATAAACCAAATGCCTTCTTTTCCTTTCCTTGTTCGAGGTAAGCCATCAATGAAATCCATGGATATTTGATCCCACTTCCAAGCTGGAATCTCCAGAGGTTGAAGTAATCCTGCCATTTTTTGTTGGTCACTTTTGATTCTTTGGCAATTTTCACAATGGCTGACATAGATAGATATGTCCCTCTTCATGCTTCTCCACCAAAATGTACACTTCATGTCCTTGTACATCTTGTGAATCCCTGGATGAACGCTGAGTTTGGCTGTGTGGCATTCAACTAATACTTCTTGCTTAAGATTTCCAACATCTGGAACACAAATTCTTCCAATTAACCGCAGTACTCCATGGTTGTATATTTTAAAGCTTGAACTCCTTCCTCTGTGTATGTCTTCAATAATCTCCATTAGGAATCGATCTTCTTTTTTCTTGCTAGTTATTTTCTCCTGAAGAGTTGGAGTTACTACCAAATAAGAAATAATAGCTAACTTCCTACTCTATGCATCAGCTACTACATTGGCTTTCCCGGGTGTATATAGAATATCTAGTTCATATGACGCGAGAAATTCTAGCCAGCGTTACTGTCTTATGTTCAAATCCTTCTGGGTGAAAAGATACTTCAAAGATTTATGGTCCATGAAGATTTCGAATTTTTCACCTAAAAGATGGAATATTATTTACTAATGTCAATTCAAAGTTTTATCAAAATAAACTATGAAAGATTCTTACCCAGCAAATAATGTCTCCATATCTTTAAAGCGAACACAACGACTAATAATTCTAAATTGTGTGTTGCATAATTCTTTTCATGCGTCTTCAGCTGCCTACTTGCATAAGCAACCACCTTCCCATCTTGCATTAAAACTGCACCAACTCCTTCTCTACAAGCATCTATATAAACGATCAATCCACTATAATTCCTAAAACTGGAGCAGTTGTCAATCTCTTCTTTAATTCTTGGAATGCTTCTTCACATTTTGGAGTCCAGGTAAATTTAGTAACCTTCATTGTCAACTTCGTTAGGTGATAGGCAATCTTAGAGAAGTCTTGATCGAATCTTCTGTAATATCCTGCCAAACGTAAGAAGCTATGAATCGCTTTAGGAGTTTGCGGCTGCTTCACATCTTGAATGGCTGCAACTTTCCCTGGATCTACTGAAATTCCATCCCTTGATATTATATGTCCAAGGAATCTTACGTCCTTCTCCCAAAAATGGAACTTTGAAATTTTGGCTTTAAGAACATTATTTCTCAATATTTCCAACACAGCTTCTTGATGCCTTGTGTGTTCTTCTGTCTTTGAGTAGATGAGGATATCGGTAATAAAAACTAGCATGAATTTGTTTAGCACATCTCTAAACATTCTATTCATAAAGTCAACAAAATAAGCGGGTGCATTAGTCAGCCCAAAGGCGTAACCAACCACTTACAGAAAGTATTCGGACCTTTGAATGCAGTTAAATGGATGCAATCTTTTGCGATCCCTAACTGATGGAATCTTGTAGCTAGGTCCATTTTAGAGAAAACTCAAGCTCCATGTAACAGGTCAAACAAGTCGACTATTTGGGGCAGAGGATACTTGTTCTTAATGGTTTGCTTTTTTAAATCTCGATAGTCTACACACAATCTCAAAGATCCATCTGACTTAGCAACAAAAACTACTGCCGATCCCCAACTTGAACGGCTGGGTCTTATCAGTCCTTTCTTTAATAGCTCTTGGGTTTGGTTATTCAACTCATTCCTTTCTTTCGAAGCCATCCTTCTATCTTGTTGTTTACTTGGCGTCACACCAGGAACTAAATCGATATGGAATTCGATTTCTTGATATGGAGGCAAACTTATTACTTCCTCAAAGACATCTGTAAATTCTTTAACAACGGGTATTGTTTCTAATCCTATTTGGGATGTATCTAAAGCATAAAGAAAACTATCCCTTCTTGGACTGGGATCTTCACAAGATATTACTATGATTTTCCCAAAGACGGTCCATAATGATATCGTTCTTTTTTTGCAATCAAGCACTTTGTATTTAGCCAACCAATCCATACCAAGTAAAATTTCGAATCCAATAAAATCTAAGAAGAAAAAATCAAAAGGAAAGTGATGGGGAGGATAGGAAATTTGGACTTTTTCACAGAGCATACAAAGATTAGTGGAACCTCCTATAGGATTTGTTACGCAGATAGGGTCGTCAACAATTTTAAATTTAAGTTCTAATTCTTCTACAGTTGTTTTAGAAATAAAACTATAAGAAGCTCCTGTATCAAATAATACTCTAACTAAAACATCTTTGATAAAAATATTACCTTCCAACACTTTTTTGCCCTTCACATCTTTGGAGGTTGAAGGCTCATCCTTGATAGCGTAAACTTTAGCTTGTTCTCCTTTCTTCATAAGGGACAATCCTTAATTAGGTGCCCTGGTTTATGACAATTATAGCAGAGATAATTCTGAGCCACAGAAGAGGCAACACTCTGAGCTTTGGGACCCCAACAATTCTTCGCAGTATGTCCTTTCTTCTTACAATTATAACAAATGATGTCTTTAAAGCGGCTCTCCTGAGATCCTCCTTTAGGTTTTCCCTGCCCTTGCTTCTTGCCATTGAACTTCGTCTTCTTCCAGTTATTGTTGTTGCTTTCTTGTACTACAGGTGGATCTATCTTATCCAAAGCTTCATACCTGTATCCCATGTCTATTAAGTCTATAAATGGTTCTTTCACATGCCCAGTCATCCTGACATGGTATTGCTTCTTCATTCCAGAAATAAACATTTCATTCTTTTTAGAGGCGTATCTATCAATCCAGGCCCAAAACAAGATAATTCGTTAAACTTATTAGCATACTCCTTAAAGGACATCTCCTTTTCTTGTATAAAATCCATGAAATTTCGGTAAAGACGGGATTTTCCTGCTTCCGGCATATACTGTTCCTCCAGAACTTCTTTGAATCGTTCTCATGAAAAATCATCCTCTGACTCATTCTGAGTAATAGATTCCCACCAAACTAGAGCTCCATCTTGTAGTTGCCAAGAAGCTAAGAATCTCTTCTGCTCATCTCCAATATTCAGTCCTTTGAAAATTCTTTCACACGAGCGGATCCAAGCTTGTACTTCAATGATGGTTTCTGTTCCTTTGAAAGGTTTACCACCAAGGCTGGTTAGTTCTTGCATAAAGTTGCAAAGTAAATTTGGGGTGGTATCGGAACTACTACTTCCTCAAATGCTATAGCTGTGGGAGTTTGACCATTTGTGGCATTACTTCCTCCCCTACCTCGCACTCTTCTTCCACTCTTTTTCTACTATCTATATATAGTACGAAAAATATCTTTTAGGATATATAGACGAGATATCTTAGGGAATGCTATATAATATGAATATACTTATTCAAATTAGAAGTTTTAATTATGCGCTCTCTCAGACTAAACTCATTCTAGGGCATTACCAACCCTATCTCTAAAGATTCATACCCCAATAGAGCCAAGGTTCTCATTTAACCTTCAGCTTCGATACCAAATGTGACGACCCGTCTCCTCGACCCTCTGAAATCGACACTAATACATCCATGGTATTCACGTGCCGTAAATCCAAGTACCGGGGAGGCAGATTATCAGGGGTGTAAAAGAAAATAAAGATAGAAGATAACAGAATAATAGAATCTCACATCGCATTCAACATTTATAATTATACATAATGATCAGAGTCAAATACAAATCTAGCGGGATAGTTATAACTGTCTATCCATACATATGCTAGAAATGCATACTACATAACACAACGGAAAATGGGCAGATAACTAGATAAGGTACTTCAGATTCATAGCTCTAAAAGACTTGTCCAAAATGCTGCCCAACATGCTCCAAAATTCTCATAAGGTATCCTGACTACACGGCTGCCCAAAAAATAGGGGGTCCAGAGTTTAAAAGGAAAAAAAAACTCCGAGTCGGTCATGGGACTGGTGTGTGAACTCAAAGTACGATGTTTTGAAAACAAAAAGGTATCTCATAAGACCATGCCTCACATAAACACGGAACGGGTTTTTACCTTATGATAACAAAACTCTTTATTACGCAAAATTTAGGGATATTATTTTTAATGACATTCTTTGAAAATATTTTCAAATAAATTTATTAATCTTAGTCGAAATTGTTACATTGATTAAATTGCAGCATAATAGGTTACAATCAAGTCCGAAGGTTCTTATTGGGGAATGGATTTCCATACAAATGACCAGGTGAAGGGACTACCTTCTGATGGACACAAATCCAGATGGATGCCCCGAGGCACAGAATATCTTCCCTCTACCAACACAAGACCGGCCTACCTCTGTAACTAGGTAGTACCGAATATGTCATCCCCCGGTCGTTACCGACCTTTATCCGAGAGCTCTCTTCGCATACATCCACATTAATTTACATCCCTAACGTCATAGTTGGAAGAAATATATCTAGAAGGGGATGATCATACCCTAATTGGGGATGACCCACTTAGCTTTGCTGCATCTAACCCTGTTTCGTTCATTTCCAGTTGATAAGGCTCGAGGCTATGATTACCTTTTCACATAGCACATCTTCTTTCACTTTGAATGCCACATTACCATTCCACATTCACATGACTGATTTCTACAAACTTATAGCTTCCAGAGCTCGTATGTCTCAGGAAAGGGTGTTAAGCTAAGAGAAGGTGTCTTCTCCACCACCGACAGATATACTTTTATAGAAACCACTTATTATGATTTGGAATGCAAGGTCAGACATTCATCCATACAAGTTCATTCTGGGATCGAACAAAATCGAAGGTATTTACCTCAGCCATTACTAGGCGAGAAGCCCTTGTGGTTTTGAGGTTTTTCATAACAAAGAGACCACTCCTACAATATAGTGAATCGGGAGTTTATCCCTAATTAATCAACAAGTAGTCCCTCGTTATTATTCATCTCAATATCTCCATCTTCAAACATCTTCATTCTTCGAACACGTAAACTGGTTCGAAGTGGTTTTCGGATAGGAATCAACCAAATCCGACTCCGTTTCCTTCGAAATCCAATTAATAAGTAAAAATCCTCATTTCTAATATTATTGAGATATTATACAAAATTAAATATAACTTTTGAAAATATAAGTCATTCTCATTAATTTCAATAAAAATAAACTATTGATTATAAAACCTTATTTTAAACAATAATCTCGGTATTAATATTTTTTCTCTAAAGTGTCAAATTTAGATAATTGATTTAACAATATTTTAAATTTAAATTGATATTCTCTTTAAGAAATGAAACTCATTTCTTAACTAAGTTAAATCAACTATTCTAAAAAACTAGATTTAATCTCACAATAAAATTTCACAAGTCACAATTTAGAATTTATTATCCATAATTAAACTTAACTAATCAGGTAAGTAAAAACATGGTATTTGCAGATCCCGCTTAAGAAAATTGCGTCCACGTAGTTTCCGTAACGAGAGAAATTCATAACATAAATTTCCTAATACTTATCAACTCAAAACCCAAGTTTTCCGAAATGTAAAAGATGATCTTTTATCATCTTAAAAATTTCGTATTAAAAGATTATCATTTTTAACTCAGGTATATTTAATTTGAATTTTACTAACTCAAGAAATTATTCTAAATCTAATTCCTTTCCAATTAATTTTTGAACTTTTTTCTAAAATTTTCACCTTTCATCTAAATCATAAATGATATACATGACAAGTCAAAAATTATCGTATACTAATTTTTTTACCATTTATCTTAAAATAACATTTACATTTCAATAACATCAATTAATAAAATAACACCGCGTAGCCATTTATTTATAGCAAATCGCCTTGTCAACTAGTTACGAGGTTGACCGTGAAGTCAACATAGCCTCGCCACTGATCTCTGTTATTGCTAAGGTTTGGTGGTTGCGCACGTCATCCAAAATAATGCTTATATAATGCACTTTAATAACTTTCATTATAATTTTCTAATACTACCAAAACTTTAAAACACACACATATATACTAATAGATAAATTTTCCTTTTAAATTTTATTTCCCCAATTATTTTCCAAAACATTTTACCTACACAAATAATAATATTAAGTTACACATCATTTTCTTAATACTATTTTCAAACTCTAGTTAATACTTTCTTTCCAAAATAACTATTTATATAACTTAAAATAATTCCTTCATAAATATTATCTACATTCAAAATGCATACTTTTGATATTTACCTCATTTGTGTGTGTGTGCGTGTGTGTGTGTGTGCATACTTTTTCACAAAATATTTCTTTATTTCCAAACTTTTTTACATGTACAAGAAAATATAATTTCCAAAATATTTATATCTTTTTAAAATAATACTTGAAATATTATAATTCAAAATTTCTAAACCATTCTCTTTTCAACGTTTCCCAATTAAGTTCCATTTTTTAATATAAACCAATTCCTAAATTTAAAACATTTTTCCTTAATCTTATTCACTATATATAATAATACTAAGCCATGAAATTTTAGTGATTCATTTCGTCACTTGGCTGACAAGTAGATACACAAAATATCAGCATTACCTCACCATGCTCTCCACTTCTCATAATTTATTCAATGGCTAAACTATTACTTTAAATTATTTTATACTCAAGTATTTCTCAAATTTCAAAATTAATTATTTCTTATGTCAAAATGTGTCGTTTCATGTTTAGGAACCTCTATCGATGACATGGCATCCGACATATCAATCAGAATCCTTAAACATTTTCTAGACATGTCAACACAATAAATAATCACAAGTTTTCCTCAATTATATTTATTTTAGTATCATTAGCATCCCTGCATTCTTTTTAATTAAATATAACGAAGCAATTAATTCCTAATAACCAATCAACCAAAACCTAGTAGTCACCTACAGTGGAACAATTATATTCTTAAAATTTTGTTATGCAACTCTAATTATTCATGGATTATTTAAATCGTTAAACTCATATACTCAATTTTCCAAATTCTCAAAATAATTTTTCATTTCTAAAGGATTTTAACACAATATCTTCCAAAAAATTTAATATCACAAATTCCAATTTATCAAATTAAAATTTTAAACAAAAATACGACCTAATTGATTATCCCAATAATTAATTTATATTCCTATCCCCAAATAGATAATCAATATAAATATCTGTCACACACCCTAGGGGAAAATAATCTAAGCCTAACTGAGTCTCGGTCTATGATATTATATGCTATAATGTTCTGAGTTAGCTTTGATACCAAACGGTAACGCCCCACCGCTATACCCATATAATTAAAAAACATTATAAATAGCATTGTCTAATAATACGGAGAATATGGCTTATCATGGATGACCAAATGTGACTATGACTTTAAACTAACACTGACATGTCATGCTTACCTTTTCACCAAATTTCTGGGATAAAATTTGACAAGAACAGTCTCAGTTCGAAGTGATAAACACATTGGTTTCTTAGAATCAGAACAACATCATATAAAATGGAAGTCACATATCACAGCGGAATAATAGATCTCGTACATATAAAAATCATGGGTCTACAAAATAAAATAATAGACTCACATAATGTACAAGTGTTACAATTCTTTAATCTCAAATATACATCTCAATACGCACATGCACACATACATGAAATCATAGATGGGATAAACTAAAAGTCATATAGATTATCCCACAGCTAGCCCAACCATCCAAATCCCACATGTCCTATAACTTGAAAAGTCTCGGTCTGATTCGAGCATTAAAATAACAACGGGTCAAAGTATCTCTAAATATGCAAAAGTGTGAGAACAAGATGTAACACTAGAACAAATGAAAAATTAGTAAATATAGATGTCCAAGATATAATAAGTCACATAATTAATTTATCTCAGAATTTACTTCAAGGCACAGATATGAATATATTTGGTCACAAACACAAATTTGTCACTACACACTGATTCACAAAACAAAGCATAACAACTCCAATACAAAGAAACCAATTCCATACTGATCTCCCATCTGATTGTACATACCAATCTTACTATTGTCCATACCATGCAAATATTTTGGTATCACTCGTACCGATCGGATAATAAGGATCGTCCGTACCTTTACACAAAATCTCAACTAATCACAAGGATCAGGAAAATCCCAAATCTCGACCGATCAAAATAATCGGGGAAACCATGACTCGAGACCTCTAGTTTATTATATATTTAAGTTTGGAAAGAAATCCAGAAGTATGCCTCTTAAGTATTTGTCTATCCCACCAAAAACTAAAAGAAATGTACTCTAATGTGCCAAATACAATCGCTTTCAGTAATTATTAGAACTTAAACAAAATGTCCCATGCCACATGGGAAATTCCAGTATTTACTAGAAGCTAGTAATTTTCATTCGTTAGGGATACCACTGGAAAACCTGAACTATATACTCGTAAGGATCTAGTAGCCCCATGCCGCACACCAAAGGGAATGCAACTCTAAAGTGTTACATACTTCCTAATAGAAATTACAAGAATTTAACCAAGGAATCCCATGCTACCTGGTGAAATTCGAGTATTTGGTAATAGTCTAGGTAGTTCCACTCAGAAGTTCTAATTAATGAATTATGTCATATTCGATGAAGCATTGCTCGAGAGCAATTAAACCAATAGGTATCACTAAATTGATTATTAGTACCCCCCACAATATAGAACTAAGGCACTCAAAGCAATTTCTCTTTTGAATTTACCATTTAGAATTCCATAAATCCAAATTATTCCAAAAGTGCTTATTTTATGAAATGAAGATTTTCCATGTTCCAAAACCATTGATAATTAAAATTCCATAAAGTTACATCATTCACAAATTATGTTTCAAAGGCCGTACACACACATATACATATATGTTCCAATTTCTTATTTCTAAAAGGTCCATAGCTTGCAAATTATTTTCTAAAAACTATATATTCATATTCCAAACCCAAATTAATATTTACACACATGTTTTTCAACAACTTAGTTTATATTTCCAAACTCCATATTTTTAAATCCATAACTCTTTATACTAGAAATAATTGATATATATAAGCACTTTATTTAAATCATTTATAAAAAGAAACTAGACTGAGATAGAAAATTTAATTTGAAATCTATATATTATAATAGAATACTCTTTTGCAAATATCTTTTCATTCCAAACCATATGAATATTAATCAAATTAGTCATAGGTTTATGCATTCCAAAATGCATTCATAAATCCGAAAATTATATTAAAACAACCATGAACCAAAATATACGTCAATGCACACGACCAACAAAGAAATACTCGAAAAAGCAATATTCAAATGGGTGATCGAGCATCAACCTGGAGCTATAATAGCTCCAGGAATATGCCCCATTGGTGCACCAGTGTACCCTACTGGTCCACCGGTTGGGACGAAACCTAGAGCTACAATAGCACTAGATTTCGTTCCGGCGACTCTCGGTGGTGAAATAATGGCCATCGACAGTTTTTGCCTCAAGGATACTAATTTTATTAAAATGCAAACCTAAATTAAACTACACTATGATGGTTTGAGGGATCAAATAACAAGGGGTTTCAATAAACAAGAAATTCCATAACAGAAAATGCAAATATCCCATGCAATTTAGATAAATTCAACATCCAATTCATCCAAAGCAGGAAATGCATCCAATATGAATCTAGAGATTGATTGTGTGCGTTGTTAACCAACTTTATCACATGAATTTGATTATTAAAACCTGGATTCTCTTATACTAACACCTTATTACCACAAGCCCTAAGTTTATTTCAGAAATTTGAAAACATAATATCACAACCTTGAACATAAACTGAAACTAATCAACTAATCAAACATACTAGATGATGGAGAAGATTACCTAAAGTTAATTTCTATATTATTGATCAAGAGCCCTATGATTAGCTCTTGGATTTGGTTGGTTTATGTTCTAGGGTTAGAGGATATCTTGTATTTTCCTTTACGGCAAAAAGAAAATGAGATAATCCTATACGTAGCTTTTTACTTCTCATTTTTTATTCTTGTCTTCTTGGGCCAAGAGGGTATAGTTATGAACCCAGTAACAAATGTTGTGAATTTATAAAGGAAGTGTTACTAAATCTTACTTGGTTTTATCACTTATAAACCGCTATTTTACGCTATACAAAGTTCTAAAAAAATTATAAATTGATTTCTCAATTTTACCAAAGCCAATTAACAATTAAAAATCTTCATTTCTAATGTTATTGAGATATTATACCGAAGTAAATATAACTTTTGAAAATAAAAATCATTCCCATTAATTTCAATAAAAATAAACTATTAACTATTAAATCTCATTTTAAACAATAAATCTCAATATTAATATTTTTCTGTAAAATTCCAAATTTAAATAATTAATTTGATAATAATTCCAAATTTAATCGAAATTCTCTTTAAGAAATGAAACTCATTTCTTAATTAAATTAAATCAACTATTCTCAAAAACTATATTTAATTTCATAATTAAATTTCACAAATCACAATTTATAATTTATTATCCATAATTAAAATTAATTAATCAAGTAATAACAACAGGGTCGTTACATATTAATTAATTGACACGTTTTTCCATTTTAATCAATATCCAAATTAATTCTTATGCGTCATTCAATCATGCATTTATTAGTTGCATATATTTAAACCGTCAATTCATTACCCAATTAATTGACATATAAGTTATCCCCTTTTATTAATTGACACTTACTTAATGTCTTTAATTAATTTCTTAATTAACTGATTGCGTCCATTATAAATTAATATATGTATGTTATCATTTAATTTATTCCCCACATACATTCCATTTATTAGAAGATCCCTTAATTAATTAATGTTATAAAAGTGACATATTCCCTGACTAATTGATGCATTTATGTTTCTTAATTAATTCATCTTTTTAATTGATTGATGCGTCAATTAATCACACACTCATTGCTTGTGTAAATCTTTGTAACCTCTTAAATCTTAAATGCATATATTTGTCATTTATATTCTGTTCTACAATTATGTTCATTCTTTTGATATTATTTAATTATATAAAAATGCGTGGTGTTACACCATGGTCTCAGTTTTCCGAGTTAGGTTTATGTAATTAACAATAAATTTTTATTTTTTTTGCAAATAAAGAGAGAGTAAGAAATTGAAACCCAAGCACCTTGTTGACATTACTAATTTGAGTAATTATACAAGAGGAAATAAAAATACTACTTTGCAAACTATGACAAGCAAATAAAGAAATTATTTCATGGCTGCACTATGTTATCAACCGAAACAACTGGCCAAATTGGAGTTTAACGTATGAAAAATCGAATTACGTTAGAAATTTGTGACTGGTTGAGGAATCAAAAATTTCGAGAGATTGACTTAGACTTATATACATTACTATGTTGCAACTATCCAAAATAAGTCGAGTTTTCATTTTTTAATTTTTCATTCATGTAGCAGCATTAGAATTATTGAATGTTATACTTTAATTTTGTGGGTAGTATCTGCTAAAAACTCTCACGAGGCACCACTCATCCTACTAGGGACATCTAGACGTTTAACAGCATGTTGCATATGCTCAATGCAACTGTGCTTCCTACGAAAACATGACAAATAAATTAGTTAGATTGGATGAATAAATGGTCTTTATTCGAGGACAAATAAAAGTGCAAGTGCGGGGGAATTGTTATACCTCAATTTATGCATTTTCTTTTTGTATATTTTACCTTAAAAACAGTACTACGCATTGTATTTTGTATGTGTTTTACAGGATTTTAGTCGAGACCAAAGACTGAAGAACCGAAAAGAAAAATCACCAAATTGAAGATTTATTATGCATTATGTTTCAAATTATATACTAGGAGGTCAAGAGTTCGAATCCCAAAAAGCACATTATTTTTGTTGTAAGTTCATCGACAACAAAAAGTGAAGGTTTTCCATAGTTAGCATGCGCATATGAGGTATTACATACATGGAATTGATTAGATACCATATCCCCCCTTTTAAAATTGGAGACAATATCCCATTGATCTACCAAATCAATCAAATCAAAACCTGCTCTTTTTACATCATTGGATTAATTTTATGGCCAAATACATTGTTGTTTACTTGAATGACATTTTAGCTAGATTCACTGCTTCCACATGAAGAAAAAGACTCTCCACCCCTATATATACTCCCAACTGAGGACCATTGTAGCATCCCATATTTTGTGTCCTTTTTTTAGTTTAGGTTTTTTTTTCCTCTTGTAGCTAGTTAACAGTGGCTACTAATTAGGTTTGGCAGCATTGTAACTATTACTAAGTTATTTTTTTTCTTGCCGTTGTAATTTATTTTACGCAATTTTAATAAAGTTTTGTTCTCATCCATTTTCTTTTGTTCTAGTTTTTTTCATGAATTGTTGCTTTCTTCTCTGAATTGGTTTTGTAAAATCGATGATAAAGGTTGGTATCAATCTATTTAAATTGCTTTTGTGATTAGATTCACAAGAGAGTTTATTTTAGATAATACCAACTGAATTTTAGTCGATTCTATAGTTAGAACTTCAATTAGGTTCGATTTTCAGATATATATATATACACACACACACATACACATACATACTTTTTACAATTTCTTCGCCGATTCTATAAAATCAATCCCTTTTTCAGTGAAGAAAACTGATTTAATTCCAAAACAACCTTTCAGTGACAAAAGGTTGTATCTTTCCTTGAGAAAAATATTTTAGGGTTGAATCGGTATTTCTTCACCGTTCTTTAATTTTTCTACAATTTTTAGTTTTGAAAACATCTCTCAAATTTCGTCCAACTCGCCTATGAAATTATTTAAACATTAATTTTTAATATTCCTCCCTGTGTTCAACCTTTATACTATACACCTGTGCGCTTGCAGTTATTTTATAATTTGTGCTTTTCTAATCCTATAGAAAATTCCATCATAAATTGGTATCTTTGCGAATGTATGATTGAGGATAAGAAAAGTAGCAGAAGGGCTGCAAAAATATTTCAACCAAGATGTACGATAATACGGCAACGACGCAATGCCAATAAATCCAACCTTGTTTTACAATGGCGTTGGTATGGTGATGCTTCGACATCGATAAATATGTTTTTGACATAGCATGGAGTCGGCATGTTGTCGCTATGGCATTAGGTAAATATTTTCTAATGGCATCGGCATGATATTGGCAAGTAGTCATTGAGATGTCATTGAAATGGTGTCGGTAAAGCGTTATCAGTATTTTGGCGTTATTTAGGTGTTGGCAAAATGCCCGATGAAATTCATTGGCAACGCATCAAAAAAAATTCATCGAACATTTTACGACATCGTCTATGGCGTGTCAATGCGGCATTGGTAATTGGTTTGCCGGTGCCATATTGATGTCGTTAATTTGCGATGTTGCTTAAGTGACATTCATTACTAATTTTCAACACATTAAAAATCGATGGTAACTACATACATATGAATATATATGCATGTATGTTTTTATATATGTAACTTGAACTATAACAACAATTTAGATGACCGAAAATCCAATTAAAATTCAAGTCACATGAGATCTATCATATTATTTCTTGTTAGACGATGTAGGATAAAAATAAACAACGAACCATGATAACGTTCTGATTTTATTTCTCTACCAAAATAAAATGTAATGCTCATCATTTAACATCTATAATCTAAAAGTAAATGCTATACAATTTTGATTATCCTTTGATATACATATTTCAACTACAAAGTCGATATACATGGTTTTTAACAAAAAAATCTCATCATATGCATGAAAGAGCTTAAAGTAGCTTCCACCAACCCCAACCTCTTGGAAAGATGGTTGTTGTGCCCATGTAAAATAACCGGCCACAACCACCACATATCAACTTTCACTGTGGTTAACTTCATTTGTTTCCACTCTCATTTTTTGACGTAGCTGATATGATCCATTAGATCACCACTTGAATTCAACTTTTTATGTAAGCACAATAAGATTCAACCCCTTAGGTAAACTAATACCTATTATGTAAACAAATTAATAAAACAATTTAAAATTATGTTATTTGAGCATAATAAATTAGATAAATTTTATACAATGATAAAAATCATTACTTTCTCTTGGTTTGATGTGAAAAAATATATGACAAAACCAATTAAATACAGTATACAAAGCTAATTATATAGTCCGGCCATCAATGATTTGAACCTTTTAGTTATTTACTATAACTCACAATAAATGTGAACATTAAACATATGCTAGGAAGGGTTTATTTCATGGATATACCAAAAATGTTAAGGAAATCTAAAAGGAATGCTAAAGAATTAAAAATCTTAGTTATTTACACAATAAGTTTGCGAATTAAACAAATGCTAGGAAGGTTTTTTCATGGATCCAAACTTGTAAGGAAAATTAAATAGTTTTTGAAAATTTCATCTTACTTATTTAAAGTAACTCACCATAAATATTGTAATGCTTTGTAGATTTCGATAATTATTTTTATGTGTATTTTAATAAATTTAATTAATGAGGTAAAAAATTAATTTTATAGATGATGGAATTAGATGATGAGAGTTGTGCCACTGTGTAGATCATATTTTTCTTATCAGTTTCAAACATAAGAACATCAAAATCAAAGTTCGTATGAAGGAGATAAAGATGTTTTAGCTGCAGGTCCGTTGTGGGTTGAAACGGGTTGAAAGCCCAAGAATTCGAATTTAAAATTTTGAAAGCTCGTTCCCTTCTTTATAAAATATGAAGCAACATACATTTATGTTTCCCGCTTTTCATTTTTTTTCTTCTTCTTCTTCTTCCTCTAACCCTTCTTTCATAGTCAACTACAAATTGTCATATTTCTTTCGTTTCAAACTGGTTCGCGTAAACTTTATATCAAAACGACTAGCAAGGCTTTGGCCACGTGGATACTGATCTCAATTCAAATTTGTGCGTTACGATGTAGTACTAATGTGAATGGATTTTATGGCTAATTTAACACTAGAGGGGGGTGAATTGTATTTATAACTATTATGAATCTTTTTAAATTTGTTTCCAGTTTTAAATCAAACCATAGATTATCAATACGGATCAATAAAATCAAGCAGTCATAGATGCAATCACTGATATAGAAGTAATAATAAACAGTAAAGTAACATAGATGACATCAATATTTTTATACCAGTTCAAATTAACCAATCCTATGACCACTCTTGTACAATAGTGTACAACTTTCTTTTCAATACCTACTTTAAAAAGGTAGCAAGCAAAGTAGAATACAGTCTCGATTTCAAGGTTACGAGATACATACTCTTGTCTCACAAGTGTGGAGAAAACTCTCTTGATTTACCGGACAGTAAGATCACCCACTAGATTTAGACGAGCTACTAAGCACTTCCACTTAATTTAAACGGACAATAAGCAGACCTAAATTAATAAAAGAAGAGTTGTTGATTTTCAAATACAAATAATTGTACTTAGGATACAAGATATTTTATAGCCCTTCTGTTAACAGTTTGATATTTGTATTTTTAGAGAGAACGCTTTGAAAATAGTAAATAGTTTGTAGAGAATCTATCTAGTAGAGTGTGGATTGATTTTATAGAGATTTTGAAGAATATAAAAAGTAGTTTTCAAGAAATATTTCAAAAAAGTGATGAACGGAAGTATTATTTCATGAAAAGGTGCATCCAAAAGATACTTGTTTCCAAAATAAAAAACAAACCAACGATCACCGTGTCGACATATCTAGGAGGGGTATGTCGAAATACCTATGTTAATTTTGAAAAAGTGTTTTTTCTTTTAAATTGTTTACATACTTTTATATTTCTGTGAAATAATTTTCAACATAATTTTTAAATATTTTGAACAAAAAACTTTTATAAAATATATGAAAAAATATATTTTGAATTTAAAATAATTTAATTTGATTAAAATATAAAAAATCATAAATTTGTGGTAAAGATCAGAATCTGCTATCGGGGACATTAATAATTTATTCTAATGACTCATACTAAACACTAGAATCTTGATCTCTTTAAGTCTTTTTTCTCTAAACTCATGACTCTTGATAAACTTCTCTAAAACTTTATTCTTGATCTTTATACTGATCAGTAGTTAAGTTTAATCATTCTGTACTTGTGTAATATTCTACAATATATACTATACAACTTGACAAAATATTAATATCTTTATTTATATAGTTGTTATCATCAAAATCAATATCCGAGGTATTAACAACTCTCTTTCTTTTATGATGACAACCATGTAAAATATTCCTGTAATTATAATATAACATACCTCGAGTTAAATAACCCCCCTTAATAAATGCATATGTTATAATTTATATTTGTTTCCCCCTTTGTCATCAACAAAAATGGGTGAAAAATAATACTTACCCTAATGTGATACACTTATGAATTATGGAGTCAAAATCAATACTTAGATACTAAACCTTGGAGACCTTTAAATAAGACAAAACAAGTTTTATTAATAATTCAAACTATTACACAGTTCAACAATCCCTAACAAACAAATTCAAACTAAACAATCCAAACCAAAGAAAACCAACTATTATATACAAAGTTATATCAGTCCAAACCAAAATATATTATTCACAAGCCAATCAAATTCAAATATATAAATTTTAAAACATATACTTACAAATTATAAACAAATAAAGATAGTATATTTTACTTGGAACTTCAACCCATCCTACGGATCCAAAGATTGGATTTGTTTTACTGACTCCCCAATATTCTTGTTCTATGGTTGCCTTGGAGATTGAGCATTTTGTGTTATTGCATTGATCATATTTGATAAGATAGGAAATTAACCAAGGAAGAACATCAAAGTGTTTCTCTGATTCCTTTATCATCTGCATTTGGCTTAGTTCCAAACGCCTTTGATTTCGTTGAATGAAACAGATAATATCTTTGAAAGAGTGAAGTATTTCTTCTAAGTTTTCACAAAGTTTTCAATGTGGAGAACTCATTTTTATGAAAGGAAATGTTTGGAATGGAAGGAGATGAATCAATATATGACTTTTTCTGGAAAAAAATGATTTACATAAAGATGAAATGTCAGATTAAATAACTGTTTTTAAAGTAGTTGCAAAAAATTTCAAGTTTATATTTTTTTCAAAATAGGCTAGTATGTCAACATATCTATGTAGTGTATGTTAATATATGTGCCTTAATGTGTAAATTGTAGTGTTCTCCAGATTTCATGTGCATACTTACAAATAAAAACTTGACGAAACTCATTTTTTATCTAATATACAGAATAAAATATTCATGGTCTTAGAATTATTAAGTGCTTGTATCTTTTGGTGCGGTGTCCATGCCGAGTATTCAATTTGAGGTTCAGTGTACTCATTCTATCCAAATATCTAAACCATTCGACCGCAAATAAATCTTCATCCTACATGACCAATAGTGTAATTACTACTATTAAACAGTGGGGTCTAGTAGTTGATTATCCTTCGAAAAAGTGTTATAAGGTTTACTACCAGTATAACTAGCTATTTATACTTTTCAAAAATCAAATTATGAGTTTTTGAAAACCTAATATTTAATACCAATTGTGCGTAATGGTGTAGTACCAATGTCAATGGATATTAAGGCTGAATATTATTTTATAACTTTTATTAATCAACATTAATTTACTTCAAGTTTTAAATCAAATCACAATTATCAACACAAAACTATATAATCAATCAGCCACAGATGCAATCATAGATAAATATAAAAGAAATAATAAAATGTAAAGTAAGAGAGATGATAGTAGGAATTTTATACTAGTTTAGATTAACCAATATTTCATCCAGTCCTATACTATATAGCTTATCAGTCGCCTACTTAACTAGGTAGCAAGCAAACCAAAATACAATCACGATTTCATGGCCATGAGGTACACCTTCCTATCTTACGAGCCTAGGGTAAACTTACTTGATTTACCGAACAATAAGATCGTCCACTAGATTTATGTGGGCTACCAAGAACACCCACTTGATTTGAACGGGTAACAAACACATCCAAACAAATAAGAGTAGAGTTATTGATCTCCAAATACAAACAATTGTACTTGGGATATAAGTTATCCTATAGCTCTTCTGATAACTCTTCGATCTTTGAGTTTGTAGAGAGAATGCTTCCAAAATAGTAGATAGTTTATAGATAACCAATCTAGTAGATTTTAAATTAATTCTATATAGATTTTGAAGAATATAGAAAGTAATTTTCAAAAAAAATTTAAGAGAGTAAGGAGTATGAAGAATGTAGTTAAAAAGTTTGTTTGCACTCCTCTTTAAATAGCGAATGAATAGAAGTATCAATTCGAGAAGAGGTGCATACAAAAGATACTTCTTTTCAAAACTTAAAAAATAAACCAACGGTCACTATGTCGACATATCTATGAAGGGTATGTCGACATATCCTTGTTAATTTTGAAAAAGGATAATTGTTTTCAAACTTCTATATGTTTGTAAAATAATTTTAGATATAATTTTTAAATGCTTTGAATATGCAAATTTTTTTACAAAATGTTTGTAAGAATATATTTTGAGTTTACAGTAATTTATATTGATTAAAATACCAATGATCAGAAATTTGTGATAAAGATCAAAATCTGCTATCATGGACTTTAATAATTTGTTCTAATGACTCATACTAAATACTAGAGTCTTGTGCTCTTCAATCCTTTTGTCTCTAAACTTATGACTCTTAATCATCATCACTAAATCTTTGTTCTTGATCTTTATAATGACCAGCCTTTAAGTTTAATCATTTTGTCTTGTGTAATATTCTATAATATATACTATATAACTAGACAAAACATTAGTATCTATATTTATATAGTTGTTATCGATCAAATCAATAATTGAGGTATTAACAATCTTCCCTTTTGATGATGACAATCATGTAAATATTCCTATATATAAAATATAATATAACTCTACCTGAGTTAAATAACTCCACATTAATATATGAATATATCTCATTTTATACTTGTCTCCCCATTTGTCACCAACAGAAACGGGTGAAAAATAACACTCCCCTTAAATGTGATATACATATGAATTATGGAGTCAAAATCAATATCTAAATACTAAATCTTAGAGATATTTAAATAAGACAAAATAAGTTTTATTAATAAATAAAAATATTACAAATATATATATGTAAATAGTTGGCCTAACTCTATGGGTGTAAGTGGAGCATATCAAGTTATGTTTACAAATATATTAGACATTAACGACGTTATATAAGTATGTTATATAAGTACATGTGAAATAGACTTGTTTTACTCACTCAAACGTATGTTTAACACCTTCCTCGTATTTTTCTTTGTATCCATCATTAATAGGTTGATGGAACGTGGAGTCATGCTAGTGTAAGTGACGTTGAAGATGCAGATGTTGAAGACTTTACTTATGTACATAAAGTGCATATTAACATTTGACATTATGTACGATATTGTGTATTGGTTGGTATTGTATGGATCTATGACTATGGATATATGTTATTGTGACAGCCCGCAAATCCGTACCCCTTGAGTCAACACTATTTTACATCAATTTACTCAAGTGGAACAGAAATACGAACCATTAGGGTTTAAGAAGAAGAGATAGAAGAAGAAGTAACTAAACAATATTCGAATCTCATAGTCGCAGCGGAATAAAATATAATAGTAAATAATAGATCTTTACACAAAATGAAACTATATCTGTTTTGTACATCATATCATCATAGTATCTCATACAAACAATATTTACCAATCAGACAATCATACAATCATAGCAGCGGATAAATATACAAATACGGATAATACGTCTCGGACTCCAGCTCCTCTCCTGCTCCAAAGCATCCTGTCCTGAACATATAACACTCGGTCTGACCCGAGCATTATAATGAAATAACACCAGAGTCAGTCTGGAATACCAGCTGATAATAATGCACCTAAATTGATTATTAAAGTTTCAAAAATCCTTTGAAAACAAAAGCATCTCGTAAGACCACGCCACAAATAAACATGTCGGGTTTTTACCTTACGATAGCTAAAACACATTTTATAGAAATCCTCTGATATTATAATAGGGTCTATATACAAATACTTATAAAATAGCC
Source organism: Allium cepa (assembly GCA_030765085.1). Taxonomy (NCBI): domain Eukaryota; kingdom Viridiplantae; phylum Streptophyta; class Magnoliopsida; order Asparagales; family Amaryllidaceae; genus Allium; species Allium cepa. The sequence goes on from CM060932.1 coordinate 28,624,337, forward strand.
GAAATTGTTACATGATTAAATTCAAGATACTAGCCACAGAGTGGGTAATACAAACAAAACTCGTAAAGGGCTCGTAGGGAGAATGGATTTCCAACATTGACTAGGCACTGGGGTACCACCTGTCACATTACCTGGTCTAGATCAGTGTACCGAGGACCACGCCTGATCCCTTGCAACATAAGGCTCGGACTACCACTTACTGGTTAGTTCTGAGTAAGATCACCCCACAGTTGGGATCAGCAACCGCACCACTAAGCCGAAATAAAAGGGGCATCTAGACATGAATGACCTTACCCGGAAATGGGTGCTGCCCACCAAGCCTTGCTGCATATCCCCTGATTTTCAGTCATTCTCGGTTGATGAGGCTTGAGGCTAAGTGTTACCTTTTAGAACGTTTCACTTAGAATGCCCATCGCCCACCTGATGATGTTTCCGAAAGCATTCATCCATACAAGTCCGTCCCGGGTTCGAACGGAACCGAAGGCACTATTCCCATTACATCCATTTTGGAAATATCCTCAGGATTAGTAGCGATTAGCCCTTGAAATTCACTGCTCCATCTTCGACTCCAAACTCGTTTTCCCACGAAACGTACAAACCGGATCGAAGTGGTTTTCGAGAAATAAATCTCGATCCTGGTCTCTTCGAAACGATCAACGCATTTGTCCAATATTGATAGTCGGTGATTTAACTATCAATTAACATTCACAAACATCCATCACACAATAAATATTTTCCCAATTATTTATTTTCTCAAAAATATCTTCACAAGATATATTTTTGCCTTCAAACCACTTTTGAAACAGTTTTCAAACCCAACTCTTTCCATGGTATAAATTCCCCAAATTGTTACTTCCCTTGAAAACATCCAAGTACCAATGTTTAAGGTTTAAAATAATTTAAATACTTTATTCTTGAAAATACATTAAACATTTATATTAAAACTTCTTACATATTTGATTTAAAATATATATATATATATATATATATACTTTTAAAAATATCTCAAATAAAACTGCTAAATAAAATATGAACTATTATCTTTAAAATAAATTTAAGTCATACTAAATTTTAAAATAAAGTTATGAAACTCAATACAATTTCTAAATAATACTTTGACTGATTATCTTTAAAATAAAACCATTTTATAAAGTATAAATAATAATAATATTCTTTAAAACATAATTCTAATTACCCTTTAAAATAATTACTACTATATCTATTTTGATATATGTTCACCTTTAAAATTTCTTAAAACTTAAATAATTTTCTTAAAACCATTCTTTAATACAACTTCAAACTCTAACGTTTCAGAAATCTATTTAAAAACGTACTTGGCTTTCAGGGAAATACACTTCCATCTTAGAATAACCAAAGAATTCTTTTTATCAATCCAACACGTTTTATCCCAATTCAATTTTACGTTCATCCCGTAAAATACTTTCCATACTTTAAAAATATCTCCTTTTATTTTAAACACATTGCTATTTCCTGGAAATCACTTTCAAACATACGTTTAAAATATTTAAAATAAAACTTCTAGAAATTATTTAATTGAAAATAATACTTAAGGAAATATATAGGGGTTTCCTAAGTATTTTAAATAAAATTCAACCTTTAAAATAAGGTTATTAAATCAAATATTCAAATTAAATTTCCTTTTGAAAACTTAATACAACTTTACCTTTTTAAAAATAATTAAATACCATAATTACTTAATCAATGTTTGCTTTCACTTAAAAACATTTTAAAATAATATTTCTTTCTAAAAATATTCTAAACATATTTAAACTGCAAATTTATAATTTGAAAGCTTTCTTAAAAGCAAAATAAAATTTCCAAGAGAAAGCACACTTCTCATTCTTTAAAATAAGTCTCGCTATTATTCTAAACAATTCTCAATACCCTTTTTAAACCACAAATTCAAACATTTCATATTATCAACCAATCACTTGAATTTAATTCCTTTTTGAATTCTCTATTTAAGAATTTCTTTAATTTTCCTTTAAACCCAATTTATTTATATTTAAATTTCCAGGTTGTATTCACCAAATCAGAGCACAACACAATTAAATGTCCAATTTATCTACCATGGTAAATATACAGAGCATAGCTTAACAGGATCTAAAACAATTTTATCATAGAATGTAAATGTGATATATTATAGAATATAAATAAATATCTATTTATGAGGGATCCAGTTGGATCCCTCCAACCTGTTTTCCCTGCATCCACAGATATTAGCACAACAATGTATACCAATTCAGTTTGATAATGATTATCATATTCAACCAATCAAGCAATCATTTTAAATATGGACTATCTAAATTAACTAATATTCCAGATGTGAGTGAGTCAAACTCACCTTGGGTTTTCGGTGAGAGTTCAAATTTCAATTAAATCGAACGGCGTTCGATTTAACCTAAATTTTTACTTGCTCGGAACGATTCCAGAACTGTACCACTGCGTAGTACGCATCTCTGCGACTCCGGCGTCGCCAGTTTCGTCTGAATGTGACAACGTATGTACTAGATATGAATTTTCAAAGTTAAATCACCAAATTAAAACAATTTCTATTATTTAATTTTTATTTTACCACAAACAATCCCGGCCGCACAAAGCATCAGGAAATCAAAGCCATTCCCCTTTCTTCCTCTCGAACGAGCTCTACAGGAAACCCGAAATCGAACAAGAACCCATCACGTGAAACTAGGGTTAACAACCGCGACCCCCAACCTCCGCTAGAAGCCGATCAACATAGCCTATGTTGAAGCCTCAAGTGACGCACACCCACGGCCGGAAGCACGAAGAACTCGATGCCACCCTCTCGACGAACAACATGTGCGAATGGTGGCCCTTCGTGGTGAAGCTTCTGACAAACCGCTCGACGATTCCCGACCACTACCGTTCAGAATGTAGATCTCGACGTTCTCATCGTTTCTGTATTTAGAAATTTTTGATAAAACTTCCTAGATCGAGAGGAAAAGAGGAAGGAAGCACGGTGATTTTTGGCCATGAATATGAGAGTGGCGGCTGAAGTAGATCTAGGGTTTCGGCCCTAAAATAGAAGATAGATAAACGTTTATAATTTGTAACGACCTGTAAATTTCATGGATTTAATTTGGTTAAATTAATAAGTTGTATTTTAATTTAGTAGAAAAAAACTTATAAATTAATATTGAAATGAAGGCTAAAATGAAATATATGAATGGTAATTAAAGCCTTTGTTTGTAATATGAATAAAATTTTCAATAAATAAAATGGTGTAAGTATTGTACCTGAATATAATGTGAAGATAGAAAATATAGGGTAGGCATTAAATTAGTAAGTGTAAGGACGCATTGTTACAGAAATGGATTTTAATTTGGGATACGTCATTTCAAGTAATAATTTATAAACTTGAATGAACGTTTTAATTTAATAATTTAATTCAAGTATAGGACTTGGTTATAAGTGTAAATTTGTGGGTATGATAACAAATTTGTATGCATTACCTAATTAATTGGTCAATTAATTTGTTAGAAATCAAACCCTTTTTAAATGGTAAATAATTTGATGTGTATTGATATATACGTTACTTTAACGATTATTTATAAAGTAACGGATGTGTAAATGAAATAAATGAAGTTATGCAATAATGAATAAATAAATAAAAATATTGCAATAAAATAAGAAACTGACATAACATTTATAAATGATAACGAACATTGGTAAGGAATAAATGAGAACAATTGAAATAAAGCTAAAGGTAATTAAAAGTTGAATAGTTACCATTGTTAAGATACCTATTTGGGTAGTTGATAAACTTTAAATGTGAAATGGATTGAAAACTTTTGGCCAAATTTGGGTAGTTAGTGTAGTTTTGATTTGTCATTGAAGTTTCTTAATGCTATAAGATGCAATCAATGTTAATTTTATTTTTAATACGACGTGGGTGATTTAAGCCGTGAAAAACCAAGATTTATTAATTTATTTGAAATTTGAAATCCAATTTAGTGGATTTATTGCAAATAAGTGAAATTAATATTAAACTATTACTTTAATAGGGTCTAATAAAATAAATGGGGAATCAATAGGAATTAATCTAATTTAAAGTTTATATTAATATAAATTTGGGTAAAAAGGTGTTGGACTAAAGAAATAATATTAATTGGTTTTAGAAACCTTAATTAAAATGTGAAGTAGACAAGATTTCACGTTATAACCATTTATACAAATCCAAGATGTTTGTAGAAGTATTAATGGAATAAAACGTAAACAAATGTTGAATAAAAAGAATAGGAATCAACATTTATTTATTTAATTGGATTTAACTACGATAGTATGATTTATTGCAATTAAATAAAAATTTAATATATAAAATATTGCCTAAAAGGAAATGTAGATGAAATCTAAAGAAATAAACGAAGACGATAGTGAACTAATGAAAAAAAAATTCCCCTCTTTGATAATAATAGACTGAATAACAAAATGAAAAGTAATTACATGAAATTTTTGAAAATTTAATTTACAAATGCTAAATTCAATGAATTTGAGATAAACGCTTAAAATTGCTAGATTTGTCAACTGTAAATTGACTTTTAAATTGGTTAAACCATTGTAATTTGTTTGAGAAATGTAAAGTGATAAAATTTGTCAAATTTAAGATTGAAATTTTGTTAATTAGTTATTAAATTATTTAATTAATATAAAAATAGCCATTTTTGCCAATGACTCGGATTTCGACGAAACTAGTTTCATCGGATCCGTAACGTTGAATTATAGTAATGTTTCAAGTTTCGTAGCAATCGGACTTATCGTTTGGTCGTACGGACTCGAAACGCCTTGAAATTTATGCATTGAAATCAATTGAATTTGGAAAATATTGATTTCAGCATAACTTCTCCATATGACGGAATTTGAACCTGAAACCTTTTCCATTGAGTGTAAAATATTTTAAAACACCTATTTTGATATATGCGTTTACCCAATTTCGTTCTGGGGTCAGAACGGGCTTTTTGGGCCAATTATCGTTGAGCACGTTTATAATTCAGATCCATCTATCTATTCCAACTTCATCTATAAATACCCCGCTAAACCCTACCCTCCGCCTATTCTCATTTGTCTGCACATAAAATTTCTTCAGCTCCTTCTCCTCCTCAATGGCAGACAAAATTTCAGATCCAGATCCATTTCAAAATCAGAGTCAAAAATTCAAAGTCCTCTGAAAAATCTCAAAACAATATATGTTGAAGCTCTCGAAATGCATAATCTGCTGATGCAATTCGTTTTTCAACTCGAGTTAACGTTTTCTCTAAAATTAAAGGTTTATCCAAGGCCGTACATCACCGCCGCGATAAAATTCGTCGGATCGAGAAACCCTTTCTGGGTTTTGCAGAGGGGACTGAGGGGAGTCGATCTATGTGGTTGGTTTGGCGCTTCGACGGTCTGATTGGCACGAAATTTCGATTAGGGTTACAAAATTTTGGCAGCTGCTGTGCGTTTTTCTCGAGCTTAGGTGTTCGTGGTGGGAAGTCGCGAGTCGCATAAAGGTCGGCGACCCCTCCGGTGATATTGGTGACGCGACGTGGATTTTTGGGCGCGGCGGTGTTCGGGGAAGATGGGTTTAGCGTGCAGTGTGCAGGGAGGAAGATGGGTTTAGCGTGCAGTGTGCAGGGAGGAAGATGGGCATCGCGTACAGGGAGTTTGGAGAGGGCATCGCAGGTTTCTCTTGGGTGACGTGGCTAAGGTTTAAATGTGTACCATTTTCATTTATTTATTTATTTTGATTTCATTCGCATTTATCGTCATAACTCTTGCATACGATATCCGTTTTACGCACGGTTTCTTTTGTTAGGATCGTATTGAAATTCCGGACTTGATGGCGCTAGTTTGGATGAATTCCGAGACGGTCCAATTTTTGGTTTTGAATTGGATTTAAATTCAATTTAAATTCCAAAGGTGAGTGTTTTAACCCACTCACGACTTCTAAGATTTCTTATGTTTGTTAAATTCATTTAGGATGTGTTTTGAAATTTATTTATACCTGTTTGGCATATATTTCATCATTATCGCAGTTAATTGCATTCATCGTAATTAATCGTTAATAAATTTATTCATTGCATTTAAACCTGTCAATAAATTGTTAATTAATGTATTCATTGCATTTAAAACTGCCAGTTAATTGTTAATTAATTTATTCATTCAATTTAAACTGCCAGTTATTTGTTAATTTAAATTATTCATTGCATGTCAATTGTCGGCAATAAGTTGTTATCTATTGACGTTATTATTCTTGAAATTGGATGATGTTTGTTAAATGCTGATGTTGATATGATGGATGAATGGATGCTGTATTTATATTGTATAAAATGCAAGTTATTATGCATTTTCATTCATTCGGGATTGTGGTTTGAAATGATATACAACCGCATTTTTATTTTTAAATTGCGGATTGAAATGATAAATATCTGTATCACTTGACCATAGGATAGAAAATTATATAAAGGCACCGCGGTATATATATATATATATATATATATATATATATAAATTATTTTGAAATGGTTTTCTATGATTTTGGAAAGGAAATACAGTTTAATAAATACTTATTTTGACGTTATTTAAATGTTACTTTATATATATATATATATATATAGTTAAATTCTTAAATCTAAGCTATATATAAAACAGATTAATAAAATGGGTTCAATAAGGAAGTTGATTTCTTTTATATAAAGTGGTAAGTATCTATTTAAATTCTATTGTATATATTACGTTTAAATGACTTAAATGAAATTAAGTTAGACGGTAAATATGAGATGGGTTTTAAATTGAATTATTTCAGAATTGAACTTGAATTAAAGTATTGAAGAATTATCCTCGAAATTTGTTTTAAAATATAAATAAATTAAGATTTAAAGGGTATGATTAATAACTTGATTTTGATTTGAGGATTTAAATGAATATTAGATTGATTGAAAGAATATTATCAAGTAATTTAATTAAAAGAATATCCTGTTATTGAAGTTTAAGGGTTTTACTTAAATAATATTTGTTGTATTAAGTAAACATTTCAAAATTTAAATAATAAGAATTGGATTTGACATATATTAAATTTTCAAAGATTCCATTTTTGAATAGTGGAATATTTAAAGATTTAAATAATATGAACTATAAAAATTTAAGTTTTGAAATATGTGATATTTGAGCTTTGAATTATATGAGAATTAAAATGGCTTATTTGGAGAATTAAATTGGTATTGGGAATTTATTGTGAAAGTTAAAGAAGCTATTTTAGTATATGAAGTAATATACTATTTAAACCATTAAGTATTAAAGGTATGTTTCAAAGCTATGGTTTCAAAGTATATATATTTGAAATGCTATGATTTTGTATAAGGATATTTTTGAAATAAAATGATATAATATTTATTTAGGTTTTAAAAGTAATGATATCATAATTATATGGTTTTGAAATGGATATTATATTCTGGTTTTAAAAGTATAAACTATTTTGAAAAGACCGCGGTGTTATAATAACGTTTGGTTGTTAAAGAGACCAGGATCGGAAGTTGTCATACTCTCTGCCAACTCCGAAAACCACTTTAACAACCGTGTACATGGTGGAGATTCTAGAATGAAGTAGGTTGATGGCGGCGTTTCCTGTAAGGTAAATACGTGGACCCAACTCCCTTGAGTTGGCATAAGGTGGCTAAAACAGGAGCGATTGACGGGTTAATAAGGTAGCACCTTTGATCGGACACATCCCTTCGATATTATACTTTGACTCTTGGATTGATTCGGTGGCCACTTTTGATATTTGGGGGTGTGGCTCGAGGTGGGCGGTAGCTGCGGCTACGCGTTACCACCGACCCGGAAGCGTAATTGGTATATCTACCTTGGCATTGCCTAGGTGTGCCGTGTCACCTACCCTAGCGCACCTTATACGATTTTGGTTTTGTACCATACCTATGGAGTGCCCTCTGACGACGCCCAGTACGGGGGAGATTACGGTACTGTATAGACTATGAGAATATATTATGTGTTAAGGTGGAAAATGTAAAGCCTTAACGCTATTTTAAAGTAAGTTTATTTTACAATTAGACACTATTATAATAGCGAAATATACTATATAGTAAATAGTTTAACGGATCCTTAGGAGATGTAAATCCCGAGCATCTCTTGAGTTACTGCACTCATATTTATTCCTGTTAATTTAACTTACATAAGATCTTTTAGTTCTGACTCGAGTGTTTTGTCTTTTCAATTCGCTCGGGTCAGTCCGAGCGTTTCAGGATTTGAAGATTTAGCTCTGGAGGACGAAGACGAAGATTTGTATTACTATTATCTAGTACATTATTCAACTACACCATTTAATTCCGCTGCATTGGTATTTATTGGTATGTGAACTCTGATATTTATTGTATAAAGAAGAATCAAATGTTTTGTAAACAGTTTTATGAACTTTATATTTATTATTATATTTTATCCTTTCGCTGTGAGATTCTGTTTAGTTTTTTTCTTCTCTATTTTTCTTATTTACCCCATAACAATCCGCCCTTCCGTATGGTTTGAATTGGCACGTGTGTCGATTTAAAGCGTGCGAAAAGGCGGAATGTTACATCTGGTATCAGAGCTTTGGTTTAGCGATAAACCTTAGCTTTGTGGGGTTTGACTCTTTATTAATAGGGTAGTAATACCCTATGGGAGTCGCTGAGAGTATATATATGAGAGAGCGTATTTGTTAGTGTTATAAAAGGTTTTGATATTGTGTTAATCTGTTCCGTTTTGTATTTATAAATTCTGGTTGATGCATGGGACGCTATGACATCAATAGGGATTTCTAAACACTTAATAGGATAGACCGACATAATATTTATTTTATATAGGTTAATGAAATAATTTTGCCTATTATATTTTCTATATATAAAATAAAATTTTCAAATGATATCTATATTTGAATGCAATAGATTGGTTGTTAGGTAATAAAGTGTATAACTAATAATAGAAATAAGATTAAACAATAAATAAATGAAATTTGGAAATTTAGAACTTAAGTTCCGGGGTTTTGAAATTCCTTCGAATAAATTTTGGAATATAATATTGTTTATAAGCATTTTCTGATATAAATGTTTCAATATAATTCGGGAGAATTGTTTTAAAGAAGATTTTGGAGAAAATAAGTTTTGTACTTTCCTCTCTGTCGCTGGAAAATAATTTCGGTGATGACGGCCGCATCATCGACTTTCATTTTCGAGTTTCGAAGGGGAAAAGCCACTGTAGTAGTTCTACTGCAGATTTATTTTTGAAAAATATATAAATTTTGAATTGTTTTAAAAATAAGTAGAGATATATAAGCTGTAAGAGTATATTTATCTATTGTTTTAAAATAAATTGAAATTTAACCCGGTATTAAATTCTTAAATTTCCATTTATTAATTGTTTCAATTATTGTAGTGAATTGAAATATAGGTAATTAATAAATTAATACCTCTAAAGGAAATAAGAGATTTAATGATAGGTTATAAATGGTATTAAATGAAATTTGAAATTATAGCCTACGAAATAAAAAATATTATTATTGAACGTTAAATTAATCATAGGTAATGAGGAAACTTGTATAACTTTCAAGTACATTCTTTAAAAACATATATAACTTACCAAATATTAGAAGTTGAAATGTTTTAATAAGAAATGTAATGGAAATTGTACAAATAAAAGTAGGTAATGAAGTATTCAATGAATTTGCTATTATAAATGAGAATTTAATGTTATCAACTTAAGTTACAATTGAAATTTTACTATAAGTGAATATAGTTAAAGGTAAGTAATTCAAATAGATGAATATCAACTTAAGTAAATAAAATGGAAATGCTAACAAATTAAATGAGGACATGCAATAATAAATGAATATGTAGTATAACGAAATAAAAAGGGAACTGGCATGACCTGAATTAATGGAATTGAATAATTGTAAGTAATGGGGAAAATAAATGAAGCAAACATTTAATGAGTAAATGTAAATTAAAATGATGAATCACTGTATAAATAAAAAGATAATCAAACAATTGATGCATGAAATAAAATTTATAATAAGTTAATTTGATTTGTTGATAGGAATTGTTATTGTTTGATTGTGGTTGTTGGGTAAGGAAACTTTAACTTTGTTGGGATGGATGAATAATCCATTGGGTTTAATCTAAGACTGTGGAGTAAATGATGCACTTGATGGTTTATTCTTCATTTCGTACAATTTAAAAGTTTTGAACCCGAACAACTATTTGTTAGTTTGATTGAATGGTAGTTTGTATTTGTTGTATGCTGGTTGTTGAAATTGTTGGTTGTTGTATTGATTTGTTGTTAGTGATTGAAACCACATAAATATTTCACTTTACATAAATTGTTAACCCTTTGGATTTTATAAGTGAAATGCAGGTTATGGAAGCAATTGCTACTGCTTTTGGTACCATAAATTAAGCGTAAATTGCCCGACAAATAGGTACGTTTCGGATTACGGTTTATAGCGCTAATTTATATATTTTCCCGAGGTTGGGATATAATATTTTGGATAATATATGTAATATATTTGTTATATTTTGATATTATATTTTCTTCCGAGCCTCTACGTACAAAGGAGACTCTGCCAAAATTTTCCGTAAATTTTGAACTTAAAAGCATATTTTTCAAACTTTAATAATTTAAGTATAAAAAGATTTAACGCTTATAAATTAGTATATTTTATCTAAATTAATTAATTTTATAAATTTAATTGTTTATAAAGTTATTGTTTGAATAAGGTATATTGATTTCTTAGTTCTTCGTTTCCCTTCTTTTCCTTTTCGGGGACGAAAAGTTTTGAGTGGGAGAGAGTGTAACAACCCGTAAATTTCATGGATTTAATTTGGTTAAATTAATAAGTTGTAATTTAATTTAGTAGAAAAAAAAACTTATAAATTAATATTGAAATGAAGGCTAAAATGAAATATATGAATGGTAATTAAAGCCTTTGTTTGTAATATGAATAAAATTTTCAATAAATAAAATGGTGTAAGTATTCTACCTGAATATAATGTGAAGATAGAAAATATAGGGTAGGCATTAAATTAGTAAGTGTAAGGACGCATTGTTACAGAAATGGATTTTAATTTGGGATACGTCATTTCAAGTAATAATTTATAAACTTGAATGAACATTTCAATTTAATAATTTAATTCAAGTATAGGACTTGGTTATAAGTGTAAATTTGTGGGTATGATAACAAATTTGTATGCATTACCTAATTAATTGGTCAATTAATTTGTTAGAAATCAAACCCTTTTTAAATGGTAAATAATTTGATGTGTATTGATATAAACGTTACTTTAACGATTATTTATAAAGTAACGGAAGTGTAAATGAAATAAATGAAGTTATGCAATAATGAATAAATAAATAAAAAATATTGCAATAAAATAAGAAACTGACATAACATTTATAAATGATAACGAACATTGGTAAGGAATAAATGAGAACAATTGAAATAAAGCTAAAGGTAATTAAAAGTTGAATAGTTACCATTGTTAAGATACCTATTTGGGTAGTTGATAAACTTTAAATGTGAAATGGATTGAAAACTTTTGGCCAAATTTGGGTAGTTAGTGTAGTTTTGATTTGTCATTGAAGTTTCTTAATTCTATAAGATGCAATCAATGTTAATTTTATTTTTAATACGATGTGGGTGATTTAAGATGTGAAAAACCAAGATTTATTAATTTATTTGAAATTTGAAATCCAATTTAGTGGATTTATTGCAAATAAGTGAAATTAATATTAAACTATTACTTTAATAGGGTCTAATAAACTAAATGGGGAATCAAAAGGAATTAATCTAATTTAAAGGTTATATTAATATAAATTTGGGTAAAAAGGTGTTGGACTAAGGAAATAATATTAATTGGTTTTAGAAACCTTAATTAAAATGTGAAGTAGACAAGATTTCACGTTATAACCATTTATACAAATCCAAGATGTTTGTAGAAGTATTAATGGAATAAAACGTAAACAAATGTTGAATAAAAAGAATAGGAATCAACATTTATTTATTTAATTGGATTTAACTACGATAGTATGATTTATTGCAATTAAATGAAAATTTAGTATATAAAATATTACCTAAAAGGAAATGTAGATGAAATCTAAAGAAATAAACGAAGACAATAGTGAACTAATGAAAAAAAAATTCCTCTCTTTGATAATAATAGACTGAATAACAAAATGAAAAGTAATTACATGAAATTTTTGAAAATTTAATTTACAAATGCTAAATTCAATGAATTTGAGATAAACACTTAAAATTGCTAGATTTGTCAACTGTAAATTGACTTTTAATTTGGTTAAACCATTGTAATTTGTTTGAGAAATGTAAAGTGATAAAATTTGTCAAATTTAAGACTGGTATTTTAATATTGAAATTTTGTTAATTAGTTATTAAATTATTTAATTAATATAAAAATAGCCATTTTTGCCTTTGACTCGGATTTCGACGAAACTAGTTTCATCGGATCCGTAACGGTGAATTATAATAATTTTCAAGTTTCGTAGCAATCAGACTTATCGTTTGATCGTACGGACTCGAAACGCCTTGAAATTTATGCATTGAAATCAATTGAATTTGGAAAATATTGGTTTCAGCATAACTTCTCCATACGACGGAATTTGAACCTAAAACCTTTTCCATTGAGTTTAAAATATTTTAAAACACCTATTTTGATATATGCGTTTATCCAATTTCGTTCCGGGGTCAGAACGGGCTTTTTGGGCCAATTATCGTTGAGCACGTTTATAATTCAGATCCATCTATCTATTCCAACTTCATCTATAAATACCTCGCTAAACCCTACCCTCCGCCTATTCTCATTTGTCTGCACATAAAATTTCTTCAGCTCCTTCTCCTCCTCAATGGCAGACAAAATTTCAGATCCATTTCAAAATCAGAGTCAAAAATTCAAAGTCCTCAGAAAAATCTCAAAACAATATATGTTGAAGCTCTCGAAATGCATAATCTGCTGGTGCAATTCGTTTTTCAATTCGAGTTAACGTTTGCTCTGAAATTAAAGGTTTATCCACAGCCGTACATCACCGCCGCGATAAAATTCGTCGGATCGAGAAACCCTTTCTGGGTTTTGCAAAGGGGACTGAGGGGAGTCGATCTATGTGGTTGGTGTGGCGTTTCGACGGCCTGATTGGCACGAAATTTCAATTAGGGTTACAAGATTTTGGCAGCTGCTGTGCGTTTTTCTCGAGCTTGGGTGTTCGTGGTGGGAAGTCGCGAGTCTCATAAAGGTCGGCGACCCCTCCGGTGATATTGGTGACGCGACGTGGATTTTTGGGCGCGGCGGTGTTCGGGGCAGATGGGTTTAGCGTGCAGTGTGCAGGGAGGAAGATGGGCATCGCGTACAGGGAGTTTGGAGAGGGCAGCGCAGGTTTCTCTTGGGTGACGTGGCTAAGGTTTAAATGTGTACCATTTTCATTTTTTTATTTATTTTGATTTCATTCGCATTTATCGTCATAACTTTTGCATACGATATCCGTTTTACGCGCGGTTTCTTTTGTTAGGATCGTATTGAAATTCCGGACTTGATGGCGCTAGTTTGGATGAATTCCGAGATGGTCAAATTTTTGGTTTTGAATTGGATTTAAATTCAATTTAAATTCCAAAGGTGAGTGTTTTAATCCACTCACGACTTCTAAGATTTCTTATGTTTGTTAAATTCATTTAGGATGTGTTTAGAAATTTATTTATACCTGTTTGGCATATATTTCATCGTTATCGCAGTTAATTGCATTCATCGTAATTAATCGTTAATAAATTTATTCATTGCATTTAAACCTGTCAATAAATTGTTAATTAATGTATTCATTGCATTTAAAACTGCCAGTTAATTGTTAATTAATTTATTCATTCAATTTAAACTGCCAGTTATTTGTTAATTTAAATTATTCATTGCATGTAAATTGTCGGCAATAAGTTGTTATCTATTGACGTTATTATTCTTGAAATTGGATGATGTTTGTTAAATGCTGATGTTGATATGATGGATGAATGGATGCTGTATTTATATTGTATAAAATGCAAGTTATTATGCATTTTCATTCATTCGAGATTGTGGTTTGAAATGATATACGACCGCATTTTTATTTTTAAATTGCGGATTGAAATGATAAATATCTGTATCACTTGACCATAGGATAGAAAATTATATACAGGCACCGCGGTGTATATATATATATATATATATATATATATATAAATTATTTTGAAATGGTTTTCTATGGTTTTGGAAAGGAAATACGGTTTAATAAATAATTATTTTGACGTTATTTAAATGTTACTTTATATATATATATATATATATATATATATATATATATGTATATATATATATATATATATAGTTAAATTCTTAAATCTAAGCTATGTATAAAACGGATTAATAAAATGGGTTCAATAAGGAAGTTGATTTCTTTTATATAAAGTGGTAAGTATCTATTTAAATTCTATTGTATATATTACGTTTAAATGACTTAAATGAAATTAAGTTAGACGGTAAATATGAGATGGGTTTTAAATTGAATTATCTCAGAATTGAACATGAAATAAAGTATTGAAGAATTATCCTCGAAATTTGTTATAAAACATAAATAAATTAAGATTTAAAGGGTATGATTAATAACTTGATTTTGATTTGAGGATTTAAATGAATATTAGATTGATTGAAAGAATATTATCAAGTAATTTAATTAAAAGAATATCCTGTTATTGAAGTTTAAGGGTTTTACTTAAATAATATTTGCTGTATTAAGTAAACATTTCAAAATTTAAATAATAAGAATTGGATTTGACATATATTAAATTTTCAAAGATTCCATTTTTGAATAGTGGAATATTTAAAGATTTAAATAATATGAACTATAAAAATTTAAGTTTTGAAATATGTGATATTTGAGCTTTGAATTATATGAGAATTAAAATGGCTTATTTGGAGAATTAAATTGGTACTGGGAATTTATTGTGAAAGTTAAAGAAGCTATTTTAGTATATGAAGTAATATACTATTTAAACCATTAAGTATTAAAGGTATGTTTCAAAGCTATGGTTTCAAAGTATATATATTTGAAATGCTATGATTTTGTATAAGGATATTTTTGAAATAAAATGATATAATATTTATTTAGGTTTTAAAAGTAATGATATCATAATTATATGGTTTTGAAATGGATATTATATTCTGGTTTTAAAAGTATAAACTATTTTGAAAAGACCGCGGTGTTATAATAACGTTTGGTTGTTAAAGAGACCGGGATCGGAAGTTGTCATACTCTCTGCCAACTCTGAAAACCACTTTAACAACCGTGTACATGGTGGAGATTCCAGAATGAAGTAGGTTGATGGCGGCGTTTCCTGTAAGGTAAATACGTGGACCCAACTCCCGTGAGTTGGCATAAGGTGGCTAAAACAGGAGGGATTGACGGGTTAATAAGGTAGCACCTTTGATCGGACACATCCCTTCGATATTATACTTTGACTCTTGGATTGATTCGGTAGCCACTTTTGATATTTGGGGGTGTGGCTCGAGGTAGGCGGTAGCTGCGGCTATGCGTTACCACCGACCCAGAAGCGTAATTGGTATATCTACCCTGGCATTGCCTAGTTGTGCCGTGTCACCTACCCTAGCGCGCCTTATACGATTTTGATTTTGTACCATACCTATGGAGTGCCCTCTGACGACGCCCAGTACGGGGGAGATTGCGGTACTGTATAGACTATGGGAATATATTATGTGTTAAGGTGGAAAATGTAAAGTCTTAACGCTATTTTAAAGTAAGTTTATTTTACAATTAGACACTATTATAATAGCGAAATATACTATATAGTAAATAGTTTAACGGATCCTTAGGAGATGTAAATCCCGAGCATCTCTTGAGTTACTGCACTCATATTTATTCCTGTTAATTTAACTTACATAAGATCTTTTAGTTCTGACTCGAGTGTTTTGTCTTTTCAATTCGCTCGGGTCAGTCCGAGCGTTTCAGGATTTGAAGATTTTGCTCTGGAGGACGAAGACGAAGATTTGTATTACTATTATCTAGTACATTATTCAACTACACCATTTAATTCCGCTGCATTGGTATTTATTGGTATGTGAACTCTAATATTTATTGTATAAAGCAGAATCAAATGTTTTGTAAACAGTTTTATGAACTTTATATTTATTATTATATTTTATCCTTTCGCTATGAGATTCTGTTTAGTTTTTTTCTTCTCTATTTTTCTTATTTACCCCATAACAATCCGCCCTTCCGTATGGTTTGAATTGGCACGTGTGTCGATTTAAAGCGTGCGAAAAGGCGGAATGTTACATAATTATTATTTTAATATTAAATTCACCTTAAAGCAACTTTTTCAATCGATCTCCAAACGACGCATGCCGACAGGCGTTCCTATGGTTTTACCCACATTCCAAACACAATGGAACATGTTTCGAAGGCTAATTCTATCATATGTGCGAGTTACGAAAATAAACGATCAATTTTAAATTAAATTGATTAAAGTATTTTCTATGCGTTTTAGGTTGCCAGGGTCAAACGGCAACTCCGATTGCGATGAAAATTAAAATCTAATAATAACTAACTATAACGGATCCAACGGAACTAGTTTCATCGAATTCCGAGACTGTGCCCCGGAAGGCTATTTTAACTCGTCGATTATTTCGAGCGATTTTCAAAATCGTCGAAATCACTTGAAATTTCATTTTTAAAACTTTATTAACTCTATTATAACTCTTATAAAATTTATATTCCCATTAGAAATCATTCTGATTAAGTTTAAATCAAAATTTGATTATTTACATTATTATATTATTAAATTCCATTATTAAATTAATATAAAATTCCAAATTCAATCCATCGACTATTAATTCCATCCAATGGTCCAATATTACTATTTGAATTAAAATAAACTTAAATAAATTTTTAGAAACTATTTTTATATTTATTTACATTCAGATTCACCAATTGTCCCAATTCTAATATTAAGCTATTATTATTCAAATTTCAATTTCATACCCGTATTTGAAATTTAACTAATTCTATTAACTTAACCAAAATCTATTTATTTCAAAATCAAATTATAATCCATATTCGACATTTAAAATGAATTAAATGTTCAAATTTGGCGACCCAAAATTCCGGGTCGTTACATTCCTTCCCCCTTATAAAAATTTCATCCCCGAAATTTGCTAAGGTAGAAAGAATGTTCCAAACTCAATACCAAAACTTACTTAGTGAAATCTCAATCTCACTTTGCTCAAATTCTTTAGTTACAAATCGAAACTACTAGTTTCAATTCCTATCCCAAAATCCTTTTTATTTTCAATTGTTATTTGAAATCAACTTTGTCGTTAATGAAACATTTCAAATTTTTCAAAAAATTTCTAACTTCCAAAATTTCCGAATTTTTTTGGCAATCTCCCCTGTACGGAGGAGCTTTTGCAATTTCACAATAGATATAAATATATACACATCGGCTCACATGGTCGGAAAAACAAAAAACAGTTCATATTTCCTATTTTAATTGCGTAGGCGTACCTTTTATTAGCTTTTTTAAAGCAAGCAGCTAAATAGTATCGCATATACGCACTCCAACTCTATCCATTGCCTCCCATACCTGTACTTACTTAGACATACACATCAGTTTTCAATAATATGAGAATTTTAATAACAATCTTCATTAATCTTAACCAAACACATCAATTACATGGTTTAAACAAGCAAACTTCATAATTATGCATGTTAACTTCCTTTATATGCAATTTCACATTTTCAACATCATTTTAAATCCTCTTTACAAACCCAAACTTCATAGTCTAACAATGTTAACCATATTTTACCAGTAATTCAAAGACTTCAATTACCATTTAATTTGTCGACAAATCCAAACTTCACCTTTATTTCACTTGCATGATTTAAATTCAAGTTTACTACTCTCAATCCATATTTTCATCAATATGATTAACATGTGCTTCACTAACATCAATCTATTTCAATTCAATCCCAAATTGATTCACAATCAAATTCTTTATTTCAAATTTGATACATTTGCATTCTTCATAATTCACTTACATTTATATACAAATTCATTTAATGAAATTTCAGTCCATTTCAAATTGATTTATAATTAAATTTTATTTTCAATTTGAAGTATTTATATTTATTTTATGATCCATTTCCATTCATGTGCAAAACCACTTATTAGAATTTTAGTTCATCCCAATTGATTCAAAAAAACAATTTCAATTTGTTTCTTTAAGCCAATTAAATTTTGTTTACAACAAAACGTCTAATTTCTATGCAAATTTAAGGTTATCCAAGCAAGTGACCATCACTAAAGCTTATAACCATTTAAAATTAATTTCCAATTTAGATTCATATTAATTTTATCTGATTCTGCATGGTTCACAATCCAAGCATTCTTATTCCATTGCAATTCTCAAATCAAATCCTTATTCTCATTTCAAATTTATCATTTAACTTAAGTTTAGATCAATATCATCCCATTCTATATTATTTACAACTCATACATTCTTATTTCATCACTATATTTAATTAAATATCCTCTCACTTGCATTTCAATGTTTATTACCTAAACAGATTTTATC
The DNA here is from genome assembly GCA_030765085.1 of Allium cepa. Lineage (NCBI taxonomy): Eukaryota > Viridiplantae > Streptophyta > Magnoliopsida > Asparagales > Amaryllidaceae > Allium > Allium cepa. The sequence continues at coordinate 28,643,014 of CM060932.1, forward strand.
CAAGTCAACATTATAAAGCTCGACCACAATTATTATTCAATTTGCTTAAGTTCTTCCATAATATTTTCATTATCTTCTTATATCAATTTTATTTTATTTTCATTTGATTCTCATCCAAATCAATTCCAATCCATTTACAAATTTTAATGCACTTTTTTTATTCATTCGATCCATTTTAAAATTTTAATTCATCTCCTCGATTCATCCTGAATTTTATTAATAATGTGACCACTTAAAACCATGTCACTCATTTGAATTATTTTCATCTTATAATCACAACTCTAAATTATATATATATATATATATATATATATATATATATATATATATATCACTGAATTCTTAAGGATACAAATTTTCTTTCACCTTAATCCTTTGCAAATTTTAAATCCACAATTTCAAATTATAAGTATAACACTTACTAGCTTATGAGTACAATTTATTACACAATGACCCATAATTACAAAGTCATTTTACATTTCAATTTAACACAAATCAATTTAATTCTAAGCCCAATTTATTTAACTTATCCAAGTTAAATTCAAATTTTCTATTCACTTCAATATATTTCATTCACTTTCATTTACTCAAGTTAAATTTAATTCCAAGATTAAAATTTTCATTTCTTCCTTATTAATATCAACTTCCCTTAATAAGCCCAATAGTTGATTCATTTTAACTTTACACATTATTTAAACAGAATTTTCCAGAATTAATTACCTGGTTTTATTTCGAAATCACTTTGAAATATATCAAATATATACCCATTTGGTATATCAATCAAATCTCCAGATTTCCAAAACAATTTATCTTTGCCAAAGAAATTTCCCCTTTTGAAGCTTCTAAAATCACTTGTTTCTCAAACAAGTCCAACAAATATCATAATCACTCACATGGTAGTAATCCATCACTTTAGAAACTCGAAAATGAATTCTGATGATGTGGCCATCATCATCAGGATTATTTTCCAGTGACTGAAGTGAGTTCAGTGCTTTCTTACTTTCACAAATTCATTTCAAAACAATTTCCATCCAAAAATACTTCCCAAAATAATATTTCATCATTGCCTTCAAACACTTTGGCAAACATTTCAAACAGTCCCAAGATTTTAAATTTCCAAACTTTTGTTTTCAATACATTTAAAACCCTTTTCAAAATTCCGGGATTTAAATTCTAGTTTAATTCAAATTTAGTTATTCTTCTTTTGTATAATTTATACTTATAGAATTTTATTTGATTATAACCATTTCTAGTTTTTTAGATTAAATTTTAGATTCTTATTTGATTAAGGTATCCACGTCCAAACAATCAAATATATATAATAATTTCAGAAAATTATTTTTTTATATCAAAATAAAATTTTGGGTAAAATTATTTCATTTACCCGCTTTAAAAACAATACTATGTCGGTTTATCTTGTTTAAGAGTTTAGAAACCCCTATCGATACGGTTGTACTTCCCTCACCAACCAGAATTCATAAACACTCAATCGATAAGTCAACACAGTATAAAAACAATTTTATATTCAATAACAAGTACGCTCTCATATTTATTAATACACTCAACTCATTATAGAGACTATTGACTCTGTTTAATGAGTAATTTCCCCACCAAAGCCTAGGTGTTGCCAACCTAAGCTCTAATACCAAGTGTGACAGCCCGAAAATCCGTACCTCTTGAGTCAACACTATTCTACATCAATTTACTCAAGTGGAACAGAAATATGAACCATTAGGGTTAAAGAAGAAGAGATAGAAGAAGAAGTAACTAAACAATATTAGAATCTCATAGTCGCAGCGGAATAAAATATAATAATAAATAATAGATCTTTAACAAAATGAAACTATATCTGTTTTGTACATCATATCATCAGAGTATCTCATACAAACAATATTTACCAGTCAGACAATCATACAATCATAGCAGCGGATAAATATACGAATACGGATAATACATCTCGGACTCCAGCTCCTCTCCTGCTCCAAAGCATCCTGTCCTGAACATATAATACTCGGTCTGACCCGAGCATTATAATGAAATAACACCCGAGTCAGTCTGGAATGCCAGCTCACAATAATGCACCCAAATTGATTATTAATGTTTCAAAAATCCTTTGAAAACAAAAGCATCTCGTAAGACCACGCCACAAATAAACATGTCGGGTTTTTACCTTACGATAGCTAAAACACTTTTTATAGAAATCCTCTGATATTATAATAGGGTCTATATACAAATACTTATAAAATAGCCGAAATTGTTACATTATTAAATTCAAGCTACTAGCCACAGAGTGGGTAATACAAACAAAACTCGTAAAGAGCTCATAGGGAGAATGGATTTACAACAATGACTAGTTACAGGGGTACCACCTATCACAGTACCTGATCTAGATCAGTGTACCGAGGACCACGCCCGATCCCCTGCAACACAAGGCCCGGACTACCCCTTACTGGATAGTACTGAGTCACCCCGCGATTGGGATCAGCAACCGCACCACTAAGCCGAAATAAAAGGTACATCTAGACAGGAATGACCTTACCCGGAAATGGGTGCTGCCCACCAAGCCTTGCTGCATATCCCCTGATTTTCAGTCATTCCCGGTTTATGAGGCTTGAGGCTAAGCGTCACCATTTAGAACGTTTCACTTAGAATGCCCATCGCCCACCTGACGATGTTTCTGAAAGCATTCATCAATACAAGTCCGTCCCAGGTTCGAACGGAATCGAAGGCACTATTCCTACGACATCCATTTTGGAAATATCCTCAGGATTAGTAGCGACTAGCCCTTGCACTTCACTGCTCCATCTTCGACTCTGAACTCGTTTTCCCATGGAACGTACAAACAGGATCGAAGTGGTTTTCGAGAAATAAATTTCGATCCCGGTCTCTTCGAAACGATCAACGCATTTGTCCAATATTGATAGTCGGTGATTTAACTATCAATTAACATTCACAAACATCCATACATAATAAATAATTTCCCAATTATTTATTTTCTCAAAAATATCTTTACAAGATATATTTTCGCTCTCAAACCACTTTTGAAACAGTTTTCAAACCCAACTCTTTCCATGGTATAAATTTCCCAAATTGTTACTTCCCTTAAAAACATCCAAGTACCAATGTTTAAGGTTTAAAATAATTTCAATACTTTATTCTTGAAAATACATTAAACATTTATATTAAAACTTCTTACACACTTGATTTAATATATATATATATATACACTTTTAAAAATATCTCAAATAAAACTGCTAAATAAAATATAAACCATTATCTTTAAAATAAATTTAAGTCATACTGAATTTTAAAATAAAGTTATGAAATTCTATACAATTTCCAAATAATACTTTGATTGATTATCTTTAAAATAAAACCATTTTATAAAGTATAAATAATAATAATATTCTTTAAAACATAATTCTAATTACCTTTTAAAATAATTACTAATATATATATTTTGATATATGTTCACCTTTAAAATTTCTTACAACTTAAATAATTTTCTTAAAACCATTCTTTAATATAACTTCAAACTCTAACGTTTCAAAAATCTATTTAAAAACGTACTTGGCTTTCAGGGAAATACACTTCCATTTTAGAATAACCAAAGAATTCTTTTTATTAATCCAACACGTTTTATCCCAATTCAAATTTACGTTCATCCCGTAAAATCCTTTCCATACTTTAAAAATAGCTCCTTTTATTTTAAACACATTGCTATTTCCTGGAAATCACTTTCAAACATACATTTGAAATATTTAAAATAAACTTCTAGAAATTATTTAATTGAAAATAATACTTAAGGAAATATATAGGGGTTTCCTAAGTATTTTAAATAAAATTTAACCTTTAAAATAAGGCTATTGAATCCAATATTCATATTAAATTTCCTTTTGAAAACTTAATACTACTTTACCTTTTTAAAAATAATTAAATACCATAATTACTTAATCAATGTTTGCTTTCACTTAAAAACATTTTAAAATAATATTTCTTTCTAAAAATATTCTAAACATATTTAAACTGCAAATTTATAATTTGAAAGCTTTCTTAAAAACAAAATAAAATTTCCAGGAGAAAGCACACTCTCATTCTTTAAAGTAAATCTCGCTATTATTCTACACAATTCTCGATGCCCTTTTTAAACCACAAATTCAAACACTTCATATTATCAACCAATCACTTGAATTTAATTCCTTTTTAAATTCTTTATTTAAGAATTTCTTTAATTTTCCTTTAAACCCAATTTATTTATATTTAAATTTCCAGGTTGTATTCACCAAATCAGAGCACAACACAATTAAATGTCCAATTTATCTACCACGGTAAATAAACAGAGCATAGCTTAACAGGATCTAGAATAATTTTATCACAGAATATAAATGTGATATATTACAGAATATAAATAAATTTCTATTTGCGAGGGATCCAGTTGGATCCCTCCAACATGTTTTCCCAGCATCTACAGATATTAGCACAATAATGTATATCAATTCAGTTTGATAATAATTATTATATTCAACCAATCAAGCAATCATTTCAAATATCGACTATTTAAATTAACTAATATTCCAGATGTGAGTGATTCAAACTCACCTTGGCTTTTCGGCGAGCGTTCAAATTTAAATTAAATCGAACGGCGTTCGATTTAACCTAAATTTCTACTTGCTCGGAACGATTCCAGAACTGCACCACTGCGTAGTACGCGTCTCTGCGATTCCGACGTCGTGAGTATCGTCTGAATCTGACAACGTTTGTACTAGATATGAATTTTCAAAGTTAAATCACCAAATTAAAACAATTTCTATTATTTAATTTTTATTTTACAACAAACAATCATGACCGCACAAAGCATCAGGAAATCAAAGCCGTCCCCCTTTCTTCCTCTCGAACGCGCTCTACAGGAAACCCGAAATCGAACAAGAACCCATCACGTGAAACTAGGGTTAACAACCGCGACCCCCAACCTCCGCTAGAAGCCGATCAACATAGCCTTTGTCGAAGCCTCAAGTAACGCACACCCATGGCCGGAAGCACGAAGAACTCGGCGCCACCCTCTCAATGAACAACACTTGCGAACAGTGGCCCTTTGTGGTGAAGCTTCTAACAAACCGCTCGACGATTCCCGATCACTACCGTTCAGAACGTAGATCTCGACGTTCTCATCGTTTCTCTAGTTAGAAATTTTTGATAAAACTGCCTAGATCGAGAGGAAAAGAGGAAGGAAGCATAGTGATTTTCGGCCATGAATATGAGAGTGGCGACTGAAGCAGATCTAGGGTTTCCGCCCTAAAATAGAAGATAGATAAACGTTTGTAATTATTATTTTAATATTAAATTAACCTTAAAGCAACTTTTTTAATCGATCTCCAAATGACGCGTGCCGACAGACGTTCCTAAGGTTTTACCTATGCTCCGAACACAATGGAACGTGTTTCGGAGGCTAATTCGATCATATGTGCGAGTTACGAAAATAAACGATCAATTTTAAATTAAATCGATTAAAGTATTTTCTATGCGTTTTAAACTGCCAGGGTCAAACGACAACTCTGATTGCTACGAAAATTGAAATCCGCTAATAAATAACGATTACGGATCTAATGAAATTGGTTTCGTTGAATTCCGAGACTGTGCCATGAAAGGCTATTTTAACTCGTCGATTATTTCGAGCGATTTTCAAAATCGTCGAAATCATTTGAAAATTCATTTTTAAAACTTTATTAACTCTGTTATAACTCGTATAAAATTTATATTCCCATTAGAAATCATTCTGATTCAGTTTAAATCAAAATTTGATTATTTAAATTATTATATTATTAAATTCCATTATTAAATTAATATAAAATTCCAAATTCAATCTATCGACTATTAATTCCATCTAATGGTCCAATATTACTTTTTAAATTAAAATAAACTTAAATAAATTTTTAGAAACCATTTTTATATTTATTTACCTTCAGATTCACCAATTATCCCAATTCTAATATTAAGCTATTATTATTCAAATTTCAATTTCATTCCCGTATTTGAAATTTATCTAATTCTATTAAGTTAACCAAAATTATTTTATTTCAAAATCAAATTATAATCCATATTCGACATTTAAAATGAATTAAATGTTCAAATTTGGCGACCCAAAATTCCGGGTCGTTACAGTTATAGTTTCTTTTGAATATATGGATTATTTGATATTGTATATGTTCCTAGAATATAATTCTATTTAACTTATCTTTAGACCCAATAATCTGTCATCTTTGGCTTTCACGATTTGAATGTCGATTCGAGCATAAATTAGCGGGTCGAAACGATGGGTTGTTACACTCGGTACCGGAGCAAAACCTTGTCCTAATTTAAGGTTTAGGATGCATTGAGAAAGCGTATTTGTATTTTCATAAATATATATACAAAATATAAAGTCAAGAACATATTCATACACCATCAACTATGCCAGTTATGTTAACTACTATTAGGGAGTTGCTAATGGATACCATTTTTAGATAGCAAAGAATGAGTAACTTAATGGAGATAGAAACTAGAACAAAGACTAATACTGGTTGGGTTGAATCTAAAACTGGAAATGACACTAGAATTGGTACAGTAGATATACATGGAGTGATCATCACTATATGGTTTCACCAATATCTTCAAATGATAAGTCAGGCCAATGTCAACTCTTGATTATCTGCACTTATTACGTAAGGAGTGGTTCTTGTCCGACCACCACCATTTGTGAATTTCCCAAAGCTGTTCTGAGATTTTTCTAGTCTAGGCGATAAGCTCAATGTTGGAACTAAACCTAATATGGAGACACATGCATGGCTAAGCATGTGTGAGAAGATATTTAATCTATCAGGCTTGAGTGGTATTATGAGAAAGCAGATGGCTTCCTATCATTTACAAGGAAAAATAGCGAACTGGTAGGAGATTGTTAATTTGGAAATAAATGATGAGGATATCACATGATTATATTTCAAAAGGAAGTTTAAAACTATGTTTTCCTCGGGAGTTGAGTAGTGCTTTTTTAAAGAGGTTTACTTATCTATAGTGGGGGATTTTTTTTTGGTGAATTTGTGAACTGGTTTAATGATCTTATGAGGTTTGGATTTACTTGATTAATACCCAAGTAAGAAGGGATGACGTTCATGGAAGTATTGGATTCCCCGCTTAAGGAGTTAGCATTCAACTAGTTTTCCTATGGTGCTATGTTCAAAGGTTTGTGGAGGCATCCCTATTGAATTCTATTAGTGGAGAGAGGATTAAGGGTCAACCCAAGAAGTAAGTCAATCAGTAATAACGGAAGCATAAAAGAAATGGAGCTAAAGGAGGAAAGGTTGTAAGAAGCAGGAAATGTCACTAAAAGGGTCATATACAAAGGATTGTTGGGTGAATCTTTCGAAGATTAAGTGTTATAATTGTAACCAATTTGGTCATATGAAGAGGTACTGCCAAACTTTTCCGAAGGAAGGACAAATTGTTAAGGTATATGCACTGCATGTTATATTAACTGCTAGTATTATACCACCATCTTCTTCGGAGAAAGGGAAGCAAATCATGATAGAATGTGTGTTATTACCATCTTATACTCCTATTCATATTTTATTTGACACAGGTGCATTTCATTCATTCATTGCAAGTACATTGGTTGATAGTTTAGACCTCATACCTCACATAGTGCATGAATCTATTATGGCGTCGAATCCTATTGGGGGATCGACCCATCTGTCTATGATTTTCATGATTTAATACTATTTATGCGTGATGTGGGGTTTCTTTAATGCATTAAGTTTCTCGAAGGTGTGGATTGATTTTGGAAATGGACTGAATTGATCATTATGTGGTGATATAGGATTGTACTAGGAGGATAGTTTAGATAAGAAGCGGTGGAGGCCATGACCTTGTTGTTTTTTGCGAGCTCGATATTTCTATTAGGATGGGATATTTATATTCACTCGACTTGTCACATGATTATTTATCATCTGTCCTCATTGTAGGAGTATCCAGATGCCTTTGCTAAAGTTTCTGGTCTTTCTTTTCGAAGAGAAATTGATTTTATAATTTATTTGGAAAAGGACATTAGGCCTGTAATGATTTCACTTAGGCATATGACTCTACATGAAAGAAAGGAATTGGATAAGCAAGTTTCTGACATGTTGCAAACGGGGAGCACCTGTTGTTTTTACTAGTAAGAAAGGCTTACCCTTAGGTTATGCTTTGAATATTAAGAAATGAACTAGTTGACAAAGGAAATTTTTATCCCTTGCCTCGCATTGACAACCTCTTCGATCAATTTGTTGGGGAAATGTATTCTTACAACTTGACGTAGACACCTGATTTCAGTAGTTAAGAGTGGAAGAAAATAATACCCCAATGACCAAATTCTATATACCTGATATATTATTCGAGTGGACAGTCATGCCGTTTGAGCAGAAAAGCACTCTAGCATATTTTTTTGGTTTGATGTTAGGTCTTTCAGGAGCAGTTAATAAGTTTGTGATTGTTTTCGTAGGCGGTATTATCATATACTCCAGAAGTGAAGAGGAGTAGAAACTTCATTTGGGAGAAGTGTTGGATGTTTTAAGAAGAAATCAACTATGGGAAAAATTATCAAAATATCACTTTTGGAGAAAAGATGTCTCCTTTCTTGGAAATAAGGTATCGAAGGATGAATTGATAGTAGATCTAGTAAAGGTATGGTTTTAAAAGATTAGAAGATACCAAAGAATGCTTTAGAAGGTCATCGCTTTCTTGGTTTGGCTGTATTTTACCCGAAATTCATTAAGGACTTCATGAAAATCTAAGCACCTTTGATTCGCCCTGCTGAGAATAATTTGGTTTTTACATATTATTTAAAGTATAAGCATGCATAATGTGGGCATGCATTTGTTAATTTGAAGGAGTGGATGACTAGCACTCCAACCTTAGCTATTCCAGATGAAGCTAAACCTTCTATTGTTTATACCCATGCTTGTGGTATTGAGGTTGGTGCTATCCTTATGTAAGACGGGTATGTTGGATTATATGTTGGTAAGTAACTTAAGGCCGAGGAGAAGAATTACCTAATCTATGATCTCGAGTTAGCTTCCACTGTATTCCTATTGAAGTTTAGGAGACACTATCGGTTAGGAGAGACGTTCGAGCTATTTATGAGTTGTCAAAGTTCTCGAACCTTAAATATTAGAGGTGGATGAAGTTAGTATTGTCATATAATTGTAGGATTGCATGTACCCCAGCCTCATGAAAAGGTAACTTAGTTGCTAATGCTCTGAATAGGAAGCATGTAACATTGAGTTCTGTGTTATTGGAATGGAAGTAGTTGAAGTATATTTTTGGATTTGATTTCTGACCCTCGTCGAAATGCATGCATAGACTATTAGCAGCAATAGAGGTTAGATCTACATTGATGGATCATATTAGGTTAATCAAAGAAAGGATGCATCTTTAGCAATGGAGGTCAAACCATTTAGATCGATTGTGTATGCCTGAAGTTAAAGAATAGATCAAGGAAGTTCTAGGTGAATGCCATTGTTCTTGAATAACCATTCATCCAGTGGAGATAATATGTATATGTATATAAAGCGAGTTTTCTATTGGCTTGGAATGAAGAGGCAAGTGGCAGAGCATGTATCGAGATGTTTGACAGTCAATGGGTCAAGGAGGAAAAGAAAATTTCAAGTGGCTTATAACTCTCGCTAGAGGTTCCTCAGTGGAAATAGCAGAAATAATCTATGGACTTCGTTAACGGTTTGCCTATGAGTAGGAGAGGTAATGGAAGCATCTAGTTTATTATGGACGATTTTACCAAGAGCACACACTTTATGCTTATGACGAGCATAAGGATAGTAATGTTTTCGGCTACTTTGTATATTTGAGAAGTTATTCGATTATTTTGATTTCTAATGAGTATTATTAGTGACCGAGACCTACTTTTCATAGGTGAGTTCTGGAGGAGTCTACATTAGGCATTAGCGACAGAGTTGAATCTAAGTACAACCGATCACCCAAAAACAAATACATAGCTAAAAGGGTAAAGAGGGTGGTGGAAGATTTTTGGAGCCTGTATACTTGATTTTGGCGGAGCTTGGGTAGTTTACTTACAACTTGTATGGTTTACTTAAAAGAATAGCTATCAGCATAGGCATGACACAATTTGAAGCATCACATGGGTGACCATGTAAGTCACCATCTTATTGGTGAGAAGCTACTGGTAGAATTATACTTGGACCCGAGATGATTAAATATACTTCTGAGAAGATGGAGTTGATAAGGGAAAGGATGAAGGCTGTACAAGATAGATAGAAGTCACACGTTGATAAGAGAAGTACGGACCTGGAATTCTTTATTAGGGACATGTTATCTGCGAGGGTCTCACCATTGAAGCATGTTATGAATTTTGGAAGTTCAAGAAAGTTGACCCAGAATTTAACCACTTTAAAATAAACTATTTAAAGTGATTTTAAATATAAAATAGATAAGGTTATATGATTCAAACAATAATATGTAGGATTTGGAAAGAGAATTATACACAAAATAGTAACATTTTCCTACATCGACAAAAGTGACAAAACGCTGATTTTAGAAAAGTAAGTTTCAATGGTTAAATAAATTATTTTAATTTATTTATAAGTGTTTATATTTTAAATAGAATTATACAAATTTATTTGTAAATTTGTTTATCATAAATAAATAGTTTAACTAAAACGTTAAAATGTGAACGTAAAACATTTTGTCAAAAATCAACGTTATATGAAGTAAAAGTCGCATAATATTGTTGCACCATTATTTTCTTATATAGAAACATATATTCAAATAGTATAAGTATTAATGAATTCACTAATCAATTTTATTTTTACTAAACATGCTTAGAAAATTCTAGAATTACATTAAGAAAAGGTAAGCACAAAATTCCAAAACATGTCAAATCAAACCAAACATAATTATTACTTTACTTTCCTTACTCTTTAATTGAAAGTGACATAAAGCATGGTTTGAAATGGTGATGGTAAGTGTTAAAAAAATGAGATTACATAATTTACAAGTAAGGGTATTTTGGTCATTTTACATAATATTATTTTAATCCAAAACATTTTCTATAAATTAGCATCCACTTTCTCACTTTCTTTCACAACTTCTTCTTCTCCATTTTTAAGCTTATTCTCTCCACTTTAATGGCTTCCATGCCTTAGGAAAATAATTGAAAAAAATTGGAAGAAAATAAAAGTAAAGGAAAAAATAAAGTATTCCACCTCAAAACCAAGTGCAAACTCTTCCTTTTCACCTCTATAACTCACGGCCGATACCACCAACCACCCTAGCCGAGAACACCAACCCCCAAGAAGCATGGCCGAGCCCTCCAATGTCTAAGCCGAGTCTAAAAGGAAGAAAGGGGCAAGTTCGGGATGCTCCAGATGAGAAAAAGAGAAGGAAATGCTGCCGAAATCTAAAGGAAAGTCTATAAAAAAATTGATGGAGTGGAACTAATCATGAGTACTCGTATTTACTAATTAATCCATAAATTATTTAAAGTATAATGATTTGAAAGTTTAAATATGTTAGATGATTAAATGTTTGATAACTTGGCTGCAAATTGGTTGATTATGTGATTGTTTATATGGTTGAATAACGTGGTTTGTTAAGGATAAGAGAAATGATAAGTAATTAACCATAGTGAATTAAATGAGAATTACCATACAAATATGTGTTTGGAAATTATTTAGCAACATAATGATTTTAAATAATCTAAAAATTAAAAAATGATAATATAATAATGTAAAATGAAATGAAATGGAATATGAGTTTGAAATATAAAAATATTGTTTAAAATTATTTAGAAATGTTTTATAAACGTTTAAAAGTGTTTTCAAGAAGTTTGAAAAGAAATCGAAAACCAAGTCAAAATTAAGAGTGCCGCGTAACGGTAGTTCGCGATTTCGCGCTATACAAGTTAAATGAGTGTACAAAGCGGAATATATTTTGGAATTCTTAGAGATAAGAATTGCTCGGTCTATTATATCCATAATTTCCCAATGAATAAAGAAAATCAAAATTTTATTAAGTAGATTTTGAAATATGTCCAAAACAATTTTCTAAAAACGTTGCGGTTTTGCAGTTCGGAATCCAAAAAAGGATTTATTTATAAATGATATTTTAAATGTTTTAAAAATATGAAATAAATTCTAAAAATCTTTTAAAATGTTTGAAAAGAGATTTAAGTTGAAAAGTTGGATTTCTATATGATATAAAATTTGTTTTGAAGAATATAGCTTTTAAAACACTATTTGCAACCCTTTGCATAGCAATTTTAAATGATTTTTGAAATGTTGTTTTAAACATAACAATTCTTTCCTAAATTTTTGTGAATGATTTTTAAAGAATAATTAAGTAATTTAAAATGATTTGGAAGTTTTAATAAGAGTTTGAATAAATGGTTAAGAGGAATTGTTCGTAACACTTAAACAATAATCGAAGAATATTGAATATAATAACAAATAAGTATGCAGAAAAGACTAGTACATTTGTCCCGCCTATGAGATCTGGGAAGATAAAACAAGGTGTTTAACTAAGGTTAGAAATGGATCAACCAGTGCCCTGAACTTTCCTGGCCTATATTTTCTCTTCTTAGGCAAGGGGTGGAACAGATTGAAAGGAAAGCCCAGATGCTCTAAAAAGATCATATTTAAGTTTTTCCAAGATAAAAAGAAACAAATTTTAGAATATTAATTAACTAATTAACATCTTTTTATCGATGATTAGTATGAAGGAACCGAGATCGAATTTGGGTGATTCCTATCTGAAAACTCCTTCAAAAGAATTTTTGAAATAAAACATATTGAAGACAAAGATCTTCATGAAGTAGGATTGTTTGTCACTAGTCCTTGGAGGTGAAATTTAGCATATCTAAGGTGGCAATAGTGCTTTGTTATGAAATCTTCGATTCGCAAGAATATGATTTGATGTTAAGAAAGAAATCTTTGATTAAGATTTATTGAATGATTTGAAAATATTTTCCCTAAATTAAAAGTTATAACTTGAATATAAGAAATCTCTGATTAAGATTTAATGAATGATTTGGAAAGGTTTTCCTAAGTAAAAGAGAAAATGATTGGAATTATTCCAAGATCTAAAGAAGTTTAATAAATCAAATAATCTAATAAATAACGCTTAACGATTCCATATACTCTTGAGAAGAAAATGGAATAAATTAAAAATAGTATATCTAAGAAAGATATTTGATTTAAATAAAAGATGAAGTAATTGGTTGATAATTGATATTCATATAAGCTTGACATTTTTAAATCAATAATTGGCTTCGAAGGAACCGGAGTCAGATTTGGGTGATTCCTATCCAAAAACATCTTCAAACCAATGTATACGTTCGAAAGCGAAGATATGATGAAAATGATGATTATTGAAGACCGAAGATCTTCATAGTGAAGGGACTGCTTGTTGACATTCTTTGGGTACCTCCCAATATAGAGACATTTATTATAGTAGTGGTCAAGTCGTATTTTGAAATCTGCGGATTACAAGGACTAATCGTTACTAATCTTAGGGGTGATTCCCAAACAAGATGTGGTAGGAAAAGTGCCATCGGTTTCGTTCAGCCCCAGAACAAACTTGTATGGATGTTTGTCTGATATTGTATTCTAAATCACAATTAAATGATTTCTATAACGTATATCTGCTGGTAGTGGAGAAGACAACTTCTCTTAGCTTAACACCCTTTCCTGAGACATATGAACTCAAGAAGTTGTAATTTTCAAGAAATCATTCATGTGAAGTGGAATGACAATGTGGCATTCAAAGTGGAACCTGTTATTGATCAAAGCGTGTTTTTGTATGAAAAGCATGGCTTTGTCTAAGTTGAGCGTAACTCACTCCCATGCCTTACATCTCGAAAATGATACGGGAACTATGTTACATATTTCAAGCTGAGTATGACAGGGTGGTGTATGATCCCTCAAGGTGATTGGCGGCGTATGATCTAGGTCACCAAGGTGTCTAAATGGGACCCATATTATATGACATAGTGGCGTGTGAGTCCTTGCATGAGAAGCCACCGGATATCAAGAAGTGTGGCAATATGAGGAATAGTGATGTATGAGTCCTTGCATGAAAAACCAATAGGTTCCAGTTGTTATGCATGGTTATCGAGGTACCCTATCATGTTTGAAAATCCAACTCCAATACGAGCTTTACGATTTTGATTGTAGTCCCAAAATAGCTGTAATGACTTGCAAACATTTCAGCTACCTCTTTTGGTGTCTTATATTCTGTTTAGTATATTCCATTGACCCTGTTCGGATATATTACCTTAGACTTAGTCCGAGTATTAACACCTTATTTAAAATGTGTTTTTAAACGAATGTCATTAAAGATAATATCATATTATTTTGGCAATAAAAGTGTTTTGGTTATCATACGGTAAAAACCTGTCCGTATTTATGTGTGGGCGTGGTCTTATGAGACACCCTTTTTTTCAAAGGTTTTTATTTACATCAACATGATCCATACATTTAAAATTTTAAGTATCCCACATTGGTTTATCAAGCCTGATCCGGATATTTTTAATACTTGGGTCAGATCCGAGTAGTTTTAGGTTTAGCTAAAGATGCTTGGAGTTTCTATGGGAGAGCTGGAGACCTTCATCATCATATGGACGTATTCCATTATCCGCTGCATCTATTGTGTTTGTTTTGTTGTTTTCTGCATTTGTAAGTACAGAGGTTTATAACTGTCTAAGCTGAATCTAGGTTAGACTCTGATATTGTATTTTAAAAATTTCCGCTGTATTATCAGTGAAATAATATATGTTGTTCCATTCGTGTGAGATTCTATTCTGTCTTTATTTTCTTTCTACCCTTAATGATCCGCTTATCCGTGCAATTTCAGTTGGCATTGTTTGGTTTATTGTCAATTCAAAGGGTACAGAAAAATGGGCCATTACATTAGCTTCCTACTTGTTGGGCCTTTTCCGTATTGTGAAGGATTAGGAGTTTGGCTTATATAGTAGAACTTTTAAAGAAGATGACATAAATTCATAATGTATTTCATGGTTCACATTTGTGAAAATGTATTCATGATTCAACAATTGTAGTCGAACCAAATCAATTAGGGGATGTTGAGTTGGAGTCTAAGTCATTTTCATTCCATGGATAAGTCTACTATCGAACATGTTGTGAAAAGATTACGAACAAAGTTGTAAAGCAGGTTGAGTATAGTAGGGGAATGATTCCGTAGAGAGTACTTGGGAACTAAAAGAGAAGATACAAACTTTCCATCCTAAAATATTTTCTAGCATGTTCCCTAGATTATTTTGATTAACTTAAAATAGTTTATTTGATTTGTTGGTTGGTTGTTAGAGTATATTTCTACCTTAGCTCATATTTTTAGGTTGTGTATTTTCTTGTTATGATATGTCTATGCATACATAAAGGACACATATGCTTATATTTGGATGTTGCATTCATGCATGATATGTCATGTCATTTGCATTCATACAAGATAGTTGCATTTAATTGGTATTTCACATGTCATAATAATCATACATGCTTGTATATACTGTTATGTTGTTAATTGTACCTCACCCAAGTATTGACTATACACGTTATGTATGTCGTGCATGCAACATGCATTACTTACATGAGTGTGCGAGTTATATTTTCTATCCTTTAGAATGAAATTCTTTTAAGGGAAGGTGAATCTAATACCTCGTAAATTTTGATAACTGTTTTTGCTAGTATTATAGTAATTTTAATTAATAGTGGTAGAAATGTAATTCTATAGATGATGAAATTAGATGATAGAAGTCATGATATTGCATAAATCAGATTTTTCTGATCGGTTTCAACTATAAGAACATTGGAACTGGAGTTTGTATGAAGGAGATACGTATCTTTTTCTTTATGGGTTCATTGTTGGCTGAACAGGTTGGAAGCCCAATAATTTGAATTTAAAATTTGAAACGTCGTTCCATCCTTTATATAGCAGTGAAGCAATGTACATTTTCATTCCCTCTATTTCTTCTTGTTTCTATAACCCTTCTTTGACAGTCAACTTCAAATTTCCATCTCTCTCATTTCTATATCGATTTGCGCAAAATTTATGTCAAAATGACAAGCAAGGTGAGGTTTACACATGGATAATATGCTCAAGTTTAATTTAGGGTACTTATTGGCCATCTAATTTTGGATAGAGAAGGAGTTTGGCGTATTATCATCAAAATAAAGGCTTTGATCGTTGTTCGGTGAGTGGAATGCTTCTTTTTCACTTATAATACAATAATGGTTATATAACATGGTCATTGGTTTTATTTTAGGGTTCATTTCGAATTAGTTAAATTTTAATTACCATTTTAATGAAATAATATTAATGAGCTAATTAATGAGTGATTAAAATCAGACATCTTTAAGTATGATGCGAGTAAATTGATTTCGGTGACTAAAACAGTAGGAATTGGACTTGGATATGAGTATGAATGTATGTGTGTATATATAATAGAGTATAATTCATATGTTATGATGATTATATAAAATTCAAAGAATATAGAGAGAGGGATTAAGGAAATTAAGACTAAGTAAAACCAAGAAAAAACAGATGAACAATGTCCTTCTGTTCATGATACATAGAGTCAACACATATGTATTTGATGAATAAATATCATAAAACAGATTAAATTTGCATATGAATTTCTGGAAAATTATAGTAACTATTCCACACCAAACAATGAGTAAACATGGAGAAAATCAAGCAAAACGGTTCAGCTAATAAAAACAGAATGACTACGATGTTATGCAAAAAAACAGTAATCGGTTGATCAATTATCGATTAATCGGTCGAACGATGATCTGGGCCAGACTGAACTTTGACCCAAACAACATAGTTATATATTGTTTTCTCGATCATTTCAAGATCGAATTCTATTGTTTCTTGGTTTATACCAGTAGAGAATAACCTGATGTGACCTACATAGACCAAATTGTTTATAACATTGAATGTATGACGATAATGGTCATTAATTGATGATCATACCATATAGTTTTTGGACATAAGTTGATCCTATGAATGACCATGGCATCACGAATCGCACATATCTACAGTGTGGATCATGAGAGAATGGAGATGTCCATATTGCACGCTTATCGACTCAAAAATATGAAACAAAATTAGTTTTAATATAAGTACACGAAAATTAAGACATGATATCTTGTACACGCAGAACATTCAGAAATATCAATGTTTAAAGATCGATGAAGAGTATCAATATCTATATACTATTTTATTGATTGAGATTAATGCTGCAGATACTCTATGATACAATTAGGAAAAAAATAACTTGCTAATTTTGGTTTATGGAGAACAATAGTATGATTTTTGTATCTAGGTTATTATACTATAGTAGTTTAATTAAAAAAACCCATCTCTAACTTCAGCTTCAAGATAGAAATAAATCGTGCATTTCGACTCATTATATTCTTAAAAATTCTACTTCAGCTTCTAGAAATTTTAAAGCACCCTTCTCTTATAGTACTTCAAATCCAGTTTAAAAATTAGATCTCTAACTTTATTTAGTCTCTTAAATGTAAAACGTAATTAACGGAAACTTTAGTTTGAAAATAACAACAGTTCTCAAAATTACTTCATTCTAACATTATTCAAAGAATGCTCTTAAATTAAATATTATTGCTTATACCTGAAAAAGGGACATTAACAATTGCATGGACAATGCATTCTAACATAGGAACCATGGAAAAAATTCTTGCAAAAACCACTACTAATGAACAATCACTAAATTAAGTGCGCACACCACTGTAGTTATTGTTAAATTTTGGTGATACAAAATCACAAATAGAGGGAAATAAATATGCAAAAGAAAAAAAAATAAGACTTTGTTTCCTCTAATTAATAGGCATATTTGAGTATGTTCATTTCTCTCTCTAATTGGCTAATCAAATTATTTTTTGCCATGTAATGTTAACTTGGGCATTAAGTAATTGATAATATAAATAAAGACTAGAAAAGAGGTTAAAGTGTGGTGGAAAATCTATTTTATAATTTTCTCTTCTTTGTCGTTGTTATTTTTCTCCAACAATTTTAGCCATATAGATGTTTGCTCCCTTTCTCAATTTGGTTATTGATTCAATGGTATTCTGTTTACTTTAGCTTTGTTCTATTAATTGTAAACAAAATTTTGGTGAATCGATAAAGTGGGTGGTTCGGTGGAATATTTTGTGTTATTGCGTTTTGATTTCAATTCCGTTTTATTTTTAATCCATGTTATCTCTTTGTGATTTGGGTAACAAAGATTCGTTGATAAAAGCTTATGCAAAGCGCTACTATTTTCATAACAGTTTGGTATCAGAGCACATATCATCGCAAAGCTTAGAGTAATTTTGGTTTGAAAAATTATTAATGTCAGATATGATTTCATTTTCAAAGACGACTATCTTGAATGAGAAAAATTGGAGTATTTGGAAGCCTAAGATGGAGGATGTTCTATCCCTCAATGATCTTTATGATCCGATTGATGGAGATGGAAAGAAGCCTTCTAATGTAGATGAGGGAAAATGGAAGAAGATGGATAAGAAGGTGATTGCTTTGATTTGCCAGTATCTTGATGATTCATTTTTCCATCATGTGGCTAGTTATGAATCCGCGAAGGCTTTGTGGGACAAGTTGGTATCTTTGTATGAGTCAAAGAGTGCTACCAGTAAGGCTTTTCTAGTTCGAAAGTTTGGTACAATTGAGATTAGATGAAGAGACGTCTGTTGCAGAGCATTTAAACGAATTTCAAGATGCAATAAATCAATTGGTAAAGGTCAATATTAATGATGAGTTATAGGCTTTTTATTAATGAGTTTGCTTTCAGAAAGTTGGAAAACATTGGCTGTTTCATTGAGTAATTCCAATGCTAATGGAACTATCTCTTTGGAAACTGTTTGAAGCAATCTTTTGAATGAGGAGCTTAGAAGAAAAGGGTCAGGTATGAAATCAATTCAAAGTGAGGCTATGGTGGCAAGGGACTCGAAGAAAGATACAATTTGGAAGAAGAAGGACGCTGATGGTAAAGGTGTTATCACTTGTCATTATTGTAAAAAGAAAGGTCACATACGTAGCAAGTGTTATGCTTATAAAAGAGATTAGAAAAAGGCTGCACATGGTGATACTAGTAGTGATGCACATGTAGGTTTTGCTGAAGGTACCGATAGTGATGCTTCTTGTGATGTCCTCTTTAGTGAAAATAAGCCTTGGAAGATGAATTCGGAAGCCAGTTTTTACATTTGTAAAGATGTGAATTATTTTTCTTCTATTGAGAAGAGTGTTGACATGATTAGAACTGCCAATGGAGTAGAGCTACCGATATCGTATGCATGATGGTGTGGTTAGAGAAGTCTCTAGAGTGAGACATGCACCCACTTGTGCACATAATCTTATTTCTCTCGGTCAGTTGGATCGTCGTGATTGCACTTATGAGACTCAAGGTGGAGTTTTGAGAGCGAAGAAAGGTGATCGTGTAAGGATGAGAGGAGTATTGGAAGAAGGAAACCTTTATAGCTGGTTGGTTCTGTAGTCGACAATGGAAAGCAAGTGACGGTTGAAAGACCTAGTCCACAGCAAGGTGGAGAGGTTAATATCGTCATGCCTATGATTCTAGCATTGAGGATCATATTTTAGACAGGGGTCTTCATGTTGATGATGCTGGAGGGATCGATAGTGATCATGTAATAAGCTCAGATCAAGTGATAGACGGGTGTCGAATTGAAAAATCCACAAAGATAAGACGGAGATCTTTGTGGTATTACAAACGTTTTTGAGACCAGATTTGCGTGGTGCACCTTATGTGGGAGATGCATCACTTGCAGACGATGGTTGAGGTTTGTAATTTAGTGTGGTTGAGATATGGGGATTTGTGACAGATCTAGATATGGCATGCTTGATACGTTGGAGATATGTGATTTTGCATCAAGGTGGAGTGTTAAATTTAGGTGATACAAAATCACAAATAGCGGGAAATAAATATGCAAAAGAAAGAAAGAGAAAATTTTGTTTCCTCTAATTAATAGGCATATATGAGTAAGTTTATTTCTCTCTCTAATTGGCTAATCAAATTATTTTTTGTCACCTAATGTTAACTTGGGAATTAAGTAATTGATTATATAAATAAAGGCTAGAAGAGTGGGTAAATGTGTGGTGGAAAATCTATTTGCTAATTTTCTCTTCTTCATCTTTGTTCTTTTTCTCCAATAATTTTAGCCATATAGATATTTGCTCCCTTTCTCAATTTGGTTATTGATTCAATGGTATTTAGTTTACTTTATCTTTGTTCTATTAATTGTAAACAAAATTTTGGTGAATCAATAAAGTGGTTGGTTGGGTGGAATACTTTGTGTTATTGCGTTTTGATTTCAATTCCGTCTTGTTTTCAATCCAAGTTATCTCTTTGTGATTCGGTTGACAAGGATCCGTTGATAAAAGCTTCCGCAAAGCACTACTATTTTCATAACTGTTATCCAACATTAAAATTAGGGTTTTTAAATCAAGAGGGTGAGGAGTAGGAAAAGGAGGGGAAGTAGAGGAAGTGCATTAAAGAATTACGATGGTTTAACAGAATAGATAGTAGTAAAAGGAAGGATGCTAATGAACGTGGAGAAAAGTTGAGAAATAAGTGGCCATAAAATATGAAACCATAATACATTGAAAGATAGATGCGGTTAAGTATGCAATTTACATGTGTTACATTTTTAGATGCTTGGTTTCCCTTTTCCTATTTGAATAATGGATGGACAAAGAATGATACATCTCGCAATAGGCTAAAAGGAATTTCCAATGCCCATAAAGTGTATATAGTAGTTATATATGAGTTGTGAGTAGGTGATGTATTTATTGAGATGTACTCAAGACTACATTTTTGAATGAGGAAGAGTCAATTTTAATGGTGAAATTCGATTGTGAAAGGATGTAGGTGAAACTATCATTGTTCATAGTACTATGTATTGCTATAAGTATTATTCTTATTATTAAGGAAAGGAATCCAGAATATTGCTCGGATTTTATATCTTTTAGTAAATGATAATTTTCTAATAAGATTCTATAGAAGATCATGGCTAGGCATTTAATTCCCATCTTGAACACTATTTGTATCTCCCTTTCAAGTTGGATTCACTGAAGATAGAGCGATAAATGTTAATATATTACCTACTCGGGAAATGGTTTCATGCATTACCAGAATAACGCGAGGTACAAACATTCCCATAAAGCTAGACACGGCTAAAAATTATGATCGAATTTCATGGTTCTTATTTATAATGGTATTTAAATCTTTTGATATTCATATGAGCTTACTAACGTGATTTGGATGAACATGTTAAATTTCCCTTATAGGAGAATAAGGTCAAGGAAAAATATTTTTATTGTTTAGACTGAAGGACGTGAGTTTTAAAATTTAGTCTGAATGACAACAAAAATTCTAAATTAAACTAGAATAGGATAAAATAAATTGCTAAATTAAACTAGTATTGGATGAACATAATGCGAAATTAAATCAAATACTATAAATACTGTGAAAATAATGTTAGTTTAGTTCTTTAATGATAGTTTATCTAATGCTAGTTTAATTTAGCATTACATTCATTTGATGCTTGCTTAATTTATCATTTTGTTTTACATGATGCTAGTTTAATTTATAATTCCTTCTTCAAACTAAATTTTAAAACAAGCATGCTTGAGATAAAAATCAGTTTCTTGTTTTTCCTTTTAACTAATTCCCTTTTTTTGATTTTTGGTTTTAATTAATGGGTTTGCTAAATGATTTTTCAAGCCATGTAGGTGCGCACTAAGGATATCTTCAATTCTAGTATTATTTGTGTATGTCGAATGAGCTTGGTGTATGAGTATTCATGAATTGACGATGAAAGACAAGATTGGGGAATTTACAATTCATAGTAAACTTTCTTCAGTGTCATCATTTACCTTCGCATATGATATTTTAATGCTTCTAAGTGGTCAAAAAAATTTCAGCTGTACAATTACTAAAGCTTAAAGCATAATATGAAAGTGCTTCAAGAGGCTAATAGGCTAAGAGTTGGTTTATCACATTATGTTTTACAAGTTTTATAAATTGGATTCAAGATGTCTCCCATTTTCTATAACATCCTTAATTTTGATGATGATGAAGTCATCACTAAAGTTATTTTCAAGCAATAACATAGATTCAATAATATTTCACAACATAAGTAAAAGGAGCAGTTAAACCAATATTTTCTTCTATAAGTTTTCTTTTAACAATTTGACCCGAAGGATTCCCATGAAAGGGTAAATATAAAAAGAAACAAATATAATGATGACATGCTGATGTATGATGCAACCCATCATCTAACCGGTTATAAGTTTGGGTTTATTACACATTGAAAAAAATGAATAAAAACTACTAAATATTGGTTATAGTACCTCCAGCTTTATCTTCGGCTTCTTTATTCTCAATTCTTGTTAGTACACTATCTAATATACTATACAAAAAACTATTCCTGGTCAAGTGAGCAACTGCGAGTTCATGGAAAAAACGATAATAAACAATAGGTTGGAAAATAATCCAACGTGAAGAGAATGAGTTTCCCATATTATCACAACAATAAGCATCAATGTCATGCCAATAGATTATTACAAACGTGTCAAAGGACAACAACAATTTAACATGCATAGGTTATGAAAAATTTTCTACTCTAACATTTTCTCGTAATTAATTTATACATCATCACACAATAAATTCGCTAATGTCACCTTGGTATCATTATTGGGTGTCATTTAGTTTCACTTTCATTTGTTATGGTTACCTCGAAATTAAGTTTCCATTTCTCATTCAATTCTACAACGTCCATGTGAACACTTTAGTTACTTTAAGGGGTCCACTGGTCTAGGGCCCACCTAACTCACGTTGGAGCTGGAAGTGCATGCAAGCAACAACGGATAAGTGTCTTTGCCTATAACCTCTATTAATCATAAAAATCCATAATTTTACGTTACTATTCCTTCATCATAATTGGTACATCACACTTTAGATCCTTGCAATCTATCGGATGCAGTTCTACTCACTCGAGAATAAAACCCAATTATATCCATATTTTTTAATGTTCATTACTTACATTCATCTTGAAAGAGTTAGGGGTACGTCCTAGGTGTAATTATGTAATTTATTACAAAATTTTGACTCTATAACCAATCTTTTTCGTAATAAAGTGTTTAATTTTCTATTATATATTTGTTATATTACGATATATTAATTTAAGTATATCAATATAGAAAATCCTTAAATGATATGTTATGTGATAATTATTACAAGGAGTTGAAATCATGAGAAAACTATCAATATATAAAATAACATATTAGTTTAAATATTCCTGGTCAAGATGTTTTGAGAAATGATATCTATACATCTATTAAGACCAGAGTGTGTAATGCTCTTCAAATGTTAGGCAGTGTATTACTCATGGCTACCGGGGGAACCAAGCTGTTCAATACATGTAGTTATTGGATAACCATGGACAGACTCATCCGAGAGTTTCTTGTTGATTAATAGCAACTTGCTCAAATAGGAAATCTCAGAGTGGCGATGTTACAGGATTCTCTTAACTAGAGATTACTGTAGAACTTCAATATGAATATTCCAATTTTATTATAGCAAAATCATCGCATAATGATCCTGATATACTTAAGGGTATGCTTAGGAGAAATTATGTAATTTATTGCAAATTATTAACTTGGTAATAAAATCATGATCAAAATAAAAGGTATTTTTCTTTCTATAATATATTTATCATATTGTGTTATGTTAATTATAATTATTTAATTTAAGCATCTTTAATAGAAAACCCCTAAATGATATGTTATGTGGTACTAATTAAAATGTGTTGTAATCATGAGAAATTAATCATGTTAAAAATGATATAGTGTTCTAAATATTCCTAGTCAGAATGTTTCAAGACAGGATATCGATAAATCCATTGAAACTATAATATGTAATGCTCTTCAAATGTTGGGTAGTGTATTACTCGTATCCACTATAGGCACCGAGGGGTTACGTACTAATAGTTGTTGGATAATAATAATGGAATGACTCACTTGAGAGTTTTCTGTTGGTTGATACAACTAAGGTCAAATAGAGAATCATGGATCGACCGTATTACATACTCTCAATTTAAGAACACTGTTGAACTTCAATGTGGAAAAACCACTTTAATTATAATTATATCATGATACGACATCTATCGAACGACTATAGTTGGGTCTGAATTGAAGCATTGAAAGTGAGATATTATTTCATAGAAAATTCCACTCCTCAATTATATGAGGTTAACATCATGGTCAACTATAGTTAACTCAAATTCAAAATCTTTGGCCAAAGAAATTTGGTAAATAACAATTGTTATTATTGAACTATGGTCTTTATGTTTGGATTAAACAAGTTGATTGTGGACGAAATTAGAATTTTGACCAATATCAAATTCCACGAGTCATAATGTGATACAGTTTTGACGAATAAAATTGGTGTAAATAATCATTAGTACTAGATACAACTTAAAATATTGAAATTTGATTTTACAGAAAAATGTGTAAGCTATAAATTCAATCAAACTATTACGCCACTAGCTAATGTGACGTGTGAACGTTAATACTCGAATTGTCCAACATTAACCGTTGACTGAATTTACACCCTTGAGTCACACAATGTAATGATGAATAATCCAAAAAACCATACAATTTAGTTAATTTATAATTTTTGTAAATTAATTGATGCTTACGAAATAGTAATTATTTTTTTTTTTTGATTTTTGGAAGCTATTGATATTTAATTAGATGCGTATATGAAAGTAATATATATGCGTATCGACATACGATATCAAAAATAATTTAAAAAAATTATTTTATAAATGGGCTTACGTCGTTTCGAAGGCCTGTCAAGCCCTAACCTCGTTCGGTTATAAATAAATAAGGAAAGGGTTTAAAGCGATTCAAATTGGTTAGAATGGAATGAGTAAATGTAGGAGATATTTGATCCACTCTTACCTCTTCCTTTTGGTTTTTACCCCTTATTGATTTCACCTTCATCCTTTTTTGTCTAGCCATGAGTTCAAGGGTGTATTGGCTAAAAATCCCAAAGGAAAAAATAAAAGGAAAACTGACAAACAAAAGATGGTGTTAGCTTCGCGGTCTTCTATAAAATCTGGAAACCGTCCTATCGGAAACTTGGAGCTTATTCAAATCATTCATGGCGCTAATCCTTGGCTTCATCTATTAGTAAATTCTAAACTCTTTTCCAATCATATATGCCCATCTATATTAGTATGTAGGTATAGATTAGATCTCTGCTATTTCAATGATTTGTATATAAATTGATGTAAAAAACCTTACGTATAATTACAAAACACATATACGCATTTCAACCATTTTATTAAAAAATTTGAAATAAGAAATGATTTTAGCTAATTATTAAAATTTAAAATATGAATTTAGCGATTAGTATAAGTATAATATATTTATATTCATATATAATTTTTTATAAAAAATTATTTTATGCATATATATATATGTATGTATATATTTAATTTCAAAAAATAAATAATTATACATAAATGTATATTGTAAACCCTTTTAAAACTAACGATGTATGTTTGTGAAAAAAATAGAAATTTATTAATATAAATTAGTGTGGATTTACATAATAGTAGTAGTAGTAGTAGTAGAAGTAAAATTCTCATAAATTTGTACAGATTTATAATAATAATAGAAAAAATACAAAATTTAATACAAATCTATACAAATTTGTAAAATAAAAAACAATATTTAGCATATATAATTTATATCTATTAATTAATAGGTTATAATTAAATATTTTAAAGCTAGCTATAAAATATTTTAGTTGGTTATTTAAAAAAATATACATACATACATAGATATATATATGAATGTATGTATGTATCAAATCAATTTTAAATTTGAATTTAGACTTAAAAAAAAATATTCTTCTCGATCTAAATATGGTTTTTAAATTAAAACTGCTTTAAGATATTTTATATATTAGTTCAAATCATTCTAAACTGGTCGACATTCTAAATAAAATTTATATAAATGTTGTGTGTGTGTGTGTGTGTATATGCGTGTGTGTATGTCTGCATATGTATATTTTGCACTTTATTTTGCACTTTAAAATAATTCTTTTTCTATTTTACTGTACTAGTGTTTATTTTACAGATAGTTCAAATGCTGGATATAGGTTGGAACAGAGTTGAAGGTCACATACGAGTGTTGGGTGACTTATGTAGTGAGGTGAACAATGTATGAAAAATTATATATGGAAAATTGTGTTGTAATAGAAGATGTATTGTAATTGAAAATGTTTAAATGCAATGAGAGCTCAAATTTGTACTATTTGGATTTATAATAAAATATTCATTTGAATAGAATATTTGTTTAAATATGAACTCTGAGTTATTTATTATATTCGAAAAAAAATTTATTTAATTATGTTGAAAAATAAAATAGTACAATAACAAATACATTTAAAATGAATAAATACATAAATATGTTTATTATCATCAAACAAAAATCATAGGCTATTCTATTCTACAACCTCCGCCTTTCGATGATAACAAACATATATTAAGATTTTGACTCTATTAATTATATTTGGTTTTGATGAATTAAATTAGCTCCCCCTATTTGAATGTTCCCCTATAACAATACCACCCATACACAAATTCGTATAGTTAAAACTAAAAAATTAATTAAAAATAACTTTGAAAAAAACACTCTCGAATATTAGTAAGAATATTGCTCAAAAATCAAAATCTTAACCTCTCCCCCCTTTTGTTATCATCAAAAATAATAATAGTAATTGAAATAGCTACGATTTTGATTAAAAAATATAAAATCAAATCAAGAGGGAAATATTAATTTCAAATTCCAATTAATCAAACTAAAATCATAATATTCTATTATTAGAAAAAAAACTCCGCTTTAGACAAATGGTAGGATTATGGAAAATTTTATATAGTGACAAGAGTTTGATATTTTCAGTAAAGGAATAATTTATGCATTTTCTCTTTTCAAATATTATACATAAAATGTAAAGCACTTACTAACCATGCATAACCATTAGGACTTTTAAATGAGGTTAGTAGTTACCCCCATTTTAAAAAAAATACGTCAAGTATTTTCTAACTATGCATAAGCGTGAGGGCTTTTAAATGAGCTTAGAATATACTTCATATTTATCCCTTCTTATATGTGTTCCATCCATGCATAACCACGAGGACTTTTAAATGAGAATGGAAGCCCATATATATAAATTCAAGTAATTCATCCATGCATAACCACGAGGACTTTTAAACGAGAGTGAATACTTTATGATATAATTAATTTACAAAAAAAATTCTTATTTTGAAATACCAAATTCTGCACACTAATTATGATGTATGGATTGACAGAAAGATGAAAGTGATAGAAATGATCATGGAATAAGCATTAATCTAAAAATATTATAAAATTTGTTTAATTTTCATGAAATTATAAAATCATACTTCCTTTTGTTATGAAATATTATTTAATCACTTCCATCACTTTTCAAGCACTATAATAATTTTGATGAGTTCCAAAAGATTCAATTAGTCAATGATTATCTTTTCTAGAGTAAATCTCTTACCGAAATAAACTAGAGTATTTTTATCATGATGAAAACCCAAGTTTTAAAAACTAAAATAAGTGAAAGTCAATTTTCTGTAAGGGGGTTTTGTGAAAATGACTTCTAGTTGAAAATCAATATAAATAATTAAATAATTACAAATATGACTTCAACATAAGATAATATCAGATACCACTTGCATTTGACGTATTCATGGTGATATATAGTGGTATATAAGAAAAACGTGTACTCCTCAACACTTGAATTGTTATTTGAAAATTTCAGCATGTCCATTTATATCAAGCAGAAGTAAAGTAAACTATAATAAGCAAAAAAACACACATTCAAAAAAATTCGTCAAAGCAGTTTTTAAGACATTCCAAAGTAAATCAATAAAAACTAAAAATAGAAAAGTTGTAGCATTATCGGTTATCTTTCCATAACTTCAAGAATATCATAAATCAAAGTTGAGATGTTCAAGGTATGGTAGAAATACTTAAACAATGTCAATTAAAACATAGTTAACAATATGTGAACAGAATTGAGTTAAGAGATCATACCTCACTTTCCTTTAGTTCCGTGATATCTGAAATGCGATGATCTCCATCTAATCTTTATAATTTAAGGAACATTTAAATTTTAGTTTACCAATTACCTAGAACAATTTGAAATCTATCTCCATCAAATTTGTTCCTTGGCCCACTTGTGTGTCTAAATTTTAGAGAAGGCAAGTGGTCTAACTAAGGATGTAGGACCACTATTATTATCTATTGAAATCTTTGGTACCCAAATTTGTCTATATAAAAAACTATTAGCATCTATGATTGTATCCTTGGGAATCTAAATTTATTTATATTTCAAACCATTTATCTTCATACTTTTTTGAATCCATATTTTTGTGTTTTTATATATTTTGACATTTATTCTTTCCATGTCCAATATTTCCACACTTTACGCATTTGGGTATCACACTTTTCCCCTTAAAAGTGTTGTTAGTCGTTTGTTCATATTTTGATACTTTGGCAAATCCAAATCCTTTCCTTTTATTCATGAAGAGTTGATTTTCTAAGAGCATATTAAATGATTTTTCTCTAGTGAATTTTTTTTCGAGTAATCAACTTAAGTTTATTAACTTTTGATTTTAAAATTTATTTTCATTCATTAGCTTTGGATAACAACTAATGGTACTGTCTCTCTTTTCAAAATAATTCATTTTCAAGCCCATATTTTTATGTTCAAGCTTTCTAATTTTAGTATCAATTTCTAGCATCTCAGTTTCAAAGAGATGGAGTTTTTTAGGTTCAATTTTTTCAAAATCCTTGATTTTTCCAATCTCCTTTTCAAACTCTTGATTTAATCAAATAATCTCAGAATTGCTCAAAATCACATTTTCTTTTTCAAGGGTTTTGAAATTTTTGTTGACCTCATTTAATTTCTTTTCAAAACCCGCACATTTATAACTTTCTGACTTCTTAAAACTATCCAACTCTTATTGCAAAATTTTATTTTTACAATTCAACTCAGTTTTGTTTTTCCCCCAAATGTAAATTTTATTTTCTAACTTTTGAAAGTTTTCATGAAAACGAACAATTTCTTTTTCATAGTCCAAACACCTTCCACAATTAGAATTTTTATGGTTCTCAATATTTTTAAGCTCATTTTCCAAATCATTATTTTTCTGACGCGGTTTAGATTGTTCCCTTTTCAACTTATCATTTTACATCTCAAGAGCTTCATTATTTTCAATTAAATTTTAGCATAAGAGAACTAAATCATTGAATGAAAGATTACTTATTTCATCGACTATTGAATATTCATCGCTGCCGTCTTTGGGAAATCCCGTCAAGCATGTTTCTTCAACTGTGTCAGTTGTGGAGGATTTCTCACCGTTATTGACTTTTTCATCATATATCGCATTAAAAGTATTCTAGATTTCCTATGCACTTTCACAATGAGAGATATGGTTAGAATTATCCCGATTAATATGAGAATATAGTATATGCATAGTATAGCATCAATCGAAGTATTTTTCTTGTCTACTATATCACACCCATTTTCAATAATGTCCTAACATCTAGAATTAAAAGGTTTTAAATAAAATTCCATTTTTAATTTCCAATTTAAAAAATTTGTTCCATCAAAAATAGGGGGAATAATACTGGACCGGCTCTCGCTAGATTTGCAACTAGAATTAGACTTTATGTTATTAACCTTGCTCTGATACTACTTGTAGGATCGTTTTCACCCTAGAGGAGGGGGGTGAATAGGGTGTACTAATAATAACAGAAATTAATGCGGAGATAAAAAACAGTAACAGAAAGTAATGAAGTAGAGATCACATACAAATTTACCTAGCTTCGGCAATAACCTGCCTACGTGCTGCCCCTAAGGTTTCTATTAGAAATTAAATGTTCAGATGCTTACACACATTAATTTTGAAACCCCTTACTTGACTAACCTAACTCTACGCTCAAAACCTTGCCACAATTCAGCCACCGAGTTGTGAATTCTCAAACTCCACCCCGTAGTTTGTACCTAGTCGCATGCCTAGAAAGTTACACAATTTAAAAAGAAAGCTACAAATGAAAATAAATAAACTAAACAAAAACCTTATATTAAAAGTGAAGCCCAAAATAACAATGACTAGCCTAAGTGAATAACAAAAGGAATAACAAAAGAATAGAGCTTTCCCTTTTATTAATACAACTATTCGGCCCACTTCAAACTATAATTTGAGACGTCGCCTCTTTTCGTTTGTTCGTGATGAATTCGGCCGCCTTCTTTTCCTCTTCAATAATTAGGGTTCTGATGTAATTGAAGCTGCCTCTTAGAATCAATCGATTGAGGTGAAAATTTCTATCTGATTTGCTTCGTCAATCGATATTGGCTTTGATTGGCTTTCGGCTGCTCCAATTTTGTAGAGCACGACTGATAAAAATGGTATGCGATTTTTCCCTTTTTGATTTTGATTACACTCAACTTCGATTCAAGTTTTGGATTATATTTGCGATTTTTTCTAAGTGTTTGCTCTGAATTTTTGTCTCAAACTCGAATGGGATGCCGATGATGATAATGGGTTGAATTTATAGGGTTTGAACCCCTATAATCTCGTTCGTATTTTTGAGTTTGAATTCTTTAATTGATTTTGGTGCTTGCATTGATTTCTAATCGATTGGTTGTTGTTAGTTGCTGACCTATTCCATAATTGATGAATTTAAATTTCTTGAGTTGGTTCCATTATTTTCTCTGCTACAACATTGACTTCGGCATTTGATTATTGAGATAGTCTGGACTTGTTCAATTCAAACTTGTTACTCCATGAACTTGAATATTGCTCAGTTCTTCACTTCCTTGACCTATTCATTATTTTCTGATTTGTTAGAGATAATATTTTGACTTCGTGAAGATATTGTTCAACCGTGACTTTATTCAACTTGCTTCCTTCTTGTTTGAAACCGAGTGTGTTAACTTGTTTAACTTGTTCATATCTCTGAACTGATACATGTGTATGTATATATTTGCATATATGCATATATGTGTGGTTCAATTTTTCTTCACACTTGTACATGTTTTGATTTGAGACTGCATATGTATATACATGTATATATGAGGACATTTCCTGATTTGGTTGCCTTGTTTTCATGTTTTCTTATGCACTGTCCTGTTCTTGTTTCACTTATTTGTCTTGTGCATCCCTTATGTTCATGTCTGAATCATGTTGAATTTTTATATGCTTATATACATGTATACATACATATGTGCATATGCATATTTGTGTACTGTGATTACGGCAGCTCCAGTTAGTTCATTTCTGAACGTATGCATTCATGTTAACATGTGTGGTTCAATTTTGTTGCCATTGCATTTTGGAGTCTGCTCTTGACCTTGCTTTTGTGTTGTGTTGTTCATGTTGCACTGATTAGAAATCTACCTTAACTTGATTTTTTTTGAAGTCAAGTTCATGTGTGGTCTCCTTTGGTTGAGTCTGCATTTCATACTGATCTCCATGATCTACTTCCTTATGTTCATAACTATGTTATTGTGCTTAGTCCATTGTTCTATTTCTCGAATGCTTCCTTCCATGTATGATTCCCTTGCATTGCTTGGAGTTGACTGTGCAGTTTCTATGAGTCATTTCGTTTGCTGGTCTTGTTACATGTCTTGTGTGGTTCCACTTGCAGGGTGTCATTTATCTGGTCTGGTTCGTTGCTGGTTCACCACTTTGTCATGTTGTATGTTGAATGTTGCTTTGATTTCATATACACATGTTTGAACTCTTATTGTTTTGCATTTTGGAGTCTTCTGTCTGGTGCACTTGTCGTTGTGAGCCTGGCCATTGCTTTGTTGCCTCCTCACTTTCCACTACATTCTGATTTTGCTTGTACCTGACCATATGCATATGTATACATATGTCACTTTGCTTGCTTTTTCACTGATCTGGTGCATTATGGACTGGAATTTCATTATCCATGGTTTGTTGCACTACTTTGTTGTATAGTCATGTTCACCTATGATTGTGCATATGGTTGAATCCCTTGTTGTCACAACTGACTGGGTCGAAATTGAAATGTTGCATGCACTTGTGTTGAATACAGTCTCGGCTTAGGTTTGATCTTGTGCTCATCTATCCCTGCAATTTTTACGAGCAAGCATACATTGGTGTGCACGACTTTGTAGCATATACACTGATACACTATTCATGTCACAAATTGTTCGTGTAAGATAAAAAAATAATGATGAACAACCCAAATAACTGAGGCAAATAGTTTTTTCAAAACACTCACTTTATTATGCACTTCAAAATAATTCTTTTTAATTTTACTGTGCTAGTGTTTATTTTGTAGGTATTTCAAATGCTTAATACAGGCTGGAACAGAATTGAAGGTCAAATCGAGTGTTTGATGACTTATGTAGTAAGGTGAACCATGTATGAAAAATTATATATTGAAAGTTGTGTTGTAATAGAAGTTGTGTTGTAACTGAAAATGTGTAAATGTAGTGAAAGCTCAAATTTGTACTATTTGAATTTGTAATAAAATATTTGTTTGAATAGAATATTTGTTTAAATATAAATTCTAAGTTATTTATTTTATTCAACAAATATTTTTTTTAACTATGTGTAAAATAAAATAGTACAATAACAAATACATTTAAAATGAATATTTTATATGTTTATTAACATCAAACAAAAATCATAGGCTATTGTATTCTATAATATGATTTTTTGATCAATTAGGAAAGAAGTTCATGGAGCAGGTCAGGCTTCATACTACTCGATTGAAAGGTGTGATGTCTTTGTCGAATGTCCGTCAGAGTTTTGAAGAGACTTTGAAAGATTTTCTTAAAAGATTTAATGTTGTAGTAACTAGAGTAAGTAATCCCAGAGAGAAATAATGATTAATACCATCTTTGGAGGGCCTCTTCCTGTAGAGAAAAGTTGGAATGAAATGTAGCGATAAGGTAGCTCATTGAGGCATGTGACTTGAGAAACAGGTTTTCCATAGAGGATGGAACTCTAGTAAAGCAACAAAGAATGATGAATGATGACATCATGTTCGAGAATAAAAATGCTGATGGGGTGTAGGTGCCAACGCTTGATCCTATAGTGATTACATCCATGATTGGGCCAACAAGAGTGTATCAAGTCCTTATAGATCATGGGAGCTCGGTTAATATTAATTTTAAAAAGACATTTGATCAAATGTGGTTTAGCCAAAATGATCTACAACCTTATAAGTCTTGTATCCAAGGATTTACCAGTGAGGCCAAGGAACTTGTTAGCTGCATAGAGTTACCCATTGAAGTGGATGAAAAAACCACAGGATAGTGTAGTTGTAGATGTTTGTGATGGTCGATGAATTCTCTCCCTATAATATTTTCATGGACCGACCAACACTTGCTAGTTTTAGAATTTGCATTGCTTCATGGTTCCTAATGATGAAGTTCTCGATCGAGAATGGAATAGGAGCAATACAAGGCGACTGGAGCACTGGTTGAGAATATTATGTCACAGAGCTCAAAGAGGCAAAGCGAAGAGGGAATGGAAAGGATGTAGAGAAGTCTCTCTACATCAAGACTGCTGACACATAGCAGCTGCCACCCAAGCTCTAGATTGAGTCCCATAACAATTTTAACTTGCCCATGGACCTAAGAAAAGTGTTCGACGATGTGAGGGCAACATCGATGGAGCTAATGATCAACTTTATGATCGATGTTGAGGATCTGATGAGGGTTCTCAAGATCGTATCTCATCTTAGTCGGAATATGAGAAATGAGTTAGTATGGTTTCTCCAGGCAAACACTGATGTGTTTGCTTAGGGCATTGGAATATATGTGTAATTTTGTCGGAGATAGTGTGTTATGCCTTGAATGTGGGCTCAAGATACCCTTTCGAAAAAAAGACGGACAGTATGGAACAAAGCGATTCGCTGCGTTGAAAGAAGAAGTGGATAAGCTAAAGATGAATGCTCCGTTCCTGAAGCGTTATATCCAGAATAGGTATCTAATCTCAAGTTGGTTAAGAGGAAGAACGGAAAACAGCTAACACGCATTGATTATTCAAGTCTGAATAATGTGTGCCTAAAGGACTGCTTTTGCTTACCATAGATCGACAAACTTATAGTTGGAACTTCTAGAAATGAGCTATTATCCTTTATGGATGCATATTTCGCTATAATCAAATAGCAATGCATATCCTAAGTCAAGTGCATACAAGCTTAATCACCGATTTAAGAGTGTATTATTCTCGAGTCATATCTTTCTATCTGAAGAATGCTGAACAACTTACCAACGAATGGTGAACAAAATGCTTAAAGATCGGATCGAACAAACTTTATAGGTCTATGTGGACAATAAGATTATGAAATCACAATGATCAATGAATCGCATGTTGCGATCTCTTTAGAATGTTTGATGTACTTCGAAAGTATGGAATTAAGCTCAATCCACTGAACTGTTATTTTGGAGTAACATTATGCAAATTTTGGGTTTTACAGTAAAATCAAGGGGCATTGAAGTTAACTTAGAATAGATTAAAGGGTTAATAGAGGTTACTACCCAAAAATCGAGGAGGGAAATGCTTAGCTTAAATGGAAAGTTCGTGACATTAAGTAGATTTATCTCGTAGGCGACAATAAGTTAACTACAATATCCTCAAGAAAGAGAAGGGCAAGTTTTTCTGGATGAAGGAATGTCAGGATGCCTTCCAGAACCTACTGGAACATATGGAGAGACCACTAGTGTTGTTGAACCAAAGCCTTTGGAAGGGGAAGATTTGTTTATTTACTTAGCAGTTTTTGCTCATGCAATGAGTACAACCATTATGCAGGAGGATAATAGAATCCAACGGCTCATATATTACATCCCCAAACATTTTACTAAAGCAATTTTTTTCCCAAAGCTGGAAAAGGTAGTGTGATGTTTTTTAACAGATGTAAGGAAGTTGAGACCTTATTTCCATCCTCATCCGATTAAGATGACGTCTAATTAACCATTAAGACAAGTATTGCATCGACCCGAGACCTTGGGAAGATTAATAAAGTGGAATAACGAGCCATGCCAATAGATATTTGCTACCATCTCAAGAAGGCGATTCTAGGATAGGCATTTGTAGACAACATTGTTGACTTCACTATTCGGGATGATGAAAGGAAGAAGAATAGGTTCAACTTTCTCAAGGGAAGTTATATACGAACAAAGCTTCTAATTAATATAGTTTGAGGGAAGGAGTTGTTTTGGTGACCCCATAGGGATAAAGGATTTGTTAGGCCTCAAAGCTCTAGTTCCTAATGGAAAATAATGAAGCCGAACACGAAGCCTGAGTTTCCATAGATATAGGATAGTAAAGGAACATAGGGTTAAAACATTGCATATGTTCAGTGATTCTCAATTGGTGGTCTGTCAAATGAAAAAGAAACTTCAGGCTAAAGGAGAGAGACTTATATCTTACCCGATGAAGGTGTTGAAATTATTCAATGATATCGGACATTACACGGTGATGCACATCCCTTGGGAGGAAAATATAAAAGCCAATTCACTGACCAAGCTAGCCAGCTCCAGTGACGCACATCTTTTGGGTATTGTTCCATTCGAGACTTTGACGAGTCTAAGCATATACAAGATAGATGTTAATTGGATCTTCAATTTTGAAGAAGAAAAGGAGTCATGAATGACTTCAGTTAACAAATATTTGCTAAAAGGGACTCTCTCGAACAAAAGGAATGAACAATCAAAACTCCTACATACAGTACCTCGATTCATTATGCAAGAAGGAGCAATGTATAGGAGTCTTGATTCCCTTGCTGAGGTTTTTCATCGAAGATAAAGCTGAGAAAATTCTTACAGATGTGCACGAAGGTAGCTATAGTGATCACACTAGGGGGGAAAACATTGGCAAAGAAGGTTCTTCGCTATGGATAGTTCTAGCCAACGACTAGCAGTGTGTAGTCGACAATTTTAGAAGATATGATAAATGCTAGAGATTTGCAAGGCTACTAAGAGTCCCATTTAATGAGCTCATGCAAATGGTTAGCCCATGATCATTTGTGGTGTAGGGAATTGATATTATCGATATGCTGCTGATATTAAGGGACTAAGCAAAATATGCTATAGTAGCTGTGGATTTCTTCACAAGATGGATTAAAGAGAAACCACTCACATCAATAACTTCAACAAAGGTGATAAACTTCATAGTGAAAAACATTATATGTAGATGCAGAGTTGCATAGAAGATTATCACTGATTACAGAACCCATTCCAAGAGTACTAAGTTCAAAGGATTATGTGCTCGGTACCGAATTGAGAAAAGCTTCTCAGCAATAGCACACCCGCAAGCAAATTGACATTTGAGGCAGTGAACAAGATCATCAAAAGGAGGTTGAAGAGAGCTAAGGGCATTTTGGCTTATAAGCTACCACTTGCATTGTGGGCTTATAGGATGACTTACAAGTCCACAACTATCCATACCCCA
This sequence comes from Allium cepa, assembly GCA_030765085.1. Classification (NCBI taxonomy): domain Eukaryota; kingdom Viridiplantae; phylum Streptophyta; class Magnoliopsida; order Asparagales; family Amaryllidaceae; genus Allium; species Allium cepa. Next base: position 28,679,655 of record CM060932.1, read on the forward strand.
TTCTCTTTAGCCTATGGAACTGAGGTTATGATTTTGATAAAATCTGAAGTCCTTTCTCATTAAAGTCTGCTCTATGATCACGAGACAAACGAGGAGCTCTTGCTTGAATTCCTTAACTTAGTCGAAGAGAAATGAAACAATGCTGATCTAAGGTTAGCTACTCATTAGATAAAAGTAGCGAAATAGTTTCACATCAAGGTTAGAAACCATGCCTTTAAGATTGGGAAACTCATTTTTGAAAAAAATTCCTAGTATAGACCACTTAGCTCGAATTGGGAAGGTCCCTATGTGGTTGAATGGAAGCTTGGAGATGGAACTTTCAAGCCATCGAATGTTGTGGAGACCCAATTCCATGGTATGGAATAGCGAGCACTAACGATATCATTTTACTTAGACTTACTTTTTACAAATAAGATGTCCTAATTGATTAGATGAGATGTAATAAGGCATAGTCCACCATTCTTTGATTTTTAAATAAAGTTGGCTTTTTGAATAAATGGAACTATATTCTTAAAAGTCTAACTTTGTGCCGCGTGATCGGTAACAAAATCAAATAATTTATTTTTTGAAAAAAAAACTGAATGCCTAGGTACCTGGAGGTTGATACCATTGAACTCCTTCATTTTGTGATCGGATCGTTGGAGTATAATCGTATTGGGCTCGATCGGACAATTACCCATGCATTTCTAATCTTCGACTAGTTCTTAAAAATTGGCAATGTCAGGGATTGGTGCCCGAAGATAGGCATCTCAAACACCATATGCCAAATACAGGAATCTGTGTAGAATTATATCTTTTTTCAGGTACAACTTCACTTACAGCCCGACGAGATATGGTCAAACGATGATGAGGGAAGATGATATGCATCTTCGATAAGTTACTAGTGATAGGTAGGGTCGAAGATGGATGTCCAAAGATAGACATCTGAGATCCCGATTCCTGGATATTGGGGTTGGTGTATAATGGAGTCTTTTGCATGTGCAATCTTGTTTAAGGACTAATGCGATATGTTCGGTTGATGATAAACAATGTTGGTTAACAAAGTGTCTTCGGTTATCGCTCGAAGATAGCGAAATCAAGGATGAATGCCAAAAGACAGGTATCCAAGAGGCTGATTCCCAAATGTTGGAGTTAATGTGAGATTGAATCTTTTGCGAGTACAACTTTGTCCATGGCTAAACGATACACGTCAAACTAAAGATGAATAGAGTTGAGCGAAGGAAAATAGTTATGTTTAGCCAAACCGTGAAACATTTTGGTCTATGATAAAATGAGCTAATTAAGAAATGATATTGAAAAATTGCAAAAATTTATATATATGTATGGAGTTGCAATTGAAAAATGGTTTTGCACATAGCACAGGCACAGGCATGAATAACTAATAGGTAATTGAGTTACATATGATTACATTATACATACAGGGAAGCATATAAGCAACAAAAATAAAGAATGAAATAATGTAAATAAGAAAAATAATCGATAACAAACAAATTTGTTATTTACATAACTTTATATGCAAGATTTGCAAGGGCTTCTGCAACATTGTGTCAGCCTATATACATGAACAGCCAAAGGAACAAAAATTCAGAATAAGCTAAAGAGTTGTCCTCATAGATGCTTTCACTCCTTGTTTTCTTCCTCTACATCCCGTCTTATATGATGGATGAGGGATTTTTTCTTTGATGTTCGACATACTTTAGTGGTGCAAATGACCCTTGAGATCCTCGTCCTAGTTGTATTCATTATTAGAGTTGGTGCGAGATTCCGAAGTATCAACAGATATGCCAACCGCCTGAAGAGTAGAGGTTGGAACAACAGGAGGGGTCTTATCTATGCCTGGTTCTTGTTTGATCTTGATCTTGGAGATGTCGATTTTTAGCCTCTCTACCATGGACATAATGTTAGGACACTCTGCACTATTTATTATCACATCCTCATCGCGAGATGCTTAGTATCCTCTAGTCCCTCCAACGCCCATATTTTCTCTATGTTGGTGTTGGGGCCAGAGCAAGAGGGAAGAGCAAGGAGAGTATAGTCGTATTGACAGAGGTAGATGTAGTCATGATAGTGCCTGGACCTGGGGCATTATTGGTTGGTGGTAGAGGAGGCACTGATGATTGACTTGTAAGTTTACAGATAGAAAGGAAAAGATTAAAAATGTCCTCTGGTGAGAACTGAAGTTTCTTGAAGACCAAGGAAATGGAAGATATACCTTGAGAGGTCGGTGTATCCTTCGAGGGAGATTTGGAAATTTATCCTTCTTTTAGATATTTATGAGGTGAAGGAATAACAGGAGGATCTATTAGAGGAATAAGAGCTGGGGCATCAGGATTGTATACCCTAGAAATACTTATGTTAGGATTTGCAGAGATGGGTGTTTGAATTATGACAACGTCCAAAGTGGCTACCGCAGAAGTGATAATGTCCACTAGAGGGTCCTTAGGAGTTTGAGTGGAGTTGTCAACATTACCTAATGGGCTGGGATCAATGGGAGCCTCAATACACGCATATTGTCTGGTTATAGCTTCTGCTGCAAATATTTTTATACCATCTTCTAGGGCCGCTAGATCTTCTTCATCCAGAAATTTACTTTCAAAACCTCTACATCGACGTCGTTGTCAACACTCGTAGCCCTTCGCAGAATTTCGTCCTAAGCATCAACAAGTGCTTTGGGATAGTCATCTCCAAACCATTTTAGATTCTTAGTCTCTATAACGTTAGAGAAAATTTGGAGAAGAGTAGCTTCTATTTCTTCCTTTAATTTAATAGAATTTGCCTTGAGATCTTCAGTTTCTTTCTCGATGCTGGCTAGCCCGACTTTTAAATTGGCAGACTCGCCTTGTGCCCACTCATTTGATTATAGCTTAGCTTTCAATATGGCCTTGAGCTTCTCCATTTCCACCTAAAGAACCTCAATCTTGGTTTCTTATTCTTTAAATTTATTCTTGAGCTTAACACGAGCAGTATGAGCATTCTTTAGCTATGAATTTAGAGCTAGGGTCTCTTTCACATGGGCATTGGCCAACTAAGTCAATTTCTACTGGGAGTCCTTAGTTGATTTTTATTTTTCAACTCTATCTTTCTAGCTTAAGGACAATTTTGTTTGTTGTCTTTGCATATTCGATTATAATACACCTCTCCATGTTGAAAGTGTGGATAATCATGGTGTTAGCACGGTTGACGTCGGAGAGGCACTTAGCCTATTTCTTCCACTCATGTAGTTGCTCCATGACCTCCTCATGTTTGGCAAGGCCTTCATTCACATAACTACATAGGAAGTCGGTGTTGTAATTGAATATAACCCCAGTAAGGAAATAATTAGGAATAGCCGCTTGCATCTTAATTTTTACAATAGTAGATTAGGCTCCAAGGGATGGAAGAGGAGTAGTATGATATAAAGAAGGTTCTTTGCCAGCCCCATGAGATTGCTGAGATCGGGAAGAGTTGATGATTTTCGATTGAGGAGGAGCTGAAGTAGAAGTGGTAAAGGTTCAAGATAGCGCATGAAAGTCATGGTAATAAGATTATCGGTGCTACAAAGGTTAAATTTGCAAGAGCTATTGTCGATGGAATCGAATTCGTGCCCTGGGCAGTCATATTTTTTTCCTTACTCCTTGAGGTAGTACTTCCTTTCTTCATTGTCACATCATTCTTGTTCCTTCCTTCTTAGCCTTTCGGTATCTGACTCTTGATATGAGCCATAAAATTGATAATAGGCTTTTGGAGTCTTCGAGCAGTGTTGGTCTACGCTCGCATAGAGTAGGCCCATTCGCTTACTTCCCAACAGTATACCTACAAGAAGAAGAATTATTTTAGAACTGAAGCACTGGATTGAGAATGAGTGCTAAATGGTTGTGCTCGTGATCCTCGGAGTGAGTGAAGTGTTGATGTTCCTTAAGTAACATACAGACTGTGTTTAAGGGGTTCCAAAGATGGAGTCTCATCATTCTCGACGGTCTCTATAATTCCTTCCAAAGGGAAACTGAATTCATTAGTGATGGTTTTTAAGATGTCTTTGAAATTTAGCCTGCCAAAGGGAGAGTCGGAGGGGAAACCATGTTCACTCATGTAGCCAAAGATGTTTTTAGACGCACCCCTGGAAGGGTTGACTCTTTAATGGGATTATGGCACAACTCGAGTGTAAGTTGAGAAGACTTGATTACCAATCTCTTTGGCCTAGGAGGTGAAGTTACCATGGTTCCTTTAGGGGATGTCTTCCCGGACGATACATCTTTCTATATTATCGTCTTCGTTTTCATCTTCCTCGTCCTCTCCTTCTTCCTATCCTTCATCTATTGCTCCGTCCCCCCTTCTCCTACATTATCTTCTCTCCCAGTCCATTCCTCACCTAATTTTTCGACTCCTCTATTCTCTTTATCTTTTCTAAAGCCTGCCTCGTCACCTTGCCATCTTCACTCCTCTGTTTGTCATCATCGAACTTTCCACCAAAGCAGAAGGACTCGTAGCGACTCAAGTCACTTTGGTAGGAATTGGGTTAGAGATAGTGCTCCTTCCTTTCTAGGGGAGATGAAACCATCGTAGTTAAGAATTTTTGAGGAGGCATGAAGTCTTTCTCAAGTCCAAGCTGATCACCTTCAGCACCGCCAATGTGTTAGAAAGACCTTCGGTCAGAACTTATTCCGAAAGAAACAATAGAAATATAGAGGAGGCTTTATTTTCTTGGGTGATGAAAGCCCATTTGTGTTAAAAGTGTTGAAGGAAGAAATTTACGGCTAGATAGCCAAAAGAGATTGAAGCCCTAAGGGCAGCGGACGAATAAATATTCACTCTTGAATCGCTTTTGATTGAGCCATTGAACAACCTTTCATTTTTTTAATATTCAAGTATTAGCAGTGAAGGTGTCTCTCCTCTTTTCTTGACGATGATAAGATAAGTGGGCTATATGAAGGAAGAGGACCAACCTAAGTGCATTATGAATATAATATAGAGAGAAATAAGTAGGGTGTAGCCACTTGGATAAACTTGTATTAGAGCTAGACAAGGACCTTGAAGGAAGAATTTGATAAATTCATCGAATTGGGGAACAATTCTCGAGAGTCATGTATATCTATTACAAGCAGTGTAGTTGATTGGCCATAGATGATCCCTTTGAGGGGGTTCAAATAGAAGGAATTCATCCTCGAGGATTTCATGCTTGATACAAACAAACTTAAGCTCTTTATCAGTCAGTATGGAAGGTGTTTGGTCTGAAGGATTATCCAAGACCATAAAAGTAGGTTGGCCGTCCCTCGGAGGGGCGAGGCCATGAGGCTAAGCTGTTGGAACAACTTGAAGTTGAAGGTCCTATGTGATTGAACATATTACTCCCGATGGTGTAGAAGTAGATGCATTGCTCTGACGACCCGTCTCCTCGACCCTCAGAAATCGACACTAATACATCCACGGTATTCACGTGCCATAAATCCAAGTGCCGGGGAGGCAGGTTATCAGGAGTGTAAAAGAAAATAATGATAGAAGATAACAGAATAATAGAATATCACATCGCATTCAACATTTATAATTATATATAATGATCGGAGTCAAATACAAATCTAGCAGGATAGTTATAACTGCCTACCCATACATATGCTAGAAATGCATACTACATAACATAGCGGAAAATGGGTTGATAACTACTTAAGGTACTTTAGCTTCATAGCTCCAACAGACTTGTCCAAAATGCTCCCCAACATGCTCCAAAATGCTCCTAAGGTATCCTGACTACGCGGCTGGCCGAAAAATAGGGCACCTAGAGTTTAAAGGGAAAAACAAAATCCGGCTCAATCATGAGACAGGTGTGAGAACCCAAAGTACGATGTTTTGACAACAAAAAGGTATCTGATAAGACCACGCCTTACATAAACACGAAACGAGTTTTTACCTTATGATAACCAAAACTCTTTATTGCGCAAAATTTAGGGATATTATTTTTAACGATATTCTTTGAAAACATTTTCAAATAAACTTATTAACCTTAGCCCAAATTGTTACATTGACTAAATCACAGCATAATAGGTTTATAATCAAGTCCGAAGGTTCTTATTGGGGAATGGATTTCCATACAAATGACCAGGTGAAGGTACTACCTTCTGATGGGTACACCTCTAGATGGATGCCCCGAGGCATAGAACATCTGCCCTCTACCAACACAAGACCGGTCTACCTCTGTAACTATGTAGTACCGAATATGTCATCCCCCAGTCGTTACCGACCTTTATCCGAGAGCTCTCTTCGCATACATCCACATTAATTTACATCCCGAACGTCATAGCAGGAAGAAACATATTTAGAAGGGGATGATTATACCCTATTTGGGAATGACCCACTTAGCCTTGCCGCATATAACTCTGTTTCGTTCATTTTCGGTTGATGAGGCTTGAGGCTACGATTACCTTTTCACATAGCACATCTTCTTTCACTTTGAATGCCACATTGCTATTGCACATTCACATGACTGATTTCTACAAACTTGTAGCTTCGTGAGCTCGTATGTCTCGAAAAAGGGTGTTAAGCTAAGAGAAAGTGTCTTCTCCGCCACTGAATGATATATTTTATAAAAACCACTCACTGTGATTTGGAATGCAAGGTCAGACATTCATCCATACAAGTTCGTTCTGGGATCGAACGAAACCGAAGGTACTTTCCTCGGCTATTACTAGGCGAGAAGCCCTTGTGGTTTTGAGGTTTTTCATAACAAAGAGACCACTGCTACAATATAGTGAATCGGGAGTTTATCCCCAATTAATCAACAAGTAGTCCCTTGTTGTTATTCATCTCAATATCTCCGTCTTTAAACATCTTCATTCTTCGAACATGTGAACTGGTTCGAAGTGGTTTTTGGATAGGAATCAACCAAATCCGACCCCGGTTCCTTCGAAATCCAATCATCGATAAAAACGATGTAATTAGCTGATTGTTTTTCGATTCATTCATTTTCCTTTCCCAAAATATCTTTGAGAGATATATATTTTCAAAATATTCTTTTAGTGAATACAGAATCATTTAAACCTCTTTTTGAATATTTCTCAAATCATTTTTAAAGAGTAACTTTTGAGAAAATATGATTATAGAAATCATTCTACATTTATCCAAAATCAACTTCTGTATTCAATGAGTGCTATGTTCGGAATAACGGTGAGAACACCTTTTAAATTCCACGAATAGGAGAAGTTCCCTCTTCGGATTTTAATAATGAGTATAAGAAGATTATTTTTGTAAAATCCAAGTTGAGCATCCGGGCTTTCCTTTCGATATGTTCCACCCCTCGCCTAAAAGAGAAAACCAAGGCCAGGTAAGTTTAGGGCACTGGTTGCTCCATCCCTAACTTTACTTACACACCTTGTTTCCATTTTTTAGATCTTACAGGCGTGACAAATGTACTAATCATTTCCGCATACTCATTTTCACTTTTTAAATCACTTAACTTCTTGTTTAACAATTTTTGAAATAATGTTAAGTTGTTCAAATTTCTTTTTGAAATTCTTTGTTATTTACATAAACACATTTACTAAGGATATGGAAAAGAAGTGTTAAGTTTTCAAACTTTATTTCAAAAGTTATTCAAAAGCGTTGCAGAAAGTGTTGCAAAAAGTGCATTAAAAGCTATATTCTTCAAAACAACTTTTATATCATTTAGAAATTCATATTTTCAACTTAAATCACTTAAAAACATTTTGAAGGATTTTTAGAATTTATTTCATGTTTTGAAAACACTAATTTCATCAATTTCCAATTTTGTTCATTTAGTGCAAAAACTAAATTTTTCTCGAAAATTGATTTTGCCATATTTCAAAATATAAAAGATGAAATCTTGATTTTTTATTTTTTTATGAAAGATATGGATATAAGGATTCATAAAATTCTTACTTCAAAGAATTCCGAACTATATTTCACTTCGTATGTTCATTTGAACTTTTGACGCGAAAACGCGAACTGCCGTTACGCGACGCGTCAAATTTTTGGCGAATTTTGAGATTCATATCCAAACTTTGTCGAGACAAGTTTAAACACTTAGGAATCATTTCTAAAGTATTTTCAAATATTTTTCAAAGGTACAAATGATTCCATATCGCATTTCATTTCTTTTGGAAAGTGATTTCCATGTGATTATACATCGTGTAAATCCGTGACTTGTTTAAACATATATAATTAATATACAACTAATAAACATCCAAACAACGTTTATAACCATTTTAACATGTAATATGAAACTGCATATTAATTTAACAATATTTTTATTACAATGTCACATAATTCTCATTTATATACGTATTTGCTTACTAACATTTGCAAATGACTTAAAGGTGGTTGCTTTCTTCTTCAAACACTTATCAAACATCATTATAACATCCAAATAACATTTATAACTTGCAAAACGTCATATAAATATTTCCTACTTAAAAATTTAGAGTTCTCACTTTGTTTGGTTTGGCGACTAGAAAATCTGCTATAGCTTCGCTACTCGACGTTTTTAGCTTATGATTCCTTGAACGCTTCGACTTAGATGGCTCGTCTTGGCTTGGGGAATGCTAAGTGCTCGGCCAAATGGAGGAAGAGGGAGGCGTGAGCAATGTGAGAAAGGATGAGGAGTTTGAAGTGATTCAGACGGTGTTTTCTCGATATTTTCTTCTTTTTAATTTTGGGAATATTTTGGCACTTTGTTAAGGTTGGAAGCCATTAAAGAAGGTAAGAAGAAGCTTTAAATTTTGAGAAGAAGAAGTGTGAAAGAAAGTGAGAAATTGGGTACGCATTTATAGAAAATATTTGAGAATAAAATATAGATTTGTGTTTTTACTTAAATAACATTCCTTAAGAATTACGTAAACTTATTAAATTCAAAACTTACCATTCACATCACATCACACTTTTTAACATTCAAATACTTTAGAGTTAAGTAAAGAATAAGAATGATTACTTTACTTTATGTCACTTTTCTTTACTTTATGTCACTTTTCTTTACTTTATGTCACTTTTGATGTGACATGTGTTTTGTCTTCTTTAGTTTACTTTTGCTAATTACTTTCTAGAAATTTCTAAGTGTGATTACTAAAAGTAACCTTGTTTAGCTAATTTTTAACTATATTTATATGTTACCATATTTATTAAATTGTATATATAAAGGTGCAACAACGTTGTGATAACTTTAAATCGACAAAACGTTGATTTTTTGACAAAATATTTTAACGTCATATTTTGACATTTTATTTAAGCTATTTATTTATGTAAACCAAATTAAATAATAAATTTGTATAATTTCATTTGAAAATATAAACACTCATAAATAAATTAAAATAATTATTAAACCATTTTAACATCCTTTTCTAAAATAGAATTTTGTCACTTTTGTCGATATTAGCAAATGTTACTATTTTTATGTATATTTCTATTTTCAAATCATATCTAATATTATTTGAATCCTAAAACCATTATATTTTATATTTAAAATCACTTTAAATATTATATTTTGAAGTGATTGAATTTTGGGTCGTTACATTCTCCCCTACTTAAAAGAATTTCGTCCTCGAAATTAGATAAGAAGAAAATAGTTCAAAAGGGAATATATATTCAATAAGATGGAATATATACAATAAGTGATTACACCACAGGCGATGAGTACACTCAAATGATAGATAAAGTCTATACAGTGATCCTAAACTCGGGATATGCTTTTCTCATTCTATCTTCTGTTTTCCATGTGCAATCATCAACATCCCCGCTCCACTGAACTTTTACCAACCTTACAACCTTCCTTCTTAATTGTTTCTCATCTTGATCGACGATTCGAACGAGTCTTCTAAAAACTGCTACGTTTGGTACTATCTCCAAGTCATCCTAAGCAGCTGCTTCTATGATTTGTTCTGGGTCATATATATGCTTCCGCAAATGTGATACGTGAAAAATATTATGTACACCAGACAATCTTTTAGGCAACTGTACTCGATAAGCTAGTGGGCCAATTTTTCGAGAATGGGAAAAGGTCCAATATATCAAGGTGCTAGCTTTCCAGCTCTTCCAAATCTTACTACTCCTCTCATTGGAGAGACTTTTAAAAAGACTGAATCTCCGACTGAGAATTCCAGATTTCTACGCCTTCGGTCTGCATTACTCTTTTGTCTACTTTGGGATTCTTTTAGCTTCTTTCCAATCATATCAACTTTCTTTGAAGCTTCTCGTATCATATCTGGGCAAAGCACTAATCGATCTTCGGATTCTATCCAACATGCTGGTGATTTACATGGATGACCATACAAAGCTTCATACGGTGCCATGCCGATACTAGCTTGATAGTTATTATTATAGGAGAACTCTACTAAATGTAAATGATTCTCCCATGAGCCTTCAAAGTCTAGAATACAGGCCCTCAAAAGATCTTTCAAAACACGGTTAGCTCTTTCTGTCTGCCCATCAGTTTGGGGGTGATATGCAGTACTTAAACTTAGCTTAGTTCCCAAAGCTGTCAGTAGTGCTTCCCAAAACTGACTAGTGAAGGCTGGATCACGATCACTTACTATACTACTTGGAACTCCATGCAATCGAATAATCTCCTTCATATATATATATATATATATATATATATATATATATATATCTGCACGGCTTGTTGAAGTTCTTGTTGGCTTAACTGAAATAAAGTGTGCACTTTTGGTTAATCGGTCTATGATAACCCGAATGCCTTCATTTCCTTTCCTTGATCGAGGTAAGCCATCAATGAAATCCATGGATATTTGATCCCACTTCCAAGCTGGAATCTCCAAAGGTTGAAGTAATCCTTCCATTTTTTGTTGGTCACTTTTGATTCTTTGGCAATTTTCACAACGGCTGACATAGATAGATATGTCCCCCTTCATGCTTCTCCACCAAAATGTACACTTCATATCCCTGTACATCTTATGAATCCCTGGATGAACGCTAAGTTGGGCTGTGTGGCATTCAACTAATACTTCTTGCTTAAGATTTCCAACATCTGAAACACAAATTCTTCCAATTAACCGCAGTACTCCATGGTTGTCTATTTTAAAGCTTGAACTCCTTCCTCTGTGTATGTCTTCAATAATCTCCATTAGGAATCGATCTTCTTTTTGCTTGCTAGTTATTTTTTCCTTAAGAGTTGGAGTTACTACCAAATAAGAAATAGTAGCTAACTTCCTACCTATGCATTAGCTACTACGTTGGCTTTACCGGGTGTATATAGAATATCTAGATCATATGACGCGAGAAATTCTAGCCAGCGTTGCTGTCTTATGTTCAAGTCCTTCTGGGTGAAAAGATACTTCAAAGATTTATGGTCCGTGAAGAGTTCGAATTTTTCACCTAAAAGATGGAATATTATTTACTAATGTCAATTCGAAGTTTTATCAAAATAAACTATGAAAGATTCTTACCCAGCAAATAAAGTCTCCATATCTTTAACGCAAACACAACGGCTAATAATTCTAAATTGTGTGTTGCATAATTATTTTCATGCTTCTTCAACTGTCTACTTGCATAAGCAATCACCTTCCCATCTTGCATTAAAACTGCACCAACTCCTCCACAAGCATCTGTATAAACGGTCAATCCACTATAATTCCTAAAACTTGAGCAGTTGTCAATCTCTTCTTTAATTCTTGGAATACTTCTTCACATTTTGTAGTTCAGGTAAATTTAGCATCCTTCATTGTCAACTTCGTTAGGTGATAGGCAATCTTAGAGAAGTCTTGAACGAATCTTCTGTAATATCCTGCCAAACATAAGAAGCTATAATCTCTTCAGGAGTTTGCGGCTGCTTCCAATCTTGAATGGCTGCAACTTTCCCTGGATCTACTGAAATTCCATCCCTTGATATTATATGTCCAAGGAATCTTACCTCCTTCTCCCAAAAATGTCACTTTGCAAATTTGGCTTTAAGCACAATATTTCTCAATATTTCCAACACAGCTTCTAGATGCCTTGCGTGTTCTTCTGTCTTTGAGTAGATGGGGATATCAGCAATAAAAACTAACATGAATTTGTTTAGCACATCTCTAAACATTCTATTCATAAGGTCAACAAAATAAGCGGGTGCATTAGTCAGCCCAAAAGGCGTAACCGACCACTTACAAAAAGTATTCGGACCTTTGAATGCAGTTAAATGGATGCAATCTTTTGCGATACCTAACTGATGGAATCTTGTAGCTAGGTCCATTTTAGAGAAAACTCAAGCTCCATGTAACTGGTCAAACAAATCGTCTATTTGGGGTAGAGGATACTTGTTCTTAATGGTTTGCTTATTTAGATCTTGATAGTCTACACACAATCTCAAAGATCCATCTGACTTAGCAACAAAAACTAATGTCGATCCCCAACTTGAATGGTTGGGTCTTATCAGTCCTTTCTTTAATAGCTCTTGGGTTTTGGCTATTCAACTCATTCCTTTCTTTCGAAGCCATCCTTCTATCTTGTTTTTTAATTGGCATCACACCAGGAACTAAATCGATATGGAATTCGATTTCTTGATATGGAGGCAAACTTTTTACTTCCTCAAAGACATCTGTAAATTCTTTAACAACGGGTATTGTTTCTAATCCTGTCTGGGATGTATCTAAAGCATAAAGAAAACTATCCCTTCTTGGACTAGGATCTTCACAAGATATTACTATGATTTTTCCAAAGACGGTCCATAAAGATATCGTTCTTTTTTCGCAATCAAACATTTTGTACTTAGCCAACCAAAAGGAAAGTGATGGGGAGGATAGGAAATTTGGACTTTTTCACAGAGCATACAAAGATTAGTGGAACCTCCTATAGGATTTGTTACGCAGATAGGGTCGTCAACAATTTTAAGTTTAAGTTCTAATTCTTCCACAGTTGTTTTAGAAATAAAACTATAAGAATCTCCTGTATCAAATAATACTCTAACTAAAACATCTTTTATAAAAATATTACCTTCCAACACTCCTTTGTCCTTCACATCTTCGGAGGTTGAAGGCTCATCCTTGATAGCGTAAACTTTAGTTTGTTCTCCTTTCTTCATTAAGGGACAATCCTTAATTACGTGCCCTGGTTTATGACAATTATAGCAGAGATAATTCTGATCCACAAGAGAGGCAACACTCTGAGCTTTGGGACCCTAACAATTCTTCGTAGTATGGCCTTTCTTCTTACAATTATTACAAGTGATGTCTTTAAAGCGGCTCTCCTGAGATCCTCCTTTGGGTTTTCCCTACCCTTGCTTCTTGCCATTGAACTTCCTCTTCTTCCAGTTATTGTTCTTGCTTTCTTGTACTACAGGTGGATCTATCTTATCCAAAGCTTCATACCTGTATCCCATGTCTATTAAGTCTACAAATGGTTCTTTCACATGCCCAGTCATCCTAACATGGTATTGCTTCTTCATTCCAGAAATAAACTTTTCATTCTTTTTAGAGGCGTATCTACCAATCCAGGCCCAAAACAAGATAATTCGATAAACTTGTTAACATACTCCTCAAACGACTTCTCCTTTTCTTGTATAAAATCCATGAAATTTCGGTAAAGACGGGATTTTCCTGCTTCCGGCATATACTGTTCCTCCAGAACTTCTTTGAATCGTTCCCATGAAAAATCATCCTCTGACTCATTCTGAGTAATAGATTCCCACCAAACTAGAGCTCCATCTTGTAGTTGCCATGAAGCTAAGAATCTCTTCTGCTCATCTCCAATATTCAGTCCTTTGAAAATTCTTTCACACGAGCGGATCCAAGCTTGTACTTCAATGATGGTTTCTGTTCCTTTGAAAGGTTTACCACCAAGGCTGGTATAGTTCTTGCATAAAGTTGCAAAGTAAATTTTGGACGGTATCGGAACTACTACTTCCTCGACTGCTATCGCTGTGGGAGTTTGACCATTTGTGGCATTAATTCCTCCCCTACCTCGTACACTTCTTCCACTCTTTTTCTACTATCTATATATAGTAGGAAAAATATCTTTTAGGATATATAGACGAGATATCTTAGGGAATGCTATACAATATGAATACACTTATTCAAATTATAAGTTTTAATTATGCGCTCTCTCAGACTAAACTCATTCTAGGGCATTACCAACCCTATCTCTAAAGAGTCATACCCCAATAAAGCCAAGGTTCTCACTTAACCTTCAGCTTCGATACCAAATGTGACGACCCGTCTTCTCAACCCTCAGAAATCGACACTAATACATCCATGGTATTCACGTGCCGTAAATCCAAGTACCTGGGAGGCAGATTATCAGGGGTGTAAAAGAAAATAAAGATAGAAGATAATAGGATAATAGAATCTCACATCGCATTCAACATTTATAATTATACATAATGATCAGAGTCAAATACAAATCTAGCGGGATAGTTATAACTGTCTATTCATACATATGCTAGAAATGCATACTACATAACACAGTGGAAAATGGGCAGGTAACTACATAAGGTACTTCAGCTTTATAGCTCTAAAAGACTTGTCCAAAATACTCCCCAACATGCTCCAAAATGCTCCTAAGGTATCCCGAATACACGGCTGCCCGAAAAATAGGGGATCCAGAGTTTAAAAGGAAAAACAAACTCCGAGTCAGTCATGAGACTGGTGTGAGAACTCAAAGTACAATGTTTTGAAAACAAAAAGGTATCTCATAAGACCATGCCGCACATAAACAAGGAACGGGTTTTTACCTTATGATAACCAAAACTCTTTATTACACAAAATTTAGGGATATTATTTTTAATAACATTCTTTGAAAATATTTTCCAATAAATTTATTAATCTTAGCCGAAATTGTTACATTGATTAAATTGCAGCATAATAGGTTACAATCAAGTCTGAAGGTTCTTATTGGGGAATGGATTTCCATACAAATGACCAGGTGAAAGGACTACCTTCCGATGGACACACCTCTAGATGGATGCCTCGAGGCATAGAACATCTGCCCTCTACCAACACAAGACCGGCCTACCTCTGTAACTAGGTAGTACCGAATATGTCATCCCCCTGTCGTTACCGACCTTTATCCGAGAGCTCTCTTCGCATACATCCACATTAATTTACATCCCTAACGTCATAGTGGGAAGAAATATATTTAGAAGGGGATGATCATACCCTAATTGGGAATGACCCCACTTAGCCTTGCCGCATCTAGCCCTGTTTCGGTCATTTCTAGTTGATGAGGCTCGAGGCTATGATTACCTCTTCACATAGCACATCTTCTTTCACTTTGAATGCCACATTGCCATTCCACATTCACATGGCTGATTTCTACAAACTTATAGCTTCATGAGCTCGTATGTCTTGGGAAAGGGTGTTAAGCTAAGAGAAGGTGTCTTCTCCACCACCAACTGATATACTTTTATAGAAACCACTCATTACGATTTGGAATGCAAGGTCAGACATTCATTCATACAAGTTCGTTCCGGGATCGGACAAAATCGAAGGTACATACCTCGGCTATTACTAGGCGAGAAGCCCTTGTGGTTTTGAGGTTTTTCACAACAAAGAGACCACTGCTACAATATAGTGAATCGGGGGTTCATCCCCAATTAATCAACAAGTAGTCCCTCGTTATTATTCGTCTCAATATCTCCGTCTTCAAACATCTTTATTCTTCAAACACGTAAACTGGTTCGAAGTGGTTTTCGAATAGGAATCGACCAAATCCGACCCCGGTTCCTTCGAAATCCAATCATCGATAAAAATGTTGTAATTAGGTGATTGTTTTTCGATTCATTCGATTTCCTTTACCAAAATATCTTCGAGATGTGTGTGTGTGTGTGTGTGTATATATATTCTAAATATTCTTTTAGTGAATACAGAATCATTTAAAACTCTTTTTGAACATTTCTCAAATCATTTTTAAAGAGTATCTTTGGAGAAAATAGGATTATAGAAATCATTCTACTTTTATCCAAAATCAACTTCCGTATTTAATGAGTGCTATGGACGGAATAATGGTGAGATCGCCTTTTAAATTCCACGAATAGGACAAGTTCCCTCTTCGGATTTTAATAATGACTATAAGAAGATTATTTCTATAAAATCCAAGTTGAGCATCCGGGCTTTCCTTTCGATATGTTCCACCCCTCGTCTAAAAGAGAAAACTAAGGCCAGGTAAGTTCAGGGCACTGGTTGTTCCATCCCTAACCTTAGTTACACACCTTGTTTCCGCTTTTTAGATCTCATAGGTGGGACTAATGTACTAGTCGTTTCCGCATACTCATTTTCCCTTTTTAAATCACTTAACTTCTTGTTTAACCATTTTTGAGATAAATCTAAGTTGTTCAAATTTCTTTTTGAAATGCTTTATTATTTACTTAAAAACATTTACTAAGGATTTGGGAAAAAAGTGTTAAGTTTTCAAACTTTATTTAAAAAGTTATTGAAAAGCGTTGTAGAAAGTGTTGAAAAAAGTGCTTTAAAAGCTATATTCTTCAAAACAACTTTTATATCATTTAGAAATTCACCTTTACAACTTAAATCACTTTAAAAACATTTTGAAGGATTTTTAGAATTTATTTCATATTTTTAAAACACTAATTTTATCAATTTCCAACTTTGGTCATTTAGTGCAAAAACTGGATTTTTCTTGAAAATTGATTTTGCCATATTTCAAAATATACAAGATGAAATCTTAATTTTTTATGAAAGATATGGATATAAGGATTCGGAAAATTCTTACTTCGAAGAATTCCGACTATATTCCACTTCGTATGTTCATTTGAACTTTTAACGCAAAAACGCGAACTAACGTTACGCGACGCGTCAAATTTTTGGCGTATTTTGAGATTCATATCCAAACTTTGTCAAGACAAATTTAAACACTCTGGAATCATTTCTAAAGTATTTTCAAATATTTTTCAAAGGTATAAATGATTCCATATCACATTTCATTTCTTTTGGTAAGTGATTTCCATGTGATTATACGTCGTGTAAATCCGTGACTTGTTTAAACATATATAATCAATATACAACTAATAAACATCCAAACAACGTTTATAACCATTTTAACGTGTCATATGAACTTTTGTATCAATTTAAAAATATTTTTATTACAATGTCACATAATTCTCATTTATGTACATATTTGATTACTAACTTTTGCAGGTGACTTAAATGTGGTTGCTTTCTTTTTCAAACACTCATCAAACATCATTATTAACATTCAAATAATATTTATAACTTGCAAAACATTATATAAATATTTCCTACTTAACAATTTAGAGTTCTCACTTTGTTTGGTTTTGGCGACTAGAAAATCGGCTATAGCTTCGCTACTCGACGTTTTTAGCTTATGATTCCTTAAACGCTTGGACTTAGATGGCTAGTCTTGGCTTGGTGAAGGCTAAAAGTGCTCAGCCAAATGGAGGAAGATGGAGGCGAGAGCAATGTGAGGAAGGAGGAGGTGTTTGAAGCGGTTCAGACGGTATTTTGTCGATATTTTCTTTATTTTATTTTTGGTAATATTTTGGCATAACTTTGTTAAGGTTCGAAATCATTAAAGAAGGTAAGAAAACGATTGAAATTTTGAGAAGAAGAAGTGTGAAAGGAAATGAGAAAGTGGGCATGTATTTATGGAAAATATTTGAGAATAAAATATAGATTTGTGTTTTTACTTAAATAACCTTTCTTAAGAATTAAGTAAACTTATTAAATTTAAAACTTACCATCCATATCACATCACACTTTCTAAAATTCACATACTTTAGAGTTAAGTAAAGAATAAGAATGATTGTTTTACTTTATGTCAGATTTCTTTATTTTATGTCACTCTTCTTTACTTTATGTCACTTTTGATGTGACATGTGTTTTGTCTTCTTTAGTTTACTTTTGCTAATTATTTTCTAGAATTTTATAAGTGTGATTAATAAAAGTAACATTGTTTAGTTAATTGTTAACTATCTTTATATGTTACCTTATTTATTAAATTGCATACATAAAGGTGCAACAACGTTGCGACAACTTTAAATCGACAAAACGTTGATTTTTTGACAAAATGTTTTACGGTCATATTTTGACGTTTTATTTAAGCTATTTATTTACGTAAACCAAATTAAATAATAAATTTGTATAATGTCATTTAAAAATATAAACACTCATAAATAAATTAAAATAATTTATTAAACCATTTAAACATACTTTTCTAAAATGGAATTTTGTCACTTTTGTCGATATAAGCAAATGTTACTATTTTTATGTTTATTTCTACTTCCAAAACCTCTAATATTATTTGAATCATAAAACCATTATATTTTATATTTAAAATCACTTTAAATATTATATTTTAAAGTGGTTAAATTTTGGATCGTTACGTGTGCAGTAGAAGATCCTACTTCTAGATGAGTGGAAGGGCTGGTCTCGATTCTAAGGTGAGGAGATAATCTAATACTGGTCATTTTGAATAGAAACGAACTTGATGATAAATGTGGTCATATATGTTTTATTTTTATTTTCTACCTTGATTAGAACCCGTATAGCTGATGTATAGAATCCAATGGATGTCAACATGTGTTGATCAATTGGATTTTGCACATTGACTAGAGTAATGCATATGTCCTATGTCTAGAGAATGGTCTGCATGAACACTTTGTGTAGATAAAATGCTAGTGCTGGTAAATGGGCTCTGTCATGCTGTGGCATTAGGTGTCATATTTTACCCATTATTGTAGAATATACGATAAGAGAACCGTTGTTTAGAGCGAGATTAAATTTTCTTTGCAAGAACACATAATTGTGATGTTCGACTTGAAATATCCATGCATGTTTTAGTCGGATGATGGAGGGCTTTTGATGTGACTATTTCTTGAAATCGTCTTATCAAACATTTATAGTCAATCCATATTTAACTGCAATTCGACAAAAGTTCACTACTTCTCTTTCGTATGTAAAGAATATCACATACAAAAATTTCTATCTTAACCTTGAAAAAACTCAAAGTAAAGATTATGGGGGCTCAGAGTAGACACCAAGTAGACCAAGAAGGGAAAATTCAAGGTCATACCTAATGAACTTTGCCACAAACTTTGAATATTTTAAAGTCATGTATGAATATGATTTCGAGTCGGCCACAACAAAAAAGGGTAAGAAGTTATAGTCGAATGTGAATCGATGGTTATAGAGTAGCATTGACAATGATAGGGTGATGATGGCAAGTTGGCGGAGATGTTAATGGTGCCAAAACAAGGACCAAAAACCTACCTGAGTGAAAATCAAGATTTGGTGGAATTTATTGATCGATGACAACTTGATTTCAATGAACATGCAAAGATGGTCGTGGCAGCCCTATTTTTGAAGCAACAATGGTCAAATTAATGGCGGTAATGTTAAAGATGTTGAAGTAACAACGGCTAAGAAATTATAATGACGAAGAAACAAGCTTGCTGGGAAATGAAAGCGAGATGGTAAAAATTTTCTAAGTTTTATTTATTTATATAACACTTAGAAATCTTGTAGGTACCAACATGTTTTGCTCCTTAATTTTTTTTAAAAAAAGAAGAAAACGAGGAAAAAAGTATACCCGATCGGTACATAATATAAATTCCAGAAATTTAAAAGCTCCAATTTTGTTGTGGAAAAGAGAGGATATGATGGCTATTTGAATCAATGTACAAACTCTCTTGGAATAGACATGACACTTCAAGATGATTCTCTATCGGTTGATTAATCTTATTCAGCTGACATCTGATTGCTTGTCTTGATCCAAAGAATGCTTTATTTTCATGAAAGAATACTTTGGGGGCATGTGTTATCCAGCCTTTGGTATTTTATTGATAGATCTAGGCTTCAAGGTGATGAAGAAATGAGTAAAGAATCTAAGGAGTTGTCCATAATGATGGAGCACACGAAGTTAGAGAAAAAATTATGCAAGTAAATCATGTTGGTACCGGCATGATTGATAATGTCAGCACCGATATGATTGAACATGTTAGCACTGGCATGTTTTGATGGAGGACCAACTTCTAAGCGGTTGGTTAACAACTCATGTCCTTTGCAAAAAATGAAAAGACTAGCATAGGAAAAATCACTTCAGTTCCTACGTGATATGGTCATTACCGACATGATTTGTGGTATGATTTTTACTCGTTCTTTCTTTCTGATAGCAAGGATCTGATCTCTTACCTGGTCTTTCACGAGCTGGCAACTTCCATGGATGAATTCGCATATGGTATCCATGGTAGAGCAACAAAAGTAGGATCTAACCTCATTTTCTCTTCTCTAACTATATTATGCCACAAAGTGCTGTCAAACCTATGTTTATTTTTTTCTACATTTAAAAAATTATAATTTAGTTATACTTGAGAAAAATGTCCTAAAACATAATTAAGGTAGACGTAGACTGTGATTTGAGGCCAGATCACTATAAAATTTCGTGTGTTCAACCATTTTACTTTCATTTTTAGATCTATAATTCTGTTTTGTGATCGATGTGGGTGTTATGTCATTTTTTGACACAATGGTTAGGTATAGTGAATAATCTCTTGCGATTTGGTTATATTCCTCAAGGTTGAAATAAGATTAGGACAAAGACTAGGGTTATGAGTTGTATATGATACAATTGATAAAGTGTTATCCATCACATGCAGGCTTACGATTTGTTAACATTTCTCAAGGTCGCAATCCTAAGGCAAGTGAGTCTTAACACCTGTTAGAGAAATCGAAAGATTTCAAGATTTTCTCTATGATTTTAAGAAACATAAAGGTATAATGGAAGCTTATTAGTAAAATTAAATTAATAATAATATAAGAGTAACTACTACTATAGCTATCCTAATCTACTTAAATTAAATTTGTAGAAAAATGTCCATGCCAGTGTTATATTATGAAATTTGACAAGCTCACTAGACCTAACCACATAGACTGAAGAGCAATCAAAATAGCACTAACCTATGAATGCTTATGGTGATCGATAACTAAACTTCCAAAAGTAAAACTTATTGAAACTGATGATCTTGAACTAATAATTGCTTATAACAAATGGGTTGCGGACCTATAAATCTCCAAAGTTTACTATTGTCTATATTAGAAAAACCATTGCAAAGAAACATGAAGACATGCATGTCCATCCAATCCTCAATAGCCTCAACGTGTTATTTGGGGAGAAGTCTCATTCTGCAAGATGCGAGATTACTAAGAAATTGTTGAATGTGAAGATGAAAAAGGGCATGCTTATGGACAAAACGTCTTATTAATGAAAGACTATATTCATATACTTTCCTAATTGGATGTTTCAAGAAGCAATAAACTGCAAGTGGACATGATCCTAAGGTCTCTTACTCCATAGTTTGAGTTGTTCACATTGAATTACAATTTGAACCAGTTAATGAAATTTTGGGTCTTGTGCATACTAAAGTATGTGGTCCAATGCATATAAATACCAATGATAATACTTCTTATTTTATAACTTCTACCGATGATTCCTTTAGACCAATATATATGTATCTTATGAAGAACAAATCCGATGTTATGAGAAATTTGAAGAGTATAAAAATGTACTTGAAATTTAAAAAAACCGAATGACTAAGGTACTTCAATCTGATTGAGGATGTGAGTATGTTGGACAAGAGTTCCAGCAATATCTAAAAGATAATGGGTTTATCTCTTTCGTTATTCCAGGTTACTCCATCCTATACTCTATAACACAATGGTGTTTTAGAAAGAACAAATTAAATCCTATTAGAGAAGGTTCATTCTTAGTGAGTAAAGTTGATTTTCCTCTTTTCTATTAAGGATAAGTGCTAGAAACATATCGCATATGTTGAATTTTATACCCATGAAATCTATGCCTAAGACGCCATATGAAATATTGCGTGGAAAGAAACCCCACCTTAAACGTATGAAGGTGTGAGGTTATCCATCCTACATTAAGAATGTTGGTTTCAATAAACTTAAGGCAATGTCAGCCTTGTGTAAACTCATAGGATATTATAATAATTCTATGGGATATACTTTCTACAATGCTAAGGAACAAAATTTTATTATTTCATAATATGTTTTTAAAAAAAAAGGAATTTTTGTCAAAAGAAATTAAATTCAAAGTTATGGACTTGGATGAGATTCGAGAGATTAACCAAGAGGCTGAACCAGTGGGAGAATCAAATTTGTCATTCTATAAAAACATGCAACATATTAGAAAGTCTAGTAGGTAATCTTGCACACCAAAGATATACCATACTTTTATCTTGGATGGCGAGAAAGAGAACTACATCTTAGAAGATGATACTCCTCTCTCATTCCAATAACCATTGTAGTATAAATACTTTGCACTTTGGCTTGCAGCTTTGAAGTCCCAAATGGATTCCCCATATGAAAACAAAGTATGAACTTTGGCTGAGGTACCTGAAGAGATAAAACCTATCAGTTCCAAATGGACTTTTAAGAAAAAGCTAAATATAAATGGTCAAGTAGAGACTTATAAAGCTAGAATTGTTGTGAAAGGGTTTCATCAAAGTCAAGGCATCGATTATGATGAAACATTTTCACCTGTAGCAATGCTTAAGTCCATTCAGATGATGTTAGCCATTGTTGCATTCTATGACTGTGAAATATTGCAAATAGATGTGAAAATGGCATTTTTAAATGGTTTTTTTGAAGAGACTATTTACAATTCCAAGCTTAAGGTTTATAGGTAAGTGGGAGTGAGGGTAAGGCTTACAAGTTGTTACGATCCATTTATGGTCTTAAATAAGCTTCAAGAAGTTGGAACAAGTGTTCTGATAAACTAATCATACAGTTTTGTATTTATCATAACATAGAGAAAATGTGCATATATCGAAAAGAACAAGGAAGTGTTATAGCACTTTTAGTTCTATAAGTTGATGATTCGTTACTGATTGGCAATGACATTGTATTGTTGCAATCAGTGAAAGCATGGTTATCCGAGAACTTCTCTATGAATAATTTGGGAGAAGAAGCCTATATAATGGGTATTAAGATCTATAGAGATAGATCTAAGAGGTTAATGGTATTGTCCCAATAGTGGTACATAGAGACCATACTTAATGGTTTAGTGTGGAGAATCCCAAGCGTGAAATGTTTTTGAGGTAATATGGATTCGTCCTTTTTAAGAAGAACGCATCTCACACTGATGAGGAGAAAGAGCGTTTGACGAGGATACTGTATGCATCAACAATCAGTTCCATAATGTATGTCATGCTATGTACCAAACCGAATGTGGCTTATGCATTAGGACGTAAGCTGATACCAGTCTAATCTTGGGGGAAAACATTAGACTAATGTAAAATGTGTACTATTTAAGAAATACAAAGGACTTATTCCTTATATATTGGAATAAGACCTCCTTATGAAAGGATATATAGACTTCGGCTTTCAATGTGATATTGATGATAGTAAGTCCGCATATGATCACATTTTTATTTTAAATGGTGAGGCTATTAGTTAGAAAATTTCCAAATAGAAAACAATAGATGATTTGACTATAGAGGTTAAATACATCACCTTTAACGAAGTAGCTAAGGAAGTGGTCTTGATGTGCAAATTTATGGCTGGGCTTGGAGTGATTCTGCATATTAAAGATAAAATGAAATTGTATTGTGAAGACAATGCTGCAATTCAGATCTAAAAGGAATCAACAGCCCATAAAAACTAAAGGCACATACTTTGAAAGTTCCACCTTATTAGAAAGTTAGTCATTAATAACCAAGTAGTGATTAATAGAGCAGATACCAAGGTCAACATAATAAATCCATCCATAAAGAGATTATCTATGTCAGTTCTCACCAAACAGATCGAATAGATGGGACTGAGATTCCATAATTAGTCCTAAGTGCAAGGGAGATTGATAGAGTTAGGGATATGCCTTAGGGGAAATTCTGTAATTTATTGTAAATTATTAACTCTGTAATAAAATCTTGTTCGAAATAAACGTTGATTTCTTTCTATTATATACTTGTCATATTGTGTTATGTTAACTAAAACTATTTAATTTAAGTGCATTTAGTGGAAAATCCTTAAATGATATGCTATATGATAGTAATTACAATTTGTTGTAATCATGAGAAATTTATCACATCAAGTTTAATATATTGTTCTAAATATTCATAATCAGGATGTTTTTGAGATAGGATTTTGATAAATCCGTTGAGACTAGAGCATGTAAGGCTCTTTAAATATTGGGTAGTGTATTACTCATGTCTATTGGGGGCGCCAAGGGGTTACGTACTAATAGATGTTAGATAATTATGGAATGACTCACTTAACAGTTTTCTATTAGTTGATACTACTAAGGTCGAATAGAGAATCTCAAAGTGATGATATTACACTGTTCTGTGGACTAGAGAATATTGCTGAACTTTAACATGGTACTCAACTTTGATTATATTTAAATAATGGCATGATATCCATCAAATGACTATAGTTGGGTCTGAGTTGAAGCATTGCATGTGATGGGCAATTCAATAAAGATTTCATCTCCTCAGCAATATGAAATTAGTATCATGGTCAGTCAAAGTTCAAAACCTCTAGTCGTAGCAGTTGAGTTAATAATACTGTTATTATTGAATCAAGGACTTTATTTTCAAATTTAAAAAGTTGAATGTAGATGAAATTGGAATTTTGACTAAAGCCAAATTCCATGAATCCTGTTGTGATATTGTTTTGACGAATAAAATTGGTGTAAATAATCCCTAGTACAAGGAACCACTCAAAATAGTGAAATTGAATTTTATCAAAAATGTGTAAGGGAAAAATTCAGTCAAATGTAACACCACTAGCTAAGGTGATAGGTGAACGTAAATTCTTGAATTTTTAGATACTAATTGTTAACTGAATTTACATCTTTGGGTCGTACAACCATAATGATGAATAATCCTAAAAACCACACGATTTAACTAATTACAATTGGTGCAAATCAACTAGATCAATTACTATTTGTGAAATATTAAATATAAATTTTTATTTTATTTTTGGAAGCCATTGGTATTTAATTGGGTGCGCATACAAAAGTTATATACGTATGTATCGTTATACGATACCGATAAGAATATAAATTCGATTTTAAAAATTATTTGCTAAATGGGCTGGGTAATTTTTGAAGGACTATCATGCCCTAACCTTGGCCAACCATAGAAATAGGGAGAGGGTTTAAAGTGATTCAGATTGATTAGAAAGGAAGGAGTAAATGTGATGGTGTTAGCTTGCAGTCTTCTACAAATTCAAGAAGTTGTTTCATTGTAAACACGAAGCTTATTCAAATCATTTAAGATGCTAATCCTAAGCTTCATCCATTGATAAATTCTAAAACTCTTTTGAATCATATATGTTCATACATATTAGCATGTAAGTACAAATTAGATCTATGTTATCATAACCTATATATGTATATAATTAGGTTAACTAAAAACATATATATACATATAAAACACATATATGCATTTCGGCCATTTTATAAAATTAAAAAATTGAAATTAAAAATGTCCTTAACTAATTATTAGAACTTAAAGTATGAATTTTGTAATTTGTATATACATATACATACATATATAATATGTAAATTAATCTATTAGCCTATATATATATATTCAAAATAAACAAATATTTTGCAAACACACACACACATATATAATTCCAAAATATAAATAACAATGTCTAAATATATATATCTTAAACATTTTAAAATTATTATTATGTGTTTTACAAAAAAATTAAAAATTTATTAATGTACACCCATGTGGATTTACATTATAATAATATAAAAATATTACAAATCTGCACGGATTTGTAATAATAGTACAAAAATTTATACAAGTATGCATGGATTTTTAGAACAAAAAACAAAATTTAACATATGTAATTTATATTTGTTGATTAATAGTTTATGTGTAACGACCCGTAAATTTTTAGTAATTTTATTTGATTTATTTATATATTTAATTGAAATTTTGTGAAATTTTAAACGATAAAATTTGAAATAAAAATTTAACATTTGGATTGCGTCCAGTTAAACATAGCAACCGGTAAATTTTCGTCCGAAAATATGAAAGTTTATTTCGTGCGTAAATTTACTTCAATTTAATCAGTTAAAAAGCGATGAAAATAAAACATTTTCAAAACCAAAATATTTTTACACAAAAACTTCTAAATCGTCTTCTAAGCAAGATGTCATTTTTCGTTTTTCCAAATTCGAAATTTTTTTGCTCCGTTGATCTTATTTTTCCTGCGCTTTTCATGCATTTTCCGCTAGTATAAAAGTTCGAAATTTTATAATTCGATCGTACCTCTGATATCCGTATGTCGTGTTGATCGTCACGTCGTACTGATCTCTACGATATACTCATTTCTATGTTTTGACGTCCGATGCACGATGAAATCGGTTGAACCGATTAATTGTATCGGTACAGTTTTGACCCTTTTGAATTTTTGTCTATTCGTTTATCCACTGTGTAAATTCTAATGGACATTAGCATTTAATTCCTTGAAGTCAAGCGCATTGGACAATTACAATTTCATGCATTGAATATTTCACCGGTTACTTCTTTATGCATTGCCTCTGCTTCTTTCTCTCCTACAGGTTTCCACTTCTAACTTTATTTTTGTTGCTGCCCTTTCCTTTGTGACATTCACAGTGAAGATGAATTGTATTTCAATATAGGCTTCTTCATTTTATTTGTTATCTCCACCTGACCGCAAGCAACCTCCTCCGACCTTGCCTACATGAACAAATCCAACATCCACATCATTCCCTCCTCCCCGCATGCTAGCCGAGGTCTGGCACCATTGAGTCGTGCCATGCCAACTCGCCTTCCTCTTCTTTTCATCTCCTCTTCCCTGCAGCCGAGCCATCAACTTCTTCCCTACCCTTTCCACTGCCGAGCTCCTCTACTGTATTGCACGCCACCAAAGAACCTGGTTAAGCAACATAGAGCAGCCATGCTTCCTCACGTGCTCGGCTCCAACCTGCTACCACCCTCCATGTTCGACCTTCCCTTGCCTCCGACCGAACCGACCCCGCTTTATCACTCCGGATCTTGACCAAGTCGTCGCAGCTGCTCCTCCGTCAACCCATGCACCGATCACCACTGCCATCTCACAACCCCAGACTCCGCCACTTCACTACCATGTCCAACCGTACCCGATCCTATTTCTTTTCACTTCGCCTAAACCATAGCCGTGGCATCAGTGTCACCTAGGGACCTCCTCCTTGCTCAGCAAGCTCGAGCTCTCTATTGATCATATATAGGTTAGCTATACAGTTGGTATATTTTATTATGCACACATAAATATTAGATCCGAGCATAATATGTGGATTATTTGTTGTTATATATTAAAATAGTTAGTTATATAATACATATTTCAAAACTTTTCAGATCTGTAGTTTATATATATGTTCCAAACGTCTGTTTTAAGATCTATAAAGTAATATATATATATATATATATATATATATATATAGTTTACATAGATAATTTAGTCGATATATATAGATTCGCATGGAACTGGAAGTATTGTGCTCAAAAAGTTGTTCATATAAAAATATGTATATAACTAGTACGTGCATATAGGATATTTATAACAGTATATAGGTACTCTATTTCAAATTTTATACTTGTTTTATTTGCACGTATTGTTTATTTATACATATTATTATATGTAGCTTTTATATATGTATCAGATTTCTTTTAGTACGTTACAAGGTATAATTATATGATCGTTGTTAGCGTGCATTATGGGTCTGCAGGCCTTTTGATTTGTATTATGTATGTACGTTATTTTAAGGTATGTTTAAGGTAAGTGATGGCTCATAATATATTATATATAAATACAGGTTTTGTTAAATATGTGTATTTTAATGTAAACAATGATTTTGAAAAATCTGGGCTCTTGTATTATGAGAATACTAGTTTAGTGTTTTGCTAAGAGCATGTTCACACAGCGGTCTTCCATTTTAAAAATATTTGTGATAGAGGTAGTGTATTTAAGAGTTGCATTGTATTAATATAAATGTTAGTTATTAAAT
Source organism: Allium cepa (assembly GCA_030765085.1). Classification (NCBI taxonomy): domain Eukaryota; kingdom Viridiplantae; phylum Streptophyta; class Magnoliopsida; order Asparagales; family Amaryllidaceae; genus Allium; species Allium cepa. The sequence continues at coordinate 28,707,579 of CM060932.1, forward strand.
AATTCACGTACAGTAATATATGTAGTTGTATGATATGTTGTACATAGTTTTTAAACATCCATTACTGTTTAAATTTATATATATTATAATGAATGGTTTATATTAATTTGAAATTAAAAATATATTATATTTTAACCATATGTTAAATTAATTTTTGAGAATTTGTATATATACGTTTAAATTTATCATTGGGTTTTATATGGAGTAATTTATTTTGATAGGAGTAAATAATAGACTTTAAATGATATATATTCCGTTCACATCGATTCCCTTTCATCAGCTTGTCCGTCGAAATTCATGCCAATCTTGCTTTGCAATTCGTGCTTGGGTTCGTAGCTCATTTTCATTTGTCGAATCACCTCTAACCGCGAAACGTGAGCAATCACTCACGATTATTGTTCTTTTATTTATTAAATTTGATTTCAATTGAAACGACAATTGAAATATGCTACTGTTAGTTATTTACACTATTATATATGTAATTACCTGTATTAGTTCACTGTGACATCTGACACCATTATCTGTTATTTATACAATGATTATCCAGTTTGGCTGATAAATGATTGATTGTTTGATGTTGACATTTGACGCTAATTGTTAATGTTGTAAGTGATTAATAATTTGAAATTGAGATTGACGTTGGATAGTTGGATTTGATATATGTGTGAAATTGATTAGATGTCATTTGCATAATATGACCCCTTTAAATGTTAGATTAATTGACACATAGAAATTTGGTTAAGTACACCTTGATCAATTTAAATGTACGTTATTTAAATTGATGTAGTATGAAATTTGAATAATAGATATTAAGTTAAGAACCGTATGAATATTAGTGTAATAATCTTTAATCTACATGAAATAATAGTGTAGATTCTAGAAATAATTATATTAATTTGCACAAACAACAATGTGAATTATTACGATTATTTCGGGATTCAAATAAATTATTGGATTTTATTTGATGTTTGCTATTGCTTGTTTATTTACTTTGACACCATCCCAGTTATCACACTACAAGTTCCCTTTGCTATGCTTTGATTTTTGAATTGAAATGGAATCAGGTTGAAATGATAAATACCCAAATGAACTTGACTTATATAGAGAATTAAACAAACCCGATTGGCAAATAATTGGTTTGAAAATGAAATAAAATTTTATTTAAATAAATAATAAGATTTTAATTGAAGTTGGAATTTGAATTTAATGAAAGGAAAATGTTAATATTTTAAAATCTGAAACGAAAATATTGACATAGTAGTTATTGAAAGAACATTGTTTTAAAATAAATTATTTGACGATAAAATTTGGAATTATTCATTGAATTAAGTTTGAAATGATTTAATAATTAAGTTTGAATCTATAATTAAGTTTAAAATTATTAAGTTTTGAAATTATTAATAATTAAGATTGAAATTATTTAATAATTGAATAAGATTGAATTATTTGATAATTGAATAAAATTGAATTCTTTGATAAGAGAAATTGAACTTTTGAATAAATGAATTTGAACTTCGTTAATAAATGAAATTGGTTTTCTTTATTTGTTAATTTTGGGAAAAATTATTTAATTAAATTAATAAGTAAAATTAAACTTCTTGAATATGTGAAATTTAGTTTCTTTATTATTTGAGTTGAAATTTGTAACTAAGTAAATAAATAAGTGTAATTGAATTTCTTTAATAGGAAATAAAATGTGATTTATTGGAATAAATATAAGACTTGTAAGTTAAACAACTTGATTTATGAATCTAGTTTAATTCACTTTGAAGTTTGGATATAAGAAAGTTGAATTTAAGTAATTGATTTAATGAATTGGAATTTAAATGGAAATTGTTTTGAATGACAAATTTACTTAACAAATATTGAATGAAATCGATAAATGAATTTAAATTGTTTTGAATCTTAAATTAAATTAATTTAAATGATTTCGGAATGAAACTTATATACGAACTTGAATCAATATTGAATTGATTAAATAAAATTGGAATCGAATTATAAGATTTTGAAATGGTAATTTGGAAGTTTTGAAATGTAAATTTTGGAAATTGATTTAGAAATACAAATGAAATGTTGGTTTACGAATTGAATTTGATTTGGTTTGAAATATATTAAACGACCAATCGGTGTAATAATTACGAAAGTTATTAAAGAAATCGAAATCGGTTATGGACATACTCTCTGTCTAAACCGAAAACCACTTTAACAACTATACGCGGAGTGTGATCTAGAATGAAGTGGTTGGAATGATGTACGTGATGACTAAAGAAAGAGAACGATAATGGATAGCCTTGACACTTGTGTCAAATTGGAAATGACTAAAACAGGAGCCGTGCCGGACCAAATGGGGTTAGCCACCTCGAGCGAACACACTTCTTCGTAAACTACTCATTACTTGTTATTGATTGGTGCACCCTCGTAATTTGGAGTGTTGTTTCACGTGTTGCGATTGTTGCGGCGATGCGTTTTCACCAGTCCGGATCAGGCAAACGGTAGTTTCACTACCTTGGATATTGCCTCATGTGCCTTGTCATACTTGTATCCCTATATACGCGACCACTACGAATTTTTTGTGTGTTATACCTATGGAGTACTCCCTGATATCCCACTAGTTTACGGTGGAGTTTACAGTGCTATATAGACTATAACGCTTATATAAAATGTGTTAAGGGGGATAATGGTTGTAACAGCCCGATATTTTCAACCATTCGCATCTGCACATGTCGGACTTGAATTGCTCAAAATACCGCGTTGTAAATAAAATTTGGCAAATTTTAGAACATACAGTAAATAATAGTTACAGAACACAGACACAGAGCAAGAAATGCAGCGGAAGTAAAAGAGATAGTAGTTCATGAAACTACTATGTAAATATATCAGAGTTAAATAAAATACAACAGAATAAATAAAGTATAACAGAAGTCTCAAGATGATAACCAAGTACAAGTTGAACAGAACAACAGAACTGAAATATATAAAACTAGATAAGCAGATAATCTCCAGCGATTCCAATCTTCAGAAAGTGGAATCCAAATCTGTGAATAACTCAGGCTGACCCGAGTGTAAATAAAAATACAAACACTTGAGTCAGGACAATATATACTTATATAATGTAAACCAACTCAAGTGAACTGTAATAATGTACAAGTAACTTAAAGGATGCCTGGGACCGCCCATCCTCTAAGGATCCGTTAAACTATTTACTATGTAGTAATATTTCGCTATTATAATAATGTCTACAGTAAAATAAACATACTTTTAAATAGCGTACCGGGCTACCCATTTCACCCTTCACACATAATAGTTCCATCCGTCCATCCAGTTTCATGACATCTCCACACCGGGTGACTGTCAGAAGATACCACATGGGCTACGGGAGAAAAACAAACTCGTAGTAAAGGCTCGGTATGGTAGGTGACACGGCACACAAGGCAATGCCAGGATAGATATACCAATTACGCACACGGGCTGGTGGTAACGCAGCAGCCACATACGCCCACCTCGGAACACGCTCCCAATCAAAATCGGAGGATGGCTATTTAATCAATCACCAGTAAGAGTATAGTATCGAAGGAATGTGTTTGATCGGAGGAATGACCTCACTTGGCCCGAGATTGCTCCTGTTTTAGCCACCTTATGCCAACTCACGGGAGTTGGGTCCACGTAATATACCTCAAGAACGTCGCCACCATCCTACTTCATTCTGGAATCTCCACCGCGTACACAGTTGTTAAAGTGGTTTCGGTATCGACAGAGAGTATGCCAGATATCCGATCGCGGTCTCTTTAACAACCAATCGTTATTATAACCCATGGTTATAATTTTAAAATATAATATTTTATACTTCAAAATAGAATATCATTTCAAATCCAAATCTTTATCAAAATAAAGATTAAATCATTTCCAAACCATTTCAATATATCAAAAAAGCATATCCTTTCAAAACTTCCTTTTCAAATCATTTCAATATATCGAAATATCATATCCTTTCAAAACTTCACTACAAATCATTTTAATATCAAAATATCATTTCAAAGATAGTTTATATTTCGAAAACCCAAAATCATTTTTTATTTCGAAACTATATTTATTTCAAAAACAGTATCATTTCCATTCCAAACATATATTCACTTTTCAAAATAGTTTATACTTTCAAAGTTATAACTCTTTCGAAACCAAAACATTGAAATCATTACACTTTAAAAATCAGAACATTTTGAAATCATACATTTGCAATCATTCTTTAATTGTATACATTTACAAATTTATTAAATTAAACCCAAATTTCAATTTCAATTTAATTTAATTCAAACCATCATTTTAAATTCAAATTCAATTTACTAACAAACCATTTCAAATCTTATCAAATTCAAATATAGGTTTAATCCACAAAATACAATATTCAATCTTTAGTATATTTCAAGGTTTGAATATCCCACCTTTCATAAATCCAATATCATTTAAATAAACTCAAATTATATGTACTTCAAATATTCATTTATCAAATAAATTAAATAAATCAGAAATCAAATATCCTTTCAAAATATCAAAATATCAAAATGTCAAATATTATTCCAAACATCATTCATTTTTATTCATTTAAATAACTTTTAAATCCCTTCATTTTATTTAGGAATTAATTACCATTTCCAACTTACGTTTCAAAAGATTTTGTATCAAAAATTAAATCTCTCCATTTAAATCATTTAAAGTCAATTCCTTATATTTATTAATTAAATATTAAATTTCCAAAACTTAAATCCTTCCATTTAAAGCCATGTAAATGTCTCTTCATTATCTTTAGAAATTTAACATTTAATTTCCAAAATTTTATCATTTTTCCGAAGATTTTTTTTTTCCATAAAAGTTATTAAAACAACAAAAATATAGTTTCCGTAGCACTTAAAAATGCTACGTAAAGTTATAGTTTAAAATAGTTCATTTGACAAAAGACAGCGTTTAAGTGCTGTAATAGATTTCCTTTAAATTTCAAATAAACTTAAATGTTAAGTTTAACCACTATAACATTTACAAAGTGCTATAATAGCCTTTATTTCAATTTAACTTTTTAGTTCATTTAAAACAACTACAACATTTACAAAATGCTGTAATACCCTTCATTACATTTCAAAAATGCTGTTAAATCAACTTCAAGGCTTCAATACAAATTTCACCAACAGTTAATTTTAATTTAAACCATTTAACTTATAAAATCATAAAATTTCACATTTTAAAATCATCATTTCAGTACTCTTATTTTTATGATTTTTATAAAGTTACATTTCATCCAAAAATCAAATTTTAACATAATTTCTTATTTAAATTAAAGTATTAAATCCCATTTCTTTAATTAATTTTATTTCTTAACCATTAAGTTTTAAATTACCAAATTATAACTTATTTCTATTTATTTTACTTAATAAAATGTCATTTTTAACAAAAGTTCAAAATTTCCCACAATAAGTTATATTTCAAAATTTTGACTTAAAACATTCATTTATTCACATTTTAATTTATTCAAAAATCACTTTTATTTTTATAAAAAATAATTTTATTCATTTTAATTAAAAATATTATACTTTTACTTTTAAAAATAATTTTAAAACATTTCAGAAAATAATTTATAACCCACGGGTCTGTATATAGTTTTCTAGCCTAGGTCAAGTGATACAGATGTATATCATTTTAATCCGCAGATTACAAAGAAAACCCGGGTTCTATCGTTTCAAACCCGCAGTTCCAAGTAAAACGAATGATTTTGAAAACCGCTCAGGCCTATCATTTCAGACCATAACGATTTTCCCTTATTCTATAGTCCCTTCGGGTATGTATCATTTCAACCCATAGTGATTCTAGTCTACAGGGAACTTGCAATGGTGGTAACTGATATAAATGACTGAAATAGCATGAAATAACAGTAACAAATGATATAACAGGTGTAATAACAGGTGTGAACATCATGTGATAATAATATAGCAGTTATAACAAGATGATATAAGTTACAGATTCAAATGATGTCCATTTATCAACTATATAAGTACATATTAGTCTGGTGAAATTTATTCACTTGTTCAAAGCTAGAGATAGCCGTCCAAGCACACAACCTAGACTCTACGAAGGCACGACAACTAGAATACAATTTTAGAGTGGAGAGCCAAATATAATTGCCTTGTATACATATAAACAAAATAATTCAAAATACATAAGTTTTCAAAGCTAAATTACACTAAACAACACTAGGAATCAAAGCCTGAAACAAAGACAAATGCTTTGCACTTGTTCTCAACTTCACATACTTCAGTTATGAACTGAAATAGCACAACCAAGGCATGTATTAAGGTTTGGTTTGGGTCCCTATAGGGTCGCCTAGCCTGGTTGATGGTGTGGAGAAGTATAGGTGTAACATAGAATCACTACAAGGCAAATATAGGGCAAATATCAACATTTCTATGCTATATATGGTTCGGCCAAAGGCTCTAGGGGTATGGTCAGAGGTCCAGGTGGTGGTGGATGATGTGACAGAGGGTGGTGGTCAGATCCGGCCTGGTGGTGGTGGTGGAAGTGGCGGCTAATGGTGGTTGATGGTTGGGGTAGGTGATTGAAACATTGGTAGCTCGGTTTGCATGCATGTGAATGGTTTTGTGAACTTTTGGTGGATGTTCGAGCCTTGGTGATGGTCGACCTGGGGAGGAGGTGATCTGGAGAGGTAGGTGAATAGCATGGGAGGTGGTGGAGGTCAGCCAAGGGCTGGAGGAAGGAGGAGCTGATCTACACAGTGAAGAACAAATGCAAAATCAAGGTAGAAAACTAGAAAAAAACAAAGAAAAGAAGGAAGAAATTTACCCAAACACTTGAAGCCATGGCCATGTAATTTTTTTTGTGGGTTTGAGAAAGGTAGAATACGTGAAAAATGAGGAAATGCAACTGAGAAAATAAATGAAAAGCACGGCCAAAAATTAATGAGATGTAGGTTGGAAAGTGAAGAGGCGGAATGTAAAAAGACTTTGGAATATAAAGGGTTTAAAACTTTTCATATATCCAACCATTTTCTTTTTAATTTTAAGTAACTGAAATATATATTTAAATTCAGAATAAAATACGAAAATTTAGCAAATAAGCAAAAATAAATAAATAATTATATATAATTTAATTAAATAAAACAGCAAAAATTGCAACTAGTCTTGAAAATATGAAAAATAAATGCAATGAACTTTGGAAAAATTTTGTGTACTTGAAAAATATTTAAAATAAAGATAAGAACACAAAATAAAATGAATTCACAAAAATAAATAAATAAAATTTAAATTAGTAAAATTTAATTGAAGAAAATAGCAGAAAAATTGAAACTAGGCTTAATAAATTGAAATAAATTCAAATAAACTTTAGAAAAATTATATTATCATTTTAAAAATATTAAAAGGAAAAAGCATACATAAAATAAAATATTAAAACATATTAAAATAAAATATGAAAATAGAAATATAATTTATATAATTAAAAATAGACAAATTGTTAAATAAACAAATTCTACTCAAAATTGAAATGTGCATAACTTTTGCAGTTTAACTCCATTTTCAACGAACCGAAAAGCAGTGTTCAAGTTATTTCATTTATTTTCATAATAAAAGATAAAATTTAAGATTTAAAATAATTAAATTTGAAGTTTCAAAGTCAAAGTTTGAACAGTTTGACCAGAAATTCACTTTATAGTAAAATATTCAAATTATACTAGTTTGAACTATAAATCACTTAATAATCAACATTTATATTTAAAAATGAAATGTTTGAAATAAAACAAATTTAAATTAATTTAAAAATAAAAGAAAGTCCAATTTTAATAATATACAAAAAACTAAGGTTGTTACAATGGTAACGCCTTAACACTATTTTGATACTTTATATTACTGATAGACATTATCTATTTAGAGTATATTACTACATAGTAGATAGTTTAATGGATCCTTAGAGGATGGTTATTCCAACGTCCTTTGAGTTATTGTATTTCAATTGTTATTTCACTTGAGTTGGATTTATTGATATAAGAATGTTAATCCTGACTAAAGTGTTTTGTGTTTTGCTTTACGCTCGGGTCAGACTGAGTGTACCAGTATTCAAGACACACCTTTGGAGTTGGAGCTTCGCTTGGAGATCCGGCTATGTGTCCACTTTCAGATATTCAGTTGGTTCCAGTAATGTATTCCGATTATTGTACTTGACTATTGTATTCGAGATTTCTGTTGTAACTAATTTAACTCTGTTATATATGTAGTAGCTTCATGAACTACTATCTTTTGCTTCCGCTGTACATTATTACTCCGTGTCTGTGACTCTGTGATTATTTATTTACTGTATATATTCAGTTTTGCCAAATTTAAATTAACAATTCGGTATTTTGAATTATTCAAGTCCGACATGTGCGGATGCGAATGGTCCAAAATAGCGGGTCGTTACAGTTGGTATCAGAGCTTTGGTAGCTCTAGGCAAAACTTAGCATATAGGGTAAATATATTTACAGAATCACTCTCATTCGAGTTTCAATCTCTTTCTTTTGACTCAATTCCTTTGAATTTTGGAACGTTCCCTACGGTTCCAAATTCATTCGTGTCCCTCACTATTCGTCTTCTTTCAATTCTGGAGCATCTCATAACTCCACTTCGAATGATCTCTATAAGAAATCGGCGGTCTCGCCAATCTTCGAATTATTTGTAAATGGGTGAAATTCCTTTATAATAGACATCGATTTACCTGAGATTTCTGTATCCTCGGTTTACGATGCTATCTATTTCCTGCTATACCTGAATTCTATCACTTGAGATCGATTGTTGATTTACCTCGGAATTCAGCATCGGTCTTATTCTTGAAGTCACGGTTGACCCAGAAGGTTGCCCGTGAATTAAATAAGCTTATCCATCTTCCGATTCTGTTAATTGAATCATTTTATCTTTTTTTCGAACTTGAATTCGAATCAGAATTCTCTTTAATTTGAGTCCATAAAATTTGAAACCCTATCCTTATTTTGAAATCCACTATTGTATCGTCGAGCAAGGAACTGTATTTGTAAATTAATATTTAAAATGTTTTATATATCTATATATTGTGTTGTTTGAGTTGTTGATGTTGATTTGGGTTTTCGATCGATTCGTCTAATCAACGATATCGATAGGATTTCCAAAACATTTGAATAGAGCAAACTGACATAATAGTATTTTCAAGTTTGGTAAATAAAATAATTTTGTATGATTATGCAAGTATAAATTTTCTAAAATTAAATTGTTAAATAATTTTGTTGTCCGAAATGATAATATTTAATTTTCATTTATTGTTTATAAACCATTGACTATTTCATTATATAAATAAATGAATTTATAAAATTTGGTTATAATTTAATTTGGAATTTGAAATGTATATAAATTAGAATTTGAGAATTTAATTTCCGATGATTTCAAACTTTGATTTGAAAGTTTTAAAGTGTATAGTTTTAAAATATTTTCAAATTTAAATCATTTCAAAGAGTTAAAACGTTTAAATCAATGCTCTTCTCTTTATCGCTGGAAAATAATTTCGGTGATGGCGGCCGTATCATCGACATTCATTTTCGAGTTTTGAAGTGGCGAGACCATCAGTAGCTAGCTACATTTTGTTTTGAAATGAATTTGATTTGAAATTTCTAAAGTATGACATGATATAAAATATATATAAGTATTTGATTTAGATTTGACTTGGATATATTGTATGTATATAATGATCTCTAAATTGTTTGAAGTTAATTAGAAATTTAATTCTTAAAATTTCGGTAAAAGGATGATTTCAATTATGAATGTATCAAAATTTTGAATTAATATTTAAACCGGAGAGAATTGAATTAGAAATTTACTTGTATAATACTCAATTGCATTATATATAACTTACCTAAATTTTCAAAAGTTAACTATGTAATTGAATATTATACAATAGAAAATGATATCAAAGGAATATTTATAAATAAATTTAAGTAGTTATAATAAATGTAAATAGACTTAACATATATGTAATAAGATATATTAAGTAAAATAAATTTAATAATAATTTGGAATAAAGAAGAATTAAATTTGTTAAATAAAATATGATTATAATAAATTATTATTCAAATTTATGATTTTAGAAATTGTAAATATAGGAAAATTGGATAATATACAATATATATTGTCTTTATAAATAAAATTTGGGTGCGTATAAAAATGTTATACACTTAAAGTTTAACCATAAAATGGTTAATAGAAATAAATAGAAATAGGTTAGTCGAATAATAAATGGATTAATAAAATAAAATGGTTGTTTGAAATAAATTGTGTAACAAACAATGATAAATTGAAAATTAACCAAGTTAATGAAATTCCTTGAGTTTAAAAATCAATTGTTGAATATAAAATTAATTTAAATTGAAATTTCTATGGTTTAAATAAATTGTTTTTTATGTAACTCAAGTCTATTTTCTTTCGGTTGTCTCTATTCTCCTACTTCCTTCCTTTTCGAGGACGAAAAGTTTTGAGTGGGGGAGAATGTAACGACCCTTAAATTTTTAGTAATTTTATTTGATTTATTTATATATTTAATTGAAATTTTGTGAAATTTTAAACGATCAAATTTGAAATAAAAACTTAACATTGGAATGCGTCCAGTTAAACATAGCAACCGGTAAATTTTCGTCCGAAAATATGAAAGTTTATTTCGTGCGTAAATTTACTTCAATTTAATCAGTTAAAAAGCGATGAAAATAAAACATTTTCAAAACCAAAATATTTTTGCACAAAAAAATTTTAAACCGTCTTCTGAGCAAGATGTCATTTTTCGTTTTTCGAAATTCGGACATCTTTAGCTCCGCCGATCATATTTTTCTGCGCTTTTCATGCATTTTCCGCTAGTATAAAAATTCAAATTTTTATAATTCGATCGTACCTCTTATATCCGTATGCCGTTTTGATCGTCTCGTCGTACTGATCTCTACGGTATACTCATTTCTATGTTTTGACGCCCGATGCATGATGAAATCGGTTGAACCGATTAATTGTATCGGTACCGTTTTGACCCTTTTGAATTTTTGTCTATTCGTTTATCCACTGTGTAAATTCTAATGGACATTAGCATTTAATTCCTTGAAGTCAAGCGCATTGGACAATTACAATTTCATGCGTTGAATATTTCACCGGTTACTTCTTTATGCATTGCCTCTACTTCTCTCTCTCCTACACGTTTCCACTTCCAGCTTTCTTTTTGTTGCTGCCCTTTCCCTTGTGACATTCACAGTGAAGATGAATTTTATTTAAATATAGGCTTCTTCATTTTATTTGTTATCTCCACCTGACCGCAAGCAACCTCCTCCGACCTTGCCTACATGGACAAGTCCAACCTCCACATCATTCCCTCCTCCCCGCATGCTTGCCGAGGTCCGGCACCATTGAGTCACGCCATGCCAACTCGCCTTCCTCTTCTTTTCATCTCCTTTTCCCTACAACCGAGCCATCAACTTCTTACCTAGCCTTTCCACTGCCGAGCTCCTCCACTGTATTGCACGCTACCAAAGAACCTGGTTAAGCAACACACAGCAGCCATGCTTCCTCACGTGCTCGGCTCCGACCTGCTACCACCCTCCCTGTTTGACCTTCCCTTGCCTCCGACCGAACCGACCCTGCTTTATCACTCTGGATCTTGACCAAGTCGTCGCAGCTGCTCCTCCCTCAACCCATGCACCGATCACCACTGCCATCTCACAACCCCAGACTCCGCCACTTCACTACCATGTCCGACCGCACCCGATCCTATTGCTTTTCACTTCGCCTGAACCATAGCCGTGGCATCAGTGTCACCTAGGGACCTCTCCTTGCCCAGCAAGCTCGGGCTCTCTGTTGATCATATATAGGTTAGCTATACAGTTGGTATATTTTATTATGCACACGTAAATATTGGATCCGAGCATAATATGTGGATTATTTGTTGTTATATATTAATATAGTTAGTTATATAATACATCTTTCAAAACTTTTCAGATATGTAGTTTATATATATGTTCCAAATGTCTATTTTAAGATTTATAAAGTTATTTATATATATATAGTTTACATAGATAATTTAGTCGATATATATAGATTTGCATGGAACTGGAAGTATTGAGCTCTAAAAGTTGTCTATAAAAAAATATGTATGTAACTAGTACGTGCATACAGGATATTTATAACAGTATATAGGGACTCTGTTTCAAATTTTATACTAGTTTGATTTGCACGTATTGTTTATTTATACATATTATTATATGTAACTTTTATATACGTATCAGACTTTTTTTTAGTATGTTACAAGGTATAATTATATGATCCTTGTTAGCGTGCATTATGGGTCTGCAGGCCTTTTGATTTGTATTATGTATGTACGTTATTTTAAGGTATGTTTAAGGTTAGTGATGGTTCATAATATATTATATATAAATACAGGTTTTGTTAAATATGTGTATTTTAATGTAAACAATGATTTTGAAAAATCTGGGCTCTTATATTATGAGAATACTAGTTTGGTGTTTTGCTAAGAGCGTGTTCACACAGCGGTCTTCCATTTTAAAAATATTTGTGATAGAGGTAGTGTATTTAAGAGTTGCATTGTATTAATATAAATGTTAGTTATTAAATAATTCACGTACAGTAATATATGTAGTTGTATGATATGTTGTACATAGTTTTTAGACATTCCATTACTGTTTAAATTTATATATATTATAATGAATGGTTTATATTAATTTGAAATTAAAAATATATTTTATTTTAACCATATGTTAAATTGATTTTTGAGAATTTGTATATATACGTTTAAATTTATCATTGGGTTTTATATGGAGTAATTTATTTTGATAGGAGTAAATAATAGACTTTAAATGATATATATTCCGTTCTCATCGATTCCCTTTCATCAGCTTGTCCGTCGAAATTCGTGCCAATCTTGCTTTGCAATTCGTGCTTAGGTTCGTAGCTCATTTCCATTTGTCGAATCACCTCTAACCGCGAAAGGTGAGCAATCACTCACAATTATTGTTCTTTTATTTATTAAATTTGATTTCAATTGAAACGACAATTGAAATATGCTACTGTTAGTTATTTACACTGTAATATATGTAATTACCTGTATCAGTTCACTATGACATCTGACACCATTATCTGTTATTTATACGATGATAATCCAGTTTGGCTGATAAATGATTGATTGTTTGATGTTGACATTTGACGCTAATTGTTAATGTTGTAAGTGATTAATAATTTGAAATTGAGATTGACGTAGGATAGTTAGATTTGATATATGTGTGAAATTGATTAGATGACATTTGCATAATATGACCCCTTTAAATGTTAGATTAATTGACACGTAGAATTTGGTTAACTACACCTTGAACAATTTAAACGTACATTATTTAAATTGATGTAGTACGAAATTTGAATAATAGATATTAAGTTAAGAACCGTATGAATATTAGTGTAATAATCTTTAATTTACATGAAATAATAGTGTAGATTCTAGAAATAATTATATTAATTTGCACAAACAACAATGTGAATTAATACGATTATTTCGGGATTACTTAAATAAATTATTGGATTTTATTTGATGTTTGCTATTGCTTGTTTATTTACTTTGACACCATCCTAGTTATTACACTGAAAGTTCCCTTTGCTATGCTTTGATTTTTGAATTGGAATGGAATCGGGTTGAAATGATAAATACCCAAATGAACTTGACTTAGGATAGAGAATTAAATAAACCCGATTGGCAAATAATTGGTTTGAAAATGAAATAAAGATTTTATTTAAATAAATAATAAGATTTGAATTGAAGTTGGAATTTGAATTCAATGAAAGGAAAATGTTAATATTTTAAAATCTGAAACGAAAATATTTACATAGTAGTTACTGAAAGAATGTTGTTTTAAAATAAATTATTTGACGATAAAATTTGGAATAATTCATTGAATTAAGTTTGAAATGATTTAATAATTTAGTTTGAATTTATAATTGAGTTTGAAATTATTAAATTTTGAAATTATTGATAATTAATATTGAAATTATTTAATAATTGAATAAGATTGAATTATTTGATAATTGAATAAAATTGAATTCTTTGATAAGAGAAATTGAACTTTTGAATAAATGAACTTGAACTTCGTTAATAAATGAAATTGGTTTTCTTTATTTATTAATTTTTGGAAAAATTATTTAATTAAATTAATAAGTAAAATTAAACTTCTTGAATATGTGAAATTTAGTTTCTTTATTATTTGAGTTGAAATTTGTAACTAAGTAAATAAATAAGTGTAATTGAATTTCTTTAATAGGAAATAAAATGTGATTTATTGGAATAAATATAAGACTTGTAAGTTAAAGAACTTGATTTACGAATCTAATTTAATTCAATTTGAAATTTGGATATAAGAAAGTTAACTTAAGTAATTGATTTAATGAATCGGAATTTAAATGGAAATTGTTTTGAATGACAAATTTACTTATCGAATATTGAATGAAATCGATAAATGAATTTAAATTGTTTTGAATGTTAAATTAAATTAATTTAAATGATTTCGGAATGAAACTTATATACGAACTTGAATCAATATTGAATTGATTAAATAAAATTGGAATCGAATTATAAGATTTTGAAATGGTAATTTGGAAGTTTTGAAACGTAAATTTTGGAAATTGATTTAGAAAGACAAATGAAATGTTGGTTTACGAACTAAAATTGAAATTGAATTTGATTTGTTTTGAAATATATTAAATGACCAATCGGTGTAATAATTACGAAAGTTATTAAAGAAACCGGAATCGGTTATGGACATACTCTCTGTCTAAACCGAAAACCACTTTAATAACTATACGCGGAGTGTGATCCAGAATGAAGTGGTTGGAATGATGTACGTGATGATTGAAGAAAGTGAACGATAATGGATAGCCTTGACACTTGTGTCAAATTGGAAACGACTAAAACAGGAGCTGTGCCGGGCCAAATGGGGTTGGCCACCTCGAGCGAACACACTTCTTCGTAAACTACTCATTACTTGTTATTGATTGGTGCACCCTCATAATTAGGGAGTGTTGTTTCACGGTGTTGCGATCATTGCAGCGATGCGTTTTCACCAGTCTGGATCGGGCAAACGGTAGTTTCACTACCTTGGGTATTGCCTCATGTGCCTTGTCATACTTGTATCCCTATATACGCAACCACTACGAATTTGTTTTGTGTTATACCTATGGAGTACTCCCTGATATCCCACTAGTTTACGGTGGAGTTTACAGTGCTGTATAGACTATAACGCTTATATAAAATGTGTTAAGGGGGATAATGGTAACGCCTTAATACTATTTTGATACTTTATATTACTGATAGACATTATCTATTTAGCGTATATTACTACATAGTAGATAGTTTAATGGATCCTTAGAGGATGGTTATTCTAACATCCTTTGAGTTATTGTATTTCAATTGTTATTTCACTTAAGTTGGATTTATTGATATAAGAATGTTAATCCTGACTCGAGTATCTTGTGTTTTGCTTTACTCTCGGGTCAGACTGAGTGTACCAGTATTCAAGACTCACCTTTGGAGTTGGAGCTTCGCTTGGAGATCCGGCTATGTGTCCAGCTTTCAGATATTCAGTTGATTCCAGTAATGTATTCCGATTATTGTACTTGACTATTGTATTCGAGACTTCTGTTGTAACTAATTTAACTCTGTTATATATGTAGTAGCTTCATGAACTACTATCTTTTGCTTCCGCTGCATTATATTACTCTGTGTCTGTGACTCTGTGATTATTTATTTACTGTAAATATTCAGTTTTGCCAAATTTAAATTAACTATTCGGTATTTTGAATTATTCAAGTCTGACATGTGCGGATGCTAATGGTCCAAAATAGAGGGTCGTTACATTGTGAATAAATATTCTAAAACTGACTATGAATGTATTAACCGGTTACTCAAATATACATACACACACATACAGAGAGACACAGACACACACACATGGATATATATATATGTATGTATGTATTTATGT
Organism: Allium cepa; assembly: GCA_030765085.1. Lineage (NCBI taxonomy): Eukaryota > Viridiplantae > Streptophyta > Magnoliopsida > Asparagales > Amaryllidaceae > Allium > Allium cepa. The sequence goes on from CM060932.1 coordinate 28,723,645, forward strand.
ATGCATGTATGTATGTATGTATATGTATATGTACACACATCTATTTGAAATTTGAAACTAAACTTAAAACAGATTTATTCTTCTAGATCTGCATCTAGTCTTTAAATTTAAACCATATTTAGATATTTTAAATATTAATTCAAATCATTTTGAATTGGTCAACATTTTAAACAAAACAAAATTAATACAAATGTTATATACAAATGTATATAAATAATACAGTAGTATGTGTAACATACTTTCATTGCCATGTTAAAAACAAATTTAATTAAAACAAAACATTTGACTTTTGCTTAGCAACTACTATTTACGAAATTAAATTTTACTTAAATTCCATTTAATAAGAGGTTTTTAATAAACTGAATTAAAATTAATAAAATTCTTTTCAAACAATATATTACAATTAAATAGAAAGTTTAAATAAATACGAAATTTTTATACATAGCAGAAAATTTTCAAATGATTGAAATAGTTGAAAAAATAATTTTACTATATCTTAATACAATGAATAATAAAATAAATAAATAAATAAAATAAACAATGAATGAAGTGAATCAAATAATTCAATTGATGGAATAAAATTGCTAGAATGAAATGTGAATAAAATTAGAATTAATTTGCAACAAATTAAAAGAGCTCTTTAAAAAAAAGATAAAAAATTCAAATAAAGCCCAAAATAACCCTGGCCCATTCAAAAACTTTGTTATTCTTCACTTCCAAAAAATGCCATTCCCTGTGACCAGAACATTTTACTTCAGCTGAATTCCCAAATCAGTTCGTTCAAAAGAAGGAAAACCGAAAACCTAAAATTCCCTATTTATTCGTTCATTCGAGAATTGTAACAACGCATAATTTTGTAAATATTTTAATTAAATTCTTGTTTGAAAACTTTGATTTTTAAATCATTAAAAATTGAATTTTTGGAATTTTTCATTGTAAGTTTGGAATTTATTTTCCAAATACAATAAATTAAATATTTTCTGAAAATTTTATATTTTGGTCAACTCTGGTCAAATTTTGAATTTCATTTTATATTTTTAAATTTTAAATTTTTATTTTTAATCTTTTTCTTTGAAGTAGAATATAATTCTGTTATTCATTCTGTTTTTCGTTTCGTTAAATTCTGATTTATACTTTTTTAAATTAAATAAAATACAGTGTTTTGCACGCAATGATTTTCTATATTTTTATTGTAGCGACCCAACTTTCTAACAACAGAAAGTCGCGTCACTAATTGAGAAAGAAAGGGATAGCAGAAGAAAAGATAAGAAAAGAAGAAACACAACAACATCAGATACTCACAGCGGGACGAATGATATATAATATATCCCATAAAATATTATATAGTATCATATTACATCAGAGTACACAACTTATACAACACATATTAGATAGTTATAAACATCTGTCTAACTATACAACTCAAGTACACACTGTGCAGTTAAAGCGCTCGACAGATTCAAAGCGGTGGAGGTGTAGAAAGTCATAGCGGAGATACAGCGAGGATATAGCAGGATATAGCGGATAGCTCTAAAATAGCATACAAAACTCGTACTTAATGTTTTTACAAATATATGAATGGTAATCAAATGAAAAATTATCATTCAATTGAATTATAATTAATACATAAATAATTTTAAACAAAAAGCATGTGCGAATATACATTAAATAAACGTAAATTATTATATAACATAATTGAATTTAGTAGAATATTAGAGTATTTTCATTTCTGAAATACATTAAAAATTAAATCAAATAAATTAGTTTCATAATTTTTATAATGTATAAATGCAAATTTTCAATTCATTTTATTAAAGAAGATATAGCGGAAATAGAAAATTATAGCGGGAATAACGGGATATATCGGAAGTAGCGGGGATTAAAGCGGAAAGGCTATATTTTGGGGCTATATGGAAAAATCGTAGCGGTACAAACCCGCTATGAGATATTGCGGGGTTATAGCGGGGTAATAACGGGGCATTAACTACACAGAGTACACAAGATACATATATCACATAAACACAGCGGAACCATAATATATCTACACGTGGAAGCCTCCTGCTCCATATCTCCTCCAGAATTCGTCAAGCAAACCTGAATCATTCGACTACTCATACATAATATGAGTATCCAAGAGTTTAATAAAACAGAAAATAAACACTCGGGTCAGACAGGGGTCTGGTGTGAGTAAACGGGTTAAAATTGCTTAACTTTAGAAAAACCTTTGAAAAGAAAAGGTATCATGTAAGACTTCCCACACATAAACATGGAAAAGTTTTTACCTTACGCTAACCAAAACATTTGATAGGAAATCCAGTGATATTATAATAGTGTCTAGGGTTTTCAAGAAAATATGAAATAGCTGAAATTGTTACATTTATTAAATTCCAGCTACTAGCCACAAAAGTGGGTAATACAAACAAAACAGCAGGTTCACGTAGGAAGAATGGGTTTCCATCAATGGCAGGGCTACCGGGATACCGCCCGTCATAGTACGTGGCCTAGATCACAATACCAAGGATTACTCCCAATCCCCTGCATCACAAAGCCGGGACCATTCCTTACTGAACAGTCCCGAGTAAGATCACCCCGGGGTTGGCGCACCAACCACCCACTAAGCCGAAATAAAAAGGGACATCTAGACAGGAATGACCTCACCCTGAAATGGGTGCTACTCACCTAGCCTTGCTGCACCTCCCCTGTTTTAGCCATTCCCGGTTGATGAGGCTTGAGGCTGCGATTACCTTTATAGAACACATCTATCTTAGAATGCTCATCGTCCACCTGACGATGTTCTGAAAGCATTCAATCCATACAAGTTCGTTCCGGGTTCGAACGAAACCGAAGGCACTATCTCGTTGCACTCATTTTGTAATCACCCTCAGAGTCAACGACCATGCCCTTGCACTCTGAGTCACCATCTCGAACCTATAAGTACTATCTCCGTCAAACTCATCACGGAATCACCCCCAGAGTTAACTGAAGAATAGTCCTTACACTCCGAGTCTTCACTAAGGTCCACTTGGATTCACAACCTAACGTGTAATTTGGATCGATGTGGTTTTCAGATTATCCAAATATGGAAACCCGATCCCGGTCTCACCGAATCCAAATGCCATTTTAGTGTCCAAGTATTTAAGGGTTTTAAATAATTAAACTTATATTCAGGATGATATAAACAGATAGATGAATCACATTATCACAATAGATAATTCATATCAACATTCATCTCACAAAACAGCATATCACATATCAGAGATATCATACCCAAATCATCCAACATCATTCAACGTCCAATATCAGTCATCCAATATTAATCACCCAATATCAATCAATCAATATTAACCAATCATCTATAAGCAGAATTGATTAACTCTAAATCAATTTGATTACTTAAATCCTTTTACATTAATTTATTCCAAATAAAAAAATTAATCATCTCTTAATGATCTTCCTTAATTAATCTACCTTGATTAATTATCTTTTAATTACATTCAAGTAATCAGTCTTAACCATATACAGTAATTAACCTTTAATTACTATCAATAATAACAATAATTAATGATCCTTCATTTGCTTCCATTAATTAATCACTATGATTAATTGCATTAAACCTCAATTAATTACAATTAATTAATCACACTTTAATTAATTACTTTATTAATCAACCTTGATTAATTCATTAATTACATTAACTAATGATCCTTATTAATTAATAATTCCTTTAATAAATTAAATAATTTACTTGTAATTAATCATCTCATTAATTAGAATTAATTAATCATAAACAACAATTAACAACTTGTAATTACTTATCTTAATTAATTAACTTCTTAATTAATTATATTAACCCTTTGATTAATTAATCTAATTAATTAATCTTTAATTACTTCGTTAAGTAATCAATTAATTAACAAATTAATCCTTAATTAATTACCTTATTAATTAATTACAATTTTAATTAATCTCCTTAATTAATTAATTAATCACATTAATTAATTAACTAAAATTAACTAAGTAATTAAACCTTAATTACTTACATAAATAATTATCTTTTAATTACTTCCATTAGATAATTACTCTATTAATTAATTACTTAACAAGTAATTAATCCCATCATTAAATAATCCTTAGTTCTTTAATTAATTAATTGCTCCATAATTAATTAACTTCAAATCAATTATATTAATCAATTCCTTAATTAATAACATCAAGTGATTATCCATTAATCACTTCCACTTTAATTACTCCCATGAGTAATTTTCCACTAATTACTTCCATAAGTAATTACACACTAATTACTTCCCATAAGTAATTTCTCTTTCCTTAATTACATTCAATAATTAACCATTAATTATTAAGTAATTACACTTAATTAATTCATAATTAAGTGATTATTTAAAATTAAATAAACATTTATCTAATCATTTAAAATTAATTAAATAATTAATTAACTTCCTATATTTAAAAATCCTTAATTAATTAAGAAAAGCATTTATCTAAATTAATCTTTACTTATTAACAAATCATATTTAATTAAGTATTCTTAAGTCATATCAATAATAATTTAACCATAATTATCTACATAAATAAATTATTTGAAATTAATCAAATTTTAATAACTTAAAAACAAATTATTCAATTTGGTTTACAAAATTATAACTTAAACTTTATTTGAAAATAAAACATTTAGAAATCAAATTTCAAATTTAAAACACTTTAAATTATCTAATTTTAAACTTATTCATTTTCAATATAAATTGAAAACTTTAGTTATTAAACATTACTTAAAAAATTTCTTAAAACTTTGATTTAATATTTTAAATTGAAAACACTTCTTTTTAAAATTAGAATTCAAAATTAAATTAAGATAATTACTTACAAAAGAAATCATCTTAAAACATTTTAAATTTGAAATATAAATTCAATTAACATTTTTAAAAGTTTAATTAACTTTTACTTACAAAGAACAAGATTTAACTTTTATTAATTTGTTTACTTTTATAAACTTGTTTTATAATTCAAACACAAGTTAAAATTTGCAACTTATAACATTACACAGTATTAACCCGAAAGCCCACAAACAAAAATACTCGAGTCGAAACCCAACTCACACGAGCCAGTCCCCAGTAAAACTCCAGCTCCTTCACTTCGAGACGATCACGAGAAAACGCGAGCTCTACTTCGGGTCGACCTTGTCTTCCCCAATTCAAAAACTCCTCCTGACCAAAACTGTGCACGGTGCAGGTGCACCTGAAACTCCGGCCAGCGACGGTCAACGCGACCATCAACGACCATCCCACGATCACATGCGAGCAAGAATACGAACCCAGATCCATCAACATACATGCGAAACAAAATTCAAAACTTAAGCTCGAAAATCTGCAGAACCCACTTCCACAAAACCACCCACGGCCGAGCACCACGACACCGTTAGACCTCGCTGACCCCACCATCAAAACGCCACGTCCAAGAACATCAACTTCCCCAAATGCGAACGACTCCGGTCACGAATCCAAATCGCAAATGCCTCTATAGTCAAGCCGAAACAAAAACATGCTAAAACCCGAATTTGATCGAATCCAAAAAATTCCATAATAGGAAAAAATTTACAACATTTTTCCCTTCATCAACCATCCACTAGATAGCTTCGATCAAAATTCTAGCTCCAATCACCACGCCGATCAAAGGCAAACCACCAAAACCCCCAAGTCAAACAAACCAAAAATTCTCAAGAAATACCCAACTAAAAATTACAAAATGCATATCAAAATTCATGATTTTCCATCATGATTACATGCATGTAGTTCAATTTAGAATTTAAACCAGTTGATTTTTAACAAAAATTTTAGTTCACTGTGTTTTACCATTTTTAAAATTATTTGTAAATTAAAAATTACAGAAACTATTTTTAAATTACTATCTAACATTAACATGCAAATTTCATTTAATCATCAAAATCAAACAATGGTGTTAGTGGAAGATTTAAAATTTTGAAAGTTGAACCTCGTCTGAAAAGAACAGGAAGCAGAATGTTTACATATATACACAGGCTCTTTACACATATATAAACATAACTATAAATTCAATAATAAAAACTGAATGATTTCCATGCAACATCAATATCAATTCACATGCATTAGGATCAGAATTCAACTTATCTATTTTTAAAAATAATTTACTCACCTGTTAATTTGCAGTGAACAAAACTTGTTCCAGGCCTTGAATCTTAAATCTGAAAAAATATGCTTTGATTTTTGCTGATGAAATCCTACCGCATGCTTCAATTTGATGATTAAAAGTGTTGAAACAGCTGAGTTGATCTTGATCTTCATCCCATTTGAATTTGTAGAAGATTTGAAGGTTGCAGCTTTAACTTTCAAATTTGGTTTTGTAGATTTTAAATTCTCATATTTTATCTTTTGCTTTTAGTTTTGATTTCAGATTTTGTTATTTTTCTGATTTGAGTTAATAAGTGGAAACAAAGAAATAAAAATGGTTGTGAAAAACTAATTTTCTCCTTAAACATTTATTTAAAAATTAAAATAGAAATGTTGCCACATGTTGATAAACTTGAACAAATGTCAAATGCGAATTCCTTTAGCTTACAAGTGTCAAAATGTTTCATCTTTGATTAACAAGTGTTAACCCAATTCAATTCAATCATTTAATGTATTTATGAAATATTTATATGCATTAGTGAAATGTTTTTATGATAATAAGCTTTTGAATTTTAAATAAATACACAAGTATGAAATCTTTTTAAACATATATTTTATAAATAGGTTATTTTTAAAAATCAAAGAAATGTATTACATATTTTCTTTTAAATTGTGAAGTATGTATTTATGTTTATGTAAAATATGAGTTTAGTAATTTATTTATTTACATTTACAAATTATTCTAATTTAAGAGATTATTTTTAAAAGAAAGTTTATTTATAAATATATATATTTATAACCATTTTAATTTAAGCACATCTAAAGAAAACAAAAATAAAACTTTGATTAAATCCTTTTTTAAACTACCCTATTTAAAATAAACAATCATCTTATATTTTGAAAACAATTGAATTAATCTTAAATTAACTTTTGAAAAATATTAATTCTAGAAAAAAGCATTAAATTACAATTTATTCATACATATATAAATTATTAATAGATTAAATTAAATTTCAAAACAACTCCAAATTATAACATATACATACATATATATTACAATTTGAAAATTCAACTTTTATTTAAAATAAAAGATTTTCTATTCACAATATATATCAAATATATATACACACACACACACACACACACATTATAAACAGAATAAAATTTGTTAGCTTTGAAAAATAATTTTTTATCAATTTTAAATTGTTAAAAAGATATTGATCAAAATTACCAGATTAAAAATTTATTAACCATTTTAAAAAGAATAAATTTACCAATTTAAATTAAAATTATAAAGAAAAATTATCAAACCAATTTAATTATTAATACAGATTATTAAATTGATATTGCCCAAAATTCCGGGTCGTCACATTCCTCCCCCCTTAAAATAATTTCGTCCCCGAAATTTACAAGCAAAGATAATTTAATAACCCAACAAAGATTTCAATTTCCAACAGCAAAGCATCCCTATCAACCAGTTACTAACAATCATAGCAATCAGTCAAACAAACAAACCTAAATAATTATCTCGACACAAATCAGAATAAATCTTCTAATACTATCTAGAGTTTCCCAAGTATAAATCACTGGGAGACTCGCTCTACAGAAGCTAAACTAACTACACCACCAAAATCCAGAGTTAATCTCACCTCTAGATCCACCAATCTGAACAGAACATCAGACTATACTCAAGTCCAGCACAACTTTCAAATCCAACTGAACTGCAGATTCAACAACCAACAATGAATCATACACGTACTCCCTCAGAGATACGTGAAATACAATGAATTCCAGCTATCCAAACTGGCAATTTAATCTTATCCTATCAAAAACACAGATAAGAAATCCCAAATGTCTCAGAACTAGCCATCCAATCTTATCCAATTACTGTTCTCTTAACCAGAGAAATCTTAACAACAATGAAGTCTTCAACTTCGAATTCCAAACTCCTTATCTCAAATCTGTATAACTCAACAGACGATTCTGGGCTGCCATTCTCTTCCTGATCAGCTCAACCTATGCTGATGCTACTAGACCAAAGCAAACCAGTTTCCGGATCCTATCCAACAGAAAAGAGTCTTCCAAGATCTGTCGAAATCCAGAACACAAGCTCTACTTCTCAAGCAAAAGAAAACTGAACTTGCTTCCTTCCTCGTACAGCTGCTACCTCGCTTCCGCTGCACAACTCTGATTCTGAAATAGATGAGAATACTGTTGATGAACATGAGTACAAACTTATCAAATATATCCGGGAACTTTGTTCATCAAATCCATGAAATATTAGTGACCCATCTGACTCGGTCACACAATCTTATAGCAGAAATCCAACTCAAAAACTAGATCTAACTAATCCAAATTCTAAAAATTTCAGAGCTGCTACACCAACTCTTCCTTCTACAAGAACCATCCTACTACTAGGCTAACCACCAGTATCGCTACTGGAACCAAAACAATATGGAACTCAACTCCAGATGCAGACAACCTTCTGATTACTTCAGTAGCTCCTACTTCCACATGAGAACCCTCAGTCTCAAACAAAAGATTGCCCAAGAAAAAAATTCCCAAACTAATTGCGAGTCACTTTTGCGATCCTACCTAGTTCGGATTCCAAAGATACCGTCCTCTCTTTACCAATTAGAACAGCCTTAAGCTTTTCCAAACAAGGTTAACCATTCAAGAAAACCTTCACCATCTGCCCGGACTGCTAAAAGAAAAACCACAACGACTCCTGAACCATCGGAGAAACGGGCACACTGCCGCTTCCAAACTCTACCTCGATGATACTGCAAAGCTAAAAGACCTACTCGTCAGCACACCGAACACTTCGAGTTGCACTGCTACCACAGCTAACCAAAGACTTCTAATCCAAAGGCTTCTCGAAAACCAAAACCATCAACAAACCACACAAAAGACCTTCGATATGGCAGACATCCTCTCCAGAAATTCGGGCTCCAAACCAAGCATCAACATCTCGCTCTCCTTAAGGAATGACAATGAGACCATGCCGAAGCGAAACAACTTATAGACCTTAGTCTCATATTGCAAAATAGCCAACCTCCATGCTAAAGATCCAGATAACTTCTACACAGATGAGTCTTCCCTACAGCAGGTAAAGACTGCCCCTCAACCACTTCTAAAACTGCTTCAAGAGAAAACATCTTCGAAAATATCCATGGATGCTGCATCTCATCACGCAGTTATCAAGATATCATCACTTACTTCTGCATTTCCGATAGATCCAAACTTACACTTCCAAGATGGACTCCGAATCTTTTAAAAGATTTCCTTCGGATATCAGAGAAATCCTTACTCCAAACTACAAATCTTACTTGAGATGGTATTAGGTCTACAGTCTCGACAAATACTTCCAACCTCAAACATATGACCTCTTCCATCAGTGGTAGTCGTGTTACACACACCACTACTCCATCTACCTCTAAAACTTATGTTGAAAAAGCCCGAACAGATAACCCAACAGATCAGGTAGATATAGATAAATATATAATTATAGATAAAAATACAAGTACGCTCTCTAAAGAAAGACACCACTCCAGAGCCTAGGTATTCACTCAACCGAACGCTCTGATACCAACTGTAGCGACCCAACTTTCTAACAACAGAAAGTTGCGTCACTAATTGAGAAAGAAAGGGATATAAGAAGAAAAGATAAGAAAAGAAGAAACACAACAACATCAGATACTCACAGCAGGACGAATGAAATATAATATATCCCATAAAATATTACATAGTATCATATTACATCAGAGTACACAACTTATACAACACATATTAGACAGTTATAAAAATCTTTCTAACTATACAACTCAAGTATACAAGATACAGATATCACATAAACACAGCAGAACCATAATATATCTACACGTGGAAGCCTCCTGCTCCATATCTCCTCCAGAATTCGTCAAGCAAACCTGAATCACTCGACTACTCATACATAATATGAGTACCCAAGAGTTTAATAAAACAGAAAATAAACACTCGGGTCAGACAGGGATCTAGTGTGAGTAAACGGGTTAAAATTGCTTAACTTTAGAAAAACCTTTGAAAAGAAAAGGTATCACGTAAGACTTCCCACACACAAACATGGAAAATTTTTTACCTTACGCTAACCAAAACATTGATAGGAAATCCAGCGATACTATAATAGTGTCTAGGGTTTTCAAGTAAATATGAAATAGCCAAAATTGTTACATTTATTAAATTCCAGCTACTAGCCACAAAAGTGGGTAATACAAACAAAACTGTAGGGTCTCGTAGGAGGAATGGGTTTCCATCAATGGCAGGGCTACCGGGGTACCGCCCGTCATAGTACGTGGCCTAGATCACAGCACCGAGGATTACTCCCAATCCCCTGCATCACAAAGCCGGGAGCATTTCTTAATGAACAGTCCCGAGTAAGATCACCTCGTGGTTGGCGCGACCAACCACCCTCTAAGCCGAAATAAAAAGGGACATCTAGATAGGACTGACCTCACCCTGAAATGGGTGCTACCCACCTAGCCTTGCTGCACCTCCCCTATTTTAGCCATTCCCGATTGATGAGGCTTGAGGCTGCGATTACCTTTATAGAACACATCTATCTTAGAATGCTCATCGTCCACCTGACGATGTTCTGAAAGCATTCAATCCATACAAGTTCGTTCCGGGTTCGAACGAAACCGAAGGCACTATCTTGTTGCATTCATTTTGGAATCACCCTCAGAGTCAACGACCATAGCCCTTGCACTCTGAATCACCATCTCGAACCTATAAGTACCATCTCCGTCAAACTCATCACGGAATCACCCCCAGAGTTATACTGACGAATAGTCCTTACACTTCGAGTCTTCACTAAGCTCCACTTGGATTCACGACCTAACATTTAATTTGGATCGATGTGGTTTTCGGATTATCCAAATATGGAAACCCGATCCCGGTCTCACCGAATCCAAACGCCATTTTAATATCCAAGTTGTTTAAGGGTTTTAAACAATTAAACTTATATTCAGGATGATATAAACAGATAGATGAATCACATTATCACAATAGATAATTCATATCAACATTCATCTCACAAAATAGCATATCACATATCAGAGATATCATACCCAAATCATCCAACATCATTCAACGTCAAATATCAGTCATCCAATATTAATCACCCAATATCAATCAATCAATATTAACCAATCATCTATAAGCAAAATTGATTAACTCTAAATCAATTTGATTACTTAAATCCTTCTTCATTATTTATTCCAAATAAATAAATTAATCATCTCTTAATGATCTTCCTTAATTAATCTACCTTGATTAATTATCTTTTAATTACATTCAAGTAATCAGTCTTAACCATATACAGTAATTAACCTTTAATTACTATCAATAATTACAATAATGAATGATCCTTCATTTGCTTCCATTAATTAATCAACTATGATTAATTGCATTAAACCTCAATTAATTACAATTAATTAATCACACTTAAATTAATTACTTTATTAATCAACCTTGATTAATTCATTAATTACATTAACTAATGATCCTTATTAATTAATAATTCCTTTAATAAATTAAATAATTTACTTGTAATTAATCATCTCATTAATTAGAATTAATTAATCATAAACAGCAATTAACAACTTGTAATTACTTATCTTAATTAATTAACTTCTTAATTAATTATATTAACCCTTTGATTAATTAATCTAATTAATTAATCTTTAATTACTTCGTTAAGTAATCAATTAATTAATAAATAATCCTTAATTAATTACCTTATTAATTAATTACAATTTTGATTAATCTCGTTCATTAATTAATTAATCACATTAATTAATTAACTAAAATTAACTAAGTAATTAACCCTTAATTACTTACATAAGTAATTATCTTTTAATTACTTCTATTAGATGATTACTCTATTAATTAATTACTTAACAAGTAATTAATCCCATCATTAAATAATCCTTAGTTCTTTAATTAATTAATTAATTACTCCATAATTAATTAACTTCAAATCAATTATATTAATCAATTCCTTAATTAATAACATCAAGTGGTTATTCATTAATCACTTCCACTTTAATTACCCCAATGAGTAATTTTGCACTAATTATTTCCATAAGTAATTACACACTAATTACTTCTCATAAGTAATTTCTCTTTCCTTAATTACATTCAATAATTAACCATTAATTATTAAGTAATTACACTTAATTAATTCATAATTAAGTGATTATTTAAAATTAAATAAACATTTAACTAATCATTTAAAATTAATTAATTAATTAATTAACTTCCTATATTTAAAAATCCTTAATTAATTAAGAAAAGCATTTATCTAAATTAATCTTTACTTATTAACAAATCATATTTAATTAAGTATTCTTAAGTCATATCAATAATAATTTAACCATAATTATCTACATAAATAAATTATTTGAAATTAATCAAATTTTAATAACTTAAAAACAAATTATTCAATCTGGTTTACAAAATTATAACTTAAACTTTATTTGAAAATAAAACATTTAGAATCAAATTTCAAATTTAAAACACTTTAAATTATCTAATTTTAAACTTATTCATTTTCAATATAAATTGAAAACTTTAGTTATTAAACATTACATAACAATTTTCTTAAAACTTTGATTTAATATTTTAAATTGAAAACACTTCTTTTTAAAATTATAATTCATAATTAAATTAAGATAATTACTTACAAAAGAAATCATCTTAAAACATTTTAAATTTGAAATATAAATTCAATTAACATTTTTAAAAGTTTAATTAACTTTTACTTACAAAGAACAAGATTTAACTTTTATAAATTTGTTTACTTTTATAAACTTGTTTTATAATTCAAACACAAGTTAAAATTTACAACTTATAACATTACACAGTATTAACCCGAAAGCCCACAAACAAAAATACTCGAGTCGAAACCCAACTCATACGAGCCAGTCCCGAGTAAAACTCCAGCTCCTTCACTTCGAGACGATCACGAGAAAACGCGAGCTCTACTTCGTGTCGACCTCGTCTTCCCCAATTCGAAAACTCCTCCTGACCAAAACCGTGCACAGTGCACGTGCACCTGAAACTTCGGCCGGCGACGATCATCGCGACCATCAACGACCATCCCACGATCCCGTGCGAGCAAGAATACGAACCCAGATCCATCAACATACATGCGAAACAAAATTCGAAACTTAAGCTCAAAAATCTACAGAACCCACTTCCACAGAACCACCCCCGTCTGACCACCACGACACCGTTAGACCTCGCCGACCCCACCATCGAAACGCCACGTCCAAGAACATCAACTTCTTCAAATGCGAACAACTCCGGTCACGAATCCAAATCGCAAATGCCTCTATAGTCAAGCCGAAACAAAAACATGCTAAAACCCTAATTTGATCGAATCCAAACAATTCGATCGTAGGAAAATTTTTACAACATTTCTCCCCTCATCAACCATCCACTAGCTAGCGTCGATCAAGATTCTAGCTCCAATCACCACGCCGATCAACGACAAACCACTAAAACCCCCAAATCAAACAAACCCAAAATTCTCAAGAAATACCCAACTAAAAATTACAAAGTGCATATCAAAATTCATGATTTTCCATCATGATTACATGCATGTAGTTCAATTTAGAATTTAAACCAGTTGATTTTTAACAAAAATTTTAGTTCACTGTGTTTTACCATTTTTAAAATTATTTGTAGATTAAAAATTACAGAAACTATTTTTAAAATTACTATCTAACATTAACATACAAAATTCATTTAATCATCAAAATCAAACAATGGTGTTAGTGGAAGATTTAAATTTTTGAAGGTTGAACCTCGTCTGAAAAGAACAAGAAGCAGAATGTTTACATATATACACAGGCTCTTTACACATATATAAACATAACTATAAATTCAATAATAAAAACTGAATTATTTCCATGCAACACCAATATAAATTCATATGCATTAGGATCAGAATTCAACTTATCTGTTTTTGAAAACAATTTACTCACCTATTAATTTGCAGTGAACAAAACTTGTTCCAGGCTTTGAATCTTAAATCTGAAAAAATATGCTTTGATTTTTGCTGATGAAATCCTACTACATGCTTCAATTTGTTGATTAAAAGTGTTGAAACAGCTGAGTTGATCTTGATCTTCATCCCATTTGAATTTGTAGAAGATTTGAAGGTTGTAGCTTTTACTTTCAAATTTGGTTTTGCAGATTTTAAATTCTCAGATTTTATCTTTTGCTTTTAGTTTTGATTTCAGATTTTGTTATTTTTATGATTTGAGTTAAGAAGTGAAAACAAAGAAATAAAAATGGTTGTTAAAAACTAATTTTCTCCTTAAAAATTTATTTAAAAATTAAAATAGAAATGTTGCCACATGTTGATAAACTTGAACAAATGTCAAATGCAAATTCGTTCAGCTTATAAGTATTAAAATGTTTCATCTTTGATTAACAAGTGTTAACCCTATTTAATTCAATCATTTAATGTATTTATGAAATGTTTTTATGATAATATGCTTTTGAATTTTAAATAAATATACAAGTATGAAATCTTTGTAAACATATATTTTATAAATAGCTTACTTTTAAAAATCAAAGAAATGTATTATATATTTTCTTTTAAATTATGAAGTATGTATTTATGTTTATGTAAAATATGAGTTTAGTAATTTATTTATTTACATTTACAAATTATTCTAATTTAAGAGATTGTTTTTAAAAGAAAGTTTATTTATAACCATATATATTTATAACCATTTTAATTTAAGCACATCCAAAGAAAACAAAAATAAAACTTTGATTAAATCCTTTTTTAAACTACCCTATTTAAAATAAACAATCATTTTATATTTTGAAAACAATTGAATTAATCTTAAATTAACTTTTGAAAAATATTAACTCTAAAACAAAGCTTTAAATTACAATTTATTCATACATATATAAATTATTAATAGATTAAATTAAATTTCAAAACGACTCCAAATTATAACATATACATACATATATATTACAATTTGAAAATTCAACTTTTATTTAAAACAAAAGATTTTCTGTTCACAATATATATCAAATATATATGTTATAAACAGAATAAAATTTGTTAGCTTTGAAAAATAAATTCTTATCAATTTTAAATTGTTAAAAAGATATTGATCAAAATTACCAGATTAAAAATTTATTAACCTTTTTAAAAAGATTAAATTTGCCAATTTAAATTAAAATTATAAAGAAAAATTATCAAACCAATTTAATTATTAATACATATTAAATTGATATTGCCTAAAATTCCGGGTCGTCACATATATTTTCTATTTTTCCTATGTTTATTTCTCTAAATTTTGTTTCCTATTTTAATTTGTAAAATATTTGATTATATTTATTTGATTTTTGATTGGTTTTATTTTTAATAATAGCTCGGAAATTTCAAGAGACATAGGTTACTTGTTTTATTCTTTGCCTTTTCCTTTTCCCTTGCCTTTTCATTTTCTCTTTTGTTCTGGCCGACCACTTTATGGCCTACAGCTGTGCATTTCTTTCTCCAACTCACGTACCAAAACATGTCAAAACATTTTATTCTCGTCTCATTCCATTTCTAGGAAAAAACATCAAGTTTTCACGTGTAACGATCCCAGTTGAATGACGAATTTAAATTTATAATTAAATTGAATTTTGGATTTGTTTGAATTTTTCAAATTTAAAAAGGTATATGTACTTATTTGCTTTTAAATTTGGATTGAAACTTAAAATGGATATTTTTAGTTAAATTAAATTTTAAATAAATTTTGATTTGGAAATTCAAAATGTATTCAAAATGAATTTTTCTTTAAAAGGTTATACTTTGAAAAATAATATGTATAACTATTTATTAATGGTATAGATTGTGCTTTTATTCATTTTCTTTATGAAGTTATAAAAAGGAATAAAACAAAAATAAGGATATAAATGAAATGTTGATAATTAAACTTTGAATAGAATATTTTTTTTTAGAGTTAAGTTAGTGATAAGATTATATGGTTACAAAATAAACCATAATGGATACATACAAGTTGCATGTAAATTATGCAAACCAGGAAAACAACAAAACAAGAAAGATAGTAGAAAAATGTATGTTTGTAATAAGATTTTTATAGTTATAAAATGACACAGGAATATATATGTATATATAAACTTGTATGAAATATAAACCAGGAAACAAGACATATACAAGAAGATAAAAGTCTACAACATAAAACAAACATTAGATTACAAAGAATCTGCAAAGCAAAACGTTGTACTTACAAGAAAATTAAATAAGATGCATGTAAACTTAGATGGGAACAATAGCATTTAATGCTATCTAATCTTAGTACAAAGAAAGAAATCAATTCGAAGTATGGCAAAGATCATTTCAGCTGAGAAAAATCAAATCTTGCTTGGCCACCAAAACAAATAGAAAATATCAGATCGAAGACAAAGTTGTACCAGTAATACCTATTTTATACAAAACCGTCTTTCCTATATACATACACACATCCATATTCATTTCATCTCGTTCATAACAACATAGCAAAGTCGGGAAAAGAAAAAAACATAAGTACCATTATATTCACAAACTCAATTTCATTCAAGAAGACAAAACAGAAAAGGGAAAAGAGGAAAATTCAATTTGCACGTTTTCAAAACAAAAGGAAAGTGTTCTCTGTTTCCAAATAACTTCAAGTGAGTAAACATATAAATTTTAAAGTTTAATTTGATAATTAGTTCTTGTATATCTTGTGTTGCCATATGTTATAGTATTTGGTTCTGGAATGCTTTCTGTAAGATCTAACATGTGATGATCATCAGTATTCATAAGCTTTGAGCAAAGAAGTGAAAGAATACCAATATTCTTCATTTAAACCAAATTAATCTTAGAAATTGAAGCTAAGTATGTTTGTTTATCTTAAATCAGAGGACTGGAAACTTGTTTTAAGTTTAACAGTATTTTATATATACTGTTTATTCAAGTTACAAGTAAAAGGAAATTAAAAACTAAAATTCGAATATTTTAATTTGTGAATTTAATCACATATCTTGATTACATATACAAAGTTAGGATTTTTAAAATGAAAACGATGATTTTTAATTCAATATTTAAGGTACAGTTGAATATGAACAAAAGTTACATTTTTGTCAATTTCGGTTGATCCAATTAATTTTAATTGTTGAAATTACTTATGAAGCAAGTTTGAAGATGAATTAACACAGGAAAAATGCTTAAATTTTTTTCGGATGCATGGATTTTGAGGTTGATACAAAAGTAGGGTTTTTTTCATATGTTTTTTCAATGCTCTGAAATTTTTTGTTTTCGGCTCCATGAATTGATCGAGTGTCACGCGGGTTTGGGTGAAGGCCGATGAAGGTCTGGACATAGCGTTGGCGAAGGGGCTTCGCCTCCGGTGATGGGTGAAGGCAGGACGCGGTGGTTTTTTGGTGGGGTGTTCGAGCGTTAGTTCAAGCGTCAGGTGATTTTTTCAAATTCGACCTTTATTCGAAAATCTGGGTTTCGACTATGAGTGGGAGGTCGAATCGTGGTTTGCTGGAGGTAGCGCGAGCCACTGGAGGTGCGGCGAATCACCGTGCACATGCACGGTGGCGTTTGAATGTCCGATGCAGTGTCGTGATGGTCGCGCGCTCTTGCTCGAGGCTTTTGGGTGTTTGCTTCGAGATCGTCTCTGGGTCGCGCGCGTGAGTGTTTTTTTGTTTTCGCAGTTTAAATTTTATACTTAAGCTAAAATAAAATAAAGAAGAAGAAAGTATCTGGTAAGAAGGAAGAAGAAGATGTGAAAGAGAGGCTAACGCGGGGAAAGGTGGGAACGAACGCGAGTTTTTCTCGAGTAAGAGTGGTGCGTGCTCGGTCCAGATTCTGTTATTTTTGCCTTAACACTTTAAGTATTTTGATTAACAAGTTTTGCATTAAATAAAATAAATAATGTT
The DNA here is from genome assembly GCA_030765085.1 of Allium cepa. Classification (NCBI taxonomy): domain Eukaryota; kingdom Viridiplantae; phylum Streptophyta; class Magnoliopsida; order Asparagales; family Amaryllidaceae; genus Allium; species Allium cepa. The sequence continues at coordinate 28,741,788 of CM060932.1, forward strand.
AGTTAGTTTTAAGTTAATAATTGATCTAAAGTTTATTAAAAGAAAAGTTTGTAAAGGAGATTAATTAATATAAGGTAATTAAAAAAAAGAATGTAAATTAACTTATACTAGTAATTAAATTAATAACTTTAAGTTAAATTTGTAACTAGAAATTAATTTAAGTTAAGTACTAAATTTATTAACAATTAAGATGTGTAGTTAATAATAAATTGATTTTCAAGTTTAAATAAGACTTTTAAATGTTAATTAAGATGAATAATTAATATTAAGTAATTAATTTAGAAAGTAATTAAGAATAATTACTTTATAATTCTAATTAGAGATTAATTGATGATGATTAATAAATTGCAAATTAACTACTTAAGTTAATTAAGGAATGGTCAATAGTCAGTTGATTAAGTAATTTAATTAAGAATTAAATAAATGATTAATCAAGTAATTAGCAGTTAATAAATGAGTAATTAAGTTTTAATCATTAATAATTGAGGTTATTAATTAACGATTAATAAATGATTTATTAATTAAAGAATTTGAAATGGAATAAGTAATTAATTAATATTTAATGATTAATTAAACAGGGTCAAGTGATTAATTCTAGAGTGATTAATTTAAATTAAATTAATTACAATAAGAATCAAAGATGATTGCTTATGGATTGTTGTGTATGTAGAATATCTGAGTTGTGATGTTTATGTGGTGATATTATGTGATGTTTTATAATATGCTCTTGATATCCATGATGACTATGTATGATTTATCTGTGATAAATGTTATTTGGATTCAAAGTGTTGAATTAAACCGTTTAAATAAATTAGACAACTTTTCCCGTAACAAGGCATTTGAATTTCGATGCGACAGGGAGTCAGATTCCAGTTGGTTATCCGAAACCAACATCGAATTGTAATGAAACCCACATCGAATTGTAATGATGACTCTTTGTGATTGATAAATTTATTTTATCTGTGAAACTGTGAATGAAGATCAGCGTTATGGATTATACCGCTTATCGATATTGATATATCTATGATGATTGATGATGTTGCACTATTGTGCAAAACCCCTGGACCACACCATACACACATGAATATGGATTTCACGAGGAAATCGGATAAGTCTTAAATTTTTGAAAATAGTTTTAAATTTGAATTTTAAATTCAAATGGGTTGGAAATCGATTGGGTTTAAAGTGAAAAGCTTTTGAAAAGCTGTATTAAAAATGTAAGTTATTTTGAATAACTTAATAAAGATTTGAAATCTGAATAACTTGATTTAAACTGGAATTCAATATCTAAAATGGAATCCTATATTGGTATTCATGATTTAAAAAGAATTATACAAGTTTATACGGGTTTTAAACCATTTTAAAGTGTTGTTTTTGGGAATTTGAATTAACCCAAAGATTTAACTCGTATAAATGAGATCGTTTTTTTTCGAAACGAAAACTACTTGTTTTCAAATAATAATAGCTTTCATTTAAAGAAAGGATTTTCCAAATAATATTGAAAGGTTTCAAGTTTGAAATGGAATTGAAATGTTTTGAAATCTATAAAACGAGTCTTTGATTCAAAGACCGGACGAGTTAATCCAACTTGAATTGGAACTGTTTTGAAAAGCTATCGAATCTTTGAAAACGAGTTTTGAAAGCTATAAGTTAAATCTGGATTCAAAGATTTTAAGAGTTAATCCAATTAAAATAGAAATTGTTTTGAAATCCACGAATGGATCTTTGTGAATGGGGTGAACTTTGTGAATTGAATCTTTCTATTTAAAAGATTAAAAGTGTGGAAATTTGTTTAAACCATTGAAGTTTTTTTTTTGAAATGAATCTTTTCGTTTAAAAGATTGGAAATGGTAATTTGTTTTAACCATTCGAATGAAAGGTTTTGGGCTTTAAGCTGTGATTTAACTGAGACCCCAGTATCCATATGATTTTTAAGTATTGCGCTCGTTATTCGGTTTAGCCGGGGGAGGGCCTTTATGTCATACCACCCATTCCGAATAGTGATACGACGTATATGGATAGCATTGAAGACCGGTGGTGAAGACCAGGTATTTGCAAGAGCGATAGGATGACCTATCGATTGTCTCCACACTGAGTTGCTCCGGTATAGAGCCTAAGTGATGGGATACCCGGATTTGCAAGGTCTTCTTTCTTTATTGAATGAAGTGCCTTCGATTCTGTTCAAACCCGGAATAGACTTGTATGGTTGTATGTCTGACACTACACTTTGAGATATAAAGCAGATTTCTTTCAAATACCTATCTGTTGGCGTCGGAAAATTTATTCTCTTAATTTAACACCCTTCTCTGAGACGTACGAGCTCAGAGGTTATGTAGTTGAAGGTTATCAGCAATATACTCCCAATTTGGTTGTGTGGCATGCTAAGTGCTGCTGTGTGTTGACGTTTGTTGATCATTGTGATCAAAGCATAGCTTTGTGTAAGAGCGTAGCTTTGTGGACGAGACCTCATCGGACCTTACAACCCGAAAATGGTCGTCACATCATGGCTTCCTTCTCTCTTCTTTTTCCACTTTCTTTTTCTCTTTTCTTTTTTTTCTCTTCTAGGCATGCTCGGCCACCACCTTGTTCACCCCTAGCCGACCATCGCATCACCACCATGACCACCTCCACAACCTCATCACCATCACCTAATCCCTTGCCATGACCAAAAATGAAAAACCCCATCACCATCTCCTTGTTTCATAGCCTTGCCGAGCCATTTATCCCCCACCTTCACTTCTTAGCCTCGGCCACAAATTGAAACTCCACCAATTTGCTTTTCCATGACCTTACCATCCCCTAGATGTGAGTTTGTGATGCCTAGACCCTACCTAAACCCAATGGCCGAGCCAAACAAACATAGGGCTGAACCAAATACATCTCAAACTCTTACCTTTTTGCCTTCCTTCATATGTAACTTCCACCTCTTCTTATTTCATGCCATAGCCGTGAAACTAGACCTCTTTGGCTGAGCCTATCATACCTGAAACACCATGGACAAGCATTACTGGAGAAGGTTGAACCTATATATGGTGTAGCCGAGTCCAATGGCCTTGGTCAAGCAAGTTTAGGTCATCTTGATTCATATTTGCTTCATTTTTGATTCATCTTTTGTTCGTATTGAACTATATACTTATGTATATTTGTATTTGTTGTTTACAAGATTGGATCATGACTCTTCATTCACTCAAATTTGATTCATGCCATGTCATGCTTTTCGGAGTTTGTTGTGTATCTCTAGTTTATCAATTCTAGCTTTAAAAAATGAGTTTATCACTCTAGACATCCGTATTTTTATAATTGTGAAATTATAACAAGTGAATATGTAAAACTGATATGTTATGTTCATACATGCCTGTAATATATTTATATGATGTTGAAAGCTGTTTATATACCTGTTACATCATCTGATATGATATTAAATGCTATACTGTTCATTTCATTTACTGTATCTCACACTGCAAGTTCCCTATCACTATGGATTGAAATGATACATACTCGAACGGACTTTAGAATAAGGAAAAATCATTATGAGCTTAAATGATAGGCTCGAGTGATTTTTATTGTATTTGATTTACTTGGGATTGCGGGTTTGAAATGATAAAACCCGTATTTTTCTTTTTAAATTACGGATTGAAATAATACATATCCGTATCACTTGACCTAGATTAGAAAATATTATACAGACCCATGGTTAATATATTTAAAGTAATATTTTCCTAAAATTTTATTAAGTATTTTGAATTTTTAGAATATGTGAAATTTTTAACTTAAATTTTGATTTAAAGATTTGAAATATAAAGAGATATTGGTTTTCTATAAGTTAAAATTTTATAAATTGATTTTGGTTTTAAATTGTAATTTACAAATCTTTATTTGGTATTTAATTTGTAATTTAAAATTTTTATGTATGATAGACAACGTAATAATGAAATTTGATTCAATGTGGAATTCTAAATCTAGCCTAGTGGTTGTAAATAATGTCATTTCACGAAATGGATATGTTTTGTATAAATTAGTTTACGATGATTTTCTATAAGTTAAATTATATAAGTAAAATGTATAAAATGTAATATAAATATGACCTAACTTGATAATTGGAAATTGGTTTCCAAATGGAGATTTTAAGTTAAGTAAATAATGTATTTTGAATTGATAAAAATGAAATACAGTTTTAATTGGATATTTTGTAATAAATTTATTTAATTTGAAATCATAGTTAATTAATGTCTAAATGAATAGATTTATAAAGGAAGTTGATTTTTGTATTAACTATGACAACTCATTTTATTTCTGAAATAGGTATTTTAAAATAAAGTATTAAGTCATTGGTTAAAAATAAAAGTTAAGTAATAATGTGCTTTAGATTTAATAAATGAATTATAGTTTAATTTGGATATTTATTGATAAAAAATTATTTTATTAAATCATAAGTTAAACGATATCCAAATGAATATTTTTAGAAGCGTGAAATATGATTTTTATAAGTTAAAATGGCTAAAAAAATTGAAATTTTAATGTGGCTGAAATGTTATTATAAATAAGGTATTAGTATTGGTAGCACTCCAGAAATGTTGTGGTTTAAGATAGAATTTGCTAAGTGCTATCAATTTTGAAACTTAACTATACTCTGAAATAATAATAATGCTACCACAGCACTTTGTAAGAGTTGTTGTTGCGGAATGTAAACTGTTTTGCAATACTAGTAAGCTACTGCAGGACTTTGTAATGCTGTTGTTGCTGAAAGTAAACTGTTTTGAAATAATAACTAAATACCTACTGTAGCACTTTATAAGTGTTGTAGTTTTTGAATTTGACGATGTTTTGAAATATCACTATATCTACCGTAACACTTTATAAATGTTGTTGTTGCTGAAAATACAATGTTTTGGGAAATTTTATAATTAAATTGATGGACATGGAAATGTTACGACTTTGGAAGGAATATTAGGTGTATTTAAATGATTCAAATGGATATTATTTTGAAACATATTAATATTGAATATAAATGGTTAAATGAATCTTGTTTTGAAGATATTAACATTGAATTTAAATGGTTTTAATAAATATGTTTCAAAATGTTATGATTTTCTAAATATTATGATTTACAAATGATAACATTTCCAAGTTTTATGATTTCATAGTATTATGGTTTCAAAGGGTTGGGTCTCAGAAGTGTTATAACTTTGGAAATACTATGGTTTGGGAAATAAATTATTTGAATTGTATTTAATTAAGAATTGTCTTTAAATATATTAATTTGAAACTTATTGAAATTGAAGATTTAAGAATATGACTTTATAAAGTGGTTTGGTTTAAGATGATTTAAAGGAATATTTCAAGTTTAGTAAATTGAAACAAATATTCAGTGATTTGAAAATTTGGGTTTTATTTAAACGATATATTGATTTGGTCCTGAAATGAAATAATATAGTATATAGTTTGAAATGGATATGATGTTTTGGGTTTTGAAATATAAATGATTTTGATATAAATATCCATGGGTTATAATAACGATTTTTTGTTAAAGAGACAGGGATCGAAAGTTGTCATAGTCTCTGCCAACTCCGAAAACCACTTTAACAACCATGTACGCGGTGGAGATTCCAGAATGAAGTAGGATGGTGGCGACGTTTTATTAAGGTATATACGTGGACCCGACTCCTGTGAGTTGGCATAAGGTGGCTAAAATAGAAGCAATTAACGGGCTAATGAGGTCGCTCCACTGATCATGGACACTCCTTTGAAATTATATTCTGACTTTGAGATTGATTTGGTGGCTACTTTTGATTCTTTGATTTGGGAGTGTGGCTCGAGGTGGGCCGTAGTAGCTGCTACACGTTACCACCAGCCTGGAAGTGTAACTGGTATATCCACCCTGGCGCTGCCTAGTTGTGCCGTGCCACCAACCCTAGCACGCCTTGTACGAGTTTGGTTTTCTCCCATAGCCTGTGGAGTATTTACGGTAGTCTCCCGATCTAGAGATGCGCTGATACTGGATAGACTATTGGGACTATTATGTGTTAAGGGGAATATTAGGTCACTCCTTAACGCTATTTAAAAGTAATTTTATTTTACTGTAGACACTATTATAATAACGTATATTACTACATAGTAAATAGTTTAAGATCCATAGAGGATGGGTAGTACTAAGCATCCTTTAAGTTACTCGTACCTTTCTATTACAGTTCACTTGAGTTGGTTTACATTGTATAAGTATGTATGTCCTGACTCGATTGTTTTGTGTATTTGATTTACGCTTGGGTTAGACCGAGTGATAGAGCATTTGAGACTCACCTTCGGAGTTGGAGCTTTGCTGGAAGATCCCGCTATCTGTTTTGCTTTCAGTTATCCAGTTGATTCCAGTTATTCGGTTGATTCCAGTGATGTATGTTGATGTATACTGGATTATCATATTGAGACTTCTGTTGTATCTTATTACTTCTGTGTAGCTTGTTTAACTCTGATGTATATATATAGTAGCTTCATGAACTACTATCTCTTTGCTTCCACTGCATTATATGACTCTGTATTTATGATCTGTGATTTATTTATTTGCTGTACGTTCTGAGTTTTGCCAAATATAAATTAACAATTCGGTATTTGAGTTATTCAGTCCGGCATGTGAGGTTTTATTGTCGATTTGAATGGTCCAAAATAGTGGATCGTTATAGTTGGTATCAGAGCTTTGGCTCTAGGCAAACTTAGCATATATGGTAAATTTATTTACAGAATCACTTTCATTCGAGCTTAACCTCTTTGACTCGGTTTCTTTTGAATTTTGGAACGTTCCCTACGGTTTCAAAATTCATTCTTGTCCCCTCTATTCATCTTCTTTTGATTTTGGAGTATCCCATAACTCCACTTAGAGTGACCTTTGTAATGAATTGGCGGCCTTGCCAATCTTCAAATGACTTGTAAAAGGGGTGAAACACCTTTACAATTGGCATTGATTCACCGGAGATTTCTATATATCCTCGGGTAGAAGCTAGTATCTCTTGTTGTCCCGAATTCTACCTCTTGAGATCGATTGTAGATTTGCCTTAGAATTCCACATCGATCTAATTCTTGAAGTCGAGGTTGACCCGGTTAAGGTTTCCCGCAATTTATATAAGCTTATCCATTTCCTTATTCGGTTAGTTAATCATCTTATCTTTTGTTCCAACTTATCCTCAAATCACAATTTTCTCTGATTTGAGTTAATCAAATTTGAATCTCTATCCTTGCTTTAAAAATCTATTCCTGTATAGTGTATTTGTAAATCTATATTTAAAGTGTTTTATATATTGTGTTGTTTGAGTTGTTGGTGTTGATTTAGGTTTCCGATCGATTCGTCTGATCAACGCTATCGATAGGATCTCCAAAATACTTGAACAGAACAAACTGACACCATATTATTTTCAAACTTGGTAAATGGAATATATTTTGCAATTACATTATATATAAGTATAATTTTTTGAATTTTGATAATTAATTGAATTGGATGTTAAGAAAATAATTATTTGATTTTATATATCTTGTAACCATTAGCTTTTGTTTCATATATAAATAATTGAACTATAAATATGGCTATAAATTAATTTGGAAATTTAAATGAATTTAAAACAAGGACCTGAGAATTTAATTTCCGATGGTTTCAAACTTTGTGTTTAAAGTTTTAAAAGGGTGTATTATTTAAAGTATTTCAAGTAGAAATTGTTTCAAAGAATTTTTAAGTTGTAAATCAGTGTTCTTCTCTTTGTCATTGGAAAATAATTCCAGTGATGACTGCAGCATCATCGACGTTCATTTTCGAGTTTCGAAGTGAAGAGACCATTCTGTAGTTTTGCTACAGTCTTGCTTTGGAGAATTAATTTGATTTGGATTTCTAAAATATGACTTGATTTATGATGTATATGTTGATGTATGATTTAAATTTGATTGGATATATATTGAGTATATATATTTAATTATCTCTAATTTGTTCGAAGTTAATCGAAAATTTAATTCTTAAATTTTATCCTAAAGGATGATTTCAATTATAAAGATGAAATCAAAATTTTGAATAAATATTTAAGCTTGAAATATAACTTTTATAATACTCAATTGCATTCCAATATAACTTACCTAAATCATTCAGAAGTTAAATATGTAATTGGATAGTATACAATATAAAAGGGTTTTTATAAATAAAATTTGAGTGGTTATAATAAATGTTATACACTTAAATTTTAGTTATAAAAAGACTAATAGAGGTAAATAGAATGAAAATTTAATTGAATAAAATACAAAATAAATGGTGTTAAAGGAATTTATAAATAAATTTGGAATAGTTACAAATGTAATTATACTTAATATATGTGATTAGTGTACTTAATGGAATAAATCTAATAATAATTTGGAATAAAGAAGAATTAAATTTATTGAATAAAATGTAAGTATAATAAGTGATTTTTTTCCAAATTCATGATTTTATAAATTGTTAATTGGATGATAAGATAATGAAAATAGAAATGGTTAAGATTTATTTAACTTAGGTGAAATCAAGTATTAATTTAAGTTGAATTTTTCATGATTTTAAACTTATTATCTTATTTTGTTTTTCAATCTCTTTTCTTTCAAGTTGTTCCTATTCTCCCGCATCCTAAGTAGGAAATTGAATTCTAAATCGATCTTACTCTTGAAGTCCGACCTTTCAGTTTTGGAAACTTTTCAAAGAATCTTTGGTACACATTTGAATCTGAGCAATGCTTATCATCCACAGACCGACGGTCAAATGGAAAGAGTGAATCCGATTCTAGAGGATCTTCTTCGTGCTTGTGTTCTTAGTTATGGAGGATCTTGGAAAGATCATCTCCATCTTGCTGAATTCACCTATAACAATAGTAATCAGGTATAATTTCAATCTTCTTCTTCATATTGTCTTAACCCTATCTCATTCTATCCTGTTTTCTTTGTTTTTCGTGCCTCGTTCCTTTTCGAGGACGAAAATTTTGAGTGGGAAAGAGTGTAATAACCCATAATTTTGTAAATACTTTAATTATAATCTTATTTGAAAACTTTGATTTTTAAATCATTAAAAATTGAATTTTTGGATTTTTCCAATGTAAGTTTGGAATATATTTGTAATTTATTATCCAAATACAATAAATTAAACATTTTTTGAAAATTTTATATTTTGGTCAACTCTGGTCAAATTTTGAATTTCAGTTTAAATTTTTAAATTTTTATTTTTAATCTTTTTCTTTGAAGTAGAATATAATTTTGATATTCGTTCTATTTTTCGTTTCGTTAAATTCTGATTTTTACTTTTTTAAATTAGATAAAATATAGTGTTTTACACACAATGATTTTCTATATTTTTATTTTCTATTTTTTCTATGTTTGTTTCTCTAAATTTATTTCCTATTTTAATTTGTATAAACTTTGTTATATTTATTTGATTTTTGATTGGTTTTATTTTTAATAATAGCTCAGAATTTCAAGAGACATAGGTTACTTGTTTTATTCTTTGCCTTTTCCTTTTTCCTTGCCTTTTCATTTTCTCTTTTGGTCTAGACGACCACTTTATGGCCCATAGCCATGCATTTCTTTCTCCCATTCATGTACCAAAACATTTCATTCTCATCTCATTCCATTTCTAGAAAAAAAACATCAAGTTTTCATGGCTTCCTTCTCCCTTCTTTTTCCACTTTCTTTTCTCTTTTCATTGTTTTTCTTCTAGGCATGCTCGGCCACCACCTTGTTCACCCCTAACCGACCATCACACCACCACCATGACCACCTCCACAACCTCATCACCACCACTTAACCCCTTGCCATGATCAAAAATGCAAAACCCCATCACCATCTCCTTGTTTCATAGTCTTGCCGAGCCATTTATCCTCTGCCTTCACTTCTTAGCCTCGGCCACAAATTGAAACTCTACCTATTTGCTTTGCGATGACCTTACAATCCCCTAGTCGTGAGTTTGTGATACCTAAACCCTACCCAAACCTAATGGCCGAGCCAAACAAACATAAGGCCAAACCAAATACATCTCAAACTCTTCCTTTTTGCCTTCCTTCATATGTAACTTCCACCTCTTCTTATTCCAAGCCATAGCCGTGAAACAAGACCTCTTTGGCCAAGCCTATCTTGCCTCAAACACCATGGCCGAGCATTAATGGAGAAGGTGGAACCTATATGTGGTGTAGCCGAGTCCAATGGCCTTGGTCAAGCAAGTTTAGGTCATCTTGATTCATATTTGCTTCATTTTTATTTCATCTTTTGTTTGTATTGAATTATATACTCATGTATATTTGTATGTATTGTTTACAAGATTGGATCATGACTCTTCATTCACTCAAGTTTGATTCGTACCTTGTTGTTCTTTTCGGAGTTTGTTATGTATCTCTAGTTTGTCAATTCTAGCTGTTTATAGAACTGTTACATCGTCTGATATGATATTAAATGATATATTGTCCATTTCATTGACTGTATCTCACACTGCAAGTTTCCTATCACTATGGGTTGAAATGATACATACCCGAACGGGCTTTAGAATAAGGAAAAATCATTATGAGCTGAAATGATAGGCTCGAGTGATTTTCATTATATTTGATTTACTTGGGATTGCGGGTTTGAAATGATAGAACCCGAATTTTTTTTTTGAATTACAGATTGAAATGATACATATCCATATCACTTGACCTAGGTTAGAATATATTATATAGGCCCATGGTTAATATTTTTAAAGTAATATTTTTCTAAAATTTTATTAATTATTTTGAATTTTTAGAATATGTGAAATTTTAAACTTGAAATTTGATTTAAAGATTTGAAATATAAAGAGATATTGGTTTTCTATAAGTTAAAATTTTATAAGTTAATTTCGGTTTTAAATTGTAATTTAAAAAACTTTATTTGGTTTTTAATTTGTAATTTAAAATTGTTATGTATGATAGACAACTTAATAATGAAATTTGATTTAATGTGGAATTCTAAATCTAGCCTAGTGGTTGTAATGAATGTCATTTCATGAAAGGAATATGTTTTGTATAAATAAGTTTACAGTGATTTTCTATAAGTTAAATAATATAAGTAAAATGTATAAAATGTAATATAAATATGACTTAACTTGATAATTGGAAATTGGTTTCCTAATGGAGATTTTAAGTTAAGTAAATAATGTATTTTAAATTGATAAAAATGAAATACAGTTTTAATTGGACATTTTTTAATAAATTTATTTAATTTGAAATCGTAGTTAATTGATGTCTAAATGAATAGATTTATAAAGGAAGTTGAATTTTTTATTAACTATGACAACTCATTTTATTTCTGAAACAGGTATTTTGAAATAAAGTATTAAGTCATTGGTTAAAAATTAAAGTTAAGTAATAATGTGCTTTTGACTTAATAAATGAATTATAGTTTAATTTGGATATTTGTTGATAAAATTTTATTTTATTAAATCATAAGTTAAATGATATCCAAATGAATATTTTTAGAAGCGTGAAATATGATTTTTATAAGTTAAAATGGCTAAAAAAATTGAAATTTAAATGTGGCTGAAATGTTATTATAAATCAGGTATTAGTATTGGTAGCACTCCAGAAATACTGTGGTTTAAGATAGTATTTGCTAAGTGCTATCAATTTTGAAACTTAACTATACTTTGAAATAATAATAAAGTTACCACAGCACTTTGTAAGTGCTGTTGTTGCTAAATGTAAACTGTTTTGCAATACTAGTAAGTTACTGCAGCACTTTGTAAATGCTGTTGTTGCTGAAAGTAAACTGTTTTGAAATAATAACTAAATACCTACCGTAGCACTTTATAAGTGCTGCTGTTTTTGAATTTGACGATGTTTTGAAATATCCCTATATCTACCGTAACACTTTATAAATGCTGTTGTTGCTGAAAATGCAATGTTCTGGGAAATTTTATAATTAAATGGATGAACTTGGAAATGTTATGACTTTGGAAGGAATATTAGGTGACATTGATATTTAAACGATTTAAATGAATATTTTTTTGAAAGATATTAACATTGAATTTTAAATGGTTTAAATGAATCTTGTTTTGAAGATATTAACATTGAATTTAAATGGTTTAAATAAATATGTTTTAAAGTGTTATGATTTTCTAAATATTATGATTTACAAATGATAACATTTCCATGTGTTATGATTTCAAAGTATTATGGTTTCAAAACGTTGGGTCTCAGAAGTGTTATAACTTTGGAAGTACTATGGTTTTGGAAATAAATTATTTGAATTGTATTTAATTAAGAATTGTCTTTAAATATATTAATTTGAAACTTATTGAAATTGAAGATTTAAGAACATGACTTTATAAAGTGGTTTGGTTTAAGATGATTTAAAGGAATATTTCAAGTTTAATAAATTGAAGGAAATATCCAGTGATTTGGAAATTTGGGTTTTATTTAAAGGATATATTGATTTGGTCTTGAAACGAAACAATATAGTATATAGTTTGAAATGGATATGATGTTTTGGGTTTTGAAATATAAATGATTTTGAAATAAATATCCATGGGTTATAATAACGATTGTTTGTTAAAGAGACCAGGATCAGAACTTGTCATACTATCTGCCAGCTCTGAAAACCACTTTAACAACCGTGCACGCGGTGGAGATTCCAGAATGAAGTAGGATGGTGGCGACGTTCTATTAAGGTATATACGTGGACCCGACTCTCGTGAGTTGGCATATGGTGGCTAAAACAGGAGGAATTGACGGGCTAATGAGGTCGCTCCTCTGATCGGACACACTTCTTCGATACTATATTCTAACTTTGAGATTGATTTGGTGGACACTTTTGATTCTTTGATTTGGTGGTGTGGCTCGAGGTGGGCGGCAGTAGCTGCTACGCGTTACCACCGGTCTGGTAGTGTAATTGGCATACCTACTCTGGCATTGCCTAGTTGTGTCGTGTCACCTACCCTAGCGCGTCTTGTACGAGTTTGGTTTTCTCCCGTAGCCTGTGGAGTATTTAGGGCAGCCTTCCAATCTGGACATGCGCTGATACTAGATAGACTAATAGGACTATTATGTGTTAAGGGGAATATTGGGTCACTCCTTAATGCTATTTAAAAGTAAGTTTAATTAACCGTAGACACTATTATAATAGCGTATATTACTACATAGTAAATAGTTTAACGGATCCCTAGAGGATGGACCAAGCATCCTTTAAGTTACTTGTACCTTTCTAGTACAGTTCACTTGAGTTGGTTTACATTGTATAAGTATGTATGTGCTGACTCGAGTGTTTTGTGTATTTGCTTTACGCTCGGGTCAGACTGAGTGATACAATATTTGAAACTCACCTTCGCAGTTGGAGCTTTTCTTGAAGATCCCGCTATCTGTTTCGCTCTCAGTTATCCGGTTGATTCCAATTAATCGGTTCATTCCAGTGATGTATGCTGATGTGCACTTGATTATCATATTAAGACTTCTGTGTAGCTTGTTCAACTTTGATGTGTGTATATATAGTAGCTTCATGAACTACTATCTCTTTGCTTCCGCTGCATTATACTACTCTGTGTCTGTGATCTATGATTTATTTATTTACTGTATGTTCTGAGTTTGCCAAATATAAATTAACAATTCGGTATTTGAGCTATTCAAGTCTGGCATGTGAGGAATGGTCCAAAGTAGCGGGTCGTTACAAGAACAATAATAATTAAATGCATATGCATGCAATGCCGACCTAGAGGTGATGGCCTGGATGCAAGGCTTGGAGGTGTGGAGACATGGATAAACGCGTACAACCTTGCACTCTGGGTGGCGTGCTTATAGGATTTGAGGAGCAGCGAATGATGGAAGTTTTGATTTGGTGGTATGGCATTTTGGCAATCGACATGTGTGTGCATGCAAATGGAAGTTTGAGGGCTATGAAGCGGAGGAGCAGATGTAGACAAAGATGAGGTTGTGGTCGGTCGTGTTGCGCGAGTTGCGATGGTAATGTGTAGCAGGTGCTGTTGGCGTGCAACTATGTCGAAGGAAGGTCAAACAAATTCATTCATCTCACATTATTTTAGCGAGTAAATTTTATTTACTCACTACTATATCTAGTATAGAAATTTCCTTGCGCACTTTTAATTAGTTATTACCTTGGCGAATATTTTGATATGGATTTTTTGGATTAGATTGATAACTATTGAATAACATTGATTGAATAAATGAAGTTTGATTCGGTTGAGTTCTATTATGTATATCTATTGGTTGATTGATGATGACATCAGTCAAATACTACACTTGAAATTGATTGGAAAGGAGAAAAATGAATCAAAAAGTGAAGATTTAAGAAAAAACATTATTCTGGAAATGAATTTTTGGTATATAAACCTTTATTTTGGAAATTATATAAATAAAGTAAAGGAACTATTTCATATGAAATATAGTTTAAATATTTTTATCGAATTCAAAATATAAAAATTGATTTAAGAAATTTTATTACATTTATATAAATGTAATCATTTTCCTAATTCATATTTTGGCACCTATATAAATGAGGTAAAAATTATTTAATATGTAAATGTTTTATAAGGATTTATTAGTTCTGAAAAATAAAACATATTGAAGATAATTTCTATTCAATTTATTAATTCATTGAAAGGAAATTGATAATTAGTTTTAAATATTTATTCAAAAGTTTATATAATTTTGAAAATAAATAATTTGTTCTATTTGTTTATTTTAAGAAGCTTTACTTCATTTTTCTGATTACTTAGTTCTTCCATATTAATTTTGGTTGTTATGAATGATTCATTACTAAATATTGATTTATTGTTTAATATGTATATTTGATAATTAATTTTATTACACTTTTCTGATTTTCGATTTCTTTTATATTGAATTGGATTTTATGTATGATTCACCATTTATATTGATTTCCATAGTTTTGACATGATACAGTAATGGCAGCTTAGATACGACTTTATGATGATTTTTATTCTATGTAGTGAGGTATCTAAATAGACGGTGTTATAATGCCGTTTGGGATGGGACATTCGGTTATATTTCTCCAGGTATTTTTTGGACTTGATATATCGAATATTGAAGGAGCGAGTGCTATAAGTGAGCACTGAATAAACGGACTAATAACACGCGGTAATTTGGGATGTTGTTATGTTAGTTATTCGGTTACTCTTTACTAGTAGATGACACTCATATGGGGGCATGTTGTGTGTGATACTCACTGCATTGAGTGTCCTTAGAGCCTTGTGTTGGCCTGTATGTTGTTGTGTGTAATCCGCGACATCGTTGTTGTATATTATATTTGATGCACATCATATGTTTTGGTTAGGTAAGTGCCTAATATCCCCTTATGTCGCTTAGGCCAGTAGTCTATCATCTATAGTGGCAGTTTAAGTCATGATCGAGGCTTCATATGGATGAGCCATTGAAAGTATGAGTCACAATTTTCGTCGAGGTAACTAAGGATATAAGAACAGTTTTGGTTACACAGCACGCAGCTAGTAGACCCTGGGTTCTTGGAGCTGGCATGTAGCCATCAGTCACCCATCTGGTTTTAGTTTGCATGCAGTAGATTGACATATATTATGATGAGATGTGATCATACCTACGATAGTGTCCAAAGTATGGTTAATCCTGTATCCTTCTCAGGCAGACGGCTTATTCTTTTAAGGCAGATGGCCTACTTATTATTGTTTATATTTGGGTATTGTATGAGATGGCTAAAATCTTTCTTGTCGAATTTGGTGATTTGATGATGATATTTTACAATGTGAGATTGAGAGATATATTTAGGCCTTACGTATTCTTGTCTGAATATACTTAGCGATTTCTCACTTACTATTAATTTCGAGGTTTTGATTATGACCTCTAGATATGTGTTATTCACCCAATTAATGTTTATTTTATGATTCCCGGTTTAGCATGATTTTATTTGGGTGATCATATTTTATGTTGGGTTTGTGATGTCCTATATTATACATTACTTTGAATTTTTTGAGATAATAGTATTGTATTTATACCCAGCATACACTACGTTCTATATGTTTATTGACCATGGATTTAGATATAGTCCGACCCGTTATTATTTATATAATATTCAGGTCAACCGATACTTTTCAAGTACAGGGACATTATGACCAGCTTGTTTTTTGGACTTAGAGGAGGCAAGTATATAGTATAGGGGTTATTATCATGTATTATATTGGTAATTTACATTCATGTGATGTATATTGGATGTGATATATTTTGTATTATCATTACTATATATTATCACTGTGATTGAGTCTACGATCTTTGATATCTGCTATATATTGTGTATTGTTCTATCTTAGAGGCCAAGTGTTTACTGCTTTGTGCTGATATTAACTACGTTTTACGATTAGTTATATTTGATGTTTTAATACGCGCCAATTTTAGCCCGAGGGAATATACACGTGTGTCCTTGGTATTGCCTTATTCTCCATATTATTCGCCAGTCTTTCTCCATAGTACTCTTAAATAGTAAGAGTATAGAGGTGGGGATGCTACAATATAGACAACAAATATGTATATAAAAGGAAAAATGTGTTTGTTGTAATGTAGATCCCAACTCTTATATACATGCACAATTAAACTATGTACACTTCTATATATTGCCTGTGCACTATACACACACATGTTTTTAGATGCACATATACATTATATAAATAAAATTAATACTATTATATAAACAAATTTAACAAAATAAATACTTTATTCAAATTATTTAGATTGGATCTGAAAGAATTTAGACTACATAGGCCTAATGAGATTTGAAAATGAAATAATTTTCCAAATTCACCCATTTATCCCGTTGTGACCCAACCAGTGTAGCATCCTACCTCTATACCCATATAACCCAAGAGTATTACTGAGTAATACTATCACGTAACATGGAGAATGAAGCGATGTGGATGATACACATGTGAATATTCCCTTAGACCAACACCGAATACGTCTCAAATATAAAAACCACTCACCTCGACGTTAGCAGTCTTGGTACAAAGCAATAAACATTCGTGGTTCCCAAGGATAATACAATACACAATATAAAAGATTGGAGAACAGAGAGTCATAAATAGAGCATAGAATCATAAACGCATCGATATAAATATAATACATCACATAGGTCTGAATGAGATATAAAAATGAATCAAATTCCTGCTCATTCTCATACACACAAACACACACAAGATAGATTCAATAGATATAATCCAACAAAATATACATACATGAGTACATATGATGATACATAATACTACTAATTATCTAGCCTCCAACTGAACCTTAGAAGAAAATCTGGTCACATCGTACCTGAACCTGAAATGTCTCGGGTTAACCCGAGTATTATACAAATAATAAACTGATCAGACTGTGTCTAAGTTCAAAGATAAGTACACAAATAATATCCCAAGGAATAACATAAACACAACATAATAAACAAATACAACCAAAGGAATAATAAAACACCCATAACATATCGAGCATCATTGCACACCTCACACATCAAAACATCCATAAGACATCGAACACCATTACACATATCACACAACGTGCATCAAGCATCGATCACACACATTACGCCACACACATCGAATATCCATCGCACACATCGCATACATTACACACCGCACACGCCAAATATCACACATATCACACATCACCACACACTATCACACGCATCACATACATCCCACATCAACGCATATCAATAAACACCACACACATCGAACATCCATCGCACACATTGCATACATTACACACTTCACACATCAAATATCACACACATCACACATGTCACACATGTCACACATCACCACACACATCACACGCATCGCATACATCCCACATCAATGCATATCAATAAACACAACGCACATCAATTCATTCATATTTATTTGATTTATTCATTATATTATTTAGTTTTATCTTTACTACTGCTACTATTATTGCTACCGCTATTGCCAGAAGCCATGTCTACACCTGTGCCTTGCGACTTCTCTGATGCAAAGGGAGACCCTATTCGTAAAGTTTTGAGAGAGCTCTCACTAGTCTTTAGCTGCACCGTAAATGTACATCATTCCTCCCTTCCCCGTACCTCGCTTCCCGTTGCCAAGCATCTCGTTTCGTTCTATAGCTCTTGTCTCATTGGCTATGTAGTAGACTGTGACCATGTGACGGTAGGGTTAAATCGTCACAACCACTAGTTAGCGACCCTATGGTCAGTCAAGCAAGGATGGGGCTAGAAAATTTTTGCCATTTCATTTTGTAAAGAATTCCACATCACATGCCTCGATCCACTCAAAAGCAGAGATAATTATATTCTTGTTTCAAAATAAAATAAAGGAATATTATGATAAACCTCACATGTCAAGTCATAAATCCAAATTACATCGATAATTATACGTGCATACACATGCATAATATAGAATAATTTCACCGATATCTAACTATTAAATACTACGTCTTTAATGAATTAATTGATATTATACTAATGTCGAATAAATAAAAACACTGCATACGAACGCCCCATATCACCCGATGAAATACAATTATCTACACATCAATTGTAATTAATCGATATTAGATAAACTTCCACTACACTTTTTAGTTCACATTCGCTTAATTTTACATTAATTCATTATTCTTCATTTTCATTACTTCAAAGTTTAGCATAACAAGTGGATTTAACTTCATCTCGTATGTAGGAGTCCAATCAACAACCATCCATACACACATCAAAATATTGTTTAATTAGTAACTAAGAAGATGAAGGGTTTTATTTAAAAATATTGTAATTTAAATTTTCTATTCTTTTGCATAAAAACACTTCAATTTAATTTAACAACAAAATTCCTCTTTTTTTATTTTCTTCTCTTTTAAAATTGTAAAAATTAATTCTCTTATTTATTCCCTAAAACACATATTTTATAACCACTTATTTAGTTTCAAAGAAACCTTTCCTTGATCACTTCAATAAAATTAAAACCTCTCAAATCTCTTGGAGTCTAATTTCCACTTCAATAATATGGAAATACTACAAAGGAGCTTTTATTTTACGTATACCTTGAAAAAGCCAAAATGGATAGATATTCTCAATTCAAAAATGTTACTAAACCCAAATATTTAATTTCAAAATCATTATTTAAAATCCTAATTCATTTCCAAATCCTTTTAAAACTATTATTATTGAGAAGAAATCTACCTAACCAAAATTATTCCTTTTATAATACATTCCAAAATAATTCAATAATCGATCTTAGTAATATATTAATTCTAAAAAATTCAAACTATATCAAACATTAATCATCATTAAATAACCAATTTCATCCAGTATATCAACATCCATTCAACTAAGCAAGCCAAGCAATATATGTGGTAAATATGAATCAACAATATGATATAGACATAAATATGACTTTAACGACTCACCAAAACGATGTACGTTCAGCAAAATCAACGTCTATGTCCCCTTGCCTTTCGCCACCACGACTTGGATTCTATCACCTCCTTCACTACTGCTCAAACCCGCCTTTCAATTACCTATATCGGTTGTGGCAAGTCACAGCTCCACCTCAGTCAAAATCATTCGCCCACACCTCATGCCAATGCTCGCTACCATGCTCTAATCTGACCCCAGGCTGCTCGAACCACGCCCGCATTCGCACCCATCCACCAGTGCCTAAAAATGTGCCCACCCAACACTTATATTCAGGCATATTAAGCAGCGTACACTTCTATATGTTACATATGCACTATACACACATATGTTTTTTAGATGCATATATACATTATATAAATAAAAATACATTATATAAATAAAATTTATAATTTTATATAAAAAATTAAAAAAATTATTTATTTAAAATTATTTAGATTGGGTCTAAAAGAATTTAGACTTTATAGTCCCAATAAGATTTAAAAATGAAATATTTTTTTCAAAATCACTCATATATCCCACTATAACCCAACCAGTGTAACACCCTATCTCTATACCCATATTACCCAAGAAAATTATTGTGTAATACTATTAAGTAATATGGAGAATGAGGTGATGTAGGTGATACACATGTGAATATTCCATTGGCCCAGCACTGAATATATCTCAAAATATAAAATCCACTCATCTCGATGTAAACGTTTTGGTACAAAGCAATAAACATGTGTGGTTCCCGAAGACAAAATAATACATAATATAAAAGAATAGAGAACACATAGTTATAAACATAGCGATACAAATATAATACATCACTTAGGTTCGAGTGGGATACAAAAACAAGTCAAATTCACACTCATTCTCAAATATATATCTAACACACACATACAAGATAGAGCCAATAGATATAAATCAATAGTATATTCATACAATAGTACATATAATGATATGCAATACTGTTAAATATCTAGCCTCCAACTAAGCCTAATAAGCAAATTTGGTCACATTGTACCTGAACTTGAAATGTTTTGGAATGACACGAGTATTATATAAATAATAAATAGGTAGATCATGTCTAAGTTCAAAGATGAGTATACAATTAATATCTCAAGCAATAACATATACGTGACATAATACAAAAATCCAACCAAAGAAATAATAAAACATAGACAACACATCGAACATCATTTCACACCTCATACATTAAAACACTCATAAGACATCGAACACCATCACACAGCACACAACGTGCATCAAGCATCCATCACACACAAGACACCATGCATATGAACATCCACCATACACATTGAATAAATCACACACATCACACATCACATGCATCACACGTTATCATACACATCACATATCACACACATTGCATACGTCACACATCACCGCTACATTATACATTGCATGCATCGCACACATCGCATGCAACAACCCGGAATTTGATCACTTTAAGTATGGATATTTAAATATAATCCTAACAATTAATTAACGAATTTTATGACTAAAATAAACTTCTTTTTAATAAAGAAAATGATAGTTAAATCATTTTCAAATTTTGTTTAGAAAAATAATCAGTTCGAAGAAAGATTGAAAATGTGACCGGAAGTCGTTTTTCGAAATTTCGATTTTTCGTCGGCTAGAAGTTATATAAAATGTCATAACATTTTTTTACACACATATAGTTATAAGTCATTTTAGTCATGTTTAAATAGTTGTGTACATGTATCTACATTAAAAATGCTTACACACATATATGGAAAGATTTTGTTTTTAAACGTTAAAAATATATATAATATATAAGATGCTTCTTCCAACATTTAGTACAAATGGTGTCATAACATGTTTTTTTTAACAAGAGAAGATGGTCGCTAAGGAGGGGTGGAAATTTGGTGGGAGAAAGGAGGGGGTGAGGTGGCAGAAGAAGAGGGGGGAGGTATAGTACTAAGGGCATTTTCATAATTTCACTTGTTAACATATTACAAAAGCAAAATTTCTTAATTTATTTTCATTTTTCCTCCTTCTTATCTTCATTTTCTAACCTTCCTAATCCCGTAAGAAATCTTTCATGGCTACTTAAAATATTTCCTACGTTATAAACTTTAGTTTTATACTTGAATTTCTTAAAAAGCTTGCTGAAAAACACTTCTACATTCTCTTCTTCACTTCCTCTTTCACAATCAAGCCCAACTCCAATCAAAAACTCTAAGGCCTTACCCTATGTGCCTATGATCGAGCCCACTTGATACTAAAACCATCTAAAAGACTTCATTTTTTAAAGAGAAATTCGAAGGCCTAGGAAATTTTCAAGTTCGAGAAGAAAATACTTTAGTTTAATCGAATTTCAATGAGTAAATTTTAATCTTTTCGGGAAAGAACTTGCCTTTATATATATTTTGTTATGGGGCTATATATATGATGTTGTTGTATGAATTATATCATGGTTTGGATGTGTATGTATGTTTAATATGTGGTTAGTATAAGGACTTGAAGTGAAAGGCTAAAGCGATGCATTGAGTTATGAAGTTATGATTTTGGATATGTTATGGAAATGATATGCTATGTATGTGAAATGTTAAAAGGAATTGAGATCCCTTTTAAAGTCAAATCATGTTATTTAGTTTTGATTTGTGAAGTGTTTCAAAAGAAAAAGAAAAATAATATAAATTTCCTAACCCTGAATTTGAGTTCTTAAAATTATTTTTTAAACAATGTTTTTCAAAAGTAAGGAAGGTAAGAGATGAGGTTTGGAAAGTAGCTTAGAAAGTAATTTGAAGCTAAGATATCCTTAGTGATAGTCGCTATGGATGCAGTTCAGAAATATATGATTTTCAAGTTTTTAAGTTTTCTTTTAAAATTGTTTTGAAAACCATTTCAAACTTAATTAGGTATTATAAAACTCAATTAACTTTAATTTATGAGTTAAATAATTAATTTATACATTAAAATAAATTATTACTAAATTAAGTGATTTAGTTAAGTGATTAGGTTTTAAGGAATTAATTAGTTAAGTTAATCATTTAGTTAATTAAGAATTTTTAATTAATGGTTAATTAAGTTAAGGGGTAATTATTTTTAAATAAGTTAATTATTTTTAAATTAATTATTTGGTTAGTATTTAATTATGTAATTAATTATTATTTAATTAAGGGTATTTTATTTACTTGATTATTAATTAATTAGAGTTTAATTTGTAATAAATGTTTATTAAATAAAGTTTGATTACTTATTTATTTACTAATTAGGGTTTAATTATTATTCTACTAGAGCTTAATTATTTAATTAATTTTTGATATATAAAAGGGTAATTATTAATAATTAATAAGACTTAACTAAAATTAATTAAGGTTTGAATTGTGATTTAAGCAAAAATAATTAAGGATTAATTAAGCTTTAATTTATGATTTAAAGATGATTTATTTATTATTTTAAATTATTTTAAACTCCAATAGTTCTTTATTTTAAATTAACTTTCTTCTCTCAATGAATTGTTTTTATTAACCAAGGATGTCTTGTCCATGCCATTAAATAGCCACACAGATTAAAATAGTTATAGTAAAAGTTGATATGTTTATTGAAAGTAAGTCAAGTTGTACTTATCACAAAGAAAGCATTTCGAAAACATAATGAATGCAAATGAGTTAATTTTGATAAGTGGATCATGATAACTAAAGCATATGGAAGGTAATTCAATATGTAAATCTTTACACCCTAATAATGGGTTAGTCCGTTATAAACAACTTGACCTTTTAAATCATCAAATGTTAGTTTGGAGAGATCGGGATCTGATATTAGTTGTTATCCGAAAATCACTTTGAACCAACGTAAACATTTGAATTGAAAATAATAAAGGCAAGATACAAGATAAAGACTTTGAAATGCAAAGGCTATTTGCTACTAACCTCGAGGGTGATTCTAAAAAGACGTAGTGGAAGTAGTACCTACGGTTTCTTCATCTCCTAAATAACTTATGTGAATGAATGCTGACATTGTGTCAACATCTAGAAAGCAATATTAACATTCTAAATGGCGATGTGATAAAAAAGGTAAACGCAGCTTCAAGCCTCATCAACTGGGAATGACTAAAACACGAGAGATCCAACAAGGCTAAAGGTCGCTCCCATTGGGTAAGGTTACCCCTATCTAAAGTCCTTACCATTAACTTATGTATGCTTTGGTACGGTTGCTGAACCTAACCTAGGGGCGAACTTATTCAGTACTATCTAGCAAGGGGTAGGCTGGTCTTGTGTTGGCAGGGGATCTCGACGAGGTCCTTGGTGTTATTTTATTTAGAGATGCATCGTAATAGGTGGTACCTCATTGTATGAAATCCATTTTCCAATAAGGTCCACTGGTTTGTTTTAGTTGTATACGTATTATGTTGGAATTATTTAACGTAATAATTTTGGCTATGTTAACTATTTAGTTGATAACCCTAAATATTATGATAATATCACTTGATTTTCTATAAAAAGTGTTTTGGTTATCGTATGGTAAAAACCCGTCCGTGTCTATATGCGACGTGGTCTTACGAGATACACTTGATTTTAAAACTGTTTAAAAAGTAATAATTTAGTTGTTTGAGTTTGCTCACACCAGATCCATGTCTGACTCGGAGTTTTATTGCTTTCCCCAAATCTCTTAGGTACTCAAATCTTATGAGTAGTCAAGTGATCGTGGTTTCCTACGATTGCATTTTGAAGGAGCTGGAGTAGGTGGCTTCAACGTTAGCTAGCTATTATCTTATTCCACTATGCATATATATGTATGTATTTTACATAATGATGTAAGGATATGTAGTTATAACCGTCCTATTTTGGAACTTATTGTAGGATCGATTTCACCCTGGAGGAGGATGGGTGAATAGGGTGATATTAATAATAAAAAAATAATGAAAAAATTTATATAATAATTGCATCACAGATAATAGCAGAAATAGAACAACGCAGATTTACCCAGCTTTGGCAAAACCCTGCTTACGTGCCGCCCCTTAGGTTTCAACTAGAAATTAAGTAGTCAAACGCTTACACATGTAAACTTGCGATGCTCGCTAACGACTAACCTAACTCTACGCTCAAAATCCTACTACAACTCAGCCACTGATTTGCGAATTCTCCAATTACACCACCGAAGTTCGTAACCTTGTCACAGGACTAGAAAGTTACACAATTTAAAAATTAAATACAAATTTAAAGTAAAAACAAACTAAATAAATAAAACCCTATTAATAACTCTAAGCCCAAAATACAAATAAAGGTCGGCCTACTTCAAAATTATAATTTGTGAAAAAGAAAGTAACGTCTCCTTTTATCCTTAGGAACATCGACCATTCCCTTTATCTTTTCTTCAACACAAAATCTAGGGTTTCTGAAAAATTAAAGATATCGATTGATACTGATTAATTGAATTGAGGAACTAGATTTGCTTTACTTTGTCAATCATCTCCTTGGATTTCTTAGCTTGCGGTCGCTTCAATTTAGTGGAGCTCGAATGATGGTACGTGAATTGCATGTTTCAATTTTTGATGATACTTGAGTTAATTTGCTTTCGAACTTTCTTTCTATTCGAGTTATTGATTTCTGATTTTCTTCAATGGATTGCTCTCATATTTTGCTTGAACTCGAATCAAAACTTTGCCGATGATGAATTTGGGTATTTATAGGAACCGAGTTCTTATATTTTCGTATATACTTTCGGCTTGAAACATTCTGAGATTTTTACTTTAGCCGTGGATTATTTGATCGAATGTTGGTTATGATATTTGAGTTGTTCATTTCTGATACTTTAGCTTATTTGAATTATTAGTTCCATTCTTCTCCAGTTCCATTCTTTATTGCCGCTATGACTTGTTTATTGGCTTGTTCAAATGTATGACTTTGTTTGATTTACTCTGAGTCGGTTTTGTTCTTTTTTCCTTGAATTAAGCCCTTTGAATTTGTGATAATATTTTGGGTAAAATTTGATGTTCTGGCTAGGTTCGAATTTTTGACCTTGGCATTTAAATTTGTTACTGAAACAACTCTGACTTGTTCGAACTGCTACTTTGATTTTTGTTCAAACCGTTTCCTTATCCATCATTGTGACTCATGCAACTGCTTCACTTCTCTATGGTTTTTTAACATTTGTATCAATTCACGTAGAACTTCACATGTATGCTACCACTGCTCTGACCACATCATTTGAACATGATTTTGTTTTGCATTTGACTAGAACCACTTGTGTTTATATTTGTGTCACCACGTATATACATACGTACATATGTATGTGTGTATATATGTGTTGTGCCAGCATTTCACTGGTGTCTGTTTTAATGCTTGTGTTTTGGAGCTCATGTGTACTTTTGTTATTTGTGTTTGCTTGGGAAGTTTGTATACGTTCAAGTTTAAGTTGTAGCCGAACTTGATTTCGAAGTCTGATTTATGTGGTTCCTTTATATTGAGGTAGACTTGATGTTTCTGGTTCATTGTGCTGGCTGCTTCCTTGCTCGAAACTGTTTTACAGGGTATTTCCATGTACACACGTACAGATATGCATGTATATATGCGTGTGAGATTGGCATCAATTCTGGCTGCATTCTGCTTCATACCTTGACTTGTGCCTGTACGTTCATGTTAATTGCTTTGTACTTGTTTTTGAAGTCTGGTTCATGTGTGGTCTACTTTGGTTGAGTTTGCACTTCATATTGATTTCTGGTCTGGTGCACTGTGTGGTTTGGTTTCACATGAGCCTTGTTGCGGCCTTGAGTCATGTGTACATTTTTTTTCATGTTGTCATATGGATGTTCAATGATCTGGTTCCATTTGAACTGACCATCGGTGATGTGTTGAGGTAATTAAATTTATGCATGTAGTCCTTGTTATTATGTTCTGGTTTGAAGTCAAATCTGGTTTCCACTGCATATATATATATATATATATATATATATATATATATATATATATATATATATATATATATATATATATATATATATGTCTACATGTGTGTTCACGCATGTATATATGTATGTTGTGATGCTTTGTTCTGCTTGATGCTCTGTTGTCACTTCTGTTGCATTATGTCTTTATGTGTTTGCTGAGTCCTTTATATTCACTTTGTCATTGTGAAATTTGAAGTGATCTTGTCTGGTTACATGATCTGGTCTTCGTGTTTTGTTGTTATGCACTGCATATATATGCATACATGCATGTATACATGTGTGTGTGTGTTTATATATATGTATGTCTGGTGGTTTCTTTGTGTAGCCTTCATCTCATGCTTTTGTACTACTCCCATTGTTGTTTATGTTCACACTTCTTTGGTCTGGTTCATCTTGAAGCCGATGTCATTGTTTGAGCCTTTGACCTTCTTGTTGCCTTGATTTGTTTTGAATTCATGCCTCATTGTGTATATGCCTGAATGTAGCTCCATGTACATATGTTCATGAATTCATATGAATGAAGTCTTGTGTGTTCACTTGAGTTTGCATTGGGTATGGTTCCACATACTCTGATCTGGTCTGGATTCTTTGATGACCTTGTATGGTCTAGTCTGGTTCACCAATGCTTAGGCTTTACATGTTGATTTGAGTCTAGACTGCATTGGACTTTTATTCATGTTGGCTGATCATTGACTCTCATACTTGACCATCCTATTTTAGTTTTGTATTGACCTGAGTTGAATCCAGCTTTGGCTCGGGTTTGACCTTGTGCTCACCTGTCCCTGTAGTTCTAACACACAAGTGTATATCGGTGTGCACAGTCTTGTGGCATGTACAGTGGTACACTATGCATGTCACAAGTTTTTCGCGTAGTTGAATTCAAAAGAAATAAATGTTGAACAACGCAAATACCAAAGGAAAATAATATTTTCAAAAACACACACTTCGTCGTGTACTGCAAAGATATTCCTTTTTCAATTTTACTACATGAGTATTTATTTTGCAGATAATTTAGATGCTAGATACAAATTGGAATAGAGTTGAAGAACAGATACAAGTGAATGGGTGATATGTAGTGAGATAATAAATTGTAAAATGAAATTTGTGATGAAATCTAAATTGTAATGTAATTGAAAAATGTATTTGCATAGTGAGCGCTCAGATTTGTACTATTTGGATTTGTAATAAAATATTTGTTTGAATAAAATATTCGTTTGAATATGAATTTTGTGTTATTTATTTTTTCATCAAATATTTATTTAATTATGTGCAAAATAAAATAGTATCATAATAAATACATTTAAATGAATATATATATATATATATATATATATATATATATTATCATAAAAAAAATCATATACTAGCATATTCAACAATCTCCCCCTTTCGATGATAACAAACATATATTAAGATTTTGAATTTATTAAACGTATTTGATCATTGATGAACTCTATTTGCTCCCCCTACTTGAGTGATCCTTCTCTACAACAAAGCTCCCCTTTTATATATGCATGAAAATAAATAAAAATATGCAAATGAACCAATATGCAAATAAAAAATAAAATATTTGAACTTTAGTTGCTAAAATTTTAATTTTTGTCTTCCCCTTTTGTTATCAGCAAAAGAGTAACGGTGTTATAAAAATAGAGATCACGTGATAGACATTAATAAAACATCAACCTAATTGAGTATAAATATTAAATTTCAATAAAAAATAAAACAAAAATCATAAATACTCTGTTAGGCGCATATTCCACTTTAGAGTGATACGGATGATGTCGGTATATAAAACCATATAGTCATGTCTATTTGTGGTATATTTATATCAGGAATTTAAATATCTACTAACCATGTATAACCATTAGGTCTTTTAAATGAGATTAGTAGTATTTCCGATTTTTATGAAAAAATGAATTTCGAGCATCTTCTAACCACGCATAATCGTGAGGACTTTTAAATGGGATTAGAATGAACTTGTCTATTTAATAATCAATTTTGATATGTGTTCCATACATGCGTAACCGTGAGGACTTTTAAATGAGCATGAAAGCACATAAATATTCCAAATAACTAACCCATGCATAACCGTGGGTGAATACTTTGGATGTTTTTATTGCTAATTAATTAAAAAACGAATACTTTTCTGTTTAAAATACCACATTTTGACATACTATATTGGATTTTGATGAGTGATGGCCGTTAGAAATATGATAGATTTAGAGATGGTCATGGAGTTTTTACCAACAAAAGTTATTATAAATCTTGTTTAAATTTTAAAGAAATTTACTAAATATACTGTCTCAAGTCATAATATATAATACTCATCACTATTTCAATCACTATTTATCTTTTCGATAATAGGTAGGGAGTCAGATTAGTTAATGTAGGCATTTAAGATCAATTCCAAAAATAATTATAGAATCAAATTTTCAAAAATACCTAATCTGACACGAATTTAACAAAAACTATTTTCTGGAAGGGGTTGTAAAAAATGTCTGCTAATTGAAAATCAGTTGACATGGAAATTATGCAGATATTTTCTTTGAAAATGCGGTAAAACACATTCCACTAGTAATTTTTCTATCAACTAGACTGCCAGTGTAATCTGCATCTGTATTCCGCTTTGATTCAAATTTATCATTAAATGGATATCATAGACCAAACCGTAGAGTTTGAATTGAAACCATGCAAATAAACAAACAGTGAACATAATGACAAGTCTAGAATCAGTAAATTATCCACGCGTATCTTGATTAATCATCAATCAATACAAAACAACATTTCTTACTACTTAAACTTGTAATATTGTTAGTCCAAATAAATTTATATGAACTAGTTTAAAGATGAAAAGATGATTAGTCAACATTTTTGCACAAATCAGAATCAAATTCAGCATTTATTTTCTTTTCACATAACCGGCTGAATTAAGTCAGATTATGGTGCAGATTTTCGCATTTAATATATCGTTCAAGATAAATGTACCATTACCTATTTTACCTTTGTTGATAATTTTTCATTGTTGACCATTGTGATTCTGCCAGTTCTGTCTTGGCTAAGGAACTTTGATTTATTGCCTGTTGTGTGCCTAGAACAACAATAATACAGATAACACTATTGTTGTTCCTTAGCCTACCAACACACCTACATGAGAAAAGATTTATGTGACCTATTTGTTATCATACGCCCATGGTTGTTGGTAACAAAAGATTTTGAAAAATATGTTTGAGTAGACCTAAGACAATTTATATTTGTTCCTTTTGACAACCATATTTGTTTGACTTTAAGGGATTTTATTTTCATGCATTGTGGAACCCAAATTGATATGGTTTTCACGTGTTTGGGCCTATACCAACAATTGTTTTGATTGTGTCCAATTTTTCTACAAATTGTGCACTTGGATTTGACACGATTGGTTTTGCTTCTAACTCTTTCAGATTGAGTGTACCCAAGTCCTTTTCTATCAGTATTAAATGTTTGTTTCCCTAATAACCTATTTAGCGATCTTTCTCCTATGGAAAATCTTCCTAAAGTCGTAGACAATTACTGGACTTGTGTTTTGAGAGGTTCATTTTCATTCAATAACAAGGTGCACTTTTTGATAGAATTTTCCCTCCTTGTGTTTTCACTTTCTTTCAAAACTAGAATTACATTTTCAAGTGATTTAATTTTAATTTATGATTTATTAATTTCTTCTTCAAGTGATGGACACTTATCACACTTAGAGCTCTTATTTTGATAGTTTTTGACCAATTGTTCAAGCTGTTTATTTAATTCTATTAAACCATATCTTTGTGATTCAATTTTAGCGTACTCGTCCCTAAGTCTTCAAAACAGCCATTTACTTCATGAATATGTATAAGTAATTCCGAATGAGTAAGTTTTGATACCTCACTTGGCTCATCATCATCACTATCAATTGTTTCTCCTTAAAGACAAAAAATTTCTTTTTCAATCTCACTGCCAGTGATTTTATCAGCTTCATCAATTTCATCCCAAGTAGTTGCAAAACTACTCTTCGGTTTCCTTCCTCGGTTGAGTCGATTCCGAGGACAATTTGGCTTGATATGACCGGGTTTATTGCAGTTATGACTAATGATCTCCTGCTCTTCTGGGTTGTCTAGAACTTGACTATTCTGCTTTTCAGCTGTTGGTTTACAGCTGGATTTCCATACTTGTGATTCCACCTTTTGAATTTCTTTATTATCAGCGCCAGTTCTGCTACACGACCACCATCATCATCATCTTCACTTTCAGTTGTTCCTTTGAGAGCTATTGATTTCTTTTGCGTATCACCTCCTTCGCGTTCTTCCTTGAATTTGATTTCTAGCTCATAAGTGGTGAGATTTCAGATGTGTTCTTCAACTTTGATTTATTTCAGATCTTTTAATTCTTGAATGGCAGTAACTTTCGCTTCAAAATTTCATGGAAGGACTCCGAGGATTTTTGGACTGTTTCTAGTTCTGTGTATGGTTTTCCAAGAACTTTTGATTTGTATACGAGATTAGAAAGTCGTCCATACATCTCTTTGATATTCTCATCCTCGGACATTGTGAAGTTGTCGTATTCGCTACTACGCATGGCAAGGCGAGATTCTTTGACTCAAGAGGTTCCTTCGTTAGTCACTTCAAGTGTGTGCTAAATTTCCTACGTAGTTAGACAATGTGAGGCACGATTAAATTCAATTTGATCTAATGAGCATATAATAGAATTCATAGCTTTAGAATTAGAATTCTGCAGTTTATTTTCAAGATCTGTCCACTGTTCCATCGGTTTTTCAATTTCTTGATTATATACCACTATAGTTGCTGTCCTATATCCCATCTCAACAATATTCCAAGCATCAATGGTTTTTATAAAAAAATTCATTCTATTTTTCCAATAAGCATATTCACCATTGAACATAGATGGTCCAACTATGGACTAACCTTTAGCAAAAACATTATTAAAAGAAGCCATTTTAAAAAGTCAAATTTTTAAAACAAAAATTGATTTTTGAAAAATCAAATTTTCAAAACAAAAAATGGTTTTTTTCCTAGCTTTGATACCACTTATAGGATCGATTTCACCATAGAGGGGGGTCAATAGGGTGATATTAATAATAATAAAATAATGCGGAAATATATATAATAATTGCAACACATATAATAGCAGAATAATGAAAGAAGAAATAGTACAACACAGATTTACCTTGCTTCGGCAAAACCCTACCTACGTGCTCAAGGTTTCTACTAGAAATTAAGTAGTCAGATGCTTACACACGTAAACTTGCGACACCCGCTAGCAGCTAACCTAACTCTACGCTCATAACCCTACCACAACTCAGCCATTGAGTTACGAATTCTCGAACTACAACACCGTAGTTCGTAACCTAGTCACACGACTAGAAAGTTACATAATTTAAAAAGTAAATAAAAATTAAACATAAATACAAACTAAATAAATAAAACCCTATTATAACTCTAAGCCCAAAAAACAAATAAAGGGCAGCTCACTTCAAAATTATAATTTGTGAAAAAGAAAGTGACGTCTCCCTTTATCCTTAGTAACTTTGATCATTACCTTTATCTTTTCTTCAACACAAAATCTAGGGTTTCTGAAACTTTGAAGACACCGGTTGATCTGGATTTGCTTTGTCAATCATCTCCTTAGATTTCTTAGCTTGCGGTCGCTTCAATTTAGTGGAGCTCGAATGATGGTACCTAAACTGCTTTTTTCAGTTTTTGATGATACTTGAGTTAATTTTCTTTCGAACTTTCTTTCGATTTGGGTTATTTATTTTTGATTTTCTTTAATGGTTTTCTCTCGTATTTTTCTTGAACTCGAATCAACACTTTGTCGATGATGAATTAGGTATTATAGGAATCGATTTCCTATTTTTTTTGTATATACTTTCGGCTTGAAACATTCTAAGATTTTTACTTTAGCCGTGGATTATTTGATCGAATGTTGGTTATGATATTTGACTTGTTCATCTCTGATCCTTTAACTTGTTCGATATGTTAGTTCCATTCTTCTCTAGTTCCATTCTTTGTTGGCGCTACGACTTATCCATTGGCTTGTTCAAACGTATGACTTTCTTTGATTTACATTAAGTCGGTTTTGTTCCTTTTGCCTTGACTTCGGCTCCTTGAATTTGTGATAATACTATGGGTAAAATTTGATTTTCTGGCTAGGTTCGAAGTTTTGACCTTGGCATTTAAATTTGAAGTTGAAACAACTCTGACTTGTTCGAACTGCTACTTGGATTTTTGTTCGAACTGTTGCCTTGTTCATTATGTTGAATTGTGACTCTTGCAACCGCTTCACTATTTTATGATTTTTGAACATTTGTATCAATTCACGTTGAACTTCACATGTATGCGACCACTGCTCTGACCACATCATTTGACTGGAACCACTTGTGTTTGTATGTGTGTCACCATGTATATACATACATGCATACATATGTATGTGTGTTGTGCCTGCATTACTCTGGTCTCTGTTTTAATGCTTATGTTTTAGAGTTCATGTGTATTTTTCTTATCTGTATTTGCTTGGGAAGTTTGTATATGTTCAAGTTCAAGTTGTAACTAAACTTGATTTTGAAGTCTAGTTTGTGTGGTTCTTTTGGGTTGAGGCAGACTTGATGTTACTTGTTCTTGCTTCCTTGCTTGAAACTGTTTCAGTGGGATTTTCATGTACATACATACAGATATGTATGTATATATGTGTGTGAGATTGGCATCAATTCCGGTTGCATTCTACTTCATACCTTGACTTATGCCTGTACATTCATGTTAACTGCTTTGTACTTGTTTTTGAAGTCTGCTTCATGTATTGTCTGCTTTGGTTGAGTCTGCACTTCATATTGATCTCTGGTCTGGTGCATTGTGCAGTTTGGTTTCACTTGAGTCTTGTTGTATCCTTGAGTCATGTGGACATTTTTTTGCATGTTTTCATATGGATCTTCAATGATCTGGTTCCATTTGAACTAACCATCCGTGCTTTGTTGAGGTATTTGTATTTATGCATGTAGTCCTTGTTATTGTGTTCTGGCTTGAAGTCTAGCCTGGTTTACACTATATATATATCTACATGTGTGTTCACACATGTATATATGTATGTTGTGATGCCTTATTCTGCTTAATGCTCAGTCGTCACCTCTGTTGCATTGTGTCTTCAGGTTTTTGTCGAGTCTTTTATATTCACTTTGTCATTGTGAAGTTTGAAGTGATCTTGTCTGGTTACATGATCTGGTCTTCATGTTTAGTTGTTGTGCACTGCATATATATGTATACATCTATGTATACATATGTATGTGTATATATATATGTATGGTGGTTTCTTGGTGTAGCCTTCATCTTATGCTTGTGTACTGCTCCCGTTGTTGTCTGTGTTCACACTTCTTTGGCCTGGTTCATCTTGAAGCTGATGTCGTGTTTGTTCCTTTGACCTTTTTGTTGCCTTGATTTGTTTATGAATTCATGCCTCATTGTGTCCGCCTGAATGTAGCTCCATGTACATATATTAATGAATTCATATGAATGAAGACTTATGTGTTCACTTGAGTTTGCACTGGGTTTGGTTCCACATACTCTGATCTGTTCTGGATTCTTTGATGACCTTGTCTGGTCAAGTTTGGTTTACCAATGCTTATGCATTACATGTTGATTTGAGTCTAGACTGAATTGGACTTTTATTCATGTTGGCTGATCATTGACTCTCGTACTTGTCCATCCTATTTTAGTTTTGTATTACACTTGAGTTGAATCCAACTTTGGCTCGGGTTTGACCTTGTGCTCACCTGTCCCTGTAGTTCTAACATGTAAATGTATATCAGTGTGCACGGCCTTGTGGCATGTACCGTAATACACTGTGCGTGTCACAAGTTGTTCGTGTAGATGAATTCAAAAGAAATAAATGACGAACAACCCAAATAACCAAGGCAAATAACATTTTTAAAAACACACACCTCATTGTATACTGCAAAGATATTTCTTTTTCAATTTTACTACGCCAATGTTTATTTTGCAGATAATTCAGATTGCTGGATGCAAATTGGAATAGGGTTGAAAAACAAATACGAGTGAATGAGTGATATGTAGTGAGATAATAAATTTTAAAATGAAATTTGTGATGTAATCAAAATTGTAATGTTATTGAAAAATGTATATATGTAGTAAGAGCTCGGATTTGTACTATTTCGATTTGTAATAAAATATTTGTTTGAATAAAATATTTGTTTGAATATGAATTCTATGCTATTTATTTAATTCATCAAATATTTATTTAATTATGTGAAAAATAAAATAGTACAATAACAAATATATCTAAACAAATATATATATATATATATATGTTTATTATCATCAAACAAAAAGCATATACTAGCATATTCAACACTTGTACTATTATGGAAGTATCTCTGTTGGTTAATATATGTTGTTTCGTTCTGCTATAAGGTTCGGTGATTAAGAAGTTTCTTCTTATCTTTCCTTTTCTTCTACCCTTAATGTCTCGTATTTTGTAGTAAGAAAGGCATTTTGTTACATTGGTGTCAGAGCATAGGTTGAGCAAACACCTAGGCTTTAGGTTGGGGTCAACTTCAAAAGAGCATATTTGTAATTTTTATTCATATACTTATATATATATTCCAGATAGTTAGATCATCTTTGATAGGTTTGGTTGGTGTCATTCCTTTAAGATTATATCATCTAAGTATTCTAAGAATTATCTTACTATGTCCAGGCAGTAAGGCATGAGTAACCAGGGCAGACGAGGTAGGGGAGTGGGTAGCATTACAACTACAAATGGTCGAACCCCAAATCCAGGAGTAGTTTGGATTGTCGAAGAGGCAACACCAGAGCAGCCAAAAGTGAATCTCGTAACCTTATGCAAGGATTACACTAATCTAGGAAGGAAACTGTTCAAATGAACTAAGTCTATCATGGAAGTGCAAGCTTGGATGCAATCTTGCAAAAATATTTTTAAAGGTCTTGGCATATCAGATGAATAGAAAAAGTTCTTAGTAGCATGGGAACTGCAGGAGGGTGAAATAGCTCGGTGGGATTCCCTTAATGTAAATGTTCAAGAAGAAGAGTGTTCATGGGCCTGATTTAAAGAAGATTTTGAGGATCAGTTTCTACCTACAACTGGAAGGACTATGATGTTCACAAACTTCATGTACTTGAAGCTAAGGAATCTGTCTGCAGTAAAATATGAGATGAAGTTTAACGAGCTATCTCGTTTTAGACCAGAATTGATCAATACCCCATTGAAGAAAAACGATATGCTTATTATGAGCATGAGGGAAAGTTTCCACGAGAAGATGACTACTCATATCAAAGGTTCTTTTGTTAATTTAGTTGATATGGCTCTAAGGTACGGGGCCTTGGAAAGGAAGAAGCCTACTCCAGTAGCACCTAATGGAAATACTAAAGGAAATGGTTCTAACAAGAGGAAATTCAATCCGAATTGGAAGAATCGAGGAAAAGCAAAGCAGGGCGAAGGTCAAGGAAGCAAGCCTAAGGATACGGGTTGTTATTTTTGCAAGCTGAATGAACATATTGCCAGAAGTTTCAAAGCAGCAAAGTGGGACCATCTCTCCAATGGTCCAGAAGACTCTCTATTTTAATTGTCATCTGCCCAACCATATGGTAAAGGACTGCCCACTCATGAAAAAGGTGTAGCAGCCCAAGGTGTATGCTATTAAGAATGAACCGTCGACTTCAATGGAATCTGTGTAGTTAATGCACCGCTATACCCTGTTATAACCCTGCTATATCTCGCAGCAGATTTTTACCGCTACAATTTTTTCATATATATAGCTTTTCCGCTTTAAGCCCCAATATTTCCGCTATATCCCCTTATTCCTACAGTATTCCACTATTTCTGCTATATCTTCTTTAAAAGAAATGAATTGAAAAATGACATTTATACATTATAAAAATTATGAAATTATTTTATTTAATTGAATTTTTAATATATTTTCACAAACAAAAATATTCTAATATTCTACTAAATTCAGTTATGTTATATAACAGTTTTACATTTATTTATAGTATATTCGCACATGTTTTTATTTAAAATATTTATCAATAAATTATAATTACATTGAAATTAATTTTTCATTTAATTACCATTTATATATTTGTAAAAACATTAAGTGCGAGTTTTATATGCTATTTTAGAGTCTTCTGCTATATCCCGCTATATCCTCGCTGTATCCCTGCCATGACTTTTTGCACCTCCACCGCATTAAATCTGCCGAACGCTTTAACTGCATAGCAACAGATGTGAAGGGGGAAGGCATCCTTGAAGGTACCTTATTGATTAACGTTTTTTTGTTTGAGCATTATTTGAACTGATGCCTCTCATAGTTTTATCTCTTTAGAATTAGTAGACAAATTTCATCTTATTCCAAGTATTATAGAAAACCCTATGTGTGTGTCTAACCCGATAGGCGGGTAATCCATTTGAATATGATTTATAAGAATATGCCAATTTCCTACCTTTCTCATCACTTTTCTTATGTTCCATATGTATTATACTTTAAAGGATTGACATTATTCTTGGTATGGATTTGTTATCGAGATATGGTATTGCTTTAGACTGTGAAAGAACCATATCATTAGTAACCAATTTGGGAAGAATTGCTAAAGTATAATGTAAGGAACCCTGTATAAATTAGTGTAGTTTCTTATGTGTCCTAGAAGCATCTCAAGAAAATTTAGGGTCTATTGAAGTTGTTAAGAATTTCCCCGATGCATTGGGGGAGATTAAAAGTTACCCCCACACCGAGAGACAGAGTTCCACTTTGATTTAGTCCCTGGCGCAAGGCTTGTGGTTCAACCGAAGCGAAGGATGGCTCCAAGGGAGAGAGGTGAGTTGGTATGTCAAATCCAGGATCTATTAAGGGGAGGATTGATTAGACCCAGTCGTTCAAGTTGGGGGTCTGCTGTGGTGTTTATGGCTAAATCTGATGGATCTTAAAGGTCATGCGTGGATTATAGGGAGTTGAATAAGCTAACCAATAGGAACTATCCCTTACCCCGCATCGATAATCTTTTTGACCAACTTCATGAAGCTACCGCATTTTCTCAAATAGATCTAGTTATGGATTTCATCAGTTGAGGGTTTCTGAAGATAATATACCATTTACTCAGTTTAGGGTCCTTGAATGTTTCTTTGAGTGGTTGGTTATGCCTTTCGGGCTAACCTATGTACCTACATATTTTATAGATCTCATGAATCGTGTTTTCAAAGATGTCCTTCACAAGTTTGTGTTAATTCTCATCGACAACATTCTTATCTACTCCAAATATGAGGAGAAGCGTAAATATCATTTGGAAGTGGTGTTGGAAACATTGAGGAGCATGTCCTCAAGGCAAAGTTTTCTATGTGCCATTTTTGGCAATCATAGGTTAGTTTTTTTGGGAACATTATATCAGGAGATGGCATTACGATGGACCCAGTAAAAGTGGTGCCTGTTCAAGAATGGAAGCAACTACGGACTCCTACTGAGGTTTGCAGTTTGTTAGGTTTGGCGGGATACCATAGGAGGTTTATCAAGATTATTCTAATATTTCATTTTATAAAGCTAATTTAGAAAGGGGAGAAGTTTGTATAGACTCCAAAGTGTGAAGAAGCATTTTTGGAAGTGAAGAAGAGATTGACCAATGCACCAGTTTTGGCTGTTCCAAATGGAAATAGTGGAATCATGGTTTACATAGATGCTTGTGGAGTGGGACTAGGCGCTTTTTTGATGCAACATGGTAAAATGATTGCATATGCAAGCAAATAGTTGAAGCCTCATGAGGAGAACTATGCTACGCATGATCTGGAGTTGCTAACTGTTGTCTTTGCATTGAAAATATGGAGGCACTACTTGTCGGATGAGGA
This sequence comes from Allium cepa, assembly GCA_030765085.1. Classification (NCBI taxonomy): domain Eukaryota; kingdom Viridiplantae; phylum Streptophyta; class Magnoliopsida; order Asparagales; family Amaryllidaceae; genus Allium; species Allium cepa. The sequence goes on from CM060932.1 coordinate 28,780,015, forward strand.
TCCTTTTATTCCTTCTTTAGTTTCTTTCTAGTTTTAAGGGATTCTAGTGAGTAAGTTTTCTTTCTTTAATTAGATGAAAAATTCTTGCTCTTCACGGATTATAAATCGCTGAAGTATCTTTTCACTCATAAGGATCCAAACCCGAGACAACAAAGATGGTTAGAGTTTCTGGCGTCCTATAAATTGGATATTCTCTATACGTCAGGGAAGGAAAATGTGGTTGCAGACGCTTTAAGCAGGAATGCAGTCTTCACTCGTTTGGAGGTTACCCCAACTCTCCTAGAAAGAATAGCGAGCAAGCAAAGAGTGGACATAAGCTTAGTGCCAATCATCAGGAAGGTTGAGGAAGGACAACGTACAATTTTTAAGATTGATAACCGATGAGTTTTAAGGATGAATGGACTAATCTATGCAACGAATATCAAAGGTCATAGGCAGGAAGTTTTGTCAAAATGTCATCGTTCTAAGTTGAGTATCCATCCATGTTTCTCAATGATGCATAGGGACATGAAGTGGATGTTTTGGTGGATGGAAATGAAGAGAGATATCTCTATCTTTGTTAGCAGGTGTTTGTGTTGTCAACAAATCAAAGGTGATCATCAGAAGGCAGCTAGATTGTTACATCCTATGGAAATACCTAATTGGAAATGGAAAATTATATCGATGGATTTTATCGATAGTTTGCCCAGAACCAGAAAAGGAAATGAAGGAACATGGGTTATTGTGGACTAGTTAACTAAGAGTGCTCATTTTATTCCGATCGTCCTATTGGAATCACAGCCTCATTAGCAGAGATTTATATAAGGGAGATAGTTCAATTACATGGAGTTCCAATGAGTATAGTAAGCGAACGAGATCCTATCTTTACAAGTCAGTTCTGTGAAGCCTTGCACGTTGCATTGGGAGCAAAGCCGAGTCTAAGCACTGCCTACCACCCTCAAACCGATGGATAAATCGAGAGTGTTAATTGCATCTTGGAGGATATGTTGAGGGTTTGCATCTAGGACTTTGGAGGGGCTTGGGAAGATCATCTGCATCTAGTGGTATTCTCCTACAACAATAGTTTCCAAGCAAGCATCGGTATGGCACCTTATGAAGCTCCCTATGGAAGGCCGTGAAAATCACCAGCTTGTTGGGTAGTGTCTGGAGATTGTCTAGTGCTTGGGCTAGATGTGATTCGAGAAATGATCGAAAAAATTACAACGATTAAGGAAAGGATGAAGGCAGCCCAAGATCTCTAACAGAGTTATGCTGATAGAAGGGGAATGGATTTGGAATTTGATGTTGGAGACCTTGTATTCATTAAGGATTCAGCAATAAGAAGAGTAGTTAGATTTGGAAAAGCTGGAAAGTTAGCCCCAAGGTATATTGGACCTTTCCATATTCTTGAAAGGATTGAATCTCTTGCTTATAAGGTTGAGTTGCCGGAGAGATTGGTAGGTATCCAAAATGTATTCCATGTGTTGCATTTAAGGAAATTTGTGCATGATCCGACCTTAATTGTAGAGCCACCTAAGCATAAGGATCTGGAAGTGGAGCCAGATATGATAGTGGTTAGACATCCAGTTTATATTGTAGATCAGGTTGAAAAGCAGTTTCACAATAAGGTAGTGCAGTTGGCTAAAATTCAGTAGAGTGACGATCCTAAAGACTACACATGGGAGACTGTAGACCATATGAAGGAGGCCTATCCTAAGTTAATGTTTGGATAACTAGTTATTGGTGTATGCATAGTTTAAGCATTGTTTGCTACAGATGTTTAGTGTATGTCTTTTGTATGTGCCTTATGATATGAATATATAGCTTTTCAAGCGTTTGAGTTATCTTCTTATGTGCCAATTTTGGGGACGAAATTCTATTAAGAAGGGAGAGTGTGACGACCTAGAATTTGATCATTTAAGTATGGATATTTAAATATAATTCTAATAACTAATTAATGGATTTAATATCTCAAATAAACTCCTTTTTAATAATAACAAATGATAGTGAAATCATTTTCAAATTTTATTTAGAAAAATAGTTAGTTCGAAGAAAGATCGAAAATGTGATTGAAAGTCGTTTTTCGAATTTTCGATTTTCGTCTGCTAAAAATTATAGAAAATGTCACAACACTTTTTAACACATATTTATAAATCATTTTAGTCATGTTTAAATAGTTGTATACATGTATGTACATTTAAGAACGCCTTTATATGTATTATAAGATTTTATATTAAAAAGCTAAAAATATATATATAGTATATAAGATGCTTCTACCAACATTTAGTGAAAATGGTGTCATATCATATTTCCTTTGACAAAAAGGATGGTGGCTAAGAGGGCTGGAAATTTGATGGGAGAAACGATGGGATGAGGTGGCAAAAGAAGGGGGTATAATACTAAGGGCATTTTCGTAATTTCACTTGTTAACATATTATAAAAGCAAAATTTCTTAATTTTTATTTTCATTTTTCCTCGATCTTCATTTTCAAACCTACCTAAGCCCTTAAGAAATCTTTCATGGCTACTTAAAAATTATTTCCTATGTAATAAACTTTAGTTTTCTACTTGAATTTCTTAAAGAGCTTGTTAATAAACACTTCTACATTCTCTTCTTTGCTTCCTCTTTCACAATCAAGCCCAACTCCACTCAAAAACTCCAAGGCCTTATCCTATGTGCCTATGGTTGAGCCCTCTTGATACTAAAACCATCTAAAAGACTTCATTTTTCCAAAAAAAATTCAAAGGCCCTGGTCATTCTCTAGTTCGAGGAGAAAATACTTTAGTTTAGTCGAATTTCGATGAGTAAATTCCAATCTTTTTAAGAAAGAACTTACCTTTATATATACGTTGTTATGTGGCTATATATATATATGATGTTGTTATATGAATTATAAAATGGTTTAGATGTGTTTGTTTGTGCTAATGTGTGTTTAGTGTTAGGACTTTAAGTGAAAGGCTAAAGTGATGCCATGGGTTATAAAGTTGTGATTTTTGATATGTTATGCAAATGATATGCTATGTATGTGAAATGTTGAAAGGAATTGAGATCCTTTTTAAAGTCAAATCATGATATCTAGTTTTGATTTATTAAGTGTCTTAAAAAAAATATAAAGTTCCTAACTTTAAATTAGAGTTTTTAAAATTGTTTTTAAAATAATGTTTTTGAAAAGTAAGGAAGATAAGAGATGAGGTTTGGAAAATAGCTTAGAAAGTAATTTAAAGTTAAGGCATCCACAGTGATAGTCGTTATGGGTGCAGTTCGGAAATATACGATTTTCAAGTTTTTAAATTTTCTTTTAAAATTGTTTTGAAAACCATTTCAAACTTAATTATGTATTATAAAATTTAATTTAATTTAATTTATGAGTCAAATAATTAATTTATTTATTAAAAATAATTATTAATAAATTAAGTAATTAAATTAAGTGATTAGGGTTTAAGAAATAATTCATTAAGCTAATTATTTGTAGTTAATTAAGAAATTTTAATTAATAATAAATTAAGTTAAGGGGTAATATGTTTTAATTAATTTTATTAATCAAGTTAATTATTTTTAAATTAATTATTTGTCAGTATTTAATTATTTAATTAATTACTATTTAATAAAGAGTTGTTTATTTACTTAATTATTAATTAATTAAGGTTTAATTTATAATAAATTTTTATTAAATAAAGTCTAACTATTTATTTATTTACTAATTTGGGTTTTATTATTATCCAACTAGAGTTTAATTATTAACTAATTTTTGATAAGTAAAAGCGCAATTATTAGTAATTAATTAAGACTTAACTAAAATTAATTAAGATTTGAATTTTGATTTAAGTATGAATAATTAAGGATTAATTAAGCTTTAATTTATGTTTTAGTGATGATTTATTTATTATTTTAAATTATTTTAAACTCCAACAGTTCTTTGTTTTTAATTAACCTTCTTCTCTTAGTGAATTGTTTTTCTCAACTAATGACGTCTTTTCCATGCAATTAAGTAGCCACACAAATTAAAGTAGTTATTGTAAAACGTTGATATGTTTATTGAAAGTAAGAAAATTTGTACTTATTAAAAAGACCGCATTTCGAAAACGTGATAAATGCAAAGGAGTTAATTTCGATAAGCGGGTCATGATAACTTAAGCATATGGAAGGTGGTTCCATATGTAAATCTTTACACCCTAATAACGGGATAGTCTACTTTAAAGAACTTGACCTTTCAAATTATCGAGTGTTGGTTTGGAGAGACCGGGATTAGATATTAGTTATTATTCGAAAACCACTTCGAACCAACATAAACGTTCAAATTGGAAATAGTAAAGGCAAGATCCAAGATGAAGACTTTGAAGTACAAGGGCTATTTGCTACTAACCCTGAGGGTGACTCTAAAATAGGTGTAATGGAATGCCTTCGGTTCATTCATCTCCCGAATGACTTGTGTGGATGAATGCTGAGATTGTGTCAACATCTGGAAGGCAATGTTTGCATTCTAAATGGCAATGCTATAATAAAGGTAAACGTAGATTCAGGCCTTATCAACCGGGATGACTAAAACAGGGAAGATGTAGCAATGCTAAGAAGGTCGCTCCCATTAAGGTAAGGTTACCCCTATCTAATGTCCCTACCATTAAGTCATATATGCTTCAGTACGGTTGCTGAACCCAACCTAGGGGTGATTTTATTTGGTACTATCCAACAAGGGGTAGGTCGGTCTTGTGTTGGCAGGGATCTCGGTGAGGTCCTTGGTGTTATCTTATTTATAGATGCATCATGATGGGTGGTACCCAAGTAGCCCAGTCATTGTGTGGAATCCATGTTCCAATAAGAGCCTTTGGTTTTAGTTGTATACCTATTATGTTGGAATTTAATTAATGCAACAATTTCGGCTATGTTAATTATTTACTTGAAAACCCTAGACATTATGATAATATCACTGGATTTTCTATAAAAACCATTTTGGTTATCGTAAGGTAAAAACCCGCCTGTGTTTATGTGTGGCCTGGTCTTATGAGATACCATTGATTTTAAACAATAGATGATTATCATTTTGAATGAAATAGCACTTGAAAGCAAAGACCGATTGCTGATTGAAAGCACATCGTGTTGATTCACACGATGCATTTTGGGGGGGAAATGTTACCCGGCAGTTTGGCCCGGCTACATGGCGATAGTCGTAGAGCCTATGGATGAATCCAGATGGGGCCTGAGCTAAGAGAGGACTGAAAGCATAAGAGATCTGTGTAATTGAAGTTTGGATCGGCCAATACACATGGATCGGTATGCATAGCACCTGGCTTGGCCGAAGTGGTTCGGCGTTAGAGTGTAGGGATGGTGGGTCGACCAAAATGGGTGAGACAAAGTGGTTCGGTCGATATGGTTTCGGACCTTGTGGATCGGTGTGGATGGGATCTGCTTTGGTCGTTCGGCCAATTATGGTCCGGCCTTAGCGGTACTAAGTCATGCATCGCTCGGCCAAGAATGGAAAGGCAAGATAGTTCGGTCGATCGTCATTCAACATGCGTGGTTCGGCCTTTATGGGTCGGCATGGGTTGTTCGGCATGCCTGGATTGGAGTACCTTGCAGAGGTTAACAATTTCTTTGACCTACAATAGAGTGGCGCAACTAACGTTCCTTTGCTTCGAGTCGTCCGCCACTTACTTCGAGCTCCTTGAGGGTTTGCTTCGAGACGGCCATGGGACAATCCCTGGATCGGCAGTAGGTGGTTCGGTCTGTGTAAGTGGCTCGGTCTACCTAATAGCTATAGGCTGAGCTACCTTGGTAGTGGGCTTGCACGAGAGGACGAACCTATCTTCATATATAAATAGAGGGGAAGGGGTACAGTTGAAGGGACTTTTTTTGGGAACTCTAGGGATACTTTTGCCATTTTTTATACTCATTTCTCTTCTATTCAAACTTTCATTCAAGTTGTTTGTTTACGGATTGAATCTGTATTCAAGTAATTGGAATAGTAATAAAGATCATATTCAAAGTGGACATAGGCAATTACGCCGAACCACTATAAATTTGGTGTTCTCTTTTTTGTTGTTCTTTCACCATTCAATTGTGTTATTTCTCTGTTTTAATTTATTTTCTTCATTAATCCCTCACACAACTCTAATCAAGGGTGTCAGTGACCAATTTTGGTGCTAACAATCGCCAAATTGTATGCCGTGTAATCAGCTCATAAGAATGTACCATGCTGTCAATTTATATGCAACTCACTACTAAAGAACTATATGTCCCAACCCGCCATCACTATATGTCATTGGACACATTAATGAACTCATTTCCTTTGAAAATTGTACCATAATGCCTATGATACCGAGTGTGTCATCATTAGGGTTCATCGGTCACACCGAAGAACTTATTTCCTCTAAAATGTGTATCGTATCAATCATCGTCAAGCTATGCAATGTTGTCGTCAGACGTTATCAGTCGAAACCATTTCCTCTGAAAATTGTACCATAACATCAATCCTCGTAATCGTCATTCTTAGACATCGCTGGTTACATCGAAGAACTCAATTCCTTCGAAAAATGTATCGCAATGTCTATAGTCATAATCGTCAATCGAATAATGCATGACGAACATACCCAAATAGGACACTTTTCTAGAGTATTTCAAAACACATCAAACAGCATACCAGAACTTTCATCATCTTGCCATGATCACAATGCTACGAACCATGAATGAAATGAAGATTGTATGCGGGAGTTATAAACATTTAAAGTTTGGGGAATTATTGACTAATAATTAATGTATATTATTTTTATTTTTATTTCCTTTTTTCTACCTCATCATTCCTCTACAAATGTGACATCACTTCTAAACCCATCCATGTCGGCTTTCCTTCACCGCCGCTGCAACTAGGAGTTATTCCATCATATCCAACACCACTAATAGTCACCTTGTCACGCTCGCTACCTATGGCCATTTGCGCCGACAACTCCGACATCCCTATTAACAATCGTCGATCTCATCATTTAAGGGAAAATTAATGCCACTGTGCTTGGATTTGGGTTGATCACAGACCAATGTGAAGCTCTACTCAACACCTCTATGCATTGGAACCCTCCGATCGTCAAACCATCGTTGTTTCATCATTGAATCAAAACAAAAGATCCACATTTATTGAAACTCCATATGTGTTCCATGATCAATCCATATATCCAATCGTTGAATGAACACCGCCAGTAATTCACATCATCGAGAACTACAATTTTGAGATATATAATATGTCTAGTTTGGAACACTATTGTATTTCACAATTTTTAATTAGAGGGAGATTAATCTTTGTTAATTACAATCGATATAAATCCACTATTTTAATCATCTAGTCATGGTATACTACATCCTAATCATGTGTATATAAAAAAAACTTTTTATTGTCAATTGCACCATTGATACTTTGATTTAAAATCATAGGGGGTGAATACTACTTATTATCAATATATACACAAATGGAATGAATCCCAATCATCGACTAGCCGTGCATCTTCTCTGATCTGAGGTGAATCCTCATTCTTCTTCGCTATCTTGGAATCCCCCGCCTTGAAAATGCCAAATCTCTCGGTAGCTTCGATTTATTTTTATATCACACTTCGCCGTGATCGTTTTCATATGTAAATTTGTTTAATTTGGATTTGATTCGGTGAATTTGGAATTAATTTAATGATTAGGGTTTTATAAGTGAAGGCGGGATTTATAAAGCAAAAGGGATGGGGTTAAGGATACATTTATAGGATGAAAATAATAATATCCATACTATATTTTCAAAATCAATATATACGAAAATGACACTAGGTTTGACTTCTTCTAATTTCTAGCTCAATTAACCAAATCCAGTAGGTTATATATGTTTTCTAACAATATATGACATTCCAGACGTAATATAATGGGTCCCAAAGCCTAATTCCACCCGTTGTATAAATTTACTATTTTGCTTTTTATGTAAAATTATAATTTTATCCTTTTAATTAAATTATTTTACTTAATAAAATTGGGGGCGTTATATTCGCTCTTTTAAAAGAATTCCATCCTCGAAATTCCAAGAGACGAACAATGCAACTTGCTTTACAACGCACAAACATACAAAACAGACAGTAACATCCATCAAGCATCCATCATACAACAAAAGAGAAAACATAAACAAGAGTATATAATGTAGATAATTGATAAAATATGACGATATGAAATGAGATGAGTGCAAATGAAACCAAATTGACCACTTGTATGAATTCACATGGGTGCAACTAGTATGTGTGCAAACATCCTAATATATGAAATTATATATTTCTATATGTATATGCATCAATAGATCCCACTTATATGAATTCACATGCTATGAAACTAGTATGTGTGCAAACATCCTAATATATGAAATTATATATTTCTATATGTATGCGCATCCAGAGATCCATATGCAACATCCATATCAAAGTGCAAGTAAACAAACACGTCCATAAACACAATCGGTAAATGAATATATAAAGAAATAGCGTATATAAATTATATAACTAAACTTAGAACACTTAACCACAGGTTTCTATCCATGGTTGGAACGTATGTACATACAAGCTAACACGGTAAAAAAATTAAATTGGTATAACTCAAACAAAGAAACTATAGCAAACAACACATGTCATAAGGACATGAATACAACCAATCCTAACATCCATATATCCACGTAAACAAACAACAACCTACTAGCAAACTAACCTATAACTACTAAAAGAGGAACATATCGGAAGAGAGCTCGTAATAGAAAATTTGGATTCTCTCCCCTTTTTCTCAGGTACTCTCATCCAAACCTTTTCTTTTCCATACTTGGACCAACGTCATCTCCTCTTTTTATGTCGTATCACGTCCAGTTCCAAGATGTGAATGCACCAATGGAGTATTCTGGACCCTATCTCTATATTAACCTCATAAGCCGACTAGTCTCTACCATAACCAATAAATTGTCAATGTATGTTCACAAATGGGATAAACATAAAATAAGTGAACATCCACCAACTTTTCAGGATGCCCATTCAAACGTACTAACTTCTCCACTCTCTATAAAATTGGGAAAGGTCCAATAACCTGTGGTTCTAGCTTTTCCATATAGCATATCTCAACAACGATTCTTCACCTATCTAGTTACCCACTATAAACTCTCTATGCAAGCCCATCCTATTGCGGTTTACATTCCTTAGAGTATCACTGAGGTCACTCTTATCATATAATGTCCAAGTATAGATTTAATTTTAAAAAAAATGACTACTAGCATATCTTCATCGTTAGATATCATACAACAAACCCTACCACTATCTTCTTTATTCTTGGCAATAGAAAACATTCTTTGTATCCTGTGACATAACTGGTAAACTCCTTATTTAAATCCATGGGCATGACAACACAATAATGGACGGTGTCTTAACTTTTATAGGTTTAACATTTTGGATCTTGGGTGAACGCCATGCTCCCTTACCATTTAATTTATAGATATCACAAATGGATGATGCCTTACTTTCGGTGGACGTAATATTACCGTAATGAACTTATAAACTAGGTTATGTATTTTTCACTTATTATTTACATGCATTGGCACTAAAAATAAGTCATGCACAAAAAGTCACTATTTTGTAAAAATGACTTAATAAGATAGTTCTTTCAATCCAAGTGGTGACTGGTAAGAACTAATATTACCTCTTAGTCAGTTATTTTTCCAAATCCCTAAATATCGCCTCCTTTAAAATCGCCTTCATACCTTAGTACATGCAAGTTAAGACATTTGCTTCATATCTTGAAAACATACAAAACTAAATACTTTGAAAGTAATATTAACTCCATATGCTTATAAAGTCCTATACACTAACATATAGTTAGAATACCCTTATGTACATTGTATATTCCTAAAACACTTTTTGTAGATATGACTAATCATTCTCTATCGGCGAGTGTCTCATACAACCAATCTTCATTTATTCAACCAATTTAGAAATATATAACCTAACTATGCTCTCATGCTTCTCACATCTTATATAAGCGTATCTCGGTCCTTAACGTAAAATATATGTTAATTTCACACAATATCGAATAACATACTTCTCAACAATTCAAAATACTAATTTTAAACTTGTTATTTTCCTCTTGAGTTTAAGCATCTCAATTATTTATATTGTTGTTTATATCAAAAATATAATGATTTATCTTATTCATAGAAAATATCTCTTTACTATTATTATTCTTAAAATTCCTCTTGTTTCTGTTACTTAAATAATAATAAATTTTTCACAAACTTCATAAAGTAATCGTTTTAGTATTTGCTCGAAGTTGGACAGTCTTTCGAATCTCATATTACTATTTATTTAAATCCCACCTTACTTAGTAAATAATAGTGAATTCTTGATTCAAAACAGATTTTTCAATATTGTCTAAAAACTTTCCCAAAATTCATAAATAACACCCTCATAAATTTTCAATACAAATCCCTAAATCACAAATCCGTAACATTTATTTCTAGCAACTCCTTAACACACTAGCATATTGATTATCATGCCTAGTTCATCACAATCAACTCAAACTTTATAGGCTTTATAATTCTTTTCTAGCTCCAATTAAATTTCAATTAAAAATACTAATAACTTTTCAATTCAGTTTTTAAATCAAAATTGTTGATGTCAAATCTTAGTTTTCACACAACTTATATGATTGAAAACCATAAAATTCTCTATTAATTTTAATAAACATTTAATGAAATCATAACAAGTTTTTTTCCAAATCAAATTATTTAAATTCCACTTAAATAAATCTAAAAAAGTTAATTATACTTTTCTTATTCAATCATTTCATAGGAAATCATAAATCATAATAATTTCAAGTTAATCACTTCATATCAATTCCTAAATCTCCTTATAAAAAAATAATATAATTTTAATTTCTAAAGCTAATTTCTTTTCGACGGTTCTTAAAAATATCATTTCTTAAAAATATTTCACCTTCAAGGTAAATCCTTTATAGTTTTACCAATTTAATATTAATTATTAAAATATAATTAGATTTGAATTAACTTTGCTTATTTTTTGAAATACTCATACTTCATTTTTAAAACATTATTTAATATCAATTTTTTTGACATCATGTTATATAATCTATAACCTATTTATCATATATAAGTATATATCATTTTATTTAATAATTAGCCAATCTCATTCATCGTCAAATAATGCCTGATGTCTATACAAAAATTATATATTTAAATACGTTTTAATAATTAGTCAATTTCCAACACCTTTTAACTAATACATCTACGTAAAAATATATTTTGAAAATCATTTTTTTCTACTAACTATATTCACATCGAATTCGAAAATTGTTTCCAAAAATTTAGGCTATTTATTAATGCACATTTTTAAAAGTTTATATCATAAAAATTCAACTTTCATTGGATTATACATACATATTAAAATCAAAAAAATCCATAATAATATTTTTCAGTTCAGATTCTGTCTAAAATTATTCAAATTTGACTTATGAAAATAAACATTTTATTTTAAACTTTACCTTTATAGATTAGAAATTTCCATAAAAGTGCAAAGAAACTATAATACTTAAAAAAATCAAAGTGTGACAAAAAGATTTAAAAAAAGGAAATTCAAATTGGCGTGCCTTTACTTGTGAATTTACTTTGAAACGTGTTTTTATCAAAAGAAAGGTATATAACAAAATATGAGGGCCGCAATGCACATTATATGGAAATTTTTAAAAAAACAAAAGCTTTAAAATATTTATGGAAAATTCCTCTTATTAAATTTTCTCACATTTAAAACTTAAAATAAAGGTTTATCATTTCAATATATTAATTCAACTTCAACTTCTACATTTTTTTTAAAAAGTATAAACACTGTTATTTCAAACATTTTAGGGAACATATTTAAGCTTATTTAAATATTTTAATGTGAGTATATCATAACTTACACAAGCATAAACTGGGTAATACTTTTAGAGCAAAATTCCTCGGGTTTTAACGATGCCACCTTCATATACTAATCTTCGTAGGAAAATAAAGAGGCAACTTCAAAAGACCTCAAAATGACTTATAGATTGCATACTGTAGAGTATCCGCAAAGGAAAAATACTTAAAGACCTTAGCTATGTGATTCAGTTTGTCTTAGATATACCTTTTAAGACTCACAAGAATCACATCTTAATATCCAAGGCCTTAAAGTTCATTACAGTAATTGTTAATAATTTTTAAGATTTATTTATTATTTTAAAGGCCTCATTTAAATGACTTTAAGAAAATGCATTTTTTATGTACACCGATGGACCGATGTAGCCAATTGTAACGGCTCGAAATTTTATCACTTTGATTATAAATATTTAATTAATTTGAAATATTTAAATAATTGATTTTAAAAGCTTAAATAAATAGTAAACTCATTTGAATATCCACTTACAAAAATAAATAGTTCGACGAAAAATTGAAAATGTGACCGAAATTCGCTTTTCGGATTTTTGACTTTTTATCAAATAGAAGTCGTTGCAATGTTGTTGCACACATTTACACACCCTTGCGCACACATATATGCACATCAAATACGAAGTCAAATAGTACCAAAAGAATTAAATTAAACAAATTCCTTCAGTGTTTTCTAGAAGCTTGTTTAAAGGTGATTTAAAAGTATTTTAATTTCCTAAACTTGTGCCTCCTTTTAAGGAGATTCGATGGGTTGTACACTAAGGCATGGCAAGGTAGCCTTGGGGGTAATTATGGCAAAAAATATGAAGGGGGAGGAAGATAATTTGGCTTGAGGATAGAGTGTGTAATTTGCTTTATTTGTATTTCAATAAAGGTGCACCTCCACTTCCATTTTTCACTTTACATTTCACTCTTCACTTTAGCTTCTCCTTGTCTCCATTTTCTTCATTCAAATGTTATTAACCCTGAAAATGTATCAACACCCAGAAATTGGATGAAAGTACCAGTTCAAGTAAAATAAACAAGAAAGCAGCAAAAGGAGACACAATTTTTATAGTAGTTCCCCATAATCTTTGTCTCTTTTATTAGCTATTCTTTGGTTTACAACCAATTATCTCAGATTTGACCACAATCTACTGAATCTCAAGTTTATAATGATGTTTCTAGAGAGTTAGAGAGGTTGGGATTAGGAATGAAGAAGAAGATGTCTCCAATGGCAGAGAGATAGATTCCAAAGTGTAGAGAAGAAGAAGATCTTGTTTTGGTTGCAGTAGGTTAGTATTTATAGAGAAACAGAGCTATAAAGTCAGAAGCAGCTTGCAATGAAGTCCATAAGGTGGCCTAAAGTCACACATGAACAGCTAAGTTCACACGTGCTAAAAGCATATCTTGGTATCAACCTTAGGTCCATAAGTTTGTACCAACCTATGATGCTTGGTGCAAGTTGCATCATTTCACTTGCCTTGCTTTTCTTTCATCCACTTGAGTTGTTTTAGGTACTTTTCCATCGTCTTCGAGTTGATTCTAGTGATTTTCTTGATAGCACTTGAGTTATCCTGGTTTCTTTGTTGTCATCTTACCAATCTTAGAATTGATCGCACAAACTCTGGGAAAATTACTTGATACTGAGCCATTGGAGCTGTATAGGAGTTGTGTGAAGTTTAGGAGGAGAATGAGGGAGATGTCATAGATCGTGCGAACCTATGGCCACTAACTCTGTACTGAGTAAGGTGTATGCTCTAATCCATGTGAAATTCCTTCAAGTTTCTTTTTTTGCTTTTCCAAGTGTATTTCCCAATTTGTGAATCATTTCATTCTTTTGGTGATCTTCTAAGTCTAGTTGAAATCTACTTTGGTTCAAAAGCAGGTTAACACTTCCCCCTAAAGTATGCCTTTTGAATGTGAGGTGTGCTTTTCTCAAGAATAAGTTCCATCAGCAATCATTCTTTGGCTATTGAGCTTCTCGGCCTTCCATTGATCTCGATCTTGGTAAATCGTCTGGTTCCTTCGGATTTTCTTGCCCATCAAAGGTCGCTCCACACTTGTTTTAACTAAAGTCTCTAGTCTCTGCTTAAGTGTTGTTTATACATCATAATCATTCTGACCATTCGAAGGTATTACATCACATATTAAAATATCCTCTGTTCATCCAAGATTTACCTATTTTACTCTAATTATAGGCGTCCAAATCCTTTTATCAAATCTATTTCTGTTCATAAGTTCAATCTATCTAGATCTTTTTACAATCAATTTAATATGCGGTCTCTCTAAATCATTCATGATCTAATCTAGGATTCAATCACTCTAGACCATTTAACTTCTAGTCCACAGTTTGATCTCTCCAAATCATTTATCGCTCAATTTAGGCTTTTGATCTCTTCAGATCCTTGCTGAATCCGCTCGCTCTTTGGTAAAATAAACCCAATGATCAAGCAAGCCTATCTGTTCACTCTCAAGTGAGGGGACATGCTTTTCTTACAAGCCTATCCACTTGCTCTCTGGCAAGGGAGCTTGCACCCTGCACTTCAGTCGTCTCTATGGACGAGGCTTATAGCGATCAATATTATACAAGTCCATCTACTCACTCTTCGATGAGGGAACATGCACTCTCCACTCTGATCCTGTCTCTTAGTATGGGACTTAAAGCGATGTACATCGTTTATTACATTCAATGTGGATTTTTCAAAAGTCAATTATTCAAATTAAAGAAAACAAGCAGAAGTCCTATTTATTTACCCCAAACAACTGACTCAAAGCATGTTTAGGGACCAATCTAGGTCCCGTATCTGTACAAGCGGTCTGAGGTTATTATTGTCCTAAATAGTCATCACAGACATCTGACTTAGATCGTGCTTAGAGACCAATCTGGGCCTCGTACACATGTAAGCAGTCTGAGGTTATTATTATCCTAATTAAAAAAGCAAGAAAATGCAAAGCAAGGGAGTTGAACTTGACTCCCGACCATCCCGATCATGGGATTTTGAGTCTCGGATCAGATCCCTGGCAGTTCCTTGATGCGTTCGTTGCAAATTATGGTTGCTCCAGCCACACCATCGCAGTACAGTTCCTCACGCATCGTTATAACTGGTTGCTTTGAACCAGTTCTTCTATCAGATAATGAAGGTGTCGACACTCGTTCATTTCATGTCCCTCCAGCTCATGGAAGATGAAAAACTTTCCTGATCTTTTCTTTCGATTAGTGGGCTCTCTTCTAGAAGGCTTTCGATTGGGGATCTACCATCCTAGTCAAAATAACTCCACCCTGGGTATTTGTAAATTAGTGTAGAAGGAGAATTTTGGCTCCCTCCTTTGTCATTTCAATTCCTCGGATCTTCGTTTTTCCTTTCTCTTTTCTGTTCCTTGCTCCAAACAGTCCTCTAATCCAAAGCATAATTTAAGCATCCTCGGCTTCGATGTGTCCTTGACGTAAATATCTCTCAACTTCATATAGAGTTCTGGAAGATCCATCGATCGATCCCCTTCTAGTGCAACTTTGACATCAGCCTTGCTCGTGACTCCAAATACTGCCGACGTTAAGACGATGGATGGATCTGGTTTATCGATGGCTACAGCTGTCGCATTGAACCTTGTCAAATAGCTTCTCAAGATCTCTCTGGGCCTTTGTTTCATTTTTGATAGCGTCGTCACATTCTTTAATCGCCAGATATGAACTGTGAACTATCTCAAGAACATACTCACTAAGTCGGTCCATGTGCTTATGGATCCATTCTCCAGCTGTCTGAACCACATCGCCACTAAGTCCGTTAAGTACAATGGGAAACACTGCCCTAACTACAAAATTGACATTTCGTAATGGTTATCACCATTGCAAATAAAATTCCCATCGGTTATAACTGTTGGTAATTGTTACGTGATAAATTTTGCAACACATTTTCCAACGGTTATAAATGTTGGGAATTTCCTTATTTCCAACGATTATAGCTATTGAAAAAGTACTTAATTCCAACAGATGAAACCGTTGGGAATAAGGAAATTCCTAACGATTGTAACCATTGGAATTAAATACTTTTTCAACGGTTATAACCGTTGAAACATGGAAATTCCCAGTTCTTATAACCACTGAAAATTCTTTGCATGCATAGGTAAATACTAAAATTGCCAACACTTATAATTGTTGTAAATTTGGTATAGCTGAACTATATCCCATTCAGAATCTTATAGTATAATTATATATTATTTCATTCAACCTATACAAATTCAAATTTATAGCAATAACAAAAATGAAACTAAATTTCAAAACTAACATACCATCAAATTTTAAAAAAAACATCAAACATACTGATTAGTTCATATCAAATTCTACAAAGTTCATTGTGACAACTTCAAATTTCACTCCTACAAAATATTTTAAAGCTTACAAACAACGAACGCGACACTCCGGCCAAACTACGAAACCACCATCAATTAACTCGGACAATGTATAATGACCATTTTGAGGCACATCAAAAAATGGCTCGTCTGGATCGAGAACATCCTCCACCCAAATAACTTTTTCCCTGTCTCCAACTTTCCTACCATGACAAATATTTTGCGTTCCATGATGTCCTTTAGCTGCTGCTTTCAACTTTCGTGACGATAATTGCACTGCTTTTCTTTCAACTACAGAGGATCCAATAACATCAGTAGATGGAGCAAGACTAGGGTTGGGATGGACCTCGGTATGCAAATCAATGTATGTTCTAGGGGTCATCGAGCTTGTTACAATCTGACTAATAAGTTGCCTTATACAATGTTGCAAATCAGCTAGAGTAAAATTCATTGTTCTACTTTCTTCATGCATTTGATTAATCTTGCGTTGCATCTCCATTTTCCATTGCTTATCTTCATTTTCTTTGTAATTGATAATTGCTTTTGAAGCTTGAGTGAGTTTTATGTGCTTTACATTAGATATAGAACTAATTGCACGACCATAGCTTCTTTTTTTATCATTTTCAAAAACTTCAACAATGATATCTTTCGAAATCTGCCAAACTAATTACTCCTTCATTACCATTAACACTAGCTTCTGATTTTTTCTTTTCTTCTACAACTTCTATTACAGCCTGAATATTCAAAAACAACGCTTAATTTAAAAACCAAATGGAAAAAAACAATAGTCATGTTAACTTTTGAAACTGAACCCGGTTGCTTACTTTGGATGAACCGAGTCAGGATTAGTTTGGGCGAACGGAGCCTGGCATAGTTTCCTCAAACTGAGCCTAGCTAAGTTTATGGGACTGAACCTGGCTCAGTTCCTGGAGGAACTGAGATTGGAAAAATTCCTCGAAGAGCCTGGCTTAGTTCCGGGCGAACTGAGGCTAGCTCAGTTTCTCGGAATTAATTAATTTCAAAATACTAATTAATTGTAATTAAAATAGAAGGCAAAGAGATTCATTATACTATTACGTGTACTATCAGTTTAATGTTAATTAAGTAACATATAATCGAGCACATTTACGCCCCCATTCAACATAACAGTTAATAGACAATTTGATCAATCCATATCACCAACGTCCAATCCCACTTATAAACACTACCAATAATCAATTTAGCAAAACGCCACTCTCTTAGTAATGATAATTGTTTTTTAATTACAAACTTTGAACATACGAATGCATGAAATTTTTGGTTATCAATAGGAGAGTTGAATTTATAGGCATGTAGAAATTGTGTGCAACTTCAGCACAATATTGTATCAATGTAAGAAAATGTTTGGTAATAAATAATAAAGAAAATTTGTATATTTACATTATCCGTTAAACTTAACAATATGTTTTCAGCCTGTTCAATAATAAAAAAATTATCAACTCTAGTTACTTTTCAAAGAACTCTTCCAGTAATCAATTTCATGTTTGAGTTATACCATATGAACTTTCATAATATTGAGCTTTGGTTGTGAATATTAAAGTTGAGCAACTGTAAAACAAAAAAATGAGTCTTCTATAAGGCTAAAAAAAGCGTATCTTTTGAATTAACGGAAAACAACCATTCAATACAGGAAATAAAACTCAAAATCTATAGAAATCTTTAACTATTTGGTACACAAAACAGAATTCAAAATCAAAGCCTATAAATAAAACGAAATTTTCAACTATTCGATACATGAAACAAAATTTGACCTTGAATTAGAACTAGAACCAAAATTAAAAATCAAATTGATAATAAAAATACATTTTTACAAACGGAAAAATGAAAAATACTTGAAAGATTGAAGAGGCAGTGACGGTTACCCTAAACGAGGTAGTGGCGGGTGGTTATATGCAATGGCGATTACTAATTTCATGTGGAAACCATACCAATGAATCTTAGATGCAACCTCATATTGACTGACCAAATCGAAGTTCTTCAAGCAACGACGTCCAATATATATATATCAAACTCCAAATTTGATGGATCGTGAGATTGACAGTAGATCAAAATTGCAAACGTTATATCCTGGGAAGATTTGGCCATTAATGACATGGGGCTCGGATTCGTGGACAAGGCGGAAACCTAGATTGAAAGTAGGAAGGAGGAAGTATGAAAGAGTTTAAGCGTTAGAATTTCGATAGGTAAGAACGTGGAGGGAATGACAAGTCTACCCACAATAATTTCACTAATTATGAAGTTACCTAGATTTACCATGGTAATAACGTTATAATTGATTGCAATAGGAATATCTGTTAATAATTTATAATGGTAATAACCGTTATGAATTAAAGGGAAAAAGTGTTATAAAATGGCATGTTCGGTGTAGTTAATTGCCTCCTCAAAAGCATCCAACATATCCATATGCAAGATGTATCTCATTAGATGAGCCGTCGGATCCGACTTTCCACCATACATTTCCAATGTCGGAAGCATGAAATTAGGTAGATTTCTTGCGTTTCGGATATTAGAAGTGAATGGATTCATGTTTAATTCTTCTAAGCTCTGCTTCAGGGGTACATCTCTAATTAGTGTCCTTACCAATTTAGCAATTCGGTTTTCACCATCCGATGAAGGTCTTTAACCAAAATCGATGTTCTTTCCCTTGCTCCTATGGGGGAACTCTAGCACATACTTTGGCACGTACTCCTCTTGCTACATGTTAACATTCTGACCTGCTCATGTGGCGTTATTCTATCCTCCATTCCATGGGAAGGTTCCAACACAAACTATTTCGGTTATTGCTCATTCACATTCTGATTTTCGTTCTACCTCCAGCATCATTTGCTCCTGGCATTTCAACATGTTCTAAGTTTATGCCAGCGTTGCACCGAAGTATAATTCTTTTGGTACCAATTTGATTTGGGTCGGTATTGAACTATTCTGCTCGTGGGGGCATTGTTCCAGTTCGCTTTGCTTTAACTCCAGATGTTCCTCATCAGTTCCTTGTCCTTGGTCCTAGATCCCAGTATCTCTTGCTATTCAGTATTGCCCATCCTTTGGAATAATCCTACAAGCATTTCCTGTTGTCGAGTCATTAATCTATCTTGCATCTCCTTCATCATTTTCTATCTCTTCGTTGGTCATATAGATGGATTGATGAGAATTTGATTACATTTCCTGGCTGCCCCATGCTTTGATTGGCTTGCTCTAGCCTTAGATCTAGTGTTAAGTCTCTTCATCCTCAACAAATATCGAATCCAAGCTTTAAGGTTATGAAATCTAGCTTCGTTTTCAGTGAAATCAACAAAATGTTAACTTATAAAATGGATAAATACCCAAAAATAATATGAAAGCACTGGTTCAAGTAAAATAAACAGGAAAGCAGTAAAAGGAGACAAAATATTTATAGTGGTTCGAAGTAATCTCCAGCCTACGTCCACTTTAATCTCTTTTATTGGTCGTTCTCTCCATATTACAACCAATTACCTTAGATCTGGCCACAATACAGTGGATATTAAATTTAAAATGACAATTTCAAAGTGTTTGAGAGGGAGGGATAGGAATGAAGAAAAAGTCTCCAATGGTAGAGAGATCAGATCTAGAGTAAAGAGAAGAAGAGGATCCCATATTGGGTATAGGTAGGTTGGTATTTATGGAGAAACATAACTACAGAATTAGAAGCTTGCTTGCAATGAAGTCTAAAAGGCGGCCCGCAGTCACATATGAAAGTCAAGTGCACACGAGCTACAATCATAGCTCGATATTGACCTAAGGTCCAAAGTTCGGTACAAACCTATGATGCTTAGTGCAAGTTGCATCATTTAACTTGACTTGCTTTTCATTCATCCACTTGAGTTATCTGATCCTTTCCATCGTCTTCGAGTTGATTCAAGCGATCTTATTGATTGCAGTTGAGTTATCCTAGTTTGTTGTCATTTCATCAACCTTTGAATTCATCGTACACACTCTAGGAAAATCACTTGATACCGAGCCATTAGAGATGTATAGGAGTTATGCAAAGTTTTGGAGGAGATGTGATAGATCGGTGCCGACCTATGGCTACCAACTCGATACTGAGCTAAGATGTATGCTGTAATCAAGTTGAAACTCCATAAAGTTGCTTCTTTATTTTTTCCAAGTGTACTTCTAGGTTCGTGAATCATTTCGTTCCTGTGTTGATCTTCTAAATCCACTTGAAATCTGCTTTGGTTTAGAAGTTGTTGAACAATTGTAAATTCCAAGAAATTCAAATCAACCCCATTTTCATGCCAAACTCTCTACAACAGTGTAAAACACCATAGTCATACCTCTACCTACCCAAATATGTAAACTTAGTGCCATATGCCTAATAAATCCCCTTAGTCGAGCACTCTTGAAGTCTTAGGGGGCTTGGGCTTTAGCAATAAATGTGAAGGGGATGATTTTTCAATAGCAGAGTAAGGGGTTATGTTGTCAAAGTGTTGGACCTTAGGTTGAGTTGGGATGTTATAGCTTCTTGCTAAAGTTTGGTTGAGGTTAAAAGTGAGATTCTCACTTTAAATCATATATTATTAGGGTGAAATTTGTGTAAAACATATTGTGCATATTTTCATGTATATATATGTGACTAAATATATTATATATTGTTGTTTGATTCCCCAAGTGAAAGCGAGTGGAATACATAACCATTTTTACAGGGGATAAAAGCAAAGAAATGGAAGTCAAAGTGTTTCGGAGCACATAGGCAGCTACAGAAACACTTCGAAAGATTTAAGTTTTGTAGAGGGATTCAATGGGATTTCTCACAAACGTTGATTTTACATTTCATTAATAATTTTTTATATGAATTGCTTGTGTGCCAAGTTATGGCAACTTGGCTATGTTGAATGTAACTTTGAAAATGATTCAAAAATTTGACTTCTTTGATATGAAAATAAATGGTAGCTTAGTTTAAGTACCATAGGAGTTGCTAAGCCTATTAGTAATATATTTTGGAGAAGGTTATGGTTTAGAATTGATTTAAAAAAGTTTTTTTATGTCTTTAGATATTTATAATATTATGAAATATATTTGTAGTTTTTTTATTTGGGGGATAGTTTCGATCGAGTTTGGAGTTTCTATAACTCTCTTTATATGTGATTTTGTCGATTATTTTCTAAAATGTTTTGAAATGGTTTTCAAATTCAACTTTGTTTTTTAAACTTTTTGTAAAGGTGTTTAAGGTAGTTTAAAATTTATTTATTTATTCTAAAGGCTTATTTTAAAGTAAGTTGTTAATTTTATATATAAGGAAAAACCTTGTCTTTTAAATCAAAACTGGTTTGGAATAAGGATCTTCAAGAGAGGTTTTGTATAAAAGTTTTGAAATATATTTTAGAAGTGTTTAAAATGTATTTTCGAAAAGGTAAAGTGTTTTTAAATGATTGTTTTGAGGTAGTGAAGCAAGTGATTTATATAAAGGAAATTTCTTTACTTTTCAACGTAGAATTCTCTTTTAAAAGTGATGGCTTTTAAGTTGTGATTTGAATGGAAGTTTTAAATTTGTTTAAAGTGTTTTACAAGAGGATTGAAATTTATATAAAGCAAGTGATACTTTTATGAAAAGGGTGATCTTGACTTTCCATATAAAACTTAGTTTTGAACAAAGACTTTCAAGTGAGATTTTATATGGAAGTTTTAAAGCGTATTGTAATGGTTTTAAGTGGAATCTTAAAGAAGAAAGAAGTCATGAATTGCAAAATCTTTGTTGTGATAAATATTTTGATAAAGTAAGAGAAGACTATAGAATATAACATTCTTGTTATAGTAAATAGTTCCAAAAAAAAGTGGAAAGGAGTTTGTTTTTAATATTTTATAAAGAGTACATAGAATTTATGAAATCTTATACTTGACATTAAGATTAGAGGCAGAGAAACTTCTTCCTGTCCTGAAAGATAAAAATGTTGTCAAGTCAAGTTTTGGAAGGTAATAATACCCCAGCTTGAATTGCTTCATTGTTAATCAAAGGATAGTTTATGTTTGAAAATCGAAGGTTGATGTTAAGTATATGAAATATTATTTTCGTATACGAATTTGGTTACTTATGGAAATTATGCAATCATATACATGGCACTAAAAGCCGATGAGTAAATTTATCCTCTGTCTGTGAGATTTGGATTCAGAGTTTTTAACTAAGGAAAGGATGGAGCAACCAGTGCCCTGACTTACCTAGCTTCATTTCTGGGCAAGAGATAGAGTAAGTCGAAATATCGAAAACATGGCAAGTGTAAGCGATTTGATTTCTATAAATAATCTTATAATTTATGATAATATGGAAATCATTATTTCTATACTTAACACCAAATTCCGAGGTAGGAAAACCCATCTCTATATATGAGAATTAAAAATATATGTCGAGGCAAGGATAGTTCTCTAACTTGTCCGACTTCTTTGTTGATCAAGGGACAATGCAAATTTGAAATTAGAAAGTGGTGGCAAGTATATTTGGTCTAATGTCCATACGATCCATTTACTTACACCATAAGGAAAGTGGTTTGGGTTTATAGTAAACAATGTTTTAAAAAGGATAGGAAATCTTCCTTAAGGATTGTGAATATATTTATACCATTGACATACTTATATGGAGCATTTTCTAAATATTAAAGTGAAATGTTTTGTGAGTATACTTATACAGTTGAGATAAATTGGTTAAAAATTTCAAGTATTGAAAGAGTAGAGAGGGTTTGTGAATACATCATTTGTAAAGTTATTGATTGAAAAGAGATTTTAATCAATGAAAGGATTAAGCAAAGAGGCTTAATGGTTGCTTGTGTGCTTAATCATTCTTTGTTTCCATATGAAATTACATATCTAATTTGGTTGTTTTCTTATTTGATAGTTAAATAACCAACTATCAATAGTGCCAGTTTTGACTTAGGAAGTATAATTAAGCTTTACTTGTTTATGTGGTTTGTAATGACCCGTAAATTTTCCAATGTTTAATTTGTTAGTTTATTAAGATTTTGGTAAATAAATTAAGAAGAGAAAAAATCTATAATTAATAATGAAATGAATACTAAAATGAGGCAACAAATGATAATTAAAGCTAATAATTAACAATTTAAATGAAGTTACAATTAATTGAAATAATCCTTAATAAATTGTAATTAGAATAGAATCAAGACGGTTTGTTTGGAATTAATTGAAATTAATTGGAATTCAATCTAATAAATGGCTTTATTATAAGCAAATGAAATTGAATACTACGTTGATTAAATAAAGATGAAATGGGAAGTATTAATATAATAAATACAAACCAATGTTAATTGTAACTATGAGATGACAATTTAGTGTATAACTGGATTGAGAACCAAATAATTGAATTTCTTGGGAATTTAAATTTATAATTATTGGATTAACTGAAATTGAAAATGAGTGTCGTAAATTGTGAAATGTCCAATAATAAATTGATAATAGAATTTGTTTCAAAGGATTTTAAAGTTCTAAATAATCCAAAGTGATAGAAATTGGAAATAATGATAATTGAATGGAAAGGTGATTTAATTTAATTAATTTTTAATTTGTTTAATTAAGTAGAAAATAGCCATTTTGGCCACTGACTCTGATTTTGACGAAACCAGTTTCAACGGATCCATAACGGTGAATTATTGTAGGATTTCAAGTTTCGTAGCGATCGGGCTTGTCGTTTGATTGTACGGACTCGAAACGCCTTGAAATCAATTTAATTGAAATCAATTTAATTGAAATCAACTGAAATCAATTTGAAATAACTTGATTTTGGCATAACTTCTTCATACGATGGAATTTGGACCTGAAACCTGTTCCGTTGCTTTTTAAAATATTTTAAAACATCTATTTTGATATATGGGTTGATCTAATTTCGTTCTGGAGTCGAAACGGGCTTCTTGGGCTATCTATCGTTCAATTAAATCTGATCCTTCTTTTATTTTCAGCTCTACCTATTTATATCCAGTTATAAACTCTATCAGCCTTTCTATTTCTCATTTAGTACGTACAGAAACTTCTGTTGCTCCTCTTCCTCAATGGCTGAAAACTTTAATATTCCCAATCTAATCTCAATTCAAAATACGACTTTAGAAATCAAACTCCACAAGCTATATCGAATTATAAATGGATTTGAAGCTCTCGATGAGCGCATCTCAGATTTGTAATTCATTTTCCAATTTGAGAATCTGTTTGTCAGGAAATCGAAGAACAATTATCGGCCGCTCATCGTGTTCCGACGAACGTCGTTGGATCGTGAAATCAATTGTACCATTGTGTAGAGGGGATTGAAGGGGTGGCATCGGCGTGTTTCGTTCAGTGATTGGACGGCTAGATTTCGCCTGAAATTTCGATTAGGGAAAGCAAAATGGAGCGACGGCTGCCTCTGTTCTTCATGACGGCCATGGTGTTTGGTCGATCGCGTGGGAAGTCGCGAATAGGAGATAGGGTCAGCTTGTCCGGGTGCTTCGGGCGATGGCCAGCGGCAGTTTTGGGCGACGCGTTTTTGGTTCTGGGATGAATGTGTGGCGGCTTAGTTCAGGGCAACAAGATTAAACGAGGGTTTCCAATGGACTGGATGATGCGCGTTGCTGACGTGACGCTGTGTGATAGGTAGGGTTTTCTTTTTTATTTTATTTGAATTTTTATTTCTGTATGTTCTAACGTACATAACTTTTGCGTATGAGGTCAAAATTGCGCGCCGTTTTCTCTCGAAATTCCGGACATTTTGACGCTGGTTTGGACGAATTCTGAGACTGTTCAAATTTTGGGTTTAAATTGGATTTAAATTCAAAAGGTAAGTGTTTTAGCCCGCTCACATCTTCTAAAATTTCTTATGTTCGTTAAATTGATTTATGATGTGATTAGACATTTATTTATGGCTGTTTAGCATATTCTGAATCATCATCTTAGTTTATTTGAATTCAATTGGATAAATAGTCATTTAATTTAGTTTTGAATATAAACTGCCAATAAAAACCTGTTATTTATTATCTGCCCCATATTGATGTTATTGATTGAATTGGATGATGATTGTGATAAATGTTGATGATTGACATTATATGAAGGGATGTTGTATTTTTTATATTGTTATAAACTACAAGTTGTTATGAATTTTTATTTCATTTGGGATTGCGGTTTGAAAAGATATGTAACCGTATTTATATTTTAAATTACGGATCGAAATGATAAATATCTGTATCACTTGACCATATGATAGAAAATTATATACAGACATTGTGGTCTATATATGAAAATATTTTGAAATGATTTCTATGGTTTGGTAAAGAAATATATGATTTTAGATAAATATTTACTTTTATATTTTATAAATGTTATGTTATCCTTAATATTAAGCTTTGTATAATTTGTTTTAATATAGAATAGGCTAAATAATAAGTTTTATATTTATTGGAAATAATATGGCTAAGTATTTATATAAATTGTATTTTGATAGAGAGTTTTATAATGAATTAAATAAATTAAGGTTGGAAGATAAATTGGAGATTTATTTGAAATTGAATTTATTTAAGCATTAAACTCAATAAGTTTGATGTGAAATTTATTAAATTGGAAATTTTAAAAGTATGATTTTATATCTTAAGTTTGGGTTAAGGTGAATTAAATGAATATTTCACGTATAAATAAATTGAAGGAAATATTCAGTTATTTGTAAATTGAGTTTTATTTAATGATATTGGATTTATTAAGTAAAAATTTCAAATTTAAATAATAGTAATTGAATTTGATATATATGGAATTATCAAAGAATTAGTTTTGAAATGGTGGAATATTTAAAGAGTTGAAATATATGGAAATTGAAATGGTTTATTTGGGGGTTCAAATCTGTATTTGGAATTGATTTGTGAAATTGAAGAAGCTATTTTATTATATAAAGTGATTTAATATTTAAGCCATTGAAGAGGTGTGGTTATGTTTCAAAGATATGAGGTTCGAAATATTATGATTTTAAAGTGTTATACTTTAAATGTTTTGATCTCGAAGCGTTATAACTTCGAAAGTGCTATGATTTTTGGAAAAAGGATATATTAGAAATAAAAATGATATCATATTGATTTGGGTTTTAAAACGGAAATGATATCGTATTTATATGGTTTTGAAATGGATATTATATTCTGGTTTTGAAGTATAATTATTTTGAAATGACCGCGGTGTTATAATAACGTTTGGTTGTTATAGAGACCGGGATTGGAAGTTGTCACTCTCTGCCAACTCCGAAAACCACTTTAACAACCGTGTACGTGGTGGAGATTCTAGAATGAATTAGGATGACGACCACGTTTCCTTTGAGGTATATACGTGGACCCGACTCCCGTAAGTTGGCATAAGGTGGCTAAAACATGAGCGATTGACGGGCTAAGAAGATAGCACCTTTTATCGGACACACTCATTTGATACCATTCTATTACGTTGTGATTGATTTGGGCCCTTTTGAGTTTGGGGGTATGGCTCGAGGTGGGCGGTAGTAGCTGTTATGCGTTACCACCGATCCAGAAGCGCAATTGGTATATCTACCCTGGCGTTGCCTAGTTGTGCCATGTCACCTACCTTTGCACGCCTTATACGATTTTGTTTTGTGCCATACCTATGGAGTGCCCTCTGACGACGCCCAGTATGGGGGAGATTACTGTATTGTATAGACTATGGGAATATAAAAGTGTGTTAAGGTGGAAAATGTAAAGCCTTAACGCTATTTTTAATTTATATTATACTTTACTAATAGACACTATTATAATAGCGTATATTACTGCATAGTAAATAGTTTAAAGGATCCTTAGGAGATGTGAATCCCAAGCATCTCTTAATTTACTGCACTCACATTTGACACTGGATAGGAGATGTCAAATCCTGTAATATCTCTGACACCGTTCCACTCATATTTTTACCGTTGATTTAACTTACATAAGATCTTTTAGTTCTGACTCGAGTGTTTTGTCTTTTCAATTCGCTCGGGTCAGCCTAAGCATTTCAGGATTCGAAGATTCTATTTCTGAAGGACGAAGACGAAGATATTATTACTATTATCTATTATATAATTCACTGCATCATGTACTCCGCTGCATTTTATTATTCTCTGGTATGTGCAACTCTAATATGTATTGTATGAGTATAATCAAAAGTTTTGTAAACCGCTTCATGAATTGTTTATTAGATTATTATATTTTATCGTTCCGCTGCATGATTCTATTTTGTTTTTTTTTCTCTGCTTTTTCTTATTTACCCCATAACAATCCGCCCTTCTGTATGGTTTAAGTCTGACGTGTGTGGTTTATCATTGATTTAAAGCGTATAAAAAGGCGGGATGTTATATTTGGTATCAGAGCTTTGGTTTTGCGATAAACCTTAGCTTTGTGGGGTCTGGCTCTTTATTAATAGGGTAGTGATACCATATGATGAGTCGTTGATTGTATATATATGAGAGAGCGTATTTGTTAGTGTTACAAATAGTTTTTACAATGTGTTAATTTGTTCCATTTTGTATTTATAAATTCTAGTTGGTGCATAGGAGATATGACATCAATAGGGTTTTCTAAACACTTAATAGGACAGACCAGCACAATATTTGTTTTGAAAGTAGGTAAATGAAATAATTTTGCCTATTATATTTTCTATATATAAAATAAAAAATTTATAAAGGCTATATTTGGTTGTAATATATTGGTTGTTAGGTAGTGAAATTTATAAATATTGATTGGAAACAAAATTTGAAGAAAATAAAATAAATGAAATTTGGAAATTTTAGAACTTAATTTCTGGGATTTTAAATTTCTTTCAAAGGATTTTGGAAGATAATAATAATATTAGAAGTATTTTCTGATATAAATATTTCAATATAAATTGAAAGAATTGTCTAAAAAAAATTTGGAAAGAAATAAGTTCTGTATTCCCCTCTTAGTCGTTGGAAAACAATTTCGGTGATTAGGGCACACATCATCGACATTCATTTTTGAGTCTCAAAGTTGGAAGGCCACTGTAGTAGTTTTACTGCAGATTTGTTTTGAAAAACAAATACAAATTTTAAACTGTTTTAAATATAATTGGATATATAAATTGTAAATATATACGTTTATCTACTATTTTTAAAATGATTTGAAATTTAACCTGGTATTTAGTTCTTAAGTTTCCGTTAATTAATAGTTTAAATTATTGTAATGAAACGGAATGTAACTAATTAATAATTGGAATCTCTAATTAAAATAAGAGATCTAATGCTAGAATATAAATGAAATTACAAGGAGTTGAAATTTGCAACCTATAAAACAAAAGATATGATTTTTGAACATTAAATTAATTTAAAAGAAATAAGACAAACTTGTATAAACTTCAAGTGCATTCTTAAAAAGCATATATATAACTTAACAAATATTAAAAGTTGAATGTTTAATAAGAAAATGTAATAGGATATTATATAAGTAAAAATTTGAAATAATGAAAGTATTCAATGAAATTATTTAATAAATAAGAATTTGATGTTGTAGTTGTTATAAACTTAAGTGAATGAATTGGAATGCTAAGAAATTGAATTGAACATGAATACTATGGATAAATGAATGAAAATAAATGAAATTGAGAAGTGAATGAATGTAATGCAATGAAAAGAAAATTTATATGATATGAATAAATAAAAATGAATTTATGAAAGTATAAGCGCAAATAATTGAAATAAACTGTCACGACCCGAAGTTCAGCGTTCAAAAATCGACATCAAATACCTTACTTGCATTCGACCGTCGGAGATTCAAACGTCGAATTTCAGTTCAGATGGAGCTTAAAACAACAATTAGATGAATAATAAACAGCGGAAAATAAAACTGCCAACATCAATATCCTAGATACAATAGCACAATATCAATACAACAACAACACCAACATCAGAGTATTTATATACATATACAACTCAACTCCAAAATAGACCATCACAAAAGAACAACATGTGATCACTCCAAGAAAGTCTCTAAAGAGATTAAGTAATAACGAACTTCCAAACCGAGAACTCCGAGATCCAAAAGTTTCAAAATATCTCCAAGTTAAAAACCTTCAAACTAGTAGCCTCCAAACCATACGACTCCAAAATCCAGCTAGTACCAAAACACAGAAGACCTGCTACTAGGCTTCCCGTGTGGAAATTATGGGCACCCAGAGTTTAGAAAGGAAACAATAAACTCCGGGTCAGTCATGGGACTGGTATGAGTAAACAAAACAGTTGCTTTGAAAGTAAAAGCAGTTTATTTTAAATCAAAACAAACAAAAGGATTTGAAAGAAATTCGCAATGCCTTTTGAAAATGAAATTGCCATAAGGCCTCTCGCCACACACAATGCAAACGCAGACTTGGGGGAGATTTCTCCTTATGACAGTCAAAAAAATGTTTGATACGAGAAAAATTCTTTGATATTATTACTAGTGCAAAGTGTGGAAAACTTTTCGAAGATATAATATTAATCTCAGCCGGCATAGACATTCCGAACTATGCCTACTATAGCTACCATGGTATGTGGCAGGTTACCGCCACGCTGCATGGCAGGTTATACAACTAAAATCGTACATGGTTCGTATTGTTTCTTTGGATTTCCAACAAATGGTCAGGTTAAGGAACTTCCTGGGCCACATGGGTACGCCTCTGGAGGGACGTCCCGAGACCTAACCGGATCTCTGCCAACACAAGGCCGAGTTACCTCTATAACTAGGTAACTACTGACACGAGTATGCCATCCCCCGGTTGTAATCAACCTTTATCGGGGCCCCAACATCGATCACAAAGGAATATATATTTCCTATATTCACATAAGTTAAGTATCTGGGCTCCATACCATGATACCACTTCTATCCAGAAGGAAATGCACATACCCTAAGGGGCGCTACCCTCAATAACCTTGCCGCATCTTTCCTGTTTCGACCATAACCGGGTTGTGTGGTTCGACGAAGTCTCGTCCACAAAGCTACGCTTTTTACAAAAGCCATGCTTTGATCATCGAATGATCATCGATACACAGCAGCACGTAGCGTGCCACACTACCAAATTGGGAGTATATCGCTGATGACCTTCAACTACATAACCTCTGAGCTCGTATGTCTCAGAGAATGGTGTTAAGCTAAGAGAATAAATTCTCCACCACCAACAGATATGTATTTGAAAGAAATTGGCTTTATATCTCAAAGTGTAGTTGTTAGACACACGACCATACAAGTATGTTCCGGGTTCGAACAGAACGGAAGGCACTTCGTCCAATAAAGGAAGAAGTCCTTGCAAATTCGGGCGTCCACAATCCCGGTCGGACTTCCCATCACTTAGGGAATCCCTATACTGGAGCAACTCGGTGCAGAGACAATCGATAGGTTATCCTATCGTTTTCGAAGACACCCAGTCTTCAATTTCTCTCCATTCGTCGAATCACTATTCAGAATGGGTTATATGACACAAAGGTCCTTTCCCGGCTAATCCAAATAGTGAGCGTCAATTTTTAAAACATGGGGATATGTCATTCACAAAGATTCACAGGTTCGACGTGGGTTTCGGATAACCAACTGGAATCCGACTCTCCGTCGCATCGAAATTCAAAAGCCGTTTTATGGGCCAAAGGAAGTTGTTATTCACACAGAGATATATTCATCACAGGTAGTATAGCTTGGCATGAAGAATTTAAATCACAAAGCATCACAAATAAAACCAGAGATATCAATCAAATACATTACACAATAGTTATCGATCATGTCCAGCCAAGATAGCTCAATTGTGTGATTTAAACTAATTAATCACATATTTAATTTCATTAATTATCTTTAATCAATTATTTGTTATCCTTATTTAAAATTAATTAAATCTTTAATTATCTTCATAATTAACTCATCACTTAATTAATTTCCCGAATTAATTTATTCTTAATTGTTCATAAATTAAGTTTTAATTAACCTTATTAATTTATTATTTCCCTAATCAATTATCTTAATAAGTTAATCCCTAAATAATCATTAAATGTTAGGTAATTAAATTAAAAAAATTTGTTTTCAGTAAATCATTTAATCTTTAACATCATTTTTTTAATTACATTTCATAACAAAAATTTTCTTCTATAAACAATTTGACAAGGATTAATTTAAATTAATTTACTTAAAAAAATATCTTACTTAACATTAAGTTGTTTTAAATATAAATCAAAACCATCTTTTAAAATATGAATTTTAAAATTTTAAATTTTTTGAAATTTCTTGTTTTCATTTGGCAAAATTCCCTGTTTTCTGACTTTCCCTGGACCCCCTTCGAGTCTTCCCCGAGAATTCTTTCTGTTTTCTTCGGGTTTCCCTAAAATCTGACCCGAGTGACAAAAATTTTTCAAAAAATTCGCCTCCGATACAATACGAATTTAACCCGTGCATGCCTTCGAGTTCCC
Source organism: Allium cepa (assembly GCA_030765085.1). Lineage (NCBI taxonomy): Eukaryota > Viridiplantae > Streptophyta > Magnoliopsida > Asparagales > Amaryllidaceae > Allium > Allium cepa. The sequence goes on from CM060932.1 coordinate 28,811,692, forward strand.
TTCCATTTCCCCTAGTTGTAACTTCGGGCTACCCTTTATCTTCCCCCACCAAATCAACCTGACACATAACCCATCGCGTGCACCTACACCGATCAACGTCACGCTTCTGGCCTCGAAGACCATCACCGACAGATCCCTTTCGACCCACACTCGCTACCCAAACACTAAAAAGCACAGGTGAAACTCTAAAATAAAATCGAGATATCTCGATCAACATGGGTACAGCAGCATCACCAGAAAATCCTATCTTACTCCCCACGCCGACCACCGGACTGCATAGGATTCCGGCCACAGCTAGCTAACCCTTCCCCCTTCAATTTCCCAGAACCCCAAATGACTCGATCACTCGTAGGCACGGCAGTGGCACCGATTCTAGGGCTTAAACCCTTTATCTAGCAACCTCCAACGCCACGGTGACTGGAAGAAGCACCCTATATTTTTCCCGACCTCGATGACTCCCCTACCACCTTCAATCAAACTTCCAGCCCCCCAAATTGCTTCAGTCGCCAGAAAAACCCAATTATGCATCTCAGCTCAAAGTCAAAATGCTTCCCCCATATGCAACTTAAAATCATGATTTTAATTTTAAAATTCATATTTCTAAAGATGATTTAGTTTGTATGATCAAATTTTAAAATCAGAGAATTTAAGCTTTTAGTATAAATTGGATTTCACTATGATATGCTTGTTCCAGGTTCTAAATCCTGGTTAATATCCTTTTAAATGTTTAAACTTTAAGTCTGAAATGAATTTAAACACTTTTTTGTATATGATACTTCAATTTAACCAAACCAAAATTGATGAATTTGGGATTAATAAAGTTTTTTTCTTTTTTCTTTTCAAAACTGTTGCTAGAACAGGATGTATAATCTTGTACGTCAACATGCACAGGGAAAAGAAAAACATATTTCACTCAAATTTTGTTACATGCAAATCCATTCTTCAATCTTGCATATATCAGGCATTAAATCAACCAGATAAAAAATAAATTTCCTAGAAAAATTACTCACCAATTTGGAATTTGAAAACAACAGTGGACAGAGGAAAATTCTGTTATTCTTTGAACTGCAAAATTTCTTTTCTAGCTTGATTTCCTTTGAGTTATTTATCTGTAATAAATTTTGCATAGGCTAGTTTAAACTTTGATGTATCTACTCACTTATTCTTTTAACAATAATATAAAATAATTAATTTACTTACAGTAACAGGGGAAGAAATTTGTGGCATGCACTCATTTAGCTTTGTGTTTGCTGTTTTTTTTTCTTTCTTTTCTTTCAAATTGATTCCTGAACTTTTCCTAAATCTTTGAAACTCTTGCTTAATTCTGTAAAATTTGTTGATTGAAGATTGGAATTCTTCTTCTAGCTTGAGAAACAAAGGGTTTGCTACAGATTTTTGTTGGATATAATTTCTTGATTTAATTTTTTGTTGAGACAATGTAAGTTTTTTTCTTCTTTTGATGATGATTTTTTTTCTGAAATAAAAGTAAAGATAAAAGATATTTTATAAGTTTGTTTTCTTTCTTTTTCTTTTCTAAAAATTACTTGAGAAAAGAAATTGATAGAATGACATTTGTATAATTCTTTCTCCATTGAATTACGCTTGTCATTCTAGTTATCATAAATTTAACACTTGTAAATATTTTTTCTTCTTCTTTTATTAACAAAGTATTTTACACTATTAAACTTGTATTTATACTTACTTTTTTTTATTAAAGGCATTAGTTTTTATGTTAATACATATTATTAAAAGAAAGTGTTTTGAATCTTTAATACATATTAAATGATACTTATAGATATGTATATATGAATATAAACTATTTTACCAAACATCTTATTTTAAAATTTAAATTCAAACTGAAAATCAATTCAATATATAAATTCAAATCTACCCATGCATGCACACATACACATGTATATTTATACATATGAATAAAAGTTAAATTCAATGATTAAAAACTTTTAATAATTCAAATTTTCCAAACTTAAAAGATATTTGAAATTCTTATTCATTTACATCATCATCTATTTATTTATTTATTTTGAACTTTTCAAATTTTTATCATAAAAGTTCTACATTTATAAATTTTAAATTGATGAATTTGGTATGTTATAGATTTCCCTTCCTTAAGAAAATTTCGTCCTCGAAATTTGAAAGAGAGAGAAAAGTAATCAAAGAATATACGAATTCAGAAAACAATTGGCTTACCAATTTAGGCCGAGATATCCACCCTGCATTTGGGATAAGACTTTTGCATATTGTTCCCTATCTCCCAGGTACAGTCCTTCGAATCTCCGCTCCATTGCACTTTAACCAGTTTCACAATTTTGTTCCTTAATAGCTTTTCGTCTCGATCCATAATCTTAATTGGTTCTCTTTTAACTGATAAATTTGGCGTGATCTCTAGATCCTGCTGTGCTGCTTCTTCTACAATACTGTCTGGATCAGGCACGTACTTTCAAAGATGTGAAACGTGAAATACATCGTGTATGCCAGATAACCAGTTAGGTAGTTGCACTCGATATGCTAGAGGACCAATCCTTTCCAAAATAGGAAAATGACCAATGTATCGCGGTGCCAACTTACCAGTTTTTCCAAATATTAACACACCCCGCATTGGAGATACTTTCAAGAAAACAGAATCTCCAACTTGAAAATTCAAAGCTCTTCTTCTGCGGTCGTAATAACTCTTCTAGCGACTCTGAGCAGTTATTACCTTCTTTCGGATGAAATCAACCTTTTCAGTGGCTTCCTTAATCATGTCCGGTCCAAGAACCGGTCTATCACCGTATTCAATCCAGCATGCCGGTGATCGACACGGTAGACCATATAGAGCCTCAAAAGGAGCCATTTCAATACTGGCTTGATAGCTGTTATTATATGAAAATTCGACCAAATGCAAATAATCTTCCCAAGAACCACCAAAGTCAAGAATACAAGCTCGCAAAAGATCCTCTAATATTCGATTTATCCTTTCAGTCTGCCCATCCGATTGTGGATGATAAGCAGTACTGAAATTTAGCTTTGTTCCCAATGTGTCCTAAAAGGCTTCCAAAATCTACTAGTGAAGATCGAGTCACGATCACTCACTATACTATTCAGTATATCATGGAGGCGGACAATCTCTTTGATATATAGCTCAGCTAAACTTGCTACTGTCCGAGTGGATTTCACTGGAATGAAGTGAGCAGTTTTGGTTAGACGGTCCACTTTAACCCAAATTGCTTCATTTCCCTTCTTGGTTCATGGCAATCCGTCGATAAAATCCATTGATACTTGATCCCATTTCCATTTTGGCACTTCCAAAGGCTGGAGTAAACCTGCTATCTTCTGCTGGTCGCTTTTAATTTGCTGACAGGTAACACAGCGACTCACATATATATAGATATATCTCTCTTCATTGTTTTCCACCAGAAGGTTCTTTTAATATCGCAGTACATCTTATTTATTCCTGGATGGATACTGAGTTTTGACTTATGACATTCATCTAAAACTTCACGCTTTAAATCAAGGAAGTTTGGAACACATATCCTGCCTTTCAACCTTATAACTCCCCTACTATCCATTTCGAAACTAGTATCTTTGCCTTGGCATATTCTTTTATAAATTTCCCGAAGAAACTCATCTTTATATTGCTTGCTTGCGATCTTTTCAAGGAGAGTAGGAGTAACTACCAGATACGCAAGAACAGCATGCCTTCTACTTAAAGCATCAGCAACAACATTGGCCTTTCCAGGCGTATATTGAATATCTAAGTCATATGACGCTACAAATTCTAACCAACGTTGTTGCCGTAAATTTAAATCTTTCTGGGTGAAGAGATACTTTAAAGATTTATGATCGGTGAATAATTCAAATTTTTCACCTAGAATAAAGAGAGTTCATTAGGTATGTTTATTTAGTTAAGTTAAATTTCTTATATTGTTAAGAAAGCTGAAAAAATTTCTTACCTAGAAGATAGTGTCGCCAGATTTTCAGAGCGAAAATAACCGCTAAAAGTTCCAAATCATGTGTTGGATAATTTTTCTCATGTGGTCATAATTGTCTACTCGCGTAGGCAATTACTTTTCCATTTTGCATTAGTACTCCTCCCAACCCGTCTCCACAGGCATCAGTATAAACAGATAACCCTTGGTTCCCGTTAACGATAGCGAGAACGGGAGCGGTAGTTAATCTCCTTTTCGATTCCTGAAAAGCTTCATCACACTTTGGAGTCCAATTGAATTTAGCATTCTTCATCGGCAGCTTAGTCAGTGGACTGGCCAACTTAGAGAAATCCTGGACAAACTTTCTATAATATCCTGCTAAACCCAGAAAACTTCGAACTTCTCTAGGAGTAGTGGGTCGTTTCCAGTCCAGAATTGCAGAAATCTTGCTTGGATCAACAGAAATCCCTTCTTCATTAACAATATGACCGAGAAATCTGACTTCTTTGACCCAAAAGTGACATTTAGAGAATTTAGCGAATAGGACATTCCTCCTCAATATTTCCAGAACAATTCTGAGATGTTCAGCATGCTCCTCTTCAGTTTTGGAATAAATCAAGATATCATCAATAAATACAAGGACAAACTTGTTCAGTACATCTCGAAACACACGGGTCATTAAATCTACGAAATACGCGGGAGCGTTGGTTAGTCCGAAAGGCATGACTAACCATTCGTAGAACATGTTAGGACCCCTAAAGGCAGTTAAATGAACACAATCCTCAACTTCGCAGTTGATGGAATCCTTGAGCTAAATCCATTTTAGAAAATAATCGAGCACCACGAAGTTGATCGAATAGATCGTCGATTCTAGGTAAAGGAAATTTGTTTTTGAGAGTTTGTTTATTGAGATCGCGGTAATCTACACACAATCTCAAAGATCCATCTGATTTAGCCATGAATACGACGGCTGAACCCCATTCGGAAACACTAGGGCGAATCAATCCTTTTTCTAACAAATCTCGAGTCTGATTGACTAATTCAATTCTTTCCTTAGGTGCCATCCTACGACTTGCGTGTACGACAGGACAGGCATTGGGTACTAAGTCAATTCGAAATTCTATTTCTCTATGGGGAGGTAAGGATTTTACTTCTTCAAATACGTCGGAAAATTCCCGAACAACAGGTATAGACTCCAAACTGGGTTCAGGATATCCCAAAGTATACATTAATTTATCTCTCTTTGACTCGGATCCTCACAAGAGATTTCAATAAAATTTCCAAAGTTTGTTTTGACTAAAATTGTCCGATTATTACAATCTAATTTAGCTTCATATCTCGATAACCAGTTCATTCCAAGTAAGAATTCAAATTCATTAAATTCGAGGATATAAAGATTGATAGGAAATTGATAGCAAACATATGAAATAGGGACTTTCTTACAATACAAACAAAGATTTGCGGGACCTCCAACCGGATTTTTCACGTAAATAGGGTCGTCAACAAATTCAGTTTTAAGTTCTAATTCATTTACGGTTTGTTGGGAGATAAAACTATGTGAAGCTCCCGTGTCAAATAAAACTCTAACGACTTTATCATAAATAGTAAGGTTACCTTCCAAAACACCTTTTCCTTCATCTGCTTTTGAAGTTGAAGGGTCTTTCTTTATCGCATATACAATTGCCGCCTTTGCTTGTTTCAATACTGGGCAATTCCTAACAACATGTCCAGGCTTGTAACAATTATAGCATTCTCGAGCTCCTTGATCATTCTTCGCAGGTTGTTCCTTCTTGACTTGCTTCTTCGGGTTCTTGCAGTTGTTTGAATAATTCCCCTTTTCTTGGCAATTGTAACAGGTTACATTTCTGGCCAAATTCCCTTGGTTGTTCCTCTTATCCTTGCCATGATGTGGCTTCTTACCCCCAAACTTTCTCTTCTTCCAATTCTGATTATTTGAATTTCCGCTTTCCCTTGGAATCTCTTGCATATCTAGGGTGGCGTACCGATATCCAATACCGATAAGATCAGAGAAAGATTCTTTAATGTGTGCGGTCATTCTTTCGTGATATTTCTTGTTCATCCCACGAATAAATTTTTCATTTTTCTTTAAAGGCATATTCACCAACTTCGGTCCGAAACGGGGTAATTCTTTGAATTTGTTTAAGTATTCCTCAAAAGACAAGGCTCCTTGCTTTAAGTCCAGATACTCTTGATACATTCGTGAAATCCCTACCGATGGCAAATAGCGCTTTTTGAACACCTCTTTGAATAGACTCCAAGAAAACTCTTCTTCAGGTTCATCTATTGTGACCGTTTCCCACCAGGCTGAAGCTTTATCTTGTAGCTGCCAAGAAGCAATTAGACGCATTTGATCATCCTGTAGCTTAAGCCCCTTAAAGATCTTTTCACATGATCTGATCCAAGCCTAGGCCTCAATAATTGACTCTTTGTCAGTGAAAGGCCTACCACCCAGCCTTGTGAAACTCTTATGCAAATCAGCCAGATTTGGCTGAGGTTGAGTAGGTACAACTGCTTCCGCTGAAGGAGAAACTTGACTAGCTGTTGTAGCATTTCCCTGACTCCTAGCCCTTCCTCTGCGCCCACTCATTCTTACTATCTGTAATTAGTAAGAAACTTGATTTAGAAATTCGGACGAGATATCTTAAGGAATATCAGCAGTTAAAGAAAATAGACTAAGAAAATTTTGGGTTTCAGTCTCGGTTTATGCTCATTCTAGGGTATACTTCACCCTATCTCTAATGAGCCATCTAATGTGTTATACTCGTAGCTAAAGTTCTTACTCAACCTTTAGCTCTGATACCACTTGTCACGACCCGAAGTTCAGCGTTCAAAAATCGACATCAAATACCTCACTTGTATTCGACTGTCGGAGATTCAAACGTCGAATTTCAGTTCGGATGGAGCTTATAACAACAATTAGATGAATAATAAACAGCGGAAAATAAGACTTCCAACATCAATATCCTAGATACAACATCACAATATCAATACAACAACAACACCAACATCAGAGTATTTATATACATATACAACACAAGTCCAAAATAGACCATCACAAAAGAACAACATGTGATCACTCCAAGAAAGTCTTCAAAGAGATTAAGCAATAATGAACTTCCAAACTGAGAACTCCGAGATCCAAAAGTTTCATAATATCTTCAAGTTAAAAACCTTCAAACTAGTAGCCTCCAAACCATATGACTCCAAAATCCAGCTAGTACCAAAACACAGAAGACCTGCTACTAGGCTGTCCATGTGGAAATTATGGGCACTCAGAGTTTAGAAAGGAAACAATAAACTCCGGGTCAGTCATGAGACTGGTATGAGTAAACAAAACAGTTGCTTTGAAAATAAAAGCAGTTTATTTTAAATCAAAACAAACAAAAGGATTTGAAAGAAATTCGCAATGCTTTTTGAAAATGAAACTGCCATAAGGCCTCCCGCCACACACACAATGCAAACGCAGACTTGGGGTAGATTTCTTCTTATGACAGTCAAAAAAATGCTTGATACGAGAAAAATTCTTTGATATTATTACTAGTGCATAGTGTGGAAAACTTTTCGAAAATATAATATTAATCTTAGTCGGCATAGACATTTCGAACTATGCCTACTATAGCTACCATGGTTTGTGGCAGGTTACCGCCACGCTGCATGGCAGGTTATACAACTAAAATCGTACATGGTTCGTATTGTTTCTTTGGATTTCCAACAAATGGTCAGGCTAAGGAACTTCCTGGGCCACATGGGTACGCCTTTGGAGGGACGTCCCGAGAACTTAACCGGATCTCTGCCAACACAAGGCCGGGTTACCTCTATAACTAGGTAACTACTGACATGAGTATGCCATCCCCCGGTTGTAACCAACCTTTATCTGAGGCCCCAACATCGATCACAAAGGAATATATATATTTGAGATATTCACATAAGTTAAGTATCTGGGCTCCATACCATGATACCACTTCTATCCTGAAGGAAATGCACATACCCTAAGGGGCGCTACCCCTAATAACCTTGCCGCATCTTTCCTGTTTCGACCATTACCGGGTTGTGAGGTTCGACGAAGTCTCATCCACAAAGCTACACTTTTTACAAAATCCATGCTTTGATCATCTAATGATCATCAATACACAGCAGCACTTAGCGTGCCACACTACCAAATTGGGAGTATATCGCTGATGACCTTCAACTACATAACCTCTGAGCCCGTATGCCTCAGAGAAGGGTGTTAAGCTAAGAGAATAAATTCTCCACCACCAACAGATATGTATTTGAAAGAAATTGGCTTAATATCTCAAAGTGTAGTTGTCAGACACACGACCATACAAGTCTGTTCCGGGTTCGAACAGAACGGAAGGCACTTCGTCCAATAAAGGAAGAAGTCCTTGCAAATCCGGGCGTCCACAATCCCGATCGGACTTTCCATCACTTAGGGAATCCCTATACCGGAGCAACTCGGTGCTGTGACAATCGATAGGTTATCCTATCGTTTCGAAGACACCCGGTCTTCACCACCGGTCTTCAATTACTCTCCATTTGTCGAATCACTATTCGGAATGGGTTATATGGCACAAAGGTCCTTTCCCGGCTAATCCAAATAGTGAGCGTCAATTTTTAAAACATGGGGTTATGTCATTCACAAAGATTCACAGGTTCGATGTGGGTTTCGGATAACCAACTGGAATCCGACTCCCTGTCGCATCGAAATTCAAAAGCCGTTTTACGAGCCAAAGGAATTTGTTATTCACACAGAGATATATTCATCATGGGTAGTATAGCTTGGCATGAAGAATTTAAATCACAAAGCATCGCAAATAAAATCGGAGATATCAATCAAATACATTACACAATAGTTATCAATCATGTCCAGCCAAGATAGCTCAATTGTGTGATTTAAACTAATTAATCACATATTTAATTACATTAATTATCTTTAATCAATTATTTGTTATCCTTATTTAAAATTAATTAAATCTTTAATTATCTTCATAATTAACTCATCACTTAATTAATTTCCCGAATTAATTTATTCTTAATTGTTCATAAATTAAGTTTTAATTAACCTTATTAATTTATTATTTCCCTAATCAATTATCTTAATAAGTTAATCCCTAAATAATCATTAAATGTTAGGTAATTAAATTAAAAAAATTTGTTTTAAGTAAATCATTTAATCTTTAACATCATTTTTTTAATTACATTTCATAACAAAAATTTTCTTTTTATAAACAATTTGACAAGGATTAATTTAAATTAATTTACTTAAAAAAATATCTTACTTAACATTAAGTTGTTTTAAATATAAATCAAAACCATCTTTTAAAATATGAATTTTAAAAATTTAAAAGTTTTGAAATTTCTTGTTTTCATTTGGCAAAATTCCCTGTTTTCTGACTTTCCCCAAACCCCCTTCGAGTCTTCCCCGAGAATTCTTTCTGTTTGCTTCGGGTTTCCCTAAAATCTGACCCGAGTGACAAAAATTTTTCAAAAAATTTGCCTAAGTACAAAACGACCCGATACAATATGAATTTAACCTATGCATGCCTTCGAGTTCCCATCCATTTCCCCCGGTTGTAACTTCGGGCCACCCTTTATCTTCCCCCACCAAATCAACCTGACACATAACCCATCGCGTGCACCTACACCGATCAACGTCATGCTTCCGGCCTCGAAGACCATCACCGACAGATCCCTTTTGACCCACACTCGCTACCCAAACACTAAAAAGCACAGATGAAATTCTAAAATAAAATCGAGATATCTCGATCAACATGGGCACAGCAGCATCACCAGAAAATCCTATCATACTCCCCACGCCGACCACCGGACTGCATAGAACTCTCGCTACAACTAGCTAACCCTTCCCTCTTCGATTTCCTAGAACCCCAAATGACTCGATCACTCGTAGGCATGGCAGTGGCCACCAATTTGACCGTAACCCATTCTAGGGCTTAAACCCTTCATCTAGCAACCTCCAACGCCACGGTGACTGGAAGAAGCACCCTATATTTTTCCCGACCTCGATGACTCCCCTACCACCTTCAATCAAACTTCCAGCCCCCCAAATTGCTTCACTACCCAGAAAAACCCAATTATGCATCTCAGCTCAAAGTCAAAATGCTTCCCCCATATGCAACTTAAAATCATGATTTTAATTTTAAAATTCAACAATTCTAAAGATGATTTAGTTTGTATGATCAAATTTTAAAATCAGATAATTAAAGTTTTTAGTATAAATTGGATTTCACTGTGATATGCTTGTTCCAGGTTCTAAATCCTGGTTAATATCCTTTTAAATGTTTAAACTTTAAATCTGAAATGAATTTAAACACTTTTTGTATTTGATACTTCAATTTAACCAAACCAAAATTGATGAATTTGGGTTTAACACGGTTTTTTTTCATTTTTTTTTCAAAACTATTGCTAGAACAGGATGTATAATCCTGTACATCAACATGCACAGGGAAAAGAAAAACATATTTCACTCAAATTTTGTTGCATGCAAATCCATTCTTCAATCTTGCATATATCAGGCATTAAATCAACCAGATAAAAAATCAATTTCCTAGAAAATTTACTCACCAATTTGGAATTTGAAAACAACAGTGGACAGAGGAAAATTCTGTTATTCTTTGAACTGCAAAATTTCTTTTCTAGATTGATTTCCTTTGAGTTATTTATCTGTAATAAATTTTGCACAGGCTAGTTTAAACTTTGATGTATCTACTCACTTATTCTTTTAACAATAATATAAAGTAATTAATTTACTTACAGTATTTTATTTCTGAACAGGGGAAGAAATTTGTGGTCTGCACTCATTTAGCTTTGTGTTTGCTGTTTTTTCTTTCTTTCTTTTCTTTCAAATTGATTCCTGAACTTTTCCTAAATCTTTGAAACTCTTGCTTAATTCTGTAAAACTTGTTGATTGAAGATTGGAATTCTTCTTCTAGCTTGAGAAACAAAGGGTTTGCTACAGATTTTTTCTGGATATAGTTTCTTGATTTAATTTTTTTGTTGAGACAATGTAAGTTTTTTCTTCTTCTTTTGATGATGATTTTTTTTTTGAAATAAAAGTAAAGATAAAAGATATTGTATAAGTTTGTTTTCTTTCGTTTTCTTTTCTAAAAATTACTTAAGAAAAGAAATTGATGGAATGACATTTGTATAATTCTTTCTCCTTTGAATTACACTTGTCATTCTAGTTATCATAAATTTAACACTTGTAGATATATATTTTTCTTCTTTTATTAACAAAGTATTTTACACTATTAAACTTTTATTTATACTTACATTTTTCTTATTAAAGACATTAGTTTTTATGTTAATACATATTATTAAAAGAAAGTGTTTTGAATCTTTAATACATATTAAATAATACTTATAGATATGTATATATGAATATAAACTATTTTATCAAACATCTTATTTTAAAATTTAAATTCAAATTGAAAATCAATTCAATATATAAATTCAAATCTACCTATGTATGCACACATACACATGTATATTTATACATATCAATAAAAGTTAAATTCAATGATTAAAAACTTTTAATACTTCAAATTTTCCAAACTTAAAGAAATTTGAAATTCTAATTCATTTACATCATCATCTATTTATTTATTTATTATTTATTTATTTCGAACTTTTCAAATTTTTATCATAAAAGTTCTACATTTATAAATTTTAAATTGATGAATTTTGGCATGTTACATAAACGCTGAATCAATGGATGAAAATCGAAACTTTCAAGAAATAAATGTAAATAAAAAAATAAATCATTATATGAATGAAAAGGAAATCAAATAACAAATGTATGAAATTAAATGAAAATAATGTACTTGATTTATTGTTTGAAATTGTTGTTTGTTTGGTGTATGGTTGTTTGGGCAGGAAATACTTTAAAATTGTTTGGATGCATGAATAATCTATTTAATTTCATCTAAGACTGTTGAGTAAATGGTACGCTTGGTAGTTTATTTTCCATTCCGTACAATATAAATTTTTGAACCCGAACAACTAATTGTTTTGTTTGATGTGAATAGATAATTGATTTGTGTTGATTTTATGTGATGGTTGTATGCTTTGTTGCAATTGATTGTTGTTATATTGATTTGTTTGTTGGTGGTTGAAACAACTTTAAATATTTCATTTTATATAATTATTAACTCTTTTAGGTTATATAAGTGAAATGCAGGTTATGGAAGCAATTGCTACTGCTTTTGGACTCATAATTAAGCGTTTGTTTGCCCGACAAATAGGTACGTTTTCGGATTACGGTTTTATAGCGCTATTATTGTTTTTTCCGTGTTGGGAAATATATATTATTTTGGATATTATATGTTATATATTGATATATTTGATATTATATTTTCTCCCGAGCCTCTCCGTACAAAGGAGACTCTGCCAAAAAATTTCCGCAAATTTTGCACTTGGAAAATTTTGAAAAATGTTTCCAAACTTTATTAATCTGAGTATAAAAAGATTTAATGGTTATAAATTGGTATATTTTATTTAAATTAATTAATTTTGTAAATTTATTTGTTTATAAAGTTAATATTTTGAATAAAATTTATTGACTATTTAATTTCTTCTTTTTCCTCCTTTTCGGGGACGAAAAGTTTTGAAGAGGGGAGTGGTAATTACCCGTAAATTTTCCAATGTTTAATTTGTTAGTTTATTAAGATTTTGGTAAATAAATTAAGAAGAGAAAAAATTCTGTAAATTAATAATTAAATGAATACTAAGATGAGGCAACAAATGATAATTAAAGCTAATAATTAATTAATTAAATGAAGTTACAATTAATTGAAATAATACGTGATAAATTGTAATTAGAATAGAATCAAGTCAGTTTATTTGGAATTAATTGAAATTAGTTGGAATTCAATCTAATAAATGGCTTTATTATAAGCAAATGAAATTAAATATTACGTTGATTAAATAAAGATGAAATGGGAAGTATTAATGTAATAAATACAAGCCAATGTTAATTGTAACTATGAGATGACAATTTAGGGTATAACAGGATTGAGAACCAAATAAATGAATTTATTGGGAATTTAAATTTATAATTATTGGATTAATTGAAATTGAAATTGAGTGTCGTAAATTGTGAAATGTCCAATAATAAGTTGATAAGAGAATTTGTTTCAAAGGATTTTAAAGTTCTAAATAATAGAAATTGGAAATAACTATAATTGAATGGAATGGCGATTTAATTTAATTAATTTTTAATTTTTAATTGACTAGAAAATAGCCATTTTGGCCACTGACTCAGATTTCGATGAAACCAGTGTCATCGATCCGTAACGATGAATTATTGTATGATTTTAAGTTTCATAGCGATCGGGCTTGTCGTTTGATCGGACAGACTAGAAACACCTCGAAATCAATTTAATTGAAATCAATTGAAATCAATTTGAAATAACTTGATTTTAGCATAAATTCTTCATACGATGGAATTTGGGAATGAAACCATCTATTTTGATATATGGGTTGATCTAATTTCGTTTCGGAGTCGAAACGGGCTTTTCGGGCCATCTATCGTTCAATCAAAACTGATCCGTTCTTTTATTTTCATCTCTACCTAATTATATCAAGTTATTAACCCTAATAGCCTTTCTATTTCTCATTTCTTACGTATAGAAACTTCTGTTGCTCCTCTTCCTCAATGGCTGAAAACCCTAAACTTCCCAATCCAATCTCAATTCAAAATACAACTTCAGAAATCAAACTCCACAAACTATATCGAATTATATATGGATTTGAAGCTCTCGATGAGCGCATCTCAGATTTGTAATTCGTTTTTCAAATTTGAGCATTTGTTTCTTCGAAAATCGAAAAATAATTATCGGTCGTTCATCACGTTCCGATGAACGTCGTTGGATCGTCAAATCAATTGTACGTTGTGTAGAGGGGATTGAGGGGGTGGCATCGGCGTGTTTCGTTCAGTAATTGGACAGCTAGATTTCGCCTGAAATTTAAATTAGGGCAAGCAAAATGGAGCGACGGCCGCCTCTGTTCTAAACGACGGCCATGGTGTTTGGTCGATCGCATGGGAAGTCGCGAATATGAGATAGGGTCGGCGATGTATGGGTGCTTCGGGCGATGGCCAGTGGTAGTTTTAGGCGATGCCTTTTTGGGTCTGGGATGATCGTGTGGCCTCTTGGTTCATGGCTACAGGATTAAACGAGGGTTTCGAATGGACTGGATGATGCGCGTTGCTGACGTGGCACTGTGTGATAGATAGGGTTTTCTTTATTTTATTTTATTTGAATTTCTATTTCCGTATGTTCTAACGTACATAAATTTTGCATACGAGGTCAAATTGCACGCTGTTTTCTCCACTAGGATCATATCAAAATTCTGGACATTTTGACCCTAGTTTTTACGAATTCTAAGATTGTTCAAATTTTGAGTTTAAATTGGATTTAAATTCAATTTAAATTCAAAACGTGAGTGTCTTAACCCATACAGAACTTCTAAATTTTTTTATGTTCATTAAATTGATTTATTATATGATTAGAAATTTATTTATGGCTGTTTGGCATATTCTGAATCATCATCTCAGTTTATTTGAATTCAATTGGATAAATAGTCATTTAATTTATTTTTGAATATAAACTGCCAGTAAATACCTGTTATTTATTATCTGCTCTACATTGATGTTATTGATTGAATTGGATGATGATTGTGATAAATGTTGATGATTGATATTACATGAATGGATGTTGTATTTTTTATATTGTTATAAACTGCAAGTTGTTATGGATTTTTATTTCATTTGGGATTGCGGTTTGAAAAGATATGTAACCGTATTTATATTTTAAATTACGGATCGAAATAATAAATATCTGTATCACTTGACCATAGGATAGAAAATTATATACAGACACTGTGGTCTATATATGAAAATATTTTGAAATGATTTCTATAGTTTGGTAAAGAAATATACAGTTTTAGATAAATATTTATTTTTAGATTTTATAAATGTTATGTTATCCGTAATATTAAGCTTTGTATAATTTGTTTTAATATAAAATAGGCTTAATAACAAGTTTGATATTTATTGGAGATAATATGGTTAAGTATTTATATAAATTGTACTTTGATAGAGAGTTTTATAATGAATTGAATAAATTAAGGTTGGAAGATAAATTGGAGATTTATTTGAAATTGAATTTATTTAAGAATTAAATTCAATAAGTTTGATGTGTAATTTATTAAATTGGAAATTTTAAAAGGCATGATTTTATATCTTGAGTTTGGGTTAAGGTGAATTAAATGAATATTTCACGTAAAAATAAATTGAAGGAAATATTCAGTTATCTGTGAATTGAGTTTTATTTAATGATATTGGATTTATTAAGTAAACATTTCAAATCTAAATAATAGTAATTGAATTTGATATATATGGAATTATAAAAGAATTAGTTTTGAAATGGTGGAATATTTAAAGCTTTGAAATGTATGGAAACTGAAGTGGTTTATTTGGGAGTTCAAATCTGTATTTGGAATTGATTTGTGAAATTGAAGAAGCTATTTTATTATATAAAGTGACTTAATATTTAAGCCATTGAAGAGGTGTAGTTATGTTTCAAATATATGAGTTTCGAAATATTATGATTTGAAAGTGTTATACTTTAAGTGTTTTTATTTCGAAGCGTTATAACTTCAAAAGTGCTATGATTTTTGGAAAAAGGATGTATTTGAAATAAAAATGATTTCATATTGATTTGGGTTTTAAGAGGGAAATGATATTGTATTTATATGGTTTTGAGATGGATATAATATTCTAGTTTTGAAGTATAATTATTTTGAAATGACTGCGGTGTTATAATAATATTTGGTTGTTAAAGAGACCGGGATCGGAAGTTGTCATACTCTCTGCCAACTCCGAAAACCACTTTAACAACCGTTTATGCGATGAAGATTCTAGAATGAAGTTGGATGGTGGCGGCATTTACTCTGAGGTATATACGTGGACTCGACTCCTATAAGTTGGCATAAGGTGGCTAAAATTGGAGCGATTGACGGGCTAAGAAGGTAGCACCTTTTATCGGACACACTCCTTCTATACCATTCTATTACTTTGTGATTGATTTGGGCCCTTTTGAGTTTGGGGGTGTGGCTCGAGGTGGGCGGTAGTTGCTGCTATGCGTTACCACCGGTCCGGAAGCGTAATTGGTATATCTACCCTGGCATTGTCTAGTTGTGCATGTCACCTACCCTAGCGCGCTTTATACGATTTTGTTTTGTACCATACCTATGGAGTGCCCTCTGACGACGCCCAGTATGGGGGAGATTACGGTACTGTATAGACTATGGGAATATAAAAGTGTGTTAAGGTCGAAAATGTATAACCTTAACGCTATTTTTAAGTTATATTGTACTTTACTAATAGACACTATTATAATAACGTATATTACTACATAGTAAATATTTTAACGGATCCTTAGGAGATGTGAATACCGAGCATCTCTTGAGTTACTGCACTCATGTTTGACACTGGATAAGAGATATCAAATCCCGTAACATCTCTGACGCCGTTCCAGTCATATTTTTACCGTTGATTTAACTTACCTAAGATCTATTAGTTCTGACTCGAGTGTTTTGTCTTTTCAATTCGCTCGGCTCAGCCTGAGCATTTCTGATTCGAAAACTCTATTTCTGGAGGACGAAGACGAAGATATTGTTACTATTATCAATTATATTATTCACTGCATAATGTACTCCGCTGCATTTTATTATTCTGTGGTTTGTGCAACTCTGATATGCATTGTACAAGTATAATCAAAAGTTTTGTAAACTGCTTCATGAACTATTTATTTGATTATTATATTTTATCGTTCCGCTACAAGATTTTGTTTTGTTTTTTTCTTTCTCTTCTTTTTCTTATTTACCCAATAACAATCCACCATTCTGTATGGTTTAAGTCTGACGTGTATGGTTTACCGTCAATTTAAAGCGTACAAAAGGCGGCATGTTACATCTGGTATCAGAGCTTTGATTTAGCGATAAACCTTAGCTTTATGGGGTCTGACTCTTTATAGGGTAGTGATACCTTATGTAACGACCCAGAATTTCTGTCAATTAAAATTCGTATATTTAATTGATTTTAAATATTAATAAGTGAAATTTATAAGTCGAATAAATTTTATTTCAAATAATTGGATTTAATTGAATAATTTAATCGATAATTAATAGTTGAAAATACAGAAATAGTTGAAAATTGGGTTAAATATGATTGAAAATGATTTGGAAAATTATATTTAATCATATTGGAGTTAGAATGATGTTATAGAACTTTTAAAATCGAATTAAGTGTTAAATTGTGAAAATTGAATATTTTAATATTTAATTGACGAGTTAAAATAGCCATTTTTCAAACAGTCTCGGATTTCGACGAAACTAGTTTCATCGGATCCATAATGTTATATTATTGTATGGTTTCAAATTTCGTGTCAATCGGATTTACCGTTTTTCCGGGGCAAGCCAAAACGCCTAGAAATTAGTTTAATCGATTTAATTTGAATTTGATCGTTTATTGCCGTAACTTGTACAGATGATTGAATTAGCTTCCAAAACCTATTCCATTGTGTCCGAAACGCGGGATAAACCCTAGAAATGTTGGTCACCGCACGAAATTTGGAGTTCGGAAAATCTGGGATGAGTAGTGTTTTGGAATATTTTCTATAAAAGCCCTTTACTCTTCATTTTTGCAAAAAAATAAAAACCTAACCCTAAAACTAAAGCCAGCCACCACCATTAAAAATCAATGGCCGAAACTCTACCAACTTCCCCTCGTTTATCTCTAAATCCATCGACCATTATCAAAAACTTTCTAAAGCAAACTTGTAGAGCACGTAGAGATCTTCGATCTCAACGGTTGTGATCGAATTTAATTGAGTGAATCGACGGCAAATAGCAAGCAAAGTGCTGCCGAACGCACATGTTTTCCCAGGCATAGACGAGGCCGAGCTCGTCGTGGTGGTGGCCGTGCGTAGCTCTTGGCGAGAGCTTCGAAGTGTCGTATCCTGATCGTTATGAAGTCGAGTAGTTTGGATGCGTGATTTAGGGTTTTGGTGGAGGTTGGGTTTCGGTCACGTGTTACTGGGTTGGGAGAGATGATGTTGTGCACGGCCGTGATTTTTGGGCTTGAAATGGACGGCAGATGATGGTTAGGGTTGTAAAATATAAAAGAAATGTGATTTATTTATAATTATAAATCGTGTAAACTTTAAAAGGTTGTATCTTTTTCATACGAGGTCGAAAACGCACGAAACGAATTGCGTTGGATTCGTTTTGTCGAATACTACGCGATGGAGCTGGATTGGAGTCGTTTGGAGTTAGTGATAATTTCGGGTAAAATTAAACGCTGGAAATTGAAACTCAAGGTGTGAACTTCTCACTCAATCGAATCGGTTTCGATTTAAATAGTTATATTTAAAATTTCTTGGTTGTATGTTTGAATGATGATTGTTATCTATTGATTGTTAAAATAGACAGTATACGCTGTTAGTAAGCGGAGGTTATTTATTAAAAACATGTACCGCGAATATTTCACAGTATAGTGGAATTGGTATTATTTATGTACTTGGAGTTGATTTCCCGCATTATATAGCGGATGAGACCCTATCGCGCCATATAATAGCGAATAATATTTTAAATCCCATATACCGCGATAATTCCGTATTGGAACGGAATTGGTATTGTGCTAATGTTTGTGGATGCAGAGAAACAGGTTGGAGGGATCCAACTGGATTCCTCAACAGTATTTATTTGATTATAGATATTTTGATATTTGTTGATTATCATATACAGATATATGATGTCGTTGTTGTCGTGATTGACTATTCGGTGTGTAGCATCATTGGGCTAATTTTGGAATTTTAAAAGGATTTTTAAAGTGATTTTTGAAAGTATACGTTTATAAAATATTTTTGGAATTGATTCATTTTAAATAAATAAACGTTATAATTTTAATGTTATAAAAATTATGATTTTTGAGAAATATGGTTAAAATTTGATTTTTGAAAATATGGGGTTAATGATTTTATAAAATAGTTTAAATTGGGATTTTTGAATTTATTGTAAAATGTTTAAATATAGGATTTATAAAATTTGATTATTTTATAAATCAAAATGATGGAATTATAAAGGAGTTTAAAGACGTTTTAAAATAATAATGTAAATTGATTTATATAAAAGATTTAAAAAAATTGATATTTATAAATTTAAAATATTGGGATTATAAAACGAGTTTTTATAAGTGTTAGAATGTAGTGTAAATGAATTTCATAAATGAATGAAATTTATAGAATTATAAACGGTGAAGTTATAAATGGAATTTTATAAGCAGTAGATTTATAAAATTTGTAAAGTTATTAAAAGAATAGATTTGGGTAAATAAATGAATCTTATAAGTTATAAGATTTATAATTTGGGAAGTTTAAAAGAACGAATGTGTAAACAAATAAATTATGAGTATTTAACTTATAATATGGACTTTTGGTATATAATTGAGTTATAAATCGAATAGGTTAATAAAGGAGATTTACAAATTGAAGTTGTTATAAAATAAATAGAATTAGGATTTATAAACATTGTTTTATAAATCCGAATCAATTGAATTTGATAAAGTAAATGTAGAAATTATTAAAGGAGTTATATCCATGATTTTGGACAGTGAATAGTCCTTTAAAATAAAATGTATAGAAATGATGAAATTGGTTAACGAAGTATATTCACGTTTTGGATAGTGAATAATATATTAAAGAAAATGTTTTGGAGGTGATATTTTAAATAGAATTAAAACGATATAACGATGTTTTAAAATGTGTTAAGGTTCGAAACCATAGATTTTAACATTCATTGTTGAAATAGACGTTTTCGACAAATAGAAGGAAATGGTGGACTATAACACTGTTGTTATAGTAAATGATTTCCGAAAGGAAATGTTTTATATAGTATTGGGATTTATATATCTATCTTAACTTCGAACCCCTATACTAATGATTTTGAGTTGTCATAACGATGTTTTACGCAACATTCGTTTTGAATCTTTAAAAGAACACTTTCCTTAAAGAATTAAATATATACTTAATTGTGATTTAAGTATATGGAATATTTTCCAAGTGTTGAAAATAAATAGATTTGTGAACTACTTATTATTAATAAGTATGGAAATGCTTTTCCAATATGAAATGAAACATTTTCGAGAATTTATCTTTGTAAAGATAAATTGAAAATGAATATTTGAAATCTATTGAAAGCCGTATATCAGTAGATATTTTGAAATATAAATTCACTATGGAATTTATAAAAGAAAGGGGATTTTGTTTAAAAATAAATATTGATTTATTTTTGAAGTATTGAAATTATATATGTAACGACCCAGAATTTTGGGCAATATAAACTTAATAATCTGTGTTAATAATTTAACGGGTTTGATAGTTTTCTTTATAATTTTAATTTGAAATTGGCTAATTTAATCTTTTAAAGGTTGATAAATTTTTAATATGGCAATATTGATAAGAAATGTTTTTCAAAGTTAATCAGATTTTATTCTGTTTATAATATATACAATTGATATATATTGTGAATAGAAGAGCTTTTGTTTTAAATTTAAAGATGAATTTTCAAATTGTAATATATATGTATGTATATGTTATAATTTGAGTTGTTTTGAAATTTAATTTATTTTATTGATAATTGATATATGAATGAATTGTAATTTAAAAGTTTTGTTTTAAAATTATTATTTTTCAAAAGTTAATCTAAGATATATTCAAATTTGTTTTCAAACTATAAGATAATTGTTGTTTTAAAATATGATAGTTAAAAAGGATTTAATTTAAGTTTTGTTTTGTTTTCTTTTATAATGCTTAAATTTTAAAATGGTTATAAATATATAAAGTTTTAAATAAAATCTTTCTAAAATAATCTCTTAAATTTAGAATAATTTGTAAACATAAGTAGTATGTAAATAAATTACAAAATTCACATTTTACATAAATATAAATATAATTATCTTTGTAATAAGGTTTTTAAAACAATTATGCAAGAGTTTAACACATGTAAAGCTATTAAACAAATTAAATGACATTTGTTCAAATTTACTACAAGTGGCATTATTTTCATGATAACTAAATGTTTTTAGAAAAAAGGAAATCAGTTTTTCACAAATACTTTTCTCTTCTTCTTCTTCAAATTCCTATTTTCTATCTTCAGTTGAACATTAATGGCAACTAGTAACTATTCTTTCAAACCTGAAATTGAAGATCAAAAAGCAAAATCAAAACTGAAAATAAGATCTGTAAAACTTCCTGCAACCTTCATATTAATTCTGCAAGTGAAAATCTGCATTTCAAAATCCTACTTCAACCTGAAAATGGAAACCTGCAATCTCAACATGCAAAGGGAAATCAACAGCAAAATTGAAAGCATGCAGAAGTTTTCTGCAGTAACAGCAAGAAATCAAAAGCAAATGCAGTTTTCAAATTTAAAAGTTCAAGCCTGGGTATAATAAAGCCTGTTCTGGTTTGCATATTTTAAGAAGGTGAGTGAACTTCTTTTAAAAACAGTTTGAATTGTTTTAAACCACCTTGCATGTGATGTTATAACTTGTATTGAAATCTGATGCTCTGAATTTATATGGATTGAGTGGTGTGAGCTTGTTATTCTGTTCCCTGTTATTCAAAGAATGTTCTGTTTTAAAAAAAAATTATAAAAATTAATATCTACAGATCTAATCTATATTAGGCTTAAATATTTGAATGAAGATTGTTTGCAATTGTATGATAAAGGTTATTAAATAGTTTCAGGAATTTTAAATGCTACCAATCCTGTTAAAAATAAAAATAAAAGTGAAACTTAAATTTTGGATAAAAATCATCTTGCTCAATTTCAGAATCGAATTATAGGATTTGATTCGTGCTTGAGAATCATGAATTTTAACATGCGAATGGTAAATTTTAGTGTGATAATTTGTTTGATATTTGAGAATGGAAAATATCGGCAATTTGCTAAATTGCCGATGATTCCCTTTATAATTGAAGATGATATCTTGGAGGAAGTTAATTTGGG
Source organism: Allium cepa (assembly GCA_030765085.1). Classification (NCBI taxonomy): domain Eukaryota; kingdom Viridiplantae; phylum Streptophyta; class Magnoliopsida; order Asparagales; family Amaryllidaceae; genus Allium; species Allium cepa. Next base: position 28,833,729 of record CM060932.1, read on the forward strand.
TATCATTGATCTAAGGAAAAATGCTGGAATTTTTTTTAATGTGAGAATTTGTCGGGATGGATCGAAGTAGGGTTTTAAAGCTTGTTTTACTGGGCTTAACTGTGGAGGAGTTCGCGACGCAAATACAGGTTTAGGGGTGATCGCACGTGGGGGAAAGTGGAGCTCAAGTCGTGGCGGTGCTATGGAAGGTACGACAGGTTGTACGGCGTCGTTGGCGATGGCCGTGGAGGAGAGATTTGGGTCGACGTTCTTCTGCAGTGGTTCGAGTTTTTGATACGAATGGTCTTTTTTCGACTCGTGTATTGATGGGTGGATCTGGGTTCACCCAAGTGCTCGCGAGAGGGTTTGGGATTGTGGAGGATGATCGCGATGCTTAACGGCGGCCGGTGGGGTTGTGCTTGGTGCACGGTGTCAGTTCGTGTACACTGAGAAGTGGAGTTGGGGAAGAAGGTTTTTATTTTCTAGGTGTTGCACTGTGTTATTCCTGAGATCAACTCGAAGTAGCTTGCGCTTTAAATCGCGTATCACTCAAAGATTTTTGAGGGCTGGGTTGCTTGGGAAACTCGTGATGTTACCGTATTGTTCTCGAATTCTTAGGGTCGTATTATTTCTTTTTCTGGGTAGCTACTGCTTAGTATTGGTACTGTAGAATTTAAAAAAAGGAAAATTGCAACTGAACTTATAGTAGGTAAAAATGAATCCAAGCTTGAGCTTGATAAAAGAAAACAAGATCTAAAACTTGTCGTTTAGAAATTAAGTTAAATCAAACTTAATGAATGTTAATTCAATTTATTTGAAAATTTAAAATGTTTGAGGTAATTTCCTTTGGAAATAATTTAATTTTAAATTTTAAAATTTGAAGAAGAATGTTTTGAATTCAAAGCATTGAATCAAGGTTTAAAGTAATTTTTAAGTAATGATTTTTAAAACTAAAGTTTCAAATTTCAATTTGAATAGATAAGTTTAACTCAGATAAGTATTGTATTTTTAAATTTTGGAATTTGTTTTTGAATGCCTTATTTTCAAATAAGGTTATTGATATGATTTTGAAAACCAATTGAATAATTTGTTTTAAGTTATTAAAATTTGATTTAATTCAAATAATTTATTTATGATGATAATTAAGGTTAAAATTATTTGAATATGACTTAAGAATACTTATAATTGTTAATAGGCAAGAAATTAATTAAGATTTATGCTTTTCTTAATTAATTAAATATTTTCTTTAATTATAAAAGGATTAGTTAATTAATTAATTATTTAATTAATTTTAAATAATTAGTTAATTATTTAATTAAATTTTAAATAGTCACTTAATTATGAACTAATTAAGTATAATTACTTAATAAAGAAATTAATGGTTAATGGTGAAGGTAATTAAGGAAGTTAATTAGTTATGGAAGTGATTAATGATAATTACTCATGGAGTAATTAGTAGAAGTGATTATTGTTTAATCACTTAATGATATCAATTAAAGAATTGATTAATATAATTATTAAAGTTAATTAATTATGAAGTGATTAATTAATTAAAAAATTAAGAATTATTTAATGATGAAGTTAATTGTTTGTTAAGTGATCAATTAAGGAAGTAATTAAGACTTATTAATGAAAGTAATTAGAGATAATTACTTATGTAAGTAATTAAGAGTTAATTACTTAATTATTTAGTTAAATAATCAATGTGATTAATTAATTAATGAATTTAACTTAAGGTTAATTACTAAGTGTAATTAATTCAAATTGAAATTAATTAATAAAGTAATTAATTAAGGATTAATTGTTAATTTAAATTGGTTAATAATTACTTAATGAAGTAATTAAGAATTAGATTAATTAATCAAGGATTAATATAATTAATTAAGAAGTTAATTAATTAAAAATGAGTAATTACAAATTGTTAATTACTAATTATGATTAATGTGTTAATTAATTATAAGTTAATTAGTTAATTAATTAAAGTATTAATAAGGATCATTAATGAATGTGATTAATGATATTAATCAAGGTTGATTAATATAAGTAATTAATTTGAATGTGATTGATTAATTGTAATTAATTAAGGTTTAATGTAATTAATTATAGTTAATTAATTAATGAATGATCATTAATTAATTAAATTAATGATAGTAATTAAAGGATTTATTACTGAATATGGTTAAGGATAATTACTTGAATGTAATTAAATATAATTAATCAAGAAGATTAATTAAGGAAAATCATTAAAGATGATTTACCTATTTAGAATAATAATTAATGAAGAAGGATTATGGTAATTCAATTGATTAACTAATAATCAATTCTGTTTGGATGGATATGGATTGATTGATTAATATTGGTTAATTGATTGATATTGAATGATCAATATTTGGAGATTGATATTGGGTGATTGGTTGATATTGGATGTTGATATTGGTTGATACTGGATATCTCTGTTTTGTGATATGCTGCTTTGTGGAGATGAATGTTGTTATAATTATTTATTTTGATAATATGATTCATCTATCTATTTATATATCATCATGAATATAAGTTAAACTGTTTAAGCCCTTAAGTACAACTTGGACATTAAAATGGATTTTGGTTTCGGTGAGACCGGGATCGGGTTTCCATATTTGGATATCAGAAAAGCACACCGATTCCAATTAAACGTTAGGTCGTGTATCCAAGTGGAGCAAGTGAAGACTCGAGGTGTAAGGGCTATACGTCAGTATAACTCTGTGGGTGATTCCGTAATGAGTTGACGGAATAGTGCTTATAGATTCGAGATGGCGAGTCAGAGTGCAAGGGTTATGGTCGTTGACTCTGAGGGTGATTCCAATAATGAGTGCAACGAGATAGTGCCTTCAGTTTCGTTCGAACCCGGAACGAACTTGTATGGATTGAATGCTTTCAGCACATCGTCAGGTGGACGATGAGCATTCTAAGATAAAGGTGTTCTATAAAGGTAATCGTAACCTCAAGCCTCATCAACCGAGAATGGCTAAAACAGGGGAGGTGCAGCAAGGCTTCGTGGGTAGCTCCCACTGGAGAGCAAGATTGATCCCTGTCTAGAGGTCCCTTTCTATTTCGGCTTAGTGTGTGGTTGGTCGCGCCAACTACGGGGTTGTCTTGTTCAGGACTGTCCAGTGAGGGGTGGTTCCGGCCTTGTGTTGCAGGGGAGTGGGAGTACTCCTCGGTACATTGATCTAGGCCACGTACTGTGACGGGCGGTACCCCAGTAGCCCTGCCATTGATGGAAACCCATTTTCCCTACGAGACCCTACGGTTTTGTTTGTATTACCCACTTTTGTGGCTAGTAGCTGGAATTTAATGAATGTAACAATTTCAGCTATTTCTTATTTACTTGAAAACCCTAGACACTATTATAATATCACTGGATTTCCTATCAAATGTTTTGGTTAGCGTAAGGTAAAAACTTTTCCATGTTTATGTGTGGGAAGTCTTACGTGATACCTTTTCTTTTCAAAGGTTTTTGTAAAGTTAAGCAATTTTAAACCATTTACTCACACCAGACCCCTGTCTGACCCGAGTGTTTATTTTCTATTTTATTGAACTCTTGGGTACTCATATTATGTATGAGTAGTCAAGTGGATCAGGTTAGCTTGACGAATTCTGGAGGAGATGTGGAGCAGGAGGCTTCGACGTTTAGATATATATTGGTTCCGCTGTGTTTGACTGATATCTGTTTCTTGTATACTTGAGTTGTATAGTTAGACAGAAGTTTATAACTGTCTATTATCTGTTGTTTAAGTTGTATACTCTAATGTAATGAGATACTATGTAATATTTTATGAGATATATTATATTTTATTCGTTCCGCTGTGAGTTCTCTGATGTTGTTTGTGTTCTTCTTTCTCTTTCTTTTCTTCTTCTATCCCTTTCTTTCTTTAAGATGATTCGATTTTCTGGGAGTAGAAAGTCGGGTCGTCTCAATATATCTTGTGAAGATATTTTTGGAAAATAAATAATTTGGAATTTGGTGATGTTGTGCATATCCATTGATAGTTCAATAACCGACTATCAATATTTACCTTTGAATGGGTATTTGTTGTGATTTGCTTGAATTTGAATGCCACACCTATTTTTTGAATAAGCGCTCACTATTCAGGTTAGCCGGGAAAGGACCTTGGGGTCGTATAACCCATTACGAATATGTGATACGTCGTTATGAATTGCATTTGAAGACCGGTGTTGAAGACCGGATATTTTTGAAAACGGAAGGATTACCGTCGAATGTCTCTGCACCGAATGGCCCAGGTATAGAGATTCCATATGTGATGGGAAGTCCGGACGTGATTAGTGAATATCCGGATTGCAAGGACTTCTTTGTAAGTGCCTTCGGTTCTGTTCGATCCCGGAACGGACTTGTACGGATGTGTGTCTGACATTACAATTTGAGATGTAAAACTGGTTTCTATCAAATATATTTCCGTTGGTGGAGGAGAATTTATTCTCTTAGCCTAACACCCTTAGTGGTTATGTAGTTGATGGTTGCTAGTGATACATTCCCAAATTGGTAATGTGGCATACGAAGTGCTGTTGAGCATTTTTTGAATCAAAGCACAGCTTTTGTATAAAGCGTAGCTTTGTGGACGAGACTTCGTCGGACCTCACACCACGGTAATGTTCAAAACAGGAAGGATGCAGCAAGGTTCTAGGGAGTAGCGCCCCTTAGTGTATGTCATTGCCTTCTGGATAGAAGTGGTGTCATGGTATGGAGCCCAGATACTTAACTTATGTGAATATTGCAAATTTATATGACTTTGTGATTGATGTTGGTTGAGGATCCTCAGATAAAGGTTGTTACAACCGGGGGATGGCATACGCGCGTCAGTAGTTACCTATTTTTGCAGAGGTAACCTGGCCTTGTGTTGGCAGAGATCCGGTTAGGTTCTCGGGGCGTCTTTCCAGAGGCGTTTCCATGTGGCAATGGGAAGTTCCTTGGCCTGACCATTTGTTGGAAATCCAAAGGAACAATAAGAGCCTTGTACGGTTTTAGTTGTAGAACCTGCCATTTAATATGGTAACTATAGTAGGCATAATATAATGGTACCTATGCTGGCTAAGATTTATATTCTACTTTCGAAATGTTTTCTACACTATGCACTAATAATAATATCGAAATGATTTGATTTTGCGTAGTAAGCATCTTTGACTATCATAAGGAGAAATCTCCCCCAAGTCTGTGTTTCCATTGTGTGAATGCCGGGAGGCCTTATGTTAGTTTCATTTTTAAAAGCATTGCGAATTGACTTTAAAAATATTCCTCTATTTTGTTTTTAAAGATAAATAACTGTTTTAAAGTTCTCACGCCAGTCACATGACTGGCTCGGAGTTTATTGTTTTCCTTCCTAAAATCTGGGTGCCCACTAATTTCCACACGGGCAGTCTAGAGTCAGGTTATCAGGATATTCTGGAATTCAGGAGTTGTTGGAGGCAAGCTGGATGACATGGCGTATTCACTAGTATATAGTATTTCTTTTCCACTATTTGTTGTTGTTTGTTGTTGTAGTTGTAAACTCTGATAATGTAATGTAATGTGATGTAATAACTGATATAGTTCTGTGTTTAAAGATTATTCATTTATCTATTATATGTTGTTCCGCTGCGATTGTGAGATTCTGATATTGTTGTGTTCTTTCTGTTCTGTTCTATCTTTTCTCTCTTATTCTATCTTTTTCTTCTTTTTTTACCATAATGGTTCGTATTTCCATTCATCTTGAGTTAATCAATGGAGATTAGTGTCTATTCAAGGAGTACGGATTTGCGGGTTATTACACCTTATGATGAGTCGCTGAGTGTTTATATATGAGAGAGCGTATTTGTTAATGTTATAAAAGTTTTTACATTGTGTTAATTTGTTCCGTTTTGTATTTATAAATTCTGGTTGGTGCATAGGACGCTATGACATCAATAGGGTTTTCTAAACACTTAATAGGACAGACCGGCACAATATTTGTTTTGAAAATAGGTAAATGAAATAATTTTGCCTATTATATTTTTTATATATGAAATAAAAAATTTATAAAGGCTATTTAGTTGTAATATATTGGTTGTTAGGTAGTGAAATTTATAAATATTGATTGGAAACAAAATTTGAAGAAAATAAAATAAATGAAATTTGGAAATTTTAGAACTTAAGTTCCGGGATTTTAAATTTCTTTCGAAGGATTTTGGAAGATAATAATAACATTAGAAGTATTTTTTGATATAAATATTTCTATATAAATTGAAAGAATTATTTAAATAAATTTTGGAAAGAAATCAGTTCTGTACTTCCCTCACTATCGCTGGAAAATAATTTTGGTGATGAGTGCACGCATCATCGAAATTTTCTTTCCGAGTTTCAAAGTGGGATGGCCACTGTAGTAGTTTTACTGCAGATTTATTTTAAAAAACAAATATAAATTTTAAATTGTTTTAAATATAATTAGATATATAAATTGTAAATATATACGTTTATCTACTATTTTTAAAATGATTTGAAATTTAACCCGACATTTAGTTCTTAAGTTTCCGTTAATTAATAGTTTCAATTATTGTAGTGAAACAGAACGTAACTAATTAATAATTGGAACCACTAATTAAAATAAGAGATTTAATGCTAGAGTATAAATGAAATTACAAGGAAGTTGAAATTTGCAACCTATAAAACAAAAGTTATGATTTTTGAACATTAAATTATTTGAAAGAAATAAGACAAACTTGTATGCACTTCAATTGCATTTTTAAAAAGCATATATATAACTTAGCAAATATCAAAAGTTAAATGTTTAATAAGAAAATGTAATAGGATATTATACAAGTAAAAATTTGAAATAATGAAAGTATTCAATGAAATTCTTTAATAAATAAGAATTTGATGTTGTAGTTGTTATAAACTTAACCGAATGAATTGGAATGCTAAGAAATTGATTTGGACATGAATACTATGGATAAATGAATGAAAATAAATGAAATTGAGAAGTGAATGAATGTAATGCAATGAAAAGAAAATTTATATGATATGAATAAATAAAAATGATTTATGTAAGTATAAGTGCAAATAAGTGAAATAAACACTGAATCAATGGATGGAAATTGAAACTTTGCAAGAAATAAATGTAAATAAAAAGATAAATCATTATATGAATGAAAAGAAAATCAAACAACAAATTTATGGAATGAAATTAAAAGAATGAACTTGATTTATTGTTTGAAATTGTTATTTGTTTGGTTTATGGTTGTTTGGGCAAGAAATACTTTGAAATTGTTTGGTTGTATGAATAATCTATTTAGTTTCATCTAAGACTGTTGAGTAAATAGTGCGCTTGGTAGTTTATTTTCCTTTCCGTACAATATAAAGTTTTGAACCCGAACAACTATTTGTTTTGTTTGATGTGAATAGATAATTGATTTGTTTTGATTTTATGTGATGGCTGTATGCTTTGTCGCAATTGATTATTGTTAAGTTTATTTGTTTGTTGGTGGTTGAAGCAACGGTAAATATTTCATTTTATATAATTATTAACTCTTTTAGGTTATATAAGTGAAATGCAGGTTATGTAAGCAATTGCTACTGCTTTTGGTTTCATAATTAAGCGTTTGTGTGCCCGACAAATAGGTACGTTTTCGGATTACGGTTTTATAGCACTATTATAGTGTTTTTTCTATGTCAGGATATATATATATATATATAATTTCGGAAATTATATGTTATATATTGATATATTTGATATTATATTTTCTCCTAAGCATCTCCGTACAAAGGATACTCTGCCGAAATTTTTCCACAAATTTTGGACCTGGAAAATTTTGGAAAATGTTTCCAAACTTTATTAATTTGAGTATAAAAGATTTAATGGTTATAAATTGGTATATTTTATTTAAATTAATTAATTTTGTAAATTTATTTGTTTATAAAGTTAATATTTTGACTAAGATATATTGACTATTTAATTTCTTATTTTCCCTTCTTTTCTCCTTTTCGGGGACGAAAAGTTTTGAGTGGGGGAGAGTGTAACGACCCGCAAATTTTCCAATGTTTAATTTGTTAGTTTATTAAGATTTTGGTAAATAAATTAAGAAGAGAAAAAATCTATAAATTAATAATGAAATGAATACTGAAATAAGGCAACAAATGACAATTAAAGCTAATAATTAACAATTTAAATGAAGTTACAATTAATTGAAATAATACGTAATAAATTGTAATTAGAATAGAATCAAGTCAGTTTATTTGGAATTAATAGAAATTAATTGGAATTCAATCTAATAAATGGCTTCATTATAAGCAAATGGAATTAAATATTACGTTGATTAAATAAAGATAAAATGGGAAGTATTAATGTAATAAATACAAGCCAATGCTAATTGTAACTATGAGATGACAATTTAGTGTATAACAGGATTGAGAACCAAATAAATGAATTTATTGGGAATTAAAATTTATAATTATTGGATTAATTGAAATTGAAATTGAGTGTCGTAAATTGTGAAATGTCCAATAATAAGTTGATAAGAGAATTTGTTTCAAAGGATTTTAAATTTCTAAAGAATCCAAAGTGATAGAAATTGGAAATAACGATAATTGAATGGAAAGGTTATTTAATTTAATTAATTTTTAATTTGTTTAATTAACTAGAAAATAGCCATTTTGGCCACTGACTCAGATTTCGATGAAACCAGTGTCATCGATCCGTAACGATGAATTATTGTATGATTTTAAGTTTCATAGTCGGGCTTGTCGTTTGATCGTACAGACTAGAGACACCTTGAAATCAATTTAATTGAAATCAATTTGAAATAACTTGATTTTAGCATAAATTCTTCATACGATGGAATTTGGGCATGAAACCTATTCAATTGCGTTCAAAATATTTTAAAATATCTATTTTGATATATGGGTTGATCTAATTTCGTTCCGGAGTCGAAACGAGCTTTTCGGGCCATCTATCGTTTAATCAAATCTGATCCGTTCTTTTATTTTCAGCTCTACCTATTTATATCCAGTTATAAATCCTAGCAGCCTTTCAATTTCTCATTTCTGTACGTACAGAAACTTCTGTTGCTCCTCTTCCCTAATGGCTGAAAACCCTAATCTTCCCAATCCAATCTCAATTCAAAATACAACTTCAGATATCAAACTTCACAAACTATATCGAATTATATATGGATTTGAAGCTCTGGACGAGCACATCTCAGATTTGTAATTCTTTTTCCAATTTGAGCATCTATTTGTCCGAAACTCGAAGAACAATGATCGGCCGTTCATAACGTTTCGATGAACGTCGTTGGATCGTCAAATCAATTGTACCATTGTGTAGAGGGGACTGAGGGGGTGGAATCGGCGTGTTTCATTCAGTAATTGGACAAATAGATTTCGCCTGAAATTTCGATTAGGGCAAGCAAAATAGAGCGACGGCTGCCTCTGCTCTTCACGACGGCTGCCTCTGTTTTTCATGACGGCTATGGTGTTTGGTCGAACGTGTGGGAAGTCACGAATAAGAGATAGGGTCGGCGATGTTTGGGTGCTTCTGGCGATGGCCAGCGGCAGTTTTGAGCGACGCCTTTTCGGATCTGGGATGATCGTGTGGCGGTTTCGATCATGGCTGCAGGATTAAACGAGAGTTCGAATGGACTGAATGATGCGCTTTGCTAACGTGGCATTGTGTGATAGGTAGGGTTTTCTTTTTTTATTTTATTTGAATATCTATTTCTGTATGTTCTAACGTACATAACTTTTGCATACGAGGTCGAAACTGCGTGCCGTTTTCTCCACTAGGATCGTATCGAAATTTTTAACATTTTGACGCTGGTTTAGATGTCTAAAACTGTTCAAATTTTGGGTTTAAATTGGACTTGAATTCAATTTAAATTCAAAAGGTGAGTGTTTTAATCCACTCACAACTTCTAAAATTTCTTATGTTCGTTAAATTGATTTATGATGTGATTGGAAATTTATTTTTGACTGTTTGGCATAGTCTGAATCATCATCTTAGTTTATTTGAATTCAAATGGATAAATATTCATTTAATTTATTTTTGAATATAAACTGCCAGTAAATACATGTTATTTATTATCTGCTCTATATTGATGTTGTTGATTGAATTGGATGATGATTGATATTGGATGAATGGATGTTGTATTTTTTTATATTGTTATAAACTTCAAGTTGTTATGGATTTTTATTTCATTCGAGATTGCGGTTTGAAATGATATATAACCGTATTTATATTTTAAATTGCCGATTGAAATGATAAATATACGTATCACTTGACCATAGGATAAAAAATTATATACAGACACCGTTGTCTATATATGAAAATATTTTGAAATGATTTCTATGGTTTGGTAAAGAAATATATGGTTTTAGATAAATATTTATTTTTAGATTTTATAAATGTTATGTTATCCTTAATATTAAGCTTTGTATAATTTGTTTTAATATAGAATAGGCTTAATAATAAGTTTGATATTTATTAGAGATAATATGGTTAAGTATTTATATAAATTGTATTTTGATAGAGAGTTTTATAATGAATTAAATAAATTAAGGTTGGAAGATAAATTGGAGATTTATTTGAATTTGAATTTATTTATGAATTAAACTCAATAAGTTTGATGTGAAATTTATTAAATTGGAAATTTAAAAGGTATGATTTTTTATCTTGAGTTCGGGTTAAGGTGAATTAAATGAATATTTCACATGTAATAAATTGAAGGAAATATTCAGTTATTGTAAATTGAGTTTTATTTAATGATATTGGATTTATTAAGTAAATATTTTGAATCTAAATAATAGTAATTGAATTTGATATATATGGAATTCTCAAAGAATTAGTTTTGAAATGGTGGAATATTTAAAGCTTTGAAATATATGAAAATTGAAATGGTTTATTTGGGGGTTAAAATCTGTATTTGGAATTGATTTGTGAAATTGAAGAAGCTATTTTATTATATAAAGTGATTTAATATTTAAGCCATTGAAGAGATGTAGTTATGTTTCAAAGATATGAGTTTCGAAATATTATGATTTGAAAGTGTTATACTTTAAGTGTTTTGATTTCGAAGTGTTATAACTTCGAAAGTGCTATGTTTTTTGGAAAAAGGATATATTTGAAATAAAAATCATATCATATTGATTTGGGTTTTAAAACGGAAATGATATCGTATATATATGGTTTTGAAATGGATATTATATTCTGGTTTTGTAGTATAATTATTCTAAAATGACCGCGGTGTTATAATAACGTTTGGTTGTTAAAGAGACCGGGATCAGAAGTTGTCATACTCTTTTCCAACTCCGAAAACCACTTTAACAACCATGTACGTGGTGGAGATTCCAGAATGAAGTAGTATGGTGGAGGCGTTACCTCTGAGGTATATACGTGGACCCGACTCCCGTGAGTTGGCATAAGGTGGCTAAAACAGGAGCGATATATGTGAATCCCAAGCATCTCTTAAGTTACTTCACTCACGTTTGACACTGGATAGGAGATGTCAAATCCCGTAACATCTCTAACGCCGTTCCACTCATATTTTTTCCATTGATTTAACTTACATAAGATCTTTTACTTCTGACTCGAGTGTTTTGTCTTTTCAATTCGCTCGGGTCAGCCTGAGCATTTCAGAATTCGAAGACTCTATTTCTGAAGGACGAAGATGAAGATATTATTACTATTATCTATTATATTATTCCATGCATCATGTACTCCGCTGCATTTTATTATTCTTTGGTATATGCAACTCTGATATGTATTGTATAAGTATAACCAAAAGTTTTGTAAACTGCTTCATGAACTGTTTATTTGATTATTATATTTTATCATTCCGCTGTAAGATTCTATTTTATTTTTTTTCTTTCTCTGCTTTTTCTTGTTTACCCCATAACAATCCACCCTTCTGTATGGTTTAAGTCTGACGTGTGTGGTTTATCGTTGATTTAAAGCGTACAAAAAGGCAAGATGTTGAATGGTTTGAGATCCCTCACGAGAACTCATTCTAGTAAAACGTCTCTTGCTTTAGTGGTAGATATTCGAGATCCCATTAGGACTCTTATATCAACCGCTTACTTTTGAAAGAACCGGGATTGATTCAACCGAAAACTATCAATTGTTGGTACAAAGAGACCGGTAACAGATAAGTTATCTGAAAATTACTTCGAACTGGCATAAGCATTCGAAATTGAAGACATCTCGAAGATGATGGAAATTAAAGATGGGGTTTTTTGAAGTGCAAGGGCAACTTGCCGTTAATCCTGAGAGTGATTTCAGAAGGGATGTAGTAGAAGTAGTGTCTTCGGTTTATTCATATCTTGAAAATCTTGCATGGATAAACGCTGGAATTGCATTGCTACTTGGAGCACATTGTTAGCATTCCAAGTGGGATTTGCTAAAATGGTAAAACGTAGCCTCAAGTCTCACACCGATTAATGGCTCAAATAAGGGATATGCCATAATGCTATATGGTTCTCTAGATTATCACTTTTATCCAGATCTATATTTATGGATTATATATGCTACGAGCTCGAAAACGATTATCAAGTTGATTGCCGGGGTGATGATCATTTTTGGTACTATCTATTAAAGGGGTAGGCCGGTCTTACCATGCAGGGTTTATAAGGTTTGTAACCTCGATACATTTTATCTAGAGGTGTACTATGATGGACGATACAACAGTAGCCATGTCATCGATGGAATCCATTTTCCAATATATGCCTTATGGACTTAGTTGTATACTAAACATGCTGTTGAATGTAATTAATGTAACCATTTTGGCTATGTTATATATTTATTTTCGACCCCAGCATTATTATAATATCACTATATTTGCTAATAGAAATGGTTTGGTTATCATCGGGTTAAAACCCGTCCGTATTTATTTGCGACGTGGTCTTACTAGATACTTTTATTTTTTAAAGGTTTTATAAGTATAAATAGCTATATGATTTTTGTTTCTCACGCTGGTTTACCAGACTGATTCGAATGTTATTTCCTTACAATGCTCAGGTTAGTCTAGAGTATATTTCCAGATTCAGCTATGGGCGCTTTGGAGATTTAACGACGAGCTTGATGCCTCTAAGCCCTATTCACATATTTTATCCATTTCATTACTTGTTTGTATCTATCATCATTTGTGAGGACAGACTGTTATAACTGTCTAAACTGATGATAGGTTAGTTTTCCCTGATTATTATATGTATATTAAAGTTTTCTTTTTGTAAATATCATTCAGATATTATATATTACTCACTATATCGTGAGATTCTATTTTGTCTTTTCTTTTCTTTCACCACAACATTCTGTCTCTTCGGCACTTGGATTCTCAAAACAAAAATATTGTGGATGTATTGGTGTCGACCTTTAAGAGCCGAAAGGTGGATCGTTACACCAAGCGGTGCACTGGTGCATGCGAACTTGTAGTATTCTAAATGCCTTAGAAATTTGTTAATGGTCACGTTTCTTCTTCCTCAAACAGCCGCAACCCTCTTTTGATATTCTAATAGAAAATGACATTACTCTTCGACTTAATTTTTCTATTTGTAAATAAGCATTAATTTCAAAGGGAAAAAACAAGTTTTACTTTTTGAATCTATTCTATAATCTCCAAACCCTTTATTTCCAAAAGCTTTCTAAAATTAGTGCTCATGCAACTATAAAATCGAATTTTGATTTATTTACATCCTAAAACTCTCCCACGTTCAACAAATCGGTGTATTCAGACATAACTACCATCGAATATTACTTTTGTATAGAGTGAACAGAAAGACCTATTTAGCGACCGAGGCACTGTATATACCCATTCCTTCGGGTGAAGTAAGGGTGTTAGTTGGTGAAAAGCCAAGATAGAGATTTTAGGATTGGACGTAGAAGGGTGCTCCGAAATAGTATAATAATCCCGGTGTGCGTGTTCTTTTATTCACTTTATTTTATCATTTCCAGTAGCTTATTGATATACATACTCGCACTCTATTAGCTTAGCCATATATATACGACTCACTAGACTTTCATTTGATATTAGAGCGGGATCATTATTAAATCGTTATAGTTTATCGAATAATTTTTAATATGGCACATATAAACACTATTCTTAATGGTCAATCTACTGCACGACTCCCACTATTTACTGGAAGCACTATAGTTTTTAGTCAACTAGGATGAAAACTTATCTAGAAGCAAACGATCTTAGAATTTGGAACTCCATACAAACTCAACATGTAGCTTCGACAACACCATTAAACATTTGCACTCCTAACCAAAAGACATATGCTATCAATAATTCAAAAGCTATTAATATATTATTTTATGCTTTAGAAAAAATGAATTTTCTAGAGTAATGATCTTTGCAAGTGCATATCTTATTTGGCATACACTACAAGTCACTCACCAAGACACAAATAGGGTTAAACAATCTAGAATTGCTATGTTAAAAAGACACTTCAAATTTTTTAGAATGAATGGTAATAAAAATATATCAGATATATATACTCTCGTCTTTAAGATATCACTTATGCACTTATTGCTTTAGGAGAGACCATGTCTAAATTTGACACGATTGCAAAAAAATTAAACTGTTTAACCAATTGGGAAAGAAAAGTATTAGTCATCGAAGAGGCTAACGATCTTAACTCAAGGTTGAGGAGTTAGTCAGAAATTTGATGACTTATGAAGTAAATTTGCAGGCTGGAAAAATGCAAAATCATAAGAAGAAAACTATCACGTTCCAAGTTAAAGAGGATTCAAAACTTGAAGAAGATGAAATGGATTTCATAATAAAGGACTACAGACAGTTTAAGAATCAAGTAAAGAGAGGGAATAATGGAGACAACAATTTCAAACTTAAATGCTTTAGAAGCAATAAGTTTGGTCATATAATAGACGAATGTTCGATTCAGAATAATTGAAAACGGAGTTCAAAAGCAAAAATAAATATGAAATATACAACAGCAATAATAAGCCAACATTTCAAGCCACATGGAATGAATCTGATTCCTCATCGTTTTCAAAAAATGATAGCAATAACGAGCAAACAAATGTGTGTTTCATGACTATATAGAATGAGGTACAATATGACTTAACATATAATGACCATTTTGAAATTTTCATATAATTAGAAAAAAAAATTACAAACCTTTGAAATAATCATAAAGAAATTATTTTGAATCTAAGCAAAGCTGAATTTGAAATAAATGTGTTAAAAGATGACAAAACTGTTTTTGAAAAATAAAAACAATCTTTAGAAAAAGTCCAAAAATGGAACTAAAATATTATTTCAAGTAAAGTTAGAATTATTTAAAGAATGTAATTTACTAAAAAAAATGTAAGTAAAGATATAAAATTTTCTATTGAAAATTCATACTCTAAATTGATTATTTGGAAAAAGAAAATGATGTTTAAATAAAAATATTGACTTATGTAGAAAATGATGTGTACTTAGTTAAAAATTTAAAACATAACCTTTTAAGTATTAGTCAATTATGTGACAAAGGGTTTAAAAAAAATTTGAAAAGGATTTTTAACCAGAATAAATGATTAATTTTTGAGGGGTTAATAAAAAAATATTTAAATGTTAAATATGAAGATTAACAACATTAACATGTGCCTTGTAGCAAACTCTAATGATCCATGGCTTTGGCACAAACGTTCTTGTCATATTCTTTAAATTTTAAAAAAAAAATTAGCAAGACACAAAGTTGTAAATGTCTTCTAAAAATGAATTTTAAAGTAATTAATCTGTGTGATGCTTGTCAAAAAGGGAAATTAAGAACCTCCACTTTTAAATCTATGAATGAAATATCAACTAATCAACCATTAGAATTACTGCACGTAGATTTGTTTTGCCCGACTCAAGTTAGGTTAATAAATCATGAAAAATACATTTTTTATTAGTTAGTGACTTCTTAAGATATACATGAACCTTGTTTTCAAACATAAAAGTGATACTTTTGAGATGTTTAAAACTTTTGTAAAAAAATTCAATTTTGAATGATTTAAAAGTTAAAGATAGTAGAAGTGGTAATAGAGGAGAATTTAAAGATAATTATTTTACAACTTTTTGTAATAAAAAGGGAATTTATGATAATTGTTTTCCATAACACCACAACAAAATGATGTAGTTGAAAGAAAGAACGTAACATTACAAGAGTGCACTAGAACATTATTAAATACCGCTACTTTACCTAATAATTTTTAGGCAGAAGCAGTCGCTGCTGCATATTGCTCTAAATAGTGTATCAATAAGACTAAAAAAAATGTACCCATATGAACTTTTTAATTAAAAAACCTAAAATATCCTTTTTTGCAACTTTTGGAGCAAAATGTTTTATTCTAAATGTTAAATGTAATCTCATAAATTTTGGTTCTAAAGCTGATGAAGTTATTTTTGTCAGTTATGCAGAAAGAATTAAAGCTTATAGAAATTTCAATAAAAGAACAAATATTATTGAAGAAACTCTATATGTTTCCTTTGAATTTTTTTTAATAATTCTGAAGATGACATTGAAAAATCAAATATAAACTAATCTACAAATACAACACAAGATGCAAAACAAGTTAAACTTAATGAAAATTCCCAAGAACTAAATGAACCGCTAGAACAAAATATTACCAAAGACCCTCTACTAATTTTAGGTGATCACCCTATTGAAAATATTTTAGGAGATGCACGTACAAATTTTTTAACCAAAAGACAATTAAATGTAACTAGCCACATGGCCTTTATTTCAACTATAGTACCTAAGAACTGTAAAGAAGCTGCTAAAGATGAATGTTGGATTTTAACGATGAAAGAGAACTAAATCGATTTGAAAGAGATAATGTACGAGAATTAGTATCTAGACCAAATGATTTATCCACAATAGGAACAAAATGTGTTTTCAAAAATAAAAGTGATGAAAATGAAAAAATTGTTATAAAAAAGCTAGACTGGTTGCTCAAGGATACAATCGGGGGTAAGGAATCGACCATGACGAAAATTTTCCTCCTATCCCACGTCTTGAAGCAATTAGAATACTACTAGCTATTGCTCGTCATCATAATATTAAATTATATCAAATGGACATTAAACGGGCTTTCTTAAATAATTTTATAATAAAGTGTATATGTTGAATAATCACCTTTATTTAAACCCAAAATATTACGATCATATTTTTAAACTTAAAAGGCTTTTTATTGTTTAAAAAAACACCACGTGCTAGGTATGATAGACTCAAAAACTATTTAATTCTTAATTTAAAATGGGTAAATTAGACTCTACTCTTTTTATAAAATATAACAATAATGGTTAGTGGTTATCCAAATCTATGTTGACGACATTATTTTGTACTGACTGAAGCAAAACTCTGAACATATTTCTCAAAGATAATAAAAAAAGGAATTTGAAATGTCCCATATGGGAGAATTAAATTATTTTTTGGGTTTTTAAGTTAAAATATTCGAAAATGGTATTTTTATTTCATAAGAAAATATTATAAAGATTTAATTGAAATATTTGGTGTTGAAAAAATAAGCAATAATTCAACTCCAATTGGTATAACTGTTTACCTAGATAAAGATGAAAATGGTAAATATGTCGATTAGAAACCCTTCAGAAGTATGATTGTTTCTTTACTAAATTTAACAGCCATTCCCCTTGATATAATGACGAGTATATGTTTGTGCACTACATTTCAACCAAATCTAAAAGAGTCACATTTACAGGCTGTTAAAAGAGCTCTAAGATATTTAATTGGAACTGAATGTTACGGTCTTTTCTATCATAAAGGATGTCCATTCGGATTAGTGTACCATTATGATGTAGATTTCAATGGATGCTGAACAGATGGAAAAAGCACTAATGACACATGTCACTTTATAGGTCAACCTTTAGTTTCATGATTTAGTGAAAAGCACCTTTATACTACGATACTCAAGTGTAAAATTTAGTAAAAAGTCCGATTAATCACTCAAGAATTAAACACATTGATATAATCATTTTGAAAAAAATATATTACTTTGGAATTCGTAAATACAGAAAACAAGATTACAAATATATTTACTTAAGCCAATAACTGAAAATATGTATATTAGATTATATTGAGAACATGGAATTTATTGATTAGCAGATTTAATCTTATTCTGAATAGTAATGAGTTTTTTAATACATCCATTCAAAATTTAATCCAAGTATAATAATATATACATGCAAATAAATTTTAAACGCATAAATTCAGTAAATTTGCATATTTTATATAAAATTTAATTAATTTTTTTATGTGCCTTGCAATTTAAGAAATTAAAATTATATTATTAAAAATTTAATAACAATAATTACAAGATTATCATATTAAGTTTCATAAACTTTTATAATATAAATATATAAATAAACTTTATCATTAAGAAGTTTTGTAACATTCAACAAATTGTATTATAAATCATTTATATAACTCATAAATATTCATTAAGAAATAACGTTTAAAAACTAAAGAAAATTTAGAATAATAAATTTTAATTCATATATATAACTTTACATTCATTAATATTAGTATTAAAAATTAAAAAAACATTGAAATGGAAACTGTCAATTTATTAATAATAAGCTATTTAAATTATATACTAAATATGTAAACTTAGATCATTCAAAAAAGATGGAAAGATGTAGAAATAACTCATATCGGTGCACCAGTTCCATGTACATCGGTCCACTAGAGACGGTAATTTTTCTGCAGACCAAAAGTCTTTTAACTGCTGCTTTTTCGCTCCACTTCGATTTTTATCCATTCCTTCAAAAACCCTAGCTCCAAAAGTCCACAAATCCTCTATCTTTCCATCAAAAATCATACCCTTTAATTATGGCTAGAGGAAAGAGACATTTCTCATCCACAACCTTTAGATCAATTGAAGAAATACTCATGGATGAAGTAAAAGAATGGCTAAAGAATAAGAAGGAGAATATTTAGCGATTTAAAGCCATAATGGTGAATGAATCACTTAGAGGAAGGCCAGTAAACCTTAATTCTCTCTCTTTATATGATATTAGAAACATTTCACTAGGGCACAACTTATTAATATAAAAAATATGAGTGATTTTGAAATGAATATCTATCCAAGATGTATTTACCTTTTATATGCGAATTTGGACATTGGACAAGAGGAAATGAGTTAGTTCTTCATACTAATGTTAAAGGGATAAATATTCAATTTAGTGAAGGTATTTTAGGTGCCATTTTGGGCATTTCTTCAGAAAGAGCTATTTTAGATCGTTTATTAATGGATGATGAATATATTATGCAAAAAATTATAGAAAAGAAAATTGTAAATTGGACCGCTGCATCCTCACGGATTTAGCCCGTATAGTTATTTGGATTCTCTAATATGATTTAATTCCTTAAAAAGTAGCTTCGATGAGATTTATCCCTTGGTTTGGAAAACTACTTACGCCATTATTGAGAACATTAGAATCAATTAGGCTCGCTCAATTATGGATAATATGATCGAGAATAGATCGTATGAAAGATGATGGTACAACCGGTATGGAAATCTGATAACTACTATGCTTCGTCACTTTGGTTTTCCTCTTGACGATGAGACCCCCATTCAGCATCAGTATACTATTATTTTTATGCCAAAATACTTAAAAGCAATGAAGATCCCTACGACTTTGGGTGATACTCATGTCGAGACCCATGTTTACCAGCCTCTACAGATTGATAGCCTACTGCCTCCCATCGCAAGAGTTGCCATAATCTTCTTTTCCATCTAGAGAAGATCATATTATTTCTATGCTTGAGAGGCAAGAGTGGGTCATATAGCCGATAATGTAAGAACAAAAAGAGATGACAAAAGAGTTAGGATTTATCAGATCTTTACTTACTTGACTGTGTGGCTTCGTTTGTTCAAGAGAGAGTGGAGTAGGGATAAGTAGTGAGGGTAGTACTCATCAGCCCCATATCTTTCACGGCCATCAGGTCACATTTTCCGTGCAAGAACACATGGTGGTGGTGTATCCAGACCATTGTTTCAGCAACCTACAGGACCCGCTTCGATGGGCACCATTGGTGGAAGGCCAAATCTCGGGCCATCGTCACTCATGCATCAGGATCACCCGTCTGACCTCCAGCTCCTCCTAGACAGCATACTACCTTCACAGAGTCTGATCCGGCCTCTCCTAAAGGTTATCGCGATTGGCCATAGACCGCAACTTCTCCATGATTGGTATCTTTTAGTCATCAATTTCATTTGCATTATGTTCTAGCATATGTTCTGTATTTGACATTTTGTGTAGCATATATATTATTTTTTTCGTATGGTGACTCTATATTATGTGGTAGCATTTTATTTGCCATTGTGACACTCTTTTTTTGTTATCTATGTATTTTGTGACATTCTAATGTTCATCATGTGTTCTGTGTTTCTCTAATATGCATTATATAGTGTTTTAGCATATTTTTATCCTTTTTTGTGATGACAAAATAGGAGAAATATTTGTACATATGCATAAATTTAGGGGGAGTACAAAAAATATACCATGCATAAATTTGAGGGAGTCTTTCATTCATATCAATATCACAATAATATTTTTGGCATGAATGCTACATGAGTTGTCATCTTTAAAAGGAGGGAGAATGGTAGGCAAAATTTCTTGAATTTTGATGGTGACAACTTCATATACTAGTCTTAGCAGGGAAACAAAAAGAGGCGACTTCAATAGAGCTTTAAATGACTTAAAGACTGCATGCTATAAGGTATCGTCAAATGAGAAATACTTAAAGACCTTAACTATGTAAGTCGGTTCGTCTTAGATATACGTTATTAAAACTCACAAGAATCTCATCTTAATATCCCGAGGCCTTAAAGTTCCTAAAAATAAATTTTAATAATTTTTTAAGATTTATTTATTGTTTTTAAAGGCATTATTTTTACGGCTTCAAGAAACGGTATTTTTCACTTACACCGGTGGACCGATGTGGTCAACCGGTGCACGTGAAACTTGCAGTATTGTGACTGCCTTAGAAAGATTTCTCAATGGTTGTGTTTCTTGTTCCACAAATAGTCACGACCTTCTTTTCTTATTCTAGTGGAAAATGCTATTACTCTTAAACATAGCTCTTTGATTTCTATAAATAGACATTGATTTTGAAAGGAAAAAACAACTTCTGATTTTTGAATCTATTCTATAATCTCTAAATCCTTTGTTTCTAAAAGCTTTTTAAATCAGTGCTCATTCAACTATAAAATCAATTTTCTTATTTATATAAGTACTAAAGCTCTCGCACATTCAACTCTAGAAAGTTTCTTGTGAGTTAAAGGACTTTTGTGTTGAATTCGGCAAATTAATGTATTCAAACACAACTACTGTCAAATATTACTTTTTAATTGAGCTAGCAGAAGGACTTGTTTAGTAGCTCAAGCATTGTATAGACCAATTAATTCTAGAGAAATGAGGGAGATATTTGTGAAAAGCTAGAATAAAGATTTTGGGAATGGATGTAAGACGGTCCTCCGAACCAGTATAAAAGTTTTGGTGTGCAAGTTCTTTCATTTCATTTACTTTGTCACTTCCAGTTAGCTTATTAATATACATACTCATCTACTGTTAGCCTAGCCATATATATACGATCCACTAAACTTTAACATGTTAGTCCGTGAGATGATGGTTTTGATGAAAACAACCTTAGAATAGATTATAAAATATAAATACTAACATTATAAGTTTAGATATATATGTATATTCAGGTTTTAACCATGCAAGTACCAAGAATGAAGATTGTACAGTATAGAAATTCAAGATATCAAGATTGAAGACTCTTGAGTATCAAGAATATCAAGAGTTCAAGAGTTGAAGTAATTTATTCTTTAATTAGAAATTTTGTTAAAACTCATAGAAAAGCACTAGCATCTTAAAATCCAATTTATTCGTGGAATGGAATCTACTACGAGCCTGTTAAAGGGATGGAACCCTAAGTAGGATGGAGCCTATGAAAAATCTAGTGGAATATTGTTTTGTATCCGCTAACTTTTTATTTAAAATGATTTTTCAAAATTATATCATGTTTTCAAAATGTTTTCAAAACCTTCCTTTTAAAAGCATCAAAAACCTCTATCCTGATTTTAAATAATTTTAGCCTCAAAATTATCTTTAATTTCAAAGTCAAAATTACTCCTGATTTTAAACTATCTTTTAAAATAATATATTTAACTTTTAAATATTTATACTTAAGATTTAAATATAAAATTATAGTTAAATTTTATATGTATTATTCTCTATATTTACTTATGAATTTTAACTATAGTCAAGTATATTAGAAAAGTTTAAAATAGTTTTAATATAAGATAAAGGTTATTTTCAAAGAAAATCAAACCATTAAAAATTGCTTTGGGATGTCGACATGCCTATGGTGACCATGTCGACATGGTGTCAATTGAGTTCAAAATTTAAATTTCAAAAGAAGTGTTTATTCTCCATAACTCTTCATGAATGGACATGGCTGTTGTTCTTCTATTCATAGGGGTTAGTTTCAACGAATTTTAGATCAGATTTTCTGGTTTTTCACTCCTCTTCTTCTTCCACATTTCTTAATACATACTCTTACCATTACTCTGCCGAAATCAATATTGAATCATACTCGATTACTTCTAGTTTAATTCTCTATCACTATCTCAACAAGGTTCTCAGTGCTATTCAGAGTTATAGACTTCTTCGTAATCTATTAAGCGAGAAAAGGTGTGATTGTGGCCTTGAAAATCAATCAAGCAAGAAAAGGTGTGATTGTAGCCTTGGTAATCAATTGGGTAAACTTGTGGACTGAAAATCAAGTATCTCTACCTAGAGGATTGAAATTCTGGAGGGTGTACCTCGTAGCCTTAAAATCGAGGTTGTAATTGTATAATTGCTTTTGAAAGAAAATCTGTACTTGTGTTGCGGGACTGGATGTAGGGTAACTCCGAACCAGTATAAAATCCGATGTGTTCTTTCCTTTACTGCTTTTATTTTATTTCTGTATCTGTGTTTGTTTCTATGATTATCCTTGTATCTGTAGGTTGCATACATCTGTGTCTAAACTAACGTAAACTCAAAAAGATTTAGTAATTCTTTATAAACACTATTCACCCCCCTCTAGTGTTAATCCTAGCCTTAAGATCCGTAATCCGCATTACTTTCAATTGGTATCAGAGCAAGGTTTTCAAATTTTCATAATCTGATTTTTGAAAAGTTTTCAAAATGGCTACCAACACTGGCACTGTTACTAACACTAGTATTCCTTTCACTAGTTCATTTGTGGAAGGTTAGTGTACTGTCAGACCACCACTTTTCAATGGCAGTAACTATGCATATTGGGCATGTAGGATGAAAATATACTTACAATCTATAGGATTAGACACTTGGAATATTACACAAACTGAATATTCTGAACCCACAACTGATTTTACACAGTGGACTGTTGAGCAAAAGACCGTTGCACAAAATAATTATAAGGCAATGAGTATTTTGTTTAGTTCACTAGATAGAAATGAATTCAATAGAGTGTCAGTTTGTAAGTCTGCATATGAAATTTGGAAAACTTTGCAAGTTACTCACGAAGGAACAAGCAAAGTTAAACAGACCAAAATTTCTATGCTCACAAATCAGTATCAATTATTTAAAATGAATCCTAATGAGTCTATTTGAGATATTTATATTAGATTTCAGGATATTGTGCATTCTCTAATATCTTTGGAAAAGGAATTTTCTGAAGAAGATCAAGTTAGAAAGATTTTAAATTCTCTTACTCCAGAATGGGATCAAAAGACACTTGCTATCGAAGAGGCAAATGACATCAGTACTTTAAAGATAGAAGAATTAATTGGAAATCTAATGTCGTATGAAGTTCAAATGATTGAGAGAAGAGAAAACAAAGCATTCGAAAAGAAATCAATGGCATTCAATTATTTAACCGATGGATCAGACTCAAACAGCGATAATGATGAAGAAATAGCCTTTATGACCAGAAATTTTAGGAAATTCCTGAAATACAAAAAGATGAATAATCTCAAAAGAAACAACTATAAGAACTCTGGAAATCAGAATGTAGTGCCAAATAATGTCAAATGTTACAACTGTGATGAACCAGGCCATTTCAAAAGGGATTGTCCGTATCCAGATAGGCAAAATCCTCCTATGAACAATGATCCAGCAAAGGAACGGAAGCGTGCATTTACTGCTACTCTAGATGACTCAGCCTTGTCCTCAAGTGATGATGATCAGAAGACAGATAATTCGAATTTGTGTTTCATAGCTGTTCACGACTCCGACGAATTCAAAGAAAAGGACTCAGAAAAAGGTACACGTTTACAATACAATCGGTTGAAATTGCTTGCTTAGAATTAGTTGCTTGATTTCTTGATTGATTGATTGATTTTGATTTGGTGTGTTATTTGAATTTTAAATTTTTTTATATTATCTTATTATTTTATTATTTTTCAATAGTATAATTTTCTGAAATATACTATAAATATTTCAGATATATATATAGGCATTAAAAATAATAAGTATATATATATATATATATATATATATTAAAGAGCTTAGGAAAAATAAATTATCAAAATTCACTGGCAAATGTCGACATGGTCCCTACCATGATGTCGACATGGGTACCAGAATTTGAATTTTAAAATTTGAATTCAAATGTTTGAATTTCCCTCCACCTTTTCACTTCATTCAATTCTCTGAAAAGCTACCTTTTGACCAGAGAATATGTCCTTTGAGAATCTATTTATTCACTATCTTTTATCATATCTTTTCACTCTCATTTTCAATTTCAAATTCTCTCTTCAAAACTTCAAGCTCTCTACTCTCTACTTTAATGGCTTCTTCAAGCAACCCCTCCACCATGAGAATTTCCTAGAAAAATAAAAAAGCAATTATTCAATGATCCGGAGGCAATAAAAGCATACATCAATTATGCTAATCATGCCAAAGTCCATCCCAGAAAGTTTGCTATTTTTCAAGATTTCTCTTCTTATGAACTTGATTCTCTTTTTGCAAACAATGGAGTTCTTAGTCTTATTGATGCTTCTCAAAATGATTTTGTTTGTTATCCAAATCTTGTCAAAATTTTCTATGCTAATTTAAACCGAGGATTTTATCATGGAAATGAGGATGAAATTTGGAGTAGTGTCAAAGGCACTAGAATTGTTTTGAATTGTGATCTTTTGGGTACCATTCTCAATTGCAAGTGTACGAAAATAGATCTTTCTAATTTTAAAATCGATGAAAATGATCGAGAGACATTTCATCAAATTTTCGAAGGGAATGTTCATTTTGAATTCAAAAATCGAAATTTTCGACCAAAGGCAAGGATTGTCCATCTTCTTTTGCAACATATTTTGATCCCAAGATCGGGGAATTTTAACAATCCTACTTCAAAAGTTTGCAAAGCTCTTTTTTCTATTTTTGGAAATTATGACATAAATTGGGCGCAAGTTATTTTGGATGAACTTCGTCCTAAAAATCTTGAAATGGGTGAGAATACTTTATATCATGGAATTTATCTCACTCGGATTTTTAACTATTTTGGAGTGGATTTCAAAGGCGAAGAATTTGTTTCTAGAAAAGTTTTCAATCATTCCAACATTTCGCTTATGAAAATTCCATTTTTTTTTCAACCTTATGAGACCCATGCCGAAAAGGAAGAGCGTTTGGCTCATGAGGAAATAGAAGAAGAGAAAGAGGAAGAAGTAGAAGGGGATGAAATGGAAGTTGAAGAAGAAGAAGGTGAAACCTCTTTGGAAAGCATTGACTATCCTCCTAATCCATCCACCAAAACCCTTCTCAAAAATCAAAAGACGATTGATGAGAATCAACGGATTCTTAAACGATTAGTAAGAAGTTGGAAAAAATTTCATCCAAGATGAACAAGTTCATTTCTAAAGTCAGCAAGAAACTTGGACTTCCTTCATCATCATCATTCTCTAACTAGTTTTATCTTTTCGTATCTTGTTGTATGTGTTTTAGTTTGTTTAATTCGAAAGTTTATGTAGTTTGGTGTGTGTTTAATCATTGTAACATCTTAGTATGCAATGAAATGAAATTTCTTTTCTGTTATCTTCCTTATCTTATCTACAAAATAAATGTTAGCATAGTATATAAATATATATATATATACACACAATTATTCACAAAATCAAATTAGTCATAATTTTTCACTAACCCATGTCGACATCCCCTCTATGACCATGTCGACATGTACTGGTCAGAAATGATAATTGATTTTGAATTTGAAATTTGAATAACAATCATATGTCTATTCATTTCAAACGAATTTCTACACCTATATATACCTATTTCTTCTAGAAGTCTTCATTGAAAATTATTTCCTATCTTCTAATTCTTCATTTCTTTCACAAATTCAACTATGGCTAATCCAATTCACAATTTGATTTTTATTTTGTTTACTTTGTTTGAATTGTTTGTTTCAATTAATTTGATTTGGTTTGGATTGATACTCGGTGTGAATTGATTTCTTAAATTGGTTTGATGGTTTCTACATAAAACATTTATATATATACATTGAAATGTATATAATCCTTGATTAATTATCATGTTCATAAGGATAATTATTTCTTAATCTATCTATTAAATATTCCATTATATAGTTTATTAATACAGGTACTCTAGTCCAAGAATGAGGGGGGGGGGGGGGTTAGTTTTTGTTGATGACAAAGGGGGAGAAATATAAAATAGGTTAGTTATGCATAAATTAAGGGGGAGTTATTAGGATGGAAGTAATATTTTATAAACAAAGGTTGTCATCATCAAAAAGGGGGAGATTGTTAGGCCGTGAGATGATGGTTTTGATGACAACAACCTTAGAATAGATTATAAAATATAAATACTAACATTATAAGTTTAGACATATATGTATATGCAGGTTTTAACCATGCATGTACTAAGAATGAAGACTGTACAGTATAGAGATTCAAGATATCAAGACTGAAGACTCATGAGTATCAAGAATATCAAGAGTTCAAGAATTGAAATAATTTATTCTTTAGTTAGAAATTTTGTTAAAACTCATAGAAAAGCGCTGGCATCTTAAAATCCAATTTATTCGTGGAATGGAATCCACTTCGAGCCTGTTAAAGGGATGGAACCCTAAGTAGGATGGAACCTACGAAAAATCTAGTGGAACATTGTTTATTATCCACTAACTTTTTATTCAAAATGATTTTTCAAAATTATATCATGTTTTCAAAATGTTTTCAAAACCTTCCTTTTAAAAGCATCAAAAACCTCTATCCTGATTTTAAATAATTTTAGCCTCAAAATTATCTTTAATTTCAAAGTCAAAATTACTCCTGATTTTAAACTATCTTTTAAAATAATATATTTAAATTTTAAATATTCATACCTAAGATTTAAATATAAAATTATAGTTAAATTATATATATATTATTCTCTATATTTACTTATGAATTTTAACTATAGTCAAGTATATTAGAAAAGTTTAAAATAGTTTTAATATAAGATAAAGGTTATTTTCAAAGAAAATCAAATCATTAAAAATTGCTTTGGGATGTCGACATGCCTATGGTGACCATGTCGACATGGTGTCAATTGAGTTCAAAATTTAAATTTCAAAGAAGTGTCTATTCGCCATAACTCTTCATGAATGGACATGGCTGTTGTTCTTATATAAATAGGGGTTAGTTTCAACGAATTTTAGATCATATTTTTTGGTTTTTCACTCTTCTTCCACCACATTTCTTAATACATACTCTTACCATTACTCTGCCGAAATCAATATTGAATCATACTCGATTACTTCTAGTTTGATTCTCTATCACTATCTCAACAAGGTTCTCGGTGCTATTCAGAGTCATAGACTTCTTTCTAATCTATTAAGAGAGAAAAGGTGTGATTGTGGCCTTGAAAATCAATCAAGCAAGAAAAGGTGTGATTGTCGCCTTGGTAAATCAATCGGGTAAACTTGTGGCTCGAAAATCAAGTATCTCTACCCAGAGGATTGAAATTCTGGAGGGTGTACCTCGTAGCCTTGAAATCGAGGGTGTAATTGTACAATTGCTTTTGAAAGGAAATCCTACTTGTGTTGCGGGACTGGATGTAGGGTAACTCCAAACTAGTACAAAATCCGGTGTGTTCTTTACTTTACTGCTTTTATTTTATTTCTGCATCTGTGTTTGTTTCTGTGATTATCCCTGTATCTGTAGATTGCATACGTCTGTGTCTAAATTAACATAAAATCAAAAAGATTTAGTAATTCTTTATAAACACTATTCACCCCCCTCTAGTGTTAATCCTAGCCTTAAGATCCGTAATCCACATTACTTTCGTAACATACAATCTAAACAAAATGTTTATGTACCTTCATTATGCCTCTACAACATTACAATATATTATATGGACTTAAGAGTGATGCTCTTCTTCTTATTCATCCCTAATGCCACAATTTACTACTCTACCATTGGTTTAAAGACCCCTTATTTGCAATCCTTTACGGAATAAATTACAAAAAATATGATGGATTTATCTTCACTGAAAACTATTTAAACTCAACATTTATTTAACTCATAATCATTTATTTCTATGAGGGATAAGCCAAAAGTACCTCTCTGAGTCAAAATATATAGGGTGTGGCAAAAAATATATACATATATAATATTAGTTAAAAATGTGCTCTCTCATATGTCCTAATATAATAGGAATCTCCTAACCTAAGCTTTGGTAAAACATGAAACAATTTGCCATCTACGACACATCGATTCACATATAAAATAACGCAGACATCGCAGACATCGCAGACCTCGTAGACGATGGATCATTTTAAGGTGAAATATAAAATAGATCATAGAGCTATATAAAATGGCCTCCACTTTCTAAAACTCACAATGGTAGGAATAAATTATAATAGTAATTATTAATATAATACTTAAAACAATACGGTAGCAAATAAATCCAACTGCAACATCTCTATAATGGTAATGGACATAGAAAAAAGCCTGGAAATAAATGAAATATAATACTAGATAACTATAACTAACTGTGTGTCTCTATTGTACCATCATGCCTCCAAGTCACCACATGTCTTCTCTATTGACTTATTAAACTACAACAAAATAGAATAAAATGATAGAGGGGGTCAAACATATGTCAATTGAGTGAAACACATCATACAAGTGTGCTAATTGGGTTTTTAATCAAGCAAAAATCATTAGAAGTTAGAATGTTAGCACGAAGATAGAATGGCCCAAAATTAGTGGAGATACTTAGAAGGACAGGAGGAAGGTCTCAAAAAAGTATAAATCCAAAATAAGCTAAGTGCTAAACTAGGGCCGAATTAATTACCTTGACTCGGCATCGAGTCTAAATGCCACATCATGGCATCTTCCTACTTTTTCCAAGTGATCCCCTATTCTTCCTATGCATATTCATAAAGTTTCGTTAAGATCTAGTTAGCCAATTGTATGAAATGAATATGTGATGGTCCAACATGCGGGATAATTCAAGTCATGAAAAAACGTTAATCAAAACTCATCAAAAAATCTATCAAATTACATGGAGGATATCTAGACAAAACAAGGAGCTCAAAATAAAAATATTTAGTCAAGTTGCAATTAAGGATTAGAATCAAACCCAAGTCAAGGGCTTGACTCGACACCGAGTCAAATCTACAACTCGGGTCATCACAACATTTTTCGAACTACCTTGGGCAACTACCTGGACTTCTATGGTAGTGGGGTTTTGATCCAATTCGATTGCTACCCGTATAAATACAAACCATAGAGCAACCAAGAAATGATCTAGATTCTGCTATCAGTATGCATAAATCCAATCTCTTTTTAACTCTTTCCTCTTCACAACAATCACCAAGGCAGATCCTCTACGCAATCTTGGACTTAGAACTTTCCTAACCCATGTACTTATGATTCTTTCTCTCTTAAACCCCTTGTAATCTCATAAAAACAAGATCAAATCAATAAGTAAAGTTATAAAGTGGACTAGGCTTAGTTAACAGCCAGAACACTTTAAAAATCTCTGTGGCTCTCTCTTATTTTCTTTACTTTATTACTATTTTTTATTATCATTGCCCTATCAGACAGGGCTGGTGCTTTCACTTAATACTCTTCGGGTTAACATTTTAGTGCTTTTACTGAGAAAATTGAATCCAAGATAGATCTAGCTATCCACTTTGGATTGAATAGATCCAAAAGTTAAATCCAAAAGTTTACGTGAAGAAATTGAAGATTTGCTACTTCAATGGTTAGCAAAAGGAAATCCGCATCTGGGAGATCCATAGGAGCAACTATTGGCAGTGATGAAACAAACACCCGCTAAACTAAAGCTAACAATGGAAACCCTGCTCCACGTTATTCTTCTCACTAAGTTGTCACAAGAGGTGAACTAAACTAGATGGTTAATTAGCTTAACCAAAAAGTGGATGATAGCCAAAAAGCTCTCATGGATAAGGTTGATGCTTCACTAGCACTATAGCCATCAAGTGCTCCGAGCGCTAGGCAAGAAACTACAGTTGCTATGAAATAGAAAAATTCCTTTATTTTAGGCTTAAATGAGAGGAATGACAAACAAAAACTAAAAGAGGTAGCAGGTGGAGGTGGATGGACTGTTATTAGGGCGATGGAAGTGCTCGCTTACCAGAAGACAACCTAGTGCTAACCTAAATCTTGGAGTGAATACTCATCACTCCTTAAGTGAACAACATAATACTTGTTTCTCACTTTGTTTGCAACCTGATGGTGACGGATTGGAACTAAATACCGATGTAAATAGATAAAATGATGGAAATGAAGTCCAAACTTCCATGATAATGCCGACCGCACATCAATGGAAATTTTCAAAAGTGGTTCTTCCAGAGAATTTAGAACCTAGGATTCAGTTGGAAAACCAAGACCGTTTGAAGAGACAAACACTTGTCGTATCACTAATTGTCGACCTTTAGATTACCATGCCAGCAAAGACTACATCGTTGACATGGTCAAATGGTTGGTGAAGGAATGTAGGGCCAGAAAGAACAAGGAGTGGGGTTTCGCACCAAACCAAACTTCGTTCATTGAAAATGTTCTAAGAGAAGAATATCCTCAAAAGTTCACCATCCTGACTATGCCATCATACAATGGAACAACAGATCTTAGACAATAATATCTTATTGGAAGGATTCGCTTCCATGTGTTTTACAAGGCTTCCACCGAAATCCATTTCCACTTTTGACGAACTGGAAAAGAGGTTTTTGGAGCAGTTCGGGATCCATTCTACATATCCCAAAGACGTCCTATGATGTCTCTATCTAAATTGTTACAAGGACCTAAAGAATCACTAAAGGGATTTATGGGCCGATGGAACCACGCTTTTGCAAGAAAATATTCTTGCATGCATCCATAAGCCGCACATTGCTTCCTGAGCCGATGAAACCACGTCCTTGCAAGCATAAACTCTCATGCGCATCCATAAGCCATACATTGCTTCTTGAGCCGATGGAACTGTGATCTTGCATGCAAATCTTACCGTTCACATCCATAAGTCGCAAATCACTTCCTGGACCAATGGAACTACGTCCTTGCAAGCACATACTCCCATGTGCGTCCATAAGCTGCATATCACTTCCCGGACTGTTGGAACTGCATCCTTGGATGCACAAACTCCTGTGCGCATCCATAAGCTGCACAACACTTCTTAAGCTAATGGAACCGCTCTCTTGCAAGCAAATCTCCTTGTGCGTCTCCCATAAGCCGCATGTCGCTTCTGGAGCCAAAGAAACCATGCACTTGCTTACAATCTTCCTGTGTGCACACCCATAAGCCGCACCTTGCTACTTGAACTGATGGAACTGTGTTCAAGTATGCTCCACTTCTTCGCCGCTTGAACCAATGTACCTATGTTCAGTTGTGCTACACTTCTTCGCTACTTGAACCGATGGAACTATGTTCTAGTGCGCTCCACTCCTTCACAACTTGAACTAATGGAACTGTGTTCAAGTATACTCCACTTCTTTCCTGCTTCAATCAATGGAACTTTGTTTAGGTATGCTCCACTTCTTCGTTGCTTGAATGAATGGGATTGTGTTCGTGTACACTCCACTTCTTTGCTGCTTGAATCGTTGGAACTGTGTTCAAGTACGCTCTACTTCCTCACTGCTTAAACTTAAGGAACCACGTTCAAGTATGCAATATTTCCATATACTATAATCCGCGCATCGCTTGTTGAACCGATAGAACCGTGTTCTCGCAAGCGATGTGCACATTACTATTGCATTCAAGAAAGTACTTCATAATTCTATGGATAAGAAGTATAGACTCTCAAACCGTCGTATCGACGGTTAAAAACGATTCCAACTCCCTAAGTACCAATGTTGCCCCGGAAACGTTGGGAAACCCTTCTATTTTCTAGTTATCGGTGTTACCCCGGCAACACCGAGAGGCTGTCAAATTTTCTATGTACCGATGTTGTCTCAACAACACCGAGAAGGTTTTTAATTGTAGGATAGGTGGAAAATCAATCCACTCTTTCCAAGAATCAACATTGCCAAAATTTCTCCTACTCTCAAGTACTAATGTTGCCCCAGCAACAATGGGTAGCAATCCAATATTACGAATAATGGAGTTTCCCCAGCAACATTGAGAGAACTTTCAAATGCAAAATTAATCCAACTCCTAGGCGTTCATGTTGTCCGACGATATCGAGAACTCCAGGCGATGATATCAGCAAGAGAATCGAACTCCTTAGCACTTACTATCACCTAGAGAATAGGCGATAGCATGAAGAAATTACTATCACCCAAAGGTAGGCGATAATAGGAAGAACTGACCTTCGCCTAGAGATAAGCGAAGACGGAAGGAATTTCCAAAATCAAATCATTGGAGCCCAGCTTTTGAAAATAGAAGCAGGTGCTCGATTGAGTTCTCAAACTCTAACTTGAAGAATCTAGCATAGCCCGAAGACTGGCAATGTCTGAAGGGAATAACTCATCTTCTAGGAATCTGATGCTGCTTAAAGACTAATGATGTCTGGAAGGATAACACTTAACTATCATAGATTTTTCATTGTTTAGACCTTAGCAGCTCTTGGAATAATCAGTCATGTAGAGATCGATTAGGTACTTTGACTCATACTTACTGAAAACCAACTGTTATTCGAAGATAGACAACAACAAGGAGAGAACGCTTGGAACCGAGCAACTAAACCGTTAATTCCTGAGGATTGAAACCTATGAATAAAGTGAATATCGACAACAATGCTGTTGGCCTACAGAAAGCATATGGCTCAGAACAAGGAAGGATAACTATCATAGATTCAAGGCAAGCACTATTGAACTCTACCAATCCATGATCAGGATGAGAAGAGCATAGTCATATCGGGGGCAATGTAATGACTCCCTCCACAGTGTCTAATTTCTATACGGGCCCAGAGTGTGGCACTTGCGAATAATAAGTTTCGCAAATGGAAGTCAGATTGCAACATAAGTTGATCTAATGAGTTTGACCCTATGCAAATAAGAATAACTATGGAATTTGTTAAATAACGGCCCTGCATTGCTGAGGGGAATGCTTGACAATTATAAACAAAGCTAAGTAATAGAAGCGCTTGAGACTCTCATTCTTTTGGAATTTGGCATTGCCCGAAGACAAGTGACATTGAGAAGGAACCAATTTCTCTCCCTTGGGAATCTGGCATTGCCCAAAGATAGGTGGTGTTAGAAAGGAAAAATTTTAACCTTAAGGAATTTGCCATTGCTCGAAGGTAGGCGATGACAGGGAGAGGAAGGACCTAGTCTCAATAATTCATTACTGTCGGGAGATCAGTGATAGTGAAAAGGTTATCAAATCCAAACAAGGAACTAGGTTAATAATTTAGCTTTGGTTAGCATAAATTTGTCGTCGCCTGAAGTTTAGCAATGGCAAGAAGGAGTGATAACCTGCATATGGACCAACCAGATCAATTGGGGCCAACTTGCTCGAATATGCCTTCGCTCGAAGATTGCAATGCTAAGGAGGAACCCCAAGAGTGGGACTATCAATACACTGGCTTTATGGAATATAACACTGCCTGAAGATTCGCTACATCAAGGACCTCAATAGTGGGCTTGAAAGGATTTTCTATGAAAAAATGAGATTGGCTGATGATGTCAACTTGGTAGAATTCGATCGTAGTCAAGGAATTAACAGCATTGAGAATAAAAAATTTGGAATCAAATAGCAAAGTCACTAGTTCCAAGGGATGGGAACTGCTATGCAAACCAGCCTGGGGACAGTCAAATGTATTGCTTAAGAATCCTAGTCCCCCGAAAATGTATAGACTTAGTATTCAGAGTGATCGGTCCTATGGATTGGCGCATATACACCTACACTTGGTCGAAATGAACTAGACCAACCCAAAAAAGGAATGGCCAAGGAATTGGCTAAGCCAAGCTACATCATGTTTTGAACGGAGCTAAGTTACAGAATATGCCAAAATGACTGTAGGAGTACTATTTATATGCATAGAGTTGCGATAAATAAATATGCTGCATAGGAACACAAGAGGTGTAGTGGCGTGGAAAGGCAATGCATGGAATCCAGAAGCTAAACCACCAGTCTCAGAGACAAAGACCAATGCACTGACTAGGTTCTTCAAATCGCAAAGAAAGGGGAATCAGTTATATCATCGTGCATCCGATAGCGAGGAAAAGACCAAAATATGCTATCCTTGTAATCATGGTTTCCTATATATCGCCCGAGATCTCCTCCGATATCTCCTTTTCACACTTAAACGAGATGAGACATTATATCTCCTCCACATCTCCCTCGACACTCATCTCGTCCGAGATATTCAAATCTCACCCGATTTATGGATCAAATTCTCAATCCGAGATCTCACCCGAAATTATACATTTTTCTTATTTTCCATAATATTTTTTATTTTCATATTAATTCAAAAGAAACTACTCAATCCAATTATAATTTACCAACTTCTTGAACATATTTTTTACTTTTTATCTTAATGAGTCATAACGAAAGGTTTCACTTCTTTATTATGTTCAAATAAAGGATATTATTCAATGTTACCAAATCAATTAAGCTAATATAGCCACTACTCTTATAAAAATATTCCTTTTTCCATGTAAATCAAGTATGTTACCATTTTTATTTTTACTAAAAAAGTTATAACCGTTAAATAAAATTTTGACACATCAATTTTAGGCACATAAGTACATCCAAGATATTCCCGAGATGAATTATAAGATCTGAGATGTCAATCCGAGATGTACACCCGATATGTACTCATCTTGTCCGAGATCTCCCCCAATACGAGATAACTTGTGTAAAAATTCTGAGACGAAACGTGACCGAAATCCGATATTTAAAACCTTGCTTGCAATTGACTAATGCCGGCGAAGCAGAACCGCTTGCTATGATTATGTTGGAAAAAACAAATAGATAAGTGGAAGCTGTGAGCCAAAAGTTCCAAATATCAAGTGGAACCTCTCGACACTGAAAGGCTCAGAATTGAGTCATTGATGTGACAGGTTTCGAAGATAGAAACTAATGCATGACTGAATTTTTTGCCACAACCTACAAGAATCTGCTGTCACTTGGAAATTGGCAAATGTCAAGAAGATGCAATCACCAGCCATCAAATTTTTTATTGTTCCCCGGAAATAGGCAACTTCGAAGAAGGATAGTCGAAATCGAATTATTCGTGCGCTAGTTTCCAAAGATTGAGACTATGCCTAACTAAACTTCAATGATGGACACAAAGCAAGACATGCTCAGTAGCGGATAGGCAAAAATAGCCATGGAAAATTAAAAACAAGCACTATTCGACTTTTTTCCGATCCTAGACTAGGATTAGGGAAGCTCATTAGACAAGGGGCAGTTGAACAATTTTCCTCATAACATCGAGCTAAATATGGTGCCCGGAATCAGGCATTTTAAACCTTCCATAAACAAGATTCAGTTCTTGGTAAAGGTTATACAAGAAGGAAGTGAATATCCCATCTTCTTTCTATGATAGTTAGGAGCAGCACAAAAATGGTGTCATCCACAAATAGTAATTGGTCGAAAGGAACATGACCAAACACGTGCAGGAATGGATATAGAGTTGTTTAAATGACGACCTATGTCGCTAAGCAGAGCACTTTGGTAAATGTGTGCAGGGCCGAATAAAAGAATATAACCAAAGAAGTTTTCTGCATTTTGTCTATCTGCATAAAGTTGTGAGATAACAGAGGGCGCATCCCGTAAGCATCACTAAAAAGAAGACCAATAGGACAACAAGCTTCGAGGAATTCTTGCTTGTTCCTCCTACTTCGTCCAAGGATCTTAAGGCTGTGTACTCATTTATAGGAGGAGGAAAATTTTGCGACAGCTTCATAATAGCATATGTGCCTTGTAATTCACCCGTAATCACTCGTCTTGGTATGGCAAATAAAAAGCAAGCCTAAGCATGCCAGACTAAAGACGGGATGACTAGAAAGTCATTTAAAACACTAAAGCTCAGTGTTCAACACCGTCGGGTATGTTTTACTATGAATAATATTCCTATATGAACAACGCTTGGAATCCAAAGGAAGTCGACGTATGTTGACCAATAGAATTCCGAGCATTGACCAGGGCAAGTGCAGTGTGTTAGCAATGCAAAGTGAGTCAGTGTCCCGAATACCACGAACGGACCATCCTACGTAGATAGCTCGCTCGAACTTGAAAAATGAGTCACGTTGTACTTTAATAATATCTTTTTGGGACTTACTCATTATCGATGAGAAATCGATAATGGAGCCGCTGTCCGAAGCGACATGGAAAGCTTTTCTTTTCGGGACACTTGAAGTGCAAAAAAGGGAAAGGCGATACAATGGAATCATCTATTACGTCCGATATTGGAATAAATCATCGCACTAGAATCAAACGGAGATAGGAACTTAGCTAAATTCTCGATAAGAGACAGTTGAAGGTAGAGAACAAGATTTGATTTTGAAACAATGTTCATTTGGCCAAGGAAAAACTCAGCTTCACCACCAGCCAAGTACAATCCCAAATTCTACCATCTCCCTTCGGAAGTGCCATTATCCTGAAATCATCATGAAAGGGTTTCTATACCAACCTAAAGCGTGACATAATTTATAGAGTGTATATTGCATCTCCAATGCAAAGGAATGGAATTTCAACTGTAACTAAAATGAATAGTTGACAAATAATCAACCAAACAAAAGTAGAGACGACGCTCAAACAATTAAGCTGGAGTTTACAGAATATCAGCTAAGGGTTTTTCTCGATCTAGAGCACACTTTGTTTTCAACGAAAGCATGCTTTGGGGGTAAATGTTAACTGTGTTTTTAACGAAGAAAAAATCATCAGGAGTTAGAACATTAGTAAGAAGACAGAATCACCCTAAATATGGTAGAGATGGTTAAAAGGATAAGAGGAAGGTCTCAAGAAAGTATAAATCCAAAATAAGCTAAGTGCTAAACTCGGGTTGAGTTAATCATCTTGACTTGGCACCGAATCTAAATGCCATGTCATGGCATCTACCTACTTTTTCCAAATGATCCCCTTGTCTTCCTTTGCATATTCGTGAAGTTTAGTAAAGATCTAGTGAGCCAATCATAAGAAATGAAGACGTGATGGTCCAAGCTGCAGGATAATTCAAGTCATGGGAGAATGATAATTAAAACTCATCAATAATCTACCAAATTAGATGAAGGACAATTAGATGAAACAGCGAGCTCGAAATAAAAAGATTTATTCACATTGTGACTAAGGATTAGACTCGGACCCGCGTCGAGGGCTTGACTCGGCACCGAGTCTAATCTATAACTCGAGTCGCCATAACATTTTTCATACTACTTTAGGCCACTTCCTCGACTTCTCTAGTAATGGGCTTATGATCCAATACGACTGCTACTCTTATAAATGCAAACCATAGAGCAACCAAGAAAGGATCTAGATTCAGCTATCACTATGCATGAATTCTATCTCTTCTTTATTTCTTTCTTCTTCACAACAGTTAACAAGGTAGCTCCTCTAGGCAATTCTAGGACTTAGTACTTGTCTAACCCCTGTACATTTGGTTCTTTCTCTCTTAAACCTCTTATAATATCATACAAACAAGATCAAATCAATAACCAAAGTTATAAAGTGAACATAGGCTTAGA
This sequence comes from Allium cepa, assembly GCA_030765085.1. Lineage (NCBI taxonomy): Eukaryota > Viridiplantae > Streptophyta > Magnoliopsida > Asparagales > Amaryllidaceae > Allium > Allium cepa. The sequence continues at coordinate 28,871,833 of CM060932.1, forward strand.
TAACAGCCAAACCACTATTCAAATATCTGTGTCTCCCTCTTATTTTTATACTTTATTACTATCTTCTATTATTTTTACCCCATCCAAGCAGGGTTGGTGCGTTTGCATAATACACTTGGGTATTGATCTAGTTTTTGGGTTAACAAAGTGTGTAATACTTATAAGCTAGTTAAACAACACCTATGCTTAAAAACCATACCTTAACCCATATCACCTGCACCTAGGAAGTCAGCTAAATACAATATAATACCATATTGACATCATATGCTAAGGTTTTCATAAAACCCATCCTACGCCTAATCATATACACGATGGGAGCACAGTCCCAACCAACATGCTTAAAACCTATGTGAATCGCTATTGAGAAAGTATATATCTCAACCTACTATTGCCAATTCATACACTATGTAATCAACTCATCTGAATGTATCATATTGTCAAATTGTATGCTACTCTCCATTGAAGAACCACATGTCTTGATCCTCATTGGTCAAATCGAAGAACTCATTTCGTTTGAAAAATGTACCAAAATGCTTTGGCTATCGAAATCATTGTCATTAGGGCACTAATCACACCGAAATACTCATTTCCCTTTAAAAGAGTATCGTATCCATCATCATCAAACTATGCATCAAGAACTCATTTTCTTGGAAAAATGCATGCAATGTTGTCGTCAGATGTTACCAACTATGACACCTCTAATTTTGATTAACATTATTTAAGATATTTATAAAATAAAATAAGGTAGGATGATAAGGAGATGGAGATTTGATAATTATAATTGTTCATGCCTAAATTAATAAGTAAATAAGGACGGTTATAACTTAAACAAGAAGAGGATTATGTAAAGGGAAAAATAGGAAAAGGCTGCATTCCTTAACATACAATTTCCCATTCTCATTCCTCCCTCACTTCATTCATACAAACAAATTACAAAAGAATGTAGGCTGGCCATTGCCAAAAGCTTTAGGAGGAAGAAAAGCTAGGGAATCTAAGAGAAAGCTTAAGGAAACCTAATCAACATTCAAATCGCAAGTTCCTTTATCTAATCAAGGTGGATAATGATACCCATCTCATATATGTTTATTTCATTTCGGTTTTGTAATTAAATCGAAAGTTTATATGTGTTATTATGCCATGTTTGAATGATTGAATAATTATATGCTTATTGATGATTTATTGGATTTATTTAGTAGGTTTAAGTGTGAAAACCTACCATATGAAACCCAAATTACTTGTAATTTTGATATGATGTTAAAAACATTATTTTGGAAGTGGATTTTTAATTTCATAATTTTCCAATAAAGTATAAATATTTCATGAATTTTCTAAGTGAAGAAAATGGTATATTTTTAGGTTTTAATTATTAAAAATATTTAAATAATGTTTTCGGTCTCAAATTTTGTATATGTAAAATATATGATTAATCTGATTCATTGTAATTTTTGGGATTTTTCTCATGTTTTTATGATTTATTAGGCTAGAAAAGCATAATAATCATGTTAAAGTAATAATATAAAAATAAAGGTTGCAAAACTATTTGGAGTTGGAAATTAGATCTATAGCAGGTTTCTGAACAGAAAATTTGCAAAGTATTTTTTAACCAATAAGAATTTGGAAAAGAATAGAAGTGGTTGAAAAGATGATGCTTTGTATAGCAAAATAGCAGTTGTTATAGTAATTACGGTTTTGCCACGTTGAGGTCATTGACACTGAAGGCAGTGATACCGCGGTTATAAGATATTGACCTTAGTGAATGCATAGGATATCACTCCTAGGTGATATGGAATGAATTCATTTAGGTTGGAGTCAATGTCCGCATGCATGCTTACAAATTCAATAATGTCGCATATATTCCCTACACCGCAATTATCTATGCCTACTTCAGTGATGCCGCATATATTCCCTATATTGCAATTATCTATGTCGACTTTAATAATGTCGCATTTATTCAATTCCTACTATTTCATGCCGCTTATTTTGTTACCACGACTATCTATATCGACAAGTATTGATGCCGCTAGTTTTAATAACAACTCCTTAAGATTTTGATGTCGTAAGCTTTCCATGCTGCATGTTTTTGACCTTAACATATAAGAAGGCAGCGATGTCATACTTTTCTTTAAGGCAGTGATGCCACTTGTATACTATTAATTTCGATACCGATTATAAAGGGGAAATGATGCCGCCTAACCTTAGTTTCGATATTCCCTTAACTTTAAGTTGTAAAGTTCTATAATGTAAACCCATAATGACACTACTTATATTTGGCAACCTATATATGTGATATAAATGGTTTTTCGTGCCCCGTCCCCTTGTAATTTATAGATTAAAGCTTTAACTTGATTTCGTTAAAGAGGGATGCGATAATCCTATATAGCCAATATAGTTGTCGCGTTTTATCCATGTACAATGATAATTATTTGGCTTTATAGCCAATAGTCTTAAGGTGCGACAACTTTTAAGTGATTTTAAAGTTCATCAAAGTCGTTTTATAAAAGCTTATATCTTGGCATAAATATTTTGGAAGTAAAAGGCTATATTTTCCTTTTTTTTAAAGTATGATTTCAAGGGTAAATCAACTATAAAGATTTATGTTTTCAAGGAAGTATAAAAGGGTACTTAGCCCAGAATTTTGCTAAAGAGATTTTTATACTTATCACCTTTAGATGTATTGTGATGGGATGAATTGACTCGGAGATTAGAAAACAAGATGGGACTGGTGTAGGGTCACGCTGTATACTTCACCTGTTAGCCCTAAACTGATATTGATCCAACAAGTCCAGTGAGTAGGGCTTTATCACGGGTAAGACTAAAAGTAGGTTTATGCACAGAAAGGAATACACAAAATTGAGGTAGGTTATTATTTGGTCTACAAAACCATTAGGATCAGAGTGACCCTAGAAATAGTAAATTTGGGATAGATCATCCAGTTTTTCTCTAACAATTGGTTAGAGAATTTGATATATCTAGAAGGCTTGAGTCAGCCATATAAATTTGTAGTTACCTTGAGAAAACTATGATATGGGACAAATAGTCCATTGTCCATTTATTCAGACAAATCGATCATGATTACCCATATTGCATGCTTGCATATGATTGTTTATATTTTAACCATTGTGGTGGCAAGAGCCTGATTTATGTGATCTCAATAGATGTCTATTAACCGAGGTGACATATTATTATTCATACCATACTTTTTGTCTAATTAGAAGTTTTTGTTTTTCTCCTTAAACTCTAGGGTACTCGCTTGAGTAGGTTAAAAGTAAGGGTTTTCGAGTTTCTAGTAAGACAAATAAGCTTCTCGAGACGTGCATGAGGTAATCAAGCTATTTAGGAGTTCTTATCTAATCTGTTATGTCGTTATGGCTTTTGTCCGTATGCATTTAATGGCAGAAATTGTATCTGTTTAGTAGTGAATTCTGATCAACCAAGGGGGCATCTTCTTCATATGTCCCTCTTAGAATAGTTTGTAATAGTTATATTTTATCTGAACCTGGACAACTTTTGGGATTATGTGATGAATATGAAAATTAATTAATGAAATCTACGTTTTAAAAAAATATCATATTCATGTGCTTCTGATGTTATTGATACTGTTAACTGATCTCATTTTGTCACTAGAAAATAATACTATTGATGACCGCAACATCAGTAGCGCTTATTTTAGGGCCTCTGAATGAAGGACGTTACAACTTGACATCAAAGCATAGATTTATGTTAAAAACTAAGAGAATTTTGAATTTAAAAGAGTTCTGAAAACATAATCCAAATGAATTAGAAAATGAGATGGGGCATGAGACAATGTTATAGTAACGTACTATTATTTCCTATATATAGGTATATATCTTATCACAATTCTTCCCATCTCTCTTAGACTATTCTTCCTTATCTTATTAAGGTTCAAGTTAGATCTAAGGAAAGTAAGATATGGAGGTGAGAAATGGAAGAGTGAATCTCAGTGGAGGAAGCACCGTAATCGATGGAAATGTTAGGCCCAATACAAGGAGGAATCCAGGTCGATAAACAGCTGCTAATGTGGGTGCTGGAACACTGTCGGTGGACATGGGAGCTATGTATCAATTTTTTGTCTACATAATGCATGTAGAAGCCATAGTTGGATTAGTTTGTGGTAACACTAAAGGAGCAGATCATGAAGTTCGGGTTGCCAACAACTATGCTGTTTTGAGTAGGGCTTATGTAAGACTTGGAGGAAAGCCATTCACTAGAACAGAGGATGCCACCGAAGTAGAGAATTGGCTGCTTCATTGTGAAAGGATCTTTGTTGATTTACGATTAAACAATGAACAGAAAAGGAGGTTGGCATTTAGGCAGTTACAGGGTGCTGCATTGTACTAGTGGAATAATATTACAGTTGGAGTGTTGGAGGAAACTTTGACTTAGGCTGAGTTCCAGAGAAGGACCGAAGAGAGGTTTATGTTGGAAATTGCCAAGTCGACTTTGCTTAGGATGTTCGTTGAGTTAGTGCAAAGAGACATGACTATGTTGCAGTATGCAACAAGATTTAAGGAGTTATCTAGGTATGGGTATGCTAAGGTTGACCCAATGATTACGAGAAATGAAAAGTTCATCCGTGGATTACGACTGGAGCTTACGAGGACAACTTTACCGCATCCTAGGGATCCACATGAAGTAGTAGAGGAGACGGCTTTGAGAAATGAAGAAAGGCTTGCTTTCATTGGTGGTAATAAAGCAGTGGAGACTTAGAGTGGACAGAGTTGGAAAAGGAAGTTTTTTCGTACTAAGGGAGCTCAGAAGGGCGGAGCTACCAAGAAAGGAAAAGCGGATGTTATATGCTACAAGTGTGATAAGAAAGGGAATTTTTCTAATGAGTGCAGTATAAGAGATGGAAATAAGGTTATTGGGAAGAAGAGCATCAAGTGCTTCAACTATGACCAGATAGACCATTACAAGAATCAATGCAAGGAACCGGCTAAGGTTGAGAAAGAAAAAGTGTTTTCTTCAGAACGAGCTACCTTAAGACCAACGGCAGAGGAGAAAGGAAAAGCGGTGATGCGAGGTATCTTTTGATTCATGGTATACTTGTTAGATTACTATTTGATATTGGTACATTACACTCATTTATCTCTCATTATTTGGTAGACAAGCCAAGTTTAGAACCATCATACCTAGTTACTTCCTTAAGAGTTGTGAATCCAATAAGAGGGTGTGCAACTCTAGGGATGAGATGTAACCATTTAGAGTTTGAATTGTTAGGTTACATATTTACCTACAGTTTGCATGTGTTTGATTTTGTGGACAATGGGATTATATTGGACATGGTTTGGTTAAGGAAATATGATGCTAGGATATTTTGCCAAGATAGGGAGATATCACAAAGAAACCATAATAATAGCGACCAAATTAAATACTCAATAGAACACTTGAATTTTGATGTTTGTACTTTGTTGTGTGCGATGGAGGAGGAAGACAAGTTGAATTAAGTTTTCATTCTTAAAGAATTTGTAGATGTCTTTGAGTTGGTTATAGAACTACCGCTGAAATGAGCTTTTGAGTTTGGAATAGACCTTGTACTTGAAGTTGAACCCGTTAATAGACCGCCAAGCATGACACCTACAGAGATAAAAGAGTTAAAGGTGCAATTATTGGACTTAGAAGGAAAATGTTTTATTAGGCCAAGCAGTTCACCTTAGGGAGCGATAGCGGTGTTCGTAATGAAATTGGATAGGTCGTTGAGGTTCTGTGTCGATTATCATAAGTTGAACGAAAAGATGATAAAGAATAGATCTCCACTGCCAAGGGTAGATGATTTGTTCGATCAATTGAGTAGCCTGAGTATTTTCCTAGTTGTATTTGGTGAAGGGTTCCATTAATTTAGGGCAGCGGAGGGTATTATTACGTTGACGGCATTTCAAACAAGATATGGTTCGTACGAGTAGTTAGTAATGCCATTCGGATTAACTAATGCGCTTACTTTCTTCGTATATTTGATGAACCGAATCTTCGAAGAGCACTTGGACTGGTTCGTGTTGGTGTTTATAGATGACATTTTGGTATGTTCTAAGAACGAGCAAGTCCATGAGACTTGCCTTAGAATAGTGCTTGAGAAGTTAAGACAACATCAGCCAAAGGCGATGTTTTCAAAATGTCATTTTCAGAAGAAGTGAAGTTTCTTAGTCATGTAGTATCAGAAAAAGGGTGTTCAGTGGATCCAGCTAAGATAAAAGCTATAAATAACTAGAAAAGACCCGAGAAGGCGATTGAGATAAAGAGTTTATTTGGATTAGCTATCCATTATCATAGATTTATCAAGGATTTCGATCGTATAGCAGCACCGATGACTAGACTAGAAAGAAAGGATGTGAAGTATGTTTGGATCGGTAAATGTAAGGAGGCATTCCAGAAGTTGAAATATTTATTAACTAATGTGCTTGTGTTAGTTGTCCTAGATGGTAATCATGATTTAGTGGTGTATACAGATGTAAACGAAACAAGATTGGGAACTATGTTGATGCAGAGAGGTAAAGTGATTGTCTATGCTTCTCAACATCTTGACCTCATGAAGTTAGATATCCGACTCATAACTTGGAGTTGGAAGCAGTAATCTTTATTTTGAAAGTCTAGAGACATTACCTGTTGGGAGAAAGATTCGATTTGTTTACAAATCACTTTAGGATATGTATTCTCTCAAAAGTAGTTGAATATGAGATAACAGAGGTGGTTGGAGTTCATAGCAGCTTATGGTTTTGGAATAGAATACACACTAGGAAAAAGAAACAAGGTAACAGATGCACTTAGTAGGAAACTTTGGAATGCAATATTGGCAATGTTAGCGGAGTGGAAAGATTTGGAAGCATTGACTACATGTAGTGTGCAGTCAAGATATACAGCTAGTTCTAGTCAATATACTACAATGTTATCTTTCTTGGAAGTTCAACCAGTACTAATTGAAAGGATTGCTTCTAAGCAAAGAGATGATCCATTATTTGCTGAACGAAATAGAAGAATTGAAAGAGGAACCATGGTTGATGACTTGAAGAATTTTTATCTTGATCAAAATGGATGGTTAAGAAAGAAGGAACGATTGCGTGTTTTAGATGTTGGAGACCTAAGGAAGTACTTAGGGAATGTCATCGATAAAAGTTTACTATTCATCCAGGAGGAACTAAGATATATCAGGATATGAGAAGGAGTTTCTTCTGGGAAGGTATGAAAAAGGTTGTGGGTTTATGGGTAAAACAATGCTTAAATTGCCAACAAGTGAAAGTCGAACACCGAAAGCTAAGCGGATTGCTTCAGCCTTTAGATATACCAATACGGAAATAGGACTCTATATCTATGGATTTTATTGATGGATTGCCAAGGTCGAGTAAGGAAAATGAAAGTATTTGAGTTATAGTGGATAGATTGACAAAGAGTGCACATTTGATTCATGTTTGCTCGATAATGATGGCACATGTTTTGGGCAAGTTATTTATAAGAATATTGTTACACTGCATGGGATTCCTAGTAGTATAGTAAGTGACAGACATTCTTTATTCGCTAGCGATTTTTGAAAAGTCCATAAGAGGTCTTAGGTACCAAGCTCAAGATGAGTACTTCTTACCATCCACAGACAAATGGATAAACGGAAAAAGTTAACAAAGTCTTGGAGGATTTGTTAAAAGCTTGTGTCCTAGATTTTGATGGGTCATGGGAAGATCATTTGCACTTAGTAGAATTTTCCTATAATAATAGTTATCAGACTAGCATAGGAATGACACCTGTCGAAGCTTTATATGGAAGACCGTATAAATAACCCATGTGTTGCATTAAGACTGGAGGTAAATTTGATTCTTGGTCCAGATTTAGTAAGAAAGCAACAAAAAATATTGAGCTTATCCATGATAAGATGAGGGAAACTCAGTCTAGGTTGAAAAGTTATGCAGATAAGAGATGGAAAGACTTGTAATTCTCAATGCGAGATCATGTTTTCGTTAAAGTATCGTCGATGAAGGGCGTAGTAAGATTTGGGAAGTCGGGGAAATTGACACCTAGGTTTCTTGGACCACTTCCTATTATAGAAAGGATCAAGAAACTCGCTTACAGGTTAGAGTTACCGAGCAGTTTATCAGGAGTCCACAATGTTTTTCATATTTCTTATCTTAGGAAGTATGTGCATAATCTAGAGACTACTATCACTCCGACTACATTGAAATATTTAGTAGCGGAACCGAAAAAGACTAATGTTAGACAACCATCCCATATTGTGACTAGGGATGAGAAGAAGCTAAGGAACAAAACAGTCAGATTTGTAAATGTCCAATAGATTGACAACGATAAAGACTGTACTTTGTTGATAGAGGACATGATTAAAGGCACTTATCCTTATTTGTTGTGATGGTAGGTTTTATGCCTATATTATATATTTGTTATGTACCTTAACGTATTTATGAGGACATAATTTTTAATGTACGTGAGCCTGTAACACCGCTAATTTTGATTAACATTATTAGTATATTTAATTAAGTAAATAAAATAAAATAAGGTAGGATATAAGGAGATGGAGATTTGATAATTAATAATTGGTCGTATCTAAATTAGTAAGTTTATAAGGATGGTTATAACTTAAATAAGAAGGAGGATTATGTAAGGAAAAAATAGGAAAACGCTGCATTTCCTTAACATACATCTTCCAATTCTCATTCCACCCACACTCCATTCATACAAGCAAATTAAAAGAAAATATAGGCTAGCCATTACTAAAAGATGTAGGAGGAAAAAAATCTAGTAAATTAAAGAGAAAGCTTAAGGAAACTAATCAACATTCAAATCTCAAGTTCCTTTATCAAATCAAGGTGAATAAAGATACCCATCTCATATATGTTTGTTTCATTTCGGTTTTATAACTAAATCTAAAATCTATATATGTTATTACGCCATGTTTGAATGATTATGTGCTTATTGATGATTTATTAGATTTGTTTATAAAATTTATTAGTAGATTTAAGTGGAAAACCTATCCCACGACACCTAAATGATTTAAAATTTTGATATGATGTTAGAAACATTATTTTAGAAGTGGATTTTAATTTCATAGTTTTCCAATTAAGTATGAATATTTCATAAATTTTTTAAGTGGATAAAATGGTTTATTTTGGGTTCTAATTATTAAAAAGAATTAAATAATGTTTACAGCCTGGAAATTTTTATATATTGAAGTATATGATTAATATGATTTATTGTGATTTTGGGGGATTTTTTTCCATGTCCTTATGATTTATTAGGCTAGAAAAGCTTAATAATTATGTTAAAATAATAATATAAAATTAAGGGTTGCAAAATTATTTTGGAGTTGGAAGTAAAATCCATAACAGGTTTTTGAAAATGAAAATTCTTAAAATATTTGTCAACCAATAAGAATTTGACAAAGAATAGAAGTGGTTGAATGTATAATACTTTATATAGAAAAATAGCAGTTTTAATAGTAATTACGGTTTCACGACGCTGTGGTCATTGACACCGAAGGTATTGATGCCATTGTTATATGATGTTGACCTCAGTGAATGCATAAGATATCACTCCTAGATGATATGAAATGAAACCATTTAGATAGAGGTCAATGTCAACATGCATTCTTACGACGTCAATGATGCCACATATATTCCCTATACCGCAATTATCTATGTCGACTTCAATGATGTCGCGTATATCTATATATGGCAATAATCTATTCCAACTTTAGTGATGCCGCATGTATTCAATTCCGCCTATTTCATGTCGCTTATTTTGTTACCGCAACTATCTATATTGGCAAGTATTGATGCCGCTATTTTAATAACAACTCCTTAAGATTTTGATGCCACATGCTTTCCATGAAGCATGTTTTCGACCGTAACCATATACGAAGGCGGTGATGTTGTACTTTTCTTTAAGGCAGTGATGCCGCTTGTATATTATAAATTTCGACACCGATTATAATGGGGCAATGATGCCGCCTAACCTTTGTTTCGATATTCCCATACATTTAAGCTGAAAAGTTCTATAATGCAAACCCATAATGACATCGCTTATATTTGGCAACCTATATATGCGATATAAATGACTTTGCCCTATAGCTTTATAATTAATAGATTAAAGGCTTAAACTTGATTTCGTTAAAGATGCAATAATCGCATATAGGAAATATTGATGCCATGTTTTGTCCGTGTACAAAGATAATTGTTTGGCTTTATAGCCTATAATTTTTAGGTGCGACAATGTTAAGTGATTTAAAGTTCATAAAAGTTATTTTATAAAAGCATATATCTTGACATAAATATTTTGGAAAGTGAAGGGCTATATTTTCCTTGTTTTAAATTTTGATTTCAATGGTAAATCAATTATAAAGATTTATGTTTTCAAGGACGTATAAAAGGGTCCTCATAAATCGTTATATTTATCATCTTTAGATAAATTGTGATAGAATGAATTGACTCGGAGATTAGAAAATCGGATAGGACTGGTTTAGGGTCGTGCCCTAAACTTCAACTGTTAGCCCTTAGCTGATATTAGTCCAAAATTCTAGTGCATAGGGCTTTGTCATGGGTAAGACTAAAAGTAGGTTTATACACAAAAAGGAATACACAAAGATGAGGTAGGTTATTGGTTGGCTTGTAAAACCATTAGGATATGAGTGACCATAGGAATAGTAAGTTTTGGACAGATCATCCAGTTTCCTTCTAATAGTAAGTTAGAGAATTTGATATATCTAATAGGCCTAAGTTAGTCATATAGGTTTGTAGTTACCTTGAGAAGAGTCTGATATGGGATAGATAGTCCATATAGTCAGACATATCAGTATTATGATTACCCATATTGCATGCACACATATGATTGTTTATATTTTAACCATTGTGGTTGCAGGAGCCTGATATATAAAAGACATATTTTAAGGATACTGGTGAGGGAAAAACCCGTTCTACACAACGGCGTTGTCTAACTAGATATCTATTAACCGAGGTGACATATTTTTATTCACACCAGAGTTTTTGTTTGACCCAAAGTTTTTTCCTTGAACTCTCAAGTACTCCTTTGAGTAGGTCGTGAGTAAGGGTTTCTAGCTTTCCAGTAAGATAAATAAGCTTCTGGAGATGTGCATGAGGCAATCTAGATATTTAGGAGTTCTTATCTAATCCGCTATGTTGTTATAACATTTGTTTTTATGTATGTAATGGCAGAAATTGTACCTGTCTATAGTAAACTATGATTAACCAATGTGGGCATCTTTATATGTCGATCTTAGAGTATTTTTAATAATTATACTTTATATGAACCTGGGCAACGTTTGAGATTACGTAATGAACATGGAAATTAATTAATGAAATCTATATTTTGAAAAAAATCCATATTCATGTGCTTCCGATGTTAATGGTACTTTGAACTGATCTCGTTTTGTTGTGGGAGAATAATACTATTGACGATTGTAGCATCAATAGTGCTTATAATCGGGTCTTACAATGGAGGATGTTACACTAGCAACACAAAAGAACTTATTTCCTATGAAAAATATATCATAATGCAAATTCTTGTAATCGCCTTCATTAGACGTCACAAGTTGCACCGAAGAACTCATTTTCTTTGAAAAATGCACCATAACACATGTACTTGTAATCATCAGTCGAATAATGCATAATGAATCTACCCAACTAGGACACCTTTATAAAATATTCGAAACCTCAACAAACAACATACTAAAACTTTCCTCATCGCTCCATGTTTGGAATGCCACGAACCGTGCTTGAAATAGAGGTCCTGTCCGAGAGTTATAAACATTTAAAGTTTGAAAAATTATTTGATTCATAACTAATACATATTATTTTTACTTCTATGTCCTTTTTTCTACCTTATCCTTTGGCTACAGGCATGACATCACTTCAAAATCCATCTAAATTGACTTTCCTTCATCGTCGCCACCACTTGGAGTCTTGCCATCCAGACCCGACACAACCCATTAGCCACCCCATTATGCTTGCTACCAAGAACTGCTAGTGACATCAAATCTAGCAACCCATTAAGCTTCACCACTCCTATTGTTCAAAGGGAAATCTATGCTACCATGCATGGATCTAGGTTGATCGAGAACTAGCGTCAAGCTCTACTCGACCTCCTTTATGCATTGGTGCCCTTCGATCATCATATCGCAGCCATTTCATCGTTGAATCGAAACAAAAGGTCTATGTTTATCTAAACTCCTAATGCATTTCCTTATCAATACATATAACCAATCAATGAAAGAATACCAGCAATAGATTCGCATCGTCGAGAACTACAATTTTGATATATAATATGTCTAGTTTGGAACATTTTTGTATTTCACACTTTTTAATTAGAGAGAAATTAACCATTGTTAATTAAATCGATAAAAATATAGTTTTTAATCATCTATCCATGGTGTACTACATCCTAATAACATGTTAATTATCAATTATTCATTTATATTTTGGTTTAAGATCATAAGAGGTCAATTACCACGTCTTATCAATATATACACAAATAGGATGAATCCCACTCAACAACTAGCTATGCATCTTCTTTGATATGAAGTGAATCTTCCGCTATCTTTATTTTCTAAAAATCCCGCACCTTCAAAATTCCAAATTTCTTGATAGCTTCACTTTATTTGCATAACACACTTCGGGTGATCGGCTTCATAAAAAAAATTGTTTAATTTGATTTGATTTTGTGATTACATTTTTATAATTATAAAGCAAAAGAAATAGGGTTAAGGATCTATTTATAGGTTGAAAATAATAATATCTGTGCTATATTTTCAAAATCAATATATTACGAAAATGACATTAGGTTTGAGTTCTTCTAATTTTTAGCCTGATAACCAAATTCAGCAAGTTATATATATTTTCCGACTATAAGTGATATTCGAGACATGGTAGAATAGGTCCTAAAGCCTAAATCCAATTACTATAGAAATTTACTATTTTTCCATTTACGTAAAGTTATGATTTTACCCTTTTTCATTTAATAATTTAATTTCATAAAATTATAGGGTGTTACAATAATAAAATTGGATTTTACTAAAAAGTGTGCAAGCGATAAATTTAGCCTAAATGTCATACTATTAGCTAATATGATGCATGAATGTCGGTACTCGAATTGTTCAATATTAATCACTAAATGAATTTACACATTTAAGTCGCATTACCGTAATGATGAATACTCCCAAAAGGCTATATGGCTTTTACAACCATTGTAAATTAATTAATAATATGAAATATTAATTATTATTTTTTACTTGATTTGATGTTTGAATGCTATTCTTATTTAATGAAAAGCATATATATAAAAGTTATGTGTGTGCGTATCAATAAGCAATATCAATAATTATTTAAAATTGATTTAAAGTGATTATTTACTAAATGGTTTTTGGAAATATTGATATACATGATAAGGTGGTTTGATTGAGATTTAATGAAAAAATAAAGAGTGAAGGTTTTTGTTGATGAGATTTTTCATCTAAAATACACTCACGTATTTTTGAAGTAATCACACCGCTGAACGTTTATGTGATTAGGAATCAGCAAAACTAAGTAGTATTAAAATTTCTTTTAGAGGAAGTAACTATATGAACTAGAACTAACACAGTTATGAAGAAAACATCCAAAATCTAATGATAAGTCATTATCCAATTCGTTAAGATAGTATCTAAATGGGAAAAATTAAAATCAAGTATTGAAAGCAATAAAAGTGACACGGAGAATTTATGTGGTTCGGATGTTAATGAATCCTACATCCATGGAAAAATGCCTTTCTTCTTTTCTATTCTTAGTGTAAACAAACAATGGCAGAGAGTACGACTTTTGATAGGGTTTCTAAAAAAGATTAAATTCTAAAAATTTCCTTTCCATTTTCTGCTATAGTACCTTCTACTTTTATAGTACAAAAAATTATAAGAATGGCTTACATCAGTTATACATGTCCCAAAATCTGACCGTCAAATTATGCATGTGTTAATCATCCATCATGCTTGTTTACTGTCCATGAATTATTAAAGTGGCCTTTGGCTCTTTTGATTCCTTTCTTTGGATTTTGCCATGTGTTGATCATCCATCTTGTTGATTTATTGTACAAGGATTGCCAACGTGGCCTTCCCTGGGAGATTGTGATTTTAGTTGGTGAATTTTGAAATTAGGTGGGAAGTTTGGAATTAAGCGAGAAAACGCAATTTTGAATAAATGCGTCTTTATGATTCTGTAAAGCATTAGGTTAGTGGACTACACTCCCATGTAAATAAAGCCATAACGAGAAACCACCCTCCATCTAAGAAAGAACTATATTATTGTTAGCATTCCAAAATTCACTTGAATTTATTGAGAACCGTGCCTTCATTATCCTCGGGGTGGAGAAACCATACGGTAATGAACCGTATCAACACTTTCGAAGCTGTACTGCACTGGTCAGTTTAAAACATCAGCAAAACATAATGTTGGGGGTAGCTAGAGTTGAGTCTTGTGGCTTAGTAGAAGAGAGCGTGCTGCTATTTTAAAGGGTTATCGCCCCGCATGGACCTATTTCGAACTGCTCCTATCAATAAAGGGTTGCGCCACTACTTTTGCCTTTAAGTTAGGTTTAATGAACTTGAGGATGAAGTTGGGATCTCTTGGTTGTAAAGCAATCTTACCCCATCGTCTCATCCTTAGAAGAGTGTCCTCAACTTAGGTGAAGACGAGAGGAAAAAAATCATTTTTTACTAGGCGTTACAGCTGAAGTACCAATTTTTGCATGCTAGGCATAACTTTTCTCGCTCTATCAAAATTCTCTTTAACTAAAAATAAATCTAGGGGTATAATTCAATAAGATGGACAATTAAGTTTTTACTTCCCCCTTCGTTTCAAATACAATTATGGATCCGCTTTTTTTATGTAGGCAAAATGGGTGATGATATTTTAGATTCGTTTGTTGAGGATTCTTCATCAAAAAGTTAGAGTCATCGAAGAAGAGGAAGGAGAAAAGAGGAAGAAAGATGGTGCTGAAGCCTCTACAAAGCATTCAAGAAACCACATACACCTCTTTGTCCTTCTCTTCTTACCATAGAAGTACTGCCCGTCTCACCTATTCAGTCGTTCCACGACCCGAGCATCTGCTTCTTTCCCCTGCCCGAGGGTGCCATTGCTGGTTTTGCTAAGAGGCTAGGACGTATCACCCCTGATAGCCCATCTCACATTGCTTGTGCCCCATAATATTACCCCATTTGTAACAGCCCGCCTTGAAACAGACCTTAATTCCGACCAAGAAAAGAGCCATTGGAGCATAAAGCCATTCCAAGACTGGATGTTGGTTGGTGAAAAATTAAAAACGTTGCACAGTATATGGAACCATCTATCTAATTTTCAGAATCTATAGCGGAATGGAAAAAACAGTAGTAAAACATGTACCTATAAATAAAAGACATTTCAGAAACATTGTCATAATGTCTCAAAATATCCCAACATAGTTATTTCATTACATAAATATCAAAGTGACAACAGAAATAATAACAACAAAAGTATGGGTACATGAACATAACATAAGCAAATAATAGGGGATAAACACTGCCACAACAATCAACTTTCCTACCTTTATTTCTTCAACAACACCCTTCGCCCCTAACCTGTTTCGTTGAACTGATGGGGAGTCAAAACAACAAAGTCTGGTGAAAAAAATTTCAAGTTTTACCATAATAGTAATCTAAGCAATATTGATCAGAAATGTCATATGTCTTACATATTAAAATCATCGCATACATATAAAGTCAATTGCAAGCTCGATGGCCTTCCGGTCTGATTATACAAAAAGTTAATTATAAGCTCGAAGGCCTTTCTAGTCTGACTACACAAAATTCAGCTGGACGCCCGAAGGCTCTTCCAATATGATTATAGAACACTAAAATAGCCAGCGTTTATGATGTAAGAGAAAACACCCTAACCACTAAATACCACTTTAATGGGCTTTAAGCAGACTCTGATCATTTAAGACCTATAAAATAGGTAGATCTTCGTCATTTAAGAACTAACCCCAAGAGGGCTTCCTCTATTATTCTTCCTTAATGATAACGTAAGAAATCCTATTAGATCACTTAACATTTCACCTTAGAAAGAGGCGGATCCTACCATAGATCACTTAATATTTCACCTTAGAAAGAGGCAGATCCTATCATAACCAATTACTACCTCAAACCCGAAAAGGACCCCTCCTAACGATTTTACCTACCGCATTTGAAAGCACAACTTATGACCCATAACCCACTCATAACCTC
Organism: Allium cepa; assembly: GCA_030765085.1. Taxonomy (NCBI): domain Eukaryota; kingdom Viridiplantae; phylum Streptophyta; class Magnoliopsida; order Asparagales; family Amaryllidaceae; genus Allium; species Allium cepa. The sequence continues at coordinate 28,888,085 of CM060932.1, forward strand.
TTACATTAGTCTGACTAATCATAGGTAATGGTAGCCAGACTAACTGGACAGATTTTCCCTACAACTAACCTCGCGTCCACTGTGGTTATTTATTATAGACAATGCCCCATATTAGTCTACAAAGCCACACCTCTGCAACTAGATTTAACTAGGTAGACTTCCATGTAGCTTCGAACCAACATGGCATTCCTATAACTTAGTTATACCTTATATGTATGCCGACTATATACATATATCATTCCACATGAATAATAATTGAGGCCATATAAGGTATCCCCTTATTATGCCTCTATTTAGGGATTAATTCCCTATTTTACTCTAACTTCCTTCTTACAAATTAATATTACTTAAATATTCTAATAACACTAATTATCACACTGAGTTTGCTATAATCAATTGCTATTGGCTTTAATAGTTAATACATTAATATTATATACGTATAATTATATGCATTCCATTTAAGGTCTAATCATTACGTCACAATAATTCAATAATAATTCATTTACAAGGTATATCAAAATATCAATCTCATATTAGCCAAATAAAATATATTTGTACAAACATGAGATACCAACAGCTTGTTCCATATTAATAAATTAGAATCCCTTCTCTATTTAAAAAATAGATCTTCATAAATTAGATCTATGTTCACTTTAACCTTGATATATCATTTTAGAGTAAGAAAGGAGTTCCTTATTTATTTAAGTGGTTGAATTAGGCACTGCGAACTACAACTAATTCAATTCATAATTTACACACCATTTCTAATTTATTTTCATTTTAACCCTTTAACACTCCATTTTAAAACAAGGGAAACATGTTGAATGGACCGTAGGTTATCCAGTTCTAAGCAATTAATTAGATTCTAATATGTTAATACCAAAAACAATTATAATTCTAACATAAAAAAATTGATATTTACTTAGAGAAATTCTAGGGTTTTATTGTATTAGGGTTTTGCGTTTGTAGAATTTCCCAAGGCATATATAATATCCAAATAGATACAACATTGATAATAGAATAGGAAAAAGTTATATTCCATTTGTAGAAGATTCCTTTGTTTTAAGATTAGATCTGAATTAAACTGCTCATAAAGCTTCGATAGTTCTCCTCCGTTTTAATATACAACAAATAGATTTTTTTGCGTAAATTTGATTTCAAAAATCAGAAGATAGTGAGAAGGAGGATTAATAATTTAATTTTAAATAGAGATTATAAATTAGAATTACTTACCCAAAGTTTATTATTTTCTAAAACCCAGGAGGAATGATTTAACAGAGTCTCGGCATTTCCACATAATTTTATGAGGAAAAGTGAGTGGTCTAGGAGTCTATTTATAGAGGTAGGAAGAAACAAGGACCGTTAGATCGAATTAAAACAAATCCGAGCCATTAGCTAAGATGTTTCTCCCTAGAAATATTTTTATCAGTCGACCACTACGCTAAGAGCGGTTGATCATTGGCGATCGACCGGCCCATGCAGCCTACGGCCATTTCATTTCCTTTCGCTTATTTCTGATTTATTTCTCTAATTATCCTATTAAGTCACTGTTAACACTGATGTTTCCACTTATCGTTACTTACAACATAAGTAACTATTCAAATTCAATTTTAACTTCTGAAATTCTCACAAAATTTGAATTGAAAATTAATAAATTATTTTAAACTCAAAACTTCAAACGTCCATAACTTCTTCGTTTAAACTCCCTTTTCAACATATTATATATGAAAATTCATCAAAAAATCACCACATATACAATGGGGTAAGTTCCATGACCAAATTCTAACATTTATAAAAAAAATTAGCATTACTTTAATTATTGAATTTATTTTAAATATTATGGGGTGTTACACCATTGCTCTTCCATTTCCTGCATCCCTTTTCCCTAAGCTTTCTACTGCACTCGAGAGGTCTTGGTCATATGTAAGTACCATGTTTTATTTTATTTCTCCCTTACTTTGTTACAGGTAGGGGCCTTAGTAGCCAAGGTTCGAAAGAGGGCAGAAGATGATTAGGTTGCATCAATTGCTTATACTACTAAGCTTAAGGCAGACCTTATTGCGGTCGCCTCTAAGAAAACTAGAATATAAGGAGAGGTTAGGGCTTAATGGGAGAAGGATAAGGAGGCAGCTGGTGAGGCCATGGCATTAAAGGGTTAGGAGTTGAAGGAAAAGGATAAATTATTGGAAGAGAAGGAAAAAATGTAGGAGGAAAAGGAGGTGGAGTTAGAGTAGTTTAAAGGCAGTCTCTAGCGGATCAACTATTGGGTGATCCACTAGATGTATGATGTGTTTAAGTGTCATTTTTTTTTCCAACCACATAAATGATGAATCCGCCAATGTTGACCTTGGTTACTTATAGGGTTCCGCAAAGATTGAAAAGGCCCTTACTTATTGCAGGACTGAGTGGGCTAAGGATCTAGCCACAGAGCATGTTTCCTTCTGCTTCCCATGACACCTTGCAACAAGAGGATGAGGATGCCATTCTAAGGAGACTGAGGTCACCTCTACTTCTCATCATGTAACTACGTAAACTCTTGTAAATGACCTCATTGTTTCTTATGTAATAAAAATAGTTTTTTTTCAGTTTTGTTGTACCCAATTTCTTTAATTTACTTGTTGTTTTGTTACTACACTACAAATGACTGGGTTATTTTCATTCCTTTGTTCTTTATAGTCTTCGAAGGAAGTAATGTTTACTAAACTCCTAAAGGAAAACATTGGTAAATCGAAATCTAAACTGTAGACTGTCTTAGCCTTAGTGATGGGAAATTCGCAAGCGTGAAAGGAGTTAGATAAGTCATTCATGCAACGCAAAAAGGAAACCCATGGGTTGCTTTTCAAAATTAATCAAATAGTTAAAGAAAAAGAGACACTTAGTGATTTTGTACTAGCGGCAGTATACCTTAGAGAGTGGTTCCATCCCACCCGATAGGCCTCACTTGTAGTGGTTTAGGTTTAGGCTTAGTAAATTAAATAAATAGTGAGTGTCGCGTATTGTTATTACCTTTGTGTGCGAATTTGTTAAATTCTCCATATATAAAATTGGTCTTTATATGATTGGGTTTTTCTAAACTTTGCTTTTTGTGACTTGATTTCATTTAAATCAAAATCTAGTTATGAAGGAAGTGAATTTCCATTTAATGCTTACTAATGAAGGTCTTTAAAGAGACTTGAGGAATGCCTTATGTGAGCTTAAAAAAGCTAAGAATGCACTTGAGCGCCAATAATAATATGACTTCAGGCTGTGCATTGAGCTAGATGTTGCAAATTCTAAAGCGATCGAATTGCAGCAGCCACTGAAGGGGAGTGAAGCACTTTGTGGGATTTTCTATGAAGATGAGATTAAGAAATTGAAGTTGACTATAGAAAATATTTCTCTTCAGGCTACCCCTCAACATGAAGAAAAGGAGGGTGCCGAAAGAGTAGAGATGGTTGAGGGGCTAGGCCTGGATGTTAACCCTACTCCCTCCACAAGCATAGATACCTCATTGGCTGATAAGTGGAGGAAGTAATTGGAATTACATTACCAAGGTAAATATAGGGAACTAGAAACCCACTATAAGTAATAGCTATATCGCTTGAGCTGAAGGTGCACCTACATACACAAAGGAAGGGTTGGAAAGCAATCGCTCTCAAGTATTTAGTGGATTACTTAAGGGATTCAAAGAAGACAGGGGATGAATTGATAAAAACCTTAGAACAAATGAGAGAGGCCACTGTGCTTAAAATTTACGAGCGCGAGGATCTTCTATAAGAAGCTCAGGCTGCTTCTACTGTTTCCACGGCACCATTAGGTGTGCTCGGGCGGAGCTGGCTTACTGATTTAGAAGAGAAGCTTAGGAATGAGTAATTCAGATATAAAATAAGGCAAATTTCTTTGCAGTGGGCTATAGACATCTTTAATTACTTTTACCATGCACTCGACTTTGGATCTCTTTATAATAAGAAAGGTTTTATGGTAACCGGGAATGATCCGACCGATCTATGGACAGGCGCCAACTTCAACCCCAGAAAGACCTTTTGTTCGGATTAGCTTGTTTCCTAGCTTCGCATTTGCCTTTTTTCGTGCGGTTGGCACGGTCTGCTCCGCTATATTAGGGCAGACTTTTTTTTTATGTGAAGTAAGGTCATGTATTTACAATCATTCAGACTCGTGCACAAGTTTTTTCTCTGTATTGATTCTGGTCATCTAATATCCTTATGCCAATGTAATTTGTTTGGCTGAAAAGTCGAGTTGTGTATGATACAACTCAAATGTTGTTTGCTATGTTAGTAGAATTAACATAGAAAGCTTCTTATATTGGTTCGCCATCTAATATCCATACGTCCAGTTCACTGTATTACTATCTTTCATAATAATTACAGTGTTTATTATTTTGATATACAAATAACACTTCTTATACAAAGTAAGGTTTGAGATGCTTTGAATTCCAAGTTCTTGGAACTAGATTTCCACCAAGTCTCGAAAGTTGGCAAGCTCCATTAAAAAGTCTTTTGCTATAACTAGGGGACCTTCCCAATTTGGATCCAAAGCCCCACCTCCATGGTCCTTAGTTTTCACAGTCCCATGTCTCCCTTACAGAAGTTTCATTCTTTGAGCCTAGAATTAAAAAAATTCACCATCCTTTATTGGTATGTAGAAGACCGGATAGCCGTCTCATCTCTTCTTTCTTGAATGAGGTTGAGTATAGCTTCTTTTAGCTACTAGTTTTGATCTGCTACATATGACATTCTTCTATATGATGGGACTGTTGTTTCAACTGGGAGCACTGCTTCATAACCATAGGTAAGAGAAAAAGGTGTATGATAGGTGGGGATCTGGAAGAGGCTCTTTAAGCCCACGATACTAGGGATAGTTCTTCTGCCCACTTTCATTTTGCCTTCTGCAATCTTTTCTTGAGCAGTTTCTTAATGGGTTTATTTGCTGCTTCGACTTGCCTATTTGCATGTGAATGTGTAATAGAAGAGATACTTTTTATTATCCTATTTCTCTTACGAAGCTTTGTAAAATCCTTACTCTCAAATTGAGTTCCATTATCAAAGATTATTTTATAGGGGTTCATGAACCTCATAATTATGTTCCTCACAACAAAAGTAACTATTTTCTTTGCAGTAATAGTGGCTAAGGTTTCTGCTTCCATCAACTTGGTGAAGTAGTATACCGTCACTACGGCGTATCTTGCCCCCTTTAGATATAGGGAGCGGCCTTATCAAGTCTACGCCCCAAATGTCAAATGGATATGGGTTGGCTATTGGGATGAGCTCATAGGATGCTTGTCTTAGGATATTGACAAGTCTTTAATATCTATCTCATCATCTTTATCCTGAAGTGCAGTGGGCCAGTAGTACCCATGACTCAGAACTATCTGCGTTAACTTAGCCCCTCCAAAGTGATCCCGCATTGCCCTTTTATGAACTTCACCCAGGATTCGTACTCCTTATTTTAACATGCATCTATGATAAAGTGTAGTGTACCCTCTCTTGCATAACATGCCATCAAAGAAGGAAAACTATGGAGCCTGGTATCTTATTTTATGAGCCTCATTCTTGTTTGGTGGAAGGACTCTGTTTAACAATAATTTTTGATAGGGGTCATCCATGATTTCTCCTATGCTTGTTAAGGGATAGGCGCGGTTGGGGACTGCTCGTGACTTCCAGCCGTTTCTTAATCCTTTGTTTCTCTGACGGTGGCCTATTCAGCTCTAGTTAGGATCGGTATTTGATTAGCCTTGATGATGCTTGATTCAGCTTGATGCTCTATTGGAATGTCTTTCATTTCAATCGCAACCTTAATGCTAGTAAGTTTAGCTGAGTCTGCATAAGAATTGTTTTCGCATGGAATTTGCTCTATATCGAATTGTTCCAACTTCTCTAGTAAAATTATTGACAATCCATGTATTTAGCTAGAGTTGGATCTTTTGCTTGGTAATTAGTTTGTGCTTGGTTCACAACTAATTAGGAATCACTATGAATTTTAATAAGGTAACCATTATTACCTAGAACATCCTTAAGTCTACAGGAGAGCATCATGCAATGTTATTGGTAGCTTTGAACATAAGCTTCACCGCTTCCTATAATTTCTGCTCAACTAGAGTGACTAGTACATTTCCAACTCCTTCTCGCTACTCATTTGATGCCCTCTAACAACTCACCCCTCGTAATACCTTGAAATCAATACTAAATGACATTGTCTGACTTTTGAATACCACAAAAGACAGATTGTCGAGAAAGAAAATTCAAAACAAGAAATTTCAACCAAATCTCATAGCGGAATGATAATATATAATACACTAAATATACAAGAACAAAATATGATGAACAATGTATAAGATACTGCACTAGCAGAAATAACTGATAAGTAAATATCAGTACAGAAAGTCAGAATAGAATATCTGATACAAGTCTCATATACCAATAACATATATGTCATGTGCTGCTACAATATCAAGTATTTATATGAAGCATCGGCACCGCCTCCATAGAATGCTTTAGTTGTTAGAAAGCATATCCTTAAAGAACTTGACTCCCAAATTACTTAATCGAGTACCCGAGAGTTATCATGACATAAGCAGACAAAGACAAAACGTGGGTCAGACAAAGAGTCTAGTGTGAGGGGATCTACCTCAAAATATTATATATTAAAACTATACACAAATTAACAAGAACTATTAAGGCACAACTGGTCCTCTCCACAATCATGGCTCAAGGGTAATCGAAATTGTCCATAAACAAGTAAAGTAAACCTATCCAAAAGATAGGAGTCCATACCATAACCTGCCCTCCTCATGCAATCAATGAATCGGCATAACTAATATAATGTGACTGATACATAATATTATACTATGATAAGGTGATCCAACATACAAAAGCAGAGACAATATAAATATCACAATGCAAGCCTATCCTAGAATACAGAATAATGTTATCAACCAACTAATACAGCACGCATAATCATAATGATACATGATGAATTGTGTGAGTAATCGATACTCATCATTGTTGATGAGTGAAGTTCGAAGTGGACGCTAATAGTGATTCAATGATCCATATGTAGGGTCTATAATAAATAGAGTTGGTACCTAATTGTACCATAGACCCCGAGCTGCATCTACTGTGAGCGAATTCGTGTAGATCTCACTGTACTCCATATCAGCCCTAAGTGATATATGACCTACTCTACATATTCGATGCCTATATAGGTCTTACTGCAACCCAAAGATTCCTGTTGGTGGTTCAAAATATATAAAGTTTGTACCTAATCATACCAAAGACCCTGAGTCACATCATGATTGAACGAACTCGTATAGATTTTACCGTATCCCATATCGAGCATAAGTGATATATGACCAACTCTAGATATCTGAAACCTGAGTGGACCTCACCCTACTCCATATTAAGCATAAGTGATATACGATCCACTCATAGACGATCGTCATCATACCACCTCGTCCATCATGGATTTCTTAATAAATTCGCATAACGTCTCTACAAAAGAGAACGACGGGTGTGTCCTGTATAATATGCTATTAGGACCACAAAGGAACACCGATACCATATATGTATATGAATTTATATATATATATATATATATACATATATATCAAAACATAACGTCACATAATCAAATATTCCTTTCATAAATGAAGACCGATACCTTGTCATTATCTATCTATATTGATCTTCGCTGGAAAACCAATAATATGCTTGGCTATAATATAAGGCCCATAGGATGTAAGATCACTAATATAAGATCAATATGATATACATTCACTAGCATTCGACCGATGTAATATATCAAACTATACATACCCCAAATCAAATCCAAAGGTGTGGATTTACTCAATTCGATCGTGCATGCTAGTCCGAAGTGATCATGTTATCGATCATCATACCGATCCCATGCCCAATCATAACCGGTCATTATTAACCACATACAATTCACTTTGCACTCATGTCCCGATCCCCAGCTTCATTATGCCTTCCACTACATAGTGTAGCCTAAAGTCTTCTCGAAGTTTTGACAGAGTCTCACGAAGAACCGTATACGAGACGGAAAAATACCCAAAGCCTTACTCCTGACCTAGGATTTATTACCCAAGTCAGTGCACATTCAGTCGACTGGGTACCTCCCCAGTCGACTGGTGGCACACACTTGTTGACTGAGACTGGTAATTCTTGGGCAGTAAGCTCAGGCTAACGAGCCAAGTCGGCCATCGCTCATCGATTTAAGCCTCCTTTATTTCGACGCTTCACCCGATGTTTTGCCTAGCACTTCAAGCATGCCTTCGCTCCGTCAGACCTCTTTCAAAGTAGATTATAATGACCTGACATTCTCTAACACGCCAAAATGAACACAATTGCCCCCTCCCCCCCCCCCCCACTCCCCCGCGCTTCATGTGATGCTCATACATGGTCGATGCACTTACTTATGCATGCATAGGCACACTGATTTACATAAACACGTGAAATTTTTCACAAATCATGCTTTCACCTTCACCGAAGCGATTATTCGACTTGGTACTCCCTCACACAACTTAGCACACCTGGTGGTCGCTATGCCTACATGATATTGTTGTAGCTTGATGATTGACCCATATGGATATTTCCATATATGTATACATACATTAAAACAAGCAATTCAATTATTTGAAAAATCAAATGTCACTTTTACTTACTAAATCATTTCAATAAACATCAAATCTCTTTTGTATTATTTTATCGAAACATTTCATCATTTTATATAATATATAACTAGCTTATAAATCAATTTTAAACCCTACAAACTATTTCAAAAGTCTTACCCTTATCTTCGACTAGTAATAAAACATATAATAATATTTTTATCGCTAACATAACTATGAATTAGAGCTTAGTTAATTTATAATGCTATAATTTAATAGCATCGCTATCTAGCTATATTCAATACAAATAGAATACAATATGAATATACTGGATTTTAATCAATTATCCTGAATGTTTATTCAAACAAATCCAACCAAATGCGAAACAATTTCATGTACATTTATTTTCTACCTCTACTAGGTAATATTTTTCAATATATATAATAATAGGGATTTATATTGAAATATAAATTAAGAGTTATAATTCCGCTATCTTGAACCATAAATTCAAAGGTGTTCGAACCAATACCAAGTCCAACTATGGCATAGATAATCTTGCTATGAGTGCAACGGCGAAGACCACGTCTTGATTGAATCTTGTATGCAAGAGATACGAAATAAATATGAAATATGATTACTTAAATAATGAATTAATCACTAATTACCTCTTTATTCCTTAATCACTTTTCATAATCCTTTCTTCTCACCCACAAAACAAAACGTGCATAGTAATACACATGAACACACACACCAACCAAAAATTTCTCTCGTCGATTTCTCCACCCATAAGCGACGATTCATCAAACTTTATTCACATATGGATTCCATAATGCGTCCTCTCCACAATGGACACCACCTTATCAAGCTCGGCTTCCTCTTCAGATTCCGACCTAATTCCTCCTCCCCTATGTAGCAAATGTCATGTTTCATTTAGGCACTCCGAAGCATGAGTAATTGGTTCAGGAAGAAGCATGTCGCCAAGAGAAACTCGATGGCACACTTTGTTTCACCTCCCGCTTCCTCTCTGTCCAAGGCTAACCCTAGCTGTATCACCAAAAAATCGAACATGGCCAACACACGCCGCACACGCTCAAAGCTTATATAGATTCGAATCCCTCGCCTCCTCGAGTCCAATGGATCTAACTTCATTGAGTTTAATGGACCAAAGCTCCAAATTTAATTTCTTGAAGGTAGGTGGCCAATTAAGTATTTACTAAAGGTGAAGTGAGAAGAATAGTTGCCTGTGTGGTTATACACACATATACACATATATACACATATACATATATATTCTATTTAATTTCTCGAATAAATCAACACGCGTTTTGAGCTCGTGCGATCGCCTGCCGCAATGAATCATCATGAAGCTTGTCGGCACACATCACTTCATTTTTTTCCGGTACGAATGGTATAAATTTTTTCACTATCCTATACGGCGCTTTGAGATAATAATTTCACACATTTCGAGGTTGTTTTAGCCATCAGATAATTTGATTCCAAATATAGTGATATTTATACTCATTTGATTCGCAACGTTGATTCGGACTCAACAAAGGTGGTCTCGAGCCCTAATTCGACCATATGCGAAAAGTCGTATTTTAGACCTTCGGTCTAATAATGATTCAATATTTAAATATCTTATTGTTAAAAATGAGGTTTGTTACATTCTCCCCTACGTAATAATATTTCATCCTCGAAATTCCCAATGTTAGGAAAATGTCTCCTAACCCATAGGCTTTCAATGCCCCTCGCATTTTAGAAAAAATCGACAGCACCTCCTTTGGCGATCAACTTCGAAAATAATATGAAAACAACATACACACACACACACACACATCTTACATCTCAAGCATCCCATTTCCGAGGACATACAAGCATATATACACGTCTATACTACAGAACTTATGACCTCTTTCACAATAAGTGTGTGTAACAACCCTGGTTTTCGCGATTACCTGAGAGTATTAAATTATAATGACAGTTATAATTTAATAGTGTACATCAATAATAAATGAAGAGTTTAAATTGTTTATTAGGAATAAACAATGTATTTGAGAATAAAATAAGAAAAATAAAGTTTTGGAAACTTTATGAAGATGGTTTGAGTAAATAAATAAATGAGGAAAATGTGTTTTATTTAGAGTTAATGCAATAATTTTGTTAATTATTTCTATTTACTTCTTTTAATAATTTTTTAAAGAAGTACTTAATTTTTAAAATGGGGCATACTTAATAAAATGATAGAATTGAGTTTAAAAATATAATTTAAGCATAAAAATATACTTGAAATGAGTTATAGAATTTTATTACATAAAAATGTGATTTTTGTGTGATTTATAATGTTAATTACAATGAGTTTGTAATTAAATACGTAAATTTGCTATTTTATTTAAAATAGAGAAATATGATAATAAAATGTTTTAAATATATAAATAATATTTTATTTTGAGTGTAAAACATTTTATTCATCAAGAGTACGAAGTTTCACTATTTTTAAAGATGAAAAACTTGTATTATTCTGATTTCATTTGTTAACATACATGGTTAAGTGTTTAAATAAGTGAATGAATATTATCTTAAACTAATTTTATTTTATATTGGACCTTAGCCAATTAACCTCATCCTAACTTGGCCTGTAATTAAGAAATGAGAAAAAGAAAACCTGTACATCTCTTTTTCTCACTTCTTTCTCTAATCTCCAAAAGCTTCCTAATGGCTGAAACCCTCTTTCCTCCTTCAGTCTATGCTAAAAACAAATCAAATAAAAATGAAAATTAGTGATTTAAAATGTTAATTCTAGAGCTAAACTCAAGTATTCTTCAATCTAAAACCAATCTTCCTATCAAAATCTATTTTCACAGTGATATTTGTTAATTATTGTCTGTATATTTTTGCATGTCCATTTCTCAAGCTATTTCAGGTTTCTCTGTTCTGTTCTTGAGAGAAACATTGCAATCTTTGGCTTTAAATCATTGTGTAATCATCTACAAAAGCAAGATGTGTATCAAAACTCACATTTTCTAGCTTAGATTGAGATTTCAATATTGCAATCTCAATTTTGGTTTGTTGCATGTTTGTTTGTGACTCACTGTCAATAAATAAGTCATATCTCTCTCCTTTTAAATCAGAATATGATTTTCTTTGAAGCTATGGAAAGTGTGAAAAGAGTGTGATAACTTTTATGTTAAATACTTTCAAAAAAATTTAGCATAAAGTGTTGAAAAATCGAATTCAAACTCGTTGCCCTGTCATTGTAAAACTGTGACTTTCTATGCTAACTCTGTTGGTAATTTGAGCATATATTTTTCATTTTTAGTGCTAATTTAATGATTCTAGATGTTCCAGAAAGCTTAGACTTCGTTATAAAAGTTTTATTTTTTGAGTTTTCTTAAATTTTGATGTTAGTTTGGTCAAAAATGTGTTTGATTGTTGCTATCCCGAGACCAAAATGACAGAGGTATTGCAATTCAGACCCCTGAACTATTTTTATCATAACCTTTTCATTTCTTATCCAAATTAAGTAATCTTAGATGTTCTGGAAAGCTTAGACTTTGTTCTAAAAGTTTTGTGTTTTGAGTTTTTTGATGTAACAGCCCAAAAATTTTAACAAATATTCTAAATTCATTTATTTAAAAACTTTGGGGTTTTATTTATATAAAAGTTTGAATTTTGAATTGATTATAAATCATTCCCCAAATTTTAATAAATATAAACAATGTTTGTAATTTGGACTTTTGGTTAAGTTTAACGCCAATTGAAATTTTAAATTCAAAATTCTAACTACAAATCTTTTGTATAAAGTATATATATATATATATTCAACATTTATTTCGCGGTTGTTTTACTTATAATGGTTATATACTTTTTAAATTAGGTAATAAATATTTTGTAAGAAGGGAAATAAATTTTACGTTTCTTTATACGTATATACATCAGTTTCTTAGTTAAATAATCAATAAATCAAACAAATGTAAACAAATCAAATTTTGAATTAAGTAATTAATAGTGTATAAATAAGCTAATTAATTTCATGTTTTAATTTGAGCGTTTATATCTGTTTTGTTTAATTTAGTTGGCGTTAGATGGTACGCTATTTGATGAAATATCCGTTAGTGTATATTTTACTAAATATATTTACTAAACGAATAAGAAACGTATAAATAAAATATGTTACTTTTGTTATAAATTTGGGCATATGTTTTGATTAAATTATTGCATCTATAGTACGCACCCCTAAAATTCATTACCTTAGCTATAAATAAATCAATCAATCAGTAGCCGTGTTTTAGGAAGAAAAAAAATTTAGTAACCGTGCTTGCCATTCACGTGGAACCACTTTCCCTTGCTTCCTTGTTTTAAATTGGTATAAAATCTTTGATTCACGGAGCCGTTCCAAAATCAGTTATTGCTTACCAAATTTTTTTGTCTAAATCAACGCATGGCCCACTGTATATTATCAATGCATCTCTCATCTGTTAAATACACAAGCACGTCAACAATATTTCAAATTACATCTCCACATCAAAATTGTTTCATCCTTCTTTCTCGCGTGAGCTTGCATCAGGTATGTGGCCAAACCCCTTTTTCTTCTTTTCTTTTTTCTTTTTCTTATAATTTCGTTTGTTCCACTGTTCAGCCAAGTGCTTAGCCATCCACCAACGACCAGCCTACATCTAGTTCTCCGCCACCTCCTCCAGTTCGACTTCCTTTCCCTCCCTTTGGATTTGGCCGTAGAAATCAAATGGTGCTCATCACTTGGAACCTTATTAATGCACAGACCGTACCGCCGAGCCCAGGTGTCTCCCCACCTCCAAATTGTACGGCTGCACCACCTCTCTACTGCCATCACCTCCAGGCCGTGACCCGCCCCGTGCCTTGCCGAGCCTCCAAGTGATGCTGCTCGACCAAGCCCAGCAGTGGTCGTGCCGTTTTAGAACATAAAAGATTTCATGCACCACTTTTGTTTAAGAAAAAAAGGAAGAGATGAATAGAGACTCCGCCTATTTGCCTAAATACCCTACTACGTTGACTTGCGTGTATGAAGGCATTTCAGATCTTAAAATGGGCCGAGCCTTGTATATATGGGTCGAGTCGTATGGTGAAGTGGTTGAGCCACTTGTGTCAAAATCCTCTAATTCAATCTTGTTTCCAGTTTGCTTTATTTATCGTATTTGAATTTGCGTAATTAGTTTTATTTATTTTTATTCAAGATCTGAATCTGGTTGTCGCACCTTCAAAAATTTGATCGTGCCTTCTGTGCGTTTTTCCGGTGTGGTTATCGTTGGTTTGAATTAAATCTTCAGCTTCGTAAAGGTGATTTTTCACACCCGACAAACATACTTATAGATTTGTAAATTAATAACAAGTGAAATTGTAGAATGATTATATTATATTTTACTTGCCTGTGATATAAATTTATGATGTTAAAACCCTGTTATAAAAATTTTCACATCATCCGTTATAGTATATGATGTTACATTTGTACTATTATAATGTTTATTTATTACTGTTTATCACTGCAAGTTCCCTGTAGAATAGAATTATTATGGGCTGAAATGATAGGCCTGAACGATATTTATTTATTTATTTAACTCGGGATTTCGGGATTGAAATGATAGAACCCGGATTTTTCTTTGTAAATTACGGATTGAAATGATATACTATCCGTATCACTTGACCTAGGGTAGAAAATATTATACAGACCCGTGGTTATTTTATATATATATATATATATATATATATATATATTCTGGGAATTTTAAGTGTTTTTAAATGTGTATATTATAATATTTTGGTTTAAACTGAAATAAATTGATTTTATTGATTTTCTATAAGTTAAAAATATAATTAAATAAATGGTTAAGCTAGAATTTGAAGCATAAATTTATTTTGTAAATTTTGATTTGGTAAAATAAAATGGAATTCAAGTTCAGAAATAAATATGATAATTTGGTATAAATTATAATATAAAGTGAAATAATAAAAGGTTAAGTTTTTTATGAATTAAATGGTTAAATAAGTGAATATTTAAAATGGAAGTTGAAATAAAAACTTGATTTAGAAATGTGAAGTTGGTTTTAGAATAAAAGATAAGTTAAGAAACAAATTGGAAATTTAGTTTATTCTTGAAATGGTAGATAAACTTAATTATTAAGTAAATTTTTATAGAAAATTGTGCACTTGATTTTAATAAGTAAAGCATATAGAAGTTTGATATTTATTTGCGAAATTTACTTTATAAAAAAAATCATAAATTTTGAGTAATTTAAATGACTATTTCAAAGTGGAAAATATATGATTTTATAAGTTAAATTGGTTTAAATTAAGGTTTAATTATTGTTGAATTATATTGAAGTCTGAAATTTAATTTACTTAAATCTGTTGAAAAGAATATTACCGCACTTTGCAAGTGCTGTAGTTGATGCAAATGAACTAAGGCTAAACTTTTAGGGATTGAATATTGGATTTTGTAAGAATAATAACTTCACTTTTAAATAGTTAAAAATGAAGAATTTTGATTTAAATATAAACTATTTTTGAAATTTATAACCACGGGTAATAATAACGTTGGTTGTTAAAGAGACCGGGATCAGATATGGGCATACTCTCTGTCGATACCGAAAAACCACTTTGACAACCGTGTACACGGTGAAGATTCCAGAATGAAGTAGGTTGGTGGCGACGTTCTATTGAGGTATGTACGTGGACCCGACTCTCGTGAGTTGGCATAAGGTGGCTAAAACAGGAGCGATTGGCAGACTAAGGAGGTAGCACCTCTTATCGGACGCACTTCTTCGTATGCCATTCTATTACTTTGTGATTATTTGGTGCGCAACTTTGATTTGGGAATGTTGTTCGAGGTGGGCGGTAGTAGCTGCTACGCGCTGCCACCGGTCCGGAAGCGTAATTGGCATACCTACCCTGGCATTGCCTAGTTGTGTCGTGTCACCTACCATAGCAAGCCTTATACGATTTTGGTTTTGTACAATACCTATGGAGTGCCCTCTGACGACGCTCAATACGGGGGAGATTACGGTACTGTATAGACTATGGGAATATATTATGTATTAAGGGCTATATGGGTAACCCCTTAACGCTATTTAAAAGTAAGTTTATTTTACTAATAGACACTATGATAATAGCGAAACATTACTACGTAGTAAATAGTTTAACGGATCCTTAGAGGATGGGCAGTCCCAAGCATCCTTTAAGTTACTTGCCTTTATATTACAGTTCACTTGAATTAGCTTACAGTGTATAAGTATGTATGTCCTGACTCGAGTGTTTGTGTTTATTTCTTTCGCTCGGGTTAGCCTGAATATCAGTTCGGACTTCTTTTCCTGGAGCTAGGACGCTGGAGATCATCTTATTGAGCTGTCGTCTACTTTCTATTCAGTCTTTTTATCTTAACCTATGTAATCGAGACAAATAAATTTAGTATTTTCTGTGGTTGTTCAAATTGTATTTGGTTTTTAAGACTATGTAATTTATACTTATTTTGAGACTATGTGATAGTGGCTTCATGAACCACTATAGTATTTTAGTTCCGCTGCGAGTATTCTAATTTCTGTGGCTGTGATTCTGTGATTTGATTTCATTTGCTCCAATTTTTATTACAGTCTATTGTTTTGAACCATTCAATCTTGACATTTCTTAATTTATTGTCGAATTTGAATGGTGCAAAATAGTGGGTCGTCACAGTTGGTATCAGAGCTTTGGTTTCTAGGCAAACCATAGCATGCGGAGCAAAAACTCATTAGAGATAGGGTAGAAATACCCTAGAATGAGTGAAGTCAATCTTAGAATCCTTTCTTTCTGAGAGAGCGTATTTTAAAGTATAAAATTAATTTTTAAAGGATTTTCAAAGAAGTATTTTGATATGAAACTTCCTTGTTTTGAAATCAAAATTTTTCCCGACTACTTCTTTCCTTTTCTCCATCTTATTTGTTTAGATCGTTTTTTGAATGTCTTTTCTAGTGAAATATGGACTATCTAATCTATCTTGTCTCTATATTTCTCCTCTGTCCTTAAATTCATTCTTGATTTCTCAGGATGAATCGAGAAAATGCCAGAGGTAGAGCACGAGATGCTGCCCCAGTTAGGTTCTCTAAGCTTTGCAAGGAATATACCGAGCTTGGTGGCACCAAGTTCACAGGATCTGAGAGCATAATTGAAGCTCAACAGTGGTTGAGAGATTTGGAGAGAATCTTCTCCGGTCTCGAGATCACCAATGCCCAGCAGCGTCAACTGGTAGCTTGGCAATTAAAAGGAGTAGCTTTGGATTGGTGGTTGTCCATCACAGATCACACCACTGAGGCTGACATCACCTGGGAACAATTTAGGTATCTTCTTCGGTTGTTCCAGTTTAGGTTCAGTTTCCTCCCTTTTGAAATCTGTGCTACATCTCTTATCGTGCTTTAGGGATGCTTTTCTGGCGAAATGGATGCCTGAAGCAGGGAAGTCTCAGCTGTATCGGAACTTCATGGATTTGAAGCAAGGCGATATGTCCTTTACTGAATATGAAAGGAAATTCAATGATCTATCGCAATATGGTCTTAATCTGATAGACACTCCTCTAAAGAAAAATGAGAAGTTTATTGCTGGTGCACGCCTCGAGTACTACGATCGCCTCATTACTCGCGTGCATGGTACGTTCACCGCTATGATGGACATAGCTAACAGGTCTGAGAACCCCACCTCTAGGAACCCTCCTGCTGCCCAGACTGCCCCATCTCAGTATTCTGGTAATTCCAAGTAGAGCAAGCCCCACTTTCAGCATCGACAGAAGAATAAGAATAGAACTCCAGGGTTGGGATCGTCTACCTCATCTCAAAGACAACCTGTAGACCTATCTGCCATTACGTGCTACAAATGCGACCAAAAAGGACACTACGTTAATAATTGTCCTACCTTTGGTGCTGCGGTCCCTCCTCTAGCTCAGATGGTCATAAGAGACCTTTGCCACATTTGCCTTCATCTGGGACATTTCAAGAGAGACTGCCCTACTCAGAAGAAGGGCAAGGCATCAGGAATTTTCGCTTTTACTTCTGCATCCTCCCCAACTCCACCGCTTGCACCTGCACCCGCTCCCCGCTCCTAGTGACTCTCAAGGTACACTTCAGGGATCTTTTAACTTGTTCTATTTTCCTATACGTGTTCTCTTTGATACCGGAGCTTCCCATAGCTTTATCTCAGTAAACCTTTGTAATAGATTTGAGAATCTTCTTTCTCCCGAGTTTTCCTCTGTGCCTCTATGTGTTTCAAACCCTATCGGTGGTCCTGCGAACCTTAGTAAGGTTTGTAGGAATGTGAAACTCTTCCATGATAGTTATCGATTCACTGGTGATTTTTATATCTTGGGTTTTAACGCTTTCGATCTACTGCTTTAAGGTGATTAGTTGGATAGTCATGACGCTCATATCTCGTGTAGTGCTCGAACTGTTTCCCTTAAAGATGATTTTGGCAATTCATTAAAGATCCAGTGTAGTCTGCCTCAGGATTTCGCTGGTAGCTTCATTTATTCTCTTGATACTTTCCCTGGTGATTTTGAGTCCACTCCTGCGGTCAAATTATATCCCGACGTATTTGGTGAAGTCACTTCTTTACCTCCAAAGAGGGAAATTGATTTCCGGATTGACCTTATTCCTGGAGAAAGACCTGTAGTTCTTCCACCCAAAAGAATGGCACCTCGGGAGAAGATCGAATTAAGGAAACAAATTGGAGACTTGTCCGCTAAAGGTCTGATCAGACCTAGTTTTTCAGAATGGGGAGCAGACATAGTTTTCGTCACTAAGTCTGATGGTTCTCTCAGGATGTGTGTTGATTACAGAGAGCTAAATAAACGCACTATGAAGAACAGATATCCTATGCCTCGAATAAATGATATGTTTGATCAGCTCTATGATACTACTGTTTTCTCTCAGCTTGATCTGGCCATAGTTTTTCACTAACTCAGAGTTGCTGAGGAGAGCATTCCCAAAACTGCTTTCCGTACTGAGAATGGTTTCTTTGAATGGCTAATTATGCGTTTTGGGTTGACTAACGCTCCTGCCTTCTTTGTTGATTTGATGAATCGTGTCTTTCCTGACGTGCTCAATAAATTTGTTCTAGTCTTTATTCATGATATTTCTTGTGTTCTCTAAGTCTGAGGAAGAGCATAAATCCCGCTTGAGCTTTGTGTTGGGGACCCTGAGGAGTCACTAGTTAAAAGCTAAATTCTCTAAATGTCATTTCTAGGAAGAGGAAGTCCGATTTCTCGGGCATATTGTTTCTAGGGATGGAGTTTCTGTTGATCCAGTTAAGATTGCTGCGATCAATGTAAGTCTTTCCCTTCTTCTTTTTCTAAATTTCTCACTCTATCTTTCTGGGGTCCTTATTTCTCCCTACTCTGTTACAGGATTGTGAAGAACCTAAGATTCCAACTGATATTCGTAGTTTTCTTGGCCTTACCGGTTACTATCGGAGGTTCATTGAGTACTTTGCTCGAATTTCTGCACCGCTCATTGCTCTAACTCGGAAGAATGCTAAGTTTATTTGGAGCGATAAGTGTAAAGCGGCATTCCAAGAGTTAAAGAATAAGCTTACTTCCGCACCAGTGCTTACAGTTTCGAATGGAAATGAGAGATTAACGGTATTCACCGATGCTTGTTGCGAGGGTTTGGGAGCGGTATTGATGCAAGATGGGAAGGTGATCGCCTATGCTAGTCGTCAGTAGAAGACCCATGAAGCTAATTATGCTACTCACAATTTAGAATTGTTGGCTGTTGTCTTTGCTTTGAATCTTTAGAGACATCACCTCTTGGGTGCTAAGTTTGACCTCTTCACCGATCATCGGTCTTTGAAATATATCTTCACCCAGAAGGATTTGAATCAGAGGCAAGTTCGGTGGCTAGAGTTTCTCGCTTCTTACGATCTGGATATCAACTATACCCCTGGGAAAGCAAATGTTGTGGCGGATGCTTTGAGCAGGAAGAAGTCCTTGTTGTGCCGGCTTGTTGTTTCTTCTCCTCTTTTGGATCGTATCAAAACCAAGCAGGATGAGGATGAGATGCTTAGGCGAATGAAGGGAAGTGTCCGCAGCAGAGTTGGTGGTAGTAGTTCTGATGGTAGTGGAGGACAGATTGATGATAGAGGGATTTTTAGGATCAACAATAGGATTTGTGTCCTGAATGTTGATGGTTTGAGGTAGGAGTTACTCCGGGAACATCATCAATCCAGACTTTCCATTCATTCTGGTGTGGCGAAGATGTACCAGGATTTGAAGAAGCTCTATTGGTAGAAGGGTATAAAGCGTGATGTCTCTATCTTTGTTAGTAGATGTGCGACTTGTCAGCAAGTCAAGACGGATCATCAGAAGACCCCGTGTATGTTGCAGCCTCTGGAGATTCCCAATTGGAAGTGGGAGCGAGTTTCTATGGATTCCATCGATGGTTTCCCGAGATCTAGGAGGGGAAATGAAAGCATCTGGGTTATTATGGATAGACTGACTAAGTCCGCTCACTTTATTCCGGTCAAGTCAACCCGAACGGCCTCAAGTTTATCTGAGATTTATATGAGGGAGATTGTTTGCCTCCATGGTGTTCCCCTTAGCATTGTTTGTGATCGAGACCCTATTTTTACCAGTCAATTTTGAAAGTCTTTCCAAGAATCCTTGGGTACTCGTCTGAATCTGAGCACTGCTTACCACCCACATTTGAAAGTCAATTTTGAAAGTCTTAAGATGTCCCCATTTGCTGCTCTTTACGGGCGATCTTGTAGATCTCCATCTTGCTGGATTGAATCCGGTAATCGCTTGGTTCTTGGTCCTGAGATGATTTTGGAAGCTTCGGAGAAAGTCGAGAAGATAAAGAGGAGGTTAAGGATTGCTTAGGATAGGCAGAAGAAGTATGTTGATCGTCGTAGAAGAAGTTTGGAGTTTGCTGTAGGTGATCTGGTTTTCCTTAAGGTCTCTCCCTTAAGGAATGTGGTTCGATTTGGGCGTAGAGGGAAGCTTGCTCCTTGGTTCATCGGTCCTTTCCGCATCTTGGAAAGGATTGGATCTCTTGCTTATTGACTGGATTTGCCCAAGAAATTCGCTGGAGTACATAATGTATTCCATGTATCACAACTTCGTCACTGTTTGCATGATCCATCTCTTATTATACAGCCTTCTGCTCTTGATAGTTTGGATATTGAGCCTAATCTGACTATTAAGAGAAAGCCACTTCGTATCGTCGATCGAGGTAGGAAACAGCTAAGAGGGAAATCTGTCAGCCTAGTTAAAGTGCAGTGGAGCACTGATGAACGGGATTGCACCTGGGAGACGGAGGAGAGCATACATTCTTCGAATCCGGAATTATTTATTTCAGGTTCTTTGCTCTGTCATCTTATCTTCCTTTGTTTTCCTTCTTTCGTTCCTTTTCGAGGAAGAAAAGTTTTGAGTGGGGGAGAGTGTAACAGCCTAAAAATTTTAAAAAATATTTTAAATTCTTTTATTTAAAAACTTTGGGGTTTTATTTTATATAAAAGTTTGAATTTTAAATTGATTATAAATCATTGCCCAAATTTTAATAAATATAAACAATGTTTGTAATTTGGACATTTGGTTAAGTTTAACACCAATTGAAATTTTGAATTCAAAATTCTAACAGCAAATCTTTTGTATAAAGTATATATATATTTTTTCAACATTTGTTTTACTTATAATGGTTATATACTTTTTAAATTAGGTAATAATGTAAAAAGGGAAATAAATTTTACGTTTCTTTATACTTATATACATTAGTTTCTTAGTAAAATAATCAATAAATCAAACAAATGTAAACAAATCAAATTTTGAATTAAGTAATAAATAGTGTATAAATAAGCTAATTAATTTCACGTTTTAATTTGAGCGTTTATATCTGTTTTGTTTAATTTAGTTGGCGTTAAATGGTATGCTATTTGATGAAATATCCGTTAGCATATATTTTACTAAATATATTTACTAAATGAATAAGAAACGTATAGATAAAATACGTTACTTTTGTTATAAATTTGGGTGTATGTTTTGATTAAATTATTGCGTCTATAGTATGCATTCCTAAAATTTATTACCATAGCTATAAATAAATAAATAAACCAGTAGCCATGTTTTAGGAAGAAAAAAATTTCAGTAACCGTGCTTGCCATTCATGTGGATTCCACTTTCCCGTGCTTCCTTGTTTTAAATTGATATAAAATCTATGATTCACGAAGCCGTTCCAAAATCAGTTATTGCTTACCAAAAATTTTTCTCTAACTCAACGCATGGCCCAATGTATATTATCAACGCATCTCTCCCCTGTTAAATACACAAGCACGTCACCAATATTTCGAATTACATCTCCACATCAAAATTGTTTCATCCTTCTTTCTTGCGTGAGCTTGCATTAGGTAAGTGGCCGAACCCCTTTTTCTTCTTTTCTTTTTTCTTTTTCTTATAAGTTCGTTTGTTCCACTGTTCACCCAAGTGCTCAGCCATCCACCAACGACCAGCCTATATCTACTTCTCCGCCACCTCCTCCAGTTCGACTTCCTTCCCCTCCCTTTGAATCTGACCGTAGAAATCTGATGGTGCTCATCACTTGGAACCTTATTAATGCACAGACCATACCGTCGAGCCCAGGTATCTCCCCACCTCCAAATTGTACAGCTGCACCACCTCTCCACCGCCATCACCCCTGGCCGTGACCCACCCCATGCCTTGCCGAGCCTCCAAGTGATGCTGCTAGACTAAGCCTAGCAGTGGCCGTGCCATTTTAGAACAGAAAAGATTTCAGGCACCACTTTTGTTTAAGAAAATAAAAAAGGGAGAGATGAAAAGAGACTCCGCCTATTTGCTTAAATACCCTACTGCTTTGACTTGCGTGTATGAAGGCATTTCAGATCTTAAAATGGGTCGAGCCTTGTATATATGGGTCGAGTCGTATGGTGAAGTGGTTGAGCCACTTGTGTCAAAATCCTCTAATTCAATCTTGTTTCCAGTTTTCTTTATTTATCGTATTTGAATTTGCGTATTTAGTTTTATTTAATTTTTATTCAAGATATGAATCTGGTTGTCGCATCTTCAAAAATTTGATCCTGCCTTCTGTGCGTTTTTCGGTGCGGTTATCGTTGTTTTGAATCAAATCTTCAGCTTCATAGAGGGGAGTATTCACACCCAATAAACATACTTATATATCTGTAAATTAATAACAAGTGAAATTGTAGAATGATTATATTGTATTTTACTTGCCTGTGATATAAATTTATGATGTTAAAACCCTGTTATTTAAATTTTCACATCATCTGTTATAGTATAAGCTATTATATTTATACTATTATAATTTTTATTTATTACAGTTTATCACTGCAAGTTCCCTGTAGAATAGAATTATTATGGGCTGAAATGATAGGCCTGAACGATATTTATTTATTTATTTAACTTGGGATTTCGGGATTGAAATGATAGAACCCGAATTTTTCTTTGTAAATTACGGATTGAAATGATATATTATCCGTATCACTTGACCTAGGGTAGTAAATATTTTTTGGCAAGGCCAGCCGGTTTTATAGTGGGCCGTCCACTTTTATTACGAACGTAATAAAATTTGAAGTACAGGAGTAAGGTAGAGGCACCTTAACTACTAGAAAAAGAAAGAATAAAATACAGCACAGGAGTGTGACAGCCAGTCACAACTACTAAAGTAACTAACTAGACTACGACTGCTCCGAAGAGTAAGAGACACCAGCAACATCATCGACCTGGGAAGAAACATTCCCAAGTAGACCAAAGTAAGGGCGAAACAGAACTGCAAGAGAAGGATCATAAATCACAGCATCAGAAGAGTAAATAAAAGATCGATCCCAAGATGAATCAGCTAACACGACGGAATTAACCCCAGCATACGAACCGTCCAAGTCAAGAACCAAGGAGTCACCAGAAGGACTATAATAAAGGCATCGATCGTCCAATGGATTGTCAGAAACATATCTAAAATAAGATTTATCCACCGGGTTGAATCGCATGTCAGATCGAAGATCAACCCAACAACTCTCAGTCTCAGCCCAAACAACATGAGGCAGAGAAGGATCAGGCACAACAAGGGCATCAGAAGTAAAATCACCAGGAACAGAAGCTGAAGGGCGAGCATGAGTAGGCGGCGGATCAGGGTCAGAAAAAGGATCAGGTGGGGGAACCGGGACTTTGGGTACCCATATCCTGAGCGGAGGCCGTGGAAGAGGGATCTTAGGTGGTGCAGGGGAAACAGCTGAATGCAAGCATGAAGTATCCAAATGGCCAAAAGAGTGACAGATGGTACAAATGTCAGGGACCCATCCATATCGAACACGGACATCCACCACGTGGCCCACAGCAAGTTGGACAGGAATGGAGGATGGAAGAGGCTTAAAAGGAGATATCTCTATCAGAGCTTTAGCGTACACAAGCTTATCACGCGCAACAGTATTAGAATCAAAACATTTTAATTTACCAACATTGCAAGCGATCCAGTTCAAACCAAGCAGCGGTTGGAGAGCAGATGGAATATGAGAAAAATATACCCAAACAGGGATAGAGAGAACTTGCTCACGGGCACTTGCTACAGTTGGAGACCAGGGAGTAATAATAAATGGTTTCCCATCGAAAAAGGAAGGCTCAGCTTCAAGTACACGACTGCGATCCTCAGGGGAGGAGAACAATAAGAAGTACATGGAGTCAACCAACTTAACGCGTAAGTTACCACGCAGCCGCCAGGCCTTACGACAAACAGCGGACGCGTCAAGAAGGCGTTGTTTAGGGTCCAAGAAGAAACCAACCAAATATTCTGACCAAAAGTCGATACCAGCTTGCATTACAATTGGAGGAGGGATCATCACTCCATTTTCCTCAACGATATCAAACTCGACTGGTTCGTAAACACCCGCATTACGGGGTAACGATGTAAAAAGTGAAGACCAAGGTTTGGAAGTAATAGAGGAAGGGGCAGCAGAACAACCCACTAGACCAGCAGAGGTTGCAAGAGGGGGAGAGGCTGCATTCATAGTTCCACCAGAACTCAACACAGCAATACTGGGAACATCTTTCTCATGTGCATTCTGTCGAACAACAGAGGTGCATCGAGTACTACAAAAAATATCATCAGAAGTATTATGCATTGACTCACCACCCATCACCACAGAGACACCACCATTAGCAACAGAAACAATTCCTAAGTCAACATCATTATCACCACAAACTGCAACGTCAACATTCGCACCCAAAGGCACAGAATCGCATGAAACATGAACATCAACAGACCCCAACACAGGATGCACACCAGGGCTAACGACAGGTTGCAAGCCAGGGCAAACAACAGGAGCAAGTAGCGTAGTCTTCATCAAAGGCAGAGGAGGATACTCGTCATCAGTAAGCAAAGGAGGCAACGGCACAGAATGCTTGAAAACTCTTCCAGATCTAGTTGCTGAGAGCGAAGAGAGTGGAGCATCGGGGCGGTTAGGAAGACGAGGGGAAAGGCTATGCATAGGAAAGGAAAGAGCGGCGGGAGAGAAAGGCGTTGGAAAGGAACGAAGAAGAAACAACCAAGAAGAGGGAGACGGAATCGAGCATTAGTGCGTGCAGAAACAGGTATCTTTTTGAAAAAACTTTGGGGACAGGGAAACCAAGTAAATATTATACATACCCATGGTTATTTTATATGTATATATATATATATATATATATTTCTGGGAATTTTAAGTATTTTTAAATGTGTACATTATAATATTTTGGTTTAAACTGAATTAAAATTGATTCTAGTGATATTCTACAAGTTAAAAATATAATTAAATAAATGGTTAAGTTAGAATTTGAAGCATAAATTTATTTTGTAAATTTTGATTTGGTAAAATAAAATAGAATTCAAGTTAAGAAATAAATATGATACTTTGGTATAAATTTGAATATAAAGTGAAATAATAAAGGGTTAAGTTTTCTATGAATTAAATGGTTAAATAAGTGAATGCTTAAAATGGAAGTTGAAATAAAAACTTGATTTAGAAATGTGAAGTTGGTTTTAGAATAAAAGATAAGTTAAGAAATAAATTGGAAAATTAGTTTATTTTTGAAATGGTAATTAAACTTAATTGCTAAGTAAATTTTTATAGAAAATTGTGCATTCGATTTTAATAAGTAAAGAATAGAGAAGTTTGATATTTATTTGCAAAATTTACTTTATATAAAAAAAAAATTTGAGTAATTTAAATGACTATTTCAAAGTGGAAAATATATGATTTTATAAATTAAATTGGTTTAGATTAAGGTTTAATTATTGTTGAAATTATATTGAAGTCTGAAATTTAATTTATTTAAATCCGTTGAAAAGAATATTACAGCACTTTGCAAGTGTTGTAGTTGATGCAAATGAACTAAGGCTAAACTTTTAGGGATTGAACATTGGATTTTGTAAGAATAATAACTTCACTTTTAAATAGTTAAAAATGAAGAATTTTGAATTAAATATAAACTATTTTTGAAATTTACAACCACGGGTAATAATAACGTTGGTTGTTAAAGAGACCGGGATCAGATATGGGCATACTCTCTGTCGATACCGAAAACCACTTTGACAACCATGTACGCGGTGAAGATTCCAGAATGAAGTAGGTGTTAGGAACTGAGTTGATGATGTTTTGATGACAACAACCTTATATAGTTATTATACTTTACTTTATAAAATATATACTAACATTTTCATATAGATAGATATATATATATATATATATATATATATAGGAAGTATATGCAGGTATTATCGAAGACTGATCAGTATAAAGACTCAAGCATCAAGATGAAGATTAGAGATTCAAGATTCAAGACTCTAGAGAATCAAGATTTCAAGATCTCAAGATAAGTGTCTATTATTTTGTTAAAACTTCGTAATAGCACTCTCATCTTTCTTCCAATTTTCTTTTGGGATGGAACCCAATTTCTATCGAAACCAGTGGCTTACAAACCCACGACAAGTAGCTTACAAACCTACGACAAGTGGCTTACAAACCCACGAAAATCAAAATCATTTAAACTACTTTGTACAAGTTCTTGAGTCCTATGGAGGAGCTCTGTAGGAAGGTTCTTGCAATTTCAGTTTGAATAGATTTTTCAAAATGTTTTTAAATCTGTTTTTCAAAATGTTTTAGCTTTCAAAATCATGTTTTCAAAAATGTTTTCAAACTTTGTTTTAGCCTTGAAATATTCCTCCATTCTGATTTTAAAAACTTCTATTTTTAAAACATCGAAACTTATTCTGATTTTAAATATTACTTATATAATTGACGGTCTATATCAATTATATATATATATTTAAAATAATATTTTATATTCATTCTCTATCTCAAAATATTGTTTAAACACTTTATTTTGCTTCAGAGAAGTTTCAACTTGTTTTAAATTCAAATGCTTTTACAAAACAACATCTCTACAATTTTGAACTGAGGGATGTCGACATATGGGGATACCCCATGTCGACATGGTGACAGTTGGATTCAAAATTCAAATTTCAAAAGAAGTGTCCATTCGTTCAAAATCCTTTCACCAATGGTTATGACTATTGTGCATCTATATAAAGGCTTCCAAAACAAATTTTTTAACAACTACTTTCTTATTTTCTTCACTCTTTCTTCTCCACCATTCCATATCCATAAAACTTCATATTTTCAAGATCGTGCCATCATTCTGCCAAATTCTCAATAGGAAATCATTTAGATACTCTCTCTATTTGATTCTCCATCATTCAACTAAATATCAAAGTGCTATTCAGAGTTATAGGATTAATTTGTAATCAAAAAGTCCATAGAGTCTATCCATTCAAAAGGATTGTTATTAGAAAGTATTAGGGTGATCTTGTGTCCCATAAATCAAGAGAGTTTACCCCAGACTCGGATTTAGGAGGGTTCCTCAAGGCCTTAGAAATTGAGGGTTGTAATTTGGATATTGTCTTATAAAAATATGTACAAGGATATTGCCTTGGTGTAGGACTGGATGTAGGAGGATTCCGAACCAGTATAAAATCTGGTATGTTCTTTCCTTTTACTTGCTTTATTTTACTATTTGCATTTGTTATATGTTATGTGATCATTCTGTGTTAGGATTCTGTTTAGATTTGTGTTGAAAGTTTTAATTTAGTCATATAGTTCATATATTCTTTAAAATACTATTCACCCCCCCTCTAGTGTTATTTCTGCCTTAAGATCCTTAATCCGCATCCCCAACAATTGGTATCAGAGCATTGGTTTTCATTATTTTCATAATCTGAAATTTTGAAAAATTTTAATGGCACAACCCACTAATAATGTCACTCCTGTCACCACTACTTCTGTCAACACAAGCACTAACACTAGTTCATTTGTAGAGGGTCAGTCTACTGTCAGACCACCACTTTTAATGTCAGTAATTATGCATATTGGGCATGTAGGATGAAAATTTATTTACAATCCATAAAGTTTAGAAACTTGGAATATGACACAAATTGAATATGTTGAACCAACTACAAATTTTTCCCAGTGGACTACTGAGCAAAAGACAGTTGCACAAATCAATTCTAAGGCTATGAATATACTATTTTGTTCACTAGATAGGAATGAGTTTAATATAGTCTCTGTTTGTAAGTCTGCATTTGAAATCTGGAAAACTTTGCAAGTAACTCATGAAGGAACAAGCAAAGTTAAACAGACTAAAATTTCCATATTTACTAACCCGTTTCAATTTTTTAAAATGCATGAAGTCTATTTCCGACATGTATTGTCGATTTCAAGGCATTGTACACTCATTGATTGCTTTAGGAAAGGGTTTCTCAGAAGAAGATCAAGTCAGAAAAATACTCAATTCACTCACTCCAGAATGGGATCAAAAGACACTTACTATTGAAGAGGCAAATGATGTTAGTCAAATGAAGATCGAAGAGTTAATCGGTAATCTAATGTCTTACGAAGTTCAACTACAAGGGAGAAAAGAATCTAAGGCAACGGAAAAGAAATCGATCGCATTCAAAGCAACAACTGGAGATTCAGAACAAGAGAGTGATGAAGAAATTGCTTTCATGACCAGAAATTTCAGAAAATTTCTAAAGCATAGAAAGATGAATAACTTTAAAAGAAATGACCCAAGAAATTCCAGAAATACTTCGGAGAACTACAACAACAACAATAATTGTGATAGATGCTATAACTGCAATAAAACAGGGCACTACAAGATGGATTGTCCATATCCAGACAAATAGACATTTCAACCAAACAACGAGCAACCAAAGAAAAGAAAGAAGGCACATGCAGCAACTCTTGACGATTCAGATTCATCCAGTGATGACGAGAAGAAAACTGATAATTCAAATCTGTGCTTCACGGTCTCGAATCAGAAGACGATCGGAGTTTGGATCTAAAAATAGGTACACATTTATTTTAATTTTATTGGATGCTTGCTTGCTTTGATTTTGTTTGCAATTTCTTGAATTTTTAAATTCAAAATCACCCTTTGAAATTTGAATTTTTAAATTCAAAATAATATTATTCTAATAATATTTTAAATATTAAAATATTATTATATTTAATATTATTACTGAATTAAATATAGATATAGAATATAGATTAGTTTTCTTAGGATTTTAGGAATTTATTAGATTTTAGAAATAGACACCTCCTTTCAAATTCAACAGGCACATGCCGACATGCCATGATACCCCATGTCGACATGCCTCTCAGAAATTTGATTTCAAAATTTGAATTCAAACTTTTGAATTTCTCTCCACCTTTTCACTTACTTTAAAATTCTGAAAAGACACCTCTTGACCAGAGAACATGACTTTAGAGAATCTTTTTGATATACTTCTCTTATCATCTCTTTTCACTTTATTCTCTTAATTCAAACTTTCTTCATTATCTTCTATTCCTCTCAAACACTCATCAATGGCTTCCTCAAGTAACCCATCAACTATGAGGCTGCCCAAATCCATCAAAAATGATCTTTTCAATGACCTGGAGGCTATCAAAGCTTACATAAACTATGTAAACTATGGTAAAGTCAATACGGAAAAATTTGCCATTTTTGATGATTTTTCTTCTTATGAAATCGATCAACTTTTTGAAGAAAACTCCATTCTTAGCTTGATTATTAACAAGCAAAATGATTTCGTTTGTTATCCAAACCTTGTCAAAATGTTTTATGCAAACCTAAATCGTGGATTTTATAATGGAAATGAAGATCAAATTTGGAGTAGTGTTAAAGGAACACTTATTGTTTTGGATTACGATATTTTGGGTACTATTTTGGGTTGCAAATCTACCGGTATGAATCTCTCGGAATTTCAAATCAATGAAACCGATCGAGAGACTTTTCATCACATTTTTGAAAGCGATGACCACATGGATTTTAAGAATCGCTTTTTCCGCCCAAAAGCAAGAATTGTCAACCTTCTTATTCAACACACAATTATTCCTAGGTCGGGAAACTACAATAATCCCACCTCAAAAGTGTGTAAAGCTCTTTTTGCTATTTTTGGAAAATATGATATTAATTGGGCACAATCTATTTTGGATGAGTTAAGACCCAAAAAATTTAATATGGGAGAAAACACTCTTTATCATGGAATTTATCTTACTCGGATTTTCAATTATTTTGGTGTGGATGTTAAAAAGGAAGAGTTTGTAAGTAGAAAAGTGTTCAATCATGGGAACATTTCTCTTATTAAAATCCCACTCATGTTTCAACCATATGAAACACTTGCCGAAAAGGAAGAGAAACTTTCTCATGAAGAGATGGAAGAAGAGGAAGAAGAAGAGGAAGAAGAAGGGGAAGGAATGGAAATTGAAGAAGAGGAAGATGAAGATACCTCTTTGGAAAGTATAGAGTATCCACATACACCCGCCAATCCGTCCAACAAAACCATACTCAAGAACCAAAAGATACTTCCCCAAAACCAAAAGGTTCTTAAGAGATCTATTAGCAAGAAAATGGATAAAATATCTACCAAGATCGACAAGTTCTTTGGGAAGATAGGCAGGAAACTTGGCTTGTCCTCATCATCATCTTCATCAAACTAATCCTAGCCATTATCTCTCTAGCTATCGTTTATCTAAATTTGTATTTTCTACTTTTTTAGTTAAGATTATGTAATGTTAACTAATATAAGTAATTCTATCTCATTCTCTGTTTTCCAGCTTTATATATCTCTGTTAGTTATTTATTTTAAGTTTATATAGGTCCACGAGTACAAAAATAAACTTAGAAATAAAAAATAACTCAACTTGGTCATTCTGTCTAGACCATGTCAACATGCCCCATCCCCCATGTCAACATATAACAGTCAGAAAGTAGTTACAATCTCTAATTTCAAATTCTTGTAACTACCAAGTGACAATTCATTTTGAACGGCCAATAACTCCTACAAATACTTATTTCTTCCAGAAAAACTTCTCTACCTCCATTTCTATTCATCTCCTCTCATACTTCAACTTATTTCTTAAATTATGGCTTCTCCAATTAAGAATTTAAGTGAAAATCTTGAAGAAACTCTTACTTCTTTCAAGAATATTCTTTCTTTTATACTTAGAAATCAAAGGCACTTAGAATTAAGCCAAATGCAGATGATCAATGAGCAAGAGAAACACTTCGACGCACTTCGTTGGATGATCTCAAGCCTTAGCAAAGACGAACCCGAAGCAAATCCACCAGTCACTCTCG
Organism: Allium cepa; assembly: GCA_030765085.1. Taxonomy (NCBI): domain Eukaryota; kingdom Viridiplantae; phylum Streptophyta; class Magnoliopsida; order Asparagales; family Amaryllidaceae; genus Allium; species Allium cepa. Next base: position 28,919,395 of record CM060932.1, read on the forward strand.
ACAAAGATAATTGGGATGTTATCAAAACTGATCCTATCTTTGGAGAAGATGGATGGGTGAAAGTCCCAAGGAATGTCTGATCATTATGTATGTTTGTTTGTTTGATTTGATTTGATTTAGATTTGATTAGGATTTGATTGAATTGTTTACTTAAGTTTGATTTGGATTTGGTTTGTATATAACTTCATATACTATACATGATTGGTTTGCTATGTATGATATTGATTTGATTGTCAAGTTACACTTATATATATATGCACACACACTTGATCTCTTACACGTTCACTTTACACTTTTATTCTATATATACTTTAGAACAGGTAAATCTTTTATTCCTTTTTGTTGATGACAAAAGGGGAGAAAGTTATAAAAATATATGTGCTTGGTGTAAGGAGGAGTCACGGAATAAAGGGAAGTTGTAGTTTTAAGAAGAAGTCACGGAGTAAGGGGGAGTTATGGGGAGTTATGGTATGGTAAGAATATTTTATAAATAAAGGTTGTCATCATCAAAATGGGGGAGATTGTTAGGAACTGAGTTGATGATGTTTTGATGACAACAACCTTATATAGTTATTATACTTTACTTTATAAAATATATACTAACATTTTCATATAGATATATATATATATAGGAAGTATATGCAGGTATTATCGAAGACTGATCAGTATAAAGACTCAAGCATCAAGATGAAGATTAGAGATTCAAGATTCAAGACTCTAGAGAATCAAGATTTCACGATCTCAAGATAAGTGTCTAGTATTTTGTTAAAACTTCGTAATAGCACTCTCATCTTTCTTCCAATTCTCTTTTGGGATGGAACCCAATTTCTATCGAAACCAGTGGCTTACAATTCCACGACAAGTAGCTTACAAACCTACGACAAGTGGCTTACAAACCCACGAAAATCAAAATCATTTAAACTACTTTGTACAAGTTCTCGAGTCCTATGGACTCTGTAGGAAGGTTCTTGCAATTTCAGTTTGAATAGATTTTTCAAAATGTTTTTAAATCTGTTTTTCAAAATGTTTTAGCTTTCAAAATCATGTTTTCAAAACTGTTTTCAAACTTTGTTTTAGCCTTGAAATATTCCTCCATTCTGATTTTAAAAACTTCTATTTTGTGAAACATCAAAACTTATTCTGATTTTAAATATTACTTATATAATTGACGGTCTATATCAATTATATATATATATATATATTTAAAGTAATGTTTTATATTCATTCTCTATCTCAAAATATTGTTTAAACACTTTATTTTGCTTCAGAGAAGTTTCAACTTGTTCTAAATTCAAATGCTTTTACAAAACAACATCTCTACAATTTTGAACTGAGGGATGTCGACATATGGGGATACCCCATGTCGACATGGTGACAGTTGGATTCAAAATTCAAATTTCAAAAGAAGTGTCCATTCGTTCAAAAACCTTTCGCCAATGGTTATGACTGTTGTGCGTCTATATAAAGGCTTCCAAAACGAAATTTTTAACAACTACATTCTTATTTTCTTCACTCTTTCTTCTCCACCATTCCATATCCATAAAACTTCATATTTTCAAGATCGTGCCATCATTCTGCCAAATTCTCAATAGGAAATCATTTAGATACTCTCTCTATTTGATTCTCCATCATTCAACTAAAGATCAAAGTGCTATTCAGAGTTATAGGATTAATTTGTATTCAAAAAGTCCATAGAGTCTATCCATTCAAAAGGATTGTTAATAGAAAGTATTAGGGTGATCTTGTGTCCCGTAAGTCAAGAGAGTTTACCCCAGACTCGGAGATAGGAGGGTTCCTCAAGGCCTTAGAAATTGAGGGTTGTAATTTGGATATTGGCTTATAAAAATCTGTACAAGTATATTGCCTTGGTGCAGGACTGGATGTAGAAGGATTCTGAGCCAGTATAAAATCCGGTGTGTTCTTTCCTTTTACTTGCTTTATTTTACTATTTGCATTTGTTATATGTTATGTGATCATTCTGTGTTAGGATTCTGTTTAGATTTGTGTTGAAAGTTTTAATTTAGTCATATAGTTCATATATTCTTTAAAACACTATTCACCCCCCCCCCTCTAGTGTTATTTCTGCCTTAAGATCCTTAATCCGCATCCCCAACAATTGGTATCAGAGCATTGGTTTTCATTATTTTCATAATCTGAAATTTTGAAAATTTTTAATGGCACAACCCACTAATAATGTCACTCCTGTCACCACTACTTCTGTCAACACAAGCACTAACACTAGTTCATTTGTAGAGGGTCAGTCTACTGTCAGACCACCACTTTTAATGGCAGTAATTAGGCATATTAGGCATGTAGGATGAAAATTTATTTACAATCTATAAGTTTAGATACTTGGAATATGACACAAATTGAATATGTTGAACCAACTACAGATTTTGCCCAGTGGACTACTGAGCAAAAGACAGTTGCACAAAACAATTCTAAGGCTATGAATATACTATTTTGTTCACTAGATAGGAATGAGTTTAATAGAGTCTCTGTTTGTAAGTCTGCATTTGAAATCTGGAAAACTTTGCAAGTAACTCATGAAGGAACAAGCAAAGTTACACAGACTAAAATTTCCATATTAACTAACCCGTTTCAATTGTTTAAAGCATGAAAATGAGTCTATTTCCGACATGTATTGTCGATTTCAAGGCATTGTACACTCATTGATTGCTTTAGGAAAGGGTTTCTCAGTAGAAGATCAAGTCAGAAAAATACTCAATTCACTCACTCCAGAATGGGATCAAAAGACACTTACTATTGAAGAGGCAAATGATGTTAGTCAAATGAAGATCGAAGAGTTAATCGGTAATCTAATGTCTTATGAAGTTCAACTACAAGGGAGAAAAGAATCTAAGGCAACGGAAAAGAAATCGATCGCATTCAAAGCAACAACTGGAGATTCAGAACAAGAGAGTGATGAAGAAATTGCTTTCATGACCAGAAATTTCAGGAAATTTCTGAAGTATAGAAAGATGAATAACTTTAAAAGAAATGGTCAAAGAAATTCCAGAAATACTTCGGAGAACTACAACAAAAACAATAATTGTGATAGATGCTATAACTGCAATAAAACAGGGCACTACAAGATGGATTTCCCATATCCAGACAAACAGACATTTCAACCAAACAACGAGCAACCAAAGAAAAGAAAGAAGGCATATGCAGCAACTCTTGACGATTCAGATTCATCCAGTGATGACGAGAAGAAAACTGATAATTCAAATCTGTGCTTCACGGCTATTCTCGAATCAGAAGACGATCGGAGTTTGGATCTAAAAATAGGTACACATTTATTTTAGTTTTATTGGATGCTAGCTTGCTTTGAGTTTGTTTGCAATTTCTTGAATTTTTAAATTCAAAATCACCCTTTGAAATTTGAATTTTTAAATTCAAAATAATATTATTCTAATAATATTTTAAATATTAAAATATTATTATATTTAATATTATTACTGAATTAAATATAGATATAGAATATAGATTAGTTTTCTTAGGATTTTAGGAATTTATTAGATTTTAGAAATAGACACCTCCTTTCAAATTCAACAGGCACATGTCGACATGCCATGATACCCCATGTCGACATGCCTCTCAGAAATTTGATTTCAAAATTTGAATTCAAACTTTTGAATTTCTCTCCACCTTTTCACTTACTTCAAAATTCTGAAAAGACACCTCTTGACCAGAGAACATGACTTTAGAGAATCTATTTAATATACTTCTCTTATCATCTCTTTTCACTTTATTCTCTTAATTCGAACTTTCTTCATTATCTTCTACTCCTCTCAAACACTCATCAATGGCTTCCTCAAGTAACCCATCAACTATGAGGCTGCCCAAATCCATCAAAAATGATCTTTTCAATGACCCGGAGGCTATCAAAGCTTACATAAACTATGTAAACTATGGTAAAGTCAATACGGGAAAATTTGCCATTTTTGATGATTTTTCTTCTTATGAAATCGATCAACTTTTTGAAGAAAACTCCATTCTTAGCTTGATTGATAACAAGCAAAATGATTTCGTTTGTTATCCAAACCTTGTCAAAATGTTTTATGCAAACCTAAATCGTGGATTTTATAATGGAAATGAAGATCAAATTTGGAGTAGTGTTAAAGGAACACTTATTGTTTTGGATTCCGATATTTTGGGTACTATTTTGGGTTGCAAATCTACCGGTATGAATCTCTCGGAATTTCAAATCAATGAAACCGATCGAGAGACTTTTCATCACATTTTTGAAAGCGATGACCACATGGATTTTAAGAATCGCTTTTTCCGCCCAAAAGCAAGAATTATCAACCTTCTTATTCAACACACAATTATTCCTAGGTCGGGAAACTACAATAATCCCACCTCAAAAGTGTGTAAAGCTCTTTTTGCTATTTTTGGAAAATATGATATTAATTGGGCACAAATTATTTTGGATGAGTTAAGACCCAAAAATTTTAACATGGGAGAAAACACTCTTTATCATGGAATTTACCTTACTCGGATTTTCAATTATTTTGATGTGGATGTTAAAAAGGAAGAGTTTGTAAGTAGAAAAGTGTTCAATCATGGGAACATTTCTCTTATGAAAATCCCACTCATGTTTCAACCATATGAAACACTTGCCGAAAAGGAAGAGAGACTTGCTCATGAAGAGATGGAAGAAGAGGAAGAAGAAGAGGAAGAAGAAGGGGAAGGAATGGAAATTGAAGAAGAGGAAGATGAAGATACCTCTTTGGAAAGTATAGAGTATCCACATACACCCTCCAATCCGTCCAACAAAACCATACTCAAGAACCAAAAGATACTTCCCCAAAACCAAAAGGTTCTTAAGAGATCTATTAGCAAGAAAATGGATAAAATCTCTACCAAGATCGACCAGTTCTTTGGGAAGATAGGCAGGAAACTTGGCTTGTCCTCATCATCATCTTCATCAAACTAATCCTAGCCATTATCTCTCTTGCTATCGTTTATCTATCTTTGTATTTTCTACATTTTTAGTTAAGATTATGTAATGTTAACTAATATAAGTAATGCTATCTCATTCTCTGTTTTCCAGCTTTATATATCTCTGTTAGTTATTTATTTTAAATTTATATAGGTCCACGAGTACAAAAATAAACTTAGAAATAAAAAATAACTCAACTTGGTCATTCTGTCTAGACCATGTCGACATGCCCCATCCCCCATGTCGACATATAACAGTCAGAAAGTAGTTACAATCTCTAATTTCAAATTCTTGTAACTACCAAGTGACAATTCATTTTGAACGGCCAATAACTCCTATAAATACTTATTTCTTCCAGAAAAACTTCTCTACCTCCATTTCTATTCATCTCCTCTCATACTTCAACTTATTTCTTAAATTATGGCTTCTCCAATTAAGAATTTAAGTGAAAATCTTGAAGAAACTCTTACTTCTTTCAAGAATATTCTTTCTTTTATAAATAGAAATCAAAGGCACTTAGAATTAAGCCAAATGCAGATGATCAATGAGCAAGAGAAACACTTCGACGCACTTCGTTGGATGATCTCAAGCCTTAGCAAAGACGAACCCGAAGCAAATCCACCAGTCACTCTCGAAAAAGATAATTGGGATGTTATCAAAACTGATCCTATCTTTGGAGATGATGGATGGGTGGAAGTCCCAAGGAATGTCTGATCATTATGTATGTTTGTTTGTTTGATTTGATTTGATTTAGATTTGATTAGGATTTGATTGAATTGTTTACTTAAGTTTGATTTGGATTTGGTTTGATATAACTTCATATACTATACATGATTGGTTTGCTATGTATGATATTGATTTGATTGTCAAGTTACACTTATATATATATGCACACACACTTGATCTCTTACACGTTCACTTTACACTTTTATTCTATATATACTTTAGAACAGGTAAATCTTTTATTCCTTTTTGTTGATGACAAAGGGGGAGAAAGTTATAAAAATATATGTGCTTGGTGTAAGGGGGAGTCATGGAATAAAGTGAAGTTGTAGTTTTAAGAAGAAGTCACGGAGTAAGGGGGAGTTATGGGGAGTTATGGTATGGTAAGAATATTTTATAAATAAAGGTTGTCATCATCAAAAAGGGGAAGATTGTTAGGAACTGAGTTGATGATGTTTTGATGACAACAACCTTATATAGTTATTATACTTTACTTTATAAAATATATACTAACATTTTCATATAGATAGATAGATATATATATATATATAGGAAGTATATCCATTCAAAAGGATTGTTATTAGAAAGTATTAGGGTGATCTTGTGTCCTGTAAATCAAGAGAGTTTACCCCAGACTCGGATTTAGGAGGGTTCCTCAAGGCCTTAGAAAATTGAGGGTTGTAATTTGGATATTGGCTTATAAAAATCTGTACAAGGATATTGCCTTGGTGCAGGACTGGATGTAGGAGGATTCCGAACCAGTATAAAATCTGGTGTGTTATTTCCTTTTACTTGCTTTATTTTACTATTTGCATTTGTTATATGTTTTTTGATCATTCTGTGTTAGGATTCCGTTTAGATTTGTGTTGAAAGTTTTAATTTAGTCATATAGTTCATATATTCTTTAAAACACTATTCACCCCCCCTCTAGTGTTATTTCTGCCTTAAGATCCTTAATCCGCATCCCCAACAGTAGGTTGGTGGCGACATTCTATTAAGGTATGTACGTGGACCCGACTCCCACGAGTTGGCATAAGGTGGCTAAAACAGGAGCGATTGACGGGCTAAGGAGGTAGCACCTCTTATCGGACGCACTTCTTCGTATGTCATTCTATTACTTTGTGACTGTTTGGTGCGCACCTTTGATTTGGGAGTGTTGTTCGAGGTGGGAGGTAGTAGCTGCTATGCGCTACCACCGGTTCGGTAGCGTAATTGGTGTATCTACCCTAGCATTGCCTAGTTGTGCCGTGTCACCTACCATAGCGAGCCTTATACGATTTTGGTTTTGTACCATACCTATGGAGTGCCCTCTGACGACGCCCAGTACGGGGGAGATTACGGTACTGCATAGACTATGGGAATATATTATGTTAAAGGCTATATGGGTAACCCCTTAACGCTATTTAAAAGTAAGTTTATTTTACTAATATACACTATTATAATAGAGAAATATTACTATGTAGTAAATAGTTTAACGAATCCTTAGAGGATGGGTGGTCCCCAAGCATCCTTTAAGTTACTTGCCTTTGTATTACAGTTCACTTGAATTAGCTTACATTGTATAAGTATGTATTCCTGACTCGAGTGTTTGTGTTTATTTCTTATGCTCGGGTCAGCCTGAGTATCAGTTCGGACTTCTTTTCCTGGAGCTAGGACGGCTGGAGAGCATCTTATCGAGCTGTTGTCTATTTTCTCTTCAGTTTTTTTATCTTAACCTATGTAATCGAGACAAATAAATTTGGGATTTTCTGTGGTTGTTCAAACTGTATTTGGTTTTTAAGACTATGTAATTTATACTTATTTCGAGACTATGCGATAGTGGCTTCATGAACCACTATAGTAGTTTAATTCCGCTGCGAGTATTCTGATTTCTGTGGCTGTGATTCTTTGATTTGATTTCATTTGCTCCAATTTTTATTACAATCTATTGTTTTGAACCATTCAAGCTTGACATGTTTTAATTTATTGTCGAATTTGAATGGTGCAAAATAGTGGGTCGTCACAATTGATATTTCGATGTTTGCTTGGTCAAAACTGTGTTTGTTTGTTTCTATCTCGAGGGAAAAACGATAGCAACAATGATTGTTGATCTAAGAATTGTTTTGGCCATACTTTTTAGGTATCTTATCCAAATTCAATAATTTTAGATGTTTCAAAAAACATAGAGTTTATGCTAAAATTTTCATATTTTGAGTTTTTTGAAATTTCGATGTTAGCTTGGTCAAAACTGTGTTTGTTTATTGCTATTCCGAGATCAAAACAACAGCAATAACAATTATTGACCTGAGAATTGTATTAGCTTATTTTTGTTCTCATTCTTATTCGATTTTGATGATTATTTTTTAGATTTTTTGAGAACTATGATGTCTATCAATAGGATAGCTATATTTGAAGAATTTGATATTCAAATTTAAATAGAATTTGTATTGATTTTGGGTTAAATTTGAAATGAATTCGTATTGAACTCAAGTTATCGGTCTTAAGTTATCTTTTTTGTTTTTCATTGTTTTTTAGCACGGTTTTCATTAAACCATTTATGAAGTGATTTTTGAAATAAATGGACATTTCAAATTATTATTATATTGTATTTAAAAATTATTTTTCTAATATAAAAATCTATTTATTTCCTATAATAAAAGAACTTCAAATATTAGTTTTATTAATCTTTTGGGGAAAAAAGAATTTTTAAAAGCTTTTTTCTCTAGTAAACTATTTTATATATAAAATATACACTTTTACACTATTCGAACGTATGAGAAAGAGAATTAAATGATTTAATCAAACACTGGTATAAGACATGTGCGTTTACAATTTCGGTGAATTCTGGACTTGTACGATCGAAGATATTTGAGATTAATGATTCTGGGATGTTTTGCCATTTTAAGCATATTTTGAGTTTTATAATTCCTATTTATTGGAATTATTTAAGATGGCCAAGATTTGGCAAGTATTATGCTTTGAGATCTCCTACGTAGGAGTATGTTCGATGAGAACCATCGCGATGTTTTATTTACTTGGCAATGATATAAGGCAAGTCTTGAGTAAATGATTTTATATTTTGAGATTTATGGTTTATGAGGAACCATCATGTTGTTTTCACTTGACGATGAGATAAGACAAGTTACGATGCCATTTAATACTTGTCGATGAGATGATAAGAGTATGGTGTCTCTTCATCACTCGCCAATGAGACGAGGCAAGATATGATTTTCTGAGTTTCATGATGTTCCTAGTATGGCATCGACTAGCTGTTAGTAAACCGCTAAGTGCGAACATGTGGTATGGGACACGCATTAACACTTTTTGGGTTCCTGTCCGTGAGTTTGTGACACATTCACGATATTTACCTAACAGAACTGCTTTGAGAGGTGTTAGCGACCCTATCATGAGGACGAACTGCTTTGGGAGTTGTTAACAAGCTTGTTAGGGCTAACTAAACGGCTTGGAAAGGTGTCGGCGACCTTGTCATGAGGACGAACGACCTTGTTTGAGGCTTCGGCCGTCTATATTTAGCATGTGCAGCATTGCTTCGGAATTGCAATCAGGGATTTGGCCAATCCAGGTTTTATGAGTTTTCTGTTTTATTGTGATTTCACCAGTTTAAGATTTTTTGTTACATCGATAACCTAGTGCTATATGAGATGTTATATATATGGTGATTTCATTTATGATGTTTTGAACTCTTATCGAGTTCCTTGAGTTATGAATTTGAATGATTTCATGATTTTACAGAATATTCTAGGTTTTGCCATTTTGCGAGTTAAGATTTAGATTTAGATACATTCATACCGAGGGAGGTATATTGAATTTGGAGATTCTTCTATATTTGAGTTTTGAGTCATCCTATTTGAGAATGTTTTATGTTTTCCATTTGGCGAGAGTTTGTGTTGATGTTTCTCTTTTTGAGGAGACATGGTTCATGGAAACCATGTAGACATTTTAGGATGTCGCCGATGATATGAGGCGAATGTTTATATTATTTGAGTATTATTATTAAATTTACCTCTTTTGAGGTCTTTGGTTCACTTAAGTCATGGGTTGTATTCTTTCAGTTGCCTCTTATCATTCAAAAATAAATTCATATTGTCGTCTATCCTCATTAACTGATTGTTTTAGCTAGACTGACCCGTGTATTTTGTACTTGGGTCAGACCGAGTTATTTCAGGTTAGCTATCAGTTACGGGACTTAGCTTTGATGCATCTACTTAGATATCAACCTAGTACTTTTGTGTATTTTATATTTCTTTCTGCTTGACTCCGATGTATTTACATTTGATTTGATGTATATGGTGTGGTCGTGTACCACCTTTATTGTATTCATATGGTATTTACTAAACATGTATCAGTGTGTGTGTGTGTGTGTGTGTCTATATATGTGTTGGTTACTATTCTATGATGTGATTTACATTCAGTTATTGTATTTTGTTTTGATAGATCCGTTAGCTACCTATAGTTTTGGATTAAGCATTTACTGGGTATGTCGATGCACTTGAGTAGAAAAGAAAAATTATATTGCATTTATTGACATATTCAGTAGATGCTTAAGACAGAATTATAGATGGTCGCCCTTAACCAGCCCTATTCTCTTCTTTAGTAGACGGGATTACTTGTTAATTCTCTTTACTAAGGTGGGTCTTGGGTGGGGCATTACAGTGTGTATCATTTTGATGCGAATATGAGTGAATAAGCGTCCCAATGGCATATAGTTTCTTCCATATACCTAATCATGTACTCAAGAAAGAGGATTAAACACAAATGATACATTAACCAAGGATTTATGAATACTAAACCATATATAGCGATCGTCTCAACTAAGTATGTGATATCCAACCATGTAACGAGTAACTCTAGTGTAACTAGCATTTTGCATGCAATAACATAAAATCTAAACATGTATAATTCCAGTGTAGTAACCGATACTATCACCATCTTACAAGAATATCAACTGAAGAGTTAGCTCAAATAAGTTGATATCTTAATATACCATTGACTCTGAGTCACATCAGAAGTTAATAGACTCATAAATATCTCATCTCAACCCCTACAATGGCCATGGATGTCATGATCTATTTTAGATAGCTATCGCAATCTCTCTCTGAAATACTTTAATAGAAAATTTTAACTAAGATACAAGCAACGAAATACACGACATGTAGCAATAGACAATGATGATTTACAAACATACCAAGCATGCAACAACTAGCAATACAAATAAATAATAAATAATAATCAAACAACATCAAGTAGCAATAAATAGCGATAAACAATCAATAAGCAATAATAAATAAAATATGAACTACCAATCATACAAGACAAATAACAACAATAAATCTATAAAAACCAATAATAAGAAACCACTACACAAGTCATCCGTGTATGCTCATGCACGCATGTTCATGCAAACACACAATCACTACACAAGTCACATTTTGGACTTCACCGGGGTGACTGCTCGACCCGATATACTATCACACAACTTAGCGCGATAGTCGTTATAACTACGTGAAATGCCCATAACGGACTTGTAGTCAATTATATTTCTATATAATCAAACAATTGCAAACGTATAGAAATAACCAAATATAAAACAATTCTAAATAAAATTCACGTTTGGATTATTATATATCTTCGAATACATGTATGTGTATACTTGCTCATACTCATACTCATACACATACATGTATATTTAAATAAGTAATCCATTTATTACTTAATCAAATCTTACTTTTATTTACTCAATAAAAAGTCTAATATGGTTTCTTACTATTCTATAAAATCTGACATCTATTTTATAAAATATTTTATTAGCTTATATATCAATTTTAAGCCTTTAATTACTTAGTTGCCAAACTTGAAATTAAGTACACTTCATATTACTGTTTTATAACATCTCATTTCCATTTTATAAAATCTATACTTCATTTATAAAATCATATAAAAATTTTATAAACACTAATTAAACTTCATTTGTCATTTTATAAAATATCATATCATTTTATAAGATACCTTCTTTACTTATAAAAATCATTCTCCTACTTAGACAATGTTTATAAATACCAATTTAGCTTCATTAACCCTCTAATCACTTTAGTAATAAGTTTAGAGTTCAAAACTAATTGAATTATCTCATTAATTATAATCAAAATTGTTTGAATTAGTTTAATTATAGCTAACTAGATGTGCATTCAATTTCACATGTAATTAGTCTCTAATTTATCATTATATCACTTATAATCATCCATTAGCCTAAAATCAAATTCTTAGGTTACTAACTATTTCCAAAAATAGTTATTATGGTCTTAAATAAATATTGAGCTAATGTAATCATGTTTATAATACAAACATAAGCCCAAATCAATTCAAACAACCTCCAAACCACTTCATACGATTCTCTAATTAACAATACACGAAGATATGAAGGTTAACACTTAAACTAATAAGGAGAAAGCAAACAATTTCTCCCCCTAAATAAAAGACTTTTTTTGAAAATGGGTTAATATTATTATTACAATTGGGCTGTGCGTCCCAAGGCAATATAAAAATCGTTCGAATCCTCCACTGAAAACAGACAGCTAATGAAACAAACAGCACTTTCCACTACTTTACACTGCAAAACCAAAAACATTCCAACTTTAGGGCTAAATCATGGCGGCTCCTAGTTCGATGATTGAGCTAGTTCGTTCAATTCCATCAACTTCAACGTCTCCAGTAGTATCTTCTCGTGTCGTTATAGTGGTAAGCATCTTCTTTGGTATCCTTCCAATTAACAAGCTAATGTTCCGATTAATCTGTCTCGTAAGGACTAACACATCTTGATGCTTGTTGCTGAAAGCCGATTGTTCCTTTCCATCCAGATGTGCCAAAGGGTGGTTGTGAGACCAAATTTTCCCGTCTCTAAAATCAGTAGTCTAAGTAAAAATGATAATATATAACTATACTAAGTGATATATGATAGTAAACATGATGATATATGATAATGAAAATTTTATTAAAGTAATTTTTGAACTATATATAAGTGAATCCTATACACACCAATCCAATTTCAAATCAAACCAAATTAAAATATACAAATTTGTACAATCCAATCCAATTAAACATTCAATGTCAAGCAATCTAAACCAACCAACAACACACATCAATCAAATTCTAAGAGTGTGTGTGTATTTACATATTAAATTCAAACCTAATATCTGGACGTTTCAAGGAACTTTGACCCAATCATCAGCTCCAAAGATTGAATCTACTTTAATGGCATCCCAATCTTCATTATCCTTATTGATGGTGCACTCTGGATGGTTGGATGGTTCGTCTTTGATTATGGAAGAAACCATCCACCGAATAGCGTCAAAATTCTTCTTTTGTTCTTCTATTATCTGCATTTGACTCAATTCTTACTGTCTTTAATTTCGTAGGATAAAAGAGTGAATATCTTTGAAAGACTGGAGTGTTTTTTCAAGATTTTCACATAGTTTTTTATGTCGAGAAGATATATTTGTGAAAATATGTTTGCGAATGAAAAAAGAGCATGGAATGAAATTTTAAATCATTTTTCTGAAAGAAATAGGCTTATATAAGTGTAGAAAGTCATTTGAAATGAATAGATGGTTGGATTTTTATTTTTAAATTTAAAAAATTCATTTCAGGCCGTTACATGTCGACATATATATGTATGTCGGCATACATATCGTAATTTTCAAAATTTTATTTTTATTATAGGTTTGTTTTTATCTTATACTATTAACTTTTATGACTTCTAGAGACTATAACAAAGTAAGAAACATATTTCATTGATTAGAACTAGTGGGGTTCAAGGATTTCATTGGAAATAAAAGAAAAATACATTAGAACAACATAAACTTAAACAAGAAAATGCAAAGTACAAGGCTAGCTAACACAAAAAAACTACCATATAAGTTTTAAAAGGATGCGGATGAAGATAACGAAGAGCGACCAAGCTTACGATTGACCTTTCCAAATTTGTCTATTTTGTTGGACATCGAAGTTAGCTTTTTACTAAAGGAACGCTTGAGCTTCTTTTGGCTTTAAAGAAACTTCTCTTAATTCCTTAGTATCTCTTTGTTTGTAGGGTTGGGTGGTTTTTCAAAACTTTTCAAATAAGATTCTTCTTCCTCCTTATATTCTTCCACTCCCATTTCATCTTCTTCTTTCTCCTCTTCTTGTTGAATTTCTTATTCTTCTTCCCATGCCAAGCTTTTCTCCTTTTTGGAAAGAGTTTCATATGGCTCAAAGAATGGTGGAATGTTCATAATGGAGATATTTGCATTATTGAAAACTTTTCGAGGAATGAATTTTTATCCTATTAAATCCATACTAAAATATAAGAAAATTCTAGTAAGATACACGCTATAGAAAAGTGTGTTCTTGTGTCTAAAAGTATTCTTTTAAACCAAGTCATCTAAAATGACTTGTGCCCAATTTATGTCGTAGCGACTATAAATAGCAAAAATCGCTTTGATTTTTTTTGAGTCGGGTTATTATAATTTCCCATTCTCGGTGTAATACTTTGCTTTAAGACTCATAAGTCTCAATTTAGGTCGAAGATTAGTATGTTAAAATTTAAAATCTTCATTTTTTACGACAATCGCGTACGTGATTTTCAATATCAATTTGAAAAGTGGAGAGGTTAATTCCACTGGATTTACAACCTAGAATATTACCCAAAAGTTCATAATATAAAACCATTTGAGTGCCATTAACATAACTCCAATTGATGTGATGACTGATCCATACCACGCACATATAAATGACCTAAAAGAGCGCTTTAAATGTGCTAAGCGGATATGTGACAATCATCAAGGGTTGAAATGTAAAGCATAAAACCTGATGCATATCTCACAGTGCATGGATAATATAAAATATAGAAAATATACAGCAGAATATAATGAGCAATAACAAATGAAAATAACATCTCTACTAAGTCCTGAGTTATGGTACAAATGTTATAATATCTCAGTACAACATTTCCTTACTGCATCTCTCAGTCTACATAGAAATAGACAATAGAAACTACAAATATAGAGTAATACGCCATAGCTTCTCTAAGCTTGTCTTCGTACATAAATTGCGACTCCAGACCTGTCATCTAGTCTACTTATTTAAGAGTACCCAAGATAATAGGAGGAAACATAGAACCTAGGGTCAGACAACGGATCGGTTTGAGCGGTAAATGACTATCAAAAGCTATACTAGTAAATATGGTGCTAGACAGGTACAAAAAAACCATATCTGACCTGTCCCTACAACCAAAGAGTTAGCCCTAAAAAATAAAATAAAATATGCTACTCAAATAAATGACAATAGGATACTGTAACAGAACATGGTAGAAGAATCTAAGCAGCCTCCTCCACTGACCCAATTCCCAATCCCTTCTCCAGCATTTCTATAGATGATACCTAACCAAAGAGAAATAGCAAACAAAGCAACTATAATATCCATCAACCAAAATCTAGCTATCATCTTCTAAAGCCTTGAATATATGACAACTCGTGTGGCACCGTGCTTACTTCCCAGAGACCAATGGAAATCACGGTTCTCGATTATGTTCCCCTACTTTTAGGTCCAAAACTCCATGCGGTTGTCTCCTATGGTACCTTCGTACCATCTGACACTAAACCCTCTTAGAGCGGTCCAGGATACACGACTGGCACTACCATCCCTCTGGTGTCCCCGCATATAGAACCCCTGCACGAACACAACTCTGAGTTATCAACGATTCCTTGGCACTCCCAAATCTTCAGAGCTTTCACAACTCCAATCCATTTCTAGGAACGAGTCATGCCATGTAACCTAGTCCATTATACCATAGCCTCGTTCCACCCAGAACTGTCTATCAACTCCTTCGATCCTAGTCCTTATATGATCCCCTGACTGAATGGCCGAAACTTCATCATGCTATAACTTCCAAAGCATAGAGCAATCAACGAGCCACAAGTTCTAGCATGATCCACTACAACCCCAGAGTCTCTACCCTAGATCCCACATGCAATAGAGCCAACAATTTGGTTCGATACTGATCCGATCCAATTGGATCGGTGTCGATCCAAATACTTAACCATTTTGGACTCCATTGCTCTTCCAACCTCTAGCACACTCCCTCAAGATGCCATAGACCCTTATCTATCCATCTTAGCCTTCAGGTCTTCTCTTCTTTGCATCATAGCTAATCCAACGAAGATGATCCATCCAATCTTCAACACTTGGCCTATCCTCCAATCCAACTTCATAGAGCCACTCTAGAACCCATGCTTTCTTCTTCTATAGATCTTACGTCAATTGGCATGATAATTTTGGATCAGCACCGATCTGATCCAATCAGATCGGTGCCGATCCAAATACTTAGCTCCAACTGTTGTGAAATTTTTAGAATGTCTCCCTAAGGTGCTCCAAAGCCTATCCTCCAAGTTCTGTCTAATTTTGATGAACTCTGCTCTCGATATGCTCTGATCACCAATCTAAGTCCTAAAGCTTGCACAACACTAGCAAACGAATCAAACATAACAAGCAGTTCAAACATAACAGCGAATTAAACATAGCAAATCATCCAATTACATTCAGTATAAACATATAAATCATCCAATTCAATCTACCATCATAATTCTAGCATAGATCTAGTCTAACACATAGAATTTCACAGCAATGGATGAATATGCAACCAAAGTGAATAGATCTAGCTCCCAATTGAAGATCTAGCCTCTAATTTGCAATTAGAGATGATCTGAGATTAAATCCAATGAGATGAATGGAAAATTAGAGAGGAGTTAGGGTTTGTGGTTGATTTGAAATAGGAGATTAACTTTCAAATGGTCTCTCTCGCCTCATATTTATAACAAAACCAGATTAGACTAATGGGCTTGCTAATTCGGCCCATTAATCTACTTTTAATTCTAGCCAGCGGATTTTAAAACTTAGAACTACTACAACTTTCTAATCACTTATCCGATTTTCCTATATGACCAGTTTATGGAATGGGGACCACTGTCCCAAAGAAATGAAATATGTTATAGCATCTAGTTCGGCTTCTATCAAAAGTTATAGCAAAAATAAGATCTCCAAGGGAAAAATGGTCATACCGAAATTCGGGAAAAATCATAGACGTGTAAAACATCCCTAAAAACTATATCCCAAAATATTAGAATCATACAACCACAAACAAATTAATAAAATTATTTTACGATCTTTTGATACGTAAAGTATGGGTCGTTACGTTTTCTGCTCTTTAGGAATTTCGCCCCCGAAATACCTAAAAAACATAAGCAACTAAGGTTAGCTAGCATGCCTATCGGTCATTGGCAAACACTTAACAATCTGACTACGCAACCAAATCAAACAACAACAAACGAAACATGTCCTTGCATGCAAAATTCTAATAGTATAAGATACAATGGTGCAAGTAAATACGACATATGGGTCTTACTACTCGAAAAGTTCTGGATAGGCCGTCCTCATACTCTCTTCAGTCTTCCATGTAAAATTTCGATCATCCTCACCCCATTGCACCTTCACTAGCTTAACTACCTTTTCCTAAGCTATTTCGTCCCATTCCCAATGATTCGAAGTGGCTTACGAGGTCTTGAAACTTCTGACTCAATCTTTATTTCTTCCAGTAGATCCCACGCTACCATGATACCGAGTCATGCAAAAATTAACATAGATAGGAAATATGAAAAACATTATGCACACCTGCCATCTTCAGAGGTAGGTCCACTCTATAAGCCAACCCTAATTCTCTCAATAATTAAAAACGGTCCAACAAATCTGGGTGCTAACTTTCCCTTCCTACCAAACCGAACAACATTCTTTAAAGGAGAAATCTTAACAAATACTATGTCTCCAACTGAGAATTCCAAATCTCTTCTTCTCTTATCTACTTCACTCTTCTGATGGTCTTGAGCAGTCCTCATTTGTTGTCGAATGATCTTTATCTTCCCTGATGTCTCTCTAATCATTTCAGGCCTAAGTATCGGTTTCTCACCTGCTTCCCACCAACATAAAGGCAAATTACAAGGTTGTCCATACAATGCTTCATATGGTGCCATGCCAATAGTTGATTGATAACTTTTTTATATGCAAACTCTACCAAATGCAAATGATCTTCCCAAGGTCTTCCAAAATCCATGATACAAGCTCGAAGAAGATCTTCCAAAATCCGATTCACTCTCTCGGTCTGGCTATCCTTCTACGGATGATAAGTTGTGCTCAAGTGCAGCTCGGTTCCTAAAATCTCTTGTAAGCTCTTACAGAATCCGCTGGTAAACAATGAGTCTCTATCGCTTACAATACTCTTCAGCACACTATGGAATCGAACAATCCACTAAACATAGAATTCTGCCAACTTGGATGTCGTTCCTGTAGAATTGGCAGGTATGAATCTTGCACCCTTGTTTAGTCGATCTACCACTACCCAAATACTACCATATCCTGCCCTAGTCTGTGGAAATCCATCTATAAAATCCATAGTTATATGTTCCAATTTCCATTTTGGAATATCTAGTGGTTGTAGCAATCCATTAGGCTTCTTCTGCTCAGCCTTCACTAATTGGCAATTCATACATTTCGAGATGAATTTTCCAACATCCTTCTTCATACCTTTCCAGTAATAAGTCCTCTTCATGTCTCTATACATCTGTTTACCACCAGGATGAATGGTCAATCTGGAATGATGGCATTATCTCAGTACTTCATCTTGTAATCCATCAATATCTGGAACAACCAATCCCTTATCCTTATGAAGCCAACCATCTCGGTCAATCTCGTACTTCCTCAACTCTTCAGTTTCCACTCCCATCTCAATCTTTATCATGATCTCTACTAGCTTAGCATCTTGCTTCTGACTAGTACTAATCCTTTCTATGAGAGTAGGTCAAATTGATAGACTTGCCAATATCTCAGCCTCAAGCTTACAATGTGGGCTGAAATCAAATCCAGCTATATACTCCATATGCTTCCATTCAAAAAACATAGTTCCTAATCCAGCATGTCTTCCGATTAGTGCATCTACCACCACATTGCCTTTCCTTGGAGTGTAGGAGATATCAAAGTCATAAGAGACTAAAAACTCTAACCATCATTGCTGACGAAGATTAAGATCCTCCTGAGAGAAAAGATACTTCAAGGAATTATGGTCTGTGAATAGCTTAAATTTTCTCCTAACAAATAGTGCCTCCATATCTTTAAAGTAAACACAATCGCCGCCAACTTCAATTCATGGATTGGATAATTCCTTTCATGCGGTTTCAATTATCGACTACATAAGTGACAACTCTCCCTTTCTGCATCAACACATCTCCAAGAGCAGTACCACAAGCATCCGTGTATACAGTCATCTCTTCATTCCCACCTAGAATAACCAATACAGGTGCACTCGTCAATCTCCCTTTTAGAACCACAAATGCATGCTCACATCTAGCATTCCAAGTAAAAGTCTGATTCTTCTTGGTCAAGTTGGTTAATGGTGCTACAATCTTTGAGAAGTCCTTTATGAAATTCCTATAATATCCTGCCAATCCTAGGAAACTTCTCATATATGTAGCATCCTTGGGCTGGTTCCAATCTTGGATCGCTGCCACCTTTGCGGGATCCACTACTATTCCTTATCCTGACACGACATGACTCAAGAATCTCACTTCTTCCTTCCAAAAGTGATACTTAGAGACTTAGCTCTAAGCTTGTGCTTTCTCAAAATCTCAAGCACAATCCTCAAGTGTGTCTTGTGCTCTTCCTCTGTTCTGGAGTGAATCAGAATGTCATCCACGAACATAAGCACGAACTTGTTCAACTGATTTCTGAATACTCCATTCATAAGATCCACAAAGTATGCTGGAGCATTGGTCAACCCAAAAGACAACTCTAACCACATGTAGAAACCTGACGGTGTTCGAAATGCAGTAATAGGCATCTATCTTTAGCCACTCTCAACTAGTGAAATCCTGTTGCCAAATCCATCTGAGAAAACACCTATGCACCGTGCAACTGATCAAACAAGTCATCAGTCGGTGGAATCAGATACTTATTCTTCTTCATAACCTTGTTCAGCTCATGATAATCCACATATAACCTCGAAAAACTTTTCACCTAGTTGCAAATACAACATGTGAGCCCCATTCAGGTATGCTTCTCCGAATGAATCCTTTCTTCAACAGATCATCCACTTACACCTCCAACTCTTTTTGCTCTCTAGGTGCCATACGCCTTAAAGGCATCAATATGAGTCTGGCTCCATTCTTTAAGTCAATTCGAAACTCGATCTCTCTATGCAGCGGCAACATGTCAGTTCCTCGAAGATATCAAGGTACTCTCTAGCGATAGGCACATTTGACAATCCTTGCTATGGAATCTCAAGTGAATGCAGAAAGCTGAACAATACCCCATCCTTTGATAAGCAGCGTATCACTACCATTCGCCCTTTCACATTCCTAATTGTCACCTCTAGCTTCTCATAATCCACAACAGTTGCATACCAATTAAGCCAGTCCATTGCCAAAATAATGCTGAACCCAGCAAAATTAAGAACAAAGAAATCACAAAAAAAAAAGAACATCCATGACTCGATAACACTAAGCCACGACAAATCATACAAAGACTAGTAGATCCTCCAACAAGGTTCGTCACAATCAAAGGTCAGTCTACTATCTCAGGTTCCAAATCTAGTCTGCATACTAAATCACCATAGATGAAAGAATGCGAAGCTCCAGTATAAAAAGAACTCTAACAGAAACATCCTTGATGGAAAGCATACCTTGCACCTTGACTATCCTTAGCGGTAGTAGAACAAGATTAAGTCGGGACTGCATCCAAAGCATATGCCTTCATAAACTGTTTATCCTTAGGCATATCTGGACGATCCTTCTTAAAATGCCCAGGCTTACCACAGTTGAAGCATTTTCTAGTAGCCTTACATTCCTTGACATAGTGGCCTTTCTCCTTACACTTATGACAAATAATCTCATGCTTGCTCTTTTTCTGGCCCCTTTTTCCTTACTGTTGTTGCTTCCTCTTTCTATTCCATTTCATCTTACCTCCACCACCCTATTGTGTTTTTGGTTCCTCTTTCTTAAAAACAACAACAATAGCAGTCCTATTCTTTAGGTATAGACTCTCATGTCTAAGTGTTTTCTCAACCAACTTCTCAAAAGACACTTCAATATAGTCCACCAAATTCTCTCCCAAGTGGTCGCCCAATCCAGTGATAAACTTCCCATTCTTCTTCAAAGGTGTATCACTAAATGACATCCTATGCTTTGACAAAGCATCAAATTCTATCGTATACTCCTAAAAAGACATCTCCCCTTGCTTCAACTCAGCAAAATTTTGAGCTGTAGAAATGAACTTCTCCTCAAATATAGCCTTAAACTGATCCCAAGAAATCTAATCTTCTAGAGCAGCAATGGTAATAGCATTCCACCAATTCATTTCTCAGCTCTGTACCTTTCTTGAAGTGAGCTTCCTCTTCATAGAATATTCCACAACCATATCCTTGAAAATGTGTCCTCAAGTATCTATCCAATCTTGCACTTCAATTGATGATTCTGTTCCCAAGAATGGCTTACCTCTAAGAGTAGAATAATCCTTGCAAAGCTCGTGAAGTCAATCCTAGTCACTTGCAAAGAAGCACCGCCACTTAAAGAGACACCAGGAGTAGTTTGGGCTCCTCACCAATGAAGCCACCATTGCATCGAACATAGCTCGAAAATCAGGTGTAGCAGTTCCCGCTCCCTCTTCACTCATGAAGTGGAATTATTCCTAGCAGCATTCCTTGCGTTCCGATTCATTCTTATCTGTACTAAGAATGATTAGTCTCATTCCAAGAAAAAATGTAATGGTACCCAAATGCATCCTATACTACATAAAAGTACTATATAGCATAATATCTTCATTAACAAGTATGCTCCCACCTTTAGCATATACTCTTGACTTGCTTTGGTTTACTCATAACCAAAGCTCTGATACCAAATGTGAAAACCGCCCTATGCCACCCGCACATAAATGACCTAAAAGAGCACTGTAAACGTGCCATGCTGATATGGGACTATCATTAGAGGATGAAATTTAAAGTAGAAAATCCATTTCATATCTCATAGCGCATGGATAAGATATAATATAGAAAATGTACAACAGAATATAGTGAACCATAACAAATGAAAATAAACTCTTCACTAGGTCATGAGTTATGGTATAAATATCATAATTTCTTAGTACAACATTTACCCACTACATCCCTCGGAGTACATAGAAACAAATAGCTGAATCTACAAATATAAAGTAATACGCCATAGCTTCCCTAAGCTCGTCTTCATATTGTAGTCGTGACTCCAGACCTATCAGCTAGTATACTCATTATGAGTAACCAAGGTGATAAGAGGAAACAACAAACTTGGGTCAGACAACAGTCTGGTGTGAGCGGTAAATGACTACCAAAAGCTATATTGGAAAACAAGGTACTAGACAGGTATAAAAAACCCCGAAATGAACTCTCCCTATAACCAAAGAGTTAGCCTATAATAATAAGATATAATATGCTACTCAAATAAATGACAATAGGATACTGTAACAGGACAGGATAGAAGAATCTAAGTATCCTCCTTCATTGACCCTATTCCCAATCCCTTCTCCATCATTCTATAGATGATTTTCTACCTAAGAGAAATAGCAAACATAGCAACCATATCATCCATCAACCAAAATCTAGCTATCATCTTCTAAATCCTTGAATATATGACAACACGTATGGCCACGTCCTTGCTTGCCAGAAAGTAATGGAAATCCCAGTTCTCGATTGTGTTCCTCGGTACTTTCAAGTCCAAAACCTCGCATGGTTGTCTCCTACAGTACCTCTGTACCATTTGACACTAGACCCTCTCGGAGCGGTCCAGGATACACGACTGGCGCTACCTGCCCTCGGCTGCCTCGCATATATTACCCCTGCTTGAACACAACCAGAACACATTGAGTTATCAACGATTACTTGGCGCTGCCAAATCTTCAGATCTTTCACAACTCCGATCCATTTTCAGGTATGAGTCCTGCCACCCAACCCAGTCCATTATACCATAGCCTCGTTCCACCTCGAGCTATCTATCGACTCCTTCGGTCCTACTCCTTATCTGAGCCCACGACCAAAGAGCCAAAATTTCATTATTCTATAACTTCCAAACCGTAGAAGCAATCAGTGAGCCATAACTTCCAGCATGATCTACTACTGTCCCAGAGTCTCCATCCCAGATCTCACATCCAATAAAGCTAATAATTTAGATCGATGCCGATCCAAATACTTCATTTTGGACTCCATTTCTCTTCCAACCTCTAATGCACTCCCTCTAAATGCCATAGACCCTTAGTTATCCCTCTTAGCCTTCGCATCTTCTCTTCTTTACACCATAGCCGATCCAATAAAGATGATCCATCCAATCTTCAATACTTGGCCTATCCTCCGATCCAACTTCATAGAGCCACTCTAGAACATATGCTCTTCTACCACTATGGATCTCACTTCACTTGGAATGCTAATTTGGGATCGGCACCGATCCAGTCCAATTGGATGGGTGTCGATTCAAATACTTAGCTCTAATATTTATGAAATTTTCAGGGTGCCTTCCTGCCATACTCTAAAGCCTATCCTCCAGATTTCATGCGATTCCAACAAACTTTGCCCCCAATAAGCTCTAATCACCAATCAAAGTCATGAAACAAGCACAACACTAGCAAACGAATCAAGCATAGCAAGCACTTCAAATATAACAACGAATCAAACATAGAAAATTATCCAATTAAATCCAATATGAACATAATAATCATCCAATTCAATCTAACATCATAATTATAGCACAGATCCAATTGAACACATAGAATCTCATAGCCAAATATACACAAGTGAAACTAGCCAATGATCTAATCCCAATTACATGTTTAATTAAGTTAATTTAGGGTTTCTAAATTTGAAATTACCTAAGTCTAATCAATTTAATTTGATAATTCTAACCTGCAATCGCTTTATTATAACATATAATCCATCATAAACTAGTGAGAGATCACAACCACTCACCAAATCTTCCAAATTTATGAAATATGACGAAGATTCGATCCGAACAAAGAGAATCAGATGAAGATGCAACCAAAGTAATGAGATCAAGCTCCTAGTTGAAGATCTAGCCTCTAATTTGCACTTAGAGACGATCTAAGATGAAATCCAACGTGATTAATGGAGAAATAGAGAGGAGTTGGTATTTGTGGCTGATTTGAAATGAAAGATAAACTATCAATTAGTCTCTTCCACCATATATATATATATATATATATATATATATATATATATATATATATATATATATAGCCAAACCTTATTAGACTAATGGGCTTGCTAATTCGGCCCATTAATCCCCTTCCAATTCTGGCAAGTAGATTTAAAAAATAAAAACTACTATAACTTCCTAACCATTTATTTGATTTTCCTATATGACCATTCTACAGAATGGAAAATCACCATCCTGAAGCAATGAGATAGGTTAAAGCATTTAATTCGGCTTCTATCAAAAATTATAGCCAAAACAAGATATTCAAGGGTAAAATGGTCATATTGAAATTCTAGAAAATCATAGATGTGTAAAACATCCATAAAAACCTTATCCCAAAATATTACAATCTACAACCAAAATGAATTAAATAAAATTACATTACAACCCTCTATATCTTAAAATACGGGTCCTTACATTTGACCTTCCTCCCCTTGGTAAAACTTTCCATTTAAATTTGCATAAAATATTTTTACCAAATTGGGGTAGCAAACAAAATCATTTTGGGAAGATTCAATGAAATTAGGAATATTATTTTCAAAAAAAAGTTCATGTAAATCATAAGAAGCAAAATTATTAAATATAGCAAACCTTTTGGGAGAAACTTTTCTGGGACTTAAATATTCAGTATAGTACTCAGTTGCATCTTTCTCATTGAAGAGAAAGCATTTAGTTTATCTAAAGAATCTAATGGATATTGGATTTGATCTTGACGAAGCCATTGATGAATAGTTTGAGGAGATAAGAGAGTTTAATAGATTTTTTAATTTCGAAAATTTTGAATGAAATAAATGGATGAAGATATAAAAATTAAATGGAGAATAAATAGTCATGTTCGCTGGGCAAGAGAAATCTTTTCAGAACATAGGGTTGGTGAAAAGGTAGAGAGAAATTCAAATTTTGAATTTGAAATGAAAATTCAAATTTCAGAATTCTAGAGCATATATCGACATATAGAAAACAGGCATGTCGACATATAGCCAGTAATTTCCAAAATATAAAGTTGAACAAATTATTCCTGTTAAATTATATATATTTCTGGTTATCCTATAATTATTACTAATCTATATACTCAGCCGTAAAAGAAAAGAAATTAATTTTTGAAAATCACACACACACATTATATTAACTTTAAAATATTATATTCCTATTAACTAAAATAATTTTTGAAAATATACTTAATATTTATATCATATTCATCCACTATTATTATTATTAATCTATAAGTTATTCCTAACAATCAAATGCAAAAAATGTAATTAAAAATGTAAAGTGTACCAATTTGCTGCTTTTTGTTGACCAATATTGACTAATCTGTTGTTGCAGTGTAACACATATTAATATTTTCAGTATTTTTTTATTGTTGCTAGAGAAGGTGTTTGAATCATCCAAAGTTTCATTATAACCCTTTTCTTTTTCTGGATGAGTCATTTGTAGGTGAGACCTTTGATTTATTTGGATGCGGGCAGTCTCTCAGAAAATGACCAAGTTCATCATGTTGAAGCATCTATTCGTAGTTCAAATTCCATTGGTTTTGTTTTCTAATTTTCGAAAGTTTTTCATCTTTCTATACTTCATGAATTATTTGAAATTTTTTGTTATAAAGGAGATTTCCTCATCATTGTCATTGTCTGAATCCTGATCGTCAGTTATTGCATTGAAAGCGATGGATTTCTTTTTATTTACGTTGATTTCTATTCTACCCTGCATTTGTGCTTTATAGGATAGTGAATTGCCTAAGAACTCTTCAATTTTTAGAGTGCTAATATTATTAACCTTTTCAATTGCAAGTATCTTTTGATCCCACTCCGAAGAGAGTGAATTTAGGATTTTTGACTTGATCCGCTTCAGAATTTTTTCTCTCTAATGCAACAAATGAATGCATCATATCTTGAAATCTACAGTATATGTCAGAAATGGACTCATTTAGATACATTTTAAATAATTAAAGCTGATTAGTTAACATAGAAAGTTTAGTCTGTTTTACTTTACTGGTGTCCTCATGAGTAACTTGTACAGTTCTCCAAATTTCATATGCAGACTTAAAATAGAAATTCTATTGAATTCATCCTTATCTAGTGAGAAAAAATATATGTTCATTGCTTGGAACTATTTTATGCAAGTGCCTTTTGGTCAGTAGTCCAAGATGAAAAATTAGTCTAGGGTTAAATGTATTCTTTTTATGTAATATTCCAAATGTCTAAACCACTTGACTTTAAAACAAAATTCATTCTACATGACCAATAAGTATAAAGTATAATTACTATGATTAAAAAGTGAGGATTTAGCAGTAGGCTGTCCTTCGACAAAATTGTTGACAAATGAACTGACGGTGTTACTAACAGAGTTGTTAGCCATTTAAACTTTTCCAAAATCAAATTACAAATTTTTAAAAAACCAAATGCTCTGATACCAAATGTTAGTGGTGGAATCATGGATCTTAAGGCTTAACTAAATAGTAGAGGGAAGTGAATAGTGTTTTCTAACTTTAGTGAATCTCTTTTCGATCCTTTTAAGATAATACTTAAATAATACTGGATAAACAATCACAGATTCAAACACAGATAAATATAAATGAAGTAAAGTAAAAGTAGAAAATTAGAGAGATCACACCAGGGATTTTATACTGGTTCAAAGTTACCTTACATCCAGTTCCATACAATTGCTTGTGCAGTTTTCTTTTCAAATGTCAATCTTTCAACGGGCAAAAGGCAAACCCAGTACAATCTCGATTTTAAGACTAAGAGTCACACCCCATAGAATTTTCGAGCTGTGGGTACACTCACTTGATTTGACTCAGGAAATAAACACTCCCATTTGGATTTTCGGGACACCAACCTAATTGATCTAAATTAGGACACAATCACACCAAATAAACTATAACTAGAGTTTTAATGATTTTTCCAAAGAAAGTGTCTGATCTTTGACTACAATTGCTCGTATAGCCTCTTGGAAAGCACTTTGATCTTTGATTGAGTGAGAAGATTGGAATCGAAGAGTAAATAGTAGAGAATCAATACAATAAAGATTGAATTGATTATGGTTTGAATTTGAGAAAATTTGAATATATTTTCAATAGAGATTTTGGCAGATTAAGAGGAGAGAAGATAATAAGAAAGTAGTTAATAAAAATTTGTTTGGAATCCCCCATATATAGAGAACAAATAGACATGTCCATTCATGAAGTGTTATGATGAATAGACACTTCATTTTAACTTTTAATTTTGAAAATATGGCATATATGTCGACATACAATATACCTATATGTCGATGTATCCTAGTATATTTTTAAAACTTGTTTATTTTAAAATGTATTTGAAAATCTAATTATTTGTAAAATATTTTGATACTTTGTAAAACATATCCAACGTAGTATATAAACATTTTAAACTTTAGAAAACCTTTATAAATTATTTTTAAACATATTTTAAAAACGGGTACATAGGCATAAGGAAGTAGTTGCAAAAAAATTTAGTCTTGGAGACAACAAGTTTGCTTTTTAGTCTGAAGGACACTTTTCAGTTTAAACCGAAAATGATAGTTACAACTATCATTCTGTGATTTATACTTAAAAAGTGTCTTTTAGTCCAAAAAACAAATTTCTTGTCCCTGAAACGAAATTTTTCTCTGACTTTTTCCTTAAGCCTACAACCCCTTATAAAAATATATTTTGATTTAAAAATAAATGATAAGAAAAGGAGAAATTGAGATTAAAGATTGCAACCAGGGACTTTAAAAATATTGTATGACTCTATACATTGTACCATAGTCCTGAAATCTTCGCATCTTGATCTTTATACTCATGAGTCTTCTTGTCCAGTTCTTGAGTCTTTATATTGTACAGTCTTCGATTCAAAATTTGTATAATGTCATGCACCATATACTATATAACTTGGCAAATTCGTTAGCATCCATACTTTATAT
Organism: Allium cepa; assembly: GCA_030765085.1. Classification (NCBI taxonomy): domain Eukaryota; kingdom Viridiplantae; phylum Streptophyta; class Magnoliopsida; order Asparagales; family Amaryllidaceae; genus Allium; species Allium cepa. The sequence continues at coordinate 28,947,295 of CM060932.1, forward strand.
GAATTTATTTGTTACTAAGGTTGTTATCATCAAAATCAATATCTGAGGTACTAACAGCTCGTTTGTAAACAACGAGTATAAGAGGCATTCCGTCAGTTGATGATTAAATGTTTAAATTAGTTGTTTAGATATTCGATCGTTAAAATTACTGAGTGTTGCATTCTCTCATCCTTAAAAGAATTTCGTCTTCGAAATTAACATGAGTATGAGGAAGTAAGTGGACTGACCGAACTTCCTAAATCTCGGTTTCAAAAAATTCCAGGAGTACCTTCCATCGTGTTATCATCACCACGGAACTCCCAAATTAGAATGTATCACACACTAGGAAATATATGATAACTTACGTCATCCCACATTCTCAAAAATTCATACCTCTGTTAAGTAAGCTTCTTTCTTATTTAAATGTGAATCAAAGTCAATAGCATTTAAATTGCTACATATCAGCTCTCAAGTACCTAATCATACTATATAAAGAGGATCACACATCACAGAATTCAAACATGTATAACCTCGGTGTAGTAACCGATACTATTATAGTTATACATGATAATCAATTGGAGATTAAGTGTGTCAGGACCAAAATATACCTCAAACTCCGAGTCACATGAAAAGGCAGTGGACTCATATAGATCCCATCTCGACTCCACAATTGTCAAGGATGAGATGCAATCTCTCAGAATCTTATTTTTAAATTATGAAATTATAGCTGCCATACAAGCGATCAAATACAAAAGTCAAGCAATAATCTAATAATAGCAAACAAAAACAACCAATAATCATACAATAAGCAATTACAAACAACCAGTAGCAAAACAAACAGCAAATCATAGTGAGCAAGAATAAACAACGATGACTAACAAAGAAATTCATTAAACATGTAAGCAAGCAGTCAACAACACAAAACATCAATAATAGCAAGCAATACAATATGAAGCAACAAATAATGATCAACCCATTACAAACAACAATAAAAAATAAACAAGCAATACCAAGTATACAAAACAATGAAATATTCAAAAAGAGTCTATGCCAAAATGCAAGGTAACCAATCAGGAGTCAAACGCATGCTGAACCATAAACTCCATTGAGTCTGTTTGACATTCAAAAGGAATAAATGCCTATGTGGTGTAACCCCTTTCGTGAAAATAATACACGAAAGTCTTTTACACTTCTTTCCATGAAAAGGAAAACCTATAGGATACACAGGATCATCGAGTCTCTAAAAACTCTCGAGAAAATCCAATAACCAATGCCTCAACTTTCCTTTTCTTCCAAACGACTCTCAATCTCTAGAAGTGAAAATAATACTAATTAAATCATCATTAAATGCAGAGTTACAATTGCCTGGGTTTGCTTAGGTTTAAACTTACCTCGACCGTATAATGTTAATAAAGATAATATGCGAAGTGCACTACGACACTCGCCTAGGCATGTATCATCTAACCACTTAGAAGATTATCTATATCGCCACAAAACTAATCAAGAAATCCTTCTTCAAACTATCCCATGCAATAATTATTATACCACACTAAAATTTTACGATAACTAAAGATCATTCAAAATGACATGATGCTAGTTCCAACCATTTGTTTTCCACAAGATTTCTTTGCTAAATTAGGATCGACCACATGATTCCAATCGTGCGAACTCTGCTCTAGTTCTTTGATCCAACCGTCGAAATATCCTTGGACGACTATGAATGTACTACAGAAATTTCTCAATCATCCCAAGAATCCGAGTCAAGTGCTCATTTATTAGAATCAAATGACAAACGCTTTTCTAACTGGTTTCAATCACCTAGAAGCTCTGCGCTCTAACTATCAGTTAGAAACTAGCAAGTAAATGGACCAATCTTTAGAAATGTATCTTTCTGCACATGGAATTGCTTCCATCACCTGAGGTTTACCGACATAAAGAAAAACAAATATAACATGAACGACTCTAGGCAAATGCCTAGAAATCATCCATTTGGTCTCTGCTCGTTACTGGGCATCCACTGAATCCTACCTTAATATAAATCCAATTCACATTTCATCAACCAAACCCAATCTACTCAAAAGCTCACGCATCAAGTTCGAATGGTAATACTCTTTGTCGTTTTACCTCAGTTTTGCAACTAAGATTACCCGCATGAGGTTTACCTCTATTGAAGAATTTATCAATTATGAAAGTTGTCAATTTAGCCTATTTACTAAGTAACTCAAGTAGATAAAATATACTGTTCAAGTGTTTGAAGGAACGAAAGTGAGTTCCTAAGAATAGAGCATACCTCACTACATAAGCCCCTTTTGATTTTCCTGAGTCATAAGCCCGCTAGGGCATGGAAATGTCGAGACGGCACAAGTCATCATCACTTATACATCCTTTGAAAATGTAGGATAGTCCTTCTTCAACTAATCAAGCCTATCACAATTGAAGCACTTATGCTTCGCTTTAGCTGGATGACATTTCATAGCGAAATGTCCATATATCCATTAGGGTAACATATTTGGCCAGCTTCTTCTTCGCATAAGCTCAGTCTTCCTTGCATCATGGTCTTTATGCCTCGATTAGAGTTTCAGTTGCTTTCCACTTTTATTACATCAACGATATCGCATGGGCATTCTCACTAAGGAGTACAATCCAAATGAGATATTCAAAAGCGGACACTAACAAGGATAAAGTTAGCAATGAACTCCCAACCAGTGCTTAACACTGAAGGCAAATCCCTTTGCCCACAGCAACGGAGTACCGACCATCCCAAAACTCAAAAATAAAAGGTTGAGTTGGTCAGCACTCCTTCACTAACAAACTACCCTGCTCAAGAAAGATGGAATTCTTAAGCTACATGCTCTCTCGATCTCAAAAATGAACTGAGAACCAAGGCGACATCTGAATAAATTCAAAATAGATTTTCTCATCAGCTACATAAACACTGCAACCCACCCTGCCAAAGCCTCCCTTTCGCAATTGCCAAGAAATAATCTTACTTACAAGACTATTCCCTAGACTTATATCGATGGAAGTCTTTTAATGCACTTATCCAAGATCGTGTCTCTATAATAGTCTTAGGACCCTAATATGATTTTCCTCTAAGGCTAAAGAAATTTCAACATTGATTCGAAGATTCTAAAGCTAATGGAGCTATAAATATTGATGCCTAAAGGGCCACACCACTTTTGGCGCTAACCGCAATCTGCTAGAAATTTTCACGGGTTATGGAATATATTTTGCAGTAGCTAAATAGCCTTTGAACTAGTCAAGCATCTCAAACTGTCTATCCACAGTCACCCATGCACTCCGTCTGCTCATACTAATAGCCTGACAAAGATACCATGGCAACAAGGGATAAATAAATCAAGTCCAGAAGATAAGCAGTATATATTGTATAATACAGTAGAAAAATACAAGTACGCTTTATCTACGTATCTCCTTTCACCCAATTAATTAACTCAAACTAGTCTACTTCGTTTGAGTGTTGAACCTTGGCTCTGATACCAAATGTAGCAACCCGCCCTTCGGAAATACCCAAAAAGATGGATTGTCTGGATAAAATTAGAACAAAACACTAAACCAAGACATCGATAAAATCTCATAATGGAATGACAATATATAATATACCGAATATACATGAAAAGAATAGAATAACAATATAAATAAGAGACTGCACTGGTGGAAGCAACTGATAAATAAGTATCAGCACAGAAAGTCAGAATACATCAACTCCTAAAATAAATATGAAGTTTTGAATAAATATATGATATAACAGTCTCATATACAAATAATAGGTCTTCCATGTACTACAAATGTATCAAGAGTATATATCTCAATGTCTCGATGCCAAGCCTCCAAAATGCTCCGCTGCATCCTACAAGCGTATCCCCAAAAGCACCTGCCTCTTAAACTACTCAATCGAGTACTCGAGAGTTGTCATGATATAAGCAGACATAGATAGAACGTGGGTCAGACATAATGTCTGCTGTAAGGGAAAATATCTTAAAATACTGTATATGAAAACTATATACAAATAAACAGGAATCAAATAACTCATAGCCGGCCCTCTTCACCAACGTGGCTCGAGAGAAATCCCGACTGCCCATAAACAAGTACAGTAAACCCATCTCAAAAATAAGGGAACATACCATAACCTGCTTTTCTCCTTTAAACAACGAGTTAGCACAACTGATATAATGTGACTGAAATGTAAATACGATTCTGTGATAAAAGTAACCCAACTTCCAAACGTTGGTGGTCATAATATTAGTGTATTGCGAAGTACAAAATAATAGTGAAAGTAGAAATAACACGCACAACATAACAATGGAATATACCAAAGGAATACAAATAATACCCGTTAATATTGACTGGTAGAGTCAAAAATGGACACATATCACGATCTAATGATTTCAGATAAACAGGGCTAGTATACTAACGTACTTAGGCATTTTTCATGACCCAATTATAAATAGATCAGTACAATAATGTACATAGACATCTATCTCGGTCATATAAAAATAGAGCCAGCACATTAACGTACATAGATGTCAATCATGATCTTATAATAGGTAGAGTCAGCAGACTAACGTACCTAGGCAGCAACCATGGTCCTATAATAAATTGAGCCAGCACACTTACGTACCCAGACGTCTATCAGGATCTAATAAGAGTAAGGTTAACACACTAACGTATCCAAAAACCTATCCTGATCGTATAATAAATAGACCCAATAAACTAATGTACCTAGATGCCTATCGTGATCTAATAATAAATAGGGTCAGCCCACTAATGTATCCAGACACCTATCCTGATCGTATAGTAAATAAAGCCAGGACACTAGCATATCCAGATATATCATGATATTATAATAAGTAGATTCAGAACACTGACATATCCAAACATCTACCACGAATCCATAATAATTAGAGCTAGCAAACTGACATACCCAGACGTCTATTAGCATCCAATAATAGGCATTGCCACTAAAATAAAGCTAATAAAATGTACGATTGCTAATATAAGATTAGTATTGTGCGTGGTCACTAATATAAGACCGATACATTTTATCTAACTATACATATCCCATGGTCAACCCCTAAGGATAAAATATGATCCATTCGATCATACACGCTTGTCGAACTTGATTATGCGACCAATTGTCGTACCGACTTCGTGCCCGATCGTCATTGATTCCAAAGGAACCACTTAACATTAGCATTCGAATCACGTTTTTTGCCTTACATCCCGCCTCCTCGAGTAGCTCAGAGTCTTCCTGAAGTTGAGCAAAGAAACCACGACTAAATGCGCTCGGTTAGGGAAAGAAATTCCGTGAGAATATACAATAGGTCAATCGATTGAAGAATTCTTTTCAGTCGAGTAAGCCAGGGCAGAAAGGAATTGTTTCCTCTCAACGAGTCTACTAACTGGACCTATTCAATCAAGTGAAAGATAGGTTCCAGGCAATGAGCCTTGGTAGGGGCAAACACCGCCACCAATTCGCATATTGTTTCCTCCAAAGGTTCATTTGATGAGTCGTCTTGCTACTAGAGCCTGCCTCCATCCCATTGGATATTTACGGGGGTTCATTTATCGATATTTTGGAAGTGAATTTGATAAGTATTCAAAAACTGGATTCAACACCAAAAATCCACTCTTTGCAAAAGTAGAGTTCAACGGGTGATTCTAGCGACCTGGCTTTCTCTAACACGCCAAAGTGACATACCCGTCCTCCTTGCTTTATGTGTAGCCTATACATGTGTCGATATACTCATTCATGCATGCATATGCACACATGTTCATGCAAACACATAGCCACTACACAAGTCGCATTTTGGACTTCACCAGGGTGATTGCTCGGTCTGGTATACTTCCACGCAACTTAATGCAGGTGATAGTCGTTATGGCTATGTGAAATGCCTACAACGGACTTGCAATCAATTATATTTCTATATAATAAACAATAGAAAATGTATTTAAACAACCAAACACGCAAAAATTCTAACTACAATTCACATAACGTTTTGATTGTTATCTATCTTTAAATACACATGTGTGTATACTTGCCCATACTCATGCACGTACACATATATTTATGTAAGTAATTTATTTATTACTTAATCAATTCTCGCTTTTATTTACTAAATCTTTTTTATAAAATTCTAATATGGTTTATTACTATTCTATAAAATTTAAATATATTTTATAAATATTTTTTTAGCTTATATATCGATTTTAAGCCTTTAAATACTTAATTACCTAACTCGAAATTAAGTATACCTCATATTACTATTTCATAAAATCTCATTTCCATTTTATAAAATCTATACAATAATCATATAGCCATTTTATAAACATTAATTAAACTTCATTTGTCATATTATAAAATATCATATCATTTTATGAATACCTTCTTTGCTTATAGATATCATTCTTCTACTTAAACAATGTTTATAAATACCAATTTAGCTTTATTAACCTTCAATCACTTTAATAATAAGTGTAGAGATCAAAACTAACTAAATTAACATACTAAGTATTTTCAAAATCAATTGAATTAGTTTAATTATAGCTAATTGATGACATACACTCGGTTTCACATGTAATTTGCCTCTAATCTATCTTTTTATCACTTATAATCATCCCATTAACCTAGGTTAATAACTATTTTCAGTAATAGTTATTATGTTCTTAAACAAATAATAAGCAAATGTAATCATGTTTATAACACAAACAAAAGCCCAAATCAAATTAAACAACCTCTAAATCACTTCATATAATTCTCCAATTAACAATAAATGAAGATATGAAGATTAAGACTTAAATTAGTAAGGAGAATCATCCCACTCACCTTACATAAACCCAAGCCAAGTTCTAATCACCAAAAACCAACCTTTGCTCTCTTTAATTTTCAAAATGCACATTAATACTTCGGTCCAAGCCAATTCCTTTGTAGGTTTTGTAAAGAATTAAAAGAAAGGAGTTATGGTGACTTTTATTTGGTTTTAGGAAATTTATGTAATAGGTTTAGGGTTTGGGTATTTAAGAGGGATTAATAGGAGATTTGTGGAGGATTTTAGAAAATGAAGAAGAATGAAGCATGAATGAAGAGAGAATGAGAATAATGAAGATGGGTTGCCTATTATAGGCAACTAATGGACTAAGCCCTGAATTTTCTCCATCTGACACTATGCATCCCTGAAAATCATCGACTTCAAACATATTAAGCTTATACTCATTTTACTCATTCCAAAAGAAAGGTGTATTGAGTCCTAATTCGCTCATTTGTAAAATTAATTATAAGAGGCATTCCTTCAATTAACAATTAATTATTTAAATATTCGATTGTTAAAATTACGAGGTGTTATAGAGATCATACCATAACCTGGTCTTCTTATGTAATCAACGAGTCGACACAATAAATATAATGTGACTGATACATAATAGTATACCATGATAAGTTAATCCAATACAAAATGCAGGGACATATAAATATCACATTGCAAGCCTATCCAAGAATGCACAACAATGTTATCAACTAACTAATATAGCATGCACAATCATAATAATACGTGATGAATAGTGTGTGTGATCGATACTCATCGATACTGATGAGTGAAGTCTGAAGTGGACACTAACTATGGCTCAATTATCCATATGTAGGGTCCATACTTAATAGAGTCAGTGCCTAATTGTACCCTAGACCCTCAAGCTGCATCTAGTGTGATCAAACTCGTGTAAATCTCATTGTATCCCATATTGAGCATAAGTGATATATGACATACTCTGCATATTTGACACCAATATAGATCTCATTGTAATCTAATGACTCCCAACATAGGTTCAAAATAAATAAAATCAGTAACTAATCATACCATTTACCTCGAGTCGCATCCTGATTAAGCGACTGTATCCCATATTGAGCACAAGTGATATATGACATACTCTACATATTTCACACCAATATAGATCTCGTTGTAATCCAATGACTCCCAATGTAGGTTCAAAATAAATAAAATCAGTAAATAATCATACCATTTACCTCGAGTCGCATCTTGATTAAGTGAATTTGTGTATATCTCACCATATCCTATATCGGGCATATGTTATATACGACCTACTCTAGTCATATGAAGCTTAGAGTTATATATTGAATGAACTCATGTAATCTATTGGGTAATATTTTTCAATATATATAATAATGGAGATTTATACTTAAATACAAATTTGGATTTATGATTCCTCTCACCTTAACCATAAATCCACAAGTGTTCAAATCTAGACCAAGTACATACTATGTCGTAGATAATCACACTACAAATGCAATGGCGAAGACTACGTCTTGATTGTACCTCGAATGCAAGAGATCCGAATTAAATACGAAACGGAATTAATTAAATAATTAATTGATCACTAATTACCTCATTATTTTTTAATCCCTTTTCATAATACTTTCTTTTTCTCCCCAAAATGTGCACAGTGATACACATGAATACACCCATTAATCAAAAACTTCTCTCATCGATTTCTCCACCCATAAGCAACGATTCGTCCAACTATCTTCACCTACGAACTCTATTACGTGCCCTCTCCGCAAAGGACACCACTCTATCAAGCTCGGACTCATCTTTGGATTTTGACCTGATGCCTCCTCCCCTTTGGAGTTGATATCGCATTTCTTTTGGGCACTATGAAGCACATGCAATTGGTTTAGGAAGAAGCACGTCACAAAGAGAATCTTGATGGCACACTCTGCTTTACCTCCCGCATCCTCTACCTCCGTCCAAAGCTAACCTTAGCCGCCTTACCCAAAAATTGAGCATGGACAACACATGTCGCACATGCCAAACCCTATATAGATTCAACGCCCTCGCCTCCCCAAGTTTAACAGATCTAACTTCATTGATTTTCATAACCAAAGCTCCAAATTTAAGTTCTTGAAGATGGGTGGAAAAGTTAGTGTTTACTGAAGGAGGAGAGGTAAAAATGTGAAAAAGGGAAAAAGTGAAACAAGAAGAATAGTTGCATGTGTGTGGTTTTATATTTAAACATATGTTCTTGGGTTACGCCAAAAATGTATCAACACCCAAGAATAGGTTGTATGGAACCTTTGAGACCTATATCTAGCAGGTAGTCATTGAAATAAAAGGGAAATAATAAAAATAAAGTAGAGAGAAGCATGATTTTTATAGTGTTTTGGAAATCTCTGGTCTATGTCCACTTTATAGCTTTTATTGATTGATTGTTTATAGATCATTTGAGACTACAAGGAGTTCGAAGAGTAAAAGTCACTAGTAAAAGGGTTTGACAAGTTCTATAGCTAAGAACTGTCCAAACTAGCTGCCTAGGTCACTATAGTATGGAGGTAGGAGATGAAGAAGAGGTAGAGCTTCCTTGTATAGAGTTAGCAAAAACTAGAAATTCTTTGCAAATAAATTTGTATTTATAAGAAATAGGGGTAATAGGTCAAAAGCCTACTTGCACTGGAGTCCAAATGAAGGCTCTATGTCACATAGGAAAAATCAATGACCCACGACCTAAGGACATAGGTCGATACCGAGCTATAAATGTTGGTGCAAAGCCAACTTTGCCACTTGCCCAACTTCTCTCTCTTTTAGTTTATGTGTTTTAACCTGCTTTCCATTTATTTTGAGTTAATTCTAGTAATCTTCCCTCTATCACTTGAGTTATCTTGCTTTTCTTGGCTTTCTTCTCATTAATCTTGGAATTGACCGTCTAAACTCTAGGAAAATCACTTGATCATAAGCTATCAAATATGTATATGAGAAGTATGGAGTTTGGGAGATGAACTGGGTGAGCATCACCGATTGGTACCGACCTATCATAACTCGATACCGAGCTATGCTTTTTTGCTTAAATCTTTCCCAACCTTTCCGAAGTTATTTCTTCTTTCATTTTAAGCATGCTTATAAGTTTTAGATCGTTTCGTATTCATCTCGACATTCTAACTTCCATTGATTTCTACTTGGTTAAAAACCCAGTTAACACTTACCCCCAAGAGTATGCTTTCGTTGAAATTAAAGCGTTGTATGTGGGAATTCGGGTTTGTTTGATCGGTGTGAACATGAGTTTTGCCTCGGTTGAATGCATGTCGTTCTAGAGACAAGTCACGTTCTCCAGATTCAACCATTTCTTTTTAAAATTATTTAGTGTAATCCAGGCTCCGGGGGAGTCATTGAAAGAGTACTTGCAAAGATTTCATGTTGCGGCTACGGAAGTTAGAAATCCTAATGACCACGCGATTTGATGGCGGTAATGCGAGGAGTTGATCCGGATTCAGAGTTTGGAGATTGATTGGCAGGAAAGTGGAGCGTTTCTATTCGAAGGCTCATCAATTCATAATAAGGGAGGAAGCTAGATGGACAATGCGAGATAAGGCACAGGGCATGTTCAGGATTCTGTGAAAAGTAACATCACCGTGAAACAATCTGGTGACAACCCGGGAAAGGTTCAAGTCAATGTCCAGAACAAGCCTGGGCAATCTAAAGGATCCGGAGGAGGAAATCCCGAAAAGAAAAGAGAAGCAGAGAAATGGAAGCCAAGGATTCCGACCTATAATGAGTATACCCCACTGAATGCATCTCTTGAGAATATTTATCTATCAACTTGTAATACATTCCAGTATAGAAAGCCGCACCTAAAGGAGTCAATAGAGGAGCAGAAGCAGACTGGGAAGTATTGCTGCTTCCATGAAACTTATGGACATAATACGGACGAGTGTAGACACCTCCATGATGCCATAGAAAACTGATCGGATAGAAAAAATTGCAGGAGTTTTTCAAGATCCCACAGGAGGGCAGGCAAGGAACATCAGACCCCGGACGCGGGCCGGCTCCACGCCAACCAGAGGAACCTGCCTGAACCATGGGTTGGTCATAAACACGATAGTCGGTGGACCTCACCCCATAGACAAGAATTGGCAGGAGATGGAGCGATATGCTAACTCCTTAAGGCATGCGGATTATGAGTGTTGTTCGAATGTGGAGGATGGGACCCCCGCAAAGCAGCAACGCATGATGACGGACGATATAGTGTTTAGGAGCCAAGATGCGAAGAAGGTAGAGGCTCCTACCATCGACCCGATGGTCATATCTGCGACGATCGGGCCAGAATATGTCAAAAGAATTTTAATTGATTATGGAAGTTCTGTTAACATCATCTTCAAAAAGGCATACGACCAAATGAAAATGGAGACAAAAGATTTAAAGCCATCTAAAGCCTGTATCCATGGCTTTAATGGTGCAGCGACAGATGTGGTGGGGTACGTTCAGTTGACAGTTGAACTGGGAGAAGGTGAGCTTAGGAGGGTGTGAATCCTACCATTTGTAGTGTTGAATGTTGATTCTCTATATAATGTGTTTCTGGGACGACCGGCCCTGGCAGAGTTTAGGGCAGCTTTGGCCCCATGGTGTTTGACGTTAAAATTTTCGACAGACAAGGGAGTCGGTGTGTTGCATGGCGATCAGGCGACCGGTTGCGCATGTTATGTGACTGAGTTGAGAGAGGCCCAGCGGCGAGGGAAAGGAAAGGTTGCGGATAGCTCTGTCCACATCTCGAATACTAGCGATTGACAAGTAATGCCTGATCCCTGGCTTGGGTGGAACTCTCGGATCTATCGGGACATAGATCCGAGAGATGATGATGGGGAACCCAGCGAAGCAAAAGCAACACCGGATAAACTGACGATTGACATTCCAGTCAGCCGGGATGACCCGTCACGAGTTCTTAAGATTGGATCGCAACTCGACCTGTCAATGGCCGAGGATCTCACTGGTTTTCTCCGAGCGAACCTAAATGTTTTCACTTGGACGCATTCTGATATGTGCGGGATTTCTCCCGCTATTGCGAGTCATATGTTGAACATAGACCCGAAGTATGTTTCTGTGAAACAGAAAAGGAGAGGCATGGACCAGGAGAGGTCCGCTGCTCTCAGAGAGGAGGTGGACAAAATCAAAGCCAATGGGCTCGTCCGCGACGCCCTCTACCCTGAATGGGTGTCCAACCCTTTGCTAGTAAGGAAAGCGAACGGGAAGTGGAGAACTTGCGTTGATTACTCTGATTTGAACACAGCATGCCCAAAGGATAGTTTTCCTTTACCCAAAATCGACCAGCTTATCGACTCTACGGCTGGGCACGAGTTATTGTCATTTATGGATGCATACTCGGGATACAATCAGATCCTGATGCACATTCTAGACCAAGAACACACCAGTTTTGTCACAGATGTGGGGCTATATTGCTATGTAGTAATGTCTTTCGGATTGAAAAACACGAGAGCAACTTATCGGCGTCTGGTGAATCGAATGTTTAAAGACCAAATTGGTAGAACAATGGAAGTCTATGTAGATGATATGCTCGTGAAGTCATGATAGTCAAACGACCACATTCGAGACTTAGCAGAGATGTTTGATATACTCAGACATTATGGGATGAAGATCAATCCTTTGAAATCTTCCTTTGGCGTTGCATCGGGGAAGTTTTTGGGTTTTATTGTGAATGCACGGGGAATCGAAGCTAACCCGGAGAAGATTCAAGCTATTCGAGACATACAAGTGCCTAAAACTATAAAACATGTGCAAAGCTTGAATGAGAAGGTGGCTGCACTGAGTCGATTCATATCCAGAGCCACAGATAAGTGTGTTCCTTTCTTCGATGTAATAAAGAAAGGAAAGAGAAATTTCGACTGGACATCAGACTGTGAGGAAGCATTCCGAGCTCTGGTAAGGCATTTGGAAAGCCCCCCAATACTGTCAAAACTGGTAGACCATGAGATGTTGTACATGTACTTAGTTGTATCCCAGCATGCTATTAGTATGGCTCTAGTTTGCGAGGAGGACCGAGTTCAGAAGCCGGTGTACTATGTCAGTAAACGTTTAACGGGGGCAGAAAGAAAATATCCTAAGATTGAGAAACTAGCCTATTGCTTGGTGATTGCATCACGCAAGCTCCAGCCATACTTTCAGTCATACTCAATCAGTATTTATACCGATCAACACTTGCGGCAGGTACTCCAACGACCGTAAACTTCTGGAAGGATGTTAAAATGGAATATCAAGTTGATTCAGTTTGATATTACCTACTTGCCACGAAGGGCCCTACAAGGGCAAGCACTAGCAGACTTCATTACTGAATTCACCATGTTAGACGAATCAGACGGTAACAATGTCATACCTCCCATTCGATGGAAGATGTATACCGATGGCGCATCTAACGACCGTTGCTTGGGGGCTGGCATAGTTCTTGTGACTCTTGAAAACCGATCAGTTTGTTATGCTTTGGAGCTCGAATTCCTAGCGACAAATAATGAAGCCGAGTATGAAGCATTGATTGCTGGCTTAAGACTTATCAAAGAACTGGGGCTAAAATTGGTTGACATCTTTTACGACCCACAACTAGTGGTGTACCAGGTGTAGGGGGATTATCAAGCGAAGGGAAAGAGGCTTGCCCTATAGCTTGCATGGGTTCAAGAACTGCTAGCAAATGTAGAATATTATGATATTTTGCATGTCCTGCGTGAACGAAACAGAGAAGCCGATTCATTGGCAAAATTTACGAGCACCGACGATGCACAGCAAATGGGATTGGTTCCTATTGAAACCCTACATGCTCTGAGTATAAATATGATGGAGGTAGATTTCGTATTAGAAGCAGAAATTGAGAAGGAATCATGGATGACCATATTCAAGCAATACTTGCTACAAGGGGTCTTGCCCGAAAGAAAGAGTGAAAGACGACAAGTCATTCGTAAGGCTTCACGATATGTAATGCAGGATGGAATAATGTATCGGAGGGGATTCTCGACCCCCTTACTCCGGTGCATTGCCCACGATGAGATAAAGTGAGTCCTGAAGGAAGTCCATAAAGGAGAATGTGGTGACCATACAGGGGGTAGACATTAGCAAAGAAAATCCTCCGCTATGGATACTATTGGCCAACTGCAAATCGGGACGCTGTAGACTATGTAAAGAGATGCAAAAATGCCAAAGGTATGCGAAAATCCCAAGAGCTACGCCGACGGAACTCATGCAAATGGTTAGTCCTTGGCCATTTGCAATGTAGGGAATCGACATAGTCGGTTTATTACCCATATCCAAAGGTGGTGTGAAATACACGATAGTTGCGGTCGATTACTTTACCAAGTGGGCAGAAGCAGAGCCTTTGGCCACGATCACCGCCAAAAAGGTCATTAATTTCGTTGTACTAAACATTATATGCGTTTTGGCCTTCCATGGACTATCATTACAGGCAACGGAACTCAATTCGAAAGCAAAGAATTCAAAAAGCTTTGCCAAAGATATGGAATTGAGAAAAAGTTTGCGGCAGTTGCTCGTCCAAAAGCCAATGGACAAGTGGAAGCCGTGAACAAAATAATCAAGTCCATATTAAAAAAGTGTTTGGAAAAGGCTAGAGGCAAGTGGGTGGATGAACTTCTGACAGCGCTTTGGGCTTATAGAACCACCCACAAGTCAGCGACTGGCCACACTCCATTCGCATTAGCATATGGCATGGAAGTCGTTATACACGTAGAACTTGAAGTTCCGTCACATCGGGTAACTTATTACGACCTTGAGTCAAATCGGCATCTTTTGCTGGAATCACTGGACTTCATTGATGAAAAACATGAAGAAGTTGATTTAAGAGCGGCTGCATACAAACACCAAGTCGCTCGATGTTATAATGAAAAGGTTCGGCCCAGAATCTTTGATGTGGATGACCTCGTTTTGAAACGAGTTTTCCCGGTCCCATCGCATGTGAATCTCGCATGGGAAGGTCCATACGTCATTGAACGGAAGCTTGGAGAGGGAACTTTCAAGCTACCGACCGTTGATGGTGCGACACTCCCTCGAGCATGGAATAGGGAGCATTTGCGGCACTATTATACTTAGTCCATTTCTTTCATACTTTAGTTGCAATTATTTCCAGCATATTTTTATTCTTAGTTTTTGGCATGTAATAAGACAATTTAGCTTATTTTCATTAATAAAGGCTTGAAACCATCTTTTCCCATGAATATTGATGTTTGTATGTATGATAATTCTATAGCAAACCGCTAGATTACGTTATTCTATCTGACGTACGAACACGTGCGAACATCCTGAAATCTCCAAGTCCCCTGAGTGCGGACTAGAGTACTCTAAGTCCCCTGAGTGCGGACTGGAGTACTCTAAGTCCCCTGAGTACGGACCAGAGTATAAACGACTTAAAAATATCCAAGTCCCCTGAGTGCGGACTGGAGTACTTTGAGTCCCCTGAGTGCAGACCAAAGTATAAACGATTCGAAATCTCCAAGTCCGCTAAGTGCAGATTGGAGTACTCTGAGTCCCCTAAGTGCAGAGCAGGGTATAAGCGACTTAAAAATATCCAAGTCCACTGAGTGCGGACTGGAGTATTCTGCGTCCCATTAGTGTGGACCAGAGTATAAATGACTCGAAATCTTCAAGTCCCCTGGCTGCGGACTGGAGTAAGCTGAGTCCCTTCAGTGCGGACTAGAGTATAAATGACTAAAATCTTCGAGTTCCCTGAGCGTGGACTGGAGTACCCTGAGTCCCTTGAGTGCGGACTAGAGTATAAACGACTAAAATCTCCGAGTCCCCTGAGCGCGGACTGGAGTACTCTAAGTCCCCAGAGTGCAGACTAGAGTATAAACAACTAAAATCTCCAAGTCCCCTGAGCGCGGACTGGAGTACTCTGAGTCCCCAGAGTGCGGACTAGAGCATAAACGACTAAAATCTTCGAGTCCCCTGAGCGCGGACTGGAGTACTCTGAGTTCCCAGAGTGCGGACTAGAGTATAAACGACTAAATCTTCGAGTCCCCTGAGCGCGGACGGGAGTAGTCTGAGTCCCCAGAGTGCGGTCTAGAGTATAAACGACTAAAATCTCCAAGTCCCCTGAGTGCGGACTGGAGTACTCTGAGTCCCCAGAGTGCGGACTAGAGTATAAATTATTAAAATCTCCAAGTCCCCTGAGTGTGGACTGGAGTACTCTGAGTCCCCAGAGTGCGGATTGGAGTATAACCGGCTTAAAATTCTCTAAGTCCCCAGAGTGCAGACTAGGATACAAATGACTTAAAGCCAATAAGTCCCTAGCCTGAGGACTGAAAAATATTCTAAGTACCTGAAGCGTGAAATAAAGGATGTACAATTCCAAAGAATTTCCGACTTATATGAAAATGAATTGAGGAGTTGATGTAACTCACAATAGCTTGGATTTCGACCACGATTATACAGGAAGCTGAACGATAAAGTCTTTTGAAAGACAAAAGAACTAAGTTTTATTTATCTAAAATAAGGTTCTACTACAACTCCTCCAAAACTCGGAGTCAAAAGTGTATTTACATTGACTACGAAAATAAATAAAAATAATTACATAATCTGAACTAACTCTCGTCAAACGAGACTAACAACTACTTCTTTGACTTCCTCGGTTTCTTGTCCTCCTTTGTCTTCTCTGACGACTCCTCCTCCACGCGTTTTTTCTTGGAAGTTTTGCTTGGTGAGCAGGTGAAAACTGAGGAAGAACGAGGGATCTCTAATGGCTTGGACCCATCAGGGAGGATGACCTTCAAAGGCTTGCTCAGAGTATCATCTAGGTCCACGACTCGGGGATCGACTTTGATTTCAGCTGTCGTTTTCTTTTCCTCCACGAGCTGCTCCTTCATGCTCAATTTTGAAGTATGCTCAGAGGCGCTTATGATCTCAATTTCATAATTACCTTCGACAGGAGATGAAGTCCCAGACTTATCCTCATCGAGTGCCTCAATCACTTGACCATCCGGACCGGGAGTCTCTCCCGCATGAGTAGCCTCACTTGTTTTCTCCTTCTCCTTGGCTTCACCGCTCCTTGAAGTGGGCTCGGGTCAGAGTGACCTACGCAAGATCATAAGAAACAGATGTTAGAATATAATGAACTTATGCCAAAATCAACGGCTCTTCGAACTTTAAAGGGAAAGTTATTTACCGATTTCTTGCTGGCTCTCAACCGTTCGTGGGGTTCCGCCCTCTAGATTGGGAGATAGAATGTGAATGCCGAGGCCAGGGTCTTTCGGGTCAAAACCAGCATGTTGTTCGAATGTATAGAGTACTGGCCGATCAGCCGTTTGAGTAGGAGGAAGGGCGGGAGACTCGCTCCAGACGGATCGACAATGACGTCTTTTCCTTTGGATAAGGGGTACCTTTGCATTAGTGCGCCTTCGCTGTAGACAAGTCAAAGGCTTGTTCCCCCTGAGAAATTCTTTCACCATGGCCCCCTCGTCAACCTCTTCGGTGCCCATCTCGACCTTCCTGGTCTTTATTAAGGTCTCATATGCCTCGGCTAGAGATTCAAGGTAGCCCTCGCCAAGAAATGTTATGTCCCGATGCATGAAGACATGGGTGTTGTATTCTGCTATCAGTGGGTCAAACATGCACTTAATCTTCTCCCTGCCAGCCTCTGTAGCAGCCTCAAGGCGAGAGTCAATCTCTGCAGATGATATTCTCTTGCCCTCTTCACGGGCCTCATCCTTCAGCATCCCGACTTTAGAAAGCTCATCGTCGAGCTTTGCCTTCAGAAGTCGTGTAGCAACGATCTCGTCGCAATATCGTTGCGACTCTTCTTGGGCAGCAGTTTCCTCCTCTTTTTCTTTGCGCAGTTGATCCTTCAGCTCTTTGACACGGAGGGCAAATGCATCCCTTTCCTTCTGAACTGAGTCCTTCTCTAAATCCAGGGCCCCACAGCGTTGGACCGCTTCGTCAAGTTCTTTCTTATGAGTTGTCTCCAGACGATTGACGGCCTCCGCAGTATCTTTAGCACTATGTTGGGCGACTTCAAGTTGAGACTTGTACACAGAGAGCTCTTGAGCATTGATAATTTATTTATCATGGATAGCCTCAAGCTTCAGGCGATCAATTTCATGTAAACGCTCAACAGAGACTTCTGAGACTTTTTCGGCTAAGTGAACGAACGCATCATGCTAGACATAGACGTCATTGGTGCAAGCAATAGCGCTTTTTTTGACATGTCCCGGAATCTGATGAATGTCCAGGAGAAATTTCAAACCATCAAAGAAAATCTTTGGGAACGCGGCTTTAAGCTCAATAAGTCATTTTGCTGCCGATGGATCAAATACAGGAGCAGAAAGAGTCTGTCTGGGGACAACGGGTGTTTTGTGGGGATCTCGAGATTGCCTAGTACTGGATGAACCAGAGTGTTGATCCCGATGGGCCTCAGGCAATGACCCCTTGTGTGCGGGCTTCTCTTTGCTTTGCTTCGATTGAGGAAGAGGATCGCGAGGATAGGAAGACCGGCTATAGGTCTTTCTCCGGTAGGATGATTCTCGGTGGCGGTAGTCCCGATCGCCGATGTCATCCCTGTCTCGATGCTTGCCGGAACCCAATCCCAGCTGAAGTGCTGGAAAATAAATGAACCTCGAAGACGGTCAAGTCCATGTGTATGTCCCATGTTACCTGCATAGAATTTAAATAACGACAAGTCAGCAAAGAGAGGGGTGATGACAGGAATTTAAGTGCAAGGTGAAGTGCACGTGTTTGTGTGTGTCCTAGTGTTCGCCCCAACGGACCAGTTTATTTATCTTTACTAATGGGAGTTTTTTCTCCCTGGTTTTGGGCTTTAGTTCTTGTATCCCCTCTCGTTGGAAAATGAAGCTTAAGGGCCTTCGGATCGTCGAAACCATAGTTGAACAGATCATCAGGAATAGTGAGGTTCGACAGAACTTTCAGAGAACTTTCTAAGTGTTGGGGGAAAGTCTCTCTCTCCACTGGAATAAGGGTGACTTTAGAAGTTCCACCCACTTTCTTCTGACTCAACTTATAGGTCAATTTTTTCTTTCCCTTTGAAGGGGAAGGTGTCGTTTCGATGTCGTGAACCTCGATTTTCGGGTCTCGAGTGGGACTAACATTTTCACCCTGTACTTCGGGTGTTTCAGTTTGTTTAATCTGCCCTTCCACTAGTGTGTCAGGAGCATCACGTGCTGAAGACCCAGCCTGCTTTTTTCCTCTGCCCGAAGCAGGTCTGGTTATGGTGACGCCTTGAGGGAGGCTTATTCAACGACCTTCCGCCAGCAGCCTAAACTTCGTGAGCGATTCATTTGAAATGAGATATCTGATGTCCCGGTCTTCAACGAGGATAGCTCGGCTAGGTTCGACAGCTTCAGAATATCTGAAGCCTTTGGGACGTGGGTTGATAGCTGTAACAATAAAGAAAAGAATTAGGAAAGGTGCAGTTTTCGCTGAATACGAGTATTAATCCAAGAAACAAAGACTTACTCCCTTCCAACCATCTCCTCGCGAAGCCGGGAGGACAGCGCACGTAGAACCACTCTTGCTTATACTAGGAAAACTTGCTCCATGCCCAAGTTAGAATTGACACTTGCTATGCGACTCGAGGAATATGGGCTATCTGACCGTCTCTTGAAGCAATAGATATAGCGGATATCACCGGGAGTTGGGAGCCTGAAAAGGACACTAATGAAGAGAATGCAAGTGTCGTATATGAGCGCATGGCTGTTTGGATGTAATTGAGATGGGGCGATCTCGATATACTATAACAGGTAGCGAATAAAGGAGTTAAATGGCGGCACGCTACCGACCGAACACGTGAATCTATTGCAGGCTGTATATCCGACTTGGGGCAAGTGAGGACGGTCATGTCCCGATGGAACCAACACATCGTCGAAAGGAATCCCATGTACTGAGCATATATAGCAAAGCGTGCTTTCATTAATCTTCGAGGCTTAGGAATCGACCGGATCATCCAAAAGGATTGCTGCATCCAAGGCATCGGGAGCCAAGTCGACAGATGCGATCGCGGGGCTCGGCAAGTTTTGTGCAGGATTAGTCGACGGATTTTAAGTTCCAACTACTTCTTGTTTAGAAGATGACCCGGGTCTGTTCGAGATCGTGGCAGAACTAGATTTCCTAGACAACTCTAGTGAATGCCAAATTTGACGAAACACATGTTTGAACTATACTTGAAAAACAATCGACATTAAACTTAACAACAGAAACACTCCCCTCGTGTGGTGTGTGAGCTAGTGCGATCATTTAAATATAATTACCAAGAAATTAAAAGTCACCGAGTTGGTGAAATAAAGTTAGGCTTCGAACTATCATCTTCGAAGACCGTCATTGCTAACTGTCTGCGAAAGCTTATCGTAAGAAGGTTTATGTTTCGAACTCGACATCTTCATTGTGCATTGAAGGTTATTATCTGTTCTAATCAAATTAAATTGAAGCTTATAGTTATCAGAGTAGAGGATTTATCAGTCTGAATTGTCCGATATGCTTAATTGTGTTAAGTCCATGTGCTTGTTCACTGTCATATGTTCGGGCATAAAGAATAGGTTGAGTCAACTATGCATTATGTTCGACTAGTGTTGTTGTTATACACCACTCTCCTACCATCCATCATTACCGTTCGGCATGCGGCTAGACATGCCGAACCACAATCATGTCGAGCCGCATCCCTCGGCACTTCACCCTCAACGCCAACTCCCTTCCCACACACCCTCTCTACCGCTCGGCACAGACGAGTCATCCAGCAAGTCATGCCAAGCCGCCTCGTTCGGCACTCTACCCATCTCCCACTTCTCTCCTGCATTCCTTCCTACCTCAATCGGCATGAGAGAATCATGCCAAGCCTTGGCCGTGCCGAGCCACATCGCTCGGCACGCTGAACCTTAACTCCACCTTCACTCCTGTACTTTTCCTCCATCGTTCGACATAGGGAGTCATGCCGGGCCACATCAATGCGTCTTCCGCCAACTCCCTCCTTCAAACATCTCTGACCTCCTCTTCTCTACTCCACTCTGCCTAACCTTAAAACATGTTCTAACCGCGATTCGATTCCTTCATCCATGTTATTCCTACTGACCTCGATTTTACAGAGATTCACGAACTTGAATCTCGTGCTAAGTTTCCTAATCAGGGTAAAGCGTTTAAAGGAGGAGTCATTACTGAATAAATGGCTCGAAACTCAGAGAGATTCTGAAATAGGAAGCGTATTCCTGTTCAGTATCGTTTTTGGGAAAGATGTGGGGCGACGTATTAAGTTCGAGAAAAAAAGGCAGAAGGATAAGTTGTTATCCTAACTCTGTTCGAAGACGAATTTGTAAGTCCTGAAGGGCTGAGGTAAAAGTAAATGGGAGGGGAAGAAGAGGTATCGGCTTATATAGAGAGAAGAGAAGTCGAAGGGACAATGACCAGTAGAACCGGTCAAGGCACCTCCATCATTCGGCATCAATGTCGTTCAGCATTCGTATGTCGCTCGGCATTTGTATGTCGTTCGGCATCCGTATGTCGTTCGGCATTAGTATGTCGTTCGACATACAATGCCTCGATTGGCATTCAGAATAGAGGCTTAAAGGAAAACACGGAGGACTCGTTATTCAAAACGCATCATGTTCATCCACATGATGCACTTTGGAGGTCAAGTGTTACCTGGATGTTTGACCAAGTAACTAGAGGCTCGACATAAGTACCGTTCGGTACGGACCTCGTTCGGCAGAAGCCTCGACGGCATGGCAGGGCTATTCGGCATAGCAGGGTCATTTGGTATGAACCTTTTTCGGCATTCCAGACCCGCTCGGCATAAAGCCTTGTTCGGCATTCCAGCTCCGTCAGCATAGAGGCTCGTTCGGCATTCCAACCCCACTCGGCATAGAGCCGCATTCGGCGCGAACCTCGTTTGGCAGAAGCCTCGACCAGCATGAAACGTCGTTCGGTATGACAAGGCCGTTCGGCATAGCAATGTCGTTCAGCATGAACCTTGTTCGGCATTCCAGCCTCGTTCGGCATTCCAGCCTCGTTCGGTGTTCCAGCCTCACTTGGCATATGGCCTCATTCGGCATTTTGGCTCGGCACACAGAAGTCACTCACCACGGGCCGAGGTATCTTGCTCCTAGGCCCATAAGGGAAATCCAACCCATCTTCGTCTATAAATAGAAGGGCAGGGGCACAGTGAAAGGGACCTTTTTTCAAAAACACTAGGGAGACTCTACCGCATTCAAGAATCATTCTCTTTACTTAGCAATTGTATTCAAGTAGTTGGCGTATGGATTGTATCTATAATCAATCATTGAGTAAAGCAATAAAGATTAACTTCACAATGGACGTAGGCAGTTACGCTGAACCACTATAAATCCGGTGTTCTTATCTTTGCATTTAATTTAGCATACAATTCTCTGTTTTAATTTACTTTTTTCATTAATCTCTCCACACATTCTTTCTCGAGGGTGTTAGTGACCAATTCTGGTGCTAACATTTGGGTTTATAAAATTAGTTTGGAAAATATATAAAGAATTTTGATATGTTAGACAGCGTGATTAAAGTGAGCTTCTGGAATTTTTGGGGATTTTTCCAAAGTGATTTGCTATGCAAATTTAATTATTTTAGAAGAGATACTTCTTCGCAAAATTGGTTTTGCTTAATGGAAGGGCTTATTTGATTTACTTAACCATGGTTTAGATCTGAAATTAGTGGCAGTTATATTGGTAAAGAAGATGAAAAATTTAAGGCAACCAATTTGGTGTTGACACGTGGTAGATTAGTTAGAAAAAGATTTGCTTTAAGTAGTATAAAGCCACGTTTACTCGAAAAAGATGGTTTCACCTACTTTGGAAGTACCTTTCGACGCAGAAGCTTTCGCCTCCAGCCCAGTTGAAACCTACAAAGCCAAAGTCGATACACAAGGTATCACAAAAAGGGTACGTAGTGGATTGGAGGAAGGCGAAAGGTAAGGTGCCGAAAGCATAGCTTTCGAAGGAGCCACTATCTTGGTTTGTTTTAAAAAGATAAGCGCCTGTCTTTGTTTTTTTAGCCTTTGAAGGAGTCAAAGCATATGGTTTTTAAAGAGGTTTCAAAAGGTTTCGAAAGGGTTTTCATAGCATAAGTTTGCTTTCGAATGGGTTTTGAAAGAATGTATTGAAAGGAAGGATTCCGACCTAGTTGAAGCCCTGGTGCCATTCTTAAGCCTTTCGCTAGTACTGAAGATGTCATTGCTTTCGAAAGGTACTTTGTTTTATAAGTTCAAGCCACTTCCTGTAGCTTTCGAAAGGAGTTAGGTATTTCAAAGGCAATTTCGAAGCGAACCTTCCACTATTTTACCCAGATGTTTTATGCATTCGAAAGGGTGGTGCCGACGCCATCATATCTCCCCAATACTTTTATGTATAATAAAGGATAGTTTCGAGAGAGATGATTTAACCTATATTCACCTTGACCCAAATAATATTTTAAGTATAAACTAAATGGTTTCGAAAGTGGGACTTTCATTGATTTCGAAAGGTTTATTTCCAATGGTGTCGAAATGAGTACTTTCAACTGTTTTAGAAGCTATGCTTCCAAAGTTAAATGTTAATACTTTAATACAATCGAAAGGTTTCAAAAGGAAGGTTTTAAAGTATTAAAAAGGCAGGAGCCTAATATTTTGAAGATAGATTTTAGTGTTTTAAAAGGAGGTCATCCTAGGAAGTCGAAAGCAAGGTTCCGAAGGTTTCGAAAGATCTTATAGCCCAAACTCTATTTTTAAAAAGAGAAAACCATAGCTAAATTGAAGGAGTTTTTGTAATGGCTTTGAGAAGAAGATTTATTTGATAAAATGATAGGTTAAAGGGATTAACCTTGTTTTGTATGAAACCCATACGGGTGATATTGTTATGTTAGTATGTTTGCTTCTTCAAATATAAATATATTCACATTATAATGGACTCATAACTGCATTTTGGAGATAAAAGGGCAGTAGAATCAGCTAGGTTGAACCAGTAGTGAATATGAGTCAAGTTAACTCTTGAATGAGTAGAATTGCATCTAGGAGGTCAGGAAGACCAGAATATAGGACGCTAAAATGTAAAAGAAAGATATTGGTAGTGTAGGATCTATTTCACCCTAGAGGGGGGTGAATAGGGTGATGCTATTAATTATAAATATTATTGTGGAAGTATATAAAATAATTCCAGCATTGATCACAGCAGAATAACAGCAGCATAGATAATAGCATAATACAAAAAGTAGAAAATCGAACACACAGATTTGCCCAGCTTCGACAAAATCCTGCTTACGTGTTGCCCTCAAGATTTCTACTGGAAATTAAGTAATCAGACACTTACACACGTAAACTCGCGACACCCACTATCGACTAACCTTAACTCTACGCTCAAAACCCTACCACAACTCAGCCACTAAGTTGCAAATTCTCGAACTACACCACCGTAGTTCGTCCCTTAGTCATACAACTAGAAATTACAACTGTCTAAAAGAAAAACAAATTTAAAACAATTTAAAAACAATTATACACAAAACCCTAATTTATAAAACTAAAGCCCAATTTAATAAACCAGCCCAAATGTGAAGTTAAAAGGAAACCCCCTTTTCTATTACGTTATCTCGCCTGTTTTCTTCTTCGCTTGTGAAAAAAATGGTGCTCATTCCTTTGTTCCTTTGCTCGATCAAAGAAACTGATTGATTGTTGGTCGATTACAATTATTGTTCCTCTGATTTGTGTCGCCAGTCGACCGTCTCTTCAGTTTTCTCATGGCTCCTTCAATTTGAGTCGAGTTTATCTATTGTGAAAATTGGTATGTTCGCTCCTTCTTCGATTTATACTATACTCGACTTGATTCGAGTTCCTAATTGATGTTGTGATCTGTGATATGCTTGAACTCGAATGATTTTTTATAGCCGATGATGAATGGGTTAAATAGGAATCAAATTCCTTAATTTTCATTCGTATATTTCATACGAATTCGTCTGACGATTTTTCTCGGCCACTTCATTTTGCTTGAATGTTGATGATTTTTCTGACTTGTTCAAATTCGTGTATTTTGTTGCCTTGATTCTCATGGCTTCGATTTTGAACTGTTCCATTTCTTGGTCATCACGGTTTTGATTCTTTGGTACTTTGAATTTGATTCCGTTTCGACTTCGGCCTTGACTTTGTTTATGCAATGATATTGTTTGAATTATTCCTCTGCCAAAAAATATTTCCTTTTTGACTTCGGCGTTGTCACTGCTTCGACTTGGTTTTTGACATCACCTGACTTCGGTCATTTAATGCTATGATAATATGTGACTTTAGCACTTTTGTTCATCTCTATAGCATATTCGACTTATACCTGCTGCTGCATGACTTCGGCATTTATCTTGACATTTGGTATATGTTTATAAAATGTTGTATTGTATTTGGTTGGTTACTTCTACATGCTGAGCCATTGGTTTTGATCTGGTTTCACTACACATATATTTTCGTGTTCACTCATGTATATAATCATGTCTTCACTGTGTACATTTGTGTTGGGCATTGTTGCAGTTTGGTTTTCCTATATTCGCATGCTTGAAGTCATAGCCTGTGGTCTAGTTGACGATACTGCATGTATATTGTACTCGGGTCTCAGTGATGCATTTGCATCCAAGTGTATGTACCATTTCTGTCACTGCATATATGCATGCTTCTTGGTTGTAGTTGAGCTTGTATTGTGTTTCACTTGGATTTATACTTGGTTTTGTTTACATGTGCACGGCTTGGACTTGTAGTCTTCATTGCACTGCCTGGACTTATTTGTCTGATCTTTGGACTCTATAGCATATATATGTTACTTGTTTGCATTGTCCACGGTTTTATACGTGTTCATGTGGTCTGTATGGAGTCTTCATGTGACTACACTTCTGTTGTAGTTTGTTGTGACCAGACTTGAGTTTTATTCATGATTTGAAACTGCTACCAGCTGTTGTATGATATTTGAACCTTATTACCAGTTTGGTTGGACTGTCCAGCCTTTCACTTGAGGTTGTATGTAGCTGGCATGGCCTTTGTTTCACTCGTGAATTATCTACATTTTGAATTGCACCTGTGTTGAATCCAGCTAATAGCTCGGGTTTGACCTTATGATAATATCATGACTTTATATTTATTTCACTTGAGTTGAACCCGGCTTTTGATTTGGGTTTGACCTTGTGCTCACATGTCCCTGCAATTTTATCAAGTGTATATCAGTGTGCACGGCCTTGTGGCATGTACAGTGATACACTTTGCATGTCACAAGTTGTCTGTGTTTAATGAATTCAAATTTAAATGATGATAAATAACCCAAATAACTGAGGCAAATAATATTTTCCAAATCACTACTTATTTTATACTGCAAAATATTTTCTTTTTCAATTTTACTGCGTTAGTGTTTATTTTGCAGATTGCTCAGATGTTGGATTCAATCTGGAATGGAGTTGAAGATAAATATGAGTGAATGAGCGGTATGTAGTGAGGACATTTGTAAATGAAAATTTGTGATGTAATCAAAATTGTATTGTTTGAAAATTGTGTATGTAGTGAGAGCTCAAATTTATATATTCAAAATTGTAATAAATATTTGTTTGAATAAAATATCCGTTTGAATTTAAATTCTGTGTTATTTATTTTATTCCGCAAATATTTATTTAATTATGTAAAAAATAAAATAGTACATTAACAAATACATTTACATGAACTTATATATATTTTTATTATCATCAAACAAAAATCATACTCTTGCATATTCAACAATCTCCCCCTTTTGATGATAACCAACATATATTTAAGATTTTGAATATATTAAATGTATTTGATCATTAAATTTGCTCCCTCTGTTTGAATGCTCCCTCTCTACAACAAAGCTTCCCCTTCATATATGCATGAATATAAATATACAAATGAGCCTAGATGCATATAGAAAATATTTGACCTTTATTCGCCAAAATCTTAACTTTTCTCTCCCCCTTTTGTTATTAGCAAAAGAGTAATAGTGTTAGAAAAATAGAGATAAAGTGATATACATTAATACAATATTAATACCTAATCGAGTATAAATATTAAATTTCAATAAAAATCAAACAAAAATCATAAATACTCTGTTAGGCGCATATTCCACTTTTAGAATGATAGGAATGATGTCATCATATAAAACCATATGGTTGTGTCTATTTGTGGTATATTTATATCAGGAATTTGAATATCTACTAACCCTGCATAACCGTTAGGACTTTTAAATGAGATTAGTAGTATTCCAAAAAAAAATTAAAAAAAAATTAAAAGAAAAATAAATGAATTCAATTCTAACCATGCATAACCACGAGGACTTCTAAATGGGATTAGAATCAACTTGTTTATTTAATCAATCAATTTTGATATGTGTTCCATACTGTGCAGTTGATGCGCTCGGTAGATTCAAAGCGGTGGAGATGCAAAAAGTCATAGCGGGGATACAACAAGGATATAGCGGGATATAGCGGATGGCTCTAAAATAGCATATAAAATTCGTACTTAATGTTTTTACAAATATATAAATGGTAATTAAATGAAAAATTATCATTCAATTGAATTATAAATAATACATAAATATTTTTAAATAAAAACATGTGTGAATATACTTTAAACAAACGAAAAACTGTTATATAACATAATTGAATTTGGTAGAATATTAGAGTATTTTCATTTCTGAAAATATATTAAAAATTAAATCAGATAAATTAGTTTCATAATTTTATAATGTATAAATGCAAATTTTCAATTCATTTTATTAAAAAAGATATAGCGGGAATAGCGGAATATAGCGGAAATAATGGGATATAGCGGAAATAACGGGGATTAAAGCGGAAAGGCTATATTTTGGGGCTATATGGAAAAATCATAGTGGTAGAAATCCGCTATGAGATATAGTGGGGTTGTAGCGGGGTAATAGCGGGACATTAACTACACAGGTTCCATACATGCATAACCGTATGGACTTTTAAATGAGCATGGAAGCACATAATCAAAAATTCCAAGTAATTCACCCATGCATAATCGTGAGGACTTTGGATTTATCTATTACAAAAAAAATTGAAAAACAAATGATTTTCGGTTTAAAAATACCACATATTTACATACTTTATTGGATTTTGATGAGTGATGGTTGATAGAAATATGATAGAAATAGTAATGTTCATGGAATTTTTACCAATAAAAAGTTTTTATAAATCTTGTTTAAATTTCTAAAGAAATTTACTAATTATACTGTCTCAAGTTATAATATATTATTAATATCAACACTCATCATTTTCAATCACTTTTCACCCTTTCGATAATCATTAGGGAGTCAGATTAGTTAATATAATCATTTAAGCTCAAATTCAAAAATAATTATCAAATTTTCTAAAAATGACTAATCTGATACAAGGTCAAAAATGATTTTCTAGAAGAGGTTTTATAAGAAAATTTTTGTCATTTGAAAATATTTGAAATGAAAAATATGCATATATTTTCTTCGAGAAACGATGAGACTACTGAAAGCGTAATATAAATCGAAAAGGGGAAAAACATACCAAATTCAAAGCATCATTCAATCCCGACGAATTGAAGCAGCCGAGTGCAACTCAAGGAGATGATCGATACTGTAATTTTCGGCACCTCCTCGCATCTTCCTCTATGCACGAACTTCTTTTAGTGTAGAAGAGGCAAGACCACTGAATGAAGCTCTTTTTGTGCCAGCATCATGATTGGATATCCCTACACCTCCAAGAGCATATATATTTTCAAGGCAACATTTATTTGTAATAAAAGGAATCCTTTGTTGTTACATGCTACCAATCCCATATATATATGTTGATCTGTTTAGAATATTTTATGATGTGGGACTAATTATAATCCAATCTACGCACCCACTATAATACAATACGAGCCACACCTAATAGATCTCCACATTGGCGAGCATTTTTTCAATTCAACTTGAAGTTATATAGAGTCCTCGAACACTTGGATAAGATCGCTAACACCTCCACAAGTTTAGATTAGGTCGCTACCACCTCTCAGTAGTTGGGCCAAGCTGTTTTTACAAGGAGTTCTCTTTTTCCACGGTTGAAGCAGGCCGCGTTCTAACTTATAACTCCACCTTAATGAGAATCCCAAGCTCAAACCACATACTGGAGCATACTTGGGTCAATGTTGCATCATATTGGTCCCCTCGAACCATCGGCTCCGATTCCACTTGTAGGATCGATTTCACCCTAGAGGGGGGTGAATAGGGTGATACTATTAATTATAAAAATTATTACGAAAGTACATAAAATAATCTCAGCATTGATCACAGCAGAATAACAGCAGCACAGATAATAGCAGAATATAAAAAGCAGAAAATAGAACACACAGATTTACCTAGCTTCGATAAAACTCTGCCTGCTTCCAAGGTTTCTACTAGAAATTAAGTAGTCAGATGCTTACACACGTAAACTCGCGACACCCTCTATCGAATAATGTTAACTCTACGCTCAAAACCCTGCCACAACTCAGCCACTAAGTTGCAAATTCTCGAACTACACCACCGTAGTTCGTCCCCTAGTCACACTAGATTCTACAACTGTTTAAAAGAAAAATACAAATTTAAAACAATTATACACAAAACCCTAATTTATAAAATTAAAGCCCAATTTAATAAACCGACCCAAATGTGAAGTTAAAAGGAAACCCCTTTTCTATTATGTTGTCTTGGCCCGTTTTCTTCATCGCTTGTAAAAAAAATGGTGCTCATTCCTTTGTTCCTTTGCTCGAAAACTAGGGCTTTTGTTAATTTCAAAGAAGCCAATTGATTCTTGGTCGATTACAATTGCTGTTTCCTTTGATTTGCGTCGGCAGTCGACCGTCTCTTCACTTTGCTCACGGCTCCTTCAATTTGAATCGAGTTTATCTGTTGCAAAAATTGGTACATTTGTTCCTTCTTCGATTTATACTATACTCGACTTGATTCGAGTTCCTAATTGATGTTGTGATCTGCGATATGCTTGAACTCGAATGATTTTTTGTAGCCACATCATGGGTTAAATAAGAATCAAATTCCTTGATTTTCATTCGTATATTTCATACGAATTCGTCTGATGATTTTTCTCGGCCACTTGATTTTGCTTGAATGCTGATGATTTTTTTGACTTGTTCAAATTCGTATATTTTGTCGCCTTGATTCTCATGGCTTCGATTTTGAACTGTTCCATTTCTTGGTCATCACGGTTTCGATTCTTTCGTACTTTGAATTTGACTTCGTTTCGACTTCGGCCTTGACTTTGTTTATGCGATGATATTGTTTGAATTATTCCTCTGCAAAAATATTTCATTTTTGACTTCGGCCTTGTCACTTCTTCGACTTGGTTTTTGACATCACCTGACTTCGATCATTTAATGCTGTGATAATATGTGACTTTGGCACTTCTGTTTATCTCTGTAGCATAGTCGACTTGTATCTGTTGTTGCATGACTTCGGCATTTATCTTAACATTGTGTACATATTTCTGAAATGTTCTATTGCATTTGGTTGGTTGCTTGTACATGCCGAGCCACTGATTTTTATATGGTTTCACTACACATATAAGTTCGTGTTCACTCATGTATATATTCATGTCTTCACTGTGTACATTTGTGTTGGGCATTGTTGCGGTTTGGTTTTCCTATATTCGCATACTTGAAGTCGTAGCCTGTGGTCCAGTTGACGATACTGCATGTATATTGTACTATGTCTCAATGATGCATTTGTATCCAAGTGTATGTGCTCTGTGTGTCACTGCATATATGCATGCTTCTTGGTTGTAGTTGAGCTTGTACTATGTTTCACTTGGATTTGTACTTGGTTTTGTTTACATGAGCACAGCTTGGTCTTGTAGTCTTCATTGCACTGCCTGGACTTGTTTGTTTGATCTCTGGACTCTATAGCATATATATGATATTTGTTTGCATTTACCACAGGTTTATATGTGTTCATATGGTTTGTTTGGAGTCTTCATATGACTACACTTCTATTGTAGTTTGTTGTGACCATACTTGAGTTTTATTCATGATTTGAAACTACTACCAGTTGTTGTATGACATTTGAACCTTATTACAGGTTTGGTTGGACTGTCCAGCCTTTCACTTGAGACTGTATGTAGCTTGCATGGCCTTTGTTTCACTCGAGAATTATTTGCATTTTGAATTTCACCTGTGTTGAATCCAACTAATAACTCGGTTTTTACCTTGTGATAATATCGTGCCTTTATAATTATTTCACTTGAGTTGAACCTGGATTTTGATTTGGGTTTGACCTTGTGCTCACTTGTCCCTGCAATTTTATTAAGTGTATATCGATGTGCACGGCCTTGTGGCATGTATAGTGATAAACTATGCATGTCACAAGTTGTTCGTGTTTGATGAATTCAAATTTAAATGATGACGAAAAACCTAAATAACGGAGGCAAGTAATATTTTCAAAATCACTTTTTATTTTATACTGCAAAATATTTTCTTTTTCGGTTTTACTGCGTTAGTGTTTATTTTGCAGATTGCTCAGATGTTGGATTCAATCTAGAATGGAGTTGAATATAAATATGAGTGAATGAGTGATATGTAGTGAGGACATTTGTAAATGAAAATTTGTGATGTAATCAAAATTGCATTGTTTGAAAATTGTGTATGTAGTGAGAGCTCAAATTTATATATTCAAAATTGTAATAAATATTTGTTTGAATAAAATATCCGTTTGAATTTAAATTCTTTGTTATTTATTTTATTCAGCAAATATTTATTTAATTATGTGAAAAATAAAATAGTACATTAACAAATACATTTAAATGAATATATATATTTATGTTAATTATCGTCAAAAAAAATCATACACTCGCATATTCAACAGGCAGGGGCCAATGGGTTCCCAATAAGCCCATGAAAACTGTGTATAGGAAAAGATATTGGCAGGGGCCAATAGGTTCATAGTTAGCCCATGAAAGCTATGTATAAAGGAAGATGTTAGAAAGACAGGTTCCTGGTAAGCCCATAAAAATTATGATTTGATACTGGAAAGGGCTAGTGGGTTTGTAGTTAGCCCATGAAAACTATATCCGGATGAAGATATTGACAGATGTCAATAGGTTCCTAGTCAACCCATGAAAACTAGGATAAGAGTAAAGATATTAGAGTTACCAATATGTTCTTAGTGAACCCATGAAAACGATGTAAATGGATAGGGAGTCCATATATATATATATATATATATATATATATATATATATATATACACACACACACACACATATATACATTTATATATATATTATCGGTTATTAGTCGGTCCATGAAAACTAATAGGTAATAGTAATCCTAGAGACCATAATTAAGATAGATAGTCAGAATGAATGGGGATGGTTACTCAAGAATTGATTCATTTGTTTTGCATATCATTATATTATATTGTTTTGAATTGTTTTAATCATTGTGGATGCAGGAGCATAGTATATGGTTTTATAAAGGTTTAAGGATACTAAACCCGTTCCGCTAAGCGACATGGTCTCACTAGATATCTAAATGATTTGAGATGGTAGATTATTATTCATACTAGGCTTTATGTCTGACTCGAAGTTTATGTTTTTCCCTTAAACTCTCGGGTACTCAATTGATTTTGAGTAGTTTGAGAGTTGAGGTTTTCAGGTACCTCTTAAGATGAATAAGCTTTCAGAGACGTGTAGTAGGCATTATAGCTATTCAGAGTTCTCTTTTCTTTTGATTCCGCTGTGTTTTTTGTAATGGAAAAGTTGTTATATTGCCTGTATATACTCTGATCATCCAAGGGGGCATCTTCGTATGCCTCTCTTGGCGTATATTGTAATAAGTATATTTTCTCTTAACATGATTTGCGATTGTGGGATTCTGTAATGAATTGAAAATATTTTGAAATGGAATGTGGATTTATTTGAAGCTTAAATTTTTTCCATATTCATGTGTTTCTATGTATCAATGAATCTAACACCTCCATATTTGGTCGCCAAGGATTAATAACTATGGATGGCTACAGCATCCGTAGCTGTTAGTTTTGGGCCTCCAAGTAGGGGGGTGTTAATATTAGCACTAGCATTCTGCAAATGATCACCATTATCCAGCTTCGTGTCATCATCAGAGTCAGAAATCTGCAATGCATCTACCTCTTGAACATTGTCAAGCGGGGCATTTAGGTCGGTACCGGGTAGTCTTCTAGTGGGTGAGTGCTCCTACTTCCTCATGCTACATTTCCTACAACTCTGGCAATAACTTCCTTCTGCTTTTGCTTTTCATCTCTCCTGTTTAAGGCAGAAACTGAAGAGTTTTCTTAATCTATTGCACGAGAAGTTTCTCTTCTAACTCTTCTTGTTGTTAATGGCAACAAAGTTAGCAACGCATCCATCTTATCCATGAGAGCTTTCTGAACATCTGTAAACTTCTGGTTAATTTCGTTAATCCTAATTAAGCTCTCCTCCTATGATAATTTCCTATTGAATTGAGGATTTAGATAGTGGATTTCCATTGTTTACTTCCGTTTAGTGAGCACTCCCTTCATCACCACCAGCCATAGCTCTTGAGGATCTGTTGGATCTTCTTGGTGCCGTGACTTTTAACAACTCTTCAAGTTCTTGAAGCAAGTTTTTTGGATCTAACTTCTATATCTATCCATTCCAAAGTAGAAAGCTAGATCTAATCCTGAATTTAGTTTTCAGTGAACGTGTCAAAATGGGTTGACGCCAAAAAAAGATTAACACCCACGAATAAATTTATGGAACCTATAAGACCTAAATCTTGCATGTAATAGCTGAAAAAAAGAGAAATAACAAAAGTAAAGTAGAGAGACGTAAGATTTATATAGTGGTTTGGCAATCTCTGGCCTACATCCACTTTATAGCTTTTATTGATTGATTGTTTGCATAGGATTTGATATTACAAGGAGTTAGAGAGATTATAAGTCACTAATACACTCTGACAAGTTCTATGGCTAAGAACTGCCAAGAGTAGTTGCCTAGGTGATTATTGAGTGGAGGTAGGACATAAAGAAGAGGCAGAGCTTCCGTGTATAGCGTTAGCACAAACCATATCCTTCTTTAGTTGCATATAGGTTTGAACTTATAGGGAAACATAGAAAATGGATCAAAAGCCTGCTTAAACTGGAGTCCAAATGAAGGCCCGATGTCACACAAGAAAAATAAATGACCCACGACCTAAGGACATAGGTCGGTATCAAGCAATATCGGTACCGAGCTATAAATGTTAGTGTGAAGCCAATTTCGCTAGTTGCCCCACTTCTTTATCTTCTAGTTTATGTGTTTTAACCCATTTTCCGTTGATTTCAAGTTGATTTTAGTGATCTTCCTTGTATCACTTGAGTTATCCTACTTTTCTTGGCTTTCTTCTCATCAACCTTGGAATTAACCATTCAAACTATAGGAAAACCACTTGATCATGAGCTATCAAAGATGTATATAAGAAGTATGGAGTTTGAGAGATGAATTGGGTAAGAACCATAGGTCGATACGACCTATCATAGCTCGATACCGAGCTATTCCTTTTGCTCCAAACTTTCTGGAGTTGTTCCTTCTTTCCTTCTAAGTGTGCTTCTAAGCTTTCGAATCGTTTCGTCTTCATCTCGATGTTCTAACTCCGTTGACTTCTACTTGGTTAAGAACTAAATTAAGAATTCATTTAATCTCTCCAATAAACCAAAACATGTTTTGAGCTCGCACCACCGCACAGTGCGTCGAATCATCATGAAACTCATCGACGCATATCACTTTATTTTTCTGATTCCAATGGAATAAATTTTGTCGCTATCCAACACAGCATCTGGGATGATAATGTCACACATTTCGAGTTCATTTTAGCCATCGAATCATCCAATTTCAAATATAGCAATACTTATACTTATTTTGATTCGCAATGTCGATCTAGACTCAATGAAGGTGGTCTTGACTCCTAATTCGACCATATGCAAAAAGTTATATTTCAGACCTCCAGTATAATAACTATTCAATATTTAAATATATTATCATTAGAAATGTGGGTTGTTATATTCCCTATCCACGAATAATTGCCAAAACCGTGGAGTGGACGCCTCTTGCTCTGATTGTGGTTTAGTGGGCATCATGCATTCCATAATGAAGTCTGCTAACGCTTGTTCCTTGATTGCTTTTCTGGGGTAGTAGGAGATATTATATTGGTTGGGCTCCATTTCCCATTTTAGTAAGCGACCTGAAGTCTCTGGCTTCTACAGTATTTGCTTCAACAGTTTGTCTATGAGGACATTGATAGAATGCGCTTGAAAGTACGATCGTGTTTCCTTACCGTGAGAAGCAGTTTTTAAGCTACTTTTCAATGATTGAGTAGTTGAGTTCTGCTCTTGACAGATGTTTGTTAGTGAAATAGATAGGCCTCTAAGTCCCTTCATCTTCTCGTACCACTGCAACACTAATATCTTTA
This sequence comes from Allium cepa, assembly GCA_030765085.1. Lineage (NCBI taxonomy): Eukaryota > Viridiplantae > Streptophyta > Magnoliopsida > Asparagales > Amaryllidaceae > Allium > Allium cepa. Next base: position 28,982,515 of record CM060932.1, read on the forward strand.
TCAATTACAGCCAAATACACATTTAATTTCTCACCTGTTATCTGCTTTGATAGGATAAGGATACTAATTAGATGGTCCTTCAGATTCTGGAATTCGATTTTTCATTCTTTGTTCCATTCGAAATTCCATCCCTTTTTCACTAGGTCGAAGAACGGTATACACTTATCTGTTGCTTTGGAAATGAATCTGCTTAGAGCAGCCACCCAGTCGTTTAGGCTCATGACATCTTTCATCTTTTCTATGATTCTCATGTTCCTTATGGCCTCAATCTGTTATGGTTCGCTTCATTTTCACTGGCACTTAGTATGTACCCTTAGAAAATTTCCTGATTGGATGGCCAAGGTCACTTCATGGGGTTTAGTTTCATGTTATACTGACTTAGGATTGCAAAGGTCTCTCCCAGGTCATGCACATGACTTGTGCTAGTTTTTACTTAAGAAGCATATCATCTACGTACACCTCTACATTTTCCCGATCTGACATGAGAACATCAAGTTAACTAATCTTTGGCAGGTTGCTCCAGCGTTTTTGAGTCCAAACTTCATGATTTTGTAACAGTATAAGCCCTTATCTCTCACAATGTTGGTATGCTCCTGATCTGGCTCAAACATAACTTTTTGGTTGTAACTTGAGTATGCATCAATAAAGGTGAGCAGTTCATAGCTGTTAGTTGCGTCCACCAGCCGATCAATTCTAGATAGAGGAAAACTATCCTTTGGGCAAGCTTTATTGAGATCAGTATAGTCTACGCAATTTCTCCACTTTCCATCAAACTTCTTTATAAGAACAGCGTTCGCAATCCACTTTGGGTAATATACTTCTTTGGTGAACCCATTCTCCTTTAGTTTCCTAACTTCTTGGTGTAGGGGATTATACCTTTCTTGATCTAAGTTCGTGCACTTCAACCTGATTGGGTGAGCATGGGGATCGATGTTGAGTGCATGGCATATGATAGCTTGGTCTATTCCTACCATATCTAAGTGCATCCAAGTAAAAACATATGTTGATCTTTTGAGGAATTTTGTTAACTATACTTTGATTTCTTCCCTAAGGTTCCTCACTGTCTTAAGAATCTTCGAAGGATCTCTCAGATCTAGTTATACATCCTCGAGGTCGTCCAATGGCTTTAATTCTCTCTTTGTTTCCCCAAATTTCGGATCTGTTTTACTTTCTTCTTCTTCAGGTTGGGTTGTAGTAGGGAAAGCATTTTTATAAGCTTCTTTGGAAAAATATCGTGCACAGATTGAGTTGTATTCATCATCACCGATCATATGTGTATACTCCCTCTTTTTCTCCCTTACCGATGTTGTAGTTGTAGAATGACCTATTTCTCAGTCTTGGTACTTTGTATCGATGCAGTTCTTGGAACAGGTGAGATTTCCTTTTCATTACTATTATCACTGTTATTAGAGGAGAGATTAGAGTAGTTTGAACAATTTATTGCTAGAATAAAATTTTACGTTGTATAATTGCCTAGCTAACAATTGCTCTCATCTTATCAACCCAATCTCGATGGGAGTGAGGAACTTCATAAGCAAATCCTTTTAAGAAATAACTACCTCCATGCCAATCAAAGTGGGTCTTCTAAGGAATGTATTATATGATGAAGGTTGATCGATGATTAGGAAGCTCGCATAGAATGATTTCTGAAGGAGTGCAGTTTCAACGGTGATAAGAAAACATGTTACTCGGTATGAGTCGTTATGGTATTATTGAAGTCGTAGATCAGCTTATGGTTTGGTTTCAATATCTCTATCGAAGTTTCATTTGATCAAATACGGATTTGAACATAACATTAACAAAACCCCTTATATCCATGAAGACTTTCATTATGGTGTAGTTTGAGATTTGCACCGTAATTATGAGCGAATACTGATGTGGGTGGACAACTGCAGCTGCATCAGCTGTGATGAAGACTATATCTTGCGTAGGCTTTTGTTTTATGTGGAATATGATCCTCTACTCTACTTTGACCTCTTGCATATACCGCTCATATACTTTTTTTACTTTTTCCTACGAGGTGTGGACCTCCATGGATTGAGGCTATGAGATTATATGGGTTTCTGGATTGGTTTTCATTTGAGCTCAGAGTGAGGTTCCCCATCCTTTCCCTATTATTTTCCTTCTAATAGCTGCCGAGGTATCCTTTTTGAATCAATATCTCAATCTCATTTCTCAGGTGTCGGTAGTTATCTGTGCGGTGACGAATAGCCATGTGCAAGGACAATAGGCTACCCATATTTTGTTTCGGTTTCTTCTTTCTGTTTGGGACGTTGTAAAGTAGCTCAATTCTGATCGTCTCGTATATCTGACCAGGTGTGTGGGTAAGGGGATTTCTTGATGTAAAGTTGAATTCTCTTTACCACTTTGTTAGTGGATGGTGTCCTCTAACCTCCTTTTCTTTTTATCATGAGGAGCAGAAGTTCTCTTAACTGAGTTTGATTCTATGGTCCTAACTTTCTCCATTCTGATGTAGCCACTAGCCTTTCATAGAATGTCTTCTACTGTGGCATGGTTTCCAGCTATTCTTTTCCCACATGACTGTGTTTCTTCTAATTCTGCATGCGCTACATCAACAATGCTTCCTTACAAGTCACCTAATTAGAATCCCATTATATTTGAAGCATTTTATGAAGTTTTGTAGGCTCTCTTTCTCACCCTACTTTACGTAGGATATTGTATTCACATTTGGGGAAGCCTCCTTTCTAGAATTAAACTATCTCAAAAGATCTGTAATTAGATAAGGTAGGAACGAACCTCCCCTAGCTTATCTCTTCAGAACCACTTGGAAGCCGTGCCAGCCAGGTAAACTGGGAAGAGTTTTCACCTGGCCATCCTCCCGACCTTTAGAATATCAATGTAATATTCAAAGGTGTGGATATGGTTATCTGGATTGGTGGTCCCATTAAAATTTTCGATCGATGGGGCTTTGAAATTATCTAGGAAGTCTGCTTCTATAATGGTCCCACTGAATGGGAAAGAGCCTTCTTCCCTTACCTTTTCTCTATTATTATGTCTATAAAGCCTCGCCAACTGGTTTATGTGAGTTTTCAGTTGGCGAATCTCATCATGTTTGTGATCTATTTGAGATGAGCTACCTCTACAAAATGAAGTGACCTCATCATTATCGGGTACATTCCGTGTTTTCTTATTCAACAATAATGGATTGATGTTTGTAGTTTTTAATTTGATTTGAGGATTGATATGGATTTTGCTTTTGAGCTTGGTACCTATGAGTTTTGGGCTAGCATAACCGTACTCATTCCTAAGGTTGCCGTTATCATTCATTCACTGCATAATCAGGGCAGTCAGTGAATGTTGGTGGTGAACTATTGAAGGTTGAGGGGAAGTTGGTTCTAAAGTGAGGTATCGAGCAATGGATCTTTCTATCCCATTCATACATTCATTTGTTGGTTTCTTAGAGCTTGGAGAGTAGAAAAGATGGGATCCGTAGGGGGTCTACAGAGATGCCTGCCTCGGGCTGATCATGGAAGTGGGGAGTTGCTTTTTTGGTATCTTTGAGGTAAGGTGAAGTCGGTCCTAGTTAGGAGGGGTATTGGAATATATGGGATTCATGGTATTATATTGATGTCTAAAGGAAACATAAGTGAAGTTTGTTGGAGAAGGAAGCGATCCTCCTTCTAGCGTTAGAAATGTTGATGAGATTTTTTATCTTAAAAGCACCCAAGTATTTTTGAAGTAACCATGTCGCTGAACGCTTAAATGATTAGGAATCGGCAAAATTAAGTAGTGTCAAAATTTCCGTTAGGAAGCAGTTTAATGCACTAGTACTAACACAATTATGAGGAAAGCACCAAAATCTAGTGACAAGTCATTATCTAATCCATTAAGATAATGCCAAAACACGAAAAAGTAAAGTCAAGTACTGAAAGCAATAAAAGTGACACGGAGAATTTACGTAACTCGGATGTTAATGAATCATACGTCCATGGAAAAATGTCTTTTCTTCTTTTTTGTTCTTAGTGTCAACAAATAGACTACAACTTTTGATAGGCTTTCTAAAAAGAGTAAAGTCAAGAATTTTCCTCTCCCTTTTCTTCTCTAGTACATTCTGCTTTTATAGTATAGAGAATTACAAGAATGGCTTTCGTCCATTACGCATGTCCCTAAACCTATCCCTTAGATCATGTCATGTATCAATCATCCATCCAGCTTGTTTACTGTGCACTGATTGTTGAAGTGGCCTTCGTCTTTTTTGATTTCTTCCTTTAGATCTTGCTATGTGTCAATCATCCATCTTGTTGATTTGCTATAGGAGGATTGCCAAAATATCATTCGACGAGAAATTATGATTTGAGTTGGTGAGTTTTGAACTTTGGTGGGAAGTTTGAAATTAAAGCGGTAAAACCCAGTTGTAAATAGACTGCGACTTTGTGATTCTATAAAGCATTAGGCTAGTGGACTGCACTCACGTGTAGATGAAGCCGCAACAAGAAAATGCCCTCTAGCTCAGAAAGAACTACATCATTGCTAGCACTCCATAATTTCACTTTAGTTTATTGGGAATTGCACCTTCATTATCCCCGAGGTAAAGACGCCATATGGTATTGGAATTGCATCAACAATTCTGAAGCCATATTGCATTGCTCAATCTAAAACACCAGCAAAACATAGTGTTGAAGATAGCTGGAGTTGAGTAGTATGGCTTAATAGAAGAGAGTGCGCTGCTATTTTGAAGAGTGATCACCTCGCATGGACCTATTCCAAACTGCTCCTATTAATAGAGGACCGCGCCACTGCCCTTGTCTTTAGGCTGGGTTTATTGAACTTGAGGATGAAGTTAGGATCTCTTGGTTGTGAAGCGGTCTTACCCCATCGTCTCATCCTTTGTGTCCTTATGTTTGTGGATAGTATGCTTAATATTGCGGCGTTCTTCAATCACATCAAGATGGTGGCGCATCGTTATTACTCCCACATCAATATAAGATTATGGTGTAGCCCTACCACACTAAATGTTAGTTTAAGGTTGCGGTGCATTTATATTGAATGTAACTGCTTTAAGGATGGTGTCGTAGTTCTGTGTCCTCGGGGTTGCTTTTTCTAGGGTTGCAGCATGATCTCTGTGTTTTGCCGTTATTAAATATCGTGCTGCAGCTTTGACCCATAAAGACTTGCATTTGAAACCCCGACACAACCTTCGTATTAGGTATTTGGAAGCTACGCAATTTGAAAGTTGTGCCATAGTCACGTCCCTTGAGCATTGGGGTTACAGATCAGTTCTTGAATTTTTGTGGCTACCTCATTTTATCGATGCGGTATTATAGTGTCGCTATTATACTTGATCGAAAGGCGTGGTTTTCATGTTTTGCTACCATATCTAGGCTTTGGCGCGGTCCTACTTAGGCTATGTTCTTACTTTCTTTTTTATTGGTCCAGCTTCCTTTGCAGGGCAGTTCTTTTAGCATGTCGCTTGCATCAGTTTATCTTGGATATAATTGGTAAAATATGAGTGTAATAGTTTTAAGGATGGAATTGAAAATGTTTCAACTATTCCTTTAATACAAAATTCATTTTTTCATTCATTAATTAATTCTCCTAACATTTCATTTTCTCCTACTCTCCTCTCTCTCTCTCTCTCTCTCTCTATATATATATATATATATATATATATATATATATATATCGAAAATTCGTGGTTTCCCAGCCATAAAAATTCCCAAACTAAATAAAATAAAATAAATACAAAAGTGGTGCTTTGGATTGTTCCAATTTCTGAAGGTGATTCAATCAGATCTAGAAGTTTTCATACGTTCAATGTGCAAACCAAAGATAATTTCTTTTGGTAAGTTTTCAATCTCAATGTTGTTTGCATACATCATTATGTTAACGTAGATTAAATCTCATGTGCTTTATAACGAATTTATATGTGCCAATATTGTCAGATCTAATATATACAGATGTATTCATCTCAAATTGGTTAAATTATCAATTTTTTAAATCTTCTTTCAAACAAAATTAAATAAAATCCTCTTTCAAAAAAATTCAATAAAATATGATTTTATTTAAAACCATATTAAATTGAATCTAATAAACCGATTAGACCTCTGAGGCCCAATAGATCCAAAAATAGAAGATCAACCTATTTCATCCGCTTTTCGATTGGCTCTGGTTCTTCAGTAGTGTCATTTTGTATTTACTACATTAAAAAAAGAATAGAGCACTTATATTTTCAATTTTATCGTGTAACCGTTGACCTTGTATTGTGGTAACAATTTATAGTGTTTTTTTCTACCTGATGATTTGCTGTAATTGATTATTAGTGGACAATGATATTGTTATGGTGTGCTGGAAGATACAAACGACATGGTAGGCAGTGAATGAAGACATGTTCTTGTCTGTTAGTGTTAGGTTTTGAGGAAATGGCGGTTACAGGAGACGGCGGCTACGGAAGGCAGCGGATATGAGTAGTGGTGAAGAATAGGGCGACTTGGGGGTACATAGGCATGAGAAGCGGCAGTTTAGCCTACACATACATGCGAAATGATATGCGTCCCTATGGCTAAATTTCGAAGGTGATGTCCTAAGAGCCAAAATACTTTAAAAGCTTTAGTATCAATCTAAAACTCATGGTTACGAACACATTCGCAACTGCAATCGATAAAAATAAATTAACGATTTTCTACTTATATATGGTAAATGTATATAAAATATTACTTATATCCAATATAACAGTGCATATAATTGAAAATCAAAACCAGAAGTATACTTTGTTTTGAACAAGATTCTCGGTAAGAGTTAAGTTATGTAATCAAATTACATAATTGTCCATAAAACGCATCCTTAACTTTATCAAAAATAAATCGATTCCACATTCTTCGTAAATATCAACCTCTAGATAGTTTGATTAATTCGTCGTATATCTTGTAATTAATGAATCTCTAATTCATTTATCTCATTTCAGAGCGAAACAATTTATTTTTTACAATTCTACAACGTATTCAATAGTTGTTCAATGTAGAGGTACGTCAACCCACTCTTTAAACCTGGTACCATATGGAATGACGATGATCAACATTATTATAGCTTTAGCAACAGCTATTAGGGGAACAAATCCACAATGACAATAATTTGATATAGATTTAGTTTGTTGTTTTTGCTCTTCCGTCTCTCATGTTCCCATTGATCGTTCTAATGAGTTGTTGCAATCAAATAAGGCATGTTTTTTCATTTTATTTTTAAAATATATAGATAAAGCATACAAACAAGGGAAAATATAGAAACTTTATATGAAAAATATACATCAAAATGTATTTGATAAGATACGAGAAATAAAATGACATAAAACTTTTAAATGGAGATATTTTGAAAGAGAAAATTAGTTAAAATTTAGCCAGCCATTGGATTCGGCGTGTTTAGAAATCATCCGATGTTTTGAACTTCGGATAAATCGTTGCTGTTGGGTTAGTTGCCTGTTACTGTTAGGTATCGAAATCTAGTTATAAAATATCCAATCCATATTCCTTTTGGAGTACTATGCGGGTATTATTACCCAAATAATACTCCACGTTATTATGCTTTTAATTACTTTATTTGTAGGCTTGAAACGTGCACACTTGTAGTTGGATATGCATCCGTGCTGAGCACTGGTTTAAAAAAAAAGGAATCCAATGCATTGCTACAGCATTAATCATAAGAAGATTTCGCCATTTAGTTCCCATTTAAGCAACGGTAAATGTTGCAATTTTTCATGTCCCAAAGTTTCAGTCAGATGTCAAAAAAAATGTACTAGCAACCAAACAAAACAGCTGTCAAAACCAATATTGAACAGGTCCTACACTGCTACCAATACTCTGCAACATTTGCCCTATTTTAACACGTACACACCAAAAGCACATGCACACCAAAAGCACCATCAAACTTTCGAAACCATGGCAACAGGCAACAATCAACAACATTGCAAATATTCAATTTAGTCAGTCAGGCAACAACACTACACAAAATCAACATTACCTCCCTTCATTACAATATTACAACAACAATAGTAATAAAATTTAAAAAACCATTAACATCTAAATAAAGAATAATTTTAAACCAATTGGATACATCAAAACATTTCTAGCAACAACAAACCACTTCATCACTTCCTAATTAGCAACATAAACAAACCAGGTAGTCTCATCTCTTCCCAAACTTCAATCATCCTTGAACACTTCACTTCATACTTGCACACTTCCTTCTCCAAGCTTAGACCCCCATCCCCCACCCACATACTCCTTGCTTTGCCCTCCGTTCTCCGACGATCCGCTCTCCTTCTCCTCCGTTCCCCTACCCAAACCCTTCACTTCACTCCCAAATATAAGCACTATAATCCCTATAAACACCGCTAAAAACGAAAACCCGAACGTCTTCCTTATATCATGAGGGCAAACTGCCGTTAGGGCGAAACCGGCGCACGCGCCCGTCATCTTCACCCACTCATACCACGATGCGAAAACCCCTTCCTTCCCGCTCGGCGCCCGTTCAAGTACCATCACCTTCCCGAACGAGTTCAAGATCCCTGCTCCCAAACTCTGCACCAACACCACCAAAAATATCGGCACATAGTGCCACTTGTCATTCTTGAAGTAAAACCCGAAACCCGCCGTCATCGCACTAAGCATGAACCCTAGCAAGTTCATCTTCACCGGGTCGGCTTGCACGAGCAACTGAATCGGGTGGAACGCCGGTAGGGAAATCGATGCGAACACGAAGTAAACCATCCAAAGAGACAAAAAAAGCGCGGGCTTCATGCACAAGCCCCCGACCACGTAAAGCGTCGCGCTAGTGAAAATGCAAGTCGACGAAAAGGACGATAGGAAGACCCCACCCAGTCGACCCACCAATCGTGGCAAGTAGCTGTAGTCGCGACTAATGGATGTGGTCGACCGACCGAGTCTACAAGCGAAGAAGGTTTCTACAAACCCTAGAAACCATATGAGTCCGCAAAATATGGAGACTACCCATAAGCTAGTCAGATGATCGGCACGACGTAGCATGTGGTAGGTGAATAGGGCCACGACTGCAGTGGCTAGACTGCCAAAGGCGGTGGAGGATAAGGACATGCGTGAGTTTACGATTATTTTTTGGTTGACTCGGTTGGAGGAGAGGGAACGAACGATCAGGGCAAGGTGGCGGGTGTGGACCGAGGAGGAGGATAATATGGAGACGGTGATCAAGATAATGTAGAATGGGAAGAGCCATGCAGTGTTGAAGAAGCCAGTAAGGAGGCAGATGAAGGCACCAATGGAGGTGGTGACACCGAGGATCAAAGGTTGGTGGTAGCTGTGGTCAAGGTGTTGGGCTAGTTTTGGAATGAGTGGGGTCGAGATTAGGATTCCAAGAAACCATGATATTGCCGTCAGATGAAGTGGGGACAGTTTTGAGCTGTTGATCGAGATCGTATGATGAACTAGCATCTGGTACCTGAAAATTTATAAAAATATAAAAACATGTTAGCGCATGAAATCGTCATTTCGACTACAACATTTAAGATCACTTATTTCGTTCTTGGTAGAAGAGGACATAACAGTAATGGACTATATGATGGACCACAACCATCAGATTCAAACACAACCACATATGCAACCATACAAACATGGATACTGCCTACACACTGCTCAACAAAGCAGAGTACTTGTTTGTACTCTTTTTATAGGGCATCGAAACTCAACACATACAGAAGAAAATCCAAAATGATTTAAACAACCAGTAAATTCCTTATTTTGTGTTGATATTGGTCAGCAGATTGGAAAACTAGTTTTTTGATTTCTCTATCCATAAATGCGAAACTGAAGAAGATTTTAAAATTCAAGAAAAAAAACACAAGAAGAAAAGCAAACAGCCTTGAAAGAAGTGAAAAGCCCGCAAACACCACAGCAATGAATGATGAGTGAATACGGAATAAATGAAAGCATGGTCCACATAACATATTGCTTTATTTTTACTACTCTCTACTAAACATCTCTTTTACTTTTTCTTCTTATTTTTATGGTTTCTTGGAAACAAAGTTGTCCTAGAATCAATGTATACTGTTGCCACTTGCCTGCTCTTTTCTTATTTTCTATTTTTATTATCGTGGATCTTTTTTTTCTCCTTCATTTTTTTACTTTCATCATTATCCACGAAATTGTTAAACTAAAAGTTAGGTTAAATTAGGCTGTCACAACATAAAGCTCAAAGCTTTGGTTTTACCTTTAGCATATTGTTAAAAGAGGAATAAGAAATAACGGTCATTTTTTATCTATTTAGTACTTAAAACTAATTTGGTCAGAATTTCGCTGTAGTGTAATGATTAGACCGATTTTTAAAAGAAATTACTTTTAAAACATTTTGTCAGAAGCAACGGTCCTCTGAGTGAAGCATCCTAAGACAAAATATTTCGTCAAGCCCAAAAAGCTATACAAGTTGGATGATTAATTTTGTGATATATATTGCAATATTGATATGCAATACAAAATGCATGATTAGTAAATGAATATGAAATAAGATGCATGTTTTGGGTACAGCATTTGAAATCATTCCTTTATCAGTTAAGAAAATATTTGAAGATCTCTTACCACACAACCAGCCCAAATTAAAGAACACATTTTGCAGTTTTTTTTCTCAATGAAGATTTCATGCCCGATGTTCGGAAATCTTACTCCAAAATCGTACCAACTAAATTTTCAGAAGATAAAATATTATCGTAGAGGTTTCCAAAGGTTAGCGAATTCCTAAAATTAACAGCGATCGAATTTCAAATTAACAAGAATATGATAATTTTTGGCAAGTTTTCACTAAATTAATAGAACTTATTTTTGCAAAACCGCACTATATGACAAATTTTCCTTAATTTTTAAAATCGTTCTCGCAAAATGTTACCATGTTTAAATCACATAACAGTACAAATATTATGGATATAATTCTTGTAAGTTTCTTGGTTTGAAGAAGTGCAATTTCTTATTATTAGTGCCGACGCACTAAATTCAAATTTTGACTACAGAACAAGCATAAGAAATTCAAATACCGACTAAAAGAAGCTCAATAAAAATCAGTCTAAAACCCCACCAAAGAGACAGTTAATAACTGGAAAAACGCTTGCTAAAACTGCTACATTCAACATCTCATGCACCAAAACTCAAACTTTGACACAAAATCAAGCTCTAAAACGTCAAATCTAACAAAAAGATCCCATCTTTTGACTACAAACAAGCAACCAACCGAACCCTAAAACCTCAAAACAAGAATACTCACAAATAAGTCTCATCACGATGACATCCGCCTGCAGGAATAGAAGGAGGCGGAGCTCTCTGCGCCACCATTAACGGGAAAAGCACGGGAAGAAGGAAAACGTTGACGAAGTAGGTGCAAAGCCCGTAGACGTACCATGCAATGACTTCAGGTCTAGTGGGTGGCTCTTCGCTTAACATATCAACTCCTGAAACAGAGGGAAAAGTGTAGGGTGCATTGTGCGATGTTGGGTTTGTTACGGCTGCTGCTTTGGGTTTTTCTTGAGATTCATGAATGTTTGTTTGGTTTTGGGTTTCTGCCATTATTGAGTTTAGTGTAGTAGGAGGCATTTGTTGGGAGTGTGATTTAGTAGAGTTGTTGCAATAGGGTAAAGATTGTGGATTTTTTTGGAAACTTTTGTTTTTGCTTTGGGAAGTGTTTATTGTGAAGTTGTTTGCTTTTCTATTGGGTGGAGGAGACTGAGTTTTAACTTTGGGTCGGTCTTGTTTTAAATTTTCTGGTTTTTTATTTTGAAAAAATTGGAGGGAGGGGGCTTTGAACATTTTGTAACGTTGCTTAAAAGAACTTCGAATAGACACTCAAACTTCTATGTCCAAATGGTTAAGACAGGTGACAAACAATGTAGTGTTACAGCCGAACAAGGCTAATTGATTTTCTAATTTAGTAGGGCTAATTCATACTTTCGTCAGATTGATTCTTCATTCTTAATTTATCTGAAAAATAAGACTAAAAAACGTAGATCGTAGCAAGTGTGATTATGTTTATAGGAGCTCGAAGGTGCCGAATGCAAATCAAGCTTAATCATGTAACTAAAGTTGAAACTTGAACGTTAGATCATGAAGAGGTTTAGTTGGTTCGAATATCTCGAACATAAGATAAAGAACAAACTGACTTTATATTATTTTGACAGATATAAAAAGTGCAATTTCAACTTTCATCAATGTTTGTCTCAGCTCTTCAAATGTGATAAATATTAAGATTAAACGAGAGGCAATGAGAATGTTGCGGAAAATGATCCAAAGTGATCTCTTTGGTAGCAATAGATCCAACATATATATGGTCGAGGTTTAGTAATGACTTTCAATGATGTGGTAAGTTGTACATTCTTTAACAGTTTGGACGGTTGTCACATAAAGTTTGGTTCATTACGATGTAATGTTGATACCACTAGCGTTTAATGGCGATTTGCACACGTACTAAAATTGTTGACAACTGTCCATAATATGCATCAAAAGGCAGACTTGGTTAACAACTGATAATAATGTCACATATTATTATGTGTTATGTTTGTCGGTAAAGTGGAAAATCTGGATGGTTCCTATGACTGAAATCGAATGGCGTAAATCATGAGTGATGGATTGCTACCATAGATAGGTTATGCCGATTTCTGATGGGATGCAAACCATGTGAAACACTCTATGAGATAATCGATTGTTGAAGAAATATAAAAAATCACTTTGATGGTAGCTTCATCACGCGATCATGTGTAAATCTTGGGACAATCCCATGGTTATGAGCTCGTAGGTGAGTATTTGGTTGGGAAATTGCATTAGTTTGAAAGAAAATTTCTCGATCTCCATTTGGTTGGGAAATTGCACGAGTTTGAAAGAAAATTCCTCGGGGAGAGCATATGCATAAGGAGCGTGAAGAGAACAAAGTCAAGACATGTTGTGATGCTTGAAGGTATGCAATATGAAACGAAGTTCACAAAGTTCAATGGAAAAATGTGGTTCGATTATATTAAACAACTCGCAGGAAGATGTGTTACAAACTATTTGAGAAGCCACATCATCACAACTTTGGTGTAATGTCCCCTATTTCTCGATAAAATATTTACATCAAAACCTTATTATCCCATGTTCAGATCTCAATTTCAAGCATCTAAACGAGTGCATTAACAAGAAAACATAAATGCTCAATCTACCAAGTAACGCGAATCGTATTAGACACAACATAGTTGTAGGGTTGCAAATATATCCTTGAGAGAGTGGATAGGATCTTCAAAAGGTTATTCTGCATATAATGAACAAAAAATTTAAATAAAAATATAGAAAAAGAATTGTACATACACACACACACACACTCAATTTCGACCTACTTAGTGTTCGTTGTTACCTTGAAGATTACTATTATAATTAAACACTTGGTACACTTTTTATAAATTCGCACAGTATTAACAAATATTGTAATTATTGGAATCGGATCAGCCGGCATCGGAATAATTGGGTATATTTTGAAAAAATTGCCTTTTGGATCTTTACTAGGCCTATGTAGTCTAATTTCATTTAGAACTTTTCCAAATTTCTATTAAATAAATAAATATTTATTTCATTTTATAAATAGAGTTTTATTTTATATAGTATGCAGTATATTTTATATATGTGTATATGCACATACAACAAGATAATGTGTGCATATTTTGACACGTCCGTGTGCAGAAGATGAGATTTACATCGCAATGGACATGTTAGCCCTTCGTATGTACAAATGAATTGTCTAAATGTATGTGTGTGTGTATGCATTAGAATACTGTACAAATAAATGTATACATGTAAAATTATAATTATAATTATTTAAAATATTGATCAAAATTACTTACATAAAGCATTTATAAAACACATATATTAATATACATATATAGTTAAATTATAAAATTATTTCAAATATAGCTATATATATATATATATATATATATATATGAAATCTAAACTGAAATTATTTATTTATAATTTTTTTAAATTGATTTGCATATATTTTACATATAAACATATAACTGGTTATATATATATATATATATATATATATATATATATATATATATATATATATATTCTACCACTCTTGGGGAAAAAATTGATTTTTTTAAGTTTTTTTCGATTGTAAATAATTTATTAATAAATAGATATATTTAATTAAAATCCGCACAAAATTAATTAAAAAAAAATTAAAATTCATTTGCGAAAATGTAATGTGTATTCTATATTACATAAATTTTTTGTAGAATTTTATATTATTCGTAAACGTCTATACATTTATTTTATTTGTTTAACCAATTTTTAGTTATGTAAATAATTAAACTATATATGTAATATATATATAATTATTGTTACCGAAAACTTTTATGTATAAACAATTTATTTTATAAAATTTAAAATATATTTATTATATGATTTAATCCTTTTGTGTATAGATTCGATTCTTTAAAATCATTTAATAATATTACTTTAATCAAAAAAATTTGTTATTAGGCCGTGAGTAAAATGCAAGTATATATAAAAAACTATTTTTTATTTTTTGTAATATACATACATGCATGCATGCATACATACATACATACATACATACATACATATGTGTGTGTGTGTGCACTTATACAAACAGCCATCTGCAAGCGGCAATCCATCGATATACCAATTCGTGATATTTCTAATTAGCGACATATGGAATAATAAATATATAAACATTATTATATAATAATAGAAGTAGATTTTACCATAGCTTAAATTTCGCACGTTGAAATGAAGAAATAGACTTCTTGAATCCAATCCCAATCCCAATCCCAATCCTGTAGTCGCTAGTTTTTGAATTGGCTTACCACCGACGATCGAATCAAAGCAAATTGATGTCAGTTAATGCTTGGTTTTACGGTTGTTAAAGGGTGATGGCGGCCTAATATGAGCAGCAAAGGAAGAGTGCAAAAGGTCATTTGCAAAATGAGGCTTAGAGATATTATACAAAAGAGAGACTAAGGCATGAAATGTGGATCAAGATCCACTTACTTCTTTTATCGTTTCGTTCTCTTCTGAATTAAAAATTCCTTCCCTTTTCTACCATTGTATGGTCGGCTCTATCGCTCCTTTCATAGCCGCATATACCATGCCCCTTTCGGGCCTTAAAATCAGACCAAGCTCGAATAATAATTGCTACATTTAAATCCAATTTAAATGCGTACCAATATCGTATATTGATCGATATATTTACAACTATTATAAACACGCTATTTAATACTAATCAACAAATCAAATAAAATTTTACAACTAAAATTTCATAAATATTAATTAATTTAATTTATTTATAACAATTACAAACTAATTAAATCGGGTGGTAAAAGGAATATTCAACGTTATAGTTGTGTGACTCCTGGATGTAAATTTGGTCAAGGATTAATATCGAAAAATTTGAATATTAACGTTCACACTTCAATTAGCAGATGGTATGACATTATGGCAAATCTATCGCTTACTTGATATCAATAAAAATCCAATTTTACTTTATTAAGCATTACGCGGTAGTGACAATCATTTACACTAATTCTCTTTGCTAAAACTGTATCACATTAGATTTATGGAATTCGGTAACGGACAAAATTCTAATATCATCTATATTCAACTCTATAGTCCATACACAAAGTCCTTGGTTCAATAATAATTATTGTTATTGATCAAACTAATTTGACAAGAGACTATGATTTTGAGTTGACTTTAGTTGACTGTAATACCAACCTCATATAACCGAGGAGATGAATCCTCTCTTAAATAGTATTTCACTTTCAATACTTCCACTTGAAACAACTATAGTCATGGGATGGACGTTGTGCCGTGATTTAACTATAATCAAAGCAGATCTTTCACATTGTAGACCAACAACTCAAGTGAAGTGAACTATTTAATTTTATCACATCGATATTTTCTGTTTGACCTTAGTTGTATTAACCAACATATAAGAATGGAGCGAGTCATTCCATAATTATCCAATAACTATAAATACATAATCCTTTAGTACTGGAACTAGGCCAGCCCCCTAGCGGAGTTAAAGGGTAAATTTCAAAAAAAATTCTTTATTGAATCTTTAAATGGGCCTATGAAATCTATTCATTCAGAACTTTTCTACGTTTCTTTTAAATAAAATCAATATTTTGTTTAACTTTATAAATGAAGTTTTATTTTAAATTATTTGTACTATATAATATATGCGTGCACACACACACGTATGTATGTATGTATGTTTGTATGTATGTATCAAATACACATATGTGTGTACGTGTATGTCCAATAGAATAATGTGTACGTGGTCTGACATACCCGCACGTAGATGCTAGGATTTACGTCGCAACGGACATGTTAGTCCTATGTATAAAAAATATGTTGTCTAAATGAATGCATGTGTGTGTTGTCATATGGAACATACATACATACATACATACATACATACATACATACATATATATAATGATTATACTTACTTTTAGTGTTATCATATGAAATTATATTTGAACAGATGAAGAGGATGAAGCAAATAAGAGGCAATTTCAATCTCTTATTAAAGAAGGAGATTAAACGTGTGATTAAAATCCTTGTGACAAATTATGCCTTTTCATTTCAAACCCTAAAAGCACATCTTAACAAATCAACGTATGTATAGATTAGACGAGGTCGTATACCATGAATCATAATGATTCAATTTCACAATAATGTATGTATACATACATCAATTAATTTTTTTAAATATACTTTAAAACACTTTAATTGTGCTTTAAATACATTTTAAATACACATTAAACGCAATTTAAAACCTTGTTTAAATATATATATGTAGACATATATAACCCATGATATATATATGTATGTGTGTGTATGTGTGTGTATGTATATATTTATCCACTATACATATTCATATATGCAAGTTAGAATATATATACACTTTAAACATACCTTAAACATATTTTTAATACATTTTTACTATACTTTAAATACCAATAAAATACACATAAATTACATTTTAAACGAACACTGAAACACTTTAGTACACATTAAATACACATCGAATACATTTTAAATGCACTTTAAATACACGTCTATACCTTTAAAAGCACTTTAATACACATGTATTGGAGATTACATACATGTATTGAAGTTCTATAGTCATATATACTTTACAAATATTTATGTGTGTGAATTTGATTTATTAAGTGTAAAAAAAGTTTTGAATAAAATAAAGTACACACACATATGGAATACCATATATATATATATATATATATATATATATATATATATATATATATATATATATATATATATAGACACACACACATACATGTACATACGTACACACACACACACATATATATGAAAACATGTTCCATAAAATGTAAACATTAGTGTATAAATGAATTGCTAAAATAAAGTAATTATAAAATCAATATTAATTTCAAAATATTATTATTATTATTATTATTTTGTGAATAATGATTAACATGAATACACAAATGAAATATATTTTTATTCATACATATATATATTCAACCATTTTAACACATGACAACATGTCGGCATACAGATTCTTTGTAATTTCCAAATTGATTTACATGTACAATATGGTAAAATAAGTTTAACATAATTGAATTGAGAAGACTACCTTTCACTGATGCATGTGATTCTCACATTGAAACGAAGAAGTGTTCTCCTTGAATCAGATTCAAAATCAAAACATACTAGCTCTTAAATTGTTGACCGCCGACTATCGAATAACATCGAAATTGATGTAGTATGAAATTGGGAATTTTTTTATTATTTTTAACAAGCCATGGTCAAAATTTTCTGATCTGGAGGTGTAGTTTTGGAATGAAGAGATTAAGGAATTGAAAATGCAAAGTCTTACTAAAGAAAAGAGAGTTAATGTTGTGATTAATACCCTTGTAACTTACATAGCCTTTTCATTTCTAAAATAAAAGAAAACCCCTTCAATCACTCACCATGGTTGCCCACAGCTAAGGTAACTAAGGTTGGCTTTTGTGTGCTTGTTCATGGACCTTAAACATATTTAAGCTGCATGAAAATTCCCACATTTAAATCCAATTTAAACGCATGTCGATATCGCATATGGTTCAATATATTTATAACTATTACAAATGCACGATTTGATCATGTTCATTACATCAATAAAATTTCATTAATTAATATTTCATAACTATTAATTAATTTATAATGATTATAAATTAATAAAATTAGGTGGTCAAAAGAATATTCAACGTTTGTATTGAGTGACTATTAGGTGTAAATTTGATCAGCGTTTAATATTGAATAATTTAAATATTAACGTTTATACATCCTTAGCAGGTGGTGTGACATTTTGGTCAAATTTATCTCTTACCTGATTTTCATAAAATTAAATTTTACTACGTTATGCGTTACAAAGTAGTGACGATTATTTACACCAATTCTCTTCGTCAAAACTGTATCACTTTTGACTTATGGAATTTGGTAATGGTTAAAATTTCAATATTGTCCATACTCAACTTTATAGTCCAAATATAAAGTCTTTGGTTCAATATTATTAACCAAACTACTCTAGCTAGAGATTTTGACTTTTAGTTGACTTTAATTGAACGTGGTACTAAACTCATATGACCGAAGAGATGAATCCTCTCTTGAATAGTATTTCATTTTCAATACTTCCACTCGATCCAACTATAGTTGTCTGATGGATGTTGTGGTATGATTCAATTATAATCAAACTTGAAAGATCAAAAGTATTCCCAAGTCAAGAGAACTATGTAAATTAGTCATTTTGATGTTTTATATTTGACCTTAGTTATATTAATCAACAGAAAACTATCTTGTGGGTCATTCCGCGGTTATCAAATAACTATTAGTAAGTGACCCTTAGTGTCTCTAACAACCTTGAGTAACACACTACCCAACATTTGGAGTGCATTAGAGCACTACGTACTCTAGTCACAACGGGTGCATTGAATCCAGTCTCGACAAATGTTGACTTGGAATATTTAAAATCATGTGCTTATCATATTGTAATAAAAAACTCATGGTTACAACTATTCGTATCTGCTATCATAAACACGTAATTTATGTACTTTCTGACTTGTATGCTTAATTGACTAATTAATTATTTATAAAATTTTATAACAAGTATATAACTGAAATGAAACACTTTTTATTTTGAACAAGATTGGTTATTGATTATATTTATGTAACAAATTACATAACCCTGGGGCATACCCCTAACTGTATCAATTTCCACTTGCACTTGGGATCAATCATGGAATCTTATTTCAACTTCTCCAATTAGTTTCTTCAAAATCAACCGAGTCAACCCCTCAGTGAACGAGTACGCTGTTATGTTTCAATTATATATTATGTCAATCAACTCTCTCTGATGTCGGTAAATTGCCTTATCATGTTGACCAATTCAAAGTATGTCTCTCAACCTCCAATGAGCTTTAAGTTTGTTATGAACAATATCACAAGTGTTATGAGATTCTCGATATTTGGAATCACTCTCATCTCAGTTGCAAATTTCTGCATTTGTTAAATATATACATTGCTTTGATTGTGGTGCTATTTAAGGTGATCTACTTAGCTTTTATTGAATCATCCACAATCTCTCATTTGTAATATTTCTAACTTAAAGCTTCTTAACCAAGTTTTGGATATGAATTTTATATTGACAGCCATACTCAATATCAGATATGAAGTCTTGAGTTTGAATACTTCTTCATAAGGAGTTCATTGTTTCTATAAACAATTCTCTTGTATTTCATAAATACATGAAAACATTCTAAACTACCATTTAGTGACCTTAATTTAGATTTGATATTTTCTTCATGTATAAAATATATAAACAAACCATGATATCGAAGATAACATACATGTATGATAATTTCTGTTGCCAATCCATAAGGATATATCTTATAGGGTTCTTATTAGACATTTTAATAAGGTGTTTCTACATATTGTCTGGGACATTCCCAATGTCCTTTATGCTCACTATAAAAGACATCATTTGCAAATCCAACGTCGATTATCAAAACATCTAAATGCTGATTTTAACATAAGTACATCGTTAACGTTCAACAACGTGTTATTTTCCTATGTTTAGAAATATCAATGTACCTTCAACGTTCTTTCATATGGACACACGCATCCTCTGCACTTTGACTAAAATCAAACTATTTAATATTTCTATCAAACTACTAGTTCAATTTTGATGCTTGTCAAATAATACATTCGTATCGGTTCTTGGATCATATCCAAAACCCACAAATTTAATGTTGCTCTCACTGACTTCGAGACACTTTGGTTCTTATGTGCAAATAATATTGTCTAAACTTTTATTTTGAATTTTCCATTTCAACACATATGTACCAAATCACAAACTCATTTACAACATGATCATTTTATAGGTAGAATCTGAATCAAATTGAGCACATTGAATGAAATCTATTATGCTAATTTTAATAGTTGAAATTCATGATTTTATTCTTATCAATGTGGCTCACCATATTCCAACCGCATTTGCCTTTCTCTTAAAGATAGATTAGCGGTTGATGGATCGTATCCATTTGGATCCAACTATCAAAATCATATTTTGATTGTATACTTGGAAATTACTTCAGATATGCATATCGTAGCATATCATAGAGTCAATACTCTTAAAGATTTAACTAAACTACCAAAGATTATTTATTCTTGATATTGATAAGAAACTCATAGTTCTTCTTCAATCTGCAAGAATAATCATTAAACACTATAATGTTATGCATTCATGTATGTTTGGTTGATTTCATTTCATTACTTGTTATCAGTTTTATTCTTACATTGTATCCAAATCCATTTTACTACTAATAATTTCTTAAAGAAATTCCATTGCTATGAATTGATTTTTCTTGAAACAACAATTATTTCCTATTGCAATACAATGGGCATTCATAAACATTTTATGAATTGCCATACATAAAACTGACTTAGTATTAATTCATAATATTTATGTTAGTAATATAAATCAGTCTTCTGATGATTATCATCTCCAAACCCTTTTGGGCGATTCATACAAGATTACTTATGTATAAATATTATGCGCAGTCCTTCGACTCTACAACCTGTCAACTCTTTGGCCTAGGACATGACGGGGTTTCTTATAAATCAATATCTTGTACAACTTTGTAAACTATTCTTCAAATGATATCATTCTTAACCTTTTGTACTACTCTTGAGTACACAGCTTATAGAATAATTTAACTAAATTCACTCATCCTTTACCCAAAAAAGTTCGATTACTCCTTATCAACACATCATTATTTATTATACAAAGGTGTGACTCTTGAGACTGAATCATAATTCATTTTAGCTACATTTGGAACTCTTTCCAATATATTCACTCATTTGGTCAAATCGAATCAGTTCTTTTGCATGTTATTTTATTTTACTTCCATTTTATATTTTATAATCTTATCACAAACATGGCCCATGTAGAAATTAATTAAAAATTCTTAAAAGCTGAAAATTTAATTTTCACGAACACTGGAATTTGACCACGAAGCTTGCACCATTGGTAGCATAGCGATCGATCAGTGGTAGCCTTGCGGTTGACCGCTGATAGGCTAGCGATTGTATATTGAACCTAGGTCGAACAGACTATATTTAATAGAATCTAATATAATGGTTGACGTTGATTCAAACGCCTATAAATACGAGCCCAACCTCTCACTTTTCTTCTTATGTTTTCTGAAGCAACGACGAGCTCTTTCATTTTCTTTTCTCCATAAATTCTAAAATCTACATAAATTATAATTTATATACATTTACATATGTAATTGGAGGATAACAGAGAATAATAGAGAAGAACAGTGTAATCAAATCGAATCACCATAGCCAAGGTAAATTGTAAATCTAAATCCAAATCTAAATTAAAATAAAATTTCTTCTTGGATCTAAATTTCTAATAAATATGTAAATGCTTTTGGTACATATTTCGGTAGGAAAAAGTGGAAGTCAAACATGAATAACAAGGTTTAGACCCAGAGATTTGAAAGCTTAGATGTGAGTGAGAATTATATAATTTTATGTAATATTGGATTTATATTGTTGTAAATCCGATCCATGTACGCCTAAATGCAAATTTTGGAATTATAATCTTCAAATACAAATGTGATGAACTTGAAAACTATGCTTACATATTTTGTGAATTGTTAACTTTGATTAAATATTGCATATACTTGAATTTGGAAAGTAATGATGAAATTAGTCCTTAAATTTATGAGACAATTCATTGATGATATTACATAATAATTCCAGTTTTATTGGTTGAAATGATATATATTGGTAAATATGAATTGTAGGTTACTATATATTAGATTAGGATTTAGATAGTATTTTAATTCATTGAGATGAAGTGTGTTGTAATATAAATCTCTATAAATTATTTAGTTTTATAATTATGAGTAAAAATTTATCGTTCGAAATAACAAGTAATGTGCCTAAAAGAAAGAGATGTACAAAATATGAGTGTTTATCGTATTTTGTACCGTCTAATTCAATAAGAACTGAAAAGATAATTCCTTGTAATTCTAAACGTAACACAAATCATCCTTTAGATAATTTATGGAAAATTATAGTGTTAACGTCTTCTTTTGGGAAGATGTAATTCCAACACATTAAAATGCATAAATCGCAAGATAAACCATAGTATGGTAAGTAGGGATAATAATAACAGTTTAATTGTAAATCTAATATATGCGATGTAAGATAAATTAGAAAATAAATAATGACCTATGAAGCATAAGTAAAGTGATGAAATGAGTACTTAAGAAGTTATAATAATCAGATAGAAAATAATTTTTAAAAAGGGAACAATATAACATACTTAATAGAAGCAAGTGTAAGTCAAACAGTAAGGGATGTTCAATCTATTAAATTATAAGTGAGCGGTAAATGACATTAAACGTCGTTAATAAAATAAGAAGTAAGTTATGTAAAAATAACCAAATATAAGAAGTTAAACATATGAAACGCAATAATTGAATAAAATTTATACACCATCAAGGATGCGTTTATGACATTTGTGGATTATTGAATCTAGTTAATAACTTGGATTATTTAAAAATGACATAGTCACTATTATGGGGTTGGAATACGAGGTCAGTAGTGTTGCACAATAGAATTCTGCCCTTTGAAAGAGGCTATCAGTGGTTATGTATACATTGTACTAATGTGAGACATCTCCAACTGTATGATCTGTGGCATTATACGTCTGTGTACAGGTAAAGGGAATATACCAAAGTAGGGTTCGCCTTGATTTGAAGTGTAAAAGGGCCAAGTTGGTTCCGCTTCAAATCTTTTAGGGGGTATGTGTTAAGTAACCAAGTTGGCATTTCCTCGATTGCATTAAGCAATACAAATAGGACGTTGAGCATAGGCTCGATGCTATGTCAATAGGGGTTGTACCATATATGCGAGGGGTAGGTCTGTACGCATAGATCAAGAGCGCCATTGATTCTGAAAGCGGTCGGTAGAAAGACTAGGGTTACACCTAAATGGACTACACCTTCTACTAGTGTTGATCACGTTTGGGACATTCACAACTTCACAGTTGTTTATTAGTTTTTTTATTGTTAGGAGGCAAGGTTGGATAACCCTTAGTTGAGGTCTTTCAAGCGAATATGATAGTCAAAGGAGCTGAGTCCTCAATAGTCAGCGGAATCGTGTCCATGATTAGTTCTAGGAACTGGGTTCTTAATGCGAGCGGCTAGATAAGTCTTTAAGAAAAGGAAGAATATGCATATTCATATGGATAATTAAATTGTTGAATTTAATATTGGAATTGTTTAAATAATTGAATCTTGGATTTAATATGAACGAAAATGATTTCAAAAGTTGATTTAAATTCTATTTGAATAAGAAGGAGGTTAGTGAACTTTTAAATTTGATTTGAAAGTGAATAAATTGTGTAACGATACAGATTTTTCGCGCTCGAAAATCGACATCCATACTTTACATCGTACTCGAATGCCGTAGATTCGACCGTTCAAATACGAGTCGCCGGAGCTTATAACAACATTAAGTAAACAACACTGCGGAAAAGAAGAATAATACATTGATATACGACACAGATACAATATCTGATACAACAGAGTGATACAATGAATATCAATATACATCAGAGATATGATACAAGAAATAGCAGCGGAAAAGGAAAATAGATAACATCTAGCAGCGGAACAATATAACTCTAAGATAATCTTCAAAAGAGAACTCCAGCAGCAGCAACTCGTTTCAACATCACGATACGCAAAGACAAGCAAGTCTCGTCCACATCCAAAGACTGAACTAGCTCGAGATAATTCACTGAACCTAACTATCTGAAAAACCCAACTCTAGACTGCTCGTGTAGAAAAATTTTGAGCACCCAGAGTTTAGGAAAAAAAAAATAAACTCTGGATCAGTCATGGGACTGGTGTGAGTTACAAAAACAGTTTATCTTTTAAAACAAAAGGCAAGAGAATTTTAAATTAGATTCGCAATGCTTTTAGAAAATGAGACTGCTATAAGGCCTCCCGCACACACACACGATGCAAACACAGAATCAGAGGAGATTTCTCCTTATGATAGTCAAAGATGCTTGATACGCATTAAAAAGAAACATTTGATATTATTACTAGTGCATAGTGTAGTAAAAATCATTTCGAAAGTAAAGATATAAATCTTAGCCAACATAGACATTTTGAACTATGCCTATTATAGCTACCATCCAAACAGTGGGGCGCCACCATAAGTGAATGATAGGTTCTACAACTAAAACCGTACAAGGTACGTATTTGAAGAATGGATTTCCAACAAATGGTCAGGCCAAGGAACTTCCCATCGCCACATGGAAACGCGTCTGGAAGGACGCCCCGAGAACCCAACTGGATCTCTGCCAAACAAGGCCGGCTACCCCCTTCCCGGGGAATATACAAAACCTCAGATATGCCACGCCCGGTCCTTAGGGACCTTTATACGAGGCGCCTCTAAACCAACAACACCACACAGTAATAGATATAGTGTATCCACATGAGTAAGTATCTGGGCTCCATACCATGACACTACCCTTTTCCATAAGGAATGGTCATACCTTAGGTAAGCTACCCCTGAAACCTTGCCGCACAATTCCTGTTTCGACCATTACCGGTTTGTGAGGCTCGACGAAGTCTCGTCCACAAAGCTACGCTTTTTACAAAAGCCACGCTTTGATCAACAAATGATCAGCAGCACTCAGCATTCCACATTACCAAGTTGGGAACATATCGCCGATAACCTTCAACTGCATAACCTCTGAGCTCGTACGTCTCAGAGAAGGGTGTTAATGCTAAGAGAATAAATTCTCCGCTACCGACAGAAATGTATTTGAAAGAAATCTGCTTTATATCTCAAAATTTAATGTCATACATACAATCTATACAAGTCTGTTCTGGATTTAGAACAGAATCGAAGGCACTTCCAAAGAAGTCCTTGCAATCCGGGTATTCACAATCCCGACCGAACTTCCCATCACTTATGGAATCTCTATACCGGAGCAACTCAGTGCAGAGACAATCGATAGGTCATCCTATCGTTCTCGCAAATACCCGGTCTTCACCACCGGTCTTCAAATGCTATCCATAACGACGTATCACAAATTCGGAATGGGTTATACGACCAAAAGGTCCTTTCCCCGCTAACCCAAATAGTGAACGCAACATTTAAAACATATGGATATGAGATTTCAATTAAGTCACAACTTAATAATTCAAAACTTTCTTTCAAATGATTTAAACAAATTATCATTTTTAAATCTTTTAAACAAAAGATTTATTTCACTAAGTTCACCCATTTTCACAATGATTCATTCCCGGATTTCAAAACAATTTCATCTCAATTGGATTAATTCATTTAAATCTTTAAATCAAGACTTTTTCTTATAGCTTTCAAACAGTTTCAATAACTTGGGAAATCATTTTCATTTTTAACTTGAAATCCTTTTTAACACAATTTGGAAGTTCACTTCCTATATGAAAGCTTTTATTATTTGGAAACAAATAGTTTTCGTCTCAGAAAGATCATTTTACTTACACGAGTTAAAGCCTTTGAATTTAAATTCAAATTTTCAAATCAATATCTTTAAAATAGTTTAACCCATATAAACTGGTATAACATCTTTAGTCCCTAGTTTCCAGATCATAGAATTCAATCTCAAATATTGAATTCAAATTTAAATCCAAATATTTAAATTACAAAATTCAATCAAGTTATTAAAAATAAACTTCATCTTTGAAATTCCATTTCAAAAGTTTTTCACTTTATAGCCAATCCATTTCCAAAACATTTGAATTCAAATATTCAAATTTAAAACTATTCAAAAATCTGTGACTTAATCGATTTCCTCGTGAAATCCATATTTGTGTGTGTATAAGTGTGGTCCAGGGTTTAACACAATAGTGCAACATCAATCAATCAATCATCACAGATTAAAACACAGAAATATAGTTGATAAGCGATATACTATAATGCTTATCGTCCATTTACAGATTCACAGATAATATACAAATGTAAATAAATGAATAAATCATATACGGCGTAAATCACAGAATAAAATATCACAAATCAGACAGGACAACCAATTCAAGGTATCTCATATCATACAATCATTCATAAATAAGGTCAAGCATTCAATAAACATTTATAAGCAGGATTAATTAATTGTTTAATCCTAAGTAATTCAATTTATTCCCAATTAAATTAATTACTTATGAATTAATTATTCAATTCTGATTTATTAATTACAATTCATTTGATATAATTAGTTAATCAAACACTTTAATTAATTATTCTTAATTAACAAATTATTAAATTAACCTTTAAACCAATTATAAAATTAATTAACCCCTTAATTAATTATTTTAAAGAAATAAAATCTTTAATTACTTTCATTAAGAAATTACCTTAGATTAAATCATCATTAATCATTTCTGATTATAAATAAATCTAATTATTTATTTATAATTTAAATAAATCATTCTTTAATTTCCTTATTAATTAAATCATTTTATTTCCTTAATTACCTCTAAGATAATAAATTTCTTTATTTATGATTTCCTTATCATTTATGTGTATTTTAAACATTACACTTTAAATTTTAGATTCAAAATGATTATATATTTAAACATCTATCAAATTTAAATATCCATTTATAAACCTATATAAGAAAAGTTCTAGCTAAACTACTTAAATTTTTATTTAAAATTTAAGCTTTAAAATACATTACGTTTTATCTTGCAAATTCAAGATAAAACAAAACATATATTTTCATTCACAATTCTTTTATAAAAGAACTTTATCAAAATTCAAGTTTAAATGTTTGTTTGAAAAACAAGTTTACTTTTTAAAAAGCCATTTTAATTTCAACTTGTTTTAAAACAATTCAGATTTTAAAATGATTTAAAATTACAGTTTGAATTCAAAGAAAACTTGAATCCATTTTTAATTTTGATTAAACTTTGATTTTAAACTTTGTTTTAAAATTTTGATATTCTACTTAATCGCTTAAACCTTTACGTTATTAAAACAATTTGAATTTGTAAAACCTATTTCCAAACTAAATTTCAAAACTGAACTTGAATTTATATTTAGACCTTTGTTTTTAAACTTTAATTTAAACTTTGCTTTAAAACTTGAATTTTAATTCCCGAGTCAATACTATATTGGCTTCAAGCCAATACTGGAAACCCTCGAGTAAAATACTCGAGTTACGCGAGTCAAATTTGCGTCTTCCCCCTGCTCCTTCTTTCTTCTACTCGTGTTCTTCTTCTTCCTTTATTTTTTTTCTTTTAACCTTGTTAAATTTAAAACTGTTGCACCAGGCTAAAACTCGAAGCAAGCCCCGAAAATACTCGTGCACATCACGTGACAACTACAGCACCAAACCATACCGCCCCATCGTGCACACGACCACCGTACACCTGCACGCGGACCCCAAACTCCTCCGGCCACCGTTTCGATCATCAACAAGTCAATGTCGACGCCTTGAAGTCCCGCGACCACCCAAACGCATGAGAAAATCATCGAATCAAAATCGAGCATAAAACCCCAACCCTGGAAAACAAACTGTAACCGCCATCCACCTATCAACACCTCGTCCAGGCAACGCCAACACCTATAGGCCACCAAACTCCGTCCATAGCATCGTCAATCTCCCCTCTACCTCCCCACAAACTCGCGTAGCATTCGATCCATTATTGACGATGCGCGAGTGGAAAACATCAGCCACCCCAAAACTAGGTCACCGAAATTTAAACGACTCCCGCCGCCACCGTGGTCATCGATTGATCATTGCAATATTTTTCCCCTACTCCTGTATGTTCCTCCACCTCCAGCCCAAGCCCCGACCCCTCTGATCAACGAGACCGACCCCGGTGACTCGAAATGCAAAAATCGAACAAACCCAAACTGCTCTCATACCACACCATTAAAAATCATTAAATTAGGTTTAAAAATCATGTTATTGTTTACTGATTCAGCTTGCATAACTGAATTCGAAAATTAAAAGATTCGAAAATGGACAAATCTTGAGTTTTTTCAGATGGTTTGGGTTTCCAGAGACCATCTTAAGTTGTTTCAATCTTAAATAAATTTTTAAACTTAGTTTATGATGATACAAACATCTTTTGTTTGAATTTGAAGTTCAATCATCAATCAGAAAAGGAGTTAATGATTTTTTTTCTGAATCAACAGTCTGAGTTTTAAACTGGAAACAGATGCAAATTTAAAACAATAGCCTGTAAATTCTACTTGCAATCTACCCATATATACAGATGATTATATATGCACAAACATACATACATATACATACATACACATATATATATACACATATACTTATCTACAGATTCAAACCCTTAAATATATATAAAAAAAAAGAAATGTTACTCACAGAAGGGTTTTGAAACAGAGGCCTGGAAACTGCTTTGCATTTGAAATACTTCAGATATCAGGTTGTAGACTTGATTCTGCATGCTTGAAATTTTCTTTTATTGTTGTAGTTGAAGTTTTGTTTATGTTTTGATTTCTTTAGCTTATGAAAAATGCAGACATTTGAAACTGGAATGCAAGCTTTGATGAACAAAAATAGAATAAGGGGATTGATGTATATGAAAAAAGTAAACAGGGTGGTTGTTTGTACCATAGGCATGGCTGAAGATGTGTGTGTGTCATGAGCTGATATGGTTGTTGTGCTAGCATTAAATGCTTTGGTACTTTGTTTCCATGCTTTGCATTTCGGCTGATATATGAAATTGAGTTGTACATGGTATTTTATATTGTTTGTACATTTGTTTTGCTTTTCTAACTCTATAGGCTGCATATTTTATCTTGTTTTGTCTTCATACTTATATTTAAAACTTTGCTTTGTCATTGCTTAA
The DNA here is from genome assembly GCA_030765085.1 of Allium cepa. Lineage (NCBI taxonomy): Eukaryota > Viridiplantae > Streptophyta > Magnoliopsida > Asparagales > Amaryllidaceae > Allium > Allium cepa. The sequence continues at coordinate 29,011,973 of CM060932.1, forward strand.
TAATATAAATAAATTTCTATATTAAATATGTTGTTAAATTTTTGCTTAGTTGTGATGCACGAATGAATTAGGAAGATATAAATACAGAAAAGAAAAGACTATTATATTGTTTGTACTAAAAGTATGGGCTGAGATGTTGTATGTACTTATATTTCCATTTGTTTTATGAAACAAGATCTCGGTGGTGGCTGATATGAATCCTTAGTGTGTTGGAGGCTGATGTGATCAATTTGTTTTGGGGGCTGCATTAATTTGCTGGTACTTAAATTTATTACTTAGGGGTATAAATGAAGTTCTATTATTAGATTTTAGTAAATATGTTTACTTTCCTAAATATGTATTTTTAATTTAAATACTAATTGTCTTTACATTGTTTATAAAATCCAATTCAAATTAAATTTAAATACTTTTTCCCAGAAATTCATAATTTAACTGATATTAAATATCAGTTACCAATTAATTTCACAATTTTTTATTTAAAAATGAAATTCATTATCAATTTAAACAAAATCAAAATTTAGGATCGTTACAGATTCCCCTCCTTAAAGAAATTTCGTCCCCGAAATTTGCAGGCACGAAAACAGCATAGAGATAGATGATGAATGTTTCATTTAGTCAAACTGAATATCTATCCTGCGTTTGACTTACCAAATCAGAATATCAACAATAGATATAAGAACGAATCTATTTAACACTTCATAAGGTATTCGGGCTATCCGGAACTACGAAGTATGCAGGGGCATTGGTTAGTTCGATGGATAACTGACCATTCGTAGAATATATCTGGATCCAAAAATAGATATGGATTCCAAACTCAAGTCGGAATATCTCAGAATATATACTAATTCGTCCCTCTTCGGACTACGATCAACCCAAGAAATTATAATAGAATTTCAAATTTGGTTTTTTAAACGAAATCGTTTTATCGATTCAATTCAAATTTAGCTTCATATTCTATTAATCGATTTAATTCAATTTAAAATTTCCAATTTATTAAAGTTTAAATCGAAAAATTGATAAGAAATCGATGAAACACGAAGTAAAATTTTCTACAATGATTCGTAGTGCCATCACACTGAAACTTCTTCTGGAACTTTCACGAAGATATCAAAGAATTTGAAATCGAATCAAAGAAGATTGATAAGAACATTGTTTCCGCTATTGCAGGGTATTGACCATTTGTAGTCGTATTTCCCTCTCCCCTATCTCGTCCTCTTCTTGCACTCATACTTACTATCAGTGGTTAGTAAGAGAATTTATTGAGACATTCGAACGGATATCTTAGGGATATACTCATTCTAGGGTTTACTTCACCCTATCTATAATGAGCTACTTAATGTATTATACTCCTGAGCTAAAGATTAACCTTAGCTCTGATACCAAATGTAACGATACGGATTTTTCACGCTCGAAAATCGACATCCATACCTTACATCGTACTCGAATGCCATAGATTCGACCGTTCAAATCCGAGTCGCCGGAGCTTATAACAACATTAAGTAAACAACACAGCGGAAAAGAAGAATAATACATTGATATACGACACAGATACAATAGCTGATACAACAGAGTGATACAATGAATATCAATATACATCAGATATATGATACAAGAAATAGCAGCGGAAAAGGAAAATAGATAACATCTAGCAGCGGAACAATATAACTCTAAGATAATCTTCAAAAGGGAACTCCAGCAGCAGCAGCTCGTTTCAACATCACGATACGCAAAGACAAGCAAGTCTCGTCCACATCCAAAGACCGAACTAGCTCGAGATAATTCACTGAACCTAACTATCTGAAAAACCCAACTCTAGACTGCTCGTGTAGAAAAATTTTGAGAATCCAGAGTTTACGAAAGAAGCAATAAACTCTGGATCAGTCATGGGACTGGTGTGAGTTACAAAAACAGTTTATCTTTTAAAACAAACAGCAAGAGAATTTTAAATTAGATTCGCAATGCTTTTAGAAAATGAGACTACCATAAGGCCTCCCGTGCACACACACGATGCAAACGCAGAATCGGAGGAGATTTCTCCTTATGATAGTCAAAGATGCTTGATACGCATTAAAAAGAAACATTTGATATTATTACTAGTGTATAGTGTAGTAAAAATCATTTCGAAAGTAAAGATATAAATCTTAGCCAACATAGACATTTCGAACTATGCCTACTATAGCTACCATCCAAACAGTGGGGCGCCACCATAAGTGAATGATAGGTTCTACAACTAAAACCGTACAAGGTACGTATTTGAAGAATGGATTTCCAACAAATGGTCAGGCCAAGGAACTTCCCATCGCCATATGGAAACGCCTATGGAAGGACGCCCCGAGAACCTAACTGGATCTCTGCCAAACAAGGCCGGCTACCCCCCCTTCCCGGGGAATATACAAAACCTCAGATATGCCACTCCCGGTCCTTTGGGACCTTTATACGAGGCGCCTCTAAACCAACAACACCACACAGTAATAGATATAGTGTATCCACATGAGTAAGTATCTGGGCTCCATACCATGACACTACCCTTTTCCAGAAGGAATGGTCATACCCTAGGGAAGCTACCCTTGAAACCTTGCCGCACAATTCCTGTTTCGACCATTACCAGTTTGTGAAGCTCGACGAAGTCTCGTCCACAAAGCTACGCTTTTTACAAAAGCCACGCTTTGATCAACAAATGATCAGCAGCACTCAGCATGCCACATTACCAAGTTGGGAACATATCGCTGATAACCTTCAACTACATAACCTCTGAGCTCGTACGTCTCAGAGAAGGGTGTTAATGCTAAGAGAATAAATTCTCCGCCACCAATAGAAATGTATTTGAAAGAAATCTACTTTATATCTCAAAATGTAATGTCAGACATACAATCTATACAAGTCTGTTCTGGATTTAGAACAGAACCGAAGGCACTTCCAAAGAATTCCTTGCAATCCGGGTATTCACAATCCTGATCGAACTTCCCATCACTTAGGGAATCTCTATACCGGAGCAACTCAGTGCAGAGACAATCGATAGGTCATCCTATTGTTCTCGCAAATACCCGGTCTTCACCACCGGTCTTCAAATGCTATCCATAATGACGTATCACATATTCGGAATGGGTTATACGACCCAAAAGTCCGTTCTCGGCTAACCCGAATAGTGAGCGCAACATTTAAAACATATGGATATGGAATTTCAATTAAGTCACAACTTAATAATTCAAAACTTTCTTTCAAATGGTTTAAACAAATTACCATTTTTAAATCTTTTAAACGAAAGATTTATTTCACTAAGTTCATCCATTTTCACAAAGATTCATTCCCGGATTTCAAAACAATTTCATCTCAATTGGATTAATTCATTTAAATCTTTAAATCAAGATTTTTTCTTATAGCTTTGAAACAGTTTCAATAACTTGGGAAATCATTTTCATTTTTAACTTGAAATCCTTTTTAACACAATTTGGAAGTTCACTTCCTATATGAAAGCTTTTATTATTTGGAAACAAATAGTTTTCGTCTCAGAAAGATCATTTTACTTACACGAGTTAAAGCCTTTGAATTTAAATTCAAATTTTCAAATCAATATCTTTAAAATAGTTTAACCCATATAAACTGGTATAACATCTTTAGTCCCTAGTTTCCAGATCATAGAATTCAATTTCAAATATTGAATTCAAATTTAAATCCAAATATTTAAATTACAAAGTTCAATCAAGTTATTAAAAATAAACTTCATCTTTGAAATTCCATTTCAAAAGTTTTTCACTTTATAGCCAATCCATTTCCAAAACATTTGAATTCAAATATTCAAATTCAAAATTATTCAAAAATCTGTGACTTAATCGATTTCCTCGTGAAATCCATATTAGTGTGTGTATAAGTGTGGTCCAGGGTTTAACACAATAGTGCAACATCAATCAATCAATCATCACAGATTAAAACACAGAAATATATTTGATAAGCGATATAAACTATAACGCTTATCGTCCATTTACAGATTCACAGATAATATACAAATGTAAATAAATGAATAAGTCATATACGGCATAAACCATAGAATAAAATATCACAGATCAGACAGACAACCAATTCAAGGTATCTCATACAATACAATCATTCATAAGTAAGGTCAAGTATTCAATAAACATTTATAAGCAGGATTAATTAATTGTTTAATCCTAAGTAATTCAATTTATTCCCAATTAAATTAATTACTTATGAATTAATTATTCATTAGTATTTATTAATTACAATTCATTTGATATAATTAGTTAATCAAACACTTTAATTAATTATTCTTAATTAACAAATTATTAAATTAACCTTTAAACCAATTATAAAATTAATTAACCCCTTAATTAATTATTTTAAAGAAATAAAATCTTTAATTACTTTCATTAAGAAATTACCTTAGATTAAATCATCATTAATCATTTCTGATTATAAATAAATCTAATTATTTATTTATATTTTAAATAAATCATTCTTTAATTACCTTATTACTTAAATCATTTTATGTCCTTAATTACCTCTAAGATAATAAATTTCTTTATTTATGATTTCCTTATCATTTATGTGTATTTTAAACATTACACTTTAAATTTTAGATTTAAAATGATTATATATTTAAGCATCTATCAAATTTAAATATCCATTTATAAACCTATATAAGAAAAGTTCTAGCTAAACTACTTAAATTTTTATTTAAAATTTAAGCTTTAAAATACATTACGTTTTATCTTGCAAATTCAAGATAAAACAAAACATATATTTTCATTCACAATTCTTTTATAAAAGAACTTTATCAAAATTCAAGTTTAAATGTTTGTTTGGAAAACAAGTTTACTTTTTAAAAAGCCATTTTAATTTCAACTTGTTTTAAAACAATTCAGATTTTAAAATGATTTAAAATTACAGATTTGAATTCAAAGAAAACTTGAATCCATTTTTAATTTTTATTAAAATTTTGATATTCTACTTAATCTCTTAAACCTTTACGTTATTAAAACAATTTGAATTTGTAAAACCTATTTCCAAACTAAATTTCAAAACTGAACTTGAATTTATATTTAGACCTTTGTTTTTAAACTTTAATTTAAACTTTGCTTTAAAACTTGAATTTTAATTCCCGAGTCGATGCTATATTGGCTTCAAGCCAATACTGGAAACCCCCGAGTAAAATACTCGAGTTACGCGAGTCAAATTCGCGTCTTCCCCCTGCTCCTTCTTTCTTCTACTCGTGTTCTTCTTCATCCTTTATTTTTTTTCTTTTAACTTTGTTAAATTTAAAACTGTTGCACCAGGCTAAAACTCGAAGCAATCCCCGAAAATACTCGTGCACATCACGCGACAACTACAACACCAAACCAGACCGCCCCATCGTGCACGCGAAAACCGTACACCAGCACGCGAACCCCAAACTCCTCCGGCCACCGTTTCGATCATCAACAAGTCAATGTCGACGCCTTGAAGCCCCGCGACCACCCAAACGCATGAGAAAATCATCGAATCAAAATCGAGCATAAAACCCCAACCCTGGAAAACAAACTGTAACCACCATCCACCTATCAATGCCTCGTCCAGGCAACGCCGACACCTATAGGCCACCAAACTCCATCCATAGCATCGTCAATCTCCCCTCTACCTCCCCACAAACTCCACCAAACTCATTCTAGGGTTTACTTCACCCGACCTATAATGAGCTACTTAATGTATTATACTCCTGAGCTAAAGGTTAACCTTAGCTCTGATACCAAATGTAACGATACAGATTTTTCGCGCTCGAAAATCGACATACATACTTTACATCGTAATTGAATGCCGTAGATTCGACCGTTCAAATCCGAGTCGCCGAAGCTTATAACAACATTAAGTAAGCAACACAGCGGAAAAGAAGAATAATACATTGATATACGACACAGATACAATATCTGATACAACAGAGTGATACAATGAATATCAATATACATAGAAGATATGATACAAGAAATAGCAACGGAAAAGGAAAATAGATAACATCTAGCAGCGGAACAATATAACTCTAAGATAATCTTCAAAAGGGAACTCCAGCAGCAACAGCTCGTTTCAACATCACGATACGCAAAGACAAGCAAGTCTCGTCCACATCCAAAGATTGAACTAGCTCGAGATAATTTACTAAACCTAACTATCTGAAAAACCCAACTCTAGACTGCTCGTGTAGAAAAATTTTGAGCACCCAGAGTTTAGGAAAGAAACAATAAACTCTGCATCAGTCATGGGACTGGTGTGAGTTATAAAAATAGTTTATCATTTAAAACAAACAGCAAGAGAATTTTAAATTAGATTCGCAATGCTTTTAGAAAATGAGACTACCATAAGGCCTCCCGCACACACACACGAGGTAAACGCAGAACCGGAGGAGATTTCTCCTTATGATAGTCAAAGATGCTTGATACGCATTAAAAAGAAACATTTGATATTATTACTAGTGCATAGTGTAGTAAAAATCATTTCGAAGTAAAGATATAAATCTTAGCCAACATAGACATTTCGAACTATGCCTGCTATAGCTACCATCCAAACAGTGGGGCGCCACCATAAGTGAATGATAGGTTCTACAACTAAAACCGTACAAGGTACATATTTGAAGAATGGATTTCCAACAAATGGTCAGGCCAAGGAACTTCCCATCGCCACAAGAAAACGCCTCTGGAAGGACGCCCTGAGAACCCAACTGGATCTCTGCCAAACAAGGCCGGCTACCCCCCATCCTGGGGAATATACAAAACCTCAGATATGCCACGTCTTTTGGGACCTTTATACGAGGCGCCTCTAAACCAACAACACCACACAGTAATAGATATAGTGTATCCACATGAGTAAGTATCTGGGCTCCATACCATGACACCACCCTTTTCCAGAAGGAATGGTCATACCCTAGGGAAGCTACCCCTGAAACCTTGCCGCACAATTCCTGTTTTGACCATTACCGGTTTGTGAGGCTCGACGAAGTCTCATCCACAAATCTACGCTTTTTACAAAAGCCACGCTTTGATCAACAAATGATCAGCAGCGCTCAGCATTCCACATTACCAAGTTGGGAACATATCGCTGATAACCTTCAACTACATAACCTCTGAGCTCGTACGTCTCAGAGAAGGGTGTTAATGCTAAGAGAATAAATTCTCTGCTACCAACAGAAATGTATTTGAAAGAAATCTGCTTTATCTCTCAAAATGTAATGTCAGACATACAATCTATACAAGTCTGTTCTGGATTTAGAACAGAACCGAAGGCACTTCCAAAGAAGTCCTTGCAATCCGATTATTCACAATCCCGATTAACTTCCCATCACTTATGGAATCTCTATACCAGAGCAACTCAGTGCAGAGACAATCGATAGGTCATCCTATCGTTCTCGCAAATACCCGGACTTCACCACCGGTCTTCAAATGCTATCCATAACAACGTATCACATTTTCGGAATGGGTTATACGACCAGAAGGTCCTTTCCCGGCTAACCCGAATAGTGAGCGCAACATTTAAAACATATGGATATGGGATTTCAATTAAGTCACAACTTAATAATTCAAAACTTTCTTTCAAATGGTTTAAACAAATTACCATTTTTAAATCTTTTAAACAAAAGATTTATTTCACTAAGTTCACCCATTTTCACAAAGATTCATTCCCGGATTTCAAAACAATTTCATCTCAATTGGATTAATTCATTTAAATCTTTAAATCAAGATTTTTTCTTATAGCTTTCAAACAGTTTCAATAACTTGGAAATCATTTTCATTTTTAACTTGAAATCCTTTTTAACACAATTTGGAAGTTCACTTCCGATATGAAAGCTTTTATTATTTGGAAACAAATAGTTTTCGTCTCAAAAAGATCATTTTACTTACACGAGTTAAAGCCTTTGAATTTAAATTCAAATTTTCAAATCAATATCTTTAAAATAGTTTAACCCATATAAACTGGTATAACATCTTTAGTCCCTAGTTTCCAGATCATAGAATTCAATTTCAAATATTGAATTCAAATTTAAATCCAAATATTTAAATTACAAAATTCAATCAAGTTATTAAAAATAAACTTCATCTTTGAAATTCCATTTCAAAAGTTTTTCACTATATAGCCAATCCATTTCCAAAACATTTGAATTCAAATATTCAAATTTAAAACTATTCAAAAATATGTGACTTAATCGATTTCCTCGTGAAATCCATATTTGTGTGTGCATAAGTGTGGTCCGGGGTTTAACACAATAGTGCAACATCAATCAATCAATCATCACAGATTAAAACACAGAAATATAGTTGATATGCGATATACTATAACGCTTATCGTCCATTTACAGATTCACAGATAATATACAAATGTAAATAAATGAATAAATCATATACGGCATAAACCACAGAATAAAATATCACAGATCAGATAGGACAACCAATTCAAGGTATCTCATACAATACAATCATTCATAAATAAGGTCAAGCATTCAATAAACATTTATAAGCAGGATTAATTAATTGTTTAATCCTAAGTAATTCAATTTATTCCCAATTAAATTAATTACTTATGAATTAATTATTCAATTCTGATTTATTAATTACAATTCATTTGATATAATTAGTTAATCAAACACTTTAATTAATTATTCTTAATTAACAAATTATTAAATTAACCTTTAAACCAATTATAAAATTAATTAACCCCTTAATTAATTATTTTAAAGAAATAAAATCTTTAATTACTTTTATTAAGAAATTACCTTAGATTAAATCATCATTAATCATTTCTGATTATAGATTTATTTATAATTTAAATAAATCATTCTTTAATTACCTTATTAATTAAATCATTTTATTTCCATAATTACCGCTAAGATAATAAATTTCTTTATTTATGGTTTCCTTATCATTTATGTGTATTTTAAACATTACACTTTAAATTTTAGATTCAAAATGATTATATATTTAAACGTCTATCAAATTTAAATATCCATTTATAAACCTATATAAGAAAAGTTCTGGCTAAACTACTTAAATTTTTATTTAAAATTTAAGCTTTAAAATACATTACGTTTTATCTTGCAAATTCAAGATAAAACAAAACATATATTTTCATTCACAATTCTTTTATAAAAGAACTTTATCAAAATTCAAGTTTTAATGTTTGTTTGAAAAACAAGTTTACTTTTTAAAAAGCCATTTTAATTTCAACTTGTTTTAAAACAATTCAGATTTTAAAATGATTTAAAATTACAGATTTGAATTCATAGAAAACTTGAATCCATTTTTAATTTTGATTAAACTTTGATTTTAAACTTTGTTTTAAAATTTTGATGTTCTACTTAATCGCTTAAACCTTTACGTTATTAAAACAATTTGAATTTGTAAAACCTATTTCCAAACTAAATTTCAAAACTGAACTTGAATTTATATTTAGACCTTTGTTTTTAAACTTTAATTTAAACTTTGCTTTAAAACTTGAATTTTAATTCCGAGTCAATATTATATTGGCTTCAAGCCAATACTGGAAACCCTCGTGTAAAATACTCGAGTTACGCGAGTCAAATTCGCGTCTTTCCCCTGCTCCTTCTTTCTTCTACTCGTGTTCTGCTTCTTCCTTTATTTTTTTTCCTTTTAACTTTGTTAAATTTAAAACTATTGCACTAGGCTAAAACTCGAAGCAAGCCCCGAAAATACTCGTGCACATCACGCGACAACTACAGCACCAAACCAAACCGCCCCATCGTGCACGCGACCACCGTACACCTGCACGCGAACCCCAAACTCCTCCGACCACCGCTTCGATCATCAACAAGTCAATGTAGACGCCTTGAAGCCCCGCGACCACCCAAACGAATGAGAAAATCATCAAATCAAAATCGAGCATAAAACCCCAACCCTGGAAAAAAAACTGTAACCACCATCCACCTATCAACGCCTCGTCCAGGCAAAGCCAACACCTATAGGCCACCAAACTCCGTCCATAGCATCGTCAATCTCCCCTCTACCTCCCCACAAACTCGCGTGGCACTCGATCCATTATTGACGACGCGCGAGTGGAAAACATCAGCCACCCCAAAACTAGGTCACCAAAATTTAAATGACTCCCGCCGCCACCGTGGTCATCGATTGACCATTGAAATATTTTTCCCCTACTCCCTGTACGCTCCTCTACCTCCAGCCCAAGCCCCAACCCCTCTGATCAACGAGACCGACCCCGGCGACTCGAAATGCAAAAATCGAACAAACCCAAACTGCTCTCATACCACACCATTAAAAATCATTAAATTAGGTTTAAAAATCATGTTATTGTTTACTGATTCAGCTTGCATAACTGAATTCGAAAATTAAAAGATTCGAAAATGAACAAATCTTGAGTTTGTTCAGATGGTTTGGGTTTCCAGAGACCATCTTAAGTTGTTTCAATCTTAAATAAATTTTTAAACTTAGTTTATGATGATACAAACATCTTTTGTTTGAATTTGAAGTTCAATCATCAATCAGAAAAGGAGTTAATGATTATTATTTTTGAATCAACAGTTTGAGTTTTTAAACTGGAAACAGATGCAAATTTAAAACAACAGCCTGTAAATTCTACTTACAATCTACCCATATATACAGATGATTATATATGCACAAACATAAATACATATACATACATATATATATATATATATATATATATATACACATATACTTATCCACAGATTCAAACCCTTAAATATAAAGAAAAAATGTTACTCACAGATGGGTTTTGAAACAGAGGCCTGGAAACTGCTTTGCATTTGAAATACTTTAGATATCAGGTTGTAGACTTGATTCTGCATGCTTGAAATTTGCTTTTGTTGTTGTAGTTGAAGTTTTGTTTACGTTTTGATTTCTTTAGCTTATGAAAAATGCAGACATTTGAAACTGGAATGCAAGCTTTGATGAACAAAAATAGAATAAGGGGATTGATGTATATGAAGAAAGTAAACAGGGTGGTTGTTTGTACCATAGGCATGGCTGAAGATGTGTGTGTGTCATGGGCTGATATGGTTGTTTTGCTAGCATTAAATGCTTTAGTACTTTGTTTCCATGCTTTGCATTTCGGCTGATATATGAAATTGAGTTGTACAGGGTATTTTATATTGTTTGTACATTTGTTTTGCTTTTCTAACTCTATAGGTTGCATATTTTATCTTGTTTTGTCTTCATACTTATATTTAAAACTTTGCTTTGTCATTGCTTAATAATATAAATAAATTTCTATATTAAATATGTTGTTAAAATTTTTCTTAGTTGTGATGCACGAATGAACTAGGAAGATATAAATACAGAAAAGAAAAGACTAAAGGGTATTATATTGTTTGTACTAAAAGTATGGGCTGAGATGTTGTATGTACTTATATTTCCATTTGTTTTATGAAACAAGATCTCGGTGGTGGCTGATATGAATCCTTAGTGTGTTGGAGGCTAATGTGATCAATTTGTTTTGGGGGCTGCATTAATTTGCTTGTACTTAAATTTATTACTTAGGGGTATAAATGAAGTTCTATTATTAGATTTTAGTAAATATGTTTACTTCCCTAAATATGTATTTTTAATTTAAATACTAATTGTCTTTACATTGTTTATAAAATCCAATTCAAATTAAATTTAAATACTTTTTCCCAGAAATTCATAATTTAACTGATAATATCAGTTACCAATTAATTTCATAATTTTTTATTTAAAAATGAAATTAATTATCAATTTAAACAAAATCAAAATTTAGGATCGTTACAAATTGATTTTGGGAATTAATCGTTTTAATTAACGTGTAAAAATAGCCTTTCGGGGTACTGTCTCAGATTTTGATGAAAATAATTTCATTGGATCCGTAATAGTGAGTTATTGTATGCTGTCGAATTTTGTGGCAATCAGACATATTATTTGATCATGCGAGTTTGAAATGCATAGGTACTAATTAAATGAATTTAATTAAAATAATTTCGATTTTGAAAAGCTATCTTCTGTATATGATGGAATTGGCTCCCAATACATATTCCATTATGTTCAGAATAGCGGTATAACATATAAAATACCAAGCGGCACGCTTCGTTTGGAGTTCGAATTTTCACGGATGAATAGTGCCATGCAAAATTTTCTATAAATAGCCCTTAACTTCTTTCATTTTGCAAAACCTAACCCTAAAGATATTTCAGCTGCCATTGAAACAATTCTATCCAACAATAGATAACGATCGGATAGTCTAGGAGCTGAATTAGCCTTCAACTTCAACTAGAGAAATGTAGAGCACGTCGATACGAAGCTATCCTACGGTCGGATTATCGAACTGCGAGCCGAGATGACCGAAATCTATCTCCATTCATCGCTGTAGTCATGGGTTTCGGCCACTGTTTTTGCACGTACACGCATAGCCGTGGGTGATGCTGGCGTAGGTGGAGGGCAACGTGGTTGGAGGGGCGAGCGGTGGCATCGACGGTGGCGCCTGGGGATGGAAGCATGATCGACAAGGTCGAATAACGAAAAAAAATATTTCTTGGGCACAGGCCTTTGCATGCCTAGAGGGAAGGAAGGGGAAAGGGTAAAATATTAAAATGTTTATTTAAGTTAATTATAATACTAATTATCTCGTTATGTTAATAATCCATAACTTGTTCATATGAGGTCTATTTCGAGTGCGACAAGTTGCGTTGCGTTCATGTCAATGAGCACTATGCTATGGAGTTGGATTGGAGAATTCAAAGCTAGTTGGAATTTTGAGTTAAATTGAATGACCGTTCAATTTTAATTCAATAGGGGCGCCTAGTTGATTTTTGACATTTTTTGTGAGTAAACCCACCTCTCTGGCCTGCTTATAATTTTATATAAGTGGGAATAATTTTGTTTATGATGATTGTTGTTTGTTTGGATGATATACTATATATATTAGTTGGTTTGGATATATTCCCGCCTATTGGAACAAATGAGGCCCTATTATGTTTCGTGCAAGAGCGGATGACCCTTTGTATATGAATCCCGCCACGAAGCGGTTGATTATATTTTTATGATTATATGCTGTCTATTATGCAGGGGGACGGGTTGGAGGGATCCAACATTATTCCCCACCACTGTTGATTTTATCTTCATATATATGCAGATATATGGTGTTTGGATGTCGTGTTGATCCTTTTGGTATGATTTTACTTATTTAGTGCTATGGTACCAAGTCTTATTTTTTATATTTCGAAAGACTAAAAATGATGATTTTGACGTAAAAGAATTTCGAAATGATTTTTCAAAGTGTACATGTTTAATGATTTTTAAATTATTGAAAGGAATGGATTTGTCTTTAAACAAACAAAAATTTATGATTTTTGATGTTATAAAAGTATAATTTTGAGAAATACCTAGGATTTTTGAATAAGTTTATAAAAAGGATTTATAGAGGTAATATTTTATAAATAAAGAAATATATTTATAACCAAAATTTATAAATATTTTGTAAATGGATTTTATAAATAAATTTGATCAATAAAAAAATGGATTTATAAGTGGATTTTGATAGTAAAATTAGTTTATAAAAGAATGAATTTATTGATAGAACTTTACAAATAAAGGAATTTCATAAAATAGAAGGTTTATAAAATCGAAAGGAGAATATAAAAATAGTTTTATAAACAAGGTAATGATTGGGTTGAAGATTTAAGTATGGATTTGTATCGAGGATATAGGTTATGTTCCAAAATTTGGTTACTCATACTAATATTGTTTAAGGTTATTTATTAATATTTATATATTTTGAAGGGTTAATTATTTAAATTATCAATATGGTTTGAAATTAATAATAATGATTATTAATAATATTTGGTAATTTATTATTATTATTTATTTGGTAAAGATCAACGATTGTTTTGTCCACAATGGTTTGGATTATTAATTATTATTTTTAAGAGATTAAAAGTTACTAATAATTATTTATTTATGATGGTTTCGATGTTCATAAAAAGAGTTTTGCGAACAGTTTTGGATTTTTATAAGAAGCGCTTATAAAATAGTTTGAAGATTTAAAGGGAGATTTATTTGCAAGGTAAAGAGGTTTATAAATAGATGGATATTTATAAACGAGTTTAGAAAAGGATTTATAGATTTGTAAAATGGAATCTATAAATAATTGCATGGTTTTATAAGGGTTTAGAAATGACTTAAGAAATAATTTATAAATGGTTTTAGAAATGTATAATGAGTTTATAAATGATTTTAGAATTTGGTAAAAAGGAGATCTTTCTTAGTGTTCGACAAATATACTTATACTGATGAGATAAGTATATGGATATTTTCTAAGTATTGAAAATGGAAGGGTTCGTAAATATATCTTTGTAAAAGTATTTTGACACAAGCATTTACAAGATGATTTTAATTAATGAAAATATTAATTAAGGAGGCTTAGTATTGCTTGGTGTTAACTAAATATTGGTTTTACTATGGAATTAAATCCCTAATTGAATGTTTTTTATTCGATGTTATATAACCGACTATCGATTTGGACCCAAATATAACTTCGGAAATATCTAGGAGAAACATGTGACTTATATGGCACGGTTATCTCCGATGATGCTGTACTGTGCATGTAAATCTCGTTTCTTTCTTTTAGAACAATGATAAGGAAATCCGTCCACTAATGGTTAGGAGGAGATCTCCAATCTTATCTTTGACTGTTTATTTCCTAAAGAACTGGGGTTGAGTTTATCGGAAACTTTCGAATGTTGTTTCAAAGAGACCGGTATCTGATATGTTATTCGAAAACCACTTCAATCCAATTCAAGCATTCGAAGCGAAGACATCTTGAAGATGATGGAATTGGAGATGGAGCTCTCAATCATTTCTTTCAGTCCTAGAACAAACTTGTATGGATGAATGCTGATGTTGCATTGTTGCTTGGAGTGTAGTGTTAGCATTCTAAGTGGGGAGTGCTATGCTATATAAATGGTAAGAGCGTGGCCTCTTTGAGCCTCACATCCGGGGAATGAATAAAGCAGGGACATGCGGTAGGTTAAGTGGGTCGCACCCAAGTAGGGTATGATCATACCAAGTCTAGAGCGATATTCATGTATGCGTCAAGATCCTATTGTGTGGTTGTTGATTGCAGTCTAGGGGTGATCATATTCCGTGCTACTCGAGAAGGGAGTGGTGCGGTCCTGAGTAGAAATGGTGCAATGTGTTGTAGCCTCCCATATATTTTATCTAGAGGCGTACGGATTCAGTGGGTGGAACCTTACCCTTTCATAGTTGGAACCCATTCTCCAATATGAGCCTTTGGTTTTGGCTGTAGAACCTAGTATGCTGGAATTTAATTAATGTAACAATTTTAGCTATGATTAATAGGTATTTTTATATTATACACCATTATAATATCAAAGGATTTCATATGAAATGTCTTGGTTATTGCAAGGTAAAAACGCCACACACGTGTTTATGTGTGGCGTGTTCTTACGAGATACCTTTGTTTCGAAAGATTGCTATAACATTAAAATCTAGTTGGGTGTTTTCTTTCACACTGGTTTTCCAGACCGACTCAGATGTTATTTTATTATAATGCACGGGTCATAGCGAGCATATTTACAGATTGCTTTGGATGTATTGGAGCTAAGGAGATGAGTTGGAGGTCTTCAAGTCGTATTCTCATATATGTTTATTTCCGCTGCTTTGTTGTTGAAAATATCAGCAATCGTGAGGATAGGATGTTATAACTTTCCAGGCTGACGATTGTGGTTGTTATACTCTAATGGATGTATGTATATAACAATTTCTCTTTTGTAAAGATCATTGATATTATATTATATATTATTCCTCTATGATTATGAGATTCTGTATTGTTTTAGTTTCTTTATTTCTTCGTCATCTCTTCTCCTCTTCTTTCTTCTTTCTTTTCCTTAACTATCCGTATTTCCATTCAATTTGAGTTGGACATGTCTGGTTTATTGTCAGCTTGAATTTTATGGAAAAAGCAGGTCATTACAGTTAGCCTAATATTATTTTCTATCCAGCCCATGCATACGGATTATTAATTGCTCATAAACTGGTCGAGCAAAGTTAAAAATCAATAAATAATAATCAGCGCTCATAAACTGGCTGAAGGCAATCCAAACAAGCAAATAATCAATCAACAACAACAATAAATAGCAACATGTTTATTTATTAAATAAATAACAATAAATATCAAACATATCAATTATCGAATAACAATAAATCTACACAGTTTGTAATTGCAGAATAGGGATTTGTTCTACTAATAAAATGCCACTAATATTTTATCAATATTTTATACTTCTCTAAACATGTTAATAAACTATACTAGTGTGTTCTATTCGTTTATACAAATCTAACATTGAAGATGTGGGTTAAACGGTCTACGTATGGGGAACTTACAACTTGTTGAAGTTTAAACTTAAACCAAACTAATTACTAACTAAACTTAAATTTAACCCCACACATCAACTGCAAGGCCCAGCAAATATATAACCCACTTGCATATCTCATCCCTTACCCATTAGTTGGTGTTCATTTAGATTGTTTAACTAATTAAACTAGTTAAAATTTTCTTAATTTATAACTTAACAAATAAATAAATGCTCATCCAACCATATTCAAACATACGGCCCAAGGCCTAACCCCCATTTTCCACTTGCATTTTGAAATGCCTGCATCTAATTTATCACATGCAACTTACATTAAACCCGAGACCAGCTCTATGTGTTTCCAAGAAAAAGCTCAGTCGTGAACCACTAACTCCCCTTTCATCTTCCACTGCCATGAACAATGGCCTCCACCCTCTATGCTCACCATACAGCTACATCACCTCCCCCATATTCTTATGTAAGCACCACAGACCCATATATGTACACTTACATAGTATTCATGCACACCAACATAAATATGGCTACACTCATGAATTAACATAGCAGGTTATACAGAGAAAAGAAAATTGAAGTGTAAAAATTTGTTGTTGTCTCCTTTTTTTTACCTTCATATATATATATATATATATATATTTGTTCAAAGAAATGCGGCTTTTCCATTTTGTGTGCAGGGAGGATGTACCGACCCACCTTTTCAGACGGTTTAAATCAACGATAAACCACACATGTTAGACTCAAGCCATTAAATATGGCATATTGTTATAGGGCAAATAAGAAAACAAAACGCAGAATCTCACAGCGGAATGACAAAATATAATAATCAAATGAACAGTTCATGAAACTATTTTACAAATAACATTTGATTGAGCTTTTACAATATAGAATCAGAGTACATACAACAGTAATAAATAAGTAATGCATTGGAACAACATAATACGGTGAAATAAATATAATAAATAATAATAGTATTAAATCTTCGTATTCGTCCTCCAGAAAGCTGTCTTCGATCAACTAAAAAGTTCAGACTGACCTGAGCAAATTGAAAAGACAAAACAGTCGAGTCAGTACTAAAAGATCTTATGTAAGTTAAATCAACAGTTAATAAATATGTGTGTAACGACGTCAAAGATGTTTACGGGGTTTGACATCTCCTATCCAGTGTCTAACGTGAGTGCGGTAACTTAAGAGATGTTTGGGGTTACCATCGCTTAAGAATCCGTTAACTATTTACTATGTAGTACAATACGCTATTACAATATGTCCACAGTAAAGTAAAGTATTAAAATAGCATTAAGGCATTACCCAGATCGCCCATAACACATTTTATATATTCCCATAGTCTATACAGTACCGTAAGCTCCTCCGTGTACTCAGAGGGCGCTCTATAGATATGTTACAAACCAAACCCATAGAAGGCACGATATGGCATGTGAATACAACACTCGAGGCAATGCCAGGGTAGGATTCTACCAATTGTGGATCCAGAATGGTGGTAACGCATAGCAACTACAAACGCCCACCTCGAAACACACTCTCATAATCAAAATCAAGGGGTGGCCACCAAATCATCGCAAAGTCATAACATAGTATCGAAGAAGCATGTCCGATAGGAGGAATGACCTCACTTGGCCCAGCGTGGCTCCTGTTTTAGTCACATCTAAGCTGACTCACGGGAGTCAGGGTCACGTAAATACCTAAACAGAATCATTCGCCAAACCATCCTACTTCACTCTAGAATCTCCACCACGTACACAGTTGTTAAAATGGTTTTCAGTATTGGCAAAGAGTATGACAATATCCGATCCCAATCTCTTTAACAACCAAATGCTTATTTCACACCGGATGGTTCTTTTACATTTCAAAAATAATTCATAATTGATATCAAAGTATCATATTCTCAAAACCCCTTTTGAAATCGTATTCACTTTCGAAAACATCACATTTAAAATCATATCACATTTTGAAATCATATCACATTTCGAAATCATATTTACTTTCGAAATCATACCTACAAAATTGGCTAAATCTTATTTCAAATCATCTTATTTAATCAGATATGTCATTTCATCAGAAAATATCATTTAAATCCCAACTTAGGTTATTACGTCATTAACCATATTCACTTTTAAATCGAGGATTTAAGTATAGCAGCCCAACCTTGCACTGTTTTATTTTTAGAAAATAGTTTAGATAGTTTAAAATAGTTTAAATAGTTTTTATAGTGTAAAATAGTTTAAATATTTTACTTTAAAATAGTTTAAAATAGATTAAAATAGTTTAGGTGGATTTAAGATAGTTTTAAATTGATTTTTAATAGATTAAATAGATTTAAAATAGATTAAAGAGATTTAAAATAGATTAAATAGATTTAAATTAGATTCAATAGATTTGAATTAGATTAATAGATTTAAAAATAAAGTTGATAGATTTAAAATAAATTAAGTAGAGTTAAAATAGATTTAAAAATAAATTAAATAGATTTAAAATAAAATGAAATGGTTAATTTTATTCAATAGTTTAAAATTAGTTTAAAATAGATTAAAATAGTTTAATATTTTGAAAATCTTAATAATCAAGATTTTTTTAAATAATACATCTTTACATAATTTATATTAAATGATAAATTTGAAATTAATATCGAACTAGATGATTTTTTTCGTTTCAACACATCTCGACCACGTCCAGCTTTCGAATTTCAATTTAGATCCTATAAACAATTCATTTAAACCAATTCCAATTTCAACATTTAAAGCTTGGATTTTCAAAAATAATTCAGTTTATATAAATCAATTTTTATTTCAAAATATCATTTAACTGAATTCAATTTTTAGGATTTAAAATCATTTAATTAATCAATCCGGTGTCCGTATATAATTTTCTACCATATGGTTAAGTGGTATGGATATATACCATTTCAACCCGCAATAAATTTAAATTACGGATATATATCATTTCAACCCGCAATCCCAAATTTAACTTCAAATCCATGAAATTGCTTGAGTCTATCATTTCAACTCATAACGATTTCCCCTAATCTATCAGATCATTCGGATATGTATCATTTCAACCTGTAGAGAACTTGTAGTGTTATAACAATATAAAATATAACATCCTGTCATCCAGTATCAACAATCAAACTTCCATCACAATCATCATCCAAACCAACCAATAAACATCAATAGATAGTTGATCATCAATAACAGGCATAAAATGGCAAATTATAATTTAACATTAAATTAATGACGATTAAATTCAATAAAAGTCAGATTTAACTGGAATGATAATTTAATATGCTAAACATCAACCAATAAAATTCTAATTGCATAATAAATTCAATTTAACTAACATAAGAAAATTTGGTAGTTGTGTGTGGGTTAAAATGCTAGCCTTTGATTTCAAATCGATTTAAAATCCAAAATAAGGTCCAAAATTGAACAGTCTTAGTATTTGTCTAAACCAATTCCAAAATTTCCGGAATTTCGATACAATCCTACCAGAACAAACCACACATGAATCAGACCTCCTTCGCAAAAGATATGATAATTTGAATGACTAAATTTTAAAAATATAAAAATCAATTAAATAAAATGGGAAAACACATCACCTCTCAACTTTCTCATGCCACGTCGCCCTGTTTCTCCTTCGTTCAGAAACATCACGCGACCCGTGACCTTCTTTTATGCAACCCTGAGATGCTCGAACCCACACATTATAGCCCCTGACTCTCTATCACGCCGCCTACCACCCCCTCAGACTTCAGCACCTATCAGAGAACCCTGCCTCCATGGCCTCCGGTCGACAATCTCGACCAAAATAGGGAAGCCGCCACTTTAGGGTTAAAACCCTAATCGAATTTTCAACTGCGATCCAACCATTGAATTCCCGAACGAACACCGCAAATGCGCTCCACTCGTCCCTCTCCACACGATGGTTTCCGTGATTCAATGATCCGACGAAGTTGATCACGACCTAATGAACGACCGAAATTACATCACTGATTTTTGGTCAAAGGGTGAACCAAATTGAAAAACAAATCATTGTAGTAGAATGCACTCGTCAAGAGCTATCCAATGATATATAATATGATAGGGTTGGAGAGTTTGAATTTTCGATTTGATTCTGATTTGCAATTGAATTTGAAAATTAGAGTTTCTACCATTGGGAAGAAGGAGATAGATAGAATTTGATGTAGTATAGAAATAAGAAAAATGACCGCCAGCGGTTGAGAAACAAGACTATTTATATTAACCAAGCCCGATAAGAGAATAAACACATATCGAATTTGTACGAACGACGAATAGCGACCCAAAATGCCCGTTCTGCCTCCAAAACAAAAGTGGGTTGGCCCATATATCAAAATGGATGTTTTTGAAACTTTTAAAATTAATAGAACAGGTTCCAAGTCCTAATTCTATCGTATGAAGAAGTTAGCTTTAAAATCAGCTTATATCAATTGAATTCAATTAAATGGATTCTACGTGTTTCGAGTCCGTATGATCAAACAACAAGTCTGATCGCTACAAATCTTAAAATCATACAATAATTTACCGTTACAGATCTGATGAAACTGGTTTTGTCGAAATCCGAGATAATGGCCAAAATAACTGTTTTCACGTTAATTTGTATTAAATTAATTAAATCGCCTTTTAAATTCCAATTTTATAATTAACAAATTTTGACATTTTTGATTACTTAGATATTTGCAATAATCTAAAACAAATTTACATATCAATTCAAATTTATTTATTTTACTAATTACGGTGTTTAATTCCAATTGAAATAAATGCAGAGATTCCAATAAATCCATTTATTTGTCTTTTCATCTTATTATTCAATTCCCTTATTACTCTTTGGATATAGTTAACCTTGGTTTATATCTTATTGCAATAATATTCTCCAATTTCACCTTAATTTCCATTAACATAATATTTAATTATATTTAATTGCAATTGATTTTCAGTTTAATTCAACAGATTAAATAAATAGGCAACATATCACAATTGTCACTTTTTACTTAATCTAATCACATTTATAAGTTTTATTACCTACAATAAATGTTATAACTGTTTACCCAACATTTATTTTACCCAATTATAATAATTATATATTATTTCACTAATTAATATAACATTTGGTTTGTTTCTTTTAATTTCAATTTATAATCACATTTTATATTTACCATCATCGTCTCAATTAATTGAAGTTTCATTAAAATAATTATCAATTGCCTTAAATTAACATTATTAAATTTCATTCTACTTATTATTCTTATTAATTAAATCACAAATTGTAATTTCTTCCAACATTAAATTACAAAATCTTATTAAATTAACTATTTTTAATTATTAAAAATTATGGGTCATTACAAAGGAGAAATGGAAATATGAATGTTTGCTGTGACATGAATATGTAGAGAAGAAATGAAATGTTGCCAAAAAAAACGAGATATCCTTTTTTTCTTTATTCACATGTGTTGATGTATATATAGGCATAGATCACTTAGCAACTAAGGAAACATACGTACAAATATTAAATGCAATCCATATAAAAGCTCTAGTACAAGACCATAATTTAATGCAAAGCAAAAGAATGTAGTGTGTGCATGTGCTGTCGTGCAAAGAGATATTTATAATGTTTAATACTTTTATAATTTAAAGGTTTGGGGTACGATGCTACATAATATTACGTTCGTGTACGGGCTACGAATAGTAAAGATTAAAATATGATCACGCTTAACAATGTAAGACAATCAAAGAACAACAATAAAACAGACAAGTTAACTTATTCTGCTAAATCTCAAAAGTACCGACGTTTGACGTAAAAAACGTCAAAAGGGAATTTAATTATTTTTTAAATTAAAAATTATTGAAAAATCCTATAAAATAAATTAAAAATAGGTCATCAAAACTTAGGTCTAAATTTGAAACATAGATTTTATTATAATTTAAATTTAAATGCGAATATTTAAATAAATTAAATATTCCAATTCGAAGATTCAAAAATACGAGTTGTTACATTATTCCCTCGTAAAAGAATTTCATCCTCGAAATTCAAAGGACGGAAAAGTATAACGAAAGACAAACAATCAATGGAAGTTAAGCACACTAAAAATAATATCACTCATAACACCGATCAGAGGTATGCCTTATCCTATCCATTTTATTTATCAAATTAAGGTAGTTTCATTTTAAAATTCCTAGGTTGATTTACTAACCTAGACAAATTATCCATAGGCACCTAACCTAAGCTCTGATACGGGCTGTAACGACCAGGATTTTCGAACCAGTAAAAATCGTGGAAAGCCCGTCCATTCTAAAACTACGAATGAAAACTACCAACTTAATACATAGAATTAAATAAATATTCAACACTATTAAATGTATAGGATACAATTTCAGTTGTACAAATTATCAGAGTAATCAATTTAATCTACAAGGCGTGCTTTAATACATACCAAATACAAATACAAATAAATCTACCACTGCACAATTTTAATGAGAGAGGCAACAATAGCTATTCTTGCAAACTCAATAAACATGTCAAATGCGGAATGAAATAGTGAGTGGCAAAAATTCAACAACACAAGACAAACAACAACCAAATAAACGAGTAAACAAGAAAGGGTTATATTATTATATTGGGTCTGCATCACTACCACTTATGACTGCCTACATACCCCTATCTAATTGGTTACCCAATTAGATACATGATCAAGCCAACATAGTTCTCCTATCGCAGATAGGACTCATGGATCCTACGATGGAACAAACAATATGCAATTCCCAAAACTACCCATTTAGGCTTAATCATCACCTTTAGATTTCTCAAATCTACTTAACTTTGTTATTTTCAAAAACATATCTATTTTGAAAATACTTATTCGAAAATATATTTTTGCATCATTTGTATCAAATTATACTTTACTTATGGATCTTAAAACAAATTACTTTTTGGAATAATTATTTGAAAATCCCAAAATAATACTATAAAAGTCCATCAAAATATATGCTACCAGATCGGGAGGTTTCTTCCAATAACAAGGCAACTGGGCCCCAGCTTTCATACAGTCTATAAATAAGTACATCTCTCTATCAAAGAGCAGACTATACCAAAAACATATGCATACTTTTTAGTTACGGCTTATCCGAATCATCGATAATATAACAAATTATTTTATATCCTGAAGTAACAAATCATTTTGCACTAATACTCGCAAATACTTTCAAATCATAGTGTTGTCTTTTCAAAACATTTAGAAATCATTTTAAATATTGGTTTTTCAGTCCTCGAAATTCTCTTTGTTTATAAAACACTTTTATAAAATCATTCTTTATATAAACCACTTTTATACAAAATCACTTCAAAATATTTATTCTCAAATATTTCTATTTTTTATTTTAAAGGGAAACATTTCGTAACATTTCCACTTGAAAACCAGTTTTCCAAACGACTCATTCAATTGAAGTGAACCACATATTACCTCTAAACATCTTATGGTCAAATCCTGAAACAAATCACAAGGTGTTAGCCTATAATTATTTTCTACCTAGCACATGCATATAGATAATTAATTGCTAATAAACTCATCGAGCAAAGTCAGCAATCAATAAATTATAATAAGTGCTCATACACTGGTCGGGCGTAATCTAAACAACTAAACAATCAATCAACAACAATAGTAAATAGCAACATATCTATTTATTAATAATTTACAATCAATATCAAACAGATCAATTATCGAATAATAATAAATCTAGATAGTTTACAATAGAAGAATGGGGATTTGAACTGCTTATAAAATGTTACTAACATTTTATCACTAAACATGTCAATAAACTACACTAGTATGTTCTATTCACTAATACAAATCTAATGTTGAGGACCGCGAGTTAAACGTACTTCGTATAGGGAATTTACAACTTGTTTAAAGTTAAACAAAACTAATTACTAACTAAACTTAAATTTACCCCCACACATCAATTGCAAGGCCCAACAAACATACATCCCCCTTGCATATCTCACCCCTTACCTAAAAGACCGTGTTCATCTAGATTGTTCAACTAATTAAACTAATAAATAAACTAGTTAAAATTTTCTTAATTTATAACCTAAAAATAAATAAATGCTCACCCAAACATATTCAAACATACGGCCCAAGGCCCAACCCACTTTTTCCACTTGCATTTTGAAATCCTATGTCTAATTTTCCGCATGCAACTCATGTTAAACCCGATACCTGCTCCATGCGTTTCCATCCAAAAGCCCAGCCTTGTACCACCTACTCCCTTTCATCTTCCACTGCCATGAACAGTGGCCTCCACCCGTATGCTCACCATGCAGCTACGTCACCTCCACCATATTCTTATGAAAGCACCACACACCCAGATATGTACACTCACATAGAATTCGCGCACACCAACACACATATGATTACACTCTTACATGCATAAGCAGGCCATACAGAGAAGAAAAAATTGAAGTGTGCACATTTGTTGCTGGCTCCTTTTTTTTACATTTGTATATATTTGTTCAAGAAATGTGGCTTTTCCATTTTATGTGTAGGGAGAAAAAAATAAAAGAAATGTGAATGTTTGCTGTGATATAAATATGCAGAGAAGAAATGAAATGTTGCCAAAAGAAATTAAAAATCCTTTTTTTCTTTATTCACACGTACAAATATTAAATGCAAGCTATATCAAAACTCAAGTGCAAGACCATCCTTTAATGCAAAGTGAAAGAAAGTAGTGTGCGCATGTGCTACCGTGCTGAGAGATATTTGTAATGTTTAATATTTTTATAATTTAAAATTTTAGGGTACGAAGCTACAAAATATCACTTTCGCTTACAAGCCGCGGACAACAAAATAAAAAATATGATCATGCTTAATAATATGAGACAATCAAAGGTCAATAAAATAGACAAGTTAACTTATTATGTTAAATTTCAAAAGTACCGACGTTTGAATTAAAAAGCATCAAATAGAAATTTAATTATTTTTCAAATTAAAAATTATGGAAAAATCTTATAAAATAAACAAAAAATATGTTATTAAAAATAAGATCTAAATTTGAGACATAGATTTCATTAAAATTTAAATTTGAATCCAAATATTTAAATAAATTAAGTATTCCAATTCGAAGATTCAAAAATACGGGTCATTACACATATTTTTTTAAAGTAATAACAAAGCTCTATCATTTCCTTTTCTCCACAAATTCTAAAATGTATATAAACCATAATCTACATACATATATAAGTGAAGCATAGCGGAGAATAATAGAGTAGAAGAGTAGGATCCAATTGTATCGTCAAAGCCAAGATAAATTTAAGTGTAAATCCAAATCTGAATTAAATTCAAATCTCTTCTCGGATCTAAATTCCTAATAAATATGTATTTTCTTTCGGTATATATTTCAGTAGGAAGAAAATGGAGTCAAACAAGAATAACAGAGAAATTTGAAAGCTTAGAGGTGAATGCGAATTATATACTTTAATATAATATTGGATTTATATCATTGTAAATCTATTCCATGTATGCCTAAATGTAAATATTGGAGAAGTAGGCTTAAATATGCACATGTATTGGATTTGAGAATCATGCCTTTATTTTGTGAATTGTTAACTTTGATTAAATGTTTTATATACTTGAATCGAGAAAGTAATAGTGAAAGTAGTTCCTAAATTTATAAGATAATTCGTGAATGATATTATATAATAATTCCAAGTTTGTTTGTTTAATGATATATAATGGTAAACATGAATTGAAAGATGTTATAAATCAGATTGGGATTTAAATAATATTTTTATTTATTGGAGCGAAGTGTGTTGCAATGTAAATTTCTATAAATTATTCAATTATATAATTATGAATAAAATTGCTCGTTTGAAATTATAAGTAACGTGCTTAAAAGAAAGAGATATACAAAATAGGAGTGTTTACTGTATTTTGTATCATTTATTTGAGTAAGTGCAGAAAAGATAATTTCTTGTAATTCCACATAATAAAATAAGTCCTTTTTTAGACAATTTATGGAAAATTGTAGTGTTAACGTTACCTTTTAGGAAGATGTAATTCCAACGCATTAAAATTCAAAAATCCTTAAGTATAAACCAAAGTATAATAACTAGGGATAGTAAAAACAGTTTAATTGTGGATTTAATATATGCGATTAAAGATAAATTAAAAATAAACAATGACCAATGAAGTGTAAGTGATGAAATAAGTAATTAAAAAGTTAAGATAATAAAAAAAAGACAGTAATGGTTAAAAAGGAAACAATAGAATATACTTAACGGAAGTAAGTGTAAGTCACAACAAGGGATATTCAATCTACTAAAAAGCGAGCGGTAAATGAAATTAAATGACGTTGATGAAATAAGAAGCAAGTTATACAGAAATAACTGAATATTAGTAGTTGAACATAGGAGGTGCAATAATTAAATAAAATTTTATAGCCTCGAGTATGCGTTTATGACGGGTGTGGATTATTGAACCTAATCAATAACTTAGATTATTTAAAAATGACGTAGTCATTAGTATGGGTTGAAATGCGAGGTCAGAAGTATTGCACAACAGTAATCTATCCTTCGAAAAAGGCTACCATCGGTCATGTATACATTATACTGATGTGAGACATCTTCAACCGTTGGACCCGTAGGATTATACGTTCATGTATAAGTGAAGAGAATATACCAAAGTAGGATTCACCTCGGTTTGAAATGTAAAAGGGCCTTGTAGTGTTTACTTCAATCCTTTTAAGGGCTACGTGTTAAGTAGCCAAGTGAACATTTCCTTGATTTAGGTAATCTAAATGGGATGGTAAGCATAGGCTCGGCGCTATGTCAGCAGGGTCGGTACTATATATGTGAGGAGTAGTGTTGTGCACATAGGTCGAGAGTGTCATCGGGCCTGGAAGCAATCAATAGAAAGACTAGGGTTATGCCTAAATAAACTACACCTCCAACAGTGTAGATCACGTTTGGGACATGCACTGCCTCATAATTGTTAGTTAGTTTATTTATTGTTGAATGCCAAGGCTAGGTAACCCTTAGTTGAGGTCTTTCAAGCGAATATGATATTCAGTATAGTTTAGTCCTCAATAGTCGGTGGAGCTGAGTCCATGATTGGTCCTTGGAACGAAGTCCTTAATACAAAGTGGCTAGATAAGTCTGTAAGACGAGGAAGAATATGACTATATAGTTGTAATGTCGTTATTAGGTACTAATAGGAAGATCCTCGACGTACGCAGACAATTCGGTCAAGACACAGATGGTGGATATTTGGCGCGTGTAGGGTTAAGGGTACTAGCGGGGAATGTATCCTGGTTCTCAGGGGATTGTGGTACTTATATATACATAAATACACATACATACACACATACACATGTAATTGGTTATTGTATACCTCAAGTAGATGGAGCATATTGTATGCGTAGGTAAAGTCAAGACGACTAAGTTAAAATAGTAGACATACACGTAATGGAAGATCATCGGCATAAACTAATGTTATGTTCAACAAAGTGTAATTCATCAGCCACTAGAATAGAGCCCCTCCTTATTTCAACCCATAGGATAGACTTAGAGGGATAGGCAGCCATACAAGGCAGTAATGGTGAAAGGATAGACCTCCTTGTGCATGCTCGACACTGACAAGAGTATTGGATATTAGAGGTGTTAGCCTTATTCAGTGATTATATATTTAGTATACTTCATTATTCATCTGTGAGTTAATATGGATAATTCCCTGGTATGCTTTTGTTATTTACAGGATACTAACACCAATGATTTGTACTAGAATGAGCTTGGGTTTTCGATTCAGTAAAAATTCAGGCACCTTAAGATGTGGGTTATTACACCCCATCTGTATCAAATACATATATTCATACTTGCGTTAATTCATTAGCGAATATAACAAAGTATTGGGAACAATTTTAGGATTCTCAGACTTGTAATTAATACATCTATATGTATCAACCCGAAGAGTTCATCAAGTCTTATGACGCTTCAATTGAATGGTTGTTTTGCCTCAATATCCGAATATAATTCACTAGTTCCATACAATTCAAAATCATACGATCAAAGAATTTCTTCTTAGAACTATGGCTTAGTCTATAATTCCAAAATAATTATAAATAATTTCAAAAACTTTGGTATTTTCCAATGCTTCACTATTGTTATGGAAAAAAACACCACATTATTGTTTTATTTCATAACAAATATTCATAATATTCTCATTGAAATAAAACTATGTCTATTCTTCCATCATCACCAAAAAATATGTAATATTTCATAAATAATGTTCGGTACATTTTATGAAAACAATTTTTGCAATTTGATGCAATCAATAAGTGCTATGTCGCATGCTCCCACTATTTTCGCAATTACTATAATAGTGCACTGAATATAGTGGGGATTTCATTTACCAATTATCTTGAAATTGAAGAAATAAATCTCATAGAAAATAATTTTCTACAAGAAAAATACATTTCAGAATAGAATCATATTTCTTATTCCAATGTCAAGCATCAATTCTTATTTTACAATTTTCATTTTCGATGTTTCTTTATGAAGCATAGGTGACCATTCACACTCTTCATCCCAACTATACCTTAAATCACATTGACTCTTGTACATTCATTTTCCTTTTTAAACGATTGAACTATTCAAACGAAAAATATTACAATAATATCATAATGATCTCTTTACAAAAGCGCACTTGATCGTTCTTGATATTTTAGGACATCAAATATGTTGCACCTTACGTAAACTGATCAAACCGACATTTCAGCGATCGAGTTCTTAGATTTATCTTATACTTTGGTCTAGTGTTACGTTTAACAGGATATGATCTTCATTGTTGCAACTTAATCAGATTAAATACTCGATCTCATATTATGATTTATTTGCTTATTTCGAATGAAACAATTTCATTGAAGGATCACACAATTTAAATTGTGATAATTCTCCATGTAACACTTATATGCGATAGTACATGGATCAAATATCCATAGTCTTGTATTGCTTTTAGAGAATGAAACTCATATAAAGCATTACACGGTTTCAGGCAAATAAACATATAAGCGACCAAAATACAAATGTATTTAGTAGTTGTAAAATTAAGTACTTGCATGGGTATATAAAACATTAACATGCACGAAGTATTCAATAATAAGTATTTATCAATCTTCATTTCAGTTCATCACTATATTTTAGTTTTTTTAACTTTTTACCAATTATATTAGGTGCATAAATTTATCAATGTATATTATTATAACTGTATATAGCAAATGTTCCTACAATATTAGAAATGATAAATGTTGCCTTTTTATTTTTCTAATAAGGCTACCATTAGATTTTTTTTAAGTTTATTAAAACCTAAATAAAAACATAAAAATCATTTATCAATTGTATCAATTACAACTCCTAGCCCATGGTGTTTGTCTAATCTCATCTTGATCTCGAGGAATATCAACAAATCGAAGAAGATTATTCACTAATACCTACCATTTCATGATGACCTATGTATAATGCATGTATCTTGAGGAATGTCAATAGATATGTGCATGCGTCTTACCTCGCCCATTCATTATACAAATAGTGCTACATATAATATCTCTAGCTTGAGGAATACTAACGAATAGAGAGTATGCAAGTAAACTAATATATAAATAGTGGAGGACAACTTTATATTAATGATTCATAATCTTTACCATATTATATTGAGTGATTGAATAACATATTTCTTATAAATTAACCATGTGATTCAGGTGTAAAACAAATCAGGAATCATGGTATATGTACATTTACATATGTATTTATTCCTTAAGTCTATTAAATCTTATATAATTAATCATAATTAATCAACCCTTTAATTAATTTTATATTATTATTCCAGTATAACTTTTATGTTGGACATTTATATTATAACATTTATAGTATATACTATAACCTTTAAATTAATACATACATATGCATACATATACATACAAACATATGTTTACGTACATACATACATACATACATACATACATACATACATATATATATATGTGTGTGTGTGTGTGTGTGTGTGTGTGTATCTTTAATATAATTAATTAACCTTAATAATTTATTTAATCAAAAACTTTTAATTAAATTACATTAATTTCAAAAATCATTTCATATATACATACATGTATATTTATACTATCTTGAACATTTTAAGATAGTATAACATATATTAATATAAATACGTGCATATATATATATATATATATATATATAATTAATTAAATTATTTAATTTATTTATTTTATTAATCTTATTAGTAAATTAGTTTTTGAAATTAATCTTTAAATTTTAAAATTTAAATGTTTAAACCTTCAAACACATTGAAATTTTACTATCTGTCTAAGCATTTTGAAAACTTATGTTATATTATAACTTTTATAATAAAACATGTTTCATTTCAAAGTTAACTTTTAATTTTAAAATCTTCACTTCAATTTTTAAAATAATTTTGAAAACAAGACTAAGACCCAACTCAAATTGGTTCTTTTCTTTTAGGGGCAACCTTTGGGTGCACTTCACCTTTTAGGTCAGACCGATAACCAGGTAGGATAGGGTACTTGATTACCCAATTCCAATTCTAGACATTACCTTTCTAGACACCGTACTAAGTGGGAAAACTAATTTGTTATCTCTAATATGGCTAATTTAGACTGCATAGGCTATACCATTGTTGAAACTGGACCAGCCAATAGTGGAGTTAAAGGGTAAATTTTAAAAAATCCCTTTGTTGCATCTTTTAATAGGCCTGTGAAGTCTAAATTCATTTAGAACTTTTATATGTTTCTTTTGAGTATAACAAGTATTTTACTAAACTTTATAAATGAAGTTATATTTTGAATTATTTGTACTATAATATATGTGTACATGTATGTATATGTATGCTTATGTATCAAATATGCATATATATATATATATGTATGTATGTATGTATGTACATGCTGTGCAAAATAAATTGTACATGGTCTAACATATCTGTCTGCATGTGTTGGGATTTACAGCGCAACAGATATTTTAGCCCCTCTTATATACAAATATGTTGTTCAAATGAATGTACGTGTGTGTATATGTTGTTATATAGAATATATGTACATATATATAAGAAAATACTTTAAGTGTTATTATATGAAATTATATTTGAATAGGTGAAGAGGTTAAAGCAAATGAAGAGGTAATATCTTAATAAAAAAGGAGAATAAATGTGAGATCAATATCCTTTAATAAATAATGACTTTTCATTTCAAAACTTAAAGAGCACATGTGAACCAATAAATGTATGTATAGATTAGACGAGGTCGTATACTATGAAACATAATGATTCAATATCATAATGATGCATGTATACATATATTGAATTAATTTAACTTTTTTTAAAGTACACTTTAATTACAATTTGAATACATTTTAAATGAACATTAAGTTCACTTTAAAACCTACTTGAATATTTGTATGCACGTGTTTATTCCATTATATATCTATGTATGTGTTTGTGTGTAAATCCACTACACATATTTTTATATATAATTTAGAATACACACACACTTTAAACATACCTTAAATATACTTTGATTACATTTTTACTATACTTGAAATACCGATTATATACACATTAAATACATTTTAAAAGAACACTAAAATACCTTAATACACTTTAAATGCTCATTAAATACATTTTAAAAGCACTTTAAATACACATTAATACATTTTAAAAGCACTTTAATACACATATAATGGAGGATAAAACTAATATATATGTATAGAAGTTCTATAATCGTATACAATTTGCAAATATATGTATATATATATTGATTTATGAAGTGTAAAACAAGTTTTAAGTAAAATAAAAGGACATACACACACATATGGAATAACACAAACACACACACACACACGTATATATGGATTAAAACATGTTCCACAAAATGTAAACATTAGTGTATAAATGAATTTTAATAATAAAATGATTATAGAATCAATATTAATTCCAAATAAAATTATCATTATCATTATCACTATCATTTTGTGAGATGATTAACTTTAATAACCAAATTAATTATTATTTTTTGTTCAAACATACTGTTTGTATCAAAATCGGGCACAACACTCTTCAAAAGTATTTGAAGAGATAAAATGAAGAAAGTAAATATAAATAGAGGATTATCTAAGAAACATTTAAAAAACAGATAAGAAAAACATGCAGAAACACAGAGGTTTAGAGTGGTTCGGCGTATGGCCTACGTCTACTATGAAGTTGATGATTTTATTGATGTTTTTTTGCTGATTACAACTGGCTACAGCGGACTACAGTAGTGGATTTCGAGTACAACAGTGATCTTTGAGTGCAAAATGGTTTCGGTAGAGTCTGGACATAGGAGAGCTAAAAAGTCCCTTTTTTGTAGACTCTAGGATGCTATTTATAGGCGTAGTATGCAAAAATTTCGCTCAAATCTTGGGAGACCTCTTCTGGCATGTGAGTGGGCCCACACGATTGATCCCATGTCACCTACATTCGGCCGTGGTCGATAGGAACGAATTTCGTATCGATCAAGATTAGATCCAATCGAGTCGAAATTGAGCATGAACATTCTTTAGGTCGTGCGTAAGCCCCTGTGAAAATTTGATGGCATTTGGACTTGTAGGTTACAAGTTATGATCGATGCAAGTTTAGGTTTTTCAGTTGCCATTCTTTTCGTATCGATGCTATTCATATCGATGATTTCGATTCGATTATTCTGCACATGATGCCAGTTGACGTGGCGCTTGTTTTTTGGATCGATCCGAAGTTCATGCCTAATCGATCGAGTCTTCCCAATGTTTACGGCTCATTCGTATCGATCTGACTTGGTCTTGTTTGCATCGGATGACTACGCTTCATTTGGTATCGATCCTGCTTGTGCACATCGTATCGATGTATGGCGTATATCCTTCGTATCGATCGTTTGAGGCTTTCTTTGTATCGATGTTCACAAGTCATTTGGTATCGACGATGGGTCGTAATTTCGTAGATCATTTCTTACCGATCGCTTTTAGTGGATGGAGGGACCGGTACGAAACAAGTATGAATGAGATCGATGTGAAGTGTTTTTTGTTGATGGATGCAAAATGGAGCAAATATGATCGATACGAAATGACAACTCTTCCATGGATATGAAGTGTTCTGACTTTGATAGACAAGAAGAGATGCGGTGGCTGATGGACACAAACCAATGGAGTTTCGTCTTTATCGATATGAATTTGTTAGAACCTCAATTGTTGGATTTTAATAACAAAAACTATACAATTATGTCAAAAAATCTCTAAGCTAATTTGCAGGTACATGAGCATCAAAATGAAGATACAAAGTACAAAAGGATGAAAGAATGTATACGGAGATACAAGAAGAGACATATACGATAGAGACAAGACGAAGGTGACAAACAAAGTTTTATTAGTCATTAAGCGTCATGTCTAGAGTTTACAAATGTTAAAATCTTCTCCAAATGGTATACACATATACATTCATTTTTTAAATGAAAAATCAAGTTTTTGAAAATTGCATAGAGCGAGGCTCGAACCCAGGTCTTTAGTTTAAAAGGCAAGTGCTCTAACCAAATGAGCTATGATACTTTTTGGTACAGACTAAATTCAAACGTCTGAAATACTTCATTCAGACGTCTGAATGCTGAAACAAAATTATAGTTCCACAATATTCAGACGTCTGAATGAAATATTTCAGACATCTGAATAAGGCCAGAAATAGCCTATTTCTTTGCTGTTTGCGTTTCAACTTAATACAGAAGTCTGAATTGTTCAATTCAGAAGTCTGAATATTGTTTAGTGCAAATTCAGAACTCTGAATTATTCAATTCAGAAGTCTAAATATTGTTTAGTGCAAATTCAGAAGTCTGAATTATTCAATTCAGAAAGCTGAATATTTTTTAGTGCAATTTCAAAAGTCTGAATTATTTAATTCAGAAGTCTGAAAATGATCATTTTTAGCCTATTTTCTTTCTGGTTCGAGCTCGTGCAAATTCAGAAGTCTGAATTATTCAATTCAGAAGTCTAAATATTGTTTAATGCAATTTCAAAAGTCTGAATTGTTCAATTCAGAAGTCTGAATATCTACAACGGCTATATTTTCAAATAGGCACTTCCATTCGTGAAGAGATGCGTCCTTCATTTCAATAGATATGACCATATCTCTTCATGTTCACTCTTCACGAACAAATGCACCTATTTATAATCTATATAAACACATTAGAATCGTGTTTCTAAAAACATCAATTCAATCTATTCTTACTCTACTCTCATATTCTTGATTCTAACACTCTAGTGCATTCAAGATCATACAAAATCATTCATTTACTTCCATATTCTTCACACACACACACACATTTATATATCAAAAGGAGAAGATTATAGGAAGGTTGTAATATCAAGGGACAAATCCGTTTTATCAAGAACACGCTGTGTCAAATACTCTTGGTATAAGTTGAAGTCCTGTTTAGCTGTAGGCAAGTGAAGTCCTCTTCGGCTGTTGAGGCATCGAAATCCTGTTCTGTTATACAGGTGTTGTAAACCTATTCCTCCGAGTTAAGTGAGGATTGTTGTTAGTGAAATTCCAAAAGGAGTCTGAGACTGGACGTAGAACGAGAAGTTTGAACCAGTATAAAAATTCCTGATGTGCTTGTTTTATTCTTTACTTATTTACATTGCTATAGTATTTTAGTTTATTTTACACTAGTATACTATAATTCCATATAGCACGATCCGCACTGTCACTTTTCATTTGGTATCAGAGTCTGCGATTCTAGAGATCGTAACAACATCCCAGAATAAATGGCTACAAAGAAATCTAATCAAGGCAATAAGAAGAGGAAGAGCAATAAAGAAAAATCAAAGGAGCAAACAAACAAATGCTTCATGAAAAAAGATAATGAGGTTAGTGATCTAACTTTTGATGATATGATAGAAATAAATTCAGAACTTCTAGACACTTTAAAAAGTCTCAGAAGAAAATATAAGGAAGCTCTGAAAAATCTGAAGGAAGCAGAATTCGAAAGAGATATGCTTAAAGACGAAAAGAGAATATTAGAAGAAGAACTTGAGAAAATTCAAGATTCAGACAATTCTCAACTCGCTCATTAAGTCAAGAAATAGAAGCTCAAAAAGAAAAGAATAATGCTCTAGCTTCTGAGAATCATGAGTTAAAAACAAAAATTAAAACTGTTGGGTTAGATAACACTAGTCTCAAAACTAAGCTTGATGACATTACTAAAAGTGTTTCCAATTTTAATAAAGGGAGAGAAAATTTATCCAGGATTATTGAAAGCTCTCAACCTTCTTCAAATAAGAAGAGATTAGGTTATGTTAAGAATTCAAAATCTCACAAAGATAAAAGTGGTTTATGATATAATAAAACTGATCGTAGAAATAGCACTAGATATGCTTTCATGTATAGTAAAAATTATAGTGCTAGTACAAATTTCGAGTAAAGTCTAAATCCAATTTTTATAGTAATTCAAATACTGCTATGATCAATAATGTTTATAATTTCTCTAGAAGTACAAAATCATTGAATGGAAATATGAATAAAAATTATCTAAGTATTTGGGTTCATGTTAATTGGAAAAATAGAGAAAAATACATTAATGATTATTTTGATGTGGTAGTTAATAATGAAAATTATATTTATAAAGGTTCAACCACACCTAAATGGGTATGGTTTTCCAAGACCTAACCCTCCGGACCCTAACATAGTAAGTGGGTACCGAAAATGATCATTATTTATTGTAGGTACTCGGAGAAACGAAAGAAAAAGGATAGATTTTGGAATTTTAAAGAATGATCCATGCATTTAATAGAATTACGTGTTTTACAATGAAATATGGACTTCATCAAATATGGTAAAATCTATTTTATTTTTTCTCCATAATTAATATTGAGTTTATCCAACTATTCACAAGATATTTTATGAAATTTATTATGTTCCCTCATTCTTTTTGATAATGGCAAAGAGGGAGAAATTCATATGCATATTAATAGAGGGAGGTATTATACTTAAGGGGAGATGTTATACTTAGGGGAGCATTAAACATATTAATATTGTTTTATATATAGAATGAATTTTTTTTAAAAATTTTATAGTTGTCATCATCAAAAAGGGAGAGAATGTTAGAACCTCAATTGTTGGATTTTAATGAACAAAACTATACAATTAAGTCAAAGAATCTCTAAACTAATTTGCAGGTACATGAGCATCAAAAAGAGATAATCAAATACATTCAAAATGAAGATACACAGTACAAAAGGATGAAAGAATTTATATGGAGATATAAGAAGAGATATATACGATAGAGACAAGACGAAGGTGACAAACAAAGTTTTATTAGTCATAAAGCGTCGTGTCTAGAGTTTACAAATGTTAAAATCTTCTCCAAATGGTATACACATATGCATTCATTTTTTAAATGAAAAATCAAGTTTTCAAAAATTGCATGAAGCGAGGCTCGAACCCGGGTCTTTAGTTTAAAAGGTAAGTGCTCTAACCAAATGAGCTATGATACTTTTTGTTACAAATTAAATTCAGATGTCTGAAATACTTCATTCAGACGTCTGAATGCTGAAACAAAATTATGGTTCCACAATATTCAGACGTCTTAATGAAATATTTCAGACGTCTGAATAAGGCTAGAAATAGCCTATTTCTTTGCCGTTAGCGTTTCAACTTAATTCAGAAGTTTGAATTATTCAATTCAGAAGTCTGAATATTGTTTAGTGCAAATTCAGAAGTCTGAATTATTCAATTCAGAAGTCTAAATATTGTTTAGTGCAAATTCAGAAGTCTGAATTATTCAATTCAGAAGTTTGAATATTTTTAGTGCAATTTCAGAAGTCTGAATTATTTAATTCAAAAGTCTGAAAATGATCATTTTTAGCCTATTTTCTTTCTGGTTCGAGCTCGTGCAAATTCAGAAGTCTGAATTATTCAATTCAGAAGTCTGAATATTGTTTAATGCAATTTCAGAAGTCTGAATTGTTCAATTCAGAAGTCTGAATATCTACAACGGCTATATTTTCAAATAGGCACTTCCATTCGTGAAGAGATGCATCCTTTATTTCAATAGATATGACCATATCTCTTCATGTTAACTCTTCATGAACAAATGCACCTACTTATAATCTATATAAACACATTAGAATCGTGTTTCCAAAAACATCAATTCAATCTATTTCTACTCTACTCTCATATTCTTGATTCTAACACTCTAGTGCATTCAAGTTCATACAAAATCATTCATTTACTTCCATATTCTTTACACACACACACACATTTATATATCAAAAGGAGAAGATTATAGGAAGGTTGTAATATCAAGAGACAAATCCGTTTTATCAAGAACACACTGTGTCAAATACTCTTTGTATAAGTTGAAGTCCTGTTCTGCTGTAGGCAAGTGAAGTCCTCTTCGGCCGTTGAGGCATCGAAATCCTGTTCTGTTGTTCAGGTGTTGTAAACCTATTCCTCCGAGTTAAGTGAGGATTGTTGTTAGTGAAATTCCAAAAGGAGTCTGGGATTGGATGTAGAACGGGAAGTTCGAACCAGTATAAAAATTCCTGGTGTGCTTGTTTTATTCTTTACTTATTTACATTGCTATAGTATTTTAGTTTATTTTACACCAGTATACTACAATTCCATATAGCACGATCTGCACTGTCACTTTTTAGAATTCTCATCGATACGAACAAGGCTCATCCGATGGATATGAACCAGATCGATACGAAGGGAGATCTCTTCTGGTTGTTTTATGGATACGAACAAAGGAACCACTTAAACTGCATCGATCATATCTTGAGCATACGAGCTCGGATTGACTTGAAATTTGAAATATTGGCTTCTATAGCTCTTCTTGTCGTGTCATGTCAATTGTAGCTTGATCTGGACTCAGACAAACTTTACCGACATCCATAGTGAAACTGTGTATAACCGATCTTCGGGACGAACCGACTTTTGTTTCCAGTCACTTCCTTGGTGTCACGGCCTTTCCAAAAGGATAACGACTCGTGAACGTGCAAACGTTAACGGGAGTCAGGCTAACATACGTACATGTATGTCGGACTAACATCCAAATTTTGAAATTTGTAGGAATTGAATACTCATATGGTGACAATTACAACAATAAAAAATCACTATCATACAACACTCAGTTACAACAGTACGCGATACAACAATTGGCAGTTAACAGTTCACGATTTATGTTTCTTAAGATCAATAAAAAATTACGGCTTTCGACAAAGAAAACGATCGTTCAACAAGTCAGATAGAACTTTTCAGAATAAAGATAGCAACTTTACAAAGCACGTCATGTTCACACAAGATATACTTTAGGGAGCAAATTTATCTCGCCTTTTGGCAAGGCCGTGACACCAAGGAATTGACTGGAAATAAAAGTCAGTTCGTCCCGAAAATCGATTATACACAGGTTCACTATTGAAGTCGGTTAATTTTGTCCGAGTCCAGATTATGCTACAATTGATATGACATGACAAGCAAAGCTATATAAGCCAATGTTTCAAATTTTAAGTCAATCCGAGCTTGTATACTCAAGATATGAACGATGCGATTAAGTGATTCCTTTGTTCATATCCATCAAACGACCAGAAGAGATCTCCCTTCGTATCGATCTAGTTCATATCCATCGGATGAGCATTGTTCGTATCGATGAGAATTCGTATCGATACAGACAAAACTCCATCGGTCCGTATCCATTATCCACCGCATCTCTTTGTGTCCATCAAAGTCAGAGTACTTCATATCCATGGAAGAGTTGTCATTTCGTATCGATCATATTTTCTCCATTTTGCATCCATCAACAAACAACACTTCGCATCGATCTCCTTCATATATGTTTCGTACTGGTCCCTCCATCCACTTAAAGTTATCAGTACGAAACGGTCGTTACGAAATAGCCACCCTCCACCGATATGAAATGACATGTGAACATCGATACGAAGAAAGCCTTGAACGATTGATACGAAGGATACGCGCCATACATCGATATGAAGTGCACAAGCAGGATTGATACGAAATGAAGCGTAGTCGACCGATGCGAACAAGACCAAGTCAGATCGATACAAATGAGCCATAAACATTGGGAAGACTCGATTGATTCGGCATGAACTTCGAATCGATCCAAAAAACAAGCAACCCGTTAACTGGCATCACGTGCAGAATCATCGAGTCGAAATCATCGATACGAACAGCATCGATATGAAGAGAACAGCAACCAAAAAACCCAAACTTACATCGATCATAAATCACAATCTACAAGTCCAAATTCCCCCAAATTTTCATAGGAGCTAACGCACGACCTAAAGAATGTACATGCTCAATTTCGACTCGATTGGATCAAATCTTGATCGATACGAAATTCGTTCGTATCAATCACGGACCGAGTGCAGATGACGTGGGATCGATCATGTGGGCCCACTCACGTGCCAGAAGAGGTCTCCCGAGATTTGAACGAAATATTTGCATCCTACGCCTATAAATAGCATCCTAGAGTCTACAGAAAAGGGACTTTTTAGCTCTTCTTGGTCCAGACTCTGCCGAAACCATTTTTGTACTCAAAGATCGCCGTTGTACTCGAAATCCACTGCTGTAGTCCACTGTAACTAGTTGTAATCAGCAAACAAACATCAATAAAATCATCAATTTTATAGTGGACATAGCCATATGCTGAACCACTCTAAACCTTTGTGTTTCTGCGTGTTTTTCTTATCTGTTTTTGAAGTGTTTGTTAGATAATTCTCTTTTTAGATTTACTTTCTTCATTTTATCTCCTCAAATACTTCCGTAGAGAGTTGTGTCCAATTTTGGTATAAACATTTTGGTGCTCTCATTGAGAAAACACAGTTTTTCTCCTGCTCATTGGATCTACTATCGATATCAGATTGCATAAATCTAAGGAGAATATCCAGATCTCTAGTTCAAAGTTCTTCCATCCTATTCAAATTTGCATCAAATCTAGGAAAGAGCTTCGCTCATAAGGACCGCTTCTACTTCTGTTGATCCAGAAGGAAAGGATCGACAGAATCCCGTGCAACTACCACCAACTGATCAGAATGATACTGGACCATCAGATCCGAAAGGCCCTGTCACTAGGGCAGAGTTTTAGCTGCTAATGCAAGAGCTGACATAGAGCCGTCAGCAACTTACTCAATAGCTGCGTGCCAATGCAGAATTAACCAATCAGTTGAATCGCTAGAGGCATAGGAGATCCAAGAGGGATCAGGCTTCCTATTCATCTACTAGGAGTTCAGCTTATTCAGACTATCATCATAGATCCACACCCCCACGGCTAGACCGGAGTTATACCCAAGCTACTGGACATTAACACGCACTGAGCCTTGGGCAACCAAGAGTTGGCCCGTCTACCAACCATCAGACTGGACCCTCCTCCCAAGGAGGTACTATTTCATATCATGTTGCAAACAACCTCACTACCGCCACTGCTATTAAGCCGGGAGTTGATGCTCGAAACCGGACAGATCTGAACCAACGTCAACATACTCTCGAACCTTACATCCCTGAAAACTTTGAACCAAGAAGGTGAGACCTGGACCGTCGACCACGTCCCGTCCAACCTTGCATAATGGAACCCGACCATTTCTTGGCCCAGCACGCTCAAAATGTCCAGATGCCGGATATGTCGATGATGACACGTGAAATAATCCGTGAAAGTCAGGGTCTTACTAACGACGACCGAGGAATCTCCCAAAGTCATACCCCTTTCACTGATGACATACTCTATGCTGAACCACCTCGGCGATTCAGGATGCCAACTCTACCCATCTATGAAGGGAGCTCAAACCCTAATCAGCATATTCTAAATTACGAATGGTTGATGAATGCTATACGAGCTAATGATGTAGTTAAATGCCAGAGTTTTCCAATCTCTCTTAGGAGGCATAATGTGGTTTACCCATCTGCCACCTCGATCTATCTCATGTTTTGATCGGTTGGCGACAAAATTTGTTGAGCAGTTCCGGATGCATGTAACGAGAATGAAGGATGTTAACACTTTGTCTAGTGCCACTCACGCTCCTAGAGAGACACTTGGGCGTTATCTAGAAAGATTTCATGCTACGTGTGCTGAGATTAGCGATCCCAACGATAACTCTATTCTGATGGCACTAACTAAGGGGATTAATCCTGATTCTGAATTCGGCAACTGGTTGGCTGGAAAACCTCCTATGTCATTGGACCTTTTCTATTCGAAGGAAGCCTAATTCTTGAGAAAGGAGGATGCAAGACATTCTAGGAAACAGGATGAAGCAGGGCCCAATGTGGAAGGAATCTAGAGTAATGTAGCTGTTACAAAATCCAAGGAGAGCTTCGAAAAAGTGCAATTGAATATTCAAAATAAACAGAATCAGCAGAAAGGTAATGGAGTTCGAAATAAGAAACAAGATCAGAATTGTGGTCCATGACGTAGGGCTCCATGTTTGATAATTACACTCCTTTGAATAAGTCGCTGGAGAATGTGTACTTACAGACTTGTAATACCATTCAATATAAGAAATCTTCCCCAAGACCATCATCGGAGAAACAAAACTAGGTAGGAAAGTTTTGTAGATTCCACGATAGCTAAGACCATAACACAAATGAGTGCCGTCACTTACAGGATCTCATTGAAAAGTTTATAAGAGAATGGAAGTTAGAGCAGTTTGTTCGGGCGCCGCAGTCTGCTGGTGCGGGCCCATCAAATCAGAATTGCATACTTAATCAGGCAAGACAGGAGGAACCGGCTCGTACCGTAGGAGGCTAATGATAAATACTGTTAGTGGTGGTCCTCATCGACAGACTGAAGTTAGAAGAAAATGGAGTTGTATGTTTGTTCTATTAGACATGCGGACTTCGAATGTAGTAGTAGTTTGGAAGATGGGGCTTCGGCCAAACAACAGAAGACGATGACTAACGACATCGTGTTCCGAGATAGAGATGATGACAAGGTCGATACCCCCACCATCGATCCACTTGTCGTATCAGCTCAAGTGGGTTCTGCTTGGATGAAAAGGATCTTAGTCGATAGTGGAAATTCTGTGAATATATTGTTTACGCAAGCCTATGACCAGATGAAGATGGAGGCTAAAGATTTGAAGCTTGTCAGTCCCATATTCATGGCTTCAACGTGAGTGCAACCATACCCAGTAGAGTGGTGGAATTCCCAGTGGAGTTAGGAACCGGAGAATGCTGGAGAGTCCGGATATTACGGTTTGTTGTGCTGGATATCGACTCACTGTACAATGCCTTCTTGGGCCTACTGACCCCAGTTGAGTTCAAGACTGCCATTGCCCCATGGTGTTGGACTCTAAAGTTCCCCACCGATCGCGGAGTTGTAGTCGTTCAAGGAGATCGAGCTGTTGGGAGAGCCTGTTATGTTGCTGAGCTATACAAGGCACAACGAAAGAAGAAAGGAAAGGACGTAGAGGAATCTCTCTCGTCCGCTCTGTTGAAAATTGACAATTGATGCCTGAGCCCAGGCCCGGGCACCCAAACAAATTTCAAAGAGATCTTGACCCAAGAGATAACGAAAGCAAAGATGAAAGTAAAGACAGTCAAGCTTCTCCGGCCGAACTGACCTTGATGTGTTTGCATGGACACATTCTGACATGTGTGGAATCAGCCTGGACATCATGAGCCACACATTGAACATTGACCCGCGTTACATCCCGTCAAACAAAAAAGGCGTGGTATGGATCCAGAGAGATCATCCGCCCTTAAGGAAGAGGCAGATAAGCTTAAATCAAATGGGTTTGTTCGAGATGCATTATACCCGAAATGAATATTCAACCTTATACTCATCCGAAAGCCAAATGGGAAATGGAGAACGTGTGCCGACTATTCAGACTTGAGTAAAGCTTGCCCCAAAAATAGTTTTCCACTTCCTTGAATCGATCATCTTGTAGATTCAACGGTTGGACATGAACTCCTATCCTTCATGGACGCGTAATCAGGCTACAACCCGGTACCCATGCACTGCCGACCAGGAGCATACCCGCTTCGTGACCGATCTAAGACTCTATTGCTACAAAGTCATGCCTTAATGGGAATTGAAGCTAATACTGAAAAGATCTGGGCGATCAAAAACCTTAAGACTCCAAGGACTATAAAGCAAGTCCAGAGCCTCAATGGGAAAGTAGCAGCGCTGAGCAGGTTCATTTCAAAATCCACTGATAAATGCATTACCTTCTTCGTTTTGATCCGAAAAGGAAAAGGAAACTTTGAATGGACCACGGAATGTGAGGGCGCATTCCGAGCACTAATTCAGCACCTCTCCACACTGCCTATTTTGTTAAAGCCTATCGTTCATGAGAAATTGTACCTTTACTCGGCAGTATCGGAAAATGCAATCAGTGCTTCCCTAATTTAGGAGGAAGACCGAGTGCAGAAACCGGTCTACTATATTAGTAATCGACTAACTGGAGCTGAGAGTAATTATCCAAAGCTAGAGAAGTTGGCTTGTTGTCTCGTTATTGCCTCAAGGAAGCTTCGTTCGTATTTCCAGGCTCATCCTATCACCGTTTACACCGTCCAGCCATTACAACATGTCCTTACGCGGCCTGAGATGTCTGGTAGGTTACTCAAGTGGAATATCGAGCTAAGTCAGTTTGATATTACCTATACTCCAAGGCGAGCCATTCAAGGACAAGTCCTAGCAGATTTCATAGCTAAATTTACCATCCCAAAGGACTTTCCTGAAACCAGTGAATCTCCCAAATATATCTGGAAGCTGCATACTGATGGTGCATCAAATGACTGTTGCTTAGGTGCTGGGG
Organism: Allium cepa; assembly: GCA_030765085.1. Classification (NCBI taxonomy): domain Eukaryota; kingdom Viridiplantae; phylum Streptophyta; class Magnoliopsida; order Asparagales; family Amaryllidaceae; genus Allium; species Allium cepa. Next base: position 29,056,212 of record CM060932.1, read on the forward strand.
TTGTACTTGAAACTCCTAAAGGTCGATCTATATGCTATGCTTTGAAGTTTGATTTTCATGCAACCAATAACAAAGCTGAGTATGAAGCCTTACTTGTTGCATTGAGGCTTGCCCGAGATTTAAAAGTCATTGCTGTGGAGATTTATTGTGCTTCACAATTAGTTGTGTCTCAAGTTCGGGGGGAATACTAGGCCAAAGATCGAAGATTGGCTGCTTACCTAGCTCGGGTCCAGGAGATACTGAATCAGTTCGATTATTATGCTATCTACTGCATCCCCCGAGAGCACAATCAAAAAGCCAATTCATTATTAAAACTAGGCAGCACAGGTGAAGCCCAACAAATGGGACTCGTTCCTATGGAAACATTATCTTCCCAAGCATCAATCAAATGAAGACAGATGGGGTATTTGAAGTCATTCCCGATAAGGATTCATGGATGACTCCGTTTAGAAATTATCTCGAGCATGGAACACTGCCAGAGCGCAGGAGTGAAAAAAGACAAGTTCTTCGAAAAGCCTCGCGGTTCATTATTCAGAATAGAGTCATGTATAGAAGAGGATACTCTATTCTTTTACTCCGGTGTATCGCTCATGATGAAATTAAACGAGTATTGCATGATGTACATGAAGGAGAATGTCGTGATCACATCGGGAGATAGCTCTAGCTAAGAAAGTACTTCGATATGGATACTATTGGCCGACCATGAATTGTGATGCGTCGGATTACGCCAGAAAATGTGACAGATATGAGAAACGCGCTCAGATTCCTAGAGCCCCTCCTACTAAAATAACCTAGATGGTCAGTCCACGGCTATTTATAGTCTGGGGCATTGATATTATTGGCTCTCTACCTCTGGTCAAAGGTGGTGTGAAGTACGCTATCGTTGCAATTGATTACTTTACCAAGTGGGCTGAAGTTGAACCCCTTGCTACAATCACAATGAAGAAAGCCATCAACTTCGTGGTACGCAACATTATTTTTCAATTTGGTCTACCGCATACCATCATCACTTATAACGGAACCCAATTCGACAGTGTTGAATTTAAGAATTTCTATCAGCGATCCCACATTCAAAGGAAATTCTCTACAGTTGTGCACACTTAATCGAATGGACATATTGAAGCTGTTAATAAAGTTGTCTAGTTTATTCTGAAGAAACGATTGGAAAAGGCCAAGGGTAAGTGGATCGATGAACTTCCTATGGCTCTATGGGTTTACCGAACAACCCACAAGTCCGCGATCGGACACACTCCATTCTCTCTTTCTTATGGTTCAGAATCCGTCATTCCAGTCGAGATGAAAGTACCTTCTCATCGTGTGACTTATTATGATCTGAAGACAAATGCCATATTACTTGCTGAATCCTTGGATTTATTGGATGAGAAGCATGAAGAGGTTGATTTGAGGGCACCCACATACCAAAGTCGAGTCGCCTGATTAAACAATAAGAAGGTCCAACCCTGAACCTTCAAACTCGGCAATCTCATCCTCAAAAGAATCTACTCGTTTCCATCCCACATGAAACCGACGTGGGAAGGGCCGTAGTGATTGAACGAAAGCTCGAAAATGGCACATTTAAATTGTTGACCGTTGGCGGTCTTACTCTGCCAAGAGCCTGGAACAGCGAGAGTCTTCGTCGCTACTACATATGACAGGCTTTATTTATTTAGTCTATTTTTCATTAGTAATTTTTTTTCTGCATTTCGAAATTTTAATTTGTAATAAGGCAACTGACTTTGCTGTATTTTCTTATTTCGGTAATAAAATGCAATCTCTTCGAGCCAGAGCGGTGATTTGTCGAATGTGTCATACACCCATCACGATGCACAAAAAGTTAAGTTCCATCATATGGTGGGATTTATTCAAATAGGGAGTAATTGTGATATGACTGGTTACTCGCTAAGTGAAACCCGAGCTAGAGGCTAGATCACCACACTGAAGCTAAAAAAAGATTGTTACACGACAATCCTTTAACTAACTCCAGTCTCCCAGAGTGTGAGCTGGAGTATAAACTTATAAATGCGATTTTGAAGAGAGTGGATCCGTCCACGTAACGACTTCGCCCGTATCTTAACGAAGTTTAAGGAGGATAGACCCGTCCATCTAACGACCTTGCTTATTAACTCAGGGTGGATGTGAATCGACCATCCATGATCCTAATAAATTCATTGTTCCCAAAGTGCGAACGAAATCCTAAAGCCTAAACTAATGCGACTGACCATCTGTCGGCCAACTTCAAGTTCCCAGAGGGCGAACTAGAGTATAAACATCAACTCCAAGTTCCCAGAGTCGACTGGAGTATAAATACTAATTCCAAGTTCCCAGAGTGCGAACTAGAGTATAAAAATCAACTATCTCCCGATTCCAAGAGTGTGAACTGGATTGTCAACATTAGCCAACTTTAGGTTCCCGGAGCGCGAATTGGAGTACAAACGTCGATTAACTCCGGATTCCCAGAGTGAGAACCAAAGTATCGACCGCAATTAGCTCTAAATCCCCAAAGCACGAGTTGGAGTATAAACATCTATGTCCCCAGAGCGTGGACTGAAGTATAAATTATCTACTAACTCTAAGTCCCTAGAGCGTGGATTGGAGAATAAACATCGACTAACTCTAAATCCCCAGAGAGTGGATTAGAGCTTAAACACAAACCAGATACGAATTGATCATCCGTAACCCAACTCTGAGTCCCTAGAGTATGATCAGAGTATAAACACAACTCGGATGTGATTGACCACCCATACAATAAGTTAAGTCCCCGGAGCGTGGTCATATACTTAAAACTTAAACAGGCATGACCGACCACCGACACACAAATGCAAGCCCCCGGAGTGCGAAAGTGATCATCAATAAGTGAACGAGTGTGATTCGGCCACTAGACCTTTACCTGCTTCAGCATCAATTCAACGATGTTAAGCTCGATCTATTGGAGGCAAAATGCAATCGCTAGCCGACCTTTACAACTCATTCCTGAAATTGGGAGTAGAACTTAAATGTCAATCACTGACTGAAGCGGTGCAGCGTCGGAGTTCAGCTTAGTGTCTGGACATGACTCGCAGCCATGATTCCAGGACTTAACAAATAAACTCAAAACCCGATCCAAAGGTCGAAACTTCACAAGTTTACTGAATAAGAATTCAAATGCTGGAACACTTAAACAAACGAAAATTGAGTTGTAGACAAATAGAATTTCATTTCAACTATTTGTGGAAGGAATTTATGTACAGGTTATCTCCAAAAATCCTACTAGCAGGGGCCGAACCCACTTCTATACACGGCCAATAAAAGATAAAGAAATTCCTATCTACTCAAAAATGAGCCGAAGAAGCATATCTACTCTTTCTTCTTTTTTGGTTTCTTCTTCGGCGTAGACTCGCTAGAGCTGCCATTGAGTTTGCTCTTCGAGCTTTGCCCTTCGGCGGCTGATCTCCTTTAAGGGGCATTAAATCGATTTCCTCCTCCGAACTCAACTGTATAGGAAGACTTCCAACAAGCGGAAGTTAGAGGGGTTGTATCCACTACAGAAGGCAGAATAAGAACGCTGGTGTCGACATCAGTGCCACCAGGAGATATCTTTTGTAACAGGGCTGGTCCAGGGCCGCCATTCCACCTCCAAAGTTGCTGGCCTGAGCAGCTGCTTCCATTTTTGCATTAATCTTGGCTATAATTTCTTCCTTATGAAGTGTTTATGTATCGCCAGAAACGCTTGCTGTTGAGACCGACGAGCTGGTTGCTGGCGCTATTCCACTCATGACAAACGACAAGTCAGAGAAGGGGTCACTATAATGACTGAGAAATTCCTCCATCATCTGTTCATCGAATGAAATTGTGCTCCCTTGTGTAGGTGTAGTGGCCGATGTCATGGTCGCTTCCGTAATAATCGCCTCCTACGCATAATGCGACTCTTGAGTTGCAGGAGGCATGACTGATGTGGCTCCGATCACTGGAAAGAGGCAAAGGAAAATTGTTGTCAAATATTTCAGGTGGAGCTCCCGATTGTGAAAAAGCATAATAAATGTTCAGAGTACCTTCCTTATTTCGACTCGTTAGCGGTTGAACGGCCTAAAAAATTTGCTCGCTAGCTTGAGATATCTGCCGCTGATCTAGGTTGTAAGCAGGAATGGATTCAGAATCAACCGTAGAAGTCGGTTCAGGCTGAGTCGGCATAAGAGTTTAAGGACTTGTGTCGCGGTGCTCAACCACTGAACCTTCTCCGACCTTCGAGTGCCGAGCGACAAGCTTCTCCTTCTCATATGAAATCATGGCATCATAGAGAAATTTCCTTTCATCTTCATTCAACACTCCGTTCTCAAGCTCGAATTCATCAACCAATTCACCCTGATTTGGGAAGCCTTCTCATCTTCTAATAATCGGCCTCGGGCATTATATAGAAGTGTTGGATAATTATCGAGGCAGGCTAGATTCCTATGCTTCAAGAACTTAGCATTATAAGTAATGAGAAGATCTTCAATGTCAGCCTCTAGCCTGGACTCTGCCATTTGGACTTTCTCCTCGACCTCAGTCTCCACCTCCCAGACCTTACCCGTTGCAGCATCCCGTTCGCCCTAAAACATTACGGCTTGTTCACATGCCTCCTGGGATGCATTATTTGCATCATCCCTCTCCTTGATGATTTTGAAAATTTTGGCTTTAAGCTCGTTAAGTTCCTTAGGAGAAGTATCCCGTTCGGCCGTGATAGTGGTGTTTCGGTGACCCATCTCCTCCACCAAGGTAAAATGTGTTTGCCGCATCCTCTCCATCGCTAGGTTCGCCTCGTCGGCCTTCTAGGTGGCCTCTATTTCTGATTTTCGAGAAGACTCGGCCTCGTCGTTAAGCACTTGAATAATCCAATCCTTTTGAGAAAGCTTGGCTTCTAATTTCTCAATGGTATTCACCTGCTCAAAGGCCACCTTCGATGCTTTTTCTGCAGCTTTCCCCCACTTCTTGTACTGGGTATATATATCATGAATATAATCATGCATTGCATGCCCTTCTTCCGATGGAATTCTCTTTAAATGAGGGTGGAAGACGAAGCTATCAAAATAGATATTTGGAAAATATTTCTTTAACTAAGCAATTCTAATAGCCCCTTCCCCAGTAGGCTCAATGATAGCTTGTTTAGCAACATTGAGAGTTTCGGCCTCATGTTTGCGATGCTGTGATTCAGGCCTAGAGTTTTGAGAAGATGATTTTTGGCGAGGACGCTCTACCAGTTGTTTTCCATAGCCCGAAGGTTGTATAAGGGCTCGAAGAGGAGAACGCAATCGGAATCGATATTTAGAATCCATATCCCTCTCTCTCTCGTGATGTTCTTGGCTCGAATAACCGCGATCGTGGCTTCTCTTGTCCTCCCTCCGATGGGACTCATAATATGAGCTAGATGCTTGTCGCGTAGAGCGGAAACTTCCAAACATAGAATCTCGTCTAGTTATTGAATCTGTAAAGAAGAAAGAAGCACAGAGTTAGCGATCTCTTGAAGTGAATAGCTCGAGACTGGAAATCATATAGTGTCGTGAAGTGTATATGTATGTGCAACCCCCCGACAAACTAGAAATCTCGGCCATGCTTGTGGAAAGGGACTCACTTAAGTCTAAAGCACTCTGAATCCCCTTTAATCAGGCGTCATATTGAAGTGACACATAATACGGGATTGAGATATCAGCAAGCCCTTCGAAAAAGTTCGCTACTTGCGAGGGAGGAGCCTTTGAAAATTTAATATCGAGAGTAGGCAAAGACACGATTACGAATTTCCATCTTGAAGATTTGTGACGCTTATGCACTACATCCTTGCCTTTTCTCCTTCCCTCAAGACTTTGAAAGCTGTCGGGCGCCATGCTACGGGTTCATCATCGGTGGGCGTATTTTCTTCCTCACCTCTTCGGTTATTATGATCTCGGGCGCTCTACGTTTAGCCCTTTTCATCGGAGCCGCCCTCAGCATTCTTTCAAGCCTAATGCTCTGATTTCGCTCGATTAGCCGGACGATCCTCAAATTTCTATCTGTTAGCACTGAGTCTATGTCCCCCATTTCACTCGGCATTTCTTGAAGGACTCGTACTATTTCTTTGAAATGTGCACCTTCAGGCCATGGAATTACGGCTGTAAAAGGAAAGATGATATGAGATTCAGCATCGGTTACAACAAACTCGTGAATTACCAAAAAAAATTATGGCACTTACGTCTGGCTAACCATCGACTAGCGAATCCTAGAGGGCGTCGGACATAGAACCGTTCTGTCTTAAAATAGCTGAGTCTGGTCTAATATCCCATCACTATTGATAGTTCTTAACTGCCTCTAAGAATGTGAACGAAGGAATATCTCCTCAACTCTTGACATTAAATCGGTATCTAATTTCGAGTGGAGTCGTGAGTCGAAAAAGACGCTCAGCAATGCGTATCCGTTCGGGTGTAATTGTGGCGGGACAATTTCGAAGAAGGCTAGCACTTCTTAATGTATTAATTAAAGGAAGTAAGAGTCCCAGCTATACACGAGTGCCTGTTAAAGGCAGTAAACCCCACCGAGGGAGCGTGTGGTCTATTACTTGGCTGGGGTAACAAAACATCGGCTAATGAAAAACCGTGTCTTAGGCATATCCATCCCAAAATATCTTCGGAGACGTTGGATGGCATAGAATCTCATCGGTTTGCAATAAAATTGCTGCTGGCAACCCATCCGGAGCTGGATCGATAAGCTCGGCCGCGATGGTCGGCAACTCTATTATTGGAAGAGATGAACTTCGGGTTTTCTGCTGTTGAGAACTTGTGGATTCCACGGCTAATCAACTTATCAAAAACCATCATTAGATAATAATAAGCTCGTGTGTTCCCCAGTGTGAAGTGCGTGAATGTGTTGTGCAGTGCAGTGCCACGTAATACTTAAGAAATTTCATCGAATTAAAAAAGAAGTGTTCAAATGATAAGACTTTGGAATTCAACTAGAATGACCATCATCGCCGATCGTCATAATCATTCCATTCGGACTTAAGAGGCCGATCGGTGTTAAAGTTTGTTAAATATTTTCAAGTCACAGTCCCATCGACGAGCTATAAAGGGCATTCAAATATGCAGTTTAACAGTTAAGTCCAGATATGCAAGGCAGAAGCACACCGGAATCAAGTGTTGGAACATGCATGAAATTTTATATCCATTGGGGTTAATCACTTTGTAACGATCAAGATATTCAATTCGTATCGATCGAGGCCAACCACTTCATATCGATCCAAGCTAGTCATTTCGTATCGATGAGAAGACGCTATTTTCATATCGGTCATTTGACATACTTATCATATTGATCAAAAGGCATTAATTTCACACCCATCTAACAACTCAGTTTCATATCGATCATGAAGGCATCGGTTTCTTATCGATATTCGCGTTTGAGGTAATCATTACGAAGTTTGAGAACCCTCTATCGCTACGAAATCCGAAGGGGGAGATTGATACGAAGCTTCAAATGATAACCGATGCGAAATTAAACACCTTCTTCTCCAATCCATCGATACGAAATGAAGGCCAAACCACCATCTTCCCAATCTTTCGCATCCCTCCAAACACCTTCTTCTCTAATCAAATACGAAACCATCCCAGGCCGTCCTCAACCTCGCATTCAACCATCTCCTCTCCACAACGTTTGGCAACGAATTCGAATGGAGTGACACGAGAATTCAAGTCTCATCATGCTAAGATTGAGTTTGTTCGATTATTTACCTAATTTCAGCAGTTTGTTCGGAGGGGTTGGTGTTAGATTCGATTAGAAAGCGAGGTTCTACCTCCGAGTTTCTCTATCGATATGAAGGCAGAAAGTAAGTAAGGGCAAGTGAGATTTTTCTAAGCCCAAAAAGTATTTATACGGTTTCGATTCAAGGGAAGTGATGATTCGTATACCAGCGTAACCGATGCAAATCCATCACTTCGTATCCATTCACCATCTGTCCGAGAGAACAACGTTCGAACCCATCGAAAACATATCATACAGACTGCCAATTACATATCCATCTGCTCAGAGACATTGAAGGTTGTATCCATCGATATGAAGGAGGCAGTAGAGACTTACTTGGAAAATTTTGATCCACCAGTAATCCATCGATGCTACATGACAACTTCGTATCCATTACTTGGAGGTCCTGATATTTGTATTCATCGATACGAGACACATAAAGAATAACGATCAAATCAACAAACTTGTTTCGATCCCTATCAATGCAAAGATAATTTTTTCAACTTTCGAAATCGATCCTGGAGAGGATCGATACAAAGGAATACACTAAAACAACCATCAAGCATTGTTACAAGTCAAACTTCCCATTGACTCAGGAGAGGGTCAATACAGAATTCTACATAATAAAAACTGACTGAAAATCTAACAATGACTCGTGGACGTGCAAACGTTAACGGGAGTCAAGCTAACATACGTACATTATTGTCGGACTAACATCAAAATTTTGAAATTCACAAGAATTGAATACTTGTATGGTGATAGTTACAACAACAACAAATCGCTATCATATAACACTCAGTTACAACAGTACGTGGTACAACAATTGGCAGTCAACAGTTCATGATTTATGTTTCTAAAGATTAATAAAAAATCACATCTTTCGACAAGAAGACAATGATCATTCAAAAAGTCAGATAGAACTTTCCAGAATAAAGATGACAACTTTACAAAGCATGCCATGTTTAGACAAGACATACTTTGGGGGGAAAATGTTATCCCACCTTTTGGCAAGGCCACAACACCAAGGAATTGACTGGAAACAAAAGTCGGTTCGTCCCGAAGATCGGTTATACATAGGTTCACTATGGACGTCGGTAAATTTTGTCCGAGTCCAGATCAGTCTACAATTGATATGACATGACAATCAAAGCTATAAAAGCCAATATTTCAAATTTCAAGTCAATACGAGCTCGTATGCTCAAGATATGATCGATGCAATTTAAGTGATTCCATTGTTCGTATCCATCAAAAGACCAAAAGAGATCTCCCTTCGTATCGGTCTGGTTCATATACATCGGATGAGCCTTGTTTGTATCGATAAGAATTCGTAACGATAAAGAAAAAACCTCCGTTGGTTCATATCCATCAGCCACTGCATCTCTTCATGTCCATCAAAGTCAGAGCACTTTGTATCCATGGAAGAGTTGTCATTTTGTATCGATCATATTTGCTCCATTTCGCATCCATCAACAAACAACACTACGCATTAATCTCATTCATACATGTTTCGTACTGGTCCCTCCATCCACTAAAAGCGATCGATACGAAACGATCAATGCGAAATAGCGACCCGCCATAGATACGAAATGACCTGTGAATAATGATATGAAGAAAGCCTCAAACGATTGATATGAAGGATACACGCCATACATCGATACGAAGTGCACAAGCAGGATCGATATGAAATGAAGCATAGTTGACCGATGCGAACAAGACCAAGTTGGATCGATACGGAAGAGCCGTAAACATTGGGATGAATCGATCGATTCGCCATGAACTGTGGATCAATCCAAAAAATAAGCGCCATGTCAACTGGTATCATGTGCAGAATCATCGAGTTGAAATCATCGATACGAACATCATACATACGAAGAGAACTACAACCGAAAAACCCAAACTTGTCCAAATGCCACCAAATTTTCATAAATCTTATGCACGACCTAAAGAATGTTCATGCTCAATTTCGACTCGATTGGATCAAATCTTAATCAATACGAAATTCGTTCGTATCAATCACGGACTAAGTGCAGATGACACATGATTGATATTGTAGGCCCACTCACATGCCAGAAGATGTCTCCCAAGATTTAAGCAAAATATTTTCATCCTACGCCTATAAATAGCATCCCAGAGTCTACAGAAAAGGGACTTTTTAGCTCTCCTACATTCAGACTCCGCGGAAATCATTTCTGTACTCAAATATCACTGTTGTACTCGAAATCCACTGCTGTAATCCGCTGTAACTAGTTGTAATCAGCAAACAAACATCAATAAAATCATCAATTTCATAGTGGATGTAGGCCATACGCCGAACCACTATAAACCTCTGTGTTTCTACATGTTTTTCTTATCTGTTTTTGAAGTGTTTGTTAGATAATCCTCTTTTTACATTTACTTTCTTCATTTTATCTCTTCGAATACTTTCAAAGGGTATTGTGCCCAATTTTGGTACAAACACATACATTCAACCATCTTAATGTGAAAATATATCGACATATAGATTCATTATAATTTCATAACTAATTTATATGTATACTATGATAAAATAAGTTTAACATAATTGAATAAAAAAGAGTACCTTTCAACAATGCCTATGATTCTCACGTTGAAACAAAGAATTGTTCTCGAATCAGATTTCAAATCAGAAGGTGCTAGCTCCCGAATTGTTGACCGTCGGCTATCAAATATCATTGAATTTGATGTAGTATGAACTTGAGAATTTGGTGTAATTTTTTTAACATGACTTGGTTGAAATTTTCCGATCCAGAGATGTAATTTTAGAGTGAAGGGATTAAATAAATGAAAGGGCTAAGTCTTATTAAAGAAAAGAGAATTAACGTTGTGATGAATACCCTTATAACTTATATAACTTTTCATTTCTAAACTAAAAGTAAACCCCTTCATTCACTCATGCCATGGTCGGCCACACCTGCGCTGGGTTATGTGTGCTTGCTTGTGGACCTTAAACATATTTAAGTATGTACAAAAAATTCTACATTTAAATCCAATTTAAACCATACCTATATCGCATATTGAAGTTAGTTTAATTAACAACTCATGAAACCATCGCCATTAGAATTACCGACGGATCCAGCTTATGAACTGCAGCTGCTGTCGCATTAAACCTAGTTAAGTAACTCCTATGTGTTTCAGCGGCCATTTGCTTCATGCTTGCTAGCGTTGTCAAGTTCTTTGGTACGAAATGTGAATCCTAAACCGTCTCATGAACTTATACACTAACTCGGTCCACGTGCTTATGGACCTATCTCCAGTTGTCTGAACGACAACGCTGCTAAATCTATTAGATAAGACAAGAAGAACCACTCCATCACTTCCTCAAAAGCACCCAATATCTCCATAGGTCGGAAATATCTCATTAGGTGAACTACTGGATATGTATTCCCATCGTACATTTCCAATGTCGGAATCTTGAAATCAGAAGGATTCCTCGAATATCGGATGTTATGCATTAATGGACTCCTATTTACATCTTCCAAACTTTGGTCTTGTAGTCCACCCCTCACCATTATTTTGACGAGCTCAACTATTCTATGGCTGCCATCTAACAAAGGTCTTCGATCAATGGCTACATTCTGCCCCCCGCTCTTGTGGGGGAACTCTAGAACATACACCTTCGGCTACATGTTTGCATTTTGATCCGCACCTCTAGTTTCATTCTGCCTTCATTCCAATGGGGAATTTCTAGAACATACTCCTCAATTCAATGTGCATTTGCATTCTAACTCACATTTTTGGCTCAGCGTCATCTATTCTCGGCATCCTAGCTCGCCCTAAGCCCGAACCAATGTTGACCCTAAGTAAATTTCTCTCGGTACCGAGAGGATTAAGGTAAGTACCGACTGATTTGGTCATGGGGGATTATTCCAGTTTGCTATGCTCCAATTCCAGATGCTCCCACGTTGGCTTTTGGCCTTTGGTTCTGAATTCCAACAACTCCAATTGCACCTTGTTGTCCCACCATTTGGAAAAACCCCTTCAACATTTACTATTATCAAGCCAATATTCCATCCTTCATTTTTTTATCATTTTCTCTATCACCTCTTTGGTCACGTAGATGGATTAATTAGAATTTGATGACACCTCCTAGCTGCCCTCATGCTTTGGTCGACTTCGTCCAATCATAGATCCGATGTTAGGCTTCTTTATCTTCTCTAAACTTTAGATCCAAGCTTTAGTTTATGATATCTATTCCTTTCTCAGTGGAAGCACCAAAATGTTATCACAAAAAGTGGCACAATACCCAAAAACCTATGGAAATATTTAGATCTAGCAAGAAATATCAAAAAAGTTACAAGAACACCAAAGTTTTTATAGTGGCTCGACAATCTCTAGCCTATGTCCACTTTATATTTTGTTTATCAAAGGTTTGAGATTCACTAGTACAAGATATTTACCGATCGAAATTCTAGAATAATAAATAATTGCTTCCTAAGAGACTATAACGGAGGAGAAAAGGGAGATAAAGAAGGAAAAGTATCAAAAAGACCATTCCTAGTAGCCACATGGTCTATATTTATAGAGGAAGTGCTTAGCGGAACCATAGGCCCACGAAACACATGGTCCAAGTCCAAAGGTGCAAAAGGGCAAAAAGTCAGCCCAACCATAAATTAAGACCATTCGGTGTCAAAAGGTTCCTCTCGGTACCAAGAGGTTTGTGTTGGTGAAAACCGGCCCTTTCTCTTCCACTCTACTTCCTATCTCCGGTCTATTGCATTTCAAATACGTTTCCTTGAAGATCGAGTTGTTTCTGATAACTTCCTTGATTTTTCTTGTCTTTTCTTGCTTTCTTCTAGAATTTTTTTATAGAGTTTCTTATTTGTTCTCTTAGAAAGGCACTCCATTGTTGTCATTTGAGATAGCGCTCTACGTACAAGTGGTTTAGGAGGTCCAAAGTGGAGTAAAAACCTCTCGGTACCGAGTGGTTCCTCTTGGTATCGAGTGGTCCACTTTGCTCCTTTTCCTTTGAAACTTGTTGAGTATGATCTTCTTGGTTTTCCAAACAGGTTCTCAAGTCCATGAATCATTTTATTTTCATCTTAACATTCTAATTCTTGTTGAAAATTCACTTGGTCAAAAAGTTAGTTAACGGTGTTCCTCTCATTATTGATTTAATCGACATGGTACTAGCCGAGTCTCATCGCTTTAGGATAGCCATTCATCTCGACAGAGATAAAATGTACAATGACACGACGAGAGTCTTTTATTGACATGATACGAAGAAATATATGGTAGAGTACTTAGCCGATGTATGACTTGCCAGAGGGAAAAGACGAAGTAGAAGCAGCCGGGAGGATCATTGCTGCCATTGGATATTCCACAATGGAAGTGGGAGAGCATTTTATGGACTTCATCGATGGACTACCAAATGCGCTCATTTTATTCCAATTAGAAGTATGAGGACTGCAGCATCTTTGGCGACACTATACGTGAGAGAAATCGTTAGGTTACATGGAGTTCCATCTTGCATCATTAGCGATTAAGATCCTTTTTTTACCAGCAAGTTTTGAAGGAGTCTACATAATGATTTAGGCACTAACTTGAGCTTGAGTGCTACTTATCACACGTAGATGGATGGGTGGATAGAGATAGTGAACGGGTGTTCGAGGACTTACCTCGAATGTATATATTGAATTTTGAAGGCTCTTGGGAGGATCACTTGCCACTAGTGGAGTTCACTTACACTAAAACCTAACATGCGAGTATTGGGATGGCACCATACGATGCGTTATATATGAGACCTAGTAGATCACCATTGTGTTGGTGGGACACTATAGATAGGATTATTTTAGGAACATATATGGCGAGTGAGACATCAAAAAATAAAGACTTGAATCGTAGGAGGATGAAGATAGCTTAGGATAGCAGAAGTCCTACCACGAGATGTATGGAATTAGAGTTCATAGAAAGTGACATAGTTTTCGTAAAGGTCTTACAGCTTAGGCATGTTATGGGATTTGGTAGTTCGAAAAAGCTAGCACCGAGGTTTGCAGGGCCTTTTCTAATTACGGGTAGGGATGGAAAGTTAGGCAATAGGGTGAAGCTTCCTATTAATTTAGCGAGATTGCATGACATTTTCCATGTGTCGCACTTGTGAAAGTGCTTACATGATACAGTCGTCCTCGTCAAGCCGAGTCAGCTCAAAGAGGTTGAAGTAAAGAGGTATTCACTTATTCATTATGCAACCAATTAGTATTCTTGAGCATGGTACTAAACAACTCTACAATATGGTCGTCGAGCTTGTTAAAGTACAATAGAGAGACTATTCTACAGAGAGTATTTGAAAGCCCAAGGAGAAGATTCGAGCTACCCACCCATAACTCTTTTATGGTTTGTTTCCACATTAATCGAATAAGCATATACTACACACACATAAGATTGAGCTTGGTATACCCCATAGGTAGAGACCACTGGATGTTAGGAATGGTTGGGAATGTGTCATTAGGACATGTTTTGGATGATCCATGCCGGTGGATGTATTTATTGAATTGTTCTTTGCACACATAGGTAATATATATTCTCGAGTTAGTACACACACTTACACCATCACTTATTCTACTTCATTAAGTTATATGAATATGGTTGTTGTTATGGACGGAATGGTTGCACATGCATGTAGAATTTCGAGTATATTCATATAGGACGTTGCATACATTATGGATACATGGCATAAGAACTTGCATTTCAAGAGGTCGACTAGATCAGGAGACCACCTAATCTTTGCATTAGTATAGGATCATATGCATTTCATGCCTAAAAGTACATATCTCATTAGAAAATTTACTAAGGACAACGATTGCCAATAGACGATAGATGAGTAGATGGTTGTAGTTATTGATTGTTGATGCACGAGTTGCATTTTTCAATCCTTAGAGATCTCGAGGACGAAATCCTTTTAAAGGGGGAGAATGTAACACGCTGAAAATTTAAGTGAAAATTTAATAAAAGAATTCTATTTAAACATAATAAGGGAAAATATTGAATTTTTACAAACATCAAATCTAGCTACAAAACTGATGCCATTGCATTTGTAGCAATTTTTTTGGAAAATTTTCATATATAACTCTTACAAATCGGAGCTCATGTAAAGAAGTTATAAATGTTTTAAATTTAGAAATGAAAAATACGATAGCTTTACCGGTCGACACCCATATGGGGACTGGTCGACCACTAGTAGTCGACCGGCCCAAAGTATAGTTGTCGACCAGCTGGTGTTTCAGAACAAGAATTTTTAGCAGCCAACGTCCCATATTTGATCATATAATTTTCTTAATACCAAATTTATGGGAACGAGATATAAGAAAATATTTTCCAAGGCTTGGTCGATGGTCCATATTACTCTAAATACCTATAGATACATAGCAATGTAAAAATATAATTTACAAGATTTATCCGCCCCTTTGAAAGTATGTCAAATTCTGTCCTCTCCAAACCTAAATTCTTCAAAATCAAATTAAAAAAAAGTAGAGAGATTAAGAAGGACGAACCAAGTGAAAGGCTAAGCAATGAGGGAAAGGTTTCCAAACGTGATTCAAAGGGAAGAGCTTGGATCTAAGGTTAGTGGGTTCATTTTAATAAGATGATTATATATATATATATTCAATTTTAGTATACCCTATTTGATCTAGGTTATTAGAAATCAAATTATAAACATTATTTAGTTAAATTGGAAATCCAATTGATGGTATATTAATGTGATCCCCTTTTCTAACCTAGATCTTAAAACATAAATATGCAAATGGATGAGAATTGACATAAACCGTGCTCCAAGTTAAACTTTTTTACTATAAATTTATGTAGTTCTATAATCTGAATTTTAATAGGGAGTTCTGGATCATTATAAATTTGATATCGATAAGATTGGCCTATCATAACTAGGGTTACTATATAATAATCTTTTATTCAGTTTTATGGCAAGAAATTTGGGAAAAAAAGTGTTGACGACACATTAACGAACAAAAATTAATTAAAACTGAAAACTAAAAATCTTAATCAGCGATCACCGGTCAACAACATTAACTGAGGCGGTCGACAGCAAGTGGTCAACCGCTTTAGGAGAAGGCAGTCGACCAGTAAGTGTTCCAAAAGTTCAATTTGAGTCTAGACCAGTGGCCCATGTTATAAATAAAATAGCTACTAGTGTGTGTGTATGTGTGTGTGCATGCGTGTGTGGGGGGATGTTAGGAGTAGGGAAGCTAGTTACCAATGCGGCGACACTAGGACGTTCCGGGGCTGGGTAGATGTTATTTATCCAGCAGGGCTTGATACTTGACTGGGGCTGATTATCTCGCAAATTGCACTCATAGGAGGTTCTACGGTGGACACACAATACTAATGGATGATTGATGAGGTGCATGGCTTGGCACAAGGGAAGTTCCTTGGTACTCGCGGATGATGCGACATGGTGCTATGTTGTTATTGGATCATGATGCATGCAATAAGAGGCGTTATGTAGATACACATGTAGATGATGAGAAACTTCGATGAATCCGCATTACGGGCACCCTCTTAATGCGTGTTAAGGGTACATGTAGTCGTAGCTGTGGAAAACTTAGTCCCAAGGTAGAAGTTATAGGAAAACCTATGTTGGAATAAACGTGCAGTCATAGTGTAGGAAATAGTAGGCTAATCCTGTGTGGAATCGTTCTTGCAGTTATTTGTCGATCATTAGTTGTGAAAGGTTTAATTAGTTGTTCGACCCTTAATATGAGCCTCCATGAGTAGGTAGTGTGAGTGTGTATTAAGTTAAAGCTCTTAGGAAAATACAACAAGTAACTCACGAACACTTGTAGGACATTCTAGATCACATATAGCATTACTAAAATCAACTGCATGTGATTATCATATATTAATACATTCACCAGACTTTTTCCTGACCCACCCCTTTTTCTTTATTTTTCCCCACTACAGGAGGATGGGGCAGTAGGTGATAGGTTGGAGATCAGTACATAGAGAGATGAGCTTAGCTTTGGAGTTGCTATATATTTTCCATTTCTCTTTAGATATTTATTTATCATATTCGGTATGTAATATTTATCTGACTATGTAGAGTATTTCTATGTACTCTGGATTTGACTGCGTACTATTCTTTGAGAATCTATTTTGGGATATTTTATAAGATGGTTATTTTCTATATTTATATTTTGTTGCCTTTTGCTATGACATTTGAAAGTGTAGAATATCTTAGATCATATATACTTAATTCTTAGTCTTTGTAACATTTATGAACCCCGACAGTTCGTTTTTCTTCGCACCGGTGCAAGTCCAAAAGTGACCCTAAGCTTTGGTGCAGGTTTCATAGTATACTTACCCATTCTTTAGATAAATTACTTTTATATTTGATTTAAGTGATACCTTATCATTTTTTTAGCTTCTCTCAGCTTTCCTTCCATTTCCAAACAATTTAACACAATTTTGACTTATAAAAATTCTTCCATAATTCCATCCCTATGAAATTGTCAACCAACATCTGGAAACTGCCTTTCAAAGTACGCTAAGTATTCTTCACATTTACTTAGAAAGTTATAGCTTTACTAGATATCACATATTGGCTACGGCAAGTTAACTTGCATATAAACCATCTCAAGTTGGCTTCTTCATACGCTATCGCATACTGATCTTTCTAGCCATTGACCCCCAACTAGCTATCGTAGGTTAATAGTTTCATTTTCTATCATAAGTCAAGCTCTTATGAGCAATTGCAAGTTGATAGCTCAACTAACTAGCTATCACACGTTAATCCCCAAGTAGTTATCGCAAGTTGATTCCCCAAGTGTTGCCATAAGTTGATGTTCCCTTAAGCTATCGCATGTTGAATAACAATAACTGTAGTAGGTTGAGTCCTAAGGAACCGTCGCATGTTGATAGATGAAGTACTATTGCGGTTGACATTTTATATGTTATCACAAGTTAAGATGGCAAATCTATAATTAACTTGAAAACTCTTTTATTGCCATTCAAAGGAATTACTTTATACCAAACCCCATTTTGTATCAAATTCTAATTGATCCATACAATCTTTTACAGTTTTCTTTTAAGAATTTTTTATTGCATACTCAATTAACTAATTAATATCCCTTGATAATTAATTTTTTCCCTTACCAAATAATTTATATACAATCAAAAATTAATGGAAAAAATTCCAAAAATCCACCAATCCAATTCATTATCTCATATTTAATTTCGGGTCAAAATAATTATTTTTAATAATTATTTTTCTTATAATTTAGCATTTTCTCTATTTAGAAAGTTCATAATAATTCTAAAAAATTCCCAAAAGTTATGAAATCAAAAACCCACCTTCATTTTATCATTATAATCATCTTATTAAATTTTCATAGTATTCAATTATGATTAAGACATATTTTACCCTAAAATAAGACTAAATTCTTTTCATTAAAATTTCAAAAAACATCGAAACAATGTTTAATTATCCAAGCATATTTATCATCATCAAAATCATCCATTCAAAACCATGTCTAAACCCAATCGGGTTAGGAAGAGTTTAAGGAAAATTTTACACACCTTGATTTAGAAAATCCCTGAAGTCTTGATTTAATATTCTTTCATCTCAAAATGGAAGCTTGAATCTATTAGATTTTGTTTTCCTCTCATTTAGCATAAAAATGTGGTTGGCCTTGTGATAGTTAAGGGGGATTTTGTTTTAGAAAATGAAGTAAAGTAGGATGAGGAGAATATGGTTAGGAAGGTATGTTGGTGATTTGGCTTGGGGTATTATCCCTCCTTGCTTAATCTCAACGTTATATTTCTCTTAACACTTATTCTCATTCCAAAATTTTATTTTATTCTTAGTAACAAGGCTAATTTTAATTGCTCTAATTACCTTGGTCCATTCAAGTAACTATTAAAGTGTCCTACACTTAATTAATCAAATCTTCGTAAGGAAATTCTTGCAAACATTTTATTTATCCTTTTAATAGTTTGTTCTTATTAAAAGTTTAATTTAATTTAGTTTCCATATTATGGCCTCCGAAATATGGGATGTTACATGCTTTATAACTATGTGTCACATAACCAAAAAATTACTAAATTCTGGTAAATCATGGATTCCTCATAATAATATTGTCTTCATTGTAAACATTTTTCCCGTACCCATATCAAAAGTACTTACTCCTTCTGTCCAAAGTATCTATAACTCATCTACAAAATATTCTAATTATACGCTAATGTTTTGACCAGTTGCTTTCGGTCTAGGAATTAATAAATTTAGCATTTGAAATTACGATTTCATGCATAACGAAGGGGGTAGGTTATGATGAATTGTATATGTAATCCAACAACTATAACTATTGGAAAGAATCCTAACTGGATTAAATCCATTGCCAATGATACCAATTCAAACACTATGTCCTTCATTAGCAAATTATGGCCACTTACTTTTGATTGATCTCCATTTGGCCAAGTCAACTTGTTGTTGTATGGTATTCCAAGAAGTATCGACATGTTTATGCCACTGCACTTTACGAGCTATTCACGGTATAGTGCATTATTTATCCAACCTCGAAATTATAGGAAAGTAACTCAAAAATTTCCTTAGTTGGGTTATAATTTTTTTTGCCTAATGCATTTGCCTTAACTTTAGACGTTGATGTATGACAATGGGACACTATATCATGTTAGTGTTTTCGTTCCAAAATTTAATGCAACCATTTCGCATGCATGAATGCTTTTTACCTTCATTCCCAAATCTTTTAACATTTTGTTCATTGTGGGATACTAATCGGGTAATGTATTTTCTTTTTGTAGCCATTTTACAAATACTTTCAACTATTTTGTTATAATGATTTCTTGAGCAATTAAACTCATTCTTCAAGTTACGAAGCTCTATCATTATACTTAAAGTTGTAAGTCCATCTTCACAAGAAGGATATATCTTCTCATCTTCTTTGTTTTTGTATTCATGGTACATTTTCCCAAAATGCATCTCTCCAAAATTCACTTTACCGCTAGCCTATGACATACAATGAACTCTATATTAATCATCAATGAGATTTATGAGAGTGCCATCAATGCGCTCTTCTATTTGTATTTAGTCTTGAATATGATACGTACCCTTGGGAAGAATCTATTATATGATCCATTTGTACAATAGTATTGTTTCTCTCTTCAGGAAAGAACTACACACCATATGTCGGATGCATACCAAAAAAATATCATGTGTTTCTAAACTATTTCTATTGATTTTTTATACTTCTTACAAGGACATATACATAATTAGATATCATGCGGAGAGTGTTGTTTGACAAAATTAATAAAGTTTTGAACGCCTTGCTTATATTTACTCTCATTTCTACGTGGAATTTTAATCCACTCTCTTGATGTTAGCATTGACATAACTGAAATAATATATAATATTATGTTATTGTTGTATAGATTTGCATAGCAAGAGCTAAAATCGGTGCGATTATAATAGAATAGCTGTACTAATATAGCTAGCAAACATAAGATTAGACCTATCAAATTCAACCCAGCACACCAACTCAATCCAGTTACCCTACTATTAGGTGGGTTAGGTTTAACCCTACTTTATATTTATCACTTTCAGGGCCAACCCATAACCATACAGGAAAAATTACATTTTATTTATGTACAAAAATAAAACAAGTTATTCAAGATTCAATGATTGTTTTGTAGATCTGTTTTAGAATTCTAGATAACATATACACATACCCATATGCTCTAAGTTTGTCTAGTTTAAAGTTCTTCAATTTATTGAACCTTTATTTATAAATAAAGATTATGTGTTTGTTTTCATATAAAATATGATTTTCACTTTTATAGTGTGGTATTATTTGTTTCTAGAGGCTTGCCTTTATTATGAATATAATAACAAAAAAAGAAGGTTTATGTTAAGTTATGTTGAATAATTAAAACTACAGATGTGGTTATTATAAATTATAACAATATTTAACTTTCCCACGTTAGGTTATTATTAACCATTAGCATTTCATTGAATAGTTCAAATAAATGAATGCATTTTGACATTTCCCCATTTGGATATAGTTCATTCAGCTTTTGCAAGTACATCACATAATGTTGTGTTCCGGTGACACATTTTATTCATGCATTTGTGTGATCCTAAAGGATAAAGAGTTACTAGGTAGTGTAAATAAACATAATACTCTTTGGAAGCTTGTTGTCTTGTACACTTTTGCATTCAAATGATCAGCAAAAATGACTAGAAAAATAGTGATAAAAAATGTGTGCGATCTTATTTTACATGTCGTGAACTTACTAAATTCTAGAAATGATTAGTAATGGATAAAATTAACTAAAATAAAAAAGGTAAATATGAAGTAAAGAAAAAGAGTACCGAAACAGATTAAGATTGACAAAAAAGTAAAATGGAGGTAAGGGAAAAATAGTACCAAAAAATATTGAGGTACCATATGAATTGATGGCTTAAGTGTATGATAAACACAGAATTACAAGAACATTGTTAGGCAAACCCTTAGTTGAACAAAGTAGGAAACCTTATCCTCTATTTACTGAATATTGTGATTTGAATTCGACCTCTAAAGTGTTAAATATTAGTCATTTATATCAGCTAAATATTAAGCATATACATGAATTGTGACTCTCAAGTCGACAAAAATAATCAATAGAAGGCACTATAACAACCTGCCTTTTTTGATCTACTGATTTAATGCTTGAACCTACGTCTAAAACACAACGAACTGGTGGAAGTTGGTAACAAGAAATGTATTTAATAAGTAAATTTTTAATCTCATAGTGAAAAGAAATAAACTATAATATTAAATAATATCATTTATTTTGATCATTATATAATCATTTTTGTACAATACAAATCCAAACCCAATCCACTCAAATAAGTACAATCTTATCAATTCTTTGTTGCGCAAAAATTAATATAACACCTCGATATCAATAGAATTCAAGCTAAACAAGTAAAAAAATTTAGAAATTAAAATGAAAGAGAACAAAGCACAAGGTTTTTATAGTGGTTTGGAAAATCTCCAGTGTGCATTCACTTAGTTTTTTAATTTATGAATTATCTTCCGTCGGTACCAACATGTTTTAATGGCTCAAATCTCCCTATGCACTTCACCGCTTATGTTCCAAAGTCAAAAGAACACAAGCCAAGGCGACCAAATAGCTTTGTACCTATCAAAAAAACTCGATACCGAGTTGTTTTACTTGACCCAATCTTGGCCAAATTTATTGAGTCCCTTCATCATGTCGTTCTAGTTGGTTTCTAAGCTTTTGAATCCATATCTTTGTTATTTCGTAGTCCAGTTTATCTATTTTAGTCTGTTCTAAGACCGTGGAAAATTTGTCGGAAACACATTTATTTACAATATATGCATCGAGGTCCTCATCACATGCTCCAATATGAGTACGAGCTCCATTATCTTGGTAATATAAATAAAAAGGGAAAATAGGAGTGAGTCATACATAAGTCTGAGTAAGCGAGTCATGCATATTCCATATATACTACAAAGATACTGCAATAATATGATAGTGTCTAATGCATAAGTAACTCATGGGGAAATGCATCTTATACTAGCCCGAAGCCCTACAAGATTGTATTACATCGTCTACCTAATGGATTCACACCTGAACTAGCCCGAAGCCTTACTAGAACGCTTGACATCCTTTCCTAAACAAAATTGGACTCACATCTTTGACTAGCCTAATGCCTTACAAGTTCCCTTTTAATCCCATCCTCTTCCTGGCCCACTGAAGAACTACAGGGGAGCATTGTATCCTGGGTCGCCTACTTGTGCCACAAGTTCGTACCATTCATATGGACGTCAAACAATTCTATCGCCAAGCAAATATATCAATCCATCTTTATACAACAGTAAATGTTAATGTACACTTCTGCTCTTAATGCATCGTATTTCGAGTATATTTCAGTTTAAGAGTCAATCCTTCTAGTCTTTGAAGTTTATTTAGTTTAGGGGTAAATCTTTCGATTTCCTCAATGCATATAGATTTCTAATCATCAATAAAGAGTTATCAAAGGTTATATGGTGACTATATAAAGGATCGTTCATATTACAATTATATTCATAAATGTTGATTTTCTTGCTTTTATCCCAGATTTACCCAAATCCATGATTTAATCTCATATCATTATCATGATATTATCTATGCATTACATCAAAATTAAGGAATGAATCACTCACAAATTTCACAAAATGCCCCAAATTACTTCTGGCTTTCGTGGTTCCATTCCTTAAGTGCGTAGAAACCTCTGTAATTTGCCTTAATTCTTTCACAAGAATGTAGTACTCATCTCCACGATTATTTTGATAGGTCAACCGCAAGATCCATTGAAATTTGAATGAGTTATGTCACTTTAAAGTTATGAAATGGGGAGAGGAAGAATGGTGATGAAAAGAGAGGAGAATAATCAAAATTTCTGGCCAATAATGGGGCTTATATAGTATTAAATTTGGTTAATAAAAATGCTTCCAACCTTTAAAATAACTAAATATAGGTTTAATTTAAAAAAATACCGAATTCACAATTATGTGCCGGCATATCTTAAGATCTATGTCAACATGTGTGAAATGATTGGATGTATGTCGACATATCTTCTCATGTATGTCAACATATATGCTAACTTTTTGGAGTTTCTACACCACCTATCTTTGTTTTCCGCCTCCAAATCATAGCTGGGTCGTAGCACCTTTTATTAACTTTTTAACGATTTTAATTTCATTCAATTTCATGACGATTTGAGTGAGAAACTTGAGTTTGATTCTAGGTGGGTTGAGAGGAAGAAGAATAAGAAATGGAGTCAAATTGGTTTCTAAAATGAATAAGCTTACGTTTTTTTCTTAAGTAGTTGGAGAGAAACTTCATTCGCCTATTTTCAAATTCAAATTCAATCCCATAGCCCGCTTAGTTTCAAAACTTATTTCACTCGTATTTTCTTCATGCAGTTTCCAAATGAGACAAACAAATATACCATGCAAGTCAAAAAAACGAGATGGTACAAATGGTACTGATTTCATCGTTATATTCTAAAGTTGAAAAAATGAACATTTTTCCCTTTCTAATGGAAATATGCCGAAATACCCTTCAATTCACTTTTGAATTTTATTCTTTACTATTATTATTATTTAAGTCTTTACCAAAATTTGGAGGTATTACATTTTTCTCCTCTTAAAAGAATTTCATGCCTGAAATTACTAATGAAAAAAATGCATTGCGCTTCCTCATATAACACTAATATATAAGCACACAATGTCAACCATCAGACCATTCATCCAAACAAAAAACAAATCAAACTAAATTTCAACCCAAAAAAGGATCAACATCTTAGTTTGAGTGTGAAAGCACCAGCCCTATTCTTACAGAGCAATAGTTTAGATAATAGGCAAAGAAAATACTAGTAAAAGAAGAAGACACGAAGATTTTTATAGTGGCTCGGCTATTAATGAAGCCTACGTCCACTTTATAGTTTTCATTATAGACTGATTTCTTTTATAAGTAGTGTTTGGTTATAAGGCTTTTGATTGTCCTTAGCTAGATTGAATCTCCAAGCTTAGGATCCACTGGAGAATCACAGTGAATTCCTTTAGGAGATTGTTGTGAGGGAGATGTTGAGTGAAGAAAGTTTCTAGTAGAGCTTCAGCAACCAGTCCGGAGCAGATCCCCTTTAAGTTGTAGGGAGGATGGTATTTATAGAGATCAAAGAGCTTCTTGGCTAGGCCTCTTCACTGACTGCTTGTAGATGGA
This sequence comes from Allium cepa, assembly GCA_030765085.1. Taxonomy (NCBI): domain Eukaryota; kingdom Viridiplantae; phylum Streptophyta; class Magnoliopsida; order Asparagales; family Amaryllidaceae; genus Allium; species Allium cepa. The sequence goes on from CM060932.1 coordinate 29,080,680, forward strand.
CATAGGATGATGCAATGAACCTTAGCTCGTGACCGAAGCCAAAAGCATGGATCGCTAGCAATCCGTGGATTTAGCTCGCGTGTGAGCTACTTGCTTAGCTCCTTTCTCCATTTCTTTCTATGCTATCTCGCCAATATTCTATGATCAAGTATGGATCACTGGCGATCCATGGTGTATGGATCGCTAGCGATCCATACACTTAGTGCATTTCGCACTTTGTCCTCTAATCCTTCTTTGCCCATTCGAACCAGTTTTGTTTGTATCACTGGCGATCCATAGAGCATGGGTCGCTAGCGATCCATGCACTTAGAGTTTTTTTGGACTTTGATGTCTAGAATGCCTCTGTTGCCTTTTATCGACGTTATTTGTGTTACCTGGTTGAATGCTGCTTTGCTTTGCTTTGCTTTGATGATGATCTGCTTGTGTTTAGCCGTTGATTGGACTAAACAGATGCTGGTCTCTAGGTTTTGTCAAATTCAGTCATTGCTTTAGCCCTTTTTGGTTGAGTTCTGAACCATTCTGACTCTATCAAGTCGTTCCATATTCTCTTGGATCCTGATGGGTTAAAAACCCGAAAAACATTTTCCCCCTAGAGTATGTCTTCGTTGGAAACAAGGCATGCTCTGGAATTTATCGCCTTTAGTCTCTGCTTGTTAAATTTCAAGTAATCGTGTTATACCTTTGCGAACGCAAACTAAGTTACGCTGCGGATCATTTAGTCTTGGTCTTGGCCGCTACTGTTTGTCATACCAGATCAAATTTCTCTCCACAGCTTCTCGGTACACCTTGAAGTAATGGATAAGTGTCGCAATGCAAATTTGAGAAAAATCTCCTCCAACCACATGGGTCGCTAGTGATCCATAGACGATGGATCGCTAGCGACTTGATTACTTCAACAGTTTTTAGCAAACATTTTGCCTTCAAAGACATAGTTTGCCAGCGATCCATGGATAATGGATCGCTAGCGACTTGATTAATTAGAGATTTTCTGCCTTTTTCATTTTTATTTTCCTATATAGGCAGTTCGAGCCGATCTGCTCATCCATTCGAGCAAATCCAATTACCTCTTTGTGCGACCTAAACCTTAAGCGATTTGATTCTTCCTAGCGATTCTATCCATATGCTTCAGTGATTCAGTCCAGTGTTTTCCAAATTCATCACTGTGATTTCTTCCACGTTGCGTCCAATCGACACCCTAGTTATGCTTGCTCTTTGAATCGCCTCTGACCTACCTTTAGATCACTGCCGACCTGATTCTTAGCTCACCACCAGCTTGTCTTTGGTTTATTGATCTAAATGTTCAACCAATTTCATGTCAGCTATCATAGTGTTCATTCAACGATTTAACGGCAAGGTTGCATTTGTGATGTTGGCCGCGAGGTGTTTGAATTGATTGCGGCTTAATGGAGGAAGACACTAAATTGAGTCTTGAGTTTCTCCCAGAATGAAATTCAGGCCCTATCCTAGTGCTTGACACATTTTCCTATCTTTGTCCATTAAGCTAGAATTGACTTTCGCGAAGTCCCATAGCTAAAATTGCTTGACATATCGTGCATTAGTCCTGGCTCCTCCGAAGGATTTGGACTTGTCTTACTTTTTTTTACATGCTCGGTGTCCTTATAATGAAAAGAATTATTCATATCATTTCGGAAAACGGATCTGTTATCAGTCGTTGATCGATAAGTGTTGAAGAATTAAAAACAAATGGAAACGATACGGGAAGTCCTTTTCCACTATGAGCGAATTATCTACACAGGATATAGAATTTGTAGTGTTTCAGACACCGAGCTCATCCCCTATAGAAAGCACATTGCACTTGGCCCGGTACATACTTAAAATCCGTTGTGTTGGCATGAACCGATATCTCTTCGAAATTCAAGTATTGTAGAGAAAATTATAAGCTTAGAATAGAATCACCTGAACGTTTTGAATGAGAGTTCCATTGTTTTAGAATGAAGCCCCCATCTTCGCACCGTAAATCAAGTATGCAAAGCCCGGTACTTTTGGCAGCTGAATCGTTGTCCGTTGCCTTTTATCCTTCCACTTCACAGGCAGATGATGGCCAATTGGACCCGGTAGTTCCGATCTTGGATCATACTCCTCTCAATTTTAGGGTTCTTCCCAACCCACCAGAAAGAGCTTCTTCCATGGTTTCTGCTAAAGTTCTGCACAATGTCTGCGTCCAACATAGCATACCAGATGAAGTTGCACGCCTCCCAAAAATGAATGGGTTTGCCCACATGCCTCCTCCGAGATATACCACTTACCATCGGTACATGTGTCCGAATGGAGCTGTGCCCCCTTTTAATGACTTTTTGTGTAAGACTCTTTCTAATCTAGGCATTGCCCCGTTCCAGATTTATCACAATGGTTACGCCATCCTAACTTGTTTAGATGTCATTTTCATGCGCACATTCAATCGCGCTCCAAGTTTCGATGAGTTGCGGTACTTTATTTCATTCAAGAGAAGGGATGAGTGCCCGTCTCTAGTCGTAATCAAAGCTCAAAGGAATCACAAAATTGTATTACGACTGTAGAGCAACTTGTCCCTGTTTAAGACCCAATATTTCTTCGTCGGGTGCATTGAAAGGTTTAACCGTATGTGGACGATGGGGGGTATGTTCTTTTCCCTATTTATTGAGTTCCAACATGTCACTATGGAGCTTCTAAGTTGAACATTTCTTGCAGCTATCCTGAGGTAGAATAGGGACCTATCTCTTGATGAAGTTTGTCGAACCCTGAAGGCTATCGATTCTTAGGAGAGGTCCGTTAAAGTTTTGCTGACTGATGAGAACTTACTTCGATATGGATTATTGCATCCAAGGAGGTCCGCCATTCCAGCTGAAGCCCCATCATTTAGGTTTGCATGCGATCCACATCCTTTTCTCACGGGTTCAAAGAAGGCACTTCTCAAGAGAGAGGGAGGGCTTATCCGGAGAATCAGCCGAAGAGGCTCATGATGGAAAGGATGGTGCTGCGACCTGAGTTAGTCGCCCGTGTTGACCCAAAAAATGGACCAACACCCTAGTTAGAGTTTGAAAGCACTAGCCCTATCCCAACAGAGCAATATCAAAGATATAAAGAAAGAACAATAAAAGAAAGAAGACATAGAATTTTTATAGTGGTTCGGCTGTTAATGAAGCCTTCCTCCACTTTATAACTTTGTTATAGATTGTTTATTGTCACAAGAGTTGTTTGATTTCAAGGCTTTGATTGTTTTCTAGCTAGATTGAATATCCAAATTTGGAATCCATTGGAGAATCACAATATATTCTTTTAGAGATAGTTGTGTGGAGATAGAGAGTGAAGAATAATTCCACCAGAGCTTCAGCAACCAGTCCAGAAAGATCCTCTTTATGTCACAGATGGCATCCTATTTATAGAGGATGGAGTTTTTGGGCTAGGCTTGTCATCATCATCTATCAGGTAAGTTATAGGCGACTTGGAGGGTCCTTGGCTCACAAACCAAGCAAACACCATGGGTCGCTGGCGACCCATAGGCTTAGTTTGTTTTATGGACCAAGTTTTGGCTCTTTTCACCGGTGTTCCATATATAGTTTGTTTGATGGTTTGAGTAGAGGCATGGGTTACCGGCGTGTTGAGCTCTTAGGATTTTCTGGAACCTGGACTTGGAGATGTCCCCATAGCCTTTTATCATTGCTCTTACATTTTGACAACAATTTCTTGTTATTTACGCTCAACTACTAATTAAACTAAAAGGATGCAAACCTCTTGGTTTCATTGATCCTATCTGTTGCCCTAATCATATAGCTTGGCCCTTTTTGACCCCTTGTCTCAGTTTTTCTGGTTGAGTCCTGAACCATCCTGCCTAAACAAGTTCCTGTTGGGTTAAAAACTCGGATAACATTTGCCCCCCAGAGTACGTCTTCATTGTAAACAAGGTGTGCACTGGAAGTTATCGTCTTCAATATTCATTTGTTGATTTTCAAGTGATTGCAATAAATTGCTATGAATATGTTAGCCCAACGTCACCGGTAATCTTTCTTTTGCTTTGACTATCATGACTTGCCCCAATTTATCATGTTTCCGCTTGTAGCTTTCTGGATGCTTTTGAAATGACGAATGGTTGTAGTTGATCAAGTTTGAGATGAATAGATGGATCTCTTCCTTCCTTTAAATATGTGTATTATATTTATGTATTTATTTTTTGGGGTTCGCTAGCGATCTATGTGGTATGGGTCGCTAGCGACCTACGTGCACAGAAAGGATCTTATGTAGTCAGGTTGGGTCGCTGGCGATCCATTATGTGTCGGATCGTTGGCGACCCGAGTACTCAGTGAAATTTTTTACTTCTCCTCTTGCCTATTTAAACTCAAAATGACCCACATATTCTTCACTTGCTCGAACCATTCTTGCTTTCTCACGTGATCTAGCTTTTGGCAATTCGATTCCAAGCAGCCCAAAGATCATCTCGACCTGATTCGTCCATCCGCTATTGATTTCCTCAAGAGCTTGCTCATTTTGTGAAACCATAGCCGTTCTATCACCACGACCTAGCTCGCTTTCGAACTGTAGCCGACCTAAATTAGCTTGCTATCAATCTATTCCATAGCTTGTCAAATTTGATTCTTCTTGTGCCTTTAAATCAATTTAAGGTGGGTTCGCTTGATTGATTCGTCTATTGTCATGTTGGTATAATGATTGATGTCTGATCTTTGCTTGTGACATTGATTACAATAAGTTTGAATTTATTGTGGTATAATGGAGGAAGATAGTAAATCGAGTCTTAAGTTGTCTCTTGGAATGAAATTCGGGCTTTGGCACAAGGCTTGACGCATTTTGCTATCTTCGTCCATTAGATCAGAATTGGCTTGTCTCCGCTTTCTCAAACGCTACTCGCATGATGCATTACCCGTTTAACCGAATTCACCCAAAGAACTTGGGCTTATCCTGCTTGGTTATTCCACATTCGGTGCTTTTGTAATGTGAGAGTTTCCTGTATCGCTTCGGATGACAAATCCATTATCGACCATTGACCGATAACGGGTAAATATACAAGAAGTAAACAAAAAAGTAAATATGAACTAACACGGGAAGTTATTCTCTTTTTCCACTATGAGCGAACTATCTGCATAGGATAGGGTGTTTGTAGTGCATTGAGCACCAAGTTTATCCCATATAGACAACACACTGCACTTGCACACTTGCCCAGTTCGCACTTGAAGTCCGACATGTCAATTACAAGTTAACGTTTATTCGGAATTCAAGTGTGATTGAGGAAACTTATGAATTTAGGATAGAGTTACCTGACCATTTTCGAACGCGAGTTCTATTATATAGAATGAAGTAGCCTTTTACATGTCATAAGTTAAGTGGGCCAAGCCCGGCGCTCTCTGGAGCTGAATCGTCATCTACTTCGTAGGCCCAGTACGGTCACTTAGTTCCAGTTGGGACCATCATGGACTGCACGCCTCCTAACTTTCAAGTCCTTCTAAATCCTCCTAAAAGAGCATCATTAGTGATTTCCGCCAAGGATCTTCACAATATATATACGCAACATGAAATTCCTGAAAAAGATGCGCATCTGGCTATGAATGAAGAGTTTTCTCATATGCCTCCCCCAGTGTACACCGCTTTCCATAGATATATGTGCTTGAATGGAACCGTGCCTCCCTTCAATGATTTTCTACACGAAATGCTTTCGAACTTGGAATTTACTTATTCCAGCTTCATCCAGATGGTTACACTATCATTACTTGCTTGCACCTACTTTTTAAGAGAACGTTTGCCTTTCCCCAAATTTCGGTAAGTTACTGTATTTTCTGGCATTTAAGAGAAGAGATGACTGCCTTCTTCGATCGTAATGGAAGCTTAGCGGATATGGAAGATCATCTTGTGATTGTGAAGAAATCTATCGTAGTTTAAGACATGGTACTTTTTTGTTAGATTCCCCGAGGGGTTCAATCACCGATGGACAACAAGAGGTAAGCTTTTCTCTTTCGTTTGTCAGACTTTAAAGTGTTGTAATAGGGTTTTTAGTTGATTGTGTGTCCTTTGTAGTTATTCCAAAGGTCGAACATAGATGCAACTCTTAACGTGATTTGCCAAACTTTAATGGCCATTGATGCCAAGGAGCAGTGAGTTAGAGTCTTGCTGACCAACGAGAACTTGTGTCAGTACGGACTATTGGCTCTGGGCAGGTCCGTTGCTCAGAGTGAAGCTCCTTCTCCTGGTTGAGCTAGAGTTCGAGCAAGACCCTCTTCTTCTTCACACGATTCTAATTAAGGTAAGGAGATAGCTGGCCCGTCCAAAAGACCAAATGATGAGGCCCATGAGGAGGAAGAAATTACTGCGGTTGGCCTAAGTGGTTTAGCCAGAATGACTCCAATCTAGGAGGAAGTGAAAGCGGAGCCCATGCATAGAGAAGGCAAAGCTGCAGTGGACACTAAGAAAGAGGAGGGGAGTTTGAAAGTAACAGCGGTAAAACTACTACCAATGATAACTTTTCGTCGAAATCTGAAGGCGATGACTCAAAGTCTTGCGACGAGACTCCGAGGATGAGTCCCATTCTTTCAAATTTTCCCCTTTCTGACACAAGTGGCAAGAGCAACACCCGGAAAATAGTAAACGCCAAGATTCCCCAAGCAAGAATGTCGGTGCTGGCCTTGGAGATTTTAGTGATGTATTCATCAACTTCGATGCACTTATGAAAGGGGATTTCAAATTCGACATGATGCCATCTTGTTCAGGAGATATTGCTCCACCAGTTAGCCCAATTTTTCTTATAACAACCGAAGCCAGCCCAATCCCTCCTTCGACAGTTGTTCGCCCCAGTTTGTAATGATGACTTAGGCCCATATTCGAAATGCACGACACATCACACTTGGATTACACTTATTTCTAACCTTTCATTCCTTCATATATTTGCCTAATTTATGTTGTGTTTTTGAAATCATTCATGTACACTTTATTCTAGGTATGGCAAGGGGCCGAGGCTTCTACGACGACTTCTAAGATTATACCGACTCACAGTAGTACCCGAAGCGCTCTTTTAGCCGCCACCAAGTCTAGGAAACGGAAGACAAGTATAGGCGGAGGAAAGAGCTCGAGGCCGACACTCGCCGCCAAGGGGAGAGAGATAAGGTTGGTTCACACAGAGGCGGATATAAGAAAAGATGGTCTCATAAGGAAAGAGATGAGCCGTCGAAGAATCAAAGTTTGACTACCGCTCTCCTCCTTCCGAGCCTACTTCGAAGCATACTTCCATAGGTCAAGAGTTTCCTACTTCTTGTGCCCCGATTCTGCTTCTAGTATACGTTCCGTCTTCCTCTATTGTTATTGTTGCCCCTGGTGCATCTCATCCCCACCGGAGGCCGACCTATGCTCTTCCTGCAGGCCCTCCTAAGCTTGAGGTTGCCCTACCTGGTTTGTTCCTAAGAGGATTCAAGTTTAACATGGACATTCATCTCATTCGCAGGGATTCCTACGTGCCATATCTCCAAGCTATCGAAAGTGACCTTAAGTAGGTTGAGAAATTTGAGAAGCTCTGCATGCAGCTAGCAGACACGAATAGGAATAATTATCAAGAGATTCTTTCCTTCAAAACCAAGAAAGGTGATTTTGAAAGGGCGTTTGCTGATTGTGACGCTAGAATTGAACAGTTAGAGGAGGAGAAGGAAACGAAGCTCTAGGAGAGTAAGAGAACCATCAGCCTGATTAAAGAGCTAAAGGAGGCGCATGAGAAGGCCGAGATCATCTAGAGAGACAAATCAAAAGACTCATGTGGAGAAGGCAAAGTTGGAAGTGGAAGTGATTGCTTACATTGTTGTTATCGAAGCTCAATGGAAGACAATCGCTGACCATGATCTGATTATCAAGTGGCACAATAAAATGGTCACCAATCAAGCCGATACCATCACGAAATTACAGGCTATGGTTTCTTAGCTTAATGCCGACAAGACTGCCATTAAGACTGAGAAGGGTATGGTGACAGAAAATTACTTGGACCTCCAACACACTTACGATTGGAAAATGGAGAAGCTGGATGCGACAATTCTGAACTTCTACGTCAATTTTCTACTGCATCAAAGAAGCCTCGGCTACCTTAGCCCAAAGTTTCCATACACTCTTGCCCTCGTCTAAGAGGAAATATTGTTTTGTTTTGCCGACAGCGGCGATGCTTATTGCGATCAAGAGCTGCGAGATGCCTACTGTAATAATGAATCCAAGGCAGCGTTGCTGGATGGCTAGGAGATCCTCCAAGTCAAACGTGATAGGGAGGCCTCCGATGAAGCCTTGATGTCTGCTACTGACTTGCTTACAAAGCCATCTTCATCTGGCAGTGGTGAACCATCAAAGCAACTCCACGACATGCCAATGTGCTCAGGGCTCGATGTTGTACCTCATGTGGTGGAGTCCTCAAAAGAAGGTGAAGGGGAGTTCGAGGTCGCCATTCATGATCCTTCCTCTGATGCTGGTAACGTCCATGCTTCTCCCGACTTCGAGAACCTTCATCTTATGCCGCAGGAGAAGGAGGAGTTTAATGCTTTCCTTTTTGATCTTATAGGTCCATCCACTCTTTCCGTTGATGCGCCAGGTACTTCAGCGCTTGTTCATGCTACCATCTTCGCATCCTCTAAGATTGTATCCCTTCCTACTCCAGTTCCTACATCCATATTTAGTTCACAACAGGGGCAGAGGCCGAGAAGATTGCGGTGCTCCACGACTTGGATGGCCTTTCGGCATCTTTGGAAGGTGATACAACTGCCGCAGGCTAAGGAGCAGGTGACGTAGACGGAGTAGCTGCAGAAGACTCAACATGATTTGGTTGCCTTCAAGCAGGAAAAGGTGGTGGAAGTCAAAGCTTCGAAGATCTCATGGCAGTCATGAAAACACAAAGGAAAGAGAAGCTCTTTTGAATAACATTCGGAGGAGGAGGGGGAGACTGCCACCGAAGTGCATGTTGATATTATTAGCAGTGACACCTCTCTCAAAAAGAAGCAGAAGCAGCAAACCAGAGGCAGGGAGTGGTGGCAAGAAGCGCTGAGTGGCTGTTGAGAGGATGGACTTGATTTTGGCTAATAGCGCGCAAGGAGATTGACTTGTTTTCCGTTTTGAGTTGTTTTGTTCATGTGCACAGTCTACACTTTGTGTCTTGATTGTAAAATCTGTATTTTTTCTTTGTTGGCTGCTGTTGTGTGGTTACGGCCCTCATATTTTGGTCCTATGTACAGAAAGTCACAGGAAACACAATGACATTTTGACTTTATTTGACTTTGTATTTATCTGTTCATATATTCTCTGTGTACTTATGCTTGTTTCATTTCATACTTTGCTAGTTTTGTGATTATAGCCAAAGTCCTTCATTTGAAGTGATGGAACTTAGATATTAACAACACTCAAAGAGTTTTTTGTTTGGAAATTCGCAAAATTTAGAAAATTTTCTAAAACTTAGAAAGCTGTTGTTTGGAATATTTGTTTAGAAGTTGAAAAGTTGAATTTGTAAACTTGAGGTTTGGAGTGATAGAGCCTGTGAACTTGTTGTATTTGTTTAGTTCTATCTTAGTACAGGTGTATGCCCTATAGTTCATAGGGCTTTTTACTTTAAACAACTTTCAGATAGCTGATAACTTAAAATATAAATAATTTTTTATTGAAAATTGGACTAAGTTACAACTTGGTTCTGTGGAGATATTGCGATTTTAGCAAGCGATCTCATTTTTTGTTTGGAATTTTAGGACGCTTAGGTGAATATACAATTTGCACATGGGTCTGCGTTGTCGATTATAGAGTACCTTCCTTTTAGCGCCAATTTTGTATGGGCTGCACTTGCCATTCCCAACTATATGCGTGTGGCTTCTCACACTCCTGGATGTTGCCTATCTTCGAGCAATGTGAGGAATTAGAATTTTGGTGCGTGCCTCATGAGATGCACGACTTTTGTTTTTCCTCGGTGCTTCTTATCTTCGGGCAACATGGGGAGCTGTCATTTCAGTACTCCTCGGGGTTGCCTATCTTCGGGCGACATGAGGAGCTGTTATTTTGAGGCTCTTTGATGTTGTTTATCTTCAAGTAACATGAGGAGTTTTAGTTTTGAGGTTCCTTGGTGTTGCCTATCTTCAGGCAACAGGAGGAGTTTTTCTTTTGTTTTTGGGCTCCTCAACGTTGCCTATCTTCGGGTAACACGATGAGTTATTACTTTGGTGCTCCTCAGTGTTTCATATCTTCGAATAACACGAGGAGTTTTTATTTTGGTGCTCCTCGATGTTGCCTATATTTGGGCAACACGAGGAGCTTTTATGTTTTGTAGCCCTCCCGATGCTGCTGGAGAAGTCTAATTGTTGGGGGCAAGAATCGTTTTGAGTCGATTTGCTTCCATTGACTCTACGGGTAATTATTATGAACACAGTTTGGTTGGTTCAAGAATTAAACTTTATTAAGGAAAGCTTGGAAGATTCTTTGCTTATTTACAATACCACTAGCATTTCCAGGATGGATTATTTGCTGAAGAAATATAAATTACATAAAATAGTTTTTTAGATGAAATAACGGTGGAGCGATTCGCTATTCCAAGCTCTGGGAACTTCGACCCCATCGACGGTTATCAGCTTGAAAGTCCTGTCATTGAGCTTTTGATTAACGACATACCGTCCTTCCTAGTTTGGTCCGAAGGCCCGGTACAGAGTAAACCGGGTTGAGCACAAGATCTCCAACTTAAAAGGTCTGACTATAACTTGGAGTTGAAGTGCCGTACAACCCTTTTTTGGTGGGCAACCATTCTCAACTCCGCTTATTCTCTTTTTTCATCGACCATATCTAACAATTTGAGCAGGAGTTGCTCGTTTAGTGCTTAATGAAATTATGCCTTCGGTATGAGCAGACTTCTGAGTCCCTAATCCATCCTTCGTAATATCATCTATTTTTCCTCTTTGAACTCTAGTCGTATACACATATAGATTTCTTAAAGGACTTCTAGTTCAATAGGAATCATTGCTTCTGAACAGTTTGCTAATGCGAATGGAGTGTGGCCAGTTGCAGCATTTTGTGTTGTTCTGTATGCCCATAGTGTGAGTGGAAGTTCATCAACCCAATTTTCTTTTGCTTTTGTTAATCGTTTCTTGATGGTGGATTTGATGATCTTGTTTATTGCTTCCACTTGCCCATTTTCTTACAGATGAGCCACTGTGGAAAAACTTTTCTCTATTCGGAAGCGCCTGTAGAAGTCGTTGAACTCAGCACTCTCGAATTGAATTTGGTTGTTAGTGATGATTTTTTGCGGCATACCGAACCTACAAATGATGTTTTTAGTACAAAATTAATAACTTTCTTTGTGGTTATGGTGGCTGGTGGTTCCGCTTTGGTCCATTTTGTGAAATAATCTACGACAACTATAGCATATTTGGCTCTTCCTTTGATTATTGGAAGGACACTAATAGATCGATCTCTCATATCGCAAATGGCCATGGGCTGACCATTTGTCTCAGCTCCGTTGAAGGAGTTCTTTTAATTTTGTTGAATATTTGATAGCGATTGCATCTTTTGGCATGATCTATGGCATACCTATTTGTTGTTGGCCAAAAGTATCCGTATTGAAGGACTTTCTTTGCTAGCATCTTCCCCCTAGTGTGGCCTTTGCATTCACCTTCATGTACTTCCTTTAGTATTTGTCATGCTTCATCATCGGTCACACAGCTAAGAAGGGGGTCGAGAATCCCCTTCGACAGAGTATCCCATCCTGTGAACCTTAGCGCTTTGCGGAGGAGCTTCTGCCATAGATTTCAGTCAGTTGGTAGGGTTTCTATAAGTAGATAGTCCTTTCTCGGAGTCATCCATGTCTCTGGCTTGACAGTATTCTCTAGAATCTAGTTCATGTCCATTTCGTCTATGCTCGGGTTGGTTAGCGTTTCAACTAGAACAATCCTAATGACTGGGCTTTTCTGGAGCTTGCCAGCTTGGCCAAGTAGTCTACCTTAGGGTTTCGCTCTCGTGGGATTGTGTTATGGTGTAGTGCTCGATATCACTCAACAGCTCATGTACTTTAGACAGGTATGGGGCAAGATTTTCTCCATACGCCTATTACTCTCCTTTCACTTGACATACAACTAGCAGGGAGTCACTATATATGTGGATACACTTTATTTTGAGTTCCTTCACAACCTTCAATCCTACGATCAATGCTTCATATTTTGCATCGTTATTTGTTGCTGGGAATTTCAAGCGCAAAGCATAGCTAATGGCTCGCTCCTCGATGGTCTCAAGTACTACCCCTACTCCATAATAAAGGTTATTTGACGCACCGTTGACGAAGATCTTCCATTGCGTGCCTGCTTCCAGCTAAATTTCCTTCTTATCATCCCTTGTGGTAAATTCGACAATGATGTCAGCCAACGCTTTCCCGTTGATTGCTTTCCTCAGATGGTATGTGATGTCGTATTAGCTCAACTCTATATTCCACTTGAGTTGTTGTCCTGAATTTTTTGGCCGGTATAAAACTTTCTTCAGGAGCTGGTCAGTCAATACTTTAATCGGATGAGCCTGAAAGTATGGTCGTAATTTTTGGGATGTGATCAAAAGTACGCTAGCTTTTCCAACTTTAGGTAATTCTTCTCAACTCCGGTGAATCGTTTGCTAATATAGTACACAAGTTGCTGGATTCTTGCTTCTTCTCGCACAAGAGCCGCGCCCAGTGCGTGCCGGGAAACTGCGAAGTTGATGAATAGATCTTCTCCATCCACCTGTTTTGATAAGATCGGGGGAGTTTTCATATGCCATGGCAATTCCTCGAAAGCTGTTTAACAAGCTTCGCTCCACCCAAAGTTTTTCTTTCCTTTCTTCAGTGCGTAGAAGAAGGGTATGCACTTATCTATAGCTTTGGAGATGAAATGACTTAGTGCCGCAACCTTTCCATTCAAGCTTTGAAGCTCTCACTTGTTTCTAATGGCTTGGACTTCCCCTAACGCCGTAATTTGTTTTGAATTCGCTTTGATGCCCCGGGCATTCATGATGAATCCCAAGAATTTTACCGAGGCCACTCCGTAGTGGCACTTGAGTGGGTTAAATTTCATCCCATGTCGTCGAAGTATTTCAAACATTTCAGCGAGATTACCAAGATTGTTTAGCAGCCACTCGTGATTTGACTAACATATCATCCATGTAAACTTCTATGGTCTTCCATTCTGGCATTTGAATATAATGTTCCTGATAGCAGTACAATCCTAAATCGGTGATGAAGCTAGTGTTCCCTTGGTCTAGTTCATGCATTAGGATATGGTTATAGCCCGAGTACGCATCCATAAATGATAGCAGTTCGTGTTCTGCCGTTCCATCCACCAATTGGTTAATCCTAGGGAGTGGGAAGCTATCCTTCAGACATGCCTTGTTGAGGTCCGAGAAATCAATACAAGTTCACCATTTTCTATTGAACTTCTTGAATAGGATTGGGTTTGACACCCATTCAGGGTTGGTTGCATCTCGAATGAAGCCGTTAGCCATTAGTTTATCTATTTCTTCTCCCAATGCCTTGGACCATTGCGGGCCTAAGTTACGCCTTTTTTTTCTTAACTGGGGTGAATTCGGGGTCAACATTGAGAGCGCGACAAGTAATGTCAGGTGATAACCTACACATATCGAAGTGTGTCCAAGCAAATACATTCAAATTAGCGCAAAGGAATTTGGTTAGTTCTGACCGAATCTTTTTTGCAAGGTGCAACCCAATTTTCAGGACCCGTGTTGGGTTTTATAGACTGGGTCAGATACCGTCAATTCTGCTGGTGCTACCCGATCGTCCTCCGAGCTCTTCTTTCTAAGGTCCAAAGCCTTATCGAATAGGCTGTGGTCCCCAAGACAGTGGCCGTTCCGTAGTTGTTATTCGAAGGGTTCACAGACATGAAGGGTTTTCCCCACATCCTTTCCTTTTCCTTTCTTCTTGACTCACGCTATTCTATAATGTAGCATTCTCGGGTGACACTTTGGTCTCTTTTCAGAATTCCAACTTCATGTTCCGCAGGGAACTATATTGTAAGTCACCATTGGGCCAGTGCTATTCTGAAGTCATCTACCGCAGGCTGCCCCAAGAAGACGTTGTATGTTGACGTTTCATCCACAATCACAAAGGTCTGAATGAGGGTGACCCTTCGCTCACCCTTTCCAAGCTCCATGGGTAGGTCAATTATTCCCATTGGCTACTTGGGTTACCAGTAAAACCCTGAATCTTGGTTTGGCATGCGGACACACTTTTCAGGCCAATCTTCATTTGATCGAAAGTGCATTTAAAGAGAATGTTAACGGAGCTTCCACTGTCAACCAACACCCGAACGAATTACAACATGCCTAGTTCCTACCGTAACCACCATCGGATAAAGATTTGGAGCTTTGACCCCTTCAGTATCCTAATTTCGAAACACAATATCGTCATTCAAGATCCTCTGCATCTTAAGTGGAGTCTCGTCTTCCACAGCCATACGTGATTCCTCCAAGTGTGCTTCCGCGAACTTGCATATCGCTCCATTTCCCCTAACATCTTTGTATGAGATACGGCCCTCCAAATATTGTTCAGATGATGAGTCTCTGGTTATTTTGTTTTGACCCTTTTTCATGGTTCCTGCTTGATTCCTTCGTTCTCTGGGGTATTGAGGTGTTGCAGATTGATCAGGGTTTTGTGGTTGTCTTACATACTGCTAGAGTTTGTTGTTCCGGATCAGTTCCTCAATGAGATTCTTCAGGTCGAGGCGTTCATTCGTATTGTGGTTGTGTGTCTCATGGGAGTGGAAAAATTTCCCCGAGCATTTCAGCTGTTCGGTCGCCTCCTTTCTAGGTGGCCTTTGCATTACTCAGTTCCTTGAATTACGAGAAAAAAGTTTTCCGGTGTGTCACTTTGGAAAGTGTAGCCTTCGGGTCTAAACCCTTTGAGCTTTTTATTACTGCCATTACCATTATTATTATTGGAGTTCTGACCTTTTCTCTTCGAATTCCCATCTTTCCCAGTGGTTTCTTCAGTAGTTCATGAAGTGTGCGCATTTTGATTCATTGCTACATCGCTTTGCTCGGCATTTGTCTGATGCACACTAGTAGGCTTCCCTTCCAATTCTTGAACTTCCTCCAACCTTAAGTACTGACTTGCTTTGCGATTGAAATCTTTCCTGGTGGTAGGTTGCTTCATTTTAATCCACTTTTCGAATTCAGTTTCTGGGTGAATGGCACAAACTAATGCTATGAAAACCATGTCTTCGTTAGGATTGCTTACTTCCATCACCATGGTGTTAAACCTGTTTATGAAAGAATTCAGTGATTCATTTTGCCCTAGGGATAACCCGGATAGGGACGTGACATCTTTTAGCTATGTAGTATGGAGTTTGAACAGATCAAGGAACCTTGTCGCTAGTTGGTCAAAAGTAGAGATAGATCTTGGTGGAAGCCCAATGAACCACATTGATGCAATCCCTTCGAGAAATATAGGGAAGCATCTACATCGAACAGCTTCTGAGGCATTTGCTCCATCCATATACCAACTATATTTATACAAATGGAGCTTCAAGTCCTTTATTTCATCATAGGATGGAAAAGTTGGCATTGTGAATTTTTCTGAATATCTGTCGCTCAGGATTTCATCGGTGAAGGCAGTCCTACTTGACGCAGATCCCCACTCATCATCTCTTCTATCTTTACTCTCCTCCATTAATCGTTTAACCATGTCCGCTATGTTGCCAATGATGTCCGGTAGTCCTAAGGATGACGATCAGTCACTACGCTAAGTATTTGACTTTGCAAACGGTCTTGGTGAGTCGGCTGAGGCCTAGGCTCTCCTGTCTTAAGGAAAGCCAATCTTACAGGGTCTCGTTGGCTAGCGGTTGGTCTCCCTAGAGCAGTTTGGGTATTCCTTGCATTATCAAATGCATTGGCGTCTTCTTCCAATTTATCTTTTAACACTCTGTCCACTGAATCAAAAAGATCTATAGCTATGTCTTCCATGGGGGTCTTTGCCCATGACTAAAATTCAAAATAGGTTGGCTTGTGACAGTCTTATTATCATTTTTTTTGTGGCTATTTTTCGTTTCTTCTATGTAGACCAGAAACAGAGGAATTCTCTTGTTCCATAACGGCTGCGGGTTTGGGATAGACCTTGGAGCATGATTCGACTGCAGGGTAAGGAGAGCGTTAAGCATATCCATTAGAGCCTTTCGACTATTCTCTATTTTATGGTTGATCTCATCAACCATTTTATTTAACTCACCCCTGGTAACAACTTCATGTTGACTGGAGGAGGCGGGTGCCTGATTTCCCTAGTTAGAACCATTCACTTCGATTTGTTGGGGATTAACATCTTCTCCAGCCACTACTGCCCCTACAGACCTTCCAGAGGCAGTTCTTCTTCTTTCAAGAGCCATTGATTCCTGACAGCAAATTCTTCAAGAAAGGATTGGGGATCTAACATCTGGAACTATGAGATCCAAAGTAGATAGCCAAATCTGGATCCCGAATTGGAGTTTCTCAATGAAAGCACCAAAATGTTGACCCAAAAAATCAACAAACATCATGGTTAGATTTTGAAAGCACCAGCCCTGTCCTGACAGAGAAATATCACAGATTGCAGATATAAAGAAAGAATAGTAAAGGAAAGAAGGAAGAGAATTATTGTAGTGGTTCAGTTGTTAATTAAGCCTATGTCCACTTTATAACTTTGTTATAGATTGTTTGTTGTTACAAGAGTTGTTTGATTTCAAGGCTTTGATTGTTTTCTAGCTAGATTGAATCTCCAGATTTGGAATCCATTGGAGAATCATAGTATATTCTTTTGGAGATAGTTTTATGGAGATAGAGAGTGAAGAATAATTCTACCAAAGCTTCAGCAACCGGTCTAGAGAAGGTCCTCTTTATATCGTAAGTGGCGTGCTATTTATAGAGGTTGGAGATTTTTTGGGCTAGGCTTGTCATCATCAGCTATCAGGTAGGTTATATGTGACCTAGAGGGACCTTGGCTCGCAAAATGAGCCAACATCATGGGTCGCTGGCGGCCCATGGCTTATGGATCGCTGGTGGACCATGGCCTATGGGTCGCTGGCGGACCATGGCCTATGGGTCGCTGGCGGACCATGGCCTATGGGTCGCTGGCGGACCATAGACTTGGTTTGTTTTGTGGACCGATTTTTTCCTCTTTTTAACGTGTTCCATATCTAGTTCGTTTGATGGTTTGAGTAGAGGCATGGGTTACCGGCGTCCGAGTCCTTCGGATTTTCTGGAACCTGGATTTGGAGATGTCCCCATAGCCTATTGTCCTTGCTCTTACGTTTTGACGGCAATTCACTTGTTGTTTATTCTCAGCTACTGATTGAACTAAAGGGATTCTAATCTCTTGGTTTCATTGATCCCATCTGTTGCCCTAGTCATATAGTTGGCCCTTGTCGACCCCCTGTCTTGGTTTTTCAAGTTAAGTCCTGAACCATCCTGCCTACACATGTTTGCTCTGATTTCTTTTAGTTCCTACTGGGTCAAAAACCCGGATAATAGCCCGACCAGAATGCCTTCGATCCCAAAGGAAGGAGAAGTGGAGTTCAAATAGAGGAAAGGCAAAGCTGCACTGGAATTTGAAAAAGAGGAAGGGGAAATCAGTAGTAGCGACGAGTCCACTTCTAGTGAGGACTTCTATGCAGAATCTGATGATAAGGATTCCGAATCATGTGGTGAGACTCTAGGGATGAGGCCCATTATCCCAAGCTCACCTCCTCTAGACACAAGTGATAAAGAAAATGCCCCAGGGATCGGGGGACGTTTGGATTCTTCGAGCAAAGATGCTGGCATGGAGTTTGGTGATTTGAGCGATGTTTACGTCAATTTTGACGCGCTTATGGAGGAAGATTTCAGGTTTAAGGAGGTGTCCCCTCGTTTGTGCCACATCCATCCGAAGTTAGTTCAGTTCGCTTTGCGGCGCCTGCCCAACCTAGTTCATGACGTCGTTTTAGGCTATCCTCCCAAACATATCACACGCTTCACTAGGGTCACATTCACTTTTACACCCACTTTTCATGCTTTATTTTCTGTTTCTAAAGTCTCTTATTTATGCTTCGTGTCAAGTATGACGAGAGGACGCAGCCTTATGATGAATTTAAGGAATTCATCGACTCCCAACGCTGGTCCAAGCATTTTTCCAACCGTCACTAGCCCCGAGGGACAAAGAAAGAGTAAAGAAAAAAGAAAGGATCTAGAGCACGAAACACGTCGCCAAGGTGAAAAAGAGTGGGTAAGGTTATACAAAGGCGGGTATGAGAAGAAGAGGACTTTCGTTGAAGGGAAGAAGCCATCGAAGAGGTCAAAATTCGGTCACCGTCCCCGTTCTTCAGAACAACAAGCTTTTGCTCCGACGCACTCTTCAATAGGTCAGAAAGTCCCCATTACTTCTACCCCTGTTCCGCCTTCAACTTACATCCCACCATCATCCATTGTGCTTGCCCTCGGTGTTTCACCTCCCCACCGAAGATCTACCTTTATTCTTCCGTTTGGTCCTCCTAAGCTTGAGGCGGCTCTCCTTGGGTGGTTTCTAAAGGGGGTTAAGTCTGATCGTGATCTTCATCCTGTCCATAGAGATTCTTACATGTCACATACTCAGGCTATCCAAAGCGATTTAGAATAAGCCAAAGGGTGCGAGAAATTGTGTAAGTAACTGGTAGATACAAATCACAACTACTACCATGAAATCCCCTCTTTCGAGGCAGAGAAGGATGACTTTGAAAGATCATTGACTGAACGTGATGCCAGGATTAAATAGCTGGAGGAGGAGATAGAAGCAGCATTGCGAGAGAGCAAAAGGAATGCCGACTTGCTAAAAGAAGTAAAAGAGGACCATGAGAGGATTGAGATCATATATAGGGACGAAATAAAGAAGGCTCATGCCAAGGAGGCCAATTTAAAAGAGGAGGTGGCTACTTGTAGCGCAACCATTGAAGATATAAAGAAAACTGTCTCAGACGATGACCTTATCGTTGAGGGGCACAATAAGACTATCTCTGATCAAGTTGAGACGATCCCCCGAACACAGGACCAAGCTGCGCAGCTTAGTGCGGGCACGTTTCGCGTTGGGGTTGAAAAGACCACCGTTATGGCGGATCATTTAGGGCTTCAAAACGCATTCGAGAGGAAGATGGAAAAAATGGACGAGACCATCCTGAATTTTTATGTCAATTCTCTACTTCATCAGGGGAGCCTTAGCTATTTGCCCAAAATTTCTGTGCACTCCCCCTGTGGTCCAGGAAGAAACCTTGTCTCGCTTTCAAGACAGCGGTGATGTTTATTCCAAGCAAGAGTTAGAGAACGCCTACCTTAATGAAAAATCAAATAAAGCATTGCTAGAGGGCCAAGAGATTTTGTGAATCGAGAGGGAGAATGAAGCTGCCGATGCTGCTATGACCAATGGCTCTGATGAGCTTATAGAGCCTTCTATTTCTGGTGTTGGTAAGCCATCGGAGCAGCCCCCGCAATCTGCCAACAAGTTCCGGGCTTGAGGCTTCCCCTCGGATTGTAGAGCGTCTAAGGAAGGTGAAGGCGGTGAGTATGAAGTTGACATTCTTTGTAACTCTTCTGGTGTAGGTAATCCTCTCGCTTCTCCCAAGTTTAGGAATCTTCGGATTAAGCCGCAAGAGCAGGAAGAATTTAATGCTTTCATTTTTTTTATCTTATAGGTCTGTCTACCTTTCCTATTAATGCCAGCTTTCTCAGCGCCTAGACCAGCTGCTATATCCACAGCTTCTGTGCTAGTTTCCAATCCTGTTCTAGTTTCCATATCCATGTCTAGCCCGCATCCGGGGCCAGAGTCCAAAAAGATAGCACACTTCATAGCTTGGATGACCCCTCTATATCTTTGGAAGGTGACGTAGCAGCGGTAGAATTTAAGTAGCAGGAAGTTTAAACAGAGCGGCCTCGCAAGACTCAATATGAATTGGTCGCTATCAAGTAAGAGAAGATTGGAATGATCAAAGCCTCGAAGTGCAAAGCGAAAGGCAAATCATTTGAGAAGGATGTAGAGCAAGAGGAGGATGTTAGCGCCGAGGAGTTTGTCGATATTATTGGCAGCGACACCACTCCTGAGACGGGGCAAAAAATTCGAACAAAGGGATGAAAGGGGAGTGGTGGAAAGAAGCGTTGAGGCATTTGGGTGGCGACCGATCAAATTTTGGTTCTTTTTGAGTCATTTTGTTCAGGTGCAGAGTCTGCACTTAGTGTTTATATTATGGAGTCTGTATTTTCCTTATGATGGCCAGTGTTGTGTGGGTATGACCCCTTCATTTTGACCCTGTATAAAAGAAAATTATAAGTAATACATCGATATTTTAACTGTACTCTTATTTGTCTGTTCATACGTGTCCTGTGCACCCGTTCTTGTTTTGTTTACACTCATCCAATTCTTGTGATTACTTTTGAAACTCTTTATTTGGTGTAACAATTCTTTGTTTAGAGTAACAGAACTTATGAACTTATTATTTTCAAGGGTTTTTATTTAAGTGCAATTGTGTACTTATTATTTTCAAGGGTTTTTATTTAAGTGCCATTGCGTACCCCCCAGTTCACAGGGTTGTTTACTTCAGACAATTTACAAAGGACCAGTAAATTAGGGTTTAAATATTCTGCACAATAATACTTGAAATTTGACTAAATCATAACTCGATTTTTATTTCAGAAGTTTTATGACTTGAACATGTAGTCTGAGTTTTTTGCGATATGTTGGTAAGTATGCAACATGTGCATGTTTAAGATGTGCATATTACATAAGTTTATTATGGGCAAGTACACGTTAACGTTTAATGTGATAGTCTGTCGTACTCCGATTTAGTTGGAGTCATCCCAGTGGGAGTTGCTTGATTCTAGTTATTCCTGTCTGGATAAATTCCCTAGCATTGCCGAGGAAATTTCGGAACTTGAAAGTGCGCACGGTTTACGGGATGTGTGGATTTTAGGATCTATATGTCCCATCGATTTGGAACGGTGATGATCCTCATTGTTGCCTATCTTCATGCAACGTGAGGATTTTATGTTTTAGGGGCGTGATTTTATGGATTTGGGAGTTAATGCGCGGCTTATGAAATGTGCTGCTTTTGGGATTAATATGACCCGTCGGCCCAAAATGGTTTTAGTGCTCCTCGTTGTTTCCTATCTTTGAACAACATGAGGAGCTTGAGTTTTAAGGGTCAGTGTGCAACTTATGGAGTGTGAGGCTTTTAGTACTCCTCGGTGTTGCCTATCTTTGGGCAACGTGAGGATGTAATTTTTTAAGGATTAGTGCGTGAGTTATCTAATGCATGGTTTTTCATACTCTTCAGTGTTGTCTATCTTCGGGCAACGTAAGGAGTTGGTATTTCAATTTTAGTGTGTAGCTTATGAAATGTGCGGCTTTTCATGCTCCTCGATGTTGCCTATCTTCGGGCAACGTCAGGAGTGTAATTTTTAAATTTTGTGCATGGCTTATGAAGTATGCTGCCTTTTGCACTCCTCGATGTTGCCTATCTTTGAGCAACCAAGGTGTGTTTATTTTAGCCTTCTCGATGTCGCTGGAGTAACATCGACATTTAAAAGGCAAAGATCGAGTTCGGTCGATCCAACGATTTGAGTCGATTTGCTTCCATCGACCCAGCGGATAGTTATTTTGAACAAGTTTATTGGTTCAAAAAGAAAATTAAATTGTATTAAGGAAACAGGGCAAGCTTTTGCCTATTTACAATGCCCCCGACATTCCGAGATGGCTCATTTTCTTAAAAATAAAGAGTACATAAGGTAGTTTTCAAATGATGCAGCGGCAGAGTGATTTGCTATTCCATGCTATGGGAATTTGGATTCCGTCGGTGGTTGTTAGCTTGAAAGTTCCGCCCCTTAGATTTTGATTAACAACATACGGTCCTTTCCAGTTTGGTCTGAAGACTCCCGGAACGGGGTAGACTCGCTTGAGCATAAGATCTCCCACTTAGAAGGTTTAGTTGTGAACTTTGGAGTTGAAGTACAGTGTGACCCATTTTGTTGGGTAGTGATTCTCAACTCAGCTTCTTCTCTTCTCTCATCGATTGCATTTAGCGATTCGAGTAGGAGCTGCTCATTTTGTTTTTGATAAAATTTTGCCTTCAGTGCGAGGGGACTTATACTTCAACAGGAATCATTGCTTCTGAGACATATTCTAGAGTGAATGGAAAGTGGTCGGTTGCCGCTTTATGGATAGTTCTGTAAGTCCATAGTGCGAGTGGAAGTTCATTGACCTAGTTTACATTTTCTTTAGTTAGTTGCTTTTTGATGGTAGATTTGATGATCTTGTTTATATCTTCTACCTGCCGGTTTTCTTGCGGGTGAGCTACTATGGAGAAGCTCTTCTCAATTCGAAAGCGTTTGAAAAAATCTTTAAATTCATTGCTTTCGAATTGAGTTCCATTGTCAGTGATGATTTTCTGTGGCACATCAAACCTGCAAATCATGTTTTTAGTAACAAAGTTAATGACTTTCTTTGTGGTTATGGTGGCCAGCGGTTATGCTTCGGCTCATTTCGTGAAATAATCAACGACAACTATAGCATATTTGGCCCTTCCTTTTGTTATTGGCAGGATGCCAATCAAGTCAATTCCCCATATTGCAAATGGCCATGGACCGACCATCGGTGTTCACTCTACTGAAGGAGTTCTTTTAATTTTGCTGAATCTTTGGCAGCGATCACATTTTCTGGCATAGTCTGCAACATCGCGGTTTATTGATGGCTAGAAGTATCCATACTGGAGGACTTTCTTCACAAGGGTTCACCCCCTAGTGTGGTCTTTGCATTCGCCTTCATGCACTTCCTTTAGGATTCATCGGGCTTCATCATCGAACATACATCTAAGAAGGGGGTTGAGAATCCCCTATGATAGAGTATTCAGTCTTGCATCATGAATCGCGGTGCCTTTCGGAGAAGCTTTTTCCGTTGATTCTGGTCCGTTAGAAGAGTCCTTGCAAGTAAATATACCTTTATCGGTGTCATCCACGTCTTTGGTTCGACGATGATCTCGAGAATCCTAACAACGTCCATTTCGTCAATGCTTGGGGTGGTTAGAGTTTCAAGTCGGACTAGTCCCAAAAACTGAGCTTCTCCAAAGCTTTCCAGTTTAGCCAAATAACCCACCTTGGTGTTTTGTTTTCGTGGAATGTGAGTTATGGTGTAGTGTTAATGTCGCTTAGCAGTTCATGCACTTTGGACAAGTACGGGGCAAGATTCTCCCCTTTGGCCTAGTATTCCCTTTTTACATGATTGACGACCAACTGGGAGTCGTTGTATATGTGAGTAGATTTTAGCTTGAGCTCTTTCACAACTTTTAGTCCTACATCCAATGCTTTATATTCTACTTCGTTATTTGTAGTAGGGAATTCCAAACGCAAAGCATAGCTAATGGTTTGTTCTCGGGAATTTCAAGCACTACTCCTGCCCTCAAACAGAGGTTGTTAGATGCGCCATTGACAAAGAGTTTCCATTGCGTGTTTTTCAGTCTTGTTTCTTCCTCATCATCTTGTATAGTAAATTCGGCGATAAAGTCTGCTAATGCTTGCCCAATGATGCCCTTCCTTTGGTGGTATGTGATATCTTATTGACTCGGTTCTATATTCCGCTTGAGAAGTCGTCCGGAAGTTTCAGGCCCAGTTGCTTCAGGGGCCGGTATGTCAAACGTATGGTCGTAACTTCCTAGATGTGATGAAGAGGCAATATGCTAGTTGTTCTAGTTTCGGGTAGTTTTTCTCGGCTCCAACAAACCACTTGCTAATGTAATACACAGGTTGCTGGATTTTTGCTTCTTCATGCACAAGAGCGGCACTCAATGCATGGGGTGAGATTGCTAAGTAAATGAACGGTTCTTCTCCATCCACAGGCTTTGATAGGATTGGCAGAGCTTCCTTGTGCCGCAGCAATTCTTCGAACGTTGTTTGACAAGCTTCACTCTGATCGAAGTTCTTCGTTCCTTTCTTTAGCGCATCGAAGAATGGTATACAATTGTTGGTAGCTTTTAACATAAATTGACTTAGTGTTGCAACTTTTCCATTCAGGCTTTGTAGCTCCTTCTTACTCTTCGGAGCTTGGAATTCTCGTAGTGCCATTATTTGTTATGGATTTGCTTCGATGCCCCTAGCACTTACAATGAATCCTAAGAATTTTTAAAACGCTACCCCAAAGTGATATTTGAGTGGATTGAGTTTCATTTCGTTCTGGAGTATTTCGAACATTTCAGCAAGACTGTCCAAGTGGTTAACAGCTGCTTGTGACTTAACCAACATGTTGTCCACGTAAACCTCCCTCGTTTTCTTGATCTGACGCTAGAACATCGTATTTACCAACCTGTTATAAGTTGCTTTTGTTTTTCAAACCAAATGGCATTACCTATAGCAGTATAGGCCTGGGTCTATGATGAAGCTGGTGTACTCTTGGTCAGACCAATGCATCAGGATTTGGTTGTAACCAGAGTATGCATTCATGAATGATAGCAGCTAGTGTCTTGCTGTTCCGTCCACCAACTGGTCTATTCTGGATAGGGGAAAGCTGTCTTCTGGGCAAGCTTTGTTTAAGTCCCATAATTGATATAGGTTCGCCACTTCCCATTAGACTTATTGACTAAGACGGATTATATACCCACTCTGGATAAGTTGCATCACAGATTAAAACATTGGTCATTAACTTGTCCACCTCTTCTCTTAGGGCTTGGGATAGTTCAGGACCTAGGTTTCTCCTTTTTTGCTCTACTAGTGTGAACTTGGCGTCAATGTTGAGTGTGTGACATGAGATTTCTGGAGATACCCCATAAATATCAGAATGCGTCCGTGTGAGCACATCTAAGTTGGTGCAAAGAAATTTAATAAGCTCCAAACGCATCTTGTTTCCAAGATGCGATCCAATCTTTAAGACTTTAGTTGGGTCGTCCACATCAACCGGGCAGACACTGTCAATTCTATTGGTGCCGCCCATTCCTCCCCTAAACTCTTCTTTCTAAGGTCCAAAGCCTTATGGAATCGGCTATGGTCCCCTAGCCAGGGGCGACTCTGTATTTGCTATTCTGAAAGTTCATGGATGTGGAGAGTTCTCCCCACATCCCTCCCTTTTTCTCTTCTTATGGGTTTACGTAACTCCGCAATGCAACATTCTCTGGTGGCGAATTGATCTCCTTTCACCACTCCGATTCCATTTGCAGTAGGGAACTTCTTGGTTAGACACCATTGGGCTAGAGCTATTCTGAAATCTGCTAGAGCGGGCCGTTCCAAGAAGGCATTATATGCGGACATTTCATCCACAATTACAAATTTCTGAATGAAGGTTACTCTTCGATCACCCACTCCAAGCTCCACTGGCAGGTCGATTGTTCCCACAGGTTGCTTTGGTTCGCCAGTGAACCCTTGGATGTTTATTTGGCATGTAGACACGCTTTTCATGCCAATTTTCATTTGATCAAAAGTATGTTTGGAAAGTATATTAACAGAGCTACCATTATCAACCAACATTCACAGAGCAATATCGAGATCGATTCCCACTGTTACCACCATTGGATCAAGAGTTGGGGCTACAATCCCTTCGGTGTCCCGATTTTGGAAAAATATGCCGTCACTCAAAATTTTCTATAGCTTGGCTAGGGTTCATCTTCAAGTGCGTGACATGATTTCTTTAGAGCATGCTTCAACGAACTTGCATATCGTTCCATTTCACCCCCAACTTCTTTGCGCGAGGTATGGTCCCTCAGATATTGTTTCGATAATAAGTCTATGGTCAGTTCGTTTGGACCCTTCTTCACTAGTTCTGGCTTGATTCCTTCGCTCGCTAGGAGGCTGAGTAGCCGCGGGTTGATCGAGGTTCTGTAGCTTTCTCACATACTGCTGTAGTTGGTTTTCCCGAGTCAATTCTTCAATGGGAATCTTCAGATGGCGACATTTGTTTGTGTTATGACTATGAGTCTTGTGACGACCCGGAATTTTCGAGCATTTAAAATCAGAATATTTAATTAATTTTAAATATTCAATAGAGTAATTTTAACTTGAATTCAAATATCACGATTTATTTGCTGTGATTATTGGATTAAATAATTTGAAGTTAGGAAAATTATCGAATATGGAATTTTAAGCCGATTAAAAATAATTTGAAGGCTTATAAAATTTATATTGATATTATTGAAGATAATATAAGTTTTAAAAATTAAATTTAATAGTGACTTATTCAGTTTTGAAATTTGAACGTTTAAAAATAGCCTTTTGAGGCACAATCTCGGAACTTGGCGAAACCCTTTCCATTGGGTCTGTAATATTTTACTATTATCGGATTCCAAATTTTGTAGCTTTCGGAGCAATCGTGGGATCGTACGGAATATAAACGGCTAAAAAAATCGATTTAGTTTGAATATAGATTTTTTTTTACCATGTCAACTTCAGTTTACCTTCCTCTACACGCCACTTCTCTTCAATATGACCAGCCAAGCTTCCTTCTTCTTTCCGAAATCATAATCAAAGCCGGTCAACGAAAGAAAAAAAAAATAATTTCTCCTTTAAAACCATTCATGGCTGCTTCTTCATTATAACCCAAATTTTATTCACGTTTCCCTTCATATTTAGCTCCTCCCAATTCAATCGAGTTCGGCTACTGCTCCCTCGCGCAAAATCGAACTCTTTCGATAATAAAAAAATAGAGAGAGAGAGAGGCGATCTGGAATCGACAACGATGTCATTCGATCGGGAGAAGCTCGCTAAGAGTTTCGCGTGATGGGTTCGTGTATTCGAGGGGGAAAACAGTGGAGCCACGTTTGTTGAACTTGCGATTTGGGGGAATCGCCGTGGGGTAGTCGCGTTCCTGGTCGTGGGTTGTTCGAGGGATGCTGCGGCATAGTGATGATTCGCGAGGAGGGATGTCGTACGCGTGTAGTCAGGCACGTGGTGACTGGGTGATGGGCTTGGAGGGAATCGCGAGAGGAAAAGAGGTGCGTGGGTGCATGCGAGTGATGGAGGCAACACGGCGATGACGCAACGTGGGTTTCGTGGGTGGCGTGTCGACGACTAGGGTGTTCGATTTGGTCAGGTATATCAACCTATTTACCTTCAATTTTGATGTATATAAAATTGTACAGTAAAGCAGTTTTGTTTTAACATATATATATATATAATAATATTATTAACAGAAATTCTCTTCATTTAAGTTAATACATATATGCAAAAATCAAGTATATAACAGTGAAGATTATAACGGAAATAAATTAATTAAATCTTCAGTGATATTAATTAAAAGAACAAAACATTTATTATGATTTAAAATTATTGAAAGGAATAAAGAAGAAATTGGGAAAAGCCTAAAATTTGTATATTTCAGTTAAAAGTTTAAATCAAACGAAAAATAAGAACATTAATGATAAATCCCTAACTAATGAATTTTGAAATGAATTGAGAAATTTATGAAACTAATTTCAAATAAAATAAATTGGAAATCAATTTGGGAAAATTGATTTAATTGATTGAAATTGGAAATTTCCTCGGGATAGCTAAGTACATGTTTTTTATTTATTTAAAAAGTAATTTTTAAATATAAATTAAATGTTTTAAAGTTGTTTTTAAAGAAGTAAGTTTGTAAAGTTTATTTAAAGTCTAAAGTAAGTACTTTCTTTTGACCTATATTAGTAGTGAATATTTAAGAAATAACTTAGTATGATTTTAAAAACGAAAATCTAGTTTTATATTCTATAAAATAACCTTATTTTTAAATATTCATATAGTATATATATTTTTAGCCAATTATTAAAGTAGTTTTAACTTAAGTGTTTAAAATGGTAAATTACAAAGTAAGTATTTTTGTTTAATCTATTATCGTAATAATTATTTAAAGAATGATTTGGGATTTTGTTTAAAGTATTATTATAAATTAAGTATTTAAGTAAATTTTTCTAAATTGAATGTTAAATATATTTTTACAGTAAGGTGTTTTTAAATCATTTTAAAAATCTAAAGTTTTGTGCTTGGTGATCCCAGTGGAAATGGAAATACTCGGAATTTATTCTGAGGAAAGGGAAATAGTTTGGAATTGTTTTCAAAAGGATTTGAAAAGTGAAATTTATGTCTTGTGAAGATATTTTGAGATAAATAAATAATATGGGAAATTATTTATTGTTGGATGGTTGTTTGTGAATATTAATTGATAGTTAAATAACCGACTATCAATATTGGACAAATACGTTAATCGTTTCGAAGAGACCGGGTCGAGATTTATTTCTCGAAAACCACTTCGATCCGGTTTGTACGTTTCGTGTAAGCGATTTTGGATTCGAAGATGGAGCAGTGAAGTGCAAGGGCTAGTCGCTACTAATCCTGAGGATATTTCCAAAATGGATGTAGTAGGAATAGTGCCTTCGGTTCCGTTCGAACCCGGGACGGACTTGTATGGATGAATGCTTGCGAAACATCATCAGGTGGACGATGGGCATTCTAAGGAATATGTTCTAAAAAGGTAACGCTTAGCCTCAAGCCTCATCAAATGGGAATGACTGAAAATCAGGGGTTATGCAGCAAGGCTAGGTGGGTAGCATCCAAGCAGGGTGAGGTCATTTCAGTCTAGATGTCCCTTATTATTTCGGCTTAGTGGGCGGTTGCTGATCCCAACCGCTAGGTGATCTCACTCGGGATTATCCAGCAAGGGATTGTCCCGGCCTTGTGTTGCAGGGGAGAAGGCGTACTCCTCGGTACGGTGATCTAGACCCCGTACTGTGACAGGTGGTAGCCCAGTGCCTAGTCATTGGTTGGAAATCCATTCTCCCTACGAGCCTTGTATGAGTTTTGTTTGTATTACCCACTCTGTGGCTAGTACTGGAATTTAATAGATGTAACAATTTCGACTATTTTATAAGTATTTGTAAATAGACCCTATTATAATATCAGAGGATTTCTATAAAAATTGTTTTAGCTATCGTAATGTAAAAACCCAACATGTTTATTTGTGGCGTGGTCTTACGAGATGCTTTTGTTTTCAAAGGATTTTTAAAACTTTAATAATCAATTGGGTGTGATTTTCTCACGCTGGTATTCCAGACTGACTCAGGTATTATTTAACTGCAATGCTCGGGTCAGACCGAGTATTATAGGATACAGGATATGATGCTATGGAGCTCAGGAGACGAGCAGGATAGCGATACGTACTCCCGTACTTGTATATATATACATATTCCGCTGTGCTGAGTTGTTGAGTATCCATTTGTATATTATTTATGTTGTGCTGTGATTGATGTATTCTGATGATGTAATATATATATACAGAGATATTTGATTTTGAGTAAAGATTTTATATTATCTATTATATTTTATTTCGCTGCGATGGTTAGATTCTGTTGTTGTTTCTATTTTCTTCTTCTACCTCTTCTTCTTAAACCCAAATGGTTCGTATTTCTGTATAACTTGAGTTGATTGTTGTAGAATTGTGTTGACTCAAGGGGTACGGATCTGCGGGATGTTACTGTTGGTATCAGAGCTTAGGTTGGTGATAACCTTGGCTCTGGTGGGAATTACTCATTTAAAATAGAGTCTGTAGTACTCTATAATGAGTTTGAGCGTATTAATAAATATGAGCACATATTTGTTAGTGAATATAAATTGTTTTAATATTGCATTGATTGATTTATTGAGTGGCATATGAACCTTCGTCGACATAGTCTGTGCAACTGTATTGAAGGGGTTTCTAAACACTTGAATAGAATAATTGACACGGTATTGTTTTAAATGTGGGTGAATGAAATAATTTTACCCAAAAACATATTTTGATATAAAGAAAGTTTTGTAAACTATTTATCTAATAAACGGCTGCTTGGATGTTAGAAATGATAATATTAAAGTATTATCATTGTTAAGTGAAAATTTAACTAGAAATGGAAATATAACTAAAATTAAGGAGATAAATTCATTATAAAATAAAGTTCACAAATATGAATTGTAAATCTAGTTTATAAACTGAAATACAATCAAATGAGAATTTGTATGAGTATAAAGTGTACAAATAAATTATAGTTAGAATTTATTTAAGCAGAATTTAAAACTTTAACTCGGAATATTGGGAGTATTTTGAATATATATAGTAGCATTGTTGTTTTTGGGGTATTTCTGAAAGGAAATTGTTTTAAATAAATTTTGGGAATGGATATAGCATTGAATTCACTTCAGTCGCTGGAAAATAACTTCGGTGATGACTGCAGCATCATCGATGTTCATTTTCGAGTTTCTAAGTGATGAACTGCTGCCAATTTGATTTGTTCAGGAAAACCTATTTGTTTTTTTGAAAATTTCAAGGGAAATTTATTGAGAATAAAACCAAGATTGGTTTAATTTTTGAGAAGTGTGATTTGAGATGTTGGAGATTTCAAAATGTTTTGAAACCAAAAGCTGGTGTTTTAAAAATCCTGATAAGATGGGTTATAAGCTTATAAGTTAGGATGATTTTTAAATCAGGAAGGAAAAATAAGCTTTGAATGTTGGAATTTAAATTTAAAGAAAATTTGAAAATGAAATATGTATGAGTACTCAATGTAATTAAATAAAGCTGAATTGTGAGTTAATAATGAAATTGGAACATAAAACTCAAGTTATAAATCAAATTCGACTTGAATCCTTAGTGAAGAAATATAATTGAACTGTAAGTTCATAAAACTGGGTGGTAAATTGAGAATGGATAGTGAATTCAGAACTTGAGTTATAAATTAAGATTTAACGTGAAGTGTTAACAAATTAATATAATTGGAAATGTGTCGAATAAAGGAAAATGAAATAGATTAAAATAGTAATGGTATGAATTGCAAATAAAATCCAAATCAGTGGAAATAAACTGGAAATGGCTTTGTAATAAATTGAATGATTTGAATCTAAAAGGTAAAATTTTATAATAACTAATCAAATAAATTTGTAGTTTGGAATGAGATTGGATTAAATATAATCAAGTTAAATTGTAAAGAGAAATTTATTTGTAAAATGAAAATGAGCTTAAGTATACGATGTGAATAAATTGAAGTAAATTGACTTAAGTTAAATGAATGAAGGAAAGCTGGATTGAATTCAACTTAAACAAAGTTTAATAATATTGGGTTGGTTTTAAATCAAGTGGAAATAAATTTTTAATCGAAATAAAATTCGGTGAGTTATAAATAATATTAATGGAATGAAATTCTATAATAAATAATTATAAACCATTTAAAATTATTAAGGAATTGAAATAACTCGAGACAATAAGAAAATGGAATGTTTCAAGTTTAATAGAATGGATTTAAATGAATGTGGATAAGAAATGAAGTATGAATGAGTGGACTGTGAATAAAATTTAATAGGTAATGAAGATGAAACTAAATTGTTAATGGTTTTGAATAAACTAGTTTGGTTAATAAAATGGAATGCGAGTGATTGGATTCAAATTTAAAATGCAATGAGAATGAGAATATATGGATTGTGAATAAATTAAAAAAAATGGAATAGAATTAAGTATAAATTGAGTTGAAATCAATTTAAATTGGTTATAAACATAAATACTTATTTATTCACATAAATCTTGTCGAATTGCATAGAATAAATTGTCATTGGATGTAAATGGAAGTAATTAAAATTCTATAAATTGGTGGGAGTAAATAAATTGATTTTTGAGATCAATTGGATTAAATATGAGTTCAATTGCTTAAAAATAAATTAAATGTAAATGATTGAGTTTTAAATTATTCAAATTGACGAGGTTGTGTATGAATGGATTGAAAACCATTCAAATTGAATGAAAATGGTTTATAAATTAATTGAAACAGTTGAGTTAGTATGAAAGTTGTAAAAAATTGCTTACGGAAAATGTTTGATGTGCATTTCTTTTAGAATTCTTATGTTTTAACTATATAAATTGCTAAACTTTATTTATATGGCACTTACATGTTTAAATTGAGTAAGTACAGGTACCTGGAAGCCGTGTGGCAGGATTTGGTTGCGCTAACGGCTAAATAAATAAGCTACATGCTTAAAAATGCTAAATAAGGTACGCCTACGCAATTAAAATAGGAAATATGAACTGTTTTTGGTTTTTCCGACCGTGTGGGTCGATGTATATATATTTATCTCCTTTGTCAAATTGCAAAAGCTCCTCCGTACAAAGGAGACTCTGCCAAAAAATTTCGAAAATTTTAGGAGTTAGAAAATTTTTGGAAAAAATTATTTACGACAAAACAATTTCAAACTGGAAATTGAAATAAATTAGTGAATGAAACTAATTAAAATAATGACATGAATTAGCAATAAATGAAAAATAAAATTTAAAATATTCAGAGTTGAAGAATAAATTGAATTCATATGGAAATGAATAGAATCGATTTGAATAGACGTAAATATAAACTAAAGTAGTAGAGTAAAAATAAATAAGGAAACATAGAAAATACTTATACTAACTTAAGAAGGGTATGGTAAATTCCTAAATAAAAGATTGATACTACTAATATAATCTAAGTCAATATTTGAATTAATAGATATTGACATTTGTAAGAAAGTCGATAAAATGTTTTTGAACGTTGTGATTGGATATTAGTGCTAAGTAGGATATGCAGGTAATATAAAGGGAAAAAGAAAATTGTATTTGATTTCAAGAGAAAAATATGAAATGCTCCACAAAGAGGTATGTATTTAAATTTGATATGAAATTTGATTGGGATTTGGATTGAGCCACTTGGCTTTTTGATTTCTTTTTGGATTTGGGAGGCCGTAGAGCCATTTCGTAGTTGTTCCGAGCTAGCCGCGCAAAGGGGACGCTGGCGAAATTTTTCGGGAATTTAGGGAGTTAGAAAATTTTTGAGAAAATTTTGATAATTTCAAATTGGTTTTAAATTGAAACTTGAATGATTGGGCAAATAGGTTTGTTTGCAAATTAGGGAAAGATTTGGAAAGGTAATTAGAAAGGTAATGTGTCTTTTATTAAAAAGATAATTGGTAGGATGTTAAATTGTTGGTTTTGAAAAAATAGTAACGGGTATTGAACCATTCTTCCTAACTAGTAATTTCGGGGACGAAATTCTTTTAAGGGGGAAGGAATGTGACGACCCGGAATTTTCGAGCATTTAAAATCAGAATATTTAATTAATTTTAAATATTCAATAGAGTAATTTTAACTTGAATTCAAATATCACGATTTATTTGCTGATTTAATTATTGGATTAAATAATTTGAAGTTGGGAAAATTATCGAATCTGGAATTTTAAGCCGATTAAAAATAATTTGAAGGCTTATAAAATTTATATTGATATTATTGAAGATAATAAAAGTTTTAAAAATTAAATTTAATAGTGATTTATTCAGTTTTGAAATTTAAACGTTTAAATTGAATTTAAAAATAGCCTTTTGAGGCACAATCTCTGAACTTGGCGAAACCCTTTCCATTGGGTCCGTAATATTTTATTATTATCGGATTCCAAATTTCGTAGCTTTCGGAGCTATCGTGGGATCGTACGGAATATAAACGACTAAAAAAAAATAATAAAAAATCGATTTAGTTTGAATATAGATTTTTTTTACCAAGTCAACTTCAGTTTACCTTCCTCTACATGCCACTTCTCTTCAATATGACCAGCCAAGCTTCCTTCTTCTTTTCGAAATCATAATCAAAGATGGTCAACGAAAAAAAAAGATTAATTTCTCCTTTAAAACCATTCATGGCCGCTTCTTCATCATAACCCAAATTTAATTCACGTTTCCCTTCATATTTAGCTCCTCCCAATTCAATCGAGTCTGGCTCCTGCTCCCTCGCCCAAAATCGAACTCTTTTGATAATAAAAAAAATAGAGAGAGAGAGAGAGGCGATCTGGAATTGATAATGACGTCGTTCGATTGGGAGAAGCTCGCTAGGAGTTTCGCGTGATGGGTTCGTGTATTCGAGGGGGAAAACAGTGGAGCCTCGATTGTTGAACTCGCGATTTGGGGGAAACGCCATGGGGTAGTCGCGTTCCTGGTCGTGGGTTGTTTGAGGGATGCTGCGACATAGTGATGATTCGCGAGGAGGGATGTCGTACGCGTGTAGTCAGGCACGTGGTGACTGGGTGATGGGCTTGGAGGGAATCGCGAGAGGAAAAGAGGTGCGTGGGTGCATGCGAGTGATGGAGGTAGCACGGCGATGACGCAACGTGGTTTCGTGGATGGCGTGTCGACGACTAGGGTGTTCGATTTGGTCAGGTATATCAACCTATTTACCTTCAATTTTGATGTATATAAAATTGTACAGTAAAGCAGTTTTGTTTTAACACATATATATATATATATATATAAAATAATAATATTATTAACAGAAATTCTCTTCATTTAAGTTAATACATATATGCAGAAATCATGTATATAACAGTGAAGATTATAACGGAAATAGTTTTGTATAGAAAGAAATTTTTGGATGAAATCTTATACTTTTTTTAGTACTAAACCGAAAGGTATATGAGATTTATGTAACAGAAATTTTAACGGTTGAATTAGAAAGATATAAAATAATAGATTTGGTGGATAAATTGTTAAATTAATGTATTTAATAAACTCATTCGATTTATTTTAGTTACTAGGGTTTTTAGGGGAAAAATTAGTTAAATCAAATTATAAGTTAAAGTCAAATGTGCAAATGGTGATTAATTGTTGGGTAAATTCAAATAGTAATAAATGGTGAATTGTTTACACAAGGTCAAAAAAAAGAATGGGGAAATCAAGGCAAGATTGGAGTGATTGCAAACCGAAGCAAATGTGAGTTAATCTCACTCAGTTCAATTTAAAATTTAAATTTAAATTTGAATGATTAAATTTAAATAATTGTTTGAATGGTTGAATTGATTGATGTGCTATAGTATGATATATTTTGGAATTGGCATATTATATTGTGCTAATGTCTGTGGATGCAGGGAAAACAGGTTGGAGGGATCCAACTGGATCCCTCAACATTCATTTAAATTATTTAAATGCCCCTGTTGTGATGATTTGATATTCTATGATGAATTATGTTGAAATATTGAACGCTATAGTTTGATTGGATATAATTGGGTATAATGAATTACCATGAAAAAATATATATATATTGAATTTTGGAAAGAAAATAAAAGGATTGAATTGTAAGTAAAATAATTATAGAATAAATACAAGGAATGAATTTGAAAGAAAATAAGTGATTTGAAATTTCTATTAAATAAATCTTGGGTATGGAAGGGAAATTTGAATAAACAGAAAGTTTAATGAATTTTAATTCTTCAGTGATATTAATTAAAAGAACAAAACATTTATTATGATTTAAAATTATTGAAAGGAATAAAGAAGAAATTGGGAAAAGCCTGAAATTTGTATATTTCAGTTAAAAGTTTAAATCAAACGAAAAATAAGAACATTAATAATAAATCCATAACTAATGAATTTTGAAATGAATTGAGAAATTTATGAAACTTATTTCAAATAAAATAAATTGGAAATCAATTTGGGAAAATTGATTTAATTGATTGAAATTGGAAATTTCCTCGGGATAGCTAAGTACATGTTTTTTTATTTATTTATTTAAAAAGTAATTTTTAAATATAAATTAAATGTTTTAAAGTTGTTTTTAAAGAAGTAAGTTTGTAAAATTTATTTAAAGTCTATAGTAAGTACTTTCTTTTAACTATATTAGCGGTGAATTTTTAAGAAGTAACTTAGTATGTTTTTAAAAACGAAAGCCTAGTTTTATATTCTATAAAATAACCTTATTTTTAAATATTCATATAGTATATATATTTTTAGCCAATCATTAAAGTAGGTTTAACTTAAGTGTTTAAAAAGGTAAATTACAAAGTAAGTATTTTTGTTTAATCTATTATCGTAATAATTATTTAAAGAATGATTTGGTATTTTGTTTAAAGTATTATTATAAATTAAGTATTTAAGTAAATTTTTCTAAATTGAATGTTAAATATATTTTTACAGTAAAGTGTTTTTAAATCATTTTAAAAATCTAAAGTTTTGTGCTTGGTGATCCCGGTGGAAATGGAAATACTCGGAATTTATTCTGAGGAAAGGGAAATAGTTTGGAACTGTTTTCAAAAGGATTTGAAAAGTGAAATTTATGTCTTGTGAAGATATTTTGAGATAAATAAATAATCTGGGAAATTATTTATTGTTGGATGGTTGTTTGTGAATATTAATTGATAGTTAAATAACCGACTCAATATTGGACAAATACGTTAATCGTTTCGAAGAGACCGGGATCGAGATTTATTTCTCGAAAACCACTTCGATCCGGTTTGTACGTTTCGTGTAAACGATTTTGGATTAGAAGATGGAGCAGTGAAGTGCAAGGGCTAGTCACTACTAATCCTGAGGATATTTCCAAAATGGATGTAGTAGGAATAGTGCCTTCGGTTCCGTTCGAACCCGGGACGGACTTGTATGGATGAATGCTTGCGAAACATCGTCAGGTGGATGATGGGCATTCTAAGGAATATGTTCTAAAAAGGTAACGCTTAGCCTCAAGCCTCATCAAATGGGAATGACTGAAAATCAGGGGTTATGCAGCAAGGCTAGGTGGGTAGCACCCAAGCAGGGTGAGGTCATTCCAGTCTAGATGTCCCTTATTATTTCATCTTAGTGGGCGGTTGCTGATCCCAACCGCGGGGTGATCTCACTCGGGATTATCCAGTAAGGGATAGTCCCGGCCTTGTGTTGTAGGGGAGCGGGCGTACTCCTCGGTACGGTGATCTAGGCCCCGTACTGTGACAGGTGGTACCTCAGTGCCTAGTCATTGGTTGGAAATCCATTCTCGCTACGAGCCTTGTACGAGTTTTGTTTGTATTACCCACTCTGTGGCTAGTAGCTGGAATTTAATAGATGTAACAATTTCGGCTATTTTATAAGTATTTGTAAATAGACCCTATTATAATATCAGAGGATTTCTATAAAAATTGTTTTAGCTATCGTAAGGTAAAAACCCGACATGTTTATTTGTGGCATGGTCTTACAAGATGCTTTTGTTTTCAAAGGATTTTTAAAACTTTAATAATCAATTGGGTGTGATTTTCTCACGCTGGTATTCTAGACTGACTCGGGTATTATTTAACTGTAATGCTCGGGTCAGACCGAGAATTATAGGATACAGGATATGATGCTATGAAGCTCAGGAGACGAGCAGGATGGCGATACGTACTCCCATACTTGTATATATATTCCGCTGTGCTGAGTTGTTGAGTATCCATTTGTATATTATTGATGTTGTGCTGTGATTGATGTATTCTGATGATGTAATATATATATATATATATATATATATATATATATACAGAGATATTTGATTTTGAGTAAAGATTTTATATTATCTATTATATTTTATTCCGCTGCGATGGTTAGATTCTGTTGTTATTTCTATTTTCTTCTTCTACCTCTTCTTCTTAAACCCAAATGGTTCGTATTTCTGTACAACTTAAGTTGATTGTTGTAGAATTGTGTTGACTCAAGGGGTACGGATCTGCGGGCTGTTACTTCGTTGAAGCGTTAAAATTTTCCTGAACGTTTTTGCTGCTCAACTGCTTCCTTCCTAGGTTTTCCTGTAATCCTTAGTCCCCTATGTTGTGAGACAAATATTTTCTGGAGTGTCGTTTAGAGGGGTATAATCTTCCTGCCTAAACCCTTTAAGCCTTTTATTGCTACCATTACCTTTTCTTTTAATGGTGTTATGATTTTTTCTCTTTTGATTCCCATATTGCTCTGTTACACCTTAAGATATTCCAGAATCGTGTGTGTTTTGATTCATTGCTACATCACTCTATCCGATGTTCAACGGTTGCATACCAATAGACTTTCTTTCCAGCTCCTGCACTTCCTCCAACCTTAAGTACTGACTTGCTTTACGATTGAAATCTTACCTTGTGGTAGGATGTTTCATTTTAATCCATTTCTCGAATTCAATCTCCAGGTGAATGACATGGACTAATGCCAAAAAAACCATTCCCTCATTGGGGTTGCTTACTTGTGTCACCGCGGTATTGAACTGACATGAAAGATTTCAGTGATTAGTTGCGTCCCTAGAACAATCCGGATAAGGACATGACATCTTTTGATTGCGCGGTATGGAGCCTGAAATGGTCAAGGAATCTTATTGCTAATTAGTCAAAGGTAGGGATAGATCTTGGAGAAAGTCCGATGAACCACATAAATGCAACTCCTTCTAGAAAGATGGGGAAACATCCACAGCGAATAGCCTTTGAAGCATTGGCTCCATCCATATACCACATATACTTGTATAAATGGGGTTTTGGCTCCTTCGTCCCGTCGTAGGATGGGATAGTTGGCATTGTGAATTTATCTAGATATTTCTCATTCAGGATTTCATCGGTAAAAGGAGTCTGAGTTGCGGAAGATCCCCATTCATCATCTCTTTGGTTTTTACTCTCATCAATAAGTCATTTGGCGATGTCTGTTACGTATGCCTCTGATGTCTGGTAATCCTGGGGACAACAATCAGTCACTACATCAAGTATTGGGCTTTGCAAATGGTCTTGGCGTGTGGGTTGAAGCCTAGGCTCTCCTGTCTTTGGGAGAGCTACTCCCACGGGACCACGTTGGCTTGCAGTTGGCCCGACTGGGGCAGTTTAGATGTTCCTAGCATCATCAAATGCTTGGATATTCTTTTCCAATTGGTTGTCTTGCTCTCCATCTTCTGAATCGGGTAGGTGCATAGCTATATCTTCTTGTGGGGTCTTGGCCCCCTGATTCAAATTCAGACTTGGTTGCCTTGCAGCGGGTGGAGTATTCATATTTCCTTCCAAATTATGTCCCATGGTTCCCGCTGTTACCCATTTTTACGGCTGTTTTTCGTTTCTTCTATTTACATCAGAAAAAGAGGAATTTTCTTGTTCTACACCAGCCGTAGGTTCAAGCATAGTTCTTGGAGTAGGATTTGACTGTAGGGTTAGGAGAGCATTAAGCTTTTTCATCTGAGCCTTTTGGCTAATTTCCATCCTTTGGTTGATTTCATCAACCATCTTATTCAACTCATCCCTAGTAACGACTTCTTGCTGAATGGTGGATGCTGGCGTCTGGTTTCCTAAGTTAGTGCCATTTACTTCAGTATGTTGAGGATTAACATCTTCTCCGGCCATCACTGCCCCTATGAACCTTCCAGAGGCTGTTCTTCTTCTCCCGGGAGCCATTAATTCCACATGGTGGATCTTTTAGGAAAAGATTAGGGATCTTACTTCTGGACCTATGGGATCCAAAGTAGATAGCAAGATCTGAATTCTGAGTTAGAGCACTCGGTGAAAACACCAAAACGTTAATCCAAAAAATGGATCAATTCCCTAGTTTGATTGCGAAAGCACCAGCCCTATTCTTATAGAGCAATAATATAGATAATAGGTATAGAAAAGAACAGTAAAAGAAAGAAGATAAGAAGATTTGTATAGTGGTTCGGCTGTTAATGAAGCCTATGTCTTTATAGTTTTTATTATAGACCGATTGCTATTACAAGCAGTGTTTGGTTATAAGGCTTTTGATTGTCCTTAGCAATATTGAATCTCCATGTTAAGAACCACTGAAGAGTCAAAGTGAATTCCTTTGGAGATTGTTATGATAGAGATGAAGGGTGAAGAATTTTTCCAATAGAGCTTCAACAACCAGTTTAGAGAAGATCCCCTTTATGTTGCAAGTATAACGGTATTTATAGAGATCAGAAAGCTTCTGGGCGAGGCCACTTCACTGACTGCTTGCAGATGGACACAAGATGATGCAACAAACCTTTCCTCGCGA
Source organism: Allium cepa (assembly GCA_030765085.1). NCBI lineage: Eukaryota > Viridiplantae > Streptophyta > Magnoliopsida > Asparagales > Amaryllidaceae > Allium > Allium cepa. Next base: position 29,120,364 of record CM060932.1, read on the forward strand.
CTCGAGCCATAACCATGGATTAGCTATCCATAAATTTAGCTCGCATGCGAGCTACTTACATAGCTACTTTGCCTATTGCTTTACTATGCTAGCCCGCCAAGATTCTACGATCAAGTATGGATGGCTGGCGATACAATGTATATGGATCGCTGGCGATCTAATGTGTATGGATCGCTGGTGATCCATGGTGTATAGATCGCTGCGATCCATACACTTAGTGCATTTCACACTTTGTCCTCTAAGCCTTCTTTGCTCCTTCGAACCATAGCGGCCCATCGATGTTGTTTGGATCGCTAGCGATCCATGGACTTAGAGTTTTTCAGGACTTTGACGTCTGAATGCCTTCATTGCCTTGTATCGACACTGTTCGTGTAATCTCTTTGCACGTTGCTTTGCTTTGATAACAATCTGCTTACTAGTTGTGTTTAGCTGCTGATTGGATTGGATAGACGCTGGTCTCTTGGTTTATTCAAACTCTGTCGTTGCTTTAGCCGTTTTTAGTTGGGTTCTGAACCATTTTGACTCTGTCAAGTCGTTCCATATTCTGTAGGATCCTAATGGGTTAAAAACCCAGATAACATTAAGCATCCATGCATTATATACAAAATCAAAAATCAATTTTCATCAAATAAGTGCATGTTTTCTATTAGCGTATATGTATGTGTGTATATATATACCTACGTGGTGCTTGCATATTTTTATGAAAGGCAACCAATAGCATAGTATCATGATATGTATGTAGATGACATATGACATTATGCAAATATCTAACATTTGAGCCCTCCTATATGAATGAGATGACATGACATATAAAACATATACGCAAGCATACTAGGGCGAACGTATGATTTCTATATGTATGCATAACCAATCACATCAATATATATATATATATATATATATATATATACACACACACATACATAATGAACTAAAGAATGTAAAATATCAAGACAATAACAAAATCTATGGCATAAACAAAAACAATGAAATAAAGACATAAACAAAACAAAAGTTAATCTAAGCAATTATTCTATCAAGTCTAGAAATTAAATAAACAATTAATCAAGTAAATGTAAAATGCTTTGGAAAGGAATTGAATTGATAAGATTGGATCTGCTCCTCCACTTTTTAGTTATCCTCGGTCAAACCATTCTCCCTAAAGTAATCCAACCAAGTCTGCTACTAGCATAACTAATCCCAAAATATTAATCTCATTCTTACGTGCATGTCTATAACTTTTGTAATCTTTGCTACCATCTCGAATCAATAATGCCACAATACATAACAGCAGGTAGTCTTAGCACAAAATGACACACAAAACTGTAGTCTCTTATAACATTCATAAATGCACATACTTGACACCAAAATTTCCCAATGTTAGCCTCCTTATTCATCTTTCGGATCGCTTAGTTTAGGCAATTCAAAAGTGGATGGTGTTTTGCCTAAACAAATTTAAAAGACTTAAATCACCATATTATTCCCTATTTCAGCTAAAGATATTCAAAATAAATAATGTATTAATCTAGTAACCATAACATATATCCCATCTGAATCTCAAATCTAACTTGAGTGGTATTAATACACTTATGAAATCACTTTTCCTAGTATCCAACTACTTTGATGCTCAAAGTATCACCCCTTCAATTGTCCAAACATTCCATCCTAAATTCCACATCCTACAACTAAGAATACATTCAAATAAGAGAAGTCTTATTCTGTTCAACCAATACAACCGTAGAAATAAAAATCCTAAATCTAAGTGGAGTTCTAACCTAAGAAAAATGCTAATTTAATATATTGATAGAATTAAAGGAATAGATTATATAATACATTGTTTACATACACCTTATATGCAATGTAAACTACATACCTTTGAGTCAATAGTCCAAAAGAGTTTCTTTGAATAGACAATCTCTCTCAATCTGAGGTATGATTGAAAAGAATCCATCAACTCCATATTCAAAATCATATACAAACTTCCAAATCTCATTTTCCATAAAATCACCTCCGCATCATCTATCGTGCAAACCATATACCTTCTCTTTGGTCTTTCAAATAAAATTTTCTTCAATTACCATGGAACAACTTAATTCACACCACTCTGTGGTACGTCTTTATTTTACTTTATTATCCATTTTATATAAAAATATTTTCTTAAATTCCTCAAATCTGGATTTATCTTAATAGCTCGAAATCCATTATTGAAGTCCTATATCTATACTAATCAGAAATACTTTCAACAATACTCTTACTATTAATCAAAATTGGAATATTTTTTATACACAGAAGTGACAACTTCGCAAAACTATTTTCTCCAAATCACATCCATTTATAAATTTTTTTGAGTACTTTACCCCATCCATAATAATACGAACCCATATGATCTTTACGTCCATCCATATTTGAGTACTTTTACAAACTCATCCAGTATACTAAAATACCTATCCTTGTATTGCTTCATACCAACTCTAATCTAGCATTTCCTTTAAAATCAAGAATTCACACTTAATACCTTTCAAATCAAAATCTGGATTCGATTCATTTTCTAATAATAACCAACCAATCTTTTCTTTTTCATTATCATTTTGATGACTTACCATTCCTCTATATTATGGATAAGACAACTTAATGGGGATGATGCCTCACAATGTCAATCAAATCAAGAAAACACTAGCATAGTTAGTACTCCAATAACATCAATATTACTTCAAAACAAACATCAACGATCTCTTATATCTACTACCCCATTCTTAGACCTTATTAATTTATGACCATAAGTCATCCAAGCCTAAATAGCGAGGATACCACCATCCTTTCTATTATCTAGGCCATCATCACATACCCAAATTGAATGAAATGACATAGCCCATTTGAATATCCTAATTGTTTTACTCCACTATATCAAACCTTTCCTTTTAATAAATTAGCTTCTATTGAACCATCCCACACAATTTTATGTGATTCTATGTAAATAATCATATACACGTAGCAACAAGCTTGCAGTTTCCAACATATAGTTATTATGAGTGCTTGGCCAGAGCATATAGCTTCGCTAATCAACAATTTCGATATTATGAGCACCCAGCACATAACCCACTGCTCTATCTTTAAATCATTTATTGGCATGAACACCTAGCCCATAACACAAAGTTCCAGCTTTAAATCATTTATCAGTATTTAATTTTTTAGTTATCTATCAACAAACTATATTATGGTTCACCCATCCTCCAATCAGCTTAAACAACATACCTTTATGGCATTATCAAACAACAAAGTAATCTAAATATCATTCGCTTTTATCTCCGATCATTACCGAAATGACACGGAATAAAAGAATGAGAATGTTAATTATTTCAATTTCTGCATAATGAATTGATCATCGAGTCATATCACATAGTAGCATCATTGGATCACCGATACCTGTTCTCAATAAACTCTACACTATTCAGTTAAAATCTTCATACACAACTCAAAGTATGTTCAATCAATGGGTTAACCGAATCCAATCAACTGAAACTCCAATATCACTCACTTCTCTTTTACCAACAAAATTTTCTAAGTCAAATCTACTATAAATATAGCTTCAGAAATTTCCCAATATAAAATAAATATAACTTTGTCCCAAATCCTTTTATCTGAATTTAACCAGTTTATTTGTTATCAGACGATCGTCTTATCTCTATTACGTGTTAATATGATAATTTGATTTACCTTTTTATTTCTAACTTTAACCACATTCTTTCTTTCTTTATTTAATTCCATGAAACTATCGAGATCACGACATATGAAAAAATTAAGCCCAGTTCACTAATTCTTATTCAATCCACTGTCTTATCTGTATCGAGCATCATCCTATAACTAGTCATTTAATCTACTCCAAAAACAATCAATCCAAACGCTATGCGAGATCTACACTTAAACTACTTGCCGTTACATTCCTTATCCAAAATCACAACTTAACTCCTTTCACGATTTCTTTTTCCCTTTTTTTATAATGGATTGTATCATTTGTTTCTAACCCATCAAACAAATTTTATATTTGATCATTCAGTATTTTTATACTTTATAATTATAACAATATTTTCTTATAGAAAGTTTCTTCATAACCTTAAAATTTTAAAACTTCCATCCGATTTAAAACACATCATCACTTTTCAAAGTACAGCTTTACCAAAGCATCTCACTTATAAAAAAGTCATAAGATAAAATCTTTTCATTAAGCATTCACTTTGCCTTTGTATTTTGATTTCAACATGAATTATTTTCCTTAACTTCGATAACTTAATATTAACTTTTTAATACACATTAATATTTTAAATTAACTATGGTTGTTTTCTAAATACTCTTGGTTAATTTCGAACATCATTTCAAATGATTTATAGACATTTTATCACAAATATAAAAGTATATATTAACTTATTTTGTAAATAGAATTTTTTTATCATTTCAAAATAGCATATCCTATCTATGTGAAATTGCAATTTAAAATTCACTTTAACCACTCATAATAATTATATCGATTCAGAAAATAATTTCCAAGATCTTAAATCACACATTACTATACATGCAATCAAAATTTCATGTCACAAATCCTTCAATTTCTTATCAAAATTGAATACATATCAAGATATCTATAACGACCCGCCTTTCATTCCATAGAAAGACGCATCATTAAGAAGAAAGAAAAGGATAGAAATGGAAAAAAAGGAAAGAAACAAACAAACAACATCAGAATCTCACAGCGGAACGAATAAATTATATTATATCACATAAAAACATTACATGGTATCATATACATCAGAGTTACACAGCTAATACGACACAAACTAGACAGTTATAAACATCTGTCTAGCAATTACGATTCAAGTACATCAGAGAAAAACAGATACAACTCAAACACAGCGGAATCACTATATATATCTGCACGCTGAAGCCTCTTGCTCCATATCTCCTCCAGAACTCGTCAAAGCAATCCTAAATCACATGACTACTCATACATAATATGAGTACCCAAGAGTTTAATAAAATAGAAAATAAACATTCGGGTCAGACATGGGTCTGGTGTGAGTAAAAGGGTTTAAAGTTGCTTAACTTTGAAAAACTTTTGAGAAGAAAATGTATCACGTAAGACTTCCCATACATAAACATGGAAAAGTTTTTACCTTATGCTAACCAAAACACCTGATAGGAAATCCAGTGATATTTTAATAGTGTCTAGGGTTTTCAAATAAATAAGAAATAGTCGAAATTGTTACATCTATTAAATTCCAGCTACTAGCCACAAAAGTGGGTAATACAAACCGTAGGATCTCGTAGGAAGAATGGGTTTCCATCAATGGCAGGGCTACCGGGGTACCGTCCGTTACAGTACGTGGCCTAGATCACCATACCGAGGATCACTTCCAATCCCCTGCAACACAAAGTCGGAACCATCCCTTACTGGACAGTCCCAAACAAGACCACCCCGCAGATTGGCCGTCGCCAACTGCCACACAACCGAAATATAAAGGGACCTCTAGACAGGGGTAAATCTCATCCTACTTAGGCATAATCCACTTAGCCTTGCTGCACCTCCCCTGTTTTAGCCATTCCCGGTTTGATGAGGCTCGAGGCTACGATTACCTTTATAGGACACACTAATCTTATAATGTTCATCGTCCACCTGATGATGTTCTGAAAGCATTCGATCCATACAAGTTCATTCCGGGTTCGAACGAAACCGAAGGCATTATCTTGTTACACTCATTTTGGAATCTCCCTCAGAGTTAACGACGATAACCCTTGCACTTTGAATCACCATCTCGAACCTGAAAGTACTATTTCCGTCAAACTCATCACGGAATCACCCTCATAGTTATACCGACGAATAGTCCTTACACCCCGAGTCTTCACTCTTCACTTGAGATTCACGACCTAAAGTTTAATTTGGATCGATGTGGTTTTCGAAATTCCAAATTTGGAAACCCGATCCCGGTCTCATCGAAATCCAAACGCCATCTTAATGTCCAAGTAAATTTAGTTTGAATAATTAATTCAATTCATCATTATCTATTACACACAGATAGCTAATTCACATATCACAATAGATAATCACATTCTCATCATAAACGGATAACTCGTATCACTAATCACAAACAGATAATCATCACAACCAGATAATCATCACAAACAGATAATCCATGTTATCATACTTTAATTAAGCATCCATATCATATAGATACTACTTATCTCATTACCGAGATCACAACCATTCAAAGGAATATCAATATCATCCATAACCAATGATTTATTTACCACCATCTATAATTAATTTAAAATGAATTAAATTAATTACTTCTATCTCTAATTAATTTAAAATAAATTAAATTAATTATCCCATCTATAAATCCTGCTTATATATCCATTAATTAATTAACCTAGTTAATTAATCATTCTCTAAGTATTTAACTTGATTAAACACATTTGATTAATCATTCTCTAATTACAATAAGTAATTAGTCTTTTATTAATTTCACAAAATTAATTAACCTTAATCATAAGTAATTAACATTTAATTACTTTATTTACTAATTAACTAAAATAAATTACATTTATCCTTAATTAATTACATTAACTAATCACTTAATTATTAATTATTCCTTAATTAAACAATTCTTAATTACATCATTAATTATATTAATTCATGATCGCTAATTTATATTTAAATTAATTACATTATTTAAAATTAATTACATTTAGTAATTAATCTGAAATTTAAAATACAATTATTAATCACCTTTGATTAATATCAACCAGTAATTAACTACCCTTAATTACTCATTAACAAATTAATTATCCCTTAATTAATCATCTTCATTAATTAATCCCTTGATTAATTACAAAAGTAATTATCCAAATTACTTCATTAAAAATCATCTCTCATTAATTACATTCCAATAATTATCGTTTATTACTTCTCTAAGTAATTATGCTCCACTACTTACATTAAGTAATTACTCTTATTAAACCGTCAAATGATTTACTTAAATTAATTAAACTAAATTAATTAATTTAAACAAATCACGCTATCAAAATTGATTACAATAAGTAATTAATCCCTTAATTACTTTTATCAAGTAATTATACTTAACAATTTACAATTGATTATCTTTAATTAATTAATCTAAATAATTATCAAAATTAATCACATTAATTAATTACTTAATTATCCTTAGATAATTATCATTATTAATAAACTACATTTTCTTTAATTACTTAGTTTAGAAAAATTATCTTAGATTAATTATCATTAATCATCTTTAATTAAAAATTTATCTAAATAAATGTTTAAAATCAAATAATAAGTAAATTCTTTAATTAAATTCTTTTATTATCTTAAATATTTCTAAGATAATTCATTTAATTATTAATGACTTCATTAACATTCAAATGTATTTAAAACATTACATTTCTAAATATAATCCAAATTCCATTTTAAAATTTAAGATTTAAAATGTTTAACTATTTTAACATTTATCCAAATTTTAAATAAATTAATTCCTTAAAATAAAAGTGAGGAATAATAATTACTTATATAAGATACTTATATAAGAAAAGTGTCAAAACAAATTTTACTTAATTTTATTAAAAGAAAAAAGTCTAAAAAATAAATTTATTATTTAACTTTCAAATTAAAGTTAAACACTTCATAATTTTAATTCAAATATTAAAGAAAAGAATTTTGTCAAGTTTAAAACATTTATTTGAAATCAAATTTATTTTTAAAAACTTCCCCAAACATTTAAATTTGTTCAATATTTTAAAATTTACAAAACTGTTTAACTCAAAATCCGGATTCATTGTATGCTTAAAACCATATTTTTGTCTTGATTCAAAACTTGATTTAAATCTTGCTTAAATTTAAAATTTTCATTTTTCAAAACTTCGAATTCAAAAGTTCATCAAACTTAAACTTGAATTTAAACCCCTGTTTAAATTCCTGCCGTAAAATTTTTAATTTCATTCAAATTCTTAAAAACAGAATTGCTGTCAGGTTTTATAAACCTGAAACAAACTTACCCGATACCCCTCAATAACTACTTCGAGTTATTACCCTAACTGCTTCGAGATAGATACTCGAATTACCCGAGTAAAACTCGAGTCACCTCGCTGCACAAGCCTACAGTAGTTCATCAGACAAAATATGCACGGTGCATATGCACCGGCACTTTGGCGATCTCCAATCACCCTAATTCCCTTAACCACGTTGCCGACCAACCCCTCACCTGATCACGACCACCAGAAATCCCCATAGCAGCTCGAAATCAAATTCGAGTGAATTAAGCAACCTGGAAACACAGCATCCAAAATATCCCAAACCTGTCATCAACTCGCAACCTCTCCTCCGATCACCTGATCACCTACAACTCCGGCCATCCCTCCATCTACGCCTCCTCTTCCTAATCCCAAAGGCTTGCATCACTCGATGCAACAGAGAAACCAAGAAGCTACAAAAACCCCTACCTCTAGAAAACTAGGGTTACAAACCTGAAATTGCCAACTACGGTCGCCAACCACCTCTGACCATCTACCTGAAAATTTTCCTTCACTCACCCATAAGTAATCCACCTCCAGGAAGAACTACAACTTCCAAAATCCACTAGATAACCAGATAAACCCAAAAATCCTCATTCTGTTCCATCCAGTAATTCTTACTCCATAGTTAACTAAAAAATGTGATATTTGTTTTAAAATTCATGATTTCATATGTGCATTCATATTATAACCCTGATTTAATATTTTAGGAAGTTTGAAATTTTTGCTTATTGAAATATTGACTATTATTAATGTTTTCAGAGGCAACATAATTTCAATTTAACTTAATTGTATTTTATAAACCTAAATCTATACTAAACAAACACTTTTATTTACAAAACAAATCGTAACAGAGAATCAATTCAAGAGGTCATGGTTTTTCTATTTAAAATTTTGGTTTTAAAAACAAAAATAGGCATACAGTTACCTATAAACCCATATATATGTTTATATATATATTCACACACAATATTCTTCACAATAAAAATCATACAAGCATACACATTCCTATTTATCCACATGCAGCAGATAATTTAAGCTTTTTGCATTGTGAGGTTACTCACTTTTAAAAAGAAACAGAGTAGTTTCATCTAAAACAGTTTTGATTTCTGAAAAAAACAGTTTTGATTTCTAAAAAACAGTTTAAATTTGAAACTTGAGCACTGGAAATTTACTTTAGCTTTGATTTTTAAAAGAAGAACTATTTTAAAATTAAAAGTTTACTCACTTTTTAAAATGAAGAAGCAGAGAACAACTGAGATGCAATTTCACATTTTCTCGAACCTGATTTGAATCTGCATGTTGAATCTGTGTTTTGCAATTTGTTAGTTGAAGTTGATTTGTAGATGATTTTAAACTGCATGCTGACCCATTCTTCTTTTTTGCTTGAATAAGAGTTGATCTTCATACAAATTTCAATTTGTAGATTTTTAACAGATTTGGTTTGCAGATCTTTGAAGATTGAACAGATTGTTATTTTGTATTTGTTTGCAGATTTTACTATTGAATTTGGTTTTCAATTTTCTCTTCCAAAATCCGATTTCAGATTTTCCATTTGAAGATAAATGGTTTGAACAATAATGAATTTCTAAGTTTCTTATCTATAATAATTATTTCAAAAATAAATTACATTGCCACTTTTATCTTATAGTGTAGATTAATTTACAAGTGTCCTCTTATTAGTTAAAAGCTTAACAGATGTTCTTCTTAATATTAAAAGAAATTTCTTAATTTATAAATGTATTTAAATTCATTTCTAAATAAATTTCTAATTTAATTTAACATGTTTTTATATGTTTTTTCTATATTTAGCTTCTACATGTTTACATATAAATTTCTTTATAAAATTACACATTTTAATGTTTACTTGAATTATTTTTAAAATAATATTTTAAAACTAAATTTTCAAGAAAGAAAGTTTAAAAAGAAAAAGAATGTTGAATTCAATTTTATTCCAAAGTTTTCAAACTAAAATATTATACTCTAATATATAAGAACTAAGTCTATTTCAAAAGAAAGCAATTTTTAAAATAAAACAAAATAAACTTTTATTATAAAATACAATTTAAACTATTATATTTTTATTTTTAAACAAAATATACATTTACTTATATTTCTTTTGAGAATATAAGATAGATTTTTAAATTAACTTTTGAAAAGTTTTCAATACTAATTTAAATCAATTTTCCAATTCACAAGTTATACACACATATATATAATAATTTGAAAATATTCTTATTAAATTTAAACTTAAATTAAAATTAAATTCTCTATTTACAATGTATACACATATATACACTATAAATAAAATATTCTTTAAATAAGCTTAGAAAGATAATTTTATTATTTAAATATTTTTAACTTTTCAAAAGAATAAAATTCCCAAATATAAAGTTATCATTATTATAAATTTTGAAAAGAATATCATTTGACAAACTAAATAATTATTAATCTTCAAAAGATAATTTCTGTTTGAATTAAATTATTAAATCAATACTTCACATTTTAATATAATTATAAATGGAAATTATTAAATAAGTATTGCCCGAATTTCCGAGACATCACATTCCTCCCCCTTTAAAAGAATTTCGTGCCCGAAATTTAAAAGCAAAGATAATTTAATAATCTTATACATATTTTAATTTTAAAATAGCAAACATATGCTATCAACCAAATACTAGCAATCATAGCAACCAATTCAAACAAACAATTCTAACTATCCAAACAAAATTCTAGATAGGATTCTTTAGAGTTTCCCAGGTTCAAACACTGGAATACTCGCTCTATAGAATCTAAACTGGCTACACCACTCAGATCTAGAGCTCCTATGTATCTAGATCTACAAACCTAAACAGGGAACTAGACCACAGACAAGTCTTGATCAACTTCCAAATTTCCCTGAACTACTGATTCTAAAACCAGTGATAGACCATGCACATACTCCCTCAGAGATACGTGAAATACATAACAAATTCCAGCCATCCGAACTGGAAATTCAATCCTGTAGACCAAACACTTAACCCTTAAGAGAAAAAAGAAAGATCTAATACTCTTATCCACGAATCTCTCCTATCGATCCTGGGTGCCTTCAACCTTCTAGATCAATCCATTCTTCGCAGATGTTTCATGGAGCAAATCTGGACAAAGAAATAAACGATCTCCAGATTCTACTCAACGAAATGGTTTTCTCAAAATCCACCACACAAACTCAACTACACAAACCACAGAAGACTTCAAACATACTACTCCTATTCTAAAGAAAGAACAGATGCACAAGACAATCAGGCCTCTAGATCCAAAATGCATTTCCTATAGAAATCCTCTGATCCAAGACAAAACATAAATTCCAATGAATCAGGTGTTGCTTCTATTCTGAAATAGCTGCCACCATGCTTCCGCTGCACAACTCTGATTTGAGAATGATGTTGATGAACACAAGTATAGACTTGATCAACTTATCCCGGAAACATTGTTCATCAAATTCCATAAAATCTCCGTGACCTATCCTATTCGGTCACAAACACCACAGAAAAAATTCTATCAGAAATCTAGGTCCAATCAAACCTGACTACTCAAACAAACCTCTCTCTCAAAGAGCCCTTCTACTAAGCTGAACCACCGGTAAAGCTCTAAGAACCAAGTCGAAACAGAACTCAATCTCTCGATACGGATGCAATACTTAACTTCTTCGAAGATATCCGGAAAAATACCAAACCACTTCGATAACTCTAACATCCACTAGAGATGCTACAATCCAAATAAAGATTACTAAGAGAACTTCCGAACCATCGCGAGTCACTTTTTCGATTCCACTCAGTTCAGATTCCAAGAAACCGTCCTCACCTCAACAATCAGTACAGCTAAAGCATTCTAACCAAAGAAGAAACTAGTGGTCGACCTTCAACCACAAACATCACACCCAGCTGAGCTTCCAGAAGAAATGGAGAAGCTACACCATCTGCCCGGCCTACTGACAGAAGAATCACAGAGACTTCTGAACCAATGAAGAAACAGGCCACTCTACCGCTTCCGGATTCCACCTCTAGGATACAGCTAAACCAAGAGACTATTCTGAAAGCACACTCAACACCTCCAAGCTGTTACTGCTGCCAAATACTTTCTTATCCAAAAGCTCATCGAACCACAAAGCTACACAAGCCACTTCCACAATAAAGCCTTCAGTAGACAGATATCCCTCAGGAAACTCGACTTCAAATCAAGCACAAAACACTCTGCCAAACTAAGTCTCAAACTCAAATATAGACAGAACTCCTCCTATGGTTTCCAAGAGACCATCGCTGGCTTCAACACAGAACTGCAAAACTACTCAAGATGCCCAATACTGCCCTAGCAGATTCACTTCCAACCTCAAACACTCGGACTCCAACTATTGGCATTGGTAGTTGTGTTAGCACACCACCACCCTATCTACCTCTAGAACTTATATTGGAAAACCCGAACAGGTAACCCAATCAAATAGGTAGAAATATATATATATATATATATATATATATATATTCAAAATTACAAATACGCTCTCTCAAGATAGACACCACTCCAGAGCCTTGGTATTCGCTCAACCTAACGCTCTGATACCACAATGTAACGACCCGCCTTTCATTCCATAGAAAGACGCATCATTAAGAAGAAAGAAAGGGATAGAAAAGAAAAAAAGGAAAGAAAGAAACAGACAACATCAGAATCTCACAGCGGAACGAATAAATTATATTATATCACATAAAAACATTACATAGTATCACATACATCAGAGTTATACAGCTAATACATCACAAACTAGACAGTTATAAACATCTGTCTAGCAATTACAATTCAAGTACATCAGAGAAAAACAGATACAACTCAAACACAGCGGAATCACTATATATATCTACACGCCGAAGCCTCCTGCTCCATATCTCCTCCAGAACCCATCAAAGAAATCCTGAATCACTTGACTACTCATACATAATATGAATACCCAAGAATTTAATAAAACAGAAAATAAACACTCAGGTCAGACACGGGTCTGGTGTGAATAAACGGGTTTAAAGTTGCTTAACTTTGAAAATCTTTTGAAAAGAAAAGGTATCACGTAAGACTTCCCACACATAAACATGGAAAAGTTTTTACCTTACGCTAACCAAAACACTTGATAGGAAATCCAGTGATATTATAATAGTGTCTAGGGTTTTCAAATAAATAAGAAATAGCCGAAATTGTTACATCTATTAAATTCTAGCTACTAGCCACAAAAGTGGGTAATACAATCAAAACCGTAGGGTCTCGTAGGAAGAATGAGTTTCCATCAATGGCAGGGCTACCGGGGTACCGCCCATCACAGTACGTGGCCTAGATCACCGTACCGAGGATCACTCCCAATCCCCTACAACACAAAGCCGGAACCATCCCTTACTGGACAGTCCCGAACAAGACCATCCCGCAGATTGGCCGTCGCCCACTCCCACACAACCGAAATATAAAGGGACCTCTAGACATAGGTAAATCTCGTCCTATTTGGGCATGACCCAATTAGCCTTGCTGCACCTCCTCTGTTTTAGCCATTCCCGGTTTGATGAGGCTTGAGGCTACGATTACCTTTATAGGACACATTAATCCTAGAATGCTCATCGTCCACCTGACGATGTTCTGAAAGCATTCAATCCATACAAGTTCGTTCCGGGTTCGAACGAAACCGAAGGCATTATCTCATTACACTCATTTTGGAATCACCCTCAGAGTTAACGATGATAACCCTTGCACTCTGAATCACCATCTCGAACCTGAAAGTACTATTTCCGTTAAACTCATCACAGAATCACCCTCAGAGTTATACTGACGAATAGTCCTTACACCTCGAGTCTTCACTCTTCACTTGAGATTCATGACCTAACGTTTAATTTGGATCGATGTGGTTTTCAGAATTCCAAATTTGGAAACCTGATCCTGGTCTCATCGAAATCCAAACGCCATCTTAATGTCCAAGTGAATTTAATTTGAATAATTAATTCAATTCATCATTATCTATTACACAAAGATAGATAATTCACCTATCACAATAGATTATCACATTCTCATCATAAACAGATAACCCTTATCAATAATCACAAACAGATAATCATCACAACTAGATAATCATCACAAACATATAATCCATGTTATCATTCATTAACTATGCATCCACATCATATAGATACTACTCATCTCATTACTGAGATCACAACCATTCAAAGAAATATCAATATCATCCATAAGAAATGATTTATTTACCACCATCTATAATTAATTTAAAATGAATTAAATTAATTACTTCTATCTCTAATTAATTTAAATTAAATTAAATTAATTATCACATCTATAAATCCTGCTTATGTATCCATTAATTAATTAACCTAGTTAATTAATCATTCTTTAAGTATTTAACTTGATTAAACACGTTTGATTAATCATTCTCTAATTACAATAAGTAATTAGTCTTCAATTAATTTCACAAAATCAATTAACCTTAATCATAAGTAATTAACATTTAATCACTTCATTTATTAATTAACTAAAATTAATTACATTTATCCTTAATTAATTACATTAATTAATCACTTAATTATTAATTATTCCTTAATTAAACAATTCTTAATTACATCATTAATTATATTAATAATGATCTCTAATTTATATTTAAATTAATTACTTTATTTAAAATTAATTACATTTAGTAATCAATCTGAAATTTAAAATACAATTATTAATCACCTATGATTAATATCAACCAATAATTAACTACCCTTAATTACTCATTAACAAATTAATTATCCCTTAATTAATCATCTTCATTAATTAAACCCTTGATTAATTACAAAAGTAATTATCCAAATTACTTCATTAAAAATCATCTCTCACTAATTACATTCCAGTAATTATCATTTATTACTTCTCTAAGTAATTATGCTCCATTACTTACATTAAGTAATTTCTCTTATTAAACCATCAAATGATTTACTTAAATTAATTAAACTAAATTAACTAATTTAAACAAATCACACTATCAAAATTGATTACAATAAGTAATTAATCCCTTACTTACTTTTATCAAGCAATTATACTTAACAATTTACAATTGATTATCTTTAATTAATTAATCTAATTAATTATCAAAATTAATCACATTAATTAATTACTTAATTATCCTTTGATAATTATCATTATTAATTAACAACATTTTCTTTAATTACTTTCTTAAGAAAAATTATCTTAGATTAATTGTCATTAATCATCTTTACTTAAAAATTTATCCAAATTATTGTTTAAAATCAAATAATAAGTAAATTCTTTAATTAAATTCTTTTATTATCTTAAATATTTCTAAGATAATTCATTTACTTACATTCAAATGTATTTAAATCATTACATTTCTAAATTTAATCCAAATTCCATTTTAAAATTTAAGATTTAAAATATTTAACTATTTAAACATTTATCCAAATTTTAAATAAATTAATTCCTCAAAATAAAAGTGAGGAATAATCATTACTTATATAAGATACTTATATAAGAAAAGTGTTAAAACAAATTTTACTTAATTTTATTAAAAGAAAAGGGTCTAAAAAATAAATTTATTATTTAACTTTCAAATTAAAGTTAAACACTTCATAATTTTAATTCAAATATTAAAGAAAAGAATTTTGTCAAGTTTAAAAATTTATTTGAAATCAAATTTATTTTTAAAAACTTCCCCAAACATTTAAACTTGTTCAATATTTTAAAATTTACAAAACTGTTTAACTCAAAATCTGGATTCATTGTATGCTTAAAACCATATTTTTGTCTTGATTTAAAACTTGATTTAGATCTTGCTTAAATTTAAAATTTTCATTTTTAAAAACTTTGAATTCAAAAGTTCATCAAACTAAAACTTGAATTTAAACCCCTGTTTAAATTCTTGCCTTAAAAATTTGAATTTCATTCAAATTCTTAAAAACAGAATTGCTGTCAAGTTTTATAAACCTGAAACAAACTTACCCGACACCCCTCAATAACTACTTCGACTTATTACCCTAACTGCTTCGAGATAGATAATCGAATTACCCGAGTAAAACTCGAGTCACCTCCCTGCACAAACCCACAGTAGTTCATCAGACAAAATATGCACGGTGCATATGCACCGGCGCTCTGGCGATCTCCAATCTCTCTAATTCCCTTCATCACGTCGTCGATCATCCCCTCACCTGATCACGACCACCAGAAATCCCCATAGCAGCTCGAAATCAAATTCGAGTGAATTAAGCAACCTGGAAACACAGCATCCAAAATATCCCAAACCTGTCATCAACTCGCAACCTCTCCTCCGATCACCTGATCACCTACAACTCCGCCCATCCCTCCATCTACGCCTCCTCTTCCTAATCCCAAAAGCTTGCATAACTCGATGCAACAGAGAAACCAAGAAGCTATAAAAACCCTACCTCCAGAAAACTAGGGTTACAAACCTGAAATTGCCAACTACGGTCGCCAACCACCTCTGACCATCTACCTGAAAATTTTACTTCACTCACCCATCAGTACTCCACCTTCAGGAAGAACCACAAGTTCCAAAATCCACTAGATAACCAGATAAACCCAAAAATCCTCATTCTGTTCCATCCAGTAATTCTTACTCCATAGTTAACTAAAAAAAATGTGATATTTGTTTTAAAATTCATGATTTCATATGTGCATTCATATTATAACCCTGATTTAATATTTTAGGAAGTTTGAAATTTTTGCTTATTGAAATATTGACTGTTATTAATGTTTTCAGAGGCAACATAATTTCAATTTAACTTAATTATATTTTATAAACCTAAATCTATACTAAACAAACACTTTTATTTACAAAACAAATCCTAACAAAGAATCAATTCAAGAGGTAATGTTTTTCTATTTAAAATTTTGGTTTCAAAAACAGAAACATGCATACAGTTACCTGTAAACCAATATATATGTTTATATATATATATATATATATATATATATATATATATATTCACACACAATATTCATCACAATAAAAATCATACTAGCATACACATTCCTATTTATCCACATGCAGCAGATAAGTTAAGCTTTTTGCATTGTGAGGTTACTCACTTTTAAAAAGAAACAGAGCAGTTTCATCTAAAACAATTTTGATTTTTGAAAAAAACAGTTTAAATTTGAAACTTGAGCACTGGAAATTTACTTATGCTTTGATTTTTAAAAGAAGAACTGTTTTTAAAAATAAAAGTTTACTCACTTTTTAAATTAAGAAGCAGAGAACAATTGAGATGCAATTTCACATTTTCTAGAACCTGATTTGAATCTGCATGTTGAGTCTGTGTTTTGCAATTTGCTAGTTGAAGTTGATTTGTAGATGATTTTAAATTGCATGCTGACCCATTCTTCTTTTTGCTTGAATAAGAGTTGATCTTCATACAAATTCCAATTTGCAGGTTTTTAACAGATTTGGTTTGCAGATCTTTGAAGATTGAACAGATTGTTATTTTGTATTTGTTTGTAGATTCTACTATTGAATTTGATTTTCAATTTTCTCTTCTAAAATCCGATTTCAGATTTTCCATTTGAAGATAAATGGTTTGAACAATAATGAATTTCAAAGTTTCTTATCTATAATAATTATTTCAAAAATAAATTACATTGCCACTTGTTATCTTGTAGTGTAGATTAATTTACAAATGTCCTCTTATTAGTTAAAAGCTTAACACATGTTCTTCTTAATATTAAAAGAAATTTCTTAATTTATAAATGTATTTAAATTCATTGCTAAATCAGTTTCTAATTTAATTTAACATGTTTTAATATGTTTTTTCTGTATTTAGCCTCTACATGTTTACATATAAATTTCTTTATAAAATTACACATTTTAATGTTTACTTGAATTATTTTTAAAATAATATTTTAAAACTAAATTTTCAAGAAAGAAAATTTAAAAAGAAAAAGAATGTTGAATTCAATTTTATTCCAAAGTTTTCAAACTAAAATATTATACTCTAATATATAAGAACCAAGTCTATTTCAAAAGAAAGCAATTTTTAAAATAAAACAAAATAAACTTTTATTATAAAATACAATTTAAACTATTATATTTTTATTTTTAAACAAAATAAATTTTTACTTATATTTCTTTTGGAAATATAAGATAGATTTTTAAATTAACTTTTGAAAAGTTTTCAATACTAATTTAAATCAATTTTCCAATTCGCAAGTTATACACACGCATATATATATATAATAATTTGAAAATATTCTTATTAAAACTTAAATTAAAATCAAATTCTCTATTTACAATGTATACACATATATACATTATAAATAAAATATTCTTTAAATAAGCTTAGAAAGATAATTTTATTATTTAAATATTTTTAACTTTTGAAAAGAATAAAATTCCCAAATAAATAGTTATCATTATTATAAATTTTGAAAAGAATATCATTTGACAAACTAAATAATTATTAATCTTCAAAAGATAATTTCTGTTTGAATTAAATTATTAAATCAATACTTTACATTTTAATAATTATAAATGGAAATTATTAATAAGTATTGCCCAAATTTCCGGGACATCACAATATCAAAATTCTACTTACTTCCAATTTGGACTTTAAATCTATTTTTCAAAGATTCTTTCAAAAACTTATTATATTATATAAATATATTGCCAATTCATAAATGCTCGTTTAAAAAAAATTATAATTCAAAATTTGAAACTACTTCCCATTTTATACATTCTTTAAAATTCTACTCTTAAAAAGTATCTTACTTCCAAAATCAATTTTCTTGCCACTCATTCACTACAATCCATTACATCGGTCCGATCAAATCTAAATATTTACA
Source organism: Allium cepa (assembly GCA_030765085.1). Taxonomy (NCBI): domain Eukaryota; kingdom Viridiplantae; phylum Streptophyta; class Magnoliopsida; order Asparagales; family Amaryllidaceae; genus Allium; species Allium cepa. The sequence goes on from CM060932.1 coordinate 29,139,306, forward strand.
TCTATTTTTCACAAGTTCTTAATCACTTCTCAATTACCAATTAGGGTTCAATTCCAATATTTGATCAAGAACTATTCCTCATACATTGAGTGCTGCTATTGTGGGGTTTACACTTATACGACTCATTACATACATATATTAATGGAACTGAACGTGGATGTTCACACAACAACATCCCTAAGATTGACTTTAGTACTGTTCCACTTTTGGCCTTACTTCACCTATATCTATTTTCGTTCCAGTTTCAATCCTCGTTAACTTATTCATTGTAATTACCCACCTTTTTGAACGGTTCAAATCGACAATAAACCACACATGTCAGACTCAAACCATTCAAGAGGGAGGATTGCTAATGAGGTAAGTAAGAAAAAAACAAAAAACAGAATCTCGTAGCGGAATGATAAAATATAATAATCAAATAAATAGTTCATGAAGTCGTTTTACAAATAACATTTGGTTAAACTTTTAAAATTCAAATCAGAGTTATACATACATCAGAAATAAATTAATAATGTAGCGGAACACAGAATTCAATGGAATAATAAATAGCAACAATATACCGAATCTTCTTCTTCATCCCTCAGAAAATAGCCTTCAATACAGCGAAAAAGCTCAGACTGACCTGAGCATGATGCAAAAACAAAACAAAACACTCGAGTCAAAACTAAAAGATCTTATGTAACTCGGATCAAAATAAGTAAAATAGAAATATTAGTGCAATGGTTTCATAGATATTACGGGATTTTCATTTCCTATCAAGTGTACAACGTGAATATATTTATTCAATGGGTTTCAAATAATTTGAAATATCAATCTTAATTGTCTAATTAAAACAAATTCAAAGTTTGAATTAACTTAAACCCTTCAACTAATCCAATTCCAAATAAAATCCAAATTCAAGAAATTATATGGGTATATGTCATATCAACCAATATCAAAAATCAACATTTTCAAATCAATGAAAACCACGCAGGTTTATCATTTCAACCCATACTGATTTTCTCGTAATCTATATGATCGTTCAGATATGTATCATTTCAACCCATAGGGATAACAGAGATATAGACATAAATAACATCCAATTATCTAAAATGTCTACCAATAACATCCATCCAATCACCCAAATATCAACAACTGAACATACAACACAATCATCATTGGAATCAAACAATAACTATCAACAATTTACTGGTTATCATTAATAAGTATTTAATTGAAAATTTAAATTTCGATATTAAATTAAATGGCAATTAAATTCAATGAAAGTCAGATTTAAGTAGAATGACAATTTAAAATATAGTAAACAGCAACCAATCAATTTCTAATCACATCATAAATTCAATTTAACTAACATAAGAAAATCTAGTAGTTGTGAGTGTTTGCTCGTCTTTCGTAGCTACGAAGGTGACGATAAAAACGGAGCAATATGGAGACTCCTCGCAAAGAATCAAATGCAAAGCAAATCCACAAAGCTTAGACACGAACACGAATCAATAAAAAAATTTCAACTACTTCCAACTTTCAAACAACCTAAGATCAAACCACGGACAAACCTAAAACTATGTCATATTTAAAAAAATTATTCGTACCATAATATTACTGAATCTGTAAAAGTTACTAGCTAGAAATTTGTTACAAATTCTTTTCTCTCCCCTTTTAAAAATATAATCACTCAAAAAGCTTATGTCTTAAGGAAGTTATGGTCAAAACAAACAGAGGTGTTTTCTGAGTTTAAAATTAGAGTTCAAAAACACTTCGAAAAGATTTGAGTTTTTGACATAGCAAATTAAGGAATTTGAAGAACTGATCGAAAAGAAAGTTAAAACCACTGAAAAAATAAATGATTTGAATAAAATCACATAATTTAGTTCATTCTTGAAGGAGATATGATTGATACAATATGATGTTTTTTGGGCTAAAACTGGGCCCCAAATAGAACTTGAAAAATGGATTTTTTGATATCAAAATTTTCGAAATGGGAAGAATGGTTTAACAACAAAGTTGTTGCCATTGAAATTATACACGGTTTCAAAAAATAAATTATTTGAGTTGGAGTAGTTTAGTGGAATATATAAGCCATGGAAATAAGGGAAGAAAGAGGGAAAACAGGGAAGGGGAAAAGAAGTGAAAAATGAGAAAAAAGAGGAGAGGGAAAGTGGAAGAAGATGGCCTTGGAGATGGTGGAGAGGGTGGAGATTATAGGGGAGGTGGAAGGGTTGAAGGGGAGGAGGAAAGGAATTTTAATTTATGTGGTTTTTGGAGTTTTGGGTCTAGAGTTCTCAGTAGATTTTGAGGAGAAAGAAGAAGTTTGCAGAGAAAGTTTCTCAGGAGAAAAATTATGTACATAGATGTTATCAGATAAGAAACATAATGTCGTAGGCAAAGGAATGGTCACAGGGTTGACAAGATTCTCTTAGTTAAATAAGGTCCATTAGACCAAACAAACTCAATATGCCTTAGCCAAATAAAACACTACCAACTCATGTTAATTCTTCACAGTAATTCAAATTTTTAGAGCAATAAGAATTTGATTTTGACGAAACGAAAAATGAAGGGAAGATTAGAATTCAGTCCAGTATCATATAAAAAGAATAAAATTTTAAAATTCAAATTTAAAATTTTCAACCAAAAGTCAATCTTTAACTAAGTTTGACTAAAATTTAAAATTTCGCAAATTTTTTATTCTATTAAATTTGGTCAAATAAAACACTCAACATCACAAACTCAATTTTTTTTTATGTAATTGTTATTTAAATTCAAAATACAGCCATTGTTAAAAGTTACGGATCGTTACACTTTATCTTAATTAAAAGTCCTAATATCAATTAATGAAATATTAATTTGTTTTCCCTTATCATATTTAAAAGGTTAAATGCCATTAACTACGCATTCAATTCTCATCCAATTACATTCAAACCTATGTTATCATCCTTATTATTCAATCAAAAATACCCTATGAATTATATTAACATAAGTTTACATTTTATTACATTCATTATTTTACTATTAAAATCTTTTACTATGTTAACTGCAATAATTAATTAAATAAATTTTAATTGATTTCCAAAGAGTTCCAAACATATTAAATAATGAGATGAAAATGAATAATTGTTACCTTTAAGTAATTTAATCATGTTTATAAGTTTATTTTCTACAACAAATGTTATGAATACTTACATATCACTGATTATGTTCAATTTCAATTAACAACATATAATTCCAATATTCAATTGCCTTAATTCCATTAATTACCCACATATCCAAACAGACAAATTAATGAGAAGATAATTACAACCATCGTTTATAATAATAGTCCATATCATTATCTTACCATTTACAACCAAGGGTTATAAAAAATGATTTTATATTCTATATTAACATATTCCAATCAATTACATATAATCTCATCATTAAACGCATCATGTAATTTATTTAATTATTTACAATTATAACCAAATAACCTTACAATTATATCGATTGATTGAAATTGGATTACAATGATTACCAATTACATTAAACCAACATTACTGTATTACATTCTAATTATCTTATCACTAAAAATCATAAATTTTAATTTCTTACAATATTAATATCTCAAAATCCTATTAGATTTATTATTTTAATTATTGAAAAATAAGAGTCGTTACACTCTTCCCCACTCAGAACTTTTTGTCCTCGAAAAGGGAAAATGAGGAATTAAGGGATTAATATATTTTATTCAAAATACTGAATTTATAAACAATTAAAATAACTAAATATTTTAAGTAGAATATACTAATTAATAAATAATCAAATCTTCATATCCAAGTTTACTAAAGTTTGAAAAAATAATTTAACTTCCACAAATTTTTTATAAGTCTAAAATTCATGAAAAATTTCAGAAGAGTCTCCTTTTTACGGAGAGGTCCTGAAAATAATAATAGTATGAATAATAATCATATATATGATGAAAATAAAATATCCCAATCATGAGAAAACAATATAATATCGCTAGAAAACCGTAATCCCAAAACGTACCTATTTATCGGGCAAACAACGCTTATTAATGAAACCAAAAGCAGTAGCTATTGTTTCCATAAACCCATATTTCACTTATATAATCCAAAATAGGTTAATAATTATGCAAAAGGAGAAATATTTAAGTTGTTCAATTTGTAACAAAAGAAAATCACTATAAAACATATACAAACAAACAATACAACCATTATATGCAACCATAGATCCATCATACATTCGTAGCAACCAAAATCAATGGTTTATTTAGTTCAAAAACTTTTAATCATACAAGGGTGATGAATAAACTATCAAGTGTATCCTATGCTCAACACCCTTTGGCAATTACTCAATAGACTATCCATACAACCTTAAACAATTAGAAGTATCATTTCCAAACATCTCATAAGCCAAAACAACCAAGAACTTCCACACATTATTTAAGTTTATTTAATTGGTTTCTTTTCAAATCATTTTTTACCTTTTTTTTCATTCATACAATGTCTTTTTCTTTATTTCATGTACTTACAAAAATTATTTCACAAATTAACTTACATGCATAACTTTTCTTGTATATCGAAATTCTTATTTAGATATAATTTTATTGAACACTTCCATTACTTAAGTTTTACTTGTATAATATTCCATTAAATATTCTATTAACATTTCAACTTATTAAACATTTTTGGTAATTTATATATATATATATATATATATATCTTAGGAATATAATTGAATGTTACACAAGTTTTTGGTATTCGCCCTTGAAGAGAAAAGAAATATAACAATATATCCAAAAATTCAATTAAAACATTTAACCTCATTCACTTAGTAAGAATATTAGATATATTTAAAACATCTTCATAGCATTATGCAAGAATTTCCAAAAAAGTTTAAACAATGTTAGAAGTTTATATCAAAACATTAGGATAAGCCTTTTTCTCTAATAAAGTTCCTTAAATCTGATAATTTATTAGACTCGTTATTTTAAAATAAGTACAACCCTAGATTATTAAAATGAAACCAATAGTATATTCAAATCATAAGTTAAATATCCAAATCAAAGTATAAAATTTTATATCTTCATAATTAATTTTACATACTTGTTTAAAATGAATATTCAAATCAAGGAAACATATTTATTATGGTTTAATATGAAAATTCAAATAGTGAATAAACCAATAAATTTATTGTTAATGCTTCGAAATCAAGTAAATATTTCAAACCATAGTTCCAAAATAGAGATTCAAATTTATTGGTCAAGTATATTACTACAAATTAAACTTTGCAAATCATTTTTTTCATTTATATAATACCTTTAAATCATACATTCACTGAAACTTGTATAAATTTCACTTGAAATATTCATTTGAAAACTTCATTTGCAAATCAATCATCTTTAATACTTTACGAAAAAAATTCATCTATAAAAATTTCTTGCTTCATTTATAAATACCACATAAATTTTTTTAAATAACATTTTTATAAATATATGTAAACTATTTGAAAACAATTATTTACATCATTACTTATATCTAAAAAGAAGTTATTGAAAACCTTAAATCCATTATTTATAAATTTTATTAGCTTTAAATTTCAAAATAATTTTAAACATCATTAATAAATCTATATCATTAACTTTAACTATGTTTTATTTAATTAATAACTTCTCATTATATTTACAACACTAATAATTTACGACTAAACCATGTTGTACATACATAAACAATATTATAAACATTTTAAAGTATTTAGAAATGGAAAAAATGACAAAAATATCTTTTATATAATACTTTATCAAAATACTTTTATAACTTGATGTTTTAACAGATTTATCCTCGTCCTTGCATACTCTGGTCATACGTTGATTGGGCGTAAGACTAGAAATCTCTAAGTACTTAAGAGACCTGTTTTAACACCCAGTTGAAATACTTAAAAACAGGTATGAGAATTACCATTCGAAATCTGATGTCAAATGATGATGTCACGATAGCAGTGGCCCACCTTTCAGATTTCAGAAAAATACCGTAGCTATTTCATAAACAAGGGATCATCGACCCCTGCTATAGTGGTAACTGATGATTCAATGATTTACGCAATGGATGCATTTCCTTCCCGAAAGATCCATAAATAACAGATCCCAAGATCGAAAGCGCCTCCATTGGGTAAAACAAAGAACCACCTACCCTAAAAAAATCGAGGAACTCATGAGTTTATGAACGGACAACCATATCGGTTCGAATCCATTTCTGAATTCACCCAAGTATATTAGGGTTTATCGGTCGAATCCATTCTTGGATTCTCCAAGTCCATCTGGGTCGAAGCATATCATACTATACTTCTTTGTGGAGGGTACTTCCCCATTCCTTTTACTTTAAAATAATAACATACCATATGTAGTACTCTTTTAAAATCATCACTTCAACTATCATACCTATATAAATTCCGTTATATATAAGATTTCATTTTCAGATAGAGTACTTTCCAAAGTCAATAGTCTCAAATATATAAAATTATTCTTATATAAATTCCGTATATAAGATTTATCTCTTTAGATCGAATACCCTTCAAAGTCAATAGTCTTCCAAATCACCATGTACTTATATAAATTCCATCTTATCTAAGAATCAAAATTTCCAAAATCAATTTCACTGTATGAAGAGACGGATTGAACATCTTTACTTTATAAAAGGTTTTGAATTTAAAATAGTTATATATATATATATAATAGTTTGTAAAATAGTTTTTATATGGTTTGAAAAATAGTTTGTAAATAAAATAGTTTGTAAAATAATTTGTAAATAAAATAGTTTGTAAATAAAATAGTTTGTAAAATAGTTTTGTATATAAAATAGAGTAAACTAGTTTGTATAAGAAAAATAAAAGAAAAAGTTTTGCAAAATGGTTTTAAATTAATAGTATTTTTGCATAGAATAAAAATTCCAATTTAAATTACAAAGAATATCCAACAGAACAACTTTAAATTTCAACGTCAAAGCATATAATAATATTAGAACATAAGATGTACATATGTCATCATTTCGTAAAATCACATTCGATAGCTCGCTCGATCACACAAGTTCGCTTTTGAACTAGTATTGTACATTCGATTTTCCTAATGCAGACTTCAATAAGGTTTCTTGACTAGAAATCATCATTCTCCGTGCATAGCCATACATTATGATAGAGAGAATCAAATCAAAAATCCATATCAAATATTTGCCATCAAGAATCGAATGAAAAATCCTATTACGAAATGGTGTAATTCACCTCGAAATTGTGTACCCAAATCGGGATCAAATTAATTATGCGAATAAAACAATGTACGTACAAATTACATAATTATTCTAGTTTGTTTCATAACCATTACATTTTGATTTAAATTCATTATTAATCTCATTGATTAACACAAATATCATTTCATACTTTAATATTTGTTTCACATAATTTCCTCATTTAATATAAAACATTAATATATTCATTCTCATAACATTGCTTGTATTTCTCTTCATTTTTAAATTGAATTCAATTTCACATGTAATATTTCTCATTTAATGCAACATTTATTGCAATATCCATTTATTTCATAAACAATTTACAAGTTATGACTTTATTTAAAACCATTTTACTTTTAGTACATATTTGTTTATCCAATTAGTTTTCACTTACTTTTCAAATTTATTTATGCCACATTTCATAACTTTAATTAAGTTCATAACAAATTTTTTTAAAAACTCATTTACAGCTTTTCCTTAATCACAATTTCGATTTAAACATGCCAAGGCTTAAAGTTCACGCTTGTATATTATTACATTACATGCCAATAATGTAAACAACAATTCTATTCATTTACTAACATAGATATAACAAATTTAACCTTGTTTCACTTGCTTTCAATTTAAGGTTACCAAATTCAACTGCATAATTCAACAAAATTTCTACATTTTAACTCATATATTAATCCAGAAGTTTCGACTATCCAAAACATATAGATATTCCATTTTATTTCAATAGTTGAAACTATCAATTAACAAACAACAATATTTACAACCAAACATTTCAATTTCATAACCAAATATCCTAATTATTCACTTTATTCTCTTTAAGACACCATTACTAAACTAGTGTTTAGTCAATAAATTAAATTAACAATATTTAGCCATTGCTTATAAACTGGCTAAATATTACAAATCAACAATAAATGATAATAATTAAATATTACCATTTCACAAATCAATCACATTACAAATAACTATAATAGTTATAAATTTTTTATTCCCTTATATATAACATATAATATTAGGAAAAATTATTTCATTTCAAAACTAATATAACATTTTATAGCACTAATAAATAGGCGCTCTTGTATATACACCTAGATAACTCATTCTAGACATTACTACCCTGTCTCTAATGGGTTAACCCCAACAGGCTATGGTACGTCTATACTTGGCTCTGATACCAACTGTAACGACCCACCTTTTTGGACGGTTCAAATCGACAACAAACCATACATGTCAGACTCAAACCATTCAAAAGAGAGGTTTGTTAATGGGGTAAATAAGAAAGAAAAAACAAAACATAGAACATTACAACGGAACGACAAGATATAATAATCAAATAAACAGTTCATGAAGCTTTTTACAAATAACATTTGATTACACTTTTACAATTCAAATTAGAGTTATACATACATCAGAAATAAAAAAATAATGCAGCGAAACACAGAATGCAATGGAATAATAAATAGCAATAATTTACTGAATCTTCGTCTTCGTCCTCCAGAAAATAGTCTTCAATACACTGAAAAAGCCTAGACTAACTCGAACGTGATGTAAAGGAAAAACACTCGAATCAGAACTAATAGATCTTATGTAAGTTAGATCAAAATAAGTAAAATAGAAATATTAATGCAATGTTTTCATAGATATTACAGGATTTTCATCTTCTATCAAGTGTACAACATGAATATAATTATTTAAAGGGTTTCAAATAATACGAAATATCAATCTTAATTATCTAATTAAAAAAAATCAAAGTTTGAATTAACTTAAACCCTTTGAATAATTCAATTCCAAATAAAATCCAAATTCAAGAAATTATATGGTTATATGTCATTTCAACCAGTATCAAAAATCAACATTTCCAAATCAATGAAAACTGTTCGGGCTAATCATTTCAACCCATAACGATTTTCCTCTAATCTATATGACCGTTTAGGTATGTATCATTTCAACCCATAAGTATAAAGAGATATAGAAACAAATAATATCCAATCATATGCTAACCAATAACATCCATCCAATCGCCCAAATATCAGCAATTGAACATACAACACAATCATCATTGAAATCAATCAATAACTACCAACAATTTACCGATTATCATTAACAGGTATTTAAGCGACAATTTGAATTTCAATATTAAATTGAATGGCAACTAAATTCAATAAAAGTCTGATTTAACTGACAATTTAAAATATACTAAACAACAACCAATAAATTTCTAATCATGTCATAAATTCAATTTAACTAACATAAGAAAATCTAGTAGTTGTGATGATAAAAATGGAGCAATAAGGAGATTCCTAGCAAAGATCCAAATGCAAAGCAAATCTAACAAAGCTTAGACACGAACAAGAATCAATAAACAAGTTTCAACTACTTTCAACTTCCAAACAACCCAATATCCAAACTACGGACAAACCTGAAACTAGGTCATATTTAAGAAAATATTCGGACCATAATATTACCGAATTTGTAAAAGTTACTAACTAGAAAGTTGTTAAAAGTTATTTTCTCTCCACTTTCAGAAAAATAATCACTCAAAAAGTTTCTGTCTTGAGGAAGTAATGGTCAAAACAAACATAGGTGTTTTCTGAGTTGAAAATCTGAGTTCAAAAATACGTCAAAAAGATTTGAGTTTTTGGCATAGCAAATTAAGGAATTTGAAGAACTGATCTAAAAGAAAGTTTAGGCCGCTGGAAAAATAAATATTTTATAAAAGAAATCACATAATTTAGTTCATTCCTGTAGGAGATATGATTGATACAATATGGCGTATTTTCGGCTAAAACTGGACCCGAGAAAGGACTTGAAAATGGAATTTTTGATATAGAAATATTTGGAATGGGAAGAAGGGTTCAAAAACAAGTTGTTTCCATTGAAATTATACACGGTTTCAAAAAATAAATTATTTGATTGGGAGTAGTTTGGTGGAATATAGAAGCCATGGAAATAAAGGGAAGAAAGAGGAAAAATAGGGAAGGGGAAAAGAAGAGAAAAATGAGAAAAAAGAGGAGAGGGAAGGTGAAAGGAGATGGTGGAGGGGACAGCAGCTATGGAGGAGGAGAAAGGGTTGAAGGTTGGAGGAAAGTGTTTTAATTTGAGAGGTTTTTGGAGCTTTAGATCTAGAATTCTCTGTAGATTTTGAGGAGAAAGAAGAAGTTTGTAGAGAAAGTTTTTCAGGAGAAAAGTTATGTACGTAGATGTTATCAAATAAGAATTATAAGGTCGTAGGCAGAGGAATGGTCACATGACTGACTAGAGTTTCTTGATTAACCAAGGCCCATTAAACTAAATAACCCGATATGCCTTAGCCAAATAAAACACAATTAAACACAACCAATTCATGTTTATTTTTCACAGTAATTCAAATTTTTAGAGCAATATGAACTTGATTTTAACGAAACGAAAAGTGGAGAGAAGATCAGAATTCAGTCTAGTATCATATAAAAAGAATAAAATTTTAGAATTCAAATTTAAAATTTTCAACCAAAAGTCAATCTATGACTATGTTTGACCACAATTTGAAATTACACAAAAAATTTATTCTATTAAATTTGGTCAAATAAAACACTCAACCTCACAAATTCAAATTTATTTTTTATTTAATTTTTATTTAAATTCAAAATACTGCATTTTAAAGTTGCTAAAAGTTATGGATCGTTACACTTTATCTTAATTAAAAGATGTAATATCAGTTAATGCAATATTAATTTGTTTCCCTTTATCATATTTAAAAGGTTAAATGCCATTAACTACGCATCCAATTCTCATCCAATTACATTCAAACCTATGTTATCATCCTTATTATTCAATCAATTATATCCTATGAATTATATTAACATAAATTTACATTTTATTATATTCATTATTTTACCGTTAACATCTTTTACCATATTAACTACGATAATTAATTACATAAATTTTTATTGATTTCCAAATTAGTTCCAAACATATTAAGTAATGAGATGATAAATGAACAATTGTTACCTTTTAGTAATTTAATCATAATTATAAGTTATTGTCTACAACAAATGTTATGAGTACTTACACATCATTGACTATATTTAATTTCAATTAGTCACATATAATTCCAACATTCAATTGACTTAGTTCCATTAATTACCCATTTAGTATTCAAATGGACAAATTAATGTGAAGATAATTACAACCATGCTTTATAATAATAGTCCATATCCACTGTCTTATTATTTACAACCAAGGGTTATAACAAAATGATTTTACATTCTATATTAACCTATTCCAATCAATTGCATATAATCTCATCACTAAATGCATCATTTAATTTATTTCATTATTTACAATTATAACCAAATAACCTTACAATTATATCTATTGATTGAAACTGGATTAAAATGGTTATCAATTATATTAAATTCATATTACTATATTACATTCTAATTGTTTTATCATTAAAAATCATAAATTTTAATTTCTTATAATATTAATATTTCAAAATCTTATTAAATTTAATATTTTAATTTTGAAAAATATGGATTATTACATTCATCTTCTACCATCCATAATTAGGATTATTTAGCAACTCCGTAATAGGTAGATAGCTCATATGAAACAGTTATAAACATTTTATTCTTATATATATTTATTATGTATTTTATAAAATATATAAGTATGCTCTCTCAATATGTCCCTAATCCTATAACCGATGCTCTAATACCAACAGTAACAACCCGCCATTCCAAAACCCCGTAACTACACAATGAAGACCCAAAACGGCAAGTCGCTAAGTGATAATACATATTGATATATAGAAAGGGCATAAGATAAAAACTATACTGACCAATAGCTTTTAAAGTCTCATACTAAATGTCACACAAAATATCATATTACATAAATATATAGTTAATTACATAGGTGATACCACAATATAAGTTTGTACAATCCAAACCAAATAACATCCACACACACTCTATCACATTATGTTATTGGGATACAATTATATACAATATTTATATAATTCATATTTACAATATACACAAATCCATTCCTCTTGCTCCATCACGTCTCTAGGCTCCATCAATGTAATGACCCAGAATTTGACTGCCTCCAAATATAACATTTAAAGTGATTTTAAATATAAAATATATAACATTTTATGATTTAGATAATATTAGATAGGATTTTTAAAGAGAAAAATATACAAAATAGGAATAATTGCTTATATCAACAAAAAGTGACAAAATCCGGATTTCAGAAATGTAAGTTTCAATGGTTAAATAAATTATTTTAATTAATTTATTTGTGTTTATATTTTTAAATAATTTATTTTTAAATTTGGATTATAGAAATAAACAGTTTAACTAAAACGTCAAAATGTGACCGTAAAACATTTTGTCGAAAATCAACATTTTATCGATTTAAAGTTGTCGCAACATTGTTGCACCTTTATTTTCTTATATATGAACATATATTCAAATCGCATAAGTATTAATTAATTCATCAAGTTTACTTTATTAAACATACTTAGAAAATTCTAGAATATAATTTACAAAAAGTAAGCATAAAAAGACAAAAAAGTTACAAAAGTCAAAAAATAAACATCAAATCAAGGCAAACATAATAATGATTATTTACTTAAAAATAGCACTTCATTTTTTTCTATAAATACCAACCACTTCCTTCACTTTGTTTCACACAATTTCCACCTACTTCTTCCTCCTTGAAGCTCTCTTTAATGGCTTCTTCTGCTCTCTTTTTCTTACTAACTTTTTTCAAAATCATATCAAATTAACTCCAAACACCACCAAACCTTTTCAAATCCCTTAATATACCATTAAAATATGGTTTAGCATTTAAGAAGTGAAGAGATGATGGAGGAAGAGGTGGAACCCATCAAGGCCGAACCATGTGCGAAAAGGAAGCAAGTTTAGGAACTCCGGAGCAAGAGAAAAAGAAGGAAGTACCGTCAATTTCATTCCAAAGAGCTAGGATCAAACTCAAGCTCTATCGAATTTTCGGGAGTTTGGAAGAAGAGGTCGATAGCATAAAGCAAAAGAAATAGAGTAGAAGTTGATTGGTTGAATTTTAAGTGAAGTGTTGTTAGTAAGAATGTTGGTAGGAAGTTAATCGATTTGGTTAATGGTGAGTACTCAAATCTTAGCTTTATTTTAATAAAACATAAGTTGATAATACACATGTTAAATTAGAAATTAATATGTTGAATATTGGTTAATATTGGAGGATAACTGGGTTGATACTATGGTTGATTATATGGTAGTGAAATGGTTGATAACTTGGTTTAATAAATAATAAGAGAAATGGTTAGTAATTAACCAAATTAAATTTAATGGAAATTAAATCCATAATAATATGTATGGAATGATTTAGCCTTTAAATGACTTTAAAAGGTCAAAAACGATATTATAACAATATAATATTATAATATGAAATGAAATGGAAAATGAGTTTGAAATATGAAAATATTGTTCAAAATGGTTTTGAAATTATTTAGAAATTCTTTATAAAGATTTAGAAGTGTTTCAATGAAGTTTGGAAAAAAATGAAAAACAACTCAAAGCTAGGCGTGTCGGGTAACAATAGTTCGCGATTTCGTGTTGAAAAAGTTAAATAAGTATACAAAGTGGAATATAGCTCGAAATCATTTAAGATAAGAATTTTTCGGACTATCATATCCATGTTTTCCAACAAAGAAATAAAAAAAACCAAGATTTCATTAAGTAGATTTTGAAATATGTCCAAAACAGTTTCTAAAAACATCACGGTTCTGCAGTTCGAAATCCAGAAAGAGATTTCTTTAAAAATGATACTTTTGAAATGTTTAAAAATATGAAATAAATTATAAAAACCTTTTAAAATGTTTTAAAAGTAATTTAATTTGAAAGGATGGATTTCTAAATGATATAAAAGTCATTTTGAAGAATATAGCTTTTTACAACACTTTTTGCAGTGCTTTTACAACACTTTTTAATGAATTATGAATTGTTGAGTTAAACTCCACAATCCTTTTTCAAATCATTTATAGACATTCTTAAACGAATAATTTAGTGTTTTGAAAAATGATTAGGAAGTTTAATGAATCATTTCTAGAATGAAGATTTATAATTGAGTATGTAGAAATGATTAGTACATTTGTCCCACCCGTGAGAACTAAATGGTAAAACAAGATGTGTAGCTAAGGATAGGGATGGAGCAACCAGTGCCCTAAACTTACTAGTCTTTGCTTTATCCTTTAGAAGAGGGTGGAACATATCGAAGGTAAAGCCGGGATACTCTAAAATTTATATTAAAGTTTTCCTAAATAAAAGGAGAAATAAAATAGAATTATTCCATGTTCAAAAAGGTTTAAATAAATCAAGTGATTCTATAAATTTCAAAGAAAGGCTATAATGATCTAATATTCACTAGAAGAATATTTTTATAAACCTTCATATCTATCAAAGAGAGTTGATAAAAGGAAATGCATAAATTAATCATCAAATCTTCAAATAATCTTTTTTAATAGATGATTGGTACGAAGGAACCAAGATCGGATTTGGGTGATTCCTATGCAAAAAACCAAGATCGGATTTGGGCGATTCCTATCCGAAAATCCCTTCAAAATAATTTTAAAATAAAATATATTGAAGACAATGATCATTGATGATGAATATCTTCATGATGTAGTACTACTTGCCATTAATCCCTCAATGTGAAATTTACCATATCTAAGCTGGCAGTAGTTCTCTGTTATGAAAAGCTTCGACTTGCAAGAATTTGATTTGAAGATAAGAAAGAAATCTTTGATTAAGATTTAATAAATAATTTGAAAATGTTTTCCTAATAAAAAGTTGAAATGATTTGGAATTATTCCCAAATAAAAAGGAAGGTTTAATTAACCAACAGTTTTTTCCAAAACAAAGCTTATCGTGAAACTTCCTAAAGGACAATCTTCTATACAGCCCCCACCAGCGACAACTGTAGAGAAAACAACTTTACTCCCTTTTGAAAATGCATTCGTTGATTTGGGGCCAATTCCTACCGAGTTCGGCTCTTTTGCCATTGGTAATGTGAGCCTTGAGGGTTTTGGCTCTCCTATCCACATTGATGATGATATACCTCTCGTATGTATAAGAGAGATCACTCTTACAAGCAATGCTCCAATAAATGGTCCATTGAGGGGACACTAGGACACTCATATACATGCTTTGTACTACACCTATTTTGTGTCTTTCTATGTTAATGCGAACTTGTTACTATTTCATTTGCAGGATCCATGAAGAGAAAAAGGTATATATTCCAATCCTTGGAGGAGAATGTATCCCGACCACACGGGCATCGTCGAAGAACTTACCAACAAGGAAATGGTCGAGATTCTGAGTCTAGCTATCGATCTAGCCATGATAGAGGCAGTCGTGACAGAGACTGTCCATCTCATGACTCCGCCTTCAGATATCGTTCTAGGTGTAGGTCACTTCTGCTAAGAAGCACGGACAAACATTCTGATCGTTGCAATGACCTCCAATCGGGCGATGTTTCTCATAGATCACTTCTAAATTTCGTTACCATCCAACAGTTAACATCAACTCATACTAGTCGACCTTCTAATCACAGGCACCATAAAGGCGGTTCTGATGCCTCTTGTCATAAGGCTGGTAAGAAACCACTCAAAATTTCAGTCGTCACAATGGAACAATAACTCATTGCTGATGCCCGAATGGCTGAGCTGAAGGAACACTCCCAAATGTATGCTTTGATAGGCTTATGTTTATACCCAACCAAAGAGCATTCCACCAGAGGTCAAGGACATGATAGTCCCCTACATAGCTGACTCTTACAACTAGTACAACAAGTGGAAAAGTGTGGATGAGAAAGTCTCTAAGGTTTCGAGAGAAAGGAAACTTGAGATCAACAATCTGAAACTCTTGGAGATGCAGGATAAAAGGATCATCGCTCATCTTGACGTTGAGGTTGAAAACTTGAAAAAGTCACAAGTTGAAGCCGAGAAACATATTGAGGATGTTATCAAGGCACTCGAGAGTGAGAGGACTAAGCATCATGATGACATATAGATTGCACATCATTGAAACCGTGACTTAGTGCTAGAGAAAGATGCTTTGAACAAGAAAGTAGATAAGCTGTCATCCAAGCTCGAGTGAGACAATATGGAAAAACATAGCTCTCGAAGTGGCTCAAGGGTATTGCAAAGAGCTGGTTACTTCTCGTGAGAAAAGGCACAAGGCAGTTGAATGTGTTGGAGACAAAGACACGCTTATAAAGAGGTTGAAGCTGCAGAGAAACAGATGATCGAGAGATTTGAATCGATGCTTATCAAGTGCAATGCTAACGTGCGCAAGTTACATAACTTAGAGTGGTCTGATGATGATTACCCTAGGACTCTGGCTCTAACTTGGGAACAAGTTGTTGTAGAGGAGAAGGAATTTATAAAAGGTGGCGAGGTAAATCTGGCTCGGTTAGAGAAAGAGATCCCATTAGAAGATGAATCCAGGATGCTAAGAGAGCATGAGCTTATTCTTCATCCAAAGCTGGCCGCCATAGTGCAAAAAGACTTAGGTGAAGGCTTTGGATCATCATCTTAAGATGCCACTACTAGGATACATTCGGACCCAAAACTACTCATGATTCATCTTTGGTCCTCGGGTATAATCTAAATCAACCCCAAATGCAAAAGTCCACCATCCTTTATCCCATCTTTGAGGCAATTCCGTAGCACTCCGACCGGCACTGAATCCCAGCCTGAAGAAGGTATCTCATTGATTTCACCAATATTTGAGACACTCCATGTGTCTTCGATTAACATCGCTAATCCATCTTTTTATATCTCTCAAGTTTTAGGTCCATCCCAAGTCATCCTGCTTTCCGACAGAGGTCTCTAGTTGTGGCAACAAATGTCTATAGCAGAATCGGTAACCATGACTACTTCAATAATAGTTTCAAGTATTCCAATTGGTGAGACTGCTGGGCTTAACGAGCAGATGATAGATTCTCTACAGAATGAAGTGATTGGAGGAATTCAAGAAGCTCAGACCGAAGTCGATGTTATTATCGCTTGATTCTTCGAGCCCCTGTTGGGTCCCACCAGGACTACGCTTATGCAACAACTTCTCTTAGCTAGAGAGGTCAAGCTATAGAAGATAGAGGTCATCCCTCCTCCTTTGTCCATAGCTTTTCCTGGTTAGACTATCATTGTCCTAATCACTCTTCCTCCGCCTGGGAGCCCTTAAAGCATGCCTGTTGGATCAATGTAGAGCACTCCATCAAGGTTCAAGAAAGAAGTAGGAAGGAGCTTGATAGTGTCATACTCCCTTCGAAGAAGAGAGGCAAAAGTCCAAGAGGCAAAAGCATAAAAAGTGATCGTTAGTTTATTTTGTCTTGGTCGTATAGTTACTGTAACGTATACGGATTTTCGTTGCCGAAAAACCGAATAGTTATGGGTTTTAAAAAGAAAAGAAAAGAAGAAGAGAGGAAAAGAAGAAAGAAAAAGAAAAATAGAGGGAAAAGAAAATAGATAATTTTTTTTGAAAACAGAGAATTTTAAAAATAGAAGATAATAGAATATAGAGGAAAAAGAGAAACAGAAGAAAATAGGACGGAACAGAAAACAACAAAACAACATCAGAATCTCACAATTCGCAGCGGAACAACATATAATAATAAATGAATAATCTTTAAACAAAGAACTATATCAGTTATTACATTACATCACATTTCATTACATCATATCATCAGAGTGTACAACAACATACAACAATAAACAGTGCAGCGGAAAAAGAAATACTATATACTAGTAATATGCCATGCCATCCAGCTTGCCTCCAGCAACTCCAGAATATCCTGATAAACCTTAACTCTTGACTGCCCGTGTGGAAATTGGTGGGCACCCAGAGTTTAGGAAGGAAAACAATAAACTCCGAGTCAGTCATGTGACTGGTGTGAGAACTCAAAACAGTTTATTTAACCTTAAAATCAAAATAGAGGAATATTTTTAAATCAATTCGAAATGCTTTTAAAAATGAGACTACCATAAGGCCTCCCGCACACACACACAATGCAAACGCAGAATCGGAGGAGATTTCTCCTTATGATAGTCAAAGATGCTTGATACGCATTTAAAATAACATTTGATATTATTATTAGTGTATAGTGTAGAAAAAAATTCATTTCGAAAGTAGAATATAAATCTTAGCCAGCATAGACATTTCGAACTATGCCTACTATAGCTACCATCCAAACAGTGGTGACCACCATAAGTGAATAGCAGGTTCTACAACTAATACCGTACAAGTTTCGTATTGGGAATTGGATTTCCAACAAATGGTCAGGCCAAGGAACTTCCCATTGCCACTGAGAATGCCTCTGGAAAGACACCCCCGAGAACCAAACCGGAACTCTGCCAACACAAGGCCGGGTTACCCCTTAACTGGGTAACTACTGACACGAGCACGCCATTCCCCGGTCCTTTAGGACCTTTTCAACCGAGCGCTCGATATCCAACATCACACCATAATAAATAGAGTGTTTTCAACATGAGTAAGTATCTGGGCTCCATACCATGATACCACCCCTTTCCAGAAGGAAATGCACATACCCTAAGGGGAGCTACAGCAACCCCTAATAACCTTGCCGCATCTTTCCTGTTTTGACCATTTCCGAGATGTGAGGCTCGACGAATTCACGTCCACAAAAACAAACTTTGTACAAAAAGCCGTGCTTTGGGTCAACAAATGATCAACACAATGATCACTAAGATAGACGATCAAATAAATGATCCTATCACAAATAATCAACACAATGATCATTTCAGCATCACTCAGCATGTCACACTACCAAAATGGGATATATCGCTGATAACTTCAACTATATAACCTTTGAGCTCGTACGTCTCAAAGAAGGGTGTTAAGCAAAGAATAAATTCTCCGCCACCAACAGAAATATATTTGAAAGAAATCGGCTTTATATCTCAACTTGTAATGTCAGGCATACAATCCATACAAGTCTGTTCCGGGATCGAACAGAACCGAAGGCACTTACAAAGAAGTCCTTGCAATCCGGATACTCACAATCCTGATCGGATTTCCCATCACTTAGGGAGTCTCTATACCGTTGCAACTCAGTGCAGAGACAATCGACAGGTCATCCTATCGCTTTCGTAAATATCCGGTCTTCAACACCGATCTTCAAATGCGATTCATAACGACGTATCACATATTCGGAGTGGGTTATACGACCCCATGGTCCTTTCCCGGTTAACCCAAATAGTGAGCGCTTATTCAAAAATAAGTGTGCATTCAAATTCAATCAATTCACATCAAATACCCATTCAAAAGGGAAATACTGATAGTCGGTTATTGAACTATTAATTGATATGCACAACATCACCAGATTCCAAATAATTTTCCCAAATTATTTATTTTCCAAAATATCTTTACAAGATATATAATTTTAACACTTCAAAAATAAATCAATATTTATTTTCAAACAAATTCCACCTTTCTTTTATAAATTCCATAACGAATTTATATTTCAAAATATTCATGAATATACAATTCAATTATTCACTTTCAATTTATCTTCAAAAAGATAAATTCTCAAAATATTCACTTTATATCGGAAAACAATTCCTACTTATATATTTATAAGTAATTCACAAATCTCTTTTATTTTCAACACTTAGAAATATGCAATATACTTAAATCGAATTAAGTATATATTTCATTCTTTAAGGAAATCATTCACTTAAACATATTTGCTTGGGCCAAAACGAATGTTGCGTAAAACATCGTTACGACGACCCAAAATCACTAGTATAGGGATTCGAAATTAAAATAGATATATAAATCCCAATACTATTCAAAACATTTCCTTTCGGAAATCATTTACTATAACAACAGTGTTATAGTCCATCATCTCCTTTTATTTCTCGAAACATCTATTTCAACAATAAATGTTGAAATCTATGGTTTCGAATCTCAACATGTTTAAAAACATCGTTAGATTGTTTTAATTCTATTTAAAACATCACATTCAAAACAATTCCTTTAACGTGTTATTCACTATTCAAAAATGTGAATAAACTTTGTTAACAAATCTCATCCTTTTATTCATTTTAATTCAAAGGATTATTCACTATTCAAAAATGTGAATATAACTCCATTAATAGGTTACAACAATTTTCTTGTCAAAATAAGTCATTTGCGAATTTATAAAACAACGTTTATAAATTCCATTTCTATTTATTTATAAAAGCTTCCTTTTTATAAATTCCTTTATTAACCTATTCCAGTTTATAACTCACTTATAGACTACAAGTTCATATTATAAGTTAATTACCTATAAAACGATTATTTTACAAAATTATTCATTTAACTTCCCAAATTATTAATCTTAACTTATAAGATTGTTTATTTATCCAAGATTCATTCTTTCGATAACTTTATAAATTTTATAAACCTATTGCTTATAAAATTTCATTTATAACTTCACAGTTTATAATTTCATAAATTTCATTCATTTAGGAAATTCATTTTCACTACATTCAAACACTTATAAAAACTCGTTTTATAATGTCAATATTTCGATTTATAAATATCCATTTATAAATCTCTTAATATAAATTAATTTATATTATTCTTTTAAACGTCATTAAATTCCTTTAAAATTTCACCGTTCTCTTGATTTATAAAATAATCAAATTTTATAAATCTTATATTCAAACTTCTAATAATAAACTCAAGAATCCAGTTTAAACTATTTTATAAAATCATTGGTTCATATTTCTCAAAAATCGACTTTTAATCGTATTTCTAAAAATCAGCTTTTTTACTATATTTCACAAAAACCATAATTTTTATAACTTTAAAAATTATAACGTTTATTTATTTATAATGGATCAATTCAAAAAAATAAAGTATATTTTCAAAAATCGTTTTAAAGATCATTTTAAAATCCCAAAATCTGGGTCCAATGATGCTACACACCAAATAGTCAATCACGACAACAACGATATCATATATCGATATGATAATCCATCAAATATCAAAATATCTGAAATAAAATAAATACTGTTGAGGAATCCAGTTGGATCCCTCCAACCTGTTTCCTGCATCCAAAAACATTAGCACAATACCAATTTCGCTCCAGTACGAAATTATCGCGGTACATGTTCTTAATAAATATTATCCGCTTAATAACGGCGTAATAGGGTCTCATCCGCTAAACAAAAAATGCGGGAAATCAATAACTGCAATATATACATATGCCAATATATATATATTGATATTATATATATAATACCAATTTCACTGTTTATGAAATATTCGCGGTATATGTTTTTATAAATAACATCCGCTTACTAACGGCGCATAATGTCTATTTTAACAATCAATAATTTACAGTCATCATTCAAACATGCATTCAAATATTTTAAATCTAACTATTTAAAATAAAATCGAAATCTATTCGATTGAGTGAGAAATTCTCACCTTGGTTTTAATTTCCGTTTAAGCTTTTATTTCGAATAAAATTAAACGCGCGTTTAATTTTACCCGAAATTCTCACTAACTCCAAACGACTCCAAACCAACTCCATCGCGTAGTGCTCGTCCATACGATTCCAACGCAACTGAGTTTGCATTTTTTTCGACCTCGTATGAAAAAGTTATTGATTTTACAAGTTTGCACACGATTTTAATACACAATTTACAACATAACTTATTATTTTGTACCCAAAGCAATTCTGGGCCTTAGGATCTTGCTCCAACCTCATCACCACCGCACCCTTGCTTCTTCCCAAATCACGCACGGCTACAGGCTTCTCAAATTGAGGCCGAACCCATCCTAGTTAGCTAGGGTTTGATTATTCTCCTTCTATAATCAACGAAATTCGATCACAACACCACCAATGCGAAGCACACGACGCGAGCTACCACCACCTTCCTTGGCCTGAAGCTCGGCCATCACCTCCACCTGGGAGTGCGTGCGCAGGTCCCCCCCTATCGGCCCCCATATCTCCCAAAATACAACTCCATTTTAGATCATAGCCGTTGAAAACGTAGTACTCACAGCCCTCTACAACATTCTAGTTGAAACTTTCTTGAATCGTTGAGTGGATTTGAAGATTTGGAGGGAGAAAGTTGATGATTTTCTGGCCATTCAATTGTAGGTGGCGGCTGGAGTTATTAGATTAGGGTTTTGTATATTTTTATCTAAAATTATGAAAGGTAAGGGGCTATTTATAAGGAACGAGCGACACTATTCATCCCGGATTTTCCGAACTCCGATTTAGACGCCGTAACCAGCGTACCTAGGGTTTATCCCGCGTTCCGGACACAATGGAACAAGTTTCGGAAGCTAATTCGGAAGTATGTGCGAGTTATGGCTGAAAACGCTCAATTTGAATTAAACCGATTTAAACCGATTTCTAGGCGTTTTAATTTGTACCGGACAAACGGTAAATCCAATTGACTTGAAATTTGAAACCTTACAATAATATCACATTACGGATCCGATGAAACTGGTTTCGTCGAAATCCGAGACTTTTTGAAAAATGGCTATTTTGACTCGCCAAATTTAAATTAAAACGATTCGATGCGTTTCGAGCTGCCACGATCAAACGATAACTCCGATTGACACGAAAATTGAAATCCGGTAATAACTAATTATTACGGATCCAATGAAACTGGTTTCGTTCAATTCTGAGACTGTCCAAAAATTGACTATTTTACAGTCGATTATTAAATATTAAAATATTCAATTTTCACAGATTTACTTTTAATTCGATTTTAAAAGTTCTAAAATATCTCTATAACTCCAGTATGATTAAATAAAATTTTCCAAATTATTTTAAATCATTTTTAACTCAATTTTTAATTATTTCCATAATTTAACATATTAAATTATCAATTTAATAATCCGATTAAATCCAAAAATTCAAATAAAAATTTATTTGACTTATAAATTCACTTATAAATATTTAAAATTAATTAAATATTCAAATTTTAATTTAATAAAATTCTGGGTCGTTACAATCTTTCCCCCTTAAAAGAATTTCGTCCCCGAAATTACAAGTAAGAAGAGCTACAGAATCTATTAATTTTCCAAAATTTATAATTAAACTTCTTACAATACTTTACTAAGTTTTCAAATCATACTTAGTTATCCTTTTCAAAAACAATTACTATTGTTTAACTTTCAACTTCAAAATCAAAGTTAAAGTTTCCAAAATTTTCCCAATTTTCTCAAATTTTTTCTAACGCCTTAAATTTCCGGAAAAATTCGCCATAGTCTCCTTTGCGCGGCTCGATCCGAAAAAAAAAAATGACAGTATATATATCACAAATATACATCTCATCAAGTAATGAGGCATCCCGAAGGGAAAAAAGTGTAAAAGTACTGTATTTAATCCGAGATATGTACCTTATATTTTATTAGCAAGCATATACGGCTAATATAGCGCTAAAGCGAACTCCAAATGCGAAGCAAACGCGATCCGCACCTACTAAACTCAACAAACAACATGAGAACCATGCACATATGCAAATAATCTCAATATACAACATATAGCAACATAACTATACATGTCACATAGCAAATGCAACTAAAGCAATATACATTCAACCATCAACCAACTATAATCCATAATCAATAATATTCTTATTAATATTCAATGAAATGGTTTTCAATTCAAATCACCTTTGATTTGTTAACATTGGATTTTATCAACATTCATTCTTATTCAATTTTAATTAGTTTGCATTCACTAATTAAATCCAATTCACATTCAATTCTATTCAAATTTATTTACTTTCCATTTGAATTCAATTACATAGCTTTTAATTTCATTAATACTTAATGAATTATATGCAATCAATCAACAATCATATAACAACCAATATATATTAATTTCAACCAAATTCCTTTTCTTATATTCATTCAATTTGGTTTAACATTAAATTGATTTCCATTCCAATTTATTCAACTTCTAATAAAATTAGATTTTAATGAATTAACACTTTCATTAATTATTCCTTATCAACTTAAATTACATTCAATTGTTTTAACATTCAATCCATTCATTCAATTCAATTACAAAGTTGAATTCTATTACATAACTCAAGTTCATATTCATTTAATCCACTTGATTATTTACTTCGATACCAAAATCAACTTAATTCAATATCTCTTAAGTTATATTCCATTTAACTTTAAATTCACTTTTATTCACAACTCATATTCATAAATATATTCCTATAGTTTCACTTCTTATATATATAAGTTTATTTCACAATTGTACATCACTTTAATTATAATTCAATTCTTATAATTCATTTGCTTATACAATTACTCTTTTATTTAGATTATTCAAACAACCTAACAATCAACTTATACACTTTGATAATTTTGAAAAATTATTTCTTTCATATATAAAATATAATCAAGGTAAAATTATTTCATTTACCCAATTTAAAACAATACTGTGTCGAATTGTTCTATACAAGTGTTTAGAAACCCCTTCGGCAAAGTTGTACATACCGTGCTGAGGAAGGTTCATATACCACTCAACAAACCAATCATCACAATATAAAACAATTTTGTATTCACTAACAAATACGCACTCGTATCTATTATTACACTCAAACTCATTCTAGAGTACTGCTGACTCTATCTCTAATGAGTAATATCCTACAGAACCATGGTTGTCGCTTAACCATCAGAGCTCTGATACCAAATGTAACGTATACGGATTTTCGTTGCCGAAAAACCGAATAGTTATGGGTTTTAAAAAGAAAAGAAAAGAAGAAGAGAGGAAAAGAAGAAAGAAAAAGAAAAATAGAGGGAAAAGAAAATAGATAATTTTTTTTGAAAACAGAGAATTTTAAAAATAGAAGATAATAGAATATAGAGGAAAAAGAGAAACAGAAGAAAATAGGACGGAACAGAAAACAACAAAACAACATCAGAATCTCACAATTCGCAGCGGAACAACATATAATAATAAATGAATAATCTTTAAACAAAGAACTATATCAGTTATTACATTACATCACATTTCATTACATCATATCATCAGAGTGTACAACAACATACAACAATAAACAGTGCAGCGGAAAAAGAAATACTATATACTAGTAATATGCCATGCCATCCAGCTTGCCTCCAGCAACTCCAGAATATCCTGATAAACCTTAACTCTTGACTGCCCGTGTGGAAATTGGTGGGCACCCAGAGTTTAGGAAGGAAAACAATAAACTCCGAGTCAGTCATGTGACTGGTGTGAGAACTCAAAACAGTTTATTTAACCTTAAAATCAAAATAGAGGAATATTTTTAAATCAATTCGAAATGCTTTTAAAAATGAGACTACCATAAGGCCTCCCGCACACACACACAATGCAAACGCAGAATCGGAGGAGATTTCTCCTTATGATAGTCAAAGATGCTTGATACGCATTTAAAATAACATTTGATATTATTATTAGTGTATAGTGTAGAAAAAAATTCATTTCGAAAGTAGAATATAAATCTTAGCCAGCATAGACATTTCGAACTATGCCTACTATAGCTACCATCCAAACAGTGGTGACCACCATAAGTGAATAGCAGGTTCTACAACTAATACCGTACAAGTTTCGTATTGGGAATTGGATTTCCAACAAATGGTCAGGCCAAGGAACTTCCCATTGCCACTGAGAATGCCTCTGGAAAGACACCCCCGAGAACCAAACCGGAACTCTGCCAACACAAGGCCGGGTTACCCCTTAACTGGGTAACTACTGACACGAGCACGCCATTCCCCGGTCCTTTAGGACCTTTTCAACCGAGCGCTCGATATCCAACATCACACCATAATAAATAGAGTGTTTTCAACATGAGTAAGTATCTGGGCTCCATACCATGATACCACCCCTTTCCAGAAGGAAATGCACATACCCTAAGGGGAGCTACAGCAACCCCTAATAACCTTGCCGCATCTTTCCTGTTTTGACCATTTCCGAGATGTGAGGCTCGACGAATTCACGTCCACAAAAACACACTTTGTACAAAAAGCCGTGCTTTGGGTCAACAAATGATCAACACAATGATCACTAAGATAGACGATCAAATAAATGATCCTATCACAAATAATCAACACAATGATCATTTCAGCATCACTCAGCATGTCACACTACCAAAATGGGATATATCGCTGATAACTTCAACTATATAACCTTTGAGCTCGTACGTCTCAAAGAAGGGTGTTAAGCAAAGAATAAATTCTCCGCCACCAACAGAAATATATTTGAAAGAAATCGGCTTTATATCTCAACTTGTAATGTCAGGCATACAATCCATACAAGTCTGTTCCGGGATCGAACAGAACCGAAGGCACTTACAAAGAAGTCCTTGCAATCCGGATATTCACAATCCTGATCGGATTTCCCATCACTTAGGGAGTCTCTATACCGTTGCAACTCAGTGCAGAGACAATCGACAGGTCATCCTATCGCTTTCGTAAATATCCGGTCTTCAACACCGATCTTCAAATGCGATTCATAACGACGTATCACATATTCGGAGTGGGTTATACGACCCCATGGTCCTTTCCCGGTTAACCCAAATAGTGAGCGCTTATTCAAAAATAAGTGTGCATTCAAATTCAATCAATTCACATCAAATACCCATTCAAAAGGGAAATACTGATAGTCGGTTATTGAACTATTAATTGATATGCACAACATCACCAGATTCCAAATAATTTTCCCAAATTATTTATTTTCCAAAATATCTTTACAAGATATATAATTTTAACACTTCAAAAATAAATCAATATTTATTTTCAAACAAATTCCACCTTTCTTTTATAAATTCCATAACGAATTTATATTTCAAAATATTCATGAATATACAATTCAATTATTCACTTTCAATTTATCTTCAAAAAGATAAATTCTCAAAATATTCACTTTATATCGGAAAACAATTCCTACTTATATATTTATAAGTAATTCACAAATCTCTTTTATTTTCAACACTTAGAAATATGCAATATACTTAAATCGAATTAAGTATATATTTCATTCTTTAAGGAAATCATTCACTTAAACATATTTGCTTGGGCCAAAACGAATGTTGCGTAAAACATCGTTACGACGACCCAAAATCACTAGTATAGGGATTCGAAATTAAAATAGATATATAAATCCCAATACTATTCAAAACATTTCCTTTCGGAAATCATTTACTATAACAACAGTGTTATAGTCCATCATCTCCTTTTATTTCTCGAAACATCTATTTCAACAATAAATGTTGAAATCTATGGTTTCGAATCTCAACATGTTTAAAAACATCGTTAGATTGTTTTAATTCTATTTAAAACATCACATTCAAAACAATTCCTTTAACGTGTTATTCACTATTCAAAAATGTGAATAAACTTTGTTAACAAATCTCATCCTTTTATTCATTTTAATTCAAAGGATTATTCACTATTCAAAAATGTGAATATAACTCCATTAATAGGTTACAACAATTTTCTTGTCAAAATAAGTCATTTGCGAATTTATAAAACAACGTTTATAAATTCCATTTCTATTTATTTATAAAAGCTTCCTTTTTATAAATTCCTTTATTAACCTATTCCAGTTTATAACTCACTTATAGACTACAAGTTCATATTATAAGTTAATTACCTATAAAACGATTATTTTACAAAATTATTCATTTAACTTCCCAAATTATTAATCTTAACTTATAAGATTGTTTATTTATCCAAGATTCATTCTTTCGATAACTTTATAAATTTTATAAACCTATTGCTTATAAAATTTCATTTATAACTTCACAGTTTATAATTTCATAAATTTCATTCATTTAGGAAATTCATTTTCACTACATTCAAACACTTATAAAAACTCGTTTTATAATGTCAATATTTCGATTTATAAATATCCATTTATAAATCTCTTAATATAAATTAATTTATATTATTCTTTTAAACGTCATTAAATTCCTTTAAAATTTCACCGTTCTCTTGATTTATAAAATAATCAAATTTTATAAATCTTATATTCAAACTTCTAATAATAAACTCAAGAATCCAGTTTAAACTATTTTATAAAATCATTGGTTCATATTTCTCAAAAATCGACTTTTAATCGTATTTCTAAAAATCAGCTTTTTTACTATATTTCACAAAAACCATAATTTTTATAACTTTAAAAATTATAACGTTTATTTATTTATAATGGATCAATTCAAAAAAATAAAGTATATTTTCAAAAATCGTTTTAAAGATCATTTTAAAATCCCAAAATCTGGGTCCAATGATGCTACACACCAAATAGTCAATCACGACAACAACGATATCATATATCGATATGATAATCCATCAAATATCAAAATATCTGAAATAAAATAAATACTGTTGAGGAATCCAGTTGGATCCCTCCAACCTGTTTCCTGCATCCAAAAACATTAGCACAATACCAATTTCGCTCCAGTACGAAATTATCGCGGTACATGTTCTTAATAAATATTATCCGCTTAATAACGGCGTAATAGGGTCTCATCCGCTAAACAAAAAATGCGGGAAATCAATAACTGCAATATATACATATGCCAATATATATATATTGATATTATATATATAATACCAATTTCACTGTTTATGAAATATTCGCGGTATATGTTTTTATAAATAACATCCGCTTACTAACGGCGCATAATGTCTATTTTAACAATCAATAATTTACAGTCATCATTCAAACATGCATTCAAATATTTTAAATCTAACTATTTAAAATAAAATCGAAATCTATTCGATTGAGTGAGAAATTCTCACCTTGGTTTTAATTTCCGTTTAAGCTTTTATTTCGAATAAAATTAAACGCGCGTTTAATTTTACCCGAAATTCTCACTAACTCCAAACGACTCCAAACCAACTCCATCGCGTAGTGCTCGTCCATACGATTCCAACGCAACTGAGTTTGCATTTTTTCGACCTCGTATGAAAAAGTTATTGATTTTACAAGTTTGCACACGATTTTAATACACAATTTACAACATAACTTATTATTTTGTACCCAAAGCAATTCTGGGCCTTAGGATCTTGCTCCAACCTCATCACCACCGCACCCTTGCTTCTTCCCAAATCACGCACGGCTACAGGCTTCTCAAATTGAGGCCGAACCCATCCTAGTTAGCTAGGGTTTGATTATTCTCCTTCTATAATCAACGAAATTCGATCACAACACCACCAATGCGAAGCACACGACGCGAGCTACCACCACCTTCCTTGGCCTGAAGCTCGGCCATCACCTCCACCTGGGAGTGCGTGCGCAGGTCCCCCCCTATCGGCCCCCATATCTCCCAAAATACAACTCCATTTTAGATCATAGCCGTTGAAAACGTAGTACTCACAGCCCTCTACAACATTCTAGTTGAAACTTTCTTGAATCGTTGAGTGGATTTGAAGATTTGGAGGGAGAAAGTTGATGATTTTCTGGCCATTCAATTGTAGGTGGCGGCTGGAGTTATTAGATTAGGGTTTTGTATATTTTTATCTAAAATTATGAAAGGTAAGGGGCTATTTATAAGGAACGAGCGACACTATTCATCCCGGATTTTCCGAACTCCGATTTAGACGCCGTAACCAGCGTACCTAGGGTTTATCCCGCGTTCCGGACACAATGGAACAAGTTTCGGAAGCTAATTCGGAAGTATGTGCGAGTTATGGCTGAAAACGCTCAATTTGAATTAAACCGATTTAAACCGATTTCTAGGCGTTTTAATTTGTACCGGACAAACGGTAAATCCAATTGACTTGAAATTTGAAACCTTACAATAATATCACATTACGGATCCGATGAAACTGGTTTCGTCGAAATCCGAGACTTTTTGAAAAATGGCTATTTTGACTCGCCAAATTTAAATTAAAACGATTCGATGCGTTTCGAGCTGCCACGATCAAACGATAACTCCGATTGACACGAAAATTGAAATCCGGTAATAACTAATTATTACGGATCCAATGAAACTGGTTTCGTTCAATTCTGAGACTGTCCAAAAATTGACTATTTTACAGTCGATTATTAAATATTAAAATATTCAATTTTCACAGATTTACTTTTAATTCGATTTTAAAAGTTCTAAAATATCTCTATAACTCCAGTATGATTAAATAAAATTTTCCAAATTATTTTAAATCATTTTTAACTCAATTTTTAATTATTTCCATAATTTAACATATTAAATTATCAATTTAATAATCCGATTAAATCCAAAAATTCAAATAAAAATTTATTTGACTTATAAATTCACTTATAAATATTTAAAATTAATTAAATATTCAAATTTTAATTTAATAAAATTCTGGGTCGTTACAGTTACGCACTTTCTAACTTTCTATTTTTTTTTCACCCAATGTTGTGTGAATTTAGCCTCCACTTTTTCTTTTCAGTTCCAATGTTAATTATACCTGTACCTTTTTTAAGTTTTATTTTGACTATTAAAAACAAAGACATTTGTTTTACCAAATCTTTATGTGAATTTGTCTAAGTACTTAAGAAACGTGCTTTCCATTATATGTACTTGTGATCCATTTCTCTTTATGATTATTGTTGGACTAAGTTACTAGCTCATTTCATAATTCGACGGCCTTTTGTCATTCTAGTCAATGCAAAGAAACTATTGAAGTGCTAATCTCTGGGCATCGGTTTTGGTAAGCCATTTAGTGAACAATTCAGATATCCTTTTCCAGATAGTGACATCTGATCATGCCAAGCTCCGGGCGTTGGTTTTAGCTAACTACTTAAGATTATAGTTTGCGCATCCTCATCCAGAATGTTACCTTAAATCACACCTAACTTTGGGGGTTGATCAAAGTTTATATGTAAGATCTCACCTTACACAGACTATGGATCTTCTGCCTTGCCTATTCGGGGAAAGACATTAGTGATTGGATGGTCATGTCACATCCTTTTTGAATTATACTCCTGCCCTCACATTAAGGGTAAGAGTTAGCTGATGGATGGTCAAATCATATCCTATTTGCCTTATACTCCTGCCCCTACATCAAGGAAAAGCGTTTGTTGGCAGGTGGTCAAATCATGTCCAATTTGATTTATACTCCTATCCCCACATCAAGGGTAAGATTTAACTAGTATCCATCCTAGGGTGCCAAGGATGGTTGTACACCGTGGGTCCAATCATGGATCGTAGAAGTTTGGTTGGAACCTAACTCTGGGTACTTGCATATCTGCATTATACACATGCAGATTTATTCGAGTTGGTCGCATTTCATAACTCTTAAGCTTTGTAATGGCAGAGACTTAGATCCAAAAATTCACTTCATTTATTGAAGACACGAAATGATAAGATATGTCTTATTATATGGCTTTATCTGATTACGTACAAATTTATTTCTAAGTGAAATAGCGTCGTAACAACTCACTATTCCACACCCTTGGTAGTGAGATCCCATCAACCATTGCTAGCCTAAAAGTGCCATCTTCAAACAACTACTCTATTGCATATGGACTTTCCCATGTTGGACCCAGGTTTCCAGGGCCTGGGAAGATTTGTTTAAGAACCAGATCACCAACCTTAAAGGTCCGAATCCTAACCTTGGTCTCGTAATATTGGGTGACTCAGTTTCGAAGTGTAGCTAATTTCTTCTCTATGCGTTATCGGTGGTAGAAATCCTTAATCAGTGCTGTCGAATTGGGTTCCGCTATTAGTAATGATTGCTTGTGGAACTCCAATATGATAGATGATACCTTATACCATGAAGTTGATTATTTTCTTTGTAGTAATTATGGCTAATGGCTCCACCTTAGTCCATTTAGTGAAGCAATCAACTGCGATGATGGCGCACATTGCATCACCTTTAAATATCGGCAATACATCGATAATATCAATTCCACGGACCTAAAACGATCAAGGACTGACTATTTGAGTAATCTTCATTGGTAGGGCTCTTAGAATCTTAGCAAACCTCTGGAACTTGTCACACTTTCTAGTGTAATCAGCTGCGCTCGGTTGATAGTTAGCTTGAAGCACCCATAATAGAGAATCTTCTTTGCCAAGGTTTGTCCCCAGTGTGGTCACCATAGGCCCCTTCATGAACTTCTCTCAGGATTGTTTGGCTACATCATTAGTGACACATTATAGCAATAGGACTGAGACTCCTTTCCTATAAAGTGCTCCCTACTGAAAGATATATCTTGAATCTTGGCAAAGGAGCTTTCGTCTTTCGCTCTTCCTGTGCGACTATCTTTCACTCTTCTACTTCG
Organism: Allium cepa; assembly: GCA_030765085.1. Taxonomy (NCBI): domain Eukaryota; kingdom Viridiplantae; phylum Streptophyta; class Magnoliopsida; order Asparagales; family Amaryllidaceae; genus Allium; species Allium cepa. The sequence continues at coordinate 29,171,852 of CM060932.1, forward strand.
GAAGGATTCCCCTTTGCAAATAATACTTTATTGGAGTCAACCATGACTCTCATGCTCAGCCTCTAAGATCCAATCGACATCCATATGGTTGATGCTCAGAGCCGACAATGCCTCAATTGGAACTAGCCCACGAGCTATGCATTTCCAGAACCGACCGGTTTATCCAGTGAGTCGGCCTTTGCATTTTCCTCTATGGGAATATGCGTTATTATATAATATTCAATATCATTAAACAACTCAAGGGCACTGTTTAGATAAGGATCTAGTCTCACTCCTTTTGCCTGAAACTCTTTTTTGACTTGACATACCACCAGCTGGTAATCACAAAAGATGTGTGATGTTCTAACTCCCAGTTCCTTGCCAAATTTTAGTCCCACAATCAATGCTTCATACTCTGCTTCATTGTTTATTATAGAAAAGTCGAGTCTATAAGGCATAACAAATTACACAATCCTCGGGAGTGATAAGTACAACTCCAACATTGGAATAACGTTCATTTGATGCACCATCTGTACACATCTTCCACCAAGCATTCTGCTCACCACTACTCTTCAAAGTATCGTTTGGTGTATTCAGCTGTAAAGTCCGCAAGAGCTTGACCTTGGGTGGCTTGTTGAGGATGATAGGTTATATCATACTGGCTCAATTCAGTGTTACATTTCAATAGCCTTCCTGAGTCTCAGGTTGTTGCAAGACTTGTTGCAATGGCTAGTCGGTAAAAACTTTGTGCGGATGAGCCAAAAAGTAGGGATGGAGCTTCCTTGAAGGATCAACCGGTAATATGCTAGCTTTTTTAGCTTGGGGGAATCTCTTTCTGCTCCTGTCAACTGCTTACTTGTGTAGTAGACCAGTCATTGGATGTGGAATTCCTCTTGTATGAGTAAGATGCTCAACGCTGCACCGACACTTCCAGATATATAGAAGCCCTCATCATCCACTAGCTTCCAAAAAATGGTGGGTCTCTCCAAGTGATCCACCCAAGCTTGGAATGCGTCTTTACATTCATATGTCCAAGCAAAGTTCATTATTCCTATCTTAATCGTGTCAAAGTAAGGGATGCATTTGTCTTTTGCTCTCGAGATGAATCGACTCAGGGCATCGACCTTCCTATTCAAGCTCTAGACCTCCTTGATCGTCTTCAGGGACTCGATGTTTCTCAATAACTCGATCTTCTTTGGGTTGGCTTCAGTCCCATAGGAGTTCACAATGAAGCCCAAGAATTTTCCTAATGTAATGCCAAAAGAGCATTTCAAAGGGTTGAGCTTCATCCTATATTTTCAAAGTACGCTAAACATCTTTGCCAAATAGTCAATGTGGTTTCTCGAATGCCGTGACTTCACGAGCATGTCGTCCATATAGACATCCATCAAACATCCAATCTGATCCTTTAACATTTTGTTTTCCAGCCTTTGGTATGTTGCTTCAGTATATTTTAGACAAAATGGCATGACCAGATAGAAAAACAGTCCTAAGTCCGTAATAAAGCTAGTATCTTCCTAGTCTAATTATGGATACCAAAAGGCTTCAAGTATGTCCAGATGACTTCAAGTATGTCCACGTCTCAAATTAGAGAAACCAAAAGAAAATCGTCTAATTATGGATGTTTAAAAGATAACCCTGTTGAAAAATTATATGTAAACAGAAATAATATTGTAAAATGTATTTACAACAATCAAGAAGCGGATATCACTGAATCAGAAAAGAATTTTTCTATTTAATGGATTGTACGACCAAAATAGTTTTTAGCCCTAGATCTCAGGGCAGACAAAGAATTAAATTCCAATTTAACCTTCCAAAATGGGAACCATTTAGGAAATGTTTTAAAAAATAATTCAAAAGAAGAACAGAAATATTTTCTAGATGAATTTTATAAATTTACATTCGAAAAAAAATATAATGTTTCCCCTCATTCCTTGGTTTACAACAAATTACATTAACAATATATTTCCCTAATAGAAAGAGATTATAAACTTTCAAATGGAAGTCTGCCTAAGACAGTATAGCCACCTCAACAATCTTTTCAAATAGAAAAAAAATGTAAGTGCTTAGGTTATAATGCATTTTCTAAAATATTATAAAATGATACACTATAAATTACCGTAAGGCAAATAAACCAAGTATTTGAACAACAAAACTATGAAATTTTTTATTTAGTTGTTATTGGTAAAAAAATTACTTCATTACATAACTAAATAGTAAAAATATTTACTGCTCATATAAAACCTACTATTCCAATTACAACTGAGGAAGTAAGTGAAGTAGTTGCAACTTTAAGTCTCCACTTGAAATTAGAGGTTTTAGGTTAAAAACATAATCAGATTAAAAAAGGTTTTTAAATTGAAGTCAGAGTCTGACTTAGAAAATTTTCTAAAAGAAAAATGGATAATCTCATATTAAATACTCTTGAAGAAGAATCTTCTCAACTAAATAGTATTAACCAAACAGTTCAAGATGAAATGAATAAGCTTGGAATATATGCATATAAGCCTTCTCAAAAATTATTTTACTATAGGAGACCTACTCCTCTGGATACTTTACTTGAAGAACCTGATTTTATTGGCAAAAATAGCTACGATGAGAAAATTTTATATGAATGGAATATCGACACATTTAGTGAAAAACAAATATTTAATGTAGCTCATCGTATGCTAATGTATGGTATAGTTTGCCAAAATAACGTTAATAACGATTTTAGTATTGCAAGAATGATAGACGTTGGTTTTACTCACCAACTTAAAGGTTGATGGGATAATTATCTTCCTACATCTCATAAAAATGAAATTTACAACACAGTAAAACAAGAAGATAGACAAATGGTCCAAAATGTTGTATATACTTTAATAGTTACCATTCTAAAACATTTTACTAGAAGAGTATCAGATAGTAACAAAATTGTTCGTACACTTATACATAATTTAAGTTGTAAAACATTAACCGATTTCAGATGGTACAAAGATAAATTTTTAAATAGAGTAATGGAATTACCAGAGAGTAATAGCTCCCACTAGTAATTAAATTTATTGGTGGACTCCCCTCCTTATTTGCAGAAAGGGTAAGGAAGTCTCTAAGAAAGGATAAATAAATATTCCTTATGAAATTTATATTTATGTTAAACATATTGGATCATGTATCTAATAAGGTTTATCATTATGTAATGAAATAAAATTAAATCAACAAATAAAACGCCAAAGTTTGGCTAAAAGAAATCAATTAGGATAGTTTTGTAGTCAATTTGGAATGGATGTTCCAAGCAATAAAAAATCTCATAGAAAAGATAATAAATTTAGGGAATCTTTTTATAAAAAGAAGAAATTTTATTCTCATAAAAAGTTAGAGCAAAAAGCTTAAAGTAAAGAGGAAAGATTAATTAAAAAGAAAAATAAAATCATCCACTATTATAAATGTGGAAAAGTTGGACATTATGCTAATAGATGTAAATCAAAAAAAGAAAATTAACAATTTACATGCTGATAATGAATTAAAAGAAACATTATCAAAAATTCTATTAAACTCTAGTTTTGAAAATGATTCAGAAATAGAATTTGAAAATGATTTAGATTATTTAGTTACTTCTGAAAAAATTAAGTTCTTGATGAAGAATCATCAGAAATCTGATGAATGTTGTGAACCATGTAGGCAGGGAAAACCATGTCTAAACCCAATAATAAGTAGTGAAGATGAAAAGGATGAATTTTATAAAATTCTCTCACAATTTCAAGATTTAAATATAAATGTATTAACTAATAATAATATTATAGATTTTTTAAAATTAGTTGAAGACCCGAAATTAAGATAAACAATGATAGATCAAATGGAAGATATTCCAGAAACGAGTAAATATAATGAAATATTGACGGAGACATTTCAAAATATTGGTAGTTCTAAAAATCCATATTCTATGAAGGAGGTTCATAAACTTTCAAGAAAGAAAAAGGGTTGGATATCCTACTACTATCGAAGATCTTAATAATGAAATCCCAAACTTTAAACAGGAAATTCAAATCATAAAAAATGAAAATAGAAATCTTGGTTATAGATTTTCTTTTCTAGAACAGTCAAAACAAAATTTTCTCAAATAAAAATTCAAGAACAAGAAGAATTTCTTTCAAAATTAGATATTGTTATATCTCAAAAATGGTTTATCAAAATAATTCTTTTAATTGATAATCATTTTGAAAAGAAATTAACTGTGCTTATAGCTAGTGGTGGAAATATGAATGAAAATCAAGAAGGAATAATTCCAACTAGGTATTTTCACAAAACTACTAATTCATTGAGTCATACGGGTGGAGAAAAACTTGATATTAAGTTTAAATTATCACATGCCTATATATATAACAATAAAACTTGTATTCCTACAAGCTTTGTATTAGTAAAAAATATCACTAATCAAGTCATAGTTGGAACACCATTTATAGACAAAATTTATCCTATAACAAATATTGATAAAATTGGAATAGCAGGTATATATGAAAACAAGCCTATTTCTTTTGAATTTATAACTAAACCTTTTACAAAGATTTTACATGAAATAAAAGATCTTTTGACCCAAAAGACCTATCATTTAAATTTTCTAAAACAAGAAGTCATATCCCTTAATATAGAGGAAATACTCGAAAATCCAAATTGTAAGAAAAAAATAAAATGATTCATAACAAACTTTCTATGGAAATTTGTAATGATCGTCTAAATGCCTTTTGGGATAGAAAGAAGCATATTGTTAGTCTTCTATAGGTAGAAAATTTTGATGAAAGGAAAATCCCTATAAAAGCGAGACCATATGAAATGAATTCTGAATATTTAGAATTGTGCAAAAAGGAAATTGATCTATTATTAAAAAAAGATTTAATAAAACTATCTCAATCACCATGGTCATGTACTGCCTTTTATGTAAATAAACATAGTGAACAAGGAAGAGGGGTAGCCAGATTAAAAATAAATTATAAACCTCTTAATATGGTCCTGAAATGGATTAGACATGCAATTCCTAATAAAAAGGATTTACTTGATAGGCTATAAAATTCTATCGTATTTTCTAAGTTTGATTTAAAATCTGGCTATTGACAGATCCAAATATCAAAATAAGACCAATACAAAACTGCCTTTAATGTCCCAATTAGACATTATGAATGGACAGTAATGAATTTTGGTTTAAAAAATGCTCCCTCAGAATTTTAGAAAATAATGAATGACATTTTTATTTCTTATAGCGAATTTATTATATTTATACCGATGATATTCTAGTATTTTCTAAACATATTAAAACACATTTAAACACTTAGATATTTTTAGAAAAATCATTATTCAAAATTTCTTAGTAATATCAAGAGTAAAAATGTCTATATATTAAAAAAAATGTGAGATTTTTAGACCATAATATTAAAAAAAGAAATATAATTCCTATAAATAGAAGTATATGATTTGCTTCAAAATTTCCTGATATAATGACTGATTAAACACAGTTACAAAGGTTTTTAGGTAGCTTAAATTATATATCCTTTAATTATATTAATTTAGCTACGGATGCTGCTACCTTATATGATAGATTAAAAAAGAATCCATGTCTATGGGCAGAACATCATACTCAGGCTGTTAAAATAATAATAGAAAAGGTAAAAAATTGGCCTTGTTTGATGCTTTCAGATCGAAATTGGGAAAGGTAATTAAGATAGATGCGTCAGATATAGGATTTGGTGGAATTTAAAACAAATATGTCCAAAAACAAAACAAGAATATCTTGTCAGGCTTCACTTAGGTAAATGGACTAATAGTCAAAAGAACTATGCAACCATAGCCAAGGAAATTCTTGCTATTGTTAAATTTGTTTTAAAATTTCAAGACGATTTATATAATTAAAATTTAATTTACTTTTGCCTGCAATCAATTATTTAATTAAAAATACAATTTCAACCGAGAAAATTCTTCAAATTTTTCCCAAGCCTTAATATGTATATGGAACATTTAGAAAAAGTTTCATATTTTAATTTTTTTAATTCATTTCTTTTTGAACTGAAATTAATAATTTAATTAAAAATAGAATTTCAATTGAGAAATTTCCAGAAATTTTACCTAAGCCTAAGATATGTCTTAGATAACTTCAGAATTTTTTTTAGAAATTTTCAACTTGATTTCCTTTTTTTAAAGAATTAATTTAATTATAGGCAATTATTAATTTTTTTTATAATAAATATTATTCAATTGTATAAAATTTCATAAATTAATCTTAAGCCCAAAATGTGTTTCCAAATTTTCTAAAATTTAAAAACTTGTATTATCATCAAATAATTTTTTACATTAATTTGTTAGGTCGGAAAATATTTTATTCAATAAATTACGCACACATATATTAGTATCTTATTTGACATATTATAAAAGCATATATTTGGACAAACTACAGTACATACAAAATGAGCTAATGTGTCTGTTGCAATGTAAATCCCAACATCTATATACGGGCATAATATACCCTTCACAGATTATGATGTTACACATGCACACACAAATATATATATATATATATATATATATGTATATGTATATGTATATATGTATATGAAACACATACACACACACATATATATATTTATATATATAACACTTGTATAAATAAATAAAATAAAACTAGAAAAATCTCAAACTTCAAATTGTACAGATAGAATACATATGGACATAGTAATAATATTACAATGAAAAAATTACTAATTAATGACATTTAATGAATCAATCAATTCAAATTAAAGAGCGAAAATGAAAGGTTTCTGTCTCCTTTTAATACAATGAATGCTTTCAGTTATGTAATGACCTGCCTTTTCGGACATTTCAAGCAAACACACATGTCAGACTCAAACCATTCAAAAGGGCAATTTGTTATGGGTAAATAATAAAAGCATAGAAAGAAGGAAAACAATTATAGAATCTCGCAATGGAATGACAAAATATAATAATCAGTTAATAGTTCGTGAAGCTGTTTTACAAATACATTTTATTACTCTTTTATAGCAAAAATTAAAGTTACATAAAACGGGAATAAATAAATAAATGCAACAGAATAACATGATGCAATAGAATAAATATAATAAATAATAATATTACAAATCTTCGTCTTCATCCTCCAAAGATAAGATCTTCAACCCTGAAATGGTCAGGCTGACCCAAGCGAATTGAAAAGACAAAACATTCGAGTCGGAACAAAAAGATCTTATGTAAGTAAATCAACGGTAAATATGAGTCTGACGGCGTTTGAGATGATTACTAGTTTGACATCTCCTTTCCGGTGTCTAACATGAGTGCAGTAACTTAAGAGATGTTTGAGACAATTTTCCAAGGATCCGTTAAACTATCTACTATGTAGTACAATACGCTATTATAATAGTGTCTACAATAAAGTATTAAAATAGCATTAAGGCGTTACCCATATCCCCCTTAACACATTTTATATATATTCCTATAGCCTATACAGTACCATTAGCTCCTCCGTGAGGTTTACTCAGAGGGAACTCTGTAGGTATGGTACAAAAAAACTCATAAAAGGTGCTCTGGGGCATGCAAACACAGAACTCAAGGCAATGCCAGGGTAGATTTACTAATTGCAGAACCAGGCTGGTGGTAACGCATAGCAACTACTACCGCCCACCTCAGAACATGCTCCCACAATCAAAAATCAAGGGGTGGCCACCAAATCATCACAAAGTCATATATGGTATCGAAGAAGCATGTTCGATCGGAGGAATGACCTTACTTGGCCCAGGTATGGCTCCTGTTTTAGTCACATCTAAGCTGGCTCACGGGAGTTAGGATCACGTCATACTTTATACAGAAATCGTTCGTCGAACCTTCCTACTACATTTCTGAAATCTCCACCATGTACACAGTTGTTAAAGTGGTTTTCGATATTGGCATAGAGGGTAACAATATCCGATCCCGGTCTCTTTAACAACCAACTGCTTATTTCACACCGGATGGCTCTTTTACATTTCAAAAGTCAATTCATACTTAATATCAAAATATCATATTCGATTTCAAACCATATCACTTTTGAAATCATAATCACTTTCAAAACTATATTCACTTTCAAATCATATTCACTTCGAAAATCATACTCACCTTTGAATTTATAGATAAGATAGGTTAATCAAACCCTTATTTCAAAATCATCTTATTCACTCAAATATGTCATTTTATTCTTAACTTAGGTTATTGCCTTATTTAACCATATTCACTTTAAAATTAAGGATTTTGAATATAAATACTTTAACTTTACATGGTCTGAAATTTTAGAAAATAGTTTATGTAAATATAAATAGTTTATATAGTTTAAAATAGCTTAAATAGATTTAAAATAGTTTAAATAAATTTAAATTTGATTTATTTAGTTTTAAAATGATTTAAATAGATTAAATATGGATTTAATAGATTTTAAATTATACCAAGAATATATTTATATAGATTAAATAAATTTAAAGTAGATTAAATAGATTTAAATTATATTAAATAGATTTAAAATAGATTAAATAAATTTAATTAGTTTTAAAATTGGTAAAATAGATTAAGTTGGATTAAATAGGTTATAATAGATTAAATAAAATTAAAATAGTTTAATTGATTAAAATAGTTAATTAAATAAAATAGTTTAAATTAGTTTAAAATAGATTTCAAAGTTATACCCAAAAATTTTCATAACTCAATTTCTTCATTTATTTATGCTGCTTCAACTTTGAAATTCCAATTTAAATCCTTTGAACAAATCATTAATCAATTCCAATTTCAGCCTTTAAATTTGGATTATCGAAAATAATTCAGTTTATATAAATTCAATATTTTTAAAGGTTCAAAAGTCATTCAATTTAATCAATCCAGTGTCCGCATATAATTTTCTACCAAAGGGTCAAGTGATATAGATATTTATCATTTCAATCCGCAATTTACAATTTTACGGTTATATATCATTTCAAATCGCAATCCCAAATTAAATAGCATCCATAAAATTGCTCGAGTCTATTGTTACAACCCATAATGATTTTTCCCTACTCTATAGATCGTTCGGGTATGTATCATTTCATCCCATAGGGAACTTGCAATATTATAACAATATAAAATACAACATCCAGTCATCCAATATCAAAAATCAAACATACATCACAATCATCATCCTAATCAATCAGTAAACATCAATTGATAATCAATATAGGTATTAAATTGATAATTTAAAATTCAATATTAAATTAAACGATAATTAATTCCAATAAAAATCAAATTTGACTAGAATGATAATTTAACATCCCAACAGTAATCAATAAATTTCTAATCAAATCATAAATTTAATTTAACTAACATAAGATTGTTTAGTAATTGTGAGTGGGTTAAAACACTCACCTTCGATTTTAAATCGAATTAAAATCCAATTTAGGGCCCAAATTTAAATAGTCTTAGAATTCATCTAAACTAACATTAAAATGTCCGAAATTTCATTACGATCCTAACGCAAAAAACCACGTGTGAATCGAACCTCTTATGTGAATGTTATGTCGATTAGAACATTTGAAATCAAAATTTAAATAAATAAATAAATAAACAAAAGAATTACCCAATCATTAGCGGCCACGTCACCGCTTGTATCCTCACTCATGAAACCCCAATGTTCATTCGAACCAGTCATGGAGCAGCCATCTTCAACAACCCTAACCAAATTTTGCCACCGCCTACGCTTCCCTACGTCACGATCGAGCACCACTGGCGCCCTGCACGAGCTCCGCCGCTCCCAACCGTGGCCGCGACGTCACCATCAACGGCCCCTAGTGGCTCCGCCACTGCCGCCGTTTGCTATCAATTTTCGATGAATTCTTTGATGATATCGACCATCTAACCGCATGGATTGATCTCTCATCGTCCTCTACCCCCAACAACCTCTGACCGCCACCAAGTTGAAGATCCACCATCCACTCAGAAACCCTAGCAATGGACGGCCGAGCTTCCTCGTCCCTTTCTGATAAAACGATAATTTGAACTGAAAAATGAATTGTTATAGTGGAATATGCTCGTCGAGAGCTTCGAATTTATACATAATTCGATATAGTTTGAGGAGGTTAAATTTGGGAATTGAATTTGAAATTAAATTAAGGGTTCGGAATTTCGGATATGTTCTGCCATTGGAAAGGAGGAGGTAGACAGGAAATGTACGTATAGAAAAATGGAATAAGAAATAGTTAGGGTTTATAACAAGCTATTTATAGGTAGATCAGAAATAGAAACGAATGGAATAGATTGATTTGACAGTTGAACTATGAAAGACCCGAAAAGCCCGTTTCGTTCCCAAGATGAAAATGGGTCATCCATATATCAAAATATATGTTTTTGATAGTTTTAAATTCAATGGAACAGGTTTCAAGTCCGAATTGGATCGTATGAAGAAGTTATGTTAAAATCAGCTTATTTCAAATTGATTTCAATTGACTTTAATAAAATTGATTTCTAGGAGTTTCGAGTCCGTACGATCAAACGGCAAGTCCAATCGCTACGAAACTTGAAACTTGACCATAAGTTTCCATTACGGATCCGATGAAACTTTTTTCGTTGAAATCCAAGACAGTGGCCAAAATGGCTATTTTCACAATAACAAATTGAATTAATATTAAATTAATTAAATGACTTTTTATTTCAATATTTATAAACTAACAAATTTCCATCACTTTTGATTTCTTAGACATCTATAATAGTTTAAAACAAATTTACTTATTAATTCATTGTCAATTATTTACTAATTACAGTGTTCAACTTCAACTGTAATTACATCCAATTGATTACAATTTAATTCCAATAAATTGATTAAATTTGATTTCAACCCTTTTTATTCAACCAATCATTACTCTATTAACATAGTTAACATTGTTTTATATTTCATTACATTAATATCCTCCGATTTCCATCTTTTATTTTATTAACTACCGTATTTCAATTATATTGAATTTTGTCAATTTCACGCATTAATAAAAATTTAAAATCCCAAATTAATTTACTTTTCTTGATTTCACTATTTTATTAAATCAATTATCACATGATGAATATAATTAACATTTCTATTCATTTTAATACATTCACAATTTACAGTTATTGTCTTAACTCACATTAATGTAAAATTTAATGACATTCAATTTCAATTGATTAAATGAATTGGTAACAAATAAAAATTGTCACCATTTCTATATTTAATAACATTTTAAGTTTATTATTCACCACCAATGGTTATAACAACTTATACTATACAAATTCCATCCAATTTCTATTTATTGCATGCTATGTAATTAATTAATACATCCTTTATATTATCAATTTCTTCTTAAATCCAATTATCAATTAGTGCATACATTACTATAATTTATCTACAATCTATATCAATTTTTCTCTTAATCATTTTAATAAACTTAGACTTTACATTTAAAGCAGTTATCAAATTCCTTGATTTAATAATATTACACTTTATTCCAGTTACATTCTTATTATTATCATAAATTTTTATTTCTTTCAACACTAAATCACAGTATCTTATTAAATTAACTATTTTTAATTATCAAAAATTATGGGTCGTTACAAGTTAATTCTTTTTTAAGGAAAGAAATGAAAGATTTCATTCCTTATAAATTAATACTTATAAATAAATGTTAGGTGTATCTGATACACTACACATTTGAAATTAAATTTATTCAAACTTCTCTTTAACTATTTTAAATAGAATACATAATTTTATTTAAACCAAATTGAGAAAAGTTCTGAAAGGAATTTAGATTACGTAGGCCCATTAATGATTTAAAATAAATAATTTTTTGAAATTAACCTATTTCTTCCATTGCAGGCTGACTCAGTTCCTTCAATGGCATTAGAGCCCAATATCTATGTGGTCTAAATTAGCTATATTAGATTTAGGCCTTACTAATTAAGCTTGACCACTTATTACGGTATCTAGAAAGGTAATGTTTAGGATTGGAATTGGATAATCAAGTACCCAGTCCTATTTGGTACCAGCCTGGCCCGAAAGGTGATGTGAGCCCAAGGCCGGTCCTTGATAGAAAAACCCAACTTGAATTAGGCCTTAGGCTAATTTTCAAAATCATTTTGAAAATTGGAGTTAATGATTTTAAATTTAATAGTAAATTTAAAATAAAATATGTTTATTATAAAAGTTATAATATAACATAATTTTACAAAATGTTTGAAAAATAATGCACAAATTTCAAATTTCAAATTTCAAATTTCAAATTTCAAATTTATTAATAAGATTAATAAAAGTAAATTAATTAAACATATTAAATAATAAACAAGTGCATGTATTATATATAGAGATATATGTTATGTTGTTTTAAATTGTTCAAAATAACATAAGTATACATGTATGTCTATGAATTGAAGTTTGAAATTAGTATAATTTAATTAAAATAGTTTAATTAAATAAATCAATTAAAAGGTTGATTAATTAAATAATATACACATATATGGTATATATGTGTTATATTATAATGGTTATAGTACATATAAATATAAATGTTATATCAATATAATAGTTAATTAAAATGTTAATTAATAAAAAGATTAAATGTGATTTAATTAATATAAACTAAAGGTGAAACATTAAAGCAACTCATAATAGACTTAATCGTACGTATACCGTGATTCCAGATGTGACCAACACATGAATCACAACGGTAATTCATAAGAATTACATCATTTCATAAATCAATATCACTCAGTATAATATGTCGAATGTCGTGAATATTCGATATAAGGTTGTCCTCCACCATTTATACTTTAATAGATCACTTGCATACTCCTTAGTTGTAGAGATTTCCTCAAGCTAGGGATGTTATGTGTAGTGCTATTAATATATAGAATAGATGAGGTAAGATAGCTACACATATTTGTTGAGCCTTCTTCAAATTATGTGCATATACTTGGGCCATCGCGAAATGGTGGGTATGAGTGAATAATCCCTCCTTATTTGTTGAGCTTTCCTCAAGGTAAGGATGAGATTAGGACAAGGAACCATGTACTAGGAGGTGTATTTAGTCCTACTGATAAGGTGTTATCCATTGCATATGGGAGTATGATTTGTTGAGCTTTTCTCAAGATTAGAATCCCAAAATATATGAGTCCTAATGCCTACTAGTGAAGTCGAAAAACTTCTATGTTTTGACTTAGGGTTTGGCGAAACATTAAAAAAACTAGTAGGAGATTATTAGTAAAACAAAATATAAAGTTTAACCTTATTAATACTATAAAAACATCTACTATATTTTGTCCTCATAATCAATCACTTAAACTTGTAGAAAATGTCAACTAAAAACTATTTTCTGAAAGCAACAAGCTAAGTGGACCGAACTATACAAACTGGCTATGATCGATTAAGATAGTGTTAACTTACGAGTGCCTTTGGACTTCTATTACATGTGAACCCAAAACTGAACCCGCTAATGATGCAAATCCTGAAGAACGACTTGCTTGTTTAAAATGGCAATCTGACCTAGAGATCACCCAAGTTTCTTGTTGTCTACCTTTGACAAACGGTTGCAATGGCGACACGAGAACATGTCTGTCGCTGAGATTTTTGATAGTCTCAAAGCTCTTTTTGGTGAACAGTCCATTCCGTACGGTATGAACTTTTGAAGAAACTGTTCAATACCAAAATGACCAAGGGACAGAAAGTGGACGATTATGTTCTAATGATGAAAGGCTATATTGATAGACTTGCACAATTATACGTAGAGATAAGTAATGAAATGCAAGTAGACTTGATTCTTGGTTCACTCACTTCGCAATATGAACAGTTCATATTGAATTACAACATGAACCAGTTAAATATGAATCTCATGGAGCTCCTCAATATGTTGTGGTAAGCCGAGTCTGCATCTAGGGATCCATGTGCGGTACTTGCTCCAAAGGGTAATGCGTCATCTTCAAAAGATTCGAAGAAGCATAAAAGAGATGGTAAGAAAATAAAAAAGTAAGAAGACCAATGACAATGGTGAATGTCACCACTGCCACGAGAACGGTTAGTGGAAAAGGAATTGTCTTAGGTACTTGAAGGTTATTAGGGAAAGGAGGCAGAATAGTTCTGCAGCCCCATTAGATACATTTATGATTCAAAATAGTTTTGCAATCAATAAAATGTCTTGGGTTCTAGATAATAGATCTGGAACTCACATATGTAATACATTACTGGGACTTAAGAACTAGCACCGCATGGCAAAAGGAGAAATGAGCCTCCAAGTTGCTGGAGGATCTATTGTAGATGCAACAGCAGTAGGAGATTGTCATTTAGTTTTGCCTAATGGTCTAGTATTGTTATTAGTTAATTGATATCTTGTGACAGACTTTATTTTCATTATGCGAACAATGTTATGAACATTAATTTGAATGGAAATAAGGTCTGTATTGGTGTTCTTGAAAATGGCATTTATGTGATCAATACAAATTGTGTGTGTTCTATGAATAAATCTTCTAACATTATAAATGAAAATTATCTTTGGCACTGTAGAATAGGTCATATCAGTGAGGAATGACTTTACAAATTGAAAACCGAAGGTTTTCTTTTGTCACTTGATTCTGAATCATTTGATACACGTGAGTCGTGTCTCAATGGTAAAATGAATAAGCACCCATTCAGTGGGAGTAATGAAAGAGCTAATGAACTCTTAGGGTTGATACATATTAATGTATGTGGCCCAATGCCTATAGTTACCAAAGATAATAGTTCTTACTTTGTTACCTTCAATGACGATCTCTCTAGGCTAGGATACATGTTTCTTATGAAGAACAAATCCGATGTCTATGGAAAATTTATGGAATATAAAATGTAGTAGAAAACCAGACGAGCTATAAGATAAAGATTCTTCGATCCGATTGAGGAGACGAGTATTTTGGACAAGAATTCCAATAGTACATAAACGATAATGGGATTATATCTCATGTTACTCCACCCTTTATTCCTAACATAATGGTTGTATTAAAGCCAAGGAATTGAAACCTATTAGGTATGGTTCGTTCCATGATGAGTAAGGCCTAATTACCTCTGTCCAATTGGGGATATGGCTAGAAACAGCGGTGCATATGTTAAACTTTTACCCACTAAATTCGTGTCTAATACGCCTTATAAGATATGGGAAGAAACCCCACTTCAATTATTTGAAGGTATGAGGTTGCCTGGCCTACGTTAAGAACGTTGGACCTAGTAAACTTGAGGCAAGATCAGCTTTATGTAAGTTTATAGGATATCCTAAGAATCCTTGGGGATATATTTTCTCCAATGCTGAGGAACAAAAGGTGATTGTTTCCACACACGCTATCTTTTTAGAAAAGGAATTTCTATTAAAAGAAACTAACAGCGAAGTTGTAGACTTGGTCCTTGGATGAGATCCAAGGAACTTACACTAAGGCCGAAATAGTAGAAGAAACAATTCACATGCATATGAAAACACACAACCTATTAGAAGGTCTAGTAGGAAATCTCATACCCCAGAGTGATACTACGGTTTCTCATGGATGGCAAAAAGAAGGACTGTATCTTAGATCATGACACTCTTCTGACTTCCCAACAAGCAATGTAGAGTAAAGACTCTACACTCTGACTTGGAGCTATGAAATCCAAAATGGACTCCTTGTCGAAAACAAAATTTGGAATTTGTCGGACATACCTAAAGGGATAAAACCCATCGGCTGCAAATGGATTTTAAAAAAAAAGCTAAATGTAAATAGAGAAGTGGAAGTGGAGACTTAAAAGGCAAGACTATTTACGAAAGGATTTCGTCAAATTCAAGGTGTTGATTATGACGAGACCTTTTCACCCGTTGCCATGCTTAAATCAATTCATATTATGCTAGCCATTGCTACATTCTATAACTATGAAATATGGAAAATGGATGTGAAGACGGCTTTTCTAAATGGTGAGTTAGAAGAAACCATTTATATGTCACAACTAGAGGGTTTGGTGGTCATTGGGAGCGAAGACAAAGCTTGCAAGTTGGTAAAGTGCATTTATGGATTCAAACAATCTTCAAGGAGTTGGAACAAGTGGTTTGATAAAGTAATCAAACAGTTTGGATTTTATCAAAACACGGAGGAAGTGGGAATATACAGAAAGAAACAGGGCAATGCTATCATATTCTTAGAACTCTATGTTGATGACCTATTATTGATTGGAAATGACACTTCATTATTGTAATCAGTAAAAGCTTGGCTTTCCAAAAACTTCCCTATGAAGGGTTTAGAAGAAGCAGCCTATATGCTTGGTATAAAGATCTATAGAGACAGATCTAAGAGGTTGTTGGGATTGTCCCAATCCCTATACATAGACACCACACTAAAATGGTTTAGTGGAGAATTCCAGTCGTAGAAGTGCTCCAACGCAATTTGAAATCGTCCTTCAAAAAAAGGATGCTCCTCTTACCAATGAAGGAAAAGAGTGTATGAAGAGGATAACCTATGCTTCAGTCATAGGATCCATAATGTATATTATGTTGTGTACTAGACCGGATGTGGCATACACATTAGGGTGCATTAGCTGATACCAGTCTAATCCCGAAGAAAAACATTGGACGACCGTAAAATGTATACTTAAGTACTTAAAGAAGTACTAAGGGCTTGTTCCACATATATGGAAATGGAGACCTCCTTATGAAGGGGTATACGGATTCGAGCATTCAAAGTGATATAGACGTTAGTAAATCAGTATCTGGCGATGTATTTGCACTAAAATGGTGGAGTTGTCAGCTGGAAAATTTCCAAACAAGAGAAAGTTGCCGATTCCACGTTGGAGGCTGAATACATCGCCTTCAATGAAGTAGCAAAGAGGCAGTTTGGATGCGCAAGTTTTTGAGTGAGCTCGGAGTGATTCCCGATACTGAGAATCTAATGGCATTGTTTTGAGACAAAAACGCAGAGATACAGATCGCAAAGGAACCAAGAGCACACAAGAAGTCATGATTCATTCTTTGAAAATTCCACCTGACTAGAGAGTTCGTTGAGAAGAAAGAAGTTGTGATTCAAAGGGTAAATACCAAGGACAACTTAGCAGATCCATTCAATAAAGGTCACACTTGATCATTTCTTCAGAAAGTGATTGAAGGGATGAGATTGAGATTCCATAATTGACCCTAAGCGCAAGTGGAAGATTGAAAGAGTTAGGGGTATGCTCTAAGGTCAATTTTGTAATTTATTGCAAATTAATTAACTCGAAAATCGATTATCGTTTGAAATAAAGGTGTTTCTTCTTTCTGTTATATATTTGTTGTAATGTGTTATAAACAATCAAATGCTTAATTAAAATATATTTAAAATAAAATCCTTAAATGATATGTTTTGTGATAATAGTTACAAAGTGTTGCAACCGTGAGTAATTTATCATAATAAAATTAAGTATACCATTTTAAATGTTCCTAGTCAAGATGCCTCGAGATTGGATATCGATGTATCCATGGAGACTAGAGTGTGTAAAGCTCTTCAAATCTTGGCTAGTGTATTACTCATGACTGTTCGGGGCACCTTAGGGTTACGTACTAGTAGCTATTGGATAACTATGGAATGACTCATTTGATAGTTTTCTGTTGGTTATTAAAATTAAGGTCAAAAAGAAAATACCAATATGAATAATTTACACAGTTCTTTCGAATTAAGAATAGGGTAAATCTCCAACATTAAAGCTTCGCTCTGATTATAGTCAAATCATGGCATTGTGTCCATCGAGTGACTATAGTTGGGTCGAGTGGAAGTATTAGAAGTGTAGCACTATTCAAAAGAGGATTCGTCTCCTTTGTTATATGGAGTTAATATCACGTCAACTCAAGTCGACCCAAAGTCAAAATCTCTGGCCAGAGTAGTTCGGTTAATAATAATTGTTATTATTAAACCATCGACTTTGTGATTATAGAGTTGAATGTAGACGATGAAGGAATTTTGACCATTACCAATTCAATAAGTCCAAAGTGATATGGTTTTGAAGAAGAGAATTGGTGTAAATGATTGTCACAACCGGGTAACTCTTATTAAACTAAAATGAGATTTTTGCACGAAAATGAGTAAGCTATAAATTTGGCAATACTATCACACCACTTGCTAAGTGAAGTGTGAACATTAACGTTCGAATAGTTCGACATTGATCGCTGACCGAATTTACACCCAAGAGTCACAAAACCGAATCGATGAATTCTCTTAAGATCGAATGATTTAATTAGTTTATAACTATTATCAATTAATTAATATTTATGAAATATTAATTATAAAATTTGGATATGATTTGAGAAATAAATTTGTTGCATATATTTATAAAAGGATTATAAATATGTTGATCGATATGAGATATTGACAACAAATTTAGTTAAATATAATTATGTATATTTTAATTGGTTTAAATGGACTCATAACCCATGCATTTTTAGAGGGAAAATTCGTTGATTTGGCTAAAGGAAAGTGGCTGCTACTATGCATGAGATTAGGGTTTTGAGATGTGAGGTTGAGATCATTTTTAGCTCTCTTATCCTAACTATATAAAAGCTAATTTCAATAGCTATAAGCTAATTCATTTTTGAGCCGCCACTTTCTTCTTCCTTTTCCTCACTTTAATGGCAACAACTTTTCTCTAAAATCATTCCCAAAATTCTCAAATCCAATTCAAAATTAAAAGTACTAATTTGTAGTAGAAGGTCTCCAATCCTGGATTAGCAATCTGACGGATCGTGAATTGTTCTTAGAAGAAAAATCATTGTTCAACGTGGACTCAAAGATTCATTAGGAGGTGCACTTTTATTTATTGTTGTTGTTTTGATTTTAAGTTTATCATATAGAAGTGGTTTGCATCGAAATCCTATATTTGTATTCAAATCTTTTTGTTGTTTATATTAGATGAGATTTTATGGGAACCCGCGTTTGTTACAATTAGATTGGTTATGCGCTTATTGTAATATATTTTTTATTGACTTATTGTTGAATTAATTTTCTAAAAAAATAGGTTTTAATTTATGTGTGTGTGTGTGTGTGTGTATTTGTGTGTGTGTATAGATCTGCAAGTTATGAATATGTATAATTGTGTTTATATATCATATATATTTAATCTTATAATTTTCTTATAACAATTTGTATCTATTATGAATCATAAAATATTGAAATATTTTATTAATGTGTATATAAGTATTTTATTATTATTTAATGATTTTATGAATTGTTTATTACGAATAAAATAATTAATGTTTCAAAATTTCAATTTCATATTTTTTATATTTGATGCACCATGTAATAAAATTAAAGTAAAATTTTCATATTTTTTAACAATTAATTTATTATTGTTTAAATTAATTTACTTTCAGCCTATAATCAATTATTCAATTAAAAATACAATTTCAATTGAGAAAATTCTAGAATTTTTAACTAAGCCTTAAATATGTATTTGGAACATTTACAAAAGGTTTCTGATTTTTATAACTTTATTTATTAATTTTTTTATTTTTAATTTTAAAATTGCAATTAATTATTTAATTACAAACAAAATTTAAAGAGAAACTTATAGAAATTTGTTCTAAGCCTAAAATGTGTCTCGGATACCTTCCAGTTTTTTTATAATTTTTCAAATTAATTTCCTATTTTTTAAGTATTAATTTAATTATGGGCTATCGTCAATTATTTAATAATATATATTATTTTAACTGTAATAATCCATAAATTAATCTTAAGCCCAAATTGTGTTTCTAGATTTTCTACAATTTTAAAAATTTGCATTATTATCATATGATTATTTTACATTAATTCGTTATGGCAGAAACTATTTTATTCAATAAATTACACACACACACACACACATTTGTATCTTGTTATGACATATTATACAAGCACGTATTTGGAAAAATGACAGTACATGCAAAATGAGCTAGTATGTCTGTTGCAATGTAAATATCAGCATCTATATACGGGCACATTATACCCTTTACCGATTATGATGTTACACACACAGGTATGTGTGTGTCTATATATATATGTGTGTGTGTGTGTGTGTGTGTATGTGTATGATACATACATATATGTACGTATGTATGATTATATAAATAAAATAAAAAAATATCAAAATACAAATTGTACAGTTAGAATACAAATAGATATAGTAATAAATATTGTCGTGAATAAATTGTTAATTAATTACATTTAATGAAACAATCATTTCACATTAAAGAGAGAAAATAAAAGTTTTTTCTCTCCATTTAATACAGTTAACACTCTCAATTAATTCTTGTTTTAGGGAAAGAAATGAAAAGTTTCATATAAATTAACATTTATAAATAAATGTTAGGTGTATTTGATACACTTTACATTTGAAATAAAATTTATCTAAACTTCCCTTTAACTATTTTAAATAGAATACACAATTTTATTTAAACCAAATTTAGAAAAGTTTAAATGAAATTTAGACTTCGTAGGCCCATTAAAGATCCAAAATGGTAATTTTTTTGAAATAAATCAATTTCTTCCGCTGCGGGTTGGCCTAGTTTCTTTTCTTTTTTCGGTTTCCCTCTTTTATTTTCAATATTTTACATAAAAGCCGACTTTCCCCCTTTTGTTTTCGAACCCTATTTATCCATTCGCTTTATGCTTGATCCCCAAATACAAAGCCTAACCCAAAATTTCCATTATCGAGTTTCCCTAATTCGGTTAACCTTAATCCTTAACCTCTTTCCATAATACAATAATAAAAATAAATAATGAGTTCAGTCACATCAAAAAAGGATTGACAAACGACCTTGAAAATTCAATGAAGGAGCTTTAAGTCGTCGGCATGAGTTCCGAGTGTTGGGTTTGCTAGATTCATCGTGAGGCTGAAGGAGCTCATGAGTATTCGAATTCTTGTGTGATGTAATTTGATCAGAAGTGAATATTTGAAAAGTGCAGAATGAAGAAGTTTTTGTATTGATTATTATCAAGAGAATGATACAGTAATTGAATAGTCATATTCGGTACATATTACAAGCTATTTATAATAAAGCCTGTGTGTTGTTGTTGGGCCAAAGCCCAATACTGAATAAGTTACATAACCGCTTTGCTAATACAAAAGATAAGAGATGCGCAGCATTGTATCGTGTATTTCCAATAGCCCCCCTCAAAGCGATTAGGGTTAGGGCATGAAACTTCTTCGCCCACATATGCTGAGATTCGTTCAAATCGGAGAGAGAGAAATACAGATTGGAGCTCTGGCTATGATAGCGGAGCTTCATCCAGACTCAAGTTGCAATCTTCTCTGACTTGTTGCCCATTTTGTTCGCTCCTATTGCTGAAACTGTTGGTCTGAGTCATTTCAGGTTTGATTCTTCTGACCTTTAGTTCTTCGCGAAATCGAACGAAGTTTCTAGCAGTAAGTGGTTTGGTTAAGACATCCGCAATCTGGTAAGTGGCTGGTACGTGACTAACTTGAAGTTTTTCCTTTTGAATCTGCTCTCTTACGAAATATAGATCTATTTCGATATGCTTGGTCTTTGAGTGAAGCACGGGATTTGCAGAGAGATAAACCGTGCTTAAGTTGTCACACCACACTGTAGGTTTGCTGTTTGTTTTAATTTGAAGTTCATCCATAAGCGACTGTATCCACATGACTTCGGCTGTTGCACTGGCCACACTTCGATACTCTGCCTCTGTACTAGACTTAGATATTGTATTTTGTTTCTTTGAACACCAGGAAACTGGATTTTCACCTATGTAGATGCAGTAGCCTGTAGTGGATCTCCTGTCATCGGGATCTGTAGCCCAATCAGCATCTGCATAGGCTGTTATGTTAAGGTGTTTTCCCTTCTTTAGTGAAATGCCATAATCCAGTGTTCCCTTCAGATATCGTAGTATCCTTTTGACTGCCTTCCAATGCTGATCTAGTGGTTTCTGCATGAATTGACAAACTTTGTTAACACTGTATGACACATCTGGTCTAGTTATGGTGACATATTGTAATGCCCCAACTAGACTTCTATATTGTTTATCATTAAATATAGCTTCCCCCCTGTTTTTAGATAAATGCTGACTGCCTATCATTGGAGTTGGTTGTGCATTAGCATCTGACATTTTTGCTTTATGTAAGAGTTCCTTGATATACTTAGTCTGACATAGTATCACTTCTGAATTTGATATTTGCTTGACTTCTATGCCCAGGAAATAGTTTATGCTTCCTAGATTCTTAATTGAGAATTCTTTGTCTAGATGCTGTGTGATTTTGTTGATCTCTGCATCACTGTTACCTGTAACAATCAGATCATCCACATAGATAAGTATGTAAATTGTAACAGTGTTATTAATTTTTGCAAACAATGAGTTGTCTGACTTAGTAGAGTGAAAGCCCATGTTATATAAGGTAGCTTTTAACTTATCAAACCACACTCGTGGGGCTTGCTTTAGTCCATATATGGCCTTGTTTAACCTGCACACAAGATTACCATCTTGTTGATATCCTGATGGCTGATGCATGTATATTTCCTCCTTTAATTCACCATTGAGGAAGGCATTATTCACATCCAATTGCTTAATTTGCCAATTATTGTAGATAGCTATAGTGAGAATAATTCTAATAGTTGTTGGCTTTATTACTGGTGAGAAGGTTTCATTGAAATCAAAACCATGTTCTTGTGTGTATCCTTTAGCCACCAGTCTTGCTTTGTGTCTGTCAATGGTGCCATCTGGTTTCCTCTTTAACTTGTATGTCCATTTGCACCCTATGATATTTTTATCTTTTGGTGGTGGAACCAGATTCCATGTTTTGTTTTTGATGAGAGCATTGTACTCATCATTCATTGCTGTTCTCCAAAGTTTACTTTTGACTGCTTGATCAAATGTTTCTGGTTCTTCTGATATGATGGATGAGTATATTTTGGGTTTGAAAATCCCACTCTTTGATCTGGTAGTCATATGATGCCCAGTGGTGATTCTGTCTTCATTGTCTTGATTTGTGTTGTTTCTTGATCTACTGTTCTGAATATTTGATTCAGATTGACTCATATTTTGAGTTGAATTTGATTCTTCATCAGATAAGTCAGTTTGCTCTGCCTGAACTGGTTGAATAGACACTGTGTGTTGTGGTGCAGAGTTGGCTGAGTTGTCTTCAGCTGCTGTCTGATTCCACTCTGATGGTTGCACAGGTATTGGTGGTATTGATGTTGTTGGATTGTACACTTTTCATGTTGTCTTGATACTGATATCAGAGTATGGATACACATGCTCATTAAAGACTACATGTCTACTTATGAATATTTTGCCACTTGCATCAATGCACTTGTAACCCTTTTGATTTGATGCATAGCCAATGAATGTACATGGAGTAGATCTAAAATTTAACTTGTGTGTGTTGTATGGCCTAGTGTAGGGAAAACATAAACATCCAAATGTTTTTAAAAGTTGATAGTCAGGTTTTACATTGAATAATTTTTCCATTGGGCTTTTGTCATTTAGTACCTTGGTTGGTAGCCTGTTTATCAGGTGTACAGCAGTACTAAATGATTCAGGCCAGAATTTCATGGGTAATTTTGCCTGAGCAAGTAATGTTAGACCTGACTCCACAATATGTCTGTGTTTTCTCTCTACTAGGCCATTTTGTTCTGATGTATAGGGGCATGTTATTCTATGAATTATCCCCTTTTTGCTAAAATAGTTATTGAGAGTTTTAAATTCTCCACCACCATCAGTTTGTAAGACCTTAACTTGATGATTGGTTTGTTTTTCAACTTGTGTAATAAAGTGTATGGTGGTTTGGTGTGCTTCAGTTTTAGTTTTAAGAAAGTACACCCAAGTATATCGTGTACAAGCATCAACAAAAGATATATAATACTTATATCCATAGTCAGAGTGAATTGGGGATGGTCCCCAAAGATCAGCAGCAACTAACATTAGTGGCTTATCATATTGTGTCATAGAATTTGAAAAAGATAGTTTGTGGCTCTTTCCCATTTGACAAAAGGTACAAATATAAGGGAGAGTGATCTCAAATGGAATTTTATTTTCTGATAATACTTTTCTTACAATATTTGCACTAGGGTGACCAAGCTTATAATGCCAGATATCAAAATTGCTCAATTTCTTCTCATTTTGAGCAAGTTCAGAAAAGTTACATATGTCAACACACTTGTCAGAGTTTGTTTTTCTTGAATCAACAAGCTTAAACCTATATAGACCCTTCACAGCTTCACCCTGCAATAAAATTTCTCTAGTTAGAATGTCTCTAACTAGACAGTACTTAGGATAGAATTCAAAATATACATTGTTATCACTTGCAAACTGTGAAACACTTAACAAATTTTTCTTTATTTGTGGGACCATTAAAAGATTATTGAGATATAGTTTTCTTTCACCTTTGATGCAAGCAATACCAGTGTGTGTAATCTTTACTGCCTCACCATTACCCATGTGTATGGTTTTATTACCTTTGTACTCCTTGTTCCCCAAATTTAGATTCTCTAAATTCTTAGTGATGTGATTGGTTGCACCAGAGTCAGGGTACCAAGTTTCATCCAGTGTTTCTGATCTGTTGGTTTCATTCTGACTGTTTGCCCTGTTATTGCTTAACTGATTGCTTGTGTCTTGTTGCATTTGGGCTACATTTGCACTCCCATTTCTTTGGATGTTTGAGTTTTGGCCTGGTGTATAGTTCATGTTGAGTCTGAAGTGGCACTTTGGGGCAGTGTGACCAATTTTCTCACATATTTGGCACTTTGGTCTGTTGTTGTTGTTGTATCTACCTCTGCCTCTGCCTCTGGTAGATGAATTACCTTTGTTGTTGTTGTTATATTGGTTCTTGCCTCTCTGTCCCACTGCAAAATTGATTGTCATGTCAGTATCTGTAGATTTCTTGTATTCTAGTCTGCCTTCGTGGGCAAGAAGTATAGCATGTACATCCTCTAGAGTTGGTGTAGTTCTTTGAGAAGATATGACAGCAACAACAGATTCATAATCCTCACTTAAACCACTTAGTATGATCAGTACTTGTTCAGTTGATGATATTTTATGACCTGCTGCTTCAAGAAGATCACATGTTGTTTTGATTTTTGCAAGATATTCGCCCATAGTAATATTTTCTTTCCTGATACTGTGTAGTTGTCTTTTATGATGCATAACTTTCGCTGCAGACTGAGAATTGAAGATTCTTTCAACTGTTGTCCATACACCATTTGCAGTTTTACTGCCAATCACTTGAGGCAGTAACTTTACACTTATGGATGAAAGTAACCAGGAACATATTAAGCTATCTTGTCTTTGATACTTAACAAATTCTGGGTTATTAATTGTTGTATTTTCTGAACTAGTGATGAATCTTGGAGGAATTTTGATTGTCCCATTGAGGAAATCTTCAAGTCCATATCCTCTTATTGCTGTTTCAACTTGTGCTTTCCAAAGAAGATAGTTGTCTTCTTCCAGATGAACTGTGACCAGTTGACTCTGTGGGCTGACTATAGTTTTAATGAGATTCTCCGTGGCAGTTTGATCAAATTCAGAGGCTGATGATGTTGCTGAGCTATTTGCCATGATGCAAGAAGCAAGGGGATTAATGTGATCTCTATTCAAGAAATGTTACCTGTTGGTTAAGGCAGAACACAGGCACAAGAACACAAGAATATCTGAAAATCTTCAAAATATCAGGTAGGTTCAACCACTAACCCAAGTGATTTGCTTGATGGGTTTTTCTGGTATGGTTCAGTTTCTTGATATTTTGATGGATTTTGTGATGA
Source organism: Allium cepa (assembly GCA_030765085.1). Lineage (NCBI taxonomy): Eukaryota > Viridiplantae > Streptophyta > Magnoliopsida > Asparagales > Amaryllidaceae > Allium > Allium cepa. The sequence continues at coordinate 29,197,567 of CM060932.1, forward strand.
TTTCTTGTGATGAATTCAGTGCTTTTCTTTGTTTTCAAGAAGTGATGCACCCAGCACTGTTGCTCGGCATGGCATCTCTTTGTTTTCTTGAAATGAGGCTTTGAATTCCTGATCTCAGATGATGAAGATCTGATGGTGAGAAGTTTCAAGATTGCCGTGAGGCTTACAGTGGCTCTGATACCATATTCGAATTCTTGTGTGATGTAATTTGATCAGAAGTGAATATTTGAAAAGTGCAGAATGAAGAAGTTTTTGTATTGATTATTATCAAGAGAATGATACAGTAATTGAATAGTCATATTCGGTACATATTACAAGCTATTTATAATAAAGCCTGTGTGTTGTTGTTGGGCCAAAGCCCAATACTGAATAAGTTACATAACCGCTTTGCTAATACAAAAGATAAGAGATGCGCAGCATTGTATCGTGTATTTCCAATAATGAGAACCAATGACGGTCGCGATAGAGGTTCGACTCGGCAAGCTTGGTGCGACTGCTTAATGGCGAAGTTGATTTGGGTAGAGGCTGCTAGATTTGCTCAACTTTAGAATGAAGCGACATGCAGCTTCCACAAAGAAGACCTAATAAACGATTGGCAAGTTCTTGGAAACAGTAGAAATATTCTATCTTGTTGGCTATTCAACTCATATATATTCATTTATAGAAGGAAATGGACCTACTGGTAATTCTGTATTCCTCGAATCTAAGTCTTAAGCTAATTCAATGGCTGCCTTTCTTGTTTGTCAGCAAGGTGTCTATTTGACTATTTCCTAATGTTTCTACCATGGATGAAATATAAATAGAGAATATTAACGTTTTGATTTTCGTAAGTTACAGATCCCTACTACATTTGATATGGTAGCATAGTTTTTAAAGGACAAAAATTTATCACGAATGTATTCGCACCGATGAGTACATGAAATATATAGTACTTAAAGTATATGAACCGTTCAAATTAGTTCTTAACCTTCTTATGATTGGTGAAAATGAAAAAAGGTATACTCCAACATTTGCTTTGTATTGCACTTTGGCTATAGCATGAAATTTAACCTGATTTTTGCACTTTTTAACAGAACTACTGGCATAATTATCAAAGACGTTGAAACTAGCATTGCAGGGAACACTTTCCTTTATAATTTCAAGTTGAAAGCATTAACATATCTACGTAAAAAAATTATGCAACTTATGGAGATTCTGGTTGGTTCAGTTAACTAATGACTATAATAATATTGTGAAATTCTTTTTTCTAAACTAATATTTGTATTCTAATCTCATGTTGCAGAAAGAAGGTGATGCCTCTAAGCATGATACTAATGTGTTCTTATTATAGGACATGTAAAAAGTTGTTACCCGTGATATGATGTGGAATTAACTATAATTCATGGATAAATATACAACAGTCACTAACTAGAATATGCCATAAATAGCGAATTGATTGGGCTTGGTCATGGTAATAAAAATTTAGTTGATCATAGACAACTATTTGCTAGCACAGGTTCAAATTCTTCTATTATATATCCTCTGGTATACACAGTACAATGGAAGGAATTGGCATGCAGACTTTTATTTACTAATCCATACAAATGTAAAAAAATTAATATTTTGTTAGTATTGTTTCATTACAGAGTAAAATCTCATACCTTTTATTGACCGTAAAAGAGTAAGCTTAGAAAATGTATGTTTTCCTACAAATTAATAGGTAACACAACAAATGTTGGAGATGCATGCACCATTCAATCAAAGTCTTTCCAAGATGTAGGTTTGCTTTCCTTATTTGTTCTTTCCTTTACCTATTATTTCATAGATTCTTAGGACATATATTAGCAAAATGAACAACTAATTATGACGATTTATTAGTTTGTGATCAATCAATGGAAATGCTCACTTTAGATTTTTTGATCATGTGATAATTTTATTTACTCAAGTTTGAAATAAGAAATTAAAATCATTACAAATTTGCTGCTTGGAGAATGTAAAATATACATGATTGGGTAATAAACCATTTGCTTTGTTTCTTTTTTCAATGATCAGCTATGAAATGAGGTAATGCCTTCTTCACTTACTGTCAACAAGAAGCATTTACATTTGCTAATAGTGTTCCGAGGAAAAAGATGAGATTTTTGTTAGTTGAAACAACCATTTTATTTTGAATATATAGATTGCATTGTTCACATAATAGTTAGGCAAAAATTGGTAGCAGATATTGCCTAATAATTATGAGGCAAAGAAATGTTGCATTTGAATTTCTGTTCTACTTGTTTAGTTTATTGTGTAGTGATTGGCAAGAGATAGTGATATCTTTTTGTTTAGCTTGGAAATAAATAATAGCATGACTTCACGGGTACAACATAATTTTGAATTAGTGTTTATTCGGATTAAAACATACGAGTCATTGCAATAGAGATCTTAAGGCTAAATTAGCACTAGAGGGGTGTGAATAGTGTTTGATGGATTATACGAATATTGTTCAAATTCTTTAAGATTTTACTTGGAATTATGGAATTAACAACCACAAAAACAATCATAGAACAAAATACAGATAAAAGTAAATGCAGTAAAAGTAAAAAGGAGAGAACACATCAGAATTTTATGTTGAGTATGATTTGATGGAGTTTACTTATTCGAATCTTCGATCTTGATTTCAATTGATCCTATAATTATTGAATAGCACTTTGATCTTAAGAGAGATGAGAGAAATCAAAGTGTATATGAAAGTGAATCATATTAGTAACGATGGAATTTGATTCTGGTTGAATTTCGGTAATATTTTGATAAAAATTGATTTTGAAATCAAGAGAGTGAAAAGAGGAGAGAAAAATAAGAAAGTAAATAATGAAACTTCATTTGGAAGTTTGGTATATATATAGGGAAACAGTGGTCATGTCCATTCACGAAGAGATACGAGAAATAGCCACTTCTCTTGAAATTTGATTTTTGAAAATCACAGCTAGCATGCTGACATATAAGGTTAGAGTATGTCGACATACTCTTCGTAATCTTGAAAAACACTTTAAAATATTATTTTGAAAATGCATTGCTTTGTAAATTAATTTGATACTTTGTAAACATGCTTAAATATAAATTATACACTTTTAAATCATAATAAACTTGAGTAGAACTATATGATAAGATTTTTGAAAAGTAAACCAATATAAATCAAAATTTAATAAATAACTAACTTAGTAAAATATCTAAAACTTAAAATAATATTTATAAGTATAAGAAATTAAAAACTATTTAAAATTTGTTTTGAAAAGAATATTTAAAAACTTATTTAAAAATGGAGAGAGAGATGAGAGAGCGATCAAGTGATATCAGAATTTAACATAAATCTATGACTTTGTAACTTATTTTGAATATCTTAAAATCTTGAACTCTTCAGTACTCATGAGTCATCATTCTTTAGCTCTTAAGTCTCTATATCAACATCATGATTCTACTCTTGATACTATACATTCTTATTAATCAATACCTGTCTAATACCCTGCATTATATATTAGATATATCTTGATAAAATATTAGTGTCTACATTTCATATAATGTCCTATTGTTTTTATCATCAAAAACCAATACCTAAGATACTAACGGCCTTTCCCTTTTTGATGATGACAACTCTGTATATAAAATATAACTTCCCTTAAGTTACTAACTTCCCCTTAATATATGCCTAGATTTATATATTTCTCCCTCTTTGTTGTCAACAAAAATAAGCACCTAAAACTATAACTCTAACACTAACTTTTACTCTAACTCCCCCTAAATAAAAAATTTATAAACTAGAGAGTTAAATTCAATAAATAAGATTTAAATGCTAAGCTAATGAATCATAAATGATACGTTTAATATGATATTGTAAAGTTGTAATATGTGATATATAATGAGAAATTATGACATATGAACGATGATTATTATATGATATGAATGATGATTAATATGTGATATAAATGATAATTAACATAAGATATAATGATATATTATGACACATTAAAATATATAATGATAATATCATAATATAAACTATATTAGAATGCTAAGCGACATGGATTTAACAAAATATATGAATGATGGTTAATAATAGATATTAAAGTCATTAAATAAGACAAACAAAATATAACTCAAACTATTTATTTAATTACTATCAAATATGATTGTTGGATACTATAATCATTATATAAAAAATACTAGGAATAAGCTCCTAATTAAGATGACAAGTACATCAAAATCATTAACTAATCTATTTAAAATAATATAAACTAGATGATGTGTGTGTGTATAATTAAAATTCAATTATGAGAGCATGGATGATGATTTAATATAAATGTTATAATTGCACAAACTTAAGCATTCAAATTTTACAAAGAAATTTGTGTATTAGATTTATTGTATAAATTCATATGTAACGACCCGTAATTTTTGATAATTAAATTTATTAATTAAATAAGTTTTGGAATTTGATGTTGTGGAAAATTAAAAAAAATTAAGATTTAATAATGAGGAAAATAACTAGGATGTAATTTTTGTAATGTTATTTAAGGCGGTTCATAACTATTTTAATGTAATTTCAATTGATTGAAATGATTGTAAAGTTAAATTTGGTTATAGAGTGTAATGAGGAAATAAACCAAATGTTGTATTAAATGGTGAAATTGTATGTAATTAATTAAAATTTTTAATATAGAATAATCAATAAACATGTGAATTTATTATCTTTTGTTCGTAAAATAAACATAGGAAGGTCTTTGAAATTGAAAGTTATAACAATTGTCTAATTATCATTTTACCTATTTATTTAATCTACTGAAATTTAAATTGGAAAGAAATTGCAACTAATCTAGGTAAATATTGAAGTTAGTATGATAAAAGATGATAATTATAGAATATTATTGCAATAAGACATAAACCAGTGTAAATTATACCCTCAGATAATAATGGATTGCATAATAACACGAAAAATCAAATAATTGGGTTTGTTGGAATTCAAATAATAATCAATTGAATTTATTGCTATTGAAGTTGAACATCGTCATTTGTGTAATATTTAACATCGAATTGACGTGGAAATTTATTTTAAAAGGTTATAAATTACTTAGTAATAAAAAAATAATAAAAATTATTAGTTATTAAATTTGAGATTAAAAAATGATTTAATTAATTTAATAATAATTTATTCAATTAACGTGAAAATAGCCATTTTGGCCACTATCTCGGATTTTAATGAAACCAGTTTCATCGGATCCGTAACGATGAATTTTAGTAGGATTTCAAGTTCTGTAGCGATCGGACTTGTCATTTGATCGTGCAGACTCGAAACGCGTAGCAATCAATTTATTGAAATCAAATTGAAATAAGCTGATTTTAAAAGCTAACTTATCCATACAGTGGAATTCGAACTTGAAACCTATTTCATTAAGTTTAAAAATATCAAAAACATCTATTTTGATATATGGGATGACCGAATTTCGTTTTGGAAGCAGAACGGGCTTTTCGGGTTATTGTCGTTTCGAACTAATTTGATATGTTGTTCTTTCTTATTGGGCCTTGTCTATATATATAGTCTTGTTTTCCAAACCCTAGTAGTCATTTTCTTACTTATATACGTATAATTCTATCTGACTATTCCTTCCCTTAGAAACCAAATTCCTAAATTCAAAACCCTAATTTCAAAATTTCAAATCAATTTCAAAATTCAAACTCCTCCAAACCATGACATATTATACCCATTCGAAGCTCTTAACAAGGTAATTCACTAGGGCAATTCATTTCTCAATTCGATGAACTGTTTGACCAGAAATCGAGGATGAACCTCAATCGTCCATATTGCATTTTTTGCGATCCAACGGTGGATTTTCATCCGATGGACGATCCGGAGGTGGCGTTGGGAAGGTGGTGTTGAGCAGGTCTTGGATCGGCCATTCATTCATATCAAAGTGTCGCGATTGGTTGTAGTTGGGTGATCTTTGTGGCGGCGGTGATGGCCAGAGGGTGGCCGTGCGTGAGGTTTGGGGAGGTACAGCTCTGGGCGGTGGGTGCAGAAGTGTTGTGAGATCATTGTAGATATGGACGTGGTGGCTTACGCTTGAGGGTGAAGGACGGCGGTAGCTTGTTCGAACACGACCAAGCCCTATAGCAACTAGGATTTTCACGTGATTCCTTCCAGTTGAGATGAAGTGTAATAGGTGATGAGTCAAGTTGATTTATTAATTTAATTTTTTTATATTATATATCGTTTAACTTCTAATGATAATAACTTTTGAATATGGGGTCGGATTAACGCGCTATTTGTTCTGCTGTGATCGTATTGAAATTCCGGACATTTTGGAAGCAGTTTAGACAAATTCCGAGACCGTTCAATTTTGGGCCTTTATTTGGATTTCAAATCGATTTGAAATCAAATGCGAATGTTTACCCCACTTACAACTACTATATTATCTTATGTTAGTTAAACTGAATTTATGATGCGATTAAAATTTGATTGGTTGATGTTTGTATATTTAAATTATCATTCCAGTTAAATCTGACTTTTATTTCATATTGTCGCTATTAATTTAATATTAAATTCTAAATTGCCAGCTAATACCCATTATTGATAATCAGCCACTTATTATTGTTTAATGATTGGTTAGAATGGTGATTGTGATGGATGTTTGATTATTGATATTGAATGACAGGATGTTATATTTTTATGTTGATAACACTGCAAGTTCCCCATGGGTTGAAATGATATATACCCGAACGATCTGATAGACTAGGGAGAAATTGTTATGGGTTGAAATGGTAGACTCGAGTGATTTCATGAATTTGAAACTAAATCCAGGATTACGGGTTGAAATGGTATATACCCATAAATTTAAATGTATTGCGGACTGGAATGATATACATCCGTATCACTTGACCATAGGGTAGAAAATTATATACGCACATCGGATTTGTTAAATTAAATGATTTTTAAAATCCTAATTTTTTTGAATTCAATTAAATGATATTTTGAAATAAAATTGGATTTGTATAAACTATATTATTTTCAAAATCCAAGCATTAGATGTTGTAATTGGAATTGGTTTAAAGGAATTGTTTGGAGAAATCAAATTGAAATTTAAAGTTGAATTTGAAGTATAAATGAAATTATTGGAATTGAGTTATCGAAAATGTTTGAAAATGTAACTTTGAAATCTACTAAATTGGAAATAGTTTGAATTTATTGTTTGAACATGGATTTGAAATGGTTTTAAATGAGAATTTGAATTAAAAGATAAAATTTAATTTGTTTATTTGAAAGCTAGACATAGTCCAGATGTGTTTAAATGAAAGAAATAGTTTAATTCGATACTAATTCCAAATTTATTATTTTAAAATGAACCTTTTAAAAATATATTATTTTAAAAATCCCGATTTTTAATATTTTCAAATTATTAAAATAAGTTAATCTATTTTTAACTATTTAAGCTATTTTAATCACTTTAAACTATTTTAATTTATTTTAATCTATTATAACCTATTTAATCCGGTTTAATCCATTTTTACATATTTTATACTAAGTAATCCATTTTAATCTATTTTAAGTCTATTTAATCTATTTTAAATCTATTTTAAATCTATTTAATCTATTTTAAATCTATTTAGTCTATTTTAAATCTATTTAAATTATCTTAAATCTACTTAAACTATCTTAAATCTATTAAAACTATCTTAAATCCATTTAAACTATTTTAATCTATTTTTAAACTATTTTAGAGCATTTTAACTATTTAAATTTTATTTTAAGCTACGCTAAGCTATTTAAACTATTTAAAATTTATTTTAAACTTTGCCAAGCTATTTAAACTATTTATAACTATCTAAACTATTTTCAAAATTTCAGACTATGTAAAGTGGGATGGTTTATATTTAAATCCTAGATTTTAATGCGAATATGGTTAAATGATGTTATAACTTAAGTTGGGATTTAAATGACATTTTCTGGTAAAATGACATATTTGATTTAATATATTTTGAAATGAGATTTAACCTATCTTATCGATACGATTTCGAAAGTGAATAAGATTTTGAAAGTGATATGTTTGAATCGAATATGATATTTTGATATTAATTATGAATTGACTTTTGAAATATAAAAGAACCACCCGGTGTAAAATAAGCATTTGGTTGTTAAAGCGACCGGGATCAGATATTGTCATACTCACTGCCAACATCGAAAACCACTTTAACAACTATGTATGTGGTGGAGAATTAAGAACAAAGTAGGATAGTTTGGAGATTGATTCTGTATAAGGTATTTACGTAGCCCTGATGTGAGGACCCGCAAATCCGTACTCCTTGAATATACACTAATCTCCATAGATTAACTCAAGATGAACAGAAATACGAATTCTCAATGTTTAAGAAAAAGAAAAAGATAGAAGAAGAGATAAGAAGATAGAAAATAGAACAGAAAACAGCAGAACAATATAAGAATCTCACAATCGCAGCGGAACAAAATATAATAAATAAATGAATAATCTTTAAACAAAGAACCATATCAGTTATTACATTACATTACATTTTATTTCATTACATCAGAGTGTACAACAACAAACAACATCAAACAGCGGAAAAGAAATACTATATACTAGTAATACGCTATGCCATCCATCTTGCCTCCAGCAACTCCAGAATTCCAGAATATCCTGATAAACCTAACTCTTGACTGCCCGTGTGGAAATTGGTGGGCATCCAGAGTTTAGGAAGGAAAACAATAAACTCCGAGTCAGTCATGTGACTGGTGTGAGAACTCAAAACAGTTTATTTATCTTTAAAATCAAAATAGAGGAATATTTTTAAAGTCAATTCGCAATGCTTTTAAGAATGAGACTACCATAAGGCCTCCCGCACACACACACATGCAAACGCAGAATCGGAGGAGATTTCTCCTTATGATAGTCAAAGATGCTTGATACGCGTTAAAAGAACATTTGATATTATTACTAGTGCATAGTGTATAAAACAATTTCGAAAGTAGAATATAAATCTTAGCCAACATAGACATTTCGAACTATGCCCACTATAGCTACCATCTAAACAGTGGTGACCACCATAAGTAAATGGCAGGTTCTACAACTAAAACCGTACAGGGTTTCGTATTGGGAATTGGATTTCCAACGAATGGTCAGGCCAAGGAACTTCCCATTGCCACATGAGAACGCCTCTGGAAGGACGTCCCCGAGAACCAAACCGGATCTCTGCCAACACAAGGCCGGGTTACCCCTAACTGGGTAACTACTGACACGAGTATGCCATCCCCCGGTCCTTTGGGACCTTTAACCGAGCGCTCGTAATCAACATCACACAATAATAAATAAAGTGTTTCAACATGAGTAAGCATCTGGGCTCCATACCATGATACCACCCTTTTCCAGAAGGAAATGCACATACCCTAAAGGGAGCTACCCCTCATAACCTTGCTGCATCTTTCCTGTTTTGACCATTCCGGGGTGTGAGGCTCGACGAAGTCTCGTCCACAAAGCCACGTTTTACACAAAAGCTGTGCTTTGGGTCAACAAATGATCATAGAAATGATCACAAAGATAAATGATCAAACAAATGATCCTATCACAAATGATCAACACAATGATCATTTCACAGCAACACTTAGCATGTCACATTACCAAATTGGGAATATATCGCTGATGACCTTCAACTACATAACCTCTGAGCTCGTACGTCTCAGAGAAGGGTGTTAAGCTAAGAGAAGAAATTCTCCGCCACCAACAGAAATATATTTGAAAGAAATCTGCTTTATATCTCAATTTGTAATGTCAGACATACAATCCATACAAGTCTGTTACGGGATCGAACAGAACCGAAGGCACTTACAAAGAAGTCCTTGAAATCCGGATATCCACAATCCTGATCGGATTCCCCATCACATATGGAGAACTCTATACCGGAGCAACTCGGTGCAGAGTCAATCGACAGGTCATCCTATCGCTCTCGCAAATACCCGGTCTTCAACACCGATCTTCGATGTTATCCATTACGTCGTATCACTATTCGGAATGGGTAATCCGAATAACGAGCTCAATAATTTAAAAATAAGTGTAGCATTCAAATTCAGCAAATCACAACAAATACCTTTCAAAGGTAAATATTGATAGTCGGTTATTGAACTATCAATGGATATGCACAACATCACCAGATTCCACATAATTTTCCAAATTATTTATTTCCCAAAATTCATATCTTTACAAGATATATAATTTCAATACCTCAAAAATAAATCAATATTTATTTTTAAACAAATTCCCTTTTCTTTTATAAATTCCATAGTGAATTTATATTTCACAATATTTATGAATACACGGTTTTAATTATTCATTTTCAATTTATCTTCAAAAAGATAAATTCTCAAAATATTCACTCCATATTGGAAAACATTTCCATACTTGCTTATTAAGTAATTCTCAAATCCATTTATTTTCTACACTTGGAAAATATTCAATATACTTAAATCGAAATTAAGTATATATTTCATTTTTTAAGGAAATCATTCTCTTAACCATATTTATTTGGGCCAAAACGAATGTTGCGTAAAACATCGTTACAACGTCCCAAAATCACTAGTATAGGGATTCGAATTTAAGATAGATATATAAATCCCAATACTAAATAAAACATTTCCTTTCGGAAATCATTTACTATAACAACAGTGTTATAGTCCACCATTTCCTTTTATTTCTCAAAAACGTCTATTTCAACAATGAATGTTGAAATCTATGGTTTCGAATCTCAACACATTTTAAAACATCGTTAGATCGTTTTAATTCTATTTAAGACATCAAATCCAAAGCATTTCCTTTAACATAATATTCACTATCCAAAAACGTGAATATACTTGTTAACCAATTTCATCATTCCTATACATTTTATTTCAAAGGATTATTCACAGTCTAAAACGTGAATATAACTCCATTAATAGGTTTCAACAATTTACTTATCAAAATAAGTCGTTTGCGAATTTATAAAACAATGTTTATAAATTCCATTTCTATTTATTTTATAACAACTTCCTTTTATAAATTCCTTTATTAACCTATCTCAATTCATATCTCAATGATATACTAGAAATCCATATTATAAGTCAAATACTTATAATTTATTTGTTTGCAAAAATCGTTCTTTTGAACTTCCAAAATTTTAAATCTGATAACTTATAAGATTCATTTATTTACCCAAATCTATTCTTTTAATAACTTTATAAATTTTATAAACCTACTGCTTATAAAATTCCATTTATAACTTCACCGTTTATAATCCTATAAATTTCATTCATTTTTGAAGTTCATTCACAATTCATTCTAACACTTATAAAAACTCGTTTTATACTTCAAATATTTTAATTTATAAATTATCAATTTATAAATATTTTATATAAATCAATTTATATTATTCTTTAAAACGTCTTTAAACTCCTTTATAATTTCATCATTTTGATTTATAAAATAATTAAATTCTATAAATCCTATGTTTCAAACTTTTTACAATAAATTCAAAAATCCCAATTTTAAACTATTTTATAAAATCGTTAACCCCATATTTTCAAAAATCAACTTTTAACTATATTTCTCAAAAATTATAATTTTATAACATTAAAAAGTATACGTTTATTTATTTAAAATGAATCGATTCCAAAAATATTTTATAACGTATACTTTCAAAAATCACTTTAAAAATCCTTTTAAAATTCCAAATTTGGTCCAATGATGCTACATACCAATCACGACAACAACGATATCATATATCGATATGATAATCAACGAATATCAAAATATCCACAATCAAACAAATACTGTTGAGGAATCCAGTTGGATCCCTCCAACCTGTTTTCCTGCATCCAAAGATGTTAGCACAATACTAATTCCGTTCCAGTACGAAATTATCGCGGTATATGGGATTTAAAATATTATCCACTTAATAGACGGCGCAATAGGGTCTCATCCGCTATACAATGCGAGAAATCAATAACTTCAATATATACATATGTCAATATATATATTGCTATTACATATAATACCAATTTCACTATTTATGAAATATTCGCGGTATTTGTTTTTAATAAATAACATCCGCTTACTAATGGCGTATAATGTATATTTTAACAATCAATAGATAACAATCATCATTCAAACATGCGTTCAAGTATTTTAAATCTACTATTTAAAATAAAAATCGAAACTGATTCGATTGAGTGAGAAGTTCTCACCTTGATTTCAAATTCGTTTTAGCGATTTATTTCGAATAAAATTAAACGGACGTTTAATTTTACCCGAAATTCTCACTAACTCTAAACGACTCCAATCCAATTCCATAGCGTAGTGCTCGTCCATACGATTCCAACGCAACTGGTTTCGTGCATTTTCGACCTCGTATGAAAAAGATATGATTATTTGAAGTTACACGATTTTTAACTTAATAATTTACAACATTATTTTATAATTTTAAATCTAAATCAACATGGGCCGTAGGATCTCACCCCCCGCATCATCAAGACCGTGCGCTACATCTCCTTCCCCACGTGCGTTCTACAGGTCGACAACATGAACCCATCATACATAATTAGGGTTTATTTTCGCGCCAAAAACGATGACATCTACCACGATCAAGGACCTCCACCACGTGCGCCTCCCCCAAAGCCACCCACGGCCAAACTGCGGCCCCACTCGGTCGAGCCTGTCACTCGAAAAGCATGCGTGTTCGTAGCACCTTCCAGCTCCGATTGACGATGATCCATGCAACAAAACCCAAACATCACCGTATAGATCTAAAGCCCTTCCAATGCTCTTCGATTTGCTAGTTGAAAGTTTTCGATAATATTGAGTGGATTGAAAGAAATTAAGGGGAGAAGATTGAAAATTTTCGGCCATTAAATTTTCGGTGTCGGCTGCTGTTAGGTTTAGGGTTTTTTGTTTTTGTTTTTTTTTAATTTGTGAAGAGATGGGCTATTTATAGAAAATCGAACGAAACACTATTCATTTTGGATTTTCCGAACTCCGATTTACGCGCGGTGACCGACGTTTCTAGGGTTTATCCCGCGTTCCGGACACAATGGAACAGGTTTCGAAAGCTAATTCGGTCATCTGTGCGAGTTATGCCAATAAACGTTCGATTTAAAATTAAACCGATTAAACGATTTTCTAGGCGTTTTGGCTTGCACCGGACAAACGGTAAATCTAATTGACACGAAATTTGAAAATTTACAATAATATCACATTAGGATCTAATGAAACTGGTTTCGTCGAATTCCGAGACTTTTTGAAAAATAGCTATTTTAACTCGCCAAATTAATATTAAAACAATTTCGATGCGTTTCGAGCTGCCACGATCAAACGATAACTCCGATTGCTATGAAAATTGAAATACGGTAATAACAAACTATTACGGATCCAATGAAACTAGTTTCGTTCAATTCTGAGACTGTTCAAAAATTGGCTAATTTCACTAGTCGATTAAATATTAAAATATTCAATTTTCACAAATAAACTTTTAATTCGATTTTAAAAGTTCTAAAACATCATTCTAACTTCAATATGATAAAATAAAATTTTACAAATCATTTTCAATCATATTTAACTCAATTTTCAATTATTTCTGCATTTTCACATATTAAATTATCGATTTAATTATTCAATTAAATCCAATTATTCGAAATGAAATTTATTCGACAAATAAATTTCACTTATTAATATTTAAAATTAATTAAAAATTCAAATTTTAATTAATTTAAATTCTGGGTCGTTACATACTTCCCCCCTTAAAAGAATTTCGTCCTCGAAATTACCAAGTAAGAAAAGTTATAGAATCTATTAATTTTCCAAAAATTCATAGTTAAATTTCTTACAATACTTTACTAAGTTTCCAAATCATACTTAGTTATCTTTTCAAAAACAATTACTATTGTTTAACTTTCAACTCCAAATCAAAGTTATAGTTTTCAAAATTTTCCAATTTTTCTCAAAAATATTCTAACGCCTTAAATTTCCGAAAAAATTCGCCAGAGTCTCCTTTGCGCGGCTCGATCCGAGAAAAAAAAATGACAGTATATATATCACAAATATACATCTCATCAAGTGATGAGGCATCCCGCGGGAAAAAAAGTGTAAAGTGCGGTATGTAATCCGAGATATGTACCTTATATTTTATTAGCGAGCATATACGGCTAATATAGCGCGAAAGCGAGCTCCAAATGCGAAGCAAACGCGATCCGCACCTACTAAACACTCAACAAACAACATGAGAACATGTATATATGAAAATAGTATCAATATACATCATATAGCAACATAACAACTATATATGCCAACATAGCAAATGCAATAAAAGCAATATATTCAACCATCAACCAACTAGCATTCAACTAATTTATAACCAATAAATATTCATTCATATTCTCTTTAATATTTAATGAAATGGTTTTCAATTTAATCACAATTGATTCATTAACAGTGGATGTTTTACAAACATTCGTTTTCAATTAGTTTATATTCACTAATCCATATTCAAGTTGGTTCACTTCCAAATCAAATTCAATTCTATTTAAGATTCACTTAACTTCCAATTGAATTTCAATTACTTTAGCTTTCAATTTCATTAACTCAATTGTACATGGGTTTTTATACAATCAACTAATTATCATATAACAACCAATGTATATTAATTTCAACCAAATTCCTTTGCTTATATTCATTTAATTTCGTTTAACACCTTCACTTTCAATTGGTTTAATTAAATTGATTTTCATTCAATTATTCAACTTCCAATAACATTAGATTTTTAATGAATTAACATTTACATTCATTATTTCATATCAACCTAATTTACAATCAATTGATTAACATTTAATCCATTAATTCAATTTCATTACTAAAGTTGAATTTCATTTACATAACTTAAGTTCATATCTATCATTTAACTTTATTAATTTACTTTGATACCAATATCAACTTCATTCAACATCTCTTAAGTTATATTCCATTTTACAAACATTCACTTGGTTTTACATAACTTAAATTCCCACTTATAAATCAATTCAGATTCCAATTCTAAAGTAAATTTTCCATTTAACTTTAAATTCATTTTTATTTACAACTCATGTTCACAAATATATTCATATAGTTTCACTTCTTATATATATAAGTTTATTTCACAATTGTAAATCACTTTAATTATAATTTAATTCTTATAATTCTTTTTTACTTATACAATTATTCTTTTATTTAGATTATTCAAACATCTTATTCAACAACCAAACAATCAACTTATATACACTTTAATAATTCTGAAAAATTATTTCTTCATATATAAAATATACTCAAGGTAAAATTATTTCATTTACCCAATTTAAAACAATATTATGTCGAATTGTTCTATTCAAATGTTTATAAACCCCTTCGGCATAGTTGTCGAGACCGTGCTGACGAAGGTTCATATGCCACTCAATAAACCAATCATCACAATATAAAACAATTTTATATATTCACTAACAAATACGCTCTCATTGCTATTATTACACTCAAACTCATTTTAGAGTACTACTGACTCTATCTCTAATGAGTAATACCCAACAGAACCATGGTTGTCGCTTAACCATATGCTCTGATACCACCTGTGAGGACCCGCAAATCCGTACTCCTTGAATATACACTAATCTCCATAGATTAACTCAAGATGAAGAGAAATACGAATTCTCAATGTTTAAGAAAAAGAAAAAGACAGAAGAAGAGATAAGAAGAAAGAAAATAGAACAGAAAACAGCAGAACAATATAAGAATCTCACAATCGCAGCGGAACAACATATAATAAATAAATGAATAATCTTTAAACAAAGAACCATATCAGTTATTACATTACATTACATTTCATTTCATTACATCAGAGTGTACAACAACAAACAACATCAAACAGCGGAAAAAAATACTATATACTAGTAATACGCCATGCCACCATCTTGCCTCCAGCAACTCCAGAATTCCAGAATATCCTGATAAACTTAACTCTTGACTGCCCGTGTGGAAATTGGTGGGCACCCAGAGTTTAGGAAGGAAAACAATAAACTCTGTGTCAGTCGTGTGACTGGTGTGAGAACTCAAAACAGTTTATTTATCTTTAAAATCAAAATAGAGGAATATTTTTAAAGTCAGTTCGCAATGCTTTTAAGAATGAGACTACCATAAGGCCTCCCGCACACACACGCATGAAACGCAGAATCGGAGGAGATTTCTCCTTATGATAGTCAAAGATGCTTGATACGCATTAAAAGAACATTTGATATTATTACTAGTGCATAGTGTATAAAACAATTTCGGAAGTAGAATATAAATCTTAGCCAACATAGACATTTCGAACTATGCCTACTATAGCTACCATCTAAACAGTGGTGACCACCATAAGTAAATGGCAGGTTCTACAACTAAAACCGTACAGGGTTTCGTATTGGGAATTGGATTTCCAACGAATGGTCAGGCCAAGGAACTTCCCATTGCCACATGAGAACGCCTCTGGAAGGACGGCCCCGAGAACCAAACCGGATCTCCGCCAACACAAGGCCGGGTTACCCCTAACTGGGTAACTACTGACACGAGTATGCCATCCACCGGTCCTTTGGGACCTTTAACCGAGCGCTCGTAATCAACATCACACAATCATAAATAAAGTGTTTCAACATGAGTAAGCATCTGGGCTCCATACCATGATACCACCCTTTTCCAGAAGGAAATGCACATACCCTAAAGGGAGCTACCCCTCATAACCTTGCTGCATCTTTCCTGTTTTGACCATTCCGGGGTGTGAGGCTCGACGAAGTCTCGTCCACAAAGCCACGCTTTATACAAAAGCTGTGCTTTGGGTCAACAAATGATCATAGAAATGATCACAAAGATAAACGATCAAACAAATGATCCTATCACAAATGATCAACACAATGATCATTTCACAGCAACACTCAGCATGTCACATTACCAAATTGGGAATATATCGCTGATAACCTTCAACTACATAACCTCTGAGCTCGTACGTCTCAGAGAAGGGTGTTAAGCTAAGAGAATAAATTCTCCGCCACCAACAGAAATATATTTGAAAGAAATATGCTTTATATCTCAATTTGTAATGTCATACATACAATCCATACAAGTCTGTTCCGGGATCGAACAGAACTGAAGGCACTTACAAAAAGTCCTTGAAATCCGGATATCCACAATCCTGATCGGATTCCCCATCACATATGGAGAACTCTATATCGGAGCAACTCGGTGCAGAGTCAATCGACAGGTCATCCTATCGCTCTCGCAAATACCCGGTCTTCAACACCGATCTTCAATGCTATCCATTACGTCGTATCACTATTCGGAATGGGTAATCCGAATAACGAGCGCAATAATTTAAAAATAAGTGTAGCATTCAAATTCAGCAAATCACAACAAATACCTTTCAAAGGTAAATATTGATAGTCGGTTATTGAACTATCAATGGATATGCACAACAACACCAGATTCCACATAATTATCCAAATTATTTATTTCCCAAAATTCATATCTTTACAAGATATATAATTTTAATACCTCAAAAATAAATCAATATTTATTTTTAAACAAATTCCCTTTTCTTTAATAAATTCCATAGTGAATTTATATTTCACAATATTTATGAATACACGGTTTTAATTATTCATTTTCAATTTAACTTCAAAAAGATAAATTCTCAAAATATTCACTCCATATTGGAAAACATTTCCATACTTACTTATTAAGTAATTCTCAAATCCATTTATTTTCTACACTTGGAAAATATTCAATATACTTAAATCGAAATTAAGTATATATTTCATTTTTTAAGGAAATCATTCTCTTAACCATATTTATTTGGGCCAAAACGAATGTTGCGTAAAACATCGTTACAACGTCCCAAAATCACTAGTATAGGGATTCGAATTTAAGATAGATATATAAATCCCAATACTAAATAAAATATTTCCTTTCGGAAATCATTTACTATAACAACAGTGTTATAATCCACCATTTCCTTTTATTTCTCGAAAACGTCTATTTCAACAATGAATGTTGAAATCTATGGTTTCGAATCTCAACACATTTTAAAACATCGTTAGATCGTTTTAATTCTATTTAAGACATCAAATCCAAAGCATTTCCTTTAACATAATATTCACTATCCAAAAACGTGAATATACTTGTTAACCAATTTCATCATTCCTATACATTTTATTTCAAAGGATTATTCACAGTCTAAAACGTGAATATAACTCCATTAATAGGTTTCAACAATTTACTTATCAAAATAAGTCGTTTGCGAATTTATAAAACAATGTTTATAAATTCCATTTCTATTTATTTTATAACAACTTCCTTTTATAAATTCCTTTATTAACCTATCTCAATTCATATCTCAATGATATACTAGAAATCCATATTATAAGTCAAATACTTATAATTTATTTGTTTGCAAAAATCGTTCTTTTGAACTTCCAAAATTTTAAATCTTATAACTTATAAAATTCATTTATTCACCCAAATCTATTCTTTTAATAACTTTATAAATTTTATATACCTACTACTTATAAAATTCCATTTATAACTTCACCGTTTATAATCCTATAAATTTCATTCATTTTTGAAGTTCATTCACAATTCATTCTAACACTTATAAAAACTCGTTTTATACTTCAAATATTTTACTTTATAAATTATCAATTTATAAATCTTTTATATAAATCAATTTATATTATTCTTTAAAACGTCTTTAAACTCCTTTATAATTTCATCATTTTGATTTATAAAATAATTAAATTCTATAAATCCTATGTTTCAAACTTTTTACAATAAATTCAAAAATCCCGATTTTAAACTATTTTATAAAATCCTTAACCCCATATTTTCAAAATTCAACTTTTAACTATATTTCTCAAAAATTATAATTTTATAACATTAAAAATTATACATTTATTTATTTAAAATGAATCGATTCCAAAAATATTTTATAACGTATACTTTAAAAAATCACTTTAAAAATCCTTTTAAAATTCCAAATTTGGTCCAATGATGCTACATACCAATCACGACAACAACGATATCATATATCGATATGATAATCAACGAATATCAAAATATTCATAATCAAACAAATACTGTTGAGGAATCCAGTTGGATCCCTCCAACCTGTTTTCCTGCATCCAAAGATGTTAGCACAATACCAATTCCGTTCCAGTACGAAATTATCGCGGTATATGGGATTTCAAAATATTATCCGCTTAATAGACGGCGCAATAGGGTCTCATCCGCTATACAATGCGGGAAATCAATAACTGCAATATATACATATGCCAATATATATATATTGCTGTTATATATAATACCAATTTCACTGTTTATGAAATATTTGTGGTATATGTTTTTAATAAATAACATCCGCTTACTAACGGCACGTAATGTCTATTTTAACAATCAATAGATAACAATCATCATTCAAACATGCATTCAAGTATTTTAAATCTACTATTTAAAATAAAAATCGAAACCGATTCGATTGAGTGAGAAGTTCTCACCTTGATTTCAAATTCGTTTTAGCGATTTATTTCGAATAAAATTAAACGGACGTTTAATTTTACCTGAAATTCTCACTAACTCCAAACGACTCCAATCCAATTCCATAGCATAGTGCTCGTCCATATGATTCCAACGCAACTAGTTTCGCGCGTTTTCGACCTCGTATGAAAAAGATATGATTATTTGAAGTTACACGATTTTTAACTTAATAATTTACAACATTATTTTATAATTTTAAATCTAAATCAACATGGGCCGTAGGATCTCACCCCCCATCATCAGGATCGTGCGCTACATCTCCTTCCCCACGCGCATTCTACAGGCCGACAACATGTACCCATCATACATAATTAGGGTTTATTTTCGCGCCAAATACGATGATATCTACCACGATCAAGGACCTCCACCACGTGCGCCTCCCCCAGACCCACCCACGGCAAACTGCGGCCCCACTCGGTCGAGCCTGTCACTCGAAAAACGTGCATGTTCGTAGCACCTTCCAGCTCCGATTGACGACGATCCATGCAACAAAACCCAAACATCACCGTACAGATCTAAAGCCCTTCTAATGCTCTTCGATTTGCTAGTTGAAAGTTTTCGATAATATTGAGTGGATTGAAAGAAATTAAGGGGAGAAGATTTAAAATTTTCGGCCATTAAATTGTTGGTGGCGGCTGCTGTTAGGTTTAGGTTTTTTTTTTAATTTGTGAAGAGATGGGCTATTTATAGAAAATCGAACGAAACACTATTCATTTTGGATTTTCCAAACTCTGATTTACGCGCGGTGACCGACGTTTCTAGGGTTTATCCCGCGTTTCGGACACAATGGAACAGGTTTCGAAAGCTAATTCGGTCATCTGTGCGAGTTATGCCAATAAACGTTCAATTTAAAATTAAATCGATTAAACGATTTTCTAGGCGTTTTGGCTTGCACCGGACAAACGGTAAATCCAATTGACATGAAACTTGAAACCTTACAATAATATCACATTACGGATCCGATGAAACTAGTTTTGTCGAATTCCGAGACTTTTTGAAAAATGGCTATTTTAACTCGCCAAATTAATATTAAAACAATTTCGATGCGTTTCGAGCTGCCACGATCAAACGATAACTCCGATTGCTACGAAAATTGAAATCCGGTAATAACAAACTATTACGAATCCAATGAAACTAGTTTCGTTCAATTCTGAGACTGTTCAAAAATTGGCTAATTTCACTAGTCGATTAAATATTAAAATATTCAATTTTCACAAATAAACTTTTAATTCGATTTTAAAAGTTCTAAAACATCATTCTAACTTCAATATGATAAAATAAAATTTTACAAATCATTTTCAATCATATTTAACTCAATTTTCAATTATTTCTGCATTTTCACATATTAAATTATCGATTTAATTATTCAATTAAATCCAATTATTCGAAATAAAATTTATTCGACAAATAAATTTCACTTATTAATATTTAAAATTAATTAAAAATTCAAATTTTAATTAATTTAAATTCTGGGTCGTTACACCTAACTACCGTGAGTCAGCTTGATGTAGCTAAAACATGAGCTATACCGGACCGAGTGAGGTCGGTCCTCCTATCAGGCACGTTTCTTCGATACCATATTATGACTTTATGATTGATTTGGTAGCCACCCTTTGATTTTTATTTTAGGAGTGTATTTCGAGGTGGGCGGTAGTAGCTGCTATGCGTTACCACTAGTCCGGAAGTGCAAATGGTAGAATCCTACCGTGGCATTGCCTTGCAAGCCGTGTCACATGACTTATCGCGCCTTCTTCAAGTTTGTTTTGTACCGTACCTATGGAGTGCCCTCTAGGTAAACCACCAGTTTGGTGGAGCTTACGGTACTGTATAGACTACAAGAATATATAAAATGTGTTAAAGGGGATATAGGTAACGCCTTAACACTATTTTAATACTTTTCTTTACTGTGGACACTATTATATTAGCGTATTGTACTATGTATATAGACAGTTTAACAGATCCTTAGGAGATGTAATCCCGAACATCTATTAAGTTATTGCACTCATGTTAGCTACTGGATAGGAGATGTTAAAACCCGTAAACATCTCTGATGCCATTACACTCATATTTATTTATTGTTGATCTGACTTACATAAGATCTTTTAGTTCTGACTCGAATGTATTGTCTTTTCAATTCACTCGGGTCAGTCTAAGCTTCAGTGCATTGAAGACTGCTTTTGGAGGACAAAGATGAAGATTTAGTACTACTATTATTTATTATGTTTATCCCACTGTATCATGTTGTTCCACTGCATTGTTATTTATTTCTATTGTATGTAACCCTGATCTGTATTATAAAAGTGTAATCAAATGTTATTTGTAAAACAGCTTCATGAACTGTTTATTTGATTATTATATTTTGTCATTCTGCTGTGAGATTCCGTGTTTTGTTTTTTTTTCTTGTTTTCTCTTCTTTTTCTTATTTACCCCATAACAATCCTCCCTTTTGAATGGTTTGAGTCCTACTTGTGTGGTTTAGTGTCGATTTAAACCGTCCAAAAAGGTGGGTCGTTACATTCAATATCGGAGCTTTGGTATGGCGATAACCTTAGCTTGTGTGTTCTGACTCATTAGAAATAGGGTAGTAATACCCTAGAATGAGTAGTTGAGTGTGTATGTGTGTGTGAGAGCATAATTGTCAGTGTTACAAAAGGTTTTTATATTGCGTTAATTTGTTCTGTTTAGTATTTATAAATTTTGGTCGATACATAGGATGCTATGGCACCGATAGGGATTCCTAAACACTAAACAGGACAGACCGACATAATATTGTTTTGAAATATAGGTAAATAAAATAATTTTACCTAGTATTGTATTTTGTATATAAAAGAAAATTTTATAAATAGATAAAGTTGGATGTGATATATTTTTTTGTTAGGTAATGAAATTTGATAAATATTGGTTGAAAATAGAATTTAGAAGTAAAATGAATATAAAATTGAAAATTTGAGAACTTAAGTTCCGGGACTTTGAAACCATTTTCAAGGATTTGGGATATAATATTAGTATTATTTGGAAGTATTTTCAGATAGAAGTATTTTTGAAATTGATTTGAAAGAAATGTTTCAAAAGAAGTTTTAAAAGGAAATAAGTTTTGTGCTCCCCTCATTGTCGCTGGAAAACAGTTTCGGTGATGAGTGCATGCATCATCGATGTTCATTTTCGAGTTTCAAAATGGGAAGACTACTGTAGTAGTTTTATTGTGCATCTATTTTAATGAATAAATATTAATTTTGAATTCCTAAACATGATTTGATCTACAAAGGATATATATATATATATATATTATTTTAAAATTGACTGAAATAAATCCGAGATTTAGTTCTTAAACTTTCCGATAATTAGTAGGTTTCAATTATTGTAATGAATGAATCTTATTTATTTTAATAGTTGGAAACTTCTAAAAATAAAAAAAATGAAATTGGAAGCTAAGTGATTAATGGAATATATAAGAAATTGAAAAATTGTAACTCGTAGATATGAGAAGAATAAGAAAATATAGCCGTTGAACATTTTGTTAACTAAAATGAATAAAATAAACTTGTGTAACATTCAATTACATTCTAAAAGACATATATAAATATATACATCTGTGTGTGTGTGCGTGTGTGTGTGTATATAACTTACCAAAATGTTAAAAGATAATAGAAATATGTATTAGAATATTATACAAGTAAGACTTAGGAAATGAAATGTTCAATGGAATTACGTTTATAAATGAAGAATTAAGATGTACAAGAATGTTATAAATTTAAGTTAATAATTTAAAGCGCTACTAATTAAATTAATAAAAAGGCGAAATACAGTAAGTGAATGATTATGAACTTAAGTAATTATCAAAGCGAAGTATAATTAAAGTAAGTAGTAAAAGTGAATATTGTATACGAAAGAAATAAATGTGAAAAGAAAAGAGATCTATGCAACGACTCAATTTTTCGACTTTCGAAATCGACATCAGTATGACCACTGTATCAAATTCCGAACAATCGAATGCCAGAAAACCGAACCGTTAGGGTTAAAGAAGAAGAAGAAAGAAGAAGAAACGGAAACAATAACAGAACCACCCATTTCACAGCGGTACAATGTATAACAGATAAATGAGTAATCTTTAAGCATAAGAACTATATCAGTTGATACCTAACATTATCAGAGTCATATATAAACAACAGCGGAAAAGAATACCATAAACTAGTGATACGTCTCGCTATCCAGCTTGCCTTCTGATTTCCATAGCATACCTTTCTGACTTCGCTCCAGAACAACTGCTAACCTGACTCTATGCTGCCTGTGTAGAAAATTATGGACACCTAGAGTTTAGAAAGGGAACAATAAACTCTAGGCCAGTCATGGAACTGGTGTGAGATCTAAAAACAGTTATTTTCACAAAAGAAAATAAAAAGAAATCCGTTATGCTTTTGAAAAATGAAACTATCATAAGGCCTCCCACCACACATACAATGCAATCACACAATTGGAGGATATTTCTCCTTATGGTAGTCAAACATGCTTGATACGCAAAAAATACTTTTGATATTATTACTGGTGCATAGTGTGGAAAACATTTTGAAATTATAATATTAATCTTAGCTTGCTTACTTACCATTATAATATGCCTACTATTGCTACTACGTTAAATGGCAAGTTCTACAGCAAAAACCGTACAGGGCCCGTATTGAGTGATTGGATTTCCAACAAATGGTCAAGGCTAAGGAACTTCCTTAACCGAATGGGTACGCCTTTGGAGGGATGCCCCGATAATCTAAACGGATCTCTGCCCACACAAGGCCTGGTTACTTCTATAAATAGGTAACTAACTGTCACGAGTATGCCACCCCCCGGTCTAGACCGACCTTTACCGAGGCGCCTCAACAACCAACAATCACTAAGTAAATAATCTAGGCCCCATACCAGAATACCACTTTTTTATCCACACAAGTTAAATATCTGGGGTCCATACCAGATACCACTTTATATCCAGAAGGAAATAAACAAACCCTGAGGGGCGCAACGCCCATAATCTTGCTGCATCTTTTCCTGTTACAACCATTTTTGGGGTGTGAGGTTTGATGAAGTCTCGTCCACAAAGCTACGCTTTTCACAAAAGCCATGCTTCGATCAACAAATGATCAACACATAGCATGCCATATTACCAAATTGAGAATATATCATCAGTAACCATCAACTACATAGCCTCTGAGCTCGTACATCTCGAAGAAGGTTGTTAAGCTAAGAGAATAAATTCCCCGCCACCAAAAAAATGTATTTGATAGAAACCAGCTTTACATCTCAAAGTATAACGTCAGACATACATCTATAAAAATCCATTTCGGGTTCGAACGGAACCGAAGGCACTTCCTCCAATTAAGGAAAGAATCCCTTTGCAAATCCGGATATTCACTAATCACGTGTGGAATCCCCATCACAAAGGGTGATATAAATCTCTATACCGAAGCAACTCAGTGCAGAGACATTCGACAGGTAATCCTTTCGTTTTTGAAAATACTCGGTCTTCAGCACTGTCTTCAAATGCAATCCAATTCATCGCATCATTATTCGGAATGGGTTTTATGACACAAAGTTCTCTCCCGGCTTAACTGAGTAATGAGCGCTTGTTTTAAAAATAAGTGGACACGTTCGGATTTCAAGTAAGTCACAACAAATTTCCACTTTGATCTTTTAAAAAAAGATCCATCAGTAAGATTCGATGTGGTTTTCGAGTAACTATCGGGAATCCGACACCCGGTCGCATCGAAATTCAAATGCCGTTTAAAGGCCAATATTGATAGTCGGTTATTTAACTATCAATCAATATTCACAACAATCACCAGATTTTAAATAATTTTCCCCAAATTATTTATTTTCAAATTATCCTTGCAAGATATATTTTCACACTTCAACCTTTTGAAAACAAATTTCAAATCATTTTCCTTACGCGGAATAACTTTTCAAATGTTATTTATTTCCACTGAAAATTAGCCGAGTCCGAATAATTTAAACCACTTATCGAAAAATAGATTTGGAAACACCTAGAATAAAAACTGATTTAAACACTTTATTTAAAATATTAGAAATTTTTTTCATACTCATATCTCATATAAAACTTAAGCCCAAACAATTTTTAAAATAAATTTGCTAGATAAAGTGTAATTAGTTAAATAACCATTTTCTAAATCAAATACCCATTAATCTTTAAGAAAATCACTTCTATAATTAACATAAGATATATTCACTTTAAAGATTAAAAATAATATAAGAAAATAATTTCTCCAAAAACATTCTTTAAAAACTATCTTTATAACTTTAACTTATATTTAAAAGCCACTTTGAAAACATACTCGGCTTTCCAGGGAAAATACACTTTCCATTCTAAAATTGTTCATTTAAATCAATTAATAAATCCTTCTGAATTTATTTCAATTTATATCACAAATTCGTAAATTTTTCTATCCACACTTTTTAAAAATAAACCAATATTTATTTTTAAAACAAATTTCCCATTCCTTTATAAATTCCAATTGTGAATTTAAATTCCAAATATAAAATTTTTAAATCAATTTCCAAATATTCACTTTCAAACACCAAATCAAATTCCAAATTGATTTCCAAATTTGTTTCAAACAACAAATCAAATTCCAAATTGATTTCTAAATTTATTTCAAACACCAAACAAAATTCCAAATTTACTATCTTTTAAAACAAATTCCTTTATTTCTTCCAAATTATTTAAAATCCAAATTTTAAATAAATTCTTCAACTTTTGAACAATATTACTCAAAATCCACTTATTAAAACCTTTTTCCATATTTTGGAATTTATTCAATAGGATTTCAAAATCAATCTTTACCTTTTAAAATTCTTTCTTTTAAACTTATTCAATTCTCTAAAATGAATTTACTTAAAATTTTCTACTTTAATTTCCAAAAATCCAATTATATTTCCTAGTATTTTAAAACACTAGAATATATTCGTCCAAACCATAGCCTTCAATAAATTTCAATCACCAATATAATCATTCATAGATTTTCAATAATCACATCACAACATATAAAAATAAATTCAACAACTTGAGGAATCCAGTTGGATCTCTCTAACCCTTTTCCCTGCATCCACAGATGTTAGCACAACAATAAAATACCCATTCCGTTTTGAGGTGGAATATTACAGTATATGAGATTACATCATATCATCCGTTGATATGCGGTGCATAGGGTCTCATCCTCTATATAATGCGGGAAATCAATCACTCTAATATATATAATATATATACACTACTATATATAATATCACCCAATAGATAAATTATCAAATTCATCCAAGCACATCCAACAATTTAAATTTAACCATTTAAATTAAACAAATCAATTCGATTAAGTGTGAAGATCTCATCTTTGCTTTTGTTTTGCAATCCATTTCCCTTCTAGTTTGTTTTAATGATTTTTAACCTTGTATAACATTTATACGATTTATATTTGAACAATTGGACAATAAATCTCCATTAAATAAATTTTATTTTATCTAATAATTTAATTTCAGACTAATTTCCTTTTAATAAAATATTTTTAGCGACTAAAATTGTAACAGTCCCAATTTTTTCGACATCCGAAAGTTGACATCAATACGTCTAGTATATCGAATGCCGAATAGTCGAATGCCGGAAAATCGAACCGTTGGGGTTTAAAGAAGAAGAAGATAGAAGAAGAACGGAAACAATAACAGAATCTCACATTTCGCAGCGGAACAAATATAATAGATAAATAAATATCTTTAAATAGAATCACTATATCAGTTATTACATTACATCACATTACATTATCAGAGTGTACAACAACAAACAACGGAAAGAAATATTACATATATAAGTACGCCTCGCCATCTAGATCCAACTACTGATTTCCACAACAACTTCTTGACTTTGCTCCCGAATAATGATAACCTGTCTCTAGGCTACCCGTGTGGAAAATTATGGACACCCAGAGTTTAGAAAGGGAACAATAAACTCCAGGTCAGTCGTGGGATTGGTGTAAGATCTTAAAAACAGTTATTTTCACAAAGAAAATAAAAAGAAATCCGCTATGCTTTTTGGAAAATGAAACTACCATAAAGCCTCCCGCTACACACACGATGCAAACGCAGAATTGGAGGAGATTTCTCCTTATGATAGTCAAACATGCTAAATATGCAAAATCCTTTTAACATTATCATTAGTGCATAGTGCAGAAAATGTTTCAAAAGTATAATATTAATCTTATCCAGCATACAACCATTATTGTATGCCTACTGTAGCTACCATGTTCAATAGCAGGTTACCGCCACATTCCACAACAGGTTATACAACTAAAACCGTATAGGGCGCTTATTGTTTCTTTGGATTTCCAACAAATGATCAGGCTAAGAAACTTCCTACTGCCACATGGGTACGCCTCTGGAGGGATGTCCCGAGAACCTACTCGGATCTCTGCCAATACAAGGCCGGGTTACCTCTGTAACTAGGTAACCACTACTCGAGTATGCCAGCCCCTGGACCTTTGGGACCTTTATCCGAGGATCCTCAACCACAAAACAACAACCACAAAGTATAATAAATTTTTGCGGCAACAACATAGGTTAAGTATCTGGGCTCCATGCCATGATACCACCCTTTTTCAAAAGGAAATGACATACTTTAAAGGGCGCGACCCTCATAACCTTGTCGCATCTTTCCTGTTTCGACCATTTTCGGTTTGTAAGGCTCGATGAGGTCTCGTCCACAAAGCTAACTTTTCACAAAGTCATGCTTTGATCAACAAATGATCAGCAACACTTCGTATGCCACGTTACCAATTTGGGAATATATCACTAATAACCATCAACTACATAACCTCTGAGCTCATACGTCTCAAAGAAGGGTGTTAAGCTAAGAGAATAAATTCTCCGCCACCAACAGAAATGTATTTGATAGAAACCAGCTTTACATCTCAAAGTGTAATGTCAGACACAAATCCATACAAGTCTGCTCCGGGATCGAACGGAACCGAAGGCACTTCAAAAGAAGCCCTTGCAAATCCGGATATTCACTAATCACATCCGGAATCCCCATCACAAAGGTGATAAAATCTCTATACCGGAGCAACTCGGTGTAGAAACATTCGATAGGTAATCCTTTCGTTTTCGAAAATACCCGGTCTTCAACACCATCTTCAAATGCAATCCCATTTCGTCGTATCATTATTCGGAATGGGTTTTATGACACAAGGTCCTCTCCTGGCTAATCCGAATAACGAGCGCTTATTTTTAAAAATAAGTGTTCATTCAGATTTCAAACAAATCACAACAAATTCCACTTTGATCTTTTTAAATAAAAGATTCATCACAATCACAAAGGTTCGATGTGGGTTTCGAGTATTCATTTGGAATTCGACTCCCGGTCGCATCGAAATTCAAATGCCATTTGAAGGCCAATATTGATAGTCGATTATTTAACTATCAATAAATATTCACAACAATCACCAAGATTTAAATAATCTTCCCAATTATTATTCTCGAAATAACTTCGTAAGATATATTTTCATATTTCAACCTTTTAAAAACAAATTTTTAAATCAATCTCCACAATTTAATCCTTTGAAAACAAATTTCAATTCATTTTCCTTATGCGGAAAATATTTCCAAACATTTATTCATTTCCACTGAAAATCTGCCGAGTTAAAGTAATTCAAAATAATGTAAAACGCTCATCAAAATATACTTAGAGATATTTAAAATAAAACTATTTTGAAACACTTACTTAAAAATTAGTTATAAAAGATATCATACTAATAGCTCATATAAAAATTCAAGTCCAAAACTAATTTTAAAATAAAATTAAAGATAGGATATAACCATTTAGATATCCAATTTCTAAAATAAATATCAATTTAAAACTTTAAATCATCACTTCTATGATGGTTTAAAACATATTTCACTTTAAAGATTTTCAAAATAACATAAGTAAATATTTTTTTCCCCAAAACATTCTTTCCCTTAAACCATCTTTACAACTTCAATCTATATTTATAAAGTATATTGAAAATTTTCTCGGCTTTCAGGGAAAATACACATTCCATTCTAAAATGGTTCATTCAAATCAATTTATAAATCTTTCTGGATTTATTTTAAATTTACGTCCCAAATATGTAAATTCCTTTTTACACCTTTGAAAATAAGCCAACATTTATTTTTAAAACAAAATTTCCTTTCCTTTATAAAATTCCCATTCTGAATTTTAAATTTTCCAAATATCTACTGATAGACGATTTCCAAATTGATTTTAAAAAATCATTTCCAAACACCAAATCAAGTTTCAAATCGATTTCAAATTTTTTCTTAAACACCAATTCAATTTTAATATTGATTTTCCAAAGATTCATTCTTTTAACACCAATTCAATTTCCTAATTTATGTTTCACATAAATTCCTTTATCTCTTCCAAAATTATTTAAAAACCGTATTTTTAAAATTAAATTTTCACCTTTTGAATATTATTGCTTGGAATCTATTTACTAAACATTTTCACCATATTTTGGAATTTTATTCAATACACTATAGATTTTCTACTTAAATTTGAAAATCCAATTTTTATTTATTTCTGGTATTCTATGATACCAAAAATATTTTTGGCTAAATTTTAGCCTTCAATGATTTCAATCACAGTATAATCAAACACAGATTATAAATAAATAAACACACAACATATGAAACAAAATCAAATGTTTTGAGGAATCCAGTTGGATCCCTCCAACCTGTTTCCCTGCATCCACAGATGTTAGCAAAACAATTAAATACCAATTCCACTTCGAGGTGGAATATCGCGGTATATGGGATTTTTAAAATATCATCTGCTATTATGCGGCGTATAGGGTCTCATCCGCTATGTAATGCGGGAAATCAACAACTCCAAATACATATATAATACCAATTCTACTTCAAGGTGGAATATCGCGGTATATGGGATTTAATATAATATTATCCGCTATTATGCGGCGCATATGGTCTAAGCTAATATAACTAATAATAAATTAATCACCGAGGCACACAATCAACCATTTAAATTTAACTATCACAATTCAACCATCAATTAATAACTGAAATTTTCAATTATTATAATTTGACTGAGAAGATCTCACCTTTGCTTTCGCATGTAATCCATTTTCATTCCAGATTGTTTTCTTCATTGTATTAGACCTTGTACAAAAAAAATTTATATAGTTGATTAATATTTTGAATTAGTCAAACAATTAATCACTAGTTATTTATTTTAGATAATAAGTTGGATTTACACCTATAATTTATTTTTAAACACATTTTCTTTTAACAAAATATTTAACTAAAAATTAACTTTCAAAACTAAATTTAATAAAATAACCTTTGGTAGAAATAATTAAATAAGTTTTATTAATAAAGCTACCTTTATAATATATATTTTCTATTTTATTTCCATAAAATCTTATATATGCATATTCACTACTTTAGTAAAAATAGAAATCGGGTTTAAATTTCTGTTTAAAACATATTATAACTTTATTAAATCTAGATCCATATATAAGTATAAACTGCATTTAAATCCTTTACTGTAATTAATTTTTTTATTTTCCGCTTGCATAAAAAAACTGAAAACTGCATAAATTTAATTAATTAAATAAAGATTAAAATTGCTATACCTTACTGTTCGAACACAACAGAGAAATCGAACTCTACCTCCATGGACGAAACCCTAGATCGCACCCGTGGACCTAACTTCCCCAGCTGCCGTCAGTCCTCATTCGAACCTACCACGGCCCTGCTAGCATCACACTTGCCTTTGACCTAAAGTGTCGCCGCCTTGACTCGAAGCGCCGCTGCCGTGCCCCCCCTCTCGATTCGAACGCGAAGACGAATTCGAGACTCCAGCATCCTCGTGTCGTTCGAGACCATCGCCATCTCCCGCCCCGCGCGTGCGATAACTTGCCGCCTGGACTTGTCGTGGAACTCCATGAGTACGCTCGAACGCCTGCTCCCACTCGCGAAGCTCGTCGCGATGCCCATATCTCTGATTTGAATTCATAAATGGAAGAGGGAAGAGCGGCCATGGTTTTGATTTCGGTCGCCATGTTTTTTTTTCTGCTTTGAAATGATGTTGCATGAGATTTGTAACGGAAATGGGGAGACAACGATGAGATGTTGGCGTGTGGAGGAAGGTAGGGTTTGATTTTCTAATTAATTTTTATACTTTTATATTTAAAATATCTTGTATAACCTAACTCGAAATCCTGAACTCCTATCGATGCGTGCCGCAGCGTTTCTAATGTTATATCCCTATTCTGAACCCAATGGAATGAATCTCGGGCTCCAATTTAATCGTATGTGGAAGATAACTATTTAAATCGACTACTTAAATTAAATTCAACTAAATTATTTCTAGACGTTTCCAGATCGAACGACCAAACGGTGAATCCAAACACTATGAAATTTGAAATGCGATGATAATACAATATTACGGATCCCATGAAACTGGTTTCGTCAAAATTCAAGACTGTGCCTCGGAAGGCTATTTCTAAATTTCGATTTAAGCAATAAAAATTTAAAATTAAACAAAACATTTTCAAATTAAATTCTGAAGCTTCCATTAGCTTCAATATCATCAATATAAATTTTCTAAGCCATCAAACTATTTTTAACAAGCTAAGAATTGAAAATCCAAATTTTTACCCATCATTATTAAATCAAATCCAATAATTTAATTGCCAAATTCACATTTATATTCGAAATTCAAGTTAAACTAACCTACAATATTTAAAATCAATTAAATATTTCATTTTCAAATGTTCAAAATTCTGGGTCGTCACATCCTTTCCCCTTAAAAGAATTTCTTCCCGAAATTACAAGTTAAAAAGAATGATCCTTAACCCATTTGCTATCGTTTCAAAACTAAACAGTTTTATCAACTTGCCAAACAAATCTTTTTTTATTAACAACCCATTATCGCTTCAACTAACTTTTCAAAATTAATGATAGATTCCAAACAACATTGTTTTCTTAACAATTCAAATTCAAATTTAAAACTTTCAAAATTTCTCAAAAAATTTTAACTCCCTAAATTTTCGAAAAATTTGGCCAGCATCTCCTTTGCGCGGCTAGCTTGGTACGACTATAAATATGGCACCATGGCCCCCAGATTCCAAAAGAAAACAAAATGTTAAGTGGTTAGACAAGAAAATCATTAAATTTATATAGAAATTTAAATACATACCTTTTGTCGAGCAATTCAAATTTATTTTCGAAAAATCAAATCCCAATTCCATTTCCTTTAATACACCTGTATATCCTGCTAGCCATAATATCCAATTTCAACATTCAAAAACATTTTTGCACATTTCTTTACAAAAGTTTTTTGACGACCCAGAATTTTCAATCATCTAAAATCGGATTATTTAATTGATTTTAAATATTTAATAGAGCAATTTTAACTTGAATTACAAATATCTCTATTTATTTGATAATTAAATAATAGAATTTAATAATTAGAAGTTGGGTAAATTGTTGAATCTAAAATATTAAGCCTGTTAAAATATAATTTGAAGGCTTGTAAAATTTATATTGATAACACTGAAAATAATAGAAGTTGTAAAATTGAAATTAACAGTGGTTTGTTCAGTTTTAAAATTTTATCGTTTAAATTGAATTAAAAAATAATCTTCCGACGCACAGTCTCAGAATTAGACGAAACCAGTTCCATTGGGTCCGCAATATTGAATTATTAACGGATTTCGATTTTCGTAGCAATCGGAGAGGTCGTTTGACCCTGGCAGCTCAAAACGCTTAGAACTATTTTAATTGATTTAATTTAAATTTGATCGTTTTCTTCCGTATCTCGCACATACGAATAAATTAACTTTTGAAACACGTTCCTTTGTGTTCGGAATGCGAGTAAAAGCTTAGTAACACCTGTCGGCATGTTTGGATTGGGGTTTGAGATTTCACGTTATGCGTAACGAGATATTTGCATTATTTAATTATAATAAAAAAAATCAACGCGTATTCAGGAAGCTATCCCCAACCCTATAATTTATTCCTGTCCCCTCTCTAACATTCAACAGGAATCGGAACGAAATTGAATTCATTTATAAAAAAAGAAAAAAAAAGAAGAAGAGATGAATCAAGGCCAAGCCGTTCTCATTTATCAGGGCTGTTCGTCCCATTTCTTTGCAATTAAAAAACAAATCGCGACTCCATTGCTATATCGAGTGGGGTGGAGGCACGTTGTTCGTGGGAAGTTGTTGTGCCCGGGTTCGTTCCCGATGGAGGTTGCGATCTTCTTTGGAGGTCTCTGGAATTGGCGATCGATTGGTGATGGCTCTGGGGAAGTATTCATGTGTGCTGCAGTGATTTTGGGGTATGGTTTCCTTTTTCGTATTTGTATAAATTTACATATATAACAGTAAGGTAGAAATTTATTCCAGTATTTTCTATAATGAAAATATACAGGTAAGGCAGAAAACCTATATAGATTATTATGAAAATGAAATGAATATACACACATTTTAATTTACTAGCGTATTTTAAAATAAGTTATTTAATGATTTACTTGAAATGAATTTATTTTAGTTACAAAAGGTTTTAAAAGGAATTATTAGTTTAAGTAAAATTATTAGATTGAGTTAAGACATTTTTAAAGTGGTAATTATTTGATCGATTGGTTCAAAAGATAATAAATCATATAATGTTTATTCAAGGTTTGGAATCGTAAAGGAAAACAACTGGTTTGACACGGATTTGCAAGAAAAATCAAAGGTGAGTTAATCTCACTCAGTTAAATTTAAATTTAAATGATTAAATTTAAATAATTGTTTGAATGGTTGAATTGAATGATGTGCTATAGTATGGTATATTTGGAAATGGTACTTTATATTGTGCTAACGTCTGTGGATGTAGGGAAAACAGGTTGGAGGGATCCAATTGGACCCCTCAACATCTATATAAATTATTTAATACCCCCTGTTGTGATTATTTTATATTCTATGATGAATATTATTGATATTATTGATAATTGGAATATTGGATGTTATGGTTTACCTGAATATATTCCTGTGCACTAAGTTATCAAGATATATAAAATTGGATTTTGAAAATAAAATGAAGAGAATTTGTAAGTGAAATAATTATAGAAAAATTAAATAAATT
Source organism: Allium cepa (assembly GCA_030765085.1). NCBI lineage: Eukaryota > Viridiplantae > Streptophyta > Magnoliopsida > Asparagales > Amaryllidaceae > Allium > Allium cepa. The sequence continues at coordinate 29,232,363 of CM060932.1, forward strand.
AAGAATAAATTGGATAAGAATAATAGTAGTTTTAAAATTCTAATAAATGAATTCTGTATATAAAAAGGAATTTTAGAATAAACAGAAAGTTAACGAAGTTTGAAACTTCAATGTTATTATTTAATAGAACAAAACATTTATTTAATATTTAAGATTTAAATTATTGGAAGGAATAAAGAAGAAATTGGGAAAAGCCTGAAATTTGTATATTTCAGTTAAAAGGTTTAAAATCAAACGAAAAATAATAACATTAATAATAAATCCATAACTAATGAATTTTGAAATGAATTGAGAAATTAAGAAACTTATTTCAAATAAAAATAAATTGGAAATCAATTTGGGGAAAACTGATTTAAGTGCTTGAAGCTGGAATTTTCTCTGGATGGCCAAGCACACGTTTTTTTAAAAGCAAATTTGTAAATATAAATTAAATGTTTTAAAGTTGTTTTTAAATAAAGCAAGTTTTGTAAAATTTATTATTTCTAATATTTAAAGTCTAAAGTAAGTATTTTCCTTTAATCTATTTTAGCAGTAATTATTAAGAAGTAACTTAGTATTTTGTTTTTTTTAGAAGTAGAAATCTAGTTTTATATTTTAAGTAACTTTATTTTCAAATGTTTATATAGTATGTATTTTTAATAAAATTATTAAAGTAGTTTTAACTTAAGTGTTTAAAAGTAAATTCCAAAGTAAGTATTTTTTTTGTTTAATTAAAAATCTAAGTTTTGTGCTTGGTGATTCCAGTGGAAATGGAAATACTCGGAATTTATTCTGAGAAAAGGAAGATAGTTTGAAAACTGTTTTCAAAGGGGTTTGAAAGTGTAAATATATCTTGTAAAGATATTTTGAGATAAATAAATAATTTGGGAAATTATTTATTGGTTGATGATTTGTTTGTGAATATTAATTGATACTTAATTAACCGACTATCAATATTGGACAAAATGCGTTGATCGTTTCGAAGAGACCGGAATCGAGATTTATTTCTCGAAAACCACTTCGATCCGGTTTGTACGTTTCGTGGAAACGAGTTTGGATTCGAAGGTGGAGCAATGAAGTGCAAGGGCTAGTCGCTACTAATCCTGACGATATTTCCAAAATGGATGCAGTAGGAATAGTGCCTTCGGTTCCGTTCGAACCCGAGACGGACTTGTATGGATGAATGCTTGCGAAACATCGTCAGCTGGACGATGGGCATTCTAAAGGATATGTTCTAAAGAGGTAACGCTTAGCCTCAAGCCTCATCAAATGGAAATGGCTGAAAATCAGGGGTTATGCAGCAAGGCTTCGTGGGTAGCCCCCACTGGAGGGTGAGGTCATCCCTGTCTAGATGTCCCTTTTTATTTCAGCTTAGTGGGCGGTTGCTGATCCCAACCGCGGGGTGATCTTGCTCGGGACTGTCCAGTAAGGGATGGTTCCGGTCTTGTGTTGCAGGGGAGTTAGGGTGGCTCCTCGGTACGCTGATCTTGGCAAGGTACTGTGACAGGTGGTACCCCAGTACCTAGCCATTAGTTGGAATCCATTTTCCCTACGCGCCCGTACGGTTTTGATTGTGCCCAACTATTGCTGAAACGTGAGATGCAAGCATTTCAGCTAGATTCTATTTTACTTTCTGTAGACACTATTATAATATCAGCGGACTTTAATAAAAATGTTTTAGCTATCGTAAGGTAAAAACCCGACATGTTTATTTGTGGCGTGGTCTTACAAGGCCTTTGTTTTCAAAGGATTTTTGAAACTTTAATAATCAATTGGGTGTGATTTTCTCACGCTGGTATTCCAGACTGACTCGGGTGTTATTTAACTGTAATGCTCGGGTCAAACCGAGTATTATAGGATACAGGATATGATGCTGTGGAGCTCAGGAGACGAGCATGATGATGATACGTACTCCCATACTTGTTTATATACATATATTCCGCTGTGTTGAGTTGTTGTGTATCCATTTGTATGATATGGATGTTGAGCTATGATTGATGTACTCTGATGATGTAATATATAAACAGAGATATTTGATTTTTGAGTAAAGATCATTTATTATCTGTCATATTTTATTCTGCTGAAAAGGGTTAGATTCTGTTGTTGTTTTCTATTTTCTTCTTCTACCTCTTCTTCTTTAACCCAAATGGTTCGTATTTCTGTACAACTTGAGTTGATTGTTGTAAAATATTGTTGACTCAAGGGGTACGGATTTGCGCGTTGTTACACTTGGTATCAGAGCATAGGTTGGTGATAACCTTGGCTCTGGTGGGGATTACTCATTTAAAATAGAGTCCGTAGCACTCTAGAATGAGATTGAGTGTATTAATAGATATGAGCGCGTATTTGTTAGTGAATATAAATTATTTTAATATTGTGTTGATTGGTTTGTTGGGTGGCATATGAACCTTCGTCGGCACAGTCTGGACAACTGTATCGAAGGGGTTTCTAAACACTTGAATAGAACAATTGACACGGTATTATTTTAATTGTGGGTGGATGAAATAATTTTACCCAAAAATATATTTTTGATATAAAGAAAATTTTTGTAAACTATTTTAACTAATACATGGTTGCTTGGATGTTAGGAAGAATAATATTAAAGTATTATCATTGTTAAGTGAAAATTTAACTATAAATTGAAATAGAACTAAAATTTAAGGGAATAAATTCATTATAAAATGAAATTTATAAATATGAATTATAAATGTAAATTATAAATTGAAATATAATTAAATGGGGATTTGTATGAGCATAAACTATGCAAATGAATTATAGTTAAAATTGATTTAAGCAGGATTTGGAAATTTAAAATCCCGGAGATTTGGAAGTATTTTGAGGATAAATAATAGCATTATTGTTTTGGAGGTATTTTTGAAAGGAAATGTGTTTCGAGAGGATTTTGAAAGTAATAGCATTGAAATCACTTGGGTTATTGGAAAATAATTCTGATGATGACGGTCGCATCATCAGTATTCATTTTCGAATTTCTAAGTGACGGATTGCTGCCAAAAAATTTATTTGTTCAGAAAAGCTAGTTGTTTTGAAATTTCAAAGGAAATTTGTTGGGGATAAACCAGGAATGGTATGACTGTTGAGAAATGTGATTTGAGATGTTGGAGATTTCCAAATGATTTGAAACCAATGCTGGGGGTTTAAAAATCCTGATGAGATAGTTGTAAGCTTATAAATTGAGATGATTTTTAAATCAGGGAAATATAAGCTTTGAATGTTGGAATGTAAATTTAAAGTGTAAAGTTAAAAATGAAATTAACTAAGATTGGGGAATAAATTTTAACTGGATTGACATAAATTGAATGGGCTGAAAATAATATCCAGTTGTATTCGAATTAAGTTGAAATCGAATTGAGTTAAATAAATCTGAGTTAAAATAAAAATGAAATTGGAATTAAATTTCACTTGTGTTATTGAATGGAATTAGATTCTTACCTGAATAAATGGAAAATAAGTTGGATAAGAATTGGATTGAAATAAATAAATTAGAATGACTTGTAAAAGAATTAAAATCCATGGAAATAAAGATATGCTTGAGCTATAAATAAGAGTAAATCTTGAGTTGAAAATAAAAGATGAATATATTCAAGCCTAGAATGAATGTGATTGTATAAAATAATAAGTGTGACTTATATAATTGGAAAATGAAACGGAAATCCAAGTTTGAATTTAATAATAAAATTAAACTAAGAAAATAAAATGAAGTGGTATTTGGAATTAAAAATGAAGTATTGAACTATAAATAGGGAAGAACTAATTTGTTAATAAATTAGTTAATGAAATGTGTGAATGGGAATGTAATGTAGTTTAATAAAAGCTGAATTGGTGAGTTAATATTGAAGTTTGAAAATAAAACTCAAGTTATAAATCAAATTCGACTTGAATCATTAGTGAAGAAAATATAAATGAAAGTGGCCTTGCAATTAATTAAATGAATTGAGAATGTAATAGAATTGTGAGTCAATAAAATTGGATGGTAAATTAAAAGTGAATGGTGGATTCAGAACTTGAGCTATAAATTAAAATTTAACTTGAGGTGTTAAAAAATTAAATATAATCTGAAATGTATAAAAAAAATGAAATTGGATTAAAATAGTAATGGTATAAATTGCAAATAAAATCCAAATAAGTATAAATAAATTGGAAAAAGCCTTGTAATCAATTGAATGAATTGAATCTGGAAAGTTAAATTTTATAATAACTCATCAAATGAAATTGTAAATTTTAAAATGAGATTTAACTGAGATAGAATTAAGTTGAATGGAAGATAAAATATTTATTTGTGAAATGAAAATGAGCTTAAGTATAAAATTTGAATAAATCAAAATAAATTAACTTAAGCTGAATAGATGAAGGAGAGTTGAATTGAATTCAACCTAAAACTAAGTGTAATGATATTGGGTTGAATTAAAATCAAGTGAAAATGAATTTGAATCGAAATAGAATTTGGTGGGTTATAAATAAAATTTAAGGAAATGAAAATTCAAAATGGATTGAGTGGATAAACTAGTTATATTGAATAAATAAATAAATGGATGGATTAATTAAGAATCAAATGGAAGTGAACTTAAGTCTGAAGTGAATAAATTGAGTAAATTAACTTAAGTTGAGAATAATTAGAAGCTCGACTATGAATAAAATTGGAAGACCATTGAATTAAAGCTTGGTCTGAATTAATTCGGGAATGGGTTGTAATATGCAAGATTGGAATGGGTCGAGCTAAATAAATGGTCATGAATGAATTAAAATAAAAAGGAAATTTAATAGGTAATGAAGATGAACTTAAATTGTTAATGGTTTTGAATGAACTGGTTTGGTTAATAAAATGAAATGCAGGCGAATGGATTCAAATCTGAAATGCAATGAAAATGAGAATATATGAATTGTGCATAAATTTTAAAAATGGAATAGAATTAAGTATAAATTGAGTTTGAAATCCATTTAAATTGGTTATAAAACATAAATACTGGTTTATTCACATAGATCTCGTCAAACTACATAGAATAAATTGTCATTCGATGTAATTGGAAGTAATTAAAATTCTATGAGTTGATAGAAGTAAAATAAATTAATTTTGAAAGCAATTGAATTAAATACGAGTTCAGTTTGCTTAAGAATAATTAAATGTAAGTTTTAAAACATTCAAATTGATGAAGAGGTATACGAATGGATTGAAAACCATTCAAATTGAATGAAAATGGTTTGTAAATTAATTGAAACGGTTGGATTAGTATGAAAATTGTATAAATTGCTTACGGAATATGTTTGATGTGCATTTCTTTAGAATTCATATGTTTTAACCATTGCAACTAAGTGAAATATAGTTAAACTGCATATATTTGGCACTTACATGTTTAAATTGAGTAAGTACAGGTACTTGGAAGCCGTGAGGCTGGATTGGGTTATGCTAATTGCTAAAATTTTAAGCCGCTTGCTTAAAAATGCTAAATAAGATATGCTTACGCAATAAAAATAGGAAATATGAACTGTTTTTTGTTTTTCCGACCATGTGGGTCGATGTACATATATTTATATCTTTTGTCAAATTGCAAAAGCTCCTCCGTACAAAGGGGAGTCTGCCAAAAATTTTCGGAAATTTTGGGAGCTAGAAATTTTTTTGAAATTTTTGGAAAATTTTGTTAACGACAAAACGATTCCAAATAAGAAATTGAAATAAGTTAGTAAATGAAACTAACTAAAATAATGACATGAATTAGTTATAAATGGAAAATGAAATTCAATATTTAAAATTAAAGATAAATTGAATTCGTATGAAAATGAAAGAATCAATGTGAATAGGAATAGATATAAACTAAAGTGGGAGATGAAAATAAATATAAGAAACACATAAATGCTTATACTAACTTAAGAAAGGAACGGTGAATTCTTAATTGAAAAATTGATACTACTAATATAATCTAAGTCGATATTGGAATGAATAGATATTGACATTTTGTAAGAAAGTCGATAAAATGTTTTTGAATATTGTGATTGGATATTATTGCCAAGCAGGATATGCAGGTATTATAAAGATAAAGGAAAATTGGTTTTGATTTCAGATGATAAAATTGAAATGCTCGACAAAAAGGTACGTGTTTAAATTTTGGTATGAAATTTGATTGGGTTTTTGGATATAGCCACTTGGCTTTTTGTTTATTTTTGGATTTGGGAGCCCGTAGAGGCCTTTTGTAGTTGTACCAAGCTAGCCGCGCAAAGGAGATGCTGACAAAAATTTTCGGGAATTTAAGGAGTTAGAAAAATTTTGAGAAAATTTTAATAATTCAAAACTGGTTTTAAGATTAAAACTTGAATGATGGGAAAATAGGATTGTTTGCAAACTAGGGAAAGGTTTGGAAAGTTAATAAGAATAATAATGGGTCTTTTATAAAAAGATAATTGGTAAGATGTTGAATTATTAGAAACTGTTTGGATTTGGGAAAAAAATAAACGGATATTGGACCATTCTTCCTAACTAGTAATTTCGGGGACGAAATTCTTTTAAGGGGAGAGGAATGTGACGACCCGGAATTTTCAAGCATTTAAAATCGGATTGTTTAATTGATTTTAAATATTCAATAGACCAATTTTAACTTGAATTACAAATATCGCTATTTATTTGATAATTAAATAATAGAATTTAATAATTAGAAATTGGTAAATTGTTGAATCTAGAATATTAAGCCTGTTAAAATATAATTTGAAGGCTTGTAAAATTTATATTGATAACACTGAAAATAATAGAAGTTGTAAAATTGAAATTAACAGTGGTTTGTTCAGTTTTAAAATTTTATCGTTTAAATTGAATTTAAAAATAATATTCCGAGCATAGTCTCGGAATTAGACGAAACCAGTTCCATTGGGTCAGCAATATTGAATTATTAACGGATTTCGATTTTCTAGCAATCGAAGAGGTCGTTTGACCCTGGCAACTCAAAACGCTTAGAACTGTTTTAATTGATTTAATTTAAATTCGATCGTTTTCTTCTGTATCTCGCACATACGATTAAATTAACTTTCGAAACACGTTCCTTTGTGTTCGAAATGCGAGTAAAACCTTATTAACACCTGTCGGCATGTTTGGATTGGGGTTTGAGATTTCACGTTATGCGTAACGAGATATTTCCAATATTTAATTATAAAAAAAAAATCAACGCGTATTCATGAAGCTATCCCCAGCCCTATAATTTATTCCCGTCCCCTCTCTAACATTCAACAGGAATCGGAACAAAATTGAATTCGTTTATAAAAAAAAAGAGATGAATCAAGGCCGAGCCGTTCTCATTTATCACGGCTGCTCGTCCCTTTTCTTTGCAGTTAGAAAACAAATTGCGACTCCATTGCTGTATCGAGTGGGGTGGAGGCGCGTTGTTCGTGGGAAGTTGTGGTGCTCGGGTTCGTTCCCGATGGAGGTTGCGATCTTCTTTGGAGGTCTCTGGAATTGGCGATCGATTGGTGATGGCTCTGGGGAAGTATTCATGTGTGCTGCGGTGATTTTGGGGTATGGTTTCCTTTTTCGTATTTGTATAAATTTACATATATAACAGTAAGGTAGAAATTTATTCCAGTATTTTCTATAATGAAAATATACAGGTACGGCAGAAAACCTATATAGATTATTGTTAAAATGAAATGAATATACACAAATTTTAATTTACTAGCTTATTTTAAAATAAGTTATTTAAGTGATTTACTTAAAATGAATTTATTTTAGTTACAAAAGGTTTTAAAAGGAATTATTAGTTTAAGTAAAATTATTAGATTGAGTTAAGATATTTTTAAAGTGGTAATTATTTGATCGATTGGTTCAAAAGATAATAAATCATATAATGTTTATTCAAGGTTTGGAATCGTAAAGAAAAACAACTGGTTTGACATGGATTTACAAGACAAAATCAAAGGTGAGTTAATCTCACTCAGTTAAATTTAAATGATTAAATTTAAATAATTGTTTGAATGGTTGAATTGAATGATGTGCTATAGTATGGTATATTTTGGAATTGGTATTTTATATTGTGCTAACGTCTATGGATGCAGGGAAAACAGGTTGGAGGGATCCAACTGGACCCCTCAACATCTAAATAAATTACTTAATACCCCTTGTTGTGATTATTTTATATTCTGTGATGAATATTATTGATATTATTGGTAATTGGAATATTGGATGTTATGGTTTACCTAAATATATTCCGGTGCACTAAGTTATCAAGATATATAGAATTGGATTTTGGAAATAAAATGAAGAGAATTTGTAAGTGAAATAATTATAGAAAATTTAAATAAATTAAGAATAAATTGGATAAGAATAATAGTTGTTTTAAAATTCTAATAAATGAATTCTGTATATAAAAAGGAATTTTAGAATAAACAGAAAGTTAACGAAGTTTGAAACTTCAATGATATTATTTAATATTTAAGATTTAAATTATTGGAAGGAATAAAGAAGAAATTGGGAAAAGCCTGAAATTTGTATATTTCAATTAAAAGGTTTAAAATCAAACGGAAAATAACAACATTAATAATAAGTCCATAACTAATGAATTTTGAAATGAATTGAGAAATTAAGAAACTTATTTCAAATAAGAATAAATTGGAAATCAATTTGGGGAAAATTGATTTAAGTGCTTGAAGCTGGAATTTTCTCTGGATGGCCAAGTACACGTTTTTTTTAAAGCAAATTTGTAAATATAAATTAAATGTCTTAAAGTTGTTTTTAAAGAAAGCAAGTTTTGTAAAATATATTATTTCTAATATTTAAAGTCTAAAGTAAGTATTTTCCTTTAATCTATTTTAGCAGTAATTATTAAGAAGTAACTTAGTATTTTGTTTTTTTTTAAAAGTAGAAATATAGTTTTATATTTTAAGTAACTTTATTTTCAAATGTTTATATAGTATGTATTTTTAGTAAAATTATTAAAGTAGTTTTAACTTAAGTGTTTAAAGTAAATTCCAAAGTAAGTATTTTTTTTAATTAAAAATCTAAGTTTTGTGCTTGGTGATTCCAGTGGAAATGGAAATACTCGTAATTTATTCTGAGAAAAGGAAGATAGTTTGAAAACTGTTTTCAAAGGGGTTTGAAAGTGGAAATATATCTTGTAAAGATATTTTGAGATTAATAAATAATTTGGGAAATTAATTATCGGTTGATGATTTGTTTGTGAATATTAATTGATAGTTAAATAACCGACTATCAATATTGGACAAAATGCGTTGATCGTTTCGAAGAGACTGGAATCGAGATTTATTTCTCGAAAACCACTTCGATCCGGTTTGTACGTTTCGTGGAAACGAGTTTGGATTCGAAGGTGGAGCAATTAAGTGCAAGGGCTAGTCGCTACTAATCCTGATGATATTTCCAAAATGGATGTAGTAGGAATAGTGTCTTCGGCTCCGTTCGAACCCGGGACGGACTTGTATGGATGAATGCTTGCGAAACATCGTCAGGTGGATGATGGGTATTCTAAGGGATATGTTCTAAAGAGGTAACTCTTAGCCTCAAGCCTCATCAAATGGGAATAGTTGAAAATCAGGGGTTATGCAGTAAGGCTTCGTGGGTAGTCCCCACTGGAGGGTGGGGTCATCCCTGTCTAGATGTCCCTTTTTATTTCGGCTTAGTGGGCGGTTGCTGATCCCAACCGTGGGGTGATCTTGCTCGGGACTGTCCAGTAAGGGATGGTTCCGGTCTTGTGTTGCAGGGGAGTTAGGGTGGCTCCTCGGTACGCTGATCTAGACCAGGTACTGTGACAGGTGGTACCCCAGTGCCTAGCCATTAGTTGGAATCCATTTTCTTTACGCGCCCGTACGGTTTTGATTGTGCCCAACTATTGCTGAAGCGTGAGATGCAAGCATTTCAGCTAGATTCTATTTTACTTTCTATAGACACTATTATAATATCAGAGGACTTTAATAAAAATGTTTTAGCTATCGTAAGGTAAAAACCGATATGTTTATTTGTGGCGTGGTCTTACGAGATGCCTTTGTTTTCAAAGGATTTTTGAAACTTTAATAATCAATTGGGTGTGATTTTCTCACGCTGGTATTCCAGACTGACTCGGGTGTTATTTAACTGTAATGCTCGGGTCAGACCGAGTATTATAGGATACAGGATATGATGCTGTGGAACTCAGGAGACGAGCAAGATGACGATACGTACTCTCGTACTTGTTTATATACGTATATTCCGCTGTGTTGAGTTGTTTTGTATCCATTTGTATGATATGGATGTTGAGCTATGATTGATGTACTCTGATGATGTAATATATAAACAGAGATATTTGATTTTTTGAGTAAAGATCATTTATTATCTATTATATTTTATTCCACTGCAATGGTCAGATTATGTTGTTGTTTTCTATTTTCTTCTTCTACCTCTTCTTCTTTAACCCAAATGGTTCGTATTTCTGTACAACTTGAGTTGATTGTTGTAAAATAGTGTTGACTCAAGAGGTACGGATTTGCGGGTTGTTACAAGTTCGAATACTTATTATACCATTTTTAGTTTACTATTGAAGTTATATATGTTCATTTTCATTCAATCTTGCATTTTCAGTTTCATTTGAATTCAATTTACACTCTGAATATTGAATTTATCAATTATCTTTCATTCACAACTGCACTACTTTAAATTAGTTTCATTTACTAATTCATTCCAAGTCATTTATCCCAAACCATTTCTTTATTTCACTTTTATTATCTTTAGTTCACTTCGAACTAATTTTACAACTTCATTTTATTTCACACAATTCAAATTAGTTTTCAAAATTCAGTTTTCAATTCCAGTTTTTTTCTTTTGTTTATTCCCAAACACAATTCAATTTCATTTCAATTCACCATTTGGTTTACAACCACTTATATTTAAACTGGATTTCAAATTCCTTATGAATTTAATTTACTTTTATTTATATATATATATTGGATTCAATTCATTTTAAACCTTATCCATTTGGTCATTTCTTCAATTAATTTCACCCACTAATTTTATTTTAATACTTTGCTTTACAAATCAATCTCAATTCCAATTCTAGTTTTATTTACTTACAGATTCGAAATAAATTTCAACATTCAATTCACTTATATTTACTCGCGATTGTAAATTTATTCATTCATTCACAATTTTATTTTCCACCTTAATAGATTTTATTCCAATCATTTAGTCTATAAGACTTCTCAAATTGACCTTTATCCAAATTAACTCAAGTTAATTTCAGTTTAAATTTGAATTTTTCTAAATTTTCTAACTTATTTATTATTCCATAATTACTTTGAATAAGATTCCAGAGTCTTTCCACCATTTCCAAAACCATTATTGAAAACAATTCAAATTAACCTTTGAATTTCAAACCCAAACCTAAATTTCCAAATAACTTCCATTTAAAACAATTTGGCAGCAATTCCTCTTTTGAAAACCCGAAAATGAACACCGATGATGCCGCGATCTTCACCGGAATTATTTTCCAGTGACCGAAAAGAGTTTAGAGCTTTTATCCGTCCAAAACATTTTTCCAAACCCTTGAAAACTATTTCCAATCCCAAAAGGAATTTAATTTCCAAACTTCCCGAATTTCAAATATTTTCAAGAACATTTCCAAATATTTCTCAGGAATTCTATTTCAAATTATAAATCTCATTTACAATTTACATTTACAAATCCCATTTGGATTTTTATTTTCCTAGCTTTTGGTTTTGAATTCAATTTCTCATCCATAATAATTTAATATTATCGCTTCCTAGCAACCAAGCAACCATGTATTATAATAATTCACAGAAAATTTATTTCTTTTATATACAAAAATAGTTTGGGTAAAATTATTTCATTCACCCTATTTTCAAACGATATCATGTCGAATTTGCTCTGTACAAGTGTTTAGAGTCCCTATCAATAACGTTAATTGCTCGTATTGACCAGAATCCATATACCACTCAACAAACCAATCAACACAATATGAAACAATTTTATATTCACTAACAAATACGCGCTCATATCTATTATTACACTCAAACTCATTTTAGAGTACTACTGACTCTATCTCTAGCGAGTAACACCCAGTAGAACGAAGGTTGTCGCTTAACCAAATGCTCTGATACCAAATGTAACAGTCCCAATTTTTTCGACGCCCGAAAGTCGACATCAATACGTCCACTGTATCGAATGCCAAACAGTCGAATGCCGAAAAACTAAACCATTAGGGTTTAAAGGAGAGGAAGATGGAAGAAGAACGGAAACAATAACAGAATCTCACATTTTGCAGCGGAACAAATATAATAGATAAATAAATATCTTTAAACAGAGTCACTATATCAGTTATTACATTACATCACATTACATTATCAGAGTGTACAACAACAAACAGCGAAAAGAAATATTACATATATAAGCGATACGCCTCGCCATCTAGATCCAACTACTGATTTCTACAGCAACTTCTTGACTTTGCTCCCGAATAATGATAACCTGACTCTAGGCCACCCGTGTGGAAAATTGTGGGCACCCAGAGTTTAGAAAGCGAACAATAAACTCCAGGTCAGTCGTGGGACTGGTGTGAGATCTTAAAAACAGTTATTTTCACAAAGAAAATAAGAAGAACTATGCTTTTTGGAAAATGAAACTACCATAAGGCCTCCCGCCACACACACAATGCAAACGCAGAATTGGAGGAGATTTCTCCTTATGATAGTCAAACATGCTTAATATGCAAAATCCTTTCAATATTATCATTAGTGCATAGTGCAGAAAACATTTCAAACGTATAATATTAATCTTAGCCAGTATACAACCATTATTGTATGCCTACTATAGCTACCATGTTTAATAGCAGGTTACCGCCATATTCCATGGCAGGTTATACAACTAAAACCGTATAGGGCGCGTATTGTTTCTTTGGATTTCCAACAAATGGTCAGGCTAAGGAACTTCCTACTGCCACATGTGTACGCCTCTGGAGGGACGTCCCGAGAACCTACCCGGATCTCCGCCAACACAAGACCGGGTTACCTCTGCAACTAGGTAACTACTACTCGAGTATGCTAGCCCCCGGTCCTTTGGAACCTTTATCCGAGGATCCTCAACCACAAAGCAACAACCAAAAAGTATAATAAATTTTTGCAGCAACAACATAAGTTAAGTATCTGGGCTCCATACCATGATACCACCCTTTTCCAGAAGGAAATGACATACCCTAAAGGGCGCGACCCTCATAACCTTGCCGCATCTTTCCTGTTTCGACCATTTCCGGTTTGTGAGGCTTGATGAATTCTCGTCCACAAAGCTAACTTTTCACAAAGTCATGCTTTGATCAACAAATGATCAGCAGCACTTCGTATGTCACCTTACTAATTTGGGAATATATCACTAATAACCATCAACTACATAACCTCTGAGCTCGTACATCTTAGAGAAGGGTGTTAAGCTAAGAGAATAAATTCTACGCCACCAACAGAAATGTATTTGATAGAAACCATCTTTACATCTCAAAGTGTAATGTCAGACACAAATCCATACAAGTCCGCTCCGGGATCGAACGGAACCGAAGGCACTTCAAAAGAAGCCCTTGCAAATCCGGATATTCACTAATCACGTCCGGAATCCCCATCACAAAGGTGATAAAATCTCTATACCGGAGCAACTCGGTGTAGAAACATTCGATAGGTAATCCTTTCGTTTTCGAAAATACCCGGTCTTCAACACCATCTTCAAATGCAATCCCATTTCGTCGTATCATTATTCGGAATGGGTTTTATGACACAAGGTCCTCTCCCGGCTAATCCTAATAACGAGCGCTTATTTTTAAAAATAAGTGTTCATTCAGATTTCAAACAAATCACAACAAATTCCACTTTGATCTTTTTAAATAAAAGATTCTTCACAATCACAAAGGTTAGATGTGGGTTTCGAATATTCATTTGGAATTCGACTTCTGGTCGCATCGAAATTCAAATGTCATTTAAAGGCCAATATTGATAGTCGGTTATTTAACTATCAACAAATATTCACAACAATCACCAAGATTTAAATAATCTTCCCAATTGTTATTCTCGAAATATCTTCGTAAGATATATTTTCATATTTCAACCTTTTAAAAACAAATTGTTAAATCAAACTCCATAATTTAATCCTTTGAAAACAAATTTCAATTCATTTTCCTTATGCGGAAAATATTTTCAAACGTTTATTCATTTCCACTGAAAATCTACCGAGTTAAAATAATTCAAAATAATGTAAAATTCTTATCAAAATATATTTTGAGATATTTAAAATAAAACTATTTTGGAACACTTACTTAAAAATTAGTTATGAAAAATATCATACTAATAGCTCATATAAAAATTCAAGTCCAAAACTAGGTTTAAAATAAAATTAATAGATAGGATATAACCATTTAAATATCCAATTTCTAAAATAAATATCAATTAAAAATTTAAATCATCACTTCTATAATGGTTTAAAACATATTTCACTTTAAAGATTTTCAAAATAACATAAGTAAATATATTTTTCCTAAAACATTCTTTCCCTTAAACCATCTTTACAACTTCAATCTATATTTATAAACTATATTGAAAACATTCTCGGCTTTCAGGGAAAATACTCATTCCATTCTAAAATGGTTCATTCAAATCAATCTATAAATCTTTCTGGATTTATTTTAAATTTACGTCCCAAAAATGTAAATTCCTTTTTACACCTTTAAAAATAAACCAACATTTATTTTTAAAACAAAATTTCCTTTCCTTTATAAAATTCCCATTCTGAATTTTAAATTTTCCAAATATCTACTGATATACGATTTCCAAATTGATTTTAAAAAATCATTTCCAAACACCAAATCAAGTTTCAAATTGATTTCAAATTTTATCTTAAACACCAAATCAATTTTAATATTGATTTCCCAAAGATTCATTCTTTTAACACCAAATCAATTTCCGAATTTATGTTTAACATAAATTCCTTTATCTCTTTCAAAATTATTTAAAAACTATATTTTAAAATAAATTCTTCACCTTTTGAATATTATTGCTTGGAATCCATTTGGTAAATATTTTCACCATGTTTTGGAATTTTATTCAATAGGATTTCACTATATATTTTCTATTTAAATCTAAAAATCCAATTTTTATTTATTTCTGGTATCCTATGATACCAAAAATATTTTTGGCTAAATTGTAGTCTTCAACGATTTCAATCACAGATAATCACACACGGATTATAAATAAATAAACACACAACATATGAAACAAAATCAAATGGTTTGAGAAATCCAGTTGGATCCCTCTAACCTGTTTCCCTGCATCCACAGATGTTAGCACAACAATTAAATACCAATTCCACTTCGAGGTGGAATATCGCAGTATATGGGATTTATAAAATATCATCCGCTATTATGGGGCGTATAGGGTCTCATCCGCTATGTAATGCGGGAAATCAACAATTCCAAATACATATATAATATCAATTCCACTTCAAGGTGGAATATCGCTGTATATGGGATTTAATATAATATTATCAGCTATTATGCGGCGCATATGGTCTAAACCAATATAACTAATAATAAATTAAACATCCAAGCACACAATCAACAATTTAAATTTAACTATCACAATTCAATTATCAATTAATAACTGAAATTTTCAATTATTATAATTTGAGTGAGAAGATCTCACCTTTGCTTTCCCATGCAATCCATTTTCATTCCAGATTGTTTTCTTCATTGTATTAGACCTTGTATAACAATTTTTATAAAGTTGATTAATATTTTGAATTAGTCAAACAATTAATCACTAGTTATTTATTTTAGATAATAAATTAGATTTACACCTATAATTTATTTTTAAACACATTTTCTTTTAACAAAATATTTAACTAAAAATTAACTTTCAAAACTAAATTTAATAAAATAACCTTTGGTAGAAATAATTAAATAAGTTTTATTAATAAAACTACCTTTATAATATATATTTTTTATTTTATTTCCATAAAATCTTATATATGTATATTCACTACTTTAGTAAAAAAAGAAATCGGGTTTAAATTTCTGTTTAAAACATATTATAACTTTATTAAATCTAGATCCATATATAAGTATAAATTGCATTTAAATCCTTTACTGCAATTTTTTTCTGCTTGCATAAAAAATATGAAAATTGCATAAATTTAATTAATTAAATAAAGATTAAAATTGCTATACCTTACTGTTCGAACACAACAGAGAAATCGAACTCTACCTCCATGGACGAAACCCGAGATCGCACCCTCGGACCCAACATCCCCAGCCATCGACAGTCCTCGTTCGAACCCACCATGGCCTTGCTAGCATCACACTTGCCTTTGACCTAAAGTGCTACCGCCCTGACTCGAAGCGCCGCTGTCACGCCCGCTATCTCGATTCGAGCGCGAAGACGAATTCGAGACTCCAGCATCTTCGTACCGTTCGAGACCATCGCCGTCTCCCTGCCTCGCGCGTGATAACTTGCCGCTTGGACTTGTCGTGGAACTCCATGAGTACGCTCAAACGCCTGCTCTCACTCGCGAAGCTCGTCGCGATGCCCCTTATCTCTGATTTGAATTCGAAAATGGAAGAGGGAAGAGTGGCCTTGGTTTGATTTTGGTCGCCATGTTTTTTTTTGTTTTTTATTTCTGCTTTGAAATGATGTTGCGTGAGGTTTGTAAAGGAAATGGGGAGACAACGATGAGATGTTGGCATGTGGAGGAAGGTAGGGTTTGATTTTCTAATTAATTTTTATAATTTTATATTCAAAATATCTCGTATAACCTAACTCGAAATCCCGAACTCCTATCGACACGCACCGCCCAACGTTTCTAATGTTATAACTCTATTTCGAACCGAATGGAACGAATCTCGGGCTCTAATTTAATCGTATGTGGAAGATAGCTATTTAAATCGATTATTTAAATTAAATTCAACTAAATTATTTCTAAACGTTTCCAGATCGAACGACCAAACGGTGAATCCGAACGCTATGAAATTTGAAATCCGATAATAATACATTATTACGGATCCCATGAAATTGTTTCGTCGAAATCCAAGACTGTGCCTCGGAAGGCTATTTTTAAATGTCGATTTAAACAATAAAAATTCAAAATTAAACAAAACATTTCCAAATTAAATTCTGAAGCTTCCATTACCTTCAGTATTATCAATATAAATTTTTTAAGCCATCAAACTATTTTTAACAAGCTAAGAATTGAAAATTCAAATTTTTACCCATCATTAATAAATCAAATCCAATAATTTAATTGCCAAATTCATATTTATATTCGAAATTCAAGTTAAACTAACCTACAATATTTAAAATCAATTAAATATTTCATTTTCAAATGTTCAAAATTCTGGGTCATCACAAAAATAATCAAATGAGTTTATTAGACAATTTAATCTCCATAAAGCATTATTTCTAAATTAAACTAGTAACTGAAATATTGGTATATGTACATCTATTTTATTTCCCATTTTCAGGCTGCTTAAAAATAATCTATATAAGTTAAGAAATCTATGTTGCATATTCATCTATATATATATACGGTATACATATGTATATATTAAATTCAATAAAATAAATTCCCTTTCCAAACTTATATACATATACTAAATTAAAAACAGAACTGCTTTAAATTTCCTTTTCTGTTTTTACACATATATATCCATATATATATATATATATATAAATTGAAAATGGTCTGCTGATATATGTCTTACTGTAAATTGTTCCTCTGTACATACGTGTATTTATATAAAAAAAAATTTCATACCTGTATTCTTTTCGGTAAACAGAAAAATAAAATTTACATTACCGTGGCATACATTTTTATTTTATTTTTATTTTATTGATAAAGTTCACGAAACCAAATTTAGAAATTAAATTAGATTAATAAAATATCCGTACCTATATTGCCAAACGACGAACGTGATTCACATTCGCCAGAACCCTAGCCTCGACTCTTCCTACCATCTTGCTCTCGCACGCATTGACGACCACCACCGAAGTTTGCCACTTCCAGCTTGCCCGAGGACCACTATTGTCGACAACTGTGACTCCAGGCGACACAGCACGCCGCCGCTCACCTCGCGACACCCCCAAGTTCATCGCCGACCCCAATTTCGAACAAACACAAAAAAAATCTCGACTCGATTATCGTTCCCTCGGCCATCCGCTCGACTTCCAAAACCACATCGCACACACGACTGCACTCCTTCTCGATTTCGAATCTGAGAAGAAACGTGGCCATTTTTTTCTTTTCGAATTGAGTTTTAATATTGAAATTACCGCTTCTATTTTATTTAAAGAGGCTTTGGCAATGGATTTAATTTCGAACGAAAGAGGATTTTCGTTTCTCTTTTGATTTTGAACTAGATATTAAATTTCAAATTTTTTCTTTTAATTTTAAATGAACGCGTGTAAGAAAAAACGACGCGTGCTTGAAAAAGGCAACCACATGTTGACTTTGTCGATTGAATAGAGATTTATATATTCAATTTAAATTCAAATTCAAATAATCTCGGTTTTCGCAACACAAAATCTCATTCTCCAATCGAGGCGTGCCGCCAAGCGTTTATAATGTTATACGCATATTTTGAACGCAATGGAAAAGGTTTCGTGTCCAAATTTTATCGTAGGGAGAAAATAGCTTTTTGGACCAGTTTTTATATTGAATTTTCGATTTAATTTCAGCTCGTTTTCAATCCGCACGGTCACACGACAGCTCCAAACACTACGAAAATTGAAATCCGATAATAATACAATATTACGGATCCAATGGAACTTGTTTCGTCGAAATCCGAGACTGTGCCTCGGAAGGCTATTTTAAATATCGATTTAAACGATATAATTTCAAAACCGAACAAAACAATTTTAAATTCACTTTTGAAAGTTTTATTACCTCCTGTATTATCAAAATAAATTTTACAAGCCTTTAAAATATTTTTAATCAGCTTAAAAATGAAGATCCAATATTTTACCCAATTTTCAATAATTAAATTTAACAATTTAATTTCCAAATAAACAGATAATTTTGAAATTCAAGTTAAACCAACTCTCAAACATTTAAATTCAATTAAACATTTCAATTTCAAATGTTCAACATTTTCGGGTCATCACATTCTTCCCCCCTTAAAAGAATTTCGTCTCGAAATTACTAGTTAAGAAGAATGATCCTTAACCCCTTTATCATTTTTTAAATCCAAATAGTTTTATCAACTTGCCAAAACAAATCTTTTTATTAAAGATCCATTATCACTTTGATTAACTTTCAAAAATCTTCCATAGTTTCCACACAACATTATTTTCTTAATAATTCAAATTTAAATTTAAATTCAAATTTTAAATTATCCAAATTTCTCAAAAAAATTCTAACTCCCTAAATTTTCGAAGTTTTTTGCCAGCGTCTTCTTTGCGCGGCTAGCTTGGTACGATTACAAAATGCCACAATGGGTCCCCAGATTTCAAAAAAAAAAACAAAAAGCCAAGTGGCTAGATAAGAAAAAAATCAAATTTCATATAGAAATTTAAATACTCAGCATTTAGTTGAGCAATTTGAATTATCTTCGAAATCAAAAATCCAATTTCCTTTTCCTTTTAATGCACCTGTATATCCCACTTAACAATAATGTCTAATTACAACATTCAAAAACTATTTTCCATGTTCTTTACAGAGTTTCAATATTTGTTTTACTTAAGTCGCACGATGCACATATATTATCCGTACGCAATACCAAATTCGATCGCTCATTTGATCACACAATTTCACTTCCAAACTTGTATCGTCCACCCGACTTCCTAGTGCGGACTCAGATCTGGTTTTTTGATCAGAAATCGTCATTCTCCGTGCATAGCCATAAACTATGATAGAGAATTTACAGAATCAACCAAAAATCCATATACAGGGTTCGCCGTCGAAAATCGAATGGAAAATCCGGACTTGGATCCATATAACTATCTCGAAATTCCATGCTCGAAATTGGATCAAATTGCTACGCGAATAAAATAATATACGTATATCCTATGTATTTATTCCAATTGATTATTAGTTATATCAATTCTCTTTTCTTCACATTTACATTGATTTCTGTTCACTTATTCACCATTTATTTTGATTTCCACTCACAATTTTCACTCCACCACTTTTTATTAAATCTTCCCTCAATATATTTTCCGACTTAAATTTTTACTTAAGAATTTAACCACCCTTTTTCTTACGTTTGATATAAATAATTTATATACTTCCTATATTTATTTCCAATTTACCACTTTGGTTTATAACCACTTATATTCAAATTGGATCTCCAATTCCATATGAATTCAATTCATTTCAAACCATATTTAATTTTTCATTTCTTTAATTAGTTTTACTTACTAATTTTATTTCAATACTTTGCTTCAATTGATCCAACCTGAAAAATTTTCCATTTCACTTAATTTAGCTCAATTCAAATCAATTTCAATGTTTCAAATTAAATTTCAAATTAAATTTCAAATTTTTATCAGTTATCAAACTTATTTATAACTTTTTGAATAAGATTCCAAAGTCTTTTTAAATATTTCAAAATCATCTTCGAATTAATTATATCCAAAATCAAACAATTTCAAAATCAAATTCAATTTCACAAATTTTCCCAATTCAAAACATTTGGACAGCAATACCCCCCTTGGAAACTCGAAAATGAACACCGAAGATGTCGCGATCATCATCGGAATTTTTTTCCAACGACCGAAAAAAGTTTAGTTCTTTTATCCCCTCAAAATATTTTAATTTCCAAATCTCACCAGATTTCAAATCCAATTCAAAAATATTTTCGAAATAATTTCACAATTATTTTTCCAAAACCTTAAAAAATCATTTCCAAACTAAAGGAATTTTTTACTTTTCCAAATCTCAAAATTTCAAATTCTTTTAATTTCTTTTCAAATATTTCTCTGGAATTCTATTTCAAACTATGAATCACAATTACAATTTACATTTACAAATCCCATTTGTATATGAATTTATTCCTTAACCTTTGGTTATGATTTCAATTTCTTACTCAATTTCTACACTTAAATGATAATAATTTAATATTATCACTTCCTAACAACCAGGCAACCATATATAACCATAATAATTTATGGAAAATGATTTCTTTTCCATACAAAAATAGTTTGGGTAAAATTATTTCATTTACTCTATTTTTGAACAATACTATGTCGGTTTATCTTTTTTAAGAGTTTAGAAACCCCTATGATACAATGGCATCCCACATATCGACCATAATCTATAAACACTCAACCCATAAGTTAACACAATATAAAAATAGTTTTTATATATTCACTAACAAATACGCACTCATATCTATTTACACACTCAAACTCATTCTAGAGTACTACTGACTCTATCTCTAATGAGTACTTCCCACCAGAGCCAAGGTTATCGCTTAACCAATTGCTCTGATACCATTTTGCAAGGAAACAATTTTTCCACTTTCGAAAATCGACATCAATAGAACCACTGTATCAAATGCCAAACAATTGAATGCCGAAAATCGAACCGTTAAGGTTAAAGAAGAAGAAGAAGGAAGAAGAAACAGAAACAATAATAGAATCTCACATTTCGCAGTGGTACAACATATAATAGATAAATGATAATCTTTAAACAAAGGAACTATATCAGTTGATACATTACATTATCAGAGTCATATACAAACAACAACGGAAAAGAATATCATAAACTAGTGATACATCTCGCCATCCATCTTGTCTCCTGATCTCCACAGCATACCTTTCTGACTTCACTCCAGAACAACTGCTAAGCTGAATCTAGGCTGCCCGTGTGGAAAGTATGGGCACCCGGAGTTTGGAAAGGGAACAATAAACTCCAAGTCAGTCATGCGACTGCTGTAAGATCTAAAAACAGTTATTTGCATGAAAGAAATAAAAGGAAATCCATTATGCTTTTGGAAAATGAAACTACCATAAGGTCTCCCGCCGCACACACAATGCAATCGCACAATTGGAGGAGATTTCTCCTTATGATAGTCAAACACAAACATGCTTGATACGCAAAAAATCCTTTTGATATTATTATTAGTGCATAGTATGGAAATCATTTCGAAAGTATAATATTAATCTTAGCCAACATACGTACCATTATAGTATGCCTAATATAGCTACCATGTTAAATGGCATGTTCTACAACTAAAAGCGTATAGGGCTCGTATTGAGTGATTGTATTCGCAACAAATGGTCAAAGGCTAAGGAACTTCCTTCACCGAATGGGTACGCCTCTGGAGGGATGCCCCGAGAACCTAACCAGATCTCTGCCAACACAAGGCCGGTTACCTCTGTAACTAGGTAACTAACTGTCACGAGTATGCTACCCCCTGGTCTAGACTGACCTTTGCCGAGGCGCCTCAACAACCAACAACCACATAAGTAAATAATCTGGGATCCATACCAGAATACCACTTTTTTATCCACATAAGTTAAATATCTGGGCTCCACACCATATACCACTTTTTATCCAGAAGGAAATGAACATCCCCTGAGGGGCACGACCCCAATAACCTTACTATTTCTTTTCCTATTTCAACAATTTCCAGGGTGTGAGGTTCGATGAAGTCTCATCCATAAAGCTACGATTTTCACAAAAGTCATGCTTCGATCAACAAATGATCAACACTTAACCTGCAACGTTACCAAATTAGGGATATATTACTAGTAACCATCAACTACATAACCTCTGAGCTCGTACGTCTCAGAGAAGGGTGTTAAGCTAAGAGAATAAATTCTCTGCCACCAACAGAAATGTACTTGATAGAAACCAGCTTTACATCTCAAAGTGTAACGTCAGACATACATCCATACAAGTCCGTTCTCGGTTCGAACGGAACCGAAGGCACTTCCTTCAATTAAGGAAAGAAGCCCTTGCAAATCCGGATATTCACTAATCACGTCCGGACTCCCCGTCACAAAGGGTGATATAAATCTCTATATTGGAGCAACTCAGTGCAGAGACATTCGACAGGTAATCCTTTCGTTTTCGAAAATATCCGATCTTCAACACCGTCTTCAAATGCAATCTAATTCGTCGCATCATTATTCGGAGTGGGTTTTATGACATAAAGTCCTCTCCCGGCTTAACCGAATAACGAGCGCTTATTTTAAAAATAAGTGGGTACATTCAGATTTCAAGTAAGTCAAAAAATATTTCCACTTTGATCTTTTAAACAAAAGACCCATCACTAAGATTCGATGTGGTTTTCGGATAACTATCTGGAATCCGACCCCCAATCACATCGAAATTTAAATGCCATTTAATTGCCAATATTGATATTCAGTTATTTTACTATCAATCAATATTCATAACAATATATTGATTTTAAATAATTTTCCCCAAATTATTCATTTTCAAAATATCTTCGCAAGATATATTTTCACACTTCAGCCTTTTGAAAACAAATTTCAAATCACTTTCCTTACGCGGAATATTTTCAAATATTATTTATTTCCATTGATAATTTACCGAGTCCGAATAATTTAAACCGCTTATCCAAAAATATATTTGGAAACACTTAAAATAACTACTTTAAATGCTTTATTTAAAATATTAGAAATTTTTTATACTAATATCTCATATAAAACTTAAGCCCAAACAATTTTTAAAATAAAATTATTAGATAAAGTGTAATTATTTAAATAACCATTTTCTAAATCAAATACCCATTAAATCTTTAAGAGAATCACTTCTATAATTAAGTTAAGAAATATTCACTTCAAAGATTAAAAATAATCTAAGAAAATAATTTCTCAAAAAACATTCTTTAAAAACTATCTTTAGAACTTTAACTTATATTTAAAAGCCACTTTGAAAACATACTCGGCTTTCCAGGGAAAATACCCTTTCCATTCTAAAATGGTTTATTTAAATCAATTAATAAATCCTTCTGGATTTATTTCGATTTATATCCCAAATTCGTAAATTTTTCTTTCCACACTTTTTAAAAATAAACCAATATTTATTTTTAAAACAAATTTCCCATTCCTTTATAAATTCCAGTTGTGAATTTAAATTACAAACATACAATTTTCAAATTGATTTTCAAATATTAATTTTCAAACACCAAATCAAATTCCAAATTGATTTCCAAATTTATTTCAAACACCAAATCAAATTTCAAATTAATTTCTAAATTTATTTCAAACGCCAAATCAAATTCCAACTTTACTATCTTTTAAAAAACATTCCTTTATTTCTACGAAATTATTTAAAATCCGAATTTTAAATAAATTCTTCAACTTTTAAACAATATTACCCAAAATCCATTCAATAAGATCTTTTCCAATATTATGGAATTTATCCGATAGGATTTCAAAATCAATCTTTACCCTTTTAAAATTCCTTCTTTTAAATTTTCTACTTTAATTTCGAAAAATCCAATTATATATCCTGGTGTGTTAAAACATCAGAACATATTTGGCCAAACTATAGCCTTCAGTATATTTCAATCACCAATATAATCATTCACATGTTTTCAATAATCACATCACAACATATAAAAATAAATTCAACAACTTGAAGACTCCAGTTGGATCCCTCCAACCTGTTTCTCTACATCCACAGATGTTGGCACAATAATAAAATACCAATTCCACTTCGAGGTGGAATATCGCGGTATATGGGATTATATCATATCATCCGCTATTATGCAGCACATAGGGTCTCATCCGCTATATAATGTGGGAAATCAATCACTTCAATATATATATACATACTACTATATATAATATCTCCCAATAGATAAATTATGAAATTCATCCAAGCACATCCAACAATTTAAATTTAACCATTTAAATTAAACAAATCAATTCGTTTGAGTGAGAAGATCTCACCTTTGCTTTTGTTTTGCAACCCGTTTCCTTTCCAGCTTGTTTTCATGATTTTTAACCTTGTATAACATTTATACAATTTATTGATATTTGAACAATTGAACAATCAATCTCCATTAAATAAATTTTATTTTATCTAATAATTTAATTTCAAACTAATTTCCTTTTAATAAAATATTTTTAGCGACTAAAATAATTAAATAAGTTTATTAGACAATTTAATCTCCATAAACCATTATTTTTAAATTAAACTAGTTACTGAAAAACAGGTATATGTATATTTATTTTATTTCCCATTTTCATGCTGCTTAAAAATAATCTATATAGGTTCAGAAATATATTTTACATGTTCATCTATATATATACTGTATACATGTATATATTAAATTCAATAAAATAAATTTCCTTTTCAAACATATATACATATACTAAATTTAAATCAGAACTGCTTTAAATTTCCTTTTCTGTTTTTACATATATATATATATATATCCATATATATATATATCAATGTATGTATGTATGTATAAATTAAAAATGGTCTGTTGATATTTCTCTTACTGTATATTGTTCCTCTGTACATATGTGTATTTATAAAAAAATATTTCATACTTGTATTCTTTTTGGTAAACAGAAAAGTAAAATTTACTTTGCTGTGACATACATTTTGGTTTTGATTTTTATTTTATTGATAAAGTTCACGAAACCAAATTCAGAAATTAAATTAGATAAATAAAATACCCGCATCTATACTGTCGAACGACGAACACGATTCATATTCGCCAGAACCCTAGCCTTGACTCTTCCTGCCATCGCGCTCGCGTGCGCATTGACGACCATCACCGAAGTTTGCCAGTTCCAGCTTGCCCGAGGACCATTATTGTTGACAACTGCGAGTCCAGGTGACACAACATGCCTTCGCTCACCTGGCGACACATCCAAGTTCATCACCGACCCCAATTTCAAACGAACACCTAAAAAAATCGCGACTCGATTAACGTTCCGCCGGTTCTGCTCGACTTCCCAAACCATGACGCACACGCGACTGCACTCCATCTCGATTTCGAACCTAAGAAGAAACGCAGCCATTTTTTTTCAAACTGGGTTTTAATATTGAATTTACCGCTTCTATTTTATTTAAAGAGGCTTCGGCCATGGATTCGATTTCGAACGAAAGAGGATTTTCATTTCGCTTTTGATTTTGAACGAGATATTTGATTTCAAATTATTTTTCTTTTTATTTTAAATGAACGCGTGGAAGAAAAAATGGCGCATGCTTGAAAAAGGAAATCATGTGTTGACTTTGTCAATTGAGTATTACAGAGATTTATATATTCAATTTAAATTTAAATTCAAATTCAAATCAACTCGGTTTCCGCAACACAAAATCTCGATCTCCAATCAAGGCGTGCCACCAGACGTTTATAGTGTTATACGCCTATTCCGAATGCGATGGAAAAGGTTTCGTGTCCAAATTTTATCGTATGGAGAAGATAGCTTTTTGGACCATTTTTTATATTGAATTTTCGATTTAATTTCAACGCGTTTTCAATCCATACGGTCACACGACAGCTCCAAACGCTATGAAAATTGAAATTCAATAATAGTACAATATTATGGATCTAATGGAACTGGTTTTGTCAAAATCCGAGACTGTGCCTTGGAAGGCTATTTTTAAATATCGATTTAAACAATATAATTTCAAAACCGAGCAAAACAGTTTTAAATTCACTTTTAAAAATTTTATTACCTCTAGTGTTATCAAAATAAATTTTACAAGCCTTTAAAATATTTTTATTCAGCTTAAAAATCAAGATTCAATATTTACACAATTTTCAATAATTAAATTTAATAATTTAATTGCCAAATAAACAGATATTTTTGAAATTCAAGTTAAACCAACTCTCAAACATTTAAAATCAATTAAACATTTCAATTTCAAATGTTCAAAATTTCCGGGTCGTCACAATTTAAGTATGAGTGGCTTCAAAAATGAATATTGATTTTAAAATCAAATCAAAGTAAAAAATACATTGAAGTAAAGTAAAATAAAAAGTATGTAATGCTTAAATAATGAAGTCATTGATTATTTTAAATAATTGAATGGACAAAACATATGTAAGCAAATGAATATAAAGTAATGAAAATAGCATTGTATGACAAAAAATTGAACATTAAATAATATGAAAGGAGATTAATAAGAATAAGCCTACATAACATTTGAATTTATTGATTGTTTGGCTTATGGGATGGTGAGAAAGTGATACTTCAAATTGTTTAGTATGTATAAATAATCTATTAAGTTTTATCTAAAACTATTGAGTGTATGATATACTTAGCAGTTTATTTACCATTTTATACGATTAAAAGTTTCTGAACCTGAAGAAAGAAGTTGTTTTGGTTGCTATGGATGGATAGTTGATTACTTTGTTTGCATATGATGATTGTATCGTTTTGTTTGCAAGTGACTATTGTTATGTTGTGTTGATTTGTTTTCTATAATAAAAACAAATTAAATTTCTCTTTTATATAATTATTAACCTATTTGGGTAATATAAGTGAAATACAAGTTTATGGAAGCAATTGCTACTGCTTTTGGTTTTATAAAATAAGCATTCTTTGCCTGACAAATAGGTACGTTTTCGGATTATGGTTTTATAGCGATATTATATTGTTTTCCCATGATTTGGGTTATTTTATTTTTGAAATATGATATATACATATGTTATTTTTGGTATTATTATTTCTTCCGGACCACCCGTATAAAAGAGACTCGGTCGAAATTTTCCGTGAATTTTGTACTTAGAAAATTATATGAAAGTAAAGATGATTTTCTAACTTTTATTGAACTTGAATATGAAAGGATTTAATTGTTTATAAATTGATATATTTTATTTAAATTATTTAATTATGTAAATTAATTGTTATAAATTGAATACTTTAAATAACATATATTAGTTTCTTAATTGCTTCTTTTCCCTTTTCGAGGATTAAAATTTTTGAGCGGGGGAGAGTGTAATGACCCGTAATTTTTGATAGTTAAATTTATTAATTAAATAAGTTTTGGAATTTGATGTTGTGGAAATTTAAAAAAAAATAAGATTTAATAATGAGGAAAATAACTAAAATGTAATTTTTGTAATGTTAATTTAAGGCAGTTGATAACTATTTTAATGTAGTTTCAATTGATTGAAATGATTGTAAAGTTAAATTTGGTTATAGAGTGTAATGAGGAAATAAACCAAATGTTGTTTAAACGGTGAAATTGTATGTAATTAATTGAAATTAGTTCATATAGAATAATCTATCAATATGTGAATTTATTAGCTTTTGTTTGTGCAATAAACATAGGGAGGTGTTTGAAATTATAAGATGTAACAATTGTCTAATTACCATTTTACCTATTTATTTAATTTGTTGAAATTTAAATTGGAAAGAAATTACAACTAATCTATGTAAATATTGAAATTAGTATGATAAAAGATGATAATTATAGAATATTGATGTAATAAGACATAAACCAGTGTATATTATATCCGTAGATTAATAATGCATTGAATAATAACACGAAAAATCAAATAATTGGATTTGTTGGAAATTCAAATAATAATCAATTGAATTTATTGCTATTGAAGTTGAACATCGTCAATTGTGCAATATTTAACATCGAACTGATATGGAAATTTATTTTAAAAAGTTATAAATTACTTAGTAATCAAAAATGATAAAAATTATTAGTTATTAAACTTGAGATTAAAAAATGATTTAATTAATTTAATAATAATTTATTCAATTAACGTGAAAATAGCCATTTTGGCCACTATCTCGGATTTTAACGAAACCAGTTTCATCGGATCCGTAACGATGAATTTTTAAATGATTTCAAGTTCTGTAGCGATCAGACTCGTCTTTTGATCGTGCAGGCACGAAACGCGTAGGAATCAATTTATTGAAATCAAATTGAAATAAGCTGATTTTAAAAGCTAACTTCTCCATACAGTTGAATTAGGACTTGATACCTATTCCATTGAGTTTAAAAATATAGAAAACATTTATTTTGATATATGGGATGACCTGCTTTCGTTCCAGAAGCAGAATGAGCTTTACCGGTCGTTATTTTCATTTCGAACTAATTTGATATGCTATTTTTTCTTATCGGGCCTTATTCATATAAATAATCTTGTTTCCCAACACCTAGTATTCATTTTATTATTCTTGTATGTATAATTCTATCTGACTGTTCCTTCCTAAAAACCAAACTCCTAAATCCAAAACTCTAATTTCAAAATTTCAAATCAATATCAAAATTCAAATTCCTCCAAACAATGACATATTATGTACCGATTCGAAGCTCTTGATGAGAGTAATTCATTTATGCAACTCGTTTCACAATTTGATGCACCGTTAGACCAAAAATCAAGGATGAACCTTTGTCGTCCATATTAGATTTTTCGTGACACAACAGTGATTTCATCCAATCGACGATCGGGAGGTGGCGTTGGAAAGGTGGTTCGAGCAGGTCTTGGATCTATTATTCGTTCGTGCTAAGGTGGTCGCGATTGGCTGAAATTGGGTGATCTTTGTGGTGGCTAGGGCAATGGCAAGAGGGTGGCGGAGTGGCACGCGAGGCTTGGGTGTGGCTCTGGGTAGTGGGTGCAGCAGTGTGGTCAAATCATTGTAGACGTGGACGTGGTGGCATACGTTTGAGGGTGAAGGACGGCGGCTGCTTGTTCGAACACGACCAAGCTCTGTAGTGACTAGGGTTTTCGTATGATTCCCTTCTAGCTGAGATGACGTGTAATAGGTGACGAAGCAAGTTGATTTATTAATTTAATTGTTTTATATTATATATCGTTTAACTTCTAATGATAATTACTTTTGCATATGAGGTCGGATTTACGCACGATTTGATCTGCTACAATCGTATTGAAAATCCGGACATTTTAGAACTAGTTTGGAAGAATTCTGAGACTGTTCAATTTGGGCCTTTATTTGGATTTGAAATCAAGGGTGATTGTTTTACCCCACTCACAACTACTAAATTAACTTATGTTAGTTAAATTGAATTTACGATGTGATTAAAATTTGATTGTTTGATGTTTGGTATATTTAAATTGTCATTCCAGTTAAATCTGAATTTTATTGAATATCATTGCCATTAATTTAATATTAAATTATAAATTGCCAACTAATACCCGTTATTGATAATCAGTCACTTATTATTATTTATTGATTGGTTTGAATGGCGATTGTGATGGAAGTTTGATTGTTTATATTGAATGACTGGATGTTATATTTTTATATTGTTACAACACTGCAAGTTCCGTACGGGTTGAAATGATATATACGTGAAAGATCTGATAGAATAGGGAGAAATCGTTATAGGTTGAAATGACAGACTCGAGCGGTTTCATGAATTTGAAATTAAATCTGGATTGCGGGTTGAAATGATATATAACCATAAATTTAAATGTATTGGGGATTGAAATGATTTACATTCGTATCACTTGACCATATGGTAGAAAATTATATACAGACATCAGTTTGGTTAATTTAAATGATTTTTAAAATCCTAAATTTTTTAAATTCAGTTAAATGATATTTTGAAATAAAATTGAATTTATGTAAAGTGAACTATTTTCAAAAATCCAAGCTTTAAATGGTGTAATTGAAATTGGATTAAAGGAATTGTTTAAAGAAATCAAATTGAAATATAAAGTTGAATTTGAAGTATCAATGAAATTTATCGGAATTGAGTTATTGAAAACCTTTGAAAATGTAACTTTGAAATGTACTAAATTGGAAATGGTTTGAATTTATTGTTTGAACATGGATTTGAAATCGATATTGGTTAAATAGTTTTAAATGAGAATTTGAATTGAATGACAAAATTTCAAATTTATTATTTTAGTATAAACTGTTTAAAAATATGTTATTTTAAAATTCCTAATTTTCAAGATTTTCAAACTATTAAAGTATGTTAATCTATTTTTAACTATTTAAACTATTTTAATCAATTTAAAATATTTTAATCTATTATAATCTATTTAATCCATTTTTACCTATTTTAAACTAATTAATCCATTTTAATCTGTTTTAAGTCTATTTAATCTAATTTAAATCTATTTAATAAATTTTAAATCTATTTAATCTATTTTAAATCTACTTAATCCATTTTAAATCTATTTAAACTGCCTTAAATCTATTTAAACTATGTTAAATCTATTTAAACTATTTTAATCTATTTTTAAACAATTTTAGAGCATTTTGACTATTTGAAATTTATTTTAAACTATGCTAAGCTATTTAAACCATTTATAACTATCTGAAGTATTTTAAATATTTCACATTATGTAAAGTGGGATGGTTTATATTTAAATCCTTGGTTTAAATGCAAATATGGTTAAATGATGTTATAACCTAAGTTGGGATTTAAATGTTATATTCTAGTAAAATGACATATTTGATTTAATATGATGATTTTGAAATGAGATTTAACATATCTTATTGATATGATTTCAAAAGTGAATATGATTTCAAAAGTGATATGTTTGAATCGAATATGATGTTTTGATATCAACTATGAATTGAATTTTGAAATGTAAAAGAACCATCCGGTGTGAAATAAGCATTTAGTTGTTAAAGAGACCGGGATCATATATTGTCATACTCTCTGTCAATACCGAAAACCACTTTAACAACTGTGTACGTGGTGGAGAATCCAGAGCAAAGTAGGATGGTTTGGCGAATGATTCGGTATGAGGTATTTACGTAGCTCTGACTCCCGCGAGTCAGTTTGATGTGGCTAAAACAAGAGCAATATCGGGCCAAGTGAGGTCGCTCCTCCTATCGGGCACATTTCTTCGATACCATATTATGACTTTGTGATTGATTTGGTGGCCACTCCTCGATTTTGATTTTAGGAGTGTGTTGTGTGGTGGGCGGTAGTAGTTGCTTTGCATTACCACTAGTCCGAGAGTGCAAATGGTCGAATCCTACCCTGGCATTTCCTCGCGTGCCGTGTCACATGCCTTATCGCGCCTTCTATGAGTTTGTTTTGTACCGTACCTATAGAGTGCCCTCTAGGAAAACCAATAGTTTGGTGGAGCTTACGGTACTGCATAGACTATAAGAATATATAAAATGTGTTAAGGGGGATATGGGTAACGCCTTAATGCTATTTTAATATTTTACATTACTGTAGACACTATTATAATAGCGTATTGTCCTATGTATGTAGATAGTTTAACGGATTCTTAAGAGATGCAATCACGAACATCTCTTAATTTATTACACTCACGTTAGACACTAGATAGGAGATGTCAAAATCCATAAACATCTTTGACGCCGTTACACTCGTATTTATTTACTATGGTTTTAACTTATATCAGATCTTCTAGCTTTTGCTCGAGTGTTTTGTCTTTTAAATTCGCTCGGGTCAGTCTGAGCTTTTCAGTGTATCGAAGATTGCTTTTGGAGGACGAAGATGAAGATTTAGTACTATTGTTATTTATTATGTTTATCCTACTACATCATGTTGTTCCGCTGCATTGTTATTTATTTTTGTTGAATGTAACCCTGATTTGTATTATAAAGTGTAATCAAATGTTATTTGTAAAACAGTTTCATGAACTATTTTTTATTAGTATATTTTATCATTACGCTTTGAGATTCTATGTTTTTTTTCCTTCATTTCTCTTCTTTTTCTTATTTACCTCATAGCAATCCTCTCTTTTGAATGGTTTGAGTCTGAGATGTGTGGTTTAGTGTCGATTTAAACAGTCCAAAAGGGTGGGTTGTTACATCATATATTTACATAACAAACCATATTAATTACAAAAATTAATCATAGCCTAGCAATAATGCTTAGTAAGTCTAACTATGAATATGATCTAATACGATTTTATAAAATTATAAACCTCTTTATTTAGTTTCTGTAAAGTAATTCATCTTAACTTAAGTGTTAAAAATCCAAACTTCCGTTACTACATTTATAAAATACTTAACTTACTAATTTTTTTAAAATACTTATAAACATGTTAAAACACTTTTGTTTACTTAAAAATATATCATTATAGAATATATAAAAGACAATAAAGATTTAAAAACTAGAAATAAACATGTTTTGTATTAAAAGCCTTCTTACTTTAAAATTTTGTAATTAATTATTAAAAATGTACTTAAACATGAAATCAATTTTAAAACATTCTAATTTAAGCAAGAAAATAATTCTAAAAAGATTTGAGGAAAACTCATTATCTAAGTATCATTTTTATACAATTTAAAGTTTCAAATAGAAATGACAGCATCTCCAGAATGCTATAAAAAGTTTCTGTTGCAAAATGTATCCATACGTTATAAACTTGGAACCGTAGCATTTATCAAGTGCTGCAAAACTTCTTTGAAACACCTTACAATATTTCGATGCATAGAAATGTTATCTAAACAATTCGCAACAGGCAAAAACTGTAACAGAATCAGAGACCATTTCAAAAACGCTATGTAAAGTTCTAGGCCTGTTTTTAACATGATTTTGCACCAATTTTTCGAGTAGTTTTTTACTTAAACAGTTGATTTTTGAACCCATTTTTCTACCGCAGTTAGTATGCTTAGATACTCTACTAAACCAAGAAGAAAAAAATGAAAAACATAATAATTAAAAAAATGAAATACTCTACTAAACCTTTTATTTTTAAACAGAGGTAGAGTTCTAAAAATTCATTTATGATACTATTATATGTAATATAACATGACATAATGCATTTTTCCATATTCATTATTCAAATTATAAGTCTATTAACGAATTACATGTGTAAAGATACTTGGCATCATGCATGTATACAATGATTTCCTAAATGAAAAGTGTAATGACACATGTCATTTTGCATGTGTGTTACTATTTATTTATGTGACAAGAGTCATATGATGTAGCATGTTCCTATTGACAAAATGAATCTATAAATAGAGCCTTATTCACATGTTCTAAATTCATTCAATTAATTTCATAAAATCATAAAGTTAATATCCCATCATAGACTTAGTAAGAAATAAGAGTGAAAGAAGTAAAATCAACTTTTAGAAAAGTTGAAATCACGGAAGAAGGTTTTCTTCTCTATTTAGTATATTCATGACCAATTATTAGTGAGATGTCATTAGAAAGGAAACACTTTATAAAAGTCATTAGGGAAAAGATATTACCAACCAAGAAGAGGCACGACCATTTTGAAAAAATAAATTAAAAAATTAAAAGCATAACTTGACAATTGAAGTAACTTTTGAATCTATTAAAACAAAAGAATATGTTTCACTAACTTAAATTACTCAGAATTTCTTTTATTTATTAAACTTTTTTTATGTTTATATATACTAATTGTTATCTGCAATATATTTTTATTTATAACGACCCTTAATTTTCGATAATTAAAAATTTGTTAATTTAATTGAGTTTTTTGATTTAATGTTGGGAGAGATAAAAAAATTTGATTTAATAATAAGAATATAACTGGAATGAAATGAAATTGTATTAATTTGTGGTAGTTGATAATGGCTTTAAATGTAATTCCAATTAATCAAAATGATTAAAAAGTTATAATTGGTTATTGATTGTAAATTAATTGGAATAATGTGTGTATTAATTGATAATTGGATTAAAAGAGTAGTTGATAAATTAAAGGTTGTATTAATTAATGAAATAACGTGTAACAAAAGGTAAATGAATGGAATTAGTATTATGTAAGTTGTTATAACATATGTTTGTAAATAATAAATGTACAAACGTGGTTAAATGTAGAAAAGGTGACAATTGTTATTTGTTACCAATTTAATTAATCAATTACAAATGAATGTTACATTAATGTGAGTTAATACAATAAATGCAGATTGAGAATGTGATAAAATGTGCATAAATGTCAATTATACGCAAAAGGCGATAAATTTATTTAATAATAAAAATGAAACCAAGAAAATGAAGTTGTGGGATTTTAAATTTTTATTAACGTCAAAGTCAACAAAGTTTCAATATAATTGGAATACTGCAACTAATAAGGTAAAAGATGATAATTGTAGAATATTTGTGTAATAAGATGCAAACAAATGTTAACTATGTCTATAAAGCAATAATTGATTGAATAAAAAGATTGAAACCAAAATAGATCAATTTATTGGAATTAAATTATAATTAATTGGATTTAATTACAGTTGAAACAGAACACTGTAATTAGTGTAATAACCAACACTGAAATTTTATGTAAACTTGTTTTAAATTATTGTAAATGTTTAAGTAATCAAAAAGAACGAATTTTTTTTATTTTATAAATATTGAATTAAAAAGTGATTAATTAATTAAATATTAATTTATTTAATTAATGTGAAAATAGCCATTTGGCCACAGACTCGGATTTCGAAGAACCTAGTTTTATCGGATCCGTAGCGGTGGGTTATTATAGGGTTTCAAGTTTCCTAGCAATCGGACTTGCCGTTTGATCGGGCAGGCTCGAAATGCGTAGAAATCAATTTATTTGAATTCAATTGAAATAAGCTGATTTTAAAAGTTAACTTCTTCATATGATGAAATTAGGACTTGAAATCTGCTCCATTCAGTTTAAAAATATCGAATACATCCATTTAGATATATGGGATGACCTCTTTTCGTTTTGGGGTCAGAATGGGCTTTTTGGGTCGCGGAGTCGTTTCGATCCAACCCTGCCTATATATAGGCTATTATAAACCCTACTTGTTTCTCATATTATTATTTCTGTATGTACATCTTCTTCCTCCTTCTCAAACCTAATTCTCAAATTCCAAAACCTAATTTCAAAAAAAAAGGGATTTTTTTCTGCTCCTAGTTTTTATCGAGTCATAGAGAGTTCGAGGCCAAACAAGGCGGATCTGGGCGCGCTTTGAGTTTCAGAGGCAAAAACCCTGGTGCAACATCAGGCAAGGAGCCAAATGACTCGGGCAATGGGTCATTTTCGCGAAAACTCAGAGCAAGCACTGGGTAATTGAGGCGGCGACTCGAAGTCGAAATTTCCAATCATCTAATGTTAATAACTTTGGCATACGAGCTCGGATTCATGCGTAATTTTGTCCATTGAGATCGTATCAGAATTCTAGACATTATAGCGCTGGTTTGGTAGAATTCTAAGACTGTTGAATTTTGGGCCTTATTTTGGATTTCAAATCGATTTGAAATCAAAGTTGAGTGTTTTAACCCGCTCACAATTACTAAACTATCTTATATTAGTTAAATTAAATTTATGAGGTGATTTGAAATTAATTGATCGATGTTTGTTATGTTTAAACTATCGTTCTAGTTATATTTGACTTTTACTGCATTTAATCATCGTTTAACTTAATATTGAATTCAAGTTGTCAATTTAATACCTGTTATTGATTATCAGTTATTTGGTGATGTTTGTTGAACGATTTGGATGATGATTGTGATGAATGTTTGATTGTTGACATTGGATGACTGGATGTTGTATTTTTATATTGTTATAACACTGCAAGTTCCCTATGGGTTGAAATGATACACACCCATATGATCTATAGATGAAGGAAATATTGTTATGGGTTGAAATGATAGACTCGAATGATTTTATGCATTTTATTTCATTCGAGATTGCAGTTTGAAATGATATATAGCCATAAAATTTTAAATTGCGGATTGAAATGATAAATATTCGTATCACTTGACCCTAGGGTAGAAAATTATATACGTACACTAGATTGGTTAAATTAAGTGATTTTTGAATTTTTAAATTTTGAATTCAGTTAACTGGTATTTTGAAATGGAAATTTGATAAACTAAATTACTTTCGGAAGTCTAAGCGTATATGTTAAATAGGAATTGATTTGAGCAATTGTTCAGAAGATTGAAGTGTCAAGTATAAATGAATTTATTGAAAATTGAGTTATTGGAAATGTTTCGTTACAACTTTGAAATCTATTTTAAATTAATTTAAACTATTTAAGCAATTTAAAACTAGTTTTAATTTATTTAATCTATTATAACCTATATAATCCAATTTGATCTATTTTTACCTATTTTAAACTAATTAAATTCATTTAATATTTAAATCTATTTATAATTTAAATCTATTTAATATATTTTAAATTTATTTAATCTATTTTCAATCTATTTCATATATTTTAAATCTATTTAATCTATTTTAAATTTATTTAATCTCTTTAAAAATCTACTTGATATAATTTAAATCTATAATTAATCTATTTAAAACATTTAACCTAATTAAATCTAATTTAATATATCTTTAATCTATTTAAATAAATTTAAATGTAGTTAAATCAACTTTAGATCTATTTAAACTATTTAAACTATTTCAATCTATTTTTGACTATTTTAAAAATTATTAAAACTACTTATCTTATATATAAAGCAAATACATGAGTAAATGAAGCCTTTTTCGAGTTGTCAAAAATATCCTTTTTAAATTGTTTCGTAATGTATCAAAACAAGGATACATCCGTCTTTCCAACCTCCACTCGATCCCTAAATCAGTTCGTAGACCCATTTTCCCATCACATCCCCATTTATCGCTCATGAACCTCTAAAACAGGAAAACAAATTTAGTGCCAAAATGAAAAATCTAACCAGTTGACAATTTCAATTAATGATAAACAGGTACATTTTTTGGCTAGGCATGATAACACAAGTGATTTGAGAATGATGTCTCAAGCGTGGTTGAGCTGAATGGAGTAGAGGATCTTTCCATGGTTTTGCTCTCCTATTCCTATTCGATAATGATGTTGTCTTTCTATACCATGGTCTTCAGAAAGACAATCAACGATCAAATGTTAACATGTTTGTTTCTTTTTTAATTTATGCTTTATTTCTATTTAATGTAAATAAAATATGTGGGTTCGTGAGAATAGTCGAAGGTATATTCTTAATCGATTTCGTCAACAAAGAAGTTTAGGGAAAATGAGTTTATTATTGGCAGCGAGCACTTTAAGGAAGAATACAGTATTTAAGAGGGAGTATTGAGTATGTTTGCTGTGAGGTTGAATGAGAAAATCAAGTCATCTATTCAAATGTAAGGTCATCTATTATATCAGTTATAGTCTATTTAATTTTGGCTACACTTAGGTCACATATCTAATACGATATTTTGGTCACTGAACAAAACTAATTATAGAATTTTCATCTTCTAATCATGAATGAAGAACACGTTATATTAAATATATAGTAGAACACTGCTTATTCAAAAGTGATAATATCCTTTAAAAAAAATTAACTAATAGGTGTTGGTAGCTTTAAAACTAAGAGAGACATAATATACCGACAATTATTACATGACCAGCTTCCTTTTTGAGGTCTTTTATGCTTGGAGCATACCTTTTGATGGTAAATTCTCCTTAGAAATCATTTTGTTTGAAATTAAATTTGAAGATGGACATGCATGAACAAAAATTTACCAAGTGAAGCTGGAGATAAAGGTATCATTGCTAAACTAAAGTTTAAAATGATTTTCATGACTATTTCTTTTCAACTGAACATAAAATGCTTTAGTAAGGTCAATGTGAAAACATTTCCATGTTTTCTTATCTTTTGCTTTTGGGTTTTATATTTTATTTTTCATTTTGCCTTTTTCTGAAAAAAAATATGTACAGTGACTAATATATATGATTTGTTTCAGATAAGGGAGTTTGGAGGCTTTTAGTATATGTTGAAACCAGATTGCCACATGTCTTTTTGTTACACCTAGTGGTGCTTGCTTTTCAAAAGGTATTCTCTTTTTTATGCTTACCTATTGATTGTTTTATACAATAGGTTATATAGAATATACTGCAAACTCACCTTAGTTGTATGTTCGTGATTTTCTTAGTAATGAATGTTTCTATTAGTTTTCAAATGGGATGCTACAAATATATTTTGTTCCTTTACTATTTATTGTGTTCGGTTTAGTGAAAACATTTCTGCATTTGCGTATCTACTCCATATGCTGTTGTTTTGTCTGTAAAGAGAAATGTTTAATTAATATTATTTTGCATGTACTGTTTTTTCCGTTCAAACGAAAGATTAAGTCAGATTAATACTAACTTGCTGTCTTTTATTTGATCTTTACAATTGTATCTTAGTTCAAGTTACGATTTTAATAAATGCATGTTCTTGATGGGTGTGGAAAGCCATTGTAGACAAGATCAAGCATATTCAACTCGACAAGTCGCCATGAAGGTTATATTGAAACTATATGTCTTCTCTTAGTTCACAAAACTTCTTGAACATTTTTCTTTCATAATTAGTTTTCTCTACTTAGTCTAGGATTTTCATTTTTGGGTTTTGTATTGTTACTACTAACTTAAAAAACATTTCACTGTAGCCTCTGACCTTAGTTTTACTCCACGTTGAGATTACATGGTCGCGACTTCATGGCATAATCAGGCGGTGTTATATTGCAAACGATACATTTCCTCTTTTTATATGTTATAAATATTTGCTAAATGAAATACTTTATCATTAGCTTTTCTTTAATGCATGTAGTTTGTATATTATTTTTTGGTTTAAATTCTAATGTGTCTCCCTGATTAATTTACCTATATGCATTTTGAATGATAGGTTGATTTGCATTTTATATATACTACCAATTTTTGGTCATGGCTTTATATGTGCTAAAATCTTAGAGGATAAAAGCTGATTATGTCGATTTGTAGGATGGAAAAGAAGGTAAACTATTTTGCTCTTAGCATGAAAAACTAATTTCGTAGCAGTTTGATAAAGTATTTATATCTAAGATGAGTATTAATGTATATTTAGTAAACAATGATTAGTTTTGTTGCCTGCATTTAAATCATTCATTATAGTCCAAGTTCAGTAGCACCTTTAGATTAAACCAACTCGAATTTTTTCATCATGATATATATACATCCACTTACTCAATGCATTCGTAACTGTCATCCTCGACTCTTTGAACTATCCACCAAATTCTCTTACCCATTTTCCCAACCCTCTAAACATTAGTCGGGAACCAACCAAGAGGCGATAAAAATATGCAATAGAATGTTTTCCATGGTCCTGGTCCATAAAATTATCAGCAAAAACATGTTCCACATGCTCTAGATCAGCTTGGCCATTTGTATTTCCTTCATCTCACGATCGATGCCCATGGCTTGGCAGGTTCCAAGATGAAGCATTGTTTTATTCTCTAATAGTAGATTGCTTAGCTGGTGTGCAATTGATCGCAATTGGATTTTGGCTGATGGATCGATGGTTATAGCATATAATTTAGGTGTCGAATGAATTTGATGCACAAAAAGGAGGAACATAAAGAAAGTTGCTTTTCGCTCCTTTAAAATAGTAGGTTGTGCATTCATGTTTTTTTGTACATTTTCCTATTTAACCTTAAATTTCGTTCTACTATTTCAAATATATTACTTACACACCCTTGACATCATACAAGCAAAACTATGACAATAGAGTGATATTCTGCACAAACTGGAATTAATAGGCACATTTTCAAACTTTGGATGCATAGAATCAATAGCATTTGCCTCAAATGACAACTTTCAATCCAACGAGACATACATAGTATTTGGATATGCCAGCAACTAAAGCGAGCAAATTTGGTAATTTATTTTTGTTCCTCAAGTTAGAAATGCGGATTTACGGATCTTAAGGCAAGAATAAACGAGAGGAGGGGTGAATAGTGTTTTGTGGTTTTAACAAATCTTTTTTAAACTTATGTAATTTAATCACCAACAAATGCAATATACAGAAGCAGATATAATCATAAAATCAGACAAAGACACGAATAATAAGTAAAAGCAGTAAAGGAAAGAACACACCAGGATTTTGTACTGGTTCGGAGTTACCCTACATGCAGTCCCGCACAATTGTATGGATTTCTGTTCCAAATAATCTTTCAGATTAAACCCTCGATTTTAAGGCCACGAGGTATACCCTCCTGTATTCGAGTCTGGGGCAAACTCTCCTGATTTACCAGGCCACAAAATCACCTAATCGATTTCTGGGGCAACAATCACACCCAATTGATTTCAAGGCTCAACTGCACCTTTTACTCAACAGTTTGATTTACAAATAATCTTATAACTTTGAATAGCACTGAGATCTTATGAAGAGAGTGGCAGGGAATCAAACAAGAGATATTCAAGTTTGATTCACTTGGTATTTCGGCAGAGTATAGTTTTGGGATTCTTTAGATAAATGTGGAAGATGAAGTGGAGAGAAAGTAAGTGAAATCTGATTGAAAATTCGATTAGAACAATGGTATTTATAGAGGATCAACAACCATATCTATTCATGAAAGGATACAAAGAATGTATACTTCTTTTGAAAATTTATATTTTGAATATTAACGGGCACCGTGTCGGCATGGAAGGGTAGGAGTATGCCGATATGCCCTAGGCAAAAATGGTGATTTTGATTTTCTTATTAAAATTGGTTTTTATAATTTTTCAAAAAAATTTCTAAACTTTTATAAATATACTTGAATATAGTTTAAACATATAAAAGAGTTTAGATATTAATTTTCAATATATAATCTTAATCTATAAAGTGATTTAAAATCTGAGTATATAAATATTTAAAAGCTAAATATTAAAACAAGAGATAGTTTGAAATCAAGGACAATTTTGAAATAAAAGTATTAAAAATGATAAAGATAATTTTGAGGCTAAAGTATTTCAAACAAGATAGATGTCTTTTTGAAAGAAGGTTTTGAAAACATTTTAAAATAAGAGATATATTTTTGAAAAGCATTTTCATAAAATTACTGGATATCAAAATAGGACCACTATATGTTCTATTGGATATTGTCGTGGGTTCCATCCCTTTAACAGGCCCGAAGTGGATTTCATTCCACGAATAAATTTTGAATAAAGAATGTAAGTGCTCTCAAGAAGTTTTAACATAATTCTAAACTCAATACTTATCTTGTACTTTGAAATCTTGAACTCTTGATATCTTGACACTTATGAGTCTTCAATCTTGATATCTTCGATCTTAAATTCATCAGTCTTGTATCTCTATACTATACAGTCTTCATTCTTGGTACTTGCATGTTTATATCATGCATATACATTGTAACGACCCGCAAATTTAACCGGTTTAAGTAACGTATTTAACTGAAATTTTGTGAAATTTTTAAAACGATAAAATTTTGAAATAAAGATTTTATATTTGAAATGCATCCAATTAAACATAGCAACTGGTAAATTTTCGTCCGAAAATATGGAAGTTTATTTCGCGCATAAATTTACTTCAATTTAATCAGTTAAAAAGCGATGAAAATAAACGGTTTCAAAACCAAAATATTTTTACATAGAAAAATTCTAAAACATCTTTTGAGCAAGTTGTCAGTTTGTCGTTTTTCCAAATTCGGACATTTTTGGCTCCGTCGATCTTAATTTACTGCGATTTTTACGCATTTTCCGCTAGTTGAAAATTTCGAATTTTTATAATTCGATCGTACCGCTAACGTCTGTATACCAATGTGATCAGCTCGTCGTGTTGATCCCAACAGTGTATTCGTTTGTGCATCTCGAAATCCGGTACGTAAAGAAATCTAGGGAACGATTAATCGCACCGGTGCACGTTTTAAATTTTGGACTTTTGGATTTCCTATGCTCTGTCATCCCTTCACCGTGTGATTTAATAGCCAGGCCTTTTGATGTTCCAACAATTTATTCCTAACCGTTTTCTATTCAATTCTTCCATTTGTATTCTCCTATTTTAATGTTTCAAGTGGGAAGAAATTTATGTACAAAGTAAATGAAAGGTTGAAGATCTGTTGTATTCCAAAGCACAGTTTCATATATCTTCCCATTTGCATATCACTTTCTCCCTCCCAACATGTTTCACGTTCTCCTCATATCCACTGAAGCTTTCATATTTCATTTTCTTCCCCTGAAGCATTCATGCTATGTATTTTTGCTTTGAACCATTTGTTCATGCCACACCCTCTGCCCCATGCAAGCACGCACCGACCACCTCCCCTCCTCCTTTCTCTTTCTGTTACTTGTCCATAAAAAAAAAAAAGAATTTTTCATGGCCGCATCGTTTGGTACCATATCTCAATGCATGCACACGCGAACTGCATGCACGCATGCGTCCCTCCTTCCAGCGAGCAACAACTACCCATCCATGAACGCTGCCGCCACCGCGCTCTCTCTCTCCCCTCCGCCTCGTTCTTCCTCCACCTCGCCTGAATCCACCTAGCAGCCGCCACCCACTGTGCACAGACCGTCCGCTCCGCCTCTATGTACAGCCTCCGTCTTGGCCACTGAAAGCTTTTCTTCACCAGGCAACTTCCTACTCTTCTAAAAAAAAAAGGAACCCGACTTCCTCTATGACCTCCTCCCAAACACGCACCGAGGTAGCTTCTTTATTTTTACAGAGGTATGTTCAAGCAAATATTTTTAATACAGTAAATTGTATATAATGTTATGTTGCAATTTTATATTATGAGGTATATATATGCTTCTTCCATATATTGTGGGTTACTGAACATGCAGGTCTGTACTATACATATATTAGTTTTGTTTTATAAAACTGTTGGTTTATAAATTTATATACTTAAGCATGCATATAAGCTATTTGTATATATGGGCTGTTGCGTATTTTATAAAATTTGTGTAAAAAAGTACATACTATTGTACTATAAGTTATAAGTTATATAATATAGGACGTACGGGTTAGTTATATAATTCACATTAGTATAATACGCTTGTTTTATATGTATGTGATACAGTTTATAAAGCTATAAAGTTTATATTTATTTTATGGGTAAGTTAAATTAGTTTTATATTAATATGTTTATATAGGATGGTTGTATGTGAGAGTATCGATTTTCTTTTTCTGTATATATGTATAAGTATAATATATATAGTGGGTGGTCCGCATATACGCTTAACTAAATAGGCAACGCTTATGTTAGCAACTTTTATATTGTAAACTCCCCATTTATGCTACGGCAATATATATTACATGTGTAAGTTAGGCAAATCATTTTAGATTAAGTTGTTTGTATTTATTTATATATAGAGTTTTTTAGGTGTTTAAATATAAATATTAATTTTAAGATATATGTTGAATCGATTATTTAATACATATACAGTTACTGTGAATGAAATACATTATATATGTAAGCGTATTGCATTTTATCTGTATTTATTGCAAACTATATATTGTACGTATGTTTGATTTCAATACATGTATATAAAAATAAATAAATAAAAACAATGGTTTTTGAAATACGTATATATTTAATTGAAAATGTGGTTAAATTCAGAATATGACTTTATATATATAGTTATATGTAGTCATAAATAGTCATATATAAGTTTGCTTATATCATTTATCTTCATCGACCCAGTTCTGATTATTTCATTTATTCGTATTATCAGATCTGTTCATTAAATTCGTGCCGATTTGCTTTGCTTGGATTTGTAACTCAATTTCTATGTCCGTATCAGTGTGCGTATCTGTATCATCTTCTCGCGCATCTCTAGCCTCGAAAGGTGAGCAATCACTCATGATTAATGTTCTTTTATTTATTAAATTTGATTTCAATTGAAACGACAATT
Source organism: Allium cepa (assembly GCA_030765085.1). Lineage (NCBI taxonomy): Eukaryota > Viridiplantae > Streptophyta > Magnoliopsida > Asparagales > Amaryllidaceae > Allium > Allium cepa. The sequence goes on from CM060932.1 coordinate 29,276,787, forward strand.
GAAATATGCTAATGTTATTTATTGCACTGTTATTTACGTATCAGTTCACCTTTGACATCGGACACCATTATATGTTATTTATGCAATGATAATCCAGTTTGGTTGATAAATGATTGATTGTTAATGTTGTAAGCAATAAATATTATGAAATTGAAATTGACGTAGAATAGTTAACAATTTGAAATTGATATGTGTTGAAGTTGATGAGTTAAGTCTGTATAATATGACCCCTTTGAATGTTAAATGAATTGACACGTAGAAATAGTGTTAACGACAACTTGAAACGTTAAATGTATGTTGTTTAAATTGATGTAGTTTGAAATTGAATAATAAATATCGTGGAGAACCGTATAAATATTAATGTAATAATCTTTAATCTACATGAAATGATGGTGTAGATTCTAGAAATAATTGTATTAATTCGCACAAATAACAATGCGAATTAATACGACTATTTCGGGATTATTTAATTGAATTAATTATTGGTGTTATTGATGTTTTCTATTGCTTGTTTATTTACTTTGACACCATCCCAGTTATCACACTGCAAGTTCCCTTTGTTATGTTTGATTTTTGAATTGGAATTGGAATCGGGTTGAAATGATAAATATCCAAAATGAACTTGACTTAGGATAGAGAATTTAACAAAATCCGATTGGTCAATAATTTGATTAAAAAAAATATATATATGATTTTATTCGAATAAAGAATAAGTTTGAAATAAAATTGGAATTTGAATTTTGAAAGGAAAATGTAAAGATTGAAATTTGAAACAAATATTAACATAGTAATTGATGAAGAACGTTGTTTGAAATTTAATTATTTAATAATTAAATTTGGGAATTATTAATAAATAATTCGGAATTAGTAATAATTGAGTTTTGAAATTATTAAGTTTGAAATCATTTAATAATAAAATTTAAAATTATGATTAAATTTGGAATTATAATTAAGTTTGAAATTATTAAGTTGAACTTATAATTAAGTTGAATGATTTGATAATTAAGTCGAATTCATAATTAAGTGGAAATGATTTAATAATTAAGTTGAATTGATAATAATTAAGATTGAAATTATTTAATAATTGAATGAGATTTAATTATTTGATAATTGAATAAAAATTGAATTCTTTGATAAGAGAAATTGAACTTTTGATTAAGTGAATTTGAACTTCGTTAATGAAGGAAATTGAGTTTTTATTTGTTAAAGTTTTGGAAAAAAAATTATTCAAGTAAGTTAATAAGTGAGATTGAATTTTCTTGAATACGTGAAATTTAGTTTCTTTATCAATTGAGTATTGAAATTTGTAACTAAGTAAATAAATAAGTGAAATTGAATTTCTTTGACAAGAAATAAATGCGTTTTATTGAAACAAATGTAAGGCTTGTAATTTAAATAATTTGATCCGACGAATTTAACTTAATTAAATTTGTAAGTTTGGATATAAGAAAGTTCAACTTGAGAATTGATTTAATGAAATGTAAATTTAATAGAAATTGTTTGATTGATAAATTAATTTAACGAATATTGAATGAAATCGATAAATGAATTTGAAATTGATTTAAGTGTTGAATCAATTGATTTAAATGATCTCGGAATGAAATTTATATACGAACTTGAATCGATATTTGAATTGTTTAAGTAAAATTGAAATTGAATTGTAAGGCCTTGAAATGGTAATTTGAAAATTTTGAAACGTAGGTTTTGGAAATTGACTTTCAAAGACAAATGAAATGTTGATTTATAAATTGAAATTTGAATTTATTTGGTTTTGAAATATATTAAACGACCAATCGGTGTAATAATTACGAAAGTTATTAAAGAAACCGGAATCGGTTATGGATATACTCTCTATCTAAACCGAAAACCACTTTAATAACTATACGCGGAGTTGTGATCCAGAATGAAGTGGTTGGAATGATGTACGTGATGACTGAAGAAAGAGAACGATAATGGTTAGCCTTGACACTTGTGTCAAATTGAAAATGACTAAAATCAGGAGCCGTGCCGGGCCAAATGGGGTCAGCCACCTCGAGCGAACACACTTCTTCGTAACTACTACTCAGTACTTGTGATTGATTGGTGCACCCTCGGAATTTCAGGAGTGTTGTTTCGCGGTGTTGCGATCGCTGTGGCGATGCGTTCTCACCAGTCCGGATCAGGCGAACGGTAGTTTCACTACCTTGGGTATTGCCTCATGTGCCTTGTCATACTTGTATCCCTATATACGCGACCACTACGAATTTGTTTTGTGTTATACCTATGGAGTACTCCCTGATATCCCACCAGTTTACGGTGGAGTTTACAGTGCTGTATAAACTATGACATTTATAAAATGTGTTAAGGGGGATAATGGTAACGCCTTAACACTATTTTGATATTTATATTAGTTATTGACATTATCTATTTAGCGTATATTACTACATAGTAGATAGTTTAACGGATCCTTAAAGGATGGTTATTCCAACTTCCTTTGAGTTATTTTATTTCAATTGTTATTTCACTTGAGTTGGATTTATTGATATAAGAATGTTAATCCTGACTCGAGTGTTTCGTGTTTTGCTTTACGCTCAGGTCAGACTGAGTGGTTCAGTACTCAAGACTCACCTTTGGAGTTGGAGCTTTGCTTGAAGATCCAGCTATCTATCCAGCTTTCAGATATCCAGTTGATTCCGGTGATGTATTCTGATTTTTATATTTGACTGTTGTATTCGAGACTTCTGTTGTAACTTATTTAACTCTGATGTATCTTATATATTTATATAGTAGCTTCATGAACTACTATCTTTTTACTTCCGCTGCATATTATTACTCTGTGTCTGTGATTCTGTGATTATTTATTTACTGTATATCTGAATTTTGCCAAATTTAAATTAACAATTCAGTATTTTGAATTATTCAAGTCCGACATGTGCGGATGCGAATAGTCCAAAATAGCGGGTCGTTACAGTTGGTATCAGAGCTTTTGGTAGCTCTAGGCAAAACTTAGTATATATGGTAAATGTATTTACAGAATCACTCCCACTCGAGTTTCAATCTCTCCCTTTTGACTCAGTTCCTTTGAATTTTGGAACGTCCCTCGGTTCCAAAATTCATTCTTGTCCCTCGCTATTCGATTTCTTTTAATTCTGGAGTATCCCATAACCCCACTTTGAATGATCTTTATAATGAATCGGCGGTCTCGTCAATCTTCGAATTATTTGTAAATTAGTGAAACTCCTTTACAATAGACATTGATTTACCGGAGATTTCTGTACCCTCGGTTTACGGTGCTATCTATCTCCTGCTATAACTGAATTCTATCTCTTTAGATCGAATGTTGATTTACCTCGGAATTCAGCATCAATCTTATTCTTGAAGTTACGGTCGATCCGGTGAAGGTTGCCCGTGAATTTAATAAGCTTATCCATCTCCCGATTCGGTTCATTGAATTATCTTATCTTCTGTTTCGAACTTATTATCGAATCAAAATTCTCTTTGATTTGATTTCCATCAAATTTGAATATCTATACTTATTTTGAAATCCATTCTTGTATCGTCGAGCGAGAAGTGTATTTGTAAATTAATGTTAAAATGATTTATGTATATTGTGTTGTTTGAGTTGTTGATGTCGGTTTGGGTTTTCGATCGATTCGTCTGATTAACGCTATCGATAGAATTTCCAAAACACTTGAACAGAGCAAACTGACACAATAGTATTTTCAAATTTGGTAAACAAAATAATTTTGTATGATTATACAAGTATAAATTTTTCTGAAATTAAATTGTTAATGAATTTGTTGTCCGAAATGATAATATTTAATTTTCATTTATTGTTTCATGAACCATTCACTATTGTATAATATAAATAAATGAATTTATAAAACTTGGATATAATTTGATTTGGAATTTGAAATGTATCTAAATTAGAATTTGAGAATTTAATTTCCGGTAATTTCGAACTATGGTTTTAAAGTTTTAAAATATATATTATTTAAATATTTTTGAATAGAAACGGATTTCAAAGAAATTTTAGATGTTAAAATCAGTTCTCTCTTATTTTGTCGCTGGAAAATAATTTCAGTGATGGCGGCCGCATCATCGACATTCATTTTCAAGTTTCGAAGCGGAGAGACCAATTCGTAGCTTTGCTACTGTTTTGATTTCGAAATTTAATCGATTTAAATTTCTTAAGTATGATTTGATTTATATACATATGGTATATTATTTTAAATTAGTTTGATTTGATATATATAGCACATACATAAATTATCTCTAAATGGTTTGAAGGGAAAGCAAAAATTTAAATTCTTAAATTTATGATTAAAGATGATTTCAAAATTTTAAATTGAGGCAAAGATTTTGAATAAATATTAAATTGAAATAACTGAATTATAAAATTCATTTGGATAATACTCAATTGCATTATTTATAACTTACCTAAATTTTCAAAAGTTAACTATGTAATTGAATAATATACAGTATGAAATGATGTTAAAGGAATTTAAATAAATTTGAGTATTTATATTAAATGTAAATATACTTAAAATATATGTGATAAGATATATTAAGAAGAATACATTTTATAATAATTTGAATAAAGAAGAATTAAATTTGTCAAATAAAATACGATCATAATAAACGACTATTCAAATTTATGATCTTTGAAATTGTTAATTTAAGATAATTGGATAATATACAATATCAATTGTCGTTATAAATAAAATGTGGATGCATATAATAAATGTTATTCACTTAAATTTAAACTATAAAATGTTTACGGAGATAAATAGAAGGATAAGTTAAATAAATAATAGATGTAATTAATAGAAGAAAATTTTGTTTTGAAAGTTAATAAATTGAATTAAATCAACTTAAGTGAGTATCTTGAATTAATTGAATTTAAACTGAATTTCATTTAAAGGAAACGTTTTGTACCTAACATTAATAAATGAGAAATCAGGACAATTTGATGAAAATCTTGATTTTAAAACAAATTGTTGAATATAAATTTATTCAAATTTAAATTTATATGGTTTAATCTAATTGTTTATTTTGTTTCTCAGTCTATTTTCTTTTGATTGTTTCTATTCTCCTACTTCCTCCCTTTTCGAGGACGAAAAGTTTTGAGTGGGGGAGAATGTAACGACCCGCAAATTTAACCGGTTTTAGTAACGTATTTAACTGAAATTTTGTGAAATTTTTAAAACGATAAAATTTTGAAATAAAGATTTTATATTTGAAATGCATCTAGTTAAACATAGCAACTGGTAAATTTTCGTCCGAAAATATGGAAGTTTATTTCGCGCATAAATTTACTTCAATTTAATCAGTTAAAAAGCGATGAAAATAAATGGTTTCAAAACCAAAATATTTTTACATAGAAAAATTCTAAAACACTTTTTGAGAAAGTTGTCAGTTTGTCGTTTTTCCAAATTCGGACATCTTTGGCTCCGTCGATCTTAATTTACTGCGATTTTTGTGCATTTTTCGCTAGTTGAAAATTTCGAATTTTTATAATTCGATCGTACCGCTAACGTCTGTACACCATTGTGATCAGCTCGTCGTGTTGATCCCAACAGTGTATTCGTTTGTGCATCTCGAAATCCGGTACGTAAAGAAATCTAGGGACCGATTAATCGCACCGGTGCACGTTTTAACTTTTGGACTTTCGGATTTCTTATGCTCTGTCATCCCTTCACCGTGTGATTTAATAGCCAGGCCTTTTGATGTTCCAACAATTTATTGTTAACCGTTTTCTATTCAATTCTTCCATTTGTATTCTCCTATTTTAATGTTTCAAGTGGGAAGAAATTTATGTACAAAGTAAATGAAAGGTTGAAGATCTGTTGTATTCCAAAGCACAGTTTCATATATCTTCCCATTTGCATATCACTTTCTCCCTCCCAACATGTTTCACGTTCTCCTCATATCCACTGAATCTTTCATATTTCATTTTCTTCCCCTGAAGCATTCATGCTATGTATTTTTGCTTTGAACCATTTGTTCATGCCACACCCTCTGCCCCATGCAAGCACGCACCGACCACCTCCCCTCCTCCTTTCTCTTTCTGTTACTTGTTCATAAAAAAAAGAAAGAATTTTTCATGGCTGCATCGTCATGTACCATATCTCAATGCATGCACACGCGAACTGCATGCACGCATGCGTCCCTCCTTCCAGCGAGCAACAACCACCCATCCATGAACGCTGCCGCCACCGCGCTCTCTCTCCCCTCCGCCTCGTTCTTCCTCCACCTCGCCTGAATCCACCTAGCAGCCGCCACCCACTGTGCACAGACCGTCCGCTCCGCCTCTATGTACAGCCTCCGCCTTGGCCACTGAAAGCTTTTCTTCACCAGGCAACTTCCTACTCTTCTAAAAAAAAAAGAAGGAACCCGACTTCCTCTCTGACCTCCTCCCAAACACGCACCGGGTTAGCTTCTTTATTTTTACAGAGGTATGTTCAAGCAAATATTTTTAATACAGTAAATTGTATATAATGTTATGTTGCAATTTTATATTATGAGGTATATATATGCTTCTTTCATATATTGTGGGTTACTGAACATGCAGGTCTGTACTATACATATATTAGTTTTGTTTTATAAAACTGTTGGTTTATAAATTTATATACTTAAGCATGCATATAAGCTATTTGTATATATGGGCTGTTGCATATTTTATAAAATTTGTATAAAAAAGTACATACTATTGTACTGTAAGTTATAAGTTATATAATATAGGACGTACAGGTTAGTTATATAATTCACATTAGTATAATACGCTTGTTTTATATGTATGTGATACAGTTTATAAAGCTATAAAGTTTATATTTATTTTATGGGTAAGTTAAATTAGTTTTATATTAATATGTTTATATAAGATGGTTGTATGTGAGAGTATCGATTTTCTTTTTCTGTATATATGTATAAGTATAATATATATAGTGGGTGGTCCGCATATACGCTTAACTAAATAGGCAACGCTTATGTTAGCAACTTTTATATTGTAAACTCCCCATTTATGCTACGGCAATATATATTACATGTGTAAGTTAGGCAAATCATTTTAGATTAAGTTGTTTGTATTTATTTATATATAGAGTTTTTTAGTGTTTAAATACAAATATTAATTTTAAGATATATGTTGAATCGATTATTTAATACATATACAGTTACTGTGAATGAAATACATTATATATGTAAGCGTATTGCATTTTATCTGTATTTATTGCAAACTATATATTGTACGTATGTTTGATTTCAATACATGTATATAAAAATAAATAAATAAAAACAATGGTTTTTGAAATACGTATATATTTAATTGAAAATGTGGTTAAATTCAGAATAAGACTTTATATATATAGTTATATGTAGTCATAAATAGTCATATATAAGTTTGCTTATATCATTTATCTTCATCGACCCAGTTCTGATTATTTCATTTATTCGTATTATCAGATCTGTTCATTAAATTCGTGCCGATTTGCTTTGCTTGGATTTGTAACTCAATTTATGTCTGTATCAGTGTGCGTATCTGTGTCATCTTCTCGCGCATCTCTAGCCTCGAAAGGTGAGCAATCACTCATGATTAATGTGCTTTTATTTATTAAATTTGATTTCAATTGAAACGACAATTGAAATATGCTGCTGTTATTTATTGCACTGTTATTTACGTATCAGTTCACCTTTGACATCGGACACCATTATATGTTATTTATGCAATGATAATCCAGTTTGGTTGATAAATGATTGATTGTTAATGTTGTAAGTAATAAATATTATGAAATTGAAATTGACGTAGAATAGCTAGCAATTTGAAATTGATATGTGTTGAAGTTGATGAGTTAAGTTTGTATAATATGACCCCTTTGAATGTTAAATGAATTGACACGTAGAAATAGTGTTAACGACAACTTGAAACGTTAAATGTATGTTGTATAAATTGATGTAGTTTGAAATTGAATAATAAATATCGTGGAGAACCGTATAAATATTAATGTAATAATCTTTAATCTACATGAAATGATGGTGGAGATTCTAGAAATAATTGTATTAATTCGCACAAATAACAATGTGAATTAATACGACTATTTCGGGATTATTTAATTGAATTAATTATTGGTGTTATTGATGTTTTCTATTGCTTGTTTATTTACTTTGACACCATCCCAGTTATCACACTGCAAGTTCCCTTTGTTATGTTTGATTTTTGAATTGGAATTGGAATCGGGTTGAAATGATAAATATCCAAAATGAACTTGACTTAGGATAGAGAATTTAACAAAATCCGATTGGTCAATAATTTGATTAAAAAAAATATATATATGATTTTATTCGAATAAAGAATAAGTTTGAAATAAAATTGGAATTTGAATTTTGAAAGGAAAATGTAAAGATTGAAATTTGAAACAAATATTAACATAGTAATTGATGAAGAACGTTGTTTGAAATTTAATTATTTAATAATTAAATTTGGGAATTATTAATAAATAATTCGGAATTAGTAATAATTGAGTTTTGAAATTATTAAGTTTGAAATCATTTAATAATAAAATTTAAAATTATGATTAAATTTGGAATTATAATTAAGTTTGAAATTATTAAGTTGAACTTATAATTAAGTTGAATGATTTGATAATTAAGTCGAATTCATAATTAAGTGGAAATGATTTAATAATTAAGTTGAATTGATAATAATTAAGATTGAAATTATTTAATAATTGAATGAGATTTAATTATTTGATAATTGAATAAAAATTGAATTCTTTGATAAGAGAAATTGAACTTTTGATTAAGTGAATTTGAACTTCGTTAATGAAGGAAATTGAGTTTTTATTTGTTAAAGTTTTGGAAAAAAAATTATTCAAGTAAGTTAATAAGTGAGATTGAATTTTCTTGAATACGTGAAATTTAGTTTCTTTATCAATTGAGTTTTGAAATTTGTAACTAAGTAAATAAATAAGTGAAATTGAATTTCTTTGACAAGAAATAAATGCGTTTTATTGAAACAAATGTAAGGCTTGTAATTTAAATAATTTGATTCGACGAATTTAACTTAATTAAATTTGTAAGTTTGGATATAAGAAAGTTCAACTTGAGAATTGATTTAATGAAATGTAAATTTAATAGAAATTGTTTGATTGATAAATTAATTTAACGAATATTGAATGAAATCGATAAATGAATTTGAAATTGATTTAAGTGTTGAATCAATTGATTTAAATGATCTCGGAATGAAATTTATATACGAACTTGAATCGATATTTGAATTGTTTAAGTAAAATTGAAATTGAATTGTAAGGCCTTGAAATGGTAATTTGGAAATTTTGAAACGTAGGTTTTGGAAATTGACTTTGAAAGACAAATGAAATGTTGATTTATAAATTGAAATTTGAATTTATTTGGTTTTGAAATATACTAAACGACCAATCGGTGTAATAATTACGAAAGTTATTAAAGAAACCGGAATCGGTTATGGATATACTCTCTATCTAAACCGAAAACCACTTTAATAACTATACGCGGAGTTGTGATCCAGAATGAAGTGGTTGGAATGATGTACGTGATGACTGAAGAAAGAGAACGATAATGGTTAGCCTTGACACTTGTGTCAAATTGGAAATGACTAAAATCAGGAGCCGTGCCGGGCCAAATGGGGTTAGCCACCTCGAGCGAACACACTTCTTCGTAACTACTACTCAGTACTTGTGATTGATTGGTGCACCCTCGGAATTTCAGGAGTGTTGTTTCGCGGTGTTGCGATCGCTGCGGCGATGCGTTCTCACCAGTCCGGATCAGGCGAACGGTAGTTTCACTACCTTGGGTATTGCCTCATATGCCTTGTCATACTTGTATCCCTATATACGCGACCACTACGAATTTGTTTTGTGTTATACCTATGAAGTACTCCCTGATATCCCACCAGTTTACGGTGGAGTTTACAGTGCTGTATAGACTATGACATTTATAAAATGTGTTAAGGGGGATAATGGTAACACCTTAACACTATTTTGATATTTATATTAGTTATTGACATTATCTATTTAGCGTATATTACTACATAGTAGATAGTTTAACGGATCCTTAAAGGATGGTTATTCCAACGTCCTTTGAGTTATTTTATTTCACTTGTTATTTCACTTGAGTTGGATTTATTGATATAAGAATGTTAATCCTGACTCGAGTGTTTCGTGTTTTGCTTTACGCTCGGGTCAGACTGAGTGGTTCAGTACTCAAGACTCACCTTTGGAGTTGGAGCTTTGCTTGAAGATCCAGCTATCTATCCAGCTTTCAGATATCCAGTTGATTCCGGTGATGTATTCTGATTTTTATATTTGACTGTTGTATTCGAGACTTCTGTTGTAACTTATTTAACTCTGATGTATCTTATATATTTATATAGTAGCTTCATGAACTACTATCTGTTTACTTCCGCTGCATATTATTACTCTGTGTCTGTGATTCTGTGATCATTTATTTACTGTATATCTGAATTTTGCCAAATTTAAATTAACAATTCGGTATTTTGAATTATTCAAGTCCGACATGTGCGGATGCGAATAGTCCAAAATAGCGGGTCGTTACATACATATATATCTAAACTATAATGTTAGTATTTATTATCCTAAGTTTGTTGTCATCAAAACCATCCTTCTCAAGGACTAACAATCTCCCCCTTTTTGATGATGACAACCTATGTTTATAAAATATACTTCACCTTTACTATAACTCCTCCTAAAACTAATTACTACCCCTAAAACTAATCATTCTCTCTTAATCTAAGCCTAACTACTCTAACTCCCCTTAAAACTAATCGCTCTTTCTTAATCTAAGCCTAACTACTCTAACTACTCTATTTTATAATTCTCCCCCTTTGTCATCAACAAAAAACTAATCCTGCACTTATATATATAACTCCCCCTTAATCTAATACTGTCTAACCAAATAGTAATAAGAAAGTATAATAAGCGAAACAGAAATTATTATATACCATGTTATATTTACATATTTATATGGATTATAGACACACAAATATATTTAAGTACATAAATTATAGAATTATACTTCTAATGAGAGTTTTTGATAATTGGAGATTTATGAATTGAACAATTTGGATATTGAAAACAAAAGTTTTACGTTGTTCAACCAAAGAAACTCAACTTAAAAGCTGAGATTTGTTGAGTTGAGTTTCTTTGGTTGAGTTGAGTTGATTTACCTTTGTTGTCTCTGTGCAAGATAGCAATCTCAACTCAAAGAAACTCACTTAAAAGCTGTGAAACGTATCATATGATATGTTAAGCATACTTTTGACTATGGCTTATTTTCCTCCAAAAATGATTCATTATATTTAATCTCTTATTGTGATGCTGACTATGCTGGTTGCAAATCTGACAGAAAAAAGTACAAGTGGAACATGTCACTTTTTGGGGTATTCTCTGGTATCATGGTTTAGTAAAAAGCAAAATACTGTTTCTTTATCAACAAATGAAGCAGAATATGTTACTACTGCTTTGGCTTGCTATCAAGTCATTTATATGAAACAAACCTTAAAAGATTTTGGATTAACAATCTCAAAATCACCAATTTATTGTGATAATACTGGTGCAATAAATTTATCTAAAAATCCTACTCATCATGCTAGGACTAAACATACCAGACATCATTTTCTTAGAGATAATATAAATAAAGAGATTATTTCTCTTGAATTTATCTACTCCCAGAATCAAATTGTTGATATTTTAACTAAACACTTAAATCAATCTATATTTACTAAATTAAGAAGAGAACTAGGCATTTGTTCAGTAACCGAGTTATAAAATATTAATATACTAACACTTAAACAAAGGTAAATCTCATTTCTTTGAGTTGAGATTGATATCTTGCACAGAGACAACACTATGCATGATATCAGGTCTACTCGCAGTGATATATAGTAATGATCCAATCATTCCCCTATATAGTTTTTGATTTACATCCTTTGAAAGATCTTCTTTATTTAAATCTTCATTGGTTGCCATAGGAGTGGGTTTTTTCACTAGTCATACCAAAATTACTAACTAGATCCCTAGCATGTTCTTCTTGACCGATAAAAATACCATTATCTAATTGTTTTATTTGTAAAACTAAGAAGAAAGTAAGTTCACCCATATGACTCAGCTCAAACTCTTTTGTCATTATTTCAGAAAATTCTTTATTCATTTCATGATTAGTTGATCCAAAAATAATATCATCTATATAAATTTGTACTAGTTGGATGTCATTTTTATTTCATTTAGCGAAAAGAGTATTATCTGCTTTACCAATTTTAAAATTTGATTGTAATAAAAAAGATCTTAGTCTATCATACCATGCTCTAGGAGCTTGTTTTAGACTATATAGAGCTTTCTTAAGTTTGAAAACATGGTTTGGAAAAATTTCATCTTCAAAGAGTGGGGGTTGTTCAACATAAACTTCCTCTTTAACAAATCCATTTAGAAAAGCACTTTTAACATCCATTTGAAATAATTTGAAATTATTATAATTTGCGAAAGCAAGTAGAATTCTATTTGCTTCTAATCTTGCTATGGGTGCAAAGGTTTCATCAAAATCTATTCCTTCTTCTTGACAATAACCTTGTGTGACTAATCAAGCTTTATTTCTAACGACCTCACCTAGTTCATTCATTTTATTTTTACAAAACCCATTTAGTTCCTATTATAGTTTTATCCTCTGGTCTAGGAACAAGTTCTCAAACATCACTTTAGATGAATTGATTCACTTCTTCTTGCATAGCCAGAATCCATGAATCATTAGAGGATGCTTCCTTTGGATTTTTTGGTTCTATAGATGATATGAAAGCTACATTACTCTTGTTATTTAGTCGGTTTCTAGTTCAAACAACAGATTCAATATTTCTTAGTGTATTTTCTATAGGATGATCTTTTAAAAGCTTAACCATTTTATTTGGATGAATGAGTTCAATATCTGCTTCAATTGATTCATTATTTATTGTAGCAAATATTCTTCATCATTAATTTGTTCAACATCTTTGAAATTTTCATCAAAAGAAATATGCATTGTTTCTTCAATGGTATTAGTTTTTAAATTGAAAACTTTGTAAACTTTACTTCTATTAGAATATCCGATAATGATTCCTTTGTCGGATTTAGGATAAAATTTATCTAAATTATCTTTTGTATTTAGAATAAAATATTTATTTCCAAAGATTATAAAATAAGATACCTTTGATTTCTTCATGTAAAGAAGTTCATAGGGTGTTTTATTAGTTAATGGCCTAATTAATATTCTACCCAAAATGTAGCAAGCAGTAGCAATTGCTTCAGCCCAAAATGTTTTGGTAAATTACTATCTGAAAGCAATGTTCTAGCACACTCTTGAATCGTCCTATTTTTTCGTTCTACCACTCTGTTTTGTTGTGGAGTTCTTGGAAAAGGAAAATTATGAGTTATTCCCTTTTTATCGTAGAATCTCTCAAAATTTTCATTTTCAAATTTCGCACCATGATCACTACGAATAGTTAAATTTTTTAAAGACGGTTGGTTTTGAAGTCTTTTTGTAAAAAAATTAAATGAATCAAAAGTATCACTTTTATGTTTCATAAAAATTGTCCATGTAAACCTAGAATAATCATCTACGATTACAAAGACATATTTACTGTGATTTATTGATTGAATTTGAGATGGACTAAATAAATCTAAATAAAGTAACTCAAGAGGCTTTGAAGTCGAAATCATATCTTTTAATTTGAAAGAACTCTTTCTAAATTTTCCTAATTGACAAGCATTACATATACTATCTATTTTAAAATACATTCTAGGGAGACCTCTTACTCGATCAAGTTTAGAAATTTTAGATAAGAGTTTAAAATTCAAATATCCAAATCTTTTATGCTAAATCCAATGGTCACTTATATTAGCCAAAAGACATAGCTTATCATTTGAGATTTTCATACAAAGAATATAAATATTTTTCTTCCTAATTCCTTCAAATATAATATTTGAATTATTATCTTCGATGTGACACTTATCTTTTTCAAACTTAATTTTGTATCCTTTATCGCAAAGTTGACTAATACTAAGTGGATTGTGTTTCAGATTTGTAACTAAAAAAACATTAGAAATAGTAGGAGTGTTAGAGTTACCGACATTGCGGATGTCGGTCACATATCCTTTTGAGTTGTCTCCAAAATTAACCAATCCTCCATCTTTGTAGATAATATTATTCAGCATATCTGGATTACCAATCATGCATCTTGAACATCCACTATCAAATATCTACTTATTCTTCTTGACATGTACAATTTGTCCATTGAGAGTTGAATCTTCAAGGGCCATATAACATTTTTCTTCCTGCACAGAATACAAACTTGGTAGAAACTTGATTTTATATAACAATTATATGCAAAATTATGAGATAATGATGATTTGAAAAGATTTAAACTAAGGTTAAGAAAATTCCCAAAAATAGTCACTTTTTAATTTTTCAAAATTCAGGTTATGGAAACTTTGAAAACCTTGCTCTGATACCAAATGTTAGAAATGCGGATTAGGGATCTTAAGGCTAGAATAACACTAGAGGAGGGGTGAATAGTGTTTTGTGGATTTAATAAATCTTTTTGAAACTTATGTAATTTAACCACCAACAAATGCAATACAAAGACATAGAATATAATCACAGAATCAGATACAGACGCGAATAATAAGTAAAAGCAGTAAAGAAAAGAACACACTGGGATTTTATACTGGTTCGGAGTTACCCTACATGCAGTCCCGCATAATTGTACAGATTTCTTTTCAAAATCATCCAGATTACACCCTCGATTTCAAGGCCACGAGGAACACCCTCCTGTATTCGAGTCTGGGAAAACTCTCTTATTTACCAGGCCACAAGATTACCTAGTCGATTTCCAAGACAACAATCACACCCAATTGATTTCAAGACTCAACCGCACCTTTTACTCAATAGTTTGATTTACAAATAATCCTATAACTTTTAATAGCACCGAGATCTTATGGAGAGAGTGGTAGAGAATCAAATAAGAGAAATTCAAGTTTGATTCACTTGGTATTTCAACAGAGTATAGTTTTGGGATTCTTTAGAATAAATATGGAAGATGAAGAGGAGAGAAAATAAGTGAAATGTGATTGAAAATTCGTTTAGAACTACTGGTATTTATAGAGGATCAACAACCATATCTATTCCTGAAAGGATACGACGAATAAACACTTCTTTTGAAAATTTGAATTTTGAATATTAACGGGCACATGTCGACATGGGGGGGGGGGAGGGAAGGAGTATGTCGACATGCTCTAGGCAAAAATGGTGATTCTGATTTTCTTATTACAATTGATTTCTATAATTTTTAGAAACAATTTCTAAACTTTTATAAATATACTTGAATATAGTTTAAACATATAAAAGAGTTTAGAAAGTAATTTTTAATATATAATCTTAATCTATAAAGTGATTTAAAATCTGATTGTCTAAATATTAAAACAAGGGATAGTTTAAAATCAAGGACAATTTTGAAATCAAAATATTAAAAAAGATAAAGATAATTTTGAGGCTAAAGTATTTCAAACAGGATGGATGTCTTTTTGAAAAGAAGTTTTTTGAAAACATTTTAAAATAAGAGATATATTTTTGAAAAGCATTTTCATAAAATTATGGATATCAAAACAGGACCACTATATATTCCACTAGATGTTGTCGTGGGTTCCATCCCACTAGGGCTCCATCCCTTTAACAGGCTTGAAGTGGACTCCATTCTACGAATAAATTTCGAATAAAGATGTAAGTGCTTTCAAGAAGTTTTAACATGATTCTAGACTCAATACTTATCTTTTACTTTGAAATCTTGAACTTTTGATATCTTGATACTCATGAGTCTTCAATCTGATATCTTCGACCTTTAAATTCATCAGTCTTGTATCTCTATACTGTACAGTCTTCATTCTTGGTATCTGCGTGTTTATATCTTACATATACATATATATCTAAACTATAATGTTTGTATTTATAATTTATAATAAGTCCTAAGGTTTTTGTCATCAAAACTATCCTTCTCAAGGACTAACACTTTACTCTAACTATGTAATCATGATGAATTAGTGTTTCTTTATTCATAATAACTATATTTTCGTAATCTAAGTTAACTACGATATTATTTGGTGCATGTTTGCTACTTATTTATATCATAGTTCATACTTTATTTACTACCACACTAACACTTCTCTATTCAGTACAATTTATATTTTAGTACATATATATTGTACGGATAAAGGAAGGTCAGATGGACATTATTCATAATACAATATAATCCATCTTTTTCGTTCAACTTTTACTCACATATTTACTGGACCGTTAGCATGTATTAGTCTGTAAACATACAAAAGAAACATCAGTCGTCCTTTACGTACTGCAATAAACAAGCACTGTTGTCGATTTAATATATGAGAAAACACTTACAACTGATGCATTGAATGTTTCAATCAAATAATTATGCTTACCTCCTGCCTATCATCTACCATCTTACCGTCTTCTGAACTTTGGCACCGCATCCTTCGTCCCTACATGTTTCTGACCACCAATTATGCTAGCTAACCATCTTGACCTGCTCCATCAATAGAAGATCAGATCCGTTTTTGCCGTTGACTTCCAATTAAACCATCCAATGGGTCTCAAACTATTTGACATTGTTTATGGAATAGGATAGCAATAGTTGGGTTTTGCATTAATGGATGGTCTTTCTTGTAGTTTATTCGACTTAATACAAGTGTATGTTTCTTTGATGGGGAGTTTTGCTCTTTAGCATGACTTATTATGGCTACTCCAATTTCATTATGGTCAATCAGTGCCACTTTGGATAATTTACTTCTACTTTACATTTCATTTACTCCCAACTTTTGTTTTTGTTAGAAAATTATATATTGGTTGTAGTCTCATTTTCATATCCTAATTGAGACAGATGGTTTTGCGGTCTGTTACTGAATAACTTATGCTCTATCTGAAATATTAACAGCTGACGATGCGTTGCATGTAAGGGTTTACCTAAGATTATAGGATACTAGATTTCAAAACCATCCAAATGCAGACTACATGAACTTTCATTTTTATTCCTACAATAATGAACTCTGATATAAATCATTTTTTATTCCATTTTCAGCAAATTATCTCCCGTTACTTTCTTATCTACCATATCAAACTTTTATCATGTATTCCTACTACCTGCCAATGGTACATCAATCATTGGTTACTTTCTTCATTAAACTAAATTTGGATTACAAAAAATTACTTTTATGAATGCCACTAATAAGCATTAATAAATCAACATGGTTCAAACTAAAGATTCAAAAAGACAAAATCTATTGTACTACAACTATGAAATCAATTTATACAATCAAGTTTCTGATCCATTTTTCATTGGATTTCTAATTATTGACTATAAAACAAGGTTTTCTTATTGCTGTCCTTGCTTCATAAGGTGTAGTTTAATTTCTTGATGCATAAATTTTTGATTGTTTGATCATGATGCATTATTTTCTACAAAAAAACGAAAAAAAGTTAAGAAATTATTTTGAATGGAAGAAGTTTGGAATACGTAAAAAGAAAAGGGAGTAAACTTAGATGGATGAATTGTATAGTTTTATTTGTTTGCAGAGGACAATTTACTCATTAAACTAAGGTGGATTCACTCAAAGATTACATATATGGAAACAAAAATTACCTTTTCATTATCAAATGTGTGAAATACCTATCGGGATTCTTTAGTAGAATCCATGGACTATTCTTCAACTACATATAGAGAGTTCTTAACCAGCTCAAATACCATATGGAACATATCTATTTTAGAAAAGTCAATACATATTTAATTTTTAATTATGCATTTGAAGTGGTTATATCATAATGCTATTTGTCATACTTTTTTAAAGTTATAATGTCATTCTCAGGTTGATTTCTTCTTGAGAAAAATGAAAGATCACAATAATGAAAATGGGGCTATGATAAGACAAAGAAGAAGCAAAATAGAAGAAGAGAAGGCTCAATTCTTGAAAATTGATTCAAACAACAATTATTTAAACTTTAGGCATGTTTCAATTGAGTGGATCAATTAGTTGAGCAGGATAATAGGTTACTTATAGCTGATGAAAACCAGCTTGCTAAAGGAAAACCAGTTGAAGAGATTGGTGCCAGATAAGATCTAGATAAATGGGTAGAAGATGAAGTATGACATGTACTTTGACTATTAAGATGATATAATGTAATGGACGGTTTTATTTATGTTGTTTTAAAATATTTTAGTTTGCAGTTCCATTTGACGGAGTACTGTAGTACTATACTCATGTGACTGCATATATTTGTTCTAGTGCTGAGTGGCACTAATGAAGTTGGCCAAAATTAACATGCGTTAGTTTTACCGTTTCTTTTTTCAATGTTATGATATTCAAATATATCAAATTTTAAAAATAACGAGAAAATAAAATGCATTGTATTTAAATCTTATGTCATCAATTTAGTAGGAATAGATTCTTAGTATATTCTTGGCAATATTAAGTTGCACATCTTTGGGTTCGTCTGACATCTTCGTAAGTCCATTACATTTTATTTGTAGTTTAGCTGATGAAATTCCTATTTATACTTGAATATCTATAAAATAAATAAAACTAAATTCTTTCAAATTGT
Source organism: Allium cepa (assembly GCA_030765085.1). Taxonomy (NCBI): domain Eukaryota; kingdom Viridiplantae; phylum Streptophyta; class Magnoliopsida; order Asparagales; family Amaryllidaceae; genus Allium; species Allium cepa. The sequence goes on from CM060932.1 coordinate 29,295,453, forward strand.
GTTCCTTTTATCTTAAAAAATAATTGACTACACCTTTAAAATTTTGAAAGTTAAAAACCATAAGATTTAAAACCTGCAGCCATTTTGGATATAAAAGCAGAATAAGGGATGAGAAAGAGTTTTAAACCAAGTTAAACTCGACTACCAATCTTCTTGCATCATCCCATACCCCAGCTTTCGAGAATTATAGCACTTATCTAAAATAATTCAATAAATAACTACATAAGCACATAAGTAAGTAACTAAGTTATAAATTATGCAATTCAAGAGTCGTTAGATGATGATTTTATTTTACTGTTAAAGGTTAAAACTTACAGTTGAATTGAGTGCCAATTTAGCTATACCTACTTGAGTAATAGTTGATTACTTTCTTTACATGTTCAATTATTTTTTTTAAATAACATAATCTCATTCGAATTTTCATAAACGGTTGATATGTACATGTACATGCAAAAAAAATGCAACATTACGTAAACGTCAAAGTCATTTTGTAGGATCACAAAAATCATACAAACTGTTTTTTATTACCAGTCCCTCCTGCACACGTGCATCGCACGTGCGCAAAATACTCGTACTATATAAATTATTTTTGAAAATTTCAAATGTGTAAAGTTAAAGTATTTATGTTTGAATCTTTAATGATGATACGATCTAAGTCAGAATTTGGAATTGATACTTTTTGTGAAATGACATATTTGAATAAATATGATGATTTGGAACTAGGATTTAATTAACCTATCTTATCGATAAATTCAACAGTGAACATGATTTTGAAAGTGAATATAATTTTGAAAGTGAATATGATTTCGAAAGAAATATAATTTGAAATCGAATATAATATTTTGATATTAAGTATGAATTGACTTTTGAAATGTAAAAGAACCATCCGGTGTGAAATAAGCGTTCGGTTGTTAAAGAGACCAGGATCGGATATTGTCATACTCTCTGCCAATACCGCAAACCACTTTAACAACTGTGCACGTGGAGGAGATTTCAGAAATGAAGTAGGATGGTGGCAAACGATTTCTGTATGAGGTATTGATGTGACCATGACTCCCATGAGTCAGCTTAGATGTGACTAAAACAGAAGCTATACCTGGGCCAAGTGAGGTTATTCCGTCGATCGGACATGCTTCTTCGATACCATATTATGAATTTGTGATGATTTGGTGGCCACCCCTTGATTTTAATTATGGGAAAGTGTTCCGAGGTGGGCGGTAGTACCTGTTATGCGTTTCCACCAGCTCGGTTCTACAATTGGTAAATCCACCCAGGCTTTGCCTCGAGTGCCGTATTCACATACCTTAGAGCGCCTTCAACGGGTTTGTTTTGTACCATACCTATGGAGTGTCCTCTGGGTAAACCACCATTTTGGTGGAGGTTACAACATTGTATAGACCACGGGAATATATAAAATGTGTTAAAGTGGATAACGCCTTAATTCTATTTTAATACTTTACTTTATTGTGGATACTATTATAATAGCGTATTATACTACATAGTAGATAGTTTAACGGATCCTTAGGAGATGGAAATCCCGAACATCTCTTAAGTTATTGCACCCATGTTAGACACTGGATAGGAGACGTCAAACCCCGTAAACATCTCCGACGCCGTCACACTCATATTTATTTACTAACTTACATAAGATCTTTTAGTTCTGACTCGAGTGTTTTGTCTTTTCAATTCGCTCGGGTCAGTCTAAGCTTTCTAGTTTATCGAAGACTTTCTGATGGATGAAGACGAAGATTTGGTACTATTATAACTTATTATATGTGTTCCACTGCATCATTGTGTTCCGCTGCACTTATTTATTTCTTATTCTTGTTGTATGTAACGCTGATCGGTATTATTAAGGTTTAATCGATGTTATTTGTAAATAGCTTCATGAACTGTTTATTTGATTATTATATTTTGTCATTCTGCAGCGAGATTCTGTATTTGTTTTCTTTCTTTCTCTACTTTTTCTTATTTATCCCATAACAATATGCCCTTTTAAACGGTTTGAGTCCGACATATGTGTTTGCTTAAAACGTCCAAAAAGGCTGACCGTTACATTATTATTGAAAAATTATTTAATTTGAAGATCACAAAAATTCAAATTTTGGCTCCAAAAAAATATAGCAGTTGTAACTTACTAAGTGTCTATTCATTAAAAAAGAATAAAACAGTTATAATTTGAATTTTGGCTCCAATTTTTTTATAAAATCAAGTATATCTATCTTATATTTATATAAGAAATTTTATTATTAATTTATAATCTCTAAGATTTAAAATATATTATTATATTCAATATTTTATGCCCTATTCTCAAAGTACATAGTTAATTTTGTAAAAGTTTACAAAATCTAATAATTTGTATTTTTCTTTAAAATCATTCTAAACTTTTATTTATAGTAAAAATATAATTTTTTAATAGATAAATAATTTAGGATATTCCATCGATAACATCATAAGGCGTTTCAAAAATTAAAGTATCTTTTCAATTTGAAAACTATCCATTAATTTCTTTTAGAGGGAAAATTTGTTTTCTACTTATTTAAACTAATTTGGTTATTTGGAACATAGAAGAAAAACTAAAATTTCTTTCTATTTGAAGTAATATATAAAAGTTCTATTTCCTAATACCTTCAAAGATAATGTTTGACTCATTATCTTTGATGTGGAGATTATCATTTTCAAACTTAATTTTAAATTCCTTATCATATAATTGACTCATTATCATATAACTGACTAATCCTAACTGACATTGCCGATGTCAATCATATACCCTTTTAAGTTGTCTCCAAAGTTTACCGATCCAATATATTTATTGACTATATCTTTCATGATCTTCGGATTTCCAGTCAGTGTCTCGAACATCCACTATCCAGTATCCACTTATCCTTCTTGATTTCTGATATTTGATTTTCAAGTGTCTTTTCACCATTTTCCATATAACAAACTTTTCCTACAATTCAAAAACATAGCTTTCTAAGAAATCAAGTAACTTTTCAAAAGAGTTAATTTCTAAAAGCATACCGGTTTCATAAAATTGTTTTTCTGCAAATTTTTAAAAGTATTACTAGTCATTTAAACCTTTCAAAAATCAAATTATGAGTTTTGGAAACCTAATACTCCGATACCAAATGTGAGTTAGCAGAATTGGGATCTTAAGGCTAAATTGACACTAAAGGTAGGGAGTGAATAGTGTTTAATGGATTATATAATATTATTCAAATCCTTTAAGATTTACTTGGAACGATGGAATTAACAATCATGAAATAATCATAGATTGAAAGTACAGATAAAAGTGAATGTAGTAAAAGTAAAAAGGAGAGAACATACCAGTATTTTATATTAGGTTGGAGTTACCCTGCATTCAGTCCCACACAATTCCTTGTACGGATTTCTTTTCAACTAGTAAATTTAAATACAATCTCGATTTCAAGGCTAGGAGACACACACTCTAGAATCCTGGCCTTTGGGTAGAGCTTCCTGATTTTCAAGCCATAAGCATACCCACTAGATTTGTAGGCTACTAAGCACATCCATTTTATTTAAATAGGCAACAATCACACCTACTTAGATTTCAGAGATACCAAGCACACCTCATAGTATAAGGTATGATTTGATAGAGTTTACAGACTCAAATCTTCGATCTTGATTAAAATTGATCCTATAATTCTTGAATAACACTTTGATCTTGAGAGAGATGAGAGAAATCAAAGTGTATATGAAAGAGCGAACCAAATTAGTAATGATTGAATTTGATTCTGGTTGAATTTCAGCAGAGTTTTGATAGAAATTAATTTAGAAATCAAGGGAGTGAAAAGTGGAGAGAAAAATAAGAAAGTAGTTAATGAAAATTTGTTTGGAAGTCTGGTATATAGAGGGAAGCAACGGTCATTTCCATTCGCGAAAAGGTATGATTAATAGACACTTCTTTTGAAATTTGATTTTTGAAAATCATGGCTAGTATGTCGACCTATAAGGATAGAGTATGCCGACACAATCTTTGCAGTTTTGAAAAACACATTAAAATATTATTTTCAAAATGTATTGCTTTTTAAAATAATTTGATACTTTGTAAACATACTTAAATATAATTTATACACTTTTAAATCGTAATAAAATTTGAGTAAAATTATAAGATAAGATTTTTGGAAATATAAACCAATATAAATCAAAATTTAATAAAGACAATAACTTAATAAAATATCAAAAACTTAAAATGGTATTTATAAGTATAAGAAACTAAAAACTATTTAAAATTTATTTTGAAAAGAATATTTAAAAAATCATTTGAATATATATGTGTGTGTGTGTGTTTATATATATAGATGCGAGGAAGATCATGTGCTATTAGAATTTTAACAAAATCTGCGACTCTATAACTTATCAAGAATATCTTGAAATCTTGAACCCTTCAATACTCATGAGCCTTCATTCTCTAGCTCTTGATTCTCTATATCAACATCTTGAATCTACTCCTAATATTATACTGTCTTTTTAATCAACACTTGTCTAATATCATGCACTATATACTATATGATAAAACATCAGTATCTATATTTTATACAATGTCCTATAGCTTTAATCATCGAAACCAATACCTAAGGTACTAACAAAACATTACTACCAATAGTTTATGTTATTTACAATAATATCATATTATTTACGATATATGGTTTATGAAGAAACATCACAGTAGGTTCACCCATGCTCGCTTAACAGTCAACGTACCTTTGGTTTCTTTTGTTTATCCAGCATATGTTACACAAAGATACGAGACTAAATTAGTGTAAACTTATGGGTTTTTGGCTCTATCGCTACTGCTCTTTAGGTTATGTAGATTTTCCAATGATATATTCCTCCTTGAAGAACCCAAATCAGTATTCTTCATTCCTCTATACAAAGCAAGTAGTATCTTTTCTTATTCTGGTGGATAATTAAAAATCGTTACTTGTTCAATTTAGTAATTTGAGTTAACTCGTTTTATTTTGTAATTTAACATCTTGTCATTGATGTGTAATTAATGGATATCATTTAGAATGTGGTTGTATTATTGTTTTTTCATATTAGTTTAGGCTCGAATTACGATAATTTGTAACTATGTTAAGACTTTATGAGTGATGTGAATATATGATTTGTTTTAGCTTTTCAAAGTTTGAACCTTTTGTATTATTTTTAATGAATGCGAATGATTTTAGTGGTTACTAGTAAAATGTTGGTTTCAACTGTATAATGATTTTAAATCTATAGGTGCATGTTGTAGAAATATGTAAAAAAAAATTAAAATTTGCACTTTTTAACAATGGACAAAATGTTGCAAAAGACCTACTACAATAGGGAAACAGTTGTAAAAGATCTAATACAACTAGCAAAAACAATTGTAAAGGACTATTAAAATGGTACCCTTTAACAGTCCAAAACAGTTGTAAAATGTTTCGACTCTATTAAAACCTCGCGTATTAAGACTGTTAAATGTCAGTTGTAATAGATCTATTGCATTTGGAATTGCCAATTGCGAAATTGATATTTTCTAGCGATATATATAAATATATATAATTATTTCAAGTAAATTAAAATAGTATTTAGATTTAATTAAAATTGTTTTAATTAAATAAAATATTTACTTGATAAGTAGATTAATTAAATGTTAGTTAATAAAAACATATATATATATATAATAATGTATGTATATAAAAATATAAGTTTTATAGTTAATATTCATCTTAAATTGTTTAGGACGAATAAATAAAAAATAATAATTTCTTTATTTAATTTTTTAATTGAATTGAATTAAATTAGTCGAGTATGAACTATTTAATAATATATATATATATATATATATGAAAATTATAGATGTTAATTAAATTATAATCAGATATAGATAAATTAAACATATATAATAAATACATACTTATTTTACGTTTACTATGATTTCTAACGTGTCTAACACTTGTGTTACTAGAGTATCTCATATATAATAAATACATTATTCCATAAGTTAGTATCACTGAAGTATATATTAAAGACTATGAATCTGTGTTGTTTAAAATTGTCCTCTACCATTTAAATATTAAGGTAGTACGTGCATATTCTTTAGCTATAGAGAAAACTCAAGATAGGGATGTTAAGTGTAGTACTATTAATATACTGACTAGAAAAGGTAAGATATTTTCACGTATTTGTTGATCACACACAAGGTACATGTATTATACTTAAAACATCACGAAATGGTAGATACAAGTGAGTAATCTCTTTTGATTTGTTAAGTAAACTCAAATTAGAGATGAGATTAGGGCAAAGACCATAGGTTAGATATTGTATATGATATAAATGATAAGGTATTATCCGTCATTTGTGAGTGTATGATTTTTTAAACAAACTTGAGGTCAGAATTCCAAGGTAAGCAACTTCTAACATCCACTAGAGAAATTGAAAATTTTCTATGTTTTTCTTAGGGTTTTAAGAAACATGAATATTTAGTGGGAGCTTATCAGAAAAATGAAATTAATATATTTAAACTTTCTTATAATATGTAACGACCTGCCTTTTTGGACAGTGTAAATCGACGATATAACATACACGTCAAACTACAACCATTCAAAAGGACAGATTATTATGGGGTAAATAAGAAAAAGCAAAGAAAGAAAGAAAACCAAATATAGAATCTCGCAACGGAACTACAAAATATAATAATAAAATAATAGTTCATGAAGCTGTTTACAAATAACATTTGATTATACTTTTACAACACAGATCAGAGTACATATAGAAGTAATATATAAATAATGCAGCGGAACAACATGTTGCGGTGCAAATAAGATAATAAATAGTAATAGTACAAAATCTTCGTCTTCGTCCTCCAAAAAGCAGTCGTCGATGAACTGAAAAGCTCATACTGACCTCCCAAGCGAATTGAAAAGACAAAACACACGAGTCAGAACTAAAAGATCCTATGTAAGTTAAATCAACAGTAAATAAATATGATTGTAACGGCGTCAGATATGTTTACAGGATTTGACATCTCCTATCCAGTGTCTCATATGAGTGCAATAACTTAAAAGATGTTCAGGATGTCCACCTCCCAAGGATCCATTAAACTATCTACTATGTAGTAAAAAATGCTATTATAATTGTGTCTATAGTAAAGTATTAAAATAGTGTTAAGGGTTAGCCATATCCCCCTTAACACATTTTAAATATTCCCATAGTCTATACAGTACTGTAAGCTCCTCCATGAGGTTTACCCAGAAGGCACCCTATAGGTATGGTACAAAAAAAACTCGTAGAAGGTGCGATAGGGCATGTGAACACGACACTCGAGGTAATACTACGGTAGATATACCAATTGCAGAACCGGGTTTGTGGTAATGCACAACAGCTACTACTGCCTGTAGGATCTAGATTAACCCTAGAGGGGGGGTGAATAGGGTTATAGCAAATTTTCTCGAACTAAACGCGAAAACAAATTGCAGAGAAATAAATATGCTGAAAAGTAAACCACACACAAAATTTACCCAGCTTCGGCAACCCCTTCCTACTGCTGCATTCCCAGATTTCTATTAGAATTAAACAGTCTCCGGCTTACAAACACTCTAACAGACTCGCACACCCTGCTACCGCCTATAGAGTTTTGCAAACTCGCACACCCTGCTCACTGAACTAATTCTAACTAGACAATCTGACACTACCTACAACCTAGGTGGTGATTTACCAAGATTTAAACCTTAAAAGAAAAATTAAAACAAACTTAAAAACAACTTTAAACTTAAAACCCTATTTGAATATAACTAAAACCCCATTTATAAAACAAAGCCTTTTAAAAACAACAAGGCCTGCCCAATTTTTATTTCTCTAGCCCGTTCTCTTTTCTCTGGCTTGTGAAAAAATGGCGGCTTTGTTAATCTTCGTTCGTCCAAAATAGGGCTTTCAGAAAATATAGATGATCGCGACTATTAATCCTCGATTGAACTTGGTTCTCTTGCTTTATTTGTTGATCGTCTCTCGAGATGATGTCGGCCGCTCTCGTTCCTCTGCTTTACTCGCAATTAGGGTTTGTGAAATTTAGGGCTTCTGGAGTTTGACTTCAATTTTGGTATGTGACTTTCCTTTTTTGCTTTTCTGTTATGCTCGATTGAACTCCGATTGATAGCTTGATTTTCGACCTTTTTCGCTCATAGCCGATGATGATAATTGGATGCGAATTTATATGGATTCCATACTTTCCTATTTCATGATTTGATTACTTGATGCACACGGTTTCTATTCTGCAGCATTCGATTTTCCCTTGGTTCATACGGCAAAGAACTTTCCTCTTTTATTTGTTTTGACTTTTTCAAAAATTGCACACACTTGATTTTTGACTTGGTTAACATCTGCTTTGACACGGCTTCGACCATCTTTATGTTCACCCCTGTCTTCGGCTTCACTATTTTCACTGTTCTCACATGTACATGCTTCATGGCATAATTCCATATGATTTCGACTTCACTGTGTATAATGACTTTGATTTTCTGTTCCCTATGAGCATTGATTTACACGGCATTGACTTCTTTGGCACTTCTTTCTTTTGTACTTAAACCTTAGTGTTGTTTGTCTAAACTCAAAGACTGATTGCATATTAACTGGTTCATGACTTGTAATTGTAGACTTGAGTCTGTTGTACTTCATGCTAGCATTCTTGGTTTCATATGCATTGAGTTTTGATCCTTTGTTGTTCATCTGCATGTAACTATTGGTCTAGTTTCTGTTGGTCGACTATTACTCTTAATATCTCTGGCATGTTTTACTTTGCCTGCTCACTGAAGTCGATGCTTGAATTATTGCAGTCGAGTTGCTTCACTATACTTTAGTTTGAGCCTTGTTGTCCTATGTCTAATCATGTATCAATGTGCACAGTGTTGTTCAGTCTGGATTGTATAATTCGAAATCTGGTCTGCTTTTCCACTGTAGCTTGGATATTGAACTGCTTCATGCTTCAGTTTTATTGTGCCTTGTGAGTTTTCATGAGTGATCTTGTGAACTATTTTGATCACTGTTCCATTATGTTGGTCGGAGTTGTGCACTTGCTTGAGTTTCACTGAGTTTGGTCAAGACTTGTTTCTTTGATGTTGTTTATGTCTGCATCTTGTGGTTGCCACTGTGTTGTATTGCATTTGTTTCATGAGTATTTTGTATGCTTGCACTTTTGGTCTTACACTGCTTCATTATGTTGCACACTGATGTTGCACTCGGTGTTTGTAGCTTGCCACTGACTTGTGTTCCATTTGTGGTCATTGCTATATTGTTTACTTGAGCTTTTGTGTAGTTTGCCTTGTTGTGTACTAAGTCTTACCTTGTATCACTGCAAAACTGCATGTTATATTTCTTGAATTAATCTGAACTTGGTTTTGCTTCATGGTCAGCAGTGCACTGTGCCTTGTACTTGTAGTCTTGGCTCTATTCTTTGAGACAATTTGCATTTCATTGATATTGAGACCTGTAGTCTTCATTTGCAGCCTTGACTTTGGTTGATGTGTATGTCACTGATTTTCTGTTGCACTTTGGTCTTACATTTGGTCTGCACTTGCATGCATTGTTGTTTGGTTCTTGATCATTTCATGTTGATTTTTGAAATTTAACTTGAGTTGAATCCAGTTTCAAAAACTCGGGTTTGACCTTGTGCTCGTGACGTGATTTTAAATATATTGCACGTGAGTTGAACCTGGCTTTTCATTTGGGTTTGACCTGTGCTCACCTGTCCCTGTAGCATTATCAAGTGTATATCGATGTGCACGGCCTTGTGGCATGTACAGTGATACATTGTGCATGTCACATTGTTCGTGTATGATGAATTTAAATGTGAATGATGACAAACAACCCAAATAACTGAGGCAAATACTATTTTCAAAAATCCATTTTTTATTTTATATTGCAAAAATATTTCTTTTCCAATTTTACCGCGTTAGTGAATATTTTTGCAGATTGCTCAGATGCTGGATTCTAACTGGAAAGAAGTTGAAGATAAACTACAATTGTAAATATGAACGAGTGATGTAATTACAATCAAAATTGTATATGTATAGTGAGAGCTTGAATTTGTACTATTCAAAATTATAATAAATATTTGTTTGAATAAAATTTCTGTTTGAATTCAAATTCTGTGAATTTAATTTTATTCAGCAAATATTTATTTAATCTATGAAAAATAAAATAGTACATTATCAAATACATTTAAACGAATGTATATATGTTTATTATCATCAAACAAAAATCATATAAGCGCATATTCAACAATCTCCCCCTTTGGATGATAACAAACATATATTTAAGATTTTGACTGTGTTAAATGTATTTGGTCAATGATATACAGTTCTAATTGCTCCCCCTATTTAAATGCTTCCTCTCTACATGATGCTCCCCCTACATATATGCATACAAATAGAAATATACAAATGAGCCTAGATGCAAAAGGAAAATTATTTGACCTTTGATTAATTTTATTTGACAAAATCTTAACTTTTCTCTCCCCCTTTTGTTATCAGCAAAAGAATAATAGTGTTAGAGAAAAATAGAAATAAAGTGATCGATATTAATCCAACATTAAACTCAATTTGGATATAAATATTAAACTTCAACAAAAATCAAACAAAAATCATAACTACCCTTGTCAGGCGCATATTCCACTTTTAGAAAGAATGGAAATGATGTTCTAATATGAAATCATACAATTGTATCAACTTGTGGTACATTTATATCAGGCATTTGAATATCTACTAATCATGCATAACCGTTAGGACTTTTAAATGAGATTAGTAGTATTCCAATTTAATTTTAAAAAATGAAATCAAGTATCTTCTAACCACGCATGACTGTGAGGACTTTTAAATGGGATTAGAATCAACTTGTCTATTTAATCAATTAATTTTGATATACGTTCCATACATGCATAACCGTAAGGACTTTTAAATGAGCATGGAAGCACATAATCAAAAATCCAAGTAATTCACCCATGCATAACCGTGAGTACTTTTAAATGAGAGTGAATACTTTGGATATTTATTTATTTTTACAAAAAAATATGAAATGAAAAACAAATGATCCCTTATTATAGTGCCACATATCGAAAAACTATATTTAAGATTTGATAAACAATGGTCGATAGAAATATGATAGATATAGAAATGGTCATGGAATCTTTACCCAACAAAAAGTTTTATAACTCTTGTTTGAATTCCTAAAGAAATTTTCCAAATATACTCTCTTGATTAATGTATGAAAAAATCAACACTCATCACTTTTTTCAATCAATAATTATCTTTTCGATAATTATTAGGGAGTTAGACTAGTTAAAATTGTCACTTAAATCAAATTCAAAAATAGTCATGAAATTAATTTTTTACAATGACTAATCTGAAAATATGATTAAAAATGATTTTCTCGAGGGGGTTATATGAGAAAATTTTCTGCTATTTGAAAATTATTTGAAATGAAAAATATGCAGATATTTTCTTTGAAAAACGATGTAGTTACTAAATGTCTCAAAAATCACGCTCAACTAGTAATTTTTCTATCATCTAGATTACCAGTGTAATCTGCATCTAAATTTCTCTTTCACTCCAAAATATCACTAATTAAATTTGATAAACCAGACCATGAAGTGTGCATAAAAACTCAAATAGCATTTTAAATGGCATTCTCTTGAATTTGGATTGAAGCCGTGTAAATAATCAGAAAACCGTGAATATAGAGTTAGCCGTATTATAACCAAAAATATTATCATCCAACAAAACACTATTTTTAATCCAAACTAATATATATGAAGTAAATCCAAGAATCTAGTGAATATAATTGGCCAACTATGTTGAACAAGTCAGAATCAAAAACATCATCTTTACAACATCTCAATATTGGCTGATTTCATTCAGAATACGGTGCAGGTTATCACATTTAATATATCGATCAAATACATATACCTTCACCTGTTTTACCTTTACGATAATTTTTCGTGGTTGCTCATTGTGATTCTGTCACCTTTATACTAGGCTAAGGAACTTTGCTTTGTTTCCCGTTGTGTTTCTAGAATAGCCAAAATCCAGAGAACACTATTGTTGTTCCTTAGCCTGCCACCATACCTACACGATGAAAGATTTTTGTGACCTATTTATAGGTCCATGATTGTTAGTGGTTGAAGCTTTGTGAACAAACAATCCCTTTCGAACCCAAACTTGTTTAGTCCTTTCATTCTTGTTGTAATAGACATGAAATTTGTTTGTAGAATTCTTAGGAACCCAAACTTGTATAAATTTTGTGTTCTTGTTCCTACGACTACAATTTTCAACACGATGTCCAATTATTTCACATCTAGCAAAGTCACTCTTACCTTTTGCATTATTATCAACTTGTGTTTTCCCAAAGCCTAATCCTTTTCCGTTGTTAGCAAAAAATTTGATTTCCCAATAGCATGTTGAATGATTTTTCTCCTCTTGAAAAGTTATTCAGAGATTTCTCAAGATTTTGGACTTTGGTATTGAGTGTTATGTTTTCAGTTACAAGTGAGGTGCATCTATTTATAAAATCCTTTTTCCTAGAGTCAATGGTTTCCTTAAGACTCAAGTTTTCTTTTTCAAGATTCTCAAAGCTATTCTTAAGACTTGATAATTCTGAATCTAAAATTTTACATTTTTTACAGTCTAGGTTTTGTATATTTTCAAGTTCAGTTTCTAACCTAAAATTTTCACGAGCAAGTTCTCCCCTATTAGATTTCAGTTTTTCAATTTTAGATTCAAGAGTATCAACTTCTTTTGTAATATCAAGACACATAAAAACAAGTTCTTTATAAGAATAGTCACCTCCCTCACTAGATTCCTCTGAGCTTGCTTCTGAATCTGATTTTGCCACAAGACACAAGTTAGCCTCCTCTGAGCTACTATTCGAAACTTCCTCTCCTTCTTCATCATCCCATGTCGCTGCAAATACCTTCTTCTTCTTTTTCTTTCCTTTGTTATTTTTGAGAAGTGGGCATTGTTGTTTGAAGTGGCCAGGCTTCTTGCAGTTAAGGCACGTCAATTCATTATCAGAATTGTCAGAATCTTTTGTCCTATTACCATTTGTTTTCTTCTTTCGTGGCTTGAATCTTGACCATTTTCTAAGATTATTGACAGCCATTGCAAGCTCTTCAATTGGATCTTCTTCTTCTTCATCGCTCTCTTCTTTTCTCTTTAAGGCAATCGTCTTCTTCTTTGTTTCGGAGTTGTTGCGTTCCTCCTTTGCTTTTAGCTCAAGCTCATATGTCATCAAGTTGCCGATCAACTCCTCCATGCTTAGTTTGCTCAAATCTTTCGATTCTTGTATTGCTGTGACTTTTCCTCAAAGTTCGTTGGTAAAACTCGTAGCACCTTCCTCACAAGCTCTACCTCAGTGAATACCTTCCCAAGCGCTCTAGCGTTGTACACCAAAGTTGAAAAGGTCCAAACATGTCCTTTATGCTCTCGCCTTTGTCCATCACAAAGTTCTCGTATTCATTGCTGAATAGGGCTAGACGAGACTCTTTGACTTGAGAAGTTCCTTCATGTGTAACTTCCAAGGTATGCCAAATTTCCTGTGCAGTTTTACAATGAGAAATTCTATTAAATTCAGTTTTATCAAGAGCACAGATTAAAGCATTCATGGCTTTAGCATTTGTAGTTTTTAATCTCTTGTCGTTAGCATCCCACCTATCCTTAGGTTTAGGAATCTCAGTATCACCAATAGTTATAGTGGGAGATTTATAGCCAGTTTCAATAATGTCCCAAACATCATAATCAATAGAACTAAGATAAATACCCATCCTAACTTTCCAATAAGCATAATCATTCCCATTGAACATAGGTGGCCTAACAATAGATTGCCCATCAAAAAAAGCATTGTTTGGTGAATTCCTGACTCTAGAGTTAAAGAAAAATACCGTGCTCTGATACCACTTGTAGGATCTAGATTAACCCTAGAGAGGGGGGGTGAATTGGGCTATAGCAAATTTTCTCGAACTAAACGCAAAAACAAATTGCAGAGAAATAAATATGCTGAAAAGTAAATCACATACAAAATTTACCCAGCTTCGGCAACCCCTGCCTACTGCTGCATTCTCAGATTTCTATTAGAATTAAACTGTCACCCGCTTACAAACACTCTAACAGACTCGCACACCCTGCTACCGCCTATAGAGTTTTGCAAACTTGCACACCCTGCTCACTGAACTAATTCTAACTAGACAATCTGACACTACCTACAACCTAGGTGGTGATTTACCAAGATTTGAACCTTAAAAGAAAAATTAAAACAAACTTAAAAACAACTTTAAACTTAAAACCCTATTTGAATATAAACTAAAACCCCCTTTATAAAACAAAGCCTTTTAAAAACAACAAGGCCAGCCCAACTTTTATTTCTCTAGCCCGTTCTCTTTTCTCTGGCTTGTGAAAAAATGGCGGCTTTGTTAATCTTCGTTCGTCTAAATTAGGGCTTTCAGAAAATATAGATGATCGCGACTATTAATCCTCGATTGAACTTGGTTCTCTTTCTTTATTTGTTGATCGTCTCTCGAGATGATGTCGGCTGCTCTCGTTCCTCTGCTTTGCTTGCAATTAGGGTTTGTGAAATATAGGGCTTCTGGAGTTCGACTTCAATTTGGTATGTGACTTTCCTTTTTTTCTTTTCTGTTATGCTCGATTGAACGCCGATTGATAGCTTGATTTTCGACTTTTTTCTCTCATAGCCGATGATGATAATTAGGTGCGAATTTATATGGATTCCATACTCTCCTATTTCATGATTTGATGACTTGATGCACACGGTTTCTTTTCTATAGCGTTCGATTTTCCCTTGGTTCATACAGAAAAGAACTTTCCTCTTTTATTTGTTTTGACTTTTTCAAAAATTGCACACACTTGATTTTTGACTTGGTTAACATCTGCTTTGACACGGCTTCGGCCATCTTTATGTTCACCCCTGTCTTCGGCTTCACTGTTTTCACTGTTCTCACATGTACATGCTTCATGTCATAATTCCATATGATTTCGACTTCACTGTGTATTATGACTTTGATTTTCTCTTCCCTGTGAGCATTGATTTACACGGCATTGACTTCTTTGGCACTTCTTTCTTTTGTACTTAAACCTTAGTGTTGTTGGTCTAAACTCAAAGACTGGTTGCATGTTAACTGGTTCATGACATGTAATTGTAGACTTGAGTCTGTTGTACTTCATGCTAGCATTCTTGGTTTCATATGCATTGAGTTTTGATCCTTTGCTGTTCATTTGCATGTAGCTATTGGTCTAGTTTCTGTTGGTCGACTATTACTCTTAATATCTCTGGCATGTTTTACTTTGCCTGCTCACTGAAGTCGATGCTTGAATTATTGTAGTCGAGTTGCTTCACTATACTTTAGTTTGAGCCTTGTTGTCCTGTGTCTGATCATGTATCAATGTGCACAGTGTTGTTCAGTCTGGATTGTATAATTCGAAATCTGGTCTACTTTTCCATTGTAGCTTGGATATTGAACTACTTCATGCTTCAGTTTTATTATGCCTTGTGAGTTTTCATGAGTGATCTTGTGAAGTGTTTTGATCACTGTTGCATTATGTTGGTCTGAGTTGTGCACTTGCTTGAGTTTCACTGAGTTTGGTCGAGACTTGTTTCTTTGATGTTGTTTATGTCTGCATCTTGTGGTTGCCACTGTGTTGCATTGCATTTGTTTCATGAGTATTTTGTATGCTTGCACTTTTGGTCTTACACTGCTTCATTATGTTGCAAACTGATGTTGCACTCGGTGTTTGTAGCTTGCCGCTGACTTGTGTTCCATTTGTGGTCATTGTTGTATTGTTTACTTGATTACTTGAGATTTTGTGTAGTTTGCCTTGTTGTGTACTAAGTCTTGCCTTGTATCACTGCAAAACTGCATGTTATATTACTTGAATTAATCTGAACTTGGTTTTGCTTCATGGTCAGTAGTGCACTGTGCCTTATACTTGTAGTCTTGGCTCTATTCTTCGAGACAATTTGCATTTCATTGATATTGAGACCTATAGTCTTCATTTGCGGCCTTGACTTTGGTTGATGTGTATGTCACTGATTTTCTGTTGCACTTTGGTCTTGCATTTGGTCTGCACTTGCATGCATTGTTGTTTCGTTCTTGATCATTTCATGTTGATTTTTGAAATTTCACTTGAGTTGAATCCAGTTTCAAAAACTCGGGTTTGATCTTGTGCTCTTGACGTGATTTTAAATATACTGCACGTGAGTTGAACCCGGCTTTTCATTTGGGTTTGACCTGTGCTCACCTGTCCCTGTAGCATTATCAAGTGTATATCGATGTGCACGGCCTTGTGGCATGTACAGTGATACACTGTGCATGGCACATTGTTCGTGTATGATGAATTTAAATGTGAATGATGACGAACAACCCAAATAACTGAGGCAAATAATATTTTCAAAAATCCATATTTTATTTTATATTGCAAAAATATTTCTTTTTCAATTTTACTGCGTTAGTGAATATTTTTTCAGATTGCTCAGATGCTGGATTCTAACTGGAATGAAGTTGAAGATAAACTACGAGTGTGAGTAATATGTAGTGAGGACAACTGTAAATATGAACGAGTGATGTAATTACAATCAAAATTGTATATGTATAGTGAGAGCTTGAATTTGTACTATTCAAAATTGTAATAAATATTTGTTTGAATAAAATTTCTGTTTGAATTCAAATTCTGTGAATTTAATTTTTTCAGCAAATATTTATTTAATCTATGAAAAATAAAATAGTACATCATCAAATACATTTAAACGAATGTATATATGTTTATTATCATCAAACAAAAATCATATAAGCGCATATTCAACACTGCCCACCTTGGAACACACTCCCATAATCAAATCGAGGGATGGCCCCCAAATCATCACAAATTCATAATATGGTATCGAAGAAGCATGTCCGATCGGAGGAATGACCTCACTTGGCCCAGGTATATCCCGTTTTAGTTACATCTAAGCTGACTCACGGGTGTCAAATACCTCATACAGAATCTCTCACCAAACCATCCTACTTCATTTCTGGAATCTCCAACATGTACACAGTTGTTAAAAGTGGTTTTCGACATTGGCAGAGAGTATGACAATATACGATCCTGGTCTCTACAACAACCAAACGCTTATTTCACACCGGATGGTTCATTTACATTTCAAAGGTCAATTCACCATTTATATCAAAATATCATATTCTCAAAACCACACCATTTTCAGTATCATATTAACTTTCAAAATTATATCACATTTGAAATCATATCACTTTCGAATTCATATTTTCAAAATAAGTTAAACCCTCATTTCAATCATCATATTTACTCAAAATATGCTATTAAATCTTAATTTGTGTTATAACATCTTTTAATCGTATTCTCCTTAAAATCGAGGATTTAAATATAACCACTTCCACTTACAATCTAGAATTTAGAAAATAACACAAATAGTCATAAATAGTTTTAGTAGTTTAAAAATAGTTTAAATGGATTAAAATATTTTAAATAGTAAAAATAGTTTAAATAGATTTAAATTTGATTTGATTTGATTTAAAATGATTTATATAGATTAAATATAAAATAAATAGATTTAAATTATGTTTGAAGTGATTTAAATAGATTAAATAGATTTAAATTATATTAAGTAGATTTTTAATAGATTAAATAAATTAAATTAGTTTAAAATAAGTAAAATAGATTTAGTTGGATTAAATAAGTTATAATAGATTAAAATAAAAATATATATTTTAAATTAGGTTAAAATAGATTTCAAAGTTAAATCCAAACATTTTCATTGACTCAATTTTGATAAAGTCATTTATATTTGACACTTCAACTTTGAATTTCTAATTTAATTCCTTTGAGCAATTCATTAAATCAATTCTAATTTCAACATTAACGCTTGGATTATCGAAAATAATTCAGTTTATATAAATCAATTTCTATTTCAAAATGCCAGTTAACTGAATTCAAAATTTCAAGAATTAAAAATCATTTAATTTAACCCATCTGGTGTCCGTATATAATTTTCCACCATAAGGTCAAGTGATATGGATATTTATCATTTCAGTCCGCAATTTAAAATTTTATGGTTAGATATCAGTTCAAATCGCAATCTCAAATTAAATGAAATTCATAAAATCTCGAGTCTATCATTTCAACCCATAACAATTTTTCCATAATCTATAGATTGTTCAGGTATGTATCATTTCAACCCATAGGGAACTTGCAGTGTTATAACAATATAAAAATGCAACGTCCAGTCATCAAATATCAACAATCAAACATCCATCACAATCATCATCCAAATCAACCAATAAACATCATAGACAACTGATTATCGTTAACAGGTATTAAATTGACAATTAAATTCAATATTAAATTAAATGATGATTAAATGCGATAAAAGTCAAATTTAACCAGAATGATAATTTGAACATACTAAACATCAATCAATAAATTTCTAAGCACATCATAAATTTAATTTAACTAACATAAGATAATCTAGTAGTTGTGAGTTGGTCAAAACAGTCACCTTTGATTTCAAATCGATTTGTAATCCAAAATAAGACCCAAAATTCAATAGTCTCATAACTCGTCCAAACAAGTTTCAAAATGTCCAGAATTTCAAAATGAACCCAGCAGAACAAACTACGTCTAAATCCGACCTGGTATGCAAAAGTTATGAAATTAGAACTATTAAACAATTAAATATTTAATTAAATAAAATAAAATAACGTAGCTTACACGTCAACAACCCTTACCCATGAAACCCTAGCTCAAACCCTTCTCGAATGCGAACGTACATATGTGAGCCACCGCCTCCATCTAAAAATGTCACCTCCACGCCTGCTCGACCCACGATCGTTCACCACAACCCTCATCTACGCCTTGATCTGCCCCAGCCAAGGGTTGCATGGCCTCTCTAGTAGCTATCCAAAGCTCTGCCGCCGTCCTTATCTCATGGCCAAAATTCGAAAATTCTGACCACATCTCGACACAGGAACACCACCAATATGACCTGCTCTCCATCCCCTTCCAAACACTGCTTCTCGATCGTCAATCGGGCGAAGATCCATCGTTGGATCATCAAAACCCAATATGGACTACCGGAATTGATTTGCGAATTTTAGATAAACGGTAATTCAAATTGAAAAAGGAATTACACCAGTGTACTATGCTCGTCGAGAGCTTCAAAATAGTATATAATTTGTTATGGTTTGGAGAAGTTTATATTTTAAAATTAATTTGGAGATTGAATTTTAGGGTTTGAATGTAAATTGGGTTTCTGCCATTTGAGGAAGAGAGAAGGAACAGTCGGATAGAACTGTACGTACAGAAATGGGAAATGATAGGCTGCTAAGGTTTTGAACAAAACAATATATGCTAACGAAACCCGATAAGAAAGAATGAACATATCAAATCGATTTGAAATGACAATGATGACCCGAAAAGCCCGTTCTGCTTCCGGAACCAAAGCCGGTCATCCATATATCAAAATAGATGTTTTCGATATTTTTCAACTCGATGGAACAAGTTTCAAGTCCTAATTCCATCGTATAAAGAAGTTAGCTTTAAAATCAGCTTATTACAAATTGATTTCAATTGAATTTAATTAAATCGATTTCTACGCGTTTCGAGTCCGTACGATCAAACGACAAGTCCGATTACTACGAAACATGAAACCTGACAATAATTCACTGTTATGGTTCAGATGAAATTGGATTTATCGAAATCTGAGACAGTGGCTAAAATGGCTATTTTCACACTAATTAAATAAATTAATACTAAATCAATTAAATCACTATTTGAATTTCAAATTTAATAACTAACAATGTTCATCATTTTTGATTATTTAGACATTTACAATAATTAAAAACAAATTTTCATATCCATTCAATGTCAATTATTTTCTAATTACAGTATTTAATTTCAATTGAAATAAATACAGTAATTATCACTTTAAATTCCAATAAATCCATTTATTTGCCTTTTCATCTTATTATTCGATCAATTGTCACCTCATGGATATAATGAACATTTGTTTATATCTTATTACACTAATAATCTGCAGTTATCATCTTAATTTCATTAATGTATTGTTTAATTTCATTTAATTGTAATAAATCCAATTCTTATAATTTAAATTCCAAAAATTTGATCAAACTTGATTTAAATCTTTATATTCAATCATTCATTGTTCTATGTGTACATTTAACATTGATTTCTATCCTATTACATTAATAATCTACAGTTATTATCTTAATTCATTTTTATGCTATATTTAATTTCGTTTGTGGAAATTTATTTCTTATTTGATTTCAACAAGTTAAATAAATAGGTAACAGATAACAATTGTCACCATTTCCACATTTAATAACATCGGTAAGTTTACTATTCACAAACAAATGCGATAACCACTTACACTATACTAATTCAATCCAATTGCAATCTATTTCACATTATTTCATTTATTAGTACACCCTTTAAATTATGAATTACTCTTTTGATCCAATTATCAATCAATACACATTATGACCATAAATTTAAAATCTATAACCAATTATAACTTTTTAATCTTTTAATTAATTGGAGTTACATTTGAAGCAGCTATCAATTAACTTAAATTAATACTATTACATTTTATTCTAGTTATTTCTTATTGTTAAATCAATTTTTTTAATCTTTTCCAACATTAAATCACAAAACCTTATTAAACTAACTATTTTTAATTATCGAAAACTATAGTTTGTTACACTCTCCCCCACTCAAAATTTTTCGTCCTCGAAAAGGGAAATGAAAGGATTAAGGAGTTTATATATCTTATTCAAAATATTAAATTTATAACAATTAATTTACATAATTAAATAATTTAAACAAAATATATAAATTTGGAAACAATTTAATCCTTTTATATCCAAGTTAATAAAAGTTTAAATACATTTCACAAAATTTTCTAAGTCCAAAATTTACAAAAAATTTCGAAAGAGCCTCCTTTGTACGGAGAGGTCCAGGAGAAATAATAATGTCAATAATAAAAATATATATAACATATTTCAAAATAATGTATACCAAATAATAGGAAAACAATGTATTGCTGTAAAACCGTAATCCGAGAACGTACCTATTTGTCGGGCAAACAACGCTTAATTTATGATATCAACAGCAGTAGCTATTGCTTCCATAACCTATATTTCACTCATACAATCTAAAATAGTTAATAACTATATAAAAGAGAAATATTTAAGTAGTTTCAATTACTCACTACCTAATCGACACAATAAACAATAGTCACAAGCAATAAAACCATATAATCATCCCATGAAATCAATGCAATCCACCACTCATCCATCGCAATTAGAACAAAAGGTTTGTTCGGGTTTAGAAACCCTAATCATATAAAATGATAAATAAACTATGAAGTAAACCATACACATCTCTATATAAAATTAAAATGTCCTTTTCCAACCAATCCATAAGCCAAACAAACAAAGAATTCAACACATTTTTAAGTTTACTCTATTTATCTTTTTCACATCATTTATTGCTCATTCATTTTTTATTCATACCATGATTTTCTTTAATACACGTTCATTACTTACAAAATTTTAATTCCAATTCATTCATATAAGGATGATTTCATTAATTTACATTCTTTAGTTATATAAGTTATATGCATTTCAATTATTTGGATCATAAATGAATTCATTATTAAAGTATTGTATATATTTTGTTTCAGTTTACTTCACATTTACTATTTAGTTTGATTTCCTCTCTCTTTTTTTCATAGCATTTACTTCTCTTTTCTCATTCATATAATGTTTATTTTCATTAATTTACACTCATTATTACTACAAAAGTTCATTTCTCATTTATTCATATAATGCCATTTTCTTTCATTTTATTACTTTACATTTATGGCTTAAATAAGTTATTTCTATTTCAATAATTGGATTATCCATTATTTGGTAAGTTTCTTTACAATTTAATTCACCATTAATAGATTATTTCTCTTTCACATTCATTCTTTCGTATATATAGTATTATTGAACATTAAATCCATTTATAAATCATTTCAATGTTTTCTGAAGTTATAATCAATCAATTAATCTAGTAGGATGGTTATACAGTGGAAGAAAAATATTGCAGAAGAAAAATATAGATTGACAAACATATAGACTCTATAATACGTCTTGATCTAGGTCCTTATAATTACAAACTTACAGACTCTATAATACAGTTGAAGAAAAATATACATGAATATGCCTTGACCATCCAGGTCCTTTCCAACTCCAAAATATCCAACTAACCTGGGAAAAACATGTTCGGTCTGACCCGAGCATTACATGGAATAACACATGGGTTAGTCTGATAAACCAGCGTGAGTAAAACTCCATAACAAGAAACAACCAAACCAATTTCTACGTTTGAAAACCTTTCAAACAAAGAGCATCTCATAAGACCACACCATACATAAAAGTGGACGGGTTTTTACCTTACGATAACCAAAATATTTTATATCAAAATCCAGTGATATTATCATAGTTTTAGGTTTAAAGTAAATAGATAAAATAGCTGAAATGCTTGCATATCACATTCCAACTTACTAGGCACAACAATCAAAACCATAATGCACGTATTAGAGGTTGGATCCAACCAACGGCAAGGTAAAGGACTACCTTCCGATGATATACCTCTAGAAAATGCACTGATGCTAACACAGAGCCGACATATATATAACATGGCAGACTGGATCACTCCACCTCCTTGACACCGAGACCTTATACTACCGCGGTGTTTGCATGCAAACCAACTCTAAAAGGGACATATGGAATGCGGTGACCGGTCCTAATGGTAGCTAACCACATAGCTCTGCTGCATGCCTTTCTTTTTCCATTCACAACCGTTTGTGAGGCTTGAGGCTATGCTTTACCTTTCTGAATAGCAATCCATCTTGGAATGCTAACACTGCCCACTAGGCGCTAACGCAATGCTAGAATTCATCCATACAAGTTGTCCAGGATAAGGACAAACCAAAGGAACTACTTCTGCTACATCCATTTTGGTACCACTCTCAGGATTAGTATCAAGCAACCCTTACACTTCCATGTCTCCGTCTTTGATCCCATGATTCAAAATGTCTTCATTTCGAAAAGCTTGAGTTGGATCGAAGTGGTTTTCAAATAGCATATCCGATCCCGGTCTCTTTGGAACAACTTTCGATATTTTCGGCAAACTCAACCCCAGATCATTAGGAAATAAACAGACAAATGACAAGAGCAGAGTTCACCTCCTAACCATTTGTGGATGGATTTTATTATCATTCTCCCTAGAAGAACAAAACAAGTTTATACATATAGTATAGCACCTTTGACGGTAACGGTACCATATAATTCTCTTGTTTCTCCTAGAAATTTCCAAAGTTACATTTTGTCCAGATTTGATAGTTGGTTATTTAACTATCAAATAAACAAACATCCAATCATGATTTAATTTCCATATGGGATCCAATAAGCCTTTAAAAATTCTCTCTAATTAATTAAACCACTTTATAAAACCTGATCACAAGATGTTTTCAAAACGCTATTCTCAAACCCTTTACATTTCCTTTATACTTGGAAAATATTTATATACTTATCTCAAAGTTATAAGTATATTACCAAAACATTTTACTTTCCAAGCCTTGAAACAAATTATATACTTATCTTATTAGTATAAGTATATTTACAAACTTTCCAAAGTTTTTTTCTTTCCAAATCCCATATTAAATAACCAAACATATTTTTCCAAATAAAACATTCTGCTTATCCTTTATCAAAAATTCCATTTTTAAAAGCTCATCTCATATTTCAATTAACTTATAACTTTCAAAATAAAGTTATAACACTTTTATAAAACTTTAAGTTAATTTATAACCTCTTTTCAAATCTCTAAAATGATCCATAAGCCTTTTTCCTATTTTCAAAAATCTTTGAATAAACCTTTCATACTCCTTTGTCATTTACAAAACATCATTTGTAAAACACTTAGAGTAACCCTTCAGTAAAACCCCTTTCACAAACAAGTTATTACTTATAGATAACCTTATAACATAATAGCATAACTTGGAAATCATTTATAAACTTTAAACTCTAAATTGGTCAAAGAATTTAAGCTAATTCAAAACACACCCTACAAATTCAAAAAAGAATTAGCAATCACAACGGTAATAGTTTAAGTTACCTTTCAATTTCAATTCGATTCCCAAGTCACTTAACAATTATTTACATAAGCTACATATATGTAAATACAATTAATATCCAATCAGGGAATAACACGTCAATATAAACAGTTGGCATATACAAGTTCAAATAACATAACAACAGGATGGTGAGTTATCATGCTAAATAGATGTCCAAACAATTCAATTAATTCATAGCAGAACGGGGAGTTATTTTGCAAACACATGTCAATACAATCAAATCACTTACATTATAGTATAACGATGTTTTGTTCTGCTAATAGATGTCATTTAATTCTTCAAATCATATGAGTTACTTAAGAGTCTGGACAAAAGATCATTTGATATGGAATTGATTTACTTTGAAAAATAAAATTGATTAAAACATATTCTGTTTAGTTTAAAGTCACCTTTGAAAAGTTAGAAGTATATTTAATTAGCTTAAACCCTAACTAAACCTTAAGTAATCCAATTTAAATCAATATTAAATCATAATTAAACTCTAATTAGGCTTAATGAACCTGATTAAGTACTAATTAACTTCCTAATGCAACTTGGTTAAGGTTAAACCCAATTGTTTAAGAGTTATACCCTAATTAATTAAATATTAATTAAAAAACCATTAATTGAATAGATAATTAATTAACCATTAATCTTAATTAAATAATTATTAATCATTTAGTTACTTCCTAACTCCATTAATCACTAATCAAAGCCTTAGAAATCAATTAATAGTCATTAACTTAACTTAAGTGATGATTAACCTCCAATCACCTTCTTAATTACCAATTAGGTGCTAATTACCTTTTCGTTAACTAATTAATTAATTATATTACAACTTAATTAATTTTTAATATTACTAATTAATTTTAAAAAATTTAGTAAACTAATTTCAAAATAAAACAGATTGAAATAGAAATTCAAACCTTTGCCGAACTGTATCCACAGTGACTATTGCTATGTCGCAGTTCGCTCTAACATATTCTTTGCGAACCACTTCACAAACCCTTACTTTTTCATGATTAGAAACATATTTTAGAAAGTTTTTTAAAAAAAACTTTAAAACTAAAGTTACAAACTTTAATCCATTTCAAAACTTTAAACTTCGAAAACAAACTTCGATTCCAACTGGATCTCATAACCGTTGAAACTACACAAAGTTGTTAACTTTGTTTTCCAACCTCATGCCATAGCTTGTGTTTTAAAATCAATATATTACTAACACCAACCATCTTCATCATAGATTGCAAGTATACATCCATATGTACATGCTTACTAACTTTATAATACAACATCGATTTCCATAACCAAATCAAACTAAAATCAACCATCCAAATCATAATCAAACCACATGATTATCATTCAACTTCTACACTATATTGTCACCATATATAGTTACATAAATAAAGTTACCATTTTCATAAAAAAGAGTAGTTTACTCACCAAACTTCCGCAAAAGCTACACGAACTTAAGCTAAACCTATCAGCGACTCCCTCGCTTTTAAGGATGAAGGATTTAAGTGCTAGCAACCCTCAAAATGGGGTTGGCCCATGTGTATGTAGGCTCGACCAGAGGTGTGGGGATGCATGTGGGGCAATAGCTGAAGGTAGATGAGTTTTGGGTTATCATCGATTTGTCAAAAATGAACCCTAAAATAGGTCATTTTCCAACTTGTTTTAGGGCCAACAACTCATGGAATTTGGAAAAGTAGTCAAAAGGAAAGTTGTAGAAATTTATTTCCTTTATCATTTCAAAAAAAAGAATCACTCATTTTTGGTATGTCTTAAAGAAGTTATGATAAAAAAATGGGTTATTTTCAGACTTGAACATCTGGGTAAAAACATTGCTTTGTAAAGAATTAGTATTTTAACGTAGGTATGATAGAAATTTGAAAAAGTTATAACGACGCAGAACTTGGATTATTTGAAATTAGAATATTTAATTGATTTTAAATATTTAAAAATTAATTTTTACCTTGAATTATAAATATACCATTTATTGGATAATTTAATTATCGAATTTAATAATTGGAAATTGGTTAAAATAGTGAATCTCGAGTTTTAAGCTAGTTAAAAATAATTTAAAGGCTTATAAAATATATATCAATAATATTGAAGATAATAAAACTTTTTATAATAAATTTGAAAGTGATTTTTTCAGTCTTAAAAATATATCGTTTAAATTGACATTTAAAAATAGCCTTCCGAGGCACAGTCTTGAAATTCGACGAAAACAGTTCCATTGGGTCCGTAATAGTGTATTATTATTGGATTTCAGATTTCTTAACGTTTGAATTTATCGTTTGGTCGTGTGAGATAGAAACGCACTGAAGTTTATATCGAAAATTCAATATAATAATTGGGTCCAAAAAGCTATTTTCTCCATACGATTGAATTACGAATCAAAACCTTCTCCATTGCATTTGGAATAGGGGTATAAAATTATAATCGCCTAGCAACACGCCTCGATAGAAGGTCAAATTTTAAGTTGCGAATTGAGATAATTTAAATTTAAATAAATATATATTTGTATTGATTGACCTAATATTCACGTCAACTTTTTCCCTTCACATCTGTGTCACTGTAGATGCTCATCCTCCATGCAATATCTCATCCTTCTCTTCTTATTTAAAAACGCAAGTACGACAGTGAAAAGCAAACTTCACCTTTCAGCTATATTAAATTTTTTTAAAAGAATCAAAAAATCATGCTTTGCGTTCTTCTCCTCTTGAACCTTTGCTTGGTCTCATTTGTAGCAGAAGATACGTCTGTACAAGATGAAGTTTAGAAGTTCGGCCTGCCTCCTGGCCAGATTCCAGATGAATAGAGTCACATTCCCTCGAACTGGACGGCCGCTTCAAAATCAGGCTCCGATCCACGAGCTACGCCCATTTTTTTCCACCTCGTCTTCCACGATAAGACAATTTGACTGAGATTCAAGCCAAGGAGCTATTCGTTTGGGCCACCCTAATTGGAATGAGACTCAAGTTCGATAGCAACGAAATCGAGTTCAAATTCATGCAATGGTGGCATTTCCTTCATACGTGGGCAGAATGAAAGTCGATCGATTTTGAGAAAATGGTGGTAGAAGAGGAGCAAGGCGAGATTCGTAAGCGTAAGGCTCTGGTGATGGGAGGGTGTAGGCCGGTGGAAGGTGATCGATGGAATTGACGTGCACAGTTGGTAGTTCGGGCGTACGCAGGAGTTTTGGAACGAGGGGGGAGGAGGAAAGAATTTGGCGGTCGGTTTGGTTTCTTTGGGTCAGGCTTTCTTTTTGAATGGTATGGATAATTAAAAATTGTGATTTTATTTTATATAAATTGTTTAATAAAATCAAGTTCTAAAAAAATCGTATCTCACTCGTTTTAGATCTGAATCCAACACGGTCAATCGCATTGGGTTCGTATCAAGGGGATCTTGGTTGTGGAACCAGTTTGGTTGAAATTAAAGCTTGCATAATTATCAGATTAATTCAACTGTGCTCGGATTTAATTGGAATCAAAAAACAAAAACGACAATAAAATCAAGGTGAGTTAATCTCACTCAATTTTGGATTTACCGCAATTAGTTTTAAATGGTTAAATTAATTATTGATCGAATTGATAAATTATTAGCAGTAGGATGTGATATTATATATAGTAGTATATATAAATTGGAGTAATTGATATTCCTGCATATATATATATATATATATATATATATATATATATATATAGCGGATGAGACCCTATGCAATCCGCATAATAGCGGATGACCCTATATACTATGATATCCCCTTCGAAGTTGGATTGGTATTTTTATATTGTGCTATTATCTGTGGATGCAGGAAAACAGAGGGATCCAACTGGATTCCTCAAAAATTTTGAATTAATTTCATATATTGATATATGATTTGTTTGAATGATCTGTGGTAAATTATAGTGTAATTTGAATTTATGGGATGCTTTGGTAATATTGGCCTGGACTTTGGTATTTTTAAAAACCAGTAATAAATATTTTAAATTTTAAAAGAAACTAAAAAGGGATTTTGGAAGTGAAGCATCTACATTGAAATTTGGATAAATTAAAAGAAAGAAATTTTGGGTAAAATAAATAGTTTAATGCAATTTTATATCCAACAATTTTGGAATATTGTAAATAGGAATTTTGGAATATTGTGAATGAGATTTTGGAACAATGTAAATAAAAGGGTTTTTAAATAATAGATCTTAAGCGATATTGTTTAAGTATAAAAGGATTTACTTGTAAATTCGAGATTTAAATTGTTGAAAGAATAAGAAAGGAATTTTGAAAATAAAATATGGGAATGTTATACTAGATTTTAAATAAGATTTTAAATTATAAAAGGAAGTGGAATCAGAATGTAGTGGTTTTGGAATGCAGTTGGGTTTGCATAAAGGTTATTCCAAAATTATAGAAAAACTGCAACAATTGGAAACCCTATTATTTTCAATTACTTAAAAATCTAAAATAATTACTTAAACACTCACCTATGGTCCTTAGCTATTTTTCCTAGCCTTTTCGGATCCACTTGGAGGGTATAAAATATTTTAATTTAAAAGATCTTCTCCTTGAAAAAGTATTCCTTTTAGGGTCCAACCTCAGGCAATGAACCTAGATGGAGAAAATATGAATGAGAAAAATAGCTAGGCCTAGGGTCTTATTTCTAGTGTCACTTGTGGATATTAGACCATTGGATTTAGAGATTAAATCTGATGCAACCACGTCATAGGCTTAATGGGAACCGTCGGATGGAAGCACAGATGCACAACATTGGATTAAAATAGCAAAATGACGTGTTTGAACAAGGCGTCATGAAAGAATGAAGGCGGGTCGACCTTCATGCTGACCAAACACTTGCTAGGGTCGACCTAGCCTTGGTGAGGGTCGACTCTAGGGTCAACCTTTCATATATATATATATATATATATATATATATATATATATATATCTGTGTGTGTGTGTGTGTGTATTGTTTCTTCTTTATTTCGTAACTTCTTCGCTTAACTCGGATTTTGACAATCTACTTATGGAAATTGACCTAGAAAATTACCATGGACACAATAATGCAACTCCCATGGCTCAATTCTGATAATTTCACAAAGTTATTTTATTATTTAATTAATTTTCTAATTAAATACTATAGCATAAATTTCGGTTGTTACATTCTCCCATCCTTAGGGGATGATACATATGAAATAATGAGTGTTGATGCCCCTAACAAATGCAAATGATTAGGCGGTCTACTAATTCAGTTGACCTCCTTTCATGCCATCATGTCTATGCCATGCATCCAAATGAATGCAAATTCCCTAATGATGATTGATAGTCCTATATGCATGCTACAATCATCATCCAAATGCAACAATCATGTGATAATCATTCATTTATAACAACTATGGAATAAAGTAAAAATAAAAAAAATGCAAATGTGCACCCATCCTTATGCATATGCTCTAGTGTCCTAGTTGGGCCGATCTTTAAGACATAATAGTGCCTAGTGTAAGTATCTGTGTCCATTACCATCCACTAGCAAGCACTTGCAACCACTAGTATCCATCATACATAACATATTCTAATAACATGTTTGCATCAAGTCTTACCATCCATAGGGTAAATCCTAAGTTCTACCCTCTCAATGGATAATAAAGGAAAGAATCCATTCAAACAAAAGATGGGAATAGGAAATTCTAAAACTTACTATCAAAGAGATGCAGATAAGAGGCATGAATTTTCTCTTCAGCTTCCCACGTAGCATCTTCAACATCATCTTCCCACTGCACCTTTACTAAGGGGACCTCCTTATTCCTAAGCTTCTTGATGTCACATCCAATTATCTTGGTAGTAATATGACAAACCAATGCTTCTCTCTCTACTTTAACTTCCTCTAGTTGACTAGGCTCCACAATCTCTACTGATTCATGTAAGCACTTTCCCAAGGGCTAAATATGAAAAACATCGTGTACTCTAGCGAGCCTCTTCGGTAGCTTCACTCGACACTCCATCTTCCCTACTCTCTCTATAATGGTGAATGGTCCTACGAATCTGGGAGCTAGTTTTCCACTTGATCCAAATCTCACTACCTTCCTTAGCGGGGATACTTCAATGAAAACTAAGTCTCCGATTTCAAACTCAATATCCCTCCTCTGCTTGTTTGCATAAGATTTATGTCTATCTTGGGTTGTCTTCATCCTCCTTCTAATCAAATCGATCCTCTTTGAAGTCTCCCTAACCATGTCGGGACCAATTAGCAATCTCTCCATAGACTCCAACCAAAATGAAGGTGACTTGCAAGGTTTTCCGTAAAGGGCTTCAAAAGGTGCCATCCCAATGCTAGCTTAAAAAATGTTATTATATGAGAACTCCGTCAAAGGAAGATGCTCCTCCCAAGTTCCTCCTAAATCAAGAATGCACATCCTCAAAAAATCCTCAAGCACTCTATTAACCCTCTCCATTTGACCTTCCGTTTGAGGGTGGTAGGCCGTACTCAATCTAAGCTGCATCCCTAAAGCCTCTTGCAAGCTCCTCCAAAACTCGCTAGTAATAATAGGGTCTCTATCGCTCACTATGCTAGAGAGAACTCCATGAAGTCGAACTATTTGATGAGCATATGAGGATGCCAAATAAGGTGCCGTCCTCCTACTCCTGACCAGAATGAAGTGAGCACTTTTAGTCAATCGATCTACAATCACCTAAATGCTAGTATTCCCCTTCCTAGACCGGGGTAAACCATCTATGAAGTCCATCGAAACACTATCCCACCTCCATTCAGTTACATCCAATGGTTGGAGTAATCCATCGGCTTCGGCTACTCCACCTTAACTCTTTGGCATACAAGACAATTAGCTACGAACTCCACCACATCATTCTTTATGCCACTCCAATAGGACATTCTCTTCATCTCCCTATACATTTTATCACCACCTGGATGAATAGTGATTCGAGAATGGTGTGCTTCCATAAGAACTGCTTTCAACAAATCTCTAATGCAGGAGACACAAAGTCTTCCATCTCTCCTTAGCCACCCTTTACTATCAATGGAACAGCGTAGGAGATGTCTAGAGGCCTCTCCTCTACTAATCCTACCTAAAATATCCATAAGCTCTGAATCCCCTCACTACCTCAATCCAATCGATCTATGAGGGTAGACTTCACCTCAAGTGTTGCCAATAATCCTAGGGTGATGTCTATAGAGGGCTTAAAATTAAAAGTGGAAATAAACTCCAGGCTCTTCCACTCCACGAACATTAGAATAACGGTTGCTTTCTTCCTACTCAATGCATCTGCAACCACGTTTCCCTTGCCAGGGGTATAAGCTATCTCAAAGTCATACGATGCCAAAAACTCCATTTATCCTGCTGCCTTAAGTTCAAATCCTTCAGTGAGAATAGGTACTTCACTAACTTATGGTCAGTGAATAGCTCGAAACTCTCTCCTAGCAAGTAATGCCTTAAAGACTTGAGCGCGAAAACTATAGCAGCTAACTCCAAATCAAGGGTAGGGTAGTTCTTCTCATGCATCCTCAACTGTCTACTTCCATAACATACTACCCTCTCTTCTTGCATTGACACTGCTCCTAGACTTATCCTACATGCATCAGTGTATACTGTAAAAGGCTTAGCTCCATCAAGTAAAACTAACACTGGTGCACTAGTGAGGGCTCTCTTTAGCATCGTGAAGGAATCCTCACAATCCACGTCCAACATGAATGCTTTATTCTTCTTAGTGAGTCGAGTAAACGGTGCTGACATCTTAGTAAAATCTTTGATAAACTTCCTATAATAGCCAGCCAAACCTAGGAACCTTCTAACTTCGGTAACATTCTTGAGGGCTTCCAATCTTGCACCGCAATTACCTTAGCGGGATCAATAGCTAAACCCTCTCTTAAGACTACGTGCCTCAAGAAATGTACCTTCTTTTGCTAAAAGTTACACTTCGAGAACTTTGCTCTCAACTGATGGACACAAAGTGTATAAAGAATCTCCTCTAGGTGAATATCATGCTCCTCCATACTCTTGGAAAACACCAAAAAAACGTCGACAAATAATACTACGAAATTATTTAGGACATCCCAAAAAACACGACTCATCAAATCTATATAATATGCCAGGGCATTGTTAAGCCCAAATGGCATAACCAACCACTCAAAGAATCTGTCGGGTATCCTAAATGCGTCTTGTGAATATTATCATCAGCGACCTTAAGCTGATGAAATCAAGTGGCCAAATCAAGCTGAGTAATTACTGAAGAGCTGACCACTAATCGAAAAGGTCATCTATCCTAGAAAGTGGATAACGGTTCTTCTTAGTGAGCATATTCAACTCTCTATATTCTACGCAAAGTAGAAGGGAACCATCCACCTTTGTAGCGAAGACGACTAGCGCTCCCCACTCAAATATGCTCCTTTCGATGAAGCCTTTCTCCAATAGCTCACTAATCTACTTACTTAGCTCCTTCCTCTCCCTAGGTGCCATGTTTCTTACGAGCAAAGCCACTGGCTTAGCATTGTCATTCAAATAGATTCTGAAGTCGATTTTTCTCTTAGGGGCTAGCCCATTAACCTCCTCAAAGATGTTTGGGAAATATCTGATGACCGAAACTGAATTTAACTCTACTGATGCTGAATCGAGGGAATAAAGAAAGCTCAACATGACCGACCCCTTTGGATCGTAAGAAATCTCGAGAGTCCTACCACTGCATGTCTCTAGTCTGACGACTCTCCTCTCAAGGTCTAATATCACTCCATAAGCGGAAAGCCAATCCATCCCTAAAATCATCCCATACCCCAAAAATCCCAATGTATAGGCATCACTATCAAACTCTAGGCCTGGTATAAAAATTTCAAACCCTTACAAACCATAGATAAATATGTTAATCCTCCTATGGGGTTTGAAACAACTTTAGGTTCTACTACTCAGGAAATATCTAAGTGCAAACAATCAACCAAATAACTCGAAATGAAAGAGTGTGATGCTCCAAAATCGAAAAAGGTCTGAATGGGAAAATTATTAATGGAGATCAAACCTTCCACGACAACTATCCTACCTCTATTTGGTCCGCTGCTGGAAGCTGCTGCATCAAATGCCTGAATCTTTGCTTTCGGTGAACCCACTTCCTACCACGTCTTCTGAGGACGAACTCTACTAAGGTGACCAGGTTGTCCACAATTATAACACCTTCCCTTTATTTTCTCCTTCCTGCAGTCTTTTGCGTAATGACCAAGCCATCCGCAACTATTGCACTTTCCTTGTTTCTTGATCTGCTTCTGAGGGCCTTCTCCTTTCTTCTTATCTTTATTGTTCTTCCAACATTTCTTCTTAGAACCTTCCGACTTAGGGACTTCCTTAGACTCTCCCTCCTTTGCTGTATTAGACATGCGGGCCATCTCCACCAGTGACTCATAGGTAGCTCCCATCGGTACATGAGTCAATAACAATCCTTAGGGAGGCTGATTCAATCTCTTTGCGAACATCATGGCCTTCTTATGCGGTGTATTCACTAGCTCCATCCCAAACCACAATAACTCATTAAATTGGTTGATATACTCCTTACAAAAAGACTTCCTTACTTTAAGCTAATAAATCTTTCCAACTGCATACTCTCTTCTGCTTGTGGCAAAAACTTCCTCTCAAATATCTCTCGGAATCTAATTCATCGAACGTCTCTTCCTTCCAACTCAATAACCTCTCACCAATAAGAACCCTCTCTTTCAGCTGCCAAGTTGCAAGCTTTACTCTTTGCTGATACTCCAATCCCAATAGCCTAAATATCCTCTCTATTCTCCTTAACCAAGCTCGTGCCTCCACAAAATCCTCCATTCCAGAAAATGTCTTACCTCCTGATTGGAAAAGTCCTTGCATAGCTTGGAGAAATTGGCTTTTGCGGGTGGATTGATGGGATTCCCACCCACTGGTGCTAGATTCGACGCTTGCCTTTGCACCTCTGGTGTCGTAGCTTAAAAGTATCTAGGAAACCCTCTGGAAGATTAGGGGATCCGCCATTTTATGCAAAAAAAGAACTTATGCTCGAAAGAATCGAAGGAAGATTGAACTGGACTTTGAGGGTATTTTTATAAAAACTCTTTTATACTTGAAAACTATTTCTAAGAGTTTCTTTCTGAACAATACTTTTTAAAACAAGTTATTTTGAAAAATTCTTTACTTTTAAAGCAATTTTTTGGGAATCCTATAACCTTAGGCTCTGATACTAATTGAAACAACACACACTCTTTAGTATACCTAAAAAGGGCACACTAAAGAATATGGTGCGTTATAGGTATAACTAAAAACTTACATTTGCTAAGATTCACAAGACTAAATAAAACAGCAAAAACGTTTAAATAGTAATCTCATTATTCAAAATTAAACTTCATAAAAAGAGTCATAAAACCCAATACATAAGATATTCCAAAATACCAAATACATGTCTTATAAAAAGGAAAATACCATCTCAGTCTTACTACCAGAGCACATAAATAAAACCATCCCTCTTATCAGTACCAGCACATCCAAACTCAAACAAAAAGAAAACTAGAAAAGAAGAAGAAGAATACATGAAGAATCTCCAAGAATGTCACTTCAAGAAAGCTGAAAGTCTATGCCCTTGCCTCTGTGGCCCAAGGGGGAAAAGGGAAAATAGTGGAGTGGATCAGACTAAAAGTCTGGTGAATGAAAGTAATTACTAGTATTCTTAAGGAAGATAAAGATAATAAACTTTTCCACGGTAATAGTATAAAAGGAAATAAAGGAAAAGATAAAGCTCGAATAAAATACGGTTTCATTGTTTGCTTTGATTAGATAATTCGATTTGATTGTTTGCACTTTTCTAAAACTGCTTTGATTAGGCTGAAATCCCAATCCTATTTTAATTAGGCTGAAGTCCTAATTTTACCCTTTGATTGGCCTTCTATCTCTGTTATTCCATTATGAGCTAGTCCCATCATATGGGTCCCACAGCAAAAGACACCTATTTAGCGTTTGGAACTCAATAGCGACTTATATCCCTACACCGACACACATGCTCGACCACCGCTGGCTTGTGTTATCTGTTGCTCCCCATTTTAACCTCTTATTTACCATAATTCCAACATAAGGGGTGCCCAGCCTTACCTATGCTATTGTGAACCACTAGTTCCTGACTGAAGGGGAATGCTGTTGGTATGGGTCCTAACAAATAAAATCTAGTTTCACCCCTTGCCCAAATCTCCTGATTTGATCTTCTATTTATTGACCTCTTATTTACCATTACTCCAGTATAAGAATGCCTAACCCCACCTAATCTATTGCGAGACCATCAGTTTCTAACTAAATGGGAATGTTGTTGGTATGAGTCTTATTTCTATCTTTGTTTATTAACTTAGTGTAAGTTTTAAAATAAGCATTTTCTATTATTTCTATTATGCTTGCTTATTAAATATAGGTTCTACAATAAGCCCTTTCTTGTCCTCTCTAATTATAACCTGTGTGTTATAATTTTGCTTATTAACTTCACCCAAGGTCTAAGTTAAAAAAATAGCTTCTTTTGCTATTTCTTCAATTTCTCTTTTTATTTATAATTACATGTTATAACTATGCTTCAAATATCTTAAATTTGCCTATTTCGGTTATATCCAATTTATTACAGTTCTTCTAATTTCACATTGAATTCTCTATAAATCTAATGTTCTTATATTCTAGTCTAACTAGCGAATTATTCTCTTTTATTTATTCCATTCGTGTAAAAAGGGAATTAAAAAGAACTAACATTTACAGAATAAATCCCAACGTAAAGTAGATGCAAATAAAATGTAAATAACAGTAAATAATTATAAATACTATGAATAACTATAAATAATTGGGAAAAGCTATAATTACAGTAAATAATTATAGACAACTGAAATAGAATAGCTAAAAGCAAATAGACTGGAAAGCAAGTCCAAAATTTACTTAAAAATAAAGTGTAAATAAACTTGCATAAAGGTTATCCCAAAATTGTAGAAAAACTACAACTGTTGGAAACCATATTATTTTAAATTACTTAAAAATCTAAAATAATTACTTAAAAACTGACATGTGGTCCTTAGTTCTTTTCCTTGACCTTCCTAGATCCACTTATAGGGTATCAAAATTTTAATTAAAAAGATCTTCTCCGTGGAAAAATGTTCCTTTTAGGGTCTAGCCTCAGGCAATGAACCTAGATGGAGAAAATCTGAATGAGCGAAATAGCTAGGCCTACGGTCTTAATTATAGTGTCACCTGTGGATCTCAGACCATTGGATTTGGAGATTAAATCTGGTACAACCTTATCATAGGCTCGATGGGAATCATGGGATGGAAGCATGGATGCACAACATTTGATTAAAGTAGCAAAATGTCGTGTTCGAACAAGGCAGTGTGAAAGAATGAAGGAAGGTCAACCTTCATGTCGACTAACCACTTGCTAGGGTCGACCCTAGGATTGACCTTGCAGATTTATATTTTTTTCGTTACTTGTTTGTTCCGTAACTTCTTCGTCTTAGCTTGGATTTTGATAATCTATATACTAAAATTGACCAGAAAATTAACACGGACACAATGGTGCAACTCCCGTGGCTCAATTCTGATATTTCGCAAAGCTATTTTATTATTTAATTAATTCGTTAATTAATTACTATAGCTTAAATTTCGGGTTGTTACACAGATGCAAGCGTTAAGTGATTCCATTAGAATCAATAATGATCAGGCATAGGGTTGGTATAACGATTTATCACACAATGACATCCAACAAGATTGTACGATCGAGTGAATCAAATTTGTACCTTCGAGGTTGACCCTGGGTATGTATAGTTAGATAAAATGTATCGGTCTTATATTAGTGACCATGCACTACATTGATCTTATATTAGTAATTATACATTGTATTGGCCTTATATTAGTGGTCAAGCCTATTATTAGATCCTTATATACGTCTGGGCACGTTAGTGTGCTTGGTCTATTTATTATGGGATCATATTAGATGTCTGGGGACACTAGAGTGCTGATTGTACTTATTATATGATCATGATATACGTCTAGGTATATTAATGTGTTGGCTTTGTTTATTATACGATCGAGATAGATGTTTGGATACGTTAATGTGCTGACTCTTCATTACTGGATCCGATAGACATATAGATATGTTAGTATGCTGGCTCTATTTATTATGGCATCATCGTAGATGTCTGGGTATGTTAGTTTGCTGGATCTACTTATTATAAGATTGTGATAGACGTCTGGGCACGTTAGTGTGCTGACTCTATTTATTATACGATGAAGATAGATGTTTAGGTACGTTAGTGTGTCGACTCTATTTAATTGTTGGATTGCGACAAATGTCTGAGTACATTAGTGTATTGGCCCTATTTATCTTGAATTGTTGTATCACAATAAGTATCCATTATTGACTTTATCCATCAGTAATAATGACTATTGATTTGTATTCCATTGTTAGCTTCTATTGTTTTATTGTGTATGTGTTATTCTTCGACTTTTGTTGTTACTACTTCATTTACTATTATTTTATACTTCACGATAGACTAATATTATGATTAAAATACTTTTGAATGTTGGGTTACTTTTATCGTAATATGATATTTACGTTTCCGACATATTATATTAGTTGTGCTGACTCGTTGTTTGCAGGAGAAGAGCATGTGATGGTACGATCCTTTATTTTTGGGATGGGTTTACTGTACTTGTTTATAGGCAATTCGGATTACCCTTAAGCCACATTTATGGAGAGGACCAACTGTGCCATAGTAGTTCCTATTTATTTGTATATAGTTTAATATACAGTATTTTGAGATAGTTCCCTTCACACCAGGCTTTGTATATGATCCACATTTTGTCTTTGTCTGCTTATGTCATGATAACTTTCGAGTACTAAGTTGAGTAGTTTGAGAGTCCGGTGCTTTTGGAGATACTCTATTAAGCGGTGCAGCTGGAGCACTTTAGAGGTGTGGCATCGATATGAGGAGATATGTATACTTGGTATTTTAGTAATACATGACATATCTGTTATTTGTATATAAGGCTACTGTATCAGATATTTATGCAGAAATCCATTTTATTGGTAGTTGATGTATTCTAATTCTCTATATTAATATTTATTTATCAGTTGCTTTTGCTAGTTCGGTCTTTTATATATTGTCATCCTATCTTGTTTATGTATATTTAGTATATCATATGTTGTCCTTCCGTATGAGACCTTATCGATGTCTTATTAGTGTTTTGTTCAAAAATTTTCCCCAACGATATGTCTTTTGTGGCATTTGAGAATTTTTCTTTGTTATGAGACGATAACTTTTCGGGTTCTATAAATGGGCAGGTTGTTACAGTTGGTATTGGAGCTTAGGCTCAATACTCGAACCTAATAGACTAGTTTGAGTTAATCAATCTGGTATTAGCATATATGTAAAGAGAGTGTGTTTATATTTTTCTACTATATTATATTGTATACACCGCTTTTCTTCTGAATTTGGTTTATTTTATCCCTAGTTTCTAAGGTATCTTTATTAGGCTATCAGTATAAGCATCAGAGTGTGTGAGTGACCGCGGATAGGCAGTTTAAGATGCCTGATTAGTTCAGAGACTATTTAGCTACGGCAAAAGATGTTCTATCATCCATGAACATTTCCAGCAGATTGCGGGTAGCATCAAAAGTGGTTTGGTTCTTTGGGCATCGATATTTCTAGCTCCACTGGCTCTAAACTCTTTGAAGTAGTTAGAATTTCTTTAGCCTTAGAGGGAAGCCATATTTGGGTCCTGAGACTTTTATAGAGGCATAGTCATGGACATATGTATCAAAAGACTTCCATCGATATAAGGCTATGGGAATGTTCTCTTAGTGAAGATTATTTCTCGGAATTTGAGAAATGGAGGCTTTGGCTAGGTAGGATGCAGTGTTTGTGTGACTAATAGGCAAACTTGTAATTCAAAATTTTTTCAGGCATCGCTTTTGTCTCTGTTTATTTCCGTGGTCAAGAAGAGCTATAGCTTGAGAAATCCATCTATCTTGAGCGAAACAGCTTTTCGATAAAGGAGTGTCGATGAATTCAACCTTTTATTTTTGGGGTTTGAGGAGGTCAGTATTCTGTTGTATGGGCAAAAGAGTTTTTCCTTGGGTCCTATGCATTTGTTGTGGCCCACTTTTGAATATCTTTTTGGAATGGTTCTCCTTGATAAGAATGCCCATGAGGTACCGGTGAGGTAATGAAAGTGGAAGGCAACCGTAACTCCACCCGAAGTGTAAGGACCATGATACAAGGAAGATTGAGGTTTTTCAAAAAGAAAACTAGCCTAGTATGTCACTCCCATGAAATATAGGGACGTTAAGCGAAGCATTGGTGCTTCAATTGTGGTTGGCTTGATCACTTAAAGAAGGATTGTCCTATATTTTTGAAGGGTGATGATGACTTATGCCTTTAGGCATTACCGAGTCCTAGCAGGCTTACAACTCTAGACGACCTATGATGCTGGTCACTCCGGTCGAACTTCTAGATCTCTTCATGAGCTGATGAGTCTGATAGTGATGAGTTCTAGGTGCTTTAAGCAATTATTTGCAATGGTTGAAGATTAGGCTTATATGCATGTTGAATCAAATGTCAAGTAGGGCTCAGTTTCGTATTGCACGTAACTATAGCTAGCTCTTGCTTAGAGTTTGAATCTACTTATGTATTCGAGTAATGCACTTTCTATTCAATGTACTCACGATCTGTTGCTCGTTGTTTTGGCTACAACGATAATCAATTGCCATGAGCCTGGGCATCGATCCAAT
Source organism: Allium cepa (assembly GCA_030765085.1). Taxonomy (NCBI): domain Eukaryota; kingdom Viridiplantae; phylum Streptophyta; class Magnoliopsida; order Asparagales; family Amaryllidaceae; genus Allium; species Allium cepa. Next base: position 29,335,467 of record CM060932.1, read on the forward strand.
GATTCTATCTCTAAGCATTATTTCGGTCGTAGCCATGAGTCATTGTAAACAATATGTATGAGTCATAGTATTTAGCTATCGTAGTCAGTTTTTGGATGATCATACTTCTATCCCTGGGTCTCGGGTTGATAAATGTATTGCATGGACGGTCGAGTCTCGTCCTAGTCGTGTTTACACTCTCACCTAAGCTCTGAATACTTAGAGTTGATCGATGAATAGTCGGATCACATTTATCTTCATTCTTGCTTATTTTCCCTAAGTCATGGGTGAATGTCGATAAGAGGACGGCATGTCACGTCAGTTTTGGTTTTACACTCTTTCCCGTTGAATCATAGGATCGAGTTAGGTTATGGGAGGATGAGTCGCGCCTATTTTGGTTTGTATTCTAGGTTTTCCTTCCCGAGGGAAGACTTTAATGATCCATTGGATTTTGGGCGTGAGCTAATTACATGATGGTCAATCATGTTCACTTCTGATGTAGATGTCGCCATACTCTAGGAAGGACCGAAGAATGGATGGTTAAGTCACATCCAATCTGTGACTATTACTCCTCCTATCGAACAAAGGGAAAAAATCAGTGTGTCGATGGTCAAGTCACATTCGTTTTGAACCGCTCTTCTGGTTGAATCATGGTCAGAGCTAGCAATGAACGTCGTGTTGCACTCATTAGGAGCTGGATGGTCAGTCATGTCTATTTTGATTTATATTCTCCTACCGGACCAAGGGATAGAAATAGCTGAAGAGTGGCCGAGCCATGCTTATATGGTTTCTTACTATTCCTGACGGATCAAAGAAAGGTGATAGAGAATGAACGTTCAAGTCACTCATTCGTGGTTTATTATCCTATCCACGATTTAGTGACTGGAGCTATTCGGTGGACGTTCGGGTCACATTCATTTGTGATTGGCGCTAATCGATAGCGATCTTCGATCCAGCGACATGATATAGAAAGTTTGGATCGAGTATTCCTGTCGATCTGATGGCATGATAAATTCGATTACCCATAACTTCGAATGTCATTCCGATTGGTTTTGTATTAAAGACCCCCTGTGGCCTTAAGTCATACAGAACACCAAGCCTGAACAATAATGAGCTGTCATATTCAGCTTTCAGTAATTTGTACTCCTGCCCCCAATCTTAGGTTAGCGGAGTTAGTTTGTTAATTGTCGAATTCCATCTATAGTGAATTTATACTCCTCCTGCTGAGTTTAGGTTGGAGTTTATGAAATAGTGAGTGGTCGAACTGCACTCATCTCTTTATTTATACTCATATCCACACTCTAGGGAAACGACTTTGTTGGAAAGTGGTCGAATCACACCCATTTTGTGTTTATACTCCAGTCCACACTCTAGGACTTAGAGTTATTCTATAAAATGGTCAAATCACATTTTTCCTTATTCATTTCTTCTACTCCCAAGTTAGGGGCAGAAGTCGAAGAGTGGTCAATCATCACGTTCACTCTTGCTTGGAGTTATTCACGTCGAATCATTGAGAGGAGATGATTAGTAGATGGTCAAGTTACTTCTATTTTATGTTTTATACTCAGCCTATCGGTTTATGGTGGAGAGTTAATGGACGAACATTTGAATCACGTCCATTTTCCACCTATACTCTTATCCACGTTCCGAGGACTAGAGTTTATTAATGGGTGGTCAGTCGCATCCATTTGGTGTTTATACTTCAATCCGCACTGGGGGACCAGAGTTATTTGCTAACGGTCGAACCACGTCCATGTCTTGGTTTGGATTTTGGGCTTGCAGATGTCCAGGCTAGGTTTGAATAGTTCGTCGAACAAGGTCGTGGATGGATGTATCACATCCTTTTTGGACTGGCCAGTCGAATCACATCCAATTTTAGCTTGGGCTCTCAAAACCGTCCTCTGCATCTAGGGTAGGAGTTGATGTGTGGACGGTTGTACCACGTCTACTTCCATTCCGACCCTATTTCTACAGAGCTTTAGGAGTAAGATGAGTGTTTTGGCGAACTTCAAGCTTGAGTAGAGGAGTAGATGGTCAAATCTCATCCACTTTGAACCATGTGTTTTCCCTTAAGTCAAGAGCAAGAGTTGAGGAGCAGACGATTAAGCAGCATCCACTTTTATGGTATTTATACTCCAGACCGAGTTAAGTGACTAGAATTGATCAATGGAGGGTCAAAGAACATCCATCTTTTTATATTCATACTCTAGTCCATGCTTTGAGGACTAGATTTTTATGATGGGTGGTCAGTCATCCCGGTTTGATGTTTATAATCCAGTCCATGCTCTAGGACCAGAGTGGATCAATGGACGGTCGAACCACGTCCATCTTTTTGTGTTTATACTCAAGTTGACGCCCCATGGACCAGAGGTTTATGATTGGTGCTAGGTCACACTCATCTTGATGATCCTCTAAAGGTTCGGTCATAGTCCACGGAGGTTGATTGGCGCCCAACTATAAGTACATGGTCAATTCGCCCCAGCCCTTCTCAGCTAGAAATCAACCGTAGGTGGTCCAATTGATAATCAAATTTCCTTATTAATAAGGGTCAGATATTCCCTACCCACCATTCTACGGGGCCTATACATATTGTTGAAACTTTCCTTTTTAGATCAGCTTTTCGATCACATGATGAAGGTGTCTACAATCATTGGTATTATGATCGCGTGTATCTTGAAATATGTAACATTTCCCGAATTTCTTTCGGGTTTCAGTCGACTCTCTCAAGGTTGATTTCTAGTATTGCTCCGAGTCGTGAGTCTCCAAGTAGATGTTTCAATTGGATCGTTCGAAGGAGTATATGAGTCGAATTTAAGGATTATGGGACGTCTCCTAGATCGAAGTCCTCATGTAAGGCCTTAATAATGTCCTCGCTTTGAATTCCTTCTTCCATAAGTCTGCATCATTCTTTCTCCTTGTCTTCTTTACCTCTTCCATTCTTAATATGATATTCTCGTTGAGATTGCTCACTTTAGTTATGATGACATTGAATCTCTACAGGAAGTCTTTGAGCCGCTCACCTAGTGTTTGGAATAAATTAGATAATGACATCACATCCTTGGTGTGAGTCGCATGCATCTTGAATTGCTCGACAAACTTTTTATCCAGTTGATCAAATGAGGAGATGAACCTGGGTGGTAACTGTGTAAAACACATGCTCATTATTAAGGAATATGGAAAAACATTTGCATTCGATGGCATCTGTCGCTCTGGTGAGATCCATATGTCACTCATACTTCACGAGATGTTATCGGGGTCTATGTTTATAGAATACGATGGCATGGTCGGCATATTGAATTTCCTTGGATATTCAGCATGCTGAACAGCTTCGATAAATAGATTTCGACTAGAGGAGATGCCCCAATCATCGTCATCCCACACCGTTTTAAGTTACAGCTAATTGTAATCTTGTGAATGATGTATTCATGGTTGTCTAACATTTGAATGATTGAGAATGTCGATCGAATGGCGAATCAGTTAGGATGAGTTCGCTGATCAGTGATGATCCCTAATATATAACCTAAATGTAATGCGATCTATATATGATAGCAAGGAAGACCTCTTGAGGTTATACACCAAGATTCAAGTCATTTGTAGCCCGTATCCCTGAGTTGTGAGCAAAGCAAGATGGATCGAGATTGATAGATTGGTGATAATTTACTTGGAGTCTAACCCAAGAAAATTTTCTATTTTCTTGGAGTCAGCGCCTGGTTCAGTTGGAGTTGTGGAATTTGAAGTGCTAGGTTGGTGACAAACGGTGCTTGGAGTCACATTGGCGTTTGCTTGGAGAAAATCTTGGTTTTACCTTAGTTTGACCGTGGGCCAGAATTTCCTCGGTTTGCTTCGGGTCGAACGGATGATTACCAAAGTTCGACTTTGAGCCGAAACATATGGAGTATACTTTGAGCCATATCACCTTAGTTCTTATCATATCACTACTTGGTTCTCCCGCTATCGGGTGCATCATTTGTATAGTAGTTCCTTGTCTATCCCTTGGCTCTAATTCAATAGTTGCCGCATGATCCCTTATGCCATATTTAGTCACAGGACGTAAGGGATGTAGATATAATGCATTGTCTTTAAGTTGAGTTCCCAATCCAGAATGCGGGTCAATTGCACTACGGCATAGGTTTGGGTGTTCAGCACCAAAATTTTTTAGAGTTAAATGAACCAGTCCCCTTCTTCTTCACCTTGTCGATCTTTTCCTTCTTCACTTTGCCAATCTGATCCCCCATCTACCCCCTTCACAGTTGTCACTACCTTATACAACCTTGTTATTAAGTTAGTGTGATGAGACTGAGTTTAATGATGATCGTTCACGTTGGTTGACTGATTAGTATTGGCATAGGGATCGACAGTGATGGAGTATGGAGAGACTGGTCATTTTTCATTCATGACATAGGGATCGACTATGATGGAGCATGGAGGGATCGGTCACCTTTTATTCATGACACAAGGATCGGTGGTGGAGTGTTTGTGAGAGATCGATCAAGTTGGCTTTGAGAGGTATTGGTATAGAACCACTAAGAATGGATCATACTTGATCCATATTCATATGGATATTAACCAAATTTCAAGTTTAAATGGATTGGTAGTGTATAGAAAGATCGTTAGTGTGGTGTATGGTCAAGGGATCGATCGATCGTAGTTGAAACGATCGATCGTTGAAGATGTATGTGATTGATCGACCGATCGATGGTAGTTGAAATGATCGATTACATTTGTTGAAACGATCGATTGTTGAAGATGTGGGAGTAGCGGTTGACTATACGCTTCTATATGGATCATCCCCGATCCATTAAAAGTGTCATATGGGACGTGCAATCCATAGGTTGGGTCCCCTTATGCCTCTACCTTGTGCTTCTAAAGTCATTTCATTAATCACCCTTGTATTCGTCGAATTATGGAGTGATCATCTTTGATTTGTACTACAAATCCAAGCGATCTATTATCCTAATCTGATCCATTGTTTATAACGAATCTCGGCGTCTCTACTGCTTCATGAGCAGGTCGTAAGGAGGTAGCTATGACCTTTGCCTTCCTAGAAGACATTGTAGTTAGTATCCTCATAGGCTTTTCCTAAGTCTGAATAGAATAGGAAACTTTGTGAAGATGAATCTGGATCTCTTTCTCAGATATTTATAATCCAATAGTGGAATAAGGATCCAATGATCTTGAGAATCAATTTCTTAGTGAAAGTACAAAAATTTTGACACCAAAAATAGGCATCAACACCCAATAGAATCTCTTAGAGATTAAATGATGAATGATATTAAAATATAGCAGAGAAGTAAATGAACACATACATTTTTACAGTGGTTCGGAAATCTTGGCCTACATCCATTTTACATTTTTTTATTAATCTTGCACTTGACTACGACTTAGTACAAGAATGAAGAATAAAAATGGCAGAGCCTGGGCAACGGAAAGAAGGATCCCCTTTATGGAGAGTGGCCACTAAATTTAAAGGAGAAGCCATGTATGGATCGAACTGAAGATTCGCCAGAAGAACCTACAGACCAAGATGACTCGGCATGCAAAATTCCAGACGGAACATACATGATTTGATGGATCGTACTCGATCCATCAAATATGCCACATGGAACTTGGCACTTGCAGTCCATGGTATAGACCCTCATGGTCTCTAGTTTGTATTTCCAAAGTTTCATGCCTTTTTAACTTTGCGTTTGTGAGATATTGATCGATCATTATTGAGTTAAATTATTGGGCTGATATGATACGATCCATTGATACGATCCATTGTGTATGATCCATTGATATGATCCAATAATAGGATCCATTGTGTACAATCCATTGATACGATCCATTGATAGGACCTATTGTGTATGATACATTAATACAATCGATTATGTAGGGGGTGGATCGTACTGAACCATTTCCTAGAGGAGGAGTTAATCCATATTTAAATCATTATGTAGGGTCCATCTCTTGGTTACGCTTTATCAACGGTTCATATTTTCATCTGTGCTTTACCTATGGACCCCATGATCATTACTCTAGGCCATTAGCCATGATGACGATCAATCCAACATGTCTAGTCGGTCAGAATTTAGCCGGACTAAAAGGATGAGTAACAAGCAGAGACCGAGTAGATGACTTATAGGTGTTTATCCAGAGTCATTTGTGTTATAATTGTTTTTCCATGAGTCGGTAACCTTAGGTAATAGGAGTAATTCTATATGCTGAAAGGGACATTTTCGAAAGATTGGTCCATTCATGGGCCGGTTCTTAACCTTTAGTTTGAGAGCAGAGTTTCTAGGTGATTTGCACTAGTTAGGAAAGGGTTTTTCACTTAATTCTAATAGACAACCACTTGATTCAGATTCTTGGAATGACAGGGAGATTTCCAAAACACAGCCTTAATCATGTGATGACATTTCAGTAGTCCGATGAAGGAACCAAATCGAAATTCGTGCGGGTAGAGTCAAGTGGCCGACCCTAATTTAACAAAGAAATCGTACGAGCAAATGAATGGTTGGAACGAGAATCTTGTCATTTGGGATTATCTTTAGTTATTGTAAAATTTTAGCGTAGCATAATTATTACTGCATGGCATAGATCAGGGAAGGATTTCTCGATTAGTTTTGTGGAGATTTGGATAATCTTCTAGGTGATGAGATAATACTTTCCTAGTGCCCAGTGCACTTGGTATATTATCCCAATTAACATTGTGCGGATGAGATGAGCTTAAACCCCAGCAAATCCAAGCAATTGTTACTCTTCATTTAACGATGATTTAATTTATCTAATTTTCTCTTCTAAAGAATGAGTTTCGTTCGAAAGAAAAGGAAAGTTGAGGCATTTAGTTGCTGAATTTATTCAAGAGTTTTAGAGACTTTGATCCTGCATATCGTATAGGTTTTCCTTTTCATAATGGGGGTGTAGTAATCACTCATGTATTATATTCATGAAAGGAGTTACACCATATAAGTATTTATTCCTTTTGAATGTCGAACGAACTTATTGGTGTTTATGGTTTGAGATGTGCGTTTAACACTTGATAGTTACCGTGCATCTGGGTATGGACTCCTTTTAAATATTTCATTCATTTGCTTCTTATTGATTATTATTGCTTGTTGCTTATTGTTGCTTACTTTTGTTATCGCTGCTCATGTTTGCTTGCTACTTTTTGATGTTGTGTGTTGTTGATTTTTTTTGTCCGATTTTGGTTGTTATTGATTTTGATGGTAGCTTGCTTGCATGTTTAATAATTTGTATGTTAGTTGTTGTTGCTTATTCTTGTTTGCTATGATTTGTTGGTTGCTTTGTTGTTGTTTGCTTGTTATTGCTTGTTGTCTGATTATTGTTTGTAGCTGTTTGTAATTGTCTGATTGTTGCTTGTCTTCTGTGTTTGATTGCTTATATTGTAATTATAATTTCATAATTTATAATAAGATTTGAAGAGGGAAAGGGAAAGCAATAACTATTTGGAATAGATTGCATGTCATCCATGCTCGCTATGGGGTCGAGATGGGATCTATATGAGTCCACTGCCTTTTGTTGTGACTCGGAGTCCATGGTATATTTTGATACCGACTCACTTGAGTTTAATCTCTAACTGATTGTCATGTATGACTATAGTAGTATTGCTTACTACACTTAGATTATACATGTTTGAATTTTTGTGTTAGCGCACAATCCTTTTTATATAGTACAATTAGCTACTTGAGAGCTAATGCATTACTATTTAAATGCTTATTAGATTTGATTGGCATTTGAATAGAGATAAGCCTTCTTAAGAGAGGTAAGAATTTTTGGGAATATGGGATGATGTAGGTCATCGTCTATTTCCTAATATTGAGGAACTTTTTTGTCCTTCAACTTCCCAATTACGCTTAGAGCAATCGATTGGTTAATTAATCTGATAAATTTGATTTAGTAAAGTTAATTGACATTAACTTTACTGTGAGGCGGAGATTGTGTTGCTAATGCTTACACATCCAAGTTGTTGCACATTAACTATTTGTTAACGTGTCAAGTCTATCTGACATATTGGTCGGGTACAAGTAAATAAAATTTAATGTTTAGCTAACTAATAGGATGACAGAAAATAATAGAGGGCATGGATTTAAGTAGTTTGAATTTTAAGGAATCCTATATCCATGGAGAAAGTTTCTCTTTCTTATTTTTTGCTAATTGTTAGAGAATTTCATGGCCTTTAGTATAACATAACCTTAAAGGTTTTCCCCAAAAGAAAAAATGCTAGAAGAAAAAGCCTTTTTCATCTACAATGCTTTACCTATTTATAGTTGTAAGTTGCATGTGGATCACTGGAATTTCTTTCTTGTCGCTGCGCCTTAACCATTGGATCCAGCCTGGTGTCATTCATCTATATTGCTTATTTGATTTGACTGGATTGTTGATGTGTTTTTGGCATGAAGTTTGAATAAAGGCGAGAATTTCCAATTAGAGAGGTAAAATCCAAATTACGGTGGTAGAATCTTATGAGTTGATCTTTCCTGCTATGGTTTTTAAAGGAATATTAGTTGCAATTCATTGACTCAACCGCGTTTTTGCCAACCAGTTACATTGCTACGGAGTGAAGCATATGAAGAGGTGTAGAGATGAATGATGCCTAGGGATTAGACTGCATTGCTCTACTGATATAGATGTTATTCTTGACCTGAAAACATGCTAGGTCAGAATGGAGTACCACTCCACTGCCTCGTTCTAAGGGTTGATTTGGTGCATCTCTTTTTCGTCATTCTGTAAAATTATGTCTACATTGAAGCGCAACTTGAATGAGCCAGTGTGCAGCCCCTTTGGAGTGCTTTTGGCTCTATATGGCGCTGTCTAGGTTACCCTCACTATGTGCTTGTGCAGACCAATTCCTATAGACGTATGACATGTCGTGGACGTGGTCGGTGCAACTTGGTGTATATAGTCTCCCTTAAATTTGGCGTAGTCTGTGGCGTTTGATCTCGATCCTTGGTGTCTTTGTCATGAATTTCGACTGGTTCTTTCATGTTTTCTTGGAGCGGTTCTTGATAAGAATAGGTGTAACACCGGCCCTCAAGTTTGTTGTGATCATATGTCATGGTAGACTTCCTATCTAAGACACCCAGTCTACGCATCTGGTTTTCCTTCTTTCTGGAAATTTGAGATGTAGGACTTTTGTGTTCCAACCTGTATCATTTTAAGAACGTGATGTCATTTGTTATGACCTGCCCCCATGTTTGGAGGCGCAACATCTCTGCCCATATGTTTGGTCCTCCACATAAAAATCCTATGTTGAATTAACCATAGGTTAATCACGACATGCCCCATGTTTTGGGGCCATAGTGTCCTTTACCATTTTACCCATTGGATGAACCTGACATGTCTCCTATTTAGGGTTTAATGTCCTTAGCCGTATGCTTGGCCATATATCTATTTTGACCTACCCTTGTTCTGGGGTGAACTATCCTTGGCTATGGGCTTTGTACAACATGCCCATTAGTTGGGGCTGTAACGTCTTATGTATGCTGAGCCGCATTCTTCTTCTGTATCACTATTCTCATTTATGAGATTTCTGTTGTTGTTCATAGGTGAAATCATATCTCTCAACCATGGCGATGAGCTATGAAGGGAAAGTTGTTATGCTCTTGGCATGGTCTTTCCCGTTGTGGGAGTAGATTTGACTGAGAAGTCAGGTCATGTATGTACAACCCATTATCGCATGTGCATGGATTTTTGTACTAAGTTCTAGCCATTTAATATCCACATGTTCGGTGTAGTATGTCAAATTAACTAAAATAATGGATTTTTACACTAGTTCAGGCGGTCTAATATCCCTACGATCAGTCTTTTTGATTTGGTCTCATAGGAAACTTTATACGGGATTAGGGAAATTTTTCATCCTGTGCAGTGAAATATTTTAGCTGAGAAGCCGTACTCGCGTTGATGCAAGTCCAAATGTGTAGGGTCAGTATCGCCATTCTTAGTACTAGGATTGCCATTTTGGCCTACTATCCTAACATTTCACAGAATCAATGATAACTAGTGATAACCTATGATTATGCATTTGGCTTTTTTAAGAGCAGTACAAAGATTATATACTGGTTTGAGCCATATAATGTCCCTATATCCAGTTTATTGTTACCTTTCTATAATACTATAATGTACTTTGCGTTGACCATATTGTACAAAATAAGGCCTGTGATGCTCCAAATTACACGTTCTTAGGACAGTTTGCCTTTAGGCCTAGATAAATGGTAAGCTCTGTTTGCTAAAACTTCTGTTGCAACCAATGTGCCCTCCCAGTTTGGTCCTAGCGCTCCATCCGCTGGATCCTTTATGTTAGCCATGACCTACCCCATCACCAAGTCCCCTTTGCACAAGCTTTTTTCTTTGAGTCTTGCATTATCACTCTTTGTCATTCTTCGCCGATATGTGGCCCTACTACCGCTGCTTCATCCCATCTTTCTTGGATGAGGTCTATGATAGCCCCTCTTAATTTATTATTCTTTTCTTTGGTATAGGACACTCTTCTATACGAGGGGATTTCTACTTCGACGGATAACATGGCCTCATATTCGTAGGTTAGCGAAAAAGGAGTGCAACCCGTAGAGGATTTATCGACATTCGGTAGGCCCATAATACTAAAGATAGTTCTTTTGCCCACTTTCATTTACAATTTTGTAGCCTTTTTTGAGTTGTTTTTTGGTGGTCTTAAAGGCCACCCTCAACCTATCCGTTTATTTGTGGGTATGCGACCGAGGAGATACTTTTTTTATGTCGTTTTTCTCTTAGAGCTCCGTAAACTCCTTGGTTTCAAACTAGGTACTGTAGTCGGAAATGATTTTGTAACGTATCCCGTATCTAGTGATTATATTCCTTACTAAAAAAGTGACTATATTTTTTATAATAATTGTGGCTAAGGGTTCCGCCTATTCTCATTTGGTGGAATAATCTATGGCCACTATGGCATATCTGGCTCCACCCTTCGACATTGGAAGCTGCCCTATAAGATCTATATTCCATATGTCAAACAACCATGGACTTACGAGTGGGATGAGCTTATGAGATGGCAACCTGGGAATACTGGCGAACCGTTCACATCTGTTGCACTTCCTTACAAATTCCTTTGCAACATGAAGGGTGGAAGGCTAGTAGTAGCCATGTCTTAACACCTTCTTTGCGAAATTTTTTACCCGAGGGTGATCGCCCCTTTGTCCATCATGTACTTCCCTGATGAACCATACTACCTCATGCAACTAAGACAAGGGATAAAATACCCACTCTTGTATAACGTGCCATTAAAGAAGGAGTAGTACGTGGCGTGGTATCTTATTTATTGTGCCTCATTCTTGTTCATGGGTTAGATCCCACTTAAGAGATATTGTTTGATAGGAGTCATCCAGTTGTCCTCTTTAGCTTGTAGAAGAAAGGATTCTGTAGTAGGTTGCTCTTAGCATTCTACCGTCTCTCCATTCTGTGTGCCCTAGTCAGTGGCCTATTAGGCTCGAGTTAGGACTAGTATTTGATTTGGTTCTATTTTGCTTGGCTTCTCCTGATGCCCAATCGGTACCACCTTCATCTCATTGGCTGTTTTTGTACTAGCTAGTTTCGCTAAAGAGTTGGCATATGAGTGTCTTTCATATGGGATTTGCTCTATCTTAGACTGCTCAAACTCCTCTAGTAATTTCTTAGGCAACCTTGCGTATTTGGCTAGGGTGGGTTCTTTTGCTTGGTAATTACCCTACATATGATTTAGGATTAGTTGGGAATCCTTATGAACTTTAACATGTGTTACCTTCATTATCTAGGCTACTCGTAGGCTTGAAAGGAGAGCCTTATACTCTTCTACATTGTTCATTGCAATAAAACCAAGTTGCACTACCCCATACAACTTTTGCCCATCCGACATTATCATCATGTACCCAATTCCTACTCCTTGTTCCCTTGATGCTCCATCCACGAACAGGTGCCAAACCCATTGGGTGTTTGCCACTTCTTCTGCCCGAGGTTTGGTTGGTAATGTGCATTCTTCAATCAAGTCAGCAAGCACATGACCTTTGATGGCCATCCTAAGATAGTAGTTTATGCCATACTGGCCAAGTTCCATCACCCACTTTAGCTAGCAACCTAATGTCTCTGGTTTTTGCAGTATTTGTCTAAGAGGTTTATCTATACGAATATTGAAGGGATGCATGTAGAAGTAGGGCTGCAACTTTCTTGTTGTAAGAAGCAGGTTGTATGCGAGCCTTTCAACAACTGAGTAGTTTGGCTTTACTCCCAATATGCGCTTTCTTGTGAAATAAATAGGCCTTTGCATCCCATCAACCTCTCGTATCACTGCATCACTAATATCCTAATCAGTTACAGCTAAATTGATGTACAAATCCCCACTTATTACCGGCTTTGGCAGTATAGGAGTATTGACCAGATGGTCCTTAAGATTTAGGAATGCGGCTTCACAGTTCTGAGTCCATACAAAATATTTCCTCTTCTTTACTTGGTGGAAAAACGGTATGCATTTGTCTGTACTTTGGATATGAATTTGCTTAGGGCTGCTACTATGCCATTTAAGCTAATCAGATCTATCGTTTTCGATGGGATTTTTATCTTCCTCACGGTGTCGATTTTTTCAGGGTTTGCTTTGATGCCTCGTGCACTTACTACATATCCTAGATACTTGTCGGACTGTATAGCAAATGTGCATTTCATAGGATTTAACTTTATATAATAATGCCTTAGGATTGTGAAAATATGTTTCATGTCTTTGACATGATCTGATGCTGCCTTTAACTTGAGTAACATATCATCCACGTATACCTCCATATTCTATTCGACTTATTCAGCAAACATCGTGTTAACTAACCTCTGATAGGTCGCCCCTGCGTTCTTGGGTTTGAACAGCATAACTTTATAGCAGTACAACCCTTTATTTGTTACAAAGCTTGTGTGTTTCTAATCCGGTTCAAGCATAACTCTTCGATTGTAACCTGAATATGCATACACGAGTGAGAGTAGCTCATGCCCACGAGTTGCATCCATCAACTTGGTCGATCCTAGGCAAGGGAAAACCATCTTTCGGCTAGGCCTTATTGAGATTGGTGAAATTTATGCAAATTCATCGTTTCTTGTTAGGCTTTCTCAGCAGAATTGGGTTGGCAATCCACTTAGGGTAATGTGCTTCCCTAATGAGTCCGTTCTCCTTTAACTTCTTAACCTATTCATGTGGTGCATTGTATCTTTCTCGGTCCAGAGTTCTATACTTTTGTATGACTAGGTACGCATCTAGGTCGATGTTTAGCGTGTGATAGATGACATATGGGTCTATCACTACCACCCGAATGGTCCAAGCGAACATATTTGCTAACCGTTTTAGGAAGTCTATTAGTTCATTTCAGGCTTTTGCATTAAGGTTCTTCCCTATTTTTACCGCCTCTATGGGGTCCTCTAAATCTATCTTATGTCTTCAGTATTATTTACTGGCTTCAGTTTCTTCTTTACTACTCCTAATCATGGATCTTTTTCACTTTCTGGTCTACTTCCAGGGGAAAGTATACTAAGAAGTGTGTCTCTATGTCTCTTCGAAGAAATACTGCATAAATTGAATTATATTCGCTAGTGCCAACAACGCGCATATATGTCCTCTTCTCTTTTCTTTTGGGTTTTAGGGATATAGAGTTACCAGCCGTGACATCGGTTAGATTACGTGATACTGCCGCAATTTTATGTTAGATTTAACCTAGTTATACGATTACAAATATCTGAAGAAACAACAGGATAGTATGGAAAACTTTTGTTGTTAGAGTTAAGAGTTACATGATATATTTCCCTAACCAACGACTATTCCTCCCCTGACTGACCCTATCCCAGCTAGGGTGCTAAATTTCATATGTAAATCCTTTTGCGAAATGATCGCCCCTAGATCAACCAGAGTAGTTCTTCCCAATAAAGCGTTGCAGGTTTAGGGTTGATCAATGATTAAGAAACTTGCATAGAATGACTTGTGTAACTGGGCACTTCCAGTTGTGACTAGTAGACATGCTGATTCCAATGAAACAGCCGTAGTGTTATTGAAGCCAAAGGTTGGTTCCGGGTTGGGTCTCATCATCTTGGACGGTAATCTTATCTGATCATCGGCATATTTATAGATCATATTTTCTGAACTTCCTGTATCAACAAATACTTTCTTTATGGTGCAATTTGATATTTGCACCGCAATGATGAGTGGACCTTGATGTGGGAACAAAACCCCTACGGCATCAGCCGCTGTGAAGGTTATCTCAGGCGTGGGTTGTTATTTGACATGGAAGATCATTCTCTGGGTTTTGGCTTCCTACACATATCTCTTCTATGCCTTCTTACTTATCCCCACGAGGCGTGATCCCCCATGAATTGAAGCTATTAGATTAGATGGGTTGCCAGCCTGATGTTCAGTAACATCCAAAGTTATATTGTTAGTCCTGTTCTCTCCATACTCCCTTTGGATACTGCCTAGATAACCCTTCTCAATCAACTGTTTTATCTCCTTCTTTAGGTATCTGCAATTATCAGTGTGATGATTATTTGTTTTATGGAATCTATAGTACGCTCCACCTTTGTCCGCTCTAGCTTCTTACCTTTATTCGGTAGGTCATATGCTAGCTCGTCTTTGGTCATTTTGAATATGTGGCCAAGGGAATGAGTGAAGAGTTTTCTACTGTTAGGTTTGGCTATTTTTACCAATTTGCTAGCTGGCAATACCCGTTTGCCTCCCTTCTTCAATCATAATTGGGAGCGTAGATACCCTGCCATTGCAATGTAGACCTGGCTTCCTCCATTCTGATGTAGCCGGCCGCCTTCTCATAAAAGGTTGTCACGCTTCGACAAGACTTCCTGCAATTTTTTGTCCTATTTGGTAGTCCCTTGTCATATCCAAACATGAGCCGCCATTGGTAACACCTCTTCACTGGTCACCCCGGCTCAAAGAGCTTCTTCCTTGAAGCGCTTGATAAAAGTGCACAAACTCTCATTCTCCCCTTGTTTCACATAGAACATGATACGGACGTCTAGTGAGGCTTCTCTTCTCAAGTTGAACTTTCTTAGGAAATCAGTAGATAGTTGACTCCAAGACCTGACCTCTCCTGTTATGTATCTTCTAAACCACCATTAGGCCGCACCGGACAAGTATATAAGAAGCAATTTACACCTAGCCATCTTCCCAACATTTAGGATGTCCATGAAATATTCTAAGGTGCTTAGAAGATCGTCTGAATTGGTAGTCCCGTCAAACTTGTCAATCGTTGGGGCTTCGAAATTGTTGAGAAAATCAGCTTCGATGACTACCACACAAAAAGAGATGCAAATTCCTTCCTTTATTCTTTTCTAGAATTCTGTTGATATATCTATCCCAATTGCTCCTCCCGGGCTATGAAAAGTAGGAATTCGTATTCCTTCGGTTGAGTTAGGATGAATTACCATCAGACATGGTGTCCTCATCACTTCTGGTGGATCTGGTCGGCTTCTTCATGAGTAGAGGGTTTATGTTGACTGGCTTAGTCTTAATCCGGGGGTTAGCCTGGATTTTGCTTTTCAATCCAGTGTAAATTTTTAATCCAGCATCACCATTCCCCTTAATGGGAGTGCCATTATTGTTCCCCCACTGATTATTCAGTGCAAATATAGAATGGTAGAGGTGAGCTGTGTAGTAAGGAGGTGAAGATGGCTTGTGACTAGCATGTTGGATTATGGTCTTCTCTAATCCTTCCATGCGCCGATTCACCTAGTCTGAAAAGGATTAGAATACTATCAGGATGGAATCTACAGGGGCCTTAGTTGAAGCTCCCGCCTAATCTTGGATTTTTGAGAGCGAGAGTGGTTTATGGACAACCTTTGCCACCACATGCAAAGGCTCCTAAATTGGGGGAACAGGAGAATTAGTGGGATTCATAATTCATGATGTATTTTTTATTAGATCTAAGAAGATGAACAAGGGTATCTCCTTCTAGCACCAAAAGATTTTGAGGAACTTTATCATCCTTCAACTTTCTAATTAGGCTTAGTGTAATCGATTGGTTAATTACTCTGATAAATTTGAATTTTTAGATTTAATTTATATTAACTTTACCGTAAGGCGGTGATTGTGTAGTTAAATGCTTACACAACCAAGTAATTGCACGTTAACTATTTGTTAACGTGTCAAATCTATTTGACATATTGTTCAGCTATAAATAAATAAAACGCAATAATTATCTAACTAACATGAAGACAGAAAATAGTAAAGGACACAAGATTTATGTGATTTAGACTTTAAGTAATCTTATATCGACGGGGAAAGTTTTTCTTTCTTTCTTTATTGCTAATTTGGTACATAATTTCATGGCTATTAGGATAATAGAACCTTCAAGGTTTTCTCCAAAGGAAAAAATGCTAGAAGAAAATAGTCCCTTTCATCCATAGTGCTTTTCCTATTTCTATTTATAAGCTGCAAGCAGATTACTAGAATTTCTTTCTTGCTTCTTTGCCTTAACCCTTAACTCCAACTAGGTGTCATTCATCATATTGCATATTTGATATGACTGAATTGCCGATGTGTTTTTGGCGAGAAGTCTAAATAAAAGTGGAAGTTCCTAAAATCAAAGTGGGAATATTAAAATTAGGGCAGTAGAATCCAAATTTGAATCGACCTTATCCGCTTTGAATTTAAAGGAATGTTGGTTGCAATTCGTTGACTCAACCACGTTTTTGCTGACCAGTTTCGACGTAAAGCATATGAAGAGGTGTAGCGATGAATGCTGCCTAGCATTTAGACTGCATTGCTCTGCTGATACAGTTGTTATTCTTAACCTGATTACATATTAGGCCGGAATGAAGTAGCACTCTTCTACACCGATCTGAGGGTTGATTTGGTGCAGACCTTTGTCATTTTATCGTTAAATTGCGTTTGCATTGAACGCATCTTGAAAGACCTGTATACAGCCACTTTGGTTTACTTCGGCTCTATATAACATTGTCTAGGTTACTGTAACGACCCAATTTTTCGACGCTCGAAAGTCGACATCAATACGTGCACTGTATCGAAGGCCGAACAGTCGAATGCCGGAAAACCGAATCGTTAGGGTTTAAAGAAGCAGAAGATAGAAGAAGAAACAGAAACAATAACAACATCTCACATATCGCAGCAGAACAAATATAATAGATAAAAGAATATCTTTAAAACAAAAAGCTATATCAGTTGTTACATTACATCACATTACATTATCAGAGTCTTACGCCACAAACAGCGGAAGAGAATATAACATAAACTAGTGATACGCTTTGCCATCCAGCTCCAACTCCTGATCTCCACAGCAACTTCTCGACTTTGCTCCCGAATAACAGCTAACCTGACTCTAGGCTGCCCGTGTGGAAAAAATTGTGGGCACCCCGAGTTTAGGAAAGGAACGATAAACTCCAGGTCAGTCGTGGGACTGGTGTGAGATCTTAAAAGTACTTACTTTCACAAAGAAAATAAAAAGAAATCCGCTATACTTTTTGAAAAATGAAACTACCATAAGGCCTCCCGCCACACACACAATGCAAACGCAGAATTGGAGGAGATTTCTCCTTATGATAGTCAAACATGCTTAATATGCAAAATCTTTTTAATATTATCATTAGTGCATAGTGTAGAAAACATTTCGAAAGTATAATATTAATCTTAGCCAGCATACAACCATTATTGTATGCCTACTATAGCTGCCATGTTCAATAGCAGGTTACCGCCACATTCCATGGCAGGTTATACAACTAAAACCATACAGGGCGCGTATTGTTTCTTTGGATTTCCAACAAATGGTCAGGCTAAGGAACTTCCTACCGCCACATGGGTACGCCTCTGGAGGAACGTCCCGAGAACCTACCCGGATCTCTACCAACACAAGGCCAGGTTACCTCTGTAACTAGGTAACTACTACTCGAGCATGTCATCCCCCGGTCCTTTGGGACCTTTATTCGAGGATCCTCAACCACAAAGCAACAACCACAAAGCATAATAAATTTGTGGCAACAACATAGGTAAAATATCTGGGCTCCATACCATGATACTACCCTTTTCCAGAAGGAAATGACATACCCTAAATGGGGCGACCCTCATAACCTTGCCGCATCTTTCCTATTTCGACCATTTTCGGGGTGTGAGGTCCAGTGAGGTCTCGTCCACAAAGCTACACTTTTCACAAAGTCATGCTTTTATCAATAAATGATCAACAACACTTCGCATGTCACGTTACCAAATTGAGAATGCATCACTAGTAACCATCAACTACATAACCTCTGAGCTCTTATGTCTCAGAGAAGGGTGTTAAGCTATGAGAATAAATTCTCCGCCACCAACAAAAATGTATTTGATAGAAACTAGCTTTACATCACAAAGTGTAACATCAGACACACATCCATACAAGTCCGTTCCGGGATCGAACAGAACCGAAGGCACTTCAAAGAAGCCCTAGCAAATCCGGATATTCACAAATCACGTCCGGAACCCCCATCACAAAGGTGATAAGATCTCTATACCAGAGCAACCCGGTGTAGAGACATTCGATAAGTAATCCTTTCGTTTTCGAAAATACCTGGTCTTCAACACCGTCTTCAAATGCAATCCCATTTGGTCATATCGTTATTCGGAATGGGTTTTATGACACAAGGTCCTCTCCCGGCTAATCCGAATAACGAGCGCTTATTTTAAAAATAAGTGTTACATTCAGATTTCAACAAATTACAACAATTTTCACTTTGATCTTTTAAACGAAAGATCTATCACAATCACAAAGGTTCGATGTGGTTTCTGGATATCCACTTGGAATCCGACCCCCGGTCGCATCGAAATTCAAATGTCGTTTAAAGGAAAATATTGATAGTCGGTTATTTAACTATCAATCAACAATCACAACAATTACCAGATTTAACTAATTTTCTCTAATTATTAATTTCAAAATATCTTTGCAAGATACAATTTTAACACTTCAACTATTTGAAAACAAATTTCAAATTACTTTCCACATTCCAATACTTTGAAAACAAATTTCATATCATTTCCCTTACACGGAATATATTTTCAAATATTTATTCATTTCCACTGGAAATCTGCCGAGTTAAAATAATTCAAATCACTTAGCCAAAATATTCTTGGAACATTTAAAATCAAACCATCTTAAATACTTACTTAAAATATTGGTTATGAAAACATTATACTAATTATAACATATAAGATTTTAAGTCCCAACTAATTTTAAAATAAAATTAGTAGATAAGGCATAACTATTTAAATAATCGTTTCCTAAAACAAATATCAATTTTAATCTTTAAAATAATCCCTTCTATAAGTAATTAAATAAATCCATACTTTAAAGATTTGAAACCAGTTAAGAAAATAAATTATCCAAAGTATCCTTTGTAAAACCATCCTTAAAAATTTTTAGTTTATATTTATAGGCTACTTCGAAATCATACTCAGCTTTCCAGGGAAAATACATTTTCATTTCAAAATGGTTCATTCAAATCAATTAATAAATCTTTCTTGATTTATTTTAAATTTACGTTCCGAATCCGTAAATTCCTTTCATACTTTTAAAAATAACCAAATGTTTATTTTTAAAACAAATTTCCCTTTCCTTTATAAATTCCCATTGTGAATTTAAATTTCTAAATATCCATTTATATACGATTTCCAAATCGATTCCCAAATATTTATTTATCAGCACCGGATTAAATTCTAAATTGATTTCCAAATTTATTTTTAAATACCAAATCAATTTTCTAAAATTGATTTTCTAAATTTATTTCAACATCAAATTTATTATCTTTTGAAACAAATTCCTTCTATAAATTTATCCAATTTTCTAAAATCAATTTACTATAAATTATCTATTAAATTTCAAAATCAATTTTTATTTATTTCTGGTATCCTATGATACCAAAAATATATTCGGCTAAAATTTTAGCCTTCAACGGTTTCAACCACAAATAGTCACACGCATATTATAAATAATCAATACATAATATTAAAACTAATTCAATTATTTGAGGAATCCAGTTGGATCCCTCCAACCTGTTTCCCTGCATCCACAGATGTTAGCATAGTAATTAAATATCAATTCCACTTCGAGGTGGAATATCGCGGTATATGGGATTTATAAAATATCATCCGCTATTATGTGGCGCATGGGGTCTAAACGAATATAACTAATAATAAGTTAATCATCCAAGCATACAATCAACAATTTTATATTTATCTATCACAATTCAACCATCAATCAATAATTGAAATTTTCAATCATTATAATTTGAGTAAGAAGATCTCACATTTGCTTTGCATGCAATCCATTTTCATTCCAGTGTGTTTTTCACGATCTTTTGACCTTGTAACAAACAATTTATATAATTTTTTAACACTTTGAACTAATCGGATAATTAATTTCTTTGAAATAGATTTAATTAACTAATTATTTAATTAAACCTATTCTTCCTTGTAAATAAATTATTTTTAGTAATTAAAATAATTAAATGGGTTTACTAAACAAATAAATCACCCTCACTATATATTATTTCTGAAAATAACTTTGTAGATTAAAATATGGATATGTGTATTTATTTTATTCTTTTCTTTGAAATTAATCTATATGGATTTTAAACCTATTCTATGTGAACTTTCAAACATTTAAAATCTTCCACTTTCCAAAATCTTATATATTATTAAATAAAAATCTGCATGTGTTATTTACTGTTTTTGTCCATATTTTAAACATGTATATTTTCTGTGAATAACATAAACTATACTTTTATTACTGTAAGTTCTCTTCTTCAACATATAGATATAGTTAAATTGTATAGATAAAATAAATGAATAAAAAAACAACTCTATACCTTACAGGAAAACGCGAACCAGATTTCGAGCTTCCACTACGCTAGGGCTTGAACGAGCCACCATCTCGTCAATGCCAATCATTACGACTTTGAAATTGTTGTTCTCGAGAACGACTCAGCCCAGATGCGATTGCAACGCACGCCAAGGGTCCGCCTTCGTCGCTGCTTCACGCGACACGCCTCGAGACCTGCCTTCGCCTAAAACCCCTATTCTTGTCGTTGCTTTCAAGCCACAAACACGAGCGATGCGATCTGGAGCAAGTCGCCCTTCTCCTTCCTTAGAATCACGAGCCTCGAAACTTGCCAACATCCCATTATGACCACGGCCGCCTCCTCCCCTAGTGCTCGCACGATGCGCGACGATTTCGGTTGCATTTTTTTTGAACGAGATGAACTCGACTTTGATTTACTGAGAGATGAAGGTGGAGAGATAGTGAATTTCGATTTGGGGAGGAATGGTTTATGCGGCCATTAATTGGTTTTGAACTGTCGGCTGGGCATAATTTTAAAGGAGAATCGACTGTTATTTTTTTAATTTTTTCTCAAATTAAATTAGACATGAGCTTATTTTTTTTAAAAAGGAAGAAGATTCAAA
Organism: Allium cepa; assembly: GCA_030765085.1. Lineage (NCBI taxonomy): Eukaryota > Viridiplantae > Streptophyta > Magnoliopsida > Asparagales > Amaryllidaceae > Allium > Allium cepa. The sequence continues at coordinate 29,356,876 of CM060932.1, forward strand.
AGGGAACACGATTTGATATTCACGTGTTTGAATACCTCAACAGTGAAACAAAAGCTTATGGTGTACAGTGATGATAAGAAGGGACAAAGCTGATGTGAAATAAATTTAACTGGTCAGCAAAAATATATATATAGTATTATTTAAATTTTAAATTTATACCGTCCCAAAGTCATAGTGCAATGTCTCGACATCCTATCGAGGCGTGCCGCTAGGCGTTTATAATGTTAAACCCTTATTCCGAACACAATGGGAAAGGTTCTGAGTCCAAATTCGATCGTATGGAGAAGATAGCTATTTAGACCAGTTATTAAATTAAATTTCGATATAATTTTCGACGCGTTTGCTTATCGTACGGCCAAACGGCAACTCCAAACATCACGAAAATTGAAATCCGATAATAATACGATATTACGGATCCAATGGAACTAGTTTCGTCAAAATCCAAAACTGTACCTCGGAATGCTATTTTTAAATATCGATTTAAATGATATAAATTCAAAACTGAACAATTCACTTTCAAATTCAATTCTGAAGCTTTCATTATCTTCAGTATTGTCAATATAATTTTTTCAAGCCTTTAAAATATTTTTAATCAGCCTAAAACTGAAGATTCAAATTTTTTTACCCAGTCTCAATAAATTAAATTTAACAATTTAATTGCCAAAATTATAGTTAAAATTGAAATTTAAGTTTAAAAACAACTTCCAATATCTAAAATCAATTAAGTATTTTAATTTCAAATGTTCAAAATTTCGGGTCGTCACGGTTACTCTCGATATATGCATGTGCAGACCTGTTCCTATATATATTTGGCAGAATGTGGATGTGGTCGCCTTAGCTTGCCTTGGTTTGTATAGTGTCCCCATAATTTGGCATTCGACCTCGATCTTTGGGGCCTTTCTATTGGTTCTTTCATGTTTTTTCAGAGCGATTCTTTATAAGAACGGGTGTAACACCGAGTATGTGATTCATTTTAATTTGGGAGTTTCCCTGACGTTGATAGCATAAGGGAAGGCACACCTTGATTTTTCGAAACAAAGATTCGAGAAGTTTGGTCAGTTTTGTTACTTTCTTATACTCATGGGTATTTCGAGAATGAAATTCTTTTAAGAAGGGGAGAATACAACACCCTGTAATTTTAACGATCGAATATTTAAAGGATTAATTTAAATATTTAATCGGTAAGTAGCAGAATGCCTCTTATACTCAATTTTTACAAATGAGCAAATTGTGACTCAATACACCCATAATCGAGTTCACATACGCAAATAAAATGAGTATAAACTAGACTAGTTTGAATTCGATGATTTTCGGGGATGAATAGTGCTAGATGAAGAGGAATTGGGCTAAGCCCACTAGTTTCCTATAAGAGACTAACTCCTCTTTATTTTCTAACTCACTCTTCCCTTACGTATCCTCTCCTGTTCTTCTCTAATTACTCCACTAACCCTAGATCCACTAATCCAAGCTCGAATAAATTTCAATAAATCCTGATAAAACAACCATAATTATTTTTATCCAATTCCTTACATAATACGTAAACGAATTAGCTTAGAATTCGGTTCGGGTTTCATCTTGGATTTTAAGAGAGCATGGATTTGGGTTTTGACAAATAGAGCTTGGTTTGGAGTTAAACAAGGTAAGTGAGATGGTTCTTTTACTTAGTTTACTTGTTGTACTTCATTAATTAATATATGAACGATTGTGAAGTGTTGTCGAAGAGGTTGGAAGATGTGCAATATAAAAGTAATTGTTACCTTAACTCCTCATACCGTAGGAATGGTGAAACAAGGGATGCTTTAGGGCTAAAGTGGGTTGCAACCAATTATGTTATGAAATCACCTACTAGATCGATAAATTTTTTACCCACTATAACGTCCGGTTTAAATTATGTGGTGTATGCTATGAGATGTCTCGGATAGGTCAGGAATGACCGAGTGATGTAATACTCAGTGTTATTCGTGTGGTTTTCGGATGGGTCGGTCTTAATTCACATGAGGGTCAACATAAGGGCCTCAGGTACATTCCTCTAAAAATGCACTATACGAGAGGTAGTTCCTTATCTCGCTATTTAGTTGGAAATCCAATCTCTAGTAAGTGCATTCGGTTTTGTTTGTAGAACCTTAAATTATTAATTCTGTGATTTAATTTGGTAATAATTTCAGCTAAGATTCACAAGTTTAGTTACAAAGTAACGACCCAGAATTTCAGTCATTTGAATTTGAAATATTTAATTGATTTTAAAAATATTGAAAAGTTAATTTTATAAGTTAAATAACTTGAATTTCAAATATAGTGATTTAGTTGATAATTAAACTGTTAACTCTAATATTTGGAATTGCTTAAATAATTAAATCTTGAATTTAATATGGATAAAAGAATGATTCCGAAAATTGATTTAAAATTCTATTTGGATATGAACGGAGATAGTGAACTTTTAAATTGAATTTAAAAATGATTCAAACTTGTTTTATAATAATCGTTTTAATTAACATGTGAAAATTGCCTTCTAGGGCACTATCTTGGATTTCAACGAAACTAGTTCCATTGGATCCATAATACTGAGTTATTATATGCTAACGATTTTTGTGGCGATTGAACGTATTGTTTGGTCGTGCAAGTTTGAAAAGCTTATAAACTGCTTGCTGAATTTATATAATATAACTGGGTTTGAAAAGCTAGCTTCTGCATATGATCGAATTAGGTCTCGAGCCTAGTTCCACTTGGTTCGGAATAGGGGTATTACATACAGAATGCCAAGCGGCATGCCTCGTTTGGAGTTAGAGATTTTTGGAAGTTTAAAGCTAGAATTTTCTAATTAAAACAATATATACACACTGTTTATTACCCATGGCTTCAGCCATACCCTACCAATAAAACACCATACCTATCCATGTTCGAACCATGCCCCTTAGTTATTTAAAACACAACTTTTCCCTCTCTTCTCTTTTATTTTCCTCTGCTATGAATTTTTCCCACTTCAAAAAAAAATCTAATCAAGTAAAATAGTAAACTAAAAATTGTGAAACAAGCTTTAAAAATCTCGATTTGATGAGAACTTCGTTCCAGCATGCTTTTGGATGAGTGCATCACGTTTTGGTGGAGGCTGAGGTTAAGGAAGCAAGCTAGGGTTGAGGCTTCGATTAAAATTTGGCAATGATTTGTAATTTGGAGCTTAGAATTGGTTTTGGCGTGTTAAATAGCATCTATGGCCGGAGTTTGGGGCTGTACGGTGGCTCTTGAAGGATCGCGACCTGGCACATGGGGGGTTCCTGCTCATGTCATCTTTTTATTAGATGGTGCTATTTGCAATTCGTGGAGTCGAGCAAGTGGAGATCGAGGAGAGGAGAGTAGTGGCGAAGTTAGATCGATAAACGGAGCACCGTGGCTCCATGTCAGTTCATGGACGTGCACGGCCATGGTGCTGTTATCATTTTTTTGCACAGGGTTATAATTGTTGAAAGGGGGAAGAAGAAGATAGTGGTGGATTTTATTTAATCAAAATGTAATTAGTTTATTTATTATTAATTTAAATACCATTAACTTAAAATTTTAATAATTCTCTCATATAAGGTCCAATCAAGGCACGGATTTTTGCTTTATGCTCATGATAACGTAAGCTTTACAATGGAACCAGTTTGGATGGATTTCAAGACTATTGATATTTAGGCTAAAATTGGGCGTTGTTCGATTTTAGTTCCAAACTGATACACCTCGATGGCAACTTGGATAAATGTGAGTTAATCTCACCTTTTTGGCTAACCAGAAATATTATATAGTCGATAAAAGTTATTGATTGGATGTTTGGATATTGAAATTGTCGATTGTTGGTTTTGATGAATTGTTGCTCGAAAAGCAATTAATATATGACATTAGTTACACGGATAGGTTGGAGGGATCCAATAGGATTCCTCATCAATGTTGAATTTTATTTTTATATATGTATTAATATATATATGAGTTGCGATGTAGGGAGATAGGTTGGAGGTATCCAACAGGATTCCTCATTATTATTAATATATTTCAGTAAAATTCCTACTATATGATTTTTGAATATGAAACCTGATTGTGGACACCATGGTTTAGGACATTGTTCTAGCTCAACATTTAAACCCTGTAGTGATAGAAAATCAATATCGATATCGGCTAAGTGTTTGGTAGCTATTCGCCTTCAATCAGTATTTCAAAAATGCTATAAATTTCCATTTGAGTTGGAATTGGTTTTTGGAGACAGGAAATGATTTTAAGATCTGAATTTGGGTTTCGAAAATATTTTATTCTAAAGGATTTAATTTCTATTTTATTCCAACCTTTTTATTTGTTTATATATCCAATATTATTTTAAAGTTATTTACTTATATTTAATATTGTTTTAAAGTATTTATTTATATTTAATATTATTTTTAAGTTATTTATTTATAATTAATATTGTTTAAAGTTATTTCTTTATATTTGATGTTGTTTTAAAGATATTTATCAATATGTTACTATTTTGAAAAGTTAATTATTCAGATAATTAATATGGTATGAAATTAACAATAATGATTATTAATAATATTTTGGATGTTAATTATTATTATTTATAATTACGATAAAGATTAATTATTATTGTTATTTCAATAACGTTTTGAAATAATTAGATATAATTTTAAGATGCTTTGAAGTTAACCATTATTATTTATATGTAATGTTTGTGTTTAATAATTATTACTATATGATAGTGTATTAAAGTAAATGATTTCATTTAATTATAAATGTTTTCGGGACTCGTAAATAGAGTTTATAAACAGACTTAGGGTTTATAAGGAGACTTTTATAAAATGGTTTGAAGACATAAAGGGGGATTATTAATGAGGTGAAGGAGTTCTATAAATGGTTAGATGTTTATAAATGAATTTTAGAAATGGGTTTATAAAATTATAAGAGGAATTTTATAAATAGTTGCATGGATTCATAAAGGGTTTTATGAAAGACTTGAGAAATAATTTGTAAATAGGTTATAAATGATTTAGGGACATATAAATAGTTTATAAATGATTGTAGAGATTTATAAAGAAATATATAAATGATCTGAGAATTGCGTAAAAAGGAAATTTTAATATCTTATATAAATATACTTATACCATTGAGATAAGCATATAGATATTTTTCCAAGCGTTGAAAATATAGGAATTTGTGAATATATCTTTGTAAAACAATATTGATACAAGTATTTGCAGGTTGAATTTAATAAATGAAAAGATTTATTCAAGAGGCCAGTGGGGTCTTATGCGCTTAACCAATGTTGGTTTTCCCAACGGAATTTAAACCCTTGATTTGAATGTTTGTTTATTCGATGGTGAAATAACCGACTATCGAATTTGGATCTGAAACACGACTTTGGATATATCTAGAGGAAATATGTGATTTATATGGCACAGTCATCTCCGATGATATTGTACTGTGCGTATAAATCTTGTTTTTTTCTTCTAGGAAAAGTGATAAGGAAATCCATCCACTAACGCTTAGGAGAGGATTTCTGCTCTTATCTTTGAATGTTTATTTACTAAAGAACTGGGGTTGAGTTTGCTGAAAATTTATCGGATGTTGTTCCGAAAAGACCAGGATTGGATATTTTATCCGAAAATCACTTTAGTCCAACTCAAATGTTTCGAAGTGATGATGTCTTGAAGATGATGGAGTTTGAAGATGGTGTTCTCAAGCATTTCATTCAGTCCTGGAACGAACTTGTGTGGATGAATGTTGACATTGCCATGTTGCTTAGAGGGCAGTGCTAACATTGCAAGTGGGAAGTGCTATATAAAAGGTAAAACATAGTCTCAAGTCTCATCAACTGGGAATGACTAAAACAAGGGAGAGGTAGCAGGGCTAAGTGGATCGCTCCCAAGTAGGATATGATCATCCCTATCTAGAGTTGATATTATCTCTCATTTGTATGCTTCGGGGGCCAAATTTTGGAAGGGTGATCATATTCAGCACTACAAGTCAAGTGGTAGGCCGGTTCGGTGTTGGCGGGGGATTCCGACGAGGCCTTTGGTGTGATTTTATCTAGAGATGCACCGTGACAGGCTGTACCTCGGTAGCCTAGTCATTATATGGAATCCATTCCCAAATAAGCGCAATACAGACTTAGTTGTGCCCAAATATGCTAAAACGTGAGATGCAAGCATTTCAACTATATTCATATTTACTTTGACCCTTAGACATTATTATAATATCAGAGAATTTCATATGAATTATTTCGCTTATCGTAAGGTAAAAACTCATTCTTGTTTATGTGCGGCATGGTCTTACGAGATATTTTTGATTTCAAAGGTTTTTATAAATTTAAAATCCAATTGGTGTATCTTCTCGTGCTAGTTCTTCAAACCGACTCAGGTGTTACTTATCTATAATGCTTGGGTTAAACCAAACATATTTATATATTTAGTTTGGATGTTTGCAGCTTCAGGAGACGGGCTTCCAGCCCAGAGATGTATTCGCATATTTGGTTATTTTTTCACTATATTCATTATTGTACTTATAAGCGATTGTGAGGATAGGTTGTTATAAATGTCCGGGCTAAAATAGGTTGGTACACTCTGATTGATGTCCGTGCACATGTGTGTCTATATATATATATATATATATATATATATATATATATAGTATATATATATTACCATTATATTTTGTGTGAAGATTGTTGTATATTACAGATTATTCATTACGCAGTGAGATTCTATGTTGTTAGTTTTCTTTCTCTTTCCTACTTTCTTTTTTTCCTTAGCTAACCACCTTTTCGTTCAATTTGGGTTGGACATATCTTTTTTATTGTCAACTTATTGTACGGAAAAATGGTTTGTTACATATGTTTTCAAAAGAATGTCATTAAAAATAATATTACCAAAATTTCTGCTTAAAAATGTTTTGGTTATCATAAGTAAAAGCCTATTCCTTGTTTATGTGCAGTGTGGTCTTATGTAATACCTTCTATTTTCAAACACTCGTATTTTGAGTTCTCACACCAGTCCCTTTACTGACCCGAAGTTTATTTTCCTTTCCTTAAACTCTGGGCGCCTTCCTTTCTAAGCAGTTTAGTAGTCAGGTTGTATTCTAGTAGTCAGGTTGTATTCTAGTAGTCAGGTTTAGTTAGAAGATATTTAGAAGTGCTAGGAGCATGGAGGTAGAAGATTCTTCAGTAGACTATTATCTCTTTTTCCACCACATTTGTGCAATATTGTATTACGTATTTTGTACAGGCAAAGATTTATAATTATTTATATTTAACTCTAATAAGTGTATTTAAAATTTCCGCTATAAAGATTTTATATATTGAAATAATATAAGTTCATCTATTCGTGTGAGATTCTATTCTGTCTTCTTTTCCTTTTTGCCCTTAGGGAACTACCTCTCCGGCTCTTGGATTTGCGACACTTGAATATCGAAAGATATATTATTGTTGATTTCTGAGGGTTGAAGAAATGGGTCTTCACATTTGGTAACAGAGCTTTGGTTGAGTAAACACCTAAGCCTGATCGGTGTAAAGTCTCATCAGAGATAGGGTTAGTAATACCCTAGGATGAGTAACTCATTAGAGATAGAGTTAGTAAAACCTATAGTGAGTTGAGAGTATTATATACGAGTGCGTATTTGTTAACGACATATAAATAAATTTTTTTGAAAAAGAAATGGTAAATGAAATAATTTTAACCTAGAATTGTATATTATATATAAAGAATATATTTTAAAAAGGATACATATTTAGATATATTATAACTTGGATGATTTTTATGTCAATATTTGTAAAATCTAAGTATAAAAATCTTGTGGTTAGAATTTCACAGTTTGATTATAAGATTTTTAACAAATAACACTAAGAATACTAAGGGACATAAATAATAAATAAAGCCTGATAAATTGAAAAATGGTTATGAAATGAGGATTTTAATCTAAAAGGTTTGGGACAAAAAGTTTTCATAGAGTTTTGGAAGTTGATAATAATAAATAATTGGTTATTATCATTGATTAATCAATCTTTTGGTTAAAAATTTAAATACAAACACCTCGTGAATTTATTTTCATGGTTTGGTTACATAATGTTTGATAAAATACATTGGGTTAAGGAATTCGATTAAGATAAATAAAATATATGAATGTATTTTGTATGAATGTGTTTTATAAAAACAAAGTAATTTTGAAATAATGATAAAATTAGTTCACTTCAACCTAATAAATTATTTTATTTAATAGTTTAAGCATGAACATCTCATGAATTTAGTTTGACAATTTGACTTTAGGGTATTCGATAAATAATAAGTTAAAAAAACAAATTTGTAATTTATTGAGAATTCAGGTTAAGTAAAATAAATTGAAAATTTTATACTTTGAGGATGTAAAAGAGTGTGAAATAAATATAAACCATAAGTTATAATTACATAATGCAAATAAACTTAAGTAAGTAAATAAGTTTGTATAACTTATGAATTTGAGAAAATGGAAAGTAAAACAAAAAAATAAAATGGTTAAACATTTGGTTAGATAAAAATTAATTTAAAATTGCACTATGAAATGAAAGTTTTACTTAAGTAAAGTTAATAAAAATAATATTATAAATATAAACTTAAGTTTTGAAGTGATAATAAAACACGAGTTTATAATAAACTTAAGTTATGATTTTATAGAATGGTTCATAAAGTAGTATTAGTATTTCGCAAAATATACTAAGTAATAAATGAATATGAATAAAAAGAATATAAAGATTTGCTAGGTCGAATGGCTCGAAAGAAACTAAAATTGGGTAGGAGCTGCGTTCGGATGGTAAATATTTATCTTAAGTATTGCCCCTCTGGTTAAGAGGATATGTGTTACTATTGGTAGTCCCCAATTCCTTGGTATTATTTTAAAGTTACTCGATCTAGATAATTTTCTAAGGTTAAAATAGAATATATTATAATAATAGAAGTTTATTAAATAAAGATAAATTACCATTTAAATTTAAAATTTTCTTTTGGAAAAGAGATATAAATATCTTGTAAATAAATATTACGAAGTAATAAATTTATAAAAAAAGTTTAATAAATAAAGAGATATATTTATAAATGGAATATTTATAAATAAAAGTAACAAGTACTACAACGAAGATTTTATAAAGAAGTAGATTTTTAGCGAAACTTAATAAATGAAAGGTTTTCATAATGATTTTCGAAATTAATAAGTACGTATGTTGTGAATAGATCATTTCGTCACAAAATTTTGATCTAAAATTCAACGATGGAACTTTGAGGTGTTCACATCGGTCCGAAAAAGGGTTTATCATTCGATTCTTGATGACGAACATTGATGATGATTTATGATTGGGCATTTGAGTTTTCTATTATAGTTGAGTGCTATGCAAGGAAGACTCAAGTTTCAATCAAAAGGCTAGATCAAGGTCCGCACTAGAGGATCGAGGGATCAATACTAGTTTGGATGTAAAGTTGTGGTTCGAAAAGTAGATCGAATCAGATAATGCATACAAATGATCTATATACATCGTACAATAGTAAGTTTAAAAATAAATATTTTGAAAAAACACCTTTGTGTTTTCATTCTAGTGTAATTTTGATGACAAAATACTTTAAGGGGGAAGTCTGTAACGACCAGCAATGTTATCACTTTAATAAATTTGATTTATTTTTAAAATATCCAAATAAAAGGTTAATAATACAAATAATATTGTTTTGAGTAAAAATAATAATAATAATAATAATGTTTTGAACAATGAATAATAATGGCAATCTTATTTTGAATGGATATTTACAAAAATATCTTCCTCGGATTTAAATCGATAAAATAGCCAAAAATTGTTTTGTCGATAAACGACTATATAATTATTCAAAGTCGCAAACATGACTGGATACATACACTCATTTTTATATTTAAACATTAATATAAATAAAATAATTTGTTTTATTTATGACATCATCAACAATGCCATTGTGATTATAATTAATTAATGAAACACCCCACACCCTATAATATACCCAAAAAGGGCACACTAAAAGATATGGTGCATTATAGGTATAGCAAAAGCATCACAGAGACTAAGATTGACGAGACAAATAAATATAAACAGCAAAAACATTTAAATGGTAACTCATTATTCAAAATAAAAAATTCAAAAATAAGTCTGATAAACATCACATATCTCGAATACCGAATACATATTTCTTATGAAAAATACCTCTTAGTCTCATAAAAGCAGAGTACAATAAAATAATCATCCCTATCATAAGTACCAGTACATCAAAAACCAAACAAAAACAAAATTGTAAAGAATAAGAATACATGAAGTACTTCGGGAATGTATCTCCAAGAAATCTAAATCTACTATCCTTGCCTCTACTGGCCTATGGGGGAAACGGGGAAGTAGAGGTGTGGGTTAGACTGTAAGTCTGGTGAGTGAAAGTAACTACTAGTATTTTTAAGCAAGATAAAGATAATAGACTTAGCAACAGTTCTATAATAAAAAGGAAATGGGGAAAAGATAAAGCTGGAATAAAATACTATTTAACTGTTTCCGTTTGACTATTTGATTTGATTGTGATTGTTTGCACTTGTGTTAGATTGCTATGATTTGGCTGAAATCTTAATCCTATTTTAATTAGGCTGAATCCTAATTCTACCCATTGATCGACCTTCTATCTCCATTGTGCCATTGTGAGCTAGTCCCATCCCGTGGGTCCCACAGTAAAAGACACATATTTAGCGCTTGCATGCAGTAGCGACTTATCTTCCATTATCAATGCCGCACACACGGTCATCGCCAGTACACGCTAACTGTCACCCCCTCTTGTGACCTATTACTTACCCTAATCAGCATAAGAATTCCCAGCCTCACCTAATCCGTTGTGAGACCATCAGCCATAGTCGGAAAGGGTTCTACCAAGCCCCACCTTAGTGTTTTGTGAGACCATCTGTCCTAGTCTGAAAGGGAATTCTGCCAGTACGAGTCCTAACAAACAAAATCCAGTTGTGCCCCTTACAAAAATCCCCCAATTTGAGCTTCTATCTATTGGCCACTTATTTACCCTAGGTCCCAGCCTCACCTAATATTGTGAGACCATCAATCCTAGTCTGAAAGGGTCCTGCGCTGCCTCACCTAAGCAGTTGTGAGACTATCAGCCCCAGTTTGAAAGGGAATGCTGTTCGTATGGGCCTATTTCTATCTTTTCTTATTAACATAGTGTAAGTTTTAAAATAAGCCTATTCTATTATTTCTGCTCTATTTGCTTATTGACTTAATCTAAGTCTTAAAATAATCCTTTTCTGTTATCTCTCATATATTTTCTTATTAATTTAATTATAAGTTTTTAAAATAGGCCCTTATTGTTCTTTCTGCTTAATCATTACCTACATTATAATTGTTACTCTTTTATTCTATCTTTTTAGTTGTAACCACTAGTTATAAACATGCTTGCAAATGTCTCAAATTTTCCTATTTCAGTCTATCTTCTTTTTATTACAGTCTTCCTTATTTTACATCTAGTTTCTAGAAATTTAGTGTTTTCTATTTTAATCCATATTTTTGAATTATTCTCTTTCTATTCGTGTAAAAAGGAATAAAAAGAAACTAACATTTACAGGCTAAATTCTAATGTAAAACATATGTAAATATGGAAATAACTGTAAATAATTGAATAAAATAACAAATAAAAATAGCTAAATAAAATAGAATGAAAATAACTTTAAAAATTGACTGTAAATAACTTATATAAAAATTGTCTCAAAATTGCAGAAAAACTACAACTATTGAGAACCCTATTATTTTAAATTACTTAAAATTATAAAATAATAACTAAACACTCACATATAGTCCTTAGCTCTATTCCTTGGTCTTCCTTGATCCACTTCTAGAGCGTAGAATATTTTTATCGAAAAGATCTTCTCCTTGGAAAAATATTCTATTTAGGGTCCAACCTCAGGCAATGAACCCAAATAGGAGAAAATCTGAATGAGAAAAATAGCTAGGCCTAAGGTCTTATTTATAGTGTGGTTTACGGATCTCAGACCGTTGAATTTGAAGATTAAATCTGATGCAACCACATCATAGGCTGGTTGGGAACCAGCAGATGGAAGCGTGAACGCACATGATTGGAGAGAAGTTGAAAAACACGTCATATACGAAGCTGGACGAAATGTCATCCAAATAAATGGACGGGTCGACCTGTATATGTTGGGGTCGACCTATAGGTTGAACTGTGCATATTAAGGGTCAACCCTAAGGTCGACCTGACCTTATATATAATTTCCATATAGTTTGTCAAAGTCCAAGCTAAATGAAGAAGACACGAAATAAACAAGAAATGAAGAAAATGAATATATATATATATATATATATATATATATTAGTTTTCTTCATTTCTTGTTTATTTCATATCTTCTTCATTTTAGCTTGGATTTTGACAAACTATATATGAAAATTGACCATAAAATTACCATGAACACAATGTTGCAACTCCCATGGCTCAATTATGACAATTTCACAAACTTATTTTATTATTTAATTAATTCTTTAACTAATTATTAAAGCTTGAATTTTAGGTTGTTACGTTCTTCCCTCCTTAATGGATTTCGTCCCCAAGATCTCCAAGGACAGAAGAATGAAATAAATATTTTCATCCAAATTCTAAAACCATATACTCAGTCACCATCCATTAAATCCATTGTCCTTAAATTTTCTAATGGAATTTATGATATATATGCAAATAATGTAGTGTCAATGTCCCTACGAAATGCAAAATATTAGGCGGTTTATTAATTCTGTCGACCTCCTTTTTATGCAATCATGTCTCTTCCATGCATCCAAATGAATGCAAATTTCCTTATGATAACGGATAGTTCTATATGCGTACTACAATCATCATCCAAATGTAACAACCATATGCTAATCATCCATTTATAGCAACCATAGAAATAAATAAAAATGCAAATGAGCACATGTCCATATGCATATTCTTTAGTGAACTAGTTAGGCTGATCCCTAAGAAATAATAGTGCCTAGTGTATATATATGAATTCATTAGCATCCACTAGCAAACACTTGCAACCACTAGAGTCCATCGTACATAACATGTTCTACCAACATGTTTACATTCAATCCTACCATCGATAGTTTAAATCCTAAGATCTACCCTCCCAAAGGATACTAAAGTAAAGAACCTATTAAAAGCTAAGGATGGAAATATAAAATTCAAAATGTACCATCGAAAAGATGTGGATAAGTGGTACGTATTCTCTCTTCAGCCTCCTTCATAGCATCTTCAATGCGGTCTTCCCACTGCACCTTAACCTATGGGACTTCCTTATTCCTAAGCTTCTTGATATCACATCCCACGATCTTGGTAGGAATGCGATAAACCGATGCTTCTCTCTCCACCTCAACTTCCTCAAGTTGACTGGGTTCCACCACCTCTGCTGAATCATGTAAGCACTTTCTCAAGTGCGAAACATGAATCATGAACTCCTACTAGCCTCTCTAGTAGCTTTATCCGATACGCCATCTTCCCTACTCTTTCCACAGTAGGGAATGGACCTACGAATCTGCGAGCAAGTTTCCCATTTGATCCAAATCTTACTACCTTCCTTAGCGGAGATACCTTAATGAAAAATAAGTCTCTTACCTCAAACTCAACATCCCTTCTATGCTTATCTGAATAAGATTTCTATTTATATTGGGCTATCTTCAATCTTCTTCGAATCAAATCAATCTTTTTTGAAGTTTCCCAAATCTTGTCAGGATCAAGTAGCAATCTTTCTACAAACTCCAACCAACACGAATGCGCCTTTCCAGGTCTTCCATAAAGAGCTTCAGAAGGTGCCATCCCAATGCTAGCTTGAAAACTATTAATATATGCAAACTCCACTAGCTCCTCCCAAGTTCCTTCAAAATGAAGAATGCACATCCTCAACAAATCCTTAAGAACACTATTAACTCTCTCCGTTTGACCATCCTTTTGAGGGTGATAGGCCGTACTCAATCTAAGCTGTGTTCCTAAAGCCTCTTACAAGCTTCTCCAAAACTCGCTAGTAAAGATAGGTCTTTATCGCTCACTATGCTAGAGGGAATTCCATGAAGTCAGACTGTCTCACGAACATATAAGGATGCCAAATAAGGTGTTTCCCTTTACTCTTGACTGGAATGAAGTGGGCGCTCTTTGTCAAGCGATCTACAATCACTCAAATACTAGTATTCCTCTTCCTAGATCGGGGTAAGCCATCTATGAAGTCCATCGAAACACTATCCCACTTCCATTCAGGTACATCCAATGGTTTAAGCAATCCATCGGGCTTCTGCTGCTCTTCCTTAAATCTTTGGCGTACAAGACACTTAACTAAAAACTTTGTTATATCCTTCTTCAAGTCACTCCAATAAAATACTCTCTTCATATCTCTGTACATCTTATCACCTCCCAAATGAATAGTCATTCAAGAATGGTGTGCTTCTGCTAGAACTGCTCTCATCAAATCATTAGTGCGGGTGACGCAAAGTCTTTCATCTCTCCTTAGCCACCCTTTACTATCAATGGAATAGCATTGGAGATGTTTACAGACTTATTCTTTGCTAATCCTCTCTAGAATATCCATAAGCCCTGAATCCTCTCGCTGCCTTGAGCTAACTCGATCTATGAGGTCAGGCTTAACCTCAAGTGCTACTAATAATCTAGGGGTAATGTCCGTATAGGGATTAAAATAAATGGTGGAAATAAACTCTATGCTTTTACATTCCATGAACATTGGACGAAGGGTTGCTTTCTTCTCACTTAACACATCTGCAGCCACGTTCCCTTTACAAGGGGTATAAGCTATCCCAAAGTCATATGATGCTAGAAACTCCATCCAATGTTGTTGCGTCAAGTTTAAATCCTTTTGCGAGAACATGTACTTCAATGATTTATGGTCAATGAAAAGCTCGAACCTTTCTCCTTGCAAGTAATGTCTCTAAGTATAGAGCATGAAAATAATAGCAGCTAACTCCAAATCATGGGTAGGGTGGTTCTTCTCATGGGTTCTCAACTGTCTACTCCCATAACATACTACCCTCCCTTCTTGCATCAATACTATTCAAAGACCTGTCCCATATGCATCAGTGTATACTGTAAAAGGCTTAGCTTCGTCAGGTAAAACTGACAATGGTGCACTAGTAAGGGCTCGTTTTAGCATCATAAGGGAATCCACACAATCTACATCCCACACAAAGGTTGCATTCTTCTTAGTGAGGCAAGTAAGTGGTGCTGAAATCTTAAGAAAATCTCTGATAAACTTCCTATAATAGCCAGCCAAACCTAGGAAGCTTCAAACTACTGTAGCATTCTTAGAGGCCTTCCAATCTTGTACCGTTACTGCCTTAGCGGGATCAACAGCTAGACCCTCTCTTAAGACTACATGCTCCAAGAAATGCACGTCCATATTCCAAAAGTGACACTTTGAGAATTTTCCCTTCAATCGATGAACACGAAATGTATGTAGAACCTCCTCAAGACGAACAGCATGCTCTTCCATACTCTTGGAAAACATCAAAATGTTGTTCACAAATACTACCATGAACTTATTTAGGATAGCTCGAAAAAATGGCTCATTCAATCTACAAAATAGGCCGGGGCGTTGGTTAGTCTACATGGCATAACCAACCACTCAAAGAATCTATCGGGTGTCTTAAATGCTTTTTTATCGATGCTATCATCAACATCCCTAAGCTGATGAAATCCAGTGGCTAATTCAAGCTGAGAAAATACTTAAGAGCTAACCAACTGATTGAAAAGATCGCCTATCCTGGGAAGTGGGTAACGATTCTTCTTCATGAGCTTATTCAACTCTCTATATCTACACAAATTCGAAGGGAACCATCCGCCTTTGTAGCAATGACCACTTTCACTCCCCACTCAGATATGCTCCGTCTGAAGAAGCCTTTCTCCAATAGCTCACTGATCTACTTGCATAAATCTTTCCTCTCTCTAGAAGCCATATGTCTCACGGGCAACGCCACTGGCTCAGCATTGTAATTTAGATAGATCCTAAAGTCGATCTCTCTCTTAGGGATTAGTCCCTTAACTTCCTCAAAAACGTCTAGGAAATCTCTAACGACTGGAGTGGAATCTAACTCTCCTAGTGATGAATAAAGGGAATAAAGGAAGCTCAACACGAATGACCCCTATGGGTTGCAAGAAACCTCCGGAGTCCTTCCACTGCATGTCTCTAGCTTGACGACTCTCATCTCATAGTCCAATATCACTCCATAAGTGGATAGCTAATCCATACCCAAAATCATCCCATATCCCAAAAATTCCAGTACATAGGCATTGTAATCAAACTCTACGCCTAGTATAAAAATTTTCAAACCCCTACAAATCATGGATAAATGTGTTGATCCTCTTATGGGGTTTGAAACAACTATAGGGTCTACTACTAGAGAAATATCTAAGTGCAGACAGTCAACTAAGGAACTAGAAATGAAAGAATGCGATGCTTTGGAGTCAAAAAGAGTCCGAATAGGAAAATCCAAAATGGAGATCAAACATTCTACAAAGACTTTACTACCTCGATCCGGTCCACTACTAGAAGGTGCTGCATTCAGAGTTGGTACTTGCGCTATCGGTGCGCTTGCTTTCTACCCCGTCCTCTGAGGACAAGCTCTAATAAAGTGACCCGCTACCCATAGTTGTAACACCTCCCCTTCATCATGTCCTTCTTATATTCCTTTATGTAATGCCCAACCAATCCACAATTATGACACTTCTCTCCTTTCTTGATCTGCTTTTGAGGTCCTCTACCTTTCCTCTTGTCCCTATCCATTTTATTCTTCCACCATTGCTTCTTATATTTTTCTGATTTAGGGACCTCCTTAACTTCTCCTTCCTTAACAGCATCTGACATGAGAGCCATATCCGCAAGTGACTCATACATCACTCCCATTGGTACACGAGTCAATAACAACCCTCGAAAGGGCTGATTCAATCCCTTAGCAAACTCCATAGCCTTCTTGTGCGGTGTATTAACAAGCTCCATCCCAAACCACGACAACTCATTAAACTAATTTATATACTCCTTCAATAAAAGACTCCCTTGCTTTAGATTAATAAACTTCTCCAATTGCATGCTTTCATCAACTTTTAATAATAACTTTCTCTCAAACCTTTCTTGGAACCCAAACCAACCAATGTCTAACCAACCAATGTCTCTACCATCCATCCCTATAGTCTGCCACCAGTAAGAACCTTCTCCCTTCAACTGCCAAGATGCAAGCTAAACTCTTTGGCGGTCCTCCAAACCTAACAACCCAAATATCTGCTCCGTATTCCTCAACCAAGCTTGTGCCTCTACGAATTCCTCCATGCCAGAAAATATCTCGCCTCCTAGATTAGTGAAGTCCTTGCATAGCATAGAAAAATTGGCTGCTGTAGGTGGATTAATGGGATCTCCATCCGCTGGTGCTGGATTGGACGCTTGCCTTTGCACCTCTGGTGCCGTAGCTTGAACGTATCAATGGAACCAGCCAGGTACTTGAACACCCTTTGGAAGATTTAGGGCGTCCTCCATTCTATGCAAAGAAAAGAGAATTTAGGCTCGAAAGAATCGAAAGAAGGTCGAACCAAACTTTGAGGGGATTTCTATAAAAACAATTTTACACTTGAAATTTATTTCCAAGAGTTTCTTTCTGAAAAATATTTTTAAGACATGTTATCTTTGAAAAATACTTTACTTTTAAAACAAACTTCTAGGAATCGTGTAACCTTAGGCTCTGATACCAAGTGAAACACCCCACACCCCTTAGTATACCCAAAAAGGGCACACTAAAAGATATGGTGCGTTATAGGTATAGCTAAAGCATCATAGAGACTAAGATTCGCAAGGCAAATAAATATAAACAGTGGAAACATTTAAATGATAACTCATTATTCAAAATAAAAAATTCAAAAATAAGTCTAAAAAACGTCACATGTCTCAAATGCCAAATACAGATGTCTTATGAAGAATACCTCTTAGTCTCATAAAATCAGAGTACAATAAAATAATCATCCCTCTCATAAGTACCAGTACATCAAAAACCAAATGAAAAGAAAACTAAAAAAAGAAGAAGAATACTTGAAGAACTTCGGGAATGTATCTCTAAGAAATCTAAATTAACTATCCTTGCTTCTACTGTCCTATAGGGGAAAAGGGGAAATAGAGGAGTGGGTCAGACTATAAGTCTGATAAGTGAAAGTAACTACTAGTATTTTTAAGCAAGATAAAGACAATAGACTTAGCAATAGTTCTAGAATAAAAAGGTA
Organism: Allium cepa; assembly: GCA_030765085.1. Taxonomy (NCBI): domain Eukaryota; kingdom Viridiplantae; phylum Streptophyta; class Magnoliopsida; order Asparagales; family Amaryllidaceae; genus Allium; species Allium cepa. Next base: position 29,375,166 of record CM060932.1, read on the forward strand.
ATAGAGAAAAGATAAAGTTGGAATAAAATACCGTTTAACTGATTTCGTTCAACTGTTCGATTTGATTATGATTGTTTACACTTGTCTTAGATTTCTATAATTAGGCTGGAATGCTAATCCTATTTTAATTAGGCTGAATCCTAATTCTACCCATTGATCAGCCTTCTATCTCTGTTATGCCACTGTGAGCTAGTCCCAACATGTGGGTCCCATAGAAAAAGACACATGTTTAGTGCTTGGAATGCAGTAGCGACTTATCTACCCATATCAATGTCGCACGCATGGCCACCGTCAATACACGCTAACTACCGCCCCTTCTTATTACCTCTTACTTACCCTAATCAAAATAAGCGTGACTAGTCTCACCTAATTTGTTATGAGATCATCAGCCCTAGTCTGAAAGGGTCATTCCCAGGTTCACCTGAGTGTTTTATGAGACCATCAGTCCTAGTCAGAATGGGAATGCTGCCGGTACGGGTCCTAACAAACGAAACTAGTTGTGCCCCTTGCCCAAATCCCCCATTTTAGCTTCTATCTATTGCCTACTTATTTACGTTGTGTCTCAGCCTCACCTAACTACTGTGAGACCATCGGTCCTAGTCTGAAAGGGTCCTCCCCAACCTCACCTAATTTATATTGAGACCATCAGTCCTAGTCTAAAAGGGAATGTTGTTGGTACAGGACCTATTTCTATCTTTGCTTATTAACTTAGTGAAAGTTTTAAATAAGCCTCTTTTGTTATTTCTGCTCTATTTTCTTATTAACTTAATCTAAGTCTTAAAATAACCCTTTTCTATTGTCTCTGCTATATTTGCTTATTAACTTAATTATAATTTTTTTAAGGTAAGCCTTTAATATTCTTTATGCTTAGTCATAACCTATGTTATAATTGTTACTCTTCTATTCTATATTCTTAGTTATAACCACTAGTTATAAACATGCTTCTAAATGTCTCAAATTTGCCTATTTCAGTCTATATTCTTTTTAATACAGTCTTTCTTATTTTATATCTAGTTTCTATAAATTTATTGTTTTCTATTTTAATCCATATTTGCGAATTTTCTCTTTCTATTCGCGTAAAATGGAATTAAAAGAAACTAGCATTTACAAGCTAAATTCTAACATAAAACAGATGTAAATAAATGTAAATAACTATAAATAACTGAATAAAATAGCTAAATAAAAATAGATTAATAAAATAGGCTGAAAAGAACTTTATAAATTAACAGTAAATAACTTATATAAAAATTGTCTCAAAATTGCAGAAAAACTATAACTATTGAGAACACTATTATTTTAAATTACTTAAAAATCGAAAATAATTTCTAAACACTCACCTATGGTACTTAGCTCTATTCCTTGGTCTTCCTTTATCCACTTTTAGAGCGTAGAATATTTTTCTCAAAAAGGTCTTCTCCTCATTGAAATATTCTATTTAGGGTGCAGCCTCAGGCAATGAATCGAAACAGGAGAAAATCTGATGAGAAAAATAGCTAGGCCTAGGGTCTTATTTATAGTATGGTTTAGGGATCTTAGACCATTGGATTTGAAGGTTAGTGCAACCATGTCATAGACTAGCTGGAAATCGTCGGATGGAAGCACGAATGCAAAGGATTGGAGAGAAGTTGAAAAACACGTCATATACAAAGCTGGACGAAATGTCGTCCAAATGCAAGGTCGGGTCGACCTACATGTCGATCGGTATATGTTGGGGTTCGACCTATAGGTCCACCTATGTATATTAGGAGTCGACCCTAAGGTCGACCTGACCTTATATATATATATATATATATATATATACACATATATATATATATATATATATATGTATGTATGTGTGTGTATATATTCATTTTCTTTGTTTCTTGTTTATTTCGTATCTTATTCATTTTAGCTCGGATTTTGACAAACTACATATGAAAAGTGACAAAAAAAATTATTATGGACACAATGTTGCAATTAGTGATTTTAAACGCTTTAATAATTATCTTGATTATCCATATAATTGTTTGAAAATTACAAAAATTCATTTGTGATAGTAATAAAGTGATAATAAATCATTTATAATAGTTTAATAAAGATATACAATTGATTTGAGAATATAAGAAAAATCGATATCGGTTTATCGATATAATAACACTTTTAGTAAATGTCGTTTAATATTAATTTGCATGGTTTATAATTAAAATAAGATCATTTTAATTCATGAATGATAATTAGAAATTAGTTTTCAAAGTAGTTTTATAAATATATATACGTTAAATTATAAATGAAAATATGACCGAAGATCAGAATTCGAATTTGTAACGGTTGGACGTATATAAATTATACAACGCTGTTCAAATGACTGGTACACATTTGTGACGTAAACATACACACAATATCATGTACATATACACATGATAATAGTAGAAAGTAAATATATTTACTAATGGTAAATGAATAAAATATCTAAAGTAGTGATTGCTTTTAAAAGCAACCATCAAATCCATTTTACAGCACATCACATCACCACCATCACCTACCCCTCCTTCTCGCATATTCTTCACAATCTTTTTTTTTATTTACTCTTTAGCTCTCTTATGCTCTTTAATGGCTTCCATGAAAGTCTCTTTTCTTTCTCAAAAACTTGATAAAAAGTAAGAGGGCTAAAAATAGTGGAATGCTTAAGCACTAATCCACTGATTACGCTCTAACTTTTCCAAAAGTTAACAAAATCTTCTCTAATCTCTTCTAAACTCTAGTATTAAGCCTAACTCATCATGGGAAGCATGATTAGCAAGTGGTAGGAGGCATGTCCATTCTTTTTGGGTGTTTAGGAGATGTTTAGTGAAGCGTTGATTTGTTTGAATGTTGGTAGGAGTATCGATCTGGATAATGGTAAGAACTTCATTTATATATATTATACATATATTGTATGATATATATGTTTTTCTATGGTTGGTTATAATAATTGTTAATCATGTTTGGCTGTTTCTTTATGTTTTGATCATCAAGTATTGATTGTTTAAGATGGTTTTTTTAACAAGTCACGTTAAATACACGTCTTTTAACAAGTCATGCTAAATACACGTTGAAACACCCCACAACTGTTAGCATCGCCAAAAAGACACACTAAAAGATGGTGCATTGTAGGCATAACAAAAGCTAGCAGAGACTAATATTCACAAGACAAAATAGATAGATAGTAACGCAGCGGATGTAATTAAAAACAATAAGTGATTTTAAAAATTAATACTTCATAAATACTTCAAACAAACCACATATGTTCCAAATACCAAATACAATTGTCTTATGAAAATAAAATCTCAGTCTCATCAGACAAACTAGAGTACAAACACAAACTTTCCCTCAATATAGTACCAGTACAATAAAAGAACAAAAGGTTGAAAATAAAACGAAGGAATGCATATAGGGTCTCCAAGTCTCTAAGAAGCTATGGTCTATCTTCCTTGCCCCTAATTGCCTATGGGGGTAAAAAAGGGGGAAATGGAGGAGTGGGTCAGAGTAGAAGTCTGGTGAACAATAGTAATTACTAGAATTTTTAAGCAAAATAAAGGTAATAGTCCTCACAATAGTTCTAGTATATATAAAGGAAATAAAGATAATAGGAAGAAAAAGGAAGCTGGAAATAAATACAAATTACTAAATTAGCGCAATTGATTAACTTTGATTGTTTGCACTTGTCTTTGTTAGCTGATTTGATTAGGCTAAATTCATAATCCTATAATTAGGCTGAAATCTTAATTCTACCTTTTGATCGGCCTGCTACTCCATAGACGTTACTACGGACTAGACGCTATATAACACCCTACACATAAGGTAATGGGATCTACGAAAGACGCACAAAGTACAATGGTGTCTATGAAAGATGCACAAAGTATTTATTGTGGACTATACGTTATATAGCTCCCAACATAAAAGGTAATGGTGTCTACAGAAGACACACATACTAAGTGCTAGAAACTCATAATGATTTATGAGCCATCTCTGGAAGATGCACATGTTACCAATACTAAGCTCATCTTACCCGTTGTTCCACCTACTGGGTCTTCTTATTACCTCAAGCTCAAGCATAAGTGTGCCCTTCGTCTCACTTCATGATTATGTAAAACATCGTGTCCAAAGAAATAATAGGGAAAATGCTGTTGGTACTGGCCCGTCATCCAAATAATATCTAATTGCGCCCCTTGTCCAAATCTTCAGGGATTTAGACTTCTATTTGACCAATTACTACCACTATTAGCATAAGTGTGCCCTCATCTCACTTTAGGCTAATATGAGACCACCATTTTGTCTAATAGGGAATGCTTTTTGGTGTACGTCCGACTTTCATCTTTGCTTATTAACTTAGATAAATTATTTAAATAAGCCTTTACTATTATCTTCACTATCTTTGCTTATTAATTTATCCTAAGTCTTAAAATAAGCTTCATTCCGTTCTTTTTCTGATTATAACCTACGTTATAATCATGCTTATTACTTAACCCAAGGTCTAAGTATGAAAATAAGCCTCTTTTATCTTATACTCTCTTTAGGAATAATTCTAAGTTATAACTTGGCCAATTATCTTTAATTAGTCCAATTCTAACATTCATATCATAATTAGGCTCAATTTCAGCCCTAATTCCATTTTAATTACAGTCTTTACAATTTACATCTTATCTTCCGTTATTTCAGTATTCTTATAATTTTACTCCATATTCATGTTTAATTTATTCTAATCCATACGCGAAGAAGAAGGAGAAATAAAAGAAAACTAAAAATAGAAGGAAATCCAAAGCATAGGAAGAAGACGTAAATAATGCATAAATAACAGTAAACTAAAATACTGTAAATAAACTGTAAATAAATGGAAAAACTATAATTAACAGAAATAAGATAAAATTAACTGAAAAGAATAGCTAAAAAGAAATAAACTGAAAATAATTCTAAAAACTGTAAATAAAACTGCTAAAAAAGTTATTCCAAAAGTCGTTGTAAAACTACAACTATTGGAAACCCTATTATTTTAAATTACTTAAAGAGATCCAAAATTATTACAATCACTCACCTGTGTTCCTTAGCTCTTCCTTAGGCCTTCCCGGATCCACTTGGGGTAGTAAAATAATTTAATTTATAATGTTTTTCTCCTTGGAAAATTATTCCGTTTAGGGTCCCTCCTAAGGTGAATCCAATTGGAGAAAACTTAGATTAAGAAAGAGTGTTGGGCCTAGGGTCTTATTTATAGGGGTAGAAGTGGATCTCAGACCGTTCCATTTGGGGATTGAATAGGATGCAACCACGTCATAGGCTAAATAGGAGCTGTTGGATGGAAGCACGGAAGGACCAGATGGAGCAAAAGAATTTGAAACAATGCGTACTAGGCTTACTTGAACAACTGGAACGAAGAGATGTTTCTTCACTTCCAATACGTAGGTGGGTCGACCTACAGGTCGACTGCCTTTGAAGCCAGGTCGATCGGCCGGTCGACCTAGGCCTAGGGATGGTCGACCTCCATACATATTTTTTCCCATTGATTCTTGTTTTTTTGTTTAATTCATAATGAATTCTGACGTTCTATATATGGAAATTAATCAGAAAATTATCACGGACACGATTGTGCAACTCCTATGGCTTAATTTTGATAATTTCACAAAGTTATTTTATCATTTCATTAATTAGTGAATTAATTATTATGGGTTAAATTTCGCGTTGTTACACACGTCAATATTACACAAGGAACTAAGTATTTGAATCAAATTATAAAAGTAATATAGACTCATTAAATATCTTTAAAATGGTTTTGAAACGATAAAAAAAATGTTTTATAAACACTAAAAACAAATTTGGTGAAGTTTGAATAAGAAATGAACAACGAGTCAAAACTAAGCGCGCCGTGTAGCGATAGTTCGTGATTTCACGCCACAAAAGTTAAATGACTATATAAAGTGAAATACAGCTCGGAATTTTTCGTAATAAGAATTTTCTGATTATACCCATAGTTTTCAAACAAAGGGAGAAAATCTAGATTTCATCTTGTATATTTAGAAATATAATTAAAACAAGTTCTCGAAACAGTTGCGGTTTTGCAGTTCGGAATCTAAAAAATGATTTCTTAAAATTTAATATTTTTGAATGTTTTAGAAATATGGAAAAATCTTTATAAATCTTTTAAAATGTTTTAAAAGAGATTTGGGTTATATAAATAAATTTTCAAAGGATAGAAAAGTCGTTTTGATTAATATAATTTTAAAAACATTATTTGCAACACTATTTGCAGCGGTTTTTAGTAACTTTTGAAATATAATTTTAAACTTAACAGCTCTCTCCCAAATATTTTATAATTTTTTTTTAAAAATAATTATGTGTTGTAAAAGATGATTTGAAGATTTAATTTAGTTATAAGGATTTAAATAAAAAAATTGAAGAAAAGTTGTTGTAAGCAATTGTATTAATCTTGGCTTTAATATGCCGATGAGTACACCTTATTTTTCTGTTCATGAGATCTAGTTGAGGTTCTTAAACTAAGGTGATGTTCAAGAGCAAGCAGTGCCTGACTCACCTGGCCTCACCTAGGCGAGGGATAAATAAGGTCAAATTGTCGAAAACATGTTAGGTATAAAAGATTATATTTTTCGAATTTTATACAATTCGGATTTACCATCTTACACTACTACAAAACAAGCCATTTGCATCGGTTGTTTACCCCCCTTTTGCATCAGTTCAATAGCTGATGCATATGCAACCTATGCAACTGGCTTAACACTTTTGCATCAGTTCTGAAACCGATGCAAAACGATCCTTTTTGCATCGGTTGTTACTAACAACTGATGCAAAATATCATGGTTGGTTGCTTGGACACGGCCCCTATGTTGCATCGGTTGTAATGAAAACCGATGCAACAAAGGAACTTGTTGCATAGGTTGTTATTGAAAACGGATGCAAATTTATCCCTCTATTGCATCAGTTTTTTATAACAACCGGTGCAAACTAATCCCTCTATTGCATCAGCTATTTATACCTGATGCAAAAAAGTCATTCTCAGAAACCATTATTATAGTACTCAAATAGACTATATATATATTATTGATTATTCGCATTTTTTTTTTTACATTCACATTTTTCATGCTACATTTTCTTCACTCTTACATTTTCTTTTACAAATTTCTTTTACAAATACATTCCACTTCAACTTCACTTCTGTTCCAACACAACTCACCGTATTCATCAAACATCCCACATCAGTGCGGACACATTCATATCAGTAACCATACCACCCTACCCATTCTCTTGCCCTGACAATCATCCATATACCCTGCTGCCTTGAAAACCCAATACCAGTGCACATCCACTTCTACACTGTGAACAAGCACTACTACATCATCTCCATATCACTGACATCCACCCACACTTCATCCATTCATACTACCCACCAATCTTCTTCTGCGTACTCCTACTATGTTGTGACCACAAGTTCATTACTGCCACTTCATTAATAACCACTTCCCACTGTTTTCCTTAAACTGCTACATTTCATTCATCTACTACATCCACCTTCTTGCACATTGTCGTCTCTTCTTCTACACTGCCAGACCCAATCATTCCCTCTGCATCACACATCAACATCTAAACAACTGCCACTTCTTCATCAACACTCAACCACACTTTACACAGCAGCTCTCAACTTCCTCTCTAACAATAATTACATCACTTCCCACTATAATCACTCCATCATTCCAATACAACGTCACCCCATCCACAACTACAACTACACTTTACCGACTAACTCCTTTAAACATCCCACCTTTAAACATCCCTCACTGACCAGCAAACAGAAACTGTCACATACTTGCCTTCATTCCACCTTGTCGACCACAACCCACATCAGACATAACATTCTACTCCTCTACAAACTGCCATCCATAGCAGTACCACTATCCACATATCAAACATCCACCCCAACCCTTGTTTACCCACCTGACCACAACAACCACAAATCACTTCAACTTCATCATCTTGCCAATACAACTGCCTGTCAACAAGACCATACTTCTCACAACACTGCAACAACTTGCCACTCCACTGCCTTAAACTGCTGCATAATCACAGTGCTGCTGGTGATCACAGAGCTACTGCATAATCAAACAATACCCCTTCAATACACTGTCTCAATACCTCAAACTGACATCAACTACCACAGTTCCTCCTTACTGTCACACAACTCCCACTTCAATCATACTACCTTCATCACTGCACAGGCATCCCCCTACTTCATCACTGCTCATAAAAATATATCTACAGACATCAAACAGTCCACACCAGTCACCACTTCAACCACCACTTCAGTTCACATCACTTCAGTTCACCATACTGTGACCATCATCAGTGCTTCACCTCTTCCTCTCTATATACAAACACCGCCACCTTGCCTTCACTGTAAACACCACATCCCTATTACTCAACCACCCAGTACTCCGCTACCTTTCAACATCTTCATACAACCAATCAACTTCACCTGCCATTTTCAGTTCACAAGCAGCAGCAACCCACGACCTCGCAGCCAACATCGATAATCCCTAAATCGCAACCATAAACATTGAAACGTCTGGCCTCCTCTACCTAAATCCAATTGAAACCGCGAGCCATTCCTACTGAAATCGCCTCACCACAAACCTAAGATCGCCAATTCATCAATGCAATGTCAACACTCTGATCCAAGCCACCGAACCACCCTCGAAATGAAAACCACAACATCAACTCAAAAATTATCCATCAGTGCTGGTGCTCGTTTCTGCATGGCCTTAAACTATTATTACTAACTCTCTCTAATGAATTTATTATCACATACACAAACTAACATGTTATACACGTAGAAAAATATGGATATGATTGTTATTACCTCGAAATGTTTATGCCCAATAACTTGTCCACTGAAGCAAAATGACTGTGCTGCTAAAACAACCTATATATGTACCATCAATAAGCACGAATGTTAATATCTGAATAAGCACTTTGGTTACAGAGTTATGAACTATTGTAGAATGATGACTATTTCAAAAACAATTCCTCACCCGCCTTAGAGACCCACCTTGAGTAGTCAACTGAATGGTGAAAATATCAGAATCTTTCAATAACTTACTGATCTCTTTGGATGCATATCCATTTAAAGTTTCAATAATTGACATCATGTCAAAATTCTGCACAAAATGGAATTAAATTACATCATTATTAACTTATGAAGAGAGGCATACCTTGTTCTAGTTACAAATGCCATGATAAGTAAATAAAAAACATTAAAACAAAGATTATGAATTGTTACGGTAAACAATTTGTGGCTTTTTCTTCTTTTACAAGATGTGCAAGTTGTTGAATTTAGTACAATACCTAGAAAAGGGGGGAATTAACCCAAATGAAGTTATTTTAGTATTCCAAAGAAGAAGAAAAAATCAGATATTTTACATCGCGAGCATGTTCAACACTGGTTACAAGTAGTGGAAACAGCTTATAAATTATTCATTTGTTGAATGTTTGTAACAGTTTATAAGGAGAAACAAGTTGCTTAGAAATTGATAAGTCGTAACTCATAACTGTATGTTTGGCAGCTACTTGTAGGTACACAAGTAATTTTCAAATTACTTGTTTGGAATTGAACATTTGGAAACAGTTTATAAGAAGGTGAAATAAGATACCTAGTTGATTAGTCATAGACTTATTATATTTGTTATAACTAAGCTTTATCAAAATTGTAAATAATCCATCCAACTGCCTCTACTTTTAACTCTTACTTCAAGTCAAATTGTGTAATCCCTGGCCTGACCTTGATCTTTCTTTTTGTGTAATCCAACACGACCAAGGTTATCATTGGGTCAGCTAATCAAACAAATTCCTTGTAGTATTTATTTTAAAATTGTGACACCTATGTGAACATAATTTATAGAGGGCCCGTCTATCCCTACTCAATTTCTAGTTGTGTAAAGTTGTGTATAGTTTTGGTCGATAGCGTGTTAAAAATTTTGGTTAATAATAGTGAACTAGGATCTGGGCTACGTATACTTTCTATTCTAAACACTGCATTTATTATCCATACAAGCATTGAAGAGAACACTATACTCTAATGCAAACCACGCAAAAGAAAAGATTTTCAAAATGTTTACAACATGTAAAATAAGCACACCTGAAGGAAATCTTTCCTATCAGTTCAGCCAATGAGTTAAATTCAATTTGGATTCAGCTTCCAACATCTGAAGGAAGTCTTTCCACTATAGTATGGCCTCTAGTATTCTTTTTCGAAATCTTATTTACATCAATGTCTTCAGATTTCCATTGCTGTTTCAAGATTTCCATCGATTTGCAATAGTAGTGCCTGCAATTGAGTTAAATAGCTCATTTTAGATGTATACAGCAAATGTTAGTTTTATACACACTAAAAAATGCAACAGATAAGTATGTCATGAACTGAAATTTTATTGTAAATTAAATCTGCTTGAGCTTGATTGTGCATGCTATCAGGCTGCATGGGAAGAGGCCTTTTCCACTGAGGTGGCTCTACCGACTAAGACGAATGGCCAGTTGACTCAGTTTCACTAAGGCTATCAGGATACCGGGAAATATGGACTAAGGTATGGACTGGGTTTCACTAAGGCTATCAGTTCGCTGATGCATTCAATTTAAGACTCAACCTCATAATAGGTCGCTTTAATGGAAAATAAGTAACGTAATGTTGGAACAATGGGCTGGGTCTCTTTTGGTATGCATCACTAATTGATTAAGTTACATGATGAAAGGTAGTACACTATTTATAAACAATGTATCTAGCTAAAACGGTTATTTTCGAGAAACATTTTTTATGTCCAATAAAAAGAAATATTAATACGAAAAGTAGGTTAAATAAAATGAGTAAGTAAAATTTATTTTGAGGCATACTGGAGCAGTAGACAATCAGAGCTCCATTCATAACTCCTATGCATCTACAAACATTTTGGTAACATTTTAAACTAATTAAAATAAACATATTTTAAAAACTATAAAAAAACTTCATAAACATACAAACCAAATATTAAAATTACTATTTTCCAATGTAGGTTAATAAATTTCCATAATAAGATTATCAGCCAAGTATGTATCATTGTATCAGTCAAAAAATATAAGATTATCAACCAAGTATGTATCATTGTATCAGCTAAGTATGTATCATTGTATCTACAAATACCAAACCTACTAAGTATTTAACAATTTTTCAAAGTACAACCCTACAACCACCATCATCAACTTCGTCAACTATTATCATAACCACCCACCCACTATTGTCATAACCACCATCATCAACTTCATCATCAGTACAACCCTACAACCTCCATCATCAAACTGCATCATCAGAACAAACACATCCATCATACAACTGCACCTCCATCATTCCTTCAACAGCTTCAACTCCTCCCTGCAATAGTTCTACACTACCACATATCCACTGCCTTCGACAACCCAGTGCTTCATCACCTCAACAACATTTCCATCAATAACTCCTCCACAACCAAAACATCTCCACCTCCTTCAACCTTCCCACATCCTTCATCTCGATCCCCTCCTCTTCAACAATCACCAGAAATCAATACAATGACCTCACTGCAACTCTCCTCGTCACTTTTGCTTCACCTCTAAAATAATCCACTTCTGCCAATAACCACCACAACCCACATCCTCTTCTCTTAGTCATCAATTAATTATAATTATTGTTTTACAGAAAACCAGTGGAAAGGGAAACCAAAATCGGAAAAGGAAATGAAGAAAGCTATAAGCAGTATAAGAATAATATTATGACGACAGCAAATACGTCTTCCCCCTTCGGAATTTCTGCTTCAGCAGCCGCAATCTGTTCTTGTACTGCCTCTGGAGAATCCGCCTCTGCGACAGAAGAAGAGGAACCAGGAAATGTTTCTGGAATCACCCTTGTTATCCTCTTCTTTTTAGGAATCGACAGCAGTGGAAGCAATGATGATGAAAAATTACAGGGATTAACTTCGATTTCGAGTTTGCTGCCATCTTCGCCATTGAAATTTTCAAAAGCTTCGTTTTAAGTTTTTCTTCTTTTGTTCGATTTTGAAAATGAAAAGAAGGGGAGGGCACGATATTTTTTTTAGGGAGTGGGTTATTGAGGAGGAAGGAGTACATTTTTCCAAAGTAAACTTTGGAGCCATTTTTTCATTATTTCCCACCTAAATTTCATATTGCCATCAAGATGTAGTTGCATCGGTTGACTTTAAAACCGATGCGACTAAAACTAATTGCATCGGTTGTTGGTGAGAACTGATGCAAATTTGATTTTTTTTTATTACCTATTGCTTTCCACGTACCAATTGCATCGGTTATTAAGATAGAACTGATGCAAATAGTTCTATTTGCATCAGTTTTTACTTCAACCGATGCAAATGAGGCGAAGAAATATGCACTTTTTGTACTAGTGTTAGATAACATGGTTTCAACTTATTAAAAAGTTACATTTTGGGATTGAGAAATCTTTATTAAAATTTAAGTAAAATGATTCGAAATTATTCAATGTTTTAAAGTAAGAATTTAACAAAGAGAGTTTTAATGAATTCCATGTATTAAAATTCCATATATATTGAAAAGAAATGGTTTTCAAAAAATAGATATCTCTAGAAGATATTTTGGATAAAAATACTAACTAATGGAAAATTAATCATTTATTTATAATTATCTTTTTATCGATGACCGATTTGAAGGAATCGAGGTTGGATTTGGGTAATTCCTATCCGTAAACCACTTTGAACCAATTTACGTTTCAAAAGAGAAGAAAATATATATTATAGACCTTGATTTAGAAGGCGTAGATCTTCATAACGGAAGGACTGCTTGTTGACAATATTTGGATTTACTCCTGAGATAAATAAATAATAGCAACGGTCCTTTGTTCTGGGATCTTCATATGCAAGGACTAACTTGCTACTAATCCTCGGGGTAATGCCCGACAGTATGTGATAGGAGAGTGCCTACGGTTTGTTACGTTCTTGGGCAAATTGTATGGATGAATGTTTAACATTGCATTCCTAGATCATATTGATTAATCTCTATGAACGTATCATCTGTTTGGTAGCAAAGAAGGCAACTTCTCATAGCTTAACACCCTTTCCTAAGACGTACGACCTCAGGAGTTATATGTTTGTAGAAATCAGTTGTGTGATTGTGAAATGGCAAAGTGGCAGTCCAAGAGGAATGTGTTCTAAAAAAATGTAACCACTACCTCAAAGCCTCACACCCCGAAAATAGTGAAACAGGGGATGCTTTAAGGCTAAGTAGGTCGCAACAAATCAGGGTACGAAATCACCTTCTAAATGGATAAAATTTCTACCATCTATAACATCGGGTTTAAATTATATGGTGCGCTATAAGACATATCAGATAGCCTAGGAATGGCCAGGTGATGTAATACTCGGTGTTATTCGTGTGATTTTTCGATAAGCCGGTCTTAATTCGCATGAGGGCCAATATAAGGGCCTTGGGTGCATTCTTCTAGAAATGCACTATGCAAGAGGTGTTTCCTTACCTTGTTATTCAGTTGGAAATTCAATCTCCAATAAGTGCCTTCGGTTTTATTTGTAGAACCTTAAATGATAAGATCTAGAATTTAATATAGTAAAAATTTCGACTATGATTCATAAGTTTACTTGCAAATATTTTCTAAAGAATGTCATTAAAAATAATATTAACAAATTTCCATGTGAACATGTTTTGGTTATCATACGATAAAAACTTGTTCCATGTTATGTGCGGCATGGTCTTATGAGATACCTTTTGTTTTCACACTCGTATTTTAAGCTCTTTCACTAGTGCCATGACTGACCTGGAGTTTATTTCCTTTCCTTAAACTCTGGGTGACGTATTTTTCCATGCAGCCTAGTAGTCAGGTTTAGTTAGAAGAAATCTAAAAGTGCTTGGAGCATGGAATTAGAAGATACTTTGGTGGAATATTACCTCTTTTTCCACCACACTTGTGTACTATTGTATTACGCATTTTGTGTGGATAGAGATTTATAACTGTCAATGTTTAACTCTAATAAATGTATTTAAATATTCCGTGGTAAAGATTTTATATATTGAAATAATATATGTCATTCCATTCATGTGAGATTTTGTTCTGTCTTCTTTTCCTTTTACCTTAAGGAACTGCCTCTCTGGCGCTTGGATTTGTGGCACGTGAATACCAAGAATGTGTTAGTGTCGATTTTCGAGGGTCGAAAAAATAGGTCCTGACGCTATTCATTATTGGGTCCTGATAGAAGTATGGGTAGATTAGTGTGCTGGCTCTATTATAGGATCATGGTAGATTTCTGGGTATGTTAGTGTACCGATTCTATTTATTATACAATCAAGATAGATGTCTGGGCAAGTTAGTGTGTTGTCTACTTAATTATTGGATCGTGAAAAATGTCTAAGTACGTTAGTGTGCTAGCCCTATTTATCGTATAGATTCGTATTCTTTAGTAGCTTCCATTGTGATGTTGTGCGTGTGTTACTAGTTGGCTGTTGTTGTTATTGCTGCATTTACTATTATTTTGTACATCGCGATAGACTTATATTATGATTACCTACTTTTGGATGTTGGGATACTTTTATCATAATATGATATTTATGTTTCAGTTACATTATGTTAGTTGTGTTGACTTATTGATTATAGGGAAAAGGTCGGTTATAGGGATTGAGATGGGTTTACTGTACTTGTTTATAGGCAGTTCAAATTACTGCTGAGCCACATTTCTAGAGAGGGTTGGCTATGCTATAGTAGTTCCAATTTATTTATATATAGTTTAATATATAGTATTTTGAGAAAGTTCCTCTCACATCTGGCTTTATATCCGACCCGTGTTTTGTCTTTATCTACTTATGTCATGAAAATTCTGGAGTACTCGACTGAGTATTTTAAATGTCAGGTACTTTTGAGGATATGCTATTAGGAGGTGCAATTAGAGCATATTGGAGGCGGGGCATTGATATTTTAAGATATGTATACTTGGTATTTTAGTAATACAAAACATACATGTTATTTGTATATGATACTGTTGTGTCAGATATTTATTCAGAACTCTATTCTATCGAAAGTTGATGTATTCTAATTCTCTGTATTGATGTTTATTTACCAGTTGCTTCTACTGGTGTAGTTTCTTATATATTGTCATCATGTTCTGTTCATGTATATTTAATATATTATATGTTATCCTTCCTTATGAGAACTTTTCAATGTCTTTATTTAGTGTTCTGTTCTAATTTTACCCCGATAATTAGTCTTTTATGGCATTCGAGAATCTGTCTTTGTTATGAAATGACAACCTTTTGGGTTCTACAAAATGGGGGGTGGTTGTTATAATAAATGATAGATAATTGAATGTTGACTCTCTAGCTTTTTAGTAGATTGCAAATTCATGTAGAAATAGTGAGAAAGTGAGTGGATTCGCAAAGTATAAGTACATATAAGTAATAGGACTTTTCTAAAAAAAGTAAGAATGTAGGGAATGAGAGAAACAACGGAGAATTCTATTAAAAATTTGATTCTCGTAGCCTTTTATACAGAAGGTGATGAGAAGTGTCTTTTCATGAAAGGTGGAAGGAAGTGTCCATTCGTTTAAATGAAAAGTTGCATCCAATGGCTAGTGTGTCGAGATACTCTTCAAGGATATGCCGAGTATCCTAGTTTAAAAAGATAATTCCTTTATAAAAATTGTTTAAACTCTTTCAGCTTCTAAAACCAAAATAGAACGTTTATTATAAGAATTTTAGTAATAAAATAAAGAATTTTAAAAGAGAGAATTCAAAGAATTTCCGTAGGATCTTTAATAATTAATTCTATGGTTTTATATACTATAAAACCAATCGAATTTTGTATTATGCTCTTTTGTACTATGTTGTGCCTAGAAGTACGAATCTTTAGGTTTTTATAATTTGCATGATGTCATAATAAATATATATCTAAAATATTCTACACTTTCAGATCTCACGGCGGAAGGAAAAAAATATGTATTGAAAATAATTCAAACTAGCATTGTCTTAACATAAACAAGGTCCATACAATACCTGAAAAATGGTTTCTCCGTATGACAATACAATAAGAGTCTGGTAGATAGATAAAATGAGGTACATAGAAGTAAGGCCATAAATAGATATATATCCAAAGCGTAAAGTTACCTTCTCTATGCACCTTATCCAGATCACTTTACCTACTGCCATATCTTCCTATAATAAATATAAAGGAGGGTGAAATGGAGGAGATTAGACATGTAACAACCAAGAATTTTAGTCATTCGAAATTCAGATATTTAATTTTTTTTAAATATTCAAAAGTTAATTTTATAAGTTGAATAACTTATATTTCGAATATAATGTTTAATTAGATAATTAAATTGTTAATTTAATATTTAAAATTGCAAAAAAGAATGGAATTTGAATTTAATGTGAATGAAAATGATTTATAAAGCTGAGTTAAATTCTTTTTGAATTAGAATGATGTTAGAGAACTTTTAAAATTAAATTAAAAAATAATTGTAGAAATTGAATATTTTAATATTTAATTAACGTGTAAAAATAGACATTCTGACACTATCTCGGATTTTGACGAAACCATTTCATTAGATCCATAATTTTATATTATTGTAGGATTTCAAATTTCAAGTCAATCGGGTTTACGGTTCAGCCGTGGCAAGCTAAAACGCGTAGAAGTTTGTTTAAGTAAATTTTAATTAAAATAAGTCGATTTGAAAACCTATCTTCCAAATACGATCGAATTGGCGTTCGATATATATTCCATTATGATCGAAATAGTGGATAATCCTTTAATAAATGTATAGAAGTAATGAATTTGGATAAGAGAATTATATTCACGACTTTGGACAGTGAGTAATATTTTAAATGAAATGGATATGAAAAGGTGATCCTTTAAATGTAGTTAAATGATTTGAAGATGTTTTAAAATGTGTAAGTATTGAAACCATAGATTTTAATATTCATTGTTAAAATAGACGTTTTCGAGAAGTTTAGGAAGCATGGACTATAACACTATTGTTATAGTAAATGATTTTCGAAACGAGACATTTTATATAGTACATGGGATTTATATATCTATCTAGTTATCGAATCCCTATACTAATGATTTTGGGTTGTCGTAACTATGTTTTACGCAACATTCGTTTTGACCCAAATAAATATGTTTAAGAGAATGTTTTTCTTAAAAAATAAACTATATACTTAATCCTGGTTTAAGTATATGTAATATTTTCTAAGTGTTAAAAATAAAGAGATTTGTGAGTATGCTTATACTGTTGAAATAAGTATATGGACATGTTTTCCAATACAGAATATTGAAATACTGAAATGCGTTTTGAATTATATCTTTTTAAAGATAATTTGAAGTGAATATTTGTAAAGTGATTTAATTAATGAAAAATTAATTAAAAGGGCCTAGTGATTGCTTATGGTGCTAGATATTTGTTTGTTTGGTTTGATTGTTAAATAACCGACTATCAAATTTGGCCATTTTAGTTCCTCGACTTGATGTATGAACTATTTAGTCATACACATAGTACATAGCCATCTGTATAGGCTTGATTAGCGTTTGTGTTGATGACGTTGATTCATCTAGTGCGGAGTATTACTCCAATCTATCGAGCTTCCTTCTTGGCCGAAGGATAGCAAGTTGAAAGTGGCAGACGCGATAAGTCTATGAGACTTAGTTTTTATGTGAGGTTGAGAAATGATTTTGCGTTGTTGGTACGAAGAGACCGGGATTAGATTTATTCGAAAACCACTTTTGACCAACATTTATGTGACAATTGTGCAGATATTGGTATTTAGGATTTTCATATTGGAGGACTGCTTGTTGATCGTTTGTGGTCAAAATCCCAATATACATCATGTAGCAGTAGTCTCTTCATTATGAAATATCCATTGCAAGGGCTGTCACTACTAATCCTAGGGATTTCCCGATAGGATGTGGTAGGAAAGTACCTTCGGTTTGTCCTGTTCTTGGACAACTTTTATAGATGTTTTTCTGACATTGCATGTGATGACCCGAACTCGATGCCTAACAAATGACATCGAATCCGTATCGTCGGAGCTTGCAACAACATTAGATGATAAACAACATAGCGGAAACAAAAATGATTACATTGATATACAACATTAATAAAATATCAGATACATCATGATACAACAACCCAACATCATCAGACAAAATATACAACACAACACCACAGCGCAAATATATCGACATGAGCAAAATCTTGAAGAGAATCCAACACTGCAACTCCAAACCAAAACTCCAAATCCAACACTAAACTTCAAGCTCGAACCACCATCAAGCAGAACTTGTAGCAAATTGCGATCCAGAACGCAATTGCCAATCCAAAACTTCAAAGATCCAAAAGCTGAGGAAGATCTCCAAATGCTACCAAACCGAAGACTTCTAAAGCTATCAAATCTACACCTATTATTGGATTATCTGAAAAATCCAACTCTACACTGCCCGTGTGGAAAATTGTGGACACCCAGAGTTTAGGAAGGGAACAATAAATTCCGGGTCAGTCATGGGACTAGTGTGAGCAAACAAAAACAGTTTTGAATAAAAACAAACAACAAAAGAATTTAAAACATTGAAATCCGCAATGCTTTTTGGAAAATGAAACTACCATAAGGCCTCCCACCGCACACACCATGTAAACGTAGAATTGAAGGAGATTTCTCCTTATGATAGCCAAAAATGCTTACTATGCAAAATCCTTTTTGATATTATTATTAGTGCAAAGTGGAAAACATTTCGAAAGTATAATATTAATCTTAGCCACCATACGTACCATTATAGTATGCCTACTATAGCTACCATGTTAAATGGCAGGTTCTACAACTAAAACCCGTACAAGGCGCATATTGGATGATTGGATTTCCAACAAATAATCAGGCCAAGGAACTTTCCATTGCCACATGGGTACACCTCTGGAGGGACGCCCCGAGAATTTACCCAGCTCTCTGTCAACACAAGGCCGGTTTACCCCTTCCCGGAAGTAACACATAAAGATATGTCATCCCCGGTCGTTTGCGACCTTTATCCGAGGATCCTCAACCACAAAGTAATAGATTTATAATGTCCACATGAGTTAAGTATTTGGGCTCCATACCATGATACCACCCTTTTCCCAAAGAAATGGACATACCTTAGGGGCGTGACCCCTGCAACCTTGGTGCATCTTTCCTGTTTCAACCATTTTCGAGGTGTGAGGTCCTGATGCAGTCTCGTCCACAAAGCTACGCTTTTTCACAAAGCCATTTTCGATCAACAAATGATCAGCAGCACTTCGTATGCCACATTACCAAATTAGGAATGTATCACTAGTAACCATCAACTACATAACCTTTGAGCTCGTACGTCTCAGAGAAGGTGTTAAGCTAGGAGAATAAATCTCCGCCACCAAAAAGAAATGTATTTGATAGAAACCAGCTTTATACCTCAAAGTGTAACGTCAGACACACATCCATACAAGTTTGTTCTGGGTTCGAACAGAACCGTAGGCACTTCCAAAGAAGCCCTTGCTATCCGGGTATTCACAATCCCGATCGGACTCCCCATCACATATGGAGATCTCTACACCGTAGCTACTCAGTGCAGAGTCATTCGACGGGAAATCCTTTCATTTTCGAAAATACCCGGTCTTCACCAGCGGTCTTCAAATGTTATCCATAACGTCGTATCATTATTCGGAATGGGTTATATGACACAAGGTCCTCTCGCGGTTAAACTGAATAATGAGCACAATATTTAAAAACATACGCATATTGGATCTCAGTTAAGTCACAACTTATTATCCGAAAACCTTTTTTTTCAAATGGTTTAAACCAATTACCATTTTCAAATCTTTAAACAAAAAGATTCATTTCACAAAGTTTGCCCATTTTTCACAAAGACTCATTCACAGATTTCAAAACAATTTCCATTTCAAATTGGATTAACCCATCCAATCTTTAAATCAAAGTTTTAATTCATAGCTTTCAAAATCATTTCCAAAGATTCATTCATAACTTGGAAAACCATTTTCATTTCAAACTTGAAATCCTTTTAACACAAATTGGAAATTTTTTCCTTATATGAAAGCTTTTATTATATGAAAAAATAATTTTCGTTTTGGAAAAAATCCGACTTCATTTATACAAGTTAAGTCCTTGGGTTAAATTCAAATTCCCAAAACAATATTTTTAAAATGGTTTAAATCCATATAAACACATTCATAACTTGTATAGCCTTTTTAAACCATAATTTCCAAACACAGAATACAATTTCAAATTTTGAATTCAAATTCAATCAAATTATTAAATTTCAAAACTTTATTAAGTTATTCAAAATAACTTTTGTCTTTAAAACACCTTTCCAAACTTTTCACATTAAACCCAATTCCATTTCCAAAACATTTGGATTCCAAATTCAACTTTAAAACCATTTCAAAAATCTGTGACTTAACCAATTTCCTCGTGCAGTCCATATTTGTGTGTGTATAGTATAGTCCAGGAGTTTTACACAATAGTGCAACATCATTGATCATCACAGATCCAAGCATAGTAACTATAGATAAGCGGCATATCTCTATAACGCTTATCATCCATACATAGATTTACGAATAAATAATATACATTTATCACAGATAAAATAAATTACATTCGTCACAGATTGAATTAAAACAATTCATATCACAAAGCATCACACAATAGAGATATCAAACAATTCACAGCATTCAATAGAATACAGTCATCCATAAGTAAGATTAATTGATAATCTGATTAATTGAAACCAGATTAATCACTAATCTAGGTTAATTAATCAATTATAAATTAATTAACTTTAAATTATTAATTGATCAACCTTAATTAATAATTGAATAAATTTTTAATCATTAAATAATTAACCCTTAATTATTTAATTATTCTTTAATTAATTATCCTTAATTAATTAATAAATTAATTAATCCTTAATTAATTACCATTTTAATTAATCTTAATTAATAAGTGATGTTCCTTTAATCACTTGATTGGTCAATTTCTAATCACAAACTAAGCATCTTGAATTAATAACATTAATTAATTAATAAATCTTTAATTAATCACATTAATAAATCACTTTGATAAAATATCCTTTAATTTATTACTTTAATTGATCAGCCTTTACATTAGCAAATACATTAAGCAATTAATTACATCATTAAATCACCTTTTGAAAATATTTAGAAATTAACTTATGTAAAGTTACTTTGAAACAAAAAAATTTAAAAAAAAATTAACTTTAACATTTTTAAACCTTGGAAAACCTGTTTAAAAGTTGTTAACATCAACATTAGAAAATTGTTTAACAATTTCTTAGTTTCCCCGAGAAAAACATTGGGCTTCCCCCATACTTCATCTGCTTCGAGCCAAATTTTCTTCTTCTCGCATTCTTCCCGAGCCACACCTTTCCTTCCAATTTCCCAAACACCATCAGACACACATGCAAACTTATGCACATGCACAATCGACTCGATCCCTCTGACAGTCGCTCTAATCACCAACATCAATCGATGACACCCTCAGGCATCACGAACACTCAAAAGTACGAGCCCGACCAAGATTCGAGTTTTGATCGTTTGATTGAAATATTGGAACCAAATCAATCACCAAAAAACACCTCGCATCACCTCTCTCCGATACTGGAGATCACGCCCATTCGCCTGAAGCCTCGCCTCGCTTCCCTTCTTCTATTCCACCACCTCCGGTGCGGTCCATTACAATGACGAAGTCACTGTGACCAGTTTTCACACCTCTACTAAAAACTAGAGTTAAACCCCAAATCAACTTCGTCCAACTTCCACGATGAATTTAAAAATCATCTCGCATTTTTCTCGAGTTCGACCATCGTTCCAGCACCTCTCGAGACAACCCCGACACCCAATCATTCGCCGATAACCAGAATCTTTCCCAAAACCATTTTCCGTTCATCTCACAAGTGCCACCTTAATTCGAAATTAAAAATTCTGATTTTTGTTTTAAAAATCATTATTTTCAAAATGGATTTGCATGATGTTAATGAAACTTGGATCCATGCAAGTTGAAAATTGGATAAACTTTGAATTTCCCTATGTTTCTTCATTCAGACAAAAACCATTTCATATTTTCATGGAAATAAAATTTAAAAATTAAGTTAGGGTGATTTTAAACATATTTTGTTTTAACATCACTAGCTATAGATGATCAGAGCAAGTGGAATTAAATTTTAAACTAAATCTAACCTGTAAATTTTTAACAGAGGCCTTCTTGCCTAATTCCAGGTATATACAGAGAGTGTATATATACACAGACATATTTATATAACCATACAAGCATAGTTTGATTCATAACTACCCAGATGATCATATGCAAAACCATATATTTAAACAAATCTTAGGTTTGAGAATGAGTTTACTCACCTGGAATAAAGTTTGAACAGAGAAGAAATTTTTGAGCCTGGACTTGAATTTGAATGTCTAGAAACAATCTTTGATTTAGGAATGTTGATTCTAAAGCTTGAGATGATCTAACTTTGATTCAGTTCTGGTTTCAGTCTTTCTTGTTTCAGATGAATTAAATCTTGAAAAACTGGAATTCGCATTCTTTTTTTTTGAGCTTTGAATTTTGATTTGCTTTTGATCCATATCTTTGCTTTTGCTCTGGTTTGAAGATAGGTTGTTGTTTTTTTCTCAGGTTTTGATTTGATTTGAATTTTCATGGTTTTGATCTTTGTTTCAGATTTCAGATTAAAGATGGATTTGAATTTTTGGTTTTCTCAGATTTGGGCAGAAAAATGAAAATAGCTTGATTATTCTTTTTCTTTTTTCTATGCATGTTTTTCTAAATTTAATTTAAAAGAAAAGAAATTGTCTTGCCACATGTCAATTTTAATTACACTTGTAATTTGCATGATCTTTTTTATTTACAAATGTCACTAATATCACTTTTACGTTTAAATCCCTCTTTTGAAAGATTTTACAAATTTTGTTTTAAACCTTTATGCATTTATATTTTCATATCTCAACATATGCTTTTATTTTTAAATATTTATGTTTCTATCTTCTTATATATTTTTACATTTGCACAAATAAAATCTATTTCAATTGTTTTTCATATGACAATCTTAATTTAGTTTAATGTATATATTTTTTATATTTTCCATTCATGCATTTTCTATCATTTATATTTGCACAACTTTTTAAAAGAGAATGATTTAAAAATAAATAATCACATTTATTTATATATATATAAGAGAATTCAAGTTAAAAATAATATTTTTAAAATTATTACACTAATTCTCAAATTACATCATCCAAATATTAATATATGTTAAAATTAGAAAATAACTTTTATTTACTTTAAAATAAAAACTTTAAAATTCTATTTTATTCCCAATACATTTATTTTTAAATCCAATTTTTATTTATAAAATACTTATCCTTAAATTTCAAACCAAAATTCTATTTATAATCTAAATTTTTTATTTATTCTGGAAAATTTCTAATTAATTCACAAATAATTTCACAATTAAATTCCAAAATTAAATTAATTGTGAAATTAAACTTGGCTAATATTCGAGAATGTTGCATTGCATTTCTAAAGATTACGTACATTGGATTTTACAAACGTACATTAGTGGTGGTGGAGAAGGCAACTTCTCTTAGCTTTACGCCCTCCTTGAGACATACTCGTTCAAGGTTGTATTTTTGTGGAAGGCAATTATTAATCAATGAAAATGGATGTGTGGCATTCAAATTGATATGATATGTGATATGTGAAAGGTAATCATTACCTCTGGCCTCATCAACTGAAAATGATCGAAACAGGGTTAGATGCGGCAAGGCTAAGTCGGTTATTTCCAATTAGGATATGATCATCCTCTTTTAGATATATTTCTTCCCGCTATCACGTTCGGGATGTAAATTATTGTGGTTTTTATGCTATGAAGGCCTCGAAAATGTCGGTAATTACCAGAGGATAATATATTCAATACTACCTAGTTACAGAGATAGGCCGATCTTGTGTTGGTAGAGGTTCCTTTGTGATGTTCCTTGGTACATTCCTCTAGAGATGTACTGCCGGAAGGTAGTCACTTCACCTGGACATTTGTATGGAAATCCAAACTCCACTATGAGCTTGCATTTTTATCTATATTGGCGTAATGAATAGTCCCGAAATGCTATATAGGTAACCATTTCAGCTATGATTAATATTATTTTTATACTAGACACTATTATAAATAAGATGATTTGATATCAAATGTTTTGGTTATCATAAGGTAAAAACATGTCCGTGTTTGTGTGTGTGTGTGTCTTACGAGATACTTTTGTTTTGAAAGGAAAAGTTTGGTAATTTAATAAATTCAGTTGAGTGTGTTTCTCATGCTAGTTTACCAGACTGATCCGGTCCTTCTTCCCTTTCAATGCTTGGGTCAGACCGAGTGTATTTATAGGTTCAGATTTGGTGCTTTTGGGGCTTCAAGAGGAGAGCTGTAGATCTTCATTTTGTATACACATATCTGTTTATTATCCGCTGCTTAGTTGTTGTATATTATCGGCAATTGTGAAGACATGTTGTTATAACTGTCGAGGCTAATGATTGGTGTTTGATTGTTGAACTATGATTGATGTATGTATATACAGTTTCTGTTTTGTAAAGATCATTGATATGATATTATATGTTAATCCCCTGCGATGTGAGATTTTGTATTTCTCTGTTTGGTTTTCTCTTCTCTCTTTCTTATCTTCTCTTCTTCTCTCTTCTTTTCTTTCTCATGACTTTCCATCAGTCTGTGCTTTTTGGGTCGGACATGTGTGGTTTATTGTCGATTCAAAGGGGATCGGATTTGCGTGATGTCACATTTGGTATCAGAGCTTAGATTTCTTATATTCCTAGGCTTTGATATGTACTCGGTATAAATAGAGACAATAGCACCCTAGATTGAGTTTGAGTGCATTATATATATGAGCGCGTATTCGTTAGTGATATAAAAATGTTTTATATTGTGTTTACTTATCCATTGACTTGTTGGTGAATTCTGGTCGGTATGTGAGACGCCGTGTTATCGATAGAGATTTCTAAACACTTAAACGAGGCAAGTCGACTTAGTATTGTTTTTAATTGGGTAAATGAAATAATTTTACCTCGATTATATTTTATATATAAAGGAAACAATTTTTCTGAAATTATTATAGTGTATCTAATAAATTGTTTGGTTGTTTGACAAGGTAAATATATATAAGTTAATAAAAGATGTTTGAATAATCGAAATAAAAGCAACAATTGTAAAAGAATAAATTGAATGAGCAAAGGAATTATAAGGTATGGAATTATAATTTATATGATTTACAATTGTGAAGTAATCTTATATATAAGAAATGAAACAAAAATAGTATATTTATAAATATAAGTTATAAAAAAATGAATTTAAATCAAGAATTTGAAATTTTGAATCCTATTGATTTTGGAAGTTATTTTTCAAAGTTAAAGAGGTTATTATTATGAATCTAAATAAGATAAATGAATTTGGAATGATCTTATATAAGTGAAGTAAAATAGTGAAATTATATAAGTAAAAGATTTGTAAATGTGATTTATAAATTTAAAAGGAATTTTAAAAGAATATAAAGCACTGAATTCACTACTGTTGCTGGGAAATAATAAGGATGATGACTGCAGCATCATCAGTATCATTTTCAAGTTTCTATATGATTGATTTGCTACCAATAGTTAATTGAAAATTGAAGTTTTGTTGTGATAACCAAATTTGAGTTTAAAATCCAAGTTGGCATTGATAAATATAAGTGAAACGAGTTTTGGACTTACAATATGAGATGATAAATTTAACTTGGTAAAGTTAAATAAATTTGAGTTGGCATAATAGAATATGTGATTTGAAATTTAACTAAAGGAAAGTTAAATAAATTAACTTGGATTTGAACTGGATTAGATAAGTTATTGAAATGGAAATTAAACTTAAGAGATAAGTGATTATATAATATGAATTTGAAAGTTTAGATAACTAAGTTGTATAACTTATAAAGTGTAAATGTAAGTTAAACCAAATGTTAAAATGGTTAAACAATTTTGTTAGGCAAAATAGAATCTAAATTTGATAGTGATATGAAATTTGACTTAAGTAAAAGTTAATAAAATAGAATTTCAATTAAATCAGAAGTGAACCTAAGTTGTTTGGTGAAAGAAAATGTTAGAGAGGTTCATACATAATGGGGGGTTCTTGCTTCTTGTTAGGTAGTAAACGGATGAATCTTTCTCCTACATGTCCCTGAGATCGAGTATCGAGGGTTGGTTTTCCAGTTAGGCTTACAGTCGAGAGGCTGGCCATAAAAGCAAAGCGTGAGGTACCAGTGTGCAACGACCCGTAAATTTTGATAAATAAATTGGTTAATTTAATTAGATTTTTGTAATTAAATTTTAGAAAGGAGAAAAAATTTATAATTTATATTGGAATAAATGTTAAGAATGAAATATAGCAAGGGTGAGTAAGACTAATTATTAGTAATTTGAATAAAATTCTAATAAATGTAGTAGTGAAAGGATATACTTGGCTATAAATGGAATATGAGGAAGCAAATATAGTTAATGTGTGAAATAATATATTAGATGATATTGGGTTGGGAGGAATGAATGTACAAGTACTATAAAAGGTATAATGGTGACAAATGGTTGTTAACAGTTAATTTGCCAATTACAAATAAAGGGAATTTAATGTACTAAATGATAATTAATATAACAACGAAGTTAATTAAAGCTGAATCGTGTAAATTGAATGTGATTACAATAAATGAAATAATGGAAAATGGTATAACTTGGTTTTAGGATGATGTAAGCTAATAAATAATTAATTCAATGCAATACCTATTGATTGAAACAACTATTTGAGTTATAATTGATTGTAAATAGGAATATTTGGCATTAAATTAATATAAGAAAAATAAATGGAAATATTGAACTTTGTTATAATTGGTTATGAGATTTGAATGTAAGAAACGCATGTAAATACTAAATTAGCTAATGGAATTATAATAATACAGTTAATAATAAGGAATTCATGAGTGTAATTAAAGGCATGGTAACACTTGTTATAAGTTACATGTTTATTTGGTATAATAATAAAATTGGAAATCAATTAGAGTTGAATGAACCTTAATGTTATATTAATGAGAATTAATGCAATGTCGAATTTAGTGCAAACAAATTTATGGAACCAATGGTAAGATCTTAACCGATTGTAATTAATAAATTGGGAAATAAGTTCAAAAGTGTATTAATTCATGAAATAATACAGTGTAAATGACAATTAATTTAAAATTTGTGTATATATGGAATTTTAACCTGTATTGGTAAGTAATAAACTTATAAACGTAAGTAAAGGAAAATAGTTGACAATCTATATATGTTATTTATTTATTTAGTATGTTAAATAAAATTTGGAAATCAAATTGCAATTAATGGAATTTTGGGGATTTTATTTATAATTTGTGAATTAATGAAATTGATGTTAATATTGGAATTTATAAATTTATCATCTCTAATTTGACATTTAAAATTGTTTAAAACCATTGTAAATGATTGCGAAATCAAAAATAATAAGAATTTTCAATTTTAGAATTTAAATTGGAAATTTGATTTAATTAATCAATTATTAATTTATTTAATTTACTGTAAAAATAGCCATTTTGGCCACTGACTCGGATTTCGACGAAACCAGTTTCATCGAATCCGTAATGGTGAATTATTATGGGATTTCAAGTTTCGTATCGATCGGACTTGTCGTTTGATCATACAGACTCGAAACGCCCAGAAATCAATTACATTGAAATCAAATGAAATCAATTTGAAATATTGATTTTAGCATAAGTTCTTCATACGATGGAATTTGAACTTGAAACCTTTTCCATTGCGTTTAAAATATTTTAAAACATCTATTTTGGTATATGGGTTGACCCAATTTCGTTCCAGAGTCGAAACGGGCTTTTCGGGCCATATATCGTTAAGCACGTTATAAATCGGGTCCATCTATTCTATTTCAGTTATTTATAAATACCCGGTTATAAACCCTAGACAGCGGGTCGTGGCCGGCGGCATAAGGAGGGATAGGACCTGGGAGGATAGAGGCGGCTAGTCTCGAGCTTCGAGTAGGTGGTGGAGCGGTCGTCTCAGGTGGTCGTAGGTGGGAGGATTTGGTGGTCAAAGGGGGTGTTTTCCGGTGGAGATGGGTAAGTTTTTTCCTGTAAACGAGATTTTCATGCACGTATCATTACTGTTGAAGGAGATGACGTGGCGATGTGTGGGTTATTTTTATTTTTATTTGTTTTAATTTAATTTAGATTTCAACTCGTTTTAACTCGAATAACTTTTGCGTACGAGGTCCGTTTCACACATGGTTTTCTCCACTAGGTTCGTATTGGAATTCCGGACATCTTGGTGCTGGTTTGTACGAATTTGGAGACTGTGCAAATTTTGGGTTTAAATTGGATTTGAATTCAATTTAAATTCAAATGGTGAGTGTTTTAACCCACTCACAACTTCTAAAATTTATTATGTTTGGTAATTTAATTTTGTTGTGATTATGCATTTATTTATGACTGTTTCGGATATTTTTAATCACCATCTCAGTTAATTTCATTTATTTAAATTAAATCGTTATTTAATTTATTACTGAATATAACTACCAGTTAATTTCCTGTTATATATTATCGGTTATATATTGATATTGATTTATTGTTTTGGATGATGATTATGATGGATGTATGATTTTATGATGTATGAATGGATGTTGTATTTCATATTTTTTTAAACTGCAAAATTGTTATGCACTTTATTTCATTCGGGATTGCGGTTTGAAATGATATATAAACATATTTTTATTTTAAATTTCGGATTGAAATAATAAATATCCGTATCACTTGACCATAGGATAGAAAATTTTATACTGGCACCGTGGTCTATATATAAAAATATTTTGAAAGGAATTCTATGGTTTGTAAAGAAATATACAATTTTTGAGATATTGATTTGGATATTCTATAAACGTTTTTATATAGGGTTAATGTGAATAAAATTTTTTTAAAGTATAAAATAAGTTTAATAATAAAGTTTGATTTTATTAAAATATAATATGGATATGTATTTACTTAAATTATATATTTAATATGGATTTTTTTATTGATTTTTGTAAATCAAGGTTGAGAAGATAGATGAAATTGATTGAGATGTTATCTAATTAAGAATTATAGTTAATAAGAATCCATTTGGAACTTATTGAAATTGAAATTTTAAAGGAATATGGTTTTATAACTTAATTCGGGTTTAAGGTGATTTGAGTGGAATGTATGAAATCTTAATAAATTGAGGAATATTCAGTTATTGAATTTGAAGTTTTATTAAAGAATATTGGATTTATTATGGAAATATTCCAAAACTAAATAATAGTGAAGAGAATTTGGTGTATATATACACACATATATATGAATTATAAAATCTAGTTTTGAAATATTGAATAATTAAAGCTTTGAAATATATGGAAATTGAAATGGTTTATTTGGTATTCAAATCTGTATTTGGAAATGATTTGGGAAATTTAAGAAGCTAATTTATTATATAAAGTAATTTAATAGTAAACACTTTAAGTATTGGAAGTTATGTTACAAAGTTATGGATTTCAAGGTATTATGATTTGAAAGTGCTATGATTTTGGGAAAAGGATATATTTGAAATAAAAATGATATTATATCGATTTGGGACTTCTTTAAAATGATATCATATTGATTTGGTTTTAAAATAGGAATGATATCGTATTTATACAGTTTTGAAATGGATATTATATTCTGGTTTTGAAGTATAATTATTTTAAATTGACCATGGTGTTATAATAACGTTAGGTTGTTAAAGAGACCGGGATCGGAAGTTGTCATACTCTCTACCAACTCCGAAAACCACTTTAACAACCATGTACGTGGTGGAGATTCAGAATGAAGTACGATGGTTGTGGCGTTTCCTTTGAGGTAAATACGTGGACCCGACTCCCGTGAGTTGGCATAAGGTGCCTAAAACAGGAGCGATCGACGGATTAAGGAGGTAGCCCCTTTTATCGGACACATCCCTTTGATATTCTACTCTGACTTTGGATTTATTCAGTGGCCATTTTTGATTTCTTTGATTTAGGGGTGTGGCTCGATGTGGGCAGTAGCTGCGGCTATGCGTTACCACCGACCCAGAAGCGTAATTGGGATATCTACCCTGACATTGCCTAGTTGTGTCGTGTCACCTACCCTAGCACGCCTTATACGATTTTGTTTTTTACCATACCTATGGAGTGCCCTCTGACGACGCCCGGTACGGGGGAGATTACAGTACTGTATAAACTATGGGAATATATGATGTGTTAAGGGGAATATTGGGTCACTCCTTAACGCTATTTTAAAGTAAGTTTATTTTACTAATAGACACTATTATAATAGCGAAGTATTACTACAGAGTAAATAGTTTAACGAAACCTTAGAAGATGTAAATCCCAAGCATCTCTTAAGTTACCGCACTCATATTTACTTCTGTTGATTTAACTCACATAAGATATTTTAGTTCTGACTCGAGTGTTTTGTCTTTTAAATTCGCTCGGGTTAGTCCGAGCATTTCAGGATTTCAAGATTTTATTCTGGAGGATGAAGACGAAGATTTGTCGTACTATTATCTACTATATTATTCCACTACACCATTTAATTCCACCACACTAATTATTATTCTCTGGTATGTGCAACTCTGATATGTATTGTATAAGTATAATCAAATGTTTTGTAAACAGCTTCATGAACTGTATATTTGATTATTATATTTTATCGTTCCGCTGCAAGATTCTATTTTGTGTTTTTTCTTCTTTCTCTACTTTTTATTATTTACCCCATAACAATTCGCCCGTCTATATGGTTTAAGTCTGACATATGTGGTTTATCGTCGATTTAAAGCATACGAAAAGGCGGGACATTACACAGTGTAAGCTACGGCGGAAAATGGCCATTGTCGATGGTTGAAAAGCCTAGATCATTACATTTGGTTCAAATTCAAAAGGATTTCAAAGTGAATTTGAAAAAAATGTAAGTGGGAATGAAATGAAACGTAAATTAAGTGGTGTTGAATGTAGTTGAATTTGATATCAAAATGAATTAATAAAGTGAATTAATGAAATAAAGTAACTAAATGAATATGAACTTGAGTTATATAATGAAATTCAACTTTAGTTGTAAAGTGAATTAACAATTGAGTTAATGAATAATTTAAATAGAACTGAATTTGATTTAATTTGGAAGTGATCTAACTTGAATGTAAATTAGCGAATGTAAAATAATTTAAAATGGATAAATGAATGTTAGTAAAATCCAATGTTAATGAATTAAATATGAATAAATTGAAAACCAATTCAATGAATATTAATGAGAAGTGAATGTATGTTGATTTAGATATGGATGGATGGGATAGATATTGGATGTTAGTTGGATGATAATTGTTTGGTGGTTGATTTTTTTTTTGCTTTTGATTGCATTTTCCATATTGGCATATATAATTGTTGTGTTGGTATATGTTGCATATTGATATTAATTTGCATATTTACATGTACTCATTGTTTGTTAAGTATTTAGTAGCTGCGGATGGCGTATGCTTTGCATTTGGAGCTCGCTTTCGCGCTATCTTGGCCGTATATGCTCGCTAATAATATATAGGTACATATCTCGGATTCCATATCGTACTTTTACACTTTTCCCCGCGGGATACCTCATCCTCGAAGTTGAGATGTATATTTGTGATATATATATATGTATATATATATTCTAAATCGAACCACGCAGAAGAGGCTATGGCGAAATATTTTGAAAATTTAAGGCGTTAGAAATTTTTTGAGAAAATTGGGAGAATTTTTGAAAACTAAAATTTTGATTTTAAGTTATACATTAGACAATATTAGTTAGTTTTGAAAAGATAACTAATAATGAATTTGAAAACTTAGAAATTTTTTATAAGAAGTTTAATTAATGGATTTCGGGAAGGTTAAAAGGTTTAAATGAATTTGATATCTAATTTAAACGAGTTGTTTTGAAAAGATAATATATTTTGTAGTTTTTCTTACATGGTAATTTCAGGGACGAAATTCTTTTAAGTAGTGGAAAATGTAACGACCCAGAATTTTTGTCATTTGGATATTTAGTTTATTTAAATCTATGAAAGTTAATTTTATAAGTTGGATAACTTATATTTCGAATATAATGCAATAAGATAATTAAATTGTTAATTTAATATTTGAAATTGCAGAAATAATTAGAATTTGAATTTAATGTGAATGAAAATGATTTATAAAGTTCAATTAAATTCTATTTGAATTAGAATGATGTTAGAGAACTTTTGATATTGAATTGAAAGTTAAATTTTAGAAATTGAATATTTTAATATTTAATTAACGTGTAACAATAGACATTTTTTACACTGTCTTGGTTTTCGAAGAAACCTGTTTCATTGGATCCATATTGTTTTATTATTGTAGGATTTAAAATTTCGTGTCAATCGGATTTACGGTTTAGTCATGGCAAGCTAAAACGTGTAGAAATTTGTTTAAGCAAATTTTAATCAAAATAAGTCGATTCGAAAACCTATCTTCCAAATATGATCGAATTGGCCTTCGATGTATATTCCAATGTGTTCGGAATAGCGGATAATCCATTAATAAATGTGTAGAAGTAATGAATTTGGATAAGAGAATTATATTCACGATTTTGGACAGTGAATAATATTTAAATAAAATGGATATTTTTGAAAAAGTGATCCTTTAAATGAAGTTAAATGATTTGAAGATGTTTTAAAATGTGTAAGTACCGAAAACATAGATTTCAACATTCATTGTTGAAATAGGCGTTTTCGAGAAGTACAGGAAGCATGGACTATAACACCATTGTTATAGTAAATGATTTTTGAAACAAGATGTTTTGTATAGTATATGGGATTTATATATCTATCTAATTATCGAATGCATATGCTAATGTTTTTGGGTTATCGTAACGATGTTTTACGCAACATTCGTTTTGACCCAAATAAGTATGTTTAAGAAAATGTTTTCCGTAAAGAATAAAATATATACTTAATACCGATTTAAGTACATGTAATATTTTCTAACTATTGAAAATAAAGAGATTTGTGAATATGCTTATACTGTTGAAATAAGTATACGGAAATGTTTTCTAATATAGAATATTGAAATATTGAAATGGTTTGGATTATATCTTTTTAAACATAATTTGAAGTGAATAATTGAAAAGTGGTTTAATTAATGAAAGACTAATTAAAAAGGCCTAGTGATTGTTTATGGTGCTAGATATTTGTTTGTTTGCATTGATAGTTAAATAACCGACTATCAAATTTGGCCATTTTAGTTCCTCTACTTATGTGGGAACTATTTAGTCATACACATAGTATGTAGCCATTTGTGTAGGTTTGATTATCGTTTGTGTTGAGGATGTTGATTCATCTAGTGCGGAGTATTACTCCAGTCTATCGAGCTTCCTTTTTGGCCGAAGGATAGAAAGTTGAAAGTTAGAAGTATATGAGACTTAGATTCTATGTGAGGTTGAGAAATACTTTTGCGTTGTTGGTATGAAAAGATCGGGATCGGATTTATCAGAAAACCACTTCGGACCAACATTTATGCGACGATTATGCAGGTTGATCGATGATATTGATATTTAGGAGGATTGCTTGTTGATTATTTGGGGTTGAAATCCAATATACACCTAGTAGCAGTGGTCTCTTCGTTACGAAATATCCATTGCAAGGGCTGTCGCTATTAATCCTAGGGATTTTCCGATAGGATGTGGTAGGAAAGTACCTTCGGTTTGTTCTGTTCCTGGACAACTAGTATAGTCGTTTGTCTGACATTGCATTTCTAAAGATTACATACATTGCTTTTTACAAACATACATCTGTGGTGGTGGAGAAGATTCTCTTAGCTTACAACCCTTTTTGAAACATATGAGCTCAAGGGTTGTATTTTTGTGGAAGGCAAATAGTAGTTAATGGAAATGGCCAAGTGGCATTCAAAGTGATGTGATATGTGATATGTGAAAGGTGATTGTTACCTTAGGCCTCATCAACCGGAGATGACCGAAACAGTGTTAGATGCGGCAATGCTAAGTAGGTCATTCACAATTAGGATATGATCTTCCTTTTCTAGATATATTTCTTTCTGCTATGACATTCGGGATATAAATTATTGTGGTTGTATACTACGAGGGCCCTCGAAAAAGTCGGTAATGTCCGGAGGATGATATATTCGGTACTATCTAATTGTAGAGATATGTCGGTCTTGTGTCGGTAGAGGTTCCTTGGTGATGTTCCTCGGTACATTCCTCTGGAGATGTACTGCCGGAATGTAGTCCCTTCACCTGGTCATTTTTTGGAAATCCAAACTCCACTACGAGCTTGCGATTTTATTTGTATTGGCGTAACAAATAGCCCAAAAATGTTGTATAGGTAACCATTTTGGCTATGATTAATATTATTTGTATACTAGACACTATTATAAATGAGATGATTTGATATGAAATGTTTTGGTTATCGTGAGGTAAAAACAAGTCCATGTTTATGTGTGGACGTCTCTTACGAGATAATTTTGTTTTGAAAGGAAAAGTTTGGTAATTTAATAAATTCAGTTGAGTATGTTTCTCACGCGGGTTTACCAGACTGATCCGGGCATTCTTGCCTTTCAATGCTCGCGTCAAACCGAGTATATTTATAGGTTCGGATCTGTTGCTTTTGGAGCTTCAGCAGGAGAGCTGGAGATCTATATTTTCGTATACACGCATCAACTTCTTATCCGCTGCTTAGTTGTTGTATATTATCGGCAATTGTAAGGACAGGCTGTTATAACTGTCATGGCTGATGATTGGTGATGGATTGTTGAACCATGATTGATGTATTTATATACAATTTCTGTTTTGTAAAGATAATTGATATGATATTATATGTTATTCTGCTACGATGTGAGATTCTATATTGTTCTACTTCGTTTTCTCGTCTCTCTTTCTTCCCTTCTCTTCTTCTCTCTTCTTTTCTTTCTTAAGACTTTCTGTCAGTCTGTATTTTTTGGTTGGACATGTGTGGTTTATTGTCGATTCAAAGGGGATCGGATTCGCGGGACATCACAAGACATGGTCAGATGAGTGAAACATATCATTAGTGGTATGGTATTGGCAAGTAGTTAAATTGTGGTCATAATCCATGCAACCTCGGGGTATTCATTTTTGTTCGTGTTTTATGTATACCTATGTATGTGTGTGCATGTATATAAAAGAGTGATGTGATTAAACATAATAATTATATACACATATATAAATGAGAGTGATGTAACTTGACAAAATGATGAGGTGCGAAATCTTGCTAATAAATATCCCATATGTTTCTGCATTTTTCTTCCTCTTTCCGCCAAACTTTTCTTCCTCATTTCCAAATCAAATAGAGTTTCTTTTTTTTGAAAACAGGTGAAATTTAATGGCTATAATATTCTAGTTGACCACTTTTGCGACGAACTGGATTTTTGACCCTCGAAAATCGACATTAATACATCTACTGTATTACAAGCCGCACAATCGAATGTTGGAAATACCATATCGTTAGGGGAAAGAA
Source organism: Allium cepa (assembly GCA_030765085.1). Classification (NCBI taxonomy): domain Eukaryota; kingdom Viridiplantae; phylum Streptophyta; class Magnoliopsida; order Asparagales; family Amaryllidaceae; genus Allium; species Allium cepa. The sequence goes on from CM060932.1 coordinate 29,410,893, forward strand.
GAAAAAAGGTAGAAGAAAAAATAGAACAACACATAGAACCTTGCAATCGCAACGGAAAAATATATAATAAATAACAATTGGTCTTTATACAGAAAGGACTATATCTGTTATTTATACATTAAATAATTAGGGTACGATACAAATCAATAATACAATACTGGACAGTTATAATAACTTGTCCTCACAAAAGCTGAATATACAGCCTACAATACAAAAGTTGAATTATTAAAGCTATAAAAATCCTTTAAGAATTAAAGGTATCTCGTAAGACCACACCACAAATAAACATGACAGGTTTTTACCTAACGATAACCAAAACATTTCATATCATATCCACAGATATTATAATAGTGTCTAAGTACAAATACTTACCCAAATAGCTGAAATTGTTACATTAATTAAATCCCAGCATACTAGGCTCTACAATCAAAACCTTAAAGACACGTATTGGAGAATGGATTCCATACGAATGACTAGGTACCGGCGTATCACCTTTCATAGTACATGTCTAGAACAACATACCGAGAACCATGCCGGGATCCCCTGCAACACAAGATCGGTCTACCCCTAACCTGGATAGACCGAATATACTATCACCTCGGGTGTTCCTATCCTTTTCGAGCTCCTTCCATGCATCGTAGTAATAATATCCAAGGGTATCTAGAAAGGTGATAAACATACCCTAATTGGTGCGACCCACTTTTCTGTGCTGCATCTCCCCTGCTTTTCAGACATTCCCGGTTGATTAGGGTAGAGGCTACGATTACCTTTTTAAGGAATTTCACTTAGAATGTTGATTGTACTCCAATGATAATGTACTAATAGCATTCATCCATACAAGTCCGTTCTGGGTCCGAACGGAACCGAAGGCATTACTCCTACTACATCCATTTTGGAATAGTCCTCGGGATTGATAGGTATTAGCCCTTGCACTTCACTGCCCCATCTTCGACTCCGTGCCCTTGTTTTCATATCGAAAATGCATTCGTTTGATCAAAATGGTTTTCGGATAGCCCTGGTCACTTCGAAAAAACGTTTGATATTTTCGGTAAACTCAACCTCGGTTCTTTAGGAAATAAACAGATGAAATAAGATCGGAGATCACCTTCTAACCATTAGTTGACATATTTCATTATCATCGTCCTAGAAGAACGAGACGATTTTATACGTACAGTATAGCACCTCGAGCGATAATTGCATCATATAATCCTCGTATTTCTCCTAAATATTCCTAAAGTTATATTTTGGGTCCAGATTTGATAGTCGGTTATTTAACTATCAAATAAACAATCATTCAACAATATACTTCATTTTCCACTGTGAACATCAAGTCTCATTTTTATTTAATTTTATATAAATTAAAACTCTTTATCCAAAAATATATACTTATCTTATCGAATTTAGTATATTCACAAACTCTCTTTTTTTTCAAAAATATTTGAGAACCCTTTCAAAATTGTATGGAGAGTACCACTACGGTATCAAATCATGTATTTACAGCTTAATGGTTACGTCTCTATCCCAGCGAAATCCAAGACTTAACAGCAGGCACTCACTGCCCCCGATTTCGCTATGCGAGTATACCAATACTTTTTGAAAACTTTATTTAATAATTTTCAAAATAATACTTATCAAATTTCCATAATAATTTTCCAAGCCAAACTCTAGGCAGACTACTTTTTAAATAAAAGTTATTATATAAAATATTAATATCGAATATTTTATGCTTTGAAAATCATAATACTGTTTAATTCTTAAATAAAAGCTGACTCACTATAAACAAGCTGAACTAATATTTAAATATACTTTAATCAATTTTTAAACAACTAAATAATTAAAAAAATCTGAAATATTCTTTAAACACTTTTAAAATTACCCAGTTAGTAATTAAAAATCCTTCATGTAACGACCCGGTATTTCAAACCATTCTCATCTACACATGTCGGACTTGAATTGTTCAAAAGAACAGATTGTTAATTTACATTTGGCAAAATCAACATATGCAATAAATCAATCAATCACAGAATCACAGACACAGAGTATTACAACAATAAGTAGCCGAATAATTAATAGTAATTCATGAAGCTACTATAAACATCGGAATCTGAAACAAAATACAATAGAATCTCAAACACAAATGAACCTCTAATACATAAGCAACTGACGAGTCTAAACATAAATGACTGGAATAAACTGAAATGACTGAATGTTGGATAGATAGATCTACAAACAAAGCTCCAATCTCCAAAGGTGAGTTACAAATGCCGTGACACACAGTCTGACCGGAGCATAAAGCAAAATACAAAACACTCGAGTTAGGATTAACATTCTTAAATTAATATATTCAACTCAAGTGAAATGTCAACTGCAATACAAGTAACTTAAAGGATAGTTGGGATTTCCATCCTCTATGGATCCGTGGAACTATTTACTATGTAGTAATATACGCTATTATAATATATCTATAGTAAAGTAAACTATTAAAATAGCGTTCAGGCATTACCCATATCCCCTTAACACATTTTATATATCCCCGTAGTCTACACAATGTCGTAAGCTCCACCAAACTGGTGGTTTATCCAGAGGACGCCACATAGGTACGGTGCAAAACAAACTTGTAGAAGGCGTGATAGGGCACGCGACAAGGCACTCGATGCAATGCCAGGGTAGATATACCGTTTGCATATCCGAACTGGTGGTAATGCATAGCAGCTACTACGCCAACGTTAAGACACACTCCCAAATCAAAGGTGCATCCAACCAAATCACAAAGCAGCAGAATGGTATCGAAGAAATGTGTCCGATAGGAGTAATGACCTCACTTGGTTCGTCCTGGCTCCTATTTTAGCCACATCAAGCTGACTCACGGGAGTCAGGGCTATGCTAAAACCTCATATAGAATCATCACGAAACCATCCTAATTCATTCTGGAATCTCCACCACGTCCATAGTTGTTAAAGTGGTTTCGGTATTGGCAGAGATTATGACAATATCTGATCCCGGTCTCTTTAACAACCAAACGCTTATTTCACACCATGGTTATTTCCTTTCAAACAGTTCATACTTCATATCAAAATATCATATCCATTTCAAAAACATATAAATTCGATATCATTATTCACTTTAAATAATATTCATTTCCAGAATTGTAACACTTTCAAATTTTAACACTTCGAAATTTTAACATTTTCAAGATCATAAGACTTTGGAAATCATAACACTTTTGAAATCATAACACTTTCAAATTAAACAGTTTAAATATTGAAACTAATATATATATTAAAATAATTATAAATAAAAATAGTTTATATATTAAAATAATTTATATATTAAATAGTTTATATATATATATTAAAGTAGTTTATATATATTAAAATACTTTATATAATAAAAATAGTTTCCTCCAATTCCACAAATCGATACAAACCAACTTAGATTCCAAAATTCAATTTCAATCAATCCCAGTTCAACACTTTTTAAAATTTAAAGCGTTAAAGATTCAATTCAAATTCTCATCAAACCATTTTAATTTTATCGATCTCAAATCCGGGTTTGAACTATCTCTTCAATTTCAATAAGATTCAAAGTTTAAATATTCAAACATTTGAATATAAGTTTCATTTAGATTTCAACATTTAACTTTAATTTTATTCAAATTGGAAAATATTCACTTAACCATTTCAATAACAATTAAATAAATCTCAATTTATAATTTTAAGTCAATATTAAATATTTAGCCTCAATTGTATTTAAAATTGAGAGTTTTCATTTAATCACTTTTTATCCAATCAAGTGATAAATCATATCTTTCCAAATCTCAAAAATCAATAAGTTCAAATCAATTCTTATTTAAATTCAATTATTAACCAATTTAAATTCCAAGCCAACATTGATTTATCTTCCCAACCTCTATTATTAAAGTTATAAAAAATAAAATTTTAAAATATTAATATAAATTTAAATAAATACTTAAATAAATTTTATTAAATTAAATATTATTATCAAATTTATTTTATATTAAATTTTATTTTATGTAATTTCAAAAATAAAATATAAGAAAAATCATAAAATTTTATATTTTCAAAATTAACTTAGAAATTTAAAATTTCCAAGACATATAATTTTAAAAATCTAAATTTTGCACATATATTAAAATAAATTGTTTATATTATAATTTAAAAATCAATATTAAAAAAATCCATATATTTTCTTTCAAACTCTGAAATCATTTTTCAAAATAGACCAACGGTGTCCGTATATAATTTTCTATCCTATAGTCAAATGATACAGATATTTCTCATTTCAATCCGCGATTTAAATATTTTCGAGTATATATCATCTCAACCCGCAATCCCAAAATTCAAAATCAATGAGAATCGCTTGGGTTTATCATTTCAGCCCATAATGATTTTCCCCTATTCTAGAATATCATTCGGGTATGTATCATTTCAACCTATAGGGATTTCTAAACTAACAAGGAACTTGCAGAGTGAGAACAGATATGATAATAATATAACATATCAACAACAGGCAAACATCATCGGTAACAAATTGAATAAAATATACACAACATGATATGGTGTCATATATTATAGGTGAGAAATTGTAGAAAATAGCATATCATATTTAACAATTAAATAACTAGAAATTCAAATTTACAGCATATTTCAGTTGTCGTTTCAAGTGAAAATCAAATTTACTAAATATAAGAATGTTACTCACGTGAGTGATTGCTCACCTTTCGAGACTAGAGAAATTTGACAACACAACAAGCTACGAATTGAATCACGAACTAGACGATTGACCAGTCCAAACAACATATCTCGTAGAATAGCAAATTGAACACGGATTCGATGAATGAAGCAAAGCAGGGCTGGAATTCGAAAATCGATGAAACGAAATATATATATATATATATATATAGTTAGAATTCTGTCATTTACTCATATAAAATCTTTGTAATGTACATTTTCCTTTTAAACAAATAATCGATTTGAATACAAATCAAAACAATTCTTTATATATATATATATATATATATATATATATATATATATATGTATGTATGTATGTATGTATGTATGTATGTATGTATTCTAAAATCAATATTTAATTCAAACCCATATATATATAAAATCCATATATATAATATATTACCAAATCATCACTTGATTTAAAACACATATTTAAAATAGCATATCTGTATAGTATAATTTACTCTATAATCGACATATATTTGAAAAGAAAAGTCAATATATTCACTGACTATATCTCTATGAAACAAATACATGCATGCTACTCAACATATATGTAAACTATAGGTAAATACAACTGTAACGACCCGTAAATTTTAGTGGTTTTATTTATTTACTTAATTTTAATCTTGTGAAATTTTAAATAATAAAATTTTAAAATAAAAATTTAATATTTGAAATGCGTCCATTTAAACATAGAAACTGGTAAATTTTCATCTGATAATATGGAAGTTTATTTTCTTGTGTAATTTTATTTCAATTTAAATCAGTTAAAATGGATGATAATAAAATATTTTCCGAAACCTAAATATGTGAACATGAGAAAATTTATTTAGAACACTCCGAATCAGACTGCGAAATTCGTTTCGCGAAATTCGAAAGTTTCTAGCTCCGTTTGGATTTTTCCGTACGAATTAGCAACGTATATCGGTACCGATTATCGACTTTTGATCGGATGATCGTACCACTAATGTCTGCATACCGTTTTTGATCGTCTCACCGTGTTGATCTCTGCTGTATATTTATTTCTGTATTTTGATGTCCGGTACGCGACGCAAACAAGGGACGGTGCATCGTATGGGTATCATAAGTTGTGACCATTAGCTTTCTTTGCTTTTCCATTTGTAAATGTGCAGTGCAAGCAATCTAATAAATTCCTCTAATAATTTTCTGCTAAATCATGGATGACCGTTCATATCACATCTATTATTTTATTATATATATTCATTTTACTTTAGAAACCAACCACTACATTTAATTGATGTCAATTTTAACTTTTGCTATTCTAATTGTTTAATTTATATTTCTAGTTCGTAGTGAAAATTTTCTGCTATAGAATATTAGAATATAACGTATATATCTAGGGATTCTGCCTATCTCCCTCTCTCTTTATCTTTCTTCTGATTATTTAATAACTTAAGCTGCTCGTCCAAACTCCCCTTTCCTCTGCAACTTTTTCCTTCCCCTCTTTTGAAAACCATCAGCACAACATTACCACACCAATGCCATGCCGCATACCCGTGTAGCCCAAACCCTTGCCGTTTTCTTTCAGTCTCCGACCAACTCGTCTCCGCCACCAACCCGCTGACCTCGGCCGCTAGCAACCATCACCTTCTCCTCACCTCCCTGCTTATTTTTCAATGGCCACAGCAACTAGCAGAAGCCAACTCCACTTCCTTTCCACAACGCCTTGCTCTGCCCTCCACCACTTCTCACCGCCTTGCAGTTGCCGCCACCTCTCCCTCTTTGTTGCCACGCCCCTCGAACCATCCAACGTCGGTCATCCCGCCTCTTCTCCTCTCCTATGAGGTACACGTGTATTTTATATATAAGTTATATATAAAACTGTTAATATATATATAATACTTTTATAGATTTTTTTTGGTCTGTTGAAAATTTATTTTGATAGGATATGTACTAGCCTATGATATATATATATATATATGTATGTATGTATGTATGTATGTATGTGTGTGTGTTTATATATATTCATATAAGAATTTTACGATAGAGCTGTATATATAAGTTACATATTAGTGTTATGTTGGTTTTATAAAGTGTATATGGTTATGCAAGCTGTGTATATGTTGTAAAGTATGACAAATTAATTATTTTATAATCTGGCTATACAAGTGCTAATATTTTATAATAAGCATTGATTTTGTAATGGGCTCTGTTGGGTTCTGAATATGTATGTAACATTGGCTTTGAAGTAGTTTTATACGTATGAAATTGGTGACGTTAGAGATTAGTTTGCACATGTTGGTTATACGCACATTACGTTTATATAATTTTAGTCTATAGATCTCTTTTATAGATAAATATGTATGGTTGTAAGTTTATAAATTTCTATATATATATATATATATATATATATATGTAGACTATAGTTTATATACTTGCATGGATTGTATATGTTTTGTTATATAATTGTACAGTATTGTGTGTTATATTATATATATATATGTATATATATGTATATATGTATATATACATATACATATACATATACATATATATGTTTTTACAATAAGGTGTGGTTACAGATTTATTTGGAGAATAGAATCTTGTTCATACGTATGGTAGTATGTAAATAAGTTGATATGAGTCTAGTTTATATAAGTTTGGTTTTATGTATAATTTTATTTTATTTATATATAAGTTTGGGATTTATGTTTAATTTTATTTTATTTATATTATTGGAACATTTACTTGATTTGCCCGATGCACTTTTATGATTAGAAAACTGCAAATGTTTTTTTTGTTATTTTACACGTATAACATTAAAGTAAATTGCTTTTAAAGGTCATAAACGGTATGCACAAAAGAGAAAGGAATATTTTATAAGTAGTAATATACATATACAACAGCATATGAGTTATAAAGGAAAGTTTAGGATTTTAACATATAGTATACGTTGTGACAGTTTTTATAAATTGACTTAAATTATATGTATAAATATAGTTAATGAAGTATGTTGCATTGAATTTTATGATATGTATATTGTTTTGAAATATAATGTATATATGGTCTATATGCCTTCTGTAGCCTAAAAAAACCTATCGCTGTACTTTTGTATTTTTACTAAACTTACTAAGTTATTACATGTATATATAATCTGTATATTGTATACTTGTCAGTGCTTATTTCGATATATTATTTTAATATTTGTTTTAAATATTGATGTCATTAAAACAACAACAGACGTGAAGTATAATTTTAACTTGTTTGAGTGTTGTATATATAAGTTCATAGTAGTTTATGAAGTCTGTTTGAGTCCATATATGTAAATATTTTGATTTTATTTATATTACGGATGTAAATATATATGCTAGTCCATATATTTGCCAATATAAATATATATAAATATACAAGAGTTTGGTGTTCATAGATAAATTAAGGTTCAAATATAAAATGTGCTTAAAATGAAAAATTTGAAACAATATTTATATATTTATATTTATTTTATTAATAGTAGATTAAATTAAATATTGAATTTAATAAAATATTAATGATAATATAATATACATTGTGTTTTGCTATATCAAACTGATTTAATTTGTTCATCGATTCCTCTTTATCAGCTTTGATCGTCAAATTCGTGCCTATCTAGCTTTGTTTTGGAATTTCGTGCTTGTATTCGTAGCTCATTTCATTATCAAATTCCTCTAGCCTCAAAAGGTGATAAATCACTCATGGTTAATGTTCTTTTATTTATTAAATTTAATTTCAATTGAAACGACAACTGAAATATGATGCTGTTAGTTATTTACATTGTTATATATGCTATTATCTGTATCTGTTCACCTATGACATCTCACACCATTATCTGTTATCACTCTACAAGTTCCATGTTAGTATAGAATTCACTATGGGTTGAAATGATACACACCCGAATAGACTTTAGAATAGGGGAAAATCATTATGGGTTGAAATGATAGACCCAGACGATTTTCATTGAGCTGAATTTGGGATTGCGGTTGAAATGATATATACCCGTATTTATATTTAAATTACAGATTGAAATGATAAATATTCGTATCACTTGACCGTAGGATAGAAAATTATATACAGACATGGCTATATATATATATATATATAAATATATAAATATTGAAAAGGAATTCTATGGTTTCGGAAAGAAATACAGGGTTTTACATAAATATCGATTTTAGATATTATATAAATGTTATTTTATATATACATTAAAATTCTTGATTTTAAGCTATGTATAAATTGGTTTAATATAAATTAGTTTAACAATAATGTTTGATTTTATTAAAATATAACATGGTTAAGTATATAAGTTATATTTTAATATAGAGTTTATAATGATCCAAATAAATTAAGGTTGGAAGATAAATTTGAAATTGATTGAAATTGACTTTATTATGAACTAAACTCAAATAAGTTTGATTTGAAATTTATTAAATTTGATATTTTAAAGGATATGATTTTTTTTTTATAACTTGATTTTGGTTCAAGGTGATTTAAAGGAATATATTAAGTTTAAATAAATTGAAGGAATATTCCGTTATTTGTAGTTTAATGTTTTATTCAAAGGATATTGGATTTATTAAGTAAACATTTCAAAATTAAATTATAGAAAATTAAATTTGACATATATAAGAAGTTATCAAATTTAGTTTTGAAATTATAGAATATTTAAAGCTTTGAAATATATATTTTTAATTGGTTTATTTGTGATTCAAATCTGTATTCGAAATCGATATAATTTTGAACGGTTTATTTAGAAGCAAAATTGGAATTAATGATTTGAGATCTGATTAAATTTGAATTTTTAGTTCGAGTTGATTTGGAATTAATTTGTGAAACTTGCGGAAAACAACTTTATTATATATATATATATATATATATATATACTATTTTAATATTTAAATCGGTTAAGAGGGAAGTATTATGATTTCAAAGTATTATGTTTCGAAAGTGTTTTAATATCAAGTGTTTAGTTTCGAAAGTGTTATAACTTCGAAAAATGCTATGATTTTGGAAAAGGATATATTTGAAATGGAAATGATATCCTATTTTGGATTATGAAATGAAAGGATATCGTATTTATATGGATTTTGGAATGGCAATGATATCTTGGTTTTGAAGTATAAACTATTTTTGAAATGACCGCGTTGTTGTAATAACGTTTGGTTGTTAAAGAGATCGGGATCGGAAGTTGTCATACTCTCTGCCAACTCCGAAAACCACTTTAACAACCGTGTACGCGGTGGAGATTCCAGAATGAAGTAGGATGGCGGCGACGTTCTATTAAGGTATATACGTGGACTCGAATCCCATGAGTTGGCGTAAGGTGGCTAAAACAGGAGCAATTGACGGGATAATGATGTAGCTCCTCTTATCGGACACACTTCTTCGATACCATTCTATTACTTTGTGATTGGTTGGGTGCACCTTTGATTTTTGGGAGTGTGGCTCGAGGTGGGTGGTAGTGGCTGCTACGTGTTACCACCGGTCCGAAAGTGCAATTGGTATATTTACCCTGGCATTGCCTAGTTGTGTCATGTCACCTACCCTAGCGTGCCTTATACGATTTTGTTTTGTACCATACCTATGGAGTGGCCTCTGACGACGCCCAGTACGGAGGAGATTACGGTACTGTATAGACTATGGGAACGTGGAAAATGTAAAGCCTTAATGCTATTTTTAAATATATTATACTTTACTTTAGACATTATTATAATAGCGTATATTACTACATAGTAGATAGTATGACAGATCCTTAAGGGATGGTTATCCCAAACATCCCTTGAGTTACTTGTATTTCAATTGTTACTTCACTTGAGTTGGATTTATTGATACAAGAATGTTAATCCTGACTCGAGTGTTTTGTGTTTTGCTTTACGTTCGGGTCAGACTGAGTGGTTCAGCTTTTGAGACTCACCTTTGGAGTTGGAGCTCCGTTTGAAGATCCATCTACATCTATTCAGCTTGGATTTACTCAGTTGATTCCAGTGATGCATTCTGATTTTGTATTTGACTATTGTATTCGAGACTTCTGGTGTATCTTATTTGACTCTAATATGTATATATATATATGTGTACGTATGTATATGTATATATAGTAGCTTCATGAACTACTATTTAGTTTGTTTCCGCTGCACTATTGTTATATTAGTCTATGTCTGTGATTCTATGATTATTTTATTTAAAGTATATGTTGAGTTTTTCCAAATATAAATTAACAGCTTGATATTTGAGCAATTCAATTCCGGCATGTTTGGATGCGAATGGTTGAAAATATCGGGATGTTACAACAAACAAGTGTATGCAGACTCTAACATATAGATATATAATAAAATATGTATGCAGGCTACTATACGGATTAATATACAATAGAATATATATATATATATATATATATATATATATATATATATACGAACAGAACAAAGAATTGAATTATAATATAATATATACCTTTCCTACTTTAAATCTACGAATAGAGACAATGGGCAACAATAGCTATTATAATCTCCATAGACTGTAAAACTGTAAAAGAAGAATAATCAAACGTAAACTCATATATACATATATGTATGTATATACTAACATATTATATTATATACCATAAATCATAATATATAATACTATAAAGCACATTATATATACCTTTATTTAAAAGTGAGAAGAGCAAGAAGGCTGCTATTTCACGTAACAAATATGCAACATTATATATATATATATATATATATATATATATATATTTGGCAAGGCATTATATATATTATTATTAAAAAACATTACAAAATATAGCATAACTTAAATGAATATTTTAAACGTATCATATATATATATATATATATATATATATACACATAACTTTTCCTTCTTTTGAAAACAAATAACTTACTATATATGTATAAATTATATTATATATAAATTGAAACTAAGATAATATATGTAAATACCTAAACATACAATTTGAAATTCTTCAAATATATATATATATATATATATATATATATCTGTGTGTGTGTGTGTGAAGTAGGCTAAAGGTTGTCATGATCATCATGAAGGACATGAAGAGGCGGCAAGGAGGAAAAAGGAGGGATATGAATAGGTGGGTCTGGGTCAAGCTGTGCTAAGGCTGTTCGGTAAGGCAAAGGGAAGGGAAGATGATGAGGCGGTTGAGGTGTCACGACTGCTATGGTGGTTCGATTATCGGTTTTGGGTTATAAGGCTAGGCTGAAGGTGAATTCACGGCTGTCATGGTCATCATCAAAGATGAGTTTACACGTACAGTATAGCACCTCGAACGGTAACTGGACCATATAATCCTCGTATTTCTCCTAGATATTCCCAGAGTTATATTTTAGGTCCAGATTTGGTAGTCGGTTATTTAACTATCAAATAAACAATCATTCAACTAAATACTTCATTTTCCACCGAGAACACCAAATTAAAACTCTTTATCCCAATTATCGAATTTAGTATATTCACAAACTATCTTTTTTTATTCAAAAATATTTGAGAACCCTTTCAAAATAATATAGAAAGTACCACTGCGGTATTAAACCATGGATTCACAGCTCAATGGTTACGTCTCTATCCCAGAGAAATCCAAGACTTAACTATAGGCACTCACTACCTCCGTTTTCGCCATGCGAGTATACCAATTGTAACAACCCTAGATTTTTCATATATTTTAATATTTGACTTTGTTTTATTTTGAAATTATTTTAAAATTATTTTATTTCAAACATTTCATTTTTAAATGTAGGTGTTGATTATTGTGTGAATTATAATTTCAAACCGGTATAAATAGGATATTTTACTGAAAGATGAATTTCTATTCAAACTGGTCAAACCTTGACTTTTAAATTTCAAATTTAAATATTCAAATGCTTAAATTTTATCTTTTATTATGAAAATAGATTTAATAACTTGAATACTGCTTTTCGTTTCGTTCAAAATGGATTTAATTTCGGAAAGTTATGTACATCTCAATTTTGAGTATAATTTGTTTTATTTTGAAATTTTGTCTATTTGAAATTATATAAATCATATTTTCTATGTTATATTTTATTTTAGTATGTGTTAATATGTTATTTTATGTATATTTTGCCTTCCAATATTTTTAAAGTGATAATAAAAATTTTCCAAAATTTACTGTATTTATTTCCTATTTTTAAGGGCTGTTTTCCTATTTTCTGCTATTTTCTTCATTATAAACTATATTTAAATTAAATTTTAAATATTTATTTTATGAATGTATTTTTATTTTATGTTATTATTTATGTTTAAAACTATTTTACAAGCTCATATGAATTTTATAAAAATTATTCTATTTAATTTCAAATTTTCTAGTCTAGTTCACTGTTTTTAGCTATTTTTCTTTATTTAACTTTATATAATTAATAAATAATATATAAATTTTTATATTTTGATAAATTTTCGAAATGTTATCTAGGATTATTATTATTTCCAGAAATATAAAGGTATATAATTAAAATAAAGAAATATGAAAGGGTTTTGACTTTTGAATTGCCTTTTGCCTTTTTGAATTCCGCCTCTTCATTTTCCTCACAACTCTTCATTTGTCTTGCCATAACTCCCAACATTTCAGCCGATTATCTCATTTTAAATTCACGTATCTTTCTTCCTCCCTCCTGAGAAAAAAATTTCGGCACTCCCTTGCTTGAAGAATTTGGTAAAACTATATTTCTTTTATCTCTTTCTCTATTTACATCGTTTATTTCTAGCTTGATTTTGCACATGCTTTCACCTCTTTTAGGATCGGCCATGCCTCCCTTGCTACCTAGCCGCCTCCAGCACCTGATGGCACACCACCAGCACCTCCTCCTCACCAGCCACCCAAGCCATGAAACCCCTTGGTGACGCATATCCACAAAAGTTTCAAAACACCCTTCATACTAGCCTAACCGAGCACCACTCTCATTCCATCACCTCACCACCCCTCTAGCCGCCACCTACCACACCACCACCACCTCCAACACCCACGTCCACACCACCACAGTGGACCCCACTCCTCTGGCCATGACACCTAGAGCCTTGGCCGAGCCCAAAATCCTTGACCAAATTCATGTATGCATGCTTATGTGTGTTATTGCCTTCACCCACCTTTGCACCATCATTCCAACATGTAGGCCGAACCCATACTCACCCAAACCAGACCTAAACACCTGCAATTATGTTGTATTTCCCCTTATGGCTGAGCCTAGTAAAGGTTAAAAGCAAGTGCAAGCATTTCTATTTGATTCTGTGCAGTCTATTCTAGTTTAGTTTTGATCGTAGTTGATTTGAAACTCATCGTTGTTATATTGTTTTTGTTTGATGTGTATCCAAGGAATTTGACACCTGGTTCCTCCATAGAATATGTTTCGTGCTTTTGTGCTTGGGTAGATCCCGTTTGTGAAATTCATCGTTGGGTCATCAGCTCAAACCAGTGAGTTATTCTCACTAGATAGTTTTATACTTATATGAATAGTAAATCGATCGCTTGTGAATATGTAAACTGCATCACCATATTTTATTTGCTATGTCACTATCATATGATGTTCACACATGATTAAACACCAGATATATCATATGTTACTATTATATTATTGTTTTTTTGTTATTTTTATCAGTATATCACACTGCAAGTTCCCTTTAGATTAGAATCACTATAGGTTGAAATGATACATACTCGAACGGACTTTAGAATGGGAGAAAATCATTATGGGCTGAAATGATAGGCCTAAATGATTTTCAATTATTTTCATTTACTTGGGATTGCGGGTTTTAAATGATCAAACCCGGGGTTTTTTTGTAAATTACGGGTTAAAATGATATATTACCCGTATCACTTTACCTAGGCTAGAAAATGAAATACAGACCCGTTGTTAAAATATGTTTTTCTAAAAAATTTAAAATATTTTAGAAATGTAAATATTATAATATTTTGATTTAAATTTGATTAAAAATGATTTTTTTAAAGCATTATTGACTCCCTGAAAATTTATAAGTGAAATAAATTAATGGTAAAGTTAGTAAATCTGAAATGTAAGTTTTTCTGGAAATTATAATTTGTGATAAATGGAATTTAAATTAAATATGAAAATATGATAAATTTATGATATTTTGAATTAAATGAATTTAAAATAATTTTATAATATATTAATGATTTTTGAATTAAGTTAAAATGTGAAATGAATGAATATTTAAGTTGAAATTTTGAAATATAACTAAAATTGGAAATTTGTGAATTTGGCTTAAAAGTGAATTTTAAGTTAAGTAAATAAAAATGAAATTAAGTTATATTTGAAAATTTAAACTTAGGTGTTAAGTTAAATTTAATTTAATGAATTTAAAATTCAATGTTGGAATTTAATAAGTGAATTACTATTAAATTTTGATTTTTTGAATAGAGATCTAACTTTATAAAATCGTGAATATAAGGGTATTTGAATGATTGTTTTAACAGTGAAATGATGTGATTTTATAAGTTAAAAATGGTTTAAATAA
Source organism: Allium cepa (assembly GCA_030765085.1). Classification (NCBI taxonomy): domain Eukaryota; kingdom Viridiplantae; phylum Streptophyta; class Magnoliopsida; order Asparagales; family Amaryllidaceae; genus Allium; species Allium cepa. Next base: position 29,426,147 of record CM060932.1, read on the forward strand.
AAATATAATTGTTTGTGAAATTATACCGAATATTTGAAGTTAATTTACTGGATTTCTAAAATGCTATTAATTCTAATGTAAAGGATAATACGGCATTTGTAAATGCCGTAGTTGATAATAATGAACCAAATGGCTCAATTTAATTAAAGTCTATTATAGCATTTTTTGTGAATGTCATAATGGTTGAATTTAACTAAGTTTATTTGAAACTAATGGAACCCTATTACAGCATTTGAAATGTTGTCTTTTGTTAAATTGAACTGTTTTAAGTGTGACTTTTCGTAGCATTTTCTAAATGCTGCGAAAGTTGAATTTTCATTGTTTTAATAAATTTAAGTGAATGAATGAACTTTGAAAGATTAAAATTTTGAAAATTTAATAATTTAATTATTAAATATAATATCTTCATTTTAATGATTTAAATGAAGCAATTTGTTTTGAAATATAAACTATTTTGAAATGTGTTTTGAAATGGTATTTAAGTTAAATAAAAATGAATGTGGTTTGGAAGATATGATATTTTGCTATTTTGAAATGGATTTTGAATAATATTGAATTTTTAAATGATATTTGATTTCGAAGTATAAATACTATTTTGAAATTTTAACCACGGGTTGTATTTAATTTATGGTTTAACTGATCTTTAAAGGATGGGCGATCCCAAGCATCCTTTAAGTTATGGTGCATTTCTACTACAGTTCACTTGAGTTGATTTACATTATATAAGTATATATTGTCCTGACTCGAGTGTTTGGTGTTTTACTTTACGCTCGGGTCAGCCTGAGTATTCACAGCTTTGGATTCTCTTTCTGGAGCTGGTCTTTCCTGGAGTTTCTGCTTATCTACATTTATATCTACTTTTTGTTTCAGCTATTCTAATTTATCTCATGTATTAGTGAACTTCTATGTATTTGGGATTTCTATTATGTTGTTTTCAGACTGTATTATGTATTTGGTTTGAGATTCTGCCGTAGTAGCTTCATGAACTACTATGTATTTTATATTCCGCTGCGAGGTATTCTGTTTATTCTGTGTCTATAATTCTATGACATTTTATTTCATTTGTTCCAAATTTATTTACAATGCGGTATTTTGAGCAATTCAAGTCCGGCATGTGCGGCTGCGAATGGCTGAAAATACCGGGTTATTACATTTGGTATCAGAGCTTTGGTCTTAGGCAAACCACAGCCTGTGGAGCAAAAACTCATTAGAGATAGGGTAGAAATACCCTAGAATGAGTGAAATCAATCTCAGAATCCTTTCTTGTGAGAGAACGTATTTTCAAAGTATTAAATAATTTCCAAATGATTTTTAAAGGATTTTCAACGATTATTTTGGTATAAAAATTTTCTTATTTTGAAACCAAAATTTTCAAAACTTCATCCCTTCAGTATCCATCTTGTTAGAAATCTCTTGGTTAGGATTCTTATGATTAGGATTCTTTGAACTTTGGAACGCTCCCACTTGTTCTGAAATCCAGTCTTGTCTTCCATATTCTATCCATTTTGATTTTGGAGCATTTCATAACTCCACTTTGGATTGACCTCTATAAGGATCGGTGATTCCGCAAATCTTTAAATGGTTTGTAAAGGGGTGAAAATCCTTTATAATTGGCATTTATTCACTGGAGATTCCTGTATCCTCGGCTTTCGATGCTATCTATCTCCTGCTCTACCCGGATTCTATCTCTGGCGATCGAAAGTCGATTTGCCTTAGATTTCCGAATTGATTATATTACTGAAGTCATGGTTGACCGGTTAAGATCGCCCGCAATTTATATAGGCTTATCATCTTCTATTTGGTAATAAAATTATCTTATGTTCGTACAAGCTTATCTTCGAAACAGAATTCTATTTGATTAGAGTTCCTCTAAATTTGAATCTCCGTATTGCTTGAAATCTAACCTTGAATCATTCTTTGGAAATTTTTGTTTGATTGTATTTTGAATTTGTGCATACATCGAAATTATTATTTTGACAAGGATGACCCTATTTTGTATATAAAAGTGAAATGTTTTCAATAAGGATTTTTTACCTTTGGAAAATGAAAATTTGAAGCTTTGAAAGGATTTGAAATTTTGGAAATTTATAAGAAAATGTGATTTATATAAAAATGATTTATAAATGAAGGGTTTTGAATTTGAATTTGAATTTCGAGGAATCGAACTCTGGTGTTTTGAAATGGGTTTTTAAGATTTTGGAAAATATATAATAATAATATGATTTAAAGATATTTTTCCAAATAAGAAATGTTTCAAATGTATTCGAATGAATTTCGATGATGTCAAAGAGATTTCAAAGAAGTTTCAAGAAATAAAAGTTCAGAACCCACTTATGTCGCTGAAAAATAATTTCGGTGATGAATACATGCATCATCGACATTGATTTTTGAGTTTCTGAGTAGGGAAGAGGCCACTCTAGTAGCTTTGCTATGCGAGTGATTTTATGAAACCAAATATTGATTTCCGGTTTCGAAGCATGGTTTGATATTCGAAAGATTTGTGTGTGTATATATATATATAATTGAAATGATTTAAAATAAGCCGGTGTTCAATCCTCGAGATTCAGATTTGTTTTGGTATAAACTTACCTATTGGAATCGATTACTAATTTGTTGGTGATTTCCAACTCTTGGATTGAAAATATGATTTCTTCGACTATTTTGAAGGTTCGAGCACTTCCAAATCAAGGTTATCTTTTCAAAGCTAAGAAATTTTGAATGGTATAAGGTATTTGATAAAGTATAAGTTTAGTTTGGTATGATTAATGTATAAAGTAATATGATTTATATAAGTTTGAAACTGTTGTGGAGTGAAATAAATAAGACTATTTTGAATTATACTGGTATGAAATATAGTTTCGAAAAGATATTTGAAGTAAAATGTTGAGTTTTTGTTAAATTTATAAGTTAAGAAAAACAGTGAATTTTGACTTAACAAATGAAAGTGAGTTTAAATCGAATATTTGATTTAAAATTTTGTTGCGCTAAATCATATGTGAAAAATTATTTAAATGTGAAATTTTGAAGTCTAAAAATATGATTTAGAAGTTTAAAATTTGCTAAAATTGAAGTCGTATTGTTTTTTAAAAGTTATAATTAAATCTGGAATTTTATTAATAGCATTTCTAAAATACTATAGTTTTATGACAACACTTTAAAATGCTGTTGTTTTTGAATTTAACTTTGTTTGAATTAGCTAAACATCTGTTATGGCATATTATAAATGGCGTTATTCTTGAACTAAACTAGTTTGGAAACTATAAGTTACGATAGCACTTTTAAATGCTGTCGTTGTTATAATTTGACAACGTTTCGTAATGTTATAGATTTTAACACTGTTGAGTTATGTTTTAAAAAGTTAAATGATTTAATGTTTGGAATTAATTATTTGTGAAATTTAAGGAGTTTCGAATATAATTATATTTAAATTTGAATTTTAAGGAATTTAAATTTAATTTGAATTTAAATAAGGTTTACTTGGTTATGTGTTAAATGGAATGAAATGTAATGAGATAAATAAATTTTTGAATGGAATTTTGAAATGTATTTTGTAATGATATTTGAAATAATAATTGAATGACATATTTGATTTTTTTTAAATTATATTTAAATTTAAATATTTGAAATTGAATTCAAATAATGATTTGATATTGAGGCTTTTCATGATATAATCTTTATTTCATAAAGAATGTGAATCAGGAATGATAATTGATTTTGATAAATGAAATTTAAAGTTTATATTTGTATGAAAGGATATTTGGTTTACTTGTAATTTGAGTTTAAATAAAAATGATGGATTTATGAAATGAATATGTCAAAACTAAGTAATAATGAAGTAAAATTTGAGATATATGAAATTATAAAATTTAGTTTTGGAATACGGTACATTTAAGCTCTGAAATATATTAAAGATTGAATAGTTTATTTTGCGGATCAAATCTTTTTTTGAAATTTGATAATATTTGAAATAGTTTTGTTGGAAAACTAAATTGAATTGAAACTGATGGTTTGAATTGAATTAAAGCTGGAACTTGTAGACTTGGGTTTAAATTGAATAAATTCGTGAAATGTAAAGAATTAAAGGGATGTTTTATGATTTCAAATGTATGATTTAGAAAAGTTATGATTTTCAAAGTGTAATGATTTCAAGTATTTTGGTTTCAAAAGATTTATAACTTTGAAAGTATTATGATTTTTGAAAGTGAATATATGTTTGAAATGGAAATGAATTTGTTTGACCTAAATTTTTGGTGATTTGGAAATTTGGATTATTTTCTAAATCTATTGTTTTACGAAACTTTGAAACTGAGTATATGTAATTCAGAACAAATGATTTGGCGAAATCATATATGATTCTGAAACTGAAATGTTATTCAAACAAATTAAAATTGAGAACCTTGTTTTATTAAATACTTGATTTGGGAGTTATCGAACTTATATAAAATGGATTTGTATAAGTATGAAGTCGATTTGAAAATGTTGAATTGAAAAGGTACTCAATTTGTAAATTTAAAATCTTATATAATCGAAGTATATATAAGTATGATTTGATATACTATTGATTTTGGAAAGTATTCGATTTGAAAATGAAATCTTATATATAATGGAATTTATATAAGTGCGATATTTAAAGCTATGATTTTGAAGGGCTACGGTATATGGTATATTATATTTTGATGTAAGAGGTATGGGAAGTGCCCTCCGGAAGAAGTATAGTGATATGCTTCGACCCAGATGGACTTGGGGAATCCAGGAATGGATTCGACCGATAAACCCTAATGGACTTGGGTGAATTCAGAAATGGATTCGAACTGATATGGTTGTTCGGACTTAAACTCATGAGTTCCTCGATTTTTTTTTCCAGGGTAGTTGGTTCTTTAGTTTACCCAATGGAGACGCTTTCGTTCCTGGGATCTGTTGTTTATGGATCTTCCGGGAAGGAAGTGCATCCATTGCGTAAATCATTGAATCAGCAGCGTACCACTGCTGCAGGGGTCGATGGTCCCTTGTTTACGAGCTGGCTACGATATTTTTTTGGAATTCAGAAGGTAGAAGGATCTTTTGGAAAGTGTTGTGTCCATTTCGTAAATACTGGATCAGCAGCGGGCCACTGCTATCGTATTATCATCATTTGACATTGGATTTTGAGCGGAACTTCTCATACCTGTTTTTTTAGTATTTTCACTGGGTGTTGAAACAGGTCTACTAAGTACTTGGAGAATTCTAGCTTTGCGCCTGATCAACGCATAGCCAGAGTCTGCAGGAACGAAATTAAAATTGTTAAGACGTCGAGTTATAAAAGTATTATGGTAAAGTATTGTATAAAGGATATTCTAATCATGATTTAAAATGTCTTAAATATTGTTTACTTCGAACTATCAAATTTGAATCAAATAACGAATTATCATATTAAATGTTTAACATGTCAAATATAAAAAAAAATTAAATAATGGTTCATCCATGCCTTTCAACCTGCTTTCCTCCTAGCTACTTTTTTCCTACCTTCTTTCGGGATGTCTTCCAACCTATTGTTCTTTCTTGTTGTTTCTCTGCTTCCTTCCTTTTCGAGGACGAAAAGATTTGAGTCGGAGAGAGTGTAACAACCCTAGATTTTTCATATATTTTAATATTTGACTTTGTTTTATTTTGAAATTATTTTAAATTTGTTTTATTTCAAACATTTCATTTTTAAATGTAGGTGTTGATTATTATGTGAATTATAATTTCAAACCGGTATAAATAGGATATTTTACTAAAAGACGAATTTCTGTTCAAACTGGTCAAACGTTGACTTTTAAATTTCAAATTTAAATATTTAAATGCTTAAATTTTATCTTTTATTATGAAAATAGATTTAATAACTTGAATACTGCTTTTCATTTCGTTGAAAACGGATTTAATTTCGGAAAGTTATGTACATCTCAATTTTGAGTATAATTTGTTTTATTTTGAAATTTTGTCTATTTGAAATTATATAAATCATATTTTCTATGTTATATTTAATTTTACTATGTGTTAATATGTTATTTTATGTATATTTTGCCTTTAATATTTTTAAAGTGATAATAAAAATTTTCCAAAATTTACTGTATTTATTTCCTATTTTTAAGGGCTGTTTTCCTATTTTCTGCTATTTTCTACATTCAAAACTATATTTAAATTAAATTTTAAACATTTATTTTGTGAATGTATTTTTATTTTATGTTATTATTCATGTTTAAAAATATTTTACAAGCTCATATTAATTTTCTAAAAATTATTCTATTTAATTTCAAATTTTCTAGTCTAGTTCACTGTTTTTAGCTATTTTTCTTAATTTAACTTTATATAATTAATAAATAATATATAAATTTTTATATTTTGATAAATTTTCGAAATTTTATCTGGGATTATTATTATTTCCAGAAATATAAAGGTATATAATTAAAATAAAGAAATATGAAAGGGTTTTGACTTTTGAATTGCCTTTTGCCTTTTTGAATTCCGCCTCTTCATTTTCCTCACAACTCTTCATTTCTCTTACGATAACTCCCCACATTTTAGCCGACTATCTCATTTTCAATTCACGTATCTTTCTTCCTCCTTTCTGAGAAAAAAAATTCGGCCCTCCCTTGCTTGAAGAATTTGGTAAAACTAAATTTCTTTTATCTCTTTTTCTATTTACATCGTTTATTTCTAGCTTGATTTTGCAAATGTTTTCACCTCTTTTGTGACGCCCCACCTCTATACCCACGCTAGCCAAGAACACTACATGGTAATGCCGTCAACTAACATGGAGAATAAGGCTGGTTGGGAGCGACCATCTATAGCCTTGCTCTAATTATCTATTGAATACATCGACAATAAACATACCAACCAGGTCGACATAACCAATGAATAATTAAAACAAAACCATAGGTTGTTGGATCTATCAGAACAGAGTATAATAACTCAAATGTAATATACATTACAGAACAGTAAATCATCATATACACATATATGGATACACAATAGAGTTTACAAAACAATACAAGTCATGTCGTATAGCAGACCACAATATACAGACGAGTCAATAGAATAACTATCAGAGTTACTACAAAATGGGACTACACAAAAAGCTGTAACAAAAAGAAGCTAGCGGAGTAGTCCATGCGGAAGCAAAATAGGCTAAGTCCAAATGCACCTAACCTGAAACATCTCGGTCTGACCCGAGTAAAAATACACGGGTCAGTCTAGCTAAACAAATCAGTTAGATAAACTGAACAACAATAAACCTGCAAGGTTACAAGGTATAGCAAATATCTCTAAAAGAGATAACATAATCATCTAACAAAAGATGAATCATATGATAACAAGCCTCATATCATCGGCAACATATATAAGCAAAGGATACGAATATCCCAAAACAAGCCAAAAGGCAATAACAAATACCAATAAGGTATACAAGTTCCACAAGGTAAACGCTACGCATCATGCGGCTCATAATGACCAACACCGAAGGGCGATACCAAGGGAATATACATATGAATGAAACATCAGAATATTGCTCGAGCTCAGTACTGTATAAACAAGGATCCATGAGCCCAAAGACTCCAAACCCAATATCACCCATGCGGCTCATAACGACCAACGTCGGAAGCGATACTAAAGGGCAACCCAATACCACCCATGCGGCTCATAACGACCAACATCGGAAGCGATACTAAAGGGCAACAAACCAGAAGGCACAAACCCGAAGGCACATACCCGAAGGCAGCAAACCGTAGTGGTGAAGGTCAGAGACCCAATACTGGACACCACTAACTGGCGGAATGTGTCACAACTCTCGAAAAGGAATCCGAAAAGTGTTAACGTATGTCCCATAACCACTCGTTCGCACTAAACGGTTTACTATCCGTTAGCCACTTTCACACTCAAAGCAGTACAAAGTTCACCTCATATCATCGGTAAACCAAACCCGAAGGTTAAAACGATCAATTGAATAGGTCGGGAATTAATCGGAAGGATAAACGCACAGATTCATGGTCCGTGTTTTGCCCAACCATTTAATCACCCTTCCACTTCGCTCGAAGTGCGAAATTGTACGTGTGGTTTAAATAGAATTTATAAATCGGAGAAGCGAACTTTTAATACAATTTGAAGAAATAATTTATAATAACCCGTGAATGAATTCAAAAAGGAATTATTAAGGTCAAATACGCATAAGCAACTAGTTGGAATTAACAAGCGTTGATTAAATTTGGAAAACCAAACGAACAAGGCAAGTTGGCAAAAAAACAGTAGGTTCAGACGTCTGAAAGAAGGGATTCGGTCGTCTGAATCTAGAGACCAATTTCTTTTTCAAAAGAGGATTCAGACGTCTGAACCCAAATTTTCAGACGTCTGAAATAGGCAATATTTTGCCTATTTCCTTTCAGGTTGAAATTTTGGCAATTCAGACGTCTGGAAATATAATTTCAGACGTATGAATCTGGGGATGAAAATTCCCCTTGAACAATGTTCAGACGTCTGAAATAGGCATTTCAGACGTCTGAAACTCAATGTTCAGGTATTTCCTGAACCTGGGCCAACTATGGCCAAACAAATCGAAAGCAATCGGATGCGTGTTGATTATGGGCTTACGTCAAACGACTACCCAACCTTAACGACACACCCAAACACTCCGAACAACATAAACATCAACCATATAGGGTTTTACATAGATTTGGCTTCAAAAATCATAATTTGGCAATTTCACCAAAACAATACAAATCGAAAGCAAAAAGCATATGAACAAGTGTTAGGAATTCATTCCTAACATCAATGATATCAAAAGAAGTAGATGTGAGTTCAAAACTCACCTTTAACCCAAAACAAAGAAGAAGGAGTTTGATTTGCAAGGAGAAGACCAACCAAACACTACTTCAACTCAACAAGCTTCAATCTAAGAATAAATCACATATTTCCCAATTTAGGTTTAGGAAATTTTCTAAAGTTGAAGAAGAGAAGAGTTGGAGAAGATGAAGAAGAACTTACCAATGGCTTCTCTTTGATTTTGGAGCAAAAATTTGTAGTTCGCAAATGGATTTAGGGCTAGGAGTTTCTAATTTCCTTTCTCTTCCCCCATTTCAGTTTTTGCTTAAGCTTTTATGAAATGAATAAGTGAATGGAAGGAGAGAAGGGCTGAGTTGAGGTTAATAGAACAGTTTGGGTGAAACCCAAACCCAAAGCCCACTTAGCAAATAGAAAAATTCGACTTACTCCAAACATATCAAAGCTTACACTCAAAAAGATCGCAAACGCCATTTTGGAATCAATGGAAATGGTTTCGAGTCCCAATTCGGCTGTTTGCAAAAAGTAACATTTCGGACCTAAATCCGACTAACGACGCTATATTTAAATAAAACATTTAAATATAAAATCGTTAAATATGCGGGTTGTTACAGATCTCCCCTCCTTACAAAATTGTGTCCCCGCAATTCCTAGAGACGGTATTTGTAACAACTACATACATACAACATTCAAAAGAGAAGGAAACAAGTTAGAAACGAAAAGATAAGCTTACCATCGACAAGCAAAGATAGGAAACCCGGATAAGATCGCTCGATATACTCTCTGGTTTCCCAAGTACAGTCATTGGGATTAGCGGACCATTGAACTTTAACCAGCGGCACGTCCTTGTTCCGAAGGTGTCGCACCTCCGTGTCAAGCACGCGAATAGGTTGCTGTACAATAGATAAGTCCGGTGAGATCTCAAGTTCTTGCAAATCAGGAGAAGTAATAACAAAATTCGACTCCCGAAGACACTTCCGAAGTTGCGAGACGTGAAACACGTCATGAATGCCAGATAAATGAGCTGGAAGTGAAACTCTATAAGCCACAGGGCCAATACGTTCAGTAATAGAAAATGGTCCTATAAAGCGAGGAGCCAATTTCCCAGTCGTACTGAAACGCATAACCCCCTTCAAAGGAGAAACACGAATAAAAACAAGATCGCCGATTGAGAACTCGAGAGGCTTCCTACGGTTGTCCGCGTAGGATTTCTGACGACTCTGTGCCTCTTTCATTCTCAATCGAATAAGATCAATCTTTTTAGAAGAATCACGAACAAAATCTGGACCAAGAATAAGCTTCTCTCCAGATTCCAACCAACAAGAAGGTGATCGACATGGCCTTCCGTATAAGGCTTCGAAAGGAGCCATACCGATACTAGACTGAAAACTATTGTTGTAGGAGAACTCTACAAGAGGTAGATGATCCTCCCAACTACCACCGAAATTAAAAATACAAATACGGAGAAGATCTTCCAAGATACGATTCACCCGTTCAGTCTATCCGTCAGACTGCGGATGATAAGCTGTAGAAAAATTAAGCTTTGTTCCCAAAGCTTGCCGAAGACTCTTCCAAAAATGACTCGTGAATAAAGGATCATGATCACTCACAATAGAACTAGGAAAACCGTGAAGTCTCACGATTTCCTTGACATATAACTTAGCCAAAAGCGAAGCGGTCCTATTAGACTTAATAGGGACAAAATGAGCAGACTTGGTGAGGCGATCAACAATAACCCAAATGCTAGAATGGCCAGATCTCGAACGAGGTAGGCCGTCAATGAAATCCATAGAAATCTGATCCCATTTCCACAATGGAATCTCAAGAGGCTGAAGAAGACCCGAAGGACGCTGATGCTCGGCTTTAAAACGCTGAGAAGTTATGCAATTGCTCACATAACTCGCCACATCGCGCTTCATGCCTTCCCAATAATAAAGACGATGCATATCGGCATACATCTTGCTACTACCGAGATGAATGGTATACTTAGAACGGTGACAGTCATCAAGAATGTCATGCCTAAGTGCAAGATCAGAAGGCACAAAAAGACGGTTCTTCTTACGAAGACACCCATAAGAATCAATGCTGAAATCTTGCAACGCCTCATCACAAGATCCAGACTCACAAAGCTGAATAAGATGCAACAACTCAGGATCACGCCACTTGGCATCGACAATACGATCCAATAAAATAGGTCGAGCTCCCAAACTAAATAATAGAATAGGAGAATCAGAAGATGAACCTCGATCACGAATTTCACAAAAAGATAGAGTCTCAAGAACATCCCATTCGGCAAACATCATAGAAACAACAGCCGAATGTTTGCGACTAAGCGCATCTGCAACACGATTACCCTTACCAGGGGTATACTGGATATCAAAGTCATAAGAAGCAAGAAACTCGAGCCAACGCTGTTGTCTCATATTGAGTTCCTTCTGAGTGAACAAATACTTCAAAGATTTATGATCGGTATAGAGAATGAAGCGCTCGCCTAATAAATAATGTCGCCAAATCTTCAAGGCAAAGACAATGGCGGCAAGCTTAAGATCATGAGTGGCATAGCGAACTTCATTCGGACGCAGTTGCCTAGAAGCATAAGCAACTACCCGATCCTTCTGCATAAGAACAGCACCGAGACCACTACCACAAGCATCGGTGTAGACAACAAGATCATGATTCCCATCGGGAACCACAAGAATAGGAGCATTAGTGAGAAGTTCCTTCAACGTCAAAAAGGAAGCTTCACACTTGTCGGACCAATCAAAATGAATGCCTTTCCGAGTAAGGCAAGTGAGAGGAAGGACAACATGGGAAAAGTTCTTAATGAACCGACGGTAATAACCCGCCAATCCAAGAAAACTACGAATCTCATGAACATTTTCAAGCCTCTTCCAATTCTGGATGGCTTCGATCTTTGAGGGATCGACAGAAATGCCATCGGAAGATACAACATGGCCTAAGAACCTAACCTTATCCTCCCAAAAGTGGCACTTGGAGAATTTGGCTCTAAGCTGATGCTGACGGAGGGTACTCAAGACAATTCTCAAGTGATTAGCATGCTCAGCTTCAGACTTAGAATAAATAAGGATATCATCAATGAACACAAGGACGAACTTATCGAGATATTCTCGGAATACCCGATTCATGAGATCAACAAAGAAAGCAGGAGCGTTCGTCAAACCGAACGGCATAACGAGCCACTCGAAAGAACCATATCGAGTGCGGAAAGCTGTAAGAGGTATGCTATCCTCCGCGACTCGTAATTGATGAAAACCTGTGGCAAGGTCAAGCTGAGAAAAGACCTTAGCACCACTCAATAGATCGAACATGTCATCGATCCTAGGCAATGGATACCTATTCCTGATGGTTAACTCGTTAAGCTTGCGATAATCAATGCAAAGCCTAAGAGTTCCATCAGACTTCTTCACGAAGACAACCGCGGATCCCCACGGAGAAAAACTGGACTAAATCAACTGCTTGGACTCAAGCTCCAAAAGCTGCTTCTTGAGTTCCTCATTTTCCTTTGTAGACATCCTCGTGGGAGGACGACTAACTTGCTGCGTGCCTGGAATGAGATCAATGCGGAACTCAATTGCCCGTTTGGGTGGCAAACCCGATACAGGCTCAAAAACATCAGAAAAGTCACAAGCAACCGGAATACGAGATATATCATCATTATCTCGCGAGTCAAGAGAATATAAAGCCATCTCGGAATTATCCACATCCCGAAGAACAAGAGATAGCTGAGTAGGCGAATCCGGATGTCGAAGATATATAGTTCTCTCCGAACAAATAATCCTGGCATCATATCTCACTAGCCAGTCCATACCCAAAATCATATCGAATCCCAGACAAGAAATAACGTGCAGATTCACACGGAAAGAAAAGTCACGTAAAACAATCTCAACATCATCACAAAGCAAGCTAAGGGTCGCGGATCCCCCAATTGGATTCGCAATCCTTAAAGAAGTAATCAAACAAGAAACATCCAAAGATAAATCATCAACGAGCTTTTTCGATACGAAAGAATGTGATGCACCCGTATCGAAAAGAACTCGAATACTATGGTCATGAAATAAAATAGAACCTTCCAAAATAGATGAAGATGTACCTTTGGACTGAGAAGGAACTTCAGAAGCCTTAGTAGCATAAAGCCTGCTAGACTTGGCACCAGCCGGAACAGTAGGGCAAGCTGAAACATGATGACCCTCCTTCTTGCAATAACAGCAGAAGAGAGGCTTAGGACAAGCTCGAATAATATGATCCGGAGAACCACAATTAAAACACTTTCGAACGAAAGGTGTTCCGGAAGACTGAGGCTGAGAGCTAGGACCACCGGTCTTCTTCTTCTTAGAAGGAAAAGGCTTCTTCTAAATTGAAAACGGCCTCTTGTTGGGTTCTTGGAAACCTCAACATCAACATCACTATCACACTCCTTCTCGACGGTCTCGAGATGAAGTGCCGAATCAACCAACTCCTCAAAAGAAAGTTTAAGCTAAAGCAACAAAGACTTCTTAAGATATTTCTTAAGACCAGAAACAAACTTCAAATTCTTCTTATAAGAAGTACTGATAAATTCAAGATCATACTGAGATAAGCCTCGAATGATGCGACATACTCACAAACAGAAGATTTCCCTTGCTTCAACTCAAGGAAGCGACGGGTCAATAAAACTTTTTCAGATTCAGGAACAAACTTGAGTTCAAATCGCTCCCGAAACTGAGTCCAAGAAAGAGTAGACTCATCAATCTCGGCTACAAAAAGCTCATACCAATCAAGAGCACGCTCTTGTAATAAACTAGAAGTCACAAGAACTCTATCATGGTCGGAAAGATCCATGCGAGAGAAGATACGCTCGCACGTGCGAAGCCAAGCTTGGACTTCAAGAACAGACTCGGAGCCCTTAAACGGTTTTCCTCCAAGATGAGAAAAATCACTGCACTAACGTGCAAAGGAAGACTTGCGAGGTGGAGATACTCGAGGAGGAACTGGAGGCTGAGTGCTCCTAAACAATTCCAAAAACTGATCAGCAGACATATATACGCCATCCGGATGTGAGCCACTGGATTGCCCAACACCCGAACGTCGTCCCTTGCCTCTTCCAGCCATACGCTGAAGGTAAGATAAGAACAAGATTATTCACAAGGTAGATATTGCAATATTGAATACTACGGAATAAAATGCATTCCTAGACGTATTCCCAAACTCTATCTAACCTTGATGGAATAAAGAGACATGATGATTCAAAGATTTGTATCACTTATACACTTTGATGTAACATAATATGTGAATCTATTCTGTGTTTATCATACTTTGTTCTGAACTTAGCTCTGATACCACGTTGTGACGCCCCACCTCTATACCCACGCTAGCCAAGGACACTACAAGGTAATGCCGTCAACTAACACGGAGAATAAGGCTGGTTGGGAGCGACCATCTATAGCCTTGCTCTAATTATCTATTAAATACATCGACAATAAACATACCAACCAGGTCGACATACCCAATGAATAATTAAAACAAAACCATAGGTGGTTGGATCTATCAGAACAGAATATAATAACTCAAATGTAATATGCATTACAGAACTGTAAATCATCATATACACATATATGGATACACAACGGAGTTTACAAAACAATACAAGTCATGTGGTATAGCAGACCACAATATACAGACGAGTCAATAGAATAACTATCAGAGTTACTACAAAATGGGACTACACAAAAAGCTGTAACAAAAAGAAGCTAGCGGAGTAGTCCATGCGGAAGCAAAATAGGCTAAGCCCAAATGCACCTAACCTGAAACATCTCGGTCTGACCCGAGTAAAAATACACGGGTCAGTCTAGCTAAACAAATCAGTTAGATAAACTGAACAATAATAAACCTGCAAGGTTACAAGGTATAGCAAATATCTCTAAAAGAGATAACATAATCATCTAACAAAAGATGAATCATATGATAACAAGCCTCATATCATCGGCAACATATATAAGCAAAGGATACGAATATCCCAAAACAAGCCAAAAGGCAATAACAAATACCAATAAGGTATACAAGTTCCATAAGGTAAACGCTACGCATCATGCGGCTCATAATGACCAACACCGAAGGGCGATACCAAGGGAATATACATATGAATGAAACATCAGAATATTGCTCGAGCTCAGTACTGTATAAACAAGGATCCATGAGCCCGAAGACTCCAAACCCAATATCACCCATGCGGCTCATAACGACCAACGTCAGAAGCGATACTAAAGGGCAACCCAATACCACCCATGCGGCTCATAACGACCAACATCGGAAGCGATACTAAAGGGCAACAAACCCGAAGGCACATACCCAAAGGCAACAAACCATAGTGGTGAAGGTCAGAGACCCAGTACTGGACACCACTAACTGGCGGAATGTGTCACAACTCTCGAAAAGGAATCTGAAAAGTGTTAACGTATGTCCCATAACCACTCGTTCGCACTAAACGGTTTACTATCTGTCAGCCACTTTCACACTCAAAGCAGTACAAAGTTCACCTCATATCATCGGTAAACCAAACCCGAAGGTTAAAACGATCAATTGAATAGGTTGAGAATTAATCGAAAGGATAAACGCACAGATTCATGGTCTGTGTTTTGCCCAACCATTTAATCACCCTTCCACTTCGCTCAAAGTGCGAAATTGTACGTGTGGTTTAAATAGAATTTATAAATCGAAGAAGCGAACTTTTAATACGATTTGAAGAAATAATTTATAAAAACCCGTGAATGAATTCAAAAAGGAATTATTAAGGTCAAATACGCATAAGCAACTAGTTGGAATTAACAAGCGTTGATTAAATTTTGAAAACCAAACGAACAAGGCAAGTTGGCACAAAACAGCAGGTTCAGACGTTTGAAAGAAGGGATTCAGACGTCTGAATCTGGAGACCAATTTCTTTTTCAAAAGAGGATTCAGACGTCTGAACCCAAATTTTTAGACGTCTGAAATAGGCAATATTTTGCCTATTTCCTTTCTGGTTGAAATTTTGGCAATTCAGACGTCTGGAAATATAATTTCAGACGTCTGAATCTGGGGATGAAAATTCCCCTTGAACAATATTCAGACGTCTGAAATAGGCATTTCAGACGTCTGAAACTCAATGTTCAGGCATTTCCTGAACCTGGGCCAACTATGGCTAAACAAATCGAAAGCAATCAGATGCGTGTTGATTATGGGCTTACGTCAAACGACTACCCAATCTTAACGACACACCCAAACACTCCGAACAACATAAACATCAACCATATAGGGTTTTACATAGATTTGGCTTCAAAAATCATAATTTGGCAATTTCACCAAAACAATCCAAATCGAAAGCAAAAAGCATATGAACAAGTGTTAGGAATTCATTCCTAACATCAATGATATCAAAAGAAGTAGATGTGAGTTCAAAACTCACCTTTAACCCAAAACAAAGAAGAAGGAGTTCGATTTGCAAGGAGAAGACCAACCAAACACTACTTCAACTCAACAAGCTTCAATCTAAGAATAAATCACATATTTCCCAATTTAGGTTTAGGAAATTTTCTGAAGTTGAAGAAGAGAAGAGTTGGAGAAGATGAAGAAGAACTTACCAATGGCTTCTCTTTGATTTTGGAGCAAGAATTTATAGTTTGCAAATGGATTTAGGGCTAGGAGTTTCTAATTTCCTTTCTCTTCCCTCATTTCAGTTTTTGCTTAAGCTTTTATGAAATGAATAAGTGAATGGAAGGAGAGAAGGGCTGAGTTGAGGTTAATAGAACAGTTTGGGTGAAACCCAAACCCAAAGCCCACTTAGCAAATAGAAAAATTCGACTTACTCCAAACATATCAAAGCTTACACTCCAAAAGATCGCAAACGCCATTTTGGAATCAATGGAAATGGTTTCGAGTCCCAATTCGGCCGTTTGCAAAAAGTAACATTTCGGACCTAGATCCGACTAACGACGCTATATTTAAATAAAACATTTAAATATAAAATCGTTAAATATGCGGGTTGTTACATCTTTTAGAATCGGCCATTGCTCCCTTGCTGCCTAGCCGCCTCCCACACCTGATGACACACCACCAGCACCTCCTCCTCACCAGCCACCCAAGCCATGAAATCCCTTAGTGACGCATATCCACAAAAGTTTCAAAACACCCTTCATACTTGCCTAACCGAGCACCACTCTCATTCCATCACTCACCACCCCTCTAGCCGCCACCTACCACACCACCACCACCTCCAACACCTCCAGCACCCTTGGCTACACCACCATAGTGGACCCCACTCCTCTGACCATGACATCGAGGGCCTTGGCCGAGCCCAAAATCCTTGACCAAATTCATGTATGCATGCTTATGTGTGTTATTGCCTTCACCCACCTTTACACCATCATTCCAACATGTAGGCCGAACCCATACTCACCCAAACCAGACCTAAACACCTGCAATTATGTTGTATTTCCCCTTATAGCTGAGCCTAGTAAAGGTTAAAAGCAAGTGCATGCATTTCTATTTGATTCTGTACAGTCTATTCTAGTGTAGTTTTGATCGTAGTTGATTTGAAACTCATCGTTGTTATATTGTTTTTGTTTGATGTGTATCCAAGGAATTTGACACTTGGTTCCTCCATTCGAATCTGTGTCGTGCTTTTGTGCTTGGGTAGATCTCGTTTGCGAAATTCGTCGTTGGGTCATCAGCTCAAACCAGTGAGTTATTCTCACCAGACAGTTTTATACTTATATGAATAGTAAATCGATCGCTTGTGAATATGTAAACTGCATCACCATATTTTATTTGCTATGTCAGTATCATATGATGTTCACACATGATTAAACACCAGTTATATCATATGTTACTATTATATTATTGCTGTTTTGTTATTTTTATCAGTATATCACACTGCAAGTTCCCTTTAGATTAGAATCACTATGGGTTGTAATGATACATACCCGAACGCACTTTAGAATAGGAGAAAATCGTTGGCTGAAATGAAAGGCCTGAATGATTTTCAATTATTTTCATTTACTTGGGATTGTGGGTTTGAAATGATCAAACCCGGGTTTTCTTTGTAAATTACGGGTTGAAATGATATATTACTCGTATCACTTTACCTAGGCTAGAAAATGAAATACAGACCCGTTGTTAAAATATGTTTTTCTAAAAAATTTAAAATATTTTAGTAATGTAAATATTATAATATTTTGATTTAAATTTGATTAAAAATGACTTTTGTAAAGCATTATTGACTCTCTGAAAATTTATAAGTGAAATAAATTAACGGTAAAGATAGAAAATCTGAAATGTAAGTTTTTCTGGAAATTATAATTTTGTGATAAAGGGAATTTAAATTAAATATGAAAATATGATAAATTTATGATATTTTGAAGTAAATGAATTTAAAATAATTTTATAATATATTAATGATTTTTGAACTAAGTTAAAATGTGAAATGAATGAATATTTAAGTTGAAATTTTGAAATATAACTAAAATTGGAAATTTGTGAATTTGGCTTAAAAGTGAATTTTAAGTTAAGTAAATAAAAATAAAATTAAGTTATATTTGAAAATTTAAACTTAAGTGTTAAGTTAAATTTAATTTAATGAATTTAAAATTTAATGTTGGAATTTAATAAGTGAATTACTATTAAATTTTGATTTTTTGAATAGAGATTTAACTTTATAAAATCATGAATACAAGGGTATTTGAATGATTGTTTTAAAAGTGAAATTATGTGATTTTATAAGTTAAAAATGGTTTAAATAAAATATAATTGTTTGTGAAATTATACTGAATATTTGAAGTTAATTTACTGCATTTCTAAAATGCTATTAATTCTAATGTAAAGGATAATACGGCATTTGTTAATGCTGTAGTTGATAATAATGAACCAAATGGCTCAATTTAATTAAAGGCTATTATAGAATTTTTTGTGAATGTTATAATGGTTGAATTTAACTAAGTTTATTTGAAACTAATGGAACCCTATTATAGCATTTGAAATGTTGTCTTTTGTTAAATTGAACTGTTTTAAGTGTGACTTTTCGTAGCATTTTCTAAATGCTGTGAAAGTTGAATTTTCATTGTTTTAATAAATTTAAGTGAATGAATGAACTTTGAAAGATTAAAATTTTGAAAATTTAATAATTTAATTATTAAATACAATATCTTCATTTTAATGATTTAAATGAAGCAATTTGTTTCGAAATATAAACTATTTTGAAATGTGTTTTGAAATGGTATTTAAGTTAAATAAAAATGAATGTGGTTTGGAAGATATGATATTTTGAAATGGATTTTGAATGATATTGAATTTTTAAATGATATTTGATTTCGAAGTATAAATACTATTTTGAAATTTTAACCACGGGATGTATTTAATTTATGGTTTAACTGATCTTTAAAGGATGGACGATCCCAAGCATCCTTTAAGTTATGGTGCATTTCTACTACAGTTCACTTGAGTTGATTTACATTATATAAGTATATATTGTCCTCACTCGAGTGTTTTGTGTTTTACTTTACGATCGGGTCAGCCTGAGTATTCACAGCTTTGGATTCTCTTTCTGGAGCTGGTCTTTGCTGTAGTTTCTGCTTATCAACATTTATATCTACTTTTTGTTTCAGCTATTCTAATTTATCTCATGTATTATTGAACTTCTATGTATTTGGGATTTCTATTATGTTGTTTTCAGACTGTATTATGTATTTGGTTTGAGACTCTGTCGTAGTAGCTTCATGAACTACTATGTATTTTATATTCCGTCGTGAGGTATTCTGTTTGTTCTGTGTCTGCAATTCTGTGACATTGTATTTCATTTGATCCAAATTTATTTACAATGCGGTATTTTGAGAAATTCAAGTCCGACATGTGCGACTGCGAGTGGCTGAAAATACCGGGTTGTTACACCAATACTTTCTGAAAACTTTATTTAATGATTTGCAAATTAATATTTATAAAATTTCCATAATAATTTTCCAAGCTAAACTCTAGGCATACTACTTTTTAAATAAAAGTTATTATACAAAATATTAATATTGAATAGTTTATCCTTTGAAAATAATAAGACCGATTAATTCTTAAATAAAAATTGACTCACTATAAACTAGTTGAACTAATATTTAAATATACTTTAAACAACTTTTAAATAAATAAATAAATAAATTTTTTATGAAATACTCTTTAAACACTTTTTAAAATTACCCAGTTAATAATTAAAAATCCTTTCTTTTTAAAACCAACTTAACTTCTCGATAAAATATACATTTCAATTTCAATATAGCCAGTTAACATTTAAAAATCCCTCTCGATTTATTCCAAATTTGATTTACATCCCAATTTCGTAAATTCTCACTCCACGTTTCCAAAAAATAAATCTACCATTTATTTTTAAACTGATTTACCCATCCCCTTATAAATCCTCACCATGAATTTATAATTTCAATTTATCCACTGATAATTACTTCACTTTATTATAAACTTCGTTTATATATTCCATAGTCTCATTTCCCCTTTAAACGGTTTCACAACACTTAATCGATCTTAAATCAATTTCTACTTTAAATTTCAATTTTAAATCAATTTCCCAAAAATCTTTATTTATGGTTTATTTATAAGTAAATTTTGGACTTGCTTTCCCGTCTATTTTCTTTTAGCTATTCTATTCAGTTATTTGCAATTATTTACCGTTAGTTATAGCTTTTCTCAATTATTTACAGTATTTACAGTTATTTACTATTATTTATATTTTATTTACATCTATTCAACATTGGGATTTATTCTGTAAATGTTAGTTCTTTTTAATTCTCTTTTTACACGGATGGAATAAATAATAGAGAATAATTCGATAATATGGACTATAATATTAGAACTATGGATTTACATAAAATTGGACGTAAAGTAAGAAGTACTATAATGAATTTGATATAGACCAAAATAGGCAAATTTAAGATATTTACAAGCATAGTTGTAACATGTAATTATAACTAAAAAGAGAAAATATAAGAAATAACATAAGAGGCTTATTTTTTAACTAAGACTTTGGTTAAGTTAATAATCAAAATAATAACACATGGTTTATAATTAGAGATAACAGAAAAATGCTTATTATAGAACTTATATTTAAGTTAATAAGCAAGCATAACATAAATAATAGAAAAGGCTTATGTCAAAAATTGCACTAAGTTAATAAGCAAAGATAAAAATAGGACACGTACCAACAGAATTTCCCTTCTGTCAGGAACTGATGGTCTCACAATAGATTAGATGGGGCGGGGTATGCTTATGCTGGAGTTATGATAAATAAGAGGTCAATAAATAGAAGCACAAATCATGGGATTTGGGCAAGGGGCGCAACTAGATTTTGTTTGTTAGGAACCATACTAATAGCAATCCCCTTCAGTCAGGGACTGGTGGTCTCACAATAGCATAGGTGAGGATGGGCACGCTTATGTTGGAGTTATGGTAAATAAAAGGTCAAAAGAGGGAGAAATAGATAGCACGAGCCCGCGGTGGTCGAGCGTATAGCCTCGTTGTAGGGATATAAGTCGGTATTGAGTTCCAAGCGCTAAACATGTGTTTTTTGCTTTGGGACCCACAGGATGGGACTAGCTCATAGTAGCACAATAGAGATAGAAGGCCGATCATAGGGTAGAATTAGGACTTCAGCCTAATTAAAATAGGATTGGGATTTCAGCCTAATCAAAGCAGTTTTAGAAAAGTGCAAACAATCCAATCAAACTATCTAAGTGAAGCAAACAAATAAACCTTATTTTATTCTAGCCTTATCTTTTCTTTTATTTCCTTTTATACTAGAACTGTTGTAAAGACTGTTATCTTTATCTTGCTTATGAATACTAGTAATTACTTTCATTCACTAGACTTTTAGTTTGACCCACTCCTCTATTTTCCCCTTCCCCCTCATAGGCCAGTAGAGGCAAGGGCAGTAGACTTTCAGCTTTCTACGAGTGATATTCTTGGAGATTCTTCATGTATTCTTCTTCTTTTCTAGTTTTATTTTTGTTT
Organism: Allium cepa; assembly: GCA_030765085.1. Classification (NCBI taxonomy): domain Eukaryota; kingdom Viridiplantae; phylum Streptophyta; class Magnoliopsida; order Asparagales; family Amaryllidaceae; genus Allium; species Allium cepa. Next base: position 29,447,966 of record CM060932.1, read on the forward strand.
GAATTTGGATGTGCTGGCACTGATGAGAGGGATGGTTTTATTTATGTGCTCTAATAGTAAGACTGAGATGGTATTTTCCTTTTTATAAGACATGTATTTGGTATATTGAGATATCTTATATATTGGGTTTTATGACTCTTTTTATGAAGTTTGATTTTGAATGATGAGATTACTATTTAAATGTTTCCGCTGTTTTATTAATTTTTTCTTGTGAATCTTAGCCTCTGTAAGTTTGTAGCTATACCTATAATGCAATATATTCTTTAATGTGCCTTTTTAGGGTATACTAAAGGGTGTGGGGTGTTTCAATCTGAATCATGAGCTCTGCCTAGCATCCCACCTTCTCGAGTAGCTCAGAGCCCCATTGAAAGTCATGTCAAGACGCCATGAAGAACCGCGATCGAATGGAAGAAAAATACCCTAAAGTTTCCACTACCTCATGGGTTCAGTCGACTGGGGCATTCCTTCGGTCGACTGAACCTAATAACCCCAGTCCACAGTCTTAGACTCCATCATGGGGTCTGGTTTCCCCTTTAGTGCAGTGGACTAAATATATTATTCAGTCGACAAAATATTGCCAGGTTCTGGCAATGAACCTGGATGAGGAGTAAATCTCTTTAATGGACTCTGATTCGTGTGTTGTTTCCTTCGATGCTTCGCCCAATGAGTCACCTTGCTTTCATAGCCTACTTCTGTCCCATCGGAATTATAGATGGGTTCATTTTTTGATGTTTTGGAAGTGGATTGCATAAGTATTCGAAAATCAATTTCGATACCAAATCCCATTATTTGCATGAGTGGAGTTCAACATGTGATTATAGCGATTTGGCTGCCAAAATGACGTACCCGACCTTCTTGCCTTGTGCATAGCATAAACCTTTGTTGATACACTCATTCATGCACATTTTTGCACATACGTTCATGTGAACATACAACCACTTTATAAGTAGCATTTTGGACTTCACTGAAGCAATTACTTTGCATGCTGTACACTCAAGCAACGTAGCGCACATCATAGTCGCTATGGCTACGTGAACTGCCAGCAACAAACTTGTATCCAATAATATATCTATATAATCAAATTTTTTCACATTCATATAAGAAAACAATCACATAATGATTCTAACTACAACACACACGTCGTTTTGATTGCTGTATATAACTTCAAATACACACACACACACACACACACACACACACACATATATATATATATACTTGCCCATATTCATATACATACACGTATATTTATATAAGTAATTCATTTATAACTTAATCAAATCTTACTTTTATTTATTAAATATTTTCAATAAAGGTCTAATACGGTTTCATACTATTATATAAAATCTTACTTTTATTTTATAAAACATATCATTAGCCCATGAATCATTTTAAACATTGAGATAATTTATTATCTCATTTGAAACTAACTATACTTCATATTACTATTTTATATAATCTCATTTCCATTTTATAAAATCTATTCTAAATTTATAAAGTCATATAACCATTTTATAAATACTAATTGAACTTCCTTTGCTATTTTAAAAACATCATTTTATCTTATAAAATACTTCTTTGTTTATAAAAATCATTCTTCTCTTTAAATGATATATATATATATTAATTTTGCTTCATCAACCCTCTAATTACTATTAATAATAAGTGTAGGGTTCAAAACTTACTAAATTAGCTTACTAACCACTTTAAAAATCATTTGAATTAGTTCAATTATAGCTAACTAATGACCTATCCTTAATTATGTCATCAAATTGGTCTCCATCACCAACAACTTCATAAAAATCAATTACTTAGCCTATAATCAAAATTAAGGCTTAGTAACTAGTTCATAAATAGAGAATAAGGTCTCAAACAAATAATGGGTCAATATAAACATGTTTAAGGCCTAATCATAGCCTAACTACATTACCAAAATTCTCCAACTTCTTTAAAACACTTCATAATCATTCATATATTAATTAATGAAGTATAACAAGTAAATTAAGTAAGAGAATCATCCTACTCACCTTGTTTAACTCCAAACCATGCTCTATTTTCCAAAATCCAAATTCATGCTCTTTTTAAATCTAAGATGAAACCCAAGCTGAATTCCAAGCTAACTCCTTCATGGACTATATAAGGAATTGGATGAGAAGAATTATGGTGATTTTATCAAGATATATTAGAATTTATTTGGTTTTAGATAAATGGATCTAGGGTTAGGGGATTAGGAGGTGATTAGTGGAGTAATTAGAGAATGAGTAGGAAAAGATATATGAATGAAGAGCGAGTTAGAAAAATGAAGAGGAGTTAGTCAATTATAGGAAACTAGTGTGCTTAGCCTAATTCCACTTCATTCGACACTATTCATCCCCTAAAATCGTAGACTCCAAACGTAGTCTAGTTTATACACATTTTATTCAACTCGAGAAAACGAACTCAACTATGGGTGTATTGAGTCCCGATATGCTCATTTGTAAAAATCGACTATAAAAGGCATTCCATTACTTACCGATTAAATATTTAGATTAATCCTTTAAATATTTGATCATTAAAATTGTGGGGTGTTACCTTTATCTAATCTAATCTTATTCCTCAAATACATCAATAACATATTTCCATTGAAGGTTTATAGGCGGTTGTATAGAAGTCTACTTGAAATCTTGACCAAAGGTTCAAATCTTTTAATACATTTCTTTACTATTTTTTTGTAAAGATGCAACCTGCCACCTATATAATGGCAGGATATTACAGGTGTGTCCTGCCACCCGAGAAAGTCGGGATAGGTGTTCTTGGCACCTGCTTCAAAATCAAGAAGGTTAGGTGTGTCCTACCACCCATAGAATGTCGTGATAGATGAATTACCACTTGGTTTATAGTCAAATTGTAATGGTTTTCTTTCCACTTATGGAAGTACAAGTTTTTCATAGTGAAATATATATAAATTGAAATATTGAATGTAGGATTAGAGATCTGAACCAATATAAAAATCTTGGTATCTCTCTTTACTTTTACAGCTTTATGCACAACACTAATCTTATTACGATCGTGATTCTGATTTTATAGTATTAAATTTGATAGTCACAAAGTAAACTGATAAAAAGTTGAAAGAACACTATTCGCACCCACCCCTCAATTTAGTGCTGCATCGGTCCTAAGATCCATTCACACATTATCGATAGTGCATCACATGACCCACATTTGGTATCAGATCATTTTGGTTTTCAAAATTTCATAATCGAAGATATGATAAGTTTAAATGGCAAGTAACAAAAATATTATGTTTAACACTTTTATAGAAGGACAACCTATGACTAGGGAACCACTTTTTAATGGTGGTAGTTACGCTTATTGGTCATATAGAATAAAAATTTACTTACAGCCTAATGGTTTAGATATTTGGAATATCACACAAACTTGGAACACTGAGTCCCATACTAATTATGCATAATGGTCCAACGATCAAAAGACACAAGCATTCAACAATTCAAAAGCAATGATTATTTTATTCTGCTCCTTGGATAAAAATGAATTCAATAGCGTTTGTTTGCAAACGTGCATACAAAATTTGGAGAACATTACATGTTACATACTAAGGCACTAGTAAGGTAAAACAAACCAAGATCTCTATGGTAAACAACCAGATGTAATTATTTAAAATGGAACCAAATGAGTCTATTTTTAACGCGTATTATAGAATCCAAGATATATAACATGCTTTAATTTCACCAGGCATAAAATTTACTAAGAAAGATCAAGTTCCAAAGATTCTAAATTCACTTTCAAGTAAGCAGGATCAAAAGACTAGAAGAGGTTAATGATATAAGTGGTGAAGGAAGAAAAATGTATATTTAAAGTTGTTAGGATTTTTGATTTACAGATTCAATCAAAAAGAAACCGGACATTCCAATCAATGAACACAATAACGGCAAAAACAACAACTCTAGGAGTTCTAGAAAGTGTTACGAGTACGACAAGACTGGACATCTAAAAAGAGACTATATAACATTGAAGAAATTGAAGGACTCTTCAAATATATATTCAATCAAAAAGAGGAAAAGAGCATTCACAACAACTTGGTATGATTCTGACACCACATGAAGCGATACAAGTTCAAATATAGAAAAAGCGGATTTGTGCTTTATAGTAGAAAAGATCAAAGCTTTGGTTAATTCAATAATCCTAAACTCTACTAATTTTCTTATTAATTAGGAATATTCATGATAGCATATGTATATTTAAAGTTGTTAGGATTTAAATAATTAAAAATTAAAAGGATACCTCTTGTGAATAATTAGAAGTTTGATTTGTAAATAGATCAATCAAAATATTCATTTAAAATGGATAGAAATAAACAGCTAAAAATTCGATTGAAATAAAAACAAAATTCTTTTCATAACTGAAAAAAATATTTATTTAAAAATATTAGTTAAACAGAGTATTCTAAATAATTAGATAAGGATAATAGCATATGGATAATAATTAATTAATAACAATATATTTAATTAAGATAGAAATGAAAATTAATGATTTGGCATCTTTTTGGCATATATGTCAAAATATTTGGATGACTATGTCGACATTCGTAACGCTCAGCTCCAACGACTGAAATATCAGAGGGAGTTTGCCATCTGATAGCTCGGATTAATGGGCATGGAAGAGGTGATCTCACGTATACCCTACTTTGATCCAACACGGATATATTTCAATGCTTGAATACATACGAAATAATTTGTATCTTGTCTCAAACTAAGGAAATGTACATGTGTTGTAGACTTGAATAATATAGTATTAGATACACAGATCAAATTATTCCCCACCTGAGAGAATTTAAGTGAATAAAAACGATGAATTTTATATCATATTTGAAAATCTAATACATCATCTCATACATATATAGACACACACACACAATTCATCACATGATATCTACCAATAAATTGATATTTCAATATAATTATAATTGTAGTAATTACTCGCCATCATCATTGGCTCCAACTCTATATCGCAGCCGACAAAGCATATACAGTCATATTAAACCTGCATAACAACCTCATTATGACCCAAGAAGTTGTCACAAAACAAAACCTCGAGTCAGGATAGATATATAGCTGTGAATATAATCATGCAATAGAATAGAAATAACATGTCGTATCTGGTTCTATAGGCGGTTACACACAGGACCACCCACACCAAACAAATTCCCAATTCCCCATTTCATAAATCAATCATAACGCCTATGCAACAGCATTATTCAATATAACATACATAGTTGCTACTCTAGTCAACTGGGATATCATATCCTATCCATTTTCTATGAGTTGATTTTTTTTATAAATTCAAATAAATATTCAAAATAATCATTTTATGAGTTAAGAGGCATTTCTACTAATAACTGTGAGAAGGCATAAATCACCTTCCTGTCTTATGAATTCCAGGTCGATTGTATGTTGATAAATCTCATCTATGGATTTACCCACAGTATAGACTAATCTGCCCCCATCAAGTTATCCCGGTTCATTTCACATGTATACTTCCAGTTAGCTGTGATATGCATTTCATAAAATCCCTTAATTGTTGTACCCATCTTATATCCGAGGCATAATGAATCTTACCGATGTTGTAGTCCACTACATCATATCTCCATCAGTGGCTCTACTTCTCCTCGTTTGCACTACGTCTACGATTACGTCTGTTATACTTGATAATTTTAAATGTCCTAGGAATAGAACAGTTGGACTAAGTGACAAGGGATAAGGTTATCACGATTTGGGTTGTGACCCTCGAATTAGTCTGCTATGATGGATACTAGTAGTCTAATAGTCAAATCCTATATCAAACTCGAGAAGTGTTAAATTTATTACTTTTAAAATAATTTGGTCATTTTAAACGACATTTATTCCTGAAATGTTATTTTAAATCCATCCTATAGCCCATATGATTTGTCGTGTTCGTGCAAATGGTTCAACTTGCAATAACAACATTATTATAACAGTACCAATTTTAAACACGGCATTGAATACTAATAATCAGGTTAAAATGAAGTAAATAACTTAAATGATGGAATTTAAACAAAATGAACATGTATAATATAATCCAAACAAATATATAATCACAAAATTTCAAATTATTTCGATAAAAATGGATTTTGAATTATTTAACTAGGATTTATTCCTTTAATCCTATTTAAACTGAAAATAAATATTTCAAATTTAAACCTATAAAAAACTGAATTTCATCTCAAATTACTTTAAATATGTATTCGGGAATTTCCAAAAGAATAAACTTAAATTTTATTTAATTTCTTATCCTTTTAAAACATATTTTACGCCACTTTTTTCAATTGCAAATCCAAATTTAATTTGAATAAGTCGAATTCAATTTTTAAAATCTTACCTTTTATCTCAAAATATTTCAAATAATTCTCTAAAATTCCTTTCTATTAATAGCTTATATATTTAAATCGTTTACGATTTAAATTTAAATTCAAATTATTTCTAAAATAAATCAGTCTTTATAAAAAGCTTTTCTACTTCAAAATCCAAATAAAATATTCAAATATGATTTTGAATTTAATTTTAATTGAAATCCCATTGTTTTCCATTTTAAAATAATTTAGACTCAAATCAAATTCTATTAATATCGAGATAGCACAAAATCATTTTTTGATATGAAATTTTTTCAAGTAATATAATCCATCAAAAATTCCATTTCATAGAATTTCAATATAAAATCTTTCTTCTCTGTATAATTTCAAATAAATCAATTTTAACTTCTTTAAAAAATAAATTCAAATATATTTCAAAATAAAATTCTTTTAAACCACCATGCTAGCTGTAAATATTCATAAAATATTTTTCATATGAATAATTTAAATCACTTATTTTAAGTTAATTTTTCTATCGTCCAAAACAATCAATATCAACATATATAGCATACCATTTAACCAATATTCATACAATCATTGACCAAACAATTAACCATCAAACATTAACTAATAGTAATCAAGGCTACCAAGCGATCGTTTATCAATGTAAATTCAATTCAATTCAAAAATTGAAATGTAAACATCAATTTATTTTCCAAACAATATGTATTATCAATACCTTAGTTATTAATTTTGATGACACAACTATATAATATCATATAAAATATAAATACTAATGTTTTGCCAAGTTATATAGTATATAGTATAGGAAATTACACAGGGGTTGAATCAAAGACTATACGGTATAGAGACTTAAAAGAAAGACATGAAGACTCATGAGTACAAAGACCAAGGTATGAAGATCTCAAGATTATAATTAAGTGTATAGTCATAACTTATATTGTTAAAGTCCTTAACAGCAATCTTTGATCCCTATCTCCTATTTTTCTATCTTTTATGTTTTTTAATAAATTTTCAAAATATGTTGCAAAATCTTTTATAAAAGTTTTTCAAAGTTCAAAATATTTATAAACTATGTTAAACTACTTTATAAAGTATCGAATTATTTTACAAAGTATAAGATTTTCAACAAATTTTAAAAAAAGAAAGTTTTGAAAATATACATGCATATTTTGACATATATGCGTAGAGTATGTTGACATACTTGCCACCAAGAGATTTTTCAAATTTTGAAAGGAAGTGTGTATTTATTGCAGTGGACATATTTGTTGATTTAATATATAAAGGGGAATGTAAACAAATTTTTTGATAACTAATTGCTTATTTTCTTCCCACCTCTTACTCTCTATGAAATTCCATTGAAAAATATATTAAAATCTCCCAAAATCATATAGATTCAATTCATACTTATTTGTATTGATTCAATACCACTTTCTTAATGTTTTGGAAACATCTCTCTCTCTCTCTCTCTCTCTCTCTCTCAATTCAAAGATTAAAGTGCTACCCAAGAGGCTATAGAATCCATTGTATCCAAAGTTTAAGAAATTGTCTTTGGAAAAACTACCAACTCTATTTGTATTTGCTTGGCTGTGCTTGTAGTCCGTTCAAATCAAGTGGTTGTGCTTAGTGGCTCAAAAATCTAGTGGGTGTGCTTGTAGTCCATTAAAATCATGTGAGTCTACCCTGATCTTGAAATTCAAGTGGGTGTGTCTTTTAGCCTAGAAATCGAGATTATATTTGGGTTTGCCTTATGCTCGGTTAAAGATTGGCATTTAAAAGGAAATTTGTATAAGCAATTGCACGAGATTGGATGTTGGAGAAATTCAAACCGGTATAAAATCCCCGATGTCATCTCTATAACTCTTTACTTTGCATTACTTCTTTTATTTTTATCTATGATTACATCTGTGACTATTTGATAGTATAATTCTATGTTGTAAATCTGTGATTTACTATTGATCCTCAAAGAAAATTAAAAAGATTTTCATAAGTTAGAAAACACTAATCACCCCCATCTAGTGTTTAATTAGTCTTAAGATTTAGATTCCCCTACTCGTATTTGGTATTAGAGCACTTTCTTTCAAAATTTCATAATTTGATTTTTGAAAATTTTAAAAGGCTAGCGTGGTAGTACGCTTGTTAACGCTTTTATCGAAGGACAATCTACTGTTAGCCCACCACTTTTTGATGGCAGTACTTACACTTATTGGTTATATCGGATAAAGATTTATTTATAGTATAATAGTCTAAATATTTGGAATACTACATAGTATGAGCACACAAACCCCCAGATAAAAATTTCACGATGGACTGCTGACCAAAAAATATTTGCACTTAATAATTTTGAGGCCATGCATATATTATTTTGCTCATTTGATAAAAATGAGTTTAATAGAGTCTTTATCTAAAAGCCTACATTTGAAATTTAGAGAACATTGCAAGTCACTCATGAGGGCACTAGGGAAGTCAAATGGACTAAAATTTCCATGCTAACTGATCGGTTTTAATTGTTTAAAATGAATCAAAATGAGTCTATTTCTAACATATATTGTAGATTTCAAGATATAGTACACTCTTTAGTATCACTGGGTATTTTTTTTTGAAGAGGATCAGGTTAGAAAAATCCTTGATTCACTCTTTTCAGAGTGGGGTCAAAGGACACTAGCAATAGAAAAGGTTAATGATATTAGTAATATGAAAATTGAGGAGTTAATGGGAAATTTAATGTCCTATGAAGTACAATTGCAGGCAGAAGAGAAAGCAAGGCAACAAAAAAGAAATCCACCGCCTTCAATGCAATAATTGACGATCGGGATTCAAACGATGACAATGTTAAGGAGATTACTTTCATCACAAGGAATTTTAGAAGATTTATGAAGTATAGAAAGATGAACAACTTTCAAAGACTTGAAAACAAGACTTATGGAATTGGAACCGCGGTTAAATGTTTCAACAGTTAAAAACCTATTTGCATACAAAGAAACTGTTCGCATCAGAATAATTCATTGATGTTGCCAGTTAGTGGTCTATACAAAAAAAGAGAAAGGGCTTACATAGCAATATTAGATGATTCAGATAAATCCTCGAGCGACAATGAACCAGATATTGAGGATGTAAATATGTGTTTCACGGCAGCAACAGACTAGTCATAGCTAATCAATGGAAAGCTGTAAAAATAAGACCTTTTATTAATTTATTATTATTATAAAATATAGGAATAAACTATACATTAATCATAATACTAGATGTATATAAGTATGTATAGATATATATGTATGTATACATAGGAATATTTTATATAGTTTTTTCTTTTGAAATTTACGGCCTTTATGTCGATATACATCATAGAGCATAAATGTCGACATGCCTGCCAGAAATTTGATTTCAAATACAAAATTTTAACTTTCCTCTCTTTTATATTTATTCCCATGCTCTAAAAGGCATCTTTTTGACAAGAGAACATGACCCTTCACTCCCTATTAATTCAATCTATCTCTGTCCATTCATTCACTCACTTTTATTCAAAATTCAAAAATCTATTCACACTCATATCCCTTCAAAAACTCAAAAATGTCCTCCTTAAGTCAAATTCCAAAAACCATTAGACTCTTGAAGAGAACCAAAGGCTTTCTTTCAATGAAGAAGAAGCTATTAATACTTATATGGAGCATGGTACTTTTGGAATAAATTTTCTCGAAAGATTTGCTAATTTTGATGATTTCTCCTCTTGTGGTCTTCAAGATCTTTGCTTTTAAAATGAAATTCTTGGTTCAATAAACTCTTCTCAAATTAATTTTCCGTTTTATCCAGATTTATTTAAAACAAATTATGTAAATTTGAATGGAACATTTTCCAACGAGAAGAGGGAGAAATTTGGGGTAATGTAAATGACACTTAAACTGTTTAAAATATTGAACTTTTGGATCATATACTTGGTTGCAAATCTAGTGGAATTAACCTCTTCACTTTTCAAATTGATGAACAAAATCATGAAGTTTTTTATGATGGTTTTAAAAGCGACGAAGAATTTGATTTTAAGCACAAAAATCTCCAACCAAAATCAAGACTTATGAGTCTCATTTTGCAACAAGATATCACTCCAAGGATAGGTAATCACAATAACCCTACTTAAGAAGCTTTTAAAGCTCTTTTCACCATTCACGAAATCTATGACATCAATTGGACATAAGTCATCTTAGATGACTTTGTTCAAATGAACATTTCTAGACATGAGAATATACTCTACCATGTTGTGTATCTTACTAGAATTTTCATATTTTGGTGTTGATTTACAAGGAGAATCAATTCGTCCTCAAAAAGTTTTCGACAAGGCCAATACTCTTTTTATGCACATGTCCCATTATTTTGAACCACATGAAACTCTTGCTGAAAAAGAAGAAAGATTGGCATGGGAAAAGGAGAAAGAAATACAATAAGAAGAAGAAGAGGAAGAAGGCGACAAAATGGATCTGGAAGAAGTAGGAAATCTAGAAGAAGAGAACAAGCAAATGGACTCTTCTTTATAAAGCTTCGACAAATCATGCTACCATTCCAATAAAGAAATTCTAAAGAACCAAGAGAAGCTTCTCAAATACCAAAAGAAGCTTAAACGTTCATTTGGTAAAAAGTTTACTTCTCTTTCCAACAAAGTGGAAAAATACTTTAGAAAGATCATTAGGAAGCTTGGTAGCTCATCATCATCATCTCTTTAAAACTTGTCTATCTAACTTTGTGTTCATTAATAAAGTGTGTTTTTAGTCTAGTTTCATGCTGTTTTCATGTATTTCTTTCATTTTTCTTTTGAATCCATGTATTTTCCTATTCCTAGTAATGAAATTTATTTCTTGCTATTCTAAATAGTTCTGTTAATCTTTGGAAACTGTAAACATATAATGGAATTAACTAAAATAGAATATAGGACAAATCATATGATTTGCATTTTCAGGTATGTACGTTGACATATATACATTGTATATGTTGACATATGTTAGCCATTCGGCAAAGATTCAAAATTTAAAATAAGATAACTCGCATCTACTCAAACTTTCAAAACGACTTTTCACCTCTATATAAACCTATTTCTTCCAAAAAAATAACTTATCATTTAATTCTTTATTATCTTTTCATTCTCAAACAATTTTTAACAAAAATGTCTTCTCCACACAAAAAAATTATGTGAAAACATTGAACAAACACCTTATTCTTTTTAGGATATTCTTACCTTTATCTTAAGAAATCAATGGCATTTGGAGTTAAGTCAAATGCAGATGATCAAAGAGCAAGAAAAGCATTTTGATTCCCTTCAATGGTTGATTTCTTCCATAATCAAAGATGATCAAACCAATAACTCAAAATTCTCTAACAACAAGGATAAGGATAATGAAGATTGGACTACCATCAAAGAAAATCCAATTTTTGGATTCGATGGTTGGGTTGAAGTTCCTAGAAATGTCTGCTTATTCAATTTGTTTTAAGTTATAAATATGTAAATATATAACTTGTTCTGTGTAAATTAGTACTCTTAGGTTTGGATTTGTTTGGATTGATGTTTGGATTTGTTTATTTCTGGTTTGACGATATATTTGAATTTATAGTATGATTTGAATAAATGAATTTTAATTAATAAACATAGTTTTTATTATCTTATATCATTATATCATCATCTATCATATATCTAGTTTTAATTATGATCAACTATATCATAATCATCATATAATTATTGTATAATGCTTTGATTATTTTAGCGCTTAATTATTGATTTTGACGCTATAGTTTCTAAGTACATTATTTATGGACACTCTTTATTTTTTTTACCCGCTTTTGATGATGACAAAAGGAAAGGAAAGCACAAAACATACACATAAATATGTTCAGGGGAAGTTATGTAACTCAAGGGGAGTTATATCATATTTTATACGCATGAATATTTAATTTTTATTTTATATTTTTCTATCCTTTTTATTTCTTTATAAATTTTCATAATATATTTTAGAATATTTTATAATAGTTTCTCAAAGTTAAAAATGTTTAAAAATTATGTTCAAACTATTTTACAAAGTATCAAATTATTGTACAGAGTATGTGCTTTACATAACATTTTAAAAGAAACAAGTTTTCAAATATACATGCATATTTTGACATATATATTTAGAGTATGCTGACATGCATGCTGCCAAAATGCTTTTCAAAATTTGAAAGGAAGTGTTTATTCATTGTAACTCTTCATGAACGGACACATCTGTTGATGTACTACACAAATGGGAGCGAAAACAATTTTTTGAACTAATTTCTTATTTTCATCCCTCCTATTACTCTTTTGAAAATTCCATTGAAATATATATTCAACTCTCTTCAAAATCATACAGAATCAATTCATACTTCTTTATATTTATTCAATGCTACTTTATCACTACTTTGGAGACTTCTCACTCTAAATTCAAAGATCAAAGTGATACACAAGATGCTATAGGATCAATTTTATCCAAAGTTCAAGAAATTGTCACTGGAAAAGCTATCAACTCTATTTGTATTTGCTTGCGTGTGATTGTAGCCCGTCCAAATCAATTAGGTGCGCTTAGCAGCCTGAAAATCTAGTGGGTGTGCATGTAGCCCATTCAATTCAAATGAGTCTACCCTGTGCTCGAAAATTCAGGAGGGTGTGTCTTGTGGCCTCGAAATAGAGATTGTATTTGGGTTTTCCCTCTACTCGATTAAAAGTTGGCATTTGAAAATAAATTCATACAAGCAATTGTATGGGACTAGATATAAGAGAAATCTGAACCGGTATTAAATCCCTAGTGTCATCTCTCTAAATCTTCACTTTGCTTTATTGTTTTCACTCTTATCCTCGGTTGCATCTGTGACCGTTTGATCGCATTATTTTGTATTGTTAATTCATGATTTAACATTTAACTTGAAAAAATTTAAAAAATATTTACATAAGTTAAAAAACACTATTCACCCCCCTTTTGTTGTTTAACTGGCTTTAAGATCAATAAGTCCGCAACTATAGTATTTCACAATAAGGCTTATTATTAATGTAGTGATCCTAAAATTTAAACACTTCATCTTCGAATATTGAAACATTTGAAATATAGTTAAGTGTTATAATTATGATTTTATTACCTTGTCAAAAATAACTTAATTAATAAAAATGATTAAAAACTTACTTTTGAGAATTCTTTACAAAAATATATTCCTCAAAGAAAAATTGATAATGTAACCGAAAATCGATTTATCGGCAAACAGATTTTCGAACGATATAAGTTGGTCGAACTTCTGTGCACTTGTATAATAATCAAATGAACACATTAGCAACTAATTTACACACACCTCTTCATAAAGCTTGGAAGTTGTAGAATGTTGTAATGGATAATAGATATTATTATGGGAGGGGTATAATGGTAATTTGCATAAAGAAGAAGCGACATAAAGGTGCATGTGAGATAGTGGCTTCTTTGTGACCTCCCATGGAAGGTGGAAGGTGGTAATGACCCCTTGCACAAGAATATATAAGAAAAAGAACAGCTATAATTATCATTCACAAATTCATGAAGTTTAGAGTGATAAAATCAATCTCTTTTCTTCTTCATAATTTTCTAAAGCAAAATATATGCAAATCAAATCCAAATCAACTCAAATTTGAAGTGAAGCTTACCACCATATTACCAAACATCCTACCTAGTCAAAAGTTGAAAAAGCAGATCCAATCTACCCCTTAAGTGAAGGCCATTAGCATTGATAGGGGTTTAGAGGCTAAGGCAAGGAAAGAGAAGGAAGAAAAGGTTTTGTTAGGTTGGGTTTGGACTTTGGTTCTTGCGTCTTCAATTGTTTGTGAGGTTAAAAGTGAATTAACACCTCACTTTAAAAGGAAAATATAACATATATATGTTAGTATTTAATTGTGGTTATGTTGTGTGAATTAATAATGACATATGTTAAAACATTGGTTTGAATTCTTACGTTGAAAGTAAGTGGCACATGCGATCTATGAATATGGACTTGAACGGACTTGGAATGGACTTGAATGGACTTTTATGACATATGACTAGAACTTAGAACAAAGCATATAGATTTTGTTGATCATAGATTTGAATATGACTCGGATTTAGAAGTGCACTTATAGCGATAGCCGTTATAGAAGGAGTTTGGAATTACCTTAATTTTGGCTAATTCTATGGAACTTTGTAAAGGGATCCTTAGTATTTTCTCGCAATATTTATATTCTTTTATATGTAAGTTTATTGCTATTAAATGTTTGGATAATAAAAGTTAAGTAACATCTTGAAACGTGGTGAAAATATCACTAGTGCATGACTGCTCCATTTAGACTTGATTTTTGGACTTAAAAGTTTGATAAGATATTTAAATTAAATATGTTATTTCATTATTTTTATAAGTATTTATTAAATATTATTAGAGTATCCTAAAAGTGGTTTGAGATATTTATAAATGTTAAAGAATTAGTTATGAATTTTTAAAGAAGAGATATTTTGTCAAAATATATAAAAAGATGTTCTTTTCAAAGTTTTAAGGATTTCATAAACTTGTTATTTTCAAGTAATATTTTGAGCAAATGTTTCAAAAACTATTATAAGTATTATAAAGTATTTTAAAAGCATTTTTAAGTATATGTATTTTATATATTATGTAATAAATATCTTCTAAAATGGTTTATTTAATATCTGGTTTTGTAAATAAATTACTACAATTATATGTATCATTTCTAAAAGGGAAATATAAACAGAATGTTTGGAAAGGTGTTGGTAATTTCTTAATGGTCGAATGGCCAAAAAAAATTAATTACTTATTTGAAAAGTAATTAACTGTGTTTAACACTAAAAGCTGACGAAGTAGGCTACCTATTTGTGAGAGTTATTATTGATGTCGAGTAGGGATGGAGCAATTGAGCTCTAACCAACCGATTTCCCTCCTAGCCGAGGTATAGTTAAGTAGGAAAATAACAAAACGTGTTAATTGTGATGATTTCTTGGTTGTTTATGGAAATCATTAATACTATACTAAAGACTAAATGTCGACGAGGTAGACTTATCTATTTTTGAGGTTAAAGAATGAAGTGTTTAGGCAAGGCTTTGATTCAACCAATGCTTTAACATCCCTGGCTTTACTCTTGGATGAGGAATTGTAAAGTTGGAATGCCAGAAACGAGTTAAGTATGTTTGTACCAACATTATGCACAACACTCTTCGAATGTGTTTGAAGAGATAAAATGAAGAAAGTAAATGTAAAATAAGGCAGATCTAACAAACACACCAATCAATAGGTAAGAAAAAGTATGGAAAAGCATGAATATAGTGGCTTGGTGTGCGGCCTACGTCCATTATGAAATGATTGATTGATTATAACTCTCTTGTTACAAGTGTATTACAACAGTACAATCAAAGTATAACAGCAGTTTTAGCAAAGTATCGACGTAGAGAGACCAAAAGTCCATTTTCTATAGGTCCAGGGTCACTATTTATAGGCATAGGCAGCAAATATCTCGTTCCAATCTCGGACCCCTTCTCTCACATGGGTGGACCCACGTGATCGATCCCTGGACATATGGAATCGATCCATGATCAATACATATGGAATTTGTATCGATCAAGAAATGATCATATTGGGCCGCGATCGACCTAGCACATTCTTTAGGTAATACGCAAGCTCCTGTGAAAATTTGGTGGCATTTGGATTTGTAGATTTTGAGCTATTCCAAGTTTGGGTTGAAAAATGGCTGTTGAGTTCATATCAATGGCTTCGTATCCATGTTGGAACGTGTCGATCAAGGTAGTGTGGCACTATGTTTTAGGATAGATCCACTTTCCACACCGATTGACCGAATCTTCCACTTGAGCATGTTTTGTTCGTATCAATACAATGCAATTCGATTCGTATCGTTCTGGGCCATTCTTCTCGTATCGTTGCTCAGTACTCTACATTATGTCGATGATGTGTTGCTATTTCGTACCGATGGCTTTTACTTCAGTCTTCATCGATACGTACTCACCCCTTTCGTATCAAAATTTTCTTACGCGTTTCGTATCGATCACTGACTGATCGATACGAACTGTTTGGATGAGATGATCGATACAAATAGCTTTAAAGATAAAATTATGGAAGTCCGATCAATGCGGGATACTGATGGATACGAACCAACGCTTGTGGACCGATGGATACAAAGATGATTTGCTTTGATGGATACAAAGAGGGATGGATACGAAATGAGGTCTGAAGGTTGATGGATACGAACACGGTGGTTTCAAGTTGATGGATATGAATATGAGGGATATGAATTAAGCATGCCTCATGTGTAACTTGATCGGTCCGTAACTCAAGCATATGAACCACGATTGTCCCAAAATTTGGAACGTTGGCTTCCATAACTTTGCTTGTCGTATCATATCAATTGTAGTTTGATCTAGATTCAAGTAAAATTTATCAGTATCCATAGTAAACATGTGCACAACCGATCTCCGGGATGGATTGTCCTCGGTTTTTAGTTAAGTCCTTAGTGTCACGACCTTGCCAAAAGACAAGATAACATTAGTCCCCCAAAGTACATCTTGTGTGAACATGACGTGCTTTGAAAAGCTGCATTCTTTAATCTAAAAAAGCACTATCTGATTCGTTGAGCAGTCGTTGCCTTTTCATCAAGAGATGTAACCTTTGATCGATTTTCAGTAATATAAATGTTGAACTGTTGGCTGCCAATGATGCAGTGCACTATCGTAACTGAGTGTTAAGTGCTAGTGATTTGTCATTCACTATTGTGATTGTCATAAGATGAGCATTCAATTCCTGTAAATTTTGAAAATTGAATGTTAGTCCGTCATACATGCACGTATGTTAACTTTACTCCAGTTTGCATTTGCACGTTCACAGGTCATTGCCAAGTTTTTTCTAATCGAGTTTCATATCGATCCTCTTCTGAATCGATGCAAAATTCGAGTTGTAACTAAGTTTGATGGTCATTATTAGAGTATCTCTTTGTATCAATCCACTACTGGATCGATATGAAAAGTTAGAAAATCATCTTTGTATCGATGGTAATCGATACAAATCAGTTGGCCCTTAAAAATATCCCGTATCGATGGATACAAATTTCTGGTGAGCTTCATAGCGATGGATTTGTATCGATGGATACAAATTTCTGGTGTGCTTCAGAGCGATGGATTTTTATCGATGGATTTAAGTAGCTTCAACAGGCCTTTGCTATGTCTTTCGTATCGATGGCTTGATGGATACGAAAAGCCTGTTCTGAACCGATTTGAGTCGATGGTTATGAAAAGTTACGGCTGTAGTTTGGTGTGGATGGATACAAAGTATGATTCAAACCTATGGCACGGGATATTGCTTTTTACTGGTTAACATAACCGGGAGGTGAATCGCTTCCTTTCCTTGGTTTCGTATCCATATAAATACTTTTAGGACTTAGAAAAAATTCATGCTTTCATTTCTTTACGGTGCCTTTGTATCGATCGGAGCAAAAAAGAGAAAAATAACTCGCTCTCATTCTCAAGCCATTCAATCCATTGATCCTTTGAACTACTAACCTAAATTTGGTAATCAACCTATAAATCCATATTTAAATGACGAGATTCGAGATCTAACGCCAATCCATTCATAACCATGGCCGACTATAGTGATACTGTGGCTTAAATTGAGTACGAGCTATTTGGAGAAGAAAGAACGTGGAGGGATACGAAGGAATGGGTAGAAGGACTTTCATCTTCAATTTCATATCGATGAAAGGATGGGGAAGATTTGACTTCGTATCGACTCAGAGTGAGGGATTCGTATCGATCAGGAATCGATAGGTGAAAAGTGAGTTTCGTATCGATCTTGTGTGGTGAAATTCGTATCGAATTGAAGCGATCGATATGAAATCAAGGAACCAATGATCGATATGAAATTCATGGTAGGTGACCTATACGAAGTTCCTAGTTGGAGATCGATACGAAGCTGACGATTCTTGATCGATACGAAGTTAATGAATTTCGTTCGATACGAAATTAAGATTTTTGCGAAACGATCCAAATTTGAATTTTAATGGATTTGAAATCTTTGCACACTCGAACATTTGACTCCGATGAGCTCTTGTCGTGCATAACTAGACTTGACCATTGAACTGCATATGTGACTACCTTTCGAAGCTCACTGATTGAATTGTTATCTAACAAACCTAACAAACTTTAGCATGGATTGTTCCCCAGAGTCGGGTTGGCGTAATTGTGATGGTCAGCGATGACGGTCACTTCAGTGCAATCTTGAAGTCTTGTTATTTGAACATTTCTCAAATTCTGTAAAATTTCTTAAGTATTATGTAGCATTGCACTACACAACACATTCATGCACTTCACACTAGGGAAAACACGAGTTCATTATCATCTAATGATGATTTTTACTGCGTCAATAGCTATGGAACCCGCAAGTTCATAGTCGTAGGATGTTCAGAGTCTGCCTCCCCCGCAATCGAAATGCCAGTTATTGCAACCGACATTATTAGCCCTGCTCTAGACGAGCTACCAGGGGCAGTCTTCATCGCTCACCCATAAGATTCTGTCCGTTCTAACATTTTCGAAGATATGTTGGGCAGAATTTGTTTTAAGGCATGGATTGTCGCTGGACGATGTCTTACAGCCGGGGTTAGAAGATAGAGCCCACAACCCCTCGGAAGGGTATACATCCTGTAATAGATTTATGTGTGCAGCCAGGACACTTCCTCATTTCAACCGATTCATCCGGGAAGTTCTATTTTTCTCAAGGATCGCTTCATCTTAGCTATACCCAAATGGATATGCGTTGTTCAATAGTTCATTTGTCATCTTCATAGAGCACCTCTCCGTCCTCCGACGGTAGAAGAGATTAGATACTTATTCAATATAAAGAGTCGTGGGGACAACCCTTCCTTTACTTTTCTAGAGGCAGTTAGAAATTTCCAAGTCGGGACCGAGGCTTGGAGCAAGCTGAGTTACTTTAATACCAAATGGTTTTGCGTTTGGTGTCTTCTAGGTTTCGCCAGACGGTAGCTTGCAAGACGTAATTGCCCTGGCCTCTTCGCTCACTAACTGGATAGTTGTAATCGATGTCGGGTCTAACATCTTTTTCTTTTACAGCTTCAATTCCATGACCTAAAGGTGCTCGGTTCAAGGAAATAGTACGAATTCTTTAAGAGGTGCTCGCCGAATACAGAGAAACTGATGAAGTCCTTACGGACGAGAATCTGGTTGCCGTTGGGCTCATTAATAGAGATCAAAGCATTGGTCTAGGAGTAGTTCTTAGGACGGTTTCGATGAGGCAAGCTCAATGGAGACCTTCCGGGACAATAATTACTAAACAAGGCGGTGATGAGAATATAACTGCTGGAGATGAGCTCGCAACCGGGCCTTCGCAAAGTCCTCAATCTTTAAACTGAGAAAGAAGAGGCAAGTGCACTGCCTGAAAATATTTTAGGCGCAAAACCATTATAATATTTTTGCTTGTTACTAACCAAGAGATTCCTTCCTCGCAGATGGAGAGCTCCTTTACTGGACTGGCTGACATCCCCATTCCGATTGACTTGTCTTTACACAAGATATCAGATAAGAGGGGCTTCAAAGCGCCTTAGACATAGGAGAGCCAACTCCTCCGAGTACAGTTATTACAACCAGTTGGTTGGGGAGTTCGCACATGCATACACACTCTTCACTGCACCATATAATTTCTAGTCACAAGCTATTCATCTTTGGATATTGCCAACTCTGTTTCTCTTTTCATTTTACAGATACGACGTCAAGATGGGAATCTATGCTTAGTGGCCTTCATTCTATGCACCAGTCATCTGGCTCATACTTTGAGTCTTGTAGACGTGAGGCCGATAGAGACCACGAACGCAGCTATTCCAGTCAGCAGAGGGAGCGCTATGAGAGGGAAAGGGTTAGGGAGAGGGAGTATAGGCATTGTTCGGGGTCACGCTCTCCGCCACCTAGAGGTCCAACACAACCTTCTGGTTCTGGCAACAACCCAATGAATCATCACATCAATCACCACCTTCCCAAGCATCTAAGCCTGACCAACAACGTCGAAGGACTGAAAGCGAGCCTTTCGTTGCCATTGAACAAGCCGTCATAGAACCTCGGGGAAGGAGCGATTAGAATTGCTAAGTTGAAAAAGGAATTTTCGGATATATGTTTTGACGGCATCATATTTCCCCCGCACTTAAAGCAAATCCCCAGCGAGGTAGAATAGACAATGACGACTACCTATACGATGTTTATGGCCAATATTAGGAATGGATGAAAACCGCAGATAAAGTATAAGCGGTGGCCTTTGACTGGGCGAAGGCAATTGTGAAACTAGGAACTGATTTTGCTCAGAAGGACTGTACAATTCAGGTGTTAACAATGAAAACGATTCTGCGAGAAATTCTGATTCAGAGGCTAATAAAAGAGCTGTTGAGGCAACCCAAAGGATGGAGGAGATGAGGCGAACACACTTAGCACTGATCGAGGAAACAGGGCACCGAACCACCACAATCATGGCCGAAAGAGATGCGACATTAAAAGAGCTTGAGGAGCTTAAAGCTAAATTTGATGAAGTCATCAAAGAAAAAGATGATGCAAAAAAAGCCGCTTAGGAAGCATGCAAGCAGGCTATGGCACTCAGGGACGAGAGGGATGCAACAACGCTAAAGGTTGAGGAAGCCGAAGCCAGGGTTGAGGGTGAAGTGAGAGTAGCAGAGGCCAGGTTGGAGGGTGACATTGAAGATCTCCTTATTATGTATAATGCCAACGTTCTGAAGCATCAAAATCTAAGTTGGGTCAAAGATTATCCATCATATCTATACAATGCTTGGTGTCGCTTGGTTGAAGATGAAAAAGTAGAGCACTACACAGAATCCATTGATGAGTTAGAATTCGTTAATCGAGTGTTGAATGAGGATGAGAGAAGAGTTCCCCACGATGTCACTATCACATTCGAGAAAGAGAGACTCAATACTCGGCATCCAGAGGCTGGAGAGGGTTCTGGCGTAAAGCATCATGATGCGGGCTCCGAAATTCCTATGCTAACCCAGCCTGAATCTACTCCTGTGGTTGATCCTCAATCTGTGCCTGCTTACAATCTTGATTAACCATAGTTGCCTCCAGCTTACAAGCATGTCCCTGAAGTTGCTCCGGCTCCACTCGCAAGCCATTTTATGGAAGGTATTCTAAACATTTCTCACATTTATTCAAAATTAGGAGCGTTGTTTGAAGTAATCACTAACACTTTTTCTCTTATCTCTATTCAGTGATAGGAGCTGCACCTGCTGTTCCCCCTCCAACCCAAGAGAACAACATAAGCAGGAGGCCCTTATGACGGAGGCGACCATCACAAGAGCCGCTGCACCAACTGACGGAGTGTAAGGGAGCACTTTCACTTTTGACGAGCAGAGGATGGAGGAACTCCTTGGAAATCAAAGTGACCCACTTACCGACCTACTCTTCATGGGCGGATGCGCATTCATGGTCAGCTCTTCGGGACCAACTGGCAACATCCCCATGGATGCCCAAATAATTCATGAAGAAGAGATCATAACAGAGATTAATACCGAGATGGAAGCAGCCACACAGGCCAGTGGTATCGGAGGTGGTATGGTACGTCCTGGCCTAGCTCCTCTACGAATGATTTCTCCCGGTAGTACAATTGTCGACACTGGCATGCCTCCCTCGTCTTCCAACACTAAGAGCATTCCTATCCCTTCGACTCCGCATTCAGAGAGTGTTCCCATTCCTGAGAGTTTGGAGGAAGAGGTCACCATAATTCCCCCAGCCAAAGGCAACCATCAAAAGGAAAAGGCTCGAAGAGGCACCCGAGCGGTAGCTCCAGTGGGTCAACGCCGAAGAAGAAGAAGAAGAATAAATCGAGAGAGTAGACATGTTTTCGTGCTTCCTTTTTTGGTAGACAGATAGGAATTTCCTTTTGTTTCCTGTAGGCCATGTATTGATGTGGGTTCGGCCCCTACTAGTAGGATTTTCTAGAATGATTTTTGAACTTATTTTTCTTTCTCAAAGAATAGTTAAAATAAAGTTCCATTTTGCTTTCAGCATAGTTTTGTGTTTATTTGCTTAAGTATTTTAGCGCTCGAACTTTCATTCAATGTACTTGTGAAACCTTAGTCTTTGAATCAGACTCGATTTTAGTTGTTAAATCTTGAAGTTATAGCTTCGGGTTATATTCGAAAGTTAAGTCAGGTCTCAATATTGTACCGTTTCAATTAGTAGCTGGTACTTGATTTTTGGGCAGTCTATTTCTACCTTCGATAAATTAGTTTAGCTTAACCGAAATGTGGTTGAAACGAGACGAGTTCGAGTGGCCGGATCTCACCCGCTCTTCTATTGGTACTTGCATCTAAACCCTAGGGATTGCACTTGAACATCGGCGGTCGGTCATGCCCATGTAATGTTCAAAGATATGTCTGCACTCCGGGGAATTGAGTTATTTTATGGGAGGTCAGTCACACCCATTTGACATTTAGAATTTCATCTGCACTTTGGGTACTTGATTGTTTCGTGGGTGATCAATCACACGCAATTTGTGTTTATACTCCGGTCCGCACTCTGAGGACTCGGAGTTGTCTCATGGGTGGTAGGCTCACACCCGGTTTGTGTTTATACTCCAACCCATGTTCTAGAGACTTAGTTAGCCGATGGGTGGTTGGTTGCACCCATTTTGATGTTTATACTCCAGCTCGTGCTCTGGGAATCTAGAGTTGGTTAACAGACAGTGGTTCACATCTGTTTTGGGTTTTAGGATTTCATTCGCACTCTAAGAACGGAAGATTTATCAGGATCATGGATGTTTGGGTCACATCCACCTTGAGTTAACAAGTGAGGTTGTTAGATGGACGGATCTATCCTCATCGGACTTCGTTTAAACATGGGCGAATTCGTTAGGTGGACGGATCCACCCACTTAGAGCCCGCGTTTGTAAGTTAATACTCCAGGTCACATTCTAGGAGCTGGAGTTAGTTAGAGGATTGTCGTATGTCAATCCATTTTCGGCTTTAGTGTAATAGCTTGCCCCTTATCTCAGGCTTCACTTAGCGAGTGGCCATTCGTATCACAGTCACTCCCTATTTGAATAAGCCTCACTGTACGGTGGAACTTAGTTCTCCATGCATTGTGATTGTCCCCTTACGCATTGTAAGAATCATTGCTCAAGCCCAAAGAGATTGCATTTTATTGCTGAAATAAGAAGATAAGACAAAGTATGTTACCTTATTACAAATTCAAATTTCAAAATGCATATACAAATCGCAAATGAAAAGCAGACTGAATGAACAAATAAAGCCTGTTATGCATAGTAGTGACGAAGACTCTAGATGTTCCAGGCTTTTGGCAGATAATTTAAATGTTCTGTCTTTGAGTCTTTGTTCAATAATGTACAGTCCCTCCCATGTTGGTTTCTTATGTGAAGGGACCGGATAAAATCTCCTGAGGAAAAGATCGCCTAGTTCAAAGGTATGGGGCCGGACTTTAGCATTTTACAATCGGGCGACTTGACTTCTGTACGCGGCTGCCCTCAAATCAGCCTCTTCTTTCTTCTCATCCAATAAGTCCAGAGATTCAGCATGTAATATAGCATTTGTCTTTGGTCATAATATGTCACACGATGAGAAGGTACTTTCAACTCGACCGAAATAATGGCTTTTGAGCCGTAGGAAAGTGAAAATGGAGTGTGGCCAGTCGGGGACTTGTGGGTCGTTCGATAAGCTCATAGGGCCATGAGAAGTTCATCGACCCACTTTCCCCGGCCTTTTCCAATCTTTCTTCAGAACGGACTTTATAACTTTATTAACAGCTTCGACCTGTCCATTCACTGGAGGGTGTGCAACTACAGAGAATTTCTTCTGGATATGGAATCGCTGATGGAAATTCTTGAACTCGACACTATCAAATTGAGCTCCATTGTCAGTGAGGATGATACGTAGGAGACCAAATCGATAGATAATGTTTCTTATAATAAAGTGGATCGCTTTCTTCATTGTGATAGTAGCAAGGGGCTTGACTTTCGCCCATTTGGTAAAGTAATCAACTGCAACGATGGAGTACATCATTTTACCTTTAGCTAGAGGTAGAGACCCAATAATATTGATGCCCATACTACGAACGACCATGGATTGACCATTTGAGTTATTTCGGTAGGCGGGGCTCTTCGAATCCGAGCATGTTTCTGCATATGTCACATTTTATGGCATAATCTGATGTGTCGCTATTTACAATCGGCCAATAATAACCATATTGGATCACTTCCTTAGCAAGAGCTTGCCCCCCGGTGTGATCGCCACATTCTCCTTCATGTACGTCATGCAATACTCGATTGATTTCATCGTGGGCGGTACACCGACGTAAAGGAATAGAGTACCCTCTTCTATACCTAACTCCATTCTGAATAGTGAACTGCGAAGCCATTCGAAGAACTTGTCTTTTTTCACTCTTGCGCTCTGGCAGGGTCTAATGATCGAGATAGTTTCTGAACAGAGTTGTCCATGACTCCTTATCGGGTATGACTTCAAGTACCCAGTCGGTCTCTATTTGATCAATACTCGAGGAAGATAATGTCTCAATAGGAACGAGTCTCACTTGTTGTGTCTCACCGGTACTGGCTAACTTTGCTAAGGAATCGGCCTTCTGATTTTGTTCTAGGGTATGCAATAGATGACATAATAATCAAACTGATTCAATATTTTATGGATCTGGGCAAGATAAGCGGCCAGTCTCCAATCTTGGGCTTGGTATTCCCCTCGAACTTGGCCCACGGCCAATTATGAATCGTAGTAACTCTCCACAGTAACGATTGTTAAGTCTCTGGCAAGCCTTAGTCCAGCGAGCAGGGCTTCATATTCGGCCTCGTTGTTGGTCCATGAAAATCGAACTTTAAAGCATAGCATATAGATCGACCTTCAGGAGTTTCAAGCATAACCCCAACGCCTGAACAACGATCATTTGATGGACCATCAGTATGTAGCTTCTAGACATATTTGGGAGATCCATTGGTTATGGGCAAGTCCTCCATGATAGTGAATTCAGCGGTGAAGTCTGATAGGACTTTCCCTTGAATAGCTTGCCTTGGTGTGTAAGTGATGTCAAACTAACTCAGTTGATATTCCATTTGAGTAACCTACCAAACGTCTCAGGCCGCATAAGGACCTATCGTAACGGCTGGCCGGTGTAGACAATGATAGGATGAGCCTGAAAATACGGAAGGAGCTTTCTCGAGGCAATGACAAGATAGTAAGCCAACTTCTCCAACTTTCGATAATGTCTCTCTGCTCCGGTCAGCCGTTTGCTGATGTAATAGACTGGTCGTTGTATCCGGTCCTCCTTCCGAACTAAAGCATCACTGATTGCGTTTTCTGCCACCGCCAAGTAGATGTACAGTCTCTCGTGATCAATAGGTATTGAGAGATGGGCTGTGTGGACAGGTGTTGCACTAGTGCTCAGAACGCACTTCACACTCTATAGTTCATTAAAAGTTCTATTTCCGTTTTTTGATTAGATCGAAGAAGGGAATGCATTTGTCGGTGGATTTTGAAATGAACCTGCTCAGTGTTGCTACCTTCCCGTTGAGGCTCTAAACTTGCTTTATAGTCTTTGGAGTCACAAGATTTCTATGTGCCCAGATTTTCCTAGGATTGGCTTCGATTCCCCGAGCATTAACGATGAGTAAAAGGAATTTTCCAGACGCGACCCCAAAGTGACACTTCAACGGGTTGAGTTTCATTCTATACACTCGAAGGATGCTGAACATCATTTCCAGGTCTTTGATATGGTTGGTGGAGAATCATGACTTCACAAGCATGTCGTCCACATATACCTCCATGGTTTTCCTGATCTAGTTAGAGAACATTCGGTTGACGAGTCTCTGATAGGTTGCCTCGGCGTTCTTAAGTCCGAACGGCATCACTTTATAACAATAGAGCCCCAAATTGGTGACAAAGCTAATATGCTCCTGATCGGTAAGTGCATCGGTATTTGGTTGTTGCCAAAATATGTGTTTATGAAGGATAAGAGTTCATGTCCGGCCGTTAAGTCTACGAGCTGATCGATCCGGGGAATTGGAAAGCTGTCTTTAGGGAAAGCTTTATTCAAGTCTGAGTAGTCAACGCGAGTTCTCTATTTCCCGTTAGGTTTTCTCACAAGTATATGATTGGACATCCATTCTAGATATAATGCATCTCAGATAAACCCGTTCAACCTAAGTTTATCCACCTCTTCCTTAAGGGCGGCAGATCTCTCCGGATCCATACCTCGCCTTTTTTGCTTGACCGGGACATGCTGCGGATCAATATTCAATGTGTGGCTTGTGATGTCCGGCGAGATACCACACATGTCGGAGTGCATCTAGACAAACACGTCAAAGTTTTTCCGAAGAAACTCAACCAATTCCTCCTTCATCTGTTAGCTTAGTTGGCATCCAATATTTACCATTTTAGAATTGTCATCACTATCGATCAGAACATCAATCGTTAGCTCTACCAGAAAGGCCTAACTGTCTTTGACTTTGTCTTCGCTTTCAGTATCACTTGGGTCTAGGTTTCATGGGAATTGGTCGTGGTGCCCGGGCCTCGGCCTAGGCATAACTATCAATTATCCGCAAAGAGGACGCAGAGAGATTCCTCTACGCCATTTCCCTTCTCTTTTCGCTGAACCTCCCACATCTCAGCGACATAACAAGCTCGTCCAATAGCCTAGTCTCCCTGAACGACTCCAACACTATTGTCGGTAGGGAATTTTAAAGTTAAACACCAAGGGGCGATAGAGGCCCTGAACTCAGTTAGGGCCAGTCGGCCCAAGAAAGCATTGTATGGTGAGTCAATATCCAATACAACAAACTGCAATATATAGACTCTACGGTGCTCTCCAACTCCCAATTCCACTGGTAGCTCCACCATCCTAGTGGGTATAGTCGCACTTCCATTGAAGCCATGAATACGAGACTGACAAGGCTTCAAATCTTTCGCTTCCATCTTCATTTCATCATAGGCTCGCTTAAAGAGTATGTTCACTGAACTTCCACTGTCCGCTAAGATCCTCTTTATCCAAGCATGACCTATCTAAGTTGAAATGACTAGTGGATCACTGGATAGGGCTTCGACTCTATCGGCATCCCTATCTTGAAATACAATGTCGTTTGTCATCGTTTTCTATTGTTTGGCCGGAGCCTCGTTTTTCAAGTTACTGCAACATTCGAAGCTTGCATGCCTAATAGGGCTGGCATACGACTCCATTTCCCTTCAGCTTCGATCCATTGGATGAGGACCACCACTAACAGTGTTAATCACTCACCTTCCGTCGGTACGTGCGGTTTCCTCCTGTCTAACCTGATTTAGTACTTGGTTTTGATTTGATGGGCCCGCACCTTCAAACTGTGGCGCTCGAACAAATTACTCCAACTTTCTTTCTTGGATCAACTTCTCAATAATATCCTATAAATGACAGCACTCGTTCATGTTGTGGCCATAACTATCGTGAAATCCAGAAAACTTACCCATTTGAATATGTTTTTCTGACATTGCTTCGGAGCAGGTTTCTTATATTGGATAGTATTACAACTTTGCAAGCACACATTTTCCAAAGACGTATTTAAAGGAGTATATGTGTCAAACATGGGAGCCATACGTCATGATCTACGATTCTGATCTCGCTTCCTACCTTGATTTCCATCACCTTTTTGTTATTTCTTCTTATTCTATATGTTTAACTGCACCTTTTTGGAACTCTCCCTGGTTTGTTTTACAGCGACATTGCTTTAGATTCCTTCCACACTAGGCCCTGCGTCATCCTTTTTCCTAGACTGTTTCGCATCCTCTCTTCTCAAGAACAGAGCTACCTTGGAATAGAAACGGTTCAATGACGTAGGTTTTTTTGGCCAAACAGTTGCCAAATTGGGAATCGGGAACGATTCCCTTAGTTAGTGCCCTGAGAATGAAATTGTCACTAGAATTACTAATCTCAGCACAGGCAGCGTGAAACCTCTCTATATAATGTCTGAGTGTCTCTTCGAGAGCTTGAGTCACGTTGGATAAGGTATTAACATCTTTGGTCCTTATGATATGCATGCAAAACTATTCAACAAACTTCATTGCCAACTGGTCGAAACATGAGGCAGATCGAGGTGGTAGGCGAGTAAACCACATAATCATGATGCTCCCTAGCAAAATTGGGAAACTTTGGCACTCGTCCACATATTTAGCCTGTGCGGCATTCATTAACCATTCATACTTTAAAATGTGTTGGTTAGGGTCTGAGCTCCCTTCATAAACAGGTAGAGTTGGCATTATGAATCGTCAAAGCGGTTCAGCATAGAGGATGTCGTCGATGAAAAGGGTATGACCCCGGAAGATTTCCCAGTCATCATTGGTGAGGCCTTGGCTTTGATGGATCATCTGATGGATCATTGTTGAGATGTCAAGCATCTGGACATTCTAGGGATGCTGAGCCAAGGTAGGTCAGGTTCCACAGTGCGGGGATGGGCTATCGCGATCGACGGTCCATATCTTGCCTCCTTGGCACTAGATCTTCAGTAACATAAGGCTCAGGAGTATACTTACGCTGGCGATAGTTCGGATCCATTCGGTTTTTAGTGTCAGCTCCCAACTCAGTAGCAACGGCAGCGGCGCAGTTGTCGATAGTATGATAAGGAGCCATCCCACATTGGGATAAGGGTCTGATCTGATGGCTGGTTGACAGGCCAACTCTTGGTTTCCCAAGATTCAGAGTGTGTTGATGTCCATTAGCATGTGTATAGCTTCCGTCCAGCCATGGGTGCATGGATCTACGATTGTAATCAGAAGAAGCTAAAGTTTCAATGGATAAGCAGGAAGCCCGATCCCTTTTGGATCTCCTTCGTCTTTCTTGGTTAGGCCGATTGGTTAACTTCGCATTGGCACGAAGCAGTTGGGTAAGCTACTGGTGGCATTGAGTCAGTCTTAGATCAGTAGTTGGAACTCCTCCTTGGTGACAGGGCCTTATGGATTCGAAGGTCCGGCAGCATTTTGGTCCGCAGAGGGAAGTTGTGCGGGGTTTTTCCTATCTCATCCTTCTGGATCTGCAGCGGTTGAGGTAGTCCTGGTAGCGACCATGGTCAATAGTAAAGTTCTCTCCTAGACTTGGTTCAAATCTGAATAGGATGGAAGAACTTCCAGGCTTGAGATCTGGATCTTCTCCTTAGATTCTCACAATCCAATATCGACAGGAGATCCTATGGGCAAGAGAAAAGCTGGATTTTCCCAATGAAAGCACCAAAGTGTTTGTACCAAAATTGGGAACAACACTATTGGAATGTGCTTAAAGAGAAAAAATGAAGAAAGTAAATGTAAAATGAGGCAGATCTAACAAGCACACCAATCAACAAGTAAAAAAAAGTGCAGAAACACAAGAATTTAGAGTGGTTTGGCATATGGCCTACGTCCACTATGAAATGGTTGATGTTTATTGATTATAACTCGCCGATCTTACAGTGGATTACAATAGTACAATCAAAATATAGCAGCAATTTCGGCAGAGTATCGATGTGGAGAGGCCAAAAGTTCCTTTTCTATAGGTCCAGGGTCACTATTTATAAGCGTAGGCAGCAAATATCTCGCTCCAATCTCGAAAGACCCCTTCTCTCATGTGGGTGGTCCCATGTGATCGATCCTTTCACATTTGGGCACCATCCATGATCGATACATATGGAA
Organism: Allium cepa; assembly: GCA_030765085.1. NCBI lineage: Eukaryota > Viridiplantae > Streptophyta > Magnoliopsida > Asparagales > Amaryllidaceae > Allium > Allium cepa. Next base: position 29,478,058 of record CM060932.1, read on the forward strand.
TTTATATCGATTAATAAATGATCATTTTGGGCCAAGATCAATCAAGAACATTCCTAAGGTAGTACCCAAGCTCTTGTAAAAATTTGGTGGCATTTGGATTTATAGATTTTAAGTTATGATCGATCCAAGTTTGCATTAGAAAAAGGCTACCGAGTTCGTATCGATACAGTTCGTGTCGATGGCTTCGTATCGATGTTGGCACGTGTCGATCAGGGTGGCATAACACAGAGTTCTAGGATAGATCCACTTTCCATATCGATTGACCGAATCTTCCACTTGAGCGTGTTCTGTTTGTACTGATACAATGCAATTCAATTCGTATCGTTCTGAGCCATTCTTCTCATATCGATGTTCGGTGCTCTACATTGATCGATGATGTGTTCATATCTATGGCTTTTACTTCAGTCTGCATTGATACGTACCCATTCCTTTCGTATCGAAATTTTCTTATGCATTTTATATAAATCACAGGCCGAACGATACGAACTGTCTGGATGAGATGATCGATGCGAATTTAAAGCTGAAATTATGGAAGTCTGATCTATGCGGGCTACTAATGGATACGAACCAATGCTTGTTGATCGATGGATACGAACCAACACTTGTTGTTCGATGGTGACTTTGATGGATATGAAGCGGATGGATACGAAATGAGGTCTGAGGGTTGATGGATACGAACATGATGGTTTCAAGGTGATGGATACGAATACGAGGGATACGAATTAAGCATGTCTCATATGTCACTTGATCGGTCCATAACTCGAGCATACGAACTTCGATTGACCCAAAATTTGGAACGCTGGCTTCCATAGATTTTATTGTTGTGTCATATCAATTATAGCTTGATCCAAACTCAGGCAAAATTTATCAGTACCCATAGTAAACTCGTGTACAACCGATCTCCGAGACGGATTGTCCTTGTTCTCTAGTCAAGTTCTTGGTGTCACAGCCTTGCCAAAAGGCAGGATAACAAAGTAAACGAATATTGATTTATATAAGAAATTGTTTTTATTTGGATAGTCGATTAGTCGACTATTGAGTTTGATCAAATATGACTAAAGAAATTATCGAAAGGCTTCACGATTTCATACCAATAAGAACCCCGAAGGAGGAGTATTGGTATAAAATGTCTCTAACTTTTTCTCACTTTTGAGAGAACTAGAATAGATTTAACTAGAAATTCATCGATTGGTTTTGGAGAGTTTGATAAGCAGGAAGGGTGTACTTATATGAGATGACTCAAACCCGTAATCACTCAAAACCATATACACAATCTATGTTCTGAAAGCAGTTGTGAAGTGAAATGTTATAAAGTTGAACTATCTATCCCAAGGTTAAGTCCAAGGAAGAGCCATTTCAAACAATGCTATCGTGTGGGACTATATATCTTGAGCAGTATTCCATGTGAGAGGGCTATATTAGCATTTGTCGGTGGAATTATGCAAAATTCTATGTGGAGATTCGAGATCAGTTCAAGATGCTTGAATCCATGTAGTGATTTGCAATCTATTCGAGATGATGGAATCCATTTAGGGATTCGTGTTCTTTTCGAGTAGAGAAGACTCATGTGAAAGATGCTGAGCATAGCCTCGATGTCGGGAAAGTTATAAAAAGCAGAGAAGGAACGTGGCCAGGGGGATTTAGCAAACCTCAAGGGTATATCAACTTCATATCTAGAGATGCTTATATAGTTTCTAGCAGGAGCTGATATGACTCTAATCATACACCATGGGTTGTTTAGTTATGTTTACCTTAGATATAATCTAGAGACATACAATGCACGAAAGGTAGTTTCTGATCCTTGTCTTGGAGTTTGATTTCGGCCAGATCCGAGGAGATCTCTATGGAAAATCCATTATGCGAACGCGACTTTGTAGTATTGATTGTATACCTATTATTGTTATGGCTTTCACATAGCAGCTATTTGATTCGGTTTATTTATTACACTCTAGACATTTTATATCATATCGCTATATGTTAAACTTAATGAATGGTTGGTCTCTTTGAAAAGAAAACCATTACAGGAATTCATATGGTCTTAATGGTTACTATGACTTATTTCAAATTTCTTGAATTTCTCACGTTTGCTTACCAGACTGATCTTGGTGTTATTTTCTTGTAATGCTTGGGTCAGACTCGTGTATATTTCGACACTTTGCTTCGGATTCTTTAGAGCTTATGAAGAAGAGTTGAAGGATTATCAGTCGAAGTATTCTTATTTCCACCTCATTTATGTATATTAGCATATGTGAGGATTGGTTGTTATAACTCTCCAGGTTGATGATAGTACTTAGATTTTAGTAACTTTGATATTTCTGTATTTAGAGCATCCCTTTGTACCAATCTTTTGCTATTATATACTATCATTTCATTGTGAGATTCTGATATTGTATTTTCTTTTTCTTATTCTATTCTATATGTTTATTTTACCCTAACATTTTGTCTTTCTAGTACTTGGGTGCTCGACTCACGAATATCATTGATATATTTAGTGTTGATATTAGAGGATTAAAAAGTCGAGTCATTACATTTGTTATCAAAGCATAAGGTTAAGAGTACACCTTAGTTTTGGTTGGGTATGGCTTATTAGAGATAGAGTAAGCGATGCCCTAGAATGAACCTAGTATATTAAACATATGAGAGCATATTGGTATTCTGAAAACTAGAATTTTAAATTATTCCTTAGGAATATCTCTTTCTTATAGTTCTTACTTTAAAATGAATCCATCCTTTCGTGTTCTAAAAGAAGTTTTGCTTTGATTAGGTAGAAAGAATTGTGAGTGCTAGAGCTGCCATTGCTAGAGGTTGTTAGAGTAGTATTATCATGAATGACAAGAATCGAGCGTCGAGGAATGTTGGTCCAGTTGAGGAACCGAGATTAAATGTCATAGAGAAGATTGTGTAGGTTAGGCTTTAGATGATTTTTGCTTCACTCCACCATGATTATGAGAGGCTGGGGTGTAAGAGGTGTAGTAGCATGAAAATATTATTGAAGTCCTATCTTGGCTCAGATTACACAATCAGATATTTGGATACATGGAGCTAGATGATGTAATAAAGCATAGGTTGGCATCGCGACATCTAACGAATGCAGCCATGGATTGGTGGAGTTCTATTACTGCAAATGTCCAAGAGAATGACTTTTCTTGGGTCCAATTTAAAGATGAGTTTGAGATGAATTTTGTTTTGAAAACTTGAAAAACTTTGTTATTTAGGAGCTTCTTAGATCTGAAGCGGGGCCTTGACTGTGGCAGAGTATGAGAATCAGTTCATTTCTTTGTTTCCGTTTAGGTTAGGATTAGTTGATATGCCGCTGAAGAAGAACAAGATATACATTGTAACATGCGCCCTGAGTTCCAATGGGATATGACTAGCCACTTTATGGGGTCTTTTGTCAATTTGTTAAATAAGGGTTTGAGGTTCGAGTGTTTAGCATCGAAGCTTGTTGTTTTTGCACTAAAGCCTCTTGCTTCTATGCCAGTGGGAAACACTAAGTGGAAGTTTCAACACTCGAGTTTATGTCCGACCTTTCTTGCCATAGGTGTGGGCAGAAGGGCCATTTTGCTAAAAACTATAAGAAAAGTGGTAGAGGGCAGTTGGTAAAGGCATTAACAGGGGAGGTACCACAGTTTGGACCGAAAGGTTGCTACGGTTGCCATCACCTTGGCCATTTTATTAAAGATTGTCATATGCTCAAGAAAGGGGAACGACTTAGGGTTTTTGATATTTCTACAGCCGAGACGGGGATGCAAATTTTTGAAGGTATACTATCTGTTTATTGTTTACCTATTTGTGTTTGGTTAGATATTAGTGCTTCCCATAATTTAATATTCCGTAAACTTGATTGTTTATTCATGCTCGGCATGTTAGGAACTTTGAGTATTGTTTGGTATTGATTTGTGCTTAACCATTTTATAAGCAGCTTTACATTTCTACATCATGGGGTGGGTAAATAGTAATTGTAGGTACATTGAATGAACACTTTGTGAATTAAGTTTCATGGTTTGACTATAAGGCGTTCAGTGGCAATGTTGGGTTAGAAGTTAAATTTTAGCAAAATATGTTCACTATAATAAAAAAGAAAGATAGAATATTTTGAAAATAAATATTTGTGAAAGGAGTTTATATAAGAAAGCGATTCTATATAAATATGGAGTATGAAATATGGTTATATATAAACAAGAATTTAAATAAAGAGTTTGAGAAATTAAATCCCAGTGTCTTTGAAAATGTTTGTAATGATTTTGGAGGAAAATAACAATAGTATTATTTGAAAGTAAATATTAGAAAATTGATATAGGAATTAATAGTACCATTATACGAAGTATTTGATACTGCTTTGAAATGTTTTTGGTTAAGTACCAAAAGTATGATTTGATGTATAAAAGGTATATATATGTATTATTTCAAAATTGTTTGAAATGAAAATCGGGGGTTTATTCCAAAGTTTTCTGTAGAGAAATTGGAGCTTTTTTAGATTATGATAAATTGTTTGGTAGTTTCCGTTTGTTATAGAACTTCTAGTTAAATGTTTTTGAAAACATAAAGATTAGTTTATATAACACTTGGATTTTAAAAGATAGCAAGTTAAAACTGTTTTAAATTTGTTAATCATGCTTGTTACAAATTTGATGTTTTGGTATATACTCTTAGGATGTAATGGAGTATTACACGAGTATGAGCTTAAGTTATAAAATGTTTATAAAATTGAAGTTATGATTTATGAAATATTGGATAAATGATCTAGTGACGTACTATTGTACAAATGAATGTGATTAAAAAGGAATTAGTGTTGTTAAGAAACCAATAGCATAAATACATAAGTTGTACGTAGATCATTTTATTCAGATGACTATTCTTGATTCAGTATTTGAGTATATGTTTTCAAGGTGGTTTGCACCGGTCCTAACAAGAATTTTTCACTTGGTTCTTGACGGCGAACACTTGATATGGGTTTGTGATACGATCTCAATGTTTTCCATCATAGTGTATGGCTATGCAAGAAGAATGGATATTGTTAATCAAAGAACCAAATTAGAGTCCACACTAGAAGGTCAAGTGATCTATACTAGTTGGGAAGTGAAATCTATGTGATCGAGCAAGTGATAAGATTAGTTATTGTGTACGGATAATATAAGTACATTTTACGGGCTTTACTACATCTGTATGATGTGTTATATCAACTTATGAGGAGGTTGAGAAATGACTCTTCGATTTGTTATATGGTAGCATAAATAATCGTCTAAGTAAGAACCTAAGGCTATTGAGCATAAGGTATGCTAAGTATATTGTTTTTTCCCTTGGGTGATTAGGAAGTTTTAAACCTGAACAAACCATGAGCGTTGTTTGCTAGAGATTGTATTTGAGTATTTATGTGCTTTTTCCTTGGGTGAGGTCAGAAGTGCAGTGGGGTGGGGATGCTTGGGACTGTACAAGGAAGATAGAAAAGATTGAAGGAGTTCCATCCAAAGTTGCTTTGAGACTAGGGATTCCTTCTTATCTTAGTATCGTATGTCTTTTATAGTGTACTCACCACTTGAGGTGGAGTCGCGTAGTATGAATTTTGGTTTGCAGGTTTAGCTTGTATGTAGTTTCAACAGAACACTATATGTGTATCTTGTTTTTTCTATTTCCTTTGATTATCGTTCTTATTTGAATTAAAAGGATTGAAATGTTCTAAATGGAGGATAATGTAGCGACCATGAAATTCGAACACTTCGTCTTTAAATGTCAAAATATTTTGAAATATAGTTAAATGTTATAAATATGATTTTATAACCATGTTCAACACATTTAATTAATGAATAATGATAAGAAACTTGTTTTTTAGAATTTTTTTTAAAATATTCTACGAAGAAAAATTGATAAAGTGACCGAAAATTGTTTTATCAATAAATAGCTTTTCGATCGGGATAAGTTGTTCGTACTCCTTTGCACTTGTCTATTGATCAAATGAACACATTAGCACAAATTAACACACACACCTCTTTATAAAACTTGGAAGGTTCTAGAATGTTCTATTAGATAAGAGACATTATCATGAGAGGGGTATAATAGTAATTAGCATAAAGAAGTGACATAAAGGTACATTTGAGTGAGAGGCTCCTTTGCCCTTTCATGGAAGGTAGATGGTGGTACTAACCCCTTGCATAAGCCTGTATAAGAAGAGGCACAACCTTAGTTATCATTCACAAATTCACCAAGATTAGAGTGATAAAATCAATGTCTTTTTCTTCTTTCCCTTCATAATTTCATAAAGCAAAATATTTGCAAATTAAATCCAAATATACTCAAATTCGGAGTGAAGCCTTACCACCACATTACGAAACATCCAACCTAGTTAGAAGTTGTAAAAGAAAATCCAATCTCCCCCTCAGGTTAAGGCCATGAGCTTTGATAGGGGTTTGGAGGGTAAGGCAAGGCCAAGGCAAGGAAAGAGAAGGAAGGAAATGTGTTGTCGGGTTGGGTTTGAAATTTGATTCTTGGATCTTGGATGTTTATGAGGTTACAGATGAGTTAACACATCACTTTGAATGAAAAATATAACATATACATGTCAGTATTTGATCGCTTTTAAGTTGTGTGAATTGATACGGACATATGTTTTAAATTCTTACCTTGAAAGTAGGTGAAACATATGATCCATGTATATTGACTTGAACAGACTTGGAATGGACTTGTATGACATATGACTAGAACTTGGAACAAATCACATATGTGGTAGTTGAACATAGGATTGAATATGACATGGATTTAAAAGTGCATTTATGAAGATAGTCGCTGTAGAAGCAGTTTGGAATTACCTTAGTTTTGGCTAACTCCATGGAACTACTTAGAGAGATTCTAAGAAGTTTCTCACCATATTTATATTGTTTTATATTATTTTTATTGCTATTGAATTCTTGAATAGTAAAAAGTTTAAGTAACATCTCGAAAAGTGGCCAAAACATCATTAGTGTAAAATTGCTTCGTTTGGACTTGATTTTTGGACTTAAAAGGTTTGAAAAGATATTTAAATTTGAGTATTTTGTTTCATTCTCTTTATAAATGTTAATAACTATGATTAGATTATTCTAAATGTGGTTTGAGATATTTATGAATTTTTAAAAATTAGTTGTGAATTTTTAAAGAAGAGATATTTTATTAAAATATATTGAAAACATGTTCTTTTCAAAATTTTAAGGATTTTATAAAGTTGTTACATTCAAGTAATATTTTGAGTAAATATTTTAAAACCTATTGTTATCCCGCCTTTCGACAACGCCGGGATACCATAGATTTGTGAAAAACGTTAGTTGCCAGCTTTGAGAATCAGTGATATACAAGACTATGGACGATGGTCGTGAAGATCGGATTGGGTCCATATCAAGCTATAATCAGTATGAAGTAATAAGCAAAGCCCCATAAGGCTACATTTCAAATTTCAAGTTAATTTAGTTCGTATGCCCGAGTTATGGACAAATGAAGAATTTTTATGGATCGATCTAAAATGATCCATAAAACAGTTCAAATCAACAGAGAATGATCAATATCTCGAGATCCACAAGGCCAATTCATTTGAAACTTCCAAGGCATCAAACAAATGAAGATTGAAGCTTACAAAAAGGATCGTGGATCATAAATTTGCAAATGGGGTTTGGCCGATTATTGTTAGCCGATCGTTTTTGCCAAGCCATAAAAACAATCAGCATATTCCATTGAATGATCCACAGTTTCAAGGAAAATGCGATATCTCACAAATGGTACATCGAAATTGTATGAAATTTGGAGAGCAAGTGTCTTACATCATGAGGAGCCTATGATATCAATCGCATATCAATCAGAGGACAAAATAATGATCGGCTAAACTTTGGCTGATCGTTCCGAAATGTCGAGTTAGGGTTATCGATCGTTATGGTGGGACCCTACGGACCTATAGACTCTTCTTGCAAAATTTTAGCGCAATCCATGCACGTCTTCTCCTATGAATACAGCAACCATTCTCCATAAAAAGGATCCTTCTTTCTTTCTATGGCATAGGCTCTTCCATTTTTATTCCTCGCTCTTGTATTAATGGATCTAGCTGATACAAACATTCTTGTAATCATAACCCAATGCAAGATCAATAAAAGTATGAAGTGGACGTAGGCTAAGATTTTCGAACCACTATAAAAATATGTGTGTTCATTTACTTTTTCTACGATGTTTTTAATTTTATTCATTGTTTAGTCTCCACGAGATTCTATTGGGTGTTGATGCCCAATTTTGGCATCAATATTTTGGTGCTTTCACTAAGAAATAAATTCTCAGCTTGACTGAATCTCCTCTTCTACTTGTAGATTTTCATGTTCACAAGATAGATCCAACTTTTGATCGCAAAGTTTCCTATTCTACTCTGATTTGAAAGAGATCTATAAGGAAACTATTAGCTATGTCCATAGAAGCCAAGTCTACTTCCCCTGCAAAAGAAGGAATCATGATATCAGTGATCGATTATTCATGTGTTTGATAAATGTGTACGCATTTTTAAGTTTTGAAGCATATATGAACGATTGATCATCGACCATGCCCTATACTTTCACAATGAATGATCGTTCCCTATAAATCCATACGTTGCATCATCATGTATGATCGTTTCGTACGATCGTCCTCATTGATCATTCCACCAACATGAATTCGGTCAATCGTTTTTTTTATACGATTGTTCCATACAGATCGTTTCTATACGGTCGTTCTTGTACGATAGTCCCACTACTATGTGGATTTACATCGATCGTTTCTATAGAATCGTTATTGTATGATCGTTCCAGTTAACCTCTTCACCAATCATTCCAGTTGCCAACTTCACCGATCATTCTAGTTAGCATCTTAACCAATTGTTCTAGTTGCCATATTCACCGAACGTTCCAGTTGCCATCTTCATCGATCATTCTAGTTACCATCTTCACCGATCATTCCAAGATCGGTAACAACGATCGTTCCTGTTAAACAACGATCGTTCCGGTTAACATTTCCACCGATTATTCAACCTATAACCAATCGTTCCAACCCTTTGGCATTCCAACCAATCATTTTAAACCAATTATTATTTTAATCAATCGTTTTTCAAAACAAATTCGGGTACGATCCAAATTTTAAGAAAAAGGCTCTAAAAGAAAAAAAATTATGCCATAGCATAGTGCTCCTGCATTGTGCATTTGAAACTCAACTTAAAGATGGTTCACTCTATCCATTTCCCTTTTGTCCTGTGACAGACCGAGGCATAGAGGATCAAGCGGCGGCTTCTGAATTGCAAGCAAGGAACAAACAAGAAACCGCTACTCAAACAATACTCGCAAAGGTTGGAGAACATAGGTGGGGTGACTCTAAGCAGAACCAAGAAACTTTGGCCCAACGCCAAACTTGATGACTCCAAGAAAACCAAATGTCGACATCAAGAAAATAGTAGATTTTTTGGCTCCAACTCCAAGTAACTTACCACTAATTCATCAATATCGGTCCATCTTGCTTTGCTCATATCTTGCGCTTGCATACATCGTTCACAAGCATAACAAGTAGCTGGAACTTTAAAACGAATCGGATTTACGTTGATAGAAGCATCTCCCCCAGTCGAAGCCTATTCATTTAAGCCATTCAGTGTGCAGAATATCCGAGGAGATTCAAGGTACCAATCATATCGGTCTACTAAGGGAAAATCAACCCTAGACTACATCTCATGAAATTCGAGTGGCGTATGAATTCCGCCAGAGGATATGTGTCATCGAATGCAGACGCTTTCCAATATTCTTCAAAGGTGTATCGATCATGCGGTTTACCATTATCGCGTAAATCCATCTCCTCATTCAATCAACTGGGTCAGAAGTTTGTCGAGCAGTTTAGAATGCGTGTGACTCACACCAAGGATGTGATGTCATTATCCAATTTATTCCAAATGCTAGGGGACAAAGTACCAAGAGTTAGGTGCTAACCAATCTCCACGGACCATGATCGGACCTTTGGAGTTTCATCAAAATAAGCGTGATTCAATCGCACATGGCTACCATATGACCTTGACTTAGGGCCAAGGACTCCAAATGGAAAAGCACAACAAGGTCAAGATGCAACAAGAAGTGGACATGACTGATGGTCTACTCATCAACTTCCATGGTGAACTTGGAGACAAAAGAAAGACTTGGAATGGATGCTGCCCAACCATCCACTTCCCAGCTCATACTTGAAGTTCTCCAAAATATTTATGCCTCTCCTGAAGCTCAGCATGACCAAGGTCTGACTAAAGTGGACACGATTTTGTTAGGAAATCAAATCTATGATTTCGATGACAACAACTATATAATGGAAACCAAATATGCATATATATTTTTATTTACAGGTAATTGCTAAAGTAACATCACTAGAGAGGCAAGAATAAGGCTCAAAGAATATTATAAGAGACTACAAGCCGATAGGATAATTAGAGCAATTGTGACGACCCAGAATTTTGGATATTAAAAATAGGAATATTTAATTAGTTTTAAATATTCAAAAGAGTAATTTTAACTTGAATTCCAAATATCACTATTTATTTGATAATTAAATTTTTGAATTTAATAATTGGAAGTTGGGTGAAATATCGAATATTTAGTTTTAAGCTTGTTAAAAATAATTTAAAGGCTTGTAAAATTCATATTAATAAAACTGAGGATAACAAAAGTTTTAAATTTGAGTTTAAAGGTGATTTTTTCGGTTATAAAAATACATCGTTTAAAACGATATTTAAAAATAGCCTTCTGAGGCGTAGTCTCGGAATTCGACGAAACTAGTTCCATTGGATCCGTAATATTGTACTATTATCGGATTTCAATTTTCATAGTGTTTGGAGTTGTTGTGAGAGCGTACGATATGCAAACACGCTGAAATTTATATCGAAAATTAATATAATAACCGGGTTCAAAGCTTATTTTCTCCATACGATCGAATTAGGACTCAAAACCTTTTCCATTGCATTTGGAATAGGGGTATAACATTATAAACGCCTAGCGGTGCACTTTGATAGGAGATCAAAATTTTGAGTTGATAAAACAAGATATTTTATAATTAAATAAAATTATATACGATCAAATCTAATCAATTCAGCTGCCTATTCACTTTTAAATCACGATCTACTTTTCCCTTTGAATCAATCAAAATACAAATCGTTCAGAACACGCCACCTTCAAAATTGTAACCCCTCTCTTCACGCTTTTCCTTTTTATAAATCACGCAGACCAAAAAAAAGAGAAATGGGGGTTTCGAAAAAAATTAATGGCCGCGTAAACTATTCCTCCTCAAATCGAATTCACTATCTCTCCACCTTCAACTCTTAGTAAATCAAAGTCGAGTTCATCTCGTTCGGGAAAAAAATGCCACTGAAGTCATCGCGAATCGTGCGAGCCCTAGGGAGGAGGCGGCCATGGTCGAGATGGGATGCTGGCAAGTTTTTGAGGCTCGCGATTCTAAGGAAGGGAAAGGGCGACTGGCTCGAGAACGCACGCGTGTACCGAGGGAGGGGGACGATTTTGGGTTTGGCGCGATATCGAGCAAAGATCTGGAAGCACGACCATCGCGATAGGTGGCGTCGGCAACTTTGGGTGATGGAGCGACAGTGGGTGCCGCATCGGTTTCAAGCTATGGCAGATCGCGTCGGTAGAGGTGGATCTCGCGAGCGGAAATTAGGGCAATGACGGCATTTGGAAGCAGTGGCTCGCTTGGGGGGCGAGCTGTGAAGGAGTGGTTGCGAATCTCGTAAGCGATTAGGGTTGGCATCGATCTGGGTTGGCCGTGAGGTATTTTATATTTATTTACAAATCATATATAAATATATATATATTCATATTGTTGGAGGCAGAAAGAACAATTACAGTAGATTTTTGAAAAAAAACTATAGATTAATTGTTAGTATATGGGTTTCTTCTTTCCAGTAAGATAAACATTTTTAGTTTTCATTAAAATTAATTTATAAATAAATAAGTTAGGAGATAGAAAAAAGAAAAAATAACGAGGATGTATATTTACAGTAAAGAACCTTTACTGTCTACTTTACAAATTTTTAGATTTAGATTTATATGTATACATACATATCACTCTAAATTTAAATATATTTAAATAACCAAGAAATAAGTATATATTTAAGATCTTGGAAAATACAGGATTTATGAAGAATTAGATTATATGTAGCTTTAAAGGAAAGAAAATAAATAAATTATGGAGATAGAATTATTTATTAACTTATTCAATTATTTTTAATTACTAAGGATATTTTTATTTAAAAAAAATCTGTAAAAAATTAAACTACTAAGTTTAAAATAAAATCTTTGGTTAATTAGATTTATAAATGGGAATTTTAATTGTTCATTTGATTCGAATATTAATAAAAACCCTAATGTTTATACAAGGTCTAAAATTTGGAGATGGAAATGGATTTCCAAATAAAAATCAAAGGTGAGTTAATCTCACTCGTCTGGTTGTTGTTTAAATTTAAATAATTGGTTGAAAGATTGATTTGATTTGATGTGCTGTTATATATAGTAGTCTATAGTATATATTGGAGTGATTGATTTCCCACATTATATAGCGGGTGAGAGCCTATGCGCCGCATAATAGCGGATGATATTATTTAATCCCATATGCCGCGATATTCCACCTCGAAGTGGAATTAGTATTGTGCTAACATCTATGGATGCAGGAAAACAGGTTAGAGGGATCCAACTGGATTCCTCAAAATTTTATAGATTGTTCTAAAAATTCTGTATCATGATTATTTGATACTCTGTGATGAATTATATTGATAATTAGATATATTGGATGCTATGGTTGAAACTAATATATTTCGGTATACTGAACTATCAAAATCTATAGAATTGGATTTTTGAAAAGGGGAAATAAAAGAGAAAAATCCTTAAGTAAAATAATTATAGAAGTTTGAATAAATTAAAGGATAAATTGGAAAAGAATAAAAGTGATTTTAAAATTCTAATAAATAAATTCCGAGTACGGAAAGGGGATTTTGAATAAACAGAGAAATAATGAATTTTAAAACTTAAGCGAAATTATTTAAAGGAATAAAAGAATTTACTTTAAAATTCAAGGTTTAAATTTATTTGAAAGGATAAAGTAAGAATTTGGGAATATGAAATTGGTATTTATAGTTAAAGATTTTAAATCATAATAAAGAAATAAAATCTGAAGTCAATGGATTTTGAAATAAATGAGTAAGTAAAGGAATTTATTGCAAAAGGCAGTGAATTGGAAATCAATTGGTGAAATTGATTTAAGTGCTTGAAATTGAAATTTTAAAGGAGAATGTGACTATGAAATTTATAAACTGGGTTATAAAAGCGAAGTGATACATTAATGAATATTTAGAAGGATAAATTTACGGTGGGAATTTATTAAGGGAATGGTTAAATTTGTTTAAAAATAAGTAGTGGTTTATTTTTAAAGATGTGAAAGAGAAGCGTATTTCCCTGGATAGCCAAGTACGTTTTCAAAGTAAATTTTAAATATAAGTTAAAAGCTTTAATGTTGTTTTAAAAAGCATGTTTTAGAAAATTTATTACTTCTAAATGTTTAAATTCTAAAGTAGGTATTTTTCAAATCTTTTATCGTAGTAATTATTTAAAGGTGACATGGTATTTTGTTTTAAAAAGAGAAAATCTAGATTTATAATTTAAAAGTAGCCTTATTTTAAATATTCTTAAAGTATATATTTTAAATAAACTATTAAAGTAAATTTTTCTAAATTTGAATGTTTTAAAGTATATTTTATAATAAAATCTTTTAAATTATTTTAAAAATCTAAAGTTTTGTGCTTGGTGTTTTCAGTGGGAATAAATATTTGGGAATTCATTCAATGAGAAGAGTGTGGTTTGAAAACTGTTTTCAAAAAGGTTTGAAAAGTGGAAATATATCTTGTGAAGATATTTTGAGATTAACAAATAATTTAGTGAAATTATTTATGTTGATGGATGTTTGTGAATGTTAATTGATAGTTAAGTAACCCACTATCAATATTGGCCAATGCGCTGATCGTTTCGAAGAGACCGGGATCGGGATTTATTTCTCGAAAACCACTTCAATCCGGTTTTTGCATTTTCGTGAGGAAGACGAGGTTAGATTCGAAGATGGAGTAGTGAAGTGCAAGGGCTAGTTGCCACTAGTCCTTAGGATGAATCCGAAATGGATGCAGTAGGGGTAGTGCCTTTGGTTCCGTTCGAACCCGGGACGGACTTGTATGGATGAATGCTTTCAGAACATCGTCAGGTGGGCAATGAGCATTCTAAGGGATACGTTCCAAAAGGTAAAGCTTATCCTGAAGCCTCATCAACTAGGAATGACTGAAAATCAGGGGTTATGCAGCAAGGCTAGGTGGGTAGCGCCCATTAGGATGAGGTCATCCCTATCTAGGTGTCCCTTTTTATTTCGGCTTAGTGGTGCGGTTGCTGATCCCAACCGTGGGATGATCTTACTTGGGATTATCCAGTAAGGGGTAGTCCCGGTCTTGTGTTGCAGGAGGTCGGGAGTGATCCTCGGTATGCTGATCTAGACCAGGTACCGTGATAGGTGGTACCCCAGTGCCTAGTCATTGGTTGGAAATCCATTTTCCCTACGCACCTATATGGTTTTGATTGTGCCCAAATATTGCTGAAACATGAGATGCTAGCATTTCAACTAGATTCTATTTTACTTTCTATAAACAGAAGTATAATATCAAAGAATTTTAATAAAAAGTGTTTGGCTATCGTAAGGTAAAAGCCGGACATGTTTATTTGTGGCGTGGTCTTACGAGATGCTTTTGTTTTCAAAAGAATTTTGAAACTTTAATAATCAATTTGAGTGTGGTTTTCTCATGCTGGTATTCCAGACTGACTCGGGTGTTATTTAACTATAATGCTCAGGTCAGACCGTGTATTATAGAATACGGGAAAGGATGCTGTGGAGCTCAAGAGACAAGCTGGATGGAGATACGTACTTCCATACTTGATTACTATTCCGCTGTGTATTCAGTTTTGAGGACAAGTTTATATGACTGTCCAGTTGTATGTTATTGATTTTTTTGAGCTCTGATGATGTGTGTATTAAACAGATATAGTTTTTTTTGTGTAAAGATCTGTTATTATCTATTGTATTTTATTCCGATGCGATGGTTAGATTCTGATGTTGTTTAGTTTTCTCTTCTTCTACCTCTTCTTCTTTAACCCAAATGGTTCGTATTTCCGTTCATCTTGAGTTGATTGATGGAGAATAGTGTCGACTCAAGGGCTACGGGTTTGTGGGTTGTTACAGTGGTACCAGAGCTGGAGGTTAAGCGAGAACCTTGGCTCTAGTGGGAATTCTCATAGAATAGAGTCCATAGCACTTTAGAATGAGTTTGAGTGTATTAATAGATATGAGTGCATATTTGTTAGTGAATATAAAAATTGTATGTTGTGGTGATTTATCGTTTAAGTGTTTACGGATTTTGGTCGTTGTGTGGGACGCCATGTCACCGATAGGGGTTTCTAAGCTCTTAAACAAGATAAACCAACACAGTATTATTTTAAATAGGGTAAATGAAGTAATTTTACCCAAATTATTTTTGTATATAAAGGAAATAATTTTTCATAAATTATTATAGTAACATATGGTTGCTTGTATGTTAGGAATGCTAATTATTATCATTGTTATGTGGATATTTAACGAGAAAATTAAAAATAACCAAAGGTTAAGGAAAGAAATTCATTTATAGAATGAAATTTGAAATGTGAAATTTGAATTGTAAATGTGATTTATGATTTGAAATGGAATTCCAGAGAAATAATGGTGATATTATTTGGAAATATTTTGAATTGGATTTGAAATCCGGCGAGATTTGGAGTTTAAAAATATTTGGAAAATGTTTTTGAAGGCATAAAAGCTTTGAACTCTTTTCGGTTGCTGGGAAATAATTCCGATGATGATCGCGACATCATCGGTGTTAATTTTCGAGTTTCCAAGAGGGGGATTGCTACCTGGATGTTTTGGATTAATGTTTGTTTGCGAAATTGGGTTTGATTATGAAAATGAAAAGGAATAGTTTGATTTAGATATATATTTTAAAATTGAGTTTTGAATATTTTAGTGATGGTTTAAACTCTGGAGTTGGTTTGAAATGCTTAAAGAATAAATTTGGAACTTATATAAGTTTGAAATTTGTTTAAAATAGAAATTTAACTTAAGAAGAGTTAGATTAAAATAAGTGGGAAAGCTTAAAAAAGTTAAAAATTTGAATAAAAAGATATACTTGGCTAAATTAAACGTATAATCCCGAGTTAAAACGTAAAATGTGAACGGGATTGATTGTAATGGATGAAAGTATGGATATAAATAAGTTGTGACTTATAAAACTTAGAAGTAGAATAAATAAGCCAAAATAAAATTGTTTTGAATTTTGGGAAATGAATAAAAATCCAAAACTTGAATTATAAAATAGATTGGACTCAAGAAAATTAAGTTAAGTGATTTTTGGAAAGTAAAAATAAAATATTTAATTAAAAGTGGGCAATGGGCTAATTTGAATAAAATCTGAACTATGAGTTCAAAATGGATTTTGAGAAGTTATACCTGAGTTATAAATTAAATTCAACTTAGAAGTGCTAAGTGAATTGAATATGATTGAAGTATAGTGAAATGAAAATGTGAGATAAAGTTTAAAATGGTTGTTAGAGAGCTTTATGAAATGACATGTAAGTAAATAGATAAAATTAAAAATGAAGTGAAAATGAGAATGCATGGATTGTGAATAAATTTAAAATGGAATGGAATTTAATATAAATTGTATTGGAATCAATTTAAAATGATTATAAGCTTAAGTAATTTTTTATTCACATAAATATCGCCGAATTTGCATAGAAATAATTGTCGTTTGACGAAAATGATTAAATAAAATTCTATGAATTAATAGAAGTAAACAAAATTGATTTTTGAATCAACTGAAATGAATAAAAGTTTGTTTGGTTTAAAAATGAATTGAATGTAAGCAATTGAGTTGTAAACCATTTAAATTGAATGAGGTTGTATACGAATTGGTTGTAAACAATTAAATTTAATGTCGGAACCCTCTAAGTTGCTTATAAATATTGTTTAACCTGCATTGCTTATAGAAACTTGTATGTTTGCTAGTTAAATATATATAATGTTCTTGATTTACATGATTTTGGCACTTACATATTTGAATTGAGTAAGTACGGGTACCGGGAAGCCGTTTGGCTGGATTTGATCGCGCTAATTGCTAAATAATAAGCTGCTTGCTTAAAAATGCTAAATAGAGGTACGCCTACTAATAAAAATAGGAAATATTAACTGTTTTTGTTTTTTTGACCGTGTGGTCGATGCATATATATTTATATCTCTTGTCAAATTGCAAAAGCTCCTCCGTAAAAAAGAGACCGCCAAAAATTTTCGAAAAATTTTGGAGTTAGAAAATTTTTTAGGAAAATTTTTGTTAGCGGCAAACGATTTCAAATTGGAAATTGAAATAAATTAGTGGATGAAACTAATTTAAAATAATGATATGAATCGGTTATAAATGGAAGATAAAATTCAATATTCAGAATTGAAGATAAATTGAATTCATATGGAAATGGGAGAACCTATTTGAATAGAAGTAGATATAAACTAAAGTGGTGAAGTGAAAATAAATATAAGAAGCATATAAAATACTTATAGTGAATTTAAGAAGAAATAGTGAAATTCTTAAGTAACATGGGTGTCGGAAAAATATATTGAATAAGCATTTGAGTGAAGATTTAATAAAAATATGTGAAATGATAAGCGTTGATAAGGGAATAGAAATCAAATAAATGTGAATAAAAAGAGAATTGATATAGTTGATAATCAATTGAGATAAATACGTAGGATGTACGTATATTATTTTATTCGCACAACAATTTGATGCAGATTCGAGCACAAAATTTCGAGATAGTTATATCGATCTGAGTTAGGATTTTTCACTCGATTTTCGACGGCGAACCCTGGATATGGATTTTGATTGATTCTGAAAATTCTCTATTATAGTTATGGGTATGCAACGACAATGATGGTTTCTGATCAAGAAACCAGATCTGAGTCCACACTAGGAAGTCGGGTGGACGATACTAGTACGGAAATGAAATTGTGTGATCGAGTAAGCGATCGAATTTGATATTGCGTACGGATGATATATGTACATCATACGAGCTTGAATGAATAGATACTGAAATTTTGTAAGGAAGTCAATAAAATGTTTTTAAATGTTGTGATTGGATATTATCGCTAAGTAGGATATACAGGTATTTAAATAGGAGAAAAATTGGTTTTGATTTCAGAAGATAAATTTGAATTGCTCAACAAAAAGGTATATGTTTAAATTTTTGTATGAAATTTGATTGGGTTTAAGGATCTAGACACTTGGTTTTTTTTGTTTTCTTTTGGAATTTGGGATCCCATAGAGGCATTCTGTAGTTGTACCGAGCTAGCCGCGCAAAGGAGACGCTGGCGAAATTTTTAGAAAATTTAGAGAGTTAGATAATTTTTGAGGAAATTTTGATAATTCAAAATTTGGCTTTAAATTGAAATTTAAATGATTGAGTAAAAAGGTATTGTTAGAAACTGTGGGGGTGTTTACGAAGTTAGTAAGAATGATAATGGGACTTCTATGAAAAGATAGTTCGTAGGATGTTGAATTGTTTGGTTTTGGGAAAAAGTAAATGGGTATTGGACTATTCTTCCTAACCAGCAATTTCGAGGACGAAATTCTTTTAAGCGGGGAGGAATGTGACGACTCGGAATTTTGGATATTTAAAATAGGAATATTTAATTGGTTTTAATTACTCAAAAGAGTAATTTTAACTTGAATTCCAAATATCACTATTTATTTGATAATTAAATTTTTGAATTTAATAATTGTAAGTTGGGTGAAATATTGAATCTTCAGTTTTAAGCTTGTTAAAAATAATTTGAAGGCTTGTAAAATTCATATTAATAATACTAAGGATAACAAAAGTTTTAAATTTGAGTTTAAAGGTGATTTGTTCAGTTTTAAAAAAATATCGTTAAATCGATATTTAAAAATAGCCTTCCGAGGCGCAGTCTCGGAATTTGATGAAACCAGTTCCATTGGATCCATAATATTTTATTATTATTGAATTTCAATTTTCATAGTGTTTGGAGTTGTTGTGGGAGCGTATGATATTTAAACACGCTGAAATTTATATCGAAATTTAATATAATAACCGGGTTCAAAGGTTATCTTCTCCATATGATCGAATTAGGACTCGAAACCTTTTCCATTGCGATTAGAATAGGGGTATAACATTATAAACGCCTAGCGGTGCACCTTGATAGGAGATCAAAATTTTGGGTTGATAAAAAATGATATTTTATAATTAAATGAAATTATATGTGATCAAATCTAATCAAGTCAGCTGCCTATTCACGTTTAAATCTCAATCTACTTTTCCCTTTAAATCAGTCAAAATACAAATCGTTTGAAACATGCCACCTTCAAAATTAAAACCCCTGTCTTCATGCTTTTCCTTTTTATAAATCACGCAGACCAAAAAAAGAGAAATGAAGGTTTCGAAAAAAATTAATGGCCGCGTAAACCATTCCTTCCCAAATCGAATTCACTATCTCTCCACCTTCTACTCTCCGTAAATCAAAGTCGAGTTCATCTCGTCCGGGAAAAAATGTGAACGAAGTCGTCGCGAATCGTGCGGGCACTGGGGAAGGAGGCGGCCGTGGTCGGGATGGGATGTTGGCGAGTTTTGAGGCTCGCGATTCTTAGGAAGGAAGGGCGACTGGCTCGAGAACGCACGCGTGTATCAAGGGAGGGGCACGATTTTGGGTTTGGTACGATATCGAGCAAAGTCTGGAAGCACGACCGTCGCGATAGGTGGCGTCGGCAACTTTGGTTGATGGAGCGATAGTGGGCGCCGCATCGGTTTCAAGCTATGGTAGATCGCGTCGGCGGAGGTGGATCTCGCGAGTGGAAATTGAGGCAACGACAACATTTGGAAGTGGCGGCTCGCTTGGGGGGCGAGCTGGTGAAGGAGTGGCCGCGAATTTCGTAAGCGATTAGGGTTGGCATCGATCTGGGTTGGCCGTGAGGTATTTTCTATTTATTTATAAATCACACACATATATATATATACACACACATTCATATTGTTGGAAGCAGAAAGAACAATTACAGGAGATTTTTGAAAAAAAACTATAGATTAATTGTTTGTATATAGGTTTCTTCTTTTCAGTAAGATAAACATTTTTAATTTTCATTAAAATTAATTTATAAACATATAGGTTAGGAGATAAAAGAAAGAAAAAAAGGGGGATGTATTTTTGCAGTAAAGAACCTTTACTGTCTACTTTACACATTTTTAGATTTATATTTATATGTATACACATATATGGCTCTAAATTTAAATATATTTTAATAACCAAGAAATAAGTATATATTTAAGATCTTGGAAAATATAGGATTTATGAAGAATTAGATTATATGTAGCTTCAAAGGAAAAAAATAAATAAATTATGGAGATAGAATTATTTATTAACTTATTCAATTATTTTTAATTACTAAGGATATTTTTATTAAAAGAAAAATCTGTAAAAAAAATTAAATTATTAAGTTTAAAATAAAATCTTTGGTTAATTAGATTTATAAATGGGAATTTTTCATTTGATTCGAATATTAATAAAAACCATCTAATGTTTATACAAGGTCTAAAATTTGGAGGAATGGTCGAGATGGAAATGGATTGCCAAACAAAAATCAAATGTGAGTTAATCTCACTCATTTGGTTGCTATTTAAATTTAAATAGTTAAATTTAAATAATTGGTCGAATGATTGATTTGATTTGATGTTCTATATTATATATAGTAGTATATAGTATATAATGGAGTGCTTGTGTAACAACCCGGTACTTCGCAACAATTAATAATCGACATTTGAACGATAAATATTATTGCAAATTTCCAAATTTGAAGTTTTAAAATTTGAATTAAAATTCTTTTATAAATTGTTATTAAAGAAATTTTGGGCTTTAGCATTAAATAGTGGCCCATGTTTATTGTGGCCGTGAAAAAAAAAGAAAAAAAGAAAGAGCATAGAACCCGTTCCCCTTTTCACCATTTTTCAACTTTCATTCGAAAACCTAAAAATTAAAAATCAAATGAAGAGTAAAAATGGCGGCTGCTCGTGTCGTTCGTTCTTCTTCGACCGAGAGTAGGGCATTTTCACAATCAAAGACGTCGTCTTCAGTTCGATCGAGTTCAACCTCGTTGGAGCCTTCGCACGTCTTCTTCGTGGCTGCTAGGGTTTCGATTCTTCGATTTTGGAACAGCTTCGTGTTGCCACGGCCTCAATTCTCGGTCAATTGAAAAGGTGAGTAGCTCACATCTAATTCAAAGCTTCAGTTTAGAGTTTGAATCATTGTTTGATGTTGGTCAATTCATTTTGCTCGCTGTACGCTTTCGGTTCCTGTTGAATTTGGTCACTCGAATTGAGTATGCTGATTTATGTAAATGTTTGGTACCGCTATTACTTTTAATCCTCTGATGCCATGGCTTTGATTCAGTTAGTATTAATTTCGGGCTTGTTGAGTTTTCGTTGCCACGGCTTCGACTTTTCTGTGGTGATGTTGATTTACTTGGCCAAGTGATTTGAGTTTGTTCATATGACTTGTTCAAAATTTTCATTGTTTGATTTACTCTGTTTTCGGGTGATATGGCTTTGACTTGTTAAAATATGATTTTTTTTAAAACCATTGATTTCTAAACTTAAACTGTGCTTTCATTGCTATTGATCCTCGATTTGTTTACCATCTGATTTTCGGCATTGCTTTGATTTGGTGAAACCTGCTACTTCGATTATTTTAAAAATCTTGTTTATTGTCCAGTTCATATTGCTGTGAGGTCGTTTCTCTGGTATCCTCACTCATTCGATTTTTCATCCTATTCACCTGATGGCTTCAGGCCTGAATTACTTTGTTACTTAAGTTGTTTGAGAATCACTTGAACTCCATTATCAAGTATGACAGTGCATTCACTTTGTAGTTTGCATTATCACTTTGCCACCTTATTACCCTTCCTGTACTGTCTAGTTTTCACTATTCCATGTGTTCCCTTCATGCTACATTGTTATCTGGTAGCACTTGAGTTTGAACTTGCATTATCCATTGATGCATTCATTTGTACATCCCTCGATTGCCTCCTTTGTTACCTGTTCTTCGAGACAGTTTGCATACCGTTGCATTTTTGGTTTTGTATTTATGTCTCAATGATGCATTGTATTTGTTGTCGGTTCTTTTTGAACCTGTCTTTGAGATGTACTGTGACTATCCATTTTATATGTTGCACTCTTGAGTTTTATGAAATGGACATGTGTGTCTGCTGCACTATGTAGTAGTCATGTTTGTGCATCTTGACGTTGTTGGGCCACCATGTCAGTACATTATTAACCTGGTTAGCCTGAAGTTCCATGTTGCCACTTCTATTTCTTTTTGTTAAGGTGCAGTTCGTAATGTACATTCATTTAAGTACAATTGGGTTTGCATATAAGTTTGGTCCATATTGCCTTGCTTCATCATTGATTTTGGCATGTGCATCACTTGTGTAATCTATTTGGTTGGTGTACAGACTTCACTTTGACCTTTCAGTGGAGACTGTCTGTAGCTGTTTTGTTCCACTTGATTGCATTTGAGGTGGGCATTCACAGTTTTACTGCATCATATATTGGTTGTTGTCGTTGTACCATGCGAGGCAGTTGGCGTTTTGTTCCGAGTATTCATCGAGAAGTTGAGTTATACACATGTTTGTATATGCAGACACTTAAGTATATTTTTGTTGTTTTATTTCAACTTTTGTATTGCATACTTAATATGCAGATACTTGGTCATTTTACAATCTGTAGCATTGCATTGACTCATACACCTCTGGTTCATTTTGTCCATATGCAGATTGTTATGTACATTCTCTTGTGTACATACTGCATATTCACTTTGTTGGAGCCTTTTCACTACTGTCACTTGCTTATGGCATTTGTTTGGACTGTGAATTCTTGTGCATTGGCCTTTGTGCCTTGTTGCTATTTCTGTATATGCCGTTATGGCGAGGCAGTGTACGCGTGCGTGCACTGCAGCCACACGGTATTGAGTTTTTGAGTACGACATTACTATAGTGGCAAGGCAGTGCACGCAGGCGTGAACTGCAGCCACACGGTATGGCATGTATGATAATCTATTTGTTTTGACTTATGGATCTTTTTGCGTATTCCATATTCCGTAGTGGCGAGGCAGTGCACGCGTGCGTGTACTGCAGCCCTACTTGAATTAATATTTTAATTGATATTTCAATGGTTTGAACTGTTTGTTCATTTCAATTCAATATTCTGAATTGCATTCTGATTTGGTTTAATTACTGTCGTCTATTCATTATTTAATTATTATTGCTTCTGTGCACTAATAACTGAGTTTGAATTAGACTGACCCGAGTATTATTTTCTTTTGAATTTAATACTCGGGTCAGACCGAGTATTTCAGGTTGTAGATATTCTGCTTTGGGTTGCTGCTAGAGCTATGAAGTTCTTTCATATCTTTCGGAGTAGTCGTCGTTATTTGTAGTAGTCTGTATGATTGTATAGGAAGATATGTAGTCATGTATATTATATACGTTAATGTACTTGTATATGTAACTTCCTGAGTCGACTGTTGTAGTTGTATCATATGTACCGTGTCAAATGTATTGTAACTGACATCAGTTATTGTATATATGAGAATTTATATTTATCTGTGTTATTATTTTATATTTACTGTTCTAAACTATTATGAACCATCGCAGTTCGTTTTATACTGGAATTAGGGTATTTCAATGGGAGAAAATAAATCAGAGATGAAAAAAATGAAAGAATATATATATATATATATATCACTCCTATCGAGATAACCAATACTTGTGTAGGGCCAACTTTTGATGGCCGCTCCTCAACAGCCTTATTCTCCGTGCTAGTTGACAGCACTACACCGTAGTGTTCTTGGCTAGCGTGGTATAGAGGTGGGGCGTCACAGCTTGGTATCAGAGCCTGGAGTTTAGAACAAATATAAAACATAACTTAGATAGTACATGTGCTACAACTGTTTGTCGACGTTTTATCTCTCATATTTGCATATGATTATCTTTGATTGTTAGGTATGAATTCCTAACGCTTATTCATATGCATTTGATTTTGATTCTTGTGTTTTCGGCTTTGATTTGGTTTAGCCGATGATTGATTTTGTTCGAATCTCAGCGATTCCGAACTTGATATTTTATGTTTTCCTCGGATTGATTTCCATTCGACTTCGGTCACTTTGTTTTGAGAAATTTCTAAATTCTTGATTTCCAAGACTCTGACTTGGTTTGCCGTTGAGTCCTTTGATGATGATGTTGAATCGTTTTGTACTCTATTATGGCCATTAATTGTTGACTTTGGCATTGACTTGATTTTTATTTTTGTTGAAGTCCTTTATGCATTTATGCTCGTTTTGTTTCGTTATTCCATTTGTCAATCGATTCTTCTGTTCCGATTAGTTGTTGTCATCTTTGTCGACTTTGAAAACTTCTATTTCTGGAATTGTTGGATATTCCTACTTTGATGGATTTAGAATCGAATTCTTTGGATTTTATTCACGTCTTTGAATGTGAATTTTAGTGAATTGATTTGGTTTCCAAATTTAATCGATTTTGATTATTTCCCGATTTGTTGCTATCATTTATTAGCAACTTTGATGACCATTTCTTCGGGAACTTTTGTGAACATACCTTTTGATGGATACAGTATCAATTTCTTTGGATTCTATTCACATATTTACATGTGAATTCTTGTGATTGATTGTTCCTACAATCATTTTTGTGATTTGTCACTTTAAAAATATAAATGTTTCAATACCAGTAGTAAATATCAAAACTCTTTTATCAAAATGTTTTTAACTCTATTTTCAATATCAAACTCTTTTCCTAAACCGTTTTCCAATCTATTAGTATATACAAACATTTATTTCACTCGTATGAGAAATCTAATTAAACGGCTTAGCAAAACAAGTGGTATGAAACGCTTGCGTTTACTTCGTCGGTTAATTTTTGGACTTGTTCGATTGAACCACTTGTGACATTTTTCTAGTGAAGATCTACAATTTGTTCATAAATATTTAAGTTAAGCTAGTGGTTATGGGACATGAAGCTAAACTTTTATATTCACTAGCTTAGTGTAATTGACACTTCTCGTTGATCTTGATGATCGCTTTATGAATTAGGCTAGCAATTGCGCGATGTCTCTTTCATTGCAAGGCTAGACTAGACACCACTTGTGTGATTCCACTCACGCATACCTTTTTGCTTTTTGGTTAGTCTTGACCTCAATCTGTGTGATTCCATTCACACATGCTTAGTGTAATTGACACTCCTCATTCATCATGATGATCGTTCTGATGGTCAGACTAGACACCACTTGTGTGATTCCATTCGCACATACCTTTTTGCTTTTTGGTTAGTCTTGACCTCAATCTGTGTGATTCCATTCACACATGTGGGGTAGCTCCCCTTGGTCTTCGGACCGTCATGTGATAGGCCTCTTTCCCTTTTTCTGTGATTTCTAGATTCCTTATGTTGATTTCTGGAAATTTTATGCTTCACCTATTTTTGGTGCATTGGTGAATTCATATGTTATTGATTTGTCATGAGTACAAATTTGGGGTATGATACCTCTTTGGATCTTTGAGAAGATCCTTGTGATATTGATTATCTCTTATCGGTTGATCTCCTGTTGATCATTATTTGCATACTTATAGTTGTATGTAAGTATGGATATTTCATATTTATGCCATACCTCTTATCGGTTGATCTCCTGTTGATCATTATTTACATACTTATAGTAGTATGTCATTATGGATATTTTATGTTATGCCATATCTTTTATTCTATTTCATACTCCGTTTGAGTTTTCATACTCCGTTCGAGTTTTCATACTCCGTTTGAGTTTTCATACTCCGTTCGAGTTTTCATACTCCGTTTGAGTTTTCATACTCCGTTCGAGTTTTCATACTCCGTTTGAGTTTTCATACTCCGTTCGAGTTTTCATACTCCCGTTCGAGTTTTCATACTTTCATCTTGTGATTTCTGGATTTCTTGTGATGATTTCTAGAATTTGTGCTTCACCAATTTTCATGATTTCTATTGATAAGTTTTATCAATTCTTGTGCATTGGTGAATTCGTGTGTTATCGACTTGTTATGAATACAAGTTTAGGGTATGATATCCCTTTCTATCTTTGAGAAGATTCTTGTGACACTTTTGATGAATGAAAATCCACTTATCGAAGTTGCTACTGATGTCGCTGTTTTAATCACGTGTTTTAAAATAAATAAAAAATGTTTCAAAATATAAATCAAAATTGTTTTCAAAATTTTTACGATTTGCGCTTTCAAAAGAATGAGGAAGCGAATTAAACGTTTCAGAAAAATCGAGGACTATGACCCCTTCTTTTACTGATTCGCTTAATTCCGGACTTGTCCGTTTGAGAACGTAAAATGTTATTTATTTAAAATACACCATTTTGCACTTTCAAGGAAACGATGAAGTGAATTAAATGATTTAGTAAAACTCGTGGTTATGGGTCATGTGCGTTTGCTATTTCGGTTAATTTCGGACTCGTTAATTGAAAATTCGTAATTTCTGATTATCGTTTGTGATAATCAGATATTTGCTGTTTCTAATTATCGTTTGTGATAATTAGATATTTGTGGTTTGATTATCGTTTGTGATAATTAAACATTTGAGATTTGATTATCAATTGTGATAATTAAATAATTGTGATTTGAAATTTGATTTCCGTTGTGGTAATTTCTGATTATCGTTTTGATAATTGGATGTTTATGATTTCTGATTTATCGTTTTTGATAATCAGATATTTATTGTTTCTAATTATCGTTTGTGATAATTAGATATTTGTGTTTGATTATCGTTTGTGATAATTAAACATTTGCGATTTGAGATTTGATTATCAATTGTGATAATTAAATATTTGTGATTTAAGATTGATTTTCGATTTTGATAATCGAATACTTGTTGATTTGATTATCGTTTTTGATAATCGAATATTTGTGATTTGAGATTTCTGAATTATCTATTGATAATTAGATTTTGTTGATAAATTGTGAATTTCTTTTATGAAATTAAAAGATTTCTTTGGCGTTTATATTGTACTACGCCGGTGTACCGACTTAATTTTTCTGCTATTCATGATGTTTTCCACGTCTTCCAATTACGGAAATGCCTTAGGGATTTCCGATTTTTATTCTTGAGCAACCTTCTATTCACATCGTTGCTTCGGAGGTGTAGCACCTTCGAAATAAAGATGTTTCTCTTGTGGAGATTCTCAATGGTTCTCAAATTCTATGGATTTCTCTTAGGAATTCAGAGAATTCATCGAGCAAACACGTTCTGGCTTTCTCTTTCATGCTCTGTATGATGAACTTCTTATTTTCAAATTTCGTCATTTTATGATGACATGCTTTTACGGTTGTTACCTTTTGTCCATTTATTCCAAGATTGCGAGGACGCAATTTCTTTAAGGAGGGGAGTCTGTAACAACCCGGTACTTCGTAACAATTAATAATCGACATTTAAACAATAAATATTGTTGTAAATTTCCAAATTTGAAGTTTTAAAATTTGAATTAAAATTCTTTTATAAATTGTTATTAAAGAAATTTTGGGCTTTAGCATTAAATAGTGGCCCATGTTTATTGTGGCCGTGAAAAAAAAAGAAAAAAAGAAAGAGCATAGAACCCGTTCCCCTTTTCACCATTTTTCAACTTTCATTCGAAAACCTAAAAATTAAAAATCAAATGAAGAGTAAAAATGGCGGCTGCTCGTGTCGTTCGTTCTTCTTCGACCGAGAGTAGGGCATTTTCACAATCAAAGACGTCGTCTTCAGTTCGATCGAGTTCAACCTCGTTGGAGCCTTCGCACGTCTTCTTCGTGGCTGCTAGGGTTTCGATTCTTCGATTTTGGAACAGCTTCGTGTTGCCACGGCCTCAATTCTCGGTCAATTGAAAAGGTGAGTAACTCATATCTAATTCAAAGCTTCAGTTTAGAGTTTGAATCATTGTTTGATGTTGGTCAATTCATTTTGCTCGCTGTACGCTTTCGGTTCCTGTTGAATTTGGTCACTCGAATTGAGTATGCTGATTTATGTAAATGTTTGGTACCGCTATTACTTTTAATCCTCTGATGCCATGGCTTTGATTCAGTTAGTATTAATTTCGGGCTTGTTGAGTTTTCGTTGCCACGGCTTCGACTTTTCTGTGGTGATGTTGATTTACTTGGCCAAGTGATTTGAGTTTGTTCATATGACTTGTTCAAAATTTTCATTGTTTGATTTACTCTGTTTTCGGGTGATATGGCTTTGACTTGTTAAAATATGATTTTTTTTTAAAACCATTGATTTCTAAACTTAAACTGTGCTTTCATTGCTATTGATCCTCGATTTGTTTACCATCTGATTTTCGGCATTGCTTTGATTTGGTGAAACCTGCTACTTCGATTATTTTAAAAATCTTGTTTATTGTCCAGTTCATATTGCTGTGAGGTCGTTTCTCTGGTATCCTCACTCATTCGATTTTTCATCCTATTCACCTGATGGCTTCAGGCCTGAATTACTTTGTTACTTAAGTTGTTTGAGAATCACTTGAACTCCATTATCAAGTATGATAGTGCATTCACTTTGTAGTTTGCATTATCACTTTGCCACCTTATTACCCTTCCTGTACTGTCTAGTTTTCACTATTCCATGTGTTCCCTTCATGCTACATTGTTATCTGGTAGCACTTGAGTTTGAACTTGCATTATCCATTGATGCATTCATTTGTACATCCCTCGATTGCCTCCTTTGTTACCTGTTCTTCGAGACAGTTTGCATACCGTTGCATTTTTGGTTTTGTATTTATGTCTCAATGATGCATTGTATTTGTTGTCGGTTCTTTTTGAACCTGTCTTTGAGATGTACTGTGACTATCCATTTTATATGTTGCACTCTTGAGTTTTATGAAATGGACATGTGTGTCTGCTGCACTATGTAGTAGTCATGTTTGTGCATCTTGACGTTGTTGGGCCACCATGTCAGTACATTATTAACCTGGTTAGCCTGAAGTTCCATGTTGCCACTTCTATTTCTTTTTGTTAAGGTGCAGTTCGTAATGTACATTCATTTAAGTACAATTGGGTTTGCATATAAGTTTGGTCCATATTGCCTTGCTTCATCATTGATTTTGGCATGTGCATCACTTGTGTAATCTATTTGGTTGGTGTACAGACTTCACTTTGACCTTTCAGTGGAGACTGTCTGTAGCTGTTTTGTTCCACTTGATTGCATTTGAGGTGGGCATTCACAGTTTTACTGCATCATATATTGGTTGTTGTCGTTGTACCATGCGAGGCAGTTGGCGTTTTGTTCCGAGTATTCATCGAGAAGTTGAGTTATACACATGTTTGTATATGCAGACACTTAAGTATATTTTTGTTGTTTTATTTCAACTTTTGTATTGCATACTTAATATGCAGATACTTGGTCATTTTACAATCTGTAGCATTGCATTGACTCATACACCTCTGGTTCATTTTGTCCATATGCAGATTGTTATGTACATTCTCTTGTGTACATACTGCATATTCACTTTGTTGGAGCCTTTTCACTACTGTCACTTGCTTATGGCATTTGTTTGGACTGTGAATTCTTGTGCATTGGCCTTTGTGCCTTGTTGCTATTTCTGTATATGCCGTTATGGCGAGGCAGTGTACGCGTGCGTGCACTGCAGCCACACGGTATTGAGTTTTTGAGTACGACATTACTATAGTGGCAAGGCAGTGCACGCAGGCGTGAACTGCAGCCACACGGTATGGCATGTATGATAATCTATTTGTTTTGACTTATGGATCTTTTTGCGTATTCCATATTCCGTAGTGGCGAGGCAGTGCACGCGTGCGTGTACTGCAGCCCTACTTGAATTAATATTTTAATTGATATTTCAATGGTTTGAACTGTTTGTTCATTTCAATTCAATATTCTGAATTGCATTCTGATTTGGTTTAATTACTGTCGTCTATTCATTATTTAATTATTATTGCTTCTGTGCACTAATAACTGAGTTTGAATTAGACTGACCCGAGTATTATTTTCTTTTGAATTTAATACTCGGGTCAGACCGAGTATTTCAGGTTGTAGATATTCTGCTTTGGGTTGCTGCTAGAGCTATGAAGTTCTTTCATATCTTTCGGAGTAGTCGTCGTTATTTGTAGTAGTCTGTATGATTGTATAGGAAGATATGTAGTCATGTATATTATATACGTTAATGTACTTGTATATGTAACTTCCTGAGTCGACTGTTGTAGTTGTATCATATGTACCGTGTCAAATGTATTGTAACTGACATCAGTTATTGTATATATGAGAATTTATATTTATCTGTGTTATTATTTTATATTTACTTTTCTAAACTATTATGAACCATCGCAGTTCGTTTTATACTGGAATTGGGGTATTTCGATGGGAGAAAATAAATCAGAGATGAAAAAAATGAAAGAATATATATATATGTATATATATATATCACTCCTATCGAGATAACCAATACTAGTGTAAGGCCAACTTTTGATGGCCGCTCCTCAACAGCCTTATTCTCCGTGCTAGTTGACAGCACTACACCGTAGTGTTCTTGGCTAGCGTGGGTATAGAGGTGGGGCGTCACAGCTTGATTTCTCGCATTATATAGTGGATGAGACCCTATGCGCCGCATAATAGCGGATGATATTATTTAATGCCATATACCGCGATATTCCATCTCGAAGTGGAATTGGTATTGTGCTTACATCTATGGATGTAGGGAAACAGGTTGGAGGGATCCAACTGGATTCCTCAAAATTTTATAGAATGTTCTAAAAATTCTATATCATGATTATTTCATATTCTGTGAAAAATTATATTGATAATTAGAAATATTGGACGCTATGGTTGAAATTAATATATTTCGGTATACTGAATTATCAAAATCTATAGAATTGGATTTTTGAAAAGGGGAAATAAAAGAGAAAAATCCTTATGTAAAATAATTATAGAAGTTTGAACAAATTGAAGGATAAATTGAAAAAGAATAAAAGTGATTTTAAAATTCTAATAAATAAATTCCGAGTATGGAAATGGGATTTTGAATAAACAGAGAAATAAAGAATTTTATAACTTAAGCGACATTATTTAAAGGAATAAAAGAATTTACTTTAAAATTCAAGTTTTAAGTTTATTTGAAAGGATAAAGGAGGAATTTAGGAATATGAAATTGGTATTTACAGTTAAAGAATTTAAATCATAATAAAGAAATAAAATATGAAGTCAATGGATTTTGAAATAAATGAGTAAGTTAAGGAATTTACTGCAAAAGGGAGTGAATTGCAAATCAATTTGGAAATTGATTTAAGTGTTTGAAATTGAAAATTTAAAGGAGAATGTGACTATGAAATTTATAAAATGAGTTATAAAAGAGAAGTTATATATAATTGGATATTTAGAAGGATAAATTCACGGTGGGAATTTATTAAGGGAATGAGTAAATTTGTTTAAAAATAAATAGTAGTTTATTTTTAAAGATGTGAAAGAGAAGCGTATTCCCTGGATAGTCAAGTACGTTTTCGAAGTAAATTTTTAAATATAAGTTAAAAGCTTTAATGTTGTTTTAAAAAGCATGTTTTAGAAAATTTATTACTTTTAAATGTTTAAATTCTAAAGTAGGTATTTTTCAAATCTATTATCGTAGTAATTATTTAAAGGTGACTTGGTATTTTGTTTTAAAAAGAAAAAATCTAGATTTATATTTTATAAGTAGCCTTATTTTAAATATTCTTAAAGTATATATTTTAAATAGTGTATTAAAATTAAATTTTCTAAATTTAAATGTTTTAAATTATTTTAAAAATCTAAAGTTTTGTGCTTGGTGTTTTCAGTGGGAATAAATATTAGGGAATTCATTCAATGAGAAGAGTGGTTTGAAAACTGTTTCAAAAAGGTT
Source organism: Allium cepa (assembly GCA_030765085.1). NCBI lineage: Eukaryota > Viridiplantae > Streptophyta > Magnoliopsida > Asparagales > Amaryllidaceae > Allium > Allium cepa. Next base: position 29,510,139 of record CM060932.1, read on the forward strand.
TGAAAAGTGGAAATATATCTTGTGAAGATATTTTGAGATTAAATAATAATTTGGTGAAATTATTTATGTTGATGGAAATTTGTGAATGTTAATTGATAGTTAAATAACCCACTATCAATATTGGCCAATGCGCTGATCATTTCGAAGAGACCGGGATAAGGATTTATTTCTCGAAAACCACTTCGATCCGGTTTGTATGTTTTCGTGAGGAAGACCAGTTTGGATTCAAAGATGGAGGAGTGATGTGCAAGGGCTATTCGCTACTAATCCCGAGGATGATTCCAAAATGGATGTAGTAGGAGTAGTGCCTTCGGTTCCGTTCAATCCCGGGACGGACTTGTATGGATGAATGCTTTCAGAACATCGTCAGGTGGGCGATGAGCATTCTAAGGGATATGTTCTAAAAGGTAGCGCTTAGCCTCAAGCCTCATCAACCAGGAACGACTGAAAATCAGGGGTTATGCAGCAAGGCTAGGTGGGTAGTGCCCATTAGGGTGAGGTCATCCCTGTCTAGATTTCCCTTTTTATTTCGGCTTAGTGGTGCGGTTGTTGATCCCAACCGTGGGATGATCTTACTCGGGATTATCCAGTAAGGGGTAGTCCCAGTCTTGTGTTGCAGGGGGTCGGGAGTGATCCTCTTTATGCTGATCTAGACCAGGTACAGTGACAGGTGGTACCCCAGTGCCTAGTCATTAGTTGGAAATCCATTTCCCCTACGCGCCTATACGGTTTTGATTGTGCCCAACTATTGCTGAAACGTGAGATGCAAGCATTTCAGCTAGATTCTATTTTATTTTCTATAGACACTATTATAATATTAGAGAATTTTAGTAAAAATTGTTTGGCTATCGTAAGGTAAAAACCCAACATGTTTATTTGTGGCGTGGTCTTACGAGATGCATTTTTTTCAAAAGAATTTTGAAACTTTAATAATTAATACGAGTGTGGTTTTCTCACGCTGGTATTCCGGACTGACTCGGGTGTTATTTAACTATAATGCTTGGGTCAGACAAAGTATTATAGAATACAGGAAAGGATGTTGTGGAGCTCAGGAGACGAGCTGGATGGCGATACGTACTTCCGTACTTGATTATTATTCTGCTGAGTATTCAGTTTTGACGACAAGTTTATATGACTGTCCAGTTGTATGTTATTGATGTTATTGAGCTCTGATGATGTAATCTGATGATGTATGTATTAAACAGATATAGTTTTCTTTGTGTAAAGATCTGTTCTAATCTATTATATTTTATTCCGCTGCGATGGTTAGATTCTGATGTTGTTTTAGTTTTCTCTTCTTCTACCTCTTCTTCTTTAACCCAAATGGTTCGTATTTCCGTTCATCTTGAGTTGATTGATGGAGAATAGTGTCGACTCAAGGGGTACAGGTTTGCGGGCTGTTACAACAATGACACAGAAGCACAAAAACAACATGCATAGGGATCAGACGTCGAGGTGCACTAGCCAGACGTCTGAAGAAGTCCTCTGGATTATAAAACAGACTGGATCAAACGTCTGGTTAATGTACTCAAACGTCTGAAAGGCTACTGTATACAAAAATATATAGAGCCAGACGTCTGAAACATATACCAGACATTTGGAACTGAACTCGGATTTTGAAATTCAAATAACAACCGTTGCACTTGAAAAGACATCTTCGCTTCTCTTCGTCGCAACTCTTCATCACCATCAGAAGCGACCAAAGAACACTTGTTAATCGATACAACTACTCAAGGAAACTTTCTACCACTATAAATAACATCAACATTCAAAGAGAAGGTGAGACGACATGACTTTTTCTCCACAAAAAGTCGTATCATCCTTAAGAAAGAAAGGGATAGAAAAGAGAAAAGAAAGAAGAGAAAGAAGAAACAACACTAGAATCTCAACAGCGGGACGAATAAATTATATTAATAACATAAGTATTACATAGTATACAACAGATATCAGAGTTACACAGACATTACAACACATAATAGACAGTTATAAACACCTGTCTAGTTATTACAACTCAATACATCACAGATAAACACTCAAAGATACCAACACAGCGGAAAACTATATATCTACATGCGGAAGCCTCCTGCTCCATTGCTCCTCCATAATTCGTCAAAGCTAACATGAATCCTAAACTGAATTCTTTGGTTACTCGTAAAAATTTGAGTACCCAAGAGCTAAAAAAACAGAAATAACTCCGGGTCAGACATGGGTCTGGTGTGAGTAACAGGTTAAAGTTGCTTAACTTTGAAAATCCTTTGAAAAGAAAAGGTATCACGTAAGACTTCTCACACATAAACATGGAAAAGGTTTTACCTTACGCTAACCAATACATTTGATAGAAAATCCGATGATATTATAATAGTGTCTAGGGTTTTCAAGTAAATATGAAATAGCTAAAATTGTTACATGATTAAATTCCAGCTACTAGCCACTAAAGTGGGTAATACAATCAAAACCGTTGGCACTTATTGGATTTTGGATTCCATACAACGGTTGGGCTATTGGGGTACCGCCCGTCACAGTACGTGGCCGAGATCACCGTACCGAGGAGTACGCCCGCTCCCCTATAACACAAAGCCGGAACAATTCCTTACTGAACAGTTCCGAACAAGACCACCTCGCTGTTGTGAACAGCAACCGCACCACTAAGCCAAAATAAAGGGACATCTAGACAGGGGTAAATCTCGCTCTCAAGTGGGGGCTACCCATGAAGCCTTGCTGCACCTCCCCTGTTTTAGCCATTCCCGGTTGATGAGGCTTGAGGCTACGATTACCTTTATAGGACATATCACTTAGAATGCTCATCGTCCACCTGACGATGTTCTGAAAGCATTCAATCCATACAAGTTCGTTCCGGGTTCGAACGAAACCGAAGGCATTATCTCGTTACACTCGCTTTGGAATCACCCTCGGAGTTAACGACAATAACCCTTGCACTCTGAATCTTCATCTTCACTTCAGATTCACGACCTAACGTTAATTTGGATCGATGTGGTTTTCGGATCCTAATATGGAAACCCGATCCCGGTCTCATCGAAATCCAAAACCTGTCTTTTAAGGCCAGGTTGTTTTAGAGTTTAAAACAATACAATTCATTATCTATATACACACAGATGGATAATTCACAACACAATAGATAATCAACCTTATCATTACCAACAGATAATCCATATTACCATCACAATGCAACCAAAGCATCCATATCACATATTTTTATCTCATAATTGAGATTACAACCATACATGGCATCCAATATCATCCATCAAACATAAGCAATGATCTAATGATCACACCATCTATAATTAATTTAAAATGAATTAAATTAATTATCTAATCTCTAATTAAAATTAGAAATGAATTAAATTAATTACTTTATCATTATAATCCTGCTTATCTTAATCACTAATTGATTACAAATCAATTAATAAATCATCATTTCATTTTCAATTAATCATTTCAGATTAACAATTCCCAATTTGTAATAAGTAATTAACTTCTAAATTATTTACACAAGTTAATTATACTTAATAATTAACCTTTAATTTCTTAATCAATTAATTAACTAAAGTTAATTATATAATCCTTTATGAATTAATTACTTCATCTATTGATTATTTCCTAATTAATCAATTCTAAATTACATCATTAATTTATTAATGATTTCAAATTACAATTTAATTAATTTCTCAATATAAATTAATTACACAAGTAATTAATCTACAATTAAACCACATATATATTAATCACCCTTGATTAATAACACCCAGTAATTAACCAACCTTAATTACTCATTTCATAAATTAATTACTCTTAATTAATTATTTCCATTAATCCCTTGTTTAATTTTCAAAGTGATTTAAATCCAAATTACTTCTATAAATAAATATCTTTAAATTACATCCAGTAATTATTAATTAGTTACTACCCTAAGTAATTACAAACCCATTAATTACATAAAGTAATTATTCATCAATCCACACATGTTTAAATTAATTAAACTTAATTAATCTAAACTAATCGCATTCATCAAATTAATTACACTAAGTAATTAATTCATTAATTACATTCATTAAGTAATTAAACATAAACAATTTCAAATGATTATTATTAATTAATTAATCTAAAAAATTAATCACATTAATTAATTGTTAAATAATCTTATGTTAATTATCTTCATTAACATTTCTTAATTACTTAATTAAGAATTAACTTATATAAATCATTGTTAATTATCAATTAATTAATATTTAATTTCAATTTAATTATTCTCTAATTATAAATTAATTAAGTGTTAATTACAAATTTAATTAATCATTAATCACTTGATTAATAAATCTTAATCATTAATTAAAATTTAATTAACAATCCTTAATTATAGATTAATTAACCTTAATTAATTAATCTCAAGTCTAATTAATTAACTTAAAAATTATTAATTACTTATTAAATCATCCACATTATTAATTAATCAAATAATTAATATTCCATTTAAATTAATTTAATAATTTAAATGAATCCAATTTCTTAAGCTCTAATTTAAGAAACATTCTCCTTATATAAAATATTTTAAACAAATTGTTTCCAAATTTATTTTAAACTTCACTTTAAATTTCATTTTAAAATTTTAAGATTTTTAAAATGAATACATTTTATTTAAACAAGGTTTTAATCAAATTTAAAATCCTTTTATCTCACATGTTCAAGAACATCCCTTTTATAAAATAAAGGTTCGAAAGATTATTAAACAAATTTATTTTAAACAAATTCAATTTAAAAAATTTCTTTTTAAACTTCAAACTGAAATACAGTTAAATCTTTATTCCAAAGTTAAACTAAGAACGTTAAAGCTTTACTTACATTCCCATCTTCATTTTTAAATTCAAATTATTTAACCTTTTCTAAAATAGTTAAAACAAATTTAAATTTAAAAATTCATTTTATTCTAAAAACTGACATAAAAATCAAATTCCAGGTTTTAAAACTGGATTTAAACTTATTTTAAATTTTATTTCATAAATTAAAACTCATAGTTTTAAATTCAAAACCAATGTTCCTTTATACTTTAAAAGTTTAAAATCTAAATTTAAATTCACAGATTTAAATTAAATTCAAACTCAGATTCATCTACTTTGAATTTCATATTTCAGTTTTCAGATTTTAAACTTTGTTTTGAATTTTCAATTGCCTTTTAAAATTTTGCTTTTAAATTTAAAAACAGAAAAACAGTTTTTCTGTTTTGGTTTAAAACATCTTAAATTTCTGAATTCAAAAATATTTCAAAATCCAAGATTTAAACTATTGATTTCATGTTTAAATTTCAGGTTTAAAAATCCCAGTTTGAACTTCAACTTACATTTTCAACTTTAGTTTTAAATTTAAAAAAAGAAAACAGTTTCTGTTTTGTTTGAAATCAAACTAGAGTTTAAAAAGTTCAATTTATTTCAAAAACCCAAAATTAAACTAATTGAATTTATATCTAAATTCTGTTTAAATTTTGAACTTAATTCAGGTTTAAGTTTACATTTAAACTTACTTAAAAAAAACTGGAAACAAGACTCTGCATATTCCTAAAACCTGAACAATTACAAATACCCGAGCTCCCCATATTTTACTTTGAGTCAAAGATCTTCCTGCTTCGAGTCATAACTCAATTCCCCCGAGTCCATCACGAGTAACCAAACCCTGTAACCCAATAATCATCACCAACATGCACACCACTTCACTGTGCACCCATTCATCAACTCCGACCATCACTAGCCACCATCAATGGTCATCTCCCATCGGCCAGCAACCCCACACCACCCTTCAAACCTCAGATCCTTCAGAATTCAACTCAAATTCGAATTCGAGTTTAAGTTCAAAACTTGGAACATCAGACACAGTATACTCATCAAAACCTGTCAACACCATTCCCACGTGCCTCCGGCCATAGATCACTCTGCAACTCCAGCGATAACTTCAACAAACCACCAACCTCCATTCTTTAAAATCTCAAATGACTCGAACATCAGAGGAGGTCGGATTCAAGAAAGAAAAGTTACCCAGCAAAACTAGGGTTCACAACCTTAAATCCCAAATCTCATCATCAAAACCCAATTTTAATACAAACCAAAAATTTTCCTATAATCCCTGATAGCTACACCATCACCAGGAACAATCTCATCATTTCAACAGAGATGCCCCATAACTTAATTTACAGTCAAAACTAAACTGCACTTTGATTCTACCATTATAAATTGTAATATTATTTTTAAAAATCATAATTTTGCAAGATGTTTTGAGTTGAAATTCTGGAACATTGATTTGTATTGTTCTATATTTTCATTTATAAAATTCTATTTCTCTGTTACTTATTTTCCAGTAAGTTTTTATTTAAATTTTTACTTTAATAAAATCTTAAAGTCTAAACTCTGAAGCCAACATACATATCTTATTTAAATCCTACAATTTAACAAAGACTAATTAAAGATATAAGAATTTAAATAAAAACTTATGTCAGGAAACAAAACAGGACAAGGAAGTTTAATAGCATACACACCAATACATTTATACAGCAGACAAGTTAAATTATAAACATATGCAACATTTATATTTTAGTACACTAGCATGCAACAGATTTTTAACCTTAAAAATTCTTTTTAGAAAAGTTACTCACCCTTTTTTTAGGCAGACAGAGCACATCCCCTTTTTTTTTAATCTTGCTTGAACTTCCTTTGCAAATGTTTTGAATGCCTTTAAACTTGAGCTTCAATTGATTTATGCTTTTAAAACTTGCTTTCTGATCTTTGAAAAATTCATGCATGCAGTTTTTGCTTGCTTTTCCAGATTCTAATTACCCAGGTTTTTGAATGAAATGCAGATGCTTGCTTGAATGGAATGCAGATTTGCTATGTATTGATTTTGCAGGTTTGAGGAGATGAAATTTGCAGATTTGAGGAATGCAATTGATTTTACAGGAAATTGAATTTGATTTTTTTTAAGGTGGAATGTTTTCAGCTGAAAGAATATTTTGATTTAGAATAGAAAATAAAGAAAGAAAAAGGAAAATAGGAAGATGCAATTTTAAATAACCATGTTTATGATAAATTAAAATTAAATAAAAATTGAACAATGACACTTGTAAAAAAAATGGACACTTGTAAAAGTTTTTTGTGTTTAAACTTACACATGTTAATTATGCTTTAATATGCTTACATTTTTCATTTAAGTAATTAGTTATTTTTAATTATGTGTTAAAGAAAGTTTAACTTAGTTAATTAGTTTTTAGTACTTAGTTATGGAGATAAATAATTTTAAAAGAATAAAACGAAGTATTATTATAAGTAAAAACAATATACAAATAAATCATTTGACAAAAATACTTTTTTTAAACATTTAAATAAATTTACAAAAGAGGTTGTAACTTAAATGAATACATTTTTCATATTTTAAATTGTATTTTAAATTTTCATATTTAATTTACAAATCATAATTATTAATTTCTATTTTTAAAAGAATAAAACAAACATTTTATAACTTGTTTTTAATATACAAACTTAAGTCAAAATGAATTTTAAACCAATAAAACATTTATCTTACATATTTAAAATCATTTCGTTACTTTATTAAATATTTTTGAAAAGCTTAAATCAAAAATAAATCACATTTCCCAATTTCAAAATATTAAAATTATGCTATACTAATTTAATTAAAAATAACTTATCTATTTAAAATATATATATATATATATATATACATATTAAATAGAAAACAGATTTATTAGCTTATTAAAAATAAATTCTCTAATTAAATATTTAAATAAAGAAGATTATTGAATCAATTCAAATTAATCTACAATAATTATCAATTCAATTTATGTTTTAAACAGAGATTATTAAATTTAAATTGCCATAAATTCCGAGATATTACAATCCTTCCCCCTTAAAAGAATTTCGTTCCCGAAATTTAAAACAAAGGTAATTTAATAATCTATTTACAGATTTTATTTTAAAATACAGCATATGTTAATCATATGCCAACAACCAATGAAACAGATTCACACAATCAGAACAAATCTAATTATCCAAAAGAAATTTGGATAAAACTTTCATGAGTTTCCCCGGTATATATATATCGGAATACTCGCTCTATAGAATCCAAACAATCAATACCACTAAGCTATAGAGCTCCTATTAACAACTCTAAACAGGATATCAGATTACAAACGAGTCTGACTCATCAACCAATCCATTCTGAACTGCTGGTTCCGAAACCAGAAATATCAAACACGTACTCCCTCAGAGATACGTGAAACACTATGAATTCCAATTATCCAAACTGGCAATTCAACTCTAGAAAACCAAACACTTATCTTACCAATCACAGAAGTAACCCAAAACACCTCGGAGCTAGCTTCCCAAACTTATTGCTCTTTGGATCGGAGAAAAACTTATCCTAAAATAAATCTCCGACTTCAGAATCCTAATTCCTCTGTCTCTTATCGATAAATGCTCTTCGGGACGATCCTGGACTGCCAACATCCTTCCTGATCAGCTATACTCTACGCTGATGCCTCTAGAAACAAACTGGATCAGAACAACCCAACACCATGATCTCCTCAAGATCAATCCAAAACCCAAAAACAATCTCTGCTCCACAATCATCAGAAGACAGAACAAACTTCTTATTCAGAAAAGAAAACAGAAATACTCCAATCTGCTTCCGCTGCACAACTCTGATTCGAAGCAGAAGAAAATGCTGACGAAGAGCACAAGCATAGACTAGACAACCTGGCATAGAAATATGGTTTCACAGATCCATAAAGAAAACTCATAAGTTTCTCTAAAACCTGAGTTTCTTCGCCAACTTCTATCTCAAAGAACCATCCATCTACTAACTGAACCACCGGTACTAATCCTGGAATACAAATCGATAAGAAAACTCGATCTCCAGCTGCAGACAAACTCTGACTTCCTTGAAGACATCCGGACAATCTCCAACAACTCATGAGAACACTATTGCAAGTCACTTTTGCGATCAACTCAGCCTAAATCCAAGAAACCGCTCTCTCTTTCTCTCTCTCTCAACCAAACAGAACAGCTTATGCTGGCCTAGCCAATTCACCAAAGAAAAGGGTTCACTCTTGCTGCTTCTGAACTCCACTTCAGAAAATCTACTCAACCAAAAGACTTCCTGCTAACACAGAGCACTCCGAGTTGCACCGCGAACACCAATGCCAAATAATTCTCAATACAAACCCTTCGAGTAACTCGAACCTCAAAGCAAACAGAACAATCTGCTAGACTCAGCCACAACACCAAGCAGACTCACTTCCTTACTCTTGTTCCAAAGAAACATCTTCGGAAACATCTATAGTCACTGCATCTCATCACGCAACTACTACTTCCTGAGATATCAAGATACCATCACTTGCTTGCTTCTGCCCAACCGACAGATCCAACTCAACTCAGCACTTCAAAAAATGAACTTCGAACCTTAACAGGTTTCCTTCAGAGATCGATGAAGTCCTTCATCACTACAGAACTCACTTGAGATGGCATTAGGTCTACAGTCTCGACAGATCCACTTCCAACCTCATCCATTCAAACTCCAACCATCGGTAGTAGTCGTGTTCACACACCACTACCTTATCTACCTTTATATCTTATATTGGAAAACCTGAACAGGTAACCCAATCAGATAGGTAGAAATAATTATATATATATATATATATATATATATATATATATATATATATATAATTATAACAAAAATACAAATACACTCTCTCAACCTAGCGCTCTGATACCAAATGAGACGACCTGACTTTTTCTCCACAAAAAGTCATATCATCCTTAAGAAAGAAAGGGATAGAAAAGAGAAAAGAAAGAAGAGAAAGAGATACAACTCTAGAATCTCAACAACGGAATGAATAAATTATATTAATAACGTAAGTATTACATAGTATACAACAGATATCAGAGTTACACAAACATTACAACACATAATAGAAAGTTATAAACACCTGTCTAGTTATTACAACTCAATACATTACAGATAAAAACTCAGAGATACCAACACAGCGGAAAACTATATATCTATACGCGGAAGCCTCCTGCTCCATTGCTCCTCCATAATTCGTCAAAGCTAACATGAATCCTAACCTGAATTCCTTGGCTACTCATAAAAATTTGAGTACCCAAGAGTTAAAAAAACAGAAATAACTCGGGGTCATACATGGGTCTGGTGTGAGTAACAGGTTAAAGTTGCTTAACTTTGAAAAACCTTTGAAAAGAAAAGGTATCACGTAAGACTTCCCACACATAAACATGGAAAAGTTTTTACCTTACGCTAACGAATACATTTGATAGAAAATCCGATGATATTATAATAGTGTCTAGGATTTTCAAGTAAATATGAAATAGCCGAAATTGTTACATGATTAAATTCCAGCTACTAGCCACAAAAGTGGGTAATATAATCAAAACCGTTGGCACTTATTGGATTTTGGATTCCATACAATGGATGGGCTACTGGGGTACCGCCCGTCACAGTACGTGGCCTAGATCACTGTACCGAGGAGTACGCCCGCTCCCCTGCAACACAAAGCCGGAACCATTCCTTACTGAACAGTTCTGAACATGACCACCCCGCTGTTGTGATCAGCAACCGCAACCCTAAGCCGAAATAAAGGGACATCTAGACAGGGGTAAATCTCGCTCTCAAGTGGGGGCTACCCACGAAGCCTTGCTACGCCTCCCCTGTTTTAGCCATTCCCGGTTGATGAGGCTTGAGGCTACGATTATCTTTATAGGACATATCACTTAGAATGCTCATCGTCCACCTGACGATGTTCTGAAAGCATTCAATCCATACAAGTTCGTTCTGGGTTCGAACGAAATCGAAGGCATTATCTCGTTACACTCGTTTTGGAATCACCCTTAGAGTTAACGACAATAACCCTTGCATTCTGAATCTTCATCTTCACTTTAGATTCGCGACCTGACGTTAATTTGGATCGATGTGGTTTTTGGATATCCAAATATGGAAACCCGATCACGGTCTCATCAAAATCCAAAACGTGTATTTTAAGGCCAAGTTGTTTTAGAGTTTAAAACAATACAATTCATTATGTATATACACACAGATAGATAATTCACAACGCAATAGATAATCAACCTTATCATTACCAACATATAATTCATATCATAATCAGATAATCCATATTACCATCATAATGCAACCAATGCATCCATATCACATATTTTTATCTCATAGTTGAGATTACAAACCATACATGGCATCCAATATCATCCATCAAACATAAGCAATGATCTAATGATGACACCATTTATAATTAATTTAAAATGAATTAAATTAATTATCTAATCTCTAATTAATTTAAAAATGAATTAAATCAATTACTTTATCATTATAATCTTGCTTATCTTAATCACTAATTGATTACATATCAATTAATAAATCATCATTTCATTTTCAGTTAATCATTTCAGATTAACAATTCCCTAATTGTAATAAGTAATTAACTTCTAAATTATTTACACAAGTTAATTATACTTAATAATTAACCGTTAATTTCTTAATCAATTAATTAACTAAAGTTAATTATATAATCCTTTATTAACTAATTACTTCATTTATTGATTATTTCCTAATTAATCAATTCTAAATTACATCACTAATTTATTAATGATTTCTAATTACAATTTAATTAATTTCTCAATATAAATTAATTACATAGTAATTAATCTATAATTAAACCACATATATATTAATCACCCTTGATTAATAACACCCAGTAATTAACCACCCTTAATTACTCATTTCATAAATTAATTACTCTTAATTAATTATTTCCACTAATCCCTTGATTAATTTTCAAAGTGATTTAAATCCAAATTACTCCTACAAATAAATATCTTTAAATTACATCCAGTAATTATTAATTAATTACTTCCCTAAGTAATTACAAACCCACTAATTACATGAAGTAATTATTCATCAACCCACACATGTTTAAATTAATTAAACTTAATTGATCTAAACTAATCGCATTCATCAAATTAATTACACTAAGTAATTAATTCATTAATTACTTTCATTAAGTAATTAAACATAAATAATTTCAAATGATTATTATTAATTAATTAATCTAAAAAATTAATCACATTAATTAATTGTTAAATAATCTTATGTTAATTATCTTCATTAACATTTCTTAATTACTTAATTAAGAATTAACTTATATAAATCATTGTTAATTATCAATTAATTAATATTTAATTTCAATCTAATTAATCTCTAATTATAAATTAATTAAGTGTTAATTACAAACTTAATTAATCATTATCACTTGATTAATAAATCTTAATCATTAATTAAAATTTAATTAACAATCCTTAGTTATAGATTAGTTAACCTTAATTAATTAATCTCAAGTCTAATTAATTAACTTAAAAATTATTATTTACTTGTTAAATCATACACATTATTAATTAATCAAATTAATATTCCATTTAAATTAATTTAATAATTTAAATGAATCTAATTTCTTAAGATCTAATTTAAGAAACATTCTCCTTATATAAAATATTTTAAACAAATTGTTTCCAAATTTATTTTAAACTTCACTTTCAATTTCATTTTAAAATTTTAAGATTTTTAAAATGAATACAATTTATTTAAACAAGGTTTTAATCAAATTTAAAATCCTTTTATCTCGCATGTTAAAGAACATCCCCTTTTATAAAATAAAGGTTCAAAAGGTTATAAAACAAATTTATTTCAAACAAATTCAATTTAAAAATTTTCTTTTTAAATTTCAAACTGAAATACAGTTAAATCTTTATTCCAAATTTAAACTTAGAACTTTAAAGCTTTACTTACATTTCCATCTTCATTTTTAAATTCAAATTATTTAACCTTTTCTAAAATAGTTAAAACAAATTTAAATTTAAAAATTCATTTTATTCTAAAAACTGACATAAAAATCAAATTCCAGGTTTTTAAACTGGATTTAAACTTATTTTAAATTTTATTTCATAAATTAAAACTCATAGTTTTAAATTCAAAACCAATGTTCCTTTATACTTTAAAAGTTTAAAATCTAAATTTAAATTCACAGATTTAAATTAAATTCAAACTCAGATTCATCTACTTTGAATTTCATATTTCAGTTTTCAGATTTTAAACTTTGTTTTGAATTTTCAATTGCCTTTTAAAATTTTACTTTTAAATTTAAAAACAGAAAAACAGTTTTTCTGTTTTGGATTAAAATATCTTAAATTTCTGAATTCAAAAATATTTCAAAATCCAAGATTTAAACTATTGATTTCATATTTAAATTTCAGGTTTAAAAATCACAGTTTGAACTTCAACTTACATTTTCAACTTTACTTTTAAATTTAAAAACAGAAAACAGTTTCTGTTTTATTTGAAATCAAACTAGAGTTTAAAAAGTTCAATTTATTTCAAAAACCCAAAATTAAACTAATTGAATTTATATCTAAATTCAGTTTAAATTTTAAACTTAATTCAGGTTTAAGTTTACATTTAAACTTACTTTTAAATTTAAAAAAACTGGAAACAAGACTCTGCAAATTCCTAAGACCTGGACAATTACAAATACCCAAGCTCCCCATATTTTACTTCGAGTCAAAGATCTTCCTGCTTCGAGTCATAACTTAATTCCCCCGAGTCCATCATGAGTAACCAAACCCTGTAACCCAATAATCATCACCAGCATGCACACTATTTCACTGTGCACCCATTCATCAACTCCGGCCATCACTGGCCACCATCAACGGTCATCTCCCATCGGCCAGCAACCCCACATCACCCTTCAAACTTCAGATCCTTCAGAATTCAACTCGAATTCGAATTCGAGTTTAAGATCAAAACCTGGAACATCAGACACAGTGTACTCATCAAAACCTGTCAACAACATTCCCACGCGCCTCCGACCATAGATCGCTCTGCAACTCCGGCGATAACTTCAACAAACCACCAACCTCCATTCCTTAAAATCTCAAGCGACTCGAACATCAGAGGAGGTCGGATTCAAGAAAGAAAAGTTACCCAGTAAAACTAGGGTTCACAACCTTAAATCCCAAATCTCATCATCAAAACCCAATTTTAATACAAACCAAAATTTTTCCTATAATCCCTGATAGCTACACCATCACTAGGAACAATCTCATCATTTCTAATTTCTTGTAGCAACAGAGATGCCCCATAACTTAATTTACAGTCAAAACTAAACTGCACTTTGATTCTAACACTATAAATTGTAATATTATTTTTAAAAATCATAATTTTGCAAGATGTTTTGAGTTGAAATTCTGAACATTGATTTGTATTGTTTTATATTTTCACTTATAAAATTCTATTGCTCTATTACTTATTTTCCAGTAAGTTTTTACTTAAAATTTTACTTTAATAAAATCTTAAAGTCTAAACTCTAAATCCAACATACATATCTTATTTAAATCCTACAATTTAACAAAGACTAATTAAAGATATAAGAATTTAAATAAAAATTTGTGTTAGGAAACAAAACAGGACAAGTGTTTACACAAAAAATGGGCAAACACCTCCAAGTCGTATGATTTAGTTGATTATATGTTGTTCTTAATGATTTGGGTGATTTATGCAAATATATAAAATAGATGCACTAAACTGTAAAAGACACACAGATTTATAGTGGTTCGGCCAGAATGTGCCTATGTCCACTTTAAATGTTATTCTCCTTTTTCTGTTCAGATTACAATACAAAGCTTTGATTACAAGTATCTGAAAGTTGTTTGAAAGTTCTATCCGTGCTTGAGCTCTCAAACTTGTCTGCCATTGTTGTACCTCTGCCCCTCTATTTATAGAGTGAGGTTGGAGGCAGAGGTCTTGGATGTATATAGCTGCTGGTGGGCCTGGGCTGATGCAATCTGGCCTGAAAGTGTTGGTCCGGTATGCCTTGGTCCGGTGGAACTTGGTTCGGCAATGGGTGGAGTGTGGGTTGGTTCGGTAGTAGGTGGTTCGGTAGTGAGGGGAATTGGACCGGTGGTGGCTTAGGTGTGAGTTGGTTCGGTGGGCATGGGATGGAGCCAGTCCGGTGAGATGTTGATTCGGTCGTAGGGATAGAGCCGGTCCGGTGAGATATTGATTCGGTGGTAGGGAAGGAGCCGGTCGAAACACACCCAACATTTGCCCCCCAAAGTATGGCATATGCCTGTATATGGCGTGCTTTGTTTTAAGTCGTTCATCCTGAACGCTATCATCCGGTCTCTAATGCCGAACCAACTGGTCCGGTCATTGATATTTGCTTATAAATAGGGGCCTAACACTTTCGTTTTTCCTTATCAGCCGAACCAAACCCCTGTCTTTGACGAATCAAACTCTCATCTCTGCTGAATCAAACATGTTAGCCGAACCAGAATCTTATTTTGCCGAACCGGGTGAGATCCTTTTCTGCCAAATGTGTTTTTGCTCTGGACTACCGAATGGTTTCGGGGACTCGACTCACCGAATGAACTTCGTGGAGTATAAGTGCCGAATGAACTTATATACTTGGATAACCGGATGAACTCAAATCCTGAATTACCGAATGAACTCGAATCTTGAATTTTTTATGTTTCGAATTACGAGTGAAATTCCAGACTACATAGTTTATATGTTTTAACGATATACTTTCTTGTGTTGCAGATAAATGTCTCATAAAGTGGAAACTCGATCAGATAAGAGGAAATCTATGGACAGAATAGAATCCCCCGTTGTGGCCCCAGCCCAGCCAGGACTGGGACGACAAGGACCCACCCCGAGATCACTAGTGGATGGATATGGCCCTCAGGAGCTCTTGAACTCTCCTCCTGACTGCTTTCCTAGCTCCCTCACAGAGAAGCAGCTTGATGTTATCTCTCGCTCCTTTGGGATTGATAGAGCGCGTATGCTGTTGCCAGGGGAAGGAGTGATGCCGTACAACCCCCCTGAAGGATATTTTGCTTATAGTAGGTACCATTGCATGTGCAGGGCCATTCCCCCGATCAATGCTTGGATAGTCAGCTTTGTTACCTATTTGAAGGTGGCCCCTTTCCAGCTTCAGCCCAATTCTTATGCTATCTTGGTGAGTCTATTCATCATTTTCCAGAGAAAATATGGGCGTCACCCTTCCAACCGGGAGATCCGGTATTTGTACAACTTGAGGGGCTACAAGAAGGGGTCTCCATACATCAGCTTGGAATCGGCCGAGTCCTTCAAGCCGGTCCCGGACTTATATTCGAAGTTCAGCATGTTCAAGAAAGAATGGTTTTTTGTCAAGGATGACTCTGTTTATATCCGTCGCTTCACCTCCGGCTGTAAGTTGAAGCTTATTTATAATTTCCATTCTGACTGCAATGCTTCTCCTTATGTGTTTTTATTTCTTGATAGCGACAGGTGGCTTTGCGGTCGTGGAGAACAATCGCCTGGTTCAGATGGCTGTGGAGACAGAAGCCATTTCGGGAAGGGAGAGGTCGGCTTCTTACCTGATCAGGAATGCTGCTCTTCTGCAGCACAACTTGATTCTACCACGTCAGTCTGTGGTCAAGCAGAGAGACACAGCCGAGGAAAGGGCTGCCAAATCCAAAGTAGGGGCCACGACAAAGAGCAGCAAGAGGAAACCCTTCTCGATACCTCCAGTCGTCGGAGGGAAGAAGCTCAAGAAATCCGACGGACCCTCCCCTAGCACATGTCCAGATGTTCTGGAGGAGGAAAATGTAGAGGAGGAAAGAGGCGAGGAGGAGAGCGGAGGTGATGGAGAAGGTGATGGTGGTGATGGTGGCGAAGGACAGAGCGGTGACAGCGCTGGGGCTTTGTCTTCTGGGCAAGCGGGGGAGATCCAAGAGTGGACAGATGATGCTTTCCGCTAGGCTTTTGCGGCGTTGGAGGAAGGATCGGCCTTGGTGGAGAAACCGAAGAAAACTGATAAGTCCGGGACTGGTGCCGGTCCATCTTCTGAGAGCATTTCAGCTAGGGCAACTCCGGCGGTTCTAGATGAATTTTTGACTCCTCTTTCAACTTCACATGTTTCTTGGATTTTAGTCCCATGCATGCTTGTAACACTTGGTTTTTATTCCAGGAACGGGTAAGGCGGCCAAGACATCAGACATTCGGCATCGCCTTGAACAATTCAAACTCCTCAAAGCTTCCGCTAAACCAAAGCCTCCGGTCAATCGTTCTGGGGACGTAGTCGGCTACCGTCCTCTTCTCGGAGTTATTGAAGAGGATATTCAAAAGAAAAGGAGGAGGCTCTCCTTATTCGAACCTTCATCTAGATCTCAGCCCCTAACCCAGCCTATTCATGATATCACGGGGGAGGATACTGAGTTCATACCCTCTCCGCGTCCATCAGAGAATCCTACCGTTACTCATATTGATCGTCCCGGCTTGGCTCGTAATCCATTTGCGGGTCATCCGGATCTGGATCCGGGTTCTCATGATATTTCCTTTGACAAGATTACTGGTGAGCACCTTCTCCCTCGCAATCCTATGGTAAGGGTGCTTGATGAGGCCAAGTCCCTGGACCTTGATTTGCTTACTACTCGGATTGTAACTGTGGAGGATGAAGCCAAGGCAAATATCGACCGGGTTGCTGAGGAGACTAGGAAGTTGATGGGGCATCACGCCCGACTGGTCAAGGCCGAGGAGGAAATTGGGAGTGCCAACATAAGATTGCGGCTAGTGGTTGCCGACCAGGCCAAGCAACTCATCGATCAGGCCATCCAGATCTCTCAGCACGAGGCTGCCTCTTGACGGCTAAATAAAACCATGGAAGAGGCTAGCAGAGCCGAGCTGCGGAAAATGGAGGCCATCTGCAAGGAACAGATCGATATGGCCATTGCAACGGTAGACGAGGTTCGAAAAGCGGATCTCGAGTGGGTAAAGGAGTTATCTGGGATGCTTGAAGCCACGGAGCTTGCTCAAGCCAAGCTGAAGGAGGAGATGAATGTGATAAGGAAATCCCTTCAGGCTGACCGCTCGCGAAGCCGATCGGAGAGGTATGCTCCGTTGCAAAGCTGTTGGCTTCTGAGATCCGAATGAGGGAGTTTGAGGAAAACGAGGGGATGATGGATGAGATGCTCCAGGATATGTATTTCCGTACTTGGAAGCAGGGCAACTTATCCTGGATGGATGATTATCCCCGGATCATGGCCAGGATTTATCTCCGGGCTCTGGAGGAGGCCAAGGCTGATGCAGATAAGGAGGGTGGTATGGCCTTCAGGATGGATGTGGTTACGGCCCAGTTCACTAAGGAGAATAAAGTGGCGGTGAAGGAGGGCATGCGGCTGCTTGCTGCCGAGGAGGTAGGTGTGCAGTTGGGAGATGATGATCAAGGAACGGATGCTGGTAAGTCTTCCCTTTTAGCCTTTTCATAGCTTGGTTGCTTATTGTTTATTCAACGAATTCTTCTCCTGAATTGGACAGGCGTGACCTCTGAAGTGCCAACTACCTCTGGTCAGCATGCTGGGAGCTCTGATCCGGCGGTTAAGTAGACCTTGGAGGGACAGCAGGATAGAAGCGAGGCCCCGATGCAGTTGGCTCCTTGGCTTGATCTGGACATTTTTCAGCTTATTAGACGTTGCTGTCTATGTCAGCCTTAAAACATTAATGTATTTTTCGGGCTGTAATTATGTAACGAACAACTTGATTTTTGGCATGTAACCTTATAACATAAGCTGATTTTGTTATGTTTGAATGCTGTTGTTATTTTTATGTGTTGCATAAAATATAGCTGCGCATGTGTTAGTGATTCAGTTGTGTTTGACGCTAAGTTTTTGCTTAAAATATAATTTCGTGTCTTGCGATGTTAGTGTGATGTGCGTAGAAATTATAGTTACATATTTATGTACAAGAGAAGAAAGTACCGCCCTTTAAGTTTTTGTTGTAGATGGTAGCTTTGAATGCCTTGTGTGATCGAAATATGGAATGCAGCTGACTGTCCTACCATCCAGTTGTGAGTTCTTATTCCCATTAGCGAGTGTCTCCTATTTTGTGTCCTGTACTTTAGTGATCGTTATAGAGAATAGGAGGAAATTTTTGTAAATAAAATGGAAATATAAGAAATAGTAAAACTTCCAATCACGGAAGGCCTTCGATGTACTTAAGTTCGTGGCAAACGGGTTTTGTAGTCACTTTCACTAGCTGTGGGTCTTGGAGACATTTGTCACTCATCTTACGCCTCCGCGGGGAGTTTTCTTTTTTACCACAGCCGTACTTAAGACACATCGGAGTCGAGATCGTGCACAGTAACTACCCGGGCCATTATGGCCCGTAATCTTGGGTATTATTCGATTTACCGTGGTCGGCTAGCGCGGGTGCCGATCGTCAACTGTGAACTGCCCCTGGCTGGCCACACCTTATGTTGGGGCTTATAATCGGTTCACGGTTGCCCGCGAGCCGAACGCCGTAATGAGCTGCCTAGGCTATTTTCGGCCTCCTCGGTGGCTTATACTCAGCTCATTACAGTTGGCTTTTAGGGTCGTCGCGAGCAATGAGTTAACCCGCAGCAGAGGGATGCTGGAGCAAAAGTGTCTCATTGGCGAGGGCATAGATTCGTATAGTACCTGTTAGGTCTTCTCCAGGTGAAGTTGTGTCGTGATGTGTCATAGGATTTTGTTCAACAGAAAAGGATAAAGTTAACAAGCAACCAAGATATAAAGGAAAAGGTTAAAAAAGAGACAAGATTTTTAAAGTGGTTCGGCACGAAAATGCCTACATCCACTGATTCTCTTTGTTAATTCACTTCATATGGGCAGTACAAGTTAAGAAAAGTATCGATGAAGGTGTCGGATGTTCCGTGCCCTCTGGAACACCTCTCTGTCCACTGTTGACAAAATATAAGCTCCGTTGTAGAGATCTTTATGAATTACATACGGTCCATCCCAGATTGGATCTAGCGCCCCGGGGCGCGGGAAGATTCACCTAAGGACAAGATCCCCTTCTTGTAAGCTGCGGTGCTTGACTTTGGAGTTGTATTATGCTGCCACTTTTTGCTTGTGAGCTGCTGCTTTGAGTGCTGTATCATTTCTTCTTTCTTCGATTAAATCCAAAGACATGTGGAGGAGTTCTTCGTTCTCTTCTGGGTTGTAGTGGATCCTACGGTGGGATGGCACTACAGTTTCAACTGGGAGCATGGCCTCCGATCCGTATGCCAAAGAGAAAGGAGTATGCCCTATTGATGTTCTGAAAGACGTGTGGTAGGCCCAAAGTGCCGTAGGAAGTTCATCCACCCAAGCGCCTCTTGTCTTTTCAAGCTTCTTCTTGATTAGAGTTTTAAGAATTTTATTGACAGCTTCGACTTGTCCATTTTCCTGGGGATAAGCCACAGATTCGAAGCTTTTGTGAATTCCGTGCTCTTGGCACCAGTCGACGAACTCCTCGCTGTCAAACTGAAGTCCATTGTCTGATATGATTTTGAGTGGAACCCCGTACCTGCATAGAACATTTTTGATCAAGAAGTTAATAACTTTTGCCGAAGATATTTTATTTAGAGGTTCTGCCTCCACCCATTTGGTGAAATAGTCCACTGCCACTATAGCATATTTGGCTCCGCCTCGGCCCATTGGCAGTTTGCCAATCAAGTCAATTCCTCATACTGCAAAGGGCCAAGGGCCGGTCATCTAAGTAATCTCATTTGTTGGTAGTCGAGAAATCTTAGCAAATTTCTGACATCTGTCGCATCATTTGATGAAGTCTAAGGCGTCTTTGTTTAAAGTGGGCCAGTAGTATCCATATTGGAGCATCTTCTTCACCAGAGTCTGCCCACCAGTGTGATCTCCGCAGCTCCCTTGATGGATGTTGGATAAGATTCTCTTGGCTTCCCTTCCAGTAACACACCTTAATAGGGGTTTAGAGAAGCCGCGTCGATAGAGGATGCCTTCTTGTATTGTGTAGCGGGAAGCTCTCCTCAAGATTTTTCTGACTTGGTTACGCTCGTTGGGTAGTGTGCTATCTTGTAAGTATTTCCGGATAGGAGTCATCCAAGTTTCCTCTTCGATTGCAGCTATCAGATCTTCTCGTTCGAAACCTGGGGATAGTTGTTTCGAGATGACTACTGTTTCGGAAATAGTGTTGTTCTTCATGCTAGCTTGCTTTTCCAGTTCGTCGGCCTCTCGGTTCTCTTCTCGAGGAATGTGTTTGATTAAATAGTGATCCAATTAATCGAGCAACAGCTTGGTCTTCTTTAGGTATGATGTGAGTCGTTCTCCTCGAGTCTGAAACTCTCCTAGTACTTGGTTTACGATAAGTTGAGAATCACTATGAAGACATACAGAACTGACTCCAATTTCTAAGGCAAGTTCTAATCCTGCTATTACTGCTTCATATTCTACATCGTTGTTGGTGGCGGCGAATTCCAGCCTTAGGGAATAGTGCAGCTTCCTTCCCCTGGGTGTGATTATCACAATACCTGCCCCCGAGCCCTGTTCGTTCGATGCTCCATCTACAAAGAGATTCCACTTGATATCTCCTGTTATTTCAGATTGCTCCTTACCTTCGTTGGTAGTGAATTCGGCAATGAAATCGGCCATGGCTTGTCCTTTGATGGCGGTGCAAGGATGGTAGGTGATATCATATTGACTCAGTTCAATGCACCATTTAAGTAGTCGTCCAGAAGTGTCGGGGCGATGGAGTACCTGCCTTAGCGGTTGATCGGTTAAAACTCTGATGGAATGAGTTTGAAAATAGTGTCGCAGTTTCCGTGACGTGATTAGCAAACAGTATGCTAGCTTCTCTAGTTTAGGGTATCTGGCTTCTGCCCCCGTAAATCTCTTGCTTACAAAGTATACGGGCCGCTACGCGCGGTTGTCTTCTCTCACCAAAGCGGCGTTTAGGGCATGGGACGATACAACAAGGTATAGGTATAGTTCTTCGCCTTCATTTGGAGTTGAGAGTACTGGTGGTCTCTGGAGGTGTTCAATGAGGTTAAGGAAGGCAGTTGAGCATTCGTCGGTCCATTCGAACTTTCCTTTGTCTTTCTTTAGAGCTTCAAAGAAAGGGATGCATTTGTCGGTTGCTTTAGAGATGAACCTGCTCAGGGCGGCCACCTTCCCGTTTAGGCTTTGCATCTCTCTTCGAGTAGATGGTATCTTGGTATCTCGTAAAGCCCGGACTTGTTCGGGGTTTGCCTCAATCCCCCTGGCATGAACGATGATTCCAAGAACTTTCCCGACGATACTCCGAAGGAGCACTTTAGAGGATTCAGCTTCATTCCATATTGGCGAAGTACTTGAAACATCTCGTCCAGGTGGCTTACATGATCGTTGGCTTTCCTCGATTTTACCAGCATGTCGTCCACATAAACTTCCATAGTTCGTCCTATTAGTTCCGCAAACATCTTGTTGACGAGGCGCTGATAAGTAGCCCCAGCGTTTTTAAGTCCAAAAGGCATTACCCTGTAGCAGTACAATCCCCGGTCAGTGATGAAACTAGTGTAGTCTTGATCGGGGGCGTGCATAAGAATTTGGTTATATCCTGAGTATGCATCCATAAAAGATAAGAGTTCGTGCCCGGCTGTGCTGTCTACAAGCTAATCGATTCGGGGGAGTGGTAAGAAGTCCTTCGGGCAAGCGTCATTTAAGTTGGAGAAGTCAATACACGTTCGCCACTTCCCGTTAGCTTTCTTACCAGTACATGGTTGGCGATCCATTCTGGGTAGATAGCTTCTCGTATGAAGTTATTGGCAAGTAGGTTCTTTACTTCTTCCTCGAGGGCTGCTGACCGTTCTGCCCCCATACTTCTCTTTTTCTGCTTTACTGGTACCTTGGTGGGATCGATGTTCGGTACGTGGCATGCTACTTCTGGGGAGATTCCAGTCATGTCAGCGTGCGTCCATGCAAATATATCCAAGTTGTGGCGAAGAAAATCGACGAGTTGATCCTTCAACTCTGCTCTTAACTGAGACCCGATTCTCAGCAGTCTACTTGGGTTGTGTTTGTCTACAGATACAAATTCCATGGCATCTGCAGGCTCGACGGTGGCCTCCTCCTCTTTGTCCCTGGGGTCTAATTCATTGAAAGGATCACTGGTATATCGAAGAGGAGGGGCTTTCTTTAGTTGCTATGCTTCCAAGTTTTTCTTACAGAGAGTAGTCTTTGCATCCTTCCCTCTATCCTTCCTACGGTTATTGCGAAGTTCAGTTACATAGCAATCTCGAGCAGCGTCTTGATCTCCCTCTACTTCTCCTATTCCGTTGTCTGTTGGAAATTTCATTTTCAAGCACCACAGGGCTAGGACAATTTGGAAGTCAGACAAGGCTGGTCTTCCCAAAAAGGCGTTGTAGACCGAGTGGTTCTCTATTAGCACAAATGTTTGTTTCCGCACAACGGAGTGGGGATGACTTCCTATTTCGACAAAGAGGTCCAATTGCCCGAGGGGCATCTTCGCATCTCTAGTGAAACCATGTAGTGGTTTGTTGCAGGGAGACACATCCTTCGTTGACAGCTTCATTTTGTCGAAAGCATGCTTGAATAGAATGTTTACTCAGCTTCCACTATCTACCAGAATTCGAAAAACTTTGGCTGGGCCGAACCAGGCAGAGATAACCATGGGATCCATGTGAGGGTACTGCCTTCCTTCTAGGTCTTGCCTACTGAATGTGATGTCATTATCCTCTTTCCGCTTTGGGAGGCGTTCTTCCATGACGGAATTGATGCAGTCCACATTGTTTCTAAGTGACTTTCCATATCTCTCCATTTCTGCCCAGTTTCTGTCGGCGATGTGTGGTCCTCCCAATATCGTATGGACCACTATCTTCTCTTGACTGCAACCGCTGATGTTGTGATTTCTTCCGCCTATCTCTGGGTGGAGTTGCCCTGGGTTCTCCTTGGCAGGAGCTGCAGTCCTGTCCTGACCCTTTACATAGTGTTCCAATCTCTTCCTTCTAATGTGTTCTTCAATCAGGTTCTGGAGATGACGGCATTCATTGGTATCATGCCCATGGGATTCGTGGAAACGGCAGAACTTTCCAGACTTGATTGCGTAATCTAATTCCTTCTTGTACGGGGGGCATTTGTATTTAAGCTCGTCTTGGGTGGCCAGGAAGATGTTTTTGTCTGTTTCATTCAAAGGGGTGTAAGCGTCAAATCTTGGTCCTGGCCGATATAGGCGCTTTTCTCCCCTCTTGCCCCCAGCACTATCTATGGCGTCATTTCTTCGAACGTCCTTTGCTACTGCGGGTGTGTTGCCATGAGCTGCCTTAGCTTGTTGCCCTGTCTGCCTTTCAATGGCATAGTCTTCAAGTCTCATATATTTTCCGGCTTCATGGAAGAAATCGGGTAAGGTAGCTGGATTTTCTTTCGTTAATCTCCTAGCAAATTTAGTATCCGGATGCACACCACTACAGAGGGCCATTAGGATAAGTTTCTCATCGGCATCTTGGACTGTGGCCGCTGCGGCGTTGAATCGGGTTAGATATTGTTGCACTGTCTCTCCGGGCTTCTGTTTGATATTAGATAGGGAATAAGCGTTCTTGGGTTGTTCCACATGAATGCGGAACTGGCTGATGAAATTTTCTTTCAACATTTCCCATGAGCTGATGGATCCTTGGGGTAGATGGCAAAACCAGGATGTAGCTAGATCTGCCAAGAATAGTAGGAAGCATTTACACAACACTCCCTCTGTTGCTCCGCTCATGAGCATATGCCGTGTGTATCTCTGCAAGTGTACAACGGGGTCAGAGGTTCCCTTGTAAGGTTCCATTGTTGGCATTTTCCATTCCCGAGGGGTGATGGCAGTTTCGATATTGCGGGTGAAGGGGCTGGTTACCCTAGCGCCTATCCCCCGATCCCTTTGGTCCCGTTGGACGCACTCTCTGAACAATCGCGTCATCCTTTCATTAGAACTTGGAGCGGATAGAAATGAGTTTGGTTCTTCCCTACGGGATTGATTCCGTCCAGATGACCTGTAGGGATGGTATCGTCTATCACTCCTAACATTCTCCAATGGCTGCCTTTAGTCTACCGGGGGCACGCTGGGGTCAGCCACAGTTGGCCCTTGCCTTGATCTTCCCCTGCGGGGTTCTATCCTCAGCACTTCCTCGGGCCCAACTTCTGGCGGGACTCCAGCTCAGCCCCGTCTATTGGTGTTTCCATGGTTAGGTAGCATGGCAGGCTCAGCTACATCCGACCCCTGCCTGGTACCTCCCCTGTTGGGTTCGGTTCTAAGTGTTTCCTCGGGTCGGAATTCGGGCTGAGTCTGGGCTCGGCTCCTACCATTGCTGTTTCTGTTGTTAACCTCTTCGAAGAAGAAAGACCTTTGTCGTCTCCCAGATCCTCCAGACCGGGACTCATCCCATGACTCAGTGTTGCGGTTGGATTCTTCAGCATCCCTTAAGCATGACATGAGTTGGTCCACCAAGGCTTCTTGTTGAGATGCGAAGCGGTTAGTTACTTCAGCCATAACCCAATCCAGATCCGTCCTTGTAATTGGTTGTTCCGTAGCAGGGGCTGTCAGATTTGCCTGATTTCCATTTGCTGTTGGAACCGGACGATTGTCTTGATTTTTGATCACTAGATCTGGGATACTGCTAGTTGCGATGTTCTTTCCTTTGTTAGCATCTTTCTTCCATCCGGGAGGCATGTTTTCCAAGTAATGAACGATGATGATAGGAAAAGGGTTAAGCGGGAGGTCCTGAGTTCAACTCTCAATGAAAGCACCAAAAATGTTTGCACAAAAAATGGGCAGACACCTCCAAGTTGTATGATTTAGTTGATTATATGTTGTTCTTAATGATTTGGGTGATTTATGCAAATATATAAAATAGATGGACTAAACTGTAAAAGACACACAAATTTATAGTGGTTCGGCCAGAATGTGCCTACATCCACTTTATATGTTATTATCCTTTTTGTGTTCAGATTACAAGTACAAAGCTTTGATTACAAGTATCTGAAAGTTGTTTGAAAGTTCTATCTGTGCTTGAGCTCTCAAACTTGTCTGCCATTGTTGTACCCCTGCCCCTCTATTTATAGAGTGAGGTTGGGGGCAAGGGTCTTGGATGTATATAGCTGCTGGTGGGCCTGGGCTGATGCAATCTGGCCTGGAAGTGTTGGTCCGGTATGCCTTGGTCCGGTGGAACTTGGTTCGGCAATGGGTGGAGTGTGGGTTGGTTCGGTAGTAGGTGGTTCGGTAGTGAGGGGAATTGGACCGGTGGTGGCTTGGGAGTGAGTTGGTTCGGTGGGCATGGGATGGAGCTGGTTCGGTGAGATGTTGATTCGGTGGTAGGGATGGAGCCGGTCCGGTGAGATGTTGATTCGGTGGTAGGGAAGGAGCCGGTCGAAATACACCCAACAACAAGGAAGTTTAATAGCATACACACCAATACATTTATACAGCAGACAAGTTAAATTATAAACATATGCAACATTTATATTTTAGTACACTAGCATGCAACAGATTGTTAACCTTAAAAATTCTTTTTAGAAAAGTTACTCACCCTTTTTTTTATGCAGACAGAGCACATCTCCTATTTTTTTAAATCCTACTTGAACTTCCTTTGCAAATGTTTTGAATGCCTTTAAACTTGAGCTTCAATTGATTGATGCTTTTAAAACTTGCTTCCTGATCTTTGAAAAATTCATGCATGCAGGTTTTGCTTGCTTTTCCAGATTCTAATTACCCAGGTTTTTGAATGAAATGCAGATGCTTGCTTGAATGGAATGCAGATTTGCTATGTATTGATTTTGCAGGTTTGAGGAGATGAAATTTGCAGATTTGAGGAATGCAACTGATTTTACAGGAAATTGAATATGATTTTTTTTTAAGGTGGAATGTTTTCAGCTGAAAGAATATTTTGATTTAGAATAGAAAATGAAGAAAGAAAAAGGAAAATAGGAAGATGCAATTTTAAATAACCATGTTTATGATAAATTAAAAATTAAATAAAAATTGAACAATGACACTTGTAAAAGTTTTGTGTGTTTAAACTTACACATGTTAATCATGCTTTAATATGCTTACATTTGTTCGTTTAAGTAATTAGTTATTTTTAATTATGTGTTAAAGAAAGTTTAACTTAGTTAATTAGTTTTTAATACTTAGTTATGGAGATAAATAATTTTAAAAGAATAAAACAAAGTACTATTATAAGTAAAAACAATATACAAATAAATCATTTGACAAAAATACTTTTTTTTAAACATTTAAAATAAATTTACAAAAGAGGTTGTAACTTAAATGAATACGTGTTCCATATTTTAAATTGTATTTTTAATATTCATATTTAATTTACAAATAATAATTATTAATTTCTATTTTTAAAAGAATAAAACAAACATTTTATAACTTGTTTTTAATATACAAACTTAAGTCAAAATGAATTTTAAACCAATAAAACATTTATCTTACATATTTAAAATCATTTAGTTATTTTATTAAATATTTTTGAAAAGCTTAAATCAAAAATAAATCACAATTTCCGATTTCAAAATATTAAAATTATGCTATACTAATTTAATTAAAAATAACTTATCTATTTAAAATATATATAAATATATATATACATATTAAATAGAAAACTGATTTATTAGCTTATTAAAAATAAATTCTCTAATTAAATATTTAAATAAAGAAGATTATTGAATCAATTCAAATTAATCTACAATAATTATCAATTCAATTTAAAGTTTAAACAGAGGTTATTAAATTTAAATTGCCATAAATTCCGGGATATTACAGAAGGACTTACCTTACTTGCGCTCTTTACTCATCTACTCTGATATATTCTTGATCTCTAACAATTATATACTTGTACTTCACTCCTCCATATATTCAAGAACTCCTCAATCAATATTCTCTAGATATATAAGTTGGAAGCATTTGTACTTAATAGTCAATATCCATGTTATAGACCACATACTTGACAAGAACAAGCTATTGTAACCAAGCCTATTCCTCCGAGCGAAGTGAGGCTGTTTGATAGTCGAATTCCGAAGGGAAGCTTCAGGACTAGACGTAGGATGGGTGGTTCAAAGCAGTATAAAATACTGGTGTGCTTAGTCTATATCTTATTAGATTAATTTTATATTAGTTACATCATATAGTTAGTTACATATACTTTCATATACAGTACATGATCCATCATATAGACTTTCAATTAGTATCAGAGCAAGGTTTGATCAAAGTACAGTAACACATTTTTGAATCATTTTAATATGGCAATTGTTTTTCAAGAAGAACAATCCAAAGCACGACCCTACTTTTTAATGGCTCTAACTATGCATATTGGTCAACACGTATGAGAACTTTTATATAAGCTAATGGTCTAGAAATTTGGTCAGCCACTCAAGATAAATATGAAGCACCTACTACTGCTATGAACACATGGACTGATGCACAAAAAATAGCAGCTTCTAATAATGCCAAAGCTTTGAATTTTTTATTTTGCTCATTAGATAAAAATGAATTCTCACGTGTCATGTTATGTAACACTACATTTGATATTTGGCATACTTTACAAGTCACACATGAAGGCACAAACAAAGTTAAACAAACCAAGATTTCAATTTTACAAAATCAATTTTCTTCATTTGAAATGAAATAAAATGAATCTGTAGTAGATATGTACTCTAGATTTCAAACGAATCAACATGATTTAATGGCACTCGGAGTCAAATACACAAATTTTGATTTAGTATCTAGAATACTCAATTCTTTAACTCCAGAGTGGGAAAGAAAAGTATTAGCTATCGAAGAAGCTAATGATCTCTCAGCACTCTTAGTTGAGGAATTGATAGGAAATTTAATGTCCTATGAAGCTAATTTGCAGGCACGAAAAGAACTAAATTCGAAAAAGAAGAACATAGCATTCCCAGCAACAAATGAAGATTCCGACTTAGACGAAGAAGAAATTGTATTTATTGCCAAAAATTACAAAAAATTCAAGAAGTTTAGGAAAATGACTAAATTTCAAAAAGGAGGCTCAACGAATCAAACATCAATCAAATGCTATGAATGTGATCAATTTGGACATATAGACTGCCCCAAGATCAATAATGATAAAACGAAGAACAAATTTGAAAAGATCAAAAAGAAGAAGGCTTTCAAAGTAACATGGGATGACTCAGATTATTCATCATATGAAAGTGATAGCGATAGTGACGGAGAACAAGCTAATGTATGTTCTACGGCACAAACTGATGACGTATATCCCGAACTTAGCTATGACAAATTATTAGAACTTAGCATAAAATTAGATGATAAATTTAGACAAATTAAAAAATTGAACAAAGAACATATAGCCAAAATAAATAGATTAGAACTAGAAGTAGGAATGTTAAAAGATGAAAAAATCATCTTAGAAGAAGAACTAGAATTATCTCAAGAAAAAATTAAAAATAATTTGGTAGGAAGTGAGGCTATTGCTATTGATTTTAATAAAACTAAAATAGAAAAGGATAATTTGTTAAAAGAAAATGTCAACTTGAAGAGCAATATTGAAATATTCAAAATTGAAATTTCAGAATTAAAAGAAAAATTAGATAAAATTACAAATAATGTTTCAAAATTTAATAAAGGAAAACAAGATTTGGAAAATCTTATCAAAACCTCAAAACCATCAGAAAATAGACATGGAATAGGATTTAAAAATACTCCTAAACAAAAAGGAAATGATGTAAAGAATTATAGTTATAAAAAGACTAAAAGTTTACTTAAATCTAATATGAATACCAAAAATATGAAAATTTGGATTCCTAAGACAAATAATAATTTGATTAGACAAAAACATATTAATAATTTCTTAGAGAATGTAGTCTATAATAAAAATTATATTTATAAAGGTACCTAACCATCTTGGGTATGGCTACCTTCTTCTAACATCTAGGACCCTAACTAAGTATATGAGTACCAATTAAAACATCTTTTATTTTGTAGGTACCCAAAATAAAAAATAAGGAGAAATGGATACTAGATAGCGGACTCTCCAAGCATATGACCGAAAATTCAACAATGTTATCAAATATAACATACATCGATGGTAGAACGGTAACCTTTGGAGATAATTCAAAAGGATATGTCGTGGGCATTGGAGAAGTCATCAACTCTAATATTTCTAACTCTCCTATTATTACAAATGTTTTATTAGTATAAAATCTAAAACACAACTTACTAAGTATTAGTCAATTATGCGATAAAGGTTTTCAAATAAATTTCGAAAAAAGATAGATGTAATATTTTCGATAATAACAAACAACTTATATTTGAAGGTTTTAGAAACAAAAATATTTATGTATTAAACATGAATGTAAATAAAAATTCAAATTTATGTTTAACCTCCAAACATGATGATTCATGGTTATGGCATAAACGATTTTGTCATATCAATTTTAATATATTAATAAATTGGAAAAATATGAGCTGGTTAGAGGTTTACCTAAAATAAATTATAAAGTAGAAAATTTATTTGACGATTGTCAAATTGGAAGACTAAGGAAAAGCTCTTTTAAATCTATAAATAATATTTCTAAAAAACAACCACTAGAATTAGTACATTTAGATTTATTTGGGCCAACACAAGTACGATAAATAAATCACAACAAATATGTTTTCGTAATAGTTGATGATTTTTCAAGATATACATGGACTTTATTTTTAAAACATGATAGTGATACCTTTGGAATGTTTAAAATATTCGCTAAAAGAATTAAAACACAAATGGATTTAAAAATTAAAAATATTCGAAGTGATCATGGTGGAGAATTCGAAAATGATCTTTTTACTAATTTTTGCAATGAGAAAGGAATAAGTCATAATTTTTCTTTTCCTTGCACACCTCAACAGAATGGTGTAGTAGAAAGAAAAAATCGTACGTTACAAGATTGTGCAAACACTACTGAATAGTAGTGGTCTACCAAAACATTTTTGGCCTAAAGCTATGCCATAGCTTGTTATGTGTTGAATCGAGTAATCATACGTCCTATGACTAAACAAACTTGTTTTGAAATAATTTTTGGAAAAAACCTAAAGTATCATACTTTAAAAATTTCGGATAAAAATGTTCTATATTAAATACAAAAGATAACTTAGGAAAATTTGACCCATAGGCCGATGAAGGTATCTTTGTTGGATATTCGGATCCTAGCAAAGCATATAGAATTTTTAATGAACGAAATAGTACTATTGAAGAAAGTTTACACGTTTCGTTCGACGAAATTTTTGTTAACCATCACACTAATGATGAAGAAGAAATTATTTCTAATAACAAATTCTATTAATAATGAGACAAATGTGCAAAATAACACTTTGATATCATCCTCAAGAATTCTTAAGGATCATCCAAAATCTAATATCATTGGAGATCTCAATTCTAGAGTAACTAGAAATCAACCTAATCTAATAAGCCATATAACATTTGTGTTAAATTTTGAACCAAAAAATTTATAAATAAGCTTCAAATGATAATTTTTGGATAATAGCTATACAAGAAGAATTAAATTAATTTGAACATAATAATGTTTGGAAATTAGCACCAAGACCTGAAGATCAATCGGTTATAGAAAAAAATGGGTACATAAAAAAAAGCAGATTAAAACGGAAATATTGTTAGAAATAAAGAACATTTAGTTACTCAAGACTACAATCAAGAAGAGGGTATCGACCATGAAGAAACCTTTGATCCAGTAGCAAGATTAGAGGCCATTCGTACATTACTCGCCTTTGCAACTCATCACAATTTTAAACTATTTCAAATGGATATCAAAAGGGCTTTTTTAAATGGTTTTATTAAAGAAAATGTATATGTAGAACAACCTCCATTATTTGTTCAGGAAAAATATCCCGACCATGTTTTTAAGTTACACAAAGCATTATATGGATTAAAACAAGCTCCTCGTGCATGGTACGAACGTCTAAAAAATCACTTAATTACACGTGGTTTTCAAATAGGCAAAATTGATACAACCTTATTTATTAAACGAGGAAATAATGATATTTTAGTAGTACAAATTTACGTTGACGATATTATATTTGGTTCAATCAACTAAAATCTAGGTGATCAATTTTCAAATATTATGAAAAATGAATTTGAAATGTCAAAAATGGGAGAATTAAATTTCTTCTTAGGTTTACAAATAAAACAACATGAAAATGGTACTTTTATTCATCAAGAAAAATATTGTAACGATCTACTACATCGTTTTGGAATGGATAAAACTTCGAGCAAACCAACACCAATGAGTACTACTATTCACTTAGAAAAGGATGATATCGAAAAAGATTTTGACGAAAAATTATATCGTAGCATGATTGGTTCTTTACTCTATTTGACGGCTAGTCGACCCGATATTATGATGAGTGTATGTCTCTATGCTAGATTTCAAGCAAAACCAAAAGAATCTCATCTAAGAGCCGTTAAACGTATATTACGATATCTATCTTGTACTAGAGATTACGTTTTATTTTACCCTAAAGAATCATCGTTTGAACTAGTTTTATATAGTGATGTGGATTTCGGTGTAGAACAGATCGTAAGAGTACTAGTGGAACATGTCACTTTATCGGACAATCATTAGTTTCTTGGTTAGCAAAAAGCAAAATTGTGTTTCTTTATCTACTTGCGAAGTCGAATATATCATAGCAGCTCCAGCATGTGCACAAGTGATATACATGCAACAACACTTATGGATTTCGGCAAAATTATCAATAAATCTCCAACATATTGTGATAACACGAGTGCAACAAATTTTATTAAAAAACCCTGTCAATCACTCGTGAACTAAGCATACAGATATATGACATCATTCTTTACGAGACAATGTTGAAAAGGGAACTATTTCATTAAAATACGTAAATACCGAAAATCAAATAGCAGACATCTTTACAAAACCACTAAATGAACAAACTTTTATTAAACTTCAACGAGATTTAGGGATTTGCTCTCTTCATGATCTGCTCGCTTAATAATCACTCCTTTATTTAATCTATGATTAGCCACTAGTTTTCTATCCACAAATTGAACTAATAAATTCTGCACCTTTGATTTTTTAGATAGTCACTTTTTACAAATTTTCTATAAATAATTTTTAAAACTTATATATAAACATTTATACAACAAGAAAAAATATATACAATTTTTTTTCAAGAAACAAAATATAGTCATGACTTCTGAAAATTCTTATATATCCATCTCGGTACCTACAACGAATAGCTCGACGGATACACCACAATGGCTTCCTACACCCGCATCAAATCAGGAACAGACATATAGGTGTCTCATATCACACGGGATTCACTCTCAATAGCAGAAGTCCAAAAGATCTTTATTTGTTTCTCCCAACACAAAGGATAAAGTTGATGAAATACATCACTATCAAAAATAACAAATAGATCTTCAACGAGAACTATATTTTGAACAAAAAGTCACGGCACGTCGATTAAGCTTTTTGGAACAAGTAGCGATGAAGTTTTGTACTTCACGAAAGAAAGATGTCCATGAACCACTTCTGATGCCGTGCAGTTCCTTGGATCCCTCTTCCTCGTATCGTACACCTTCGGATCCTTCACCAAGATGATTCTCTGGCTCCCCGAGAACGCACAAACGTGGAAATATATGGCTCCACTTAAACCATGGAGGAATAACAAGTCAGAAGATCGTAAAACTCCATCGCCGTCTAAATAGATTATATTTTTTTATTGTATGTGTATCTATGTTTATTTATTATTTTGATTCACATAAATAATACTACATTTCGTTTTATAGAAATAGAAAATCAAGAAATAAGCAAAACCATTAAATTTTAGGCTATTATTAGAAAAATTGCCTACTTCAGACGTCTAGTTATGGACCTCAGGTGTCTGACACTCTAATATACCTCGAATTTTTTAGTACTGTGCATATGTCAGACATCTGTTATACCCCCTAGACATCTGAAAATTTGTTCTGCCTTCTAAAAATTGAAATCAGACTATTTCAGACATTTGAACTTCGATCAAGACGTCTGACTTATGTCTCTTCCACTAAGCTTTAAAAACTTGACCTATTTCAGACGCCTGATATTTTACCCAAATGGCTGGAAAATCCCTCTGCCCATCAAATTTTTCAAACTCGACCGAACCAGACGTCTAACAATTAAATCAAACGTCTTAAGTTGTCTACTGTGTTGGAATTATGGCAAACCAGACGTCTGAAATCACTTCCAAACGTCTGATATTCAATCGACACTTTAAAAACACCCAGATAACGTCTATTCTTTTTTCTCATCTCACTTTTATTTTCAACCGATTATATACGATCAACGATTTTTTTAAAAAAACCATCTTTTTCTAGTCGCTCGATTACAATGCCTCCTAGAACTAAAACCCTAAGATATCCAAAAGACAGCAAGACCAACCAACATCATCCTCAAATCCTCAAGTTTGCTCAGATGATCGAATCGAAAGATGGATGAATCGGGCACCACACTCAATCAAGAGATATGAGGATATACAAAATAAGAAGCTTCACAAAAGTCCATTTTATAACCTACTTAAATTTCCACTGTATGATTCAGATGAAATGTGTGAGAATGTCGGACTAGAAACATTGATATCGTTCACTCCCAGTGTCATCCAAATTGATCAATTGGCAATATTTCTTTTTTATGCAAATTTGGATAGCATTTCAGTATGGAACATTGAAGATGAAGATAATTGGCAATGGTCTAGCGCGTATGGCAACACGATTCAAACCAAGGAATAGTATAACACATCAAATTTGGAAGGATGAAATGCCAAAATTTGTTTCCAAATATCTACGTCCAAAAGCATGACTTCTTACTTGAATGATAATCAATACCATTGTTCCACGTATGGGAAGTCATGAGCAAATAACCGAGTTAGACCACAAAGCATTATATGCTATATTTAGCGGAACAAGAGTGAATTGGGCCAAATTTATCCTTGACAAGCTCAAGCTTGTTTGGGCTCGATCACGGCAATCAATTATCTACCTCACATATATTATGAGACTTCTACGTGCTCACAGCATCCACTCATACTTATCAACTTTTGAAGAAATATCTCCAAAATATGCTTCGACCAAAGTTTTTCTCACTAATGCACTTACTCGAGATTCCCCCAGAATTCATATCTTTTGAAGATTGGATTCACAATCGTCAAACCGTACAAGTTGAGCCTCTACCTCAACTACACAATGAACCATCTCAAGCGGAGGAACAACATAATCCTACACCATTTGATTATCCAAGCCAGGATGAGATTATGGAGAATCGAACAGAAAAAAACTCCAAATGAAAATGTTCGAGATCTTACCCTTAAAAATCAACATATATTATCTCAAAATCAAAAGCTTTTGGCTAGGCGTATTGACTACTTTGAAACATCTTTTGCTACACGCCTAGCAATAATTGAAGAGTCACTTTCAACTGTCCTATCGGTTCTCAAAGAAGTACTTCAACGGGTTCGCGGCCCAACACCTCCTTCTAAAGATTGGACAACCTCAGTACCTTCTCCTCCCGCGAAGCATTCCAAACTTTCTGAGGATGAACCTCTAAAACATGCTTCGGCATCTCCTACAAAGCCTAGCTCTTCAAAAGAAGAAACAGGAGATGATCAAGAAAACGCTTCTCCGAAGGAATCATAGATTTTAGGATTTTCGAATTTCAACTCTTGTATAATTGACAAAATCTATGAATGTAATCAATTTCAAATTAATGAAATTTTCTTTTGTGTGTTATCTTTAATGATTGGCTAAAAAATTTATAATTCTTTTTTATAATGCTAAAGGGGGAGAAATATAAGTATAATTATAAAACATTAGAAATAAGCACATATTCAGGAGGAGATTTATAAATTATATATAAGTACATTGTATAGTTGTCATCATCAAAAAGGGGTTCAAAAAGGGGGAGATTGTCAGGAAATCAAATCTAAGGTTTTGATGACAACAACTATACAATGGAAATCGAATATGCATATATATTTCTATTTATAGGTAATTGCTAAAGTAACATCACTACAGAGACAAAAAAGGCTCAAAGAACGCTACAAGAGACTACAAGTCAATAGGATAAATAGAGCAATGACAAAGAAGCACAAAAACAACATGCACAGGGATCAGACGTCTGGGTGCACTAGCCAGACGTCTGAAGAAATCCTCTGGATTATAAACCAGACAGGATCAGACGTCTGGTTAATGTACAAAATATATATGAGCCAAATGTATGAAATATATAGCAGATGTCTGGAACTGAACTCGGATTTTGAAATTCAAATAACAACTATCACACTTGAAATGGCATCTTCGCTTCTCTTCGCCGCAACTCTTCATCACCATCAGAAGCAACCATAGAACACTTGTTAATGGATGCAACTACTTAAGGAAACTCTCTACCACTATAAATAACGTCAAGAATCAAAGAGAAGGACTCACCTTACTTACTTGCGCTCTTTACTCTTATACTCTGTTATATTCCTGATCTTTAGCAATCATATACTTGTATTTCACTCTTCCATATATTCAAGAACTCCTCAATTAATATTCTCTAGATATATATATTAGAAGCATTTGTACTTAATAGTCAATATCCGTGTTATAGAACATATACTTGACAAGAACTAGCTATTGTAACCAAGCATATTCCTTTGGGCGAAGTGAGGGTGTTTGATAGTCGAATTCCGAAGGTGAGCATCGGGACTGGCCGTAGGACGGGAGGCCCGAACCAATATAAAATCCTCGTGTCCTTAGTCTATATTTTACTAGATTAATTTTATATTAGTTATATCATATAGTTAGTTACATATACTTGCATACGCAGTACACGATCCATCATATAGACTTTCAGATTTGACCGTCCACACATTAACTCCTACCTTGAACACATAAGGTAGTTCGAAAGCTCAACTTTAAGTAGGCGTGATTGACTGCCTATTCATCAAACGCCGCCTTCAACATGTGGACATAGTTGCAGCTTGAGATGGATGTGACCTGACTGTCCAACCCAAGCATGGATGTGATTCGACGGTCCATCACCTACTTCCTTCCTTGATTTGACAGAGGAGCTACAACCACCAAAAGGATACGAATCGATCGTCTCACTTGCCAAGTTCTGTCCTTGATGTTGGGGGCATAATTTTCCATGAATGAACGTGA
This sequence comes from Allium cepa, assembly GCA_030765085.1. NCBI lineage: Eukaryota > Viridiplantae > Streptophyta > Magnoliopsida > Asparagales > Amaryllidaceae > Allium > Allium cepa. The sequence continues at coordinate 29,547,247 of CM060932.1, forward strand.
TTCGACCGCTCATTCGATAACTCTTACCACGACTTGTCAGATGGTGTATAAATCAAAAATGGGTGCGATTAACCACCATCAAACAAATCTATGTCACCAGAGTAAAAACTAGGGTATAAACATAAACTGGGTGGAAATCAACTGCCCGTAAGATAACTCTAAGTCCCTAGAGTGTGGACTAGAGTATAAACATAAACTGGGTGGAAACTGACTGCAGCAAGATAACTCTAAGTCCTCGAAAGGTGGACTAGAGTAAAACCATAATGAGGTGGAAACCAACTGCTCGTAAGATAACTCTGAGTCTCTGGAGTACGGACTAGAGTATAAACATAAACTGGGTGGAAACCGACTGCCCACGAGATAACTTTAAGTCCCAAAATGTGTACTAGAGTATAAACACAAACTGAATGCGAACCAATTACCCATCAACTGAACCATATCCCCATAGCATGGATACAAACATGAATTAATTGATGAGTGGAGTTCGACAGTTCCATATTTCATGAACTCCGGCATGAAACCGACGGGAGGAGTATAAACTCATAATGGATGGAACTTTACCATCCATGAACTAACTTCATTAAACCAAGACTGGGGACAGGAGTACAAATCACTAAAAGTTGAATACGCAGCTCACTATAGCCCTGGCTTAGTGTTCTTTACGACTTAAGGCAATGACCGCAAGGAGGTCTTAATACAAAACTAATCAGAACGATATCCGAAGTTGCTGGTGACAAACTACATCATACCATCAGATCGAGGGTCAATATCGATCTGCACCAACCACAAATGGATGCGACCCAAACATCCATCGAATAACTTCGGTCACTAGAGCATGGATAAGAGAATAAATCACAAATGAGTGCGAATTCATCAATAATTCTCTAGTACCCTCTTTCGATCCGTTAGGAGGAGTATGAAACCATCTGAGCATGACTCGACTGCACCTGAGCCAACTCTATCCCTAGATCTTGCAGGAGAATATGAATCAAAATGGATGCGACTGACCGCTCAGCTCCGAGTGTATGCAACAAGACCATTCATTCGTTGACTCTCACCATAGTTTGACTAGAAGAGAAATGCAAAACGGACGTGGCTTGACCGTCCGCATACTGATCCTTGCCCTCGATTTGATAGGGAGAGCATCAATCACTAATTAGATGTAACTTGACCTTCTATCCTTTGGTCCTGCCCAAAGTTTGGTGACATCTGCACCAAAATTAGACATGATTGACTGCATAATGCACAACTTATGCTTGAAATCCAACGGGGAATTAAGTCTTCCCCCCGGATGGAAAAGCCGAAATATAATCCAGAATAGGTGCAACTCATCCTTCCACCAAATAATTCGATCCCATGATTCAACGAGAAAGAGTACAGAGCTAAAGTGGGCATAATTTGCCTTCCTACTTACTGACATATACTCCACACTTGGGGGCACAAGCGAGAAACAAGATGAATGTGATCATCAATCAACAATAAGTCTTCAGAGTTTAGGTATTAGTATAAACACAACTAGGACGAGACTCGACCGTCCATGTAGTACATTTATCATCCCGAGACCGGAAGTAGAAGTGTGATCATCGAAAGATAGACTACGATTGCTCAATATTGTGACCTGTACTTGGTGTTTACAACGACTCAAGGCTATGACAAAAGGATGCTTATAGATAGAATCATCGAATCATTGCCCATGCTGATTAGCAACTGACCATCACTCCAACCCGAACTAAGAGTAACGGATCATGATTGCATCGAGTGGAAAGCTCGTTACTCCAATATACAAGTAGATTCAAACTCAAAGAAGAGCCAACTGTTCAGTTGCATGCAAAACGAGGCTGAACCCTACTCGACACTTGATTCAATATGCTTCTAAGCCCGATCTTTAGTCAGTTGCAAATAATCACTCAAAGCATCTTGAGCCCTCCACTATCGGACTCAATATCTCATGACATGACTCAAGGATTCGACTAGAGTAACCGTTATCATTAACCTTCCCAACTGGATTTCATGTTGATTGTTGTGCGAAACAGTTACGTTTGAATTTGAGGAATCCAAGGCTGCATCCGCAGACGTAATTATCAACATTAAGGTCAGCAATAGCGACCCATTACTGATACTGAAGATCGGATCATAGCTCAATGCAACGATGATAAAGGAATTAGATTGTTTTCTCCGAGTGGGTCTTGATGTGTTTGCTTGGACCTATTCTGACATATGTGTGATCTCACCAATTATCGCGATCTAAGGCATGTCCTGTTGAAATAAAATCAACACGACATGGATCCGAAAAGATTTGCTGCACTTAAAGAAGAGATGGATAAGCTCAAAAATAATGGATTTATCCGCGACGCCCTCTACCTAAAATGGGTATCCAATCCAGTTCATAAAAAAAGAGGCTGATGGAAACTGGCAGACAAACATCGACTACTCTAACCTAAACAAGGCATGCGCGAAAAACAGCTTTCCACTTTCGAAAATCAACTAGCTTGCAGACTCAGTCGCTAGATATTAACTATTTTCATTTATGAATGTGTACTCTAGATGCAACCAGATCCTGTTGCACGTCCTCGACCCGGAGCATACCAACTTCATTACCGATCTATGGTTATATCATTATGTTATCATGCCATTTGAACTTAATAATGCTAAAGCTACTTACTAGAGACTAGTCAACCAAATGTTCGACGATCATATCAGGCAATCGTCGGAAGTATATGTGGATGATGTGCTTGTAAAGTCACGATGATCGAACGACCACATCGATGAAATAGCAAAGATGTTTAGTATCTCCAAAAATACGGAATGAAACTAAATCCCTTGAAATGCTCTTTCGGCGTTATGTCAAGGAAATTTGTGATTTCAACGTCAACTCTCGCAGAATCGAAGATTATCCCGAGAAGATTCAAGCAATTTGATACATCTTGGTATCGAAGATGATTAAGAAGGTGTAAAGCTTAAATGAGAAGGTTGTCGCCCTAAGCCGCTTCATCTCCAAGGCCCCGATAAGTGTTTTCCTCTCTTCGACTTGAACAAGAGAGGGAAAAGGAACCTGGAATGGATGCAGGATTGCATAGATGCATTTCAAGCTCAACTAGATCACTTAGAGAGACTTCCCATCCTATCCAAGCCACTTGATAATGAAGACTTATACATCTATTTAGCGGTGTCGGTAAACGCCATAAGTTCCATACTGTTACGTGAAGAGAATTAGATCCAGAAGACTGTATACTATGTTAGCAAGCGATTGACAGGTGCTGACAGAAAGTACCCAAAGTTGGAAAAACTTGCGTACTACTTGTTGATTGCATGACGAAAGATTTGCCACTACTTCCAGGCTCACCGCATCTACACCTACCAGCCGTTACGATAGGTCCTACAGCAACCCTATATTTATGAAAGGTTGCTCAAATGAAATATCGAGCTAAGTTAATTCGATATCACTTATCTCCCTCGAACGAATATCCAAGGATAGATATTGGCAGACTTCATAGCTAAATTCACTACACCAGACGACTCTCCAAAGAGCAGTGTAGAATCAACCAACCGATGGAAAATTTACACTGATGGAGCATCCAACGATCAGCTTTTTGGTGCCATAGTCATGTTAGTAACTCCTGAGGGAAGAATCGATCTGCTACAACTTGAAACTCAACTTCCATGCAATAAATAGCGAAGCTGGGTATGATGCCTTGATCGTTGGGCTCAAATTTTCCAGAGAAATGGAAGTGAAAACTTTACAAATCTTTTGTAATTCCTAGTTAGAAGTATGCCAAGTCAGGGAAGATTATCAGACTAAGGGTGGAAAATTGCTCCTTATCTTGGCCAGGTCCAGAAGCTACTAGCTGACTTCGAGTGTAACACCATTACACACATCCCCAAAGATACAAAATGAGAATGGCGACTCACTGGCCGAGCGAGCCAGTCTCGAGAATGCACAACAAATAGATTTTGTCCCAATTAAAGTATAGATGCTATGAGCATCGACCAGATAGAGATCAATTGGGCTCTGGAGATGGAGCTGGAAAGGGACTCGTAATGACTCATGTCAAAGGTTATCTGCAACAAAGGATCCCCCTTGGATGGAGGAATGAAAAATGACAGATCTTCCATAAAGCTTCACAGTAATCATCGAAAGAAGTCATGTATAGAAAAGGCTTCTCCATTTCCCTACTTTAGTGTACCACCCATGATGAAATCAAACGAGTCTTGGGAGAAGTCCATGAAGAAGAATGCGGCGATCACACCAGGGTCAAACCCTGACAAAGAAAATACTCTGCTATGGGTATTACCGGCTAACTGTCAATCAAGATGCAGGTGATCACGCAAGATAATGCGACGAGTGCTAGATGTTTACAAAAATTCCAAGAGCCCCACTGACAGAAATTACTCAAATGGCCAGTCCATAGCCATTCTCCACTTGTGGTATTGACATCATCATCTTCTTACAGATTCTAAAGGTGGTGCGAAATACACTATCGTAGCAGTTGATTACTTCACCAAATGAGCTGAAGCTGAACCTTTAGCCACAATCATGATGAAGAAAGTAATCAACTTTGTTGTTCGGAGCATCATATATCGTTTTGACCTTCCACGAACCATTGTAATTGATAATGGAACGCAATTCAATAGCGCTTAATTCAAAGACTTCTGCCAGCAGCATCATATTAAGAAAATATTCACAACAGCTGCTCACCCTTAGGTTAATGGACAAGTCGAAGCTGTTAACAAAATCATAAGGTCCATTCTGAAGAAACGTTTGGAAAAGGCTAGTGGAAAGTGGGTGGATGAACTCCCAATGGCATTATGGGCTTATAGAATCACCTACAAGTCCACGACTGGCCATACTCCATTTGTCCTTACTTACAGATCCAAAGCCATCATTCCTATAGAACTTGAAGTCCCGTATCATTGACTGATTTATTCCGACCCCTGTTTCATTAATATATATATATATATATATATATATATATATTTGTTTATGTGTATGTGTGTGTACATACATTCATATATATGTACATATAAACAAGTAATTGCAAGCTAACTGCAATTAAACTATAAGGAATTGGTGATGACTCATGTGCATACAAACGCATCTGGGAGCCAGTGATAAGAATATGTGCCTAAGTGTGCACGTGTATATTCTAAAAATTTGATTTCTCGAAACCGACAGAAATTGAATTTTCACCTAGAGTTATTAGAGAAAAGACTGGATCAAATAGCCGAAACTTACTAGCCTCGTAGAACTAGAAACAGATAGCAACTGATAGAATATAATCCTGAATTTATGTTATTGGAAATTGACCGATAGCCATGACGAATAGAAAGAAATGCAACTTTCAGTAAAGGCAACTCAACAGAAGAATAACGACCATTCAATAAACTGAATGGAATCCTTTTCGACGATTGAATCTTACGGTAATTACAAGCATGTCATGTTCGAACAAGACATACTTCGAGGGGAAAAATGTTATCCCGTCTTTTAGCAAGGCCATAATACTATAGATTTGGCAAAAACGGGTGGTTACCTGCCTTGAGAATCAGTGATATACAGGACTATGGACGATGGTCAAGCAGATTTGGACCAGGTCCAGATCAAGCTGTAATCAGTATGAAGTAATAAGAAAAGCACTATAAGACTAAATTAAAAATTTCAAGTCAACCAGAGTTCGTATGCCCGTGTTATGGACAAATGAAGAATTTATACGAATCGATCTAAAACGATCCATAAAATAGTTCACATCATTGGAGAATGATCAATATCTCGAGATCCACAAGGCCAATTCATTTGAAACTTTCAGGGCATCAACAAAATGAAGATTGAAGCTTACAAATATGATGTGGGTCATAAAGTTGCAAATAGACTATGGCCGATTGTTGTTAGCCGATCGTTTTTACCAAGTCATAAAAACGATCGGCATATTCGAGTGAATGGTCAACAGTTTCACGAAAAATGCAATATCTCACAACATCGAAATTACATGAAATTTAAAGAGCAAGTATCGTACATCATGAGGAGCCAACATTATCGATCGCACATCAATCAGAGGCCAAAATAACGATCGGCTAAACTTTGGCCAATCGTTTTGAAATGACGAGTTAGGGTTACCAATCGTTATGGTAGGCCCTTATGAATATAGAGACTCTTCTTGCAAAATTTCCGCACAATCCATGCACATCTTCTCCTATAAATATAGTGGCCATTCTTCATAAATAGGATCCTTCTTTCTTTCTGTGGCCTAGGCTCTGTCATTTTTATTCCTCGCTCTTGTATTAATGGATCCTAGCTGGTCCAACATTCTTGTAATCATAGTCCAGTGCAAGACCAATAAAAGTATGAAGTGGACGTAGGCCAAGATTTTCGAACCACTATAAAAATCAATATGTTCATTTACTTTTTCTACGATGTTTTTATTTTCATTAATCGCTTAATCTCTACAAGATTCTATTGGGTGTTGATGCTTATTTTTGGCTTCAAAACCTATCATAAGTATTTTAAAGATTTTAAAAGCACTTTTCAGTATATATAGTTTTTATAAAATATGCTGACTATTTTATATCATATGTAACAATTATCTTCTAAAATGGTTTATTTAATATCTAGTTTTGTAAATAGATTACTACGCTTATATGTATCATTTCTAAACGGGTTTTAAAGTATAAACAAAAGGTTTAGAAAGGGGTTAGTAATTACTTAATGGCCAAATGGTTAAAAAAGTTAATTACTTACTTGAAAAGTAATTAACCATGCTTAACACTAAAGTGAACGAAGTAGGCTTATCTATTTGTGAGAATTAAAATTGATGTCTAGTAGGAATGAAGCAGTAGAGCTCTAACCTACCGGTTTCCTTTTTGGCCGAGGAATAGTTGAGTCGTAAAATTCTAAAATGTATTAATCGTGTTGATTTCATAATTATTTGTGGAAATTATTAGTATTATACTTAACAATTAAATCCAACAAGGTAGACATATCTATATGTGAGATTCAAGAATGAAGTATCTAAGCAAGACTTTGATGCAACCAGTGCTCTAACTTACTTGGTTTCACTCTTGGATGAGAAATAGTTAAGTTGGAATGTTGAAAGTGAGTTAAGTATAATGATTTGTATAAGAAATTGCTCTTATCTAGATAATCGATTAGTCGACTATCGAACTTGACCAAATATGACTTTAGAAGTTATCGTAAGGCTACGCTATTTCATACCAATAAGAACCCTTAGAAAGGAGTATTGGTACGAAATCTCTTTATCTTTTTCTTAATTCTGAGAGAACCAAAATTAAGTTAATCTAAAAATCATCGATTGGTAGAGTCCGATGAATGGGAAGAGTGTACATATATAAGATGAGTCAAACCTGTAATCACTTTAAAACCATATATACGAAATATATTCTAGAAGCAGTTGTGAAGTGAAATCTTATAGAGTTGAACTATTTATCCTAAGGTTAAGTCTAAGGGAGAAGTCAGTGTTTACATTTCAAACGATGCTATCATGTGTGATTGTCGATCTTGAGGAGTATTCCAAGGAAGCGAGCAACATTAGCATTCTTCAGGGAACTTGTGCAGGAATCTATGTAGAGATTTGAGATCTATTCGAGATGCTCAAATCCATGTAGTGATTCTGATCTGTTCGAGATGATGGAATCCACTTAAGGATTCATGTTTTTTTCGAGTAATGAAGACACATGTGAAAGATGTTGAACACAGGGTCGACATCGAGAAAATGATTGAAAACAGAGAAGGGACATGGCCATGGGATTTAGCTAGCCTCAAGGGGTATATCAACTCCATATCTAGAACCGCTTACCGATTGTTGCTAGTGGGAGTTAATATGACTTGGATCATATGCTAAGAGTGGTCCAATTATGTTTACCTTAGAGTATACCCTATCTAGAGATATAGATGCTCGAAAGGTAGTTTCAGATCCATGTTATGGATTTCGGATTCAGCTTGATCCGAGGAGATCTCTTTGGAAAATCATTATGCGAACGCGCCTTAGCGGTATTGAATGTATACCTGTCATTCTTATAGCATTCACACATCAGCTATTTGAAATTATTTATGTGTTACATTCTAGAGATTATCTATCATATCACTATATGTTAAACTTAATGAATAGTCTAAGAATCCATATGGTCTCGATGGTTACTATGACTTGTTTCATATTTCTTGAGTTTCTCACGCTGGTTTACCAGATAGACCCAGGTGTTATTTCTTATAATGCTAGGGTCCTGCCCCATGTATATTTCCAGCCTTTGCTTCAGATGCTTTTGATCTTACAGAGAAGAGTTGATGGATTATCAACCGTAGTATTCTTATTTCCGCTACATTTTCGTGTATCCGCATATGTGAGGATAGGTTGTTACAACTATCTCGGCTGATGATAGTACGTATGTTTTAGTAACTCTGATATTTCTGTATTTATAATAACCCTTTGTACTGATGTTTTGATGTTATATATTGTCTTTCCACTGTGAGATTCTGATATTGTGTTCTCTCTTTCTTGTTCTATTCTATTTCTTTATTTTACCATAACTTTCTATCTTTCCGACACTTTGGTGCTCGACACACAAATACCGTGAACGCATTTAGTGTCGATATTCGAGGGTCGAAAAGTCGGGTCGCTAAAACCAATTTCAACATCCAAAACATATTAATTATTACTTATAATTATTCTTTGACAAGCACTATACTGCAAATTAACAAATTTAAGGTTTAAAGATTTAGATGTGTGTGTATGCCAATGATGATGATCAGGCTACTGATTATGAACAGAGAATATGGAACAATACAACCACTAAAAGCGGAGTATATTCCCAAATTCTTCACCATCTCCGATTATACATCGAAGAACAACGTTTGTTATTACCTTACCGAGCTCCAACCAACCATCACACTTTTAACCATCAATGCTCAAATGCCAGCCAACCCTTCAGCCGCGTATAAATCTCACGCGACTTTCCCTTCCCTAATCGACACATAAGCAAATCTGACTCCACCATCTCATCTATAACAACCATGGATAGAAGCACAATTGTCAATACAAGGTCTCTCGCGTTATCATCCATCACCATGCCTCCCCAAATCTGTGAGCAGCCTCCACCTCAATGTCGACTCCATCCTCATCACGATGCCGGGCTCACATGCGCCACCTCTTGACATAGCCGTCTTCTTTTTGCGATTCGATTTTATTTTCTTCATGTTTTCCTTATTTTGTTATTTTTTAATGTGAAGGGAAATAACTGGTTTTGGCATTAATAAAGGGGATGAGGCATACGAAATAAGAACGAGAGCATTTGGGGGTATGGATAGGCCAAAACATATGTTTCAATAAAAAGGAAGGCAAGTTCAAAAAAAATTTATTCACTTTCGATCCCTTAACCACTTTTTTAGCCGATCATTATTCGGTCTCATATTAAAATTCCTCTTGAGGCGTTTTAATATAAAATTTATTTTATCTTTATAACAAACTTACTTTTAGTAAAATATTACTTTTCAATTTCAACAATTGTAAAATTGTGGTTTATTTCCAAAATAAATTTTAAAATTCTAAAAATATCATTTATTTTCACAAAATAAAATTTCAAGCAAATTTTGAATATTTTTTAAAAATAAATCTCAAATTTCAAATTTGAATTTTAAATCAACACCTACTATTTTATTTTCAAAAATATAAATTACTGAATTAAACTTCAATAAAACATTCAATTAACTTCCCAAAATCTAATTATTTATTTTATTTTAACTTCAGAACGGGATGTTACAAACTCCCATCCTTACAAAATTGTTTTCTCGTAATTAAATGGAGAGTACTATATTAAATTTAATTATAATATTACTTACAAACTATAATATACACATCATTCGTTATTGCGCTTTCACTACGCTACTCTGATAAAATCCATTATAATATATTACTTATTCTATTTTATTTCGTCATCATAAACATACACAAGAGACGCAAACATTCTATTTTATTCAAATGTATCACGTAATATTATAGACGTAGCGATCAATATATGTATAGTTTTCCATAATTCCTTTGAAAATGTTCTTAAATACCAAAACGTATAAAATTTTCAATTTTTTTTATATGTTCAAAATTTTCGGTAAAGTCTCCTTTGTACTGAGAGGCTTTCGAATAATTATAGTGTGGTAAAATAGATATATATCGACCAAAACATGGTCAAAAACAATTTGTGTGTCAAAATTTTGTCGCTCGTCATATAATCCACATTATGTACAACTTTTTAAGTAAAAACATACATTGTTTTAAGCATTTCAAAGCAATTTATTAAATTTAAATGAGCAAAAGCGAGTTTGCGCCACATCTAATCCAAATAAACTTCTTGTACCCATGCTTAGCTCAAATTAAAAAAATATAAGTGTCATATATAAATAACTAATAAGCGCTGCATTCATTAATGTTATATAATCAATACAATGTAATTCAATTAAAGCATATATAACTAGACTAAGAAATAGTTGTAAAAATATAAAAGCACAAATCTTTTGTTCTATTTGTTCTTTATAAATATAGGTGTAATTTATGCATATGCACCATGCGGTACATATGACAAATTTCTAAATGAAATTTAGTGCTTAATACTAATTATATTGTAGTAGCTTTAATCCATTTTTATTTTGTACAATACATAAATACATAAAATATTATGATTTTTAGTAGTTCCATACTTGTATATAAAAAATATCAACTAATGTTATGTCCACTAAACAACGCAGTAACTACCTCTATACTACTCACATCCATAACAAAAAGTCACTTTTTTTTGAACTGGTACTTTATATACAACAAATCACTTGGACAACATATCCCATGTCAAATAAATGTTCGAAAGCAAGTTTCGAACTTGTGACATCCTGCACCAAAGCCGAACCAATTAACCACTTGGACAAAGGTGCTTGTCACAAAAAGTCACTTTTATTAGTGTATCAAAGAAAGCGTGACATACAATGTGTATTCATTGACATTGTTAATAAGTAATTTGTTATGGAAGAGTAATGTGTCCTTCAATTTACAATTATAGAATTATGTTATTTAAACCACATTATACTCCATCTTGCAAATCTACAATAGCGCAAACCATTTTAGGTTTATAGACTATAGTTTTTTCATATTTTCTTGTCATCGTTTTTTATTTCAAGAAACAAATTAAAGCGTTACCCTTAAGACCTGGTTTGCATATTTATAGATTATGGAGCTTGCAATTTTGTTTTTAAATTGTGTTAGTGGGTCCATTTACTACTTTTTTTACTAAAATGACCAAAATAATATAAATATTTAGACAAATGTTGCAAAATCATATGAATAACAATATAAATTACACAAAAAATAGAAAATTTGTATTTATGCATATCACATACAAAAAATTGTTTATACAAAATGCAAATCAGTTTGTGAAGAAATGTAAATACTTTGTTTAGACCTTTATAGTACATTAATTAATAATATCTCTAAAGTGAGATAATACAATACATAATAAATGAACAAAGTACTACATTTTTTTGAGATATGTTTCTAAAAGTATTTTACCTTTTCAAATCAATTAACCTGCGTTGGGCAAGTCTAGGGAATTTGGTAAAATTTTAGTTTCTCTAATGTATTACTACTCTATAGCAGCAGTATTTTTTTGACTTGTAAAAGCGAACAGGTTTTATAACTAATACAATGATGTAACGCCCCGGCTTCGGTGACTGAAATATCAAAGAGAGCTTACAGTCCGATAGCTCGGATCAATGGGCATAGAAGAAGTGATCTCTCGTATACACTACTTTGATAAATATGGATACATTTTAATACTTAAATACATCTAAAATAATTTGTATCTTGTCTCGACGTTAGGCAATGTACATGAGTTATAGACTTGACCAATACAATATTATAAACAAGATCAAACTATTTCCTAACTAATAGAATTAAAGTGAATAAAAATGATGAATTTTATATCATATTCGAAAATTTGATACATCATCTCATATATACAATTAGTCAAATCATGTCTACAATACAATGATATTTCGATACTATTACAAACTAAGGAAATAATAGCCATCGTTATCGGCTCCAATAACACATAAAGCATATATAGTTATATCAAACCTATAGAGTGACCTCAGTCTGACATGGGTAGTTTTGATAAAAACAAAACCTTGAGTTGAAACAGATATCTAGCTATGATTATAAACGTGCAATGGAATATAAATGAATGAGTCATGTCAAGTTCTATAAGGCATATAAGTTACACAGGGTCACACACTAAATAAATTCCCAAATCCTCATTTTCGCAAATCAATTATAACATCCATGTCACGACATAATTCAATATAATATACATAGTCGCAACTCTATTAAACTGTGATATCATATCCCACCCATTTTATATGAGTTGCCTTTTGTTGTTTAAATTAAAATCAGAATTTGAAATAATCACAAGCAGCATTTCTACTAATACTTATGAGATGGCTTAAATCATCTTCTTGTCTTGTGAATCCCAGGAGGACTACACATTGATAAATCTCACCTATGGATTTGCTCTCTACATAGGCCAATCTAACTCGATAAGTTGTCTTGATCCATTTCACCCATATATTTTCAGTCGGCTGTGATGCGTTCTTCACATGATTCCTTAGTCGCCGCACCCTTTAGGTATCTGGAGGCGTGATAAATCTTACTAGTGTTGTAGTCCACTGCATCATATCTCCATCGATGGTGCTACTTCTCTTTGTTTGCAGTATGTCTTCGATGATCTTCATTATCCTTGATAGCTTTAAATGTCTTGGCAACCGATCATTTGAAGCAAGTGATGAGGGATAAGGTAGTCACAATTCGGGTTGCGACCCTTGAATCAGTTCGCTAGGATGTATACCAGCAGTCAAATTCCATGCCAAACTCAAAAAATGTTAAATTTATTACTTTTGAAACTGTTTGGTCATTCCAAATGACGTTCATTGCTGAAATGTTGTATTAAACCCATCATATAGCCTATTTGATTTGTCCTGTTAGTGCGATATGGTTTAACTTGCAGATAACAACATTATTATAAAGTATCAATTTAAACATGGTATTAAATATTAATAATCAGGATAAAATGAAGTAAATAGCTTAAATGATGGAATTTAAACATAATGAACATGTACAATATCATCCAAACAAACATATAATCACAAAAGTTCAAATCATTTCGATCAAAATGGATATTGGATTATTTAACTAGGATTTATTCCTTTAATCCTAGTTTAAATTCAAAATAATATTAAATATTTCAAATTTAAACTAATAAAATATGAATTTCCTCTCAAATTACTTCAAATACGTATTCAGGAATTTTCAAAAGAATAAACTTAAATTATATTCATTTTCTTATCCTTTCAAAAAATATTTTAAGCCACTTTATTCAATTTTAAATTCAAATTTGATTCGAATAAATTGAATTTAGTCGTTAAAAATCTAACTTTGCATCTCAAAATATTTCAAATAATTGTCCAAAATCCCTTTTTACTGAAGGCTTATATATTTAAAATGGTTCAAATTCAAATTCAGATTATTTCTAAAATAAATCAATCTTTATAAAAAGATTTTTTACTTTGAAATCCATATAAAATATTCATATAGGATTTTGAATTTAATTTTACTTGAATTCTAATCATTATCCATTTGAAAATAATTCAGACTCAAATCAAATTATATTAATGTCAAGATAACACAAAATCATTTTTTACATGAAATTTTTTCTAGTAGTACAGTTTATCAAAAATTATTTTTCATAGAATTTCAATATAACATCTTTCTTCTTTGTATAATTTCAAATAAATCAATTTTGACTTTTTCCAAAGAAAAATTCAAATATATTTCAAAACAAAATTCTTTTAAAACACCATTCTTGCTTTAAATATTCATATCCTAATTTTCGTATAGATAACTCAAATCACTCATTTTAAGTTAATTTTTCTATCATCCAAAACAATCAATATCAACATATATAGCATACCATTTAACCATTATTCATTCAGTTCATACAATCGTTGGTCAAACAACTAACCTTCAAACATCAACTAATTTTATCAAGGCTACCAATTTGTCATCAATCGATATAAATCCAATTCAATACAAAAATAGGGACGTAAACTTCAAGTTATTTTCCAAACAATTGGTATTTCACTTTAGAGCATATCACTAATTTCAACATCCAAAACATATTAATCGTTACTTATAATTATTTGTAGATAAGAAAGTATACTGTAAATTAACAATTTGAAGGCTTAAATATTTCACTCACAAAAATGCAATATATACTATATTGGCTGATATATATATATATATATATATATATATATATATATATCTATGTATGTATGTATATATATGTATGTATGTATGTATGTATGTATGTATGTATGTATGTATGTATGTATGTATGTATGTATGTATGTATGTATGTGTATGTATGTGTGTATGTATGTATGTATGTATGTATGTATGTATGTATATTTGTGTGTACGTTAGTGATGATGATCCGGGTACTGATTACGAATAGAGAAGACGGAACAAAGCAATCATTAAAAGAGGAGGTATGCTCACAAATTCTTTACTACCTCCTATAATACATCGAAGAACAACGTTTGTCATTGCCTTGCCAAGCTCTAGTCGACCACTACACTTTCATCTATCTACCCTCAAATTCAAGCCAAGCTTTCAACTGTGTGTAAATCTCACATGACTTAACCTCCCCTAATCGACACATGAGAAAATCCAGGGCCACCATCTCTTTTTCGACAACCATGGATAGAAGCACAATCGCTAACACTAGGCCTATCGTGTCATTGTCAATCGGTGTGCCTCCTCATTGTGCCCCCCTAAATCCTTAGGCATCCTCCAAGTTAACGTCAACCTCAGCCATATCGCGATGCCTCTAGATGCCAGGCTTCAAAATTTTTTAGAGGTTGAGGAAAGAGATGCTTATATAAAGGAGAAGTTGGAGATAATTTAAGATCAATAGCCTATATCATCTCTTACTAATTCTCTTCTATGTTAGCCCTCCATCTCAAAGCCTTTGCTGCACCATTTTATGGATACAACTACCCCTCATTATGGTTGAATTTTCTAGACTCTTCCGTAGGCTTTAAATCCATTTAAAGCCCAAATAAAATGTTACGCAATCAAATCTAGTGTAATGCTTATCATTATCGAATATCAATTAACATATTTATAAGTGTTATAAATATATTCAATATATTTATTCATTAAATCAAAATTAATTTTTGTAATTAATATTTCACAATTAATTTATGGCAATTACAGATTGATTAAATTGTTTTGGTCAAAGGAGTATCATCATTTCGGTTGTGCGACTGTTATTTGCAAATTTAATCAGTAGTTAATATCAAACTATTCGAATATTAATGGTGTGACATTTTGACCAAATTTATCGCTTACGTGGTTTCAGTAAAATCCAATTTTACTTTGTTAAGCGTGACCCGATTGTGACTTTTATTTACACCAATTCTTCATCAAAACTATATCACTTTGAACTTATGAAATTTGGTAATGGTCAAAATTCCAATATCGTTCATATTCAACTCTATAGTCTGAACACAAAGTCCTTAGTTCAATAATAACAATTATTATCAACCGATTGCTCTAGCAAGAGACTGAATTTTAGTTAAATCGAATTGACCATGATAATAACCCCATATAACTAAGAAGATGAATCCTCTCTTGAATATTGCTTCACTTTTCATACTTCCACTTGAACCAACTACAGTTACTCGATGGATGTCATGCCATGATTTGGCTAGAATTAAAACAGACCTTTCATATTGAAGATCGACGATATTTCAAACTAGAAACTATGTAAATTAGTCACGTTGATATTTTTTGTTTGGTCTTATTTATATTAACCGACAGAAAACTATTGAGTGTGTCATTCCATAATTATCCAATAACTATCAGTACATAACCATAGGTGTCCCCTACAGTCATGAGAAATACACTATCCAATATTTGGAGAGCGTTACATACTCTAGTCTCAAAGGACACATCAATATCCAATCTCGATGCATCTTGACTAGGAAAATTTAAAATGACATATTTGTTTTCAATCTGATAAATTACTCGCGGTTACAGTATTTTATAACTACTACCTTAAAACATGTCATATATGAATTTTCTATTAAATATACTTTCAACTGAATTATTAATTAATATAACACATTATATCAAGTATATAATAGAAAGAAAATACCTTTTATTTCAAACAAGATTGGTTACCGAGTTAAATATGTGTAACAAATTGCATAATTGCCCTTAGGGAATACCCCTAGCTCTATCAATGTGTTAGATCGAATATTAGATTAATTGGAGATTATGAGCTAAATGTATAATTGGCTTCTTACTAAATAAGGTTGACATTTATTTGTTTTTTTTTGTCCCTCGTTGACTTAGCCATAAATTTGATATATTTATAGTAAATTTGATGTAGAAACAGGAAATTAGATTGGACATGCTATGCCTGTAGCTGATTATTTGATGTTATTAGTTGATATGTTTGCTTTATAAGGTTTTATATATGTATTTTTGGTTGAATGTAATTGATATGCTTCATTCGTATGTTTTGTTGCATGTTTGTTGTTTGAATGATTGTTTAGGGATGTGAAAACATATGTGAGAGATGGAGCAATTAAAATTGCAAAGGAGGATTCAATGTTGGAGTTTGAGAACTATGCATAGGTTTTTTAGAAAAATGCTTTAATAGAAGAAAATTGATATTTTAGCTAAATTTTTAGGAAGTCCAAGTTGATGGATACGTAAAGAACCGATTTAGGAAGAGAACCAACACATATGTCCACAAAACAATCGAAAGCTCAAGAAAACAATAATTTGGAGTGTTAGAGAATCAAAGTAAATTCAACCAAAATTAGTCGAGCTTGATATGATCTTGAATGAACCTAAAGTAAGCTTAGGATTATTCAAAAATTGACCTAGAGCAAATTTCGAGCCTAACTCTCAAGCATTATCCCAAGTCAAGGCTCAAGCTAGATGTAGGCTAACTCAAAGCATGCTCCAGATCAAGCAAATTTCTGTTTGTCAAAAAAGTTGTTTAGGTACTCGGTTTAGGGGAGATCCCCGAACTAATGTTTTGGTTTATTCTAGTTGCTCCAAATGAACTAAAATGTTGGATTGGTAGAGATCCAAATAACCTAGGGAATGCCTCTTATCGAATTATAGTGTACTTAGAGTCAACTCCGGATATCGATCCAACTTACCTTGTGTTTTAATCCACATGCCCAAGGCAGATCATATATTACACTCTAAACTTCAAGAAGTCAAAACTTCTTCATTTCAAGCGCAAATTCGATATATTTGAACCATTATTCTAGAAATTTCCAGAACTACATTTCTAAAAATTTGTTATTTTTGAGCCAATGGAACGACAAACGAGCATCTAAAGGCAGAATGAGTATCCTTCGAGTAAACAGAGAGTGAGAGAAGCTATTGACATGAGTATATAATGAATATTAGAGAACTATATGAGTTGAAATTGACTCAAAGCATGATCATAAATTCTAATAAAAGCAACAGAGCTATATAAGGAGTTGGCTATCATGAAGAGAAGATCCTTAAGTTGATGCAAAATGTATAATGAGACTCTGTTCACCAAAGGCAAATAGTGTGTACCATAGGAAACTCGCAACCAGAGTGGGGATGCTCACCATAAGAGGAATCCATAACAATAAGTCCTTTGGAGTCTGTGCAGTGCGCTCGGCAGATTCAAAGCGGTGGAGATGCAAAAAGTCAAAGCGAGGATACAGCAAGGATATAGCAGGATATAGCGGATGGCTCTAAAATAGCATGTAAAACCCGTACTTAATGTTTTTACAAATATATAAATGGTAATTAAATGAAAAATTATCATTCAATTGAATTTTAATTAATACATAAATAGTTTTAAATAAAAACATGTGCGAATATACTTTAAATAAATGTAAAATTGTTATATATAACATAATTGAATTTAGTAGAATATTAGAGTATTTTCATTTCTGAAAATATATTAAAAATTAAATCAAATTATTTAGTTTCATAATTTTTATAATGTATAAATACAATTTTTCAATTCATTTTATTAAAGAAGATATAGCGGAAATAGCGGAATATAACGGAAATAACGGGATATAGCGGAAATAGCGGGGCTTAAAGCGAAAAGGCTATATTTTAGGGCTACATGAAAAAATCGTAGCGGTAGAAATCCTCTGTGAGATATAGCGGGGTTATAGCGGGGTAATAGCGGGGCATTAACTACACAGTTGGAGAGAGAGGTAGTGTTTAATTATAGAGTCATATCTGTTGGTAAAATTAACAATAACGAGTTCATTGGAAATAGTAGTAAATATCGTTACCATGACAAGAATATCATATGTCATGGAACAATAGACTACTAGGTCATCAAGTATCTATGACTGCTCTGTAAGGATGAGTATAGTCTAGATGTTATGGATGCCTTATTTGATATGCGATTTTTTTGAGTCTTATTCCCAAACACCCTTTATTCTATTGAAGCAGAGTAGTAACCCATTTATCATATTGATAGACTATTCATATTGTGTTTATGTGCTAATTTTTGCATATGTAGGAAAGTGATATGAACAAGGTACAATAGTTTGTCTTATGATTGTTTTTTATAGGCTCGTGTTGAAAGTTCTACTAAGGATCGTAATATGGAATAGTAACTAAGTTATCTACTAATGCAGAATAAAGTAAAAATAGTAAAGTAAATAACACTAAGGATTTTATACTGGTTCGAACTCCCGTTCTACGTCCAGATCTATACTCCTTCTGGAATTTAACTATCAACCCTCTCTTAACCCGGAGGAATAGGTATTACACCGTCTGAGCAACCGAACAGGAGTTCTACCGCCTTAGGACTTCTACCACCTGAACAACCGAACAGGGCTTCTATAATATAATGATTTTTCTTGACTAATTGTGCTCTTTTGATAGCACTGATAAGTCTTTAGAGTACACCCTTTCTATGATCTTATCCTTTATGGTATATAGTGTAGTTCGTGAAGATTGGAAGTTAATTTAATCACAAATGAATTTGTGCTTGAATGTGCAAGTGATTAAAACGAGATTTGAAAGCAAATGGCGAAGTATTTTAGATAATAAGTATGTAATAATGGAATCAAAAAAAAGTTTTTAATACAACTAAATTCAAGACTATATATAGTGTTTAAATGATGCAATTCTTCGTGAAGAGTTACGGTCAAAAGATACAAAAATAACCCTTGAACCAAGGGTTGTTTCTGTTCGTTAAAAGGAAGTGACCGTTCAAAGAAATAGGCGTTATGAATATACAGTCGACTGAGGGAAAAATTTAGACTTTTGGAAATTCAAATTTTAAATTTTAATATTGAAAATATGCATAGTTCAGTCGACTGTATGGGGTGGTTCAGTTGACTGAATCTTCAAGTGCACTTGTGCACATGCACAGGTTTTCAGTCGATTTAACATACCCATTCAGTCGACTGGAATCTGTGTTTCAGCCGTATGTAATTCTATTTGAAAACATTTTGCTGATGAAATTAAAATAAATGATTTTCATTGTGTGTGTATATGATCTGAAAATAATTTTAAAACATATATGCATGCATATACCACCGTAGAGAGAATTTAACAATGATTAGCTACTAAACTAGACTATAGACAAACCATTTATAAAATTTGTAACTTCTCTCTGAATTCTTGGTCTTCAATCTATTGTCGAGTATAATAGTATCTTCTCCTGCAAATATGGTTAGTTCAGATAATATTTACTTATATAGTTTTCAAGATCATAGTACAAGGTTCTAACATTCTCCCCCTTATTGATGATGAAAACTATGAATTTTTTATAAAAGCAATTGCAACTTCCCCTGAATAAATGATCTACCTGCTGAATATTTTCATATCTTATGCTTCTTCCCCTTTTTCATTAATAAAAAGGAATATTTGGATAACATGGTAAACAATAGTATTATGGATTAATAAGTAAACTTGATTATTAGAGACAGGAAAATTTTCATTTAAACAAACAATAAGTAAATGAAATTGAAGAACATAACATTTAACGAATATCATCAAAAAAAATCAATACAACATCTAAGCAAACAGCATATTAAACGAAAATGGTAAATGTGCAATGTGACAATATAACGAACAACGAATTAATGAAAATGGATATGCATAAGATAAGATAAAGAAAAACTAAACTTCCTCGCTCTCGGATTCTTCCTCTTCTTCATTCCTGGATGTAGACCAAGTGAAAGGAGCTGGATTTTCGGCAATACTTGTAGATGTAGGGCTAGTACAAGAAATCTTCTCCCATATTTTGTGTAAGAAGCCCTTGATGGAGTTGAGCTTCTTGTTGGTCTTGACAACGTTCTTTTCGACGGAGATGAATCGTCGATTGAGCTTGCTTTGATTTCGAGAGAGAGTGACAAGACCTTTCTTTGGATTAAAATCACCTTGAAGCTCTTGAATTTTGTCGTCTTATTCTTCCTCAATTTGATAGGAAGCGGAGAGGAGCCAATGTGTGTTTCGTGGGGTTGCAGAATACCTTGTGCTCCATTTGCCCCCATTGTTGGAAGTTAATGATTTTTTGAGGTAGAGATGTTTGGACAAACTCATAAGACTTAACGTCTTAGAGTTTAGCTCGCCGATGGTGATGAAGTTGGCATCGAGTACAGTAACTCCAAAATTCATTAGAATGTGCATGATATAGGCTCCATGGAAGATGGTTTTAAAACTCCTCCTATGATTGACGGTTAGAAATTCGTCAAGAATGACTTTAGCCCAATTCACCTGTTGGGAGGAGTAAATGGCATAGAGTGCTTTTGTAGACCTTCTCATAACTCCCGGTACGAGGCTGAATAGACCGGATTAGAGCACGATGAAGAATGCATGCCTTTTGTTGCAAGGCAATGGATTTAAGAGCAGTCATGTCATCGGAGAGAAATCTATGTGAGACTTCATCTCGATTGTCCATATCGACATTAATGTCGTTGATGTCAGCTCCTTCGGACGGACAATGGATAATATGGCTAATTCGTTGAAAAGGGAGGTAGATGCAAACGCTGCAAACCAATGTCCAAATGTAGTCATCTTTGTTTCTTGGATCTTGGTGATCCAAGTTCATGTTTGCGAAGAATACTTGGATGAGAAGAGGGTAGATCTTGACATTATTAGCATCGAAACATATCAAGCTATCAAGGCCGCTAGCTTCGGTAATTTTACGAATGGTATAAGGATTGAAATTGGGAAATTTGACGTAGGAACCATCAAAGATCCTTGAACTCTTCATGGCATTGAATCGAGTAACAGCAATGTCATTGTGAAGCCAAGATCTTATTTGACTCTCTGATGGTGGTCTGGCAAAAGATTATCTAGCTCTCTTGGTTCTTGGGGCCATTGGAATGAATTGATTTGAAGTGATAAAAATTGATTTGAGGAATAATGGGGGCTAATGTTTAGTTGGCTGAAATAAGGTAGGGTTTGAAATAAAGAAGATAAATATATAAGGTGGTTGAAAAGGTAGGTTGAGAAATGTGCATTCATATTTTTAAAAACCAGAAATATACGAATCAGTTGACTAAAGTTGTTGGAGCAGTTGTATAGGAAATTTTATCCCACATATTTGCAATTCAAAATTGGAAAATTTAGTCGACTGAATTTGTAGTGTCAGTCGACTGATTTCTGAAATAAATCAAGGTGATTTTGAACATTCAGTCGACTGAAAATATAATTTAGTTGACTAGTATGCAGAAAATGACAACTTGCAACTTTATACCTAGAAAACAACATTTTCATTCGATTGGATTTACTTGTGCAGTCGACTTAATCAGTAGTTTTAAAATGTATAAGATGAAGTTTCAGTCGACTGATCGTCCAACTTTAGTTGACTTACACTATGTTATTACGAGAACTTTGCCTATGAACGAAAGATTTTTCTATTACAAAAACTAGATTATGCAAACTTTTTAATTTTTTAATTGTAATCTATTTTAGAACAAAAATATATTATTATCTAAAAAAACATATAATACATACAAAATTTACTTCAAAACAATATACATGAAATCCTAGTTTCAAGAGGATTGTGAATCGTCAGACTTCGGTTCAACCTTCGTTATTTTTTGTAATGGTTGAATAGGTGACCATATATTATTACACCCCCAGGAGTTTGGTGACACCTGAGGACGTTGAGGGCTTCGTTTCAAAGAATTCGGTTGCACTTCAGAACGTTGTGGCGACGGTTGATGCATATATTGTTTTGATGAAGACCCGCAAAACTTCAAAGCGACTTGTTCTAGAAAGCTTAAGAGTTTAGCATTAAGTTGCAGTTCCAGAGTCTTTCTTTGGTAATGGTGAATGTCATCAATTTATCTTTTATGGAAGGAGAACCAAAATGTAAGTTACGTTTGGTTCGCTTCCCCTGTGGCGTATATCTAGTGTGATGTGTTGGAGATGGTGTAATCTTAACTGGAATATATACAAGAGTGGAGTTGTTGTAATTCTAAAATGATTCGAAAGTGGGAGACCTGAAAACAATTTAAGAATGGTTTGATCCTTCTTGCAAAGACATTATGGTTTTGGTATAATTTTTTCTTAAAATGCATTGAACTAAGAAGTTGCAGTGGAAGAAATTATGAAGAAAAAGGTTAAAGTAGGGAGTCTTTATATACTAGAGAATACTCTATTTTCAGGTCGAAGAAACCCGAGGAACAGAATGATTGAACGTTTATGGCCAAAGAAAGAATTAGAGGTAGATAAAGATGAGAAATGCTATCCGTACGAGTAATTCGAGGTAGGTAAATGATGTGAAACTAAGAAATAACATAGCATGATGGAAATGCATACAACTATCGTACAAGTGACCGGAGATTGAATACCGGCAGCATAATTTTATTTTATTTTTCTGTTAAAAAAATTTATTTTCAAAAAATTACGAAACAAATTTTAATTATAAATCATGCAATGATATAATACTTAATTCTCGACGTAATTTAATAGAAGTATTTTCATTTAAAGGTTTTGTAAATATATCATTTATCTAATTTTCTGAGGATACAAATCCTAATGAAATATTGCCCTTTTCTGTATTATCTCAAAGAAAATGATGTCTGATATCTATATGTTTAGTTCTAGAATGATTTATTGGGTTTTTTAATAAATTTATCGCATTTGTAATATCATCAATAAATTGTTGATTTGGAAAGATTTATTCCAAAATCCTGAAGTATGTGCTGCATGTAGATTACTTGAGTGAATGCCAAAGCAGTAGAGATATATTCTGCTTCATACGTAGAAAGTGAAACACAATTTTGTTTCTTACTAAACCAAGATACTAAAGATCGACCAATAAAGTGACAAGTACCACTAGTACTTTTTCGATCCATTCGACATCCTCCAAAATCAGCATCATTATATGATATTGATTCAAAAGGACGTTCTTTTGGATAAAAAAGACTATAGTCTTTAGTCTTGCTTAAGTATCGTAAAATTGGCTTCACTGTCCGCAAATGTGATTCTTTAGAATTTGCGAAATCATGCACACAAGCAT
The DNA here is from genome assembly GCA_030765085.1 of Allium cepa. NCBI lineage: Eukaryota > Viridiplantae > Streptophyta > Magnoliopsida > Asparagales > Amaryllidaceae > Allium > Allium cepa. The sequence goes on from CM060932.1 coordinate 29,570,863, forward strand.
ACACTCATCATTACGTCTGGTCGACTGTAGTTAAATGTAGTAATGAACCAATCATACTACGATATAGTTTTTGGTCAACGCTTTTTCCATTTTCATCTCCATAAAGATGTAATGTAGTACTCATAGGAGTTGGTTTAGCAGAAGTGTTTTCCATACCAAATAGTTTTATGAGATTATTATAGTATTTTTTTTATTAATAACAAATCAAATTTTTAATTGTTTATTTTAAACCAAGAAAATATGAAAGTTCTCCCATGTAAGGCATTTTAAATTCTTTTGTCATAACTCTTGAAAATTCTTGACATAATTTTTCATTCATGGAACCAAAAATAATGTCATCTACGTATATTTGAATTATTAAAATATCATTTTTATGTTGTTTTATAAATAAAGTTTGATCTACTTTTCCAATTGTAAAACCTGAATTAATTAAATAACTTTTAAGACAGTTATACAAGCAGGGGGTCCTTGTTTTAAACCATATAAAGCCTTTTTTAATTTATAAACATGATCAAGAAATTTTCCATGTGCGAATAAAGGAGGTTGTTCTACATATACATTTTCTTTTATAAAACTATTTAAGAAAGCACTTTTTACATCCATTAGATATAGTTTAAAATTATTAAAACATGCATAAGCTAATAAAATACATATAGCTTCTAGACAAGCTACATGTGCAAATGTTTCATCATAGTCTATTCCTTCTTCTTGATTGTAACCTTGAGCAACTAGTCTAGCTTTATTTCTAAAAATATTTCCTTACTCATCATCTTTTTTTTGGAAAACCCATTTTGTACCAACAACAACTTGATCAGTTGGTACAGGAACCAAGCCCCAAACGTCATTACGTTTAAGTTGATTTAATTGTTCTTGCATGGCTATAATCCAGTAATCATTAGTTGAAGCTTCTTTAGCATTTTTGGGTTCAATATTTGAAAGAAAATCTACGCGACACATTTGATTTAGTTGATTTCGGGTTCTTATGTTGGTATTTATTTCCCCAATGATATTTTCAACAGGGTGATTTCTCAGAAGTCTCAGTGGATATCTTACTTCATTATTATTTGGTAAATTATTGTTTGTATTAATTTCAATATCATCATATGAGTCATTTGATATAGAAACAATTTCTTCATATTATATTTTTGGTTAACTTTGAATTTTTCATTGAATGACACATGAAGTATTTTTTCGGTTATTTTAGTTCTTTTATTATAAATTCTGTAAGCTTTGCTTTGTTTCGAATATCCAATGAATATTCCTTCATCTGATTTTGGATCGAATTTACCAAGCTTATCTTTTGTGTTTAATATAAAATATATTGGGCCAAAAACTTTAAAATATGATATATTAGGTTTTCTTCCATTAAAAAGTTCATATGGTGTATGTTTAGTTAATGTCTAATGGAAACTCTATTTAAAACATAACAAGCAGTTGCTACAGCTTCTGTCCAAAAATGTTTTGGTAGAGTACTTCCATTTAATAAAGTTCTAGCACATTCTTGAAGTGTTCTATTTTTCCTTTCTACAACTCCATTTTTTTGTGGATTTCTAATAAATGAAAATTTATGAACAATTCCTTTCTTATTACAGTAGTTTTCAAAAGATTCATTTCCGAATCCAACACCGTGATCACTCCGAATATTTTAAAATTTTAATTTTTAAAATTTTGAATTCTTTTGGCAAAACTTTTAAATTTTTGAAAAGTATCACTTTTATTATTCAAAAATATTGTCCAGGTATATATTGAAACATCATCTACTATTACAAAAACATATCTATTATGTTTATAGACTAAACATGAGTTGATCCAAAAAGATCCAAATGTAATAACTCATGTGGTTGTAATGTAGAAATCATTTTCTTTGATTTAAAAGAAGATTTTATTAAATTTCCTAACTGACAAGAATCACAAATATTTTTTATTTTAGAATTCATTTTAGGTAAACTTTTAACAAAGTTATTCTTAGATAATTTGTTTATGGTTTTAAAATTTATATGACAAAATCTTTTGTGTCATAACCAATGATCATTTTCTTTGGCTATTAGACACATATTTATGTTATGATTAACTTTCATATTTAATATATAAATATTCCTTTCTTTAGTTCCTTCAAATATAAGATTATTATTTTGATCGAATATGTTGCATTTATTTTCTGAAAAGATTATATTAAAACCTTTATCACATTGTTGACTTGTACATAGCAAATTATTTGTTAAATTTTTAATTAGTAAAACATTTGTAATAAAAGGTAAGTTAGATGTACCACCATTGCTCACATCGTCTTTGCCGATGATATATCCTTTGAAAATATCTCCAAATGTGACAGATCCTCCATCCAAGTTGATAATGTTGGTTAGCATATCTTTATTTCTAGTCATATGTTTTGAGCAACCACTATCTAGTATCCATTTTCCTCTTTTCTTAGTTGGTACCTACAAAAAATAAAAATTGACGTTGGTACCCGCCTTTTATTAGGGTCCTAAGAGTTAGGTCTTGGGAAGCCAAACCCATGAGGGTTTAGAATTCCCTTCATAAGTAAAATCTTTTTTTATGAACTGAAGTTATAAATGATTTAATATACTTATTTCTGATTAAATTGTTATTAGTTTTTGGTAGCCAAATTTTTATAATATTTGTGTTGCCAATATCTTACTTTTGAGAAAATACCTTTGGTTTTGGTTTTGGTTTTTCTTTTACAAAATTATTGTGTAAATTGAAATTTTTATATGATATATTATTCTTCTTTGAACTAGTCTTTGAACAATTTTTATACCCTAATCCATCTTATTAGTAGTAGTTTGAGAATTACTGATAATTTTAGAAAGATTTTCTCTTCTTTTATTAAAATTAGTTACATTTTAGTGATATTCTCTAACTCGGTTTTGAGACTGGTATTATTCAATTCAAGAATTTTGATATTTGATTTTAAATCATGATTTTCTGAAGCTAATGTCACATTTTTTGTCTTTTTCACTTCTACTTCATTTAATAGCATAGTGAGTTGAGAAGAAACATAACACAAAGATTCTTGTGTATTAATAAGTTTTTCTTCTAGGATTTTCTTTTCATCTCTTAGTATATCAACTTCTATTTCAATTCTATTTAATTTTTCTAGTGCATCTTTATAATTTATTTAAGCTTCTTTGAGTTTATCTAATAGCTCTTAATTTATATCAATTAAATCAAAAAAAAGTTAAATCATTTACATCGTTAGTAGAAGCCATAAAGCAGATGTTGGCTTGTTCAGAATCGGTGTCCGTGTCACCGTCTGATGATGAAGACGATTCTGAATGATCCCACGTAACAGAGAATGCTTGCTTCGTTTTGTACTTGTCCTTCTTATTCTTGAATATGTCTTTCTTTCTATTAGGATAGTATTTCTTCATGTGGCCTTTCTTATGACATTCATAACATTCGAGATTCAAAACTGACGGTTTACTAGAGTTGTCTCTTTTGTTATTTTCAAACTTCTAATTCATTCCAAATTTTAAGAACCTTTTGAAATTCTTTGCGATTAATGCAATGTCATATTCATCTGAATCTGAATCTCCTTGTTCAGCTTTGAAGGAAATATTCTTTTTATCTTAGGATTAATCTCATTTAGTGTGACGCCCCACCTCTATACCCACGCTAGCCAAGGACACTACGGGGTAATGCTGTCAACTAACACGGAGAATAAGGCTGGTTAGGAGCGACCATCTATAGACTTTCTTTAACTATCTATTGATTACATCAAAAATTGTCATACCAAGCAGATCGACATATCCAGTGAATACCTAAAACAAAACAAAAGGTGGCTGGAGGATCTATCAGAACAGAATATAACAATGCAAATGTAATATACATCACAGAACAATAGATCGTCATATACACATATACTGATACATAACAGAGTATACAAACTGAGACATGACAAGTGGTATAGCAAACCACAATATGCAGGCGAATCCAAACGAATACATATCAGAGTTACAACAAAAAGGACTACACAAAAGCTATGACAAAAAGGAGCTAGCTGAATAGTCCATGCGGAAGCACAATAGGCTAAGTCCAAATGCACCTAACCTGAAACATCTTGGTCTGACCTGAGTATAAAATACACGAGTCGGTCTAGCTAAACAAATCAGTTAGATAAATTGAACAACAATAAACCTGCATGGTCATAAGGTATAACAAATATCACAAAAAGAGATAGCACAGTCATCTAACAAAAGATGAATAACAAGACAAGCCTCATATCATCGGCAACTCAAATAAACAAAGATATGAATATCCCAAAACAAACCAAAAATTCAAATAACAAATACCAATGAAGGTAACCCAAGTTCCGCAAGGTAATCGCTATATATCGTGCGGCTCAAAAAGACCAACATCGAAGGGTGATACCTAGGGAATATACATATCAATGAAACAACAAAAAATTGCACGTGCTCAGTACTGTATAAACAAGGATCCATGAGCCCGAAGACTCCAACCCCAATATCACTCGAGCGGTGACGAATGACCAACTCCAAAAGCGATACAATAGGGCAACAAACCCGAAGGCAACTTACCCAAAGGCTACATACCCGAAGGCAACAAACTTGAAGGAGACAGTCTGAAGACACTATCCCAAAGGCAACAAACCGTAGTGGTGATGGTCCGGAGGCCCAGTACTGGACACCACTAACTGGCAGTATGTGTCACAACTCTCGTAAAGGAATCCGAAAAGTGTTAATGTGAGTCCCATAACCATCCGTTCGCACTAAACGGTTTACTATCTGTTAGTCAATTTCACACTTAAAGAAGTATGAAGTTTACCTCATCTCATCGGTAAACCGGATCAAAGGTCAAAACGTTCAATCGAATAGGTCGGGGATTAATCGGAAAGATAAACGCATGGATTCATGGTCCTTGTTTTACTTAGCCATTTAATCTCCTTTCCACTTCGCTCGAAGTGCGAAATTATGTGTGTGCGTTTTAAATAGAATTTATAAATTGGAGAAGCGAACTTTTAATATCATTTAAAAGATTATTTTATAAAAACCCGTGCAAGAAGTCATAAAGGAATCATCAAGGTCAAAGATGAATGATAACAACAATCGGAACAACCAAAGCCGATAAAAATTGGAATTTCAATCCCAAAAGCAAATTGGGCAAAAGACTACAGATTCAGACGTTTGATATATATGGTTCAGACGTCTGAATCTGGAAAATTAAAAGTTTTCCAGAATCCAATTCAGACGTCTGGCCCATATAATTCAGACGTCTAAAATTGGCATTTTAAGCCTATTTCCTTTCTGGTTACAATCGAACCAATTCAGACGTCTGGGGGCTTTAATTCAGACGTCTGAATACTAGGGAAAGAAAATTCCCAGTATAATATTCAGACGCCTAGAAATAAGATTTCAAACGTCTGAAACCCGATGTTCAGGCATTTCCTGAACCTAGGCCATAGATGGCCAAAACAAATCGAAAGCGATCGGATGAGCGATGATTACGGGGGCTTACGTCAAACGACTACCCAACCTTGACGACTCACTAATACACTTCGAACAACATAAACATCAACCATGTAAGGATTTCATAGATTTGGCTTCAAAATTCATAATTTGGCAAATTAACCAAATCGATCCAAATTGAAAGCAAACGAACATGCTAACATATTAGAAACTCATTCTTAACAATCCAACATAGTTATAAACATAGACGTGAGATTAAAATCTTACCTTTTAACTCAAAACAAGATGAGAAGCTCAAATGCAAAGAAAAGACCAACGACTCTCCACTTCAACTCTACAAGCTTCAATCTAAGACCAAAACAAGTATTTCCTAAGTTAGATTTAGGAAACTCTCCGAAATTGATGGAAGGAAGAGTTGGAGAGGGTGAAGAGAGGGCTTACCAATAGCTTCTCTTGGATTATAGAGTAAGAATTTGAGTTTGCAAAGTAAACTAGGGCTTGGAGTTTCTAATTCTTCTTCCCTTCCCCCATTTTCAGTTGGGCTAGAGTTTAAGAAATGAAAATGAGTGAATGGAGAAGAGAGGGGACTGAGTTGGGTATTAAGCTAAGCTAATGGGCTGAACCCAAACCCAAAACCCAAATAGGAAAAGTAGCAAAATTCTACTTACTCCAAACATACCAAAGCTTATACTCAAAAAGATCGCAAATGCTATTTCGGACTCAATGGAAGTGGTTTCGAGTCCCAAATCGACAGTTTGCAGAAAGTAACATTTCGGACCTAAATCTGACTAACCACGCAATATTTAAATAAAACATTTAATTATATAATCATTAAATATGCGGGTTGTTACAGATCTCCCCTCCTTACAAAATTGCGTCCACGCAATTCCTAGAGATGATATTTGTAACAACTACATACAACAATTCTCCCAAAGGAAAAGGAAATAAGCTTGAGATGAAGGGATATTTTCACCGTTGCATAGCAAAGATAGAAAACCTGGATAGGATCGCTCGATAAACTCTCTGGTTTCCCAAGTACAGTCATTGAGATTAGCGGACCATTGAACTTTAATGAGCGGCACGTCCTTGTTTCGAAGGTGTCGCACCTCCGTGGCAAGCACGCGAATAGGTTGCTGTACAAAAGATAAGTCCGGTGAGATCTCAAGCTCTTGCAAATCAGGAGAATCGATAACAGAACCCGACTCTCGAGGACACTTCCGAAGTTGAGAGATGTGAAACACGTCGTGAATGCTAGATAAATGAGCAGGAAGTGAAACTCTATAAGCCATAAGGCCAATACGTTCAGTAATAGAAAATGGTCCTATAAAGCGAGGAGCCAATTTCCCAGTTGTACTGAAACGCATCACCCCTTTCAGAGGAGAAACACGAACAGAAACAAGATCACCAATCGAGAATTCGAGAGGCTTCCTATGGTTGTCCGCGTAGGATTTCTAGCGGCTTTGTGCCTCCTTCATTTTCAAGCGAATAAGATCAATCTTCTCAGAAGTATCACGAACAGAATCTGGGCCAAGAATAAGCTTCTCTCCAGATTCCAACCAACAAGAAGGTGATCGACATAGCCTTCCGTACAAAGCTTCGAAAGGAGCCATACCAATACTGGACTAAAAACCATTATTGTAGGAGAACTCTACAAGAGGTGGGTGATCCTCCCAACTACCACCAAAATCAAGAATACAAATACGGAGGAGATCTTCCAAGATACGATTCACCCATTTAGTCTGTCCGTCGGACTGTGGATGATAAGCTGTGCTAAAATTAAGCTTTGTTCCCAAAGCTTGCTGAAGTCTCTGCAAAAAATGACTCGTGAATAAAGGATCACGGTCGCTCACAATAGAACTAGGAACACCGTGAAGTCGCATGATTTCCTTGACATACAACTTAGCCAAATGCGAAGCAGTCCGATTAGACTTAATAGGAATAAAATAAGCAGACTTGGTGAGGCGGTCAGCAATAACCCAAATACTAGAATGGCCCGATCTCGAACGAGGTAGGCCTTCAATGAAATCGATAGAAATCTAATCTCATTTCCACAATGGAATCTCAAGAGGCTGAAGAAGACCCGAAGGGCGCTGATGTTCGGCCTTAATACGCTGAAAAGTTATGCAATTACTCACATAACTCGCCATATTGCGCTTCATGTCTTCCCAATAATAAAGACGATGCATATCGGCATACATCTTACTACTACCAGGATGAATAGTATACTTAGAACGGTAACAGTCATCAAGAATGTCATGCCTAAGTGCAAAATCAGAAGGCACAAAAAGACGGTTCTTCTTGCGAAGACACCCATGAGAATCAATGCTAAAATCCCGCAACGCCTCATCATAGGATCCAGACTCACAAAGCTGAATAAGATGCAACAGCTCTGGATCACGCCGCTAAGCATATGCAATACGATCCAGTAAAATGGGTCGAGCTCCCAAACTAAATAACAGAATAGGAGAATCAGAAGATGAACCTCGATCATGAATTTCACAAAAAGATAAAGTCTCAAGAATACTCCATTCGGCAAGCATCATAGAAACAAAAGTTGAATGTTTGTGACTAAGCGCATCAGCAACATGATTACCCTTACCAAGGGTATACTGGATATCAAAGTCATAGGAAGCAAGAAACTCGAGCCAACGCCGTTGTCTCATATTGAGTTCCTTTCGAGTGAACAAATACTTCAAGGATTTATGATCGGTATAGAGAATGAAGCGCTTGCCCAATAAATAGTGTCACCAAATTTTCAAGGTGAAGACAATGGTGGCTAACTCAAGATCATGAGTGGCATAGCGAACTTCATTCGGACGCAGTTGCCTAGAAGCATAAGCAACTACCCGATCCTTCTGCATAAGAACAGCACCGAGACCACCATCAGAAGCATCGGTGTAGACAACAAGATCATGAATCCCCTCGGGAACCATAAGAATAGGAGCGTTAGTGAGAAGTTCCTTTAATGTCTGAAAGGAAGCTTCACACTTTTCGGACCAAATATGACGAATGCCTTTTCGAGTAAGGCTGGTGAGAGGAAGCACAACACAGGAAAAATCCTTAACAAAGCGACTGTAATAACCCGTCAATCCAAGGAAACTACGAATCTCATGCACATTCTCAGGCCTATTCCAATCCTGAATGGCTTCGATCTTTGAGGGATCGACCGAAATGCCGTCGGAAGATACAACGTAGCCTAAGAACTTTACCTTATTCTCCCAAAAATGGCACTTGGAGAATTTGGCTCTAAGCTGATGGCGACGGAGAGTACTCAAGACAATCCTCAAGTGATTAGCATGCTCGGCTTTAGATTTAGAATAAACAAGGATGTCGTCGATGAACACAAGGACGAACTTATCGAGATATTCCCGGAACACTCGATTCATTAGATCAACAAAGGAGCATTCATCAAACTGAACGGCATAACGAGCCACTCAAAAGAACCATAACGAGTGTGGAAAGTTGTAAGAGGTATGCTATCCTCCGCGACTCATAACTGATGAAAACCTGTGGCAAGGTCGAGCTGAGAAAAGACCTTAGCACCACACAATAGATCGAACATATCATCGATCCTAGGAAATGGATACCTATTCCTGATGGTTAACTCGTTAAGCTTGCGATAGTCAATGCAAAGCCTAAGAGTTCCATCGGACTTCTTCACGAAGACGACCGCGGATCCCCACGGAGAAAAACTGGACTGAATCAACTGCTTGGACTCAAGCTCTAAAATCTGCTTCTTGAGTTCCTCATTTTTCCTTGTAGACATCCTCGTGGGGGGACGACTAACTGGCTGCGCGTCTGGAATGAGGTCAATGCGAAACTCAATTGCCCGCTTGGGTGGCAAACCCGAAACAGGCTCAAAAACATCAAAAAAGTCACAAGCAATAGGAATACGAGATATATCATCATTATCTCACGAGTCAAGAGAATATAAAGCCATTTCGGAATCATCCACATTCCGAAGAACAAGTGATAGTTGAGTAAAAAAATCTGGATGTCGAAGATATATAATCCTCTTAGAACAAATAATCCTGGCATCGTATCTCACTAGCCAGTCCATACCCAAAATCATATCAAATCCCAGATACGAAATAACGTGCAGATTCGCACGAAAATAAAAGCCACGCAAAACAATCTCAACATCATCACAAAGCATGCTAAGGGTCGCGGATCCTCCAATAGGATTCGCAATCCTTAATGAAGTAACCAAACAAGAAATATCCAAAGACAAATCATCGACGAGCTTCTTCGATACGAAAGAATGTGAAGCTCCTGTATCGAAAAGAACTCGAATGTTATGGTCATGAAATAAAATAGAACCTTCCAAAATAGATGGATATATACCTTTGGGATGAGAAGAACCTTCAGAAGCCTTAGCAGCATAGAGCTTGCTAGACTTGGCACCAGCAGGAAAGTAGGGCAAGTGGAAACATGATGACCTTCCTTCTTGCAATAGCGGCAGTAGAGAGGGTTAGGACAAGCTCGAATCATATGATCAGGAGAACCACAACTGAAACACTTCCGAATGGAAGGTGTTCCAACAGATTGAGACTGAGAGCTAGAACCACCAGTCTTCTTCTTCTTAGAAGGAAAAGACCTGGACTTCTGAAATGGAAACTGCTTCTTGTTGGTGTTCTTGGGAACCTCAACATCATCACCACTATCGCACCCTTTCTCGATAGCTTCGAGATGAAGTGCAGAATCTACCAACTCCTCAAAAGAAAGCTTAAGCTGGAGCAATAACGACTTCTTAAGATATTTCTTAAGACCAGAAACAAACTTCAGATTCTTCTTATAAGAGGTGCTAATGAATTCAAGACCATACTTAGATAAATCCTCGAACGATGCAACATACTCAGAAACAGAATATTTCCCTTGCTTCAACTCAAGGAAGCGACGGGTCAATAAAACTTTTTCAGATTCAGGAACGAACTTGAGTTCGAATCGCTCCCGAAACTGAGTCCAAAAAAGAGCAGACTCATCAATCTCGGCAATAAGAAGCTTGTACCAATTAAGGGCACGCTCTTGCAATAAGCTAGAAGTTACTACAACTCTATCATGATCAGAAAGATCCATGCGAGAGAAGATACGCTCGCATGTACGAATCCAAGCTTGGACTTCAAGAACAGACTCGGAGCCTTTAGACGGCTTTCCTCCAAGATGAGAAAACTCACTGCACAGGCGTGCAAAGGCAGACTTGCGAGGTGGAGATACTCGAGTAGGAGCTGGAGGCTGAGTGCTCCTAAACAACTCCAAAAACTGATCGGCAGACATATAAACGCCATCTGGATGTGAGTCATTGGATTGCCCGGCACCTGAACGTCGTCCCCTGCCTCTTCCAGCCATAAGCTGAAAGTTAAGATAAGAACAAGATTATTCCCAAGGTAGATAATTTAATATAGGATACTACGGAATTTAAATGCATTCCTAGACGTATTCCCACATTCTATCTACCACCAAAGGCACAGAAGGAATTGAGGCAAGATGATACAAAGATTTGTAACACTTATACACTTTGATGTACCGTAATATGTGCTTCTATTCTGTGTTTATCATATTTCGTTCTAAACTCAGCTTTGATACCAAGCTGTGACGCCTTACCTCTATACCCACACTAGCCAAGGACACTACGGGGTAATGTCATTAACTAACATGGAGAATAAGGCTGGTTAGGAGCGACCATCTATAGCCTTGCCTTAACTATCTATTGAATACATCAGCAATTGTCATACCAAGCAGATCGACATTCCAATGAATACCTAAAACAAAACCATAGGTGGCTGGAGGATCTATCAGAACAGAATATAACAACGCAAATGTAATATACATCACAGAAGAGTAGATCGTCATATACACATATACTGATACATAACAGAGTATACAAACTGAGACATGACAAGTGGTATAGCAAACCATAATATACAGGCGAATCCAAAAGAATACATATCAGAGTTACAACAAAAAGGACTGCACAAAAGCTATGACAAAAAGGAGCTAGCTGAATAATACATGCGTAAGCAAAATAGGCTAAGTCCAAATGCACCTAACCTGAAACATCTCGGTCTGACTCGAGTATAAAATACACGGGTCAGTCTAGCTAAACAAATCAGTTAGATAAACTGAACAACAATAAACCTGCATGGCCATAAAGTATAACAAATATCTCTAAAAGAGATAACACAATCATCTAACAAAAGATGAATCATAACAAGACAAGCCTCATATCATCGGAAACTCAAATAAACAAAGGATATGAATATACCAAAACAAGCCAAAAAGGCAAATAACAAATACCAATGAAGGTAACACAAGTTCCGCAAAGTAACCGCTATATATCGTGCGGCTCAAAAAGACCAACACCGAAGGGCGATACCTGGGGAATATACATATCAATGAAACAACAGAAAATTGCACGTGCTCAGTACTGTATAAATAAGGATCCATGAGCCCGAAGACTCCAAGCCCAATATCACTCGAGCGGTGATGAATGACCAACTCCAAAAGCGATACAATAGGGTAACAAACCGGAAGGCACAAACCCGAAGGCAACATACCCGATGGCTACATAACCGAAGGCAACAAACCTGAAGGAGACAGTCCAAAGACACTATCTCAAAGGCAACAAACCGTAGTGGTGAATGTCTAGAGGCCCAGTACTGGACACCACTAACTGGCAGAATGTGTCACAACTCTCGAAAATGAATCCGAAAAGTATTAATGTGAGTCCCATAACCACCCGTTCGCACTAAACGGTTTACTATCCGTTAGTCAATTTCATGCTCAAAGCAGTACAAAGTTTACCTCATCTCATCGGTAAACCAGACCAAAGGCCAAAACGTTCAATCGAATAGGTCAGGGATTAATCGAAAAGATAAACGCACGGATTCATGGTCCATGTTTTACTTAGCCATTTAATCTCCTTTCCACTTCGCTTGAAGTGCGAAATTGTGTGTATGCATTTTAAATAGAATTTATAAATTGGAGAAGCGAACTTTTAATATCATTTAAAAGATTATTTTGTAAAAACCCGTTGATGAAGTCATAAAGGAATCATCAAGGTCAAAGATGAATGATAACAACAATTGGAACAACCAAAGCCGATAAAAATTGGAATTTCAATCCCAAAAGCAAATTGGGGAAAAGACTACAGATTCAGACGTCTGAAGTGTATGGTTCAGACGTCTGAATCTGGAAAATTAAAAGTTTTCCAAAATCCAATTCAGACATCTGGCCCATATAATTTAGACGTCTGAAATTGGCATTTTAAGCCTATTTCCTTCTGGTTACAATCGAACCAATTCAGACGTCTGGGGGCTTTAATTCAGACGTCTGAATACTGAGGAAAGAAAATTCCTAGTATAATATTCAGATGTCTGGAAATAAGATTTCAAACGTCTGAAACCTGATGTTCAGGCATTTCCTGAACCTAGGCCATAGATGGCCAAAATAAATCGAAAGCAATCGGACGAGCGATGATTACGGGGGCTTACGTCAAACGACTACCCAACCTTAACGACTCACCGATGCACTCCGAACAACATAAACATCAACCATGTAAGGATTTCATAGATTTGGCTTCAAAAATCATAATTTGGCAAATTCACTAAATCAATCCAAATTGAAAGCAAACGAACATGCAAATATATTAGGAACTCATTCCTAATAATTCAACATAGTTATAAAAATAGATGTGAGATAAAAATCTTACCTTTTAACTCAAAACAAGGATGAGAAGCTCAAATACAAAGAAAAGACCTACCACTCTCTACTTCAACTCTACAAGCTTCAATCTAAGACCAAAACAATTATTTCCTAAGTTAGATTTAGGAAACTATCTGAAATTGAAGGAAGGAAGAGTTGGAGAAGGTGAAGAGAGGGCTTACCAATAGCTTCTCTTGGATTATAGAGCAAGAATTTGAGTTTGCAAAGTAAACTATGGCTTGGAGTTTATAATTCTTCTTCCCTTCCCCCATTTTCAGTTGAGCTAGAGTTTAAGAAATGAAAATGAGTGAATGGAGAAGAGAGGGGACTGAGTTGGGTATTAAGCTAAGCTAATGTGCTGAACCCAAACCCAAAATCCAAATAGAAAAGGTAGCAAAATTCTACTTACTCCAAACATACCAAAGCTTATACTCAAAAAGATTGCAAACGCTATTTCGAACTCAATGGAAGTGGTTTCGAGTCCCAAATCGACAGTTTGCAGAAAGTAACATTTCAGACCTAAATCCGACTAACGATGCTACATTTAAATAAAACATTTAAATATATAATCGTTAAATATACGGGTTGTTACATTTAGCCTGCAAATTAACTTCGTATGACATGAGAATTCCAATTAACTCTTTAGGTTTGTTGGTAGAAATGTCATTAGCTTCTTCAACATCTAATACTTTTCGTTCTCATTCATCCGTTAAAGATTTAGAATTTTTTAGACAATATCAAAATATGAAAAAGTTCCTCTAATGTCAATAGTGAATGATGTATATCTTGGAATCTAGAATACATGTCGTCTATAGTTTCATCTAGTCTCATTCTGAAATTTTGAAACTGATTTTTGAGCATAGAAATCTTGCTTTGTTTAACTTCGTTCGTTCCTTTATGTGTGACTTCAAGAGTTCTCCAAATTTCATAAGCAGTTGTACACATGCTAACTCTATTAAATTCATATTTATCCAAGGCACAAAATAACATATTCATGGCTTTTGCACTTGATGTAGTATCTTACTTTTGTGTGTTTGACCATTCTGCAAATGATGTGTTGGGAATAGTATATTCACTTTGAGTGATAGTCCAAGTATCATATCCATTTGCTTGCATAAAAATTCTCATTCGAGTTAACCAATAATTATAATTCAAATCAATAAATAGTGACGGTCGTGTAATGGATTGACCTTCAACAAAACTAGTGTTAGTGTTATTTTCCATATTAACTGTGTATCAAGTAACAGTGTTCCGGTTATATGATGGCCTTGCTCCGATACCAAATAAAAGTGCTGCTAAGGATCGTAATATGGAATAATAACTAAGTTATCTACTAATGCAGAATAAAGTAAAAATAGTAAATAGTAAAGTAAATAACACCAGGGATTTTTATACTGATTCAAACTCCTATTCTACGTCAAGTCCCAAACTCCTTCTGAAATTTAAATTATCAACCCTCTCTTAATTCGAAGGAATAGGTATTAACCGTCTGAGCAATCGAACATGACTTCTACCGTCTAGACAACTGAATAGGGCTTCTACCGTCTGAGTAACTGAACATGACTTCTATAATATAGAGATTTTTCTTGACTGATTGTGCTCTTTTGATAGCATGGATAAATCTTTAGAATACACCCTTCCTATAATCTTCTCATTTGTGGTATACAGTGTAGTTTGTGAAGATTGGAAATTACTTTAATCACAAATGAATTTGTGCTTGAATGTGCAAGTGGTTAAAACAAGATTTGAAAGCAAATGGCAGAGCATTTTAGATAATAAGTATGTTGTAAGAATAGAATCAAAAAATTAAGTTATTAAAACAACTGAATTCAAGGCTATATACAGAGTTTAAATGATGCAATTCTTGAAGAGTTACGGTCATAAGGTACGGAAACAACTCTTGAATCAAGGGTTGTATCTATTCCTTAAATTGAAGTGACCATTTAGAAATATAGCCGTTATGAATATTCAATCGACTGAAGGAAAAACTTTAGCCTTCTGGAAATTCAAAAATTCGAATTTTAAATTTCAATATTGAAAAGACACATAGTTCAGTCGACTGAATGGGGTGGTTCAGTCGACTGAACCTTCAAGTGCACTTGTGCACATGCAAAGTTTTCAGTCAACTGAACATACCCATTCAGTCGACTGGAATCTATGTTTCTTCCATATTTAATTCTATTTGAAAGCTCTTTGATAATGAACTTAAATTAAATGATTATCATTGGGTATATATGATTTGAAAATAATTTTAAAAACATGTGTGCATGCATGTACCACCTATGAGAGATTTTAACAATGATTAACTACTAAACTAGACTATAGACAAACCATTTATAAAATTTGAAACTTCTCTCCAAATTTTTGGTCTTCAATCTATTGTCGAGTAGAATAGTATCTTTTCCTGCAAATATGGTTAGTTCATATAATATTTACTTATACAGTTGTCAAGATCAAAACATCAAAATACAAGGTTTTAACACATGTATGGTTCCTATACGCGTAAATTATACATATGCATATCAAGCTTGTTTACTATTTTAGGTACATAACCATCCACACCAAATTATTGTCTAACCCAAATTATATATGTTATTTTTCTTATAATTTTCGGGTACTTTCTCACGTAGAGAGACATATTTTTGTGACTATGCATTGTAGTTGATCAGTAGAGACGAACATGAGGCTTATGAATTAGCTATTTTATCGTTGCTTTATTATTATATATTTGTTGTGCAGTGCTTTGAGTAATCATCATTTATTTACATGTTAAAGACAATTTTGCTTATGAAGTCATTTACGTATTTGAGAGATGTTGACTCATTTATTTCGGTATGATCATTAGAGAGATTTCGTACTTTGATATTGTGTAGTTTATTTACGAACACCTTATTTTGACCAAACTAGTATTTTGTCCGTTTTTATTTCTGTATTCAATTATATTTTACCTATGCATTGTGAGATATATGACAAGTTATTGAATTGGTAGCTTAATTTAGTACGAGCATTTCATGGACTGGATGCTTAGCAGTGTTGATCCATTTATAGGTATTGGACATGGAGATGCATTTCAATATGGTAAATGGTATTAAAAAACTATGACATATTCTTTTGTATTAAAATTTCATACAAAAGACGACGATGTGTGATATTTTAAATTCGAAAATAAGTTGTACAAAAAATTGATACAATTCTTTTATATTATAGTTTTGATCCTAAAACAGTCATAAACAAAGTATACAGTTTTTTTTTGCTTAAAAGTAATTAAGTTAGTGGACAAATTTAATCTCGCGACTAATAAAGAAATTATATGGACATATAACAATAATTCTTTTACAGCGTAGCAGCAGTTTATCCTGAGCCGATGAATATTATAATCATGTGCATTTACGTTTTTACAAGGTGTTTTTGTTTCCAACACTAGAGACGATTTTAGTTCCACCCAACTCAGTATTACATTCAAATTAAGTTCAACTGTTTATTGTACAAATATTAAAAATGTAATATGTATGGTGAAAGGGATTTAAGAGAATAAACCATAATGGATTTGGAGTATGAACATCAGGTCCGAAAGTTTTAGAGATTGTAACGTAGGGGTTTCTATGCAATTGTGGAAAGGTAAAAACTAAAGAGTGGACTATTGTGCAAATAATGTAGGCTGGCTGTATGAATAAAAAAGGCAGAGCTTTAATAGCAACATTGCAAGAATCTATAACATAGGCAGCTACTGCAGCATCATATCCCAGTAAAAATTAAATAATGCACTTGTTTGTTAATTAGCAGTAGACACTAGAGAGAGGTGTGTTTCTATGTACGCATAGATTAAATTTTATTTTGGAAGAGTAGGCTTTTCGTCCAAACTTTTTACAGTGGAAAAAGAAAAAGAAAAAAAAGCGAAAGTGCTCACATTTCTCAATCCGCGATTTGCTTTCAGATTCTTTTTCCAAAATGACAAGACAGGGATGAATTTTGAAGAGGCAAACGAAAACTCTGCCAGCATTAATTAGAAAAGAGCTCAATAGGCATACACTCCACATTATACAAGGACACATCATCATGAATATACGCAATATGGACAAAATACACATTGTTACAAGTGAAACTTAAAAAGGATTTGATGTAGTTATTCGTCGACAATATACTTGCAGTCGGATAAGTCATAAGTCCCCTGTCATGTATCACGCTTCCTATTCTATGGTATTCAACACACGTATAACAGGAATTTTTTTTTTTTTTTTTTTTTTGAATCCTAGGAAAATCCGGCGGCTGGTAAACTGTTGAGAATGCCTTAGTAAAGTCGTCCGTTGATCCAAACTCCCATACTCGTAGGTAAATTCATATAGAATATGAAAGCGCACGGTAAGAATCGAACCTGAGTCTTTTTTACTATAACCCAAAGCTCATTTTCACTGCTTTGCACCCGCGAACACGTATAACAAGATTTATGATTTGTGCAGTAGCCTATAATCTGAAAATTTTAAAGATGTTAGCAGCAAATGATGAAGTTAGATAAAAATCAAGAGTTCAAGTTTAAGTTCTACTCTCTAAACCATCTGTGTAATGTTGGATGCATTAGTTGTTAAAAATTCACAAACCTACTTTTCCTTCTTTGATTTATGTTCCAGGGAGTGTATTAAATTTAAAATGAGTTATATGACCCTTAGACCATTACCAGCGATGGATCGGTTGGGAAGGAACCGACTCCCAACGGAGGGTCAGTTGGCCACTTTAGGGTTATCAATCCTGAAAATTAATTCTTAGCCAGCCAAAATAAGGCCGGCTAAGTATAACCACCTTATTTTGGCCAACTAAGCCAATAAGGCCAGCTAAGTATAACCACCTTATTTTGGCCAACTAAGCCAACGGCTATAATGTAGCTGTTGGCACTTAACCGACTATATATTAGCCAGCTAAGAGTCAACGGTTACTTTATAGCCGTTGTGCCATTGCCGGTCAAATTGCCCGGCTAACTTTATTAATTTGACTGTTGCTTCTCTCCTATATAATATGTTCATTCCACCATTCTGTTTACACCATTTCCACTTCAATATTCTCTCTTCTCAGCACAGTTTTTTCAATCAATATTAGCAATGTCAAAAAATTCTAAAGGAAAATCATCGAAGTCATCATCTTTTAGAATTCTCCCTCTACGAAGGCCAGATAATTAGAATCCAACGCAATTCAATCAGCATATGTATAATTCCCAGCACAGTCAGAATCAATTTCATTCTCAACAGGGCCAATTTCATATCAGCCTTAACAAAATCAGAATATCTACCATTCAACAAGATTCAAATCAATACCAAAATTCTCAAAATACGAATTATTCGTAGAATAGTTCGCTTCAACAAAACTATCGGTACGATCGAAATTACGTGTCTTCCAATAGCCAACGATGATCAATAATGCCTTATCGTTCACAAAATATATCGAGAAATCTCACTAATCAATTTGGAGGCAACAGATTTGAAAATCAGAAAAAGAAATTTGATATCAATGAAATAGCCGACGAAGAAGACGACTGTGGGAATCTTACTTTGTCTTTGTAACATCCCACCTTTTCGCACGATTTAAATAGACACACGTGTCGATTCAAACCGTACGGAAGGGCGGATTGTTATGGGGTAAATAAGAAAAATAGAGAAGAAATAAAACAAAATAGAATCTCACAGCGGAAGGATAAAATATAATAATAAAATATACAGTTTATAAAACTGTTTACAAAACATTCGATTCTTCTTTATACATTTAAATATCAGAGTTTACATACCAATAATATCAATGCAGCGGAATACGGTGTAGTGGAATATAAAATAGTAGATAATAATACTACAATCTTCGTCTTCGTCCTCCAGAGCTAAAACTTCAAATCCTGAAACGCTCGGACTGACCCGAGCGAATTGAAAAGACAAAACACTCGAGTCAGAACTAAAAGATCTTATGTAAGTTAAATTAACTGAGATAAATATGAGTACAGTAACTCAAGAGATGCTCGGGATTTACATCTCCTAAGGATCCGTTAAACTATTTACTATGTAGTATATTGCGCTATTATAATAGTGTCTATTTATAAAATAAACTTACTTTTAAATAGCGTTAAGGGGTTACCCATATAGCCCTTAACACAGAATATATTCCCATAGTCTATACAGTACCGTAATCTCCCCCGTACTGGGCGTCGTCAGAGGGCACTCCATATGTATGGTACAAAACAAAATCGTATAAGACGCGCTAGGGTAGGTGACACGGCACAACTAGGCAATGCCAGGGTAGATATACCAATTACGCTTCCGGGTCGGTGGTAACGCATAGCCGCAGCTATCGCCCACCTCGAGCCACACCCCCAAATCAAAGAAATCAAAAGTGGCCACTGAATAAATCCAAAAGTCAAAGTATAATATCGAAGGGATGTGTCCGATCAATGGTGCTACCTTATTAACCCGTCAATCGCTCCTGTTTTAGCCACCTTATGCCAACTCACGGGAGTTGGGTCCACGTATTTACCTTACAGGAAACGCCGCCACCAACCTACTTCATTCTGGAATCTCCACCGCGTACACGGTTAGTCAAAGTGGTTTTCGGTATCGACAGAGAGTATGTCCATACCCGATCCCGGTCTCTTTGCCAACCCATCGTTATTATAACACCGCGGTCATTTAAAAATAGTTTATACTTTTAACCAGAATTAAATTTTTCCATTTCAAAACTATGAATACGATATCATCTTAAAACCCAAAATATGATATCATTTTATCCAAATATAATTCTTTTCCAAAATCATACTGCTTTAAAATTTAAAATATCTGGAAACCAAACATTTGAATTATACTTTCAAAACATAATATTTCAGAATTCATACTTTTAAAAACCATAACTTCTAAAACTTGAATGGTTTGGATATTCAACGGTATATAAAATAAATGGTTTAACTTTAAGGTTACTTTGTAAAGAAAAATAATTTCCATGGCTTTACAAATATATTTCTTTATTTAAAGTCTAAACCAAAATTTAAATATCACTTCCCAGCTCCAAAATCACTTCAATTTTATATATATATATATATATATATATATATATATATATATATATATCCATTTGGAGTATTCATATTTCAAAAAACTAAAGTTGGGTTTTATTCTTTCAACAAATTAATGTTCTATTATTTAGTATTGAATATTCACATAAATTCCATAAATAAAACTCCAATTTCTAGAAATTAAATATTTCTCAAATTTACTTAATACTAGAATATTCATTTTTAAATTTATCTTGGAAAAACTAGTTATAAATATCATACCTTGAAATTTTCCAAACTTAAACATATAAGCTAAATTACCAAATTCCTTTTTCTCAATTTTTATCATTTTTATTCAACAGGTTTATACCCAGCTTAAATTTAACATTTTTAACTTCATATGTATATATATCGAAGAATAATATTTTATAAAATATCCAAATTAAAATTTTAAACCGTATCTCATCCAAACCATAGAAATTACTTTAAAAAAAATTATATATAGACCACGGTGCCTGTATAAAATTTTCTATCCTATGGTCAAGTGATACGGATATTTATCATTTCAATCCGCAATTTAAAAATAAAAATGCGGTTATATATCATTTCAAACCACAATCTCGAATGAAATGAAAAATGCATGATAACTTGCATTTAATGATAAAATAAACATCCATTCATCAGCATCATCCATCATCCAAATCACAATCATCATCCAAAAATTTAAATCAATATCAATATATATCTGATAATATATAACAGGTAATAACTGGCAGTTATATTCAAAATAAATTTATCCACTATTAAGCTAACAGTTTATATTCAGTAATAAATTTTATAACTGTTTTCTAGCAGTTTATATGCAAATAAATAAATTCTAACTGTCAAACTAATATGCAATAAATAACTAAATTAACAGTTAAATTAAATAAATGCGAATTAACAAATATGCTGAATAAAACATGCCAAACAAACATGAATAAATTTCTGCTCATATACAAAATAAATTTAACAAACATGAAAACTTTTAGTAGTTGTGAGTGAGTTAAAACACTCACCTTTTGAATTTAAATCGAATTTAAATTCGATTTAAACCCAAAAATTTGACGGTCTCCAAATCCATCCAAACCAGCGTCAACGGATCCGGAATTTTATTATGATCCTAACAAAAGAAATTTCACGTGAATCGGATGTCGTATGTGAAAGTTACGAGTTAAAACGATTTGAAAACAAAATAAATAAAAATAAAACTAACCCTATTAAGAAAGCCACGTCATCAAGGCATCTTCCTCCTTTACCCAGAAACCTGAACGCATGAATACGCACGCAACCCAGAAGTCAACTCCCCCAACCGAGCTTTGACCGAGCTTCGCCGCGCCTAGGGGTCATCAACGACCAAACCACTGCCGCCGCCGTACTCCACAACGCCGGCCGCACCTCCCAAGGCCCACGCGATCGCCTATGGCATCGCCGGCCGCCGTAGCTTCAAACCCTACTTCGCGATTTAACGAATATCTAGCCGTCAAAACTTCCAGATAATAGCACCGATGAACAACGCTAGGGACCCTCTATAAAACCCAGAAATATTTTATCGATCCGACGAAGTTTGTTGCGGTGATGATGAACGGCCGAAACTTCATCGAAATCTTCTGGTCAAACCACATACCAAAACGAAAAACGAGTTGTACCAGCAGATTACCTATCTCGAGAACTTTAACATATAATTTTTAGGGATTTTTCTAAGAACTTTAAATTTTGACTTTTGATTTTTGAACTGTAGATAGATCTAGGTTTTTGCAACCATTGACGAAGAGAAAGAGATGAAGAAAATGAACGTACAGACAAATGATAGAAGATGGAGGCTAGGGTTTATCACAGCATATATATAGACAAATTGTAGAAGGCTAGGTGGGCACGAGTTACGAACGTGCTAAACGGTAGTTGGCCCAAAATGCCCGTTCTAACCCCGGAACGAAATTTATTTAACCCATATATCCAAATAGGTATTTTAAAATATTCTGAACGCGATGGAAAAAATTTCACGTCCAAATTCGATCGTATGATGAAGTTATGCTGAAAACAAAATTTCCAAATTGATTTCAAATTGATTTTTAATTAAATCGATTTCAAGGCGTTTCGCGTTCGTACGATCAAACGACAAATCCGATCGATAGGAAACTTGAAACCCTACAATAATTCACTAATACGGATCCGATGAAACTGGTTTCGTCGAAATCCGAGTTCGTGGCCAAAATGGCTACTTTACATAAATTAAATAAATTAATAATTAAATAAATTAATTCGTTATTTGAATTTCAAATTCTACAATTCATAAATTTGTCACCTTGTATTACCAAATAAATTAAAAATCCTTTAAACCAAATTCTAATACAAAGGTAAAGTAAATAAATTCACAATTTATAGTATTTAACATTAAATTCAATAATCCAGCTATTTATTCTCCTATTTATCTATTTAACCCTTTCTAGAATCATAGCTAATATTTGTCTTTCCTTCCTTACCCAAATGTTCTTATTCCATCAAATTTTATTTACTGAAGGTTGCACTTAATCCAATTTATACGTCTTGCCCCTTTTCTCTTTAAATCAATAAATCTTCATGTAGTATATAGATTTATCATAAATTTTATCTATTTTTTCTTTTTAGGCAATGTTCTATATATTAGATTTCATTTAAATGCAATAAATCATGCTATCGTAGTTATATCCAATTAAATAAATAAATGCTTGATTCCCATCTTTACTCATTTGATTGCAATTAACCTTTTTACCATAAATTAAATTCCAATATGTCAAATAAACTTTATTTCCATTCCTATTACTCACAAATCATCGTATTATAAAGATATTTACGTTATTCCTCATTTATTACCTTAATTTATTTAAGGCAACATTAAATTAATATCTATTGCAATGATTTCAAATTTAACTGAAGGAACTAAGTATATAACTCAAAATAATTGTGGTAAAACTCTTAATCCCGCATTTATAAGTATATTATTTCCCCTTAAGTGTTATAGATATTACAGAGTATTGGTTTTCATTTAATCATTATTTATTATATATTACTTAAATGAATTCACTATTCAAGTCCGTTAAATTTTATTACCAACATCCATCTACCTTTTCCAATAGATTTTGAATTCCATTCAATTTATAACAAATCATAATTTCCAATCACTCTTTATTATAAACCCAAATCTGCAATTCATTACCTTATATTAATGTCATCAAATTTTTATTTATTATTATAACTTTACGTTAAATTACTATTCAATGTATATTTATTCATCAGTCAAATCCGATATTTTCTTTCTATCCTTCTATTTGATAAAAAATCCAGTATACCTTTACATACATTCATTTATGGGTATTGCATTGAAATTAAATTTATTAGCCAATACCACATTATTACCATTTATTACAATTAGATTCCTAATTTTATTCAATACCCTGAATAAATAACATAGATATCAATCATGTTCTTACTTTTGTTTCTCTCATATTTAAAAATCAACTTATAGCATTTAACTTATTTTATTGGCTCAATATTTTATTCAAGTCATAAATTATTAACCTGCACAAATATGATACCTTAATTTATTTAAATTTCCATTTACAACTTTTATTGCACTAAATCAAATTAATACTTTCTTAAATTTCTCTTATTAGATCTTATATCCAGGTAAGAATCATTTTCCTACTTACTTCATTTGAATATTATACAAATTTCTATATAAATAGGTTTTTAAGGCATCATCCATATAATTTCTTTTAGCCTTTATTTCAATATTTGTTTATAAAGTGAAAATTTTCCACTAAATTAAATTACAAAGCTCATAAATCCAACCTAGTTAAATCCACGAATTATACGGGTCGTTACACTCTCCCCCACTCAAAACTTTTCGTCCCCGAAAAGGAAAAAGAAGGGAGAAGAAAGAATTAAATAACAATGCATCTTATTCAAAATATTAAATTTATAAACAATAATTTACTAAATTTATTACCTTAAATAAAATATACCCGTTTTATAATCATTATATCTTTTTATACTTAGATAAATAAAGTTTGGAAAGCATTTTCAAATAATCTCTAAGTGGTTTCAATCACTAACAACAAATCAATCCAACAACCATCCATTTCAACAAACAGCATACACAACAAATATAAAACAACCATATAATCAAACAAACAAATAGTTGTTCGGGTTCAAACTTGAAAGGTATGGAATGAAAAATAGCTATCCAGTGCATCATTTACTCAACAGTCTTAGATGAGATCGAATAGATTATTTATTCATCCAACTACTTCAAATTTCCTTACCCGACCAACCATAAATCAAACAATAACAATTCAACCAACAAATCAATTAATTCATTAATTTTTTTTTCCATACATAAGCTGTTTGATCTTTTCATTCATATAACAGTTTGTCTTTTATTTTCACTTATTTTCATTTATATACCACATCAATTATCCTTTTAAAATTTTATTTCTAACAACTTTTAACTTTTATTTCCTCATTCAGTGGTTGTTTTCTTTATTTCTACTTATTACTTTCAATTATTCATTTATTCAGGTTATGTAAGTTTCCCTTTTATTGGTATTACATTTAATGTACTTCTTCAAATTCAATCATTTATTAAATGCTTACATTCTATTATATTTAATTACAGTAACCCTTTTTAATTACACTTAAATTCTTAACCTTATAACCTCCATTCTTATAAGTAAGGACTTTATTAATTCTTTGACTAGGGTTTACAGTCATTTATTTATATTACCTACTTTTATTATTAACTAGTAGCCTTTATATCATACTTAAGTTTATAACCCTACACATCAATCCTTATTTATTAAAGTATTTCATTTTATTTACTTAAGTTTAAAATCACCTATTAATAATATTTACCTTTAATTCTGGTAAAATTTCAATTATAACTTAAGTTTATACCATTAAATGCTTATTTATAATAGCAATTCATTGAATACTTCATTATTTCCAAAATTTCTATTTGTATAATATTCTATTCCAATCTCTTATTTAACATTTCAACTTTTCATATTTGGTCAGTATTTATGATAAAGAAAATGCAAAAGAACTTATACAAGTTTTATCTCATCTTTTAATTCATTCATTGTTCAATAAATCTTTAATTTTTCCCTTATAAGTTAAAATTTTAACTTCCTTTATATCTTAGCATTTTAGTCTCTTATTTTATTTAGGGTTTCAATTATTGATTAAATTCTGTTTCACTACCATATTTGAAACAATTAATTAATGGAATTTAAGAATTAAATACCGGGTTAAATTTCAATAGATAAATATATTCTTATAACTTATATACCTCTAATTATATTTAAAACAATTAAAAATTTAGAAAATTTCAAAATAAATCTGTAGTAGAATTCACTACAGGAGCCTTTCCCCTTCGAAACCCGAAAATGAAAGCCGATGATGCGGCCGCCATCACCGAAATTATTTTCCAACGACAGAGAGGAAAGTACAAAATTTATTTTCTCCAAAATCTTCTTTAAAACAATTCTTCCGAATTATACTAAATATTTATATAAGAAAATACTTATAAACCAAGTCATTATATTTCATAAATCCTTTGAAAGCAGATTTTCAAAAATCCCGGACTTAAGTTCTAAAATTTCCAATTTGATTTATTATAATTTCAACTTAGCTTCAATTATTATAAATATTTCTATTACCTAACACCCAATCTATAGCAACCAAATATATATATCTTTATAAAATATTTTTGTATATAGAAAATATAATAGGCAAAATTATTTCATTCACCTATATTAAAAACAAATATTATGTCGGTCTGTCCTATTAAGTGTTTAGAAATCCCTATTGATGACATAGCGTCCCATGCATCAACCAGAATTTATAAATACAAAACGGAACAGATTAACACAATATCAAAATCTTTTTATAAACTAACAAATACGCTCTCTCATATATATACACTCAGAGACTCCCATAGGGTATTACTACCCTATTAACAAAGAGTCAAACCCCACAAAGCTAAGGTTTATCGCTAAACCAAAGCTCTGATACCAACTGTAACATCCCACCTTTTCGTACGACTTAAACAGACACACGTGTCGATTCAAACCGTACGGAAGGGCGGATTGTTATGGGGTAAATAAGAAAAATAGAGAAGAAATAAAACAAAATAGAATCTCACAGCGGAAGGATAAAATATAATAATAAAATATACAGTTTATAAAACTGTTTACAAAACATTCGATTCTTCTTTATACATTTAAATATCAGAGTTTACATACCAATAATATCAATGCAGCGGAATACGGTGTAGTGGAATATAAAATAGTAGATAATAATACTACAATCTTCGTCTTCGTCCTCCAGAGCTAAAACTTCAAATCCTGAAACGCTCGGACTGACCCGAGCGAATTGAAAAGACAAAACACTCGAGTCAGAACTAAAAGATCTTATGTAAGTTAAATTAACTGAGATAAATATGAGTACAGTAACTCAAGAGATGCTCGGGATTTACATCTCCTAAGGATCCGTTAAACTATTTACTATGTAGTATATTGCGCTATTATAATAGTGTCTATTTATAAAATAAACTTACTTTTAAATAGCGTTAAGGGGTTACCCATATAGCCCTTAACACAGAATATATTCCCATAGTCTATACAGTACCGTAATCTCCCCCGTACTGGGCGTCGTCAGAGGGCACTCCATAGGTATGGTACAAAACAAAATCGTATAAGGCGCGCTAGGGTAGGTGACACGGCACAACTAGGCAATGCCAGGGTAGATATACCAATTACGCTTCCGGGTCGGTGTGTAACGCATAGCCGCAGCTATCGCCCACCTCGAGCCACACCCCCAAATCAAAGAAATCAAAAGTGGCCACTGAATAAATCCAAAAGTCAAAGTATAATATCGAAGGGATGTGTCCGATCAAAGGTGCTACCTTATTAACCCGTCAATCGCTCCTGTTTTAGCCACCTTATGCCAACTCACGGGAGTTGGGTCCACGTATTTACCTTACAGGAAACGCCGCCACCAACCTACTTCATTTTGGAATCTCCACCGCGTACACGGTTAGTCAAAGTGGTTTTCGGTATCGACAGAGAGTATGTCCATACCCGATCCCGGTCTCTTTGCCAACCCATCGTTATTATAACACCGCGGTCATTTAAAAATAGTTTATACTTTTAACCAGAATTAAATTTTTCCATTTCAAAACTATGAATACGATATCATCTTAAAACCCAAAATATGATATCATTTTATCCAAATATAATTCTTTTCCAAAATCATACTGCTTTAAAATTTAAAATATCTGGAAACCAAACATTTGAATTATACTTTCAAAACATAATATTTCGGAATTCATACTTTTAAAAACCATAACTTCTAAAACTTGAATGGTTTGGATATTCAACGGTATATAAAATAAATGGTTTAACTTTAAGGTTACTTTGTAAAGAAAAATAATTTCCATGGCTTTACAAATATATTTCTTTATTTAAAGTCTAAACCAAAATTTAAATATCACTTCCAAGTTACAAAATCACTTCAGTTCTATATATATATATATATCCATTTGGAGTATTCATATTTCAAAAACTAAAGTTGGGTTTTATTCTTTCAACAAATTAATGTTCCATTATTTAGTATTGAATATTCACATAAATTCCATAAATAAAACTCCAATTTCTAGAAATTAAATATTTCTCAAATTTACTTAATACTAGAATATTCATTTTTAAATTTATCTTGGAAAATCCAGTTATAAATATCATACCTTGAAATTTTCCAAACTTAAACATATAAGCTAAATTACCAAATTCCTTTTTCTCAATTTTTATCATTTTTATTCAACAGGTTTATACCCAGCTTAAATTTAACATTTTTACTTCATATGTATATATATAGAAGAATAATATTTTATAAAATATCCAAATTAAAATTTTAAACCGTATCTGATCCAAACCATATAAATTACTTTAAAAAAATTTATATATAGACCACGGTGCCTGTATTAAATTTTCTATCCTATGGTCAAGTGATACGGATATTTATCATTTCAATCCGCAATTTAAAAATAAAAATGCGGTTATATATCATTTCAAAGCACAATCCCGAATGAAATGAAAAATGCATGATAACTTGCAGTTTAATGATAAAATAAACATCAATCCATCAGCATCATCCATCATCCAAATCACAATCATCATCCAAAAATTTAAATCAATATCAATATATATCTGATAATATATAACATGTAATAACTGACAGTTATATTCAAAATAAATTTATCCACTATTAAGCTAACAGTTTATATTTAGTAATAAATTTTATAACTGTTTTCTAGCAGTTTATATGCAAATAAATAAATTCTAACTGTCAAATTAATATGCAATAAATAACTAAATTAACAGTTAAATTAAATAAATGCGAATTAACAAATATGCTGAATAAAACATGCCAAACAAACATGAATAAATTTCTGCTCATATCCAAAATAAATTTAACAAACATAAAAACTTTTAGTAGTTGTGAGTGGGTTAAAACACTCACCTTTTGAATTTAAATCGAATTTAAATTCGATTTAAACCCAAAAATTTGACGGTCTCCAAATCCATCCAAACTAGCGTCAACGGATCCGGAATTTTATTATGATCCTAACAAAAGAAATTTCGCGTGAATCGGATGTCGTATGCGAAAGTTACGAGTTAAAACGATTTGAAAACAAAATAAATAAAAATAAAACTAACCCTATTAAGAAAGCCACGTCATCAAGGCATCTTCCTCCTTTACCTAGAAACCTGAATGCGTGAACACGCACGCAACCCAGAAGTCAACTCCCCCAACTGAGCTTTGACCGAGCTTCGCCGCGCCTAGGGGTCATCAACGACCAAACCACTGCCGCCGCCGTACTCCACAACGCCGGCCGCACCTCCCCAGGCCCACGCGATCGCCTATGCATCGCCGGCCGCGCAGCTTCAAACCCTAATTCGCGATTTAACGAATATCTAGCCGTCAAAACTTCCAGATAATAGCACCGATGAACAACGCTAAGGACCCTCTATAAAACCCAGAAATATTTTATCGATCCGACGAAGTTTGTTGCGGTGATGATGAACGGCCGAAACTTCATCGATTTCTTCTGGTCAAACCACATACCAAAACGAAAAACGAGTTGTACCAGCAGATTACCTATCTCGAGAACTTTAACATATAATTTTTAGGGATTTTTCTAAGAACTTTAAATTTTGACTTTTGATTTTTGAACTTTAGATAGATCTAGGTTTTTGCAACCATTGAGGAAGAGAAAGAGATGAAGAAAATGAACGTACAGACAAATGATAGAAGATGGAGGCTAGGGTTTATCACAGCATATATATAGACAAATTGTAGAAGGCTAGGTGGGCACAAGTTACGAACGTGCTAAACGGTAGTTGGCCCAAAAAGCCCGTTCTAACCCCGGAACGAAATTTATTTAACCCATATATCCAAATAGGTATTTTAAAATATTCTGAACGCGATGGAAAAAATTTCACGTCCAAATTCGATCGTATGAAGAAGTTATGCTGAAAACAAAATTTCCAAATTGATTTCAAATTGATTTTTAATTAAATCGATTTCAAGGCGTTTCGCGTTCGTACGATCAAACGACAAATCCGATCGATACAAAACTTGAAACCCTACAATAATTCACCGATACGGATCCGATGAAACTGGTTTCGTCGAAATCCGAGTCCGTGGCCAAAATGGCTATTTTACATAAATTAAATAAATTAATAATTAAATAAATTAATTCGTTATTTGAATTTCAAATTCTACAATTCATAAATTTGTCACCTTGTATTACCAAATAAATTAAAAATCCTTTAAACCAAATTCTAATACAAAGGTAAAGTAAATAAATTCACAATTTATAGTATTTAACATTAAATTCAATAATCCAGCTATTTAATAATCATTCCTTTAAACCTGATTTAAATTCTCCTATTTATCTATTTAACCCTTTCTAGAATCATAGCTAATATTTGTCTTTCCTTCCTTACCCAAATGTTCTTATTCCATCAAATTTTATTTACTGAAGGTTGCACTTAATCCAATTTATACGTCTTGCCCCTTTTCTCTTTAAATCAATAAATCTTCATGTAGTATATAGATTTATCATAAATTTTATCTATTTTTTTCTTTCTAGGCAATGTTCTATATATTAGATTTCATTTAAATGCTATAAATCATACTATCGTAGTTATATCCAATTAAATAAATAAATGCTTGATTCCCATCTTTACTCATTTGATTGCAATTAACCTTTTTACCATAAATTAAATTCCAATGTATCAAATAAACTTTATTTCCATTCCTATTACTCATAAATCATCGTATTATAAAGATATTTACATTATTCCTCATTTATTACCTTAATTTATTTAAGGCAACATTAAATTAATATCTATTGCAATGATTTCAAATTTAACTGAAGGAACTAAGTATATAACTCAAAATAATTGTGGTAAAACTCTTAATCCCGCATTTATAAGTATATTATTTCCCCTCAAGTGTTATAGATATTACAGAGTATTGGTTTTCATTTAATCATTATTTATTATATATTACTTAAATGAATTCACTATTCAAGTCCGTTAAATTTTATTACCAACATCCATCTACCTTTTCCAATAGATTTTGAATTCCATTCAATTTATAACAAATCATAATTTCCAATCACTCTTTATTATAAACCCAAATCTGCAATTCATTACCTTATATTAATGTCATCAAATTTTTATTTATTATTATAACTTTACGTTAAATTACTATTCAATGTATATTTATTCATCAGTCAAATCCGATATTTACTTTCTATCCTTCTATTTGATAAAAAATCCAGTATACCTTTACATACATTCATTTATGGGTATTGCATTGAAATTAAATTTATTAGCCAATACCACATTATTATCATTTATTACAATTAGATTCCTAATTTTATTCAATACCCTGAATAAATAACATAAATATCAATCATGTTCTTACTTTTGTTTCTCTCATATTTAAAAATCAACTTATAACATTTAACTTATTTTATTGGGTCAATATTTTATTCAAGTCATAAATTATTAACCTGCACAAATATGATACCTTAATTTATTTAAATTTCCATTTACAACTTTTATTGCACTAAATCAAATTAATACTTTCTTAAATTTCTCTTATTAGATCTTATATCCAGGTAAGAATCATTTTCCTACTTACTTCATTTGAATATTATACAAATTTCTATATAAATAGGTTTTTAAGGCATCATCCATATAATTTCTTTTAGCCTTTATTTCAATATTTGTTTATAAAGTGAAAATTTTCCACTAAATTAAATTACAAAGCTCATAAATCCAACCTAGTTAAATCCACGAATTATACGGGTCGTTACAGTCTTCTAGTCAAATTTGGAGAAATCAACCATCGAAAATCAACATTTCGGATTCTGGAACTACAGAACCGAAAGGTGGAAAAATGGAAAATGGTCACCGGACGAGCAAGTTGAATTAGCATCTGTTGGGTTGAATGCTCTAGAGGTAATAAGAAAGGTACGAGCCAAAGCGAAACCTCATTTTGGACTTCTGTGCGCAATCTGTTTAACCTTCAAACTCCAAACAGCCTCTTGAGATGGTAGATTCTTTGAAGCAGTCGTGGAAAAGAACACCGTTTGTCAACAATGGAAAGAAATAATGGCTGGTCATCATTCTAGATAGCAAAGCGGGGCGAACGACTTGGATCTGGTAACCTTTTGAATTTTGGACTTTGAAATAACAAGTTTTATGTTTAATTCATCTAATAGTACTTCATACTCTGCAACTCAATTGTGACGACCCGGAAATTTTTAATATTTGAGATGGAATATTTAATTGATTTTAAATATTTGGAAGTTAGTTTAACTTGAATTTCAAAATTAACTATGAATTTGGCAATTTAACTATTGAATTTGATTTATTAATGATGGGTAAAAATTTGAATTTTCAATTTTAAGCTTGTTAAAAATAATTTGATGGCTGGAATATTTATATTCAAAATATTAAAGATAATGGAAGCTTCAGAATTGAATTTGAAAGTGAATTGTTCAGTTTTGAATTTTTAGCGTTTAAATCGATATTTGAAAATAGCTTTCCGAGGCACAGTCTCGGAATTCAACGAAACCAGTTTCATTGGATCCGTAATATTGTATTATTATCAGATTTCAATTTTCGTAGTGTTTGGAGTTGTTGTGCGAGCGTACGATATATATATATATATATGCGCTGATATTTATATCGGGAGTTTAGTATTTAAACTCGATTTAAAAAGCTATCTTTCACATAAGATTGAATTGGGCTCCGAAATACATTCCATTGTGTTCGGAATACGGGTAAAACATTATAAACGCCTAGCGACATGTTGCGATAGGAGGTGGAGATTTTAGGTTGTGTAATTCAAGTCGATCTAAAATTTAAATTTAAAAATTTGAATATGATATTTTGACTAGCCTAAATTTCACATCAAGGTCAAAGTCATAGCGCCTTCCTGCAAGTCGAAGTGAATACGTTTCCTTAGCTTCCCTCATACGCTTCTTCGTTGCTAAAATAAATAAAGATAAAAGTAGATATTTTTCTTCGTTCAAATTTATCAAAACCGTGCCCTTTCCTTTATTGTCAAAAATCAAATCGTTCAAAAATCATCATGGCCGAGCTTTTTCGTTTGAAATCGATTTCCAGGCAAATCATGAAATCACGAGTTCCATTAAACCTAGTTCCTAATCCACGAATCCTTCCAGTTCTTGTCGAACTCGAAATCAATTCGTTCGAAGTCGAACTTGTTCGATCGGCTTTGGGTAGGAGAAGGTATCGCGGCGAGGTCGCGATTACTTGATTCAGTCGCGCGTGGACGATGTGATTTCAAGCGACGATAGGGAGTTTGGACTTGTTGAAGTCGATAGGCGAGCGCGGCAACGACAAAAGGTGCGCGACTGGGCATGGAGCTTGAGTTCGTGGTAAGGGCTCGGCATTGGAGCACGAGTACGTCGCGGTGGCTAGGGGTTGTCAGGCTCGAATTCACGAGTAGTAGGGGTCATCGTCATCTGGATAGTGGCGCGTGTGACAGGAGAGGCCAGTTGCATTCAAGTATGGTTTGCTAGGGTTTTGTGCCAAGTCGTGTTCGTTCGTCGTGCAGCAGTGGCTCGTCGGCAAAGAGGTATCCTTAATTTTACCTTTTCTCAATTTAGCCTAATTTATAACTATGTATATAAAAATCAAAAGAAAAGGAAAGAAAATATATATGCACAGTAAAACAGAAAAATTTAATATAAGGAGTTTAAGATCTATATAGACTATGTTAAGTATGTAGGAAGTTTTAAAAATAAAAATAAATATATACATATACACATTTTAAGTTACTAATTTATTTAAATTAATAGATTTTGATGGTTAACTTGCTTACTTGATCTGTTTAAGTTGTTCTAGTTTACTAAGATATTTTAAAATAATGGAGTAAGGAAAAAAAAATTAGTTACTAGAAGAATTTTTGAAAAGGGAAAATTGTTTAAAGAGAAAAAAATTAAATCATTTGTTTAAATTTAAATTTTTAGTTAAATAAATTTTTTAAAAGAAATTGGTTTAAAAACAAAACCATTGAATAATTAAAAAAATTACTAAATGAAAGTTGATTATTCGATTTATTTCGAATATTAATGAATTGTATAAATGTTTATACAAGGTCTCAAATGGAGGAACAAGCCGGAATGTAAATAAGTTGAAATGAATTGCAAAATAAATGCAAAGGTGAGATCTTCTCACTCAAATTATAATAATTGAAATTTCAGTTATTAATTGATGGTTGAATTGTGATAGTTAAATTTAATTGATTGACTGTGTGCTTGGATGGTTGATTTAATAATTATTCACTTGATGATATTATATATATAGTAGTATATAGTATGTATTGGAGTTGTTGATTTCCCGCATTATATAGCGGATGAGACCCTATTGCGCCGCATAATAGCGGATGATATTTTATAAATCCCATATACCGCGATATTCCACCTTGAAGTGGAATTGGTGTTTAATTGTTGTGCTAACGTCTGTGGATGCAGGGAAACAGGTTGGAGGGATCCAACTGGATTCTTCAAATATTTAATTTGTTGCGTATGTTGTGTGTTGATCATTTAAAATCTGTGTGTGACTATTTATGATTGAAACCGTTGAAGGCTATAATTTAGCCAAATATATTTTTGGTATCGTAGGATACCAGAAATAAATAAAATTTGGTTTTCTTTGAAATTTAGTAGAAAATTTATAGTAAATTAATTTTAGAAAAATTGAATAGATTTAAAAGAAGGAATTTGTTTCCAAAGATAATAGATTGGTGTTGAAATAAATTTAGAAATCAATTTTTGAAATTGATTTGGTATTTGAAAATAAATTTGAAAATCAATTTAGAATTTAATTCGGTGCTGAAAATGAATATTTAGAAATCGATTTGAAAATCGTATATTAATGGATATTTAGAAGTTT
Source organism: Allium cepa (assembly GCA_030765085.1). NCBI lineage: Eukaryota > Viridiplantae > Streptophyta > Magnoliopsida > Asparagales > Amaryllidaceae > Allium > Allium cepa. The sequence goes on from CM060932.1 coordinate 29,605,608, forward strand.
GAATTCACAATGGGGAATTTATAAAGAAAGGGAAATTTATTTTCAAAAAATAAATATTGTTTTATTTTTAAAGATGTGAAAAGAAACTTACAGGTTTGGAATGTAAATTAAAAATAAATCCAGAAGGATTTATTAATTGATTAAAACTAATCCATTTTGAAAAGGAAGGTGTATTTTCCTTGAAAAGCCGAGTATGTTTGTAAAATAGCTTTTGAAATATAAGTTAAAAGTGCTAGAGTTGGTTTTAAAAGAATATTTTGGAAGAATTATTTTCTTTAAATTATTTTGTAAATCTTTAAAGTAATGATTTATTTGATTAATTATGGAAGTAACGAGTAAAGATTTAATTGATATTTGTTTTAGAAATTGGATATTTAAATAGTTATATCCTATCTACTAATTTTATTTAAAAAAAAATTTTGTTTGGACTTGAATCTTTATATGAGACATTAATATAATATTTTCATAACTAATATTTCAGCAAGTGTTTTTAAATAGTTTTATTATAAATATTTCCAAGTATATATGTTTGGATAAGTAATTTAAATTGGTTTAAAGTATTTTAACTCGGCAAATTTTCAGTGGAATCGAATAAATATTTGGAAATTTATTCCAAGTGAGGATGGTGATTTGAAATTTTTTTTCAAAGGACTGAAAGGCGTAAAGTGATTTGAAATTTGTTTTCAAATAGTCGAAGTGCTAAAATTTTATCTTGCGAAGATATTTTGGAAAATAATTGGGGAAAAAATTATTTGAAATCCAGTGAATGTTGATTGATAGTTAAATAACCGACTATTAATATTGACCATTGTATGGCATTTGAATTTCGATGCGATCGGGGGTCGGATTCCAAGTGGATATCCGAAAACCACATCGAACCTTTGTGATTGTGATGGATCTTTTATTTAAAGGATTAAAGTGGAAATTGTTGCGATTTATTGAAATCTGAATGTAACACTTATTTTAAAAAATAAACGCTCATTATTCGGATTTGCCGGGAGAGAACTTTGTGTCATAAAACCCATTCTGAATAATGATACGACGAAATGGGATTGCATTTGAAGACGTTGTTGAAAACCGGGTGTTTTTGTAAAGCGAAAGGATTACCAGTCGATTGTCTCTGCACCGGGTTGCTCCGGTATAGAGATTTTTTATCATCCTTTGTGATGGGGATTCCGGATGTGACTAGTGAATATCCGAATTGCAAGGGCTTCTTTTGAAGTGCCTTCGGTTCCGTTCGATCCCCGAACGGACTTTGTATGTTGTGATATATTCCCAAACTGGTAATGTGGCATACGAAGTGCTGCTGATCATTTGTTGATCAAAGTATGACTTTGTGAAAAGTGTAGCTTTGTGGACGAGACTTCGTCGGACCTCACACCCCGAAAATGGTCAAAACAGGAAAGATGCGGTAAGGTTATGAGGGTCGCGCCCTTTAGGGTATGTCATTTCCTTTTGGAAAAGGGTGGTGTCAGGTATGGAGCCCTGATATTTAACCTTTGTGGTTACTGCAAATACTTTTCTTTGTGGTTGTTGGTGTAGAGGATCCTCGGATAAAGGACCCAAAGGGCCGGGAGATGGCATACTCGTGCAGTAGTTACATAGTTACAGAGGTAACCCAGCCTAGTGTTGGCAGAGAGCTGGTTAAGTTCTCAGGATGTCCCGCCAGAGGCGTACCCATGTGGTAGTAGGAAGTTCCTTAGCCTGACCATTTGTTGGAAATCCAATTCCCAATACGAACCCAGTACGGTTTTAGTTGTATAACCTGCCATTTACTTATGGTGGTCACCACTGTTTAGATGGTAGCTATAGTAGGCATAGTTCGGAATGTCTATGCTGGCTAAGATTAATATTATATTTTCGAAATGTTTTCCACTTTGCACTAATAATAATATCAAAAAGAATTTTGCGTAGTAAGCATGTTTGACTATCATAAGGAGAAATCTCCTCCAATTCTGCGTTTTCATTGTGTGTGTGGCGGGAGGCCTTATGGCAGTTTCATTTTCCAAAAGCATAGCGGATTTCCTTTTTTTTGTGAAAATAACTGTTTTTAAGATCTCACACCAGTCCCATGACTGACCTGGAGTTTATTGTTCCTTTTCTAAACTCTGGGTGCCCACAATTTTCCACACTGGCATCCTAGAGTCAGGTTATCATTATTCGGGAGCAAAGTCAAGAAGTTGCTGTGGAAATCAAGAGTTGGAACTGGATGGCGAGGCATATCACTTATATATGTAATATTTCTTTCCACTGTTTGTTGTTGTACACTCTGATAATGTAATGTGATGTAATGTAATAACTGATATAGTGATTTTGTTTAAAGATTATTCATTTGTATATTATATGTTGTTCCGCTGCGAAATGTGAGATTCTGTTATTGTATCTGTTTCTTCTTTCTTATTCTTCTACCTCTTCTTCTTTGACCCTAACGGTTCGGTTTTTTGGGCATTCGACTGTGCGGCATTTGATACAGTGGATGTATCGATGTCGACTTTCGGGCGTCGAGGAATCGGACATGTTATATCAATCAAGCAAATGCATTGTATATGTCTGAACACTATAATCAATCTTTCAACTTTCAACATTGCTATGACATAATAGAAAAAGAGGAAAAATGGAGCCGAGTGCGACAAGAACATTCAGTGTTGTGCTTTCTTCCTCGAAACATGAGCGATGAATCCAGCCCCTGTAGTTCTAATCCACATGAGGACACCCCATTCACAACTAGTTCAGTAGGTCGGCCTCAAGGAAAGTTCACATTATGAAAATATTGGACAGCGTGTGGCGACCGTGGAAGATGCAAAAAAGTTATATCTGAAAACAAAAGAAACAAAGAGAATTGAAATTGCAATGCAAAACAACGGCTGCACAATGAAAAATAAAGTTAAAAAATGATGAATTAGAGTTAAGAAAGCAAGAACAAGCTCGACAACAAAGAGCCGATGATATGACTCTTTTAACTTGCATCTTAAACGAACTCAATTCAGTTCAGAGGATGTATATGGAGAAGCAAGTTGAGGAGTACCATAGATGTCAAGGGGATGTAAGTGTTGGTTGTAGGTTAAATTTTAATGTTGCTGTCAATTTTAATTTCTTCGTATTAGTTCGAGTTAATTTGTTGTTATTGCTATTGTTACTGCTAATGTAAGTGTTGGTTGTGCTAATTGTAAGCGTTGGTTGTAAAATTGTTGGTTGTACTAATGTAAGTGTTGTTTGTAACTTTAATGGTCAAATAAGTTGTTATTGCTATTGTTACTCTTTAATACTCATAATTCGTCAAAATTTTTTTAGTAAAGTAGAAATAACAAATTCAAACACAAATAATAATACAAACTAGATACAACCACTTAATATTACAATAGATAAGCTTGTGGACAACCACTTAATAATACAAACTGTCAATAACAACTTAATAGAACAACCACATAATAATACAAAATGTCAACAACAACAACAGACATTACTTCTACTAATTGTTTCATATATGTTTCCAGTAGCGTTCCACCAATTCTTCTCTTAGATCAAGATGAGCTTATGGCTCTCAAATATCTTGTACTCTTAGCAAATATTTGGCAAAAGTTTTTGGATCCTTATAAGCTTTTTTTTGAAATGCCACAGCAATGTCGTGATAGTTTATCAATTGAACTTCGTACCCACCTCGTTCTTCTTCGACAATTATATTATGTAAAATTATACAACAGAACATGATATCAGATAGTACCGCTGGATCATAGTAGTATACTTCTTTTCGTAAAATATGAAACCTACCTTACAACACTCCAAATGCTCATTCCACGTCTTTTCTCAAGCTTTCTTGTTGTTTGGTGAACCTAGCTTCTTTTGTATTATTTGGCCTTTTGTAAGCTTGCACGAGTGTTTTCCATTTAGCATAGATTCCATCTACTAGATGATAACCTACCGAATGATCATTGTCTTTGATTTTGTAATTGCATGGAGGTGAGAGGTCATTACATAAGTCGTTAAATAAATATGACTGCCATAAAACATTAATATCATTAAGTTAACCTAGCGCTCCAAAAATAGCATGTCATATGTACAGATCGTACAAAGCTACAGCTTCCAAGATCAGAGCAGCCTTTTTGCAATGTCCTATATATTGTCCCTGTAATGCAACTGGACAGTTTTTCCACCTCCAATGCATACAATCTAGGCTACCTAACATAACTAGAAATCCATGCTGAGATCCCATTGTCAGCGATCTGTCAATGTCTTATGCTGTTGAAGATCGAAGATATTCTTCACCAAATATACAAACAACGGTGTTGCAAAACTCTTTCATACATAATATTGCCATTGAGTCTCCAATCCTCACTTTTTCGTCTTGCGAATCTCCAGAAGATCCATATGATAAGCAGCCGTAACATTTAGCAGGAGAGAAATATCAAGTTTATTGATTCTATTTCTTCTGTGTGTAAAAAAATGTTTGTTTCCGTTAATTTGTTGAGAACCCGACTAAAGATTTTTCGACATACAGAATCTTCGTCTAAAATCCACGTCCCCGTACATTGGATTTGCCGTAAAATAATCCTTCATCAATTGATTATGTCTGCTAGCATAGTCACGTCCATAATGCAAGTCTCTTCTACCTACAATGCTACCACTAGGGAAGTCATAGAGCCTTCAGCAATTTCATGGGTCACTAAATCCATTGTTTCGGTAGTAGACATTCTTTGTTGAGTAATACAATGTTCAACAAATTTGTCGGAAGAAGATGATGATGAGGAAGACGAGGATGAGAAGCACCACAATCATTTTAGAGAACTCATGGAATATTGTTAGAAGAAAGGTGTCTAATATTTTTTGTTTGTGAATGAGTATGTCTTACAATATTCTAGCCTCTATTTAAATGCTCATGATGATTAAAGCTGCGCTGGGCAGAAGGTCTGGTCTTGTCACAAATAGAGATAGAGCAGACGGGTCCACCTATTGTACTGCTTGAAGATGCTCTTGTTGATTAATGCTGGTGGTCAGAAGGTCTGGTCATGTCAAAAACAGTCATAGAGCAGATGGACCCACCTCTTGTATTGCTTGAAAATGCTCATGATGATTAAAGCTGTGGTGCTCAAAAGGTTGGGTCTTGTCACAAACAGAGATAGATCAGACGGGTCCACCCATCGTACTGCTTGAAGATGTTCTTGTTGATTAAAGCTGCGGTGGTCAGAAGGTTTGGTCATGTCACAAACAGTCATAGAGCAAAAGGACCCACCTCTCGTACTGCTTGAAGATGCTCTTGATGATTAAAGCTGCGATGGTCAAAAGGTCTGGTCTTGTCACAAATAGAGATAGAGAAGACGGGTCCACTTATCATATTGCTTGAAGATTCTTTTTTTGATGCTTGTTACCATAATCTGGTATATCAATATCGGTACACTTGCCATGCTTCTCTTCAATATTTTCATACTTTATTATACAAAAATGATTGACTACGACCATGTTTCATTGCCATCCTCATATTCATGTGAAGGTCCTTTACAACACAATAGCCCACCGAATATTTCATCCCCACAACCACCTATTAAGTGGTATATTGAAATGGAGGAGAGACATAACGCTGATGTAAGAGAGCATGATATGCAAGTGCAGGAGCGCATATTGCTAGACAATGGACGTTAAAGAGAAGATCGACCTAGCCATAATAGAAATAGAGCTCAAAGAAATGAAATATGACACCAAGTACCTCGCATAGATCAAGAGGTTAACTCTAATGAGATATACTGTAACTGTGGGGTTTTTGTTTTATACATCGTTGTACGTAATGGAACAAATATTGGTCGACATCTGTAACGATATCGAATTTTGCCCGCTCGAAAATCGACATCCATACTTCAAATCGTATTCGAATGCCATAGATTCGATCGTTCAAATCCGATTCGCCGAAGCTTATAACAACATTAAGTAAACAACACAGCGGAATAAAAGAATAATACATTGATATACAGCTTTGATACAATATCTGATACAACAGATGATCCAATAGATATCAATATACATCAGAGATATGATACAATAAAATAGCAGCGGAAAAGAAAATAGATGACATCTAGCAGCGGAATAATATAACTCTAAGATAGTCTTCAAAAGAGAACTCCGAGAACCGCAACTCCATCTCCAAGAATCAATCCAGTAATAGCTTGAACCCCGAATAATGATGCTTCAAGCTAGGCAAGACTGGTGTGGTCCAAAGACTGTACTAACTCCAGATAATCTACTACATCTGACTATCTGAAAAACCCAACTCTAGACTGCTCGTGTAGAAAATAATGAGCACCCAGAGTTTAGGAAAGAACAATAAACTCCGGATCAGTCATGGGACTGGTGTGAGCAACAAAAATAGTTTATCTTTAAAAACAAACCAAAAGGTATTCAAAAATCAATTCGCAATGCTTTTTGAAAATGTAACTACCATAACACCTCCCGCCACACACACAATGCAAACGCAGACTTGGAGGAGATTTCTTCTTATGATAGTCAAAGATGCTTGATACGCATTAAAAAGAAACATTTGATATTATTACTAGTGCATAGTGTAGGATAAATATTTCGAAAGTAGAATATAAATCTTAGCCAGCATAGGTACCATTATATTATGCCTACTATAGCTACCATATTAGATGGCAGGTTCTACAACTAATACCGTACAAGTTTTCGTATTGTTTCTTTGGATTTCCAACGAATGGTCAGGCCAAGGAACTTCCCATTTCCACATGAGAACGCCTCTGGATGGACGTCCCCGAGAACCAAACCGGATCTCTACCAACACAAGGCCGGGTTACCCCTAACTGGGTAACAACTGACACGAGTATGTCATCTCCCGGTCCTTTGGGACCTTTAACCGAGCGCTCGTCACCATCATCACACAATCATAACAAAGTGTTTTCAACATGAGTAAGCATCTGGGCTCCATACCATGATACCACCCTTTTCCAGAAGGAAATGCACATACCCTAAAGGGAGCTACCCCTCATAACCTTGCTGCATCTTTCCTGTTTTGACCATTCCGGGGTGTGAGGCTCGACGAAGTCTCGTCCACAAAAACACACTTTATACAAAAGCCGTGTTTTGGGTCAACAAATGATCATAGAAATGATCACAAAGATAAACGATCAAACAAATGATCCTATCACAAATAATCAACACAATGATCATTTCACAGCAACACTCAGCATGTCACATTACCAAATTGGGAGTATATCGCCGATAACCTTCAACTATATAACCTCTGAGCTCGTATGTCTCAGAGAAGGGTGTTAAGCTAAGAGAATAAATTCCCCGCCACCAACAGAAATATATTTGAAAGAAATCGGCTTTATATCTCAATTTGTAATGTCAGACATACAATCCATACAAGTCTGTTCCGAGCTCGAACAGAACCGAAGGCACTTACAAAGAAGTCCTTGCAATCCGGATATTCACTAATCACGTTCGGACTTCCCATCACATATGGAGTCTCTATATCAGGGACCATTCGATGCAAAGACATTCGACGAGTTGTCCTTACGCTTTCAAAAATATCCGGTCTTCAACACCGGTCTTCAAATGCTATCCATAACGACATATCACATATTCAGAATGGGATATATGACACAAAGGTCCTCTCCCGGCTAAACCGAACAGTGAGCGCAGTATTTCAAAAACATATAGATATTGGGATTTCAATTAAGTCACAACTTAAAACCCAAAACTTTTCTTCAAATGGTTTAAACCAATTACCATTTCAAATCTTTATATTACAAAAAGATTTATTTCACAAAGATCAATTCGTAGATTTCAAAACAATTTCCATTCAAGTTGGATTAACTCATTAAATCTTTAAATCAAAGATTTAACTCATAGCTTTCAAAATTCGATTAACTTGTTGAATCTTTAAATCAAGATTCAACTTATAGCTTTCAAATCGTTTTCATAACTTGGAATTTATCTTCATTTTCAAACTTGAAATTCTTTTTTTTTAACACAAATTGAACGTTCATTTCTCATGTGAAAGCTTTTATTGTTTGAAAACAAACAGTTTTTGTTTCAGAAAAATCCAATTATATTTACACGAGTTAAAGCCCTTGAATTCTATTCACATCCCAAATCAATACCTTTCAAATAGTTTAACCCATATATAACTGGTATGACATTTTTAATCCCTAGTTTTAAATCATAGAATTCAATTTCAAATCTTGAATTTTAAGTTCAAATCAAATTATTCAACTTCATATTTTATCGAGTTATTCAAAATAAATTTCATTTATGAAATTCCATTTCAAAAGCTTTTCACTTTAAACCCAATCCATTTCCAAAACATTTGAATTCAAATATTGAAATTTAAAACTATTTCAAAAATCTGTGACTTAATCGATTTCCTCGTGAAATCCATATTGGTGTGTGTATAAGTGTGGTCCAGGGGTTTAACACACTAGTGCAACATCATTTCAATCATCACAGATTAAAACATAGAAATATAGTTGATAAGCGATATAAAACTATAACGCTCATCGTCCATTCATAGATTCACAGATAGTATACAAATGTAAATAAATATACACAGTTCAAACTACAGAACAAAATATCACAAATCAGATAGGATAATCAATTCAAAGCATCTCATACAATACAATCATTCATAAGCATTCAATAAACATTTGTAAGCAGGAATAATTAATTGTTTAATCCTAATTAATTCAATTCATTTCCAATTTAATTAATTACTTATGAATTTATTATTATATTCAGATTTATTAATTCCAAATCATTTGATATGAATTAATATATCAAACACTTTAATTAATTAAAATTTTCTTAATTAATCATATTAATTAAATTGACTCTTGGACCAATTATATAATTAATTAACTTCTTAATCAATTATTTCAAGAAATTTACTCTTTAATTACTTACCATTAAGCAATCATCTCATAATAACAAATCATGAATTTCCAATTTATCTTTATCATTAATTTAATCAAAATATTCAAATTTAATTACAATTATTAATTAATCCCTTAATTGCTTTTATTAAGTAATTAACAATTTACAATTGATTAATTAATTAATCTAATTTTTTATCAAAATTTATCACATAAATTTTTGTTACTTAATAATTCATAGTCAATTATCCTCATTAACTAATAACATTTCTTTAATTTCTTTTAATTAATCTCTAATTATAAATAAATCTAAATCATTAATTTGTAAATTGAATAAATCATCCCTTAATTATCATATTAGTTAAATCACTTAATCAACTTAATTATCTCTAAGGCAATTCGTTTCTTTGTTAATGACTTCACTGGTATTTAAGCGTAAAACATTTCACTTTTGAATTTAAATTTAAATTACATTTCGAATTTAAGTTTCAAAATGATTATTCTTTTAAACATAAATCCAATTTAAAACTCAATTTATAATCTTTAAAAATAAATGTAAATAACATTAGTTGCTTATATAAGAGAAAGCTTTTGATTTAGAAAGTTTATTTGAAAACTAAACTTTACTTTTAAATTTAAACCCCTTTCTAAATATTTACACTTTGATTATAAAAAAATTAAATTTCCTTTCTTTTAAAATTTTAAGATTCAAAGTTTATTTGAATCTAACTTAAATTTGATTTAACTTTATTTACAGCTAGCTTACCAATCTAAATTCATTTAAATTTGGTTTGAATTTCAACTTGCAGACAGTTTGAACAAAACTGTAACGCTGTTAAACCAACCTGAGGCAAGTTAAGTTTGCTTCGGGTCCAACAGCTAAAGACTTCGAGCCGTACTCAAATTTTCTCGAGGAGAACTCGAGACAATCTCCTGAGAAATTTCGTGCTTTCACTCAAACTAACCCAAATTCCCAGTTACCAAAATCTCGAGCACGGTGTACGTGCACAACGTCGCCGACCATCTCCGGTCACTCCTGATGACCTCTACACGTCGCCGATCACCCATGTACCTGATCCCGATCATCGCATCCCCCCCCAAAACTCAAAGATCGAAATTGGGTTCACCACCCAAACTTGGAAACACGAGACAGAACCCACCCCAAACCTGTCAGCGCCTCCATCTTGTCGCCTCGACCACCAGAGGACCTAGAACTCCGGTCATACAATCGCCATCGTCCCTGCTATCATCCCCCAAAATCCTATCACACTCGATCGAACACAGACAGCGAACGAAACGAGAACCCATACCTCAACAAAACTAGGTTTAAAAACTTCGAACCCTCGCCGCCGCCGCCACGTTCAACTGCCGACCCTCTCACTATTTTTCCCTCCATCGTCGATCACTTCTCCACCACCTGGCAAGTTTCCGACCACCACTACTCAATGGATGACCCAAAATCGCCAAATCAAAGAAATTCAGACAGCTACAGATTTCTCTTCAATCCTTATTCTAAAAATTATAATTTTTGTGTTAAAAATCGAGTTAAAACATATGAATTCAATCTGCATACCTGAATTCAAGAACTAAAAGATTTGAATTTTTTACATATTGAAAGATTTCGTGCAGCTCTTTGATTTCCAGAGGTATTCAATTTAAATTTAAATTTAATTAAAATTCTAAACATTAGTCTATGATCCCATAAACAACTTTTGTTTTAAATCCAAGTTCTAACAGCAATTGGTTTTAGAGAATATGATTTTCGAACCAAAGTTTTGATCTTGACAACCATAACAGGATATCACTGATACATGCATTCATTTGTATACAGACAAAGATACTTATATATATATCCATACAAAATATATTTCTAGATATAGATCATGCAACAAAATCCTACTTAAGTTTCAAATAAAATTGTTACTCACTTGGCTGATGAAGGAGAAATAAAAACTTGATAGGTTGGAAACTGGAAATTGAACAGAGAAGCAATCCAATTTGTGTTTTTAGCTGCCTGAAGCTTTAAATAGTTTGAATTTTGTTTAAGTGTGAATATGATATTTGCTTCATCCATTTTTTCTCAGTTTTGATGGACGAAACAAAATGAGGATTGATGTATAAAAAGAAACTTACAAGTGATATTACATTTTGTACAACAAGACATGGCTGAGGATGCTTTCATTATGCTGTTTTACAGAGAAGTTACTCTTTGCTTGTACTTGTTTATGCATATTTATGTATTTGTTTACTTGTTTCATTCCATGCTTATATTTGTACTTGTTTTCTTAGTTACAGCCTACATTCTTATCATTTATTTGCTTGTACTTAATGTCTACAACCTTACCTTATTTATTTTATTTTATGTTCATTTACTTACTCTTTTATTTGTCTGCATATTTGAATGCATTTAACTATCTATTTTTGTTCTATTGCCTTGTCTTGTTATTTTACTTTGTTTTTATAAGCTTATGCCTTAATTCTTTTATTTATACTTTTGTTTTATTACTTTGTTTACTTATTTCTTCTTTTGTATACTTTTGTACGTTGTTATTATTATTATTATTTTGACTTATACTTTACAATATAAATGAGCTTCTATTTTAATATGTTGCTAATGTGTTTTCTTTATATTTTATAATTTATCTTATAAATTTTTTTCCTATTTCTAGCTTAAGTATTTATTTTATCTTCATACAAATCGTCTTGTATTTCTCTATATATTTATTTCAATAGTTTATATTTTGATGTATTTTATAAGTACATTTTGTTTGTGTTTTATTTTTTCTTTGTATATTTTTGTTTGTTTCATTACTTGGTATTATTTTATATTGATTTACTAAGATATATATTTACTTTATATCGAATAAAATAATAAAATTTATTTATTTCGTAATATAGGGGAATTTCTAGAGTTCTAATTTGTTGTTTAGATTTTAGCAATTATTTATTTCTTTATATATATATTTTCCAAAATTTTATCTTTTAAATTATTTATTTATTTTTAAAACCATTTATTTAAGATTTTATTTCAAATCCAATTTAAATATATATTCACATATATACAAATTGTCAAATCCATATGACTTTATATATTTTCTGTTTGAATCGGGGTAACTCGTTGCCAATTATAATCAATTTTATAATTTTAATTCAAAAATTCATTTAAATTATCAATTTAAATTAAATTAAAATCTATGGTCGTTACAAACTTCCCCCCTTAAAAAGAATTTCGTCCTCGAAATTCGCAGGCACGAAAACAATAAGGATAGATGAAAGATAGAAAAATATCCTTTCAGATCAAACTGGATACCAATTCTGCATTTGGCTCACCAAATCAGAATATCAACAATAGATAGTAGAAATTATAATGGAATTTCAAATTTAGTTTTAAACAAAATCGTTTTATCGATACTATTCAAATTTATCCTTCTTCTTCTATTAATCAATTTTAACTCAATTTAAAATTTCTAATTTATTTAAAATTTCCAATTTATATTCATTAAGGTTTAAATCGAAAAGCCGATAAGAACCTGATGAAATAAGAAGCAAGAATTTTCTGCAACGATTCGTAGAGCATCAATGCACCGAACTACTTCTAGAGCTGTCACGAAACAATCAAAAGAATTTAAAAACGAATCAAAGAAAATTGATAGAGGAATTAGTTTCCACTGTTGTTACAGAGCATTGACCAATTATAGTCGTATTTCCCTGTCCCCTATCTCGTTCTCTTCTTGCACTCATACTCACTATCAGTGGATAGTAAGAGAATTTACTGAGACATTCGAACAGATATCTTAGGGATATACTCATTCTAGGGTATACTTCACCCTATCTCTAATGAGTTACTTAACGTGTTATACTCCTGAGCTAAAGTTTAACCTTAGCTCTGATACCAAATGTAACGATATCGAATTTTTCCCGCTCGAAAATCGACATCCATACTTCAAATCGTATTCGAATGCCATAGATTCGATCGTTCAAATCCAATTCGCCGGAGCTTATAACAACATTAAGTAAACAACACAGCGGAATAAAAGAATAATACATTGATATACAGCTTTGATACAATATCTGATACAACAGATGATCCAATAGATATCAATATACATCAGAGATATGATACAATAAAATAGCAGCGAAAAAGAAAATAGATGACATCTAGCAGCGGAACAATATAACTCTAAGATAGTCTTCAAAAGAGAACTCCGAGAACTGCAACTCCATCTCCAAGAATCAATCCAGTAATAGCTTGAACCCCGAATAATGATGCTTCAAGCTAGGCAAGACTGGTGTGGTCCAAAGACTGAACTAACTCCAGATAATCTACTACATCTGACTATCTGAAAAACCCAACTCTAGACTGCTCGTGTAGAAAATAATGAGCACCCAGAGTTTAGGAAAGAACAATAAACTCCGGATCAGTCATGGGACTGGTGTGAGCAACAAAAATAGTTTATCTTTAAAAACAAACCAAAAGGTATTCAAAAATCAATTCGCAATGCTTTTTGAAAATGTAACTACCATAAGACCTCCCGCCACACACACAATGCAAACGCAGACATGGAGGAGATTTCTTCTTATGATAGTCAAAGATGCTTGATACGCATTAAAAAGAAACATTTGATATTATTACTAGTGCATAGTGTAGGATAAATATTTCGAAAGTAGAATATAAATCTTAGCCAGCATAGGTACCATTATATTATGCCTACTATAGCTACCATATTAGATGGCAGGTTCTACAACTAATACCGTACAAGTTTTCGTATTGTTTCTTGGATTTCCAACGAATGGTCAGGCCAAGGAACTTCCCATTGCCACATGAGAACGCCTCTGGATGGACGTCCCTGAGAACCAAACCTGATCTCTACCAACATAAGGCCGGGTTACCCCTAACTGGGTAACAACTGACACGAGTATGCCATCCCCCGGTCCTTTGGGACCTTTAACCGAGCGCTCGTCACCATCATCACACAATCATAACAAAGTGTTTTCAACATGAGTAAGCATCTGGGCTCCATACCATGATACCACCCTTTTCCAGAAGGAAATGCACATACCCTAAAGGGAGCTACCCCCCATAACCTTGCTGCATCTTTCCTGTTTTGACCATTCCGGGGTGTGAGGCTCGACGAAGTCTCGTCCACAAAAACACACTTTATACAAAAGCCGTGTTTTGGGTCAACAAATGATCATAGAAATGATCACAAAGATAAACGATCAAACAAATGATCCTATCACAAATAATCAACACAATGATCATTTCACAGCAACACTCAGCATGTCACATTACCAAATTGGGAATATATCGCTGATAACCTTCAACTATATAACCTCTGAGCTCGTATGTCTCAGAGAAGGGTGTTAAGCTAAGAGAATAAATTCCCCGCCACCAACAGAAATATATTTGAAAGAAATTGGCTTTATATCTCAATTTGTAATGTCAGACATACAATCCATACAAGTCTGTTCCAGGCTCGAACAGAACCGAAGGCACTTACAAAGAAGTCCTTGCAATCCGGATATTCACTAATCACGTTCGGACTTCCCATCACATATGGAGTCTCTATACCGGGGACCATTCGATGCAAAGACATTCGACGAGTTGTCCTTACGCTTTCAAAAATATCCGGTCTTCAACACCGGTCTTCAAATGCTATCCATAACGACATATCACATATTCGGAATGGGATATATGACACAAAGGTCCTCTCCCGGCTAAACCGAACAGTGAGCGCAGTATTTCAAAAACATATAGATATTGGGATTTCAATTAAGTCACAACTTAAAACCCAAAACTTTTCTTCAAATGGTTTAAACCAATTACCATTTCAAATCTTTATATTACAAAAAGATTTATTTCACAAAGATCAATTCGTAGATTTCAAAACAATTTCCATTCAAGTTGGATTAACTCATTAAATCTTTAAATCAATGATTTAACTCATAGCTTTCAAAATTCGATTAACTTGTTGAATCTTTAAATCAAGATTCAACTTATAGCTTTCAAATCGTTTTCATAACTTGGAATTTATCTTCATTTTCAAACTTGAAATTCTTTTTTTTTAACACAAATTGAACGTTCATTTCTCATGTGAAAGCTTTTATTGTTTGAAAACAAACAGTTTTTGTTTCAGAAAAATCCAATTATATTTACACGAGTTAAAGCCCTTGAATTCTATTCACATCCCAAATCAATACCTTTCAAATAGTTTAACCCATATATAACTGGTATGACATTTTTAATCCCTAGTTTTAAATCATAGAATTCAATTTCAAATCTTGAATTTTAAGTTCAAATCAAATTATTCAACTTCATATTTTATCGAGTTATTTAAAATAAATTTCATTTATGAAATTCCATTTCAAAAGCTTTTCACTTTAAACCCAATCCATTTCCAAAACATTTGAATTCAAATATTGAAATTTAAAACTATTTCAAAAATCTGTGACTTAATCGATTTCCTCGTGAAATCCATATTGGTGTGTGTATAAGTGTGGTCTAGGGGTTTAACACACTAGTGCAACATCATTTCAATCATCACAGATTAAAACATAGAAATATAGTTGATAAGCGATATAAAACTATAACGCTCATCGTCCATTCACAGATTCACAGATAGTATACAAATGTAAATAAATATACACAGTTCAAACTACAGAACAAAATATCACAAATCAGATAGGATAATCAATTCAAAGCATCTCATACAATACAATCATTCATAAGCATTCAATAAACATTTGTAAGCAGGAATAATTAATTGTTTAATCCTAATTAATTCAATTCATTTCCAATTTAATTAATTACTTATGAATTTATTATTAAATTCAGATTTATTAATTCCAAATCATTTGATATGAATTAATATATCAAACACTTTAATTAATTAAAATTTTCTTAATTAATCATATTAATTAAATTGACTCTTGGACCAATTATATAATTAATTAACTTCTTAATCAATTATTTCAAGAAATTTACTCTTTAATTACTTACCATTAAGCAATCATCTCATAATAACAAATCATGAATTTCCAATTTATCTTTATCATTAATTTAATCAAAATATTCAAATTTAATTACAATTATTAATTAATCCCTTAATTGCTTTTATTAAGTAATTAACAATTTACAATTGATTAATTAATTAATCTAATTTTTTATCAAAATTTATCACATAAATTTTTGTTACTTAATAATTCATAGTCAATTATCCTCATTAACTAATAACATTTCTTTAATTTCTTTTAATTAATCTCTAATTATAAATAAATCTAAATCATTAATTTGTAAATTGAATAAATCATCCCTTAATTATCATATTAGTTAAATCACTTAATCAACTTAATTATCTCTAAGGCAATTCGTTTCTTTGTTAATGACTTCACTGGTATTTAAGCGTAAAACATTTCACTTTTGAATTTAAATTTAAATTACATTTCGAATTTAAGTTTCAAAATGATTGTTCTTTTAAACATAAATCCAATTTAAAACTCAATTTATAATCTTTAAAAATAAATGTAAATAACATTAGTTGCTTATATAAGAGAAAGCTTTTGATTTAAAAAGTTTATTTGAAAACTAAACTTTACTTTTAAATTTAAACCCCTTTCCAAATATTTACACTTTGATTATAAAAAAATTAAATTTCCTTTCTTTTAAAATTTTAAGATTCAAAGTTTATTTGAATCTAAATTAAATTTGATTTAACTTTATTTACAGCTAGCTTACCAATTTAAATTCATTTAAATTTGGTTTGAATTTCAACTTGCAGACAGTTTTGAACAAAACTGTAACCCTGTTAAACCAACCTGAGGCAACTTAAGTTTGCTTCGGGTCCAACAGCTAAAGACTTCGAGCCATACTCAAATTTTCTCGAGGAGAACTCGAGACAATCTCCTGAGAAATTTCGTGCTTTCACTCAAACTAACCCAAATTCCCAGTTACCAAAATCTCGAGCACGGTGTACGTGCACAACGTCGCCGACCATCTCCGGTCACTCCTGATGACCTCTACACGTCGCCGATCACCCATGTACCTGATCCCGATCATCGCATCCCCCCCAAAACTCAAAGATCGAAATTGGGTTCACCACCCAAACCTGGAAACACGAGACAGAACCCACCCCAAACCTGTCAGCGCCTCCATCTTGTCGCCTCGACCACCAGAGGACCTAGAACTCCGGTCATACAATCGCCATCGTCCCTGCTATCATCCCCCAAAATCCTATCACACTCGATCGAACACAGACAGCGAACGAAACGAGAACCCATACCTCAACAAAACTAGGTTTAAAAACTTCGAACCCTCGCCGCCGCCGCCACGTTCAACTGCCGACCCTCTCACTATTTTTCCCTCCATCGTCGATCACTTCTCCACCACCTGGCAAGTTTCCGACCACCACTACTCAATGGATGACCCGAAATCGCCAAATCAAAGAAATTCAGACAGCTACAGATTTCACTTCAATCCTTATTCTAAAAATTATAATTTTTGTGTTAAAAATCGAGTTAAAACATATGAATTCAATCTGCATACCTGAATTCAAGAACTAAAAGATTTGAATTTTTTACATATTGAAAGATTTTGTGCAGCTCTTTGATTTCCAGAGGTATTCAATTTAAATTTAAATTTAATTAAAATTCTAAACATTAGTCTATGATCCCATAAACAAATTTTGTTTTAAATCCAAGTTCTAACAGCAATTGGTTTTAGAGAATATGATTTTCGAACCAAAGTTTTGATCTTGACAACCATAACAGGATATCACTGATACATGCATTCACTTGTATACAGACAAAGATACTTATATTTATATCCACACAAAATATATTTCCAGATATAGATCATGCAACAAAATCCTATTTAAGTTTCAAATAAAATTGTTACTCACCTGGCTGATGAAGCAGAAATAAAAACTTGATAGGTTGGAAACTGGAAATTGAACAGAGAAGCAATCCAATTTGTGTTTTTAGCTGCCTGAAGCTTTAAATAGTTTGAATTTTGTTTAAGTGTGAATATGATATTTGCTTCATCCATTTTTTCTCAGTTTTGATGGACGAAACAAAATGAGGATTGATGTATAAAAAGAAACTTACAAGTGATATTACATTTTGTACAACAAGACATGGCTGAGGATGCTTTCATTATGCTGTTTTACAGAGAAGTTACTCTTTGCTTGTACTTGTTTATGCATATTTATGTATTTGTTTACTTGTTTCATTCCATGCTTATATTTGTACTTGTTTTCTTAGTTACAGCCTACATTCTTATCATTTATTTGCTTGTACTTAATGTCTACAACCTTACCTTATTTATTTTATTTTATGTTTATTTACTTACTCTTTTATTTGTCTGCATATTTGAATGCATTTAACTATCTATTTTTGTTCTATTGCCTTGTCTTGTTATTTTACTTTGTTTTTATAAGCTTATGCCTTAATTCTTTTATTTATACTTTTGTTTTATTACTTTGTTTACTTATTTCTTCTTTTGTATACTTTTGTACGTTGTTATTATTATTATTATTATTTTGACTTATACTTTACAATATAAATGAGCTTCTATTTTAATATGTTGCTAATGTGTTTTCTTTATATTTTATAATTTATCTTATAAATTTTTTTCCTATTTCTAGCTTAAGTATTTATTTTATCTTCATACAAATCGTCTTGTATTTCTCTATATATTTATTTCAATAGTTTATATTTTGATGTATTTTATAAGTACATTTTGTTTGTGTTTTATTTTTTCTTTGTATATTTTTGTTTGTTTCATTACTTGGTATTATTTTATATTGATTTACTAAGATATATATTTACTTCATATCGAATAAAATAATAAAATTTATTTATTTCGTAATATAGGGGAATTTCTAGAGTTCTAATTTGTTGTTTAGATTTTAGCAATTATTTATTTCTTTATATATATATTTTCCAAAATTTTATCTTTTAAATTATTTATTTATTTTTAAAACCATTTATTTAAGATTTTATTTCAAATCCAATTTAAATATATATTCACATATATACAAATTGTCAAATCCATATGACTTTATATATTTTCTGTTTGAATCGGGGTAACTCGTTGCCAATTATAATCAATTTTATAATTTTAATTCAAAAATTCATTTAAATTATCAATTTAAATTAAATTAAAATCTATGGTCGTTACAAACTTCCCCCCTTAAAAAGAATTTCGTCCTCGAAATTCGCAGGCACGAAAACAATAAGGATAGATGAAAGATAGAAAAATATCCTTTCAGATCAAACTGGATACCAATTCTGCATTTGGCTCACCAAATCAGAATATCAACAATAGATAGTAGAAATTATAATGGAATTTCAAATTTAGTTTTAAACAAAATCGTTTTATCGATACTATTCAAATTTATCCTTCTTCTTCTATTAATCAATTTTAACTCAATTTAAAATTTCTAATTTATTTAAAATTTCCAATTTATATTCATTAAGGTTTAAATCGAAAAGCCGATAAGAACCTGATGAAATAAGAAGCAAGAATTTTCTGCAACGATTCGTAGAGCATCAATGCACCGAACTACTTCTAGAGCTGTCACGAAACAATCAAAAGAATTTAAAAACGAATCAAAGAAAATTGATAGAGGAATTAGTTTCCACTGTTGTTACAGAGCATTGACCAATTATAGTCGTATTTCCCTGTCCCCTATCTCGTTCTCTTCTTGCACTCATACTCACTATCAGTGGATAGTAAGAGAATTTACTGAGACATTCGAACAGATATCTTAGGGATATACTCATTCTAGGGTATACTTCACCCTATCTCTAATGAGTTACTTAACGTGTTATACTCCTGAGCTAAAGTTTAACCTTAGCTCTGATACCAAATGTAACGATATCGAATTTTGCCCGCTCGAAAATCGACATCCATACTTCAAATCGTATTCGAATGCCATAGATTCGATCGTTCAAATCCAATTCGCCGGAGCTTATAACAACATTAAGTAAATAACACAGCGGAATAAAAGAATAATACATTGATATACAGCTTTGATACAATATCTGATACAACAGATGATCCAATAGATATCAATATACATCAGAGATATGATACAATAAAATAGCAGCGAAAAAGAAAATAGATGACATCTAGCAGCGGAACAATATAACTCTAAGATAGTCTTCAAAAGAGAACTCCGAGAACTGCAACTCCATCTCCAAGAATCAATCCAGTAATAGCTTGAACCCCGAATAATGATGCTTCAAGCTAGGCAAGACTGGTGTGGTCCAAAGACTGAACTAACTCCAGATAATCTACTACATCTGACTATCTGAAAAACCCAACTCTAGACTGCTCGTGTAGAAAATAATGAGCACCCAGAGTTTAGGAAAGAACAATAAACTCCGGATCAGTCATGGGACTGGTGTGAGCAACAAAAATAGTTTATCTTTAAAAACAAACCAAAAGGTATTCAAAAATCAATTCGCAATGCTTTTTGAAAATGTAACTACCATAAGACCTCCCGCCACACACACAATGCAAACGCAGACATGGAGGAGATTTCTTCTTATGATAGTCAAAGATGCTTGATACGCATTAAAAAGAAACATTTGATATTATTACTAGTGCATAGTGTAGGATAAATATTTCGAAAGTAGAATATAAATCTTAGCCAGCATAGGTACCATTATATTATGCCTACTATAGCTACCATATTAGATGGCAGGTTCTACAACTAATACCGTACAAGTTTTCGTATTGTTTCTTTGGATTTCCAACGAATGGTCAGGCCAAGGAACTTCCCATTGCCACATGAGAACGCCTCTGGATGGACGTCCCTGAGAACCAAACCGGATCTCTACCAACACAAGGCCGGGTTACCCCTAACTGGGTAACAACTGACACGAGTATGCCATCCCCCGGTCCTTTGGGACCTTTAACCGAGCGCTCGTCACCATCATCACACAATCATAACAAAGTGTTTTCAACATGAGTAAGCATCTGGGCTCCATACCATGATACCACCCTTTTCCAGAAGGAAATGCACATACCCTAAAGGGAGCTACCCCCCATAACCTTGCTGCATCTTTCCTGTTTTGACCATTCCGGGGTGTGAGGCTCGACGAAGTCTCGTCCACAAAAACACACTTTATACAAAAGCCGTGTTTTGGGTCAACAAATGATCATAGAAATGATCACAAAGATAAACGATCAAACAAATGATCCTATCACAAATAATCAACACAATGATCATTTCACAGCAACACTCAGCATGTCACATTACCAAATTGGGAATATATCGCTGATAACCTTCAACTATATAACCTCTGAGCCCGTATGTCTCAGAGAAGGGTGTTAAGCTAAGAGAATAAATTCCCCGCCACCAACAGAAATATATTTGAAAGAAATCGGCTTTATATCTCAATTTGTAATGTCAGACATACAATCCATACAAGACTGTTCCGGGCTCGAACAGAACCGAAGGCACTTACAAAGAAGTCCTTGCAATCCGGATATTCACTAATCACGTTCGGACTTCCCATCACATATGGAGTCTCTATACCGAGGACCATTCGATGCAAAGACATTCGATGAGTTGTCCTTACGCTTTCAAAAATATCCGGTCTTCAACACCGGTCTTCAAATGCTATCCATAACGACATATCACATATTCGGAATGGGATATATGACACAAAGGTCCTCTCCCGGCTAAACCGAACAGTGAGCGCAGTATTTCAAAAACATATAGATATTGGGATTTCAATTAAGTCACAACTTAAAACCCAAAACTTTTCTTCAAATGGTTTAAACCAATTACCATTTCAAATCTTTATATTACAAAAAGATTTATTTCACAAAGATCAATTCGTAGATTTCAAAACAATTTCCATTCAAGTTGGATTAACTCATTAAATCTTTAAATCAAAGATTTAACTCATAGCTTTCAAAATTCGATTAACTTGTTGAATCTTTAAATCAAGATTCAACTTATAGCTTTCAAATCGTTTTCATAACTTGGAATTTATCTTCATTTTCAAACTTGAAATTCTTTTTTTTTTAACACAAATTGAACGTTCATTTCTCATGTGAAAGCTTTTATTGTTTGAAAACAAACAGTTTTTGTTTCAGAAAAATCCAATTATATTTACATGAGTTAAAGCCCTTGAATTCTATTCACATCCCAAATCAATACCTTTCAAATAGTTTAACCCATATATAACTGGTATGACATTTTTAATCCCTAGTTTTAAATCATAGAATTCAATTTCAAATCTTGAATTTTAAGTTCAAATCAAAGTATTCAACTTCATATTTTATCGAGTTATTCAAAATAAATTTCATTTATGAAATTCCATTTCAAAAGCTTTTCACTTTAAACCCAATCCATTTCCAAAACATTTGAATTCAAATATTGAAATTTAAAACTATTTCAAAAATCTGTGACTTAATCGATTTCCTCGTGAAATCCATATTGGTGTGTGTATAAGTGTGGTCCAGGGGTTTAACACACTGGTGCAACATTATTTCAATCATCATAGATTAAAACATAGAAATATAGTTGATAAGCGATATAAAACTATAACGCTCATCGTCCATTCACAGATTCACAGATAGTATACAAATGTAAATAAATATACACAGTTCAAACTACAGAACAAAATATCACAAATCAGATAGGATAATCAATTCAAAGCATCTCATACAATACAATCATTCATAAGCATTCAATAAACATTTGTAAGCAGGAATAATTAATTGTTTAATCCTAATTAATTCAATTCATTTCCAATTTAATTAATTACTTATGAATTTATTATTAAATTCAGATTTATTAATTCCAAATCATTTGATATGAATTAATATATCAAACACTTTAATTAATTAAAATTTTCTTAATTAATCATATTAATTAAATTGACTCTTGGACCAATTATATAATTAATTAACTTCTTAATCAATTATTTCAAGAAATTTACTCTTTAATTACTTACCGTTAAGCAATCATCTCATAATAACAAATCAGGAATTTCCAATTTATCTTTATCATTAATTTAATCAAAATATTCAAATTTAATTACAATTATTAATTAATCCCTTAATTGCTTTTATTAAGTAATTAACAATTTACAATTGATTAATTAATTAATCTAATTTTTTATCAAAATTTATCACATAAATTTTTGTTACTTAATAATTCATAGTCAATTATCCTCATTAACTAATAACATTTCTTTAATTTCTTTTAATTAATCTCTAATTATAAATAAATCTAAATCATTAATTTGTAAATTGAATAAATCATCCCTTAATTATCATATTAGTTAAATCACTTAATCAACTTAATTATCTCTAAGGCAATTCGTTTCTTTGTTAATGACTTCACTGGTATTTAAGCGTAAAACATTTCACTTTTGAATTTAAATTTAAATTACATTTCGAATTTAAGTTTCAAAATGATTATTCTTTTAAACATAAATCCAATTTAAAACTCAATTTATAATCTTTAAAAATAAATGTAAATAACATTAGTTGCTTATATAAGAGAAAGCTTTTGATTTAAAAAGTTTATTTGAAAACTAAACTTTACTTTTAAATTTAAACCCCTTTCCAAATATTTACACTTTGATTATAAAAAAATTAAATTTCCTTTCTTTTAAAATTTTAAGATTCAAAGTTTATTTGAATCTAACTTAAATTTGATTTAACTTTATTTACAGCTAGCTTACCAATTTAAATTCATTTAAATTTGGTTTGAATTTCAACTTGCAGACAGTTTTGAACAAAACTGTAACCTTGTTAAACCAACCTGAGGCAACTTAAGTTTGCTTCGGGTCCAACGGCTAAAGACTTCGAGCCGTACTCAAATTTTCTCGAGGAGAACTCGAGACAGTCTCCTGAGAAATTTCGTGCTTTCACTCAAACTAACCCAAATTCCCAGTTACCAAAATCTCGAGCACGGTGTACGTGCACAACGTCGCCGACCATCTCCGGTCACTCCTGATGACCTCTACACGTCGCCGATCACCCATGTACCTGATCCCGATCATCGCATCCCCCCCAAAACTCAAAGATCGAAATTGGGTTCACCACCCAAACCTGGAAACACGAGACAGAACCCACCCCAAACCTGTCAGTGCCTCCATCTTGTCGCCTCGACCACCAGAGGACCTAGAACTCCGGTCATACAATCGCCATCGTCCCTGCTATCATCCCCCAAAATCCTATCACACTCGATCGAACACAGACAGCGAACGAAACGAGAACCCATACCTCAACAAAACTAGGTTTAAAAACTTCGAACCCTCGCCGCCGCCGCCACGTTCAACTACCGACCCTCTCACTATTTTTCCCTCCATCGTCGATCACTTCTCCACCACCTGGCAAGTTTCCGACCACCACTACTCAATGGATGACCCGAAATCGCCAAATCAAAGAAATTCAGACAGCTACAGATTTCTCTTCAATCCTTATTCTAAAAATTATAATTTTTGTGTTAAAAATCGAGTTAAAACATATGAATTCAATCTGCATACCTGAATTCAAGAACTAAAAGATTTGAATTTTTTACATATTGAAAGATTTCGTGCAGCTCTTTGATTTCCAGAGGTATTCAATTTAAATTTAAATTTAATTAAAATTCTAAACATTAGTCTATGATCCCATAAACAACTTTTGTTTTAAATCCAAGTTCTAACAGCAATTGGTTTTAGAGAATATGATTTTCGAACCAAAGTTTTGATCTTGACAACCATAACAGGATATCACTGATACATGCATTCACTTGTATACAGACAAAGATACTTATATATATATATATATATATCCACACAAAATATATTTCCAGATATAGATCATGCAACAAAATCCTACTTAAGTTTCAAATAAAATTGTTACTCACCTGGCTGATGAAGCAGAAATAAAAACTTGATAGGTTGGAAACTGGAAATTGAACAGAGAAGCAATCCAATTTGTGTTTTTAGCTGCCTGAAGCTTTAAATAGTTTGAATTTTGTTTAAGTGTGAATATGATATTTGCTTCATCCATTTTTTCTCAGTTTTGATGGACGAAACAAAATGAGGATTGATGTATAAAAAGAAACTTACAAGTGATATTACATTTTGTACAACAAGACATGGCTGAGGATGCTTTCATTATGCTGTTTTACAGAGAAGTTACTCTTTGCTTGTACTTGTTTATGCATATTTATGTATTTGTTTACTTGTTTCATTCCATGCTTATATTTGTACTTGTTTTCCTTAGTTACAGCCTACATACTTATCATTTATTTGCTTGTACTTAATGTCTACAACCTTACCTTATTTATTTTATTTTATGTTTATTTACTTACTCTTTTATTTGTCTGCATATTTGAATGCATTTAACTATCTATTTTTGTTCTATTGCCTTGTCTTGTTATTTTACTTTGTTTTTATAAGCTTATGCCTTAATTCTTTTATTTATACTTTTGTTTTATTACTTTGTTTACTTATTTCTTCTTTTGTATACTTTTGTACGTTGTTATTATTATTATTATTTTGACTTATACTTTACAATATAAATGAGCTTCTATTTTAATATGTTGCTAATGTGTTTTCTTTATATTTTATAATTTATCTTATAAATTTTTTTCCTATTTCTAGCTTAAGTATTTATTTTATCTTCATACAAATCGTCTTGTATTTCTCTATATATTTATTTCAATAGTTTATATTTTGATGTATTTTATAAGTACATTTTGTTTGTGTTTTATTTTTTCTTTGTATATTTTTGTTTGTTTCATTACTTGGTATTATTTTATATTGATTTACTAAGATATATATTTACTTTATATCGAATAAAATAATAAAATTTATTTATTTCGTAATATAGGGGAATTTCTAGAGTTCTAATTTGTTGTTTAGATTTTAGCAATTATTTATTTCTTTATATATATATTTTCCAAAATTTTATCTTTTAAATTATTTATTTATTTTTAAAACCATTTATTTAAGATTTTATTTCAAATCCAATTTAAATATATTTTCACATATATACAAATTGTCAAATCCATATGACTTTATATATTTTCTGTTTGAATCGGGGTAACTCGCTGCCAATTATAATCAATTTTATAATTTTAATTCAAAAATTCATTTAAATTATCAATTTAAATTAAATTAAAATCTATGGTCGTTACAACATCACTATAGATGCCCCAATTCTCCTGATGGTTGTGGCCTTTGGCAATGGCTTGGCGATCCTCTTCCTCATCGTACAATTGTTTATGCCAACGAACTTGAAAACCAAATTCAGATGCTTCAAGGGACGTTGGATTCAATTAACTTATCCGGTGGTCGAAGGTAGTGTTTTTAATTATCTGTTGTCATGTTTGCTTTCTAGTTCTCTTAATATGTTGTTCTCGTGTTTTCTTTAGTTTGTTGTCCTGTTTGATTTCAATGAAAGCTGTTATTTCTTCTTTTTGTAACTTCAATGTTGTTGTTGATGATTTCCAACTGTTTATATACGATTATTATGTTAAGTGCGGAGTAGATTATGAGAATGAAACTTTACTTGAATTTGAAATTACATATAAGTTACTAGTAGTCCAAATAACAAGTAGAAGGTATTAAACTTAACAAACATACTTAACCAACCTATACATCATTCAAATTGTCTAATATATCTAGCCTAGAGATTGTACGCAGCATGCCCAACAAAATCAATGTGATAATCCCACAAATAGCAGGAATCTTATGTGGCTTGTATAAGCTGAAATAAATCTTCTTCTTTCACTGTTTTTAAAACTTGTCTGTATCATTGGTAAGCCCTTGTAAACGTTACAAAGCGCTGCGAGTTTCCAAAATCCTTCGAATTAATCTGCAATCCGGATGACTAGTAAAAGTCTCATTTAGAGTGACCTAAATATCTTGCTCCATCTCATCTTCCATGAGTTTACAGTCAGTTTTTACGTAAGACTTGATTAGAACTAAATAATCACCAACATTCCAATTTTCATTAGACATTGAAGCTTACTTAGGACTGTTAGATTAAATGAAGTTATTGTGAATTTTCATTACAGAACACTGCCTTATACAGAAAGTTCATGATCCACATCTCATGAATCAAGTGTCTTATAATCACCCATGTGTCAATCATCCAAAAAGGTTTGAAAGAAAAAACACGTATATGTTCGTTCTTCTAAATAGTGATTTACACATATGCAAGCAAAATATTAAATCCATAGC
The DNA here is from genome assembly GCA_030765085.1 of Allium cepa. Classification (NCBI taxonomy): domain Eukaryota; kingdom Viridiplantae; phylum Streptophyta; class Magnoliopsida; order Asparagales; family Amaryllidaceae; genus Allium; species Allium cepa. Next base: position 29,632,688 of record CM060932.1, read on the forward strand.
TGATACAGAATACATAACAATGATAATACTCATATACAACCACTACTATTGCATACAAACCACCGATAATACAATCATACAAACTTTGCTATATAATACATAACAATGATAATACTCATACACAACCACTACGACTACGTACAAACCATTGATAATACAACCATACAAACTCTGCTACAGAATGCATAACAATAATAATACAATAGTACAAGCTACCACTAAGGCTCATCAAACTGATACCAATCATCAAAAAGATTGGCTGCTTCGTCGTCGTCCTCGTTTCTTGTTATAGCATGATATAGTTGCTCATCAACTATAGTAAGCTCATTAATATGAGCAGTCAACTCATCTATACTACGTCGACGCTCGACGTACATGACTTGGCGAAGTCCCAACTACATCTGAAACAAATCCTCATACAAAAATACTGCTGGATCTGGATACTGGGAAAACTCCGGCCAAGGAATATCAACATATCTATCAACACCGGACATTGTTGGAATACCTATTATCCAACCATAATCTCCTACCTGGGAGGGCTATGGAGCATGATACACCTGAGTACTCTATGTAAGGTCTGACAAAATATGGGAGCAACACCACTACGTATGCTTGAGGGCCCGACCAAATCAACAAATGCGGCATGAACAAATGTAGTCGTATGTGATGGAGTGTAAAAGGGATGCCAAAAGAAAGCTTAATCTACATTCATGAAAATTAAGTACTTTTCTAATCACCACTCTCCTGCATACTGCTGTAATGCAGCCCTATCATAAACCCCCAAAAAAGGTGTATCCAGATGTTGATCATCGGGAACAAAATCACCAGCTAAAGTCTGTCTCCAACTATGCTCACCGAGGAACCAGTAGCATCCTAGGCTAGCTGGGCATGAAACTAGTGGAAAATGTCTCGTAGATAGAAAAGCAGCATGCACTACAATGTAGTCGGTCATAAAAGGTGATCCATCATACAGATGTCAAACAACGCTCTTTCGTGTGGTCCGTAACTCGATATGATTTTGGGCCACAACAAAAATATGACGTGCCTCCCCTCCTTGCACCATTCTACGGTTATCACGTGCCCATTCTCTGACTCGAGGAAAGAAAAGGGGTAATGTGGAGTCCAAAGTCGGATAACTCATATTACAAAAGTATTCATAGTACCGGTACTGTAAAACCTCCCAAAACTCCATAATGGACGAGGATCTACCCCTAACAATACATTAATGATCCAGGGAGCGATACAAGTACGCTAATATCGCAGTCTCCCCGCCATATGCGACTGGACTATCAAACGACAGCTCCTCTATAGCTGCTACATAACCGGTCGACAACGTGTTTGATGCATTTGTAAAGAATAGGCTCCCCATCGTGCAGGGAATAAAAAGTCGAGCTATCTCCAAGCAGTTATCATAACAATGTACATGTATCAATTAAATTATTGCTTGCCTAATGTACGAGCATCTAAGCTACAGTCTGGATGACAGTCCGTCATGCAAATCAAAATGTGGAATAGCACTAGATAAACGACGGAAATGCTAGTATTCCATATCATAAGGCAAGGTCTCTCCCCCGACCAATGCCTATACCGGTCAACATAGTAAAGTCTAATAGTAATAGTGTAATACCCAGCTTTTCAAAACTAAAGTGAAAGGTATGAGTGGTCTTCCACCAACATGCGGCTAAAGCACCGCATAACTGAACATCCGAATTTAATAGATTATCGATACCTATTAAAGAAATTTAACATTATTTAAAGCCTAAACATCAGTAATAAAATAAAAAATAATTATATAATTACGTACTCAGAAAGTCTCCAAATCCTATCTCTCGCAGCAAAGCATGTATAATGCCATCAGCATCATAAGATCGTATAATCCTATAAGGACGTATTACACTAAGCCAAGATCCACGGGTGCGCTCACAACGAGCCTAAATTAAAACATTTTGCGTATTCAATGTAACGACCCGCTATTTTGGACTATTCGCATCCACACATGTCGGACTTGAATAATTCAAAATACCGAATTGTTAATTTAAATTTGGCAAAACTAAACATATACAGTAAATAAATAATTACAGATCACATACACAGAGTAATAAATGCAGTGGAAACAAAAGATAGTAGTTCATGAACCTACTATATAAATAACAGAGTTAAATAAGTTACAACAGAAGTCTCGAATACAATAGTCAAATACAAGAATCAGAACACATCACTAGAATCAACCGAATATCTGAAAGCTAGATAGATAGCTGGATCTCCAGGCGAAGCTCCAACTCCAAGGTGAGTCTAAAAAGCTGAACCACTCAGTCTGACCCGAGCGTAAAGCAAAACACAAAACACTTGAGTTAGGATTAACATTCTTATATCAATAAATCCAACTCAAGTGAAATAACAATTGAAATACAAGTAACTCAAAGGATGTTGGAATAACCATCCTTTAAGGATCCGTTAAACTATCTACTATGTAGTAGCGTACGCTAAGTAGATAATGTCTATTAGTAATATAAAATATCAAAATAGTGTTAAGGCGTTACCATTATCCCACTTAACACATTTTATATAAATGTCATAATCTATACAGCACTGTAAACTCCACCGTAAACTGGTGGGCTATTAGGGAGTACTCCATAGGTATAACACAAAACAAATTCGTAATGGTCGCGTATATAGGGATACAAGTATGACAAGGCACATGAGGCAATACCCAAGGTAGTGAAACTACCGTTTGCCTGATCCGGACTGGTGAGAACGCATCGCCGCAACGATCGCAACACCGCGAAACAACACTCCTAAAATTCCGAGGGTGCACCAATCAATAACAAGTAATGAGTAGTTTACGAAGAAGTGTGTTCGCTCGAGGTGGCTAACCCCATTTAGCCCGGCACGGCTCCTGTTTTAGTCATTTTCAATTTGACACAAGTGTCAAGGCTATCCATTATCGTTCTCTTTCTTCAGTCATCACGTACATCTTTCCAACCACTTCATTCTGGATCACACTCCGCGTATAGTTATTAAAGTGGTTTTCGGTTTAGATAGAGAGTATGTCCATAACCGATTCCGGTTTCTTTAATAACTTTCGTATTATTACACCGATTGCTCGTTTAATAAATTTCAAAAACCAAATCAATTTCAATTTCAATTAGAATTTGTAAACCATATTCCATTTGTCTTTCTATATCAATTTCCATAATTTACGTTTCAAAACTTTCAAATTACTATTTCAAAATCTTATAATTCAATTTCAATTTTTATTTAAAACAATTCAAATATTGATTCAAGTTCGTATATAAGTTTCATTCCGAAATTATTTAAATGAATTTTTTTAATTTAACATTCAAATCAATTTAAACCCATTGATCGATTTCATTCAATAATAATTTAAATTAAGTAAATTTATCATTCAAAATAATTCCAATTGAATTTCCAATTCATTAAATCAATCACTTAAGTTCAACTCCATTATATCAAAACTTACAAATTGAATTAAATTAGATTCGTCAAATCAAATTCTTTAAATTACAAGTCTTACATTAATTTCAATAAATCACATTTTATTTCTTATTAAAGAAATTCAATTTCATTTATTTGTTTACTTAATTACAATTTCAAAACTCAATTAATAAAGAAACTTAGTTTCACTTATTCAAGAATCCAATTTTATTTAATTATTAAAGAATTCAATCTTATTTAATTATTAAATAATTTCAACACTTAATTAATAATTTCAAAATTTGATTATTAAATAATTCCAAAACCTAATTATTACATAATTCCAATCTTAATTATCAAATAATTCCAAACTTATTATTAAATAATTAATTTTAAACAACGTTCTTTTATCAACTATTATGTAATATTTTGTTTCAGATTATTTAATATCAACATTTTTCCTTTCATTAAAATTCAGATTCCATCTTTATTTCAAATACTTATTTTTATTCAACTGAATATTTATTTATTTTTTATTTTTTTTCAAAATCAAATTATTGACCAATCGGGTTTATTTAATTTTCTATCCTAAGTCAAGTTTATTTGGGTATTTATCATTTCAACCTGATTCCATTTCAATTCAAAAATCAAAGCAAAGCAAAAGGAAACTTGCAATGTGATAGCTGGGATGGTTTCAAAGTAAATAAACAAGCAATAGCAACCATCAATAACAATCCAATAATTTATTTAAATAATCCCGAAATAATCGTATTAATACACATTTGTTATTTATGCAAATTAATATAATTATTTCTAGAATCTACACTATCATTTCATGTAGATTAAAGATTATTACACTAATATTTATACGGTTCTTCACTTGATATCCATTTTTTAATTTATACTACATCAATTTATATAATTATACATTCAATGGTTCAAGGTGCAGTTAACCAAATTCTACGTGTCAATTAATTTAACAATTAAAAGAGGTCATATTTAACTAATCAAATTTAACATATAAATCCATTTTAAATTGTTAACTATCTTATATCAAATTCAATTGCATACTATTTATCACGTTAACATAAACAATTTAACGTCCAATATAAACATCAACAATCAATCAATTATCAGCCAAACTGTATTATCATCGCATAAATAATTAATAGATAATGGTATCAGATGTCACAGGTGAACTGATACAGATAATAACATATATAACAGTGTAAATAACTAACAACAGCATATTTCAACCGTCGTTTCAATTGAAATCAAATTTAATAAATAAAAGAACATTAATCGTGAGTGATTGCTCACCTTTCGAGGCTAGAGAAATAGGCGATGAAATTGGGTTGCGAATCCAAAGAAAAGCTAGATGGGCATGAATTTGACGGATAAAGATGATACGAGAATTGATGGAGCAATTAGAATCAGTCGATATAAATTTTACTAAATATATATATTGTTTTCTTTTCTTAAGATCAATATGTTAATTTAAGAAAATAAAATAAAATAAAAATATAAAAATAAAAGCATCCTTTTAAATTAAAACCCATATCCTACAAATCAAACATATATAATAGACTACTATACAGTTGACTCGTATATCATTAGCCTACTTTATAAACACTGTACACACTATGTACATATAAGCAAATGCATCTATAACTGACTCATATACACTGTCTAAACATATTATAATACAACTGTATATATAATAACATCAACCAATTTTCTTTAGACACTAAACTATTATACTGTGAACTAACAATAATCACAGGTGTATATACATTAACCAATATGTGAACTAATGGTGTACATAAAAAATACTGTGACAACTAAATATATAAAATACGAGAACCAAATCAGTATCTAAACTCATACAGTACAACACTTATATGTATAAAAATTTTAGAAAAATCTGCATTTAAACTTATAGAACCGAGTATACATACATAGCATTGTTATAAAATAAACATATATCAATATTACAAAAAAATCTGTTTATATATGTACAACTTCCATAAACAACAAATACTGACATACGTAAGTTGTCATATAAAAATAAAATTTGTGCAAACAAAACAAACAAAATCTTACTCAGCTAATAACCAAGACATTCTGTATACAGTTTGGCTATTTATACATTAATATAAAGCATAAGCACACATAAACATCTTTCAAACCAATATACAATATCAAATATGTGTTACTTATATATAAACTAACCTGCTCACATAGGAAAGAGAATCTCAGGCTTTAAAACAACAGTCTGATTAGATAAGGTTTTAATTAGCAGTATACATAAAGACCGTACCCAACATAGCTTCTATTATAATAGAATAGGTAATACAATATAAACTTATACTACAACAAAATGAAAACGTACCATGCCTACATATGCGAACTATCAAATACAGGGGAAGAAGTGGCCTGTACGTGCGGGAGCAAGGGAGGAGGAAGCAAGGGGGTCAGTTGCTCTCCGGCCAGGGCAGGCAAGAGGAGCGAAGGAAGAGAGGGAGAGTGGGTTTGGTAGAGGGGTAGTGTCAGGGTTTTCACGCAGAGGTGAGTAGGAGGCATGGCAAAATGATACGGGATAATCGGCACTTGCTGGAGGTTGGGGAAGAGATCGGTCAGGGCGGTGCTAGGTGAGAAGGCGACGCGGTCGAGTTTGCGGATCTGGTGTGGTGGAAGGGTGGTACACGTCAGTGGGTTTATGGCCGATGAGAAGGCTTCACGAGGGAAAGATGGCGAGGTTCACGAGAGGCTGCTCGTTGTCAGGGTCGGCGAATGCGTGTTGCCTTTGCAGTGGTGAGGCGTTGAAGTGGAGAAGAGTGGGTGATGTCATGTTGCATTCTTGAAGAAGATGTGAAGTGTGAGGGAAGAACAAATAAATTTGCAAAATCAACGTTTATAGATTTGGTTTTGTTTCTGGAAAGTATGGTTGGAGAGAATAGAAACAGAAGAGAGAAAGAAAGGAGGTGGGAGGGCAAAACTAAGTTGCTGACAGAAGTTAAAACGTAAGAATGAATAAGGAGGCAACGGGAAGTACATGAAATGACAACAATCTCACATTGATTAGCTGAAATATTTAAAGCAATTTATTATTGGAGTCAGCGATTTAAATTTTGAAAAGCCAGAAATTCCAAAAGCCACTAATTTCGGTATCGATACGACGTACGATTTCATCGTTTTGTCGCGTACCGGCCCTCAAAACACGGAAATAAATATACCGCAGTGATCAGAACGAAAAGACGATCAAAACAGTATACAGATATCAATGGTACGATTAAATTATAAAAATTTGAATTTTCTACTAGCGGAAAATGCAAGAAAAACGCAGAAAACTAAAATCAACGGAGCTAAAGAAGTCCGAATTTGGAAAAACGAAAAATGACGTCTTGCTCAGAAGACGATTTAGAATTTTTCTGTGCAAAAATATTTGGGTTTCGAAAACGTTTTATTTTCATCGATTTTCAACTAATTAAATTGAAATAAATTTACGCACGAAAATAAACTTCATATTTTCGGACGAAAGTTTACCAGTTGCTATGTTTGACTAGATGCATTTCAAATATCAAATTTATATTTCAAAATTTTATCATTTAAAATTCCACAAAATTTCAATTAATAACGTTATTAAAGCCAGTTAAATTTACGGGTTGTTACATTCAATTTTTATTGTACAATTTGAACTAATAAAATTTTTTGAGGTAGATAACATATAAAATTATCAACACACGTCCTAACATGTACTTCATCTGGTAGTACCTGGAAATTGACAAAATCTTTGTCCGGACCCAATTTTGGTCGATATGGGGGTCCAAAACTGCGTCAGCTATATTTCTTCCCACTCATCTTCATCTAACCACTGTGCTTCGTCGTCCTTAAGTGAACGTGGACGGTGGGGTTGCGCTACTATCGATAGGCACGTTTTCTACGGACGATGGAACATTTCCTACGTTGTGACTGCCGCTGCCTTGGAATATTCGGAAAGCCCTTTTCTTTTTTTTTCTGGTAAGCAGATGTTTGCGAGAAGCAAAAAAAATGTCAAGCAGAAGAAGAAAGAAGGAAGGAGGGAGAGGCGTGGGGAGAAATGAGTACAACTGGCTAATTTATAGCCGGTTGTGCTCTGTCCACTTAGTCGGCCAAATTTTGACCGGCTAAGCGGAAGGTGTGGATTGCAATCCACACTTTATTATGGATTTGTAACAACCCGCATATTTTACGATTGAGTATTTAAATATTTCATCGTTAGTCGGATTAGTGTCCGAAAGGCTACCTTTTGCAAACAGTCGAATTTGGATTCGAGACCACCCCCATTGAGTTCAAAATGACGTTTGCGACCTTTTTGAGTATAAACTTTGATATGTTTGGAGTTAGTAGAATTTTGCTACTTTTTCACTTAGGGCTTTGGTTTTTGTTTCAGCCTATTTGACCCAACTTCACCCCTCTCCTCTTCATTGCTTCCTTTCTATTTCCTAATACTCAAGCTTTAGCAACAATGGAGAGAGGAATGGGAAATTAAAACTCCAAGCCCTAGTTTCCATCTACAAATCAAGTTCTAGCTCCAAATCAATAGAAGAAGCTTGGGTAAGCCTCCTCTTCTTCTTCTCCAACTCATTCTCTTATCAATTTCAGAAATTCCTAAACCTAACTTAGGAAATGTTTCTCTTTTTAGCTTAGATTCAAGCTTGTTGGGTTGGAATAGAAGAGTGATTGTCCTTGCCTTTGCTTTATAGCTTCTTCTTCTTTTGTTTTGGGTTCAAAGGTGATATTTTTATCTCACATCTTAGTCTATGATTATCTTCGATTGTTAGGTATGAATTCCTAACACTTATTCTTGTGCAATTGATTTTGGTTTGGATTGATTTGGTGTATATTCCAATTTTTGGTGTTTTGAAATCAAAATCTATGAAAATCCTATTATGGATATTTGGACATTTATATTTGAGGCGTATCGAAGAGCCTTTAAGGCTGGGTTGTCGCTTGGCGTAAATCCTTAGTCTTCATTGCTCGTCCGATCGTTTCCGGTATTTATTTCGGCCATTTTTGGTCTAGGTTCAGGGAATGCCCTGAACCCTGGTTTCAGACGTCTGAAACGTTAGATTCAGACGTCTGAATATTATTCTGGGAAGATTTTTATTCCCAGATTCAGACGTCTGAATCTATATTTCAGACGTCAGAATTTGTTCGTTTTGAACCAGAAAGGAAATAGGCTAAAAAGTGCCTATTTCAGACGTCTGAATCTGTATTTCAGACGTCTGAATTCTGTTCTGGAAAATATTTTATTTTTCAGATTCAGACGTCTGAATCTGTATTTCAGACGTCTGAATCTGCAGTTTTTTTTTCCTATTTGCCTATTTAGCTTGAATTTCCAACTTTAATCGATCCGTGTTGATTCCCTTTTGTTGTTATCATTTATTATTGACTTTGATGACATTTTCTTTGGGATTTTTGGAAATATCCATTTTGATGGATTTGATATCGATTTCTTTGGAATTAATTCACGTATTCGTATGTGAATTTTGGTGATTGATTGTTCTACAATCATTTTGTGATTTGTCACTTAAAAAATATAAAGGTTTCAATAATGGTAGTAAATATCAAAACTCTTTCATCAAAACGATTTCAACACTATTTTATTACTAAGCTCGTTTCGTAAACCGTTTTCCAATCTACTAGTATATACAAACATTTACCTCACTCGTATAAAAAATCTAATTAAACGGCTTAGTAAAACAAGTGGTATGAAACGCTTGCATTTACTTCGTCGGTTAATTCTCGTACTTGTTCGTTTGAATTTCTTGTGACAATTTTCGAGTGGAGACTTACAGTTTGTTCGTAAATATTTAAGTTAAGCTAGCGGTTATGGGACATGAAGCTAAGCTCATATATTTACTAGCTTAGTGTAATTGACACTTCTTGATGATCGATGATGATCATTTTTGATTTAGACTAGCAATATGCGATGTCTCTTTGTCTACGAGGGAGACTAAACCCCGTTTCTGTGGAGCTTCTGCTCAAATTGGTGGGGTAGCGACCCATGGTCTTCGGGCCGTTTTGTGGAGCTTCGGCTCAAAATTAATGGTTAGCAACCATGGAATATCGTTCCATTTTTTGATACATGTGTTAGTGAGTTTTCATGCTCCCGTTTTGTGATAGGCCTCCCCCTTTTTGTGATTTCTAGATTTTCATTGATGATTTCTAGAATTTGTGTTTCACCGATTTTCGTGATTTACATTGATATGTGTTATCAATATTTGTGCATTGGTGAATTTGTGTGTCATTAACTTTTGTGATTGGCATTGATATTATTGCCAATATTCATGGTTTTGGTGAATGAAAATATAGAGTATGACATTCCTTTTGATCTTCGAGAAGATTCTTCTGATATTGATTAATCTCTTGTTGATTTTCAATTACTTTTTTTATCACAACTTGGCATTGTGATTATTATTCGTTTAGTCATATCTCTTATTCTATATCATTTTATCTGATATTTATAGCTAGACTGATCCGTTTATTATTTTTTTATTAAATAATACTCGGGTCAGACCGAGATTTTGCAGGTGCTTCTGCTTGACTTCACTTCTAAGATTATCATCCTGACTTTTGGCTAACTACTTAGATTAGTAGTTTTTGTTGTACACCCTTGAGATATAGACTCCTTGATGTATACATATTCTTTTGTCTAGCACTTATAGCTATTCTTTTGTGATATTGTGGATCTTGTTTGACCACTACTCTGATGTACACTTTCATGTGTTATATATTCATATCTATTTTCCGCCTTTGTGATATGGATGTCTGTGACTGATTTGTGTTATATTTATTTCTATATTTGTTTCCCAAGAATATATATAGCCACTGTGTAGTAGCTTTGAGTTTGTATCGATGTGTCGGATTTCCTCCTGAAACCAAATGCATGTTGTACCATCTGACATATCGGTGCTCGCACAAAGCAATTACACGGATGGTCGCTCCTCAACAGCCTTATTCTCCGCGCTAGTTGACGGCATTACACCGTAGTGTCCTTGGCTAGTGTGGGTATAGAGGTGGGACGTCAGAACTTGGTATCAGAGCCAAATTTCGGAACAATGTAGAATAATCTAGCAAGGATCATCGTCCTAAGTCCATCTTAGGAATCGTGTTTTAGGATTTAATTCGAGTCTTCGTACCGATTCATCCTATTTTCTTTATGGTTCCTTGTTTATCTATCAAGAATGCTTGATATTCATTTGGTGGATAACCTTATCCTTCTTCTTTCTTTCTTTCAAAAGGAAGAGAAATGGTTCGACCTGGCCGTCCCAGCACCGGTCAATCTCGTGCTACTCCCCAAGATGGAGTATTTATGTCTGCCCAGTAGCTTCTTGATCTCGTAAGGAATGCTCAGGCAGCCGGTTCAAATCCGGAATCTACTCACCCTAAGTCTGGATTTGCACGTTTGTGCAACGATTTTACCAATTTGGGTGGGAAGCCATTCAAAGGTTCTGAAACTATTATTGAAGTCCAGGCTTGGCTGAGAACGTGCGATCGAATCTTTTCTCGCATGAATCTTGTTGATCTTCACCGTGTTTAGGTGGCCTCTAGCATGCTCCAAGAAAGAGCATTAGATTGGTATGAGCTTCTTATTTCTGAAATAGTTGAAGCGGATCTTACTTGGAAGAAATTCCGGGAACGCTTCGAATTAAAATTTGTGCCAGAACCTGAAAAGGTGACTTTGGCTCGCTGTTTTATAGACCTTGTTCAAGGTGAATCTTCTGTGGCAGATTATGTCGCATCCTTCGAGTCACTTTCTAAATACGGGGTCGAATACATAAACACCCCATTGAAGAAGAACCAAATATTTGTCTATGGCTTGAATAGAAATCTCAAGAAGTCATTACTTCTAAAATTAGAAGTTTCTTTTGATCAACTCATTGATATCGCTCTTCGACTTGAAGAGGCAGATAAAGAGAGTGATGTTGAAGTTGTGAGTGCTAAACCAAACTCCAACAACAAGAAAAGGCCTACTAAATTCAAAGGTCCTTATCCCAATAAGAAAGCGAAGCAAGCCCCTGGCAACACATCTCGTGGTAAAGGTATTTCTCATTCCATCCTTGATGGCATTATTTTATTTCGTGATCATCCTATTCGAGTTCTTTTTGAAACGGGTGCGTCCCATTCTTTTATTTCAAAAGAACATGTTGATACTTTTTCTTTGGATGTTTTGTGTTTAATGACTTCTTTGAGAATTGCGAATCCGGTTGGTGGATCCACAACAATCAGTTTATTGTGTAAAGATGTCGAGATTATTTTGTGTAATTTTTCTTTCCGAGCCGGTTTGCATGTTATGCGCTACTTAGGCTTTGGAATGATTTTGGGAATGGATTGGCTTAACCGCTATGAAGCTCAAATCCTATGTCCTGAGCGGACTATTCATCTTCCATATCCTCAATCTGTTAAGCAGATTTCTATTGATCTTAAAGATTCGGATTCCAGCTTGGTTGCATCTCTATATTCTTTAAATCCTCATGATGACGATAATGATGACGAGGAAGATATTATTTCTCTTATTCACGTTGTTCGTGAACTTTCCGACGTATTTGAGCCCGTTTTAGGATTACCGCCTAAGCGAACAATTGAGTTCAGAATTAATCTCATCCCTGGAGCTCAACCTATTACTCATCCTCCTTATCGTATGTCCAACAAAGAAAATGAGGAGATGCGTAAACAATTATCCGAATTGGAGATGAAGCAATTTATTCGCTCTAGTTCCTCTCCTTGGGGAGCTTCGGCTATTTTTGTGAAGAAATCCGATGGTACACTTATGCTTTGCGTTGACTACCGCAAGCTTAATGATCTTACTATCAAGAATAAATATCCTTTACTCGGATTGATGATCTATTCGATCAACTTAGTGGTGCTAGAGTCTTTTCACAATTAGACTTAGCTACCGGTTTCCATCAGCTTCGTATTGCAAAGGATAGCATTCCTTTGACATCGTTCCGTACTCGTTATGGATCTTATGAATGGCTTGTTATGCCTTTGGTTTAACGAATGCTCCAGCTTATTTCGTTGACCTTATGAATAGAGTTTTCAAAAACTTCCTCGATCGATTTGTTCTCATCTTTATTGATGATATTCTTGTGTATTCAAAAACCGAGGAGGAGCATGAAAGGCATCTTCAGATTGTGTTGGAAACTCTTAGGAGCAATCAATTGAAAGCAAAAATTTTTAAATGCCACTTTTGGCAATCTCGTGTGAAGTTTCTTGGTCATATTATTTCCGAATCCGTAATTTCCGTGAATCCTTCAAAGATTGAAGCGATTCAAAATTGGAAGAGACCGGAGAGTGTGACGGAAATCCATAGTTTTCTCGGATTGGCAGGTTATTACCGCCGTTTCATAAAGGACTTTTCCAAAATTTCCGTGCCTCTTACTAGTTTGACAAAGAAAGGTGTTAAATACATTTGGTCGAACAAATGTGAAGCTTCTTTTCATAAATTAAAGGAACTCCTTTCCGATGCTCCTATTCTTGTGATTCCCGAGGGAAACCAAGATTTTGTAGTTTATACCGATGCTAGTCACGTTGGTTTGGGTGCCGTTCTTATGCATAGAGAACGTGTTATTGCTTATGCTTCTAGGCAATTGAAGCCATCCGAGACTAGATATGCCACTCATGATTTAGAGCTCGCGGCTATTGTTTTCGCCCTTCGTATTTGGCGTCATTATCTTTTGGAAGAAAAATTTATTCTTTACACCGATCATAAATCTTTGAAGTATCTATTTTCTCAAAAGGAACTCAATTTGCGTCAACAACGTTGGCTCGAACTTCTTGCAGCTTATGATCTTGATATACTTTATACTCCTGGAAAGCGAAATCGTGTTGCTGATGCACTTAGTCGTAAGCAACAAGCGGTTGTTTCTATGATGATGTCCGAATGGAATGATCTCGGAATTCTATCCACTTGCGAGAATCGAGATCATGTTTCTGATTTATGTTCATCTCTCGTTTTATGTAGTCTTGAGGCTCATCCTTCTCTTTTAGACCGCATTCTTGAAGCTCAAAAGCTAGATCCCGAGTTGGCTCTTCTTAGCCAAAATTTTAGGGATAAAATTGATATTGAATGTCTGAAAGACTTTGATATTGATTCTCGTGGCGGTATTCGAAAATTTGGTAGACTTATCGTGCCAAATATTAGTAATCTCCGTGAAGACATTTTAGAAGATTCTCATCGTTCTAAATTTACCATTCATCCCGGTAGTAGTGAAATGTACGCGGATATGAAGCGACTTTATTATTGGGAGGGAATGAAATCTGATATTGCTAACTTTGTTAAGTGTTGCATGACTTGCCAACTTGTCAGGGCCGAACATCAAAGGCCCGGTGGGTTATTGCAACCTTCAGAAATTCCAATTTGGAAGTTGGATCAAATTTCCATGGATTTTATAGACGACCTTCCCCGTTCTCGTTCGGGTCATGATTGCTTATGGGTGATAGTTGATAGACTTACTAAATACGCCCATTTTATTCCCGTTAGGTCCAATCGCACCGTACCTCTTTTGGCCAAACTCTTTATCAAAGAAATTGTAAAATTGCATGGAGTTCCTTCTTCCATTGTTAGTGATCGTGATCCATTGTTTACTAGTGGATTTTGGAAGAGTCTTCAAAAAGATTTGGGAACGAAGCTTAATTTTAGCACCGGTTATCATCCTCAGTCCGATGGACAAACCGAGCATGTGAATCAAACTCTTGAAGATCTTCTTCGTGCATGTGTTCTTGATTTTGGTGGAAGTTGGGAAAATCATATTTCTTTTGTTGAGTTTTCCTATAATAATAGCTTCCAATCTAGTATTGGTATGGCACCTTTCGAGGCACTCTATGGAAGGCCATGCCGATCTCCTTCTTGTTGGCTTGAGGCCGGTGAAAAGATGGTTTTAGGTCCAGATTTTATTCGTGATTCCATAGAAAAGATTGACCTTATTCGTTATAGGATGAAAGAAGCCCAGAGCAGACAAAAATCCTATGCCGATAACCGGAGAAGAAAATTAGAATTTTCTGTGGGAGATCTTGTGTTTATCCATGTTTCACCTATGAAGGGTGTTGTACATTTCAGTCGATCGGGAAAGTTAGCACCTAGATATATTGGTCCATTTCCCATCACCGAACGTATTGGTTCGGTGGCTTATCGCCTTTTATTACCAGCTCAGTTTTCTGCTATTCATGACGTGTTTCACGTTTCTCAATTACAGAAATGTCTTCGAGATGCCAGTGTTGTGGAAGAAATTGAAGTTTCGCCTAATCTAACTTATGAGCAACATCCTATCCGTATTATTGCTTCGGAGGTCAAACGCCTTTGAAATAAAGATGTTCCTCTTGTTAAAGTTCAATGGTCCTCAAATCCTAAGGATTTCTCTTGGGAATCTAGAGAGTTCATCGAGCGAACACATCCGGACTTACTTTCCCATGCTCTTTGAGGTGAATTTATTATTTCAAATTCCTTTTTGTTGATATGCTTTCATGGTTGTTACCTCGTATTTTCTTCTTAAATATTGCGAAGACGCAATTTCTTTAAGGAGGGGAGTCTGTAACAACCCGCATATTTTACGATTGAGTATTTAAATATTTTATTTAAATATTTCATCGTTAGTCGGATTAGTGTCTGAAAGGCTACTTTTTGCAAACAGTCGAATTTGGACTCGAGACCACCCCCATTGAGTTCAAAATGACGTTTGCGACCTTTTTGAGTATAAACTTTGATATGTTTGGAGTTAGTAGAATTTTGCTACTTTTTCACTTAGGGCTTTAGTTTTTGTTTCAACCCATTAGACCCAAGCTTCACCCCTCTCCTCTTCATTACTTCCTTTCTATTTCCTAATACTCAAGCTTTAGCAACAATGGAGAGAGGAATGAGAAATTAAAACTCCAAGCCCTAGTTTCCATCTACAAATCAAGTTCTAGCTCCAAATCAATAGAAGAAGCTTGGGTAAGCCTCCGCTTCTTCTTCTCCAACTCATTCTCTTATCAATTTCAGAAATTCCTAAACCTAACTTAGGAAATGTTTCTCTTTTTAGCTTAGATTCAAGCTTGTTGGGTTGGAATTGAAGAGTGATTGTCTTTGCCTTTTCTTTATAGCTTCTTCTTCATTTGTTTTGGGTTCAAAGATGAGATTTTTATCTCACATCTTAGTCTATGATTATCTTCGATTGCTAGGTATGAATTCCTAACACTTATTCTTGTGAAATTGATTTTGGTTTGGATTGATTTGGTGTATATTCCAATTTTTGGTGTTTTGAAATCAAAATCGATGAAAATACTATTATGGATATTTGGACATTGATATTTGAGGCGTATTGAAGAGCCTTTAAGGCTGGGTTGTCGCTTGGCGTAAATCCTTAGTCATCGTTGCTCGTCCGATCCTTCCGGTATTTATTTCGACCATTTTTTGTCTAGGTTCAGGGAATGCCCTAAACCCCAGTTTCATACGTCTGAAACGTTAGATTCAGACGTCTGAATAGTATTCTGGGAAGATTTTTATTCCCAGATTCAGACGTCTGAATCTATATTTCAGACATTTGAATTGGTTCGTTTTGAACCAGAAAGGAAATAGGCTAAAAAGTGCCTATTTCAGACGTCTGAATTCTGTTCTGGAAAATATTTTATTTTCCAGATTGAGACGTCTGAATCTGTATTTCAAACGTCTGAATCTGCAGTTTTTTTTTTGCCTATTTGCCTATTTAGCTTGAATTTCCAACTTTAATCGATCCGTGTTGATTCCCTTTTGTTGTTATCGTCTATTATTGACTTTGATGACATTTTCTTTGGGTTTTTTGGAAATATCCATTTTGATGGATTTGATATCGATTTCTTTGGAATTAATTCACGTATTCGTATGTGAATTTTGGTGATTGATTGTTCTACAATCATTTTGTGATTTGTCACTTTAAAAATATAAAGGTTTCAATACTAGTAGTAAATATCAAAAATCTTTCATCAAAACGATTTCAACACTATTTTATTACTAAGCTCGTTTCGTAAACCGTTTTCCAATCTACTAGTATATACAAACATTTACCTCACTCGTATAAGAAATCTAATTAAACGGCTTAGTAAAACAAGTGGTATGAAACGCTTGCATTTACTTCGTCGGTTAATTCTCGGACTTGTTCGTTTGAATTTCTTGTGACAATTTTCGAGTGGAGACTTACAGTTTGTTCGTAAATATTTAAGTTAAGCTAGTGGTTATGGGACATGAAGCTAAGCTCATATATTTACTATCTTAGTGTAATTGACACTTCTTGATGATCGATGATGATCATTTTGTGATTTAGACTAGCAATGTGCGATGTCTCTTTGTCCACGAGGGAGACTAAACCCCGTTTCTGTGGAGCTTCTGCTCAAATTGGTGGGGTAGCGACCCATGGTCTTCGGGCCGTTTTGTGGAGCTTCAGCTCAAAATTAATGGTTAGCAACCATGGAATAGCGTTCCATTTTGTGATACACGTGTTGGTGAGTTTTCATGCTCCCGTTTTGTGATAGGCCTCCCCATTTTTGTGATTTCTGGATTTTCATTGATGATTTCTAGAATTTGTGTTTCACCGATTTTCGTGATTTACATTGATATGTGTTATCAATATTTATGCATTGGTCAATTTGTGTGTCATTAACTTTTGCGATTGCATTGAAATTATTGCCAATTTTCATGGTTTTGGTGAATGAAAATATAGAGTATGACATTCCTTTTGATCTTTGAG
Source organism: Allium cepa (assembly GCA_030765085.1). NCBI lineage: Eukaryota > Viridiplantae > Streptophyta > Magnoliopsida > Asparagales > Amaryllidaceae > Allium > Allium cepa. The sequence goes on from CM060932.1 coordinate 29,649,865, forward strand.
AAGATTCTTGTGTTATTGATTAATCTCTTGTTGATTTTCAATTACTTTTTTTTATCACAACCTGGCATTGTGATTATTATTCGTTTAGTCATATCTCTTATTTTATATCATTTTATTTGATATTTATAGCTAGACTGATCCGTTTATTATTTTCTTATTAAATAATACTCGGGTCAGACCGAGATTTTGCAGGTGCTTCTGCTTGACTTCACTTCTAGGATTATCATCCTGACTTTTGGCTAACTACTTAGATTAGTAGTTTTTGTTGTATACCCTTGAGATATAGACTCCTTGATGTATACATATTCTTTTATCTAGCACTTATAGCTATTCTTTTGTGATATTGTGGATCTTGTTTGACCACTACTCTGATGTACACTTTCATGTGTTATATATTCATATCTATTTTCCGCCTTTGTGATATGGATGTCTGTGACTGATTTGTGTTATATTTATTTCTATATTTGTTTCCGAAGAATATATATAGCCACTGTGTAGTAGCTTTGAGTTTGTATCGATGTGTCGGATTTCCTCCTGAAACCAAATGCATGTTGTACCTTCTGACATATCGGTGCTTGCACAAAGCAATTACACGGATGGTCGCTCCTCAACAGCCTTATTCTCCGCGCTAGTTGACGGCATTACACCGTAGTGTCCTTGGCTAGTGTGGGTATAAAGGTGGGGCGTCACAGGATTGCAATCCAATGGGTATGGATTGCAATCCATGCCTTAACCCCTTAGCTGACCTTATTTTGGGTAGTTAAAGAGGGGCACAAATTTTATGCTTTTTACCCGGTTGAGGTTGCTTTTGGGGTCGATTTCCTTGAATTGACCCCAAGCAACCCCTACCATTGGGATTGCTCTTAGGATGTGTTTCAAGAACCGAGCTCCTTTTGCAAATGTTTTGGTAAGTTTACGTGATGCTCATTACGAAGGAAGATATGAGGCTGACAATGCTTCAAGTGGAGATGACTTAACAACGTTTTCAAGAATGAAGATCAAGCAAGGGATCCATACCAAAAATGGTACATATACAGTTATGCAGTGATAGTATTATGATTGTTTATTAGTTCAAAGACTATAGCCAACCCGTTCTACGCAATCGGAGTCCGCCGCATAATTTGTTTAACGGTGTATTTTTTGATTTTCTTGTTACATGAAGGTGAAAGCGTATATTTATGAATTGTAGTTTTTTTCTTCAGATTAGTTTTTTCTTAAATGCTACTAACAAACATTTGATGATAAATATACTTAAGTAATCTCGAACACAAAAAATATAACTAAATTTTTTTGGACCACAATAACTTTATACAACATAGGCAAGCATTACATACCATGCATATTGATAAATTTTCAAGTCTATGCTACATAAGTATAATATAGGTTTATCATATGTTTAATATACAAATTTCAATACGTACATAGTTCACTACGGCGATATTATTTTAAATTTAAAATGAAGAAATTATGTTCTAAGTGAAATAATGTTCCAAATCTGTTTCAGAAAAACAAAACTACAGTATTTGCATTATTATACATTTTGATACCCACAATAATAACTAAATTAGAGAAATACATAGTAGCTTGGAAAACATTTATAATAATACGTAAATTTCATCAAAGATAAAAATTAGATAAAACGGTGTAAGTAAGCACAATCAATGAAATAAACAATTAAAAAAGATTATTGTTATTGCAATATGTTATTATAGTTGCCTATATTATAATACATAACAAAGTATTTATAAAATAAGCACTTACATATGCAAAAAAGTAGAGCATGCTGAAATGAATGTAGGAGTATTATGTAGTGAAATAATGATTTTTTAAAATGCAAGAAATAGATCAAGTGAGCTTGTTTTATTGTGAACTAAATCTATAGAAACTACGATATACCTAAAGATATTTATACATTTTTTCACAAAAATCATAAACAAAACTTACATTTGAATTATGTGCATTAAATACCTTTATTTTTTCCGTAAAAAATTAAAATAATTTACTTAATAAAAGCACTTACCATATCACTCATCCTTCATCAAAACAATATCACTTGACACCTAACTCAACACTAAAAATATATTTTTCATTTAATTTAGATTTTTAGCTTAGTAATGTCTCATTTTTAGCTTATCCTTTTTTCTGTTCGTGGCTGCAAATATTGACCATGAGTTTTCATTTGAAATCCAAATAGAAATTGACATTACTATTTTTTAGAGTATCAATCCAATGTCGATACTAATCCTTCCAACATTATTCATTGTACATCAACATTGACATAATTTGGTATTTATAACCAAATCAAATTGTTATTCATGTAAGGTGAAATATGTAATCATATCCCATAACGTATAGAACATATAATATTACCTTTCAAGCATAAACAAATATCCAGAATATAATATTTCTTATAAAATCATAAAGTATATCGTCCTTACAAAACTTATATTACTTTGCTGCTAAAGGATAAAAAAAAATTGCTAAAATTATGGAACGATAAACATTACATTTTCACTCATGGATCTAAAATTTAAAATGCTTTTGAAATATTTTTATTATGGCTGTTATGATAATGGTAAATTTACCATTACCATACCATTACAAGTCAACCGATTACTATTTTAAATTAAAGTCCATATATCAGTATAATCGGTATGGTAACGGTAAATTTACCATTTTCTACAGTAAAACGTCGGTAATATTTTTTCAAACCAACGGTAATGGTAATTTACCAGTCCGTTCATAATACATTGATATTCATGTAAGATGTTGTATTATGAGCATTTAGAAGTAAGAAAATAGTTCAATTTATTTCGGTAATTCAACTAAAATGATGATAAATACACTTTTTTTCTATGTCCTTTATTAGGTGACCTAATGACATATATAATGAAGCATCGCTCGGTGTAAAATTATATCAACTTATTTTTTTCTAGACAAATGGTAATTTACCATTACCAATGTAACAGTTACCAGTTTATCGATATACTAGTCATCAGTATACCATTCAATTGGTAAAAGTAATGGTAAAATTTTAGTTTACCAGTAAAAACGATATGGTAATGTTATTCACAAAATGGTAACAGTAACCATTACCATAACATCCCTAGTTTTTATAAAATGAGTTACATAAAAGGAAATGATTGATTAAAAATTAACATTCTAATTTATTAGCATTAAAAAGGATTATTATGTATCCAATTCTTTCACCAAATTTAATTTCAATTAAAGATAATCAATTTCAACTAATTCTCTTATTTGTTCAAGTTCAAAACAAATAGAGCCTATAACAATCCATTCCTTGTTATCAGTTATACAGTATTATTATTTGATACGATCTTTCCCATTTGAAGTTGGCTAACTTATAAACACTATGTAAGCACATTCATTTACGTGGGTGAATGAACATGTGTAAAATTTTATTTTATCGTATGTCATAAGACATGAATGTGCACATACAATACAAGAACCAAAATATTAAAAAAAATGAAAGAAAATTTCATACACATTATATACAATCAACCATGTTTAGTATTCAAAAATTAAGAAAATAGTTCTACCGAGATTCATAATTTTGTTTAATTTTTTAACATAAAATTTGAAGTGGTCCTTCTATAATAGCAACTGTCAACTAAACAAAATAAATAAAAATGTTAAGTAAATGATGTATATTCCTTGATAAATATATGAAAATTAAAATTTTATGCTAAGAATATTTTCTGACAATTCAAAAGTAGTTAGAAAACGGAAGTACCATTAATTCAACATTGATGCATTTTGATAAAGTAGCATCTATGACACGAAAAAACAATTTAATTTGTGAATAACTAAAGAAAACAAGAATGACTAAAGTGTTAAAGAACATCATACCACCTACATGAACCCAATATATTAATATGTGAACATTACCATGTGAGAATGACTTTGTAGTTAGTTTTATATGAAACTAAGAGAAAAAGTGAATTATGTTAAAGATATTTTCTACTTCAAACTAATGTTGAATAATTTACAGTAAGAATTTATGATATATTTGATTACAAATTAAGTTGGAAAATTGATTACACATTGATTATAGAAAAAGTTGTCCTTAATGCTAGTTAAATGAATTAATTTCCTTTAATTTGGGAATTCAATTACATAATAATTTACTAAATATTAAAAATGGAAAAAATAATATGAAAATATACACCATGTTGAAACTTAGCCTGAAATCACTTATAATATCAAAAATCACATTCATCCCAAATAACAAACATGTAAAATTTTAAGTGAATCAAATTACATAAATTTTCTAATATCTATACATTTTTTAAAAAGAAACCCAAGTGTACTTTTTCATAGTTTTAAAATTGACTAAAGTTGGGAGTAGATGTTTTAAAAAATTAAAGCGTTAAAAAAAAATCAAAACTAACATTATTCTTAAAATCGAAAGCATAGCTAATTAATTCTTTCAACAATTTAAGTTTATAATTTGTAACATCCTCCATTTTAAGGAATGAAATTAAGTGTTATGGATGCTGCAATTATCCATAGTCTTTAAAATCTGATGGCACAATGTGGATATGTTAATCATTTTGATAATATCGAAAACACATGAATATGGAAAATTCAATGCAAGTAAAATTTCACATTTCATTTCACAATAAGATTTCAATTTCATTACATAATCCCAGTTTGCAAACCACGTTCAGAGAAAATATAATTATTACAATGTATTCTTAGAGCGACATATGAAGATACCCACTTGGATGATCAGATTTAAATATCAGGCATTTAATACAACTTGTCACTACAGCAAAAAAGCAAAATCAAAACATAGTGGAAAATAGATATATAGCTCCTACTAGATAGATTGCCTTTTGCACGTCTCCAGAAGCTTATTCATCTAAAGGGATCCTGAAAAACCTTACCCTTGATTCGCTCAAATAAGCACCCGAGAGTTTAAGGGGAAAGAGAAAAAATTTGAATCTGATAAAAGGTCTAGTGTGAATAATAACCAACCATCTCGAACCAACTAGATATCTAGTGAGTCCACGCCACTGAGCGGAAGGGTTTTACCCCTCACTAGTATTCATACCATAATTATAATGACCATATACTATGCACCTGCATCCACAATGGTTAAAACATAACATAATATAATGATATTCAAAACTGCAATATGCTCTGGATTTGCCATCCCAATTTACCTAACTATTTATCTTAGTTTATAGCTTCTAGGATTACTATTAATCTATTAGTTTTTACGGACTGACCAATAACCTATCCCAATCTTACAGACTATCTGTGTGATCTCATAGTTTTCATGGTATCATTAAGAACCTATTGGTTTCTACCAATAACATTATCTAATCTTAATTTTCATGGGATCATTTTGAACTTATTGGATTCTTCGATAACATCCTTCGAATCATAGTTTTCATAGGATCACTATGAACCTATTGGTCTCTTCCAATAACATATTCTGGACATAATTTTCAAGGGATCACTAAGAATCTATTGGCCCCTACCAATAACATATCTCATAACATTGTTTTCATGGGCTAACAAGGACTTGTCTAACTCAATAATTTTTTGATTAGTTATGGACATCCTATATTCTTGTCTACCCGACCTCCTAGATGTAATTCCACTCTCACAGGAGTTAAGTAAATTTATATTCACTATTGGATCAACCTAACTGGTTATTCCACCATTATTATCCCAAGATGCAGTTTTGGCTCAATGACCATCTAAAGTGTTAGGATCGATGACCATCGGGTCAACAAGGCAAAATGCTCGAAGTAGTATATGTGCATGCATGCTTCTTACTATAAAACACAATACTTATGCGCGTCGCTTTCCCACCTCGAGGACCATCTCTCTATCTTTGTTACTATAACCTCGACGAGGTTTCAACCCAATTCGCTTTATGCCAAACTCGTTGACATCATGAGTATTGGTTTGTTCCACGTCGACGACGATGACGTGTGGTGAAATGTGGTTCTATATGGCTGACGTCGACATGATAAAGTTGTAAATAACTTAAAAGCTGTAATATTATAATAAAAAATTGTTTCTTTTCACCAAACCTCTATAATTTATCAAAAGATTACTGGCTAACAAAACTTTATCCATTTCTTTTGCAGAAAAAATACCGCATTTAATACTTACCATTACAAAACATTTTTCCAATTTAATCCATTTTAAAATTTAATTAAACAAATAAGCCCTTTAGACTTAAGAAATTTATTTATTATTCCTAAACTCTCAGGAATAATCCCTAAAAATCATAATAATTCAATTTATCTATACTCTTCAACATAAAAGTTCCAGTACCAAAATTTATTTTAATCATTTTTAATAATTAAATCTTGAAATTCACTAACTTATTCACTCAGAAAATTCGTATAAAATCCATACTTGCTTGAAAACTATAAAGTTAAAAATCTATCTCCAAAATAATGTTTTAAAGAACGTAGTGGAATATCATAGCATTTGAAAATCATTTATTACGATATCTCTCTTAAAACAGTGTTAGTTTGCTATGAAAAATTCTTATAACTCATCATTTGGACAAAAACATAACAAACGTTGATCTTGGCATATGATCATCATTCATACATTTGGTTTTAATATTAAACTTGAATTTAAATCAGTCAAAATAAAACAATATGATATGGTATAGATCATTAGTCACCTTGGTTTGATAATGGATTTTGAGATTTGATTATTGCTTAATCTTTCTAACTTTCCTTCTTAAATCTCTACTTGATTTTGGTTACTTAGGTGGTAGTTAATGGCCGACCTTGCTTTAGCTCTTTGATTGTTTTGATTTATGAAAACATGAATGGAATGGAATAAGGGTTTAGGGGTTGTGAAGTCTTATTTATTCCTATATTATACTTTCCCTATTCTACTGTATGCTTAAGATATAAAACAATCTTATATATTTATTTGGTTAAGGCTTAGCTTTAATTATATTCAAATCTCAATTCCCTTATTAGTTTAATCATCACATTATCCTATTTAATTTATTTAATTAAATCTCCTGAATAACGTTATTCAAAATCATGGGTTGTTACAGGCTCCCCTCCTTAAAGAATTTCATCCTTGAAATTTTGTGAAGAGTAAATACTAAGCATATCAACCATTCAAATAGCTGTAACATTACCTAATAACAATACCGGCCTATTTGACTAGCAAACAATATATATATATATATATATCAAAATAGAACATACCCTCATAATAGATTAGGATAAGTATATTTAATCTTGTCATCTATCTTTCAAGTATAGTCTATCTCGTTGTTGCTCCACTAAACTTTCACTAAATTGACTGTCTTGTTCCTTAACCTCTTCTCATCTCTCACTAGAACTCAAACTGGTTGATTAACAAAAGTCAAATCCAGTTCTACTACTAACTCTTCCAATGCAGTCAGAGTGATAATAGTCTCTGAATCGTACACATACTTACAAAGATGAGAAACATGATAAACGTTATGGACTTATGCCAAACTGCTCAGTAGCTCTACTCGATATGTGAGCTTTCCGTTCCTCCCTATAATTGGGAATGGTCCAACATATCTCGATGCTAAATTTTCTGTCTTATCGAATCTCACCACACCTTTCATCAGTGATACCTTAATGAAACTCTATCTCCAACTGAGAACTCTAGATTCTTACACCTACTGTCCGCTTAACTTTTCTGTCTAGACTGAGCTTCTCTCATCCTACCTCGGATTAACTTAATTTTCTCCATTGCTTCTCTCACTAGATCTGGACCTAAGACTAACATGTATCTGGTTTCCAACCAACTTACTGGCGACATGCACGACCTTCCATACGAATTTTCAAAAGGTGTCATTCCTATACTATTCTGATAACTATTAATACAAGAAAACTCAACCAAATGTAGGTGGTCTTCCCATGATCCACCAAAATATGATATGCAAGTTCTCAACAAATCCTCGAGTGCCATATTGACTCTCACTGTCCGCCTACCTATCTGAGTGTGATAAGCGGTACTCATCTTAAGCTTGGTACCTAACTCTTCTACAGACTCTTCCCAAACTCACTAGTAAACAATGTATCTCTGTCACTGACTATACTACTAGGAATCTCACGTAGTCTAACTATGTTCTTCCTAAACAACTTACTAGAATAGGTATCATCCTGGTCGAATTAACGGAAATGGAATGGGTGCTCTTGATCAATCTGTCCACTATGACCCATATACTCTCATTTTCTTGACTTGACCTTGGCAACCCATTAATAAAGTCCAAAGATATAAAATCCCATTTCCAAACCGATATATCTAAATGCTAAGGCGACCCACTTGGCTTCTGATGTTCGGCTTTTACTGATTGGAAATTTGAACATTACTTTACCCATAAGCCAACATCCCTCTTCATATCTTCCCAGAAGAAACTTCTCTTCATATCCTGATACATCTTGGTTCTTCTAGGATGAATTGTAAACCTCAATTGATGACATTCCCTAAGGACTTCCTTTCTTTGGTCTCCAACATTCGAAACATATAACTGTCCCTCCTTTCTCAACCATCCTTTCCTATCAAGGCTAAAATCTCCCAAATCATCAATCTCAGTTTCAATCTCAAGTCTTCTAATCTTATCGGCCAACAATGGATCATCTCTCTGTTTAGAAGTAATCCTTTTGATCAAAACTGGTCAAACTTCCAAACAAGATAATATGATGATACTCTAATTAGAACTAGCAGTCGATCTTAACTACACTACATGTAGTCAATGCCCCAAGATCCTTCCATTCTGCTAACATAGCTAACACCGCATTCAGATATTTTCTACTAAGAGCATCTACTACTTTATTACCTTTCTTCAGTGTATACTCTATACCGCAATCATAAGCTGCTAAAAGCTCCATCCACCTCTATTTTCTCATATACAACTCCTTTTGAGAGAATAAACACCTTAAAGACGTATGATCCGTGCACAACTCAAATCTTTCTTCCGAAAGATAATGTCTCTAAACTTTTAATAGAATATCACCATTGCCAACTCTAAATCATGGGTCAGATATCTTACTTCATCTGGTCTGAGATGTCGGAAATCGTAGACAATCACTTTAACCTTTTGCATTAACGTTGCTCCTAATCCAGTTTCACATGCATATGTACTAACCTTTTCTCACCGTCTGCTCAACTAACATGGGCGCATTAGTCAATAATTGCTTTAACTTAAGGAATACTTCCTCGCATCTGTCGGACCAAGAAAACTTAACATCCTTTCTGGTTAGCTTAGTCGGGGTTGCTGCTAACCACGAAAAATCCCTGATAAATTGTCGTTAATATCCAGCCAATCGAGGAAAATAACTTATCTTGGTTACTGTCTCGGGTCTCTTCCAACTATTAACCACTTCAATCTTAGTTGGATCAACTGATAACCCTTCACTTGAGACTACATAGCTAATAAACTTTACTTCTTTCTTCCAGAAATGATATTTTGAAAACTTCACTTTCAACTGAGGCTGTCTCAGTGTCTCTAACACTATTCTAAGATGAACCTCATGCTCTATGTCATCTGTAGAATATATCAAAATGTCGTTTATGAACACCAATATAAACCTATCCAAGCACTCTTAGAAAATCCGATTCATCAAATCTACGAAGAAAGTTAGTGCATTGGTTAAGCCTAATGGTAATACTAACCACTTGTACGAAAAATATCTCATTTAAAACACCATTAACGAAATACAGTCCTCCACCACTCTTAGCTGATGGAACCAAGTAACCAAATCCAATTGGGAAAATAATCTGGCTCCACATAACTGATTAAATAATTCACCAATTCTTGGTAAAGAATAACTATTCTTAAACATCTTCTCATTCATCTTACGATAATCGATACACAATCTTAACAACCTATCCATTTCTTCACAACACCGCGACCGCTCCTCAAGGTGAACTACTTGGTCTAATATAACTCTTTCCTTCTAAGTCCACCAGCTGCCCCTTTAACTCCTTTATTTCGGTAGGTGTCATCTGACTAAGCGGTCTACTCACAAGTTCTGTTTCTGATATTAGATCAATTTGAAACTCGATAGCTCATTTTGGTGGTAGTCCTATAACCGGCTTAAAAATATTTTCTAATTCTCTTGCTACCAAAAACCAAATTCAACTCTTCTTCTACTTCCATAGCATTTGGTAAAGCACAAATTCCAGGACTCGAAATCTCGGTTGAGTATACAATTCGGTCACTACTACTAAGATGTCTCAATGATATTTCCCTATCCTGGCAAAATATCCTAGCATTATATCTATCTAACCAATCCATACCTAATATGATCCCCAAGCCTGCGAAATCAAAGACATACAAACTATATGCAAACTTATGACTTAACAAATCAAGTTCTAACAGTCACATCTCATCCCCAGAGTTACTTTTCCTATAAGATTCGTAAGCCTCAAAGAAGAAACTAGGTATGAAGGTTCAAAGCATAACTTATCTACCAAACACCAAGATATAAATAAATGCGATGCACTGGTGTCAAATAGTATCCTAACCAGTACACTATGGATCAAAAGCGTCTCTTCCATCATAGATTTTCCCTTCACGGCTGCTATTGGTCCAGAGATGATGATTCCAAAGCAAAAACTTTTCCTTTGTCTGCTTTGACTGGTTTTGGACACTGATTCTTATAGTGCCCCATCCGGTTAAAGTTGAAGCATTTTACTCTTTTCTTATTAGAAACTTTCTTCCTTTTTCCAGACCGGCACTCTTGAGAAAAATGTCCCTTCTTATCACACTTATAGCAAACCAGATCAGCCTTCCCTTTCTTGGCTTCTCCTCCTTTTTGAGGCCTTTCTTCTAAAAGAACTTTCTCTTCCTACCCCGAGAACCCTGAGTTTCACCCCTACTTATCTTTTCCAAAAGTAGAAAGCATCTCTTCATTCCAGATTGCCATCTCCGCTACAACATTGCTCGGGTCTCGAAGACGTGGCATGGTCGCCGTAGCAATCACTAGTTTTAATGGCCAAATAAACTTTTCATTCCTCTTAATGACGGTGTCATTGGTAGCATATTTATATCTAGATAGCTCACCAAACTTAGTGGCATACTCGGTCATCGACATTTCTCCTTGCTTCAAGTCCATAAACTTTCTTAGCAAAGCGGACTGAGCAACCTCCGACAAAAATCTCTCCTCGAATCTCCTTCAAAAATATTCCTAAGTTAACTCTTTCTCTGGCATACCCAGGGTAACTCCAATCCACTAGAACAATCCCGCAGCTTGTAATTGCCTCGAAGCTAATCTTCTCTTCTGCTCATCTCCAAACAATGATCAGCAAAGATTCTCTCACCATGCCACAACCAATTTTCCACTTCTATAGCATCTTTTGTTCCAAGAAAAGGTTTTCCTCTAAGACTGCTAAAGTCCCTGCCCAGCTTGGCATAATGGTTGCCAACTAGCACCAGGAGTTTGTTCCTTCCGCATTCATAGCATTTCCTCTAGCTACTCCTACAGCCACTCCAGCTTGCATCAAGTTAATGAAGAACTGATACATCATCCCCATGTATATTGGTGGGGTTCCAGCACTTACGTTAGCATTTGCATTTTGATTAGCATTTTCCTGTCGACCTTAGTTTCTCCTGGTATTGGATCGAGCATTCCTATTAGTTGTGATTGTGTCTGCTTCCATACCTTTCTTTCTCGTAAATCCACATACGAGCCTTAGTAAGATATAGAAGAACGGTCTAAGAGAGTGAGTAATACATACCTATATATAGCAAAATACAAGTGTGTCATTATCGCATCAACCCAAACACCAATCTTAATCTATGATTCATTAAATTATGTTTAAAAAATCTTTTAGGTTTAAATTTCTTCCTTAAAGTTTACATAAACTTATGCTTTGATACAAAACTATAATATCCCCCATTTTGAGGCTCGAAACTAAGTGATGCGGATGTTACGGTCATCCGTTATTATTAATTTTCGATAACAGAATGTGGATATTTTAATCATTTTGATAATACCAGAAATACACAAATATGGAAAATTCAACATATTTTTTAAAAATAAATTTTCTCATTCCATCCACAATAAGATTTCCGTTTCGATACATTATTGCAATTTGCGAACCACGTTAAGAGAAAATATTTTATTACAACATATTCCAAGAGGGATATATGAAGATGCCTCCTTGGATAATCAGAGTCAAATATTAGGCATTTAATAAAACTTGCCATAACGACACAAAATATTAATCAAACACAGTGGAAAATAGATATATAGCTCCTACTAGCTAGATTGCCGCATGCACGTCTACAGTAGCTTAATGAAAGAGAACCTAAAAAAACCCTTACTCTCGATCTATTCAAATGAGCATCTGATAGATTAAGAGGAAAGACAAACACTTTAGGGCTGACAAAAAGTCTTGTATGAGTAATAACCTACCATCTAAGACCAACTAGATACCTAATGAGACCATGCCACTGAGCGGGATAGGTTTTCCCCTCACTGGTATCCTAGCCATAATTACAATTACCATATACTGTGCACTTGCATCCACAATGGTTAAAACATAACATAATATGATGATATTCAAAACTACAATATACCTTGGATTTCCCATCCCAATTTACCTAACTATCTGTCTCAATTTATAGCTTCGAAGGTTACTATTAACATATTAGTTTTTATGAGTTGACTAATAACTTGTCCAATCTTACGCACTATCTATCAGATTTCATAGTTTTTATGGGATCACTAAGAACCTATTGGTTTCTACCAATAACTTTATCCAATCATATTTTTCGTGGGATCACTATGAACCTATTAGATTTGCCAATAACATACTTTGAATCATAGTTTTCATAGGATCATTATGAATCTATCAATCTCTGCCAATAACATATTCGGGACATAGTTTTCATAGGATCACTATTAGCCCTTACCAATAACATATCTCATAACATAGTTTTCATAGGCTAACTAAGAACTGGTCTAACTCAATAATCTTTTAATCAGTTTTGGGCATCTTATATTCTGGTCTACCTGACCTTCTTTATGAAATTCTATTCACACAGGAATTAAGTAAACTAATATTCACTATTGGTTCAATCTAGTTGGTTATTTTGCCTTTAATACCCTAAAATTCTTTTACAGGTCAATAACAAAATGAATATGATAGCAATAGCATTTATAACGATTGATCAAATGCACACAAAATATAAACATCCATATTTAATTCCTTGTACTCCTTTTCTTAATGGTATATGGTCAATACCCTTAACCCATAATTTACACAAGGAAACTATCTCTTTGTATTTTCAAAGTCTAATGCCATTTGTAAAACCCTTTCTATATTTCCATGTACATTACTGAAAGTGATATAAGGTCTATTACTTTCAAAACATCTTAGTTTGATTAACATCAACATCATATCATGTTAATGTAAAAGCACAAGGCTTTCTGTCTATTAAAACTTGAAGACTAAACATGCAGCATCATGAGCCTCCATGATAATAAGGTCATCGAATCTTATGATACATAGGCTCTCCGCCTATTTAAAAACTCAAAGATTAGTCAAAGGCTTCGAAAAATCTTGATCACAATATTAAAAGCGGCACAATAACCATCTAAAGCGTTAGGCTCGATGACCATCTAAAGCGTTAGGCTCGATGACCATCGAGTCAACGAGGCAAAAAGCTTTAAGTAGTATATTCAGCATGCATACTTCTTAGTATAAAATGCAGCACTTATACGCATCGACATTCCCATCTCGAGGACCATCTCCCTACCTTTGTTAATATAACCTCGATGAGGTTTCAACCCAATTCGCTTCATAGCAAACTCGTTGACATCATGTGTATTGATTTATTCCTCTTCAATGATGATGAATTGTGGTGAGATGTGTTAACACCCTAATTTTCGATAACATTATCCAGGAGATTTAAATTGAAAAATTAAACAAAATAATGTAAGAATAAGAATGATAAGGAGATTGAGTTTTGAATAAAACAATTATAGGGCCATGCTTAATGAACTAAATGGGCTTAAAACTGGCTTTTATGTTATTAATCAAAACATGGGAATATTAGTAAATAGCCGCACCACTTTCTATTCATGGTTATACACCCATTCATGTTCCATTTGCCCATTCACGTACAATTCATTTCTTAAAATTAGAACAAACGTAAATCTAAGCAAGGTCGGCCATTACAAGGAAGAAAAGACGAGATAATTAAATCTAAATTAAGGATCAAAGCTAGGGAAATTAATTGTTAACAAATCTCAAATTACTTATCACATTCAAGATGAATAATAATTTATACCATCTCTATTTTGTTTATAATCATTTGTTTTCGGGTTTAAGATTAAATTCATTTTAACGATGATTTGGATGATGATATGCTTGGATTTATAACATGTTTGACTTAAATCAAATTGTTCATAAATGGATTTATTCGGTTTTTAGGGTAAAATCGATTGTAAACTATTTCGAATGCCATGGGAAAATTTTTGTTATGTAAAACATGATTTTGGAGTTGGGTTTTGAATTTGATAATTTTTCAAGCTATGGAAAGATTATTATGAATTTTCAAAGAAAAATATAGTCAATTGGGTTTAGAAATTTATTTCAGAAATTATATTGAGAATTTTGCTTTGAAATTTAGATATGTTAGATAACATATTAGAAGTGAATTTTTGTAATTTTTGAGGATTTTCACTAAGCGGTTTACTTTGGAAAATAAATTATTTTAGAAGAAGGATTTAAGTGCAATTTTGGTTTTTCTTAATGGAAGAGCTTAATTGTTAAAATTTCCTTGATTTAGATCTGACAATAAGCAGAGTTATTTTGTAAAGAAATTGAAAAAGTTTTAAGGCAACCAATCAAAGGATTACAAATAGTTAGGTTAGTTATAAAGTCATTACTAAAGATAACATTAATTCAGCCTTACCAAGAAAAGTTGGTTCCACCTCCTTTAGAAGTGCCTTTCGACTCCAATGCCTCCGCTTTGATTCAATCGAAAGCGGCAACCTACTAAGCCAAAACCAATACATATGGTATCAATGAGATTGGTACAAAGTGGATTGGTGA
Source organism: Allium cepa (assembly GCA_030765085.1). Classification (NCBI taxonomy): domain Eukaryota; kingdom Viridiplantae; phylum Streptophyta; class Magnoliopsida; order Asparagales; family Amaryllidaceae; genus Allium; species Allium cepa. The sequence continues at coordinate 29,664,928 of CM060932.1, forward strand.
AGGGCGGAAGGCAGGGCGTCGAAAGCATTGCTTTCGATAGAGTCGAAACCATTGTTTACTTTTAAAAGGTTTGCACACGCCATGTTTTTGAAGGATATTTTCCACCAAGCCGATACACTATTGCTTTTGAACCTATTTCCACCTCTCTTTGTTTAAAAATAGGGCTTTTGAACAAGATCCTTTGTTTATAATAGAATGCTTTCAAAAATGATGACTCTGACCTAGACAAAACCCTGCTGTCATTTTATAACTTCCGAGTGTGTTGAAGTCATCAATGCTTTCGAAGGATAGTTTTTTTAAACTTATACTAAGCCACTTCCTAAATGCTTTTGAAAGTGTTCATGGGTTTCGAAGGCAATGGCTTTGAAAGGGGGTTTCGAGGTTAACCTTCAAAGTTATACTTATAGGTTTTGAAGCTTTCAAATAGATGGTTTTGATGCCATCAAATCTTCCCCAAACAGTTTTATTAAAGGTTTCAAAAGAGGTACTTTCATATATATCCACCTTGACCCAAACGATGTTTTTAAAAGAAAAACCCAATGGTTTCGAAAGAGTTGCTTTCAGTGGTTTCGAAATTATGTTTCTAAGGACTTTTAGTAATACTTATCACTTTCGAAAGGTTTATACTTTGTGTTGTGATAAGAAGTTTCCTATGCTTTCGAAGGAGGCTATCCAGAGGTTTCAATAGTGAAGTTTAAGGTTTCGAAAGCCTTAGTTTTCAAAAAGAATAACTCAATCTCATTTTAAAGGAAAATCATGGCATAAATAAGTGTTTTGAAATGGAGTTTTAAAGAAGTTTTCCTTGATTAATGGATTAAAGGGATTAACCAAGTTTTATATAAATGATTTCAATGATATTAAACCATAATGGTTGGTATTAATATGTTTGCTTCTTCATACATGTATTTGAATATATTCACATTGTGATGGATCCATAACTGTAATTTGGGGAAGAGAAGAATAACCACGTAGCTTGACCCAGTAATGAATATAAATTAAGGATGCTAAAATGTCAATTTAAGGTATTGGCATGGGCCTATAGATTCACAGTATGCCCATGAAAACCGTGTATAGGAAAGATACTGGCAGAGGCCAATAGGTTCATAGTAAGCCCATAAAAAATTATGTATAACTGAAGATGTCAGGAAGATAGGTTCATAGTAAGCCCATGAAAACTATGATTTGATATTGGCAGGGCCCAATAGGTTTGTAGTTATCCCATGTAAACTATATTCGGATTAAGATATTGACAGAAGTCAATAGTTTCTTTGTCAATCCACGAAAACTAGGATAAGAGTGCAGTTATTGGTGTTACCAATAGGTTCAGGGAGATCTCATGAAACAATGATGATATTGGCATGGTCCAATTGGTTCTTAGTGATCCCATGAAAACTATGAATAGGACAGGGAGTCCATAAACATTAAACATGTTATTAGTCACTAATAGGTTAATGATAACCCTAAAAACTATAATTGAGACAGGTAGTCAAAATGAATGGGGATGGGTAATCCAGAATTGATTTACTTGTTTTTTATATCATCATAATATTTTGAACTATTATGTTTTAACCATTGTAGATGCAGGAGCACGGTGTATGGTTTTATAAAGGTTTTAGGATAGTAGCGAGGGAAACACCCATTCCGCTAAGCGGCGTGGTTTCACTAGATATTTATATGGTTTGAGATGGTAGATTATTATTCATACCAGGCTTTATAATTGACTCATAGTTTATGTTTTCCCCTTAAACTCTCGGGTACTCAATTGATTTTGAGTAGTTTGAGATTTGAGTTTTTCAGGTACCTCTTTAGACGGATAAGCTTTCGGAGACGTGCGGGAGGCATGATAGATATCTAGAGTCATCTTTTATTTTGATTCCGCTGTGTTGTTGTTGTAAAGGCGAAGTTGTTAAATTGCCTATATATACTCTGATCATCCATGGGAGCATCTTCATGTGTCGCTCTTGGCATATGCTGTAATAAATATATTTTCTTTGAACGCGGTTCTCGTATTGGGATTATATAATGAATTTGAAATGTTTTGAAATGGAATGATAAAGATGTTTGTTGATTTTTAAATTTTTCCATGTCCAAGCATTTCTGTTATATCAGTATATCTAACATTACCGTATTTGGTCACTGAGCATTAATAACCATGGATGACTGCAGCATCTGTAGCCGTTAGTATTGGGCGTCCAAGTGGAGGATGTTACAAGTTGGTATTAGAGCATAGGTTTATGAAACTTAAAAAATATTAAACCAAAAAGAGTTTTCAAAACATAATCTAATGAATCAAAAAATAAGATCGGGGTCTGGGTTAACACTATAGTAACGTACTTATATTCGATATATATAATTACGTATTTCCCTCTGTCTTAGACCATTCTTATGTATCTTACTAAGGCTCGTATGTAGATTTACGGGAAAGAGGATATGGAAGCAGGAAACAGAAGAGGAAATCTCGATGGAGGAAGCACCGCAACCAATGAAAATACCTGACCCACCGGGAGGAACCCAGGTCGATAGGCTAATGCTAACCAAAATGCTGATGCCAATGTAGGTGCTGGGAATCCAACAATGGATATGGGGGCGATGTATCAGTTCTTCGTTAATATGCTGCAAGCAGGAGCTGCTGCTGGAATTGCTGGTTATATTGGAGGAGGTAATCCTGAGGCTCCAGTTGGGAATAATTTTGCAAAGTTTACGAGAGATTACACCAATATTGGTGGGAAGCCATTTATGGGGATAGAGAATGCCATAGTGGTAGAGAATTATTTATTGCATTATGAGAGAATATTTGCTGATCTTGGTTTAGATGATGAGTAGAAGAGAATGTTGGCCTCAAGGCAGTTGCAAGGGTCAACACTTTATTGGTGGAACATTGTTACCGTCGGAGTTCCGAAGGAGCTGTTGACTTGGAATGATTTTCGAAGGAGATTTGAAAAGAGGATTATGTTTGAGGTTGCTAAATCAGCGCTGCTGAGGACGTTTTTAGATCTAGAGTAGGGAGAGATGTCGGTTGTTGAGTATGCTGCTAAGTTTGATGAGTTGTCCCATTATGGACATAATACTATAGACACCATCTTCAGGAGAAATGAGAAGTTCATTAGGGGATTAAGGCCCGAGATTGCTAGGGCTCCCCCGCCACGTCACCGTGATCCTAGTAATTTAGTTGTTGAGATGACAATCCTCTATGAGGAGATGGTTGCTATTTGTGCTAGAGAGAAGCCAGTTGAAACCTAGGATTCTCAAGGAAAGAAGAGGAAGTTCTTTAAGAATAAGGGAGCTCTGAAGGGAGATGCAACCAAGAAGGCAAAGGTCAATTTAGTTTGCTTTAGGTGTGACATGAAGGGTTATTATACAAATAATGTCGGTCAGGCAAAGGGAAGAAGGCTACGGAAAAGAAGAGTGTGAAGTTCTTCAACCATGACCAAGCTGGGCATTATAAGAATCAATGCCCAGAATCGGTTAGGGCGGATAAGAGAAAGGTTTTTGCTGTTGGACCATCATCTACTAAGCCAACTGCAGCTCAAATAGGTAAGACTGTGATGGAAGGTACATTTTTGATTCAGAGTATAACAGTTAGGATACTATTTGATACCGGTACATCAGATTCATTTATATCACAATGTTTGGTTGATAGATTATGCTTGGAACCCACATACCTTATTACTTCCTTAAGGGTTGCGAATCCAATAGAAGGGTATGCAACTCTGGAGATGAGATGTAACCAGTTAGAACTTGATTTGTTAGTCATAAGTTTTCATGCAGTCTGTATGTTTTCGATTTCGTAGATTTTGGAATCATTTTATGTATAGATTGGTTGATAGGTATGAGGCTAGGATATTTTTCCAGGATAGGGAGATATCACCAAGACACCCTGATAATCAAAACTGAATCATATTCTCAGTGGAGAATTCTGACCGGAGTAGTTGTGCTATGTTAAGTGCAATGGAAGTGGGAGAAGAATCAAGTCAGGTTCAACTAGCAAGAGAGTTTGTAAATATCTTTGAGCCGGTTACGGGACTACCTCCAAATCGAGCTGTTGAGTTTCGGATAGATCTTGTGCCAGGAGCTGAATCATAAGTAGACCACCTGGCAGGATGACTCCGACTTAAATGAAGGAATTGAAGGTGCAACTAGTGGATCTAGAAGGAATGAATTTTATTAGACCAAGCAGTTCACCTTAGGGAGCGGTTGCGGTGTTCGTGAAAAAACCAAATGGGTCATTGAAGATGTGTATCGACTATCGTAAGTTGAACAAGAGGACGATTAAGAATAAGTATCCTTTGTCGAGAATGGATGATCTATTTGATCAGTTATATGGAGCCAGAGTGTTTTCCTAGTTGGATTTGGCGATGGGGTTCCATCAATTAAGAGTGGCCGAGGACAGTATTCCTTTAACAGCATTTCGGACTAGGTATGGTCGTATGAATGGTTAGTAATGCCATTCGGGTTAGCGAATGCACCTGCTTTCTTCATGGATTTGATGAACCAAGTTTTCCAAGAGTACTTGGATATGTTTTTGTTGGTGTTTATAGATGACATCTTGGGATACTCTAAGGATGAAAGGGCGCATGAAGATCATCTTAGAGTTGTGCTTGAGACGCTGAGGCAGCACCAGCTCAAGGCGAAGTTTTCCAAGTGTCATTTATGGAAGAAAGAGGTTAAGTTTCTCGGTCACGTGGTTTTAGAGAAGGGCTTGTCAGTCAATCCAGATAAGAACGAAGCTATTAATAATTGGAAGAGATCAGAGATGGTGATTGAGATTAGAAGTTTTCTTAGACTTGCTGGCTATGACCAGAGATTCATTAAGGATTTCTCGCAAATAGCAGTGGATTTGACAAAGCCAATCAGGAAAGATGCGAAGTATGTTTGGTCCGACAATGTGAGGAAGCCTTCCTTAAGTTAAATCATTTGTTGACCAGATGGAAACTGTAGGATCTAGATTAACCCTAGAGGGGGGGGTGAATAGGGTTATAGCAAATTTTCTTGAATTAAACACAGAAACAAACTGCAGAAATAAATATGCTATAAAGTAAATCACACACAAAATTTACCCAGCTTCGGCAACCCCTGCCTACTGCTGCATTCCCAGATTTCTATTAGAATTAAACAGTATCACGCTTACAAACACTCTACTAGACTCGCAAACATTTGCTCCCGCTCACAAACACTCTACTAGACTCGCAAACATTTGCTCCCGCTCACAAACACTCTACTAGACTCGCAAACATTTGCTCCCGCTCACAAACACTCTACTAGACTCGAACACCCTGCTCCGCCTATAGAGTTTCGCTTACTCGTAAACTCTTCTCCCGCCTATAGAGCTTTGATTAATCGCAAACTCTGATCCCGCCTATAGAGCTTTGCTTACTCGCAAACTCTGCTCCCGCCTATAGAGATTTGCAAACTCGCACACCCTGCTCATTGAACTAATTCTAACTAGATAATCTGACACCACCTAATCCCTAGGTGGTGATTTACAAATTCTTTGACTTGAAAAAAATAAAAACAACAATTAACAAAAAATTAAACCCAAAAACCCTTATTTTTAAAACTAAGCCCTAATTAAAATTATTAGAGATGGCCCAAAACAAATGCGTCCCTCTTCTTCCCTTTTTATTTTTATCGGCCTGGTTACTTGAGAATAATAGTGGCTCTCTTCACTTCTTTGCAAATCAGGGCTTCGTTCCCTTTGTTCCAAATTATGGTTGTAATTTAAAAGCAGCTGATAGTAGCTCGATCGATGATTGATTTAGCTCCTCTCTATGTCGATCGACTATTTCTCTGAGTTGCTCACTGCTGTTTGATCGAGTTCGATGTTTGCGATTTCGGTATGTGATTTATCCTTTTGCTTTACTGGGTTAATGCTTGAACTCGATGAATTGATTGCCGATGATGATTGGGCTTTTATATGCGTTAGAATTCCTTGAATTACGTTCGTCTAAATATATTTGAATTCGTCAATTTACTTGCTCTGGCCGCTTGATCTTGTATTGATGCTTGGGATTTCACTGACTTCTTCAATTTCGTATAAATTGATATTACTTGGTTGACACGGTGTTGATTCATTGCTTGGTCAATACGGCGTTGATCTTGACTTGGTTCGATTTGCTCATTATATTTTTGCTATCCTCGGCATATTGATTTCTGGCATTTTTACTTTGTTTGACTTGTTCATGACTGTGACAATTTCACTATTGCTCATTCTGAAATCACTGCGCACTTTGTAGCCTCTTTTGGCTTCAGTCATTTTTGAAAAATCTTTCTTGATTTTGCTCGGCCTGTACCTCTGCATTTTATACATGTGTATATATATTCTTGAATTTGCACTTGGATTTGAACTACTTCATATGTATGTTTGTTGCGGCCTTGGCTTGTTGTTATTTGCACCTGGTCTCTGTACATTTCTCTGGTCTGGTTCTCGGCCTATAGTATTCATAATGCATTTTGTTGGTTTAAATTTTAGTACACATCCTTGACCTGTTGTAGTTGTTCATATTGCCACCTCTGTTTGCTTTGGTTGCTGAGTTTGAGCATTTGTACATTTGTTTTAACTGCTTCATCGTGTCACTTGTTTCATCTTAATGTTGCTTTTACTGCCGCTGTTACATTCATTAGCTTTGGCTTCGGTCTTGTATATATTATATGAACTGCTGTTTTGTTTCATGGTCAGTAGTGCACTGTGCCTTGTACTTGTAGTCTTGGTTTTATTGCTATAGCATGCACTCGACTCTGTAGTTGTAATTGGACATTTGAGTTTGTTGCATTTGTGCATTGCCTTTGATTCATGCTGTATTGTCTCTGTATATTTGTTATTCTCTCTGTCCATTTGGCTGCACATGTGAACTTGTGTATTTGGTCTCGTCTCCATATAGTTGAAGCTTGGTGTCATATTTGCTGTGCTCGAGCTCTTTTCACACTGATGCACTGCCTTTGTGGTCTTCACTGTGTTCATGCACTTTGGTCTTTGTTGCCTCTTTGTGTATGCACTTGCATACTGCTGCTATGTTGTAAATTTTGCATTCATGTAGCTTGTTCTCTACATTTGCTTGATTGTTGCAGTCCATGTTCTGTTGATCACTTGATTATTGTCTGCACTGTCCACTTGAACTTGTAGTCAGCCTTGATCATCTTGTAACCTGGTCTGGTGCACCTTGTTTCATGTTTGAGACTGTGCTTGCATTGTTACTTGGTCGACACTTGCATCACTCTGGTTATCTTCACTGTTGTATAATTCCCTCTGTCTATTTGCCTTGTGGTCTTCATTGTTGCTTGTATTACTGGTCCTCTGCACATATGATCTTGGTGGCATTTCTTTGTTTGCATATATCACTAGCTGTGTTGAATCCAGCTTGAGGCTCGGGTTTGACCTTGTGCTGTGAGTTGTGACATTTATGTTATTGCACGTGAGTTGTACCCGGCTTTACATTTGGGTTTGACATATGCTCACCTATTCCTATAAATCAATCAAGTGTATATATCGGTGTGCACGGCCTTGTGACATATACAGTGATACACTGTGTATGTCACAAGTTGTTCGTGTATGATGAATTCAAATTTAAATGATGACGAACAACCCAAATAACTGAGGCAAATCATATTTTCAAAAATCATATTTTATTTTATATTGCAAAAATATTTCTTTTTCAATTTTACTGCGTTAGTGAATATTTTTGCAGATTGCTCAGATGCTGGATTCTAACTAGAATGAAATTGAAGATAAATACGAGTGTGAATGATATGTAGTGAGGTGCTGATGTAAATGTGAAAATTGTGATATATTGTAATTAAAGTTGTATATGTATAGTGAGAGCTTGAATTTGTACTATTCAAAATTGTAATAAATATTTGTTTGAACAAAATATTCGTTTGAATTCAAAATCTGTGTAATTTATTTTATTCAGCAAATATTTATTTAATCTGTGAAAAGAAATAGCATATTAAAAAATACATTTAAATGAATGTATATATGTTTATTATCATCAAACAAAAATCATATAACCGCATATTCAACAATTTCCCTCTTTTGATGATAACAAACATATATTTAAGATTTTGAATACATTAAATGTATTTGATGATTTCATTTGCTCCCCCTATTTAAATGCTCCCTCTCTACACAATACTCCCCCTACATATATGCATCCAAAAAAAATATGCAAATGAGCCTAGATGCAAATGAAAAATTCTTTGACCTTTTCTCTCCCCATTTAGTCAAAATCTTAACTTTTCTCTCCCCCTTTTGTTATCAGCAAAAGAATAATAGTGTTATAAAAATAGGGATGAAGTGACAGACATGAATCAAACATTTAACTCAATTGAATATAAATATCAAATTTCAATAAAACTGAAACAAAAATCATAATTACCCTTGTCAGGCGCATATTCCACTTTCAGAAGTGATGGGGATAAAATCATCAAAAAACATATAGTTCCGTCTATTTGTGGTATATTTTTTTCAGAAAATTTGAATATCTACTAATCATGCATAACCTTTAGGACTTTTAAATGAGATTAGTAGTATTCACAATTTTTATTTAAAAAAGAATTCAAGTATCTTCTAACCACGCATAACCGTGAGGACATTTAAATGGGATTAGAATCAACTTGTCTATTAAATCAATTAATTTTGATATGCGTTCCATACATGCATAACCGTGAGGACTTTTAAATGAGCATGGAAACACATAATCAAAAATCTAAGCAATTCACCCATGCATAACCGTGAGGACTTTTAAATGAGAGTGAATACTTTGGATATTTATTTTTATTGAAGAATATAATAAATTAAAGCACAGATAATTTCCTTTATAATAATAAATTGAAGAACGAATAATTTCCTTTGTAAACTACCACAAATTTACATACTATATATGATTTTGATGAGTGATGGTCGATAGAAAGATGGTAGAAATAGAAATGATCATAGAACTTTTACCCAACAAAAAAGTTTTTATAACTCTTGTTATGAAATTCTAAAGAAATTTTCTAATTATACTTTCTTGAGTTATAAATATGATAAATATCAACACTCGTCACTTTTTCAATCACTATTCATCTTTTCGATAATCAATGGGAGTCAGATTAGTCAAAATAGTCATTTAAAATCAAATTCAAAAAAATTATAAAATCAATTTTTCAAAAATGACTAATCTTTAAATATGGCCAAACATGATTTTCTCGAGGGGTTATATGAGAAAAATTCTTCTATTTGAGAAATTATTTCAAGTGAAAAATATGCAGATATTTTCTTTGAAAAATGATGCAACAAATGAATGTTTCAAAGATTAATCACGTTACACTAATAATTTTTCTATCAACTATATTACCAGTGTAATCTGCATCTGAATTTAAATTTCACTCAATATTCACTCGTTGGATGTCAAAGACCAGATTGTGAAATTTCAACAAATTATCTCATAATTGTTTTCAACAATTTTTAAATAAAATTCTCTTGAATTTGAATTGAGACCGTGTTAACAATCAAACAAATATCATAGTGTCAGTTTCAAAAACAGTTATTTTCATGAGTAATCAACAGTCAATCAAAAACAATTTCTTGAAGTTTCAACAATTTCTTAAAATCCTTTTTAACAGCTTTACACATGAAATTTGAAATCGTGCAAATTTACAAGCAGTGACCAAAATGTCAAAACAAATATATCTACGTGTAGCATGAGGAATCAAAGATCAATAAAATACCATCATTTGACCGAACAAATTTATATGGATTAGTTCAAGGTTGAAAATCTGATTGGTCATCATTTAAGCACAAATCAAGGTCATAAATAAGAACAAGTCAAAAGAAATCATATCAATAAAAGACATCATTCATTTCATCATCACATTACTGGCTGATTTAATTAAGATTACGGTGCAGATTATCACATTTAACATATCGTTCGAAAACAAATTTACCTGTTTTACCTTTACGATAATTTTACGTGATTGCCCATTGTGATTCTGTCACCTTTGTACTAGGCTAAAGAACTTTGCTTTGTCGCCCGTTGTGTTTCTGGAACAGCCAAAATCCAGAGAACACTGTTGTTGTTCCTTAGCCTGCCACCACACCTACACGATAAAAGATTTTTGTGACCTATTTGTTTTTATGGGTCCATGGTTGTTAGTGGCAGAACATGAAAAATATGTTTGTGGAGACCCAAAACTATTTATATATGTTCCTTTTGGCACCCAAATTTGTTTGACTTTCAAAGATTTTATATTTGTGCCTTTTGGAACCCAAATTGGTATAGTTTTCATGTGTTTGGGTCTATACCAACAATTATTTTGATTGTGTCCAAATTTTCTACAAATTGTGCACATTAAATTGACTTGATTAAAATTGCTTTCAACAATTTTAGATTGATTATATCCAAGTCCTTTTCTATCCGTGTTAACAGTTTGCTTTCCTAATAGCATATTCAACGTTTTTTCGCTTTTCGAAAATTTATCTACAGTCGTTGACGATTGTTGGACTTGTATTTTGAGAGATTCATTTTCGTTTAACAATTGTGCGCACTTTTTAATAGAATTCTCTCTTCTAGTATTTTCAATTTTTAAAATCAGAATTTCATTTTCAAGTGATTTCATTTTAATTTCTGATTTTTTAATTCTTCTTCAAATGTTGGACACTTATCACACTTAGGGATCCTACTTTGATAGGTTTTAACTAATTGGTCAAGTTGTTCATTTAATTCTATCAAAGTGTCTTTTTGTGATTCAAGTTTAGCGTATTTTCCCTAAGTCGTTCAAAACAGCCATTTACTTTGTGGAAATAAATAAGTAATTCAGAGTGAGTAAGTTTTGACACCTCACTTGACTCGTCGTCGTCGCTATCGGTTATATTCCCATGAAGGCACATATCTGCTTTTTCACTTTCACTGCTATCGCTTTAATTCCACGTGGCTGCAAATTTCCTTTTTGAATTCTTCATTAGTAATGCCAGCTCGGCTGCTCCATCATTATCATCCTCATCACAACTGCTATTTACTAATCCTGTTAAGCATATTTCTTTAACTGAGTCGGTTGTGGAGGACTTCTCATTGCTGTTGACTTTTGCACCATATATTGCATCGAGAGTTTTCCAAATTTTCTGTGCATTTTCACAATGAGAGACGAAATAAAAATTATCAAGATTAATATGAGAATATAATATATGCATAGCAAGAGCATTAATCGAGATAATTTCCTTATTTGTTATATCACACCCATTTTCAATAATATCCCAACATTTAATATTAACAGATTTTAAATAAAATTCTATTTTCAATTTCCAATTCAAAAAATCTGTTCCATCGAAAATAGAAGGAATAATATTGAAACAACCCTCAACAAAAATATTATTTGGTGGATTCATGACTCTAGAGTTAAAAAATACCCGGCTCTGATACCACTTGTAGGATCTAGATTAACCCTAGAGGGGGGGGGGGTGAATAGGGTTATAGCAAATTTTCTCGAATTGAACACAGAAACAAACTGCAGAAATAAATATGCTGTAAAGTAAATCACACACAAAATTTACTCAGCTTCGGCAACCCCTGCCTACTGCTGCATTCCCAGATTTCTATTAGAATTAAACGGTATCACGCTTACAAACACTCTACTAGACTCGCAAACATTTGCTCCCGCTCACAAACACTCTACTAGACTAGCAAACATTTGCTCCCGCTCACAAACACTCTACTAGACTCGCACACCCTGCTCCGCCTATAGAGTTTCACTTACTCGCAAACTCTGCTCCCGCCTATAGAGCTTTGATTACTCGCAAACTCTGCTCCCGCCTATAGAGCTTTGCTTACTCGCAAACTCTGCTCCCGCCTATAGAGCTTTGCAAACTCGCACACCCTGCTCACTGAACTAATTCTAACTAGACAATCTGACACCACCTAATCCCTAGGTGGTGATTTACAAATTCTTTGACTTGAAAAAAATAAAAACAACAATTAACAAAAAATTAAACCCAAAAACCCTTATTTTTAAAACTAAGCCCTGATTAAAATTATTGGAGCCGACCCAAAACAAATGCGTCCCTCTTCTTCCCTTTTTATTTTTATCGGCCTGGTTACTTGAGAATAATGGCGGCTCTCTTCTCTTCTTTGCAAATCAGGGCTTCGTTCCCTTTGTTCCAAATTAGGGTTGTAACTTAGAAGCAGCTGATAGTAGCTCGATCGTATGATTGATTTAGCTCCTCTCTATGTCGATCGACTATTTCTCTGAGTTGCTCACTACTGCTTGATCGAGTTCGATGTTTGCGATTTCGGTATGTGATTTATCCTTTTGCTTTACTGGGTTAATGCTTGAACTCGATGAATTGATTGCCGATGATGATTGGGCTTTTATATGCGTTCGAATTCCTTGAATTACGTTCGTCTAAATATATTTGAATTCGTCAATTTACTTGCTCTGGCCGCTTGATCTTGTATTGATGCTTGGGATTTCACTGACTTCTTCAATTTCGTGTAAATTGATATTACTTGGTTGACACGGTGTTGATTCATTGCTTGGTCAATACGGCATTGATCTTGACTTGGTTCGATTTGCTCATCATATTTTTGCTATCCTCGGCATATTGATTTCTGGCATTTTTACTTTGTTTGACTTGTTCATGACTGTGACAATTTCATTATTGCTCATTCTGAAATCACTGCGCACTTTGTAGCCTCTTTTGGCTTCAGTCATTTTTGAAAAATCTTTCTTGATTTTGCTCGGCCTGTACCTCTGCATTTTATACATGTGTATATATATTCTTGAATTTGCACTTGGATTTGAACTACTTCATATGTATGTTTGTTGCGGCCTTGACTTGTTGTTATTTGCACCTGGTCTCTGTACATTTCTCTGGTCTAGTTCTCGGCCTATAGTATTCATAATGCATTTTGTTGGTTTAAATTTTAGTACACATCCTTGACCTGTTGTAGTTGTTCATATTGCCACCTCTGTTTGCTTTGGTTACTGAGTTGAGCATTTGTACATTTGTTTTAACTGCTTCATCATGTCACTTGTTTCATCTTAATGTTGCTTTTACTGCCGCTGTTACATTCATTAGCTTTGGCTTCGGTCTTGTATATATTATATGAACTGCTGTTTTGTTTCATGGTCAGTAGTGCACTGTGCCTTGTACTTGTAGTCTTGGTTTTATTGCTATAGCATGCACTCGACTCTGTAGTTGTAACTGGACATTTGAGTTTGTTGCATTTGTGCATTGCCTTTGATTCATGCTGTATTGTCTCTGTATATTTGTTATTCTCTCTATCCATTTGGCTGCACATGTGAACTTGTGTATTTGGTCTCGTCTCCATACAGTTGAAGCTTGGTGTCATATTTGCTGTGCTCGAGCTCTTTTCACACTGATGCACTGCCTTTGTGGTCTTCACTGTGTTCATGCACTTTGGTCTTTGTTGCCTCTTTGTGTATGCACTTGCATACTGCTGCTATGTTGTAAATGTTGCATTCATGTAGCTTGTTCTCTACATTTGCTTGATTGTTGCAGTCCATGTTCTGTTGATCACTTGATTATTGTCTGCACTGTCCACTTGAACCTGTAGTCTGCCTTGATCATCTTGTAACCTGGTCTGGTGCACCTTGTTTCATGTTTGAGACTGTGCTTGCATTGTTACTTGGTCGACACTTGCATCACTCTGGTTATTCTTCACTGTTGTATAATTCCCTCTGTCTATTTGCGTGGTGGTCTTCATTGTTGCTTGTATTACTGGTCCTCTGCACATATGATCTTGGTGGCATTTCTTTGTTTGCATATATCACTAGCTGTGTTGAATCCAGCTGGAGGCTCGGGTTTGACCTTGTGCTGTGAGTTGTGACATTTATGTTATTGCACGTGAGTTGAACCCGACTTTACATTTGGGTTTGACCTGTGCTCACCTATCCCTGTAAATCAATCAAGTGTATATATCGGTGTGCACGGCCTTGTGACATATACAGTGATACACTGTGTATGTCACAAGTTGTTCGTGTATGATGAATTCAAATTTAAATGATGACGAACAACCCAAATAACTGAGGCAAATCATATTTTCAAAAATCATATTTTATTTTATACTGCAAAAATATTTCTTTTTCAATTTTATTGCGTTAGTGAATATTTTTGCAGATTGCTCAGATGCTGGATTCTAACTGGAATGAAATTGAAGATAAATACGAGTGTGAATGATATGTAGTGAGGTGCTGATGTAAATGTGAAAATTGTGATATATTGTAATTAAAGTTGTATATGTATAGTGAGAGCTTGAATTTGTACTATTCAAAATTGTAATAAATATTTGTTTGAATAAAATATTCATTTGAGTTCAAAATCTGTGCAATTTATTTTATTCAGCAAATATTTATTTAATCTGTGAAAAGAAATAGCATATTAACAAATACATTTAAATGAATGTATATATGTTTATTATCATCAAACAAAAATCATATAACCGCATATTCAACAATTTCCCCCTTTTGATGATAACAAACATATATTTAAGATTTTGAATACATTAAATGTATTTGATGATTTCATTTGCTCCCCCTATTTAAATGCTCCCTGTCTACACAATACTCCCCCTACATATATGCATCCAAAAAAAATATGCAAATGAGCCTAGATGCAAATGAAAAATTCTATGACCTTTTCTCTCCCCATTTAGTCAAAATCTTAACTTTTCTCTCCCCCTTTTGTTATCAGCAAAAGAATAATAGTGTTATAAAAATAGGGATGAAGTGACAGACATGAATCAAACATTTAACTCAATTGAATATAAATATCAAATTTCAATAAAACTGAAACAAAAATCATAATTACCCTTGTCAGGCGCATATTCCACTTTCAGAAGTGATGGGGATAAAATCATCAAAAAACATACAGTTCCGTCTATTTGTGGTATATTTATTTCAGGAAATTTGAATATCTACTAATCATGCATAACCGTTAGGACTTTTAAATGAGATTAGTAGTATTCACAATTTTTATTTAAAAAAGAATTCAAGTATCTTCTAACCACGCATAACCGTGAGGACATTTAAATGGGATTAGAATCAATTTGTCTATTAAATCAATTAATTTTGATATGCGTTCCATACATGCATAACCGTGAGGACTTTTAAATAAGCATGGAAACACATAATCAAAAATCCAAGCAATTCACCCATGCATAACCGTGTGGACTTTTAAATGAGAGTGAATACTTTGGATATTTATTTTTATTGAAGAATATAATAAATTGAAGCACAGATAATTTCCTTTATAATAATAAATTGAAGAACGAATAATTTCCTTTGTAAACTACCACAAATTTACATACTATATATGATTTTGATGAGTGATGGTCGATAGAAAGATGGTAGAAATAGAAATGATCATGGAACTTTTACCCAACAAAAAAGTTTTTATAACTCTTGTTATGAAATTCTAAAGAAATTTTCTAATTATACTTTCTTGAGTTATAAATATGATAAATATCAACACTCATCACTTTTTCAATCACTATTCATCTTTTCGATAATCAATGGGAGTCAGATTAGTCAAAATAGTCATTTAAAATCAAAATCAAAAAATTATAAAATCAATTTTTCAAAAATGACTAATCTTTAAATATGGCCAAACATGATTTTCTCGAGGGGTTATATGAGAAAAATTCTTCTATTTGAGAAATTATTTCAAGTGAAAAATATGCAGATATTTTCTTTGAAAAATGATGCAGCAAATGAATGTTTCAAAGATTAATCACGTTACACTAATAATTTTTCTATCAACTATATTACCAGTGTAATCTGCATCTGAATTTAAATTTCACTCAATATTCACTCGTTGGATGTCAAAGACCAGATTGTGAAATTTCAACAAATTATCTCATAATTGTTTTCAACAATTTTTAAATAAAATTCTCTTGAATTTGAATTGAGACCGTGTTAACAATCAAACAAATATCATAGTGTCAGTTTCAAAAACAGTTATTTTCATGAGTAATCAACAGTCAATCAAAAACAATTTCTTGAAGTTTCAACAATTTCTTAAAATCCTTTTTAACAGCTTTACACATGAAATTTGAAATCGTGCAAATTTACAAGCAGTGACCAAAATGTCAAAACAAATATATCTACGTGTAGCATGAGTAATCAAAGATCAATAAAATACCATCATTTGACCGAACAAATTTATATGGATTAGTTCAAGGTTGAAAATCTGATTGGTCATCATTTAAGCACAAATCAAGGTCATAAATAAGAACAAGTCAAAAGAAATCATATCAATAAAAGACATCATTCATTTCATCATCACATTACTGGCTGATTTAATTAAGATTACGGTGCAGATTATCACATTTAACATATCGTTCGAAAACAAATTTACCTGTTTTACCTTTACGATAATTTTACGTGATTGCCCATTGTGATTCTGTCACCTTTGTACTAGGCTAAGGAACTTTGCTTTGTCGCCCGTTGTGTTTCTGGAACAGCCAAAATCCAGAGAACACTGTTGTTGTTCCTTAGCCTGCCACCACACCTACACGATGAAAGATTTTTATGACCTATTTGTTTTTATAGGTCCATGGTTGTTAGTGGCAGAACATGAAAAATATGTTTTTGGAGACCCAAAACTATTTATATATGTTCCTTTTGGCACCCAAATTTGTTTGACTTTCAAAGATTTTATATTTGTGCCTTTTGGAACCCAAATTGGTATAGTTTTCATGTGTTTGGGTCTATACCAACAATTATTTGGATTGTGTCCAAATTTTCTACAAATTGTGCACATTAAATTGACTTGATTAAAATTGCTTTCAACAATTTTAGATTGATTATATCCAAGTCCTTTTCTAACCGTGTTAACAGTTTGCTTTCCTAATAGCATATTCAACGATTTTTCGCTTTTCGAAAATTTATCTAAAGTCGTTGACAATTTTGGACTTGTATTTTGAGAGATTCATTTTCGTTTAACAATTGTGTGCACTTTTTAATAGAATTCTCTCTTCTAGTATTTTCAATTTTTAAAATCAGAATTTCATTTTCAAGTGATTTCATTTTAATTTCTGATTTTTTAATTCTTCTTCAAATGTTGGACACTTATCACACTTAGGGATCCTACTTTGATAGGTTTTAACTAATTGGTCAAGTTGTTCATTTAATTCTATCAAAGTGTCTTTTTGTGATTCAAGTTTAGCGTATTTTTTCCTAAGTCGTTCAAAACAGCCATTTACTTTGTGGAAATAAATAAGTAATTCAGAGTGAGTAAGTTTTGACACCTCACTTGACTCGTCGTCGTCGTTGTCGGTTATATTCCTATGAAGGCACATATCTGCTTTCTCACTTTCACTGCTATCGCTTTTATTCCACGTGGCTGCAAATTTCCTTTTTGAATTCTTCATTAGTAATGCCAGCTCGGCTGCTCCATCATTATCATCCTCATCACAACTGCTATTTACCAATCCTGTTAAGCATATTTCTTTAACTGAGTCGGTTGTGGAGGACTTCTCATTGCTGTTGACTTTTGCACCATATATTGCATCGAGAGTTTTCCAAATTTTCTGTGCATTTTCACAATGAGAGACGAAATAAAAATTATCAAGATTAATATGAGAATATAATATATGCATAGCAAGAGCATTAATCGAGATAATTTCCTTATTTGTTATATCACACCCATTTTCAATAATATCCCAACATTTAATATTAACAGATTTTAAATAAAATTCTATTTTCAATTTCCAATTCAAAAAATCTGTTCCATCGAAAATAGAAGGAATAATATTGAAACGACCCTCAACAAAAATATTATTTGGTGGATTCATGACTCTAGAGTTAAAAAATACCGGGCTCTAATACCACCTGTAGGATCTAGATTAACCCTAGAGGGGGGGGGTGAATAGGGTTATAGCAAATTTTCTCGAATTGAACACAGAAACAAACTGCATAAATAAATATGCTGTAAAGTAAATCACACACAAAATTTACCCAGCTTCGGCAACCTTTGCCTACTGCTGCATTCCCAGATTTCTATTAGAATTAAATAGTATCACGCTTACAAACACTCTACTAGACTCGCAAACATTTGCTCCCACTCACAAACACTCTACTAGACTCGCAAACATTTTCTCCCGCTCACAAACACTCTACTAGACTAGCAAACATTTGCTCCCGCTCACAAACACTCTACTAGACTCGCACACCCTGCTCCGCCTATAGAGTTTCGCTTACTCGTAAACTCTGCTCCCGCCTATAGAGCTTTGATTACTCGCAAACTCTGCTCCCGCCTATAGAGCTTTGCTTACTCGCAAACTCTGCTCCCGCCTATAGAGCTTTGCAAATTCGCACACCCTGCTCACTGAACTAATTCTAACTAGACAATCTGACACTACCTAATCCCTAGGTCGTGATTTACAAATTCTTTGACTTGAAAAAAATAAAAACAACAATTAACAAAAAATTAAACCCAAAAACCCTTATTTTTAAAACTAAGCCCTGATTAAAATTATTAGAGCCGGCCCAAAACAAATGCGTCCCTCTTCTTCCCTTTTTACTTTTATCGGCCTGGTTACTTGAGAATAATGGCGGCTCTCTTCTCTTCTTTGCAAATCAGGGCTTCGTTCCCTTTGTTCCAAATTAGGGTTGTAATTTAGAAGCAGCTGATAGTAGCTCGATCGTATGATTGATTTAGCTCCTCTCTATGTCGATCGACTATTTCTCTGAGTTGCTCACTACTGCTTGATCGAGTTCGATGTTTGCGATTTCGGTATGTGATTTATCCTTTTGCTTTACTGGGTTAATGCTTGAACTCGATGAATTGATTGCCGATGATGATTGGGCTTTTATATGCGTTCGAATTCCTTGAATTACGTTCGTCTAAATATATTTGAATTCGTCAATTTACTTGCTCTGGCCGCTTGATCTTGTATTGATGCTTGGGATTTCACTGACTTCTTATACGAGTGTGAATAATATGTAGTGAGGTGCTGATGTAAATGTGAAAATTGTGATATATTGTAATTAAAGTTGTATATGTATAGTGAGAGCTTAAATTTGTATTATTCAAAATTGTAATAAATATTTGTTTGAATAAAATATTCGTTTGAGTTCAAAATCTGTGTAATTTATTTTATTCAGCAAATATTTATTTAATCTGTGAAAAGAAATAGCATATTAACAAATACATTTAAATGAATGTATATATGTTTATTATCATCAAACAAAAATCATATAACCGCATATTCAACAGAAACGACCGATGCATGCGGGACTATATTAGGAGCTATGTTGATGTAGAACGGTAAAGTGATTGCTTATGCTTCACGACAACTTATACTGCATGAAGTGAGATATCCTGCTCATGATTTGGAGTTGGCTTCGTTGATCTTCGCATTGAATATTTAGAGGCACTATCTCTTAGGGGAGATATTTGAGCTATACACAAATCATAAGTCTTAAGATACTTATTCTCTCAGAAGGAGCTGAATATGAGACAACAGAAATGGCTGGAGTAATTAGCTGCTTATGATTTTGGTATATAGTATACTCCTGGGAAAGGAAATAAGGTGGTGGATGCTCTTAGCAGAAGACATCAGAATGTGGTGTTAGCTTTGTTGGCAGTGTGGAATGATTTGGAAGCTTTGACAATTTGTTGCATGTAGTTAAAATCTACTGCTGGTTCTAGTTAGAGTACCACCATGTTTTCTTACTTAGAAGCTCGACCAGTGTTGATTGGGCGTATTGCTTCTAAACAGAGGGAGGATCCAATATTGGCCGAGAAGATAAGAAGGCTTGAGGTTGGAAAAAAGATTTATGATCTAAAGGAATTTAGTCTTGACCAAAGAGGATGGTTGAAAAAGAAGGGATGGTTATGTGTTCCAAATGTTGAGGACTTGAGGAAAGAAGTTCTTGGAGAATGTCATCGGTCCAAGTTTACGATTCATCTTGGAGGGACCAAGATGTATCAAGATATGAAGAGGAGCTTCTATTGGGAAGGTATGAAGAGGGATGTTGGCTTGTAGGTTATGTAGTGTGCAAACTGTCAACAAGTGAAAGACGAATATCAAAAGCCGAGTGGGTTGCTTCTGCCTTTAGAGATTCCAGTTTGGAAATGGGATCCGATATCCATGGATTTTATAGACGAGCTACCAAGGTCAAAAAGGGGAAGTGAAATTATATGGGTTATAGTGCACAGGTTGATTTAAGAGTGCCCATTTCATTCCAGTTAAGTCATCTAGGACGACACCTGTTTTAGCTAAATTGTTCATGAAGAACATAGTTAGACACATGGAGTTCCTAGTAGTATAATCAGCGACAGAGACAGTTTGTTTACCAGAGAATTCTAGAAGAGTCTACAAGATGTCTTAGGCACTAAGCTCAAGATAAGTAGCGCATATCACTCTTAGACGGATGGGCAGTCAGAGAGAGTCAATAAGGTACTCAAGGATTTATTGAGAACTTTTTTATTAGACTTGGTTGATCTTGGGAAGATCACCTACATTTGGTCGAGTTTTCCTATAATAATAGTTATCAGACTACTATAGGAATGACATCTTTTGAAGCTTTATATGTATGATGACCCACAAATCCATACCCTTTGAATCGACAGTAAACCACACCTGTCCGACCCAAAAAGCACAGACTGACGGAAAGTCAGGAGAAAGAAAAGAAGAAGAGAAGAGAAGAAAGAGAAAAGAGAAAACAAAACAGAATAATACAGAATCTCACATCGCAGCGGAAAACATATAATATCATATCAACGATCTTTATAAAATAGAAACTGTATATACATACATCAATCAGAGTACAACAATCAAACAATAGTTATCAGCTTGGACAGTTGTAATAACATGTCCTCACAATTGCTGATAACATAAAACAACTAAGCGACGGGTAATCAGAACAAATACGTGTATACGAAATGAATATCTCCAGCTCTTCTGCTGAAGCTCCAAAGCACCAATCTGAACCTATAAATATACTCGGTCTGACCGGAGAATTGAAAGGGAAGAACGCCCGGATCAGTCTGGTAAACTAGCGTGAGAAACACACTCAACTAAATTTATTAAATTACCAAACTTTTCCTTTATCAAGACACGCCCACACATAAACACGGACATGTTTTTATCTTAAGATAACTAAAATATTTCATATCAAATCAACTTATACTATACTAGTGTTTGTTGCACAAATAATATTCAAAATAGCCGAAATTGTTACCATTATTAAATTCCAGTATAATAGGCTCTACAAATAAAATGGCAGGTACGTATTGGAGTTTGGGTTTCCATATAAATGACCAGGTGAAGGGACTACCTTTTGATGGGTACACCTCTAAATGGATGTCCCGAGGCATAGAACATCTGTCCTCTACCAACACATGACCGACCCACCTCTATAACTAGATGGTACCGAATATGTCATCCTTCAGTCATTAACGACCTTTTTCGAGGGCCCTCTAGCATACAAACCACAATAATCAGATAAATGACGTCATAACGTATAAAGATATATCTAGAAGAGGATGATCATACCCTACTTGAGAGCGACCCACTTAGCCTTGTTGCATCTAACCCTATTTTGGTCATTTCCGGTTGATGAGGCCTGAGGTAACGATTACCTTCACATATCACAAATCACATCTCTTTGAATGCAACACAGCCATTTCCATTGAATACTAATTGCCTTCCACAAAATACAACCCTTGAGGTCATACGTCTCAAGGAGGGTGTTAAGCTAAGAGAAGTTGCCTTCTCCACCACCACTGATGTACGTTTTTAAAAACCAATGTATGTAATCTTTAGAAATGCAATGTCAGACAAACATCCATACAAATTGTCCAGGAACAGGACAAATCGAAGATACTTTCCTACCATATCCTATCGGGAAATCTAACGAATAGTCCTTGCATGGGACATTTCATAATGAAGAGACTATTGCTACTGAAGTACATTGGGATTTTAACCCCAAACGATCAACAAGCAGCCCTCCACTATGAAAATTCTAAATGTCAATATCATCAATAATCTGCAAAATTGGAAGCATATATGTTGGTACGAAGTGGTTTTCAGATAAACTTGATCCCGGTCTCTTCGCACCAACAACGCAAAAGCGTTTCTCAACCTCACATAAAAACTAAGTCCTATAGACCTATCATGTCTCCAACTTTTAACCTGCTATCCTTCGGCCAAGAAGGAAGCTCGATAGTGTAATACACCACACCACACGAATCAACTTCCTCAACACAAACGATAATCAAGCCTACATAGTAGGCTACGTACTAAGTGTACGACTAAATAGTTCCCACATCAAGTCGAGGAACTAAAATGGCCAAATTTGATGATCAGTTGTTTAAATATCAAAGAAAACAAACAAATATTTAGCACCATAAGCAATCACTAGGCCCTTTTAATTAATCTTTTCTTAATTTAGATCACTTGCCACATATTCACTTCAAATTATCTTTGAAAAAGAAATATTCTCAAAACCATTTCAACTTTTATATTGGAAAACATGTCCATATACTTATTTAATAACAAGTAATTCACAATTCAATTTATTTCAACACTTAGAAAATATTACATATACTTAAATCAAGATTAAGTTATATTTCATTCTTTAAGGAAAACATTCTTTTAAACATATTTATTTGGGTCAAAATGAATGTTGCGTAAAACATCGTTACGACAACCCGAAATCACCAGTATAGGGATTCGAAAATTAGATAGATATATAAATTCTATATACTATACAAAACATTTCCTTTCAAAAATCATTTACTATAACAACAATGTTATTGTCCATTATTTCCTTACTTCTCGAAAACATCTATTTCAACAATGGATGTTGAAATCTATGTATTCGATACTTAACACATTTCAAAAACATCTTTAAATCACTTAACTTCATTTAAAAGATCAATTTCCAAAACATTTATTGAACTTTAAAATATTATTCACTATCCAAATCGTGAATATAGTTCATTTACCAAATCTAATATTTCTGCACATTTATTAAAGGGTAATCCACTATCCAAAATCGTAGATATAGCTCCTTTTACCAAATACAATAATTCTACATATTTATTTAAGGATTATCCACTTTCAAAAATCATGGATGAAATTCCTTTAATAAACTTCTATATTTAAGTTATCAAAATATAGTTAATTTCGGATTTATAAAACAATGTTTATAAATTCACATTTATATTTTACAAAAACTTCAATATACAAAATTCCTTTACTTACCAGTTCCATATATATATATATATATATATATATATATATATATATATATATATATATATATATATCATTTACATACCAAAACCAAATTACAAGTTAATTACTTATAAATCACTTATTACAAATTCATTCTTTTTATAACTTCACAAATTCACAAATCTTATATACTTATAAGATTCAATTTATACTTCATTTTAACATCTAAAAAACTCCTTTATACTTCCATCACTTTTTATTTATAAAAATTCAATTTTATAAATCTATACATATAAATCGTTTATAATAATTCAAAAACTCAATTTAATCTTTCACAAAATAGTTAACTCTATATTCCGGAAATCATATTCTAATCATATTTCACAAAAATCATTTTTTTATAACATGAAAATTATAGCTTCTATTTATTTAAAATAAATTCATTTCCTTAACAATTCAAAATTCAATAAAACTTATATTTTAAAAATCCCTTTGAAAATCCTTTTTCAATTTAAAAATCATAACTTAGACATTTTTAAAATTCCAAAATATGGCCTAATGCTGCAACAGAACCAAATACATCAATCACGACATCCAAACATAATATATCACATAAAAGCAGAATATATCACAATATCTACAAACAAATCAACATGGGTGAGGAGTCCAGTTAGATTCCTCCAACCTGTCACCTGCAACAAATATACATATTAGAATATGTGTAAAATATCCGCTTCAAGGCAAACATGCATACAAAGGGTCATCTGCTCATACATCGAAACATATAGGGTCTCATCTGCTCCAATAGACAGAAATATATCCAAATACTAATCAGTATATAGATAATATATCATATATCATCCAAACGGTCATCAATCGTCATAAAATAAATTTATTCTCACTTATATAAAAATACCACTGAGTCAAAAAGAGTGAGTTGTACTCACATTGATTCCAATAGCAGTTGCAGTGTTTTATTTCGAATAAAATTAAACGAGCGTTTAATTTTATCCAAAATTTTCACTAGCTCCATTCCACTCCAAACCAGCTCTAAAATTTATTGCGCATCAATATGGACCCAACGCAATTTGTTTCGCGTGAAAAGGACCTCGTATGACAAAGTTATGCAATTTAGAAGTTTATACGAATTTATATAAATCAATTTCAATATATTTATTTATTTATTTTATTTTAAAACCTTGCTTCATCTCGACTGTACATTTTAAACGAAATAAATCTAGCCGCTACCCCCTTTTTTTCTCCATCCCGTTCGACGTCGTATAAGAGGAACCCAAAACGCACGCTCAAATCTCCAATGCCGCGCCTCCATAGTTGATCAGTTTTCGATCAAACAATGCCAAACGAAAGCTCGACCTCGCCTCCACCTATAGTTGCAAGCACGTGAAGCTCGGCCGCCCTCATGCCTCGAAAATCTAGCCCAAAGAATGAACGAATGCAATGAATTTCCCGCCGATCCACTCACTCAAACTCGATCATGACCGTTGAAGTTATAAATCTCGGTGTGCTCTCCACTTTTGTTGTTGAAAACTTTTCATAATAGTCGATGGATTTGGAGAAAAAGAGGGAAGAAGTTAGGTGCATTTCGACCATTGAATATGAAAGTGGCGGCTAGGGTTTTTTGGTTAGGGTTTGATAAAAAATGAAAATGTTGAGGTCCTTTTATATAAAATTTCAAAACACTATTCATCCAAAAAAAATTCGAACTCCAAATGAAGCATGCTGCCTGGCATTTATAATGTTTTACCCCTACTCCGAACACAATGGAACATATATGAGTAGCCAATTCGATCGTATTTGGAAGATAGGTTTTCGAACAGACTATTTAAATTTAAAATTCACTTAAACGAATTTCTACGCATTTTAGCTTGCCCTGGACAAACCGTAAATTCGATTGTCATGAAATTTGAAATCCTACAATAATATAACATTATGGATGTAATGAAATTGGTTTCGTCTTAATCCGCGACTGTACGAAAAATGACTATTTTTACATGTTAATTAAATATTAAATTATTCAATTTCTACAATTTAACTTTTTATTCAATTTTTAAAGTCCTCTAAATCATTCAAGTTCAAATAGAATTTAATACAATATTTTAAATCATTTACATTCACATTAAATACAATTTCCAATTATTTCAACAATTTCAAATATTAAATTAACAGTTTAATTATCCAATTAAATCAAGATATTCGAAATATAATTTATTCAACTTATAAAATTAACTTGTGAATATTTAAAATCAATTAAATACATGAATTTCAAATGACTAAAATTCTGGGTCGTTACAATATGGAAGACCATGCAAATCACCAACGTGTTGGTTGGAGACTGGAGACAAATTAGTCTTAGGTCCAGATCGGGTTAGAGATATTTATCCTAATCTGCTTTTATGATAAGTCTATAGTAGATTTATATAGATAGTTGCTAGTAAGTAGGCTAATATGCTTATTAGGAGCTGTTACAGATGATTACGACGATTAGTATTTAGTCCTTACTGAATTTCAAGGACGAAATTCTTTAAGGAGGGAGCGCCTGTAACATCCCTAATTTTGATAACGTTATTCAGGATATTTAATTAGATAAATTAAATAGAATAATGTAAGAATAAGAATGATAAGGAGATTGAGATTTGAATAAAACAATTATAGGGCCATGCTTAATGAACTAAATGGGCTTAAAATGGCTTTTATGTTATTAATCAATATATGGGCATATTAGTAAATAGCCACACCACTCTATTCATGGTTATACACCTGTTCATATTCCATTTTCCCATTCACGTACATTTCATTTCTCAAAATCAAAACAAATGTAAATCTAAGCAAGACCGACCATTACAAGGAAGAAAAGAAGAGAAGATTAAATCAAAGCTAAGGATCAAAGCTAGGGGAATTAATCTTCAAAAAATCTTAAATTTCTTATCATATTCAAGCTGAATAATAATTTATACCATCTCTATTTTGTTTATTATCATTTTTTTCGGGTTTAAGATTAAATTCATTTTAATGATGATTTGGATGATGATAAGCTTGGATTTATAACATGTTTGAATTAAATCAAATTATTCATATATGGATTTATTTGGTTTTTAGGGTAAAACCGATTGTAAATGATTTCGAATGCCATGGGAAATTTTTTGTTATGTAAATCATGATTTTGGAGTTGGGTTTCAATTTTTGTAATTTTCCAAGCCATCAAAAGATTATTATGAATTTTCAAATGGTTAATTGGATTTAGAAGTTTATTTGAAAAATTATATTAAGAATTTTAGTCAGAAATTTAGACATATTAGATAACATATTACAAGTGAATTTTTGTAATTTTTGGGGATTTTTCCTGTGAGATTTACTTTGGAAAGTAAGTTATTTTAGAAGAAGGATTTAAGTGCAATTTTGGTTTTGCTTAATGAAAGGGCTTAATTGTTAAAATTTCCTCGATTTAGATCTAATAATAAGCGACAGTTATTTTGTAAAGAATTTGAAAAGTTTTAAGCCAACCAATCAAAGGATTACAGATAGGTAGGTTAGCTATAAATTCATTACTAAACATAGCATTAATTCAGCCTTACCAAGAAAAGTTGGTTCCGCCTCCTTTAGATGCGCCTTTCGACTCCAATGCCTCCTCTTCAACTAAGTCGAAAGCCAAAACCTACTAAGCCGAAACCAATACACATGGTATCAATAAGATTGGTACAAAGTGGATTGGTGATGGGCGGAAGGCAAGGTGTCAGAGCATTGCTTTCGGTAGAGTTGAAACCATTGTTTACATTTAAAAGTTATGTGCTTGCCTTGTTTTTGAAGGGTGCTTTCGACCAAGTTGATATCTTGTTTTCTTTTGAACCTGTTGTCGCCTTTCTTTGTTTAAAAATATGGCTTTTGAATGAGACCCTTTGTTTATAAAAGAATGCTTTCTAAAATGATGGTTCCGACCTAGTCGAAACCCTCCTTCCATTATATACTATCGAGTGTGTTGAAGTCATCAATGCTTTCGAAGGGTAGTTTTTGTTTTGAACTTATACTAAGCCACTTCCTACATGCTTTTAAAAGGGTTCATGAGTTTCGAAGGCAGTGGCTTTGAAAGGGGGTTTAGAGGTTAACCTTCAAAGTTTTACTTACAAGTTTTGAAGCTTTCGAATGGATGGTTTTGACGCTATCAAATCTTCCCCAAACAATTTTATTGAAGGTTTCGAAATAGATACTTTCATATATAGCCACCTTGACCCAAATGATGTTTTTTAAATAAAACCCAATGGTTTCGAAAGAGTTGCTTTTATTGGTTTCGAAGCTATGTTTCTAAGAATTTTTAAGTAATAATTTAGTACTTTTGAAAGGTATATACTTTGTGTTTTGAAAAGGAGTTTCCTATGCTTTCAGAAAAGATTATCCAAGGGTTTCGAAAGTGAAGTTTTGAGGTTTGGAAGCCTTAGTTTTCAATATAAATAAACCAATCTATTTCAAAGGAAAACCATGGCATAAATAAAGTGTTTTGAAATGGAGTTTTGAAGAAGTTTCCTTCATTAATGGGTTAAAGGGATTAACCAAGTTTTATATACAATGATTTCAAGGATATTAAACCACAGGGGTTGATGTTATTATGTTTGCTTCTTCATATATGTATTTAAATATATTCACACTGTAATGGACCCATAACTATAATTTAGGGAAGGACAGAATAACCCACTAGATTAACCCAGTAGTGAATATAAATTAAGGATGCTAAAATACCAATTAAAGATATTGGCATGGGCCAATAGGTTCACAGTAAGCCCATGAAAACTATGTATAAATGAAGATGTCAGGAAGATAGGTTCAAGTTAGCCCATGAAAACTATGATTTGATAATGGCAAGGGCTAATAGTTTGTAATAAGCCCATAAAACTATATTCGGATTAAGATATTGACAGAAGTCAATAGGTTCCTAGTTAATCCACGAAAACTAGGATAAGAGGAAAGTTACTGGAGTTACCAATAGGTTCAGGGAGAACCCATGAAACATTGATGATATTGTCATGAGCCAATAGGTTCTTAGTGACCCCACAAAAACTGTGAAATAGGACAAGGAGTCCATAAACATTAAATGTGTTATTAGTCAGTCCATGAAAACTAAAGGTTAATATTAACCCTAGAAACTATAATTGAGACAGATAGTCAAAATGAATGGGGATGGGTAATCCAGAATTGATTTAAGTGTTTTGCATATTGTCATAATATTTTGAACTGTTATGTTTTAACCATTGTGGATGCAGGAGCACAGTATATCATTTTGTAAAGATTTTAGAATACTAGTGTGGGGAAACCCATTTCTCTAAATGACGTGCTCTCACTAGATATCTATATGGTTTAAGATGGTAGATTATTATTCATATCAGGCTTTATGTATGACTCGAAGTTTATATTTTCCCTTTAAACTCTTGGGTACCCAATTGATTTTGAGTGGTTTGAGATATAAGGTTTTCAGGTACCTCTTTAGATGAATAAGCTCCTTGAGATGTGTAGGAGGCATGGTAACTATCTAGAGTTCTCTTTTATGTGATTCCACTATGTTGTTGTAAAGGCAAAGTTGTTAAATTGGCTATATATATTTTGATCTTCCAAAGGGGCATCTTCATATGTCGCTCTTGGCATATGTTTTAATAAATATATTTTCTCTGAACATGGTTCTCGTACTGGGATTATGTAATGAATTTAAAATGTTTTGAAATGGAATGAGAAAGATGTTTGTTGATCTTTAAAATTTTCCATATCCATGTGTTACTGTTATATCAATGTATTTAACATTATCATATTTTTTCATCAAGGATTAATAATTATGGATGACTGCAGCATCCGTAGCCGTTAGTTTTGGCCTCCAAGTGGGGGATGTGACAGTTTGGCTCAATATGGCCGATGTCGACGTGATAAAGTTGTAAATAACTTAAAAATTGCAATATTACTATAAAAAGTTGTTTCTTTTTACCAAAACATCTATAATTTTTCAAAAGCATATTGGCTAGACAAATTTTATCAATTTCTTTTACAGAAAAAATGTCGCACTTAATATTTATCATTACAAAACATTTTTGCAATTTAACCCATTTTATAAACATTTCAATTAAAAAAATAAGTCCTTTAAACTTAAGCAATTTATTTGTTATTCCTAAACTCTTAGGAATGTTCCCCAAAAATCATAATAATTCAATTTATCTATGCTGTTCGACATAAAAATTTCAGGATCAAAAACTTATTTTAATTATTTTTAATAATTAAAACCCGAAATTCACCAATTTATTCACTTAGAAAATTCATACAAAATCCACAATTGCTTGGAAAATTATGAAATTTAAAATCCATCTCCAAAATTATGTTTTAAACAAAAACAACATTTGGAATTAATTTATTATGATTTTACTCTTTAAACCATGTTAATTTCCTATGTAAAATTCTCATAATTCATCATTTGAATAAAAACATGGCAAATATTAATCATGATATATCATCATCATTCATATAGTCGGCTTTAATCTTAAACCTTATTTTAATCAATCAAAATAAAATAATACAAGATGGCATAGATCATTATTTACCATGGTTTGATAATGGATTTTGAAATTTGATTATCGCTTTGCTTTCCTTCTTGAATCTTTACTTGATTTTGGTGACTTAGGTGGTAGTTAATGGTCGGCTTTGCTTGAGCTCTTTGATTGTTTTAGTTTACGAAAACATGAATAGAATGGAATAAGGGTTTGGGGGTTATGAAGTCTTATTTATTCCTATATTACCCTTTCCCTATTCAATTATATAATTAAGTTATAAAAACATATTATGTATTTATTGATTAAGGCTCGACCTTAATTATATTCAAATCTCAATTCCCTTATCAATCTAATCATCACATTATTCTACTTAATTTATCTAATTAAAACTCCTGAATAATGTTAATAAAAATTAGGGGTTATTACATAAATGTTGTATTAAATTCATTTTGCACTATGGTAATAAATGGAAAAAAATAATTATACAAAACTCATCCCAATTTGTTGATTATAAAATTATTTACCATGATTTCGCATACATAACATTATAAAATTTAATATATTTATTGTTACAAATATACATACATTTCTTTGTTACAAATAAATATAAACTGTGTACAAACACACGCACTTAAATATATATATATATATATATATATATATATATATATATGAATATATGCAATAGAAAGTTGAAGTAGTTGTGATAAATACATTTACCACACTATATTTTAATCAAAAGAGAATTATTTTTGTATTCTAATATATTTCCTTTTGTTTTGATTTTAATTTTTAACTAGAGGATTAATTACACATTAATTATCAAATTAATTCTTTTGATGCTAATTAAATGAATTAGTTATCACAAATGGGCATATTTATTAAATTATGTAACACTAAAGAACCAAAAATATAAGCATATTCATTCTAAATAATAACAATTAAATAATAAATATGCTATCAGGTTTTCAAATCAATTAAATTACACATATGCTTTGATGAATTTATAAAAATAGTCCATTTTTATACGCCAAGCATTTAAGTTTAAAACTGCTAGCATAAAAAGTACTAAACCTAACATTATTTTTTGAAATTGAAAGCGTAAACGAGGATTAAAAGTTTCACAACTTGACTCGCTATTTTTATGGTTAACGTATATTTCCTTAATGAATCATTTTAATATATTAGCTTCCGAAAGAAAATTGACTTGTGAACTATGTATCTTCCAACTATAATGATTCCAACCGCTTGAACATAATTTGGATTTGTTAGAAAATGTGTAAACAATAAAAAGATAAATTAAATGTTTTGAAAATGTGTAATCAAGTAGAAATAAGAAGATAATATGATGGAAAAACTATGGCTAAAATATGGCATAAATACCAAAATGTTTGCACAAAAATGTTGAACGTAGTAACTAAAATGTTTGCACCAAAATGTGGCACAAACAATCAACTGAAAATATCGTGGAAGAAAGAGTGAAGAAAGCAAAGAAAAATAAGAAATAATAAGACAAAACAGTTTTATAGGTGTTCGGCTAATCATTGCCTATGTCTACTTAGCTTTGTTGTTGATTTGGTTGTTTTTACAAATGTTTTCTTATGGCTCAGTAACGATCCTCGAGAGTATAAGCGATTATAGAAAAAATTGTTAAGAGAACCAAAAGATCCCCAAATGATGCCTCTCCTCATCTATTTATAACTGAGGGTTGTCGGAAATCCCTCACCCATGATCTCGCCCGCGTTCCCCACTTCCAGGGAGTGCTAAGCGAAACAGGTTCATGGCCACGTCACCAAAGTTCATGGGTCAGTACCGATCCATGCCTATGGATTGGTGTCGATCCATAAGATGGATGGCGAATCCTTCTTCGAGTTAATGTAGTGGCTGGCTTAGCATGTGCCTCTGTCCTTGGTATCTAGTTGCATTGATGTGGGGTTGAGTTTGAGTGAGTTCCTTGGTTTGAATGTTGGTTGATAGCATCCAGTTTGTCCATCAATCATTTGAGTTGCACCTTGCTAGTGGACCACCAACTAATCACACATTTAAATTGATGAATGTCTTAGCATTGCATGCCATAACAATCGAAGTAGTTTGAGCTAACTACCATGGGTTGGTACTGAACCAAGAATTTCGATTGATACCTAGGCCTTGGACTTTGCACTTATATTTTCTTGGTGTACTGGCTATTTTTAGAGCCTTTGACATGTTCATGGCTTCATCTATCGAATCTATATCTAAGTTTGGCAGCTATCGCTCTGGGTTCCTGGTAATTTCTCTATTTAATCGATCGAGCTCATTGAATATAGCCTGTTCACAAGGCTGGATAACATCTGCCCCCAAAATCATGCCTTTCGAATAGATGGTGTGCTCAAGAACAAATATCGAAGATGATGAAACATTAGTAATTGAATTTTTCGCTATCAATTGACTAAGCTGTTGTGAATCATCCGATTCCTTCGTATCCAACTATAAGTTAGAGGTCGTTCCAAACAATAATAGCTAAGGATTCAAGTATTTGCTTGAGTGTTAGTCACAAATAGTCATTTAGTGTTCTCTCAAAATTGTTATATCATACATACTCATGAATCAGAATCATTCTGTGTATATCCAGGATTTAACAACCTCGTATCAACACTAGTGGCTCAATTCAGTGATCGTTTCGAATTGTTTCAAGGTCAAATGGTGTTTAAAAGTAAAATCTAACATTCGATCTCTTTGGGACATGTACTCAATGGCTAATTTAATTCCAGATCACTCCAGATCGTTAATCAAATCTTCGACCTTTTCGGGCCACAAGTCCATTATTGATCTCTTCGGATCGTTCTTCGATATCTCAGGATTGTTCCTTAATCTCTATGGATCGCTAAGCCGACCATCAATCTCTCTGGATTGTCAACTAAATCATCAGTCTCTTTAGATCATTAATCTAATCAAAAATCACTCTAGAACATTAAATCAGTCATGATCTCTATGGACTGTTAGTTCAATCGTCGATCTCTAGGACCGTTATCTCAACCCACAATCTCTCCGGATCGTTTGACATCTCTTTTAGGGTTCGATCTCTCCAGATCCTTGCTAAATCATATTCTCTTGCTTTTTTATGAGGGGACTTATCCTCGCACAAGCCCAATCCTTCTGCTTGCCAACATGAGGGCTAGCACCTTGTGGTCATTGCGCTGTTTCTCTGAATAAGATTATCACGATCAATATCAATCATCACATTCAAGTGGTTTTTGAAACCAATAATTGTAGAGTTTGAGTTTTAACATATATCACAACATTCATTTGACACTACAACCAAACATCCATCTTCGGAGCATGCCTAGAGAATGATCGAGGGCATATACATGAGTAAATGGCTTGATTGTAATGCCATATCATTTATTGAAAGCAAAAGCAAAGTGTGGGAATCGAATCTAACTCCTTGCTATCCCGATCACGTGATAAATATCCTCGACCCAGCTTCGAGACTTCTTTGATTTTCTACAAATGATGGCTACCTCTGTTCCACTACTGCAGCTCTGCTCCTTACGTATTGCTGCAACTACTTGTTCCTAACATATTCTTCAATCAGGCCATGAATGTGCCTGCAATTATTTGTTTCATGCCTGTCCAGCTCATGGAATAAGCGGTATTTTCATGAATTTCTCTTTCAATTGGTGGGTTCATTTCTCATTAGTTTCCAGGAGGGAATCTGCCCTCGAGTATCCAGGTAACCTCCCCAAGGTTTCATTCAATTCTATGTAAGAAGATAATTTATGTTCCTTTCTCTGCCGCTTTGGTCCTCTAAAGCCGTTATCAGCCTTTTCTTTTCCTTTATCTTTACCAAATCCTGCCTTAGATGGTCCTCCGTCATCCAGGGCAATAACCTCTGCCTTTTTAGTTTCGACGTCATCTTGGCACAAGTATCTTTCAGTCTTATGGTAGAATTCCACGAGATCCATCGGTGGATCCCTTTCTAAAGTATTCTTAAAATTTATCTTGCTAGAAACTCTTAAAATAGCGCCATCAAAAACACTAATGGGTCCGGCTTATGAACCGCAACTACTGTCGCGTTAAGTCCAGTTGGATAAATCATCAAGTTCTCTTCGGCCCTTTGCTTCACGCTCGATAGCATCATCGCACTCTTTGGTCTTGAAATGTGCACTCTGAATTAGCCTATTAATTGTTCACTAACTTGGTCCACGTACCAATGGAACCATTCTCCAACTGTCTAAACCACACCACCGTTAAATCTGTTAAATAAAAATGGAAACATCATCCTATT
Organism: Allium cepa; assembly: GCA_030765085.1. Classification (NCBI taxonomy): domain Eukaryota; kingdom Viridiplantae; phylum Streptophyta; class Magnoliopsida; order Asparagales; family Amaryllidaceae; genus Allium; species Allium cepa. Next base: position 29,698,911 of record CM060932.1, read on the forward strand.
ACTTCGTCAAATGCATCCAATATCTCTATATGTCAGATGTTTCTCATATAAATGAACCATTGGATTAGTTTTTCCACCATACATTTCCAGTGTTGGTAGCCTGTAATTGGGCTGATTTCTCATATACCAGATGTTGGGATTTAAAGGGTTCCTGGTTACGTCTTCCAGACTCTGGCCTGACATCATCATTGTTTCCAACTATGTTTATGGATTCATGCCAACATTATCCTTATGGATTCTTAAATTAGTACCAATCCTCCTTTGTTCGATACTGATCCGAGGCGCTTCTGCTAGGGTTGCTCCAACTTGCTCTATGTCGATTCCAACTTTGTTTATCTTGCCTTCTAGCCTTTGGTTCTAGTATTCACCTATTTCAATCTTCGTTTGTTGTTCCATCCATCTGAGAATCCTTCCATCATCTCTTCCTGGCGGGCTATCATTTTTGTTCTACGTTTCCGCCATCATCATTTACATCTCATCTCTAGTTATATAGATGGAAGGAGGATAAAATCTTGAGGGCACATCTGGTTGCCCCATGTCCTTGCTGGCTTCGTCCAAAAGCAATTCTCCTGGTTGACACTCTCGTCATCTTCTTAAATTCGGGTTTCAAGTTGTCAAATCCGAATACTCTCAATGTAAACATCAAAATGTTTGCACCAAAATGCCGCACAAAAACCCAAATGAGTATAGCAGAAGAAAGAGTGAAGAAAGTAAATAAAAACGAGAAATAACAAGACATAAAGTTTTATAGTGGTTTGGCTAATCGTTGTCTACGTCCACTTAGCTTTGTTGTTGATTTGGTTGCTATTTACAAATGCTGTTCTTATGGATCAGTAATGATCCTCGAGACTACAAGAGATTATAATTAAGAGAGCAAAAGGTAACCCAAATGATGCCTCTTCCCGTATGTTTATAACCGAGGGTCGCTGAAAATCCCTCACCCATGATCTCGCCCACATTTCCCACTTTTAGGGAGTGCTAACCAAAACAGGACCGTAGCCACGCCATCAATGTTCATGGATCAGTACCAATCCATAAGATGGATGGCAAATCCTTCTTTGAGTTAATGTAGTAGCTTGCTTGGCATATGCCTTTGTCCTCTGTACTATTTGTGTTGATATAAGGTTGAGTTTTAGTGAATTCCTTTGTTTGGATGTTGGTTGATAGCATCCGTCTGTCCACTGATCGTTTATGTTGCACCTTGCTAATGAACTGTCACCTAATTGCATTTTTTAAGTCGATGAATGTCTTAGCATTGCACGCCATAATAATCGAAGTATTTTGGGGTAACCACCATGGGGATCGGACTCGATCCATGGCTTTAATTGATATTCGAGCATTGGATTTTGCACTAGTATTTTCTTGGTGTGTTGGCTATTTTAGGAGCCTTTGACATGTTTATGGCTTCATATATCATTTCTACTCAATATCCAACTAGCAGTTATCACTCTAGAATCCTACTCGTTATTTCTCTGTTTAATCGATTGAGCTCATTAGATACGGCCTAATCACAAGGCTAGGCAATATGAAACAATAAAAAATTAACATAATTCAAAGAAAAATAATGAATTACCATAAAATTTACTTACAAGTACTTATGAAAATGCTAATTTTAAGGAATTACTTTTGGAAAAAGTTATAAGGAAACAGATGTTTATAGTTTAATTCTATAATATATTAGTATTAAAGAGAATTAATATGTAACTAATTTTCCCACTAAATTTAAGTACATATAAAATATAATTTATCGTAATTAATTTTTTAATTACTTTGAATTCAATCAAGTCAAAATCAAAAGAAATTGATTTGTTTTAACAATTGGATGATAATAATATTTGATATTATCCTACCTATTTTTAAAAAGTTTGATTATAAAAATTATACATAATTATATCTTCAATGTATAGTTATGAATGAACATTCCCATTTCCATAAAAATTAAAAATATTATAAGATAAAAAAACTTTATAAAAAATCACAAATAATTTCCTCAACATTTTGTAATATCTTTAAGAATTTGGTGGAAACTAGGAAAGTGAGTTCAAGTGATTATGACTACAAAATGAATTTACAAAAAAGTAAGTTTGGAATATGCATAGTTAAAACTAAACTTGTACAAAATTTTGAAGTTGCCTATTGAAGATATTTAAAAATGCGGCTTTTGCATTTTTATTTTTTCCCTAAACTACTTTATGAATTTTATTTATGTATTCTTTTGCTTTAGGTATAAATTTTTTCTCGCTGTTTAACTTTTCTTATATACTTATGTTTGAGAATGGAAAAAAATACCAACTTTACCTCTATATAATTATATAGAACAATTTAAGCTCTATTGGTATCTATATTTTAACAAACACAATAATTGTTCGCAAAATAAATAAAAGGTCAAAGTATAATCTTCAATAAGAACAAAAATCAAATGAAAATGGATTTTGATACAAGATAGAAGGAACAAAAAATAATTCTACTTTTCCTGCAACAATTTTTCAAAACAACTGAATATTCTAAGGTGTTTATCCATTAATAAATCCAATAGGCTCATGCAAAATAAATGAAGAAAACCATATTAAAGCATACTTATCAAACAAAAATTAGATAAAAATAGAATTTATTAGAAAATTTGGATCAGAGACTAAAGTCATTAATTTTTAGGGCAACCAAATAATTTTTTCCTTTGCTTCAGACATCCATATAGACATAATAACTGAAATGTTACTAAAACAAACATAATTCAAAGCGAAATAATCTAGCACCATAAAATTTAATTTTAAATACACATGAAAATACCAATTTTCTGGAATTACTTTTGGAAATAATTATAAGGAATTAGATGATTATAGTTTAATTCTATAATATATTTTAGCATGAATGGAACTAATTTTCTCACTGAAATGAATTAGAAATAACATAAATTATTACAGTTGATTTTTTAGTTATTTTAAATTCAATCTGGTCAATGAATGGTAACAATATGTCATATTATCCGACCTATTTGAAAATTGTTCGATTATAAACATTATAAATAATTACATCTTCAATATATAGTTATGAAGAACATTTCCATTCACATAAAAATTAAAAATATTATAAGATAAAAAGAACTTCATAAAAAGTTGCAGGTAAATTCATCATCATTTTATTATATCACAAAAAAATTGGTAGAAACCATGAATGTGAGTTATTATGAACATTTCATGGTATTTAAAAAGAATGGTATAAAAATATATAAAATGCAGAGTGGTTAAGGAGGACAATGCCAAAAAATTTAAAAAGTAAGTTCAAGTGGGTAAGACTACAAAATGAATTAAAAAAGAGCAAGTTTGCATCGTACATAATTTTAAGTTGCCTATTAAAAATGTATAAAATTGCTGCTTGTGCATTTATATTTTTTCCCTGGGCTATTTTATGAAAAATTATTTTTTATCTTTTCTTTTACTTTAAAAAATTCTCACAACTTGAGTTTTCTTATACACTTATATTTAAGAATGAAGAAAAGGACCAACTTTACCTCTATTTAATTACCCTAAGGTCTATTGGAATTCATATGTCAATAAACACAATAGTTTGTTGCAAAATAATTGGAAGAGCAAAGTCATAATCTTTGACAAAAACAAAAATCAGATGAAAATGGATTTAGATACAAAATGTAAGGAACGAAAAATAGTTCTACTTTACCTATAATAATCTTTCAAAACAACCGAATATTCAAAGATGTTTATGCATTAATAAATCCAATAAACTCCTGCAAAATAAATAAAGAAAACTATATTAAAAAGTTAACTGTCAAAAAAAAATAAGAGAAAAATAGAATTTCGTTAGAAAATTTAGATCAGAGACTGAAATCATTAATTTAGGACAACAAATTCAAACTTGAATTATAAGAAAAATAGGTAATAAAATAAAAATCTAGACTTTAATTCAAGTTAGTCAATCTAGTAAAACATGGTTTGTGGTGGCTTCTAAATATTTTTTTTTTAAAATTTCGGAACCTAAATGTTCAAAGTAGAAAAACAACCACTGCAAAACATGAATAGAATCAAAAGAAATTGTGTAGTATACAAAGGTGAAGAACTATTAATGAATTCAATCAATTTACAGTCATGTTAAGAAAATTATGATATTGATAAATTAATTGTTTGGAAAGGAACTCTAGTTTGCTTTATATTTAGAATTGAACGATGTTAATATGAAACTGAAGAAAGAGAAGAAAGAAGTTGTGATTGATTTTTTTTATAAATAACCGGAGAAGTGGAAGAAAAAAATTGTAAGAGGAGGAAGAAGAAAGTGAAGAGGTGAAATAACCAAGGAATTTTTTTTCTTCCATTAAAAGTATGGAAAAGGGGAAGAAAGTGTCAGTTAGATTATTTAAGAATAACGAATATAGAGGGTGAGGTAAATAATAAACAAAGTTACATATTGGAGAAATTATCATTTTCTAATGGAATTAATTTTGTAGGGGTAAATGAATTTTTACCCTTGAATTTATTAGAGAAGAGTATTTTGAGTGTGAATGAATGAGAGATAAATATACCGAAAGTCTGTTATTCTCTTTATATGTAATAATAGAATAGGTAGAACAGATTAGCAGCAACATCCCTATGCAAATATATGCCTACTTGAACAAACAATTATTAGCGTATCTATGTTGTTGTCATCCCAACAACATAGATTGTCTCTTTCACCATGTTTCTTACCTCCTATTCCTCGAATCCTCAAATTCTCGATATGTTCTTTTATTTTGATGAAAACAATCATAAGGTTGAATGAAACAACGTTCGCTACGTACTAAAAGTTTCCAGTTTAGTTTTATTATGTCCAAGAGGAAGAAAATGACACTTAAAAATAACCAACACCAGTGTTAGAGTTCACAATAATTTATCAAAAATAAATTTCCCCAAAATATTCAATAGTGAACTTCCATTCTTGGATAGTTCGTACTTGAGATTTAGAAAACAAGTAAGATTATAATATTAGCTTGAATAAAATAATTTTTTATTTATTAAATTTATAATATTAATCTATAATATTATAAAGTAACAAGTAATGATTAATATATCCAACCCACCTTTAATAATTTAGTTATATAATAACTCAAAAAGTAATTACTTAAATCGATAATTAATAGCAACACGATTTGTAAATCAAAATAGCTAATACACATCAATAAGAATAATAAGAAAACCAAACACTACTTTTGTACGCATTCCCACGTAGAGAATAACTCAAATTCCGCAACAAACCATCATCGAAAGAGAGAAATGAAAGAATGCACGGATCTAGTATAATATGGAAAATGTAAATAATCAAGTATGTATTCTAAACTAAGTAAAGCTAACAAATAGAGTATCAAAAAGTAGAATAAATAAAAGCGATTACACCAGGATTTTTATATTGGTTCAGACCTTCTGTCCTAGGTCCAATCCCGAAGCTTCCCTTCAGAATTTCCACTAACCAAAATCTCTCGCTTAGCCTAGAGGAACAAGCAATAAAATCAGAGTATCTTAAGTTGACAAGCTTGTTTTCTTACAACACTAATGTTGAATGTTGTACAAATCTTCCTATAATCTCCCCTTGAGTATGACGAGTATAGACATATGGATTTGTAGGAAGTTTAATCACCAAATGCTATAATATAGATTTTGGTGATATAAAGTGAGAGTATGAAATCAATAATTTCATTTAGAGTTAGATAGCAAGATAGAAAGTAAAAAGTCAGAGAAGTGAAATCTAATCGCAATCCATGGATATATTTATATATGTTTAAGAGTATTGTTTAATGGTTCTCACTATTCAGATGGAATCTTTTGATAAACAGTTGGAACCATTAGAGAAAGAGACACGACTGGTAAAGAAGAAGAGAAGTGTCCATTCAAAAAATTTGACTGTTGTAGAAATTAGATGTCTATGAAATAGGGGTAGACGTTTGGTTGTTTAAATATACAAAGCATAGAAATGGCATTTTAAAAGATAATTAAAAATGGGTGTAGCTAGATGTTTGGGCGAAGCCAAACAGACGCCTGTGCTTGGTCAGACGTCTGTGGTAAATATGGATAGAAAATCAAGAGTGTTGTCAGACATCGGGTTCTTTCACTCAAACGTTTGGTCGAAGTGTATTTGAAATCTTTGAAATTTAGGTTCAACAACTTATGTCGCCAGTGTTCCAAGTTGTCTGGTTACCTAGGTTGTGCAAAAAAAAAAAAATGAATTTTGACTTTGTGTTTGAAAATGATATAACTTACGAATATTTTGTGTGTGCTCATCTGACTTAAGTGAGATTGTACAAAATAATATGCGACACTAATACAAATATATGACCTTACTTTAAAAATGTCTTCATGTTTTAGTTTCTTAAATATCTACTACTATAGCTTTTATTGATCTTCCAATGCCCAGAGCTCCTTCATCCATCATATACGCATAAATTAGTTGAAATATTCTACCAATATGATTGTATAGTTGTTGTCATTAAAACCTAATTAGGGAGATTCTAACATTCTCCCCATTTTTGATGATGAAAACTATACAATCATTTCAAATGAATGCTCAAACAATAGTGTGAACAATACTCCCACTTAATATGATGACTCACCCACCAATATGCATATATTTTTTCCCTTTGTCATTATCAAAAAGAAATTTGGAGAAGAGAGTATACAGATGAAAAACACTGACATCCATGCAAGAAAATAACCACATATGCTAACAAGAACAAACGAACACAATGAGAATGAACAATAACCAATAATCGACATCATCCACAAAGTTATAATAAGAGAAAAAAAAGTACACGCTAAGTAGATTGTTTCAAAACACATAAATGCGAATGAAAGGAATAAAAAATTGCTGATAATGACTATAAGAAAAACCATCATAATTCTCATAATACTCATAGTACACTGAAGGATCGGTTTGGTAATCTCTCGGCCATTGTTGCTCCGTGTTTCTTAGCTCTTCATCTTCATTAATTGTTAGACCTTGGAAGGGAACATGATACAATTGTTGTGTAGATAGTGGAGGTGGTGGATCTGACTAAGATATTTCCTCGTCCTTTTCTTCCTCTATGTGTGGTTCTGGCATAATAGTTTTACCTTTATCACGATAAGAAGATTCTACAATATGCTCGGATGCTTGAAAAGGTAAGGCACGATCATGAGAAGGTGGCAGACTATGAGGAGGAGAGGATAATAAAGTAGAGCTTGATCAACCTCTAACTTTTATCATTATTTTAGATAACGATGATGTTATCTTATCCAAAGGTGCTCCTTTACCATTCTTGTCGGAAAGAATCTTTCCAAGCCTTTTACCCTCTGTGCCAAGGTCTTTTGGTTATTGGTAATGACTTGTTGATTTCGAAGAGTCAAGTTTGCAATTGATTTATTCGGGTTTAGAACTTGTCTAACATCGTAAGTGCTTGAATCAGAGAGGTAATCGGATTGTTGTTCCATAGTATGAATGGGGGGTAGGAGCTCGAGGAGGAGGTAGAGGTTGAGCTGTGTGTTGAGATGTGCCTTGTGTGCATTGGCTTTGTTGATCTGTCCATTCTTCAAAGATTATGTGACGAGCCATGGTTTCAGGGAGGTGCATCAAACTAAAAAAATCATTGACCATTATATTTTACTAGGATGGTTTCAAAGTTAGATGGAATGATATTGACGTCATAAAATTGTAAGAGTCCCATTTTGTACTGTTAATAAATAATAGTTAGACGTTGGCGGACCCAAAAATTATTTAACTCATCTTGAACAAACTCTACCCAATTAACCTTTATCACCTCAAATATTGCATAAAGTGCTTTGTGGTCATTTTCGTATATTTTCTTATGGCTTCCCAATCGAGGCAATATGGTGTCAATCAACATCCTATATATTAATCTAGCACAGGGTCGTAGAAAACTAATTTTCCATTCTGGCATACTATCTTCCTAAGTTTCATGAGTAATGTCATTTCTTGGCGATTTCCTATAGCCATCTTGTTGATCTAACTCAATTTCATCTTTTCTGCAAACCAAGAGCAATAGGAAGATGATTTACGCACTAGTCCACAACTATCCCTACTCATCGTGTGGTTTCCAAATATTTTGACCACACAAATTTGCATGGAAAAGATAAATAAGGAAGTGGATTGAGTTCTTAAAGAAGATATCCTTCAAAAGCACTCAAGCAGTAGAAAGGTCCTTCATGAATTTTTTCCTAAGCTCTTCAAAATATTGTTGAGCAACTAAATTATTGTGAAGCCAAACTATGATATTTTCATTTGTTGCATGGGAGATGGGTGTAGAGGAAGAAGATTGACCCCTTCTTGGTTTCTTTGCGACTGATTTTGGTGTCATATTTAGAAATTAGGTTTTTTTTTTGAAGCTTTAGGGTTTTGAGGTCAATTTGGGGTTCTGAGTGAAAACGAAGAATAAATGTATGAAATGGTATTCTAAAAACAAGATAACAGTGGCTCAGACATCTATTTAATATAGTCAGATGTCTGAGTGAGATGGTTCATAGAGCAGAAAGAAAATAGAGAAAAAAGTGGTTTGCTCAAACGTTTGATATCGAAGGACAGGCCAGACATCTGAAGTTGATTACCAGATGCATGAAATTGAGCCTTTTAAATAAGAATGCACAAGTAATTATACGTTTGAACTTCATCACCGGACGTTTGATGCTGAAATAAATAGTCTGTATCCAAAAAACCGTTATTGAATTATTTTGCATATACACATATTATATACACACATATTAAATATTTATATTTGAAAAACATATACACATATATTATATGTGTATAAAAATATAAGAAGTGTTTTCATATATACAGACACACACATACACACATATATACATACACAATCATAGACACATACGATAATAAAGTTAAGTGTGAAGATTCAATATTAAACTTAATTTATCGACGGACTTGACATTTCTTTGGAAGATTCAATTTCCGAATAGCTTCCAAGATATGGTTCATATAATTTTATCCGAGTTGACAGTGAATATGATGGACTAATAAGTTGCTTAGATGAGGTAGGTCGTTTTAAAGGACTAAGCTGTCTGGTGGGGCTAGCAGTTGAGTGAATGCACTGCTTTGTTGGTGATTTTCCACAAAAATGCATTATAGATATTTCTATGAAGCATAAATGTTCTCGCTGACAGCATTGCTCTTAATACAATTCATTTTATAGTCTCATGGATTCCCTTTGGTAGTGAGCTATTTCATTGATACGCTCATCTTGGATGGTGCTAATTTATCCTTCAAACTTAATAGATCGCTTTAGCTTCTTGATTTTTAAGAGTAGCCGGTATGTTTTAAGGAAGATGAAGTGATTGTGTTGTATGATGATGTATCGTCCGAAGTTGACATTGATATCAGTACTATTTAAGAATCTGTATCTTGCAGTTTGACATCTATAACAGTTCGTTTTTATAATCTAAATTTCTACTAAATATAGCTTTAGTTTGTTTTCTGGTCAATTTTATAGCATTAAAACTTTAAAAGCTATTAGTATATATAGTTAATTTAATAAATACCAAAGAATTTTAGATTGCAAACATAAGTTTTCCTTTGTTTTAGTGATCATCATGTTTTCACCAGGAGATTTTTAAAGTACTTAGCATATTCTATTTTACGTCTTAAATATTTTCACTTTACAATTATATTAAGAAGCCAACTCATTTAGTGAACATATCCCTAGATTTTTATGTAAATTTATGAAAGTAGAATCATGAATAGGCTTAGTAAATATATCGAAAATTTGATTTTCGGTATTAACAAATTCTAGAGAAATAATGCCCTTTTGTACATTATCTCGAGAAAATGATGGCGGATATCAACATGTTTAGTTCAAGAGTGATTAATGGAATTTTTCGATAAATTGATTGCACTTGTATTATCATAACATATAGGAAATTTAGTAATTATTTTTCCAAAATCTCCGAGAATTTGTTACATGTAAATCACCTGTGCACAAGCTAAGGCAGCTGAAATGTACTTAGTTTCACAAGTCGATAGTGAAACGCAATTTTATTTCTGACTAAACAAAGAAACCAGAGATTGACTGATAAAGTGACATGTGTCACCCGTACTCTTTCGATCCATTTTGCAACCACCGAAATCAACATCACTATATGAGATTAATCTGAAGGAGCTACCTTTCGGGTAAAAAAGTCCATAATCTTTGGTGTTGGTTAAGTAATGCAAAATTCTTTTCACGGTTCGATGATGTGATTCCTTAGGCTGTGCTTGAAATCTAATGTATAAACAAACGCTCATCATAAAGCCAGGCCGACTGGCAATAAGATTAGTAGTGATCCTATCATACAACAATATAATTTTTGATCAAAATCTTTTCCGCTTTCATCTTTATTTAAATGTAATTTTGTGCTCATTGGAGTTGATTCACTTGATGTGTTATCCATTCCAAAACGTTTTAACAACTCTCTTCAATATTTTACTTGATAGGTAAAGATTCCATTTTTTAGTTATTTGATTTGTAGACCCAAAAAGAAGTTCTGTTCCCCAATATATGACATTTCGAACTCATATTTCATAATTACTAAAAAATCATTGCATAAGTTTTTATTTGTAGATCCAAATATCATCTACATAAATTTGAACAACTAATATATCATCATTTACTTTTTAATAAATAATGCAGTGTCTGCTTTACAAATTTGAAAACCAGAATTTAACAAGTGACTTTTAAGTCTATCATACCAAGCACGAGGTGCTTGTTTTCTGTATAATGCTTTCTTAAGTTTAAAAACATGATCAGGGTATTTTTCATGAACAAACAATGATGGTTGTTCGACATAAAAATTTCTTTAGTAAAGCAATTTAAAAATGCACTTTTGAAATATTTGATATAATTTGAAATTACAGTGACGTGCAAAAGTAAGTAATGTTCTTATAGCTTCTAATCGAGCTACAAGAGCAAATGTCTCTTCATTATCAATTGCTTTTTCCTAATTATACCCAAGAGCTACTAATCTAGCTTAATTAGGAACTATATTTCCATTTTCATCAACTTTGTTTTTAAATGCCCATTTAATTCCAGTTACAGATTGATCATTCGCTCTTGGAACAAGTACCCAAACTTTATTACATTCGAATTGGTTTAATCCAATTGCATTGTTAAAATCCAAAAATCATCTTTATCAGCCTCTTTATAGTTTTTTGGTTCAATATTAAAAATAAATGCTATGTGACACATTTGATTTAGTTGACTTCTAGTTGTAACTCTGGTATTTACATCTCCTAGTATATTATCCACTAGATAATCTTTTAAAACTATAGGTGGTGATCTGAAAACATTATCATCATCATCATCATCATCATTATTTGTACCAATATTTTCTTTTTTATTATTACTGTTATTATATGGGACAAGAGTTTGATTAAGATTCGATATCTCATCATCATCGTTTACTCTTTTATTTCCATAATCCTCATCAAAGGAGACATGTTGAATCTCTTCAACAGTATTTGCTCTTTTATTAAAAATTCCACCGGCTTTGCTTCATTCCGAATATTCGATAAAGATACCATTGATTTTCGGATCAAATTTGCATATTGATTTTTAATATTTGGTATGAAACATTTAAAACCAAAAAATCAAAAATAGGAGACTTTCGATTTCTTTTCAAAAATCATTTCATAACAAGTATTTTTTAATCATTGGTCTCAATGATACACAGTTAAGTGCATAGCAAGAAGTAGCAATAGCTTCGGTCCAAAAAATTTTTAGTAAGCCACTAAACCACTGAATAATGTTTGTGCACATTCTTGAAGAGTATGATTTTTCCTTTTAACTACACCATTTTGTTGTGGTGTCTGTGAGCAGGAAAAATTGCGACTAATACCTTTTTTATTGCAAATTTTTTTAAGTAACTCATTTTCAAAATCTCCTCCATGATCGCTTCTTATATTCTTAATTTTAAGATTTCTTAAATTTTGAATCCTTATATCAAATATTAAAAAAATTCAAAAGTATCTCTTTTATGTTCCAAAAATAATGTCCATGTAAACCTCGAATAATCATCAACAATCACAAAAACATACTTATTATGATTTATTGATTGTACTTGTGTAGAACTAAATGAATCCAAATGAAGTAGTTCTAGTGGTCGTTTTGATGAAATTTCTTTGTTTGATTTAAAAGAGCTTTTCTTTACTTTACCTTATTGACATGCATCACATAGGTTTTTAATTTTAAAATTTATTTTAGGTAATCCTCTAACTAATTCATTTTTAGCTAATTCGTTAATATACTTAAAGTTAATGTGATAAAACCGCTTGTGCCAAAGCCTTGGATTATTGTGATTTGCGAATAGACACAAGTTATTGTCATGTTTAATATTCATATTAAAAATATAAATATTATGTTTTCTTATTCCTTCAAAAATCAAAATTTTATTTTGATAAAAAATGTTGCATTTTTCCTTTTCAAAATCTACTTTAAATCCTTTATCATAAAGCTGACTTATACTTAAAAGACCGTGTTCTAAATTCTCTGCTAATAACATGTTAGAAATTATAGAAGAGGTAGATATACCGACATAGACAACGTTTCCAATTCCAACACGAATCCCTTTGAGTTGTCTCCTCAAATTATGGTACCTCCATCGACATATGTTATATTAGATAACATATTTGTATTGCCCTTCATGTGTTTGGAGCATCCACTATCGGGTATCTATTTCTTCTTATTTATGTTTTTGGGTACCTGCGAAATAATAAGAGTTTTATTGGTGCTCAAGTTTACATTAAGGTCCTATGTGTTAGTAGAGTACGGTAGCCATGCCTAAGAGGGTTTGAAACCTATAGAATTATAATTATTATCATTAACAACATTCACAAGATAGTTATCTATACACTTTTTCCTAATCCATTTATATTTAGTTTTTGGAATCCAATTTTTCAACACTTTTATATTTGAACTACCTGATTTAACATTTTCTTTGGACTTCTTGGACTTAATATACAAAGTACTATATTTATTATTACTTTGTTTAGCTTTGAAACTAAGTCCATTTCTATTCCTAGATGGTTTTGAAATTTTAATTAAATTTTCCAAATTTTGCTTCCTTTATTAAATTTGGAAGCATTAGTGTTCTAATCTCTGATTTAGTTCTAAATTTTCATTTTTAGATGAGTCTAGACTACATTTTAGTTCACAATTCTTATAACAAAAGCTTATCATTCTTAGTTTTGCCATCTTTAAGTTAATCGATTAGAGTAGCATATTGAGAAAATGAGTATTCATAAGATTTTTGTGATATTTCTAGTTGCTCCTCTAAAATACTTTCCTCATCTTCCAACGGTCCAATTTCTAGCTCAACTATATTTGGTTTTCCTATATTTTCTTTATATAATTTTTTAAAAATCTCTAAGTTTATCATCCAACTCTATACTTATTTCCAAGAACTCGTTACAAGAGGTTCAGGACTTACCCCTGATGTAGTAGTTATAATTTATACATAATCACTATCACTGTTACTATCTGAAGATGACGAGTCTGCATCGTCCTAGTTACTTGGAATGCTTTACTCCTTTTCTTGAATTTTTCGAACTTATTTTTCTTCTTCTCGTTGTTTAGTTATGGACAGTCTTTATTCATACGGCCAAATTTGTCACATTCATATTACTTTATTGATGTTTGGTCAGATGAGTTTGTTGAATTACTACCATTTTGTGCCTCTATGAACTTCTTGGATTTCTTATAATTTTTGGCAATGAATACGACCTCATCATCGTCCAAATCTAAGTCATCTTTATTGGCTTGGAATGCTATACTTTTTGTCTCTAATTTCGCACTTTCCTAGCCTGCAAGTTAGCTTCATATGACATCAAATTGTCTATTAATTCTTCAACTTTGAATTGAGAAAAATCATTAGTTTCTTCGATAGATGAGACTTTTATTTTCCATTAAATAGTCATAGAATTTAAAATACGTGAAACAAAAAAATTCGTTAAACGACACTTTTAGTGCCATGAGATCATGTTGAATTGTTTGAAATCTAGCATACATATCTACAATGACTTCATTTGCTTTCATTTTGAATGATAAAAACTTATTTTGTAGAATATAAATTTTAGTAGTTTTTACTTTATTCATGCCTTCATGAGTGACTTGTAATGTACGCCAGATGTCATAAAAAGTTTTACAAAGCATAACTTCTAAGAATCCGCTTTTATCAAGTGAAAAAAAATACATTCATAGATTTAGCATTGCAGGTCGTTGTGGTTTTTTGAACGTCTGTCCAAGTACTCATTTTAGTAATAGGGCTTCATATTTGAGTAGCTTACCATTTCTCAGGACCATTTGCGTCCATAAATATTCTCATATGTGTGGACCAATAAGCATAATTAGATCTCATGAATAGAGGGGGACATGCAGTTGATCGTCTTTCTAGAAAACTACTTGCCATATTTTAATGATTATTCAAATACTTTGTCACGGTAATTTTAATGACCTTTCTCTGATACTAATGAAAATGTGCATGGATATAGGACAATATGGCTATGTGAATAATCAATTATATATTCTAAACTAAGTAAAGCTAATAAACAGAGTATCAAAAAGTAGAATATATAATAGTGAGCATTCCGTGATTTTTATAATGGTTCACACCTAAGCTTTTGTTTGGAATTTCGACTAACCAAAATCCCTCGCTTAACCCGGAGGAAGAGCAATACAATCAGAGCATCTTAAGTTGACAAGCTTGTGTTCTTACAACACTAATGTTGTGCAACGACCCACCTTTTTAGATGGTTTGAATCGATAATAAATCACACATGTCAACTCAAACCATTCAAAAGAGAGGATTGTTAATGAGGTAAATAAGAAAATAATAGAAAAGAAGGAAAAAAATACATAATTTCACAGCGGAATGACAAAATACAATAATCAAATAAACAGTTCATGAAGCTATTTTATAAATGACATTTGATTATACATTTACAATACAAATTAGAGTTATACATACAAAAAAATAAATAAATAATGCAGTGGAACACACGATGTAGTGGAATAACTAATAATAAATTGTAAACTTATCTCCGTCTTCATCCTTAAAAATAAAATGGTCTTCAATACACTAAAAAGCTCAAACAGACCCGAGCGTAATGAAAATATAAAACACTCAAGTCAGGACTAAAAAAATCTTATGTAAGTCAAACAAAAATTAGTAAAATAGAAATATTACTGTAATGGCTTCAGAGATGTTACGGATTTTCATCTCCTATCAAGTGTACAACATGGATATAATTATTTAAAAGATTTCAAATAATCTGAAATACCAAACTTAATCATTTTAATTGAAATAAATCCAAAATTCAAATTTAAAACTTAAAACTTTCAAATAATTCAATTCCAATAAATACTCCTTATTCAAGAAATTATATGGGTATATGTCATTTAAACCAATATCCAAAATCAAAATTTCCAACCTAATGGATTCCGCTCGGGTTATCATTTCAATCCATAGTGATAACAGAGATGTATACATAAATAAACATCCAATCATCCAAAATGTCAACCAATAACATCCATCACAATCCAACATCCAAATCAGCCAATAAACCACAAAAATCAATTGATTATCATTATTAGTGTTTAACTAGCAATTAATATTCAATATTAATTAAATGACAATTCAATTCAATATAAATTCAAAGTTAACTTAAATGAGAATCTAAAAATACCAAACAATAATCAATAAATTTCTAATCACATCATAAATTTAATTTAACTAAATAAGATAATTTAGTATCCGTGAGTTGGTCAAAACATTCACCTTTGATATTTAGAATGAAAAAATCCAAACAAAGATACCTTTCCAACTGTCTCCAAACTCAGCTAAACCTATTTCATGTCGTCAGGAATTCCAATACTAGTCCAATGGAAGAAACTACGCATGTATCGGAGCTCGTAGAAGATATTTAGGTATAAGGATATATTAAAAAAACAAGTACACATTTAATTGTTGAAATAAGAATCTTTTATTACTCACGTTTTCGAATTTGATGTACCCTAAACAAAGGCAAGAAGTAGAAAGCCAAAACTATGAAAGCTAATTCTCATTGTTCATTTTTTGAAGGCTTCTTGCAAAAGAAAGCAAGGTGATGAGGAAAGGTGCGGATGTGGTTGAGGAAGAAATTGATGCTCACACTTTTTTATTTTTGAACGGCTTGAGCAAAAATGAATTGGCCTAACTAAGTGGAGCTATAAAGCTATGTTAACATTGAGACTTTGAGGAAAAAATAGAGGCCCTGATGTTTGAAAATAATGAAGTTCTAAAGAAAAGAATGAGATATGATATGAAACAAAAGAAGAAAGGGAAACAACAAACGAAATAGGTACGGAAGGGACAAATAAAATGAAGCTATATGATCTAAGTAAATACTTTGGGTAATGAAATAAAAAAACGGAAGAATGAGAAAGGATGTGAAATCACATTTCAACTACATCAGCGAATTGTAATAAAGCCAAAATGTGGAAATAGTGGCAGGTGTGTTGAATAATAAGGAAATGAAGGGACTATTTAGGATCTAATTAATTGCATGTTCCACTCAATTAAATATATTAACACCAAATATACTTTTTATACACCCGTTTAAACATAATTAACATACAATAAATAAATTTGAATACAACAACCAATGTAACATTACACGAAATATAAGATGATCCGAAACTCAAATTCAAGTTATACGAAATATTAATAAAATAGTATATATATATACTAATTTAATAAGAAAATATATAAAACAAAACATTGATTGACTCACATTGCCAAATGCTTAGGAGAAGGATTGGAAAAACATAAAGGCTTAGGCACTCATGTGAATTCTTTTTATTTAAAGCATGCAGAAGTATAAATATAGGAAAAAGAGACAAAATAATAAGAAAGAGAAGAAATAAATACTGAGGAGCGACATAGTCCGTGAAAGGAGGAGGTGACAAAAGAATATAAAAATACAGTAAGCTTTTCAAAGAAACGATGTGGTTATGTGTTTAATAAATATGAACATGAACAGTTAGCATGAATATGCACGTGCATTAAATATGAATTGTTAATATTCACTAATGAGTTAATTTATAAAACTGTTAACACTAAATAGAATATGAGCATTTGGGAGCTTATAAATGAAAAATAGCTAGTTTGAATAGGCTAATGTGCATGAACATGTGAGTATTTAATGCATTGGAAACGAAAAGTTAATGGATGAATTAGTGCAGGCAGAAGTTATAAAAAAGAATGAATACTAAAAGTTGTAATATGTAAAAGTAAATGCTTAGATGCAAATACAAGAGGTATATAAGAATTAGGCCGAACAAAAGTAGTTGAGAGAATGTACAGTTAATCATAAGAATGGAAAATCAATAGAATGAAAATAAATGAAAGTTTTATGAAATAAAGAGAGAGTTTTTGTTTTTTATTTAATATGAATCGTTGAAATGTGAAAGTGAACAAGGCAGAGAAAAAAATTTGAATGGGATAGTAGTTTTCAAAAGCAATAAAATAAGAAGCGTGCACGAATATGAATTCATGGTGAACATCGCCTTTCATACTTCAAAATGAATATAATGCCACATTAGTTCTGTATGGAAACATATTTCAATTCGATTAATTATGTTAACCCCAAATCAACTCAAATTTACACCCATTTAATAGTTTTATTAACATACAATAAATAAAATTTGAACACACCAATTAAGGTAATGGGGACCACCGCTACATAAAATAAAAGGTGAACCATGATTCCAAATTCAAAATCGGCGTTTTTATCCGCACACAGTCACAAACTTAAAATATTTAATTTATTCTAAATCTTACGATTAGCATTAGAATCACCTCTATGCTGCCAAAAACTGCTATTTAATGACCGTAAAATGTTCAATTTTTTTTTGATAAAATTACATTTATTTTAAAAATAACAACGTTCATTTTGTTTTCATTAAAACATCCTTTGCAATTTTACAATATCGTACCTTTCTTTCGTTAAATCCAATAACTACAATTAACGTTTTCTTTAACTCTTTAAAATTGAAAGATTCGAAATCGACATAATAGTAATTATTATCAAAATTACACTTTAAAAGGGAATATTTCTTCCATTAAATGCCATTACTTTAAATTAAATTATCTTTCCCTTTTATTGAAGGATTCCAAATCAAATTAACTGCAATAAATTTCAACATTAAAATTCTAAACGGAACCTAATTAATGAAAAGATAATTAAAACAATTAATTCTTTTTACAATAGCTTAGATACATTTACGAAATTGTTGTTTGCATATAAGAGTTATAAATTAACTTGCTCAAAAAGTTATTAATAACATAAAGACGATAAAATTAAATTTATATTCTAATTATTTTCTCATTAATAAATCGAAAATTTTAATTTCTCACAATATTTATCTAAAATCTTATTAAATTTAATAGTTCTAACTATCAAAATTTACGTGTTGTTACACTCTCCCACACTCAAAACTTTTCATCCTCGAAAAGGAAAAAGAAGGAACTAAGAAACTTGATATGATTTTATTCATGTTATTCAATTTATATACACTTTAAATTTGACATCACTAAGTAATTTAAATAAAATATATCAACTGATAAACAATTAAATCTTTCATATTCAAGTTTAATGAAAATTTGAAAATATTTTCAGTTTCACAAAAGAATTTCTAAGTCCTAAATTTACGGAAAATTTCGACAAAGTCCCTCTGTACGAATAGGTCCAGAAAATAATAATATCAAAAATTCCAATACATATGCATCATATTTAAAAAACAAATACCCCAAACCATGCGAAAAACTATAAAAATATCGTTGCAAAACCATAATTTTAAAATGTACCTATTTTTCGGGCAAATAACTTTATTTATGAAACTAAAAGCAGTAGTTATTGCTTCCATTAACCTGTATTTCACTTATATGGTCCAAAAGAGTTAAAATTATGTAAAAGATTATAGATTAATTGTTTCAATTAATAGTGCAAGCAACATACAATATATGATCATATGCAAACAAAAGAAGTTCTACCATTATATATGCAACAAAGAAAACTATCAAACATACATAGAAACCAAACTCATGGGTTGTTTGGGTTCAGACACTTTTCATTATCCATGAGTGCTAAATAAATTACCAAGTGTACCTTACGCTCAATAGCCTTTGGTAATTACTTAATAGTTTATTTATACAACCTTAAACAATTTAACGTATCATTCCCCAAACATCCCATAAGCCAAACACATAGGATTTTTAATTAAGTTTATTCGATTGGTTTTTTTTACAACATTATTGTTCATTTTTTCATATAATTTCCTTTTCTTTTCCTTTCATGTACTTAAATAAATTATTTCATAATATTAACTTACATTCATAACATTTCTTGTACATCAAAATTCTTATTTAGAAATAATTTCATTGAAGTTTGGACACTTCCATTACTTAAGTTTTACTTATGTAATATTCTATTACATATTCTATTAACATTTCAACTTATTAAACATTTCTGGTAAGTTATATATATATATATATATATATATATATATATTGAATGTAATGGAATGTTACATAAGTTTTTGGTATTCGCCCTTGAAGAGAAAAGAAATATTTCAGTGTATCTATTATTCAATTAAAACATTTAACCTCATTCACTTCATTATGATATAAGATATACTTAAAACATCTTCATAGCATTATGCAAGAATTTTCCAAAATTTTAAACAATGTTAGAGTTTATATCAAAACATTATGATAAGCCCTTTTTTCTTATAAAATTCCTTAAATCCGATAATTTATTAGACTCATATTTTAAAATAAGTATAACCCTAGATTATTAAACTGAAACTAATAGTAAACTCAAATCTTACATTAAATATCCAAATCAAAGTATAAAATTTCATATCGTCATAATTAATTTTACATACTTGTTTAAAATGAATTTCAAATCAAGGAAAAACATTTATTATGGTTTAATACAAAAATTCAAATAGTGAATAAACCTATAAATTTACTGTTAGTGCTTCGATATCAAGTAAATATTTCAAACCATAGTTCAAAAATAGAGATTCAAATTTATTGGTAAGTATATACTATAAATAAAACTTCGCAAATCATTTTTTTCCCATTCATATAATATCTTTAAATTATACATTCAAAGAAACTTATATAAATTTTATTTGAAATATTCATTTGTAAACTTCATTTGCAAATCATCATCTTTAATACTTTACGGAAAAAAATTCATCTATAAAATTTCTTGCTTCATTTATAAATACTACATAAATTTTTTTAAATAACATATTTATAAATATGTGTAAACTATACGAAAACACTTATTTACATCACTACTTATATTTAAAAAGAAGTTATTGAAAACCTTAAATCCATTATTTATAAATTTTGTTAGTTTTAAATCTCAAAATACTTTTAAACATAATTAATAAATCAATAATCATTAACTTTAAATATGTTCTGTTAAATCAATAACTTCTCACAATATATACAACATTAATGATTTACCATTAATGTGATGACCCGAAAATTTTTAACATTTGAAATTGGAAATATTTAATTGATTTTAATATGTGAATGATGGTTTAGCTTGAATTTCAAATATAACTATGAAATTTGCAATTTAAATTATTGAATTTAATTTATTGAAGTTGGGTGAAAATTTGAATCTTCAGTTTTAAGCTTGTTAAAAATATTTTAAAGGCTTAGGAAATCCATATTGATAATACTGAAGATAACGAAAGCTTTAGAATTGAATTTGGAAATATTTTGTTTAGTTTTGAATTTATATCGCTTAAATTGATATTTAAAAATAGCCTTCCGAGGCACGGTCTCGGATTTCGACGAAACCAGTTCCATTGGATCTGTAATATTGTATTATTATCAGATTTCAAATTTCATAGTGTTTGGAGTTGTTGTGTGAGCGTAAGATATATAAACGCGCTGAAATTTATATCGAAAATTAAATAAATACCTGGGTCTAAAAGCTATCTTCTCCATACGATCGAATTGGGGCTCAAAACCTTTTCCATTGCGTTCGGAATGGGGGTATACCATTATGAATACCTAGCGGCACGCCTCGATAGGAAGTCAAAATTTCATGTTGTGTTTGTCGAGATAATTTGAATTTGAATTTAAATTAAAATATATTTATACCCTAAGTCAACACAGCAACCTACTTTCTTTCAATATCAAAACTTTTTCTCTGAAGCACTGCAGCCTTCCTCCACACGCCAACATCATCGTGTTTCCTTCCCTGTCTTCTTTAATGGCGACAGTTGAAAGCTAAACGAAATCATCAAACAAACGAAATTATTTACGTTCACTTCCATGGCCGCCTCTCTGATCGTATTCAAAATCAACAAATCCCTCTTCCACTTTATTTCTCAAATCGAAAATAAAAACGGCACGTCGCGAGGGGAGGGGTTGCGCTGGCATGTTCGATGTGGGTTCGTAGTCGCGGCGGTCGATGCGTGCGTGTGGGTGCGATGTTCACAGGCAGGGTATCGCGAAGGGTCGCGACCATGTCAGAGCATGGCGATTCAGGTCGCGATTGGAATATCGGTGGCAAAGAAATTGCTCGCCGATGGTTGGTGAATCTAGGTACGGCATCATTGTTGAAGGGAAGTCTCGAGTTTGGCGCAGTGTTTCGGCATGGAAGGGCGATGTAGCGAGGTCGCGAGACACTGGGTAAGTTCGCGTTTGAACAATGGCATTCTAGGGTTCGACAATGGGAAATCGACTTCTATGTCGAACTACGACGAGGCCAAGGTCGAGGTGTTTCTTCTCTGGTGATGGTGGCCGATCGAAATCAAGTCGAGTTCAAGGTCGTGGAAAACAGTGATGTCTTGAGCCTGGCAATAGCGAGAGGTATTCTCGATTTTTTTTCCTTTCTCTTTTAAATTAAAACTTAATTTATAAATATATAAATGTTGATATAAATATATACATGCTGTAGGTAAAATAAAAGAATATATATACATAGATAAAACATAAGATTTTATATACATAGATAAATTGATTTTTTGAATCTATATAAATTAATTTTTTATAAGTAAGGATTTCAAAGAAAAAGAAAAGGAAACGTTTAAAGAATTTATAAAAACTATGAAAAAACATGTTTTAAAAAAAAAGGAAATTGGTTAAAAATTAAATCATTAGTAAAAAATTAAATTTATTAGTTGAATTAAAATTTTAAAATGGCAATTGAATTGTTCGATTTATCCAAATATTAATAAAAATCATATAATTATTTACAAGGTCTAGAACTGTGAAGAAAATAATCTAGAGTGGAAATGTATTGCATGCATAGGCAAAGGTGAGATCTTCTCACTCAAAAAAATAATAATGGAAATTTTCAGTTATTGATGGATTGTTGAATTCTGATAGTTGAATTTAATTGTTGATTACGTGCTTGGATGATTAATTTATTATCAGTTATATTAGTTTAGACCGTATGCGCCGCATAATAGCGGATGATATTATATTAAACCCATATACCGCGATATTCCACCTAGAAGTGGAATTGGTATTATATATGTATTTGGAGTTGATTTCCCGCATTATATAGCGATGACACCATATGCGCCGCATAATAGCGGATGATATTTTATAAATCCCATATACCGCGATATCCCACCTCGAAGTGGAATTGGTATTTAATTGTTATGCTAACGTCTGTGGATGCAGGGAAAACAGGTTGGAGGGATCCAACTGGATTCCTCAAAGATTTGAATTAGTTTCAATATTGTGTGTTGATTATTTGTAATCTGTGTGTGACTATTTATGATTGAGACTGTTGAAGGCTATAATTTAGCCGAGTATATTTTTGATATCGTAGGATACCAGAAATAAATAAGATTTGATTTTTGAAATCTAGTAGAAAATTTATAGTAAATTAATCTTAGAAAATTGAATAGATTTAAAAGAAGGAATTTCTTTCAAAAGAGAATGAATTTGGTGATGAAACAAATTTAGAAATAAATTTTGGAAATTGATTTGGTATTTGAAAATAAATTTGGAAATCAATTTAGTATTTAATCTGGTGCTGATAAATGAATATTTGGAAATCGATTTGAAAATCGTATATAAATGGATATTTAGAAGTTTAAATTCACAATGGGAATTTATAAAGGAAAGGGAAATTTGTTTTAAAAATAAACATTTGGTTATTTTTAAAAGTGTGAAAAGAATTTACGGATTCGGAACGTAAATTTAAAATAAATTATGAAAGATTTATTAATTGATTTGAATGAACCATTTTGAAATGGAAAATGTATTTTCCCTGGAAAGCTGAGTATGATTTCGAACTAGCCTATAAATATAAACTGAATTTTCTTTTTAAAATGGTTTTAGAAAGGATACTTTGAATAAATTATTTTCTTAACTGGTTTCAAATCTTTAAAGTATGGATTTATTTAATTACTTATAGAAGGGGTTATTTTAAAGATTAAAATTGATATTTGTTTTAGGAAATGATTATTTAAATAGTTATACCTTATCTACTAATTTTATTTTAAAATTAGTTGGGACTTAAAATCTTATATGTGATAATTAGTATAATGTTTTCATAACCAATATTTTAAGTAAGTATTTGAAATGGTTTTATTTTAAATATTCCCAAGTACATTTTGGATAAGTGATTTGAATTATTTTAACTCGGCAGATTTCCAGTGGAAAAAAATATATATTTGGAAATATATTTCGTATAAGGGAAATACTTTGAAATTTGTTTTCAAAGGATTGAAATGCGGATAGTGATTCGAAATTTGTTTTCAAAATATTAAAGTGATAAAAGTATATCTTGCAAAGATATTTTGGAAATAAATGATTTGGGAAAATTATTCAAAATCCAATAATTGTTGTGAATATTTATTGATAATTGAATACCCGATTATCAATATTTGCCTTTAAACGACATTTGAATTTCGATGCGACCGGGGGTCGGATTCCAAGTGGATATCCAAAAACCACATCGAACCTTTGTGATTTGTGATAGATCTTTTATTTGAAAGATCGAAGTGGAAAATTGTTGTTATTTGTTTGGAATCTGAATGAACACTTATTTTTAAAAATAAGCGCTCGTTATTCGGATTAGCCGGGAGAGGACCTTGTGTCATAAAACCCATTCCGAATAACGATACGACGAAATGGGATTTTATTTGAAGACGGTGTTGAAGACCAGGTATTTTCGAAAGCGAAAGGATTGCATGTCGAATGTCTCTGCACCGGGTTGCTCCGGTATAGATATTTTATTACCTTTGTGATGGGGATTCCGGACGTGATTTGTGAATATCCAGATTTGGAAGGGCTTCTTTGAAGTGCCTTCGGTTCCGTTCGATCCCGGAACGGACTTGTATGGTTGCTACAAGGGTAACTGTTGATTCATTGATTTATGCAATGGATGCACTTCCTTCTCGAAAGATCCATAAACAATAGATCACATGATCGAAAGCGCCTCCATTGGGTAAACTAAAGACCATCTACCTTGAAAAAATCGAGGAACTCATGAGTTTAAGTCCGGACAACCACATCGGTTCAAATCCATTTCTGAATTCACTCAAGTATATTAGGGTTTATCGGTCGAACCCATTCCTGGATTCCTCAAGTCCATTTGGGTCGAAGCATATCATACTATACTTCTTCGCGGAGGGCACTTCCCCATATCTTTTACTTCAAAATAATAATATTCCATATATATAATACCCTTTCAAAATCATAGCTTCAAATATCGCAGTTATATAAATTCCATTATATATAAGATTTCATTTCAGATAGAGTTCTTTCCAAAACCAATAATCTCGAATATATCAAATCATTCTTATATAAATTCCATTATATATAAGATTTATCTTTTTTGGTCAAATACCTTCTAAAATCAACAGTTTTCAAAGTCACTTTATACTTATATAAGGTCCGTATTATATAAGAATCAAAAATTTTCAAAATCAATTACGCTGCATGAAGAGCCATATGGGATCAAACATCTTCGCTTTATACTTTTGAATTTAGAATAGTTTGTATAAAGTAGTTTTGTAAAATAGGTTGTATATAAAATTGTCTGAAAAGTAGTTTGTAAGATAGTTTTGTAAATAAGATAGTTAGTATAATAGTCTATAAGATAGTTTTTGTAAATAAAATAGTTTGTAAAATAGTCTTTAATATAGTTTTTTTTAAATAAAATAGTTTGTAAAATAGCCTATAAGTTAGTTTTGTAAATAAAATAGTTTGTTGAATAGTCTGTAAGATACTTTTTGTAAATAAAATATTTTGTAAATAGTCTGTATATAAAATTGTCTGAAAAAAATTTGTATAAAAAATAAAACAAAATAGTTTCGTAAAATGGTTTTAAATTAATAGTAGTTTTGCATAAAAGAAAATTTCAATTTAAATTACAAAGATATCCAACCGAAAAACATTCAATTTCAGCGTCAAAACATATCAATAATATTAGAACATAAGATGTACATATGTCAACATCACGCAATGTTACATTTAATTGCTCGCTCGATCACACAAGTTCGCTTTCGAACTAGTATTGTTCATTCGACTTCCCTAGTGCAGACTTCGGTAAGGTTTCTCGACTAGAAACTGTCATTCTCCTTGCATAGCTATATACTATGGTAAAGAACTTTAGAATTGAACCAAAAATCCATATAAAATATTCTCCACCAAGAATCGAACAAAAAATCCTAACACGAAATGGTGTAATTCATCTCGAACTTGTGTACTCAAATCCGGATCAAATTAATTATGCAAATAAAACTACGTATTATTCCAATTTATTTCATCACAATTACGTTTAATTTAAATTCATTATCAATCTCATTGATTAACACAAATATCACTTCATACTTTAATATTTGTTTCACAGAATTTCTCCATTTAATATAAAACATTAATATATTCATTCTCTAACATTGCTTATATTTCTCTTCATTTTAAATTAAATTCATTTTCATGTGTAATATTTCTCATTTAATATTACATTTATTTACAGATCATGTTATAATAATTTTCCTTAAGTTTATAACCAATTTATAAAGGCTTAACTCCTTTTTATAAGACATCACTCAAGTTTAAAGTTATCACACTTTAATTATTACCATTTATTTCAATATCCATTTATAAAAAATTTAAAAGTCATGACTTTATTTAGAACCATTTCACTTTTAGTTCATATTTGTTTATCCAATTAGTTTCCCCTTTACTTTTCAACAAATTAAGGTTATCAAATTCAAATGCATAATTCAACACAATTTCTAAGTTTCAACTGATATATTAATTCAGAAGTTTCCAACAATTCAAATATCCAGATATTCCATTTTATTTCAATAGTTTCAACTACCAATCAACAAACAACAATATTCACAACCAAATATTTCAACTTCACAACCAATTATCCTAATCATTCATTTTATTCTCTTTAATGCGCCATTATTAAACTAGTGTTAAGTCCACAAATTCAATCAACAATAATGGTTAATGCTTATAAACTGACTAAATACAATGAACCACACTATAAATGATAATAATTAAATATTATCGTTTCATAAATAAAAAACATTACAAATAACCATATTGGTTACAAAAATTATATCCCTTTATATAACAATAGTATTAGGAAAAATTATTCATTTCAAAACTTATATAAAACATTTTATTAACACTATCAAATACGCGCTCTAGTATATATACACTCAGACAACTCATTCTAGGGTATTACTACCCTATCTCTAATAAGTTAACCCCAACAGGCTAAGGTATCTCAAAACCTCGCTCTAATACCAACTGTAATGACCCACCATTCTGGACGGTTTAAATCGACAATAAATCACACATGTCAACTCAAACCATTCAAAAGAGAGGATTGTTAATGGGGTAAATAAGAAAATAATAGAAAAGAAGGAAAAAAATACAGAATCTCACAGTGGAATGACAAAATATAATAATCAAATAAATAGTTCATGAAGCTGTTTTACAAATGACATTTGATTATACTTTAACAATAAAAATTTGAGTTATACATATAACAAAATAAATAAAAAATGCAGCAGAACACACGATATAGTGTAATAATTAATTATAAATAGTAGACTCATCTCCGTCTTCATCCTCCAAAATAAAATGGTTTTGAATACATTGAAAAGCTCAGACTGACCCGAGCGTAATGAAATTACAAAACACTAGAGTCAAGACTAGAAGATCTTATGTAAGTCAAATCAAAATAACTAGCAAAGAAATATTATTGTAATGGCTTCAGAGATGTTATGGGATTTTCATCTCCTATTGTAACGATCCTATTTGATGCCAAATTTAATTTAGTAATTAATATAATTTTCAGAATTAATTTGTGAATTAATTTAAATTTTTCCAAAATAAATAAGACATGTGTTTGTATGTAAACATATATAAAGATTATAAATAGTATTTTGATTTGAAATTCAAAAAAATATCTTAAAAATAAATTGGATTTAAAACTCTATATTTTAAAAACTAATATATATATATATATATATGATTTTTATTTAGTGTGTAATTAGTTTTAAATCATTTTCCTTTAAAGTTATATATAAATATAAAACATAAAAACATATATAAATATAAAACTAAATATAATAAAGTATATAAATTATGAAAAAAATATTATTAACATGCAAATTTACAAATGTAAGTATTATAACATGAAATATAACAAGTGTAACTATTTTATCATGCATAATAACAAGTGTCACATTGTTGATTTTCTTTTATCATTAAAAAAACAAGTAAATAAGATTATATATACCACTCTAACTCCTTCTTTCTCATTTTTCTTCGTTAATATTCAAAACATAAGAAAGTAAAACCAAGAAAAAAAAATCTAAAACAAACTTCAAAACTGAAGCATAGATTCAACAAACAAATCAAAGCAACAACCTCTTGTATTCTGAAAATCTAAAGCAATCAAGCAAGTAAACAAGATCAGTTCAAGTTCAAATACAATTTCCAGTTTTCAAATTCAAGATCAACTATTCTAGGCTTTGCTCTGTTCAATAAACCATGTGAGCAAACAACTTTTTAAATCTTTTATATCTCGAGTAGCATGTGATAATCCTTAAAGTATGATGTGAAATATGCTTTGCATGATGGTGTAAATATGATTTCATGTATATATGAATGGAGATATAGGTGTGCATGTCTGGGAACATGCATATTTGCCTCTGTTCTTGATTATAGGTTTCAAATCCTGTTTAAAAATCCAAAATCACTTCCTCTAGTTCTTTTACGGGTTTAAGATATAAATAAAATATGTTTGTATAATCAAGATCTAAGTTTTAAAAATATTTTTAAGTAAAATTTGAAGGTAGTTTTGATTGGGAAGAAGATATACAGTAAAACTCAAAAGCATGTCAAAATTTGAATGTCATGTTTTCTTGATTCACCTATATCTTCCAATTCACCTTCGAAAACCATGATTTTAAAAAATAAATTCAAGACTTTTAGTTTAGTATTTGGTTAGGAATTGAGAGATGAACAAGATCTAGGTTTTTGTCAATTTACGACGAACGAGAAATAGGGATGCGTCGGGATTGTCACTGGAGGTTGCTCGAAGTTAAGGGATTTTAGGAAAAATGCTCGGTGAATTTATAGTTCACCGTGGTGATTGAACGATGGCAATTTAGGGTTTGAACCCAGAATTTGGTCGCTGTCGAATTCCTAGCTGTTGCATTGTAAACGATACATCAGAGAGGACCGTAATAGGGGGAATCGGTGCTTGGGTCAACTGTGAAGGTTTGGTGGGAGTGTCGACATTTTTGGTGACCTGAGGCGGCTGGATAAGGAGATTCTTCGATGGTGATTTCTTTTCCAACGGGTCGTCTGATTGCTTGATTTCGATTTGGTGGATGTTTTCAAGGATCTGGGTGGTCAGAATCTTAGCTGAGGTGATCGAAAACTTGCTAGAGATCGGAACGTTGATCGAAGGTGGTTGGATCAATCGTGCACGTGCACATATGTCAGTGAATTTTGGGTAGTTTCCAAAGGATTTGAGAAGATGAAGTTGACTGGGGTTTGTACTCGGGGAAATTTTGTTTTGTCTCGGGTTTGCTTTCGAGTCATACACGAGTGTGGTTTCAGGTTTTAAAGTTTAAATCACAAACAAAGGAAAAGAAAAAAAGTGGCTCGGGGAAGAGCTCGGGAAAATTTGCATTTGGCTCGGGTGGGAACTCGGGTCAGTGTAGGGTATAAACCAAGTTTATAAAAGTTTAAATAAATCAAGTTTTAACAATTTTCTTAAACCAATTCTTTTAAATAATAATTGGTTATATTTAAGTTTTGGATTGGTTAAAGATTGTTAAATAAATTATTTTAAATTAATTAAGTTTAAGATATTTCATTAAATGTTCTTTATTAGTTCTTAAGTTTATTTAAATAGTGTAATTAAGGTTAATTAAGAAAGTAAAATGTTTTTATCATTAATTTAACTTAAGGTCTTAAGTTAATTCATATGTTAATGATAATTAATTTTCATGGTTTATTAAATAAAGATTTAAATGATCATTAAGTAATTAATTAAGATAAATGGTTTATCTTAAATTAATTAAGGTTTTGGGTAATTAAAGAATAATTACTTAATGAAAGTAATTAAAGGATAATTACTTAAATGATAATTACTTAATATAAGTAATTAAAGAATAATTAACTAATAACTAAAGGTTAATTAATTTATAATTAGAGGTCAATTAATTAGTAATTAAAGGTTAATTAATTTATAACTAAAGGTTAATTAAGTAAAGGCTAATTAATTAATAATTAAGGTTAATTAATTAATAATTAAAGGATAAATTAATAATTAAAGGATAATTAATTAGTTATTAAAGGATAATTAATTAATGAAAGTAATTATGTGATTAATTAATTCAATAATTCACTAAAATGGTTTGTAATTACTTAATGTTAATTAAGCAGGGTTAGGAGATTAATTCATAAGTAATTAATCTGTTTTGAGTAAATTTGATTACTTATAATTATGGGATTAATTAATCTTGCTTATGGATGATTATTGTATAGAATGTTTGGATTGATTAATATTTATAATATGTTAATCTGTGATGTTCTGTGATGTGCAATGCTTTGGATTGAGCAGTGATAAATATTTATCTATGATGACTTGCAGTGTGAATATAATATTCTGCATTAAATTTTAAAAGGTGGATCTTTTGTTTAAAAGATTAAAAATGGAAATTTGTTCCATATGTTTTAAAATAAGTGCTCATTATTTGAAAAGGCTGGGGGAGGACATTAAGTCATAAAACCCATTATGAATAATAATACGACGGAATGGAATTGCATTTGAAGACGGTGGTTGAAGACCGGGTATTTTCGAAAACAAAAGGATTGCATATTGATTGTCTCTGCACCGAGTTGCTCCAGTATAGAGATTACCATATGTGATGGGGAGTCCGGTCGAGATTGGGGATATCTGGATTTGCAAGGAATTTTTCCCTAATTGGACGAAGTGCCTTCGGTCCCATTCAGACCCAGGATGGAATTGTATGGATGTATGTCTGACATTACACTTTGAGATATAAAGCTGATTTCTATCAAATACATTTCTGTTTGGTGGTGGAGAATTCATTCTCTTAGCTTAACACCCTTCTCTGAGACATATGAGCTCAGAGGTTATTAATTGATAGTTACTAGTGATATATTCCCAATTTGGTAATGTGGCATGCTAAGTGTTGAGCATTGGTTGATCGAAGCATGGCTTTTTTGTTAAGCATAACTTCGTGGGACAAGACTTCATCGAACCTCACACCCTAGGAAATGGTCGAAACATGAAGGATGTAGCAAGGTTATGAGGTCGCGACCCTCATGGTATGTGCATTTCCTTATGGATAAAAAGTGGTATTCTGGTATGGAGCCCAGATATTTTGCTATGTGGTTATTGGAATTAGAGGACCCTCGATAAAGGTCGGTTCTGACTGGGGGATGTCATACTCGTGACAGTTAGTTGCCTAGTTACATAGGTAACCCGGCCTTATGGCAGAGATCTGGATAGATTCTCGGGACGTTCCTCTAGAGGCGTACCCATTCGGATAGAGGAACTTCCTTAGCAATGGCCATTTGTAGGAAATCCAAACAAACAATACGAGCCCTTTATGATTTTAGTTGTAGATACTGCCATTTAATATGGTAGCTATAGTAGGCATACTATAATGGTACGTATGCTGGCTAAGATTAATATTGTACTTGCAAAATGTTTTTCCATACTATGCACTAATAATAATATCAAAAGGATTTTCGCGTATCAAGCATGTTCGACTACTATAGAGAGAAACCTCCCCCATGTGTGCGATTGCATTTGAGCGTGTAGCGGGAGACCTTATGTTAGTTTCATTTTACAAAAGCATGAACGGATTTATTTTTGTACAAATAACTGTTTTATGTTTCTCACACGAGTCCCATGACTAACTCGGAGTTTATTGTTCCATTTTCTAAACTCTGGGTGCCTCTAATTTTCTACACGGACAGCCTAGAGTCAGGTTATCAGCAGGCTCTGGAGCTAGTTCAAATTGTAAATGTGGATTTAGGAAGTCTTTGGTTTGGAAGCTTTTGGTCTCTGGAGCTTTGGTAATGAAGACGCTGTATGTTGGACTCGATCTCTCTCTCTCTCTCTCTTTTGGAAGACCCATGTTGACGTTATCTTTCCGTTACTGTTATATTTTCCACTGTTGTGTTATATACCGTTGTTGTATTGTATATATTGGCTCTGATGATGTTGGTCGCTTGTTGTCGAATGTTGTGATCCATGCCGTGTATCAATAAAAGTTAATTTTCTTTTCGCTGTGTTGTTATTATCTAATGTGTTATAGCTCCAGCGAACCAGACTCCAACGTTAGAATCTCTGGTATTCGAATACGGATGATGTATTGGATGCCAATTTTTGGACGTCGAAGCATGGGCCGTCACATCTGGTATCAGAGCTGAAGGTTGAGTAAGAACTTTAGCTTTGGAGTATAACTCGTTAGGTGACTCATTAGAGATAGGGTTAGAAATGCCCTAGAATGAGTATATTCCCTAAGATATATTGTCTGTATGCCTAAATCAATTTTCTTACTATTTATGAATAGTGTGAAGGAGTGCAAGAAGAGGACGAGGTAGGGGAAGGGGAAGGGGCAGTACCACTACAAATGGTCGAGACCCTGCAATGACAGTTTAGAAGGTAATCTTCTTATTTATGATAATTTTTTTGGAGTTTTATTCAATACTGGAGCCACACATATTTTATTTCCTAGTAAACCATAGAAGAGTTAAAACTTGAACTCGAATTCGTAGACGAACCTATTTGTGTGAAGAACCCGGTAGGAGGCCTTGCGAATCTTTGTTTACATTGTAGAAAAGATCCCATTTTGTATTTTCATTATCAGTTTCCTATCAACCTTTTCGTTCTTGACTTTAATGAATTTGAGATTTTACTTGGAATGAATTGGTTAACAAAATATGAAGCTAAATTAGATTGTATCAATAGAACGATTTCAGTCAAAACCAAACTTGGGAATTTTGTTGTGATTTCTTGTGAGGATCCTAGTCTGAAGAGGGACAAGCTAATGTATACTTTAGGGTATCCCGACCTGAATTTAGAATCCATACCTATTGTTCGATAATTTCGTGACATATTTGAAGAAGTCAAGTCCTTACCTTTGCAAAGGGAAATCGAATTTAGAATTGACTTGGTTCCCAATGCCCGTCCAGTTGTGCATGCAAGTCGTAGGATGGCACCAAGGGAAAGAGTAGAGCTAGTTAAGCAAAACCAAGATTTACTGGAGAAAGGATTTATAGGACCTAGTCATTCCAGTTGGGGTTCAGTTGTAGTATTTTAGCCAAGTCTGATGGATCTTTGAGATTGTGCGTAGATTATCGTGATCTTAATAAGTTATCCCTCAAGAATAAATTTCCTTTGCCCCAAATCGACGACCTATTCAATCAATTGCATGGTGCTCGATTCTTTTCAAGATGGACCTAGCCCAAGGATTCCATCAGCTGAGAATTACGGGAGATTGTATTCATTTGACTGCTTTTAGGGGTCTCGATACATTCGACGAATGGTTTGTTATGCCCTTCGGACTAACCATTGCCCCTGCATATTTCGTAGACCTGATGACCCGAGTATTTCATGAAGTATTGAATAAATTCATTCTCGTATTTATTGATGATGTTCTGAATTATTCCAAAACTGAAGAAGAGCATGCCGAACACTTAAAAGTAGTTATGGAAATATTAAGGAGGAATATTGTTTTTGCCAAGTTTTCTAAATGTCATTTTTGGGTTAAAGAAGTTTGATTTCTGGGACATATTGTAATAGAATAGGGAATTTCTGTAGACCCTGGTAAGGTTTCAGCTATCCTAGATTGGAAGCAACCCACAACCCCAAAGGAGGTCAGAAGTTTTCTACTATTAGCCAGATACTACCAAAAGTTTGTCCAGGATTTCTCTAAGATAGCCAATCCATTAACTAAGCTGACTATGAAGAATGCCAAATTTATTTGGACCCCAAAGTGCGAGGAAGCATTCTACGAATTGAAGAAAAGATTGGCCACTGCTCCCGTTCTTGCTATTGTTAATGGGAATAAAGGTTTATCTGTTTACACAGATGCATGTGGTGAAGGTGTGGATGATGTTCTAATGCGGGAGGGTAGAGTGATTGCCTACGCGACTAGACAATTGCGACCACATGAAAAGAACTGCCCGACCCACGATCATGAGCTTTTGACAGTTATCTTTGCTTTGAAATTTTGGCATGATTATATTTTGGGTGAAAAATTTGAGTTGTTCACCGACCATAAATCTTTGAAATACTTCTTTACCCAAAAGGATTTGAATCTAAGACAGCAACGTTGGTTGGAAAACCTAGCGTCATACGACCTGGATATTTAGTAACAACTGGTAAAGCCAATGTGGTAGCTGATACTTTGAGTAGAAGACATGTTGTTCTTGCTTATCTTGTTGTCACCCCCACTCTTCTTGAGAAGATTGCTAGTAAGAAAAAAGAAGACAAGTTTCTCCAAGAAATTTATGGGAGAACACGTTGAGGCAAAGATTCCAGCTTTGAAATCGATAATAATGGAATTATAAGTTGAAAGGGAGGATTTGTGTCCTAGACATCTCAAATCTCAAACAAGAAGTATTGGATGAATGTCACAAGTCCAAGTTTAGTATCCATCTACGGGTTGATAAAATGTATCGAGATATTAAGAGGGCCTTTTAGTGGAAAACGATGAAGAGAGATATATCCATTTATGTTAGTTGATGCGCAACTTGTCAACAAATAAAGAGTGATCAAATGAAGATGGCAGGTTTACTCCAACCATTGGAAGTGCCCACATGGAAATAGGACCAAGTGTCTATGGATTTCATAAATGTTTTGCCACGAACTCGGAAGGGTAATGAGGCGATTTGGGTTATTGTGGATCGTCTGACCAAGACTACCCACTTTATCCCAGTTAAATCCACTCGAATGACAGCGAGTTTGGCAGAGTTATATGTGAAGGAAATTGTTCGACTCCATGGAATACCAAGTAATATAGTGAGTGATCGCGACCCGATCTTCACTAGCAGATTTTGGGAGGCATTTCAAGCCGCACTAGTAACCAAGTTGAACTTCAGTACTACTTACCACCCGCGATCTGATGGGCAAACTGAGAGAATAAATCGAATCTTGGAAGATCTTTTGCATGCTTGTATTCTTGATTTTGGAGGTTCATGGGAGGATCATTTGCATTTAGTGGAGTTTTCATATAATAATAGTTATCAAGCCAGTATTGAAATGGCTCATTTCAAAGCATTGTATGGTCGTCCTTGTACATCACCTGCATATTGTATTGAGTCGGGGGATAGGCTTGTTCTTGGTCCGGACATGATAAGGGAAGCTTCTGAGAAGGTTGATTCATTCGAAAGAAGTTGAAAACTGCCCAGAGTCGATAGAAAAGTAAAGCCGACCGCGTGAGAAGAACTTTAGAATTCCAGGTTGGAGATTCAGTTTTCTTAAAGGTTTCTCCAATGCATGGAGTTTTGAGATTTGTAAAGATAGGTAAGATGGCACTGCGATATATAGGTCCTTTTCCTATAATTAAGAGGATTGATCCTTTGGATTATCGATTGCAGTTACCTAATTGATTAGCTGGCGTGCATAATGTGTTCCATGTTTTACACCTTCGGAAGTATGTGCATGACCCAGATCATATCATTGGGGAGGCCGCTCAACAGGGTCTGGAAATCACACCTAATTTGGAAGTAAAAAGAGAACCATTAAAAATTATTGGTCGAGATGAAAAGCAGTTAAAGAATAAAGTGGTGAAATTGATGAAAGTATAATGGAGTGGAGATCCGAATGATTGTACTTGGGAAACAAAGGAAAGCATGCAGAAGTCCTATCCCAAATGTAGAATAGAAATTTCGGCTTGATATGGTAAGCCATTCTCGATCTTCTTATGTGTTTATATGTTCTTTGTTTGTGTCCCTGTCCATCAAATTTCGAGGACGAAACTTTCTTAAGGGGGAATTTTTAATGATCCCGTTTTTAAGCCAAATTTAATTTAGTAATTAATATAATTTTTAGAATTAATTTGTGAATTAATTTAAATTTTTCCAAAACAAATAATAATGTGTTTGTGTGTGTGTGTGTTTATATATATATATATATATATATATATATATATATATATATTGTAAATATAATTTGGTTTGAAATTCAAAAAAAATATCTTAAAAATAAATTGAATTTATAACTCTATATTTTAAAAACTAATATATGCATGTGTGTGTGTGTGTGTGTGATTTTTATTTAGTGCATAATTAGTTTTAAATCATTTTCTTTAAAGTTATATATAAATATAAAACATAAATAAATAAATAAATATAAAACTAACGATAATATAATATATAGATTATATAAAAAATATTGTTAACATGCAAATTCACAGATGTAAGTATTATAACATGAAATATAAAAAGTGTAAGTATTTTATCATGCATGATAAGAAGTGTCACATTTTTTTATTTTCTTTTATTTTTAAAAAAACAAGTAAGCAAGATTATATATACCACTCTAACTCCTTCTTTCTTATTTTTCTTTGTTAATATTCAAATCATAAGAAAGTAAAACCAGGAAAAAAAATCTAAAACAAACTCCAAAACTAAAGCATAGATTCAAAAAGCAAAATCAAAGCAACAACCTCTTGTATTCTAAAAGTCTGAAGCAATCAAGCAACTAAAAAGGACCAGTTCAAGTTCAAATACAATTTTCAGTTTTCAAATTCAAGATCAACTATTCTAGGCTTTGCTCTGTTTAATAAAACATGTGATTAAACAACTTTTTAAATCTTTTATATCTGGATAAGCATGTGATAATCCTTGAAGTATGATTTGAAATATGCTTTGCATGATGGTGTAAATATGATTTCATGTATATATGAATGGTGATATGGGTGTGCATATCTGGAAACAGGCATATTTGCCTCTGTTCTTGATTACAGGTTTCAAAACCTGTTCAAAAATCCAAAATCTCTAGCTCTGATCCTTTTTAGTGTTTAAGATATAAACAAAATATGTTTGTATAATCAAGATCTAAGTCTTAGAAATATATTTAAGTAAAATTTGAAGGTAGTTTTAACTGGGAATTAGATATACAGTAAAACTCAAAAGCATGTCAAAATTCGAATGTCATGTTTTCTTGATTCACCTATATCATCCAACTCACCTTCGAAAACAATGATTTTTAAAAATAAATTAAAGATTTTTTGTTTAGCATTTGGTGAGGAATTGAGAGATGAACAAGATCCGGGTTTTTGTCAATTTACGGCGAATGGGAAATTGTGGTGCGTCGCGATTGTCACTGGAGGTTGCTGGAAGATCGGGGATCTTAGGAGAAATGTTCGGTGAATTTATAGTTCACCTTGGTGATTGAACGATGGCAATTTAGGGTTTAGACCCAGAATTTGGTCGCTGTCGAATTCCTTGCTGTTACGTCATCGACGATACATCGGAGAGGACCGGAATAGGGGGAATTGGTGCGTGGGTCAACGACGAAGGTTTGGTAGGAGTGTTGATGTTTCTGGTAACCTGAGGCAGTGGGGCAGGGAGGTTCTTTGATGGTGAGTTCTATTCCAGTAGGTAGTCTGGTTGCTCGATTTCGATTTGGTGAATGTTTTCAAGGATCTGGTTGGTCGGAATCTTAGGCGAGGTGATCGACAACTTGCTAGCGATCGGAATGTTGATCGGAGGTGGTCGGATCATGCATGTACGTGCGCATGTGTCCTGATTTTTGGGTAGTTGCTGATCGATTTGAGAAGATGAAGTTGATACGGGTTTGTACTCGAGGAAATTT
The DNA here is from genome assembly GCA_030765085.1 of Allium cepa. Classification (NCBI taxonomy): domain Eukaryota; kingdom Viridiplantae; phylum Streptophyta; class Magnoliopsida; order Asparagales; family Amaryllidaceae; genus Allium; species Allium cepa. Next base: position 29,736,300 of record CM060932.1, read on the forward strand.
CATTTTGGCTCGGGTTTGCTTTCGAGTCATACGCGAGTGTGGTTTCAGGTTTTAAAATTTAAGTCAAAAATAAAGGAAAAGAAGAAAAGTGGCTCAGGGATGAGCTTGGAAAATTTGCATTTGGCTCGGGTGGGAACTTGGGTCAGTGTAAGGTATAAATCAAGTTTTTAAAAGTTTAAATAAATCAAGTTTTAACAATTTTTTAAACCAATTCTTTTAAATAATAATTTTTTATTTAAGTTTCGGATTGGTTAAAGATTGTAAAATAAATTATTTTAAATTAATTAACTTTAAGATATTTCATTAAATGTTCCTTATTAATTCTTAAGTTTATTTAAATAGTGTAATTAAGGTTAATTAAGAAACTAAAATGTTTTTTGATCATTAATTTTACTTAAGGTCTTAAGTTAATTCATATGTTAATGATAATTAATTTTCAAGGTTTATTAAATAAAGATTTAAATGATAATTAAGTAATTAATTAAGATAAATGGTTTATCTTAAATTAATTAAGGTTTTGGGTAATTAAAGAATAATTAATGAATGAAAGTAATTAAAGAATAATTACTTGAAGGATATTTGCTCAATGTAAGTAATTAAAGAATAATTAATTAATAATTAAAGGTTAATTAATTTATAATTAAAGGTTAGTTAAATAAAGGCTAATTAATTAGTAATTAAAGGTTAATTAATTAATGGTTAATTAATTAATAATTAAAGTTAATTAATCAATAATTAAAGGATTAATTAAAAATTAAAGGATTAATTAAAAATTAAAGGATAATTAATCAGTAATTAAAGGATAATTAATTAATGAAAATAATTATGTGATTAATTAATTCAATAACTAATTAAAATGGTTTGTAATTACTTAATGTTAATTAAGCAGGGTTAGGTGATTAATTCATAAGTAATTAATTTGTTTTGAGTTAATTTAATTAATTATAATTATAGGATTAATTAGCCTTGCTTATGGATGATTATTGTATAGAATGTTTGGATTGATTAATATTTATAATATGTTAATCTGTGATATTCTGTGATGTGCAATGCTTTGGATTGAGATGTGATAAATATTTATCTGTAATGAATTGCTGTGTGAATATAATATTCTGCATTGAATTTTAAAAGGTGGATCTTTTGTTTTAAAGATTAAAAATGGAAATTTATATCCACATGTTTTAAAATAAGCCCTCATTATTCGAAAAGACCAGGGAAGGACATTAAGTTATAAACCCATTTCGAATAAAAATACGACGGAATGGAATTGCATTTGAAGATGGTGGTTGAAGATCGGGTATTTTCGAAAACGAAAGGATTGCCTGTTGATTGTCTCTGCACCGAGTTGCTCCGGTATAGATATTACCCTATGTGATGGGTGGTCCGGTTGAGATTGGGGATATTCGGATTTGCAAGGACTTTTTCCTTAATTGGACGAAGTGCCTTCGGTTCCATTCAGACTTAGGATGGACTTGTATGGATGTATGTCTGACATTACACTTTGAGATATAAAGCAGATTTCTATCAAATACATTTCTGTTTGTGGTGGAGAATTTATTCTCTTAGCTTAACACCCTTCTCTGAGTCATACGAGCTCAGAGGTTATGTAGTTGATAGTTACTCGTGATATATTCCCAATTTGGTAATGTGGCATGCTAAGAGCTGAGCACTGGTTGATCGAAGCATGGCTTTTGTGCAAAGCGTAGCTTTGTGAGACGAAACTTCATCGAACCTCACACCCTAGAAAATGGTCAAAACAAGAAGGATGCAGCAAGGTTATGGGGTTGCGACCCTCAGGGTATATGCATTTCCTTCTGGATAAAATGTGGTATTCTGGTATGGAGCCCGGATATTTTGGTTATGTGGTTGTTGGAATTTGAGGGCCCTTGATAAAGGTCGACTATGACCGACGGATAGCATATTCATGACAGTTTCTTGCCTAGTTACAGAGGTAACCCGACCTTGTGTTGGCAGAGATCCGGTTAGGTTCTCGGTATGTCCCTCTAAAGGCATACCCATTCGGATAAAGGACGTTCCTTAGCCTTGGCCATTTGTTGGAAATCCAAACAAACAGTACGAACCCTTTACGATTTTAGTTGTAGAACATGCCATTTAACATGGTAGCTATAGTATACATATTATAATGGTACGTATGTTGGCAAAGATTAATATTATACTTGCGAAATGTTTTTCACATTATGCATGAATAATAATATCAAAAGGATTTTCGCGTATCAAGCATGTTCGACTACTATAAGGAGAAACCTCCCCTATGTGTGCGATTGCATTTGAGTGTGTGCCGGGTGACCTTGTGGTTGTTTCATTTTTCAAAAGCATGAACGGATTTCTTTTTGTACAAATAACTGTTTTATGTTTCCCACACCAGTCCCATGACTGACTCGGAGTTTATTGTTCCCTTTTCTATACTTTAGGTGCCCCTATTTTTTCACACGGGCAGCTTAGAGTTAGGTTATCAGTAGGTTCTGGAGCTAGTTCAGATAGTAGATGTAGATTTTGGAAGTCTTTGGTTTGGAAGCTTTTGGTCTTTTGAGCTTTGGCAATGAAAACGCTATATGTTAGACTCGCCCTCTCTCTCTCTCTATCTCTCTCTTTTGGAAGACCCATGTTGATGTTATCTTTCCGCGATTGTTATATTTTCCACCGTTATTTTATATTCCGCTGTTGTGTTGTATATGTTGGCTCTGATGATCTTGGTCGCTTGTTGTAGAATGTTGTATCCATGTTGTGTATCAATAAAAGTTATTTTTGTTCCGTTGTGTTGTTATCATCTAATGTGTTATAGCTCCATCGAGCCGGACTCCAACGTTTGAATCTCCGGCATTCGAATACAGGTGATGTATTGGATGCCGATTTTCGGACGTCGAAGCCTGGGTCATCACACCTATCAAGTGTACAACGTGGATCTAATTATTTAAAAGATTTCAAATAATCCGAAATACCAATCTTAATCATTTTAATTGAAATAAATCCGAAGTTTAAATTTAAAACTTTTAAATAATTTAGTTACAATAAATACTCGAAATTCAAGAAATTATATGGACATATGTCATTTCAACCAGTATCCAAAATCAAAATTTCCAACCTAATGGAAACCGCTCGGGTTATCATTTCAATCCATAGTGATAACAAAGATGTATATATATAGACATCCAATCATCCAAATGGTCAACTAATAACATCCATCACAATCCAACATCCAAATCAGCCCATAAGTCACAACAATCCATTGATTATCATTATTAGGTGTTTAACTAGCAATTTTTATTCAGTATTGATTAAATGACAATTCAATTCAATATAAATTCAAATTTAACTTAAATAACAATCTAAAAATACGAAACAACAATAAATAAATTTTTAATCACATCATAAATTTAATTTAACTAACATAAGATAATTTAGTATCCGTGAGTGGGTCAAGACACCTACCTTTGATATTTAGAACAAAAAATCCAAACAACGATGTCTTTCCAACAGTCTCCAAACTCAGCCAAACCTATTTCATGTCATCGGGAATTCCAATACGAGTCCAAAGAAAGAAACTACGCATGTATCGAAGCACATATGTGGAAGATATTTAGGTTATAAGGATATATTAAAAAAAACACGTACACATTTAATTGTTAAAATAAAAAACTTGAATAACTCATGTTTTCAAATTTGATGTACCCTAAACAAAGGCAAGAAGTAGAAAGCCAAAATCATGAAAGCTTATTCTCATTATTCATTTTATTGAAGGCTTCTTGGAAAAGAAAGCAAGGTGATGAGGAAAGGTGTGGATGTGGTTGAGGAAGAAATAGATGCTTTTCTTTTTTGAACATAGCTGTAGTAAGAATGAATTGGCCTTAACTAAGAGGAGGTATAAAGCTATGTTGACATGGAGACTTTGAGGAAAAAATAGAGGTCATGATGTTCAAAAATAATGAAGTTCTAGGGGAAATAATGAGATATGATATGAAACAAAAGAAGAAAAGGAAGTAACAAACGAAATAGGTATGGAAGGGACAAATAAAATGAAGCTATATGATCTAAGTAAAATTTTTGTGTAATAAAATAAACAAAACAGAAGAATGAGAAAGGATGTGAAATCATGTTTCAACTACATCAGCGAATTGTAATAAAACCAGAATGTGGAAATAGTGGCAGGTGTATTGAATAATAAGAAAATGAAGGGACCACTTAGGGTCTAATTAATTGCATGTTCCATACAATTAAGTATATTAACACCAAGTAAACTTTTTATACATCCGTTTAAACATAATTAACATACAATAAATAAATTATAATACAACAACCAATGTAACGTTACACAAAATAAAAGATGATCCGAAACTCAAATTCAAGTTATACGAAAAAATTGATGATGAATGCACCATCATCGGCGTTTATTTTTGAGTTTTGAAGTTGGGGATGCTACCAAAGTAGTTTTCTATACAATGATTTTGGTAAACTAATCTTGATTTGAATACTGAAAGTATGATTTGATATACAAAAGTAAAAAGTACATATTATTTCAAAATAATTTGAAATAAAATCCTGTGTTTGGTTTTTAAGTTTTCAGTTAAGTTATATTATGGATGCATGTAACCTATGCATTAGGGTAGTTTGTTTGTGCATCTTGTTTAATCAGTTGATTAATGGTTTTCAATTATTGGAATAAAATGGATTTTTTGATATTTTGGACAGTCGAAAACATTCAAATGGTATTGAAATTTACAGTTAAGTGTTTTGTAACTCTTAAATTAAAAGATAGTAGAAGTTAAACAAAATTTAATTTGTAAAATATCTTTGTTAGGTAGAACATTCGATGTTATTGGGCCGACTAGTACACATCTTTACCTTAGTATTGTCTAAGAAAAGTAGATTCTAGTCTTGAGTTTGGGTACTAATTATAAGATCCCGATGATTGAAGAATTTTATAAGGTTAACTCAATTATAAGATCCAAATTTATTTTGGGCCTTTGATTGAATTTTAGTAAGTTAAACCAGGTTTTTTGTAAATCCCGTATGTAACGACCCGCCGCTCTGACCGCTTCTAGTCGGTAATTAAACCAACTCGAAACGTTCAAAATGACGGATTGTTGTTCAGTTTATAAAGTTTAAACAGAATCAGCCACAGAATCACAGAATAATCATAATATTATTCATAAATGAATTTTTTTTCTTACATACATATATCAGAGTTTGTACAATACATTATATTTTATACAGCGGAACAATTTATTTTCATTAAGTACAAGAAAATTTTCTAGAAAAACTTTAGTGGAGTGCTTTCCCCAACTCTCTCTAACTTCGCGGCCTGAAAATCTTCAAGCTGTAAAAGTACTCGGTCTGACCCGAGCGTTTATTGCAAAACACAAAAACACTCGAGTCAGGATTAATCTTAATTCAAGTAATTAAATTTGCAATGAACTGAATAAATGGTAACAGAGATGACGAATCACATGAATCAATTTAGATCTATTATGGATTTTTCACATTAACAACTTCAATTAAATCATTATTTCTTTCGAAATCTATCAATCCTGTGTGGCTGCAGTACACACGTATATTTTCACACATGTGCACTGCCTCGCCAACACGTGTGCACCAAAAAAAAGCACAATCTACAAATCATGTACAAGTCAAAGTGAGGTTGCACAAGTACAAATAATACACAGCAGCACAGTGCAATGAACAAGAAACACAAGTACAGGCAGCAGTCTCAAGTGATACAGTGCGAACAGCACTGTCAACACAGGCAGCCAAGGCAGAGTATATGCAACGCATCAAACTCAGGTGGACATATCAAAATTTTGGAAATACAAAGTATTCAAATGAACACAGTAAGCTACATGATGATCTCAATATAGCAATGACAGAGTACATGCAAATGAAGATCACAAATGCAAGTGCAGAATCAATTTGGCACCAAACTGAACCCAACACCATAGGAACAAGATAAGACAGCAATAAATGAGGTTGCAAAGTCAAATTTTTAACAAAATGGCAAAGGTCAAGCTACTGACCAATCACACAAATGCATACAGGCACTGTTACTACATAATGCCAGCAAAAGGAGGTGAAAGCACAAAAATTATGCAATGTAATGTGAACATTGTCCATCATACATATGAATCAATTTCATATGTACAACCAACACCCAACAATGCAACAGTGAACAACACCAGTAAAAAGGGGCAAAAAGAAATGGTTCCAAAATGAAATGAACCAGAGAAATGCAACTTCAAGACATGAATCCATAGTGAAACAGACCAAGTGACAACAATGCAGAGCTCCACCAGGCAAGATGATAACCCATATATATACATACAAGAATGCATATATATATACATGCCAGAAATCAAGAAAACGATGTAACTTCAAATGAAAACATATGGGTCAGTGCAACATGTGCAACTCAGTGAATTAGAGGCAACAAAAAAATCAGGCAACAGGAGCATATGGTGGTGCAGACTACAAATCTTGCTTGATTACTTAATCTTTCCCTTCAATTTTTCTGTTTATATTGTTACAGGCATATTCTTTTTAGAATGTATAACTTAAATTCATTTAAATGGGAAGATACAAATTTTCCTATTTAGTTTGAGTCTGTAATTTAAAACAGAGAGGAGCAAACAGTACTCAAATGCAAGTGCACAACTAGACCCAAGTCCAACAGACTCAAGAGAATGCAACAACATGTCAACAGAAATGACATAGCAACAAGGCAGACCCCATACTCAGGTGGACAACATATCAAAATTTTGGAAATACAAAGTATTCAAATGAACACGGTAAGCTACATGATGATCAAACAGGTGAAACAGAGGGAACTGGGAACTGTGTGTACAGGGAAACAACTACACAGTTCAAATGGAATACAAACATGTATCAGTGGATTCAAAAATGCAACAACATGTCAACAGAAATGGGCAGAAATCAAATTTGCAGAGAAACCCCAAATTCACATATTTTACTTCATTTAAAAACCTGATATTTTAAAAATCATAACATCCAACATCAATTCAATCTATATAGATGAATCAGAGAATTGTGTTAATTGATTTCTAACATATTTTATAAAGTTTGTACTGTAACTACTATATCTTCCCAGTTACTACATACCTAAAACATGTTTAACTAAATTTTAGATTCTAGTTCAACTTAAACAAACTTAATTTGTTTGAGAATACTCAGGCCCCTCAGAAATCAGGGAAGAATAAAAGAATTTGTTCAAAATTTTACTCTGAATTAAGAAACAGAGGGGTGACAATACTTATACCAGGCATGCATACTCAAATAAAATCTTATTCACAAAAGTACACTCATGCAGTTATCCTTTCACAAAGATTTTATAAGCAACAATTAACAATCAACTTTATGTTTAGGATTAAATGTTTACTCACAAGTATTCATTTTCTCTACTTCATTTTCCTTAACCAGATTCAAAAATCCATCGCATGCAGCAACAACAAATAAGCAAGTTTAAATAGCATCTGTTCTTATCAATTTAAATTAACATTTAAATAGCATCTGTTCTTAACAGTTTATATCAGATATCAAATAGTATTTGTTCTCAACAGTTTAAAATTAAAATCCATAGCATTTGTTCTTAACAGTTTAAATTAACATTTAAGTAGCATCTGTTCTCAACAGTCTAGATTTTTAAAAACAAATTTTATGGCATCTGTTTTTAACAGTTTATATCAGATATCAAATAGTATTTGTTCTCAACAGTTTAAAATTAACAAGGTTTAATTGCATCTGTCCTCAACAGTTTAAAATAAAAATCAAATAGTATTTGTTCTCAACAGTTTGAAATTAACAAGGTTTAATTGCATCTGTCCTCAACAGTTTAAAATAAAAATCAAATAGTATTTGTTCTCAACAGTTTAAATTAAATTGACCGAGAGCAAAGAGCAAATGATAGCAAACAATCAACAACCAACATGCAGTGACAAATCTGCTCATATCAGTTTAAAACAATTTATATAGTATCTGTTCTCAACAGTTTAAAATCGAATTATCAAAGCAATTGATAGCAAATATCACCCAAAACATAGCATGCAACCAAGATTCAATTCAACCAGATTTAAAAACTTGAATCTAAATTAATCGTGAGTAAAGAACTCACCATAACTCGAATCGAAACAGCTGAGGCGAGAATGAGCAGAGCACAATCGAACCAAGGCCGAAGCCCCAAATTGGATCGCAAGCCCTAATTGATAAACGACGAAGAGGAGGCCGCCATTTTTATTTCTTTCGTTTCTTTTTTTTTCGTTTGATTTCTGAAGTGATGGAGGAAAGGGGTTCGTGTATTATGCAGAGGAGAATGTGAATTTTGCGTGGAAAAAGGCGTGGTTGAAGGCAGATATTAAGGCACAAATTTGGGCGTGTTTGTAGCTGAACAAAGTATAAGGCAGTGTATACTTATTTTTTATTTTATGTTATATTATTTTTATTTATTTATTATTTTTTCTCCTCTTTTTTTTTCAATTTAAATTCAATTAATTTTGTTAATTGTTTTCTTTACTTTGTTTTTGTTTTGTTTAATTTTTGTTGTTAAAACTTTAACTAAGTGTATTTATTTATTTTATTTTGTATTGATTAAAATTTTATTCTATTTTATTTTGGTTAAAGAAAAATGTTATTTATAACTAAACATCGATTTATAAATTTACATAAATAATAATTCTCAAAAATCCAAATTATTATTCCTAATCATTCGTTCAAATTTTAAATACCAATTCAATATTCAATTTCAACTTCAAAGTTAAATTCAAATTCTATTCAACTTTAAATAGATTAAATTCTTATATTTAATTGCCAATTTATTCTGATAGTTTGAAATTCAAGTCAAATCATCATTCGAATATTTAAAATTAATTAAATATTCACTAATTAAATTGTTCAAAATTCAGGGTTGTTACAATCTCCCCTACTTAAAAGAATTTCGTCCCGAAATTATAAGTTAGGAAAAACGATTGCTAAAATCTCACCGATATTTATATCCTACACAATTTTATCAAGTTTCAAACTCACAAATAAATATAGGATTCATTCCATTTATTTTATTTCACTAGTTTTGTTCATCAATTTCAATAATCAAGACACAAAAGTCTTTAACCATTTTTTTCTTTTTTTGACTTACAAAACTCAGATTTTTAAACTTGAAATCTTTCATGCTAAATATTTACATAATATATCTTATCCAAAACTGTGGACTTTCAAGATACTTTTAAAAATCTTCTTCCTTAATTCATTAAGTTAGAATTATGTAATCTAATTTCAGATTATTGATTTTCTATTTAAAGTTTGAAAATACTTGATAACTCGAAGTTTAACAAGTCCACCGTCGTTCTTACAGACATTAGGCATACGCTGGCCAGGCGCAAGACTAAAAATCTCCAAGTGCTAAACATACTTGCTTCAACTCCCAGTGAAAATACTTTTTTTTAAAAATTCTTTTAAAAATGGATATGGAAAGCACGTTCCCCCATGGATCACAGTTTACCCGGCGGTTACGCTACTATCTCAGTAGAATCACTTGTAACCTTAGATTTCTCATCACTCTCGAATTTCGCCATGGTTGTCGCCTTAGATCGTGGTCCACACGGCGGTTACGCTACTATCTCAGTAGAATCGCTCGTGGCCTTAGGCATCACGCCCCTCGAATTTCGCTTCGGTTTCCAGATCGCAGTTTACTCGGCGGTTGCGCCACTATCTCAGTGGAATCGCTTGTAACTGTAGGCATCACACCCCACGAATTACGCCAGCATCAATTCACATAATCCCAAACACGATGATCCATCGTGGGGGATATCATATCAGTCCCAATGGACATTCCACTAATGGAATTCTACGTAGCTACGATTTCCAATGGACACTCCACCGAGTTCCAATCACCTTCACAAATAATAAATGGAAGGTACATTTCCATATCCTCAGTTTTTAGAAAACATATGTCATATACATATAGTACTTCATTTCACTTTTCGTACTTATCATACCTATGTAAACCTACACAGGACTTTTCATAATAATGACTTTCCAAACTGATAGTTTTCGATTATATTCACATATATAAGTTACGAAAACTTAATTCACATTCACAACAAATAGAGGATTCCAAATTTTCCATCACGTTTAAAATTTTCCTCTAAATCGATTTGAAAATTTAAGGTTATCTCAAACCTAATTCACATTCACAATCCAATTCATTATCGACTTCTCATTCGATTTGGATTTCACGTTACATCGTCAATTCTCAACACATAATTGATGTCTATCGATATATAACCTCTAAGCTCGTACGTCTCAGAGAAGGATGTTAAGCTAAAAGAATAAATTCTCCGCCATCACAGATATATATTTAATAGAGATCAAATGCTATGTCATCAATTCACAATGTTAGACATACAATCCCAATCGACTATCCAAAATTCAAAGCTCAACTTATATTGTTTTTGGTGTCAAAGTTAAACTCAATTTTAACTCAAGATTCAATCTTTTTGAAAAATTTCCAAGTTGAACTAATTGTTCACATTTCTCAAAATAATATCTTTACAAGATATATAATTTTCACACTTAGCCATTTGAAACTAATTTCAAATACTCATTTTTTTCAATTTATCTTCAAAAGATAATATTTCAAACCTTTCATTTCATATTGGAAAACATTTCCATACTTATTAAATAATAAGTAATTCACAAATTCTTTTATTTTCAACTCTTGGAAAATATTCGATATACTTGAATCAAAATTAAGTATATATTTCACTCTTTAAGGAAATCATTCTTTTAAACACATTTATTTGAGTTAAAACGAATGTTGCGTAAAACATCGTTACGACAACTCAAAATCACTAGTATAGGGATTCGAATTTTAAGATAGATATATAAATCCCAATACTATAAACAACATTTTCCTTTCGGAAACCATTTACTATAACAACAATGTTATAGTCCAACATTTCCTTATTTTTCTCGAAAACGCCTATTTCAACAATTGAATGTTGAAATCTATGTATTCGATAGTTAATGCATTTTAAAACATCTTTAAAACTATTAACTTTTTCAACTTCAACTTAATTCATAGTTTGAATTCTTCATACTTTTCATAGTATTAGTTTTAAACCGATTTCAAACTTTTCAATATTAAGTTTTTCACCTAATTTAATTTTCCGCACGTTTAAATTCAAATTCATCACTGAATTTATTAAACCTATACTGGATTATCCTGTTGACAACTTCAAATTTGAAATCTAAATTTCATTTGAACTTTACATTTGCTTTCTATTTCAAAAATAATCAACTAGTTCTTTAGTAAATTATTCATCGAATTGGTTCCTTTAGATCTATATTTCCATATTAACTATTTTAGGCAATAGTTTTAAACTTGAAATATAAACTTCACATCAAACTAGTTTGATTCATACAGTTAAATCAACAATTAAACTTCCTTCCATAATATCACTTCCCAAGATGCTATTTCATTAAAATATTTCCTTCGTACAAAATTTTACATAGCTTAATACTTTTAAAACACGTACACAAAAGATTGTGGATTACAAAGGATAGTATTACAAAATATATCGATTAGTTTAAGATTCAGAATAATTAAGGACTATCGACTTCTTGTCCGATAGTATGCATCTTTGCCAAACTTTCATCTTCGGATGACACTATTTCATGTTGTGTTAAAGGAGAATTAACACATTCAAAATCCACATGTCCCCAATCCTTACAGTTATTGCAAAAATATGAGATGTTTCCATCCTTATCTATCACCTTAGCACTTTTCGCTCTAGCTAGTCGGGCTATAGCTTGCTTTCCCTGTTGTCTTTCGGTGCAGTTTCTGGCTATATGTCCAGTCTGACGACAATGGTAGCAGATTGTCAATCTATCGACGGGTAAATTGAGTACGCACTTTTTCCTTTTCACTTTAGGGCAATGACTAAGAAAACGCCCTTTCTCCCGACATTTAAAACACACAATCTCAGGACGAGCGAACCGGTCATCCACATTCCTTTTCTTTCTCCTTACTCGGCACTTAATGGCATAATGTCCCTTTTTATGACATCGATAGCAAATAACCTCATCATATGGACCAGGTGCTTGCCTTTCATTGAATCTCCTTTCAATTTTCGCACGTCTCGCTTCTGCTTCTCTACGAGCAATTTCTCTTCGTTCACGGCGTGCTGCTTTTTGTGCTTCGGTTTTCGCCATTATAATTAACAAGGTGTTTTCGAAGTTTCCTATCAATATTTGCAATTCTTATTAGCAGAGGTTGGATTATTCAATCATTTTACCTAAAACATATCTGTTTTATTCAATAATATATTCACTGTCCAAAATCGCGAATATACTTATCTATTCAATTCAGTGTTTCTACACTTTTTATTTAAAGGATTATCCACTGTCCAAAATCGTGGATAAAATTCCCAAACAACATTTACTATCACAATATTTAACTTAAAGGATAATTCGCTGTCCAAAATCACGAATATATCTCCTTTAATAAATAATTTCTATGTTTCATTTATCAAATTCAATTGGTTTCGAATTTATAAACAATCTTTACAAATTCCATTTCTATTTATAAACTTCGATTTATAAATCTTCTTTATTAATTCAATTCAATTCAATTTATATAACTCCATTATATAACAAAAGTTCATATTATAAGTTAAATACTTATAATCCATTTATTCACTAAATCGTTCTTCAAAACATTTGAAATTAATTTTCAAAAGAATTCAGAATCAAATTCTCAAGTTATAGTTTAATTATCCTCTTGGCTATAACTAAATTGAAATATCATTTTATTTCACAATTATTATTTTGTAGATATTCACAATATTTGATTCAAACCAATTTAAACCAATTTCATTAATTCACTTCACTTATATTTCATAAGTCTCAATAATTCGATAATGGATTTCGAATGAGAAACTATCGCAATCCTAATTTTAGAGAGGGGAATTTTCAAAATAATTTTAATTTCCAAAATACTTTTTATTTTACAAAGAAAACAATTTTGTACTTCTTTAAATTCGAAAAACATTTTTCTTTAAAGTGGTTCTAGTAACTATTCATATTAAACATCATAAACTGAGCTTTGAGTAAACCAAAGCTCCGATACCACCTTTGTAACGACCCGCCGCTCTGACCGCCTCTAGTCGGTAATTAAACCAACTCGAAACGTTCAAAATGATGGATTGTTGTTCAGTTTATAAAGTTTAAACAGAATCAGCCACAGAATCACAGAATAATCATAATATTATTCATAAATGAATTTTTTTTCTTACATACTTATATCAGAGTTTGTACAATACATTATATTTTATACAGCGGAACAAATTATTTTCATTAAGTACAAGAAAATTTTCTAGAAAAACTTTAGTGGAGTGCTTTCCCCAACTCTCTCTAACTTCGCGGCCTGAAAATCTTCAAGCTATAAAAGTACTCGGTCTGACCCGAGCGTTTATTGCAAAAACAAAAACACTCGAGTCAGGATTAATCTTAATTCAAGTAATTAAATTTGCAATGAACTAAATAAATGGTAACAGAGATGACGAATCACATGAATCAATTTAGATCTATTATGGATTTTTCACATTAGCAACTTCAATTAAATCATTATTTCTTTCGAAATCTATCAATCCTGTGTGGCTGCAGTACACACGTATATTTTCACACATGTGCACTGCCTCGCCAACACGTGTGCACCAAACAAAAGCACAATCTACAAATCATGTACAAGTCAAAGTGAGGTTGCACAAGTACAAATAATACACAGCAGCACAGTGCAATGAACAAGAAACACAAGTACAGGCAGCAGTCTCAAGTGATACAGTGCAAACAGCACTGTCAACACAGGCAGCCAAGGCAGAGTATATGCAACGCATCAAACTCAGGTGGACATATCAAAATTTTGGAAATACAAAGTATTCAAATGAACACAGTAAGCTACATGATGATCTCAATATAGCAATGACAGAGTACATGCAAATGAAGATCACAAATGCAAGTGCAGAATCAATTTGGCACCAAACTGAACCCAACACCATAGGAACAAGATAAGACAGCAAAAAATGAGGTTGCAAAGTCAAATTTTTAACAAAATGGCAAAGGTCAAGCTACTGACCAATCACACAAATGCACACAGGCACTGTTACTACATAATGCCAGCAAAAGGAGGTGAAAGCACAAAAATTATGCAATGTAATGTGAACATTGTCTATCATACATATGAATCAATTTCATATGTACAACCAACACCCAACAATGCAACAGTGAACAACACCAGTAAAAAGGGGCAAAAAGAAATGGTTCCAAAATGAAATGAACCAGAGAAATGCAACTTCAAGACATGAATCCATAGTGAAACAGACCAAGTGACAACAATGCAGAGCTCCACCAGGCAAGATGATAACCCATATATATACATACAAGAATGCATATATATATATATACATGCCAGAAATCAAGAAAACGATGTAACTTCAAATGAAAACATATGGGTCAGTGCAACATGTGCAACTCAGTGAATTAGAGGCAACAAAAAAATCAGGCAACAGGAGCATATGGTGGTGCAGACTACAAATCTTGCTTGATTACTTAATCTTTCCCTTCAATTTTTCTGTTTATATTGTTACAGGCATATTCTTTTTAGAATGTATAACTTAAATTCATTTAAATGGGAAGATACAAATTTTCCTATTTAGTTTGAGTCTGTAATTTAAAACAGAGAGGAGCAAACAGTACTCAAATGCAAGTGCACAACTAGACCCAAGTCCAACAGACTCAAGAGAATGCAACAACATGTCAACAGAAATGACATAGCAACAAGGCAGACCCCATACTCAGGTGGACAACATATCAAAATTTTGGAAATACAAAGTATTCAAATGAACACGGTAAGCTACATGATGATCAAACAGGTGAAACAGAGGGAACTGGGAACTGTGTGTACAGGGAAACAACTACACAGTTCAAATGGAATACAAACATGTATCAGTGGATTCAAAAATGCAACAACATGTCAACAGAAATGGGCAGAAATCAAATTTGCAGAGAAACCCCAAATTCACATATTTTACTTCATTTAAAAACCTGATATTTTAAAAATCATAACATCCAACATCAATTCAATCTATATAGATGAATCAGAGAATTGTGTTAATTGATTTCTAACATATTTTATAAAGTTTGTACTGTAACTACTATATCTTCCCAGTTACTACATACCTAAAACATGTTTAACTAAATTTTAGATTCTAGTTCAACTTAAACAAACTTAATTTGTTTGAGAATACTCAGGCCCCTCAGAAATCAGGGAAGAATAAAAGAATTTGTTCAAAATTTTACTCTGAATTAAGAAATAGAGGGGTGACAATACTTATACCAGGCATGCATACTCAAATAAAATCTTATTCACAAAAGTACACTCATGCAATTATCCTTTCACAAAGATTTTATAAGCAACAATTAACAATCAACTTTATGTTTAGGATTAAATGTTTACTCACAAGTATTCATTTTCTCTACTTCATTTTCCTTAACCAGATTCAAAAATCCATCGCATGCAGCAACAACAAATAAGCAAGTTTAAATAGCATCTGTTCCTATCAATTTAAATTAACATTTAAATAGCATCTGTTCTTAACAGTTTATATCAGATATCAAATAGTATTTGTTCTCAACAGTTTAAAATTAAAATCCATAGCATTTGTTCTTAACAGTTTAAATTAACATTTAAGTAGCATCTGTTCTCAACAGTCTAGATTTTTAAAAACAAATTTTATAGCATCTGTTTTTAACAGTTTATATCAGATATCAAATAGTATTTGTTCTCAACAGTTTAAAATTAACAAGGTTTAATTGCATCTGTCCTCAACAGTTTAAAATAAAAATCAAATAGTATTTGTTCTCAACAGTTTAAAATTAACAAGGTTTAATTGCATCTGTCCTCAACAGTTTAAAATAAAAATCAAATAGTATTTGTTCTCAACAGTTTAAATTAAATTGACCGAGAGCAAAGAGCAAATGATAGCAAACAATCAACAACCAACATGCAGTGACAAATCTGCTCATATCAGTTTAAAACAATTTATATAGTATCTGTTCTCAACAGTTTAAAATCGAATTATCAGAGCAATTGATAGCAAATATCACCCAAAACATAGCATGCAACCAAGATTCAATTCAACCAGATTTAAAAACTTGAATCTAAATTAATCGTGAGTAAAGAACTCACCATAACTCGAATCGAAACAGCTGAGGCGAGAATGAGCAGAGCACAATCGAACCAAGGCCGAAGCCCCAAATTGGATCGCAAGCCCTAATTGATAAACGACGAAGAGGAGGCCGCCATTTTTATTTCTTTCGTTTCTTTTTTTTTTCGTTTGATTTCTGAAGTGATGGAGGAAAGGGGTTCGTGTATTATGCAGAGGAGAATGTGAATTTTGCGTGGAAAAAGGCGTGGTTGAAGGCAGATATTAAGGCACAAATTTGGGCGTGTTTGTAGCTGAACAAAGTATAAGGCAGTGTATACTTATTTTTTATTTTATGTTATATTATTTTTATTTATTTATTATTTTTTCTCCTCTTTTTTTTTCAATTTAAATTCAATTAATTTTGTTAATTGTTTTCTTTACTTTGTTTTTGTTTTGTTTAATTTTTGTTGTTAAAACTTTAACTAAGTGTATTTATTTATTTTATTTTGTATTGATTAAAATTTTATTCTATTTTATTTTGGTTAAAGAAAAATGTTATTTATAACTAAACATCGATTTATAAATTTACATAAATAATAATTCTCAAAAATCCAAATTATTATTCCTAATCATTCGTTCAAATTTTAAATACCAATTCAATATTCAATTTCAACTTCAAAGTTAAATTCAAATTCTATTCAACTTTAAATAGATTAAATTCTTATATTTAATCGCCGATTTATTCTGATAATTTGAAATTCAAGTCAAATCATCATTCGAATATTTAAAATTAATTAAATATTCACTAATTAAATTGTTCAAAATTCAGGGTTGTTACACCGTAAAGAACAATTATTTAACCTAGTTGATTTTGCGGGATTTCTCACTATTGTTGATTTTTCTGCAATATATTGCACCAAGAGTGTTTCAGATTTCGCGTGCAGTTGAACAATGATATTGTTAAAATTCAGCTCTATTAATTTTAGATAGAGAATTTTCATAGCATAAGCGTTAATCGAGGTATTATTCTTATCCACCATACACATCCATTTTCAATGATATCAGAATACTTATAATTGATAGATTTTAAATAAAATTCCATTTTTGATTTCCAATTTAAAAAATCTGTTCTGTCAAAAATAGGTGGACTAACACTGGACCGACTCTCGCTAGATTTACAACCTGGTTTAGATATTTTTACTAGTAATATTTCTCTGATACCACTTGGTGGATCGAATTAACCCTATAGGGAGGGTGGATAGGGTTTACAATTTTACCTAGCTTCGGTAATTTTTGCCTACTTCTGCCTCCAAGGTTTATATTAAGATTAAATGATCGGCCGCTTACAGACCCTATAAAATTGCGATTATTACTTACCTGATAGTTCTAATCCTAAGCTCAAACCCTGCTCAACTCTATCCCCGAGTTGTGAATTTCCCAAACTATGCACCGTAGTTTGATCTAAGTTAAAACTACAGTTCTATAGGATTTAAAAACAAATTAAAAATAAAAATTATGATGAAACTCTAATTTAAAACACTATAACAATTTAAAAACACTTTAGCCTAATTAAATAGGAAGAGAAAATGACATCTTTTTTCAGGTCCGTTTATCCTTTTTTGTTCCACGCCAATTCCTCTTTTCTTCATTCTTTTTCGATTAACTTTTCTAGGGTTTCAACCTAAAAACATCGTCTTTGATCTATAGATGAATTTGGTTTCATCTCTCTATCGATCGATACCTTTGCTCACATGATATTTTCCCCCCTTGGTTGCTTCAATTGTTAAGTGATGGTTCACAATTTCGATTGCTTCGATGGCCACGTATTCTTCGATCTGAAATTTGGTACGAATTTTCTGATTTGGATTTATTTTTCTACTTTGAACTCAAAATCTAATTTGCTGATGATGATTTGGATTTTGTAATGATTGATTCCTTCTGATTCCGTGTAACAACCCACCCTGGAACATGCCTAAATTTTGACCCAAAAAAGACCCATAGGAACTTAGATCCATTCTAAGGCAAGTTGTTGGTAGTAAAAAGAAATAACATTGTAGAGACATAACTAATCTTTCAAAACTCACAATGGATGGAACAAAATATAAAAGTAAAGTGTACCTATTTATTTCAAAACCATAAATTTGTCATAATACAAAATTCCATAAAAACCATAACATAATATTCGTTACATGGGTACACATAAAAGCAAGTAATAATCACAAATGCTGCCATAAGCCAAGCTTCTCCATCTCTATGAATTACTAATGCCATCTCTCCATCCTTAACCTATGATGTAATGAGCAGGTAGTTAGAACAAGTGTTTGGCGAATAAAAACCTCGAGTCTTACCTTTTCAGTATCTGGGCAGTATATTTCAAAATAAGAACATGTCTATGAACATAAAACCATTAAAATCATTTAGTACTTCTTTATAAGGAAAGGAAGCAGATCCAACCACTTAATACCTTCCATTCCAGAAGTAGATCCCATATCCCAATCATACGTCATAAATAGCCAATAATGTAAGAGATAGTACGCAAGCCACTTAATACTTTCCGGTGGAAAATAAGTAGATTCCGTCATTTAAGGCCTAATTCTAGAAGCGTGCTCCTCAATGGTACTATCTAGTTGACAACGTACAGAATCTCATGGACCACTTAATACTTCCAAGTGGAAAATAGGCAGATTCCGTCATTTAAGGCCTAATTCCAAAAGCCGACCCATGTAGAGGTACCACTTAACGTAACTTCTTGGCCATTTAATACTTCATCAAGGAAAAAGGTAGGTCCAATCACTTAACACCTCAAAGCCCAAAGCATACCCTACGTATTATGGCCCATACCCATAATGACGTCTCATATTAGTCCTCTGTTCGTTGGAACTGGTAGCCAGATTAGCTGGGCAAATTTCCCCTATAGAATTTGGAACTAACCTTGTGCCATTACAAATATTTATCATAAGGATATCTCACACCAATAAAAGCTTATACAACTATTGGTAGCCTCAAAGTGAAGGGCAGACTTTCATCATGTAACTCTATTGACCTCGCATTCATATGACTTCACCATAAATTAATTACTCTACACACACACACACACACACACTCTCACCAGGCCTTATAAGGAATCTTCCTTATTAGCCTTAAGCAATTAATTAGGCTATACAAGGGTTTCCTCTAATTTTCATCTCAAAATCAATTACCTTCCTAATGGTTGGAAATAAAATTAAATAAATGCCTAAATAACTGTGCCATATACGCAATAGTCATATGTTAATTACGTAAATAGAAATAAACAAATATTCACGCTTAATAAGTTCTAATTGCAAGGATTTTACGCTCTAAATTAACGTTAAATATCAGTTCTATAACCAATCATTAGTACAAGTAATTTTTCTTCAATTTTCCAAGATTTCATGGAATTCTAATGTCCAAAACAGGGAATAAATATTCATAATCAAAACTGCAGTAAAAACTTGAAAGTAAAATAGAAATTTATTACACCAATTCAATGGAATATCTAAAACAATAAGAATTGTAATCCGAAACCCTATATTCTATTCAACTCCTCTTTTTACAAAGAATTAGATATGAATAAGTGGCATAATCTACGAATAGAATTCATAATCTAACCTCTTATTTTATTGAAGGATCACAATTTGATCGAGAGAAGAAGAGGAAGTGGAATAGATTATGAAATTATCAAAAATTGCATAAAAGGAACAAATTCCATCAAACTAATGTAAATAATTGATAATTTCAACACAGAATTGACGTTTTGAAATAAAATGGAATTTTGGGGGATTTTATCTATCATATTTTCAAAATCCCAAAATCCCTAAGGCGTATTCAAATCCAAAAGAAATACACTAAACAATTGCTGAAAAAAATACTATGATTTCCACTCGTTGAATAGCCTTAGCTTTGCCTTCCTTGGATTTGCATGCCTTACATTCTCTTCCAGAATCTCTCTCTTTTGATACACACACACACACACACATGCGCAATAGGGAATATATATATATATATATATATATATATATTAGATTTAGAATAGCTGGAGGAGAACAGAATAAGAATATGCTAGAGGAAGAAGAAATGAATAGAAAATAGATTGGATTCTTACCTACGGAGTATCTAAATTTGATTTGGAGAGATAACAATGGCAGAGTTTCATTGAATTCCCTGAAATAATATGAATAAAAAGTGGGGAGGATAGGGTTCTATTTATAGGAGTTGAAACACATCAATCCTCGGATGAAAATAGTTTAAAACAGAGAAATCTGAAGCATATAAAGAAATAGCAAAACCCCTCAAACCCTTGCCTCCACTGCCAAAATTCTTCATTGACCGATCGACTGCCCTCCCCAACCGGTCGATCTCTATGGGTCGACTAGTCACAGTAAAGGTGTCGACCGGTTGATTATTTTTGTTATTTATTAATTCCATTGCTTTTTAATTAATTTCTTAACCTATTTAACTTTAACTTTAAACGCTGATTAAAATGTTTACTTAGCCCCCAAGCTAATTTTGAAACTCAACCCCTAAATTTAGATATTAATTCGAATTCGAATTAAATTAATTTAAATCTACAAACTTCAAACGCTCATAACTTCTTCATTTGAGCTCCGTTTTCAGCATATTGTATATAGAAACTGACCAGAATTTCACAACGAACATAATGGAATAACTTTCGTGATCAAATTCTAAATTTTATAAAATTTACGTGTTCAACCCTTATTATATTTAATTTAATTTACTCCATTTATTTACAGTTCATTTTACGGGATGTTACATTCTTCTCCCCTTAAAAAGGATTTCAACCCAAAATCTTTCAAGGGGCGAACAACGTTGCAATAACATCCATGTTATACAAACATGTTATATATGCAAACACCTACTCAACTAATAATGCAATGTGATTATGTATGCAGACATACTAAAATGAGCTCAATCCAAGTCAATTCTAGCGTGAGTGTATAATCGTGTCATGAAACTATATATGCAAATAACCTTAACATGCATAAAAATTTCTATATGAGTGTAAAGTGGTTGTGAAAAAGTGAAGCAACCATCTCCTACCATCCAATCTAGCAATTAAGATGCAACAAAAATCCTAATTTTGAAGAGAAATTTTTCCAAAGAATGGTTTTGGATGAACATTCCTCGTGTCTCCCATCAGATTTTCTCGCTATTGAACTTAAGCCAATCTAATTCTTTATTGTGGAGCCTCCGATGTCTATGCTCTACGATGCACGTAATGGCACGGGATGCCATTGGCTCCATCTTAAAATCCCCCAATTGATTAGGCTCTACAACAATAGTTATGCTACAAAGGTATTTCCTTAAATGCAAAAACGTCATGGACTCCAGCTAACATAAAAGTTTTTTGTTTTTCCCCATATTGGGAAAAAGCACAATAATCTGATGCCTACTTTCCAACTATCCAAATCATACGCTGCCTAATCAATTCTGACTTTCCAAAGTCAAGGATGCCAAACTAATCTTCCATAGATGACTATAATCCTAATGAATTCTATTAAGGATAAGTACTACTCCTAGGGTTCTCCAAAGTCCAAAATGCAAGCTCTCAACAAATCCTACTAGTTCATATCCATTCCTTCAGTTTGTCCATCGATCTTCAGTCGGTAAGCGATGCTATGATTCAACAAAGCTCCTAAAGCTAGTTACTATAGCTACTAGCAAACCACTCCAAATTTTCTAGTAAACTAGGGTCCCTATTACTAACGACGCAAAGTGCAACTTCATAAAGCTGTGTTGGAATGTTGCGGTTATACTACTTCTAACGAAAAATTTCTACCACCTTCTTCTTAATCCTTCATCAATGGGAAATTCCATTCTCATTCCTATACATTTTCTCTTGCATGGTGGCATTTTTGAGCTAAATCTCTTATGTTTCCCAATATCTAAAGTTTTCATACTGAAACATTTACTCACTTTTGGCTGCTAACCTAATTTTCTTATTAACTTCGAAAATTACCTATGTTCTATTGCTAGTTAAGTGTTCCCATAAAACTTCCTTATTCACTTTGCTTTCTAACACATATCAAGTGGTTAAAATCCCATTTATAAGAACATGAATAAAACAGGAATATATCTTATACCACATCATCCACTTTTTCAATAACTAAGAAAGACAACCGGGGGGCTATAATCCAAGAACTCCAAAAGAAATTTTTACAAGAATCCGCCATTTATTACCAGTTAATATAAATGGTGTTGAGGCCCTAACACTCCTTTCTAATTTAGATGGGCTATCTTTAATATTTCATTCCATTACTGCCTATTTTCTTAATTTCCCCTTTTTTGGTCTTTCATAAACGTGGTCCATTTATTGCTTCGATTATTATCCATAACAGCTGATCATTACTATCGGAATAGGACCATTTCCAATTAATCCTTCTTCAATCTTATTAACCATATTAAGGTTTTTGAAATCATTCATTACTCAAATTTCTTTCTTCCACAAATGCAATATCAAATTCCCCTAATCAACATCCTTTTGATTACTTTTCCTCTCGTTAATTACAAATTTATTGCTCGTTAAATTTGTAATTAACATCCATAAATCCTAATCCATCAATTACTAACTAGTACACATATAGTCATAGTCTATTATATATATATATATATATATATATTCTAGTCATTTAGCATAGCATTGCGATATTTATATCTAACTATTAATTCTACAACAAAAATACCAATTTCCATATTTTAATTCATTGAAGCTATCCATCCAAAAAGATTACAATCATAAATTAACCATAATTAAGATTTTTGCTTTGTTGGAAATTACGAGGAATCATTTCCTTTATTACTATTGAAATAGACAGTGTAAACTACATAAAGGAATATGTATCTCTTATACATCTCTTTCCTTCTTAGTGTATTACTTGTTATTTCAAAAAATGCACTTTTACATGTATTTCGAAATTGGAAAATTTATGGAAGTTACGTGGAAATTGGTCCAAAATTAAAAGATAGTAAAATAACATTACCGCAGTACGGTGAAAACGACCTATAATTTTCTATAGACTACAAAATAAACATTAAATTCAAATTTAACCACTCAAATCCAATTCCAATCATACTTGCCTTATCTTTGAAAGATATATTGTTGGGCGTAAATTTTGAATCTAATTTATTATCCCTCATCTGTACAAGATGTTTACTTATTTTTAACTTTTCTAATATATTAAAATTAATTTTATCTACGACTGCCCAGTCCTAATTTTAATTGTCCTTGTATTTGAAAAAACTATTATTGGACATAAACTATTTTTCGAACATTATTTAGTTGTCGGCGAGGGGATTCAATGCCTACACAACCTCATGGACAATCAAGAGAGATACCACTTTGTCATATAAGATATCCCGTTGGACAAAAAATTAAAACTTTGAATAATATTCATTTATTCTGTACTGCACATTTATTGTAACGACCTGCTATTTCGAATCATTTGTATCCACACATGTCGTACTTGAATTGCTCAAAACACTAGATTGTTAATTTTATATTTTGCAAAATTCAGCATATACAATAAACAAATCAATCATAGAATCACAGATACGGAGTATTACAACAATAAGCAGCGGAATAGATAAATGGTAGTTCATGAAGCTACTATAGAACATCAGAGTCTAAAACAAAATAAAAAAGAATCTCAAATACAGAGTTGTCTCGGATTTAAAAAAATGACAAGTCTGAACAAAGCATCTGGATAGATGAAAGCTGAACTAGTATACATGGATCTTCAAGCAAAGCTCCAAAGTTCCAAAGGTGAGTCTCACTAGCTGGGATAATCAGTCTGACCCGAGCATAAAGCAAAACACGAAACACTCAAGTCAGGATTAACATTCTTATATAAGTAAATTCAACTCAAGTGAAACGTCAACTGAAATACAAGTAACTTAAAGGATGTTTGGGATTTTCATCCTCTAAGGATCCATGGAACTATTTGCTATGTAGTAATATACACTATTATAATATTTCTATAGTAAAGTAAAAGTATTAAAATAGTGTTAAGACATTATCCATGTACCCTTATCACATTTTATATATTCCCGTAGTCCATTCAATGTCATACGCTCCTCTGTAAACTGGAGGTTTACCAAGAAAACATCACATAGGTACGGTACAAAACAAACTCGTAGAAGGCACGATAGGGCATGCTATAAGACACTTGAGGCAATGCCAGGGTAGATATACCATTTGCATTCCCGAACTAGTGGTAATGCATAGCAGCTACTACCGCTTACCTCATGACACACTCCCAAATCAAATGGTGCAACCAATCACATCACAAAAGCAAAAGAATGGTATCGAAGAAATGTGCCCGATCGGAGGAATGACCCCACTTGTCCAGGTATAACTCATATCTTAGCCACATCAAGCTAACTCACGGGAGTCAGTGCTACGTAAATACCATATGGAATCATCGCCAAACCATCCTACTTCATTTTGGAATCTCCACCATGTACAAAGTTGTTAAAGTGGTTTTCGGTATTGGCAGAGAGTATGACAATATCTGATCTCAGTCTCTTTAACAACCAAACGCTTATTTCACACCGTGGTCATTTCATTTGAAATAGTTCATACTTCATATCAAAATGTCATATTCATTTCAAAACCATTATCAAATTCGATATCATTATTCACTTTTAAATAATATTCATTTTCAGAATCGTAACATTTTCAAAGATTGTAAAACTTCCGAAATTATAACACTTTTGAAATCATAACAATTTTTGAAATCACAACACTTTGAAATCATAGCAATTTGACTTAAACAGTTTGGATATTCAAAATAGTATATATAATAAATAGTTATAAATTAACATAGTATATATAATAAAATAATTTATATATTACGATAATTTGCATATTAAGAATACTTTATATAATAAAAATAGTTTTCTCCAATTTCGCAAATCGATTTAAACCATCTTAAATTCCAAAATTCAATTTAGATCAATTCCAGTTTAACCATTTCAACGTAAAGTTTAAAGATTCAAGTTTAAATATTCAAACATTTACAATATACATTTCCTTTATACTTCAACATTTAACTTTAATTTTACTCAACTTGGAAAGTATTCACTTAATTTTTTTTATAAAAATTTATTTAAAAATCCCAATTTATAATTTTAAATCAATATTAAATATTCAATCTCAATTTTTATTTCAAAATTGAGAATATTCATTTAATCACTTTTATAAAATCAAGTTACAAATTTTTTCAAAATCTCAAAATCAATAAGTTCAAATTAATTCTTATTATTATTAACCGATTTAAATTCCAAGTCAACATTAATTTATCTTTCAAACCTTATTATTAAAGTTTAAAAAAACCTATTTTTAAAATATTAATATAAATTTAAGTAAATACTTAAAAATATTATATACTAATTAAATTAAATTTTATTAAGTTAAATATTATTATAAAATTTATTTTACATTAAGTCTATTTATTTATATAATAGTAAAATTATAAGTAAAATCTTAAAAAATATATTTTCAAAACTAACTTATAAATTTAAAATTTCCCAACATAAAATTTTCAAAACATAAAATTTAAACCTTTATAAAAATAATAGTTATATATAGTATCTTAAAATCAATATTTATTAAAACCATATATTTCCTTTCAAAACATTGGAAATCATTTCAAAAAATATATATAGACCAACGGTGTCTATATATAATTTCTATCCTTTGATCAAGTGATACTGATATTTATAGTTTCAACCCACAATTTAAATATTTACGGGTATATGTCATTTCAACCTGCAATCCCAAATTCAATTCAAATGAAAATCGCTTGGGTTTATCATTTCAACCCATAACAAATTTCTCTTATTCTACAAGATCGTTCCGGTATGTATCATATCAACCCATAGGGAATTCTAAACTAATAGGGAACTTGCAAAGTGAGAACAATTATGATAATAATATAACATATCAACAACAGGCATATATCATCAATAACAACAAAATATAATATAAACAACAGGATAGCATGTCATACCCCATAAGTGAACAATTACAGATAATAGCATATCATATATAACAATTAGATAATTAACAGTTCAAATTAGCAGCATATTTCTATTGTCGTTTCAAGTTGAATCAAACTTAATAAATATAAGAATGTTAATTGTAAATGATTTCTCGCCTTTCAAGACTAGAGAGATTCGACAATGCAATGAGTTACGGATCCAAGCAAGAATTCCAAAGCAAAGCAAGATTGACACCAATTTGACGAATGAAGCTAAAAATAAGGAACCGATGAAACAATTAGAATCAGCTTGATATGAATTGAACTAAATATATGTGTGTATATATATGTGTGTGTGTGTATTTCTAAAAAATCAATTTAAAACATATACAAAAGTAAAATCTATATATATTTTCAAATCACTATTTAACTTGATGCTTATGGAATAAATTTTCTATATATACATTTAGAAACCAAATGAATGCATACTCATTTATACAAATTAATATATAACATATACAACTCATATTATGTACTTTAGAAATATATGTTAAAAATATATATCAATACTAACATATAATATATTACTAACATATATTACAGCACATGAATCATTATTCACAAATATATATATATATATATGTATGTATGTATGTATATATCTTAAACATCAATATATCAACATTGTTATAAATATATATGGTCAAATATAAGAGAACCAACTTAATACTATATATAGAATGTAACATATATATATAGTAGACTTATATACAGATCTTATAATCAAACTAATATAAAATCTACACACTTTTAAACATATATAAACTGATGCATATTAAAATTTTAAAACAAAACTCATAATGCAAGCTATACAATCAAACATATAAATACTGACATATTCACAAAGATATATATAGCATATTATTTATAACACTAAATCATCTGATAGTTATACTGTAATATCTATATAGTGAACCCATTATAACACAATATTTCCACTATATAAGCTAAACAACAGAGATCATACATACATACACTTACGGGCTTGGCCATAGGTTGGTTGCAGATGGCCACGGTGGAGAGGGAATCGGTTTGGTTGGATGCACGGTGGATGGTAGGACTTACGGCAAAGGTCTCGGCTAGGGGAGATGGGTGGTTGCGTGGGGAAGGTGGCACTATGGCATGAGGAGACGAGGAGGAAGGGATGGGCCTGATGCTTGCTTCGGTTTCGGGTTTGAGGAAAGGAGGTGGAAGAGGAAGATGGGCTTGGGATCTGGGATGAAGCAAATGAAAAAAAATGAAAATGTAAAGGCATAAAAATAAAAATGAAAATGAAAATGGAATTGCAAACGAACCAAAAATATATTTGGAACAATATGCATGTTAAAAGTCATGGCTTAAACTTCCAAAGTTATAAAAGTAGTGACTGTTTATTTTCAAACGGTAGATGGATAAAAGGACAGATGGAAACCATAAGGGTTTAAAACGGGTACCGATATGGTCCAACGTTTTACAGATTTCGCCGTTCCCCGAACTCCGAAATACGTAAATGAATATACCGTGGAGATCAGCATGACGAGATGATAAAATGGTATATAGATATCAGCAATGCGATCATCCTATCAAAAGTCGATATTCGGTACAGAAAATGCTGCTAAAACGTCGAAAATATGATAAGCGGGGCAATAGCAGTCCAAATTTGACGAAACGAAATATGGCCTCTCACTTAGAAGATGATTTAAAAATTTACTATATAAAAATATTCAAGTTTCGAAAATATTTTATTATCATCAAGTATTAACTGATTTAAATTAAATAAAATTACACAAGAAAATAAACTTTCATATTATCTGATGCAAAATTACCATTTACTATGTTTATATGGACGTATTCCAAATATCAAATTTTTAATTCAAAATTTTATTATTTAAAATTTCATAAAATTCAATTAATTACGTTATTAAAATTATTAAAATTTACGGGTTGCTACACTCTCCCCCACTCTAAACTTTTCGTCCACGAAAAGGAAGCAGTTAGGTGAATGGAAACAACTAGAAAGGAAAATATATTTTAAATATAAAATAAAAAAATTAATTTAGAACCATATAGATTTCAATTTAAATGAATTCATATTCAATAATTTGGTTTAATCCATTTTATTCAATTAATAAATCATTCAGTTCAAATTTTTGATTTTCTTTCATTTTATCAACAATTCTTTCAAACAAATTCATTTTAAATTAGCTCATTTATTTTATCCATTTATCTTCAGCTAATTTGATTCCACTAAAATTCAAGTTCACTATTCTTAAGTCCATATTTATCTGCTTAAATAGTCTTTTCTTTTATTTATTTAATTTATTTCACTTAACATATTTTGCAACATATATTAGGGTTATACATTTTATAACCATATATGATTCAATAAATAAATTTTCCTTTTTATTATTCAATTTATTATCCAATTTATTATCAGTAAATTCCCTTAATAAAATATCATTTTGATATCTTATTACTTATATTATAGTGTATACTATACAATTACATTCTAATTACATATAAACTTTTCTAGGTAAGTTATATTAATGTTTCTGAGTGTAATTAAACAATATTCAAATTTCTCTTTTATTTACAACACCTCTATTTAACTAATTTTAATTTGGTAAATTTTTACTTAAGTTTTTTTTTCTCTTGTATATACTTGCAATGTCATTCACATTAACATTTAACTATTTCTATGTAAATTGTATTAAGGTTCCGAGTGTAATCAAATACTATACAAATTCCGTTTATTTACTACATTTATGTTAAACCACATTTTAGTTTGAACAATTTATTACTTAAGTTTCACTTATATAACCATCAATTATATATTCATCCTAACATTTACCTTTTTGAGTATTTTAGATATTAAAATGCAATTGATTATTATAATAATAAATTTTTATCTCATTTCCACTGTTTTAAGTTGTTTAAATTCCAATTTCAAATTTTAAGCATTTCAAATATTTCATAAAAAATTCATTTTAACAATTGAAACCCTAACTTATCACAGAATTTAAGGATTAATTTCCAGTTCCACTTTAAACAATTTTGAAATAAATATATACATATACATATATATATATATATATATATATATATATATATATATATATATATATATATATATATAAATCAAATCATATTCTAGAAATTCAAATCAGAACTCCATTTTCGAAAAATAAAGTGTAGTAAAGTTATTAAGTAGTCTCTCTACTTTGAGACTCGAAAATGAATGTCGATGATGCTGCAGTCATCAC
This sequence comes from Allium cepa, assembly GCA_030765085.1. Classification (NCBI taxonomy): domain Eukaryota; kingdom Viridiplantae; phylum Streptophyta; class Magnoliopsida; order Asparagales; family Amaryllidaceae; genus Allium; species Allium cepa. The sequence continues at coordinate 29,765,844 of CM060932.1, forward strand.
CGAAATTATTTTCCAATGACAAAAGAAGAGAGTACAGACTTAATTCTTTTAAAATTATTCTTTTGAAACAATTTCCATTTGAAAATACTTCCAAATAATATATTCCAAAACATTAAACACAAATTTTGAAAATACCGAAAATTGAATTCTCAAATTCCTAATTTAATTTCGTTTCGATTCCAAATTAATTTATAAACCATGTTTTATAATTTCATTTATTTATATCATGTTGCAATATTCAATGGTTTACAAAACAATAAATGAAAATCAAATACTATCATCTCTAACAACCAATTCAGATAACTATAAGATTTCGGAAAATTTATGCGTATATACATATATAATATAATCATACAAATTATTTTATTTACCAATTTTGAAAACAATATTGTGTCGGATTGCTCTGTTCACGTGTTTTGAAATTCCTATCGATGGCGCTGATAAGATGAATCGATCGAAACTCCAAATCAAACTTAATAACTCAAACAACACACTATAAAACATTTTATATTAATTACAAATACACTCCATCACAAGATGATTCAAGAATGGATAGAGAACCAGGATAGAGATTCCAATAAAGGGGAACCCTAATCAGGGAGTGTTCTAACCAAGATGATATGCTCAAAAGGATGATAATATAGTTAAATTATCAAAGAGGAAAGGTGGATACACTTAATTAATTACAGGCGACTTTAACCGAGTCAACCAAGATTCCAGGAGTAAGATCGATGCGGAAATTCAATTTTCTGCTTGATGGGAAGAGAAGTGACTTTACCAGAACATCCGGAAATAGTCGTACAACAAGGGTGGAGTCAAGATCATTAGGTTGAGTATCAAACGAAGGATAAAACTGCCTGGTAAAATCCATAGGCAATCGACATTCAATTAAAAAGAGAATTTTTTTTGGATCGTCTATTAAGAAATGGTACGGACTTGATAGGAATACAACAGCATCGTAAACCGAGGATATAGAAATCTTCGGTGAATCAATGTCTGTTGTAAAGGAGATTCACCCCCTTACAAATCATTCTAAGGTTGGCGAGGCAGCTGATTTATTATAGAGATCAACTGAAGTGGAGTTATAGGATACTGCAGAATCAAGAAAAACACAACAAGAAGAGACAAGAATGGATTTCAGAATGAAGGGAAGAGTTCAAAAATTCAAAGGAAGTCCGAATCAAAGAGGAATGAAATAAAGCATGAATGAAGGTGATTCTGTAATTAAATCTACTATATCTGTTAAGTTTTGCCTAAAACCAAAGCTCTGATACCAACTGTAATGACCCACTATTTTGAACCATTCGCATCTAGACATATCAGACTTGAATTGCTCAAAACAACAGATTGTTAATTTTATATTTGGCAAAACTTAGCATGTAACAACCCAGAATTTTCGATCCCAAAAACTCCAGATAGTTATGAAAAGAAGAAAGAGATAGAAGAAAAGAAGAAACAAAAAACACCAAAACACAGAATCTCACATTCGCAACGGATCAAAATATAATATTAAATAAATAGCAGTTATACAAAGGAAAACTGTACTCGTCCAATTACACTTTAATATATCAGAGTTACAATATTTACACAACACTGAGCAGTTTAATTAAACATGCCCCAGATAAGCTACAATAAAACACAGCGGAATACTATACATACGTTCCTACCATCCAGCTCGTCTCCTGAGCTCCAGAACGTCCTTACCAGAAAATCTGCAATACTCGGTCTGACCCGAGCATTACATCAAAGTAACACCCGGGTCAAGCTGAAAATCAGCATGAGTAAACCCATCTAACATGGAATACAGAAGCATACAACTTATATAAACACGGGGCAACTTGCATTAATTTACAACTTCACAATTTTTATTGACATCACTTATTTTACACATCAATTTCTTAAGTACCAAAAACTCAGATTAAATAGTCCAATTCACTTAAATCATTTCATTCCAGCTATTGAATTCCACATATCAATTTATAAAGAATCGAAGTGGTTTCGGGTATTTACTAATAACCGACTCCTGTCTTTTCGAATTCAATCTCATCTTAGCCCAAGTTATTCGAGTGAAATAAAATTCAAATTTAAATACAAGGTGCCATTATTCACAGCAATTCATCATCAATAGATAACCACATTATCACTGTCCACTCCAACATATCATATCATAAAACATTTCATATCAGAGATATCAACCATTTCAAGGCCTTTAACACCATTCAATCATTCATAATCAGGGTTGATCACCCCAAAATTAATTTAATTTATCTCTTATTAAATTAATTACTCATTTTAATCACTTAGATTACCTTTACTTAACACTAATTAATTACATACTAATTAATTAATCATACTTAAATTATCCATCTTAATTAATCACCCTTAATTAATTTCTTTAATTAATCAATCCTTTAATTAATTACACTAAGTAATTAATCCTTAACTACTTTCCTTAAGTACTTTACCTTTAATTACTTCCATCAAGTAATTATCCAATTGGTTAATTATCCTCCATTAATTAATCTTTAATTATTAATTCACTTAACCTTTATTTACTAATTAGATTAATTAATCCCTGATAAATTTGTCCTTTAATTTTAAGTAATTATCTCTAATTACTAAATCAATTTTATCCCTAATTATGAATAGATTAATCCCTAATTAATTTGCTCGGTTACTTTATTAACTTAATTAATCTCTAACCATTAAAACCTAAATTAGCTTTGAAGATAAACCATTATCTTATTAATGACTTAGTTATCATTAATATCTTTAATTAACAATTCTTGTATTTAAACAATAGTAACACCAAGATTTCCTTAAGATATTAAGGTTGATTAATAAGTGAAATCATTTCTCCTTAATTAACTCTTAAATTACATTATTAAGATTATTTTAATTAATCTCAAAATAATGTCACATAATTAAATAAACTTAATCATTTACTAGTTCCATTTTTTTATAAACAATTGTTTCTTTTTGTAAGAAGGAGCCCAAAATTATTTAAACTTGAATTATCATTAAAATTTGGAAACTGTTTCAAAAACAATCTCGAGGCAACCCTGAACCAAGACCCGTTTCCCCCGAGTCTTCTCCGTGCCACCCCTTTTCTTCTTTTGTTCTGATTTTAAAACTTTAAATATGTTAAGCCTGTTGACTCACAAATTTTCACGAGCATTTACTCGAGCCAGTAAGTGAATCCCGCGGAATATACTTTGAGTCAACACCTTCCTTCCCCAAACCCAAACCACTGACACAACCTGACATCGTGCACGTACACAGTGGAACTCGTCCCCTCCGATCATCAGTACGATCACCGATCAGTCAATCCTGATCTAAATACTCGACAACAATCACACGTGCTTCCAATCGAACTCGATATCAAAATCGAGCATGCATGAAACCTAAATTGTAAGAACCATCACCAGAGATTCCCTTAATGCTACCACCTCGGCCACCAGATCTCTCGATATTCTGATCATCTTTTCTTCACATGCCCACGCACCTATCCCCTACTCGCGACCCAGCTCGAAGCTTTGTCGACGTCGTAGCAACCAAATTCTTGATATCAACCCAAAATTAATCCCAAACCCTACCCCGACAATTTATCTCCGCCATGAAGAACTAAAAATTCAGCTAACAAATTTTTGCCAACAATGTTAATCCCCACACTACCCTCAAAATTGATTCCGAGTCCCCTTAATTTCCCGATCAACAAGAAATGCTCGAAACCCATTTTCTGTGCAATTCGTCATTTCTCTCAATTATCAAGTCTATAAATCATGATTTTAATTTTAAAATTCATAAATTTCAGTAACTCATTAAATCATAAACTTGAATCATCCAAAGATTAATATCAAGATCTTGATTGTTTAATTTTTTTACTGTTTTTCTCCGTTTTATTTAATTTAGCAAACTTCAGATTTAATCTGGAAACATTTTTTTTAAAATTTATAATCTTAATATAACAAACAAATTTCTTTTTAAATAGTGGAGTCTCAAGAATATCATATGCAAAAAAGTAAATTTTTTCGAATCCTATTTGCATTGTAAGTGAAGAACAGAACAAAACACTTCAGAACAGACAGGAACTCAAACATATACTCATAATATACATACATATGAAATCCTATAAATCAATCAAGCAAACACCTTTTATGATTTGCTTAAAATTTACTGCATGCAACAAGGTTTAAAACAGATTTGAATTTGTTACTCACTTGTTTGATGATGAACAGGGAGCTGAAAGAAAAAGCTTTGATCTGGGTTTTATTAAAATTTGACTCTTACATGTTATAACCCAGACATGCTTAATTAAAGAAAAGCAGTATTAAAATGTTAATTGGGTCTGTTATGACCAGGCATAGACATGCATAAGAGTACCTACAGCAAAATCAACTATATACTCAGGAAATCCATGCAAACAAATATATCGAGTCACTTATCGACTATCAATTGCAGACAGTTATAAACTAGAAACTTTGGCTTTAAGAAGGCAGATTTACTCACCTGTTTTTGAGGACAACAAAGGAGCAGACTTGATTGTATTTTGCAAAATCTAGAATTTCTTGTTTAAGAGCTGCTGCTTGTTGAATCCTTATTGAATTAGCTTGAATTTAAATTGATGAGCTTCAAGTTGTAGATTGCAAGGATGATTACAGTTTGAAATTTGATCTTGTTTACTGCTTTTAGTACAGGCCTTGATTTATATTTTGAATCAGGTTGAAATGCTCCTTTTTTTTTTCTTCTGCTTGATCTTTACTTTTGACCAGATCTGAGCTTCAAATAAAGAAAATTCTGTTTGCAATTTTATCTCCTCTAGTTTGTATTTCTTTTTCTTTTAAATTTTCTTTTTCAGTTTACAGTTTTTTGAGAAGATAAAGTAATCTGAAAGTAAATCCTGTTTTTTTTTAATTCATTCTATTTCATGTAATTAAATCTTGAAAGAGAACAAAATATGCCACTTGTTAATCTAACTCAACACTTGTTAATTCATGCCTTACTTAATTCACATTTGTCACAACTTGTATTTTTATGCCTAAACCCCTAGTTAAACTTTTATTTATTTATGAATTATGGTTTAAATCTTTTCTTTCATAATTTACTTAATTTTATATCTATAAACTCTAAAGAAAAGATTTAAAACTTAACTATACACTAATAAATAACCATATACAAATACTAATTGTAAATATATTTTTAAGATGTTATTTAGAAGAAATAATTTAAACCCCTATATTAATCTGATTCCTATAAGCTTAAGTCATTAACATCACACACACACACACACACACACACACACACACATATATATATACACACATATACAAATAAACAAAATAAAATGGAAGAAAAACCCGATTTTAAACACTTATAAATAATTATACATATATATACACAAAAAAACACCTAATTTATTTGTTTTTGAAAAGATAAATTTGCCCACTTAAATTATGTCAATTTGTATACACTTAAGATTTTCATCATTATAAAGTTTTACACTTATCTATTCCTACAATTAATAGTTTACTATAAGATTCATTATTTAATTCAACTATTATTGTAGTTTCAAATCCACTTATATAAATATCCAGGCATCTTTAATTATCAAGTTTATTTGTTTAATCCAAATAAAATCAGTATCTTAATAGTTAAAAATCAGTTTAATTATCCAATTAACAGTTGTTCAAAAATTCAGGTTATCACATTCCTCCCTCTTTTGAATCTTTTCATCCTCGAAAAGGGACGAAGCCAAAATTAAAATACTTAATATTAGTTAAATCACTTTTTTTAAAATATTTTAAAATCTATATAATATTTCCAAAATAGTTTAATAAAAGTATCATTTATAACTCGATGTTTCAACAGGTTCGTCCTCGTTCGCATAGAAATTGGGTCTGATCAGGCGTAGGACTGAAAATCTATAAGTACTTAGCAGACCCTTTTCAACACCCAGTGAAAATATTGGAAAAATAATTTTATTGAAAATATAGAAAATATTTTTTTTTGAAAATAGAGGAAATATCTTTGGTGAGAATGCTCTAGAAATCATCACCCCCATCCATGGTCGTTGTTAACCCGATGGTTACGTTGCCATCCCGATAAAATCCATAGATAACTGTAGGCCTCCGCGCCCCTCGATTACACCATGGAACCCGCTACAGATTGCAGCTACAGCTGGGGTTACGTTGCTATCACAGTAAAAACCCATATAACTGTAGGTCTCAGCGCCCTCGAATTTCCCTGCCAAAAGAATGAAACTTCTCCAGTCCACTCGACCATAGATTGCAGTCTACCGATGTTACGTTGCCTTCCCGGCAAAATCAAGCGTAGACCGTTGACACTCACCTCCACACGATTTCCGCAATGGTCCACACAGTAGATCGCAGTGACATGGAGTTACACTGTCGTCACAACACAACCTAAATGCCTCTGTAGGCATCAGCGCCCTCGACTTTCGCTACCGAATAATCCTCAGGAACTAATTTGTCCGGACTCCTCACAGGATCAACTTTAGAACCTCCCCCTTAGAGGCTCAAGGCAGTACCAACCTATGGCACTCCTGAGAAGTTCATTTCAAGGGAGCGCCTTTTTCCCCAGAGCCATTTTCAAAATACTTTATACTATACACATATAGTATCTTCCAAATCATATACCTAGTATGAATCACAAATAAATCTCCTTTCTCAAAATCGGTTATCCCAAAATCGATAATTCTCAAATTTAGGCTTTTCCAATTTTCCAATATTGATTTTACCCAAAAATCAAAAAGCCTTTTCCAAATTCAAAGGTTCCCAAAACCTTTTCCAAAATCATTCTCATAAGATCCTTTATACGTGTATATATATATATAACTTCTTAAAACTTTCGATCTCTTCAAACTTGTATAAAACCGCTTTTATACTTCAAAAACGTTCAAAAACCCTTTCTTCTGGCTTAGATTCAACAAGGGGAGATTAATCTTATATATAACAAAGATACGTAACTTTGTTTATCCCAAATCAAATATTCAAATTTGATTACTCTATAAAGTCACCTACCAAATTACTTACTTCATAAAGTAAATTTCTACCATAGAAATATCCAATTTCCACTTTATTTCATCATATATTTCACAAAATATACCTTTCATTTTAAAAACCATTTCACATTTCTTATCCATAAATTCCCGGTATTAATTTCATTCAAATCCGTACGATGTACACAAATCATCCGTACGCTATACCAATCTGATCGCTCACTCGATCACACAATTTCACTTCCAAACTAGTATCGTCCACCCGACTTCCTAGTGCAGACTAAGATCTGGTTTCTTGATCAGAAACCATCATTCTCCTTACATAGCCTAGCTATGATAGAGAATATCCAGAACCAACCAACAATCCATATCCAGGTTCGCCGTTGAAAATCGAGTGAAATATCCCAACTTGGATCGATATAATTATCTCGAAATTCTGTGCTCGAATCTGGATCAAATCACTATGCGAATAGAATAATATACGTACATCCTACATATTTATCTTCATTGATTATTAGCTAAATCAATTTCTCCTTTTCTATTCACATTTCCTTTAATTCTATTCACTTATCCACAATTTCTTCAATCCCAGATGGATTATTACTCAAATTATAAACAGTTTGTACTCTGGCTAGCTTGAGTTTAGAAAATAGCTTGAAAATAGGCAAGTAATGGAAAAATAATTATTAGTTTGTAAAATAGCTGTAAAATTGTAAAATAGTTATAAAAAAGTTAGATAATTGCAAAATAGATGTAAAAGAGCAGTTAGTTTATAAAACGGTTAAAAAGATTGTCAAATAGTTCCAAAAATAATTATAAAATAAGTATAAGATAATTTAGCTTTAAAACAAAGGTTGTATAGTAAATTGTTTAGGAAAATATATATTAAAACAATTTATTTTGTAAATAATCCAGAGCCAAACTGTTCAATTTCCAATCTCCATTCCCATCAAATCAATTTAAATTTCCTCTTCCATTTAAATAGATTCAATTCCAATTTAAATAACTTCAATACCCATTGAAATTGATTTAACCCCAATTCAAGTTGAATTAATTCACAATTTCTTTCCAAATTCAAATCAAATTCCATTTGATTTTAAACCTATTCATCTTCCAAATTATTCAAATCAATTTGGACTAATTTCAAATTGAACCTACTTCATTTCAAATCATCTCAATCCCTGTTTGAATTAATCCCAATTCCCATTGAAATTTAAACTCATTCAACTTCAATTTCATTTCAAATTAATCCAATTCAAATTTTACATTTGAATATTAAACTTATCCATTTTCAATCACAATTCCAATTAATTCAAATCAAATTCAATTTGAACTAATTCAATTTAAATCTCAACTTTAAACCATTTCGAATTGTAGATTCGAGTTCAATTTTAAATGTAATTTAATCCTTTAAATCAAATCAACTTATATCTTTAAACCATTTAATTCTGAATCCAAATTCCATTTTTAACTTATTTCAAAGTTCAAATAATAATTCAATTCCTTTTTAAACAAATAAATCTTTGGAATTCAATTTATCATCAAATTTCAATTTTGAACCCAAACCTTTGAATTTTTATCTTAAACATTCAAATCTTAAGTCCAAAATGATTCCATTTTACCTTAATAATGGATATATTACCACATCATTTTTTACACAAATCCAATTCACAGTTTAAAGACTATTAATAACAACAGGATGGTATCATTCAAATTATTTTAAAACATCCATCCATTTTCAATTTTCGGATCTTAAACCCAATTTGAAATCACTCAAACTCCCAATTCCAATCAACCATTTAACTTCCCATGTTAAATCTTAATTTCATCTTGAAATTTCCAAATCAGGTTGATCATTCAAACTTATTTAACTTCTTCCAAGTTAAATTCAATTTACTTAATCCAGTCAAATTTACACAATTTGAATTCCCATTCAAATTTTAAACTTCAGATTAATATCCTTCCCACTTAAGTTTAGAACCTACTTCACTTTGGGTTTCACATCACATTCCAAAGAAAATTCAAAACTCAACCTTAGAGTTTATTTCCTTTACACACCTGGTTACTTTTAAATTTAAACCACCTTTGGTTTTAAATTCAAACAAATTCCTTTAAAATTTCAAACAACCTTGTTTGAAATAGGACCCTTTCATTCAAAAATATTAAATAACATCCCTTATTTTAAAATAAGATCATATTCCAAATAGTTTGAATAATATTATTTCCTTTAACATTTTGAAACCAATTCAGATGTTTATATCTAGAATTCAGAACTTCATAATTTGAAACCCACTTTAATTTACATCCTTTCAAATTTACAAGTTACTGTCTTTAAATGGTTACTTCCCTAAAACATTTTATTGTTTGTTGGAAAATAATCATCCCATTATTAAACACAATAACCATTCTATTTCTCTGGTTTGAAACCAATTCTAGTTAATCTTATTTTGAAATTTTTCCCCAACTTTAAGATTTAATTTCAGTTTGAATCCATTTCAAACTTATCTTTGATTTAATTTTAATTTGGTTGTATTTCTATTACCACTTAATTTAATTCTAATAATTTAACAACCAATTACCTTAATATTTATTAGAAACAAATATTGCTATATATATTAAATTATATTCTTATAAAATCATTTAAAATCTTTATATAAGAAAATAACAAGTACGCTCTCATATATATATATATATATATATATATATATATACACTCAACCCATTCTAGGGTACCATGAGTAATCCCACCAGAGCCAAGGTTCTCGCTTAACCTTCAGCTCGGATACCAAATGTAACGACCCGGAATTTTTGATCATGAAAAATCCAGACAGTTATCAAAAGAAGAAAGAGATAGAAGAAAAGAAGAAACAAAAAACACCAAAACATAGATTCTCACATTCGCAACGGATCAAAATATAATATTAAATAAATAGCAGTTATACAAAGGAAAACTGTACTCGTCCAATTACACTTTAATATATCAGAGTTACAATTTTTACACAACACTGAGCAGTTTAATTCAACATGCCCCAGATAAGCTACAATAAAACACAGCGGAATACTCTACATGCGTTCCTGCCATCCAGCTCGTCTCCTGAGCTCCAGAATGTCCTTACCAGAATATCTGCAATACTCGGTCTGACCCGAGCATTACATCAAAGTAACACCCGGGTCAAGCTGGAAACCAGCATGAGTAAACCCATCTAACATGGAATATAGAAGCATACAACTTATATAAACCTGGGGTAACTTGCATTAATTTACAACTTCACAATTTTTGTTGACATCACTTATTTTACACATCAATTTCTTAAGTACCAAAAACACAGATTAAATAGTCCAATTCACTTAAATCATTTCATTCCTGCCTATTGAATTCCACATATCAATTTATAAAGAATCGAAGTGGTTTCGGTATTTACCAATAACCGACTCCGGTCTTTTCGAATTCAATCCCATCTTAGCCCAAGTTATTCAAATGAAATAAAATTCAAATTTAAATACAAGGTGTCATTATTCACAGCAATTCATCATCGATAGATAACCACATTATCACTGTCCACTCCAACATATCATATCATAAAACACTTCATATCAGAGATATCAAACATTTCAAGGCCTTTAACACCATTCAATCATTCATAATCAGGGTTGATCACCCCAAAATTAATTTAATTTATCTCTTATCAAATTAATTACTCATTTTAATCACTTAGATTACCTTTACTTAACACTAATTAATTACATACTAATTAAGTAATCATACTTAAATTATCCATCTTAATTAATCACCCTTAATTAATTTCTTTAATTAATCAATCCTTTAATTAATTACACTAAGTAATTAATCCTTAATTACTTTCCTTAAGTACTTTACCTTTAATTACTTCCATCAAGTAATTATCCAATTGGTTAATTATCCTCCATTAATTAATCTTTAATTATTAATTCACTTAACCTTTATTTATTAATTAAATTAATTAATCCGTGATAAATTTGTCCTTTAATTTTAAGTAATTATCTCTAATTACTAAATCAATTTTATCCCTAATTATGAATTGATTAATCCCTAATTAATTTACACGGTTACTTTATTAACTTAATTAATCTCAAACCATTAAAACCTAAATTAGCTTTGAAGATAAACCATTATCTTATTAATGACATAATTATCATTAATATCTTTAATTAATAATTCTTGTACTTGAACAATATTAACACCAAGATTTCCTTAAGATATTAAGGTTGATTAATAAGTGAAATCATTTCTCCTTAATTAACTCTTAAATTACATTATTAAGATTAATTTAATTAATCTCAAAATAATGTCACATAATTAAATAAACTTAATCATTTATTAATTCCATTTTTTATAAACAATTGTTTCTTTTTCTAAGAAGGAGCCCAAAATTATTTGAACTTGAATTATCATAAAAATTTGGAAACTGTTTCAAAAACAATCTCGAGGCAACCCTGAACCAAGACCCGTTTCCCCCGAGTCTTCTCCGTGCCACCCCTTTTTCTTCTTTTGTTCTGATTTTAAAACTTTAAATATGTTAAGCCTGTTAACTCACAAATTTTCACGAGCATTTACACGAGCCAGTAAGTGAATCCCGCGTAATTTTCTTCCAGTCAACACCTTCCTTCCCCAAACCCCAACCACTGATACAACCTGACATCGTGCACGTACACAGAGGCACTCGTCCCCTTCGATCATCAGTACGATCACTGATCAGTCAATCCTGATCTAAATACTCGACAACAATCATGCGTGCTTCCAATCGAACTCGATATCAGAATCGAGCATGCATGAAACCCAAATTGTAAGAACCATCATAAGAGATTCCCTTAATGCTACCACCTCGGCCACCAGATCTCTCGATACTCTGATCATCTTTTCTTCACATGCCCACGCACCTATCCCCTACTCGCGACCCAACTCGAAGCTCTGTCGACGTCGCAGCGACCAGATCTCCGATATCGATCCAAAACTAATCCCAAACCCTACTCCGGCGATTTATCTCCGCCGTGAAGAACTAAAAATTCAGCTAACAAATTTTACCAACAATGTTAATCCCCACACTACCCTCAGAATTAATTCCGAGTCCCCTCAACTTCCCGATCAACAGGAAATGCTCGAAACCCATTTTCTGTGCAATTCGTCATTTCTCTCAATTATCAAGTCTATAAATCATGATTTTAATTTTAAAATTCATAAATTTCAATAACTCATTAAATCATAAACTTGAATCATCCAAAGATTAATATGAAGATCTTGATCTGTTTTAATTTATTTACTGTTCTTCTCCTTTTTATTTAATTTAGCAAACTTCAGATTTAGTCTGGAAACATTTTTTTATTAAATTTATAATCTTAATATAACAAACAAATTTCTTTTTAAATAGTGGAGTCTCAAGAATATCATATGCAAAATAGTAAAAATTTTCGAATCCTATTTGCTCTGTAAGTGAAGAACAGAACAAAACACTTCAGAACAGACAGGCACTCAAACATATACTCATAATATACATACATATGAAATCATATAAATCAATCAGGCAAACACCTTTTATGATTTGCTTAAAATTTACTGCATGCGATAAGGTTTAAAATAGATTTGAATTTGTTACTCACTTGTTTGATGATGAACAGGGAGCTGGAAAAAAAGCTTTGATCTGGGTTTTATTAAAATTTGACTCTTACATGTTATAACCCAGACATGCTTAGTTAAAGAAAATCAGTATTAAAATGTTAATTGGGTCTGTTATGACCAGGCATAGACATGCACAAGAGTACCTACAACAAAATCAAACTATATACTCAGGCAATCCATGCAAACAAATATATCAGTCACTTATCGACTATCAATTACAGATAGTTATAAACTAGAAACTTTGGCTTTAAGAAGGCAGATTTACTCACCTGTTTTTTAGGACAACAAAGGAGCAGACTTGATTGTATTTTTGCAAAATCTAGAATTTCTTGTTTAAGAGCTGCTGCTTGTTGAATCCTTATTGAATTAGCTTGAATTTAAATTGATGAGCTTCAAGTTGTAGATTGCAAGGATGATTACAGTTTGAAATTTGATCTTGTTTACTGCTTTTAGTACAGGCCTTGATTTATATTTTTAATCAGGTTGAAATGCACCTCTCTCTTCTTTTCTTCTGCTTGATCTTTACTTTTGACCAGATCTGAGCTTCAAATAAAGAAAATTTTGTTTGCAATTTTATCTCCTCTAGTTTGTATTTCTTTTTCTTTTAAATTTTCTTTTTCAGTTTACAGGTTTTTGAGAAGATAAAGTAATCTGAAAGAAAAGCCTGCTTTTTTTTAATTCATTCTATTTCATGTAATTAAATCTTGAAAGAGAACAAAATATGCCACTTGTTAATCTAACTCAACACTTGTTAATTCATGCCTTACTTAATTCACATTTGTCACAACTTGTATTTTTATGCCTAAACCCCTAGTTAAACTTTTATTTATTTATGAATTATGGTTTAAATCTTTTCTTTTCATAATTTACTTAATTTTATGTCTATAAACTCTAAAGAAAATATTTAAAACTTAACTACACACTAATAAATAACCATATACAAATACTAATTGTAAATATATTTTTAAGATGTTATTTAGAAGAAATAATTTAAACCCCTATATTAATCTGATTCCTATAAGCTTAAGTCATTAACATCACATATATATATATATATACATATGCAAATAAACAAAATAAAATGGAAGAAAAACACGATTTTAAACACTTATAAATAATTATACATATATATACACAAAAAAACACCTAATTTATTTGTTTTTGAAAAGATAAATTTGCCCACTTAAATTATGTCAATTTGTATACACTTAATATTTTCATCATTATAAAGTTTTACACTTATCTATTCCTATAATTAATAGTTTCCTATAAGATTCATTATTTAATTCAACTATTATTGTAGTTTCAAATCCACCTATATAAATATCCAGACATCTTTAATTATCAAATTTATTTGTTTAATCCAAATAAAATCAGTATCTTAATAGTTAAAAATCAGTTTAATTATAAAATTAACAGTTGTTCAAAAATTCAGGTTATCACATTCCTCCCTCTTTTGAATCTTTTCATCCTCGAAAAGGGACGAAGCCAAAATTAAAATACTTAATATTAGTTAAATCACTTTTTTTTTAAATATTTTAAAATCTATATAATATTTCCAAAATAGTTTAATAAAAGTATCATTTATAACTCGATGTTTCAACAGGTTCGTCCTCGTTCGGATAGAAATTCGGTCATACGTTGATCTGGCGTAGGACTGAAAATCTATAAGTACTTAGCAGACCCGTTTTCAACACCCAGTGAAAATATTTGAAAAATAATTTTATTGAAAATATAGAAAATTTTTTTTTTGAAAATATAGGAAATATCTTTGGTGAGAATGCTCTAGAAATCATCACCCCCATCCATGGTCGTTGTTAACCCGATGGTTACGTTGCCATCCCGATAAAATCCATAGATAACTGTAGGCCTCCGCGCCCCTCGATTACACCATGGAACCCGCTACAGATTGCAGCTACAGCTGGGGTTACGTTGCTATCACAGTAAAAACCCATATAACTGTAGGTCTCAGCGCCCTCGAATTTCCCTGCCAAAAGAATGAAACTTCTCCAGTCCACTCGACCATAGATTGCAGTCTACCGATGTTACGTTGCCTTCCCGGCAAAATCAAGCGTAGACCGTTGACACTCACCTCCACACGATTTCCGCAATGGTCCACACAGTAGATCGCAGTGACATGGAGTTACACTGTCGTCACAACACAACCTAAATGCCTCTGTAGGCATCAGCGCCCTCGACTTTCGCTACCGAATAATCCTCAGGAACTAATTTGTCCGGACTCCTCACAGGATCAACTTTAGAACCTCCCCCTTAGAGGCTCAAGGCAGTACCAACCTATGGCACTCCTGAGAAGTTCATTTCAAGGGAGCGCCTTTTTCCCCAGAGCCATTTTCAAAATACTTTATACTATACACATATAGTATCTTCCAAATCATATACCTAGTATGAATCACAAATAAATCTCCTTTCTCAAAATCGGTTATCCCAAAATCGATAATTCTCAAATTTAGGCTTTTCCAATTTTCCAATATTGATTTTACCCAAAAATCAAAAAGCCTTTTCCAAATTCAAAGGTTCCCAAAACCTTTTCCAAAATCATTCTCATAAGATCCTTTATACGTGTATATATATATAACTTCTTAAAACTTTCGATCTCTTCAAACTTGTATAAAACCGCTTTTATACTTCAAAAACTTTCAAAAACCCTTTCTTCTGGCTTAGATTCAACAAGGGGAGATTAATCTTATATATAACAAAGATACGTAACTTTGTTTATCCCAAATCAAATATTCAAATTTGATTACTCTATAAAGTCACCTACCAAATTACTTACTTCATAAAGTAAATTTCTACCATAGAAATATCCAATTTCCACTTTATTTCATCATATATTTCACAAAATATACCTTTCATTTTAAAAACCATTTCACATTTCTTATCCATAAATTCCCGGTATTAATTTCATTCAAATCCGTACGATGTACACAAATCATCCGTACGCTATACCAATCTGATCGCTCACTCGATCACACAATTTCACTTCCAAACTAGTATCGTCCACCCGACTTCCTAGTGCAGCTATAACTGGGGTTACGTTGCTATCACAACAAAAACCCATATAACTGTAGGTTTCAGCGCCCTCGAATTTCGCTGCCAAAAGAATGAAACTTCTCCACTCCACTCGACCATAGATCGTAGTCTACCGATGTTACATTGCCTTCCCGACAAAATCAAGCGTAGACCGTTGACACTTACCTCCACACGATTTCTGCAATGGTCCACGCAGTAGATCGCAGTGACATCGAGTTTCACTGTCGTCACAGCACAACCCAAATGCCTCTGTAGGCATCAGCGCCCTCGACTTTCGCTACGCAATAATCCTCAGGAACTAGTTTGTTCGGACTCCTCACATGATCAACTTTAGAACCTCCCCCTTAGAGGCTCAAGGTTGTACCAACCCATGGCACTCCTGAGAAGTTCATTTCAAGGGAGCACCTTTTTCCTAGAGCCATTTTCAAAACACTTTATACTATACACATATAGTATCTTCCAAATCATACACCTAGTATGAATCTCAAATAAATCTCCTTTCTCAAAATCGGTTATAACAAAATCGATAATTCTCAAATTTAGGCTTTTCCAATTTTCCAATATTGGTTTTACCCAAAAATCAAAAAGCCTTTTCCAAATTCAAAGGTTCCCAAAACCTTTTCCAAAATCATTCTCATAAGATCATTTATACGTATATATATAAATATATATAACTTCTTAAAACTTTGGATCTCTTCAAACTTGTATAAAACCGCTTTTATACTTCAAAAACTTTCAAAAACCCTTTCTTCTGGCTTAGATTCAACAAGGGAAGATTTATCTTATATATAACAAAGATACATAACTTTTTTTATCCCAAATCAAATATTCAAATTTGATTACTCTATAAAGTCACCTACAAAATTACTTACTTCATAAAGTAAATTTCTACCATAGAAATATCTAATTTCCACTTTATTTCATCATATATTTCACAAAATATAACTTTCATTTTAAAAACCATTTCATATTTCTTATCCATAAATTCCCAGTATTAATTTCATTCAAACCCGTACGATGTACACAAATCATCCGTACGCTATACCAATCTGATCGCTCACTCGATCACACAATTTCACTTCCAAACTAGTATCGTCCACCCGACTTCCTAGTGCAGACTAAGATCTGGTTTCTTGATCAGAAACCGTCATACTCCTTGCATAGCCTAGCTACGATAGAGAATATCCAGAACCAATCAACAATCCATATCCAGGTTCGCCGTCGAAAATCGAGTGAAATATCCCAACTTGGATCGATATAATTATCTCGAAATTCTGTGCTCGAATCTGGATCAAATCACTATGCGAATAGAATAATATATGTACATCCTACGTATTTATATTCATTGATTATTAGCTAAATCAATTTCTCCTTTTCTATTCACATTTCCTTTAATTCTATTCACTTATCCATAATTTCTTCAATCCCAGATGGATTATTACTCAAATTATAAACAGCTTGTACTCTGACTAGCTTGAGTTTAGAAAATAGCTTGAAAATAGATAAGTAATGGAAAAATAAATATTAGTTTGTAAAATAGCTGTAAAATTGTAAAATAGTTGGAAAATAGATAAATAGTTATAAAAAGTTAGATAATTGCAAAATAGATGTAAAATAGCAGTTAGTTTATAAAACGATTAAAAAGATTGTCAAATAGTTCCAAAAATAATTATAAAATAAGTATAAGGTAATTTAGCTTTAAAAAGAAAGGTTGTATAGTAAATAGTTTAGAAAAATATATATTAAAACAATATATTTTGTAAATAATCCAGAGCCAAACTGTTCAATTCCCAATCTCCATTCCCATCAATTCAATTTGAATTTCCACTTCCATTTAAATTGATTCAATTCCAATTTAAATAACTTCAATACCCATTAAATTGATTCAATTCCATTTGATTTTAAACCTATTCATCTTTAATTACAATTCCAATTTATTCAAATCAATTTGGACTAATTTCAAATTGAACCTACTTCAATTTCAAATCATCTCAATCCCTGTTTTAATTAATCCCAATTCCCATTGAAATTTAAACTCATTCAACTTCAATTTCATTTCAAATTAATCCAATTCAAATTTTACATTTGAATATTAAACTTATCCATTTTCAATCACAATTCCAATTAATTCAAATCAAATTCAATTTGAACTAATTCAATTTAAATCTCAACTTTAAACCATTTCGAATTATAGATTCGAGTTAAATTTTAAATGTTAATTTAATCCTTTAAATCAAATCAACTTATATCTTTAACCCATTTAATTCTGAATCCAAATTCCATTTTTTAACTTATTTCAAAGTTCAAATAATAATTCAATTCCTTTTTAAACAAATAAATCTTTGGAATCCAATTTATCATCAAATTTCAATTTTGAAACCAAACCGTTGAAGTTTTATCTTAAACATTCAAATCTTAAGTCCAAAATGATTCCATTTTACCTTAATAATGGATATATAACCACATCATTTTTTACACAAATCCAATTCACAGTTTAAAGATTATTAATAACAACAGGATGGTATCATTCAAATTATTTTAAAACATCCATCCATTTCTAATTTTCAGATCTCAAACCCAATTTGATATCACTCAAACTCTCAATTCCAATCAACCATTTAACTTCCCAAGTTAAATGTTAATTTCATCTTGGAATTTCCAAATCAGATTGTTCATTTAAACTTATTTAACTTCTTCCAAGTTAAATTCAATTTACTTAATCCAGTCAAATTTACACAATTTGAATTCCCATTCAAATTTTAAACTTTAGATTAATATCTTTCCCACTTAAGTTTAAAACCTACTTCACTTTGGATTTCACATCACATTCCAAAGAAAATTCAAAACTCAACCTTAGAGTTTATTTCCTTTACACACCTGGTTACTTTTAAATTTTAAACCACCTTTGGTTTTAAATTCAAACAAATTCCTTTAAAATTTCAAACAACCCTTGTTTGAAATAGGACCCTTTCATTCAAATATATTAAACAACATCTCTTATTTTAAAATAAGATCATATTCAAAATAGTTTGAATAATATTATTTCCTTTAACATTTTGAAACCAATTCAAATGTTTATATCTAGAATTCAGAACTTCACAATTTGAAACCCACTTTAATTTACATCCTTTCAAATTTACAAGTTACTCTCTTTTAATGGTTACTTCCTTAAAACATTTTATTGTTTGTTGGAAAACAATCATCCCATTATTAAACACAATAACCATTCTATTTCTCTGGTTTGAAACCAATTCTAGTTAATCTTATTTTGAAATTCTTCCCCAACTTTAAGATTTAATTTCAGTTTGAATCCATTTCAAAGTTATCTTTGATTTAATTTTAATTTTGTTGTATTTCTATTACCACTTAATTTAATTCCAATAATTTAACAACCAATTACCTTAATATTTATTAGAAAGAAATATTGCTATATATATTAAAATATATTCTTACAAAATCATTTAAAATCTTTATATAAGAAAATAACAAGTACACTCTCATATATATATATATATATATATATATATATATATATATATATATACACTCAACCCATTCTAGGGTACCATTGACCCTATCCTTAATGAGTAATCCCACCAGAGCCAAGGTTCTCGCTTAACCTTCAGCTCTGATACCAAATGTAACGACCCGGAATTTTCGATCCCGAAAACTCCAGATAGTTATGAAAAGAAGAAAGAGATAGAAGAAAAGAAGAAACAGAAAACACCAAAACATAGATTCTTACATTCGTAGTGGATCAAAATATAATATTACATAGATAGCAGTTATACAAAGGAAAACTGTACTTGTCCAATTACACTATAATATAACAGAGTTACAATATTTACACAACATTGAGCAGTTTAATTCAACATGCCCCAGATAAGCTAAAATAAAACACAGCGGAATACTACATACGTTTCTGCCATCCAGCTCGTCTCCTGAGCTCCAGAACGTCCTTACCTGAAAATCTACAATACTCGGTCTGACCCGAGCATTACATCAAAGTAACACCCGGGTCAGGCTGGAAACCAGCGTGAGTAAACCCATCTAACATGTAATACAGAAGCATACAACTTATATAAACCCGGGGTAACTTGCATTAATTTACACCTTCACAATTTTTATTGACATCACTTATTTCACACATCAATTTCTAAGTACCAAAAACTCAGATCAAATAGTCCAATTCACTTAAATCATTCCATTCCAGCCTATTGAATTCCACATATCAATTTATAAAGAATCGAAGTGGTTTCGGGTATTTACTAATAACATACTTCGGTCTTTTCGAATTCAATCCCATCTTAGCCCAAGTTATTCAAGTGAAATAAAATTCAATTTTAAATACAAGGTGTCATTATTCACAGCAATTCATCATTGATAGATAACTACATTATCACTGTCCACTCCAACATATCATATCATAAAACATTTCATATCAGAGATATCAACCATTTCAAGGCCTTTAACACCATTCAATCATTCATAATCAGGGTTGATCACCCCAAAATTAATTTAATTCATCTCTTTTTAAATTAATTACTCATTTTAATCACATAGATTACCTTTACTTAACACTAATTAATTACATACTAATTAATTAATCATACTTAAATTATCCATCTTAATTAATCACCCTTAATTAATGTCTTTATTTAATCAATCCTTTAATTAATTACACTAAGTAATTAATCCTTAATTACTTTCCTTAATTACTTTACCTTTAATTACTTCCATCAAGTAATTATCCAATTGGTTAGTTATCCTCCATTAATTAATCTTTAATTATTAATTCACTTAACCCTTATTTACTAATTAAATTAATTAATTCCTGATAAATTTGTCCTTTACTTTTAAGTAATTATCTCTAATTACTAAATAAATTTTATCCCTAATTATGAATTGATTAATCCCTAATTAATTTACTCGATTACTTTATTAACTTAATTAATCTCAAACCATTCAAACCTTAATTTGCTTTGAAGATAAACCATTATCTTATTAGTGACTTAATTATCATTAATATCTTTAATTAATAATTCTTGTACTTGAACAATATTAACACAAAGATTTCCTTAAGATATTAAGGTTGATTAATAAGTGAAATCATTTCTCCTTAATTAACTCTTAAATTACATTATTAAGATTATTTTAATTAATCGCAAAATAATGTCGCATAATTAAATAAACTTAATCATTTACTAATTCCATTTTTTTATAAAAAATTGTTTCTTTTTCTAAGAAGGAGCCCAAAATTATTTAAACTTGAATTATCATTAAAATTTGGAAACTGTTTCAAAAACAATCTCGAGGCAACCTTGAACCAAGACCCGTTTCCCCCGAGTCTTCTCCGTTCCACCCCTTTTTCTTCTTTTGTTCTGATTTTAAAACTTTAAATATGTTAAGCCTATTAACTCACAAATTTTCACGAGCATTTACTCGAGCCAGTAGGTGAATCCCGCGGAATTTACTTCGAGTCAACACCTTCCTTCCCCAAACCTAAACCACTGATACAACCTGACATCGTGCACGTACACAGAGGACTCGTCCCCTCCGATCATCAGTACGATCATTGATTAGTCAATCCTGATCTAAATACTCGACAACAATCATACGTGCTTCCAATCGAACTCGATATCAAAATCGAGCTTGCATGAAATCCAAATTGTAAGAACCATCACCAGAGATTCCCTTAATGCTACCACCTTCGGCCACCAGATCTCTC
This sequence comes from Allium cepa, assembly GCA_030765085.1. Lineage (NCBI taxonomy): Eukaryota > Viridiplantae > Streptophyta > Magnoliopsida > Asparagales > Amaryllidaceae > Allium > Allium cepa. Next base: position 29,787,294 of record CM060932.1, read on the forward strand.
GATACTCTGATCATCTTTTCTGCACATGCCCACGCACCTATCCCCTACTCGTGACCCAGCTCGAAGCTCTGTCGACATCGCAGCGATCAAATCCCCGATATCGACCCAAAACTAATCCCAAACCCTACTACGGCGATTTATCTCCGCCGTGAAGGACTAAAAATTCAGCTAATAAATTTTGCCAACAATGTTAATCCCTCCACTACCCTCAGAATTGATTCCGAGTCCCCTTAATTTCTCGATCAACAGGAAATGCTCGAAACCCATTTTCTGTGCAATTCATCATTTCTCTGAATTATCAAGTCTATAAATCATGATTTTAATTTTAAAATTCATAAATTTCAATAACTCATCAGATCATAAACTTGAATCATCCAAAGTTAATATCAAGATCTTGATCTGTTTTAATTTTTTTACTGTTCTTCTCCTTTTTATTTATTTTAGCAAATTTCAGATTTAATCTGGAAACATTTTTTTTAAATTTATAATCTTAATATAAAAAACAAATTTCTTTTTAAATAGTGGAGTCTCAAGAATATCATATGCAAAATAGTAAAAAAAATTGAATCCTATTTGCACTATGAGTGTAGAAAAGATCAAAACACTTCAAAACAGACAGGCTCTCAAACATATACTCATAATATACATACATATGAAATCATATAAATCAATCAAGCAAACACCTTTTATGATTTGCTTAAAATTACTGCATTCCACAAGGTTTAAAACAGATTTGAATTTGTTACTCACTTGTTTGATGATGAACAGGAGCTGAAAGAAAAAGCTTTGATCTGTGTTTTATTAAAATCTGACTCTTACATGTTAAAACCCAGACATGCTTAGTTAAAAAAATCAGTATTAAAATGTTAATTGGGTCTGTTATGACCAGGCAGAGACATGCACAAGAGTACCTACAGCAAAATCAAACTATATACTCAGGCAATCCATGCAAACAAATATATCGAGTCACTTATCGACTATCAATTGCAGACAGTTATAAACTAGAAACTTTGGCTTTAAGAAGGAAGATTTACTCACCTGTTTTTGAGGACAACAAAGGAGCAGACTTGATTGTATTTTTGCAAAATCTAGAATTTCTTGTTTAGGAGCTACTGCTTATTGAATCCTTATTGAATTGGCTTGAATTTAAATTGATGAGCTTCAAGTTGTAGATTGCAAGGATGATAACAGTTTGAAATTTGATCTGGTTTACTGCTTTTAGTACAGGCCTTGATTTATATTTTGAGCTTAAAATAAAGAAAATCCTATTTGCAATTTTATCTCCTCTAGTTTGTATTTCTTTTTCTTTTAAATTTTCTTTTCCAGTTTACAGGTTTTTTAGAAGATAAAGTAATCTGAAAGTAAAGCCTGTTTTTTTAATTCATTCTATTTCATGTAATTAAATCTTGAAAGAGAACAAAATATACCACTTGTTAATCTAACTCAACACTTGTTAATTCATGCCTTACTTAATTCACATTTGTCACAACTTGTATTTTTATGCCTAAACCCTAGTTAAACTTTTATTTGTTTATGAATTACGGTTTAAATCTTTTCTTTTCATAATTTACTTAATTTTATATCTATAAACTCTAAAGAAAAGATTTAAAACTTAACTACACACTAATAAATAACCATATACAAATATTAATTGTAAATATATTTTTAAGATGTTATTTAGAAGAAATAATTTGAACTCCTATATTAATCTGATTCCTATAAGCTTAAGTCATTAACATCATATATATATATATATATATATATATAGACACACACACATATACATACATACATATACAAATAAAAAATGGAAGAAAAACCCGATTTTAAACACTTATAAATAATTATACATATATATACACAAAAACAACACTTAATTTATTTGTTTTTGAAAAGATAAATTTGCCCACTTAAATTATATCAATTTGTATACACTTAAGATTTTCATCATTATAAAGTTTTACACTTATTTATTCCTATAATTAATAGTTTACTATAAGATTCATTATTTAATTCAACTATTATTGTAGTTTCAAATCCACTTATATAAATATCCAGACATCTTTAATTATCAAATTTTTTTGTTTAATCCAAATAAAATCAGTATCTCAATAGTTAAAAATCAGTTTAATTATCCAATTAACAGTTGTTCAGAAATTCGGGTTATCACACAGCATATACAGTAAACAAATCAATCAAGAATCACATACACAGAGTATTACAACAATAAGCAGCGGAATAGATAAATAGCATTTCACGAATCTAACATAAAACATCAAAGTCTAAAACAAAATACAACAGAATCTAAAATACAGAGTAGTCTCGAATACAAACAGATGACAAGTCTGAACAAAACATCTGGATAGCTGATAGCCGAACAGGTATAGATGGATCTTCAAGCAAAGCTCCAAAGGTGAGCCTCAAACGCTCCGACATCAGTTTGACTCGAGCATAAAGAAAAACACGAAACACTCGAGTCATGATTAACATTCTTATATAAGTAAATTCAACTAAAGTGAAATGTCAACTGAAATACAAGTAATTTAAAGGATGTTTGGGATTTCCATCCTCTAAGGATCCGTGGAACTATGTACTATGTAGTAATATATGCTATTATAATATGTCTATAGTAAAGCAAAAGTATTAAAATAGCATTAAGGCATTACCCATATTCCCCTTAACACATTTTGTATATTCTTATAGTCTATACAATGCCATACATTCCTCCGTAAACTGGAGGTTTACCCAGAGGACATCACATAGGTACGGTACAAAACAAACTCGTAGAAGGCGCGATAGGGCATGCGACATGGCACTCGAGGCAATGCCAGGGTATTGCACTCATGGACTGGTGGTAATGCATAGCAGCTACTACCCTCCCAAACAAATGTGCCTGATCGGGGTAGTGACCCATCTGGCCCGGTATAGCTTCTGTTTTAGCCACATCAAGCTGACTCACGGGAGTCAGGGCTACGTAAATACCATATGGAATCGTCGCCAAACCATCCTACTTCATTCTAAAATCTCTACCATGTCCACAGTTGTTAAAGTGCTTTCGGTATTGGCAAAGAGTATGACAATATCCGATCCCGGTCTCTTTAACAACCAAACGCTTATTTCAGACCATGGCCACTTCATTTCAAATAGTTCATACTTCTTATCAAAATATCATATTCGTTTCAAAACCATATCAAATTCGACATCATTATTCACTTTTAATAATATTCATTTTCAGAATCGTAACATTTTCAAAGATTGTAACACTTTCGAAATCATAGCACTTTTGAAATTATAACACCTTTTGAAATCATAACACTTTTAAATCATAGCACTTTGACTTAAATAGTCTGTATATTGAAAATAGTATATATAATAAATAGTTATAAATTAAAATAGTTTATATAATAAAATAATTTCTATATTAATATAGTTTATATATTAAAAATATTTTATATAATAAAAATAGTTTTCTCCAAATTTGCAAATCGATTTAAAACATCTTAAATTCCAAAATTCAATTTAAATCAATTCCAGTTTAACCGTTTAAAATTAAAGTTTAAAGATACAAGTTTAACTATTTAAACATTTACAATATACATTTCCTTTATACTTCAACGTTTAACTTTTATTTTACTCGGCTTGGAAAGTATTCGCTTAAATTTTTTTTTTATAACAATTTATTTGAAAATTCCAATTTATGAATTTAAATCAATATTAAATATTCAATTTTGGTTTTTATTTAAAAATTAAGAATATTCATTTAATCACTTTTATCAAATCAAGTTATAAATCGTATTTTTCAAAATCTCAAAATCAATAAGTTCAAATTAAGTCTTATTTAAGTTCAATTATTAACCGATTTAAATGCCAAGTCAACATTAATTTATCTTCCCAACCTTATTATTAAAGCTAAAAAATATATTTTTAAAATATTAATATAAATTTAAGTAAATACTTAAACATATTATATACTAATTAAATTAAATTCTATCGAGTTAAATATTATTATCAAATTTACTTTACATTAAATTTATTTATATATATTAAAATAGCAAAATTATAAGTAAAATCTTAAAAATTATATTTTCAAAACTAACTTGTAAATTTAAAATTTCCAAAAGTAAAATATTAAAAACCTAAAATTTAAACCTTTATAAATAATGTTCGTATATAATACCTTAAAATCAATAAGTATTTAAACCATATATTTCCTTTCAGAACTTTGGAAATCATTTCAAAATATATATATATATATATATATATATATATATATATATATATATATATATATATATATATAGACCAACGTTGTCCGTATATATTTTTCCATCCTATGGTCAAGTGATACGGATATTTATCATTTCAATCGACAATTTAAATATTTATAGGTATATATCATTTCAACCTGCAATCCCAAATTCAATTCAAATGAAAATCGCTTGGGTTTATCAATTTAACCCATAATGATTTTCTCCTATTCTACAAGATCGTCCGGGTATATATTATTTCAACCTATAGGGAATTCTAAACTAACAGGGAACTTGCAAAGTGAGAATAATTATGATAATAATATAACATATCAACAACAGGCATATATCATCAATAACAATAAAATATAATATAAACAACAGGATAGGGTGTCACATCCCACAGGTGAATAATTACAGATAATAGCATATCATATATTACAATTAGGTAATTAACAGTTCAAATTAGTAGCATATTTCAATTGTTGTTTCAAGTGAAATCAAACTTAATAAATATAAGAATGTTAATCATGAGTGATTGCACACCTTTTGAGGCTAGAGAGATTCGACAATGAAACGAGTTACGAATCCAAGCACGAATTCCAAAGTAAAGCAAGATTGACATGAATTTGATGAACAAAGCCGATAATAAGGAACCGATGAAACAACCAGAATCAGCTTGACATGAATTGAACAAAATATATGTATATGTATATGTATATATATGTGTGTGTATATATATTTCTAAAAAAATCAATTTAAAACATATATATAAGTAAAATCTATATATATATTTTCAAATCACTATTTGACGTGACGCTTATGGAATAAAATTTCTATATATATATATATATATTTGGAAACCAAACTAATGTGTACTAATTTATATAAATTAATATATAACATATACAACTCATATTATATACTTTAGTAATATATGTTAAAAAAACATATCAATACTAACATATAATATATTACTAACATATAATATATTACTAACATATATTACAGTACGTGAATCATTATTTGCAAACAAATATATATATATATATATGTATATATATATATCTTAAACATCAATATATCAACACTGTTATAAATATATATGGTCAAATATAAGAGAACCAACTTAATACTATATATAGTAATGTAATATATATATATATATAGTAGACTTATGTACAGATCTTATAATCAAACTAATATAAAATCTACACACTTTTAAACATATATAAACTGACACATATTAAAATTTTAAAACAACTCATAATGCAAGCTATATAATAAAACATATATATACTAACATATTCACAAAGGTATATATAAATATATAACATATTATTTATAACATTGAATCATATGATAGTTATACTGTAACATCTATATAGTGAACCCATTATAACACAATATTTTAACTATATAAGTTAAACAACAGAGATCATACATACATACACTTACAGGTATGTTATAACTCATATTATAAACAACCCTATTATATAACTACAAATCACATATATAAACCATAAACACTAAATATAAACATTAGTGGTTATGAACTGTATCTATTTTAAGATATTGATATAATTCTAAGAAAAATCTATAATATATATATACACACACACACAAACTGTAACCATAACGTATATGTATTATATATACCTCAATTCCTAGAATATGATATAACACTTACATATGTATGAACGCTGGTAGAGGTTGCTTGGCAAGGGAACTTTGGCCGATGGAGGAAGGCAAAGAAATGATGGAGGAGGAATCTCGATGGAGGTGATGGAAGTCTTAGCCATGGGTTTGTTGCAGACAGCCGTGGTGGAGAGGGGAATGAGTTCGATTGGCTGCACAGTGGAGGATAGGACTTACGACAAAGGTCTCGGCTAGAGGAGATAGGTGGTTGCATGGGGAAGGCGACAATGTGGCATGAGGAGGTGAGGAGGAAGGGATGGGGTTGATGCTTGCTTGGGCTTCGGGTTTAAGGAAAGGAGGTGGAAGAGGAAGATGGGCTTGCGATCTGGAAAGAAGCAAATGAAAAAAATATAAATGTAAAGGTATGAAAATAAAAATGAAAAATGAAAATGGAATTGCAAACGAATAAAAAATATATTTAGAACCATATAAATGTTAAAAGTCATGGCTTAAACTTCCAATGTAATAAAAGTAGTGACTGTTGGTTTTCAAACGGTAGATGGATGAAAAGACTGATGGAAACCAAAAGGGTTTAAAACGAGTACCGATGAGGTCCAACGTTTTATAGATTTCACCGTTCTTCGGACTTCGAAATACGCAAACGAATGTACCACAGAGATCGGCACAATGAGACGATCAAAAAGGTAGACAAATATCAATGATACGATTATCCTATCAAAAGTCGATATCCAGTACCGAAAATACTACTAAAACATCGAAAATAAGATAAGAGGAGCAATAACAGTCCAAATTTGGCGAAACGAAATTTGACATCTCACTCAGAAGATGATTTACAAATTTATTATATAGAAATATTCAGGTTTTGAAAATATTTTATTATCACCAAGTATTAACTGATTTAAGTTAAATAAAATTACACAAGAAAAATAAACTTCCATATTATCGGATGAAAATTTATCATTTACTATGTTTATATAGACGTATTCCAAATATCAAATTTTTAATTCAAAATTTTATTATTTAAAATTTCACAAAATACAGTTAATTGCGTTATTAAAATTATTAAAATTTACGGGTCGTTACATTCATATGTGATCTATATATTTTTGTATTGTTCAAAGGATCAATAATTTGATTAGTGCCAAAATAGTATCATGATCATACACTTTTTTCTTTCTTGTATGTACGAAAGACTTGTGCATCACTTTGGAAAGAAAGTTAAACACGTTATTTTAGATTACAACTAACTTTCAGACTGATTTTTCAAAAAAAGTAATTTATTTTCTAAGAAAAATGTTAGGGGAAAAAAACAGCGATAAAAACATTAGAAAATGTATATGTGTTCCATTGGATAAACAAATAAGTTTGTTCTGAAATATTGAATTTATGCATAAAATCATTGAACTTAGTTGTTGAATTATTGAATTTGGTTTTTTCATATACATATATTGGATTTATTTGGAAAATTACCGGATTAATTTGCAGATTGTATTTTCTAAACACTATTCCTAGTTTTTAAGAAGCAAAAGTTCCAGTCAACACATAATTTTATTTGATTTCCCCATGCTATGAAAAAATTTTGTTTACCGATTTGAGTGGCATGAAATAATAACATCTTTTACATGTTGATTATTTCAAAAGCTTATAATTCTTGGTTGAAAGTAGAGTGTGCTACTGTGCTGACATATTTACTTGAAGGTATAGCATACTAAATATCAAACAGCAAAAGTTTGTATCATTATACACTAATTTCCTATGTTTTACCACTAAAATTAACAAAATTGTCTAGATTCAGAGAAAAATCAAGGGGATTGGTTTATGAGTTATGTTGTCTTTCAATGTTGCAATGCATATTATCCATAACACAAGCAGTATTTGTTAAATGCGTACTGGACAAATCCATTGAAGTGGGTTTTTGGCCTAACTTAGACGAAAATTAAGCTTAAACAAAACTCAAAGCTTAGCTATACTAAAGCTATGAATGATAATTCTCATGAATATCATATATATGGTGAGTAGGCTTCTACATCAATAGGAAAAATGTTTCACAAAGCAGAACGTCAAAACAAATGTACCTTATCAGTGTACTCTTGAAGCATTTTAATTCGTCTCATATAATCCCGATCTTCTACCGACAATGTTATAACCTTAGCTTTAGTTCCTGGTCCCTCAAATTGAAGTGGACCAGGATTTCTGTATACATCATCTAGTAGAAAACTAGAAGCATTTTGTCTCAACAACCTGAATCATGATCTTTAAGAGTTAAAGCAACTCCAATAACTCATAAATTACACACACACACTTAAATACATACATATTACATACATACACACACAGTTACATACACACACACTTACATACATACATATTACTATTTCAAGAAATATTACCTGAAACAATATTCAATAACTTCTTATAAGCGAAGCTTATAGCCCTCACATGGTTGCACAGGGTAACGTGTAAGATACTTTTGGTTTATTTGCAATTGTGTGTTTCCTTATTGGTCCCAACCCTCTTCTCCTTATCAACATCACACAAAATTTATCACGCAAATTTTAAACTCAACTCCTATATAAGTTCCTTTTATTAAGATTCTTCTTATTTTGAGTATGACTCATTAACTAGCTGACGCATAACCCATAGACTCTAGTGTACTTAATTGTTGGCCTTAGTGTGAAAAATCATTTTACTTATTATTTCCTTTTAAAGCTTCTAGGAAAATAGAAATGAAAAGAGTGAAAAAAACATATATTAGTATCTACGATTGTAACGACCCAGAATTTCTTTCATTTGAAATTCGTATATTTAATTGATTTTAAATATGCACAAGTTAAATTTATAAGCTGAATAACTTATATTTCAAATATCGTGTTTAATTGGATAACTAAATGGTTTATTTAATATTTGAAATCGCTGAAATAATTGGAAATTGGATTTAAAATGAATAAAAATGATTTTTTTAATTCTAGTTGTATTAGAATGATGTTACAGAACTTTTAAAATCGAATTAAAAGTTGATTTGTAGAAACTGAATGTTTTAACATTTAACTGAGAGTAAAAATAGCCATTTTTCAAACCATCTCAAATTTCGACAAAAATAGCTTCATCGGATCCGTAATGTTAAATTAATGTAAGATTTCAAATTTCATGTCAATCGGATTTACGGTTTGTCCGAGGCAAGCTAAAATGCATGGAAATCGGTTTAAGTGAATTTTAAATTTAAATAGTTGATTCAAAAACCTATCTTTCAAATACGATCGAATTGGCTCTCGTTATATATTCCATTGTGTTCAGAATGGGGTAAAACATTATAAACGCCAGGCGGCACGCTTTGTTTCGAGTTTGGAAAATTTCCGGATGAATAGTGTCGTCAAAATTTCTATAGAAGGCCCCCTCTTTCTTCATTTTGCTAAAACCCTAGGCAAATTAGGGCAACCCGCCATTTACTTTTCTATGGTCAGAAACGATCCTCGTTTCTCCTCTAATATCTCATAATCCATTGACAATTATCAAATAGCTTCAACTAGAATGTTGTAGAGGGCGACAAGATCGTTCAATCCAACGGCTACGATTGGATTTCAGGCAACGGATCAACGACAATCGTCATTCTAACGTTTGCCATTCGCATGCTTTTTTCGAGGCATCAGAGAAGCCGAGTTTCACGTCTTTTTCGGTGATGGTGGAGCTCGGGACGCACGCTCAAATGGTGATGGCTGATCGTCCTCTCGACATCATTGGTGGTCGCAAAAATTAGAACAAAGAAGGCGGCCGAGTAGGTTTTCACGTGTGATGATGCTGGGGGGAGGAAGAAAGAAGCAATGACTTGGGTTTGCTTGAGAAAAACGTACAGCCAGATGCACAAAGGTTTAAAAATAAAATAAAGAATTTGTAAATTATTATATAATAAAATCATTTAAACTTTAAAATACTATAACTTTTTCATATGAGGTCTGTTTCACATGAAACGAATTGCGTTGAGTCTGTATTGATGAGCACTGCATTATGGAGCTGGATTGGGATTTATTTGAGCTAGCGAAAATTTTGGTTGAAATTAAACGCTTGTTGAATTTTAATCAGAATAAATCATTATCGCGACGACTACAAGCAATGTGAGTACAACTCACTCTTTCTGACTCACTGAAATTTTTATATAAGTGAGAATAAATATTTTTTATGATGACTGATGATTGTTTGGATGATGTATGATATATTGATTTATATTTGGATATATACCTGCCTAGTGGAGCAGATGACCCTATACGTTCCTGTGTATGAGCGGATGACCCTTTGTACGCGCGTCTGCCTCGAAGCGCACATTGTACACATATTCTAATATGTATATTTGTTGGACGTGATGGGTTAGAGGGATCCAACTGGATTCCTCACCCGTATTGATTTATTTACAGATATTGTTATATATTTTGTTGTCATATGATATATGATATTATGGATGCCTTGATTGTTGTATTTAGTGCTGTTGCAGCATTGAGCCTATTTTTGGAAATTTAAAAATATTTAAGTGATGATTTCCAAATTTAAAAAGATTTTAAAAGTGATTTTGAAAATATACGTTTTGTTGAATTTTGAAGTGTTAAAGGAATGGATTTATTTTGAATAAATATAAGTTATAATTTTTATGTTATAAAAATTATGATGTTTTAGGTAATAAAATTGAAATGTGATTTTTGAAATGTGAAGTTAACTATTTTGTGAAATAGTATAAATTGAGACTTTTGAAGTTATAATAAACGGTATGTATATATAAGATTTATAAAGTTGATATTTTATAAATCAAAGTGTTAGAATTATAAAGGAGTTTTATAAATGTTAAAACGAAGTTATAAATGGAGTTTATAAGTGAACAAGATTTATAGTTGTGAAATTATAAAATGAACGAATTTATAAAATAAATGACTTATAAGTAATTAATGTATAATTTGGAATTTGGCATGTAAATGAGATAAATGGAATTGGTTAATAAAGGGGATTTATACATTGAAGTTTTTATAAAATAAAAACATGATTTATAAATATTGTTTTATAAATCCGAAATCGATTGATTTTGATAAGTTAAATATAGAAGTTTACATAAAGGAATATTATTCACGATTTTTGACAGTGAATTATCCTTTAAATTAAATGTTGAAATAATATTGAATTTGATAAATGATCTATATTCACGATTTTGGACAGTGAATAATATATTAAAGAAACGTTTTAGGAAGTGATATTTTAAATGGAATAAAATCTTTTAAAGATATTTTAAAATGTGTTAAGTATCGAAACCATAGATTTCAACATTCAGTGTTGAAATAGACGTTTTCGAGAAGTAAGGAAATGATGGACTATAACACTGTCGTTATAGTAAATGATTTTCAAAAGGAAATATTTTTGCATAGTATGGGGATTTATATATCTATATTATTTTCGAATCCCTATACTAGTGATTTTGGGTTGTCGTAACGATGTTTTACACAACATTCGTTTTGACCTAATAAACATGTTTAAAGAGAATGTTTTCCTTATAGAGTAAAATATATACTTAATCGAGATTTAAGTATATGTAATATTTTATAAGTGTTGAAAATAAATTGATTTGTGAATTACTTATTATTAAATAAGTACATGGAAATGTTTTTCAATGTTGAAATGGTATTGAAGATTTTTTTTTGAAGATCATATGAAGTGAATATTTGGCAAATGGTTTAATTAATAGAAGATTAATTAAAAGGGCCTAGTGATTGTTATAGTGCTAAATATTTGTTTCTTTGTTTTGATAGTTAAATAACCGACTATCAAATTTAGCCAAATTTTAATTCCTCGACTTGATGTAGGAACTATTTAGTCATACACTTAGTACGTAGCCTTCTGTGTAGGCTTGATTATAGTTTGTGTTGAGGACGTTGATTTGTATAGTGCGGAGTATTACTCCAATCTATCGAGCTTCTTTCTTGGCCTGAAGGATAGCAAGTTGAAAGTTGGAGACGTGATAAGTCTATGAGACTTAGTTTCTGTGTGAGGTTGAGAAACGCTTTTGCGTTGTTGGTGCGAAGAGACCGGGATCAGATTTATCTGAAAACCACTTCGGACCAACGTATATGCGACGATTATGCAGGTTGCTTATTGATGATATGGTTATTCCGGATTTTCATAGTGGAGGACTGCTTGTTGATCGTTTGGGGTTAAATCCCAATATGCATCCAGTAGCAGTGGTCTCTTCATTACGAAATATCCAATGCAAGGACTATTCGCAACTAATCCTAGGGATTTCCTGATAGGATGTGATAGGAAAGTACCTTCGGTTTGTCTTGTTCCTGAATAACTTGTATGGATGTTTATCTAACATTGCATTTCTAAAGATTACGAACATTGGTTTTTACAAATGTACATCAGCGGTGGTGGAGAAGGCAACTTCTCTTAGCTTAACACCCTCCTTGAGACGTATGAGCTTAAGGGTTGTGTTTTTGTGGAAGGCAATTAGTAGTCAACGGAAATGGCCGTGTGGCATTCAAAGTGATGTGATATGTGATTGTGAAAGGTAATCGTTACCTCGTCGGGCCTCATCAACCGAAAATGACCAAAACAGGGTTAGATGCGGCAAGGCTAGGTGGGTCATTCCCAAGTAGGATATGATCATCCTCTTTTAGATATGTCTTTACACGCTATGACGTCGTGTATCTGATTATTGTGGTTTGTATGCTAGAGGTCCCTCGCTAAAGATCGGTAATGACGGGAGGATGACATATTCGGTACCATCTAGTTATAGAGGTGGGCCGGTCTTATATTGGTAGAGAAACTTTGTGATGGTTTCTCGGTGCATTCTTCTATAGATGAACTACCGGAAGATAGTCCCTTCACCTGGTCATTTGTGTGGAAATCCAAAACCCACTACGAGCTGCAATTTTGTTTGTAAAGGCGTAATAAATAGCCTCGAAATGCTATATGGGTAACCATTTCGACTATGATTAATGTTATTTGTATATACTAGACACTAGTATAATATAAGAGGATTTGATATGAAAGAAATGTTTTAGTTATCATAAGGTAAAAAACATGTCCGTGTTTATGTGTGGGCATGTCTTATGTGATACTTTTGTTTTGATAAAGGAAAAGTTTTGGTAATTTAATAAATTCAGTTGAGTGTGTTTCTCATGTTGGTTTACCGGACTGATCCGGGCGTTCTTTCCTTTCAATGCTTGGGTCAGACTGAGTATATTTACAGGTCTAGATTTGATGCTTTTGGAGCTTCAGCAGGAGAGCTGGAGATCTTCATTTCCGTACGTCCGTTTTGCTTGATTTTCCGCTGCATTGCTTAGTTGTTTTAAATTATCGGCATTTGTAAGGATTGGTTATTATAACTGTTCAAGTTCATAATTATTTTTTGATTGTTGAACTCTAATTTACGTATGTAAATATATAGTTTCTGTTTTGTAAAGATCATTGATATGATATTATATATTTTCCGCTGCGATGTGAGATTATGTGTTGTTCCGTTTGGTTCTATGTTCTCTCTTCTTTTCTTTCTCTTGACTTTCCATCAGTCTGTGCTTTTTGGATCGGACATGTGTGGATTATTGTCGATTCAGAGGGTACGGATTTTCGGGTCATCACAATCGGTATCAGAGCTTAGATTTTGCATATTTCTAAGCTTTGATGTGTACTCGGTATAGATAGGGACAGTAACATCCTAGATTGAGTCTAAGTGCATTATATATATGAGCGTGTATTTGTTAGTGAACATAAAATGTTTTATATTGTGTTTTCTTATCCGTTGAGCTGTTGGTGAATTCTGGTCGGTGTGTGGGACACCATATTATCCATAGGGATTTCCAAACACTTAAACGAGCCAAGTCGACATAGTATTATTTTAAATTGGGTAAATGAAATAATTTTACCTCGATTATATTTTATATATAAAGAAAACAATTTTCAAGAAATTATTAAAGTGTATACCAAATGATTGTTTGATTGTTTATAAATGTAAATATATATAAATGATTGTTTGATTGTTTATAAATGTAAATATATATAAGTTATCAAATGTGATTTTAAATTGAAAACCAATTCAATGAATATTAATGAGAAGTGAATTCATATTAATATAGTTATAGATAGATTGGATAGATATTGTTTTGTTAGATGTTTGTTGGATGATAGTTGTTGGATGGATGGATTGGTTGCTATGGATGGCATTTGCTACATCGGTATATATAGTTGTATTGATATATGCTGTATATTGATATTATTTTCATATATACATGTTTTTCATTTGTTTGTTGTGTGTTTTGTAGGTGTGGATGGCGCTTGCTTCGCATTGGAGCTCACTTTCGTGCTATATTTGCCATATATGCTCGTTAATAATATATAAGCTATATATCTCGGATTACATATCGTACTTTTACACTTTTTTCCCTTCGGGATGCCTCATCCTCGTAGATGAGATGTATATTTGTGACACATATATGTTGTGATCCTACTATGATCGAACCACGCAAAGGAGACGCTGGCAATTTTTTTTGAAATTAAAGGCGTTAGAATTTTTTTGGGAAAATTGGAAAACTTCTGGTAAGTAAAGTTTTATTTTTGAATTAAAAGTTAAACGATAGTAGTTGGTTTTGAAAAAATAATTATGAATGGATGTGAAAACTTAGAAAAGTTTTTGTAAGAAGTTTAATGAAATGATTTTGAAACGTTAATGGATTTTATGGTTTTTTCTTACTTGATAATTTCGTGGACGAAATTCTTTTAAGTAGGGGAGAATGTAACGACCCTGAATTTCTATCATTTGAAATTCGTATATTTAATTGATTTTAAATATGCAGAAGTTAAATTTATAAGCTGAATAACTTATATTTCAAATATCGTGATTTAATTGGATAATTAAATGGTTTATTTAATATTTGAAACTGCTAAAATATTTGGAAATTAGATTTAAAATGAATAAAAATGATTTATAAAGTTGTTTTAAATTCTAGTTGAATTAGAATGATGTTACAGAACTTTTAAAATCGAATTAAAAGTTGATTTGTAGAAATTGAATATTTTAATATTTAATTGACGGGTAAAAATAACCATTTTCAAATAGTCTTGGATTTCGACAAAACCAGTTTCATCAGATCCGTAATGTTAGATTATTGTAAGATTTCAAATTTCATTTCAATCAGATTTATGGTTTGTCCGGGGCAAGCTAAAACGCTTGGAAATCGGTTTAAGTGAATTTTAAATTTAAATAGTTGATTCAAAAACCAATCTTTCAAATACGATCGAATTGGCTCTCGATATATATTCCATTGTGTTCGGAATGGGGTAAAACATTATAAATTCCAGGCGGCACGCTTTGTTTCGAGTTCGGAAAATTTTCGATGAATATGTCGTCAAAAATTCTGTAAGTGGCCCCTTATTTCTTCACTTTGTTGAAATCATAGGCAAATTAGGGCAGGCCGCCATTTACTTTTCTATGGCCAGAAACGATCCTCGTTTCTCCTCTAATATCTCACAATCCATCAACAATTAACAAATAGCTTCAACTAGAATGTTGTAGAGGGCGACGAGATCGTTCAATCCAACGGCCATGATTGGATTTCAGGCAACGGATCAACGACAATCGTCATTCAAACGTATGCCATTCTCACGCGTTTTTGGAGGCATCAGAGATGCCGAGTTTCACATCTTTCTCGGTGATGGTGGAGCTCGGGACGCATGTTCAAGGGGTGATGGCTGATCGTCGTCTCGACGTCATTGGTGGTCGTGAAAATTCGAACAAAGAAGGTGGCTGAGTGGGTTTTCACGTACGATGATGCTGGGGGGAGGAAGAAAGAAGCAACGACCTGGATTTGCTTGAGAAAAACGTACGGCTAGAAGCAAAAAGGTTTAAAAATAAAATAAAGAATTTGTAAATTATTGTATAATAAAATCGTTTGAACTTTAAAATACTATAACTTTTTCATACGAGGTCCTTTCACACGAAACGAATTGCATTGGATCCGTATTGACGAGCACTGCATTATGGAACTGGATTGGGATTTATTTGAGCTAGTGAAAATTTTGGTTGAAATTAAATTCTTGTTGAATTTTAATCGAAATAAATCGCTATTGCAATGACTACAAGCAATGTGAGTACAACTCACTCTTTATGACTCACTGGTATTTTTATATAAGTGAGAATAAATATTTTTTATGATGATTGATGATTGTTTGGATGATATATGATATATTGATTGATATTTGGATATATACCTGCCTAGTTGAGCAAATGACCCTATACGTTTCCGTGTATGAGCGGATGACCCTGTGTACGCGCGGCTGCCTCGAAGCGTACATTGTACACATATTCTAATATGTATATTTGTTGCAGGTGACGGGTTGAAGGGATCCAACTGGATTCCTCACCCGTATTGATTTATCTACAAATATTGTTATATATTCTGTTATCATATGATATATGATGTCTTGGATGCCGTGATTGTTGTATTTAGTGTTGTTGCAGTATTGGACCTATTTTTGGGAATTTAAAAATATTTAAGTGATGATTTCCAAATTTAAAAGGGTTTTTAAAGTGATTTTGAAAATATACGTTTTGTTGAATTTTTAAGTGGTGAGGGAATGGATTTATTTTGAATAAATAAAAGTTATAATTTTTATGTTATAAAAATTATGATGTTTTGGGAAACAAAATTGAAATGTGATTTTTGAAATGTGAAGTTAACTATTTTGTGAAATATAATAAATTGAGATTTTTGAAGTTATAATAAATGGTATATATACATGTAAGATTTATAAAATTGATATTTTATAAATCAAAGTGTAGAATTAACGTATAATTTGGATTTTGGCATGTAAGTGAGATAAATGGAATTGGTTAATAAAGGAGATTTATACATTGATTTTTTATAAAATAAAAACATGATTTATAAATATTGTTTTATAAATCCGAAATCGATTGATTTTGATAAGTTAAATATAGAAGTTTATTTAAAGGAATTTTATTCACAATTTTTGACAGTGAATTATCCTTTAAATTAAATGTTGAAATAATATTAAATTTGATAAATGATCTTTATTCACGATTTTGGATAGTGAATAATATTAAAGAAACGTTTTGGGAAGTGATATTTTAAATGGAATAAAATGTTTTAAAGATGTTTTAAAATGTGTTAAGTACTGAAATCATAGATTTCAACATTCATTGTTGAAATAGACGTTTACGAGAAGTAAGGAAACGATGGACATAACATTGTTGTTATAGTAAATGATTTTCATAAGGAATTTTTTTTGTATAGTATGGAGATTTATATATTTATATTATTTTCGAGTCCCTATACTAGTGATTTTGGGTCGTCGTAACAATGTTTTACGCAACATTCGTTTTGACCTAATAAATATGTTTAAAGAGAATGCTTTCCTTATAAAGTAAAATATATACTTAATCGAGATTTAAGTATATGTAATATTTTCAAAGTGTTGAAAATAAATTGATTTGTGAATTACTTATTATTAAATAAGTATATGGAAATGTTTTCCAATGTTGAAATGGTTTTGAAGATATATCTTTTTGAAGATAATATGAAGTGAGTATTTGGCAAATGGTTTAATTAATAGAAGATCAATTAAAAGGGCCTAATGATTGTTATAGTGCTAAATATTTGTTTGTTTGTTTTGATAGTTAAATAACCGACTATCAAATTTAGCCAAATTTTAGTTCCTCTACTTGATATGGGAACTATTTAGTTGTACACTTAGTACATAGCCTTCTGTTTAGGCTTGATTATCGTTTGTGTTGAGGATGTTGATTCGTATAGTGCGGGGTATTACTCCAATCTATTCAGCTTCCTTCATGGCCCGAAGGATAGCAAGTCGAAAGTTGAAGATGTGATAAGTCTATGAGATTTAATTTCTGTGTGAGGTTGAGAAACGCTTTTGCGTTGTTGGTGCGAAAGGCCGGGATCAGATTTATCTGAAAACCACTTCGGACCAACGTATATGCGACGATTGTGCAAGTTGCTTATTGATGATATAGTTATTCTCGGATTTCATAGTGGGGGACTGCCTCTTAATCGTTTGGGGTTAAAATCCCAGTATACATCCAATAGAGTGATCTCTTCATTATGAAATATCCAATGCAAGGACTATTCGCTACTAATTCTAGGGATTTCCCCACAGGATGTGGTCGGAAAGTACCTTCGGTTTGTCCTGTTACTGGACAACTTGTATGGATGTTTGTCTGACTTTGCATTTCTAAAGATTACGAGCATTGGTTTTTACAAACGTACATCAGCGGTGGTGGGGAAGGAAACTTCTATTAGCTTAACATCCTCCTTGAGACGTATGAGCTTAAGGGTTGTATTTTTGTGGAAGGCAATTAGTAGTCAACGGAAATGACCGTGTGGCATTCAAAGTGATGTGATATGTGATTGTGAAAGGTAATCGTTACCTCATCAGGCCTCATCAACCGGAAATGACCAAAACAGGGTTAGATGCGGCAAGGCTAAGTGGGTCATTTCCAAGTAGGATATGATCATCCTCTTCTAGATATATCTTTACACGCTATGACGTCATGTATCCGATTATTGGTTTGTATGCTAGAGGGCCCTTGGTAAAGATCGGTAACGACCGGAGGATGACATATTCAGTACCATCTAGTTAAAGCGGTGGGCCGGTCTTGTATTGGTAGAGTAACTTTGTGATGGTTTCTCGGTACATTCTTCTAGAGATGTACTGCCGGAAGGTGGTCCCTTCACCTGGTCATTTGTGTGGAAATCCAAAACCCACTATGAGCTGCGATTCTGTTTGTAAAGGCGTAATGAATAGACTCGAAATGCTATACGGGTAACCATTTCGACTATGATTAATGTTATTTATATATACTAGACACTAGTATAATATAAGAGGATTTGATATGAAAGAAATGTTTTAGTTATCATAAGGTAAAATCATGTCCGTGTTTATGTGTGGGCGTGTCTTATGAGATACTTTTGCTTTGATAAAGGAAAAGTTTTGGTAATTAAATAAATTCAGTTGAGTGTGTTTCTGACGCTGGTTTACCGGACTGATCTGGGCGTTCTCCCTTTCAATGCTTGGGTCAAACCGAGTATATTTAAAGATCTAGATTTGATGCTTTTAGAGATTCAACAGGAGAACTGGAGATCTTCGTTTTCGTACATCCGTATTTGCTTGATTTTCCGCTGCATTGCTTAGTTGTTTTAAATTATCGGCATTTTTAAGGACATATTATTATAACCGTTCAAGCTGATAATTATTGTTTGATTGTTGAACTCTGATTTATGTATGTACATATATAGTTTCTATTTTGTAAAGATCATTGATATGATATTATATATTTTCCGCTGCGATGTGAGATTCTGTATTGTTCCATTTGGTTCTATCTTCTCTCTTTCTTCTCTTGTCTTCTTCTCTCTTCTTTTCTTTCTCTTGACTTTCTGTCAGTCTGTGCTTTTTGGGTCAGACATGTGTGGATTATTGTCGATTCAAAGGGTACGAATTTTTGGGTCGTCACAATGATAACAATGGTAATTGTAATGGTAATGGTCACAATGTAAGATTCTCAATAAACTGATATCTATCTTTGTCAATAGTAGGCAGTTGTTAACACTATACAATGTGAAGGTATAAAGTTATGTATTATGACCAAAGATTGTGGCCATATAATCCAGAAACCTTAGAGTTTAACAAAGTTTACCAGAAGAGGCAGATGCTATCAGCAGCAAATAACATGATTTTAGCCATCTTTATATCATGATGTTCACTCAAAACACACTGAACAAAAAGATTGAAAAAAAATAAGTACTGATGATTTTTCCCTTTAATCAAAAATCAACAAACATAAAAATTCAAAATTCGAATATAAAAAATCATAGTTAAATTATATTAAAGCTATCAGTACAGGGATTTACCTAGAAGACATGTCCCAAGGTCAGAAGAATAGATTAATAATAATAATAATGCTGTTAATATTGCAGTACATTTTTAAATAGCTGATGCCATAAAATAATAAAAAATGAATTCAAAATACACAATTGAAGACAAGCAAAATCAAACTTACCGATAAGACTTGTTTTTCCTAATAACAAAAAATGAATTTAAAATACACAATCGAAGCGGAAGATTTTTTTTTCTAAGTTGGTAAGTGTTGGTAAAAGAATATACCGTATGTAAATGCAATAATAAATAAATAGATAAATTGTAATAATAAATAAATAGATAGATAGGATGAAGTTTAATAGGAAAAAAATCAAAAAATCGACCACAAAATGTTTCCTCACATAAATGAGAAATGAGCACATGACTTGAGATCAAGTTGAGGAACGAGAATACTAACAGTGAAATATTGAATTTCTTATATGACAGAATATACGTGAAAAAGTACTTTTGGTGTAAATTCAAGGATCACACATGCTATTATTTTCAGAATAGTCCTTCAATTTCCAACTATTTATTGAAAAAATGATAGACAAGCAACTAATCTTTCATGTTTGAGTATATTATTTATTTATTTTGTTTGCTAATGTTTTCTTTTTCCTTTATTTTAATAAAAATCCGCGATCTTCAATTTTGCTTCGCTTACGATTTTTAGGGATTGTAATATTTGTGCTTTGTTCCCTTGATAATTTTCCCTTTCTCATATGAACTATTTATAGCATGATATAAATTCGACTTTAATTCATGCCAATGTAGTAAAAGAAGAATCACCTAACTAATCTAAGCCTGGGCTTGGATATTCACTTACCAAATAAAGACTTGCTTTAGTTTCACCTTCGCTGATATCAGTTTGCAGAATTATGAAACAGCTTCATTTACGGTTAATCAATTTATTTGTGCTTGAGTGATACAACTTGTACATAAATTTTTGAGTTAGATTTGTAGTTTGTCATACTCCTTATTGAGGCTTTGATCGAATGGATGGTCATCAAATGTGATTTTGCAATTATGAGCATTTTAGTTGGATTGTTGTAGTGTCACTCTCTTTTGACTGTCATTGTATTCCACTCTTGTAACCAATTTATAATAATATTTAATAATAATTTTGATTTTCATTACTAACTTGAACATGTCTTTTTCTTCCACTTTAGTCGAGCTATTGATTTGGAATGGCTTGTTACCTCTTGCATGTAAATACCAGTGATTAGTATATTTGAATGGTTTGCTTTTCCTATTAATACATAATCATGTAATTTAACTATAAAAGAACAATGGTTGCTCCTAGAGCTGAACATAATTGCGACTTAAAACTAGGAATGCTTGAAGTATTGTGGAGTTCACCAAAACTCTATCATGTTATATCCTCACTTCCCCATTTGTAGCAAAAACTGTCAAACTGGTGGTATAGATGTAGTTATTGTTATTATTACTTCTGCTATTATTATTACTTAGTTATATTTTTATAATACTTAGTTAATTTTTATAAACTTATTGAATTTTTATAAAACGTAGTTAATTTCTATAAACTTACTTAATTTATTATTATTATTATTATAGACTCGTTTAATTTTTATTAGTATTATTATACATCTTAGCTAACTTATTATTATTCTTATAAATATTAGTTAATTTTTATAAAGTTATTTATTAGTTTCTTATACTTAGTTAATTTTTCATAAAATTTATTATTATTATTATTATTATTTAGTTATATTTTCATAATACTTAGTTAATTTTTATAAACTTGTTGAATTTTTATAAAACTTAATTAATTTTTATAAACTAAGTTAATCTATAATTATTATAATATAATTATTATAGACTCGTTTAACTTTATTATTTTTATTATTTTAAAACTTAGTTTACTTATTATTATTATTATAAATTTTAATTAACATATTATCATTATAAATTTTAGTTCATTTTTATAAAATTATTTTTATTGTTATACTTAGTTAATTTTTCATAAACTTTATTATTATTATTATTATTATTATTATTATTTAGTTATATTTTTATAATACTTAGTTAATTTTTACAATCTTAATTTATTATTATTATCATCATTATTTAGTTGTATTTTTATAATACTTGGTTAATTTTTATAAAGTTATCAAATTTTTATAAACTTGGTTAATTTATTATTGTAGACTCGTTTAATCTTTTTTGTTATTATTATAAATCTTAGTTAACTTATTGTTATTATAAATCATAGTTAACTTATGATTATTATATGCAGTATTTACCTCCTATAGTTTATGGGGTACTGTAAATTGGTTCATTAATTTTTAACTAAGAGGTCTGCTATTGCAAAGTAAACCTTATTAAAAAGCACTAGATTCGGATCGCACATTAATACAATTGTTAATTTGAAACAAGTGGTTCTCGACACTTGTAAGGGCGTCAAAATATAACTATTTTGGTCATGGTACACATCATCAATTGTGACAGAGCTTGAAGTTGTGTGAATCCATTGTAGTTGGTAAATTGTTGAAGTTGCATGAAGCTAAGCTCAACAAACATCAGAATTAGAGCAACAAAGGGTGCGACCTCACGCTTTGAGTGAAATATCTATAAAATTCGGTTTTCGAAGTTATTTTAACAATCAGCTTCCACGTTTTTTAACTATGGCAATTCATTTATATTTTTACGTTCAAATTAACCTATTTGCGTTTAAAATCAATGAAAAAGATTATTCAGTGGACCAAACGTTTCTAATTTAATCAAATAAGAATAAGAAATCATTTTGGATCATTCTCTTCAAAGTTTCTTAATGTGACATAAATTGGAACCTTTTATTAAACACAGTACACGAGGGATGATAAGTCCAAATGGCGTTAGTTGACGTAAAAGTATATGAATGCAACGAAAACGCTTTGTATATCTAATTCGATAAATGAAGTATATAACGTTAATTTATGTATGTTATTAAATAAATTAATTGAGATGTGTGTTATACGATGGAAGCAAAATTACTAAAAAGCATTAGGTAAGCATTATACTAGTTTAAAAACCAAACAAATTAAAAATATTCTGGAAAAAACTTAAGCAAGCTGCTTGCTATTTGCTCTTTTCCACGGGGGCAACAGAATCAAGCGGTCAGGAATGTAGCATGAAGAAAAACCAAATGAATGGTCATTGACATAAAGAAGTGAGAGTGATGAGTATGTTATGATGTGGGCCAATAAGATAAGAAATCAAAGTGTACTTTAGCAAACAACCATGCATTGCCCATTTTCAAGCTATCCACTATAACTCGTACAAATATCTTGCGGTCTTTTTCCCTTTTGAGTTGCATGAATATAGTCTGGTCGTAGATTTGAAGCATACTTGTTAGGGAAGTTTTGTCCCGCATCATGCTAATCCTATTAAATCACAGTATAGAATGAATTGCTACTTTATAACCATAAATTCTAACGAGCTATTTCATATCCATCCTAGTGAATTGGGTATAAATTTAGCAGGCTGATGCAAACTGCCTTTGGAAAGGGCATGAAATGAACATCCCATATGAAGTGAACTACAACAATGTGGATAAACAAATGAAATGAGCAGTAAAAAAACAAGCATTTGCGATAGGGTCAGCTAAATCAACTACAATTGAAGGTGGAGGTAGAGATTGAACCAAACAGAACTACAACATGAATGAAGGCGGAGACCGAATTATTTAGACCAAATGGAATTGTGCAAGCCTAAAATAGGGCTTAGGGCCCGTTTGGCAAACAAAAGCAAAAGGACTTTTGCTTATTTCAAAAGTCCTTTTGCTTTTAGAAAGTTAAAAAGTTAAAAAGCATATTTGGAAACTTTTGACTTATAAGTCAAAATTGAAAAAAAAGTTCAAAATTCAAATTTGAAATTTAAATGGTAATATTTCGAATTTGAAAATTTCAAAATTCAAATTTTGAAATTCGAAATTTTAAAGTTCAGAATTTGAAAATGTTAACTTTTAAAATTCGATATTTTGAAGTTCAAAGTTTTGAAATTTCAAATTTTAAAGTTCGAAATTCGAAAAATTGAAATTTGAAATTTTAAAATTCGAAAATTTGAAATTTGAAAATTTGATATTTTGAAAATTGAAAATTTGAAATTTGAAATTCGAATTTTGAAAATTTGAATTTTGAAATTGTGAGATTTGAAATTTCAATTTTGAAATTTTAAATTATCAAAATTTTGAAATTTGAAAATTTGAAAATTTGAAATTTGAAATTGGAAGTGTTAGTTTGAAAATTCAAATTTGAAATTTGGAATTTGAATCTTTAAAGTTCAAATTTTTGAAATTTCAAATTTTAAAATTCGAAATTTTGAAATTTGATGTTTTGAAATTATGAAATTCGAATTCTGAAAATTTGAAATTTCAAAATTTTCAAATTTGAAATTTTGAATTTGTAAAAATTTGAAATTTGAAAATTTAACTTTGAAATTTTGAATTTTGAAATTAGAATTTAAAATTTTTGAAATTTGAAAGTTTGAAATTTGAGATTTGAAATTCGGAATTTTGAATTTTTGAAATTGAAATTTGAAATTGAAAATTTTGAAATTTGAAAATACAATTTTTTTAGTATTTTTTCATATAAAAAATCGACTTATGTAAGTCGAAAAGCAAAAAAAATTGCTTTTGCAATAAGTTGAAAAGTGACTTTTAAAAGTCGGTAGATTTTGTTTAGGGGGAATTAATTTAAAGGACAAAAATTTGTATATTTTTTGACTCAAAGACACGACCTCAATATTTTTACCATAAGGACAAACATTCTTCTAAAAATTATTCATAAGAACAAACATTTTTCAAAATTATTCGTAAGGACAACAAAACTGCTACCGAGCTAAAACTGATACCTAAAAACTGCTACCGATAACTAAAAACTGATACCTAAAAACTGCTATCAATAATTAAAAATTGATACCTACAGAAAGTTGTCCTTCAGAATAAATTATTATAGATCTGTCCTTGAGGCTAAAAAGCTGTGAAATTTTGTCCTTGACAATAATTTCCTGATTTTGTTTATCCATATTGACTTTTTAACTTTTGCATTATATAAGCAAAAAAGAAACTTATTTATTGCCATCCAAACGGCCCCTTAATCAAATGCTAAATAAAGGAGGATGTCTAAGACAGGGAGGCTGGGTTCTGGACCGGACGGTAGATGGAGCAAAATTTATAAACTAAAACAAGCATGGTTTGAAGCATAGTTTGTGCAAATTTATAAACTTGTTAGCTTATAAAAATTAAACTTGGGTAAACCTTCTTTTGGCTGCCATACACCCACTACCACAAATATCAAAGGTACACGTGGCAAAATTGCCATATTTTATTCGTTTCGATACTTATATGTAAGATAAGAGGAAAAAATAGGTAACACTCCACTAATTTTTCAAAAAAGTAAAAGAAGTAACCTTTTGAGGCTATGCTTGCCTGCTAGCTATGTGGGCATGCCTCGATGTACACTCCTAAATCAGATCGTCCACACATCAACATCTCCTCCCAAACATGCTGCAACTAACCAAACTCATGCAACAACAGTTCATAGGAGCACTCATCTCTCTGCCTCAGTCCTTGCAGCAACTACATGAAAAAGGATGATTGAAACATGATTATAAATGTTCTGGTCTAAACATGTAGAAACACAGCAAGTCAGTGCATCTTCTGGGTCAACTAACCTCTACTCTTATCCATTACTCTTCTTTTTTCCTATTCTCACCTAATGCTCCTATGTCTATCATTTCACTACACCACTTAGTCAGTGCAAGTCAATGCTGATTTACTGAATTTTCTAATGACCGTCTCTAATGGATAGGAGTAGAACAACATTTAGACATCTGGGGAGGATACATAGAAATGTTAATGTAATATAGAAAAGTCTATATATTATATCTTCTTCAATTATTTTAACATGTTCTTTTCTAGTATATTCGAGTAGAGTGAGATAGATGTGGTATGAAACTTGAGCTCAGCTAATACTATGGGCAGCATAGTATTCTTGACAATTGTTTCATGTTATAAGACAAATGATATCTACCGTAATCATTTATTTTGTATTTAGCATCAAAGTTGAACTAAAATATGTATAAATTTGTAGTCTGATATTCAAAATATGGCAATACCTTTCTATTGCAAAGCCTTTCTCCAATGTCACATCATAATCACTTTTTATAATATTGCTATGTTGCATAGCAATCCCAAACTAAGCAAAAGACACAATAAGAAAACAATTACAACAAAATTCAATAGCAAACCAGTATAAACTTAAGAATAAAAAAATCAAAGAAGACAAAAAAGCATGGAACATTTGTTAAAAACCTTTTTAAGTTTCAAAATTATCGGCGTCTCTTCTCAAAAGCCTATGATGAAAAACACATCTTGTTTTTAGTTTCAACCAAACTAAAAACATATGCAGTTTTGCGTACGTACATATTACATAATGACCTACAATTAAGCTAGGAACTGATTTACGAAACAAAAAAATAATCTACAATAATTTTAGAGAAAAACTTTAGTTATTTTTCCTACTTTTTCTAATTTTGATTCTTTCAAACCTTTCTCCACTCTTAAAACCATGAATATAATAGATCAGTAACATATTATCGATTATTTTAACATGCGATCATGATATGTTGAATATTTAACTTATTTTTTTCTTTTAATTTTGGTACTGGCATTAGTCAGTTAATATCACAAGCTTTGCTCACAGTCTTCCCCTAACCAAAATCTATGTTTTCTTCTTCTTTTTCCAATGATGGTGAATATTTAAATACACATAAACATTCAGTCAATTTTGAATTTTATTCACTCTCTCAAACTGATAGATATCAAAATGAATTTTGGTACTTCTTATTTAACGACCCACATTTCGAAAGGTTTAAGTCAACAATAATCCATACAAGTCCAACTTAAACAATCTGAAACGTTGATAATCAATGGGAATAATTAAGAAAAATAAGGACAGAAGAAGAAAGCAAATACGTAATCTCACAGCGGAATGCTAAAATATAATAATCAAATAACAGTTCATCCTCCAGAGAATAATCTTTAGTAAGCTGGAAAAACCCAAGACTGACCTGAGCATAATGAAAAGAAAAAACACTTGAGTCAGGACTAAAATACACTTATGTAAATCAAATCAATATCAATAAATATGAGTGTAATAGCGTCAAAGATGTTTATAGGATTTTACATCTCCTTTCTAGTGTATAACGTGCGTGCAATAACCTAAGATATGTTACGGGATTTGCCATCTCCTAAGTATTCGTTAAACTATTTTTATATAATAGTATACGCTATAATAGATAACGTCTATTAGTAAAATAAATATCAAAACAGCATTAAGGCTTTACACTGATCCATCTTAACACATTTTTAAATCAAAATCGTAATGGGCTCGCGTAAAGATAAATATGACAAGGCACGTGAGGCCATGCCCAAGGTAGGATTCTACCAGTTTATCCTTTCTAGCTAGCCGTAACCCATCCGTGGCCGACGACGATAATCAATTCGAACAAAAAGGGTGCACCCATCGAGTACAAAATCACGACTAGAGGTAGCTAACCTCAATGGCCAAACATAGGCTCTTATTTTAGTCATTTTAATTATGATACGAGTGTCAATGCTACCCATCATCGTTTCTTCATTCCAATAAACGTTTGTCAATTCAACCACTTTCTGTATATCAACCATCGTGTACACGATTGTTCAAAGTGGCTCCAATATTGACAGAGAGTATGCCAATAAGAAACCCCGGTCTCTTTAACAACCAAACATCGTTTTACACCCCGACTGATAATTTTGTATTTCGAAAATAATTCATACTTGTTATCAAAATATCATGTTGGCTTCAAAATCAAATCCAATTCGAAATCATCATATTCACTTCAAAATCAAATCCATTTTGAATTCATCATATTCGCTTCAAAAATCAAATCTATTTTGAAATCCTTATATTTGCTACAAAAATCATATTTTACTTCCAAATGTCAATTCAATACGATATGTCGATTTCACTTCAAAATTTGATTCAAATTATAATTTAGGTTACAACTTCACTTTAATCCAATTCGCATTTAAATCCAAGATTTAAAAATAAACATTTCACCCTTTTGACCAGTTTGTACTTTAGAAAATAGTTTAAATAGTTTTAAAATAGTTTAATAGAAAATAGTATGAGTAATAGAAATGGTTATATAGTAAAATAATTTAGAAAATCAAATAATTCGAATATTTAAAGAATATAGATTTTGAACTATTCATACTAAAATAATTCATTTGAAAAATAGTTTTCAAAGTCAAACTGATTCAATTTCAAAATTTTCAATTTAAATCAATTCAAATTTCACTTCGATTTATTCGATTCCGATTCCAAGTCGAATTTTACTTCGATTCCAAATTAATTTCAATTCTAAATTAATTTCACTTGCAATTCCACATTAATTTCAGTTCCAATTCGAAATTAATTTAAATTCCTATTCCAAATTAATTTAAATTCCAATTCTAAATTAATTGCAACTCAATTCTCAAATTTAAACCATTTCGATTTATATCAATTTCATGTTCGATTTTCAAAATATCGATTCAAATACTTAAATAGAATTAACCTTCAATATCCCAACTAAAAAATCCAAATCTTCTAATATAATTCAATTCTAAGCTCAATTTCTAAACATTGTTTTATATCACTTTTTCCATGCAATATTCAAAGTTCGAATAAAAGTCCAATCTTTATAAACAAAACAATTTTCGAAATTCAAATCATATTTCGATTATAACTGCAAAATCTCAACTTTGATTATTTAAAAAATTTCGTTTATCATATTTAAATTTCAACAATTTGAGCTCCAATTCGAAAATAATTCAATTCCCACAAATTCAATTTTATTTCTTAAAAATAAAAAACCAGTTAAATAATTTCAAATCGAAATTTTAAAATCTTTTTATTCAACCAACCCGATATCCGTATATAATTTTCTATCCTATGGCCGAGTGAATTAATTATTTCAATTTATTTTGGGAATGTATATGGATTATTTCAATCCAAATAAATGTCATAGATTTATCTCATTTCAACCTATTTCTCAATTTATTTGAAATAATACAATTTATAGTTTATGTATTGTAAATAATATATAGGATGATAACATGATATATCAAAGTAAATAAACATCTGAATCATCCAAAATGTCAGTCAAATTTTAATCCATCACAACCAACATCTAAACAGTCAAAAATTACAAAAATTAACCAATAATCGATAGTGGGGAATTTTACTAACAGTTTAATCCTAATTCAATTTAACCGTGAATTCAAATTCTATCAATTAACTTCCAATGTCCATTTAAATGTCAACTAAATTTATCAAACAACTATCAATAAAATTTAAATCACTTCACGAGATAATTAAACCAACACAAAATATATCAGTCAATTATGAGCGTATAAATACTCACCTATTATTTGAACTTTTTTCAACTTAAAATAAATTTTAAACTAACTCTATGATGTAGCCTTCGTCGATACGATTCCAACGCCACAGGTTTCGCCCGAATCGGACCTCGTATGCAAGAGTTACGCTTAAATTAATATAGCAATAATATTAAAAACCCTAATTAACAAAATTAAATAAAATAACTAAATTACCATTTACACCTTCTTTCCCTTTACGTACGCAGGTTACTCGAACCCATTGTCGCATTCAACTCCTCGATACGCAAACGTCCATCATCCACTGGATCGTGATCTGGTATTGCCCAAACATGTGCGCTCTCGTCTTCCACCTCCGCCTGCAAGCATCTCACCCCCGCCGCCTCCATTCACAGTAGATAAACCCATAAATGCAAGAAACTTGAGCAAAGATCATGGCGAATCCATGACGTAATAGCACGAATCGACCATTGTATGTGTAGAGCTCGTCGAGCTCTACAACATTGCTTTTAGAAGTTTTCGATTTCGTTGAACGGATTGAGCGATATCGAGGAGAGAAGATGTGACGACCCACCTTTCTGACCCTTGAGAACGACACTTAATACATCCATGGTATTCATGTGTCGTTGCCCAAGCATCTGAAAGACGAGTTGCCATGGGGTAAAATATAAGAACAGAATAATAATCTCACAACGGAACGGCTAAATATAACATAAAAATAAGATAGTACATAAGGTTACTCCCCAACATGGAGTTATCAGAGTTACAACAAAAGTACTGCTATCAGTCTAGGCAGTTATAACAACCTGCCTTTAAATATACATACATAGAGCCAACATCTCATAATAGCGGAAATAAATAGCTAGATAGATAAGGAGCCTCCTGCTCGTCCACCATCTTCAAAAGAGCCCAAAGAAACCTGTCATTTCTGGACTACTCAAATATAAATGAGTACCCGAACGTTTAGGGAAAACAACAATTCGGGTCAGACAATAAGCCTGGTATGAGTAAACTCCAAAAGTAGAACACACAAAGTAACTAGTGAGACCATATCGCAAAAACGCAGAATGGGTTTTTCCCTCACAAGGACAACATCCAAGTATAAAAGAATGGATACAGATAATTAAACATCGCGAAGAGTGCAAGACGCTTCCCGATGAAATTAAGAAAGAATCAATCCAAAGATTTGAATCAAAAATAAGGAAAAGGAATTTTTTTCCAAATGACTAGGAGGGTGAGCCCCCCTTATCGAAAGTATACCTCTAAAAAATATACTTGAGAACTACGATGGCTCTCAGAAACCTCCAAGCCGGACCACGCCATCCTTACCGAGTATCCGAGTATTTCACATCTCCGTGTGCATACAACCGGAACCAATCTAGAGTAGATGTGAAAATACCCTAATGGGACAACCCCACATATCTTGGCCCCCACTCGCTCTTTATTTAGTCATTTCCGATAAAGGATATTAATGCTCTAATTGAGCAACAAATCGTCTTAGATTGACGAAACAAAAATTAAAGGAAGAAGGGTATCGAAATTGATAGTCAAGATATCGACTATCGGGGATAACAAAACGATCGTATATGGAAATTAAATCTTATACTCTTTCAATACTTGGAAAATATCAATATACTTATCCCATCGGTAAAAGCATATTCTCAAAACAATTAAGAGAATTTCATATTTCAAAAGCATACTTAGATGGGTCAAAAACAATTGTCTATAAGAAATGCAAACGTTTTCCATTATAATTATAAAGATCATTTATGGAAATCAAATCTCCTACACTTGTCACGTTTCCGATATTCTCGACTTTCTCTATCCCTCGCCCAGAAACAAAGCCAGGTAAGTCAGGGCACTGGTTGCTCCTAGCCTTGCCTAGACACTTCGGTTCCAGATCTCATAGATAGAGAATCAATCTACTCATCGGCTTTTAGTGCCAAGTATAGGACTACTTACTTTCCATAAATAACTCATTTAAATTATTATATAAATTTTGAAGCTCCTTTAAAATACTTTAAACAAAGATTTTAAACTTCCATTCAAATCATAACTTAAACCCATCATCTTTAAAGGAGATTACAACCAAGAGGGGGTGAAGCTTCCTCTTAATCAAATGAGATAGCTAAAAGGGGTGTTGTTTCCTTTTAACCAAAAAGTCACTAAATGTCAATCCTAAGTTAAAAGGTGGTGTAAGTTCCCTTTAACTAAACATCAAAGTTATTTCTCATAAACTGGCCGAGCACAAATCAAACAACCAAACAAGAATAATAACAAGAATAATAACAGACTCATTATTATTAACAATTTACTATCAATAGTCAACACAACATTTGTTAAAATATGAATGAGTAAAAGGAAAGAGATTAGGATTACACTGAATGTAAAATAATTAAATTATACTCACAGAATAAGTTATACCTACTAAACTATGAAAACAAGAAATATACTCACAGAATAAGTTACACCCACTAAACTATGAAAGCAAGGAATGTACTTACAGAATTAGCTATACCCACTAAACTATGAAAGCAAGGAATGTACTCACATCCTATTTGCTTTGATGGAGACTTGGAATACTTCACCTTTTAAAATGAATTTTAGTTCTTTTCTTTAGTTTGTGAATGAAATAAAATGATATATGGACTTGGCTATTTATAGGTGAAGAGAAGGGTACTTTAGTAATTTCCTATAGCCTAACCTGATTCAACCAGATTTTGGTCCAATAGAAGCTAGCCATATGGCATAATTTGATTCGACCATATTTTGGTCCAATAGAAATCCTCCTTATCAACTATGGCCTAAACTGATTTGACCAGATTTTGGTCCAATGGCAACCATCCGCATGGCATAACCTAGTTCGACCAATGGCAACCATCCGCATGGCATAACCTAGTTCGACCAGATTTTGGTCCAATGGCAACCATCCGCATGGAATATAATAATCATTATGCTATTTTATTTTATTAGGCAAGTAATTATACTATTTTGTTTTATTAGGCTATGTTAATAATTCTTTCTTGTTTTATTAGGCAAGTAATTATACTATTTTGTTTTATTAGGCTACGTTAATAATTATTTCTTGTTTTATTAGGCAAGATTAATACTTCTTGATATAAAATCCATTATTTAATCATTTAAAAACATATTAACTATTCATATTCAAAGTGATTAAATTATGGGTCGTTACATCCTTCCCTCCTTAAAGGAAATTTCGTCCTCGAAATTAATCGGATAAACTCTAGATATCAAAGAACCCAAATGATATCATATATACCACACAAAGATACAAGGAAAGTGACCTTAACACAACCGGTGAGTACACTAAAAAGAAACAACAAAATACAAACAACAACTACATCAACTCGGGATAAGAACCCCTAATATAGTCCTCAGTTTCCCAAGTACAACCTCTAACATCTCCACTCCACTGAACCTTAACAAGATTCACAATCTTCTTCCTTAATCGCTTTATATCTCGATCAACAATACGAATAGGCCGCCTAAGAATGGTTAGGTTAGGCTGAACCTCCAAATCAACTTGTTTTCTTGGTTTTATTATCATCGAAGGGTCGTGTACATACTTACGTAAATGAGATACGTGAAATACGTTGTGCACATCTGATAGTCGATCTGGTAACTCCACTTTATACGCAAGTTTACCAATCCGGTCTAGTATGGGAAAATGGCCAATATATCGAGGGGCTAACTTCCCTGTCTTCCCAAACCTTACGACACTTCTCAGAGGAGAGACTTTTACAAATACCAAGTCCCCGACTAAGAACTCTAGATCCCTACGCCTTTGATCTGCATAACACTTTTGCCGATCTTGCGCTTCCTTCATCTTTCTTCTAACATTAACTACCTTCTCATTGGATTCTAAAATTATGTCTGGTCCAAGAACAAGTTTATCTCCAGATTCAACCCAACACGAAGGAGAACGACATGGACGATCATAAAGAGCTTCGAAAGGGGCCATACCAATGCTTGCTTGATAGCTATTGTTATAAGTGAATTCAACTAAGGGTAAATGATCTTCCCAAGAACCCCCGAAGTCTAGAATGCATGCTCGTAATAAATCTTCCAAGATTCGGTTCACTCTCTCTGTTTGCCCATCTGTTTGGGGATGGTAAGCTGTGTTTAGACTTAGCTCAGTTCCTAAAGCAGTCTGCAGTCCCTCCCAAAACCTACTAGTGAATATCGGGTCTCGGTCACTTACAATACTACGAGGAATCCCATGGAGTCTTACAATCTCCTTCACATACAAACTCGCCAGACTCGTAGCAGTCCTAGTCAGCTTAACAAGAATGAAATGGGCACTCTTGGTTAGTCAATCGACTATAACCCAAATGCCATCATTACCTCTTCTTGACCTAGGAAGCCCATCAATAAAGTCCATAGAGATCTTCTCCCATTTCCACTTTGGGATCTCAAGTGGCTGAAGCAATCCAGCTGTCTTCAGCTGGTCACTCTTAATCTACTGGCAGTTTGCACAACGACTCACAAAGATTGAAATATCTCGCTTCATCCCCTTCCACCAGAATACCCTCTTCATATCTTTGAACATCTTGGTCACTCCTGGATGAAAAGATAACTTTGAATGGTGGTGTTCGGCTAACACTTCTTGCCTAAGTCCATCAAAGTCTGGAACACAAATACGCCCATTCATTTTCACTATGCCACGGAGATCAATCTTAAAGCTAGAAACAACACCTTCTTCAACATCTTTCTTAAGTCGAGCTAAAATAGGATCTGCCTCTTGACTGGATGCAATTCTCTCTAACAATACTGGCTTAACTTCTAGATTTGCAACCATTGCTACATTCCTACTCAATGCATCAGCAACGACATTTGCGTTTCCAGGGGTATAAAGAACCTCTAGATCATAAGAGGTGAGAAACTCCAGCCATCTCTGCTGCCTCAAATTCAAATCTTTCTGCATAAAAAGGTATTTTAAGGATTTGTGTTCCGTGTATAACTCAAACCTTTCACCCAAAAGATAATGCCTCCACATCTTTAGTGCGAAGACAATAGCCAAAAGTTCCAAATCGTGCGTAGCATAATTTTTCTCATGCGGCTTTAGCTGTCGACTCGCATAGGCAATAAATTTCCCATGCTGCATCAGAACTGCTCCTAATCCGGTTCCACAAGCATCTGTATACACGGTTAAACCTTCGTCCCATTTGGAATGGTTAAAACAGGAGCGCCAGTCAACTTGTTTTTCAATTCATTGAATGCTTGATCACACTTAGAAGTCCAAACGAACCTAACATCTTTCTTTGTTAACTTTGTCAGATGAGAAGCAATCTTCGAGAAGTCCTTGATAAACCTACGGTAAAAACCAGCCAATCCCAAGAAACTTCTAACTTCTGTCGCACTTTCGGGCTTCTTCCTGTCTTGGACCGCAACAACTTTAGCTGGATCCACCGATATACCTTCTCCCGAAATAACATGCCCTAGAAATCTAACTTCAGATTTTCAAAAATGGCACTTGGAGAACTTAGCCTTTAACTCATGGCTCCTTAAGGTATCGAGTACGACACGGAGATGATATTTGTGTTTCTCCTCTGTCTTTGAATAGATAAGAATGTCATCAATAAAGACGAGAACAAATTTATTAAGAATGTCTCGAAATACTCGATTCATTAAGTCCACAAAATAAGTGGGTGCATTAGTCAATCCAAACGTCATAACTAACCACTCGTAGAAATTTTCAGGAGTTCGAAAAGCTATTAAAGGAACATTCTCCTCTGCCACTCTTAATTGGTGGAAACCAGTGGCAAGGTCTAATTGAGAAAATATCCGAGCAGCATGGAGTTGATCAAACATATCGTCAATTCTTGGCAAAGGATATTTGTTCTTGATAGTCCTTTTGTTCAACTCTCGATAGTCTACACATAACCTTAGAGAACCGTCTACCTTTGTAACAAAGACGACTGGCGATCCCCAACTCGAGGTACTACATCGGATCAAGCCCTACTGCAACAAGTCATAAGTCTGCCTTTCTAACTCCCTCTTCTCTTTTGGAGCCATCCTTCGTAAGGATTGTACAATAGGTCTAGTTCACGGAACCAAATCAATACGAAACTCGACTTCACGTTGAGGAGGTAAACCTTGCACCTCGTCAAAAATATCTATGAAATCTCGAACAACTGGCACATCTCCAAGCTTTGCTTTAGTCACTTCGAGTGAATAGAGAAAACTGCTCATTAACTTCTTAGGCTATTCACAACTAATATCAACACCAACATCTCCTGCATCACTAACTCTAACAAGCCTTCTACCACAATCCAAGATAGCTTTAAACTTAGATAACCAATCCATTCCCAACAACACTCCAAAACCCATAAACCCAAGAACAAACAAGTCAAAAGGAAAGAGATGATTTCGACAAGAAATAGGTACATTTAGACACACGGTGTCAAGATTTGTCGGACCTCCAATTGGGTTTGACACACAAAGAGGATTACTTATGATAACATATTTAAGGTTTAGTTTGTCCATTAAATCATAAGAAATAAAACTATGGGAAGCTCCTGTATCAAATAGCACCCTTACAGGAATATCATAGATGGATAATGTACCTTGCAACACTTGCTTCCCCTTTTTATCTGAAGAAGTGGATGGTATCTCTTTAATGGTAAAAGTTTGTCCTTGAGATCCCTTTTTAGGAAAATGGCACTCATTTTTCATATGTCCTGGATGGCCGCAATTAAAACATGTGGCAATTGGGCAATGGTTTGCAAAGTGGCCCATCTTATTGCACTTAAAACAAAGAATGTTGGCCAAGTTGGTCTGGTTCTTCTGTGCTGGAGCGCCATCTTCGAGTTTCTTCCCTGCACCCTGCTTCTATCCCTTAAACTTACGCTTGAAGTTTGGCTTACCTTCAACCGGTATAACGGATAAAGGCTTGGCACTTATTGCTGGTACTATGCCCTTCTAGACTCCTTTCTTAATAGCAAGAGCCTCAAACCTCAAAGCCATGCTAATAATGTTAGTGAATGTACCCATAAGATGATTGGTCATTTCACGATGGAAATCTGGTCGCATTCCATTCACAAACATTTCATTTTTCTTGAGTGGTGTGTCTATCAATCCAAGTCCAAAACAGGACAAAGCATTGAACTTATACTCATACTGCGACATGGTCATATCACCCTGCTTTAAGTCAATGAAACTTCTAAATAACTGAGTTCTTCCGGTTTCTGGAATAAACTGTGCTTCAAAAACTTCCTTGAACTGGGCCTAAGAAAACTCCCCCTCTGGAGTACTTGCTGTTTCTGAATCCCACCAATCCATCGCCGACTTTTGAAGTTGTCGCAATGCCAACAACCGTTTCTCCGCATCTTCCAACCGAAGATCTCCAAATATTCTTTCACAAGTTCGGAGCCACATCTGCACCCCAAGAATGTCTTCAGTCCCATAGAAAGGTTTCCCACCCAAAGCGGTAAAATTCTTACACAAAGCTGCAAAGTTCATAGGGGTATAAACTTGCACCAGCATTTCCTCTGCCGGATCTACAGCTGACATAGTAGAATTTCTAGGTACCCTGCCATTGGTATCCGTGCTAGTTCTAGATCCTCTCCTTCCTCCTCTTCTTGTATTCATTTTCTATTATCTGAACAAATAACAGGTATCTTTAGAATACAAAAATAGGATTAAAATGGTTTAAGGAAATAACACCAAAGGATCTAAAACTAGACTTTAGAGGATAAATATTATTATTATAAAAATTACAAATACGCTCCCTCAAGATTAACTCATTCTAGGGCATCACTTACCCTATCTCTGGTGAGTTGCACCCCAATCAGGCTAAGGCGTTCGCTCAACCGAAGCTCTGACACCAACTGTGACGACCCACCTTTCTGACCCTTGAGAACGACACTTAATACATCCATGGTATTCATGTGTCGTTGCCCAAGTATCTGAAAGACGAGTTGCCATGGAGTAAAATATAAGAACGGAATAATAATCTCACAACGGAACGGTTAAATATAACATAAAAATAAGACAGTGCATAAGGTTGCTCTCCAACATGGAGTTATCAGAGTTACAACAAAAGTACTACTATCAGTCTAGGCAGTTATAACAACCTGCCTTTAAATATACATACATAGAGCCAACATCTCATAATAGCGGAAATAAATAGCTAGATAGATAAGGAGCCTCCTGCTCATCCACCATCTTCAAAAGAGCCCAAAGAAACCTGTCATTTCTGGGCTACTCAAATATAAATGAGTACCCAAACGTTTAGGGAAAACAACAATTCGGGTCAGACAATAAGTCTGGTATGAGTAAACTCCAAAAATAGAACACACAAAGTAACTAGTGAGACCACATCGCAAAAACGCAGAATGGGTTTTTCCCTCACAAGGACAACATCCAAGTATAAAAGAATGGATACAGATAATTAAACATCGCGAAGAGTGCAAGACGCTTCCTGATGAAATTAAGAAAGAATCAATCCAAAGATTTGAATCAAAAATAAGGAAAAGGAATTTTTTCCCAAATGACTAGGAGGGTGCGGCCCCTTATCGAAAGTATACCTCTAGAAAATATACTTGAGAACTACGATGGCTCTCGGAAACCTCTAAGCCGGACCCCGCCATCCTTACCGAGTATCCGAGTATTTCACATCTCCGTGCGCATACAACCGGAACCAATCTAGAGTAGATGTGAAAATACCCTAATGGGAGCAACCCCACATAGCTTGGCCCCCACTCGCTCTTTATTTAGTCATTTCCGATAAAGAATATCAATGCTCTAATTGA
The DNA here is from genome assembly GCA_030765085.1 of Allium cepa. Lineage (NCBI taxonomy): Eukaryota > Viridiplantae > Streptophyta > Magnoliopsida > Asparagales > Amaryllidaceae > Allium > Allium cepa. The sequence goes on from CM060932.1 coordinate 29,825,315, forward strand.
GCAACAAATCGTCTTAGATTGACGAAGCAAAAATAAAAGGAAGAAGGGTATCGAAATTGATAGTCAAGATATCGACTATCGGGGATAACAAAACGATCGTATATGGAAACTAAATCTTATACTCTTTCAATACTTCGAAAATATCCATATACTTATCCCATCGGTATAAGCATATTCTCAAAACAATTAAGAGGATTTCATATTTCAAAAGCATACTTAGATGGGTCAAAAACAATTGTCTATAAGAAATGCAAACGTTTTCCATTATAATTATAAAGATCATTTATGGAAATCAAATCTCCTACACTTGTCACGTTTCCTATATTGTCGACTTACTATATCCCTCGCCCAGAAACAAAGCCAGGTAAGTCAAGGCACTGGTTGCTCCTAGCCTTGCCTAGACACTTCGGTTGCAGATCTCACAGATAGAGAATCAATCTACTCATCGGCTTTTAGTGCCAAGTATAGGACTACTTACTTTCCATAAATAACTCATTTAAATTATTATATAAATTTTGAAGCTCCTTTAAAATACTTTAAACAAAGATTTTAAACTTCCATTCAAATCATAACTTAAACCCATCATCTTTAAAGGAGATTACAACCAAGAGGGGGTGAAGCTTCCTCTTAATCAAATGAGATAGCTAAAAGGGGTGTTGTTTCCTTTTAACCAAAAAGTCACTAAATGTCAATCCTAAGTTAAAAGGTGGTGTAAGTTCCCTTTAACTAAACATCAAAGTTATTTCTCATAAACTGGCCGAGCACAAATCAAACAACCAAACAAGAATAATAACAAGAATAACGACAGATTCATTATTATTAACAATTTACAATCAATAGTTAACACAACATTTGTTAAAATATGAATGAGTAAAAGGAAAGAGATTAAGATTACACTGAATGTAAAATAATTAAATTATACTCACGGAATAAGTTATACCCACTAAACTATGGAAACAAGAAATATACTCACAGAATAAGTTACACCCACTAAACTATGAAAGCTAGGAATGTACTCACAGAATAAGTTATACCCACTAAACTATGAAAACAAGAAATATACTCACATCCTATTTGCTTTGATGGAGACTTGGAATACTTCACCTTTTAAAATGAATTTTAGTACTTTTCTTTAGTTTGTGAATGAAATAAAATAATATATGGACTTGGCTATTTATAGGTGAAGAGAAGGGTACTTTAGTAATTTCCTATAGCCTAACCTGATTCAACTAGATTTTGGTCCAATAGAAGCTAGCCATATGGCATAATTTGATTCGACCATATTTTGGTCCAATAGAAATCCTCCTTATCAACTATGGCCTAACCTGATTTGACCAGATTTTGGTCCAATGGCAACCATCCGCATGGCATAACCTGGTTCGACCAGATTTTGGTCCAATGGCAACCATCCGCATGGAATATAATAATCATTATGCTATTTTATTTTATTAGGCAAGTAATTATACTATTTTGTTTTATTAGGCTACGTTAATAATTCTTTCTTGTTTTATTAGGCAAGGTTAATACTTCTAGATATAAAATCCATTATTTAATCATTTAAAAACATATTAACTATTCATGTTCAAAGTGATTAAATTATGGGTCGTTGCAGAAGATGGTGAATTTTCGACCATTAAAAGAAGCCGACGGCTAGGTTTTCAAAAACCAAAATAATATTTTTCTCGATATGCATGCCGTATTTATATAGTTAGGTCCAAAATTGTCCGAACTCCAATCGAGACATGCCGCCTAGCATTTATATTTTTTTACTGTTATTCCGAACGCAATGGAACTAGTTTCGAGGTCTAATTCGATCGTATGTAGAAGATAGATTTTCAAAGTCAATTTATTTTATCGAATTCCCTAAATTGGTTTCTATGTGTTTCAAGCTTGCACGGCAAAATGACAAGTCTAATCGCTACGAAACTTGAATTCCTTCAATAACTCACTATTATGGATCTGATGAAACTGGTTTCTTCGGAATCTAAGACACTTGCCAAAATGGCTTTTTTTTTACTCGTCAGTTAAAATATAAAATTTCCAACATTTAATTATTCACTTGTAAATCCAATTTTAAATATTAATCATTTTCATTGTTGTTCAAATTAAACTTAAACAATTTCCAACACCATATTCAATCATACTAAATCCATAATTCAGTTATTCAAATAATCTCCAATATTAAATTTATACAAATTAAATTTTTTAATAAATAAATATTAACAAATAATTAAATTTCAAACAAATCTTAGTTATCAACATTATTTTATTTCTATCTAACTAATTCACATTTATTATTTATCATAAATACCATCGATACATGTAATTTAGTTCAATGTAAATAATTCCCAAATTTTTGAAATTGTTTATTTCAATATTTTAATCCAAATTCATGTTCAATAACTACACTAATAATTCATTAAATTTACTTTTACCATTTTATTCAATAATTATATCTAATCTTATAATTTGAAATAGTCAAAAGTACGGGCCGTTACATATTCCCCTACTCAAAACTTTTTGAAATGACCCGCAGTTCCGTACCCCTAGAGTCGACACTATTCTCCTTCAATCAACTCAAGATGTATGGAAATACGAAACATTTGGGTTAAAGAAGAAGAGGTAGAAGAAGAAAATATAAACCAACATCAAAATCTAACCATCACAGTGGAATAGAATATAATAGATAATAAATGATCTTTACACAGAGACAAATCTATTTATACATTACATCATCAGAGTATACATAACGCACAACTGGATAGTAATCATAACCTATACTCACAATCTGAATACACTTTGGAATATTTAACATAAATACGGAAGTACGTATCGCCATCCAGCTCGTCTCCTGAGCTCCACAGCATCCTTTCCCATATTCTATAATACTCGGTCTGACCCGAGCATTATAGTTAAATAACACCCGAGTCGGTCTGGAATACCAGCGTGAGAAAACCACACTCAAATTTATTATTAAAGTTTCAAAATCCTTTGAAATCAAAAGCATCTCGTAAGACCACGCTACAAATAAACATGTCGGGTTTTTACCTTACGATAGCAAAAACATTTCTAATCAAAAACCTTTGATATTATAATAGTGTCTATATGCAAATACTTATTCAAGTAGCCGAAATTGTTACATTTATTAAATTCCAGCTAATAGGTATACAAACAAAACCGTAAAGGCACGTAGGGAGAATGGATTTCCAACTAATGACTAGGCACTGGGGTACCACCTATCACAGTACGTGGCCTAGATCACCGTACCGAGGATTACTCCCAATCCCCTGCAACACAAGACCGGGACTACCCCTTACTGGATAATCCCGTGTAAGATCACTCAGCGGTTGAGATCAGCAACCACTACACAGTCGAAATAAAAAGGGACATCTAGACAGGGATGACCTCACCCTAATGGGTGCTACCCACTTAGCCTTGCTGCATAACCCCTGATTTTCAGTCATTCCCGGTTGATGAGGCTCGAGGCTAAGCGTTACCTTTTTAGAACATTTCACTTAGAATGCTCATCGCCCACCTGATGATGTTCTGAAAGCATTCATCCATACAAGTCCGTCCCGGGTTCGAACGGAACCGAAGGCACTACTCCTACTACATCCACTTTGGAATCATTCTCATGATTAGTAGAGACTAGCACTTTCACTTCACTGCTCCACTTTCGAATCCAAACTCTTGTTTTCCACACGAAACGTTCAAACCGGATCGAAGTGGTTTTCGGGAAATTAATCCCGATCCCGGTCTCTTCGAACCGATCAGCGCATTGGCCAATATTGATAGTCGGTTATTTAACTATCAAATAACATTCACAAACAATCATCAACCATAAATAATTTCACCAAATTATTTATTAACCTCAAAATATCTTCGCAAGATATATTTCCATTTTCATCCCTTTTCAAAAACAGTTTTCATACCACACTTTTCTCATGAAACAAATTTTCAAATATTTATTTCCATTGAAAACACCAAGCACAAATACTTTAGATTTTTAAAATAATTTAAAGCTCTTTATTATAAAATATCCTTTAAAACATTTAAATTAAAAATTACTTTAATTCTTATTTAAAATATATACTTTAAGAATATTTAAAATAAAACTACTTTGTACCATATAAAACTGAATTTCTAACTTTTAAAACATAATACCAAGCCACTTTTAAATAATTACTACTATAATAGATTAAAAGAAAATACTTACTTTAGAATTTAAACATTTAGAAATAATAAGTTTTCTAAACATAATTTTTAAACAACTAAAAACTCTTTACTTATACTTAAAATTTATTTCAAACGTACTTGGCTATTCAGGGAAATACGCTTTCCTTCCACATCTTTTTTAAAAATAAATCACTATTTGTCTTTAAACAAATTTACCCATTCCTTTAATAAGTTCCCACCGTGAATTTATTCTTTCAAATATCCACTGATATATTACTTCACTTTTATAAACCCAGTTTATAAATTCCAAAGTCTCACTTCCCTTTTAAAAATATCGGTTTTAAACACTTAATCAACCTCCAAATTGATCTCCAAATTACTCCCATTTTGAAATGAATTCCTTTCCTTACTCCATTTTATTTCAAACCCATAGACTTCAGATTTTATTTATTATTTATGATTTAAAATCTTTTTAACTGAAAATACCAATTTCATATTTTCCAAATTCCTTCTTTATCCTTTTAATTAAATTCAAACCTTATATTTTGAAATAAATTCTTTATTTCTTGGTATAACATCACTTAAGTTAAAATTCATTATTTCTCTATTTATTCAAAATCCTCTTTTTCATACTCGAAACTTATTTATTAGAATTTTAAAAATCACTTTTATTCCTTTCTAATTCATTTTAATTTTTTTATTCAAATTCTCTATAATTATTTTACTTAAAATTTACTCTTATATTTCTTTCAAAAATCCAATTCTATTTATAATTTGATGACTCGGTGTACCGAAATATTCAATTAAACCATGGTATCCAATATTCCAATTATCAATATCATTCATCACAGCATATCAAATAATCATAACACAGAATTATTAGAACAAATCTAAATATTTTTAGGAATCCAGTTGGATCCCTCCAACCTGTTTCCCTGCATCCACAGATGTTAGCACAATCTAAAATACTAATTCCACTTTGAGGTGGAATATAGCGGTATATGGGTTTATATAATATCATCCGCTATTATGCGGCACATAGTGTCTCATCCGCTATATAATACGAGAAAATCAATTACTCCAATATAAACTATATATATATATATATATATATTACTATATATAATATAGCACATAAAATCAATTCAATCATTCAACCAATTATTTAAATTTAACCATTTAAATTTAAATAAAACCCCGATGAGTGAGATTAACTCACCTTTGATTTTTGCAATCCCAATCCAAATCAGCTTGTTTCCTTTCAAATTTCAAACCTTGAATAAATAATTATATGATTTATTAATACCTTAGCTAATTGAACAATTAATTACTATTTATTTTTTTAATTTAACTAACAATTTGGTTTTAAACTAACAATTTAATTTAAACCAATTCCCTTTCAATGAAATATTTTTTTTACGACTAAAAATAACTAAATAAGTTTATTAAACAAATTAATCACTATACATTATCTATATCAAACTAGTAGATTAAAATGTTTATATGAATTTATTTTTTTATTTTTTTCTTTTTTTTTCAAATCTTATCTTTAAAATAATTTCTAAAAATCAACAGATTAACTCGGGTTTTAGATTTGAGTATTATCAATTTTAAAAGTGCTCAAGATAAATTTCCATTGCATTACAATTTATATATTTGTGCATATTGTTTCAAATATGTTTCAATATATATGTATATCACTTAAAAAAAATTAAACAGTAAGCTAAAAATATTTGTATATTTTTTTTTATCCCTTCTAAAATATATATATATTAATGTTAATTGAAGAAAACAAGAATTATACCTCACAGGAAACAACGAACCAGGCTCCTAACTCTCGAGCGCAACTCGCATCCCTCACCATCACGGCTTCGGCACCCAGAACGATGCCAAATGCAGCCATGCTCAGTCGTCATACCCCTTCGCCGTTCGATGCTGCGACTTGCAGTTGCTTCTTTCAAGACGCGGCCATCATTCAAACGCAAGAAACCCTAGCAGGCGATGCGAAGAACTTCCAGGAATAAGCCCCCCTCCTCGCCGAACCCGATGACGACCACCACCAACTCATGAGCGTGCGCCCCCCTCTTTTGGCCTCTCGACATCATCAAACTCGAATCGAGCCCGCCCATGCTCGATCGACATCTCGCCTTCGCGTTTGATTAGCTTGATAGACGATTAAGGAAAGTCACGTTTTTAATTGGAACGTGAATTAGAAAACGAGGTGGCCATTGTTTAAATTTCATTTTTTGTGTTCGATTTGAGGGGAGAAAAAGGGATTTGGGCTTTTTATAGAAGGAGGCTTGCGTTTGCATTTTTTTCTCTCGATCTGATGCGTAAATTATAAAGGAAGGAGAACGGGAGACACGATGGAATGGTTGCGTGCTGGGATGAGCTACAGTGCTTTGGAAAGGATTGGAAAAAGGGTTGATGTGAGATAATTTCAACTACAGTTGACTAGTAAAAATATTCAATTTAAATTCAAATTCAAACCGTTCCGATAAATGCAACTTAAAAACTTGACCTCCTATCGAGGCGTGCCGCTAGGCGTTTATAATGTTATACCCCTATTCCGAATGCAATGGAAAAGGTTTTGAGCCCTAATTCGATCGTATGGAGAAGATAGCTTTTTGAACCCAGTTATTATATTGAATTTTCGATATATATTTCAGCGCGTTTGTACTTCGTACGGCCACATGACAACTCCAAATGCTACAAAATTTGGAATCCAATAATAAAACACTATTATAGATCCAATGGAACTGGTTTCGTTGAAATCCGAGAGTGTGCCTTGGAAGGCTATTTTTTAAACGTCAATTTAAACGATATATTTTCAAAATTTAACACAACATTCCCAAATTCAATTTAACACTTTTACTATCTTCAGTTCTATCCATATAAATTAACAAGCCTTCAAATTATTTTTAACAAGCTTAAAACCGAAGATTCAATATTTCACCTAACTTCCAATTATCAAAATCAATAATTTAGTTATCAAATAAATAGTGATGTTTGGAATTCAAGCTAAAATAAACCTTTCAAATATCTAAAATCAATTAAATATTCCAATTTCAAATGCTCAAAAATTCCGGGTCGTCACACTTTTCGTCCTCGAAAAGGCGTTGAGTAAAGAATTTAACCTACAATATATTTCATTCAAAATAATTAGTTTATAAGATATAAACATCTTATTAGAAAACCTTTATTACGCTCTTACTACCACACTTCGGTAACAGTTTTACGTAAATTACAACCTATATATAAAAACAAGCTATAATTAAAAAAATTAAAAAAACCTCCTTTTATATTCAATTCATTCGATTTTAATTTTACATTCAACAAATTTTGGTTTTAATCCATTTTTACTCGGTCAACCAACATTCATTGTATTCACATTTGATTGATTACAATTCGATATATTTACATTTGTTCAATTTACTTTCAGTTGATTAATATTTACTTTAGTGACATTCATTTTTATTTATCATCAATGAATTTTGATTCAATTTAACCTTGTTAAGTTAAATTTATTTCATTATCACTTAGTATATCCTCTTTTGTTTATATACTTACTGTAACGACCCGGAATTTTCAATCCTGAAAATTCCAAATAGTTAGAAAAAGAAGAAAGAGATAGAAGAAGAAGAAGCGGAAACATAACACAGATTCTCACATTCGCAGCGGATCAAAATATAATGTCAAATAATTCCATTTTACAAAGGATACTGTATCTGTCAATTATATTTTAATACACCGGAGTTACACACATACAAAACCACTGAACATATACAAATCAACATATCTAAGATAAACAGAAATATATCACAGCGGAAACACTCCATTCATTCCTGCCATCCAGCTCGTCTCCTGAGCTCCAGAATGTTCTTACCTGAAAATCTGTAATACTCGGTCTGACCCGAGCATACATCAAAGTAACACCTGGGTCAGGCTGGAAACCAGCGTGAGTAAACCCATCTAACATGGAACACAAAAGCATACAACTTATATAAACCCGGGGTAACTTGTATCAATTTACAACTTCTCAAGTCGTTATAGACATCACTTACATCACTGCCAACTCCAAAAACCACTTTAACAACCGTGTACGCGGTGAAGATTCTTGAATGAAGTAGGATGGTTGCGACGTTCCTTTGAGATACGTGGACCCGACTCCTGTGACTTGGCATAAGGTGGCTAAAACAGGAGCGATTGATGGGCTAAGAAGGTAGCACCTTTTATTGGACACATCTCTTCGATATTATACTCTGACTTTTGGATTGATTCGGTTGCCACTTTGGATTTTTGATTTAGGGGTGTGGCTCGAGGTGGGCGGTAGCTGCGCGCTACACGTTACCACCGGCCCGGAAGCGTAATTGGTATATCTACCTTGGCATTGCCTAGTTGTGGCGTGTCACCTACCCTAGCGCGCCTTGTACGAGTTTGGTTTTCTCCCGTAGCCCGTGGAGTATTTAGGGTAGTCTCCCGATATAGAGATGCACTGATATTGGATGGACTATTGGGACTATTATTGTAACGACCCATAATTTGTCTCATTTTAAATTCATATAGTTAGTTAATTTTAAATATTCATAAGTAAATTTTATAAACTGAATAAATTTTATTTCGATTGTTTGGATTTAATTGGATAATTAAATCGATAATTTAATATTTGAAATTGCTGAAATAATTGAGATTTAGATTTAAAATGAATAAAAATGATTTATAAAGTTGAATTAAATTATATTTGAATTTAAATGATGTTGGAGAACTTTTAAAATCAAATTAAAAGTTAATTTACAAAAATTGAATATTTTAATATTTAATTAACGTGTAAAAATAGTCAGTTTTCAAACAGTCTTAGATTTCGACGAAACCAGTTTCATTGGATCCGTAATTTTATATTATTATAAGATTTCAAATTTCGTTTCAATCGGATTTATGGTTTTTCCAGGGCAAGCTAAAACGCGTGGAAATCGGTTTAAGTGAATTTTAAGTTTAAATAGTCGATTCGAAAACCTATCTTTCAAATACGATCGAATTGGCTCCCGATATATTTTCCATTGCTTTCTGAATGAGGGTAAATATAACGACCCGAAAATTTCGTTAACTAAATTTGTCATATTTTCCATAATTTTTAATAAAATGAATGTTAGGAATTTGGTGTTGCCATTTGTTCTTATTAAAAGTTAACAATTTAAAATGAGATTTCCAATTCAATAAAATAATGTAAATATTGTGGTTTAATTTTTGAATGGAATATGTGGAAACAAGAGTAATTATGGAATAATATGTTATTTATTTAGAGTATTGAATAAAAAAAAATATTGTAAGCCAATTTTAATTAATGGTAATAATGCGATATAAGCTAATAAATTTGATCTCAATGCGATAACCATTTAATGAAGGTAATGAAACAGGATTTAGGAAAATTGTATACTTGGTATAAATCAAATAGAAGGAAAGTATATATCGAATTGATTTATGAATAAATACTTTGGATAGTAATTGAATGTTCAATAATGGTAATTTAAAACCTATTTATAGTAAGACTGCATAAGATTCAGTAAATTAAGTGGTGGAAAGATTTTTCCTAGATATACTTTGAAGATGTGAAACTAAAGGTGAATATTAAAATTGGTTAATGTAAAATAACATTGATTAACCGTAAATGGGAATAAATTTGAAAATAAAAATTTATGTTACAAGTGGGTGAAAGTAAAGTTAAGGGTTAAGAGTGTTGGAATAGGTATATTAGAATAACTATAAAGTGTAAATGTACGTATTTATAGCAACATGAATTATTGAAGGAAAATAATTGGTAAACGGGGTTTGGGCTAAGGAAATGTTACTGATTGTTTTGAAACCTTATTTATTATGGGAAATTAATTTAGCATAAGAAAAACCAATGCAAATATCTAATTTATCAGTAAAGCAATAATAATAAATAGTAATCAATGCAAATTGTGTAACAATAGAATGTGAAATTTGGGGAATAGACGCAAAGTATATATGAGTTGCTAAAAATATGCATAATAAGTGCAAATTTAATAAATCAATGTCCTGTAGAGGTTGGAGTATGGTTAGTAATAAAAGCTTTTAAAGGAAAAACCTTTAATTTATAAATGAAAATCAATGCATTAAATTAGGTGTAACTGAATGCATGTAAATAATTTTGTAAGAATAAGTTAATAAACAATTTATTTGTGCATACCCAATTTAATTGAAATAACATAAAAGACAAGAACTTGATTTGCCTAGGTATATATATATATATATATATATATATATATATATATATTGATAAACTATAACTAAATAGAAAGTTTGGTAGTAAATAAGATATAAGAAGACAAAGGCAACTAGTAAATTAATAAATGAATTCATAATAATAAGTAGTAATTAATGCATATATATTTGGCATTAGTGATAATTACAAAACTTTACCCATTTATCTAATTTATTTAATTAAATCTAAATCTATGGCAACATTGTTGCAATGATGGTTGTAAGTGAATTTGAATGTAAAAGGGTAACAATTATTTAGGTTAACCATTTTGAGTATGTTAAGTTAAGAATGGCAATCGATTGAAATAAATCTAAATTAATTATTTTGTTTTGGTTAATGTGTTCTAGTTAATAAAGGGGAGTTTATAAGAAATGAAGCATGCACTAATGACATGTGTTATAATTCAAATGTTATTTATACCCATAAAATGTCTATTTACTGAATAGAAAGATTTTAAATCAATAAGCGAATTTATTGAGGTTCCAATTTATAATTTATAACATTTAATGTAGACTCAATTACAATTAATTGACTTAAATCGTGCAGTTAGCGTAGATTTGTTTTGTAATTGGAGTAGTTAATCCTATAAGATGAAGTTAATGCTAATTCTATTTATAATTGGACCATTTGTTGATATAGATTATAGAAAGCAAGATGTATAAATTTAATTAAAGTATCAACATTCAACAATTGTAATTATTGAAAATTAAAATGGAAGTTGAGGATAATAAGGTGAAACTATGAACAAATGTTAATGCATCCTTATTACTGGTAAAAGATGAGTATATAAAAGTTTGAAAATCAAAAATAGGTTTTTGAAAACTTAATTTATAATTTCTAAATATAAGGAAGTGGAGAAATTAACACTACAATGGATAGACTTATCAGCTTTTAATTTACATCTAAATTTGTTTAGATCAATTTGGAAATTAATAAAATTTGGATATATTTTGAAACGTAAACGAAACGTCTAGATTTACATTTGTATATATGTTAAAATAAAATGTAAATGATAAGGAATTTATTTATTTCCTAAATCCGTAACGTGTGTAATTAATATTATTTATCTTTTGGGACCACTTCCGTTCGCACGTTAAAATTCGTGCACACCTATTCTTTTGCGATCTATCTATAAATAGACGATCAAAAAAAAACCCTAGCCTCCATCTTCTATCATTTGTCTGTACGTTCTTTTCTTCAACTCCTTCTCCTCCTCAAATGGATGCAAACCTAGATCTATTTCTATTCAAATTTCAAATGAAAATTCAAACATCTCAGAAAAATTCCAAAAATATATATATATATATGTTGTAGATTTCATCCATACGAATCTACGCGCAGTCTCTGTTTTCGAAATCGATACTTGAGTCAGCGGCAAATCGCGGTCAAAATCAGAAAATTCGAAACCTAAGTCAATTTGGGCGTTTTGATTTGGAGCGACTATTTGCAAATTGGTTTCTGGGTATTGGAGAGCTCGGCTAGGGAAGTCGTAATGGTGGAGGCGCGTCACCATCTGGTGGCCTGGGGCGGCCTAAAGGCACGGTCAAAAATGGGGAGGGCGTGCGTTGAAATGGGTTCATTCCCTGGACGAGCATACGTGAGTTGAGAAGAAGCTTTATGACGTGGCAAGCTTTAATTAGGTTGTTGTTTAATTTTGTTTTATTTAACTTTTGTTTCAACTCATTAAAATTGAACAACTTTTTCATACGTTACCCGTTTCGCGTGAAATTTCTTTTGTTAGGATCGTAATTAAATTCCGGATCTGATGACGCTGGTTTGGACAGATTTGGAGACCGTTGGTGTTTTGAGTTTAAATTGAATTTAAATTCGATTTAAATTCAAAAGGTGAATGTTTTAACCCACTCACAACTTCTAAAAGTTTTTATGTTTGTTAAATTTATTTTAAATATGAGTAGAAATTTATTTATGACTGTTGGCGTGTTTTATTCAGCATATCTGTTAAATCGCATTTATTTAACTTAACTGTTAATTTAGTTTATTTATTGCATAAAATTTGACAGGTAGAATTTATTTTTGCACATAAATTGCTAGTTAATAGTCATTAAATTTATTATGGAATAGAAACTGTTAGTTAATAATCTGTTATTAATTCCTGTATAATTCATATGCTATGTATCAATGATTGTTTAAAATTGGATGATGATTGCAATTGATGATTGATGATTGATATTTGGATGAATGAATGCTATAATTATATTGTATAAACTGCAAGTCATCATGCATTTTCATTTTTATTCGGGGTTGTGGTTTGAAATGATATACAACCGCAAAATTTTATTTTTAAATTGCGGATTGAAACGATAAATATCCGTATCACTTGACCATAGGATAGAAAATTTTATACAGGCACCGTGGTCTATATATAAATTATTTTAAAATGATTTCTATGGTTTGGATGAGATACGGTTTATAAAAATTTTTAATTTTGATATTTTATAAATGTTATTCTTCTATATATATACATATGAAGTAAATTTTTTTGAATTTAAGCTGTGTATAAATCTATTAAATAAAAATGGGAAAATTGAGAAATGGAATTTGATAATTCATATTATATGTTTAAGTTTGGAAAATTTTAAGGTATGATATTTATAACTGCATTTTTCCAAGACAAATTTAAAATGAATATTCTAGTATAATTTAATTGAAGAAAATATTTAATTGCTAGAAATTGGAGTTTTATTTATGGATTTTTATGACTAAATAATAGAACATTTAATTTGGTTGAAGGAATAAATTCCAACTTTAGTTTTGAAATATTAATACTCCAAATGGATATATATATATATATAGAAATTGAAGTGGTTTTGGAACTTGAAAGTGGTATTTAAATTTTGGTTTAGACTTTAAATAAAAAAATATATTTGTAAAGCCATGGAAATTATTTCTTTACAAAGTAACCTTAAAGTTAAACCATTTATTTCGTATACCGTTGAATATCCAAACCATTCAAGTTTTAGAAGTTATGGTTTTAAATTATATGAATTTCGATTATGCTTTGAAAGTATAAGTCAAATATTTGGTTTCCAGATATTTTAAATTTTAAAGCAGTATGATTTTGGAAAAGAAATATATTTGGATAAAATGATATCATATTGTTTTTGGTTTTAAGATGATATCGTATTCATAATTTTGAAATGAAATTTTTATTCTGGTTTTAAAGTACAAACTATTTAAATAACCGCGGTGTTATAATAACGATTGGTTGGCAAAGAGACCGGGATCGGATATGGACATACTCTCTGTCGATACCGAAAACCACTTTGACTAACCGTGTACGCGGTGGAGATTCCAGAATGAAGTAGGTTGGTGGCGGCGTTTCCTGTAAGGTAAATACGTGGACCCGACTCCCGTGAGTTGGCATAAGGTGGCTAAAACAGGAGCGATTCTCGGGCCAATGAGGTCATTCCTCTGATCGGACACTCCTCTTCGATATTATACTTTGACTTTGGATTGATTCAGTGGCCACTTTTATTTTTGATTTTGGGGGAGTTTGTTCGAGGTGGCGGCAGCTGCGCGCTGCGCGTTTCCACCAGCCCGGATAGCAATTGGTATATCTACCCTGGCATTGCCTAGTTGTGTCGTGTCACCTACCATACCGAGCCTTTACTACGAGTTAGTTTTGTACCATACCTATGGAGTGCCCTCTGACGACGCCCATTACGGGGGAGATTACGGTACTGTATAGACTATGGGAATATATTCCGTGTTAAGGGCTATATGGGTAACCCCTTAACGCTATTAAAAAGTAAGTTTATTTTATAAATAGACATTATTATAATAGCGCAATATACTACATAGTAAATAGTTTAACGGACCCTCAGGAGATGTAAATCCCGAGCATCTCTTGAGTTACTGTACTCATATTTATTTCTGTTAATTTAACTTACATAAGATCTTTTAGTTCTGACTCGAGTGTTTTGTCTTTTCAAATTCGCTCGGGTCAGTCCGAGCGTTTCAGGATTTGAGGATTTAGCTCTGAGGACGAAGACAAAGATTTGTATTACTAGTATCTACTATATTATTTCACTACACCATTTAATTCCGCTGCATTGATAGTATTGGTATGGGTAACTCTGATATTCATTGTACAAGTAAAATAAAATATTTTGTAAAACAGTTTAATGAACTGTATATTTGATTATTATATTTTATCCTTCCGCTGTGAGATTCTGTTTTGTTTAATTTCTTCTCTATTCTTCTTATTTACCCCATAACAATCCACCCTTCCGTATGGTTTAAATCGACATGTGTGTCGGTTTAAAGTGTGCGAAAAGGCGGGATGTTACAGTAAAACATTATAAACACCAGGCGGCACGTTTCGTTTCGAGTTCGAAAATTTTCGGGATGAATTGTGTTGCGTAATTTTTCTATAAAAGGACTTGATTTTTCATTATTTTCACAAAACCCTAAACCTATTAGGGGCCATCAATTGTTAATGGCCAGAAATCACTCTCCATCTTCCCTCAATCTCTCCAAATCCGTTAACTTTCATGAAAAGTCTTCAACTACAAAGTTGTAGATCATCGCGAGAACTTTGAAATCAACGGTCATGATCGTGATTAGAGCTACGGATCAATGATGGTTTGTGTTTAAACGCGTGCGTTCTTTCACGTATTCTGAGAAGCAAGGGGGGTCGAGTTCCCTGATGTTGTAGTCGTGGGTGAAGCTCGAGTAAGCGAACACTTTGGTGGTGGTTGATCGTGTTCTCGATAATCGTAGTGGCCGCTTTAATTCAAACAAAGACGGCGGCTCTATAGGTTTTTCACATAAATGGAATGATGGGGGAAGAAGCATAAGCGCATGGCCAGATCTGGAGCAAGGGAGATCGACGGCCACGATTGAAAATAGGTTAAAAATATAAAAAAGAAAATTGCAAATTGATTTATATAAATTCGTTCAAACTTCCAAATGCTATAACTTTGTCATACGAGGTCAAAAATTGACGAAACGAATTGCATTGGGTTCATATGGACGAACAATACGCGATGGACCAGGTTTGGATCTGATTAGAGCTAGTGTGAATTTTGGGTAAAATTAAATGGTCGTTTAATTTTATTCGGAATAAAACGCTGAAACCGCTATTGCAAGCAATGTGAGTACAACTCACTCTTTTTGACTTACTGATATTTTTATATAAGTGAGAATAAATATTATTTATGATGATTGATGATTGTTTGGATGATATATGATATATTGATTGGTATTTGGATATATACCTTCCTAGTGGAGCAGATGACCCTATACGTTCCCGTGTATGAGCGGATGACCCTTTGTACGCACTTCTGCCTTGAAGCGGACATTGTACACATATTCTAATATGTATATTTATTGCAAGTGACAGGTTGGAGGGATCCAACTGGATTCCTTGCCCGTATTGATTTATTTACAGATATTGTGATATATGTTGTTATCATATGATATATGATGTTTTGGATGCCGTAATTGTTGTATTTAGTGCTGTAGGAGCATTGGGCCTATTTTGGAATTTTAAAAATTTTAAAGTAACGATTTCGAATTTAAAAGAATTTTAAAAGTGATTTTGAAAATAAATGTTTTATTGAATTTTTGAATCAATAAGAACTGATTTATTTTGAATAAATAAATGTGATAATTTTTATGTTATAAAAATTATGATGTTTTGGGAAATATAATTGAAATGTGATTTTTGTGAAATATGGAGTTAATGATTTTGTGAAATGGTTTAAATTGAGATTTTTGGCTAATATAAATGGTTTATAAAGAAGATTTATAAAATTGAATTTTTATAAATCAGAATAATTGAATTATAAAAGAGTTTTTATAATTGTTAAAATAATGTTATAAATGGGTTTTATAAGTAAATAAGTTTTACAGATTTATAATTGATGATGTTATAAAAAGAATGATTTTTTAAATAAATGAATTATAAGTAATTAAATTATAATTTGGGTTTTTGGGTATAAAATTGAGTTATAAATGGAATTGGTTAATAAAGGGATTTTATATATAGTAGTTATTATAAAATGAAAACGAAATTCATAAACATTGTTTTATAAATCCAAAATCAAATAAATTTGACAATTAAGTATAGAAATTATTAAAGGAGATATATCTACGATTTTGGACAGTGGATAATCCTTTAATTAAATATGTAGAAGTGTTGAATTTGGTTAGAGATTTATGTCCACGATTTTGGACAGTGGATAATTCTGAATTAAATGTGTGGAAGCTTTAATTTGGTAAATGAATTATATTCACGATTTTGGACAGTGAATAATATTTCAAATAAATGTTTTGGGAAGTGATATTTAAATGGACTTAAATGGTTTAAAGTTGTTTTAATGTGTGTTAAATATCGAATACATAGATTTCAACATTCACTGTTGAAATAGACGTTTTCGAAAAGTATAAGGAAATGATAGACTATAACACTGTTGTTATAGTAAATGATTTCCGAAAGAAAATATTTTGTACAGTATTGGGATTTACATATCTATCTTATTTTCGAATCCCTATACTAGTGATTTTAGGTTGTCGTAACGATATTTATATAACATTCGTTTTGACCCAATAAATGTGTTTAAAGAGAATGTTTTCCTTAAAGAATAAAATATATACTTAATCGTGATTTAAGTATATGTAACATCTTCTAAGTGTTGAAAATAAATTGATTTGTGAATTACTTATTGTTAAATAAGTATATGGAAATGTTTTCCAATATAGAAGTTGAAATGGTTTGGAAATATATCTTTTTTAAGTTAATTTTAAGTGAATATTTGGCAAATGCTTTAATTAATAAAAGATTAATTAAAAGGGCCTAGTGATTGTTATGGTGCTGAATATTTGTTTGTTTGTTTTGATAGTTAAATAACCAACTATCAGACTTGGCTAAAATTTTAGTTCCTCGACTTGATGTGGGAACTATTTAGTCGTACACTTAGTACGTAGCCTTCTGTGTAGGTTTGATTATCATTTGTGTTGAGGATGTTGATTCGTATAGTGCGGAGTATTACTCCAATCTATCGAGCTTCCTTCTTAGCCCGAAGGATAGCAAGTTGAAAGTTGGAGACGTGATAAGTCTATAAGACTTAGTTTCTATGAGAGGTTGAGAAATGCTTTTGCGTTGTTGGTGCGAAGAGACCGGGATCAGATTTATCTAAAAACCACTTCGGACCAACCTATATGCGACGATTGTGCAGGTTGATTTGTGATGATATTGATATTCCAGATTTTCATAGTGGGGGACTGCTTGTTGATCGTTTGGGGTTAAAATCCCAATATACATCCAGTAGCAATGGTCTCTTCATTATGAAATACCTAATGCAATGACTATTCGCTACTAATCCTAGGGATTTCCCGACAGGATATGGTAGGAAAGTACCTTCGGTTTGTCCTGTTCCTGGACAACTTGTATGGATGTTTGTCTGACAATGCATTTCTATAGATTACGTACATTGGTTTTTACAAATGTACATCAGTTGTGGCGGAGAAGGCAACTTCTCTTAGCTTAACACCCTTCTTGAGACGTATGAACTTAAGGGTTGTATTTTTGTGGAAGGCCAATTAGTAGTCAACGGAAATGGCCGTGTGGCATTCAAAGTGATGTGATATATGGTTGTGAAAGGTAATCGTTATCTCGTCAGGCCTCATCAACCGGAAATGACCAAAACAGGATTAGATGCAGCAAGGCTAAGTGGGTCATTCCCAAGTAGGATATGGTCATCCTCTTCTTGATATATCTATACACGCTATGATGTTGTGTATCTGATTATTGTGGTTTGTATGCTAGAGGGCCCTCGGTAAGGTCGGTAACGACCGGAGGATGACATATTCGGTACCATCTAGTTATAGAGGTGGACCGGTCTTGTGTTGGTAGAGAAACTTTGTGATGGTTTCTCGGTACATTCTTCTAGAGATGTACTGCCGGAAGGTAGTCCCTTCACCTAGTCATTTGTATGGAAATCCAAAACCCACTAGGAGCTGTGAATTTATTTGTAAAGGCGTAATGAATAGCCTTAAAATCCTATATGGGTAACCGTTTCGACTATGATTAATTTTTTTGTATATACTAGACACTAGTATAATATAAGAGGATTTGATATGAAAGAAATATTTTAGTTATCGTAAGGTAAAAACATGTCCGTATTTATGTATAGGCGTGTCTTACGAGATACTTTTGTTTTGATAAAGAAAAAGTTTTGGTAACTTAATAAATTCAGTTGAATGTGTTTCTCACGCTGGTGTATCAGACTGATCCAGGCATTCTTCCCTTTCAATGCTTGGGTCTGACCGAGTATATTTACAGGTTTAGATTGGTGCTTTTGGAGCTTCAGTAGGAGAGCTGAAGATCTTCATTTACG
Organism: Allium cepa; assembly: GCA_030765085.1. NCBI lineage: Eukaryota > Viridiplantae > Streptophyta > Magnoliopsida > Asparagales > Amaryllidaceae > Allium > Allium cepa. Next base: position 29,844,137 of record CM060932.1, read on the forward strand.
TATACGCGTATCTGTTTTGATTATTGATTATCTGTTGTGCTTAGTTGTTTTATATTATCGGCATTTGTGAGGACAGATTATTATAACTATTCAAGTTGATAACTATTGATTGATTGTTGAACTCTGATTAATGTGTATATATATACAGTTTTTATTTTGTAAAGATCATTGATATGATATTATATATTTTCCACTGCGACGTGAGATTCTGTATTGTTCTGTTTGGTTCAATCTTCTCTCTTTCTTCTCTTCCTTCTCCCTTCTTTTCTTTCTCTTGACTTTCCGTCAGTTTGTGCTTTTTGGGTCGGACATGTGTGGATTATTGTCGATTCAAAGGGTACGGATTGCGGGTTGTAACGCCCCGAAAATTTTCAACTTTCGAAAATTCAACATCGATACTCACTTTATCGACTGCCGAGCAATCGAAGGCCAAAAACCCGAAATGTTATGGTTCAAGAAAAAGAATTTAAGAAAAGAGAAGAGAAACGGATAGAAGATGGAGAGGAAAGAAAATAGAAAATAGAACAGAAAGAAAAGAAATAACAGAACAACATCAGAATCTCACAATTCGCAGCGGAACAACATATAATAATAGATGAATAATCTTTAAACAAGAACTATATCAGTTATTACATTTTATACATTACATTTCATTACATCATATCATCATCAGAGTGTACAACAATATACCACAAACAGTGCAGCGGAAAAGAAATACTATATAAACTAGTAATACGCCATGCCATCCAGCTTGCCTCCAGCAACTCCAGAATATCCAGAATATCCTGATAAACCTAACTCTTGACTGCGCGTGTGAAAATTGGTGGGCACCCAGAGTTTAGGAAGGAAAACAATAAACTCCGAGTCAGTCATGTGACTGGTGTGAGAACTCAAAACAGTTTATTTATCTTTAAAATCAAAATAGAGGAATATTTTTAAATTCAATTCGCAATGCTTTTAAAAATGAGACTACCATAAGACCTCCTGCCACACACACAATGCAAACGCAGACTTGGAGAAGATTTCTCCTTATGATAGCCAAAGATGCTTGATACGCATTAAAACCAAATCAATTTTGATATTATTATTAGTGCATAGTGTAGAAGAAATTCATTTCGAAAGTAGAATATAAATCTTAGCCAGCATAGGTACCATTATATTATGCCTACTATAGCTACCTCCTGAGGAAGCAGGTTCTACAACTAAAACGTACAAGTCACGTATTGTTTCTTTGGATTTCCAACGAATGATCAGGCCAAGGAACTTCCCATTGCCACATGAGAATGCCTCTGGATGGACATCCCCGAGAACCAAACCGGATCTCTACCAACACAAGGCCGGGTTACCCCTAACTGAGTAACAACTGACCGAATATGCCATCCCCCGGTCCTTTGGGAACTTTTCACCGAGCGCTCGTAATCAATTCCCACAATCATAACAAAGTGTTTTCAACATGAGTAAGTATCTGGGCTCCATACCATGATACCACCCTTTTCCAGAAGGAAATGCACACATCCTAAAGGGCGCTACCCCTCATAACCTTGCTGCTTCTTTCCTGTTTTGACCATTCACGGGGTGTGAGGCTCGACGAAGTCACGTCCACAAAAACATACTTTATACAAAAGCCATGCTTTGGGTTAACAAATGATCATAGAAATGATCACCAGGATAGACGATCAAATAAATGATCCTATCACAAATAATCAACACAATGATCATTTACAGCTACACTCAGCATGTCACATTACCAAATTGGGAATATATCGCTGATAACATTCAACTACATAACCTCTGAGCTCGTACGTCTCAGAGAAGGGTGTTAAGCTAAAAGAATAAATTCTCCGCCACCAACAGAAATATATTTGAAAGAAATCGGCTTTATATCTCAATCTGTAACGTCAGACATACAATCCATATAAGTCTGTTCCGGGCTCGAACAAAACCGAAGGCACTTACAAAGAAGTCCTTGCAATCCGGATATTCACAATCCTGATCGGATTTCCCATCACTTAGGGAGTCTCTATACCGTTGCAACTCAGTGCAGAGACAATCGACAGGTCATCCTATCGCTCTCGCAAATACCGGGTCTTCAACACCGATCTTCAATGCGATTCATAACGACGTATCACATATTCGGAATGGGTTATACGACCCCATGGTCCTTTCCCGGTTAACCCGAATAGTGAGCGCTTATTCAAAAATAAGTGTGGCATTCAAATTCAAACAAATCACATCAAATACCCATTCAAAGGGAAATATTGATAGTCGGCTATTGAACTATCAATGGATATGCACACATCACCGGTTTCCAAATAATTTTCCAAATTATTTATTTTTCAAAATATCTTTACAAGATATATGATTTCACACTTCAAAAATAAATCAATATTTATTTTTAAACAAATTCCACTTTCTTTTATAAATTCCTTAGTGAATTTATATTTCACAATATCCATGCATATTCGATTTCAATTATTCATTTCAATTTATCTTCAAAAAGATAAATTCTCAAAACGTTTCATTTCACATTGGAAAACATTTCCATACTTATTTATTCATAAGTAATTCACAAATTTTATTTATTTTCAATACTTAGAAAATATTCAATATACTCTAATCGAAATTAAGTATATATTTCATTCTTTAAGGAAATCATTCACTTAACCATATTTATTTGGGCCAAAACGAATGTTGCGTAAAACATCGTTACGACGTCCCAAAATCACTAGTATAGGGATTCGAAATTAAAATAGATATATAAATCCCAATACTATACAAAACATTTCCTTTCGGAAATTATTTACTATAACAACAGTGTTATAGTCCACTATTTCCTTTTATTTCTCGAAAACGTCTATTTCAACAATAAATGTTGAAATCTATGGTTTCGAATCTCAACACATTTAAAACATCGTTAGATCGTTTTAATTCTATTTAAAACATCACATCTAATACAATTTCTTTAACATATTATTCACTATTCAAGAACGTGAATATACTACGTTAACAATTTTCATCCTTTTATTCATTTTATTTCAAAGGATTATTCACAGTTCAAAAACGTGAATATAACTCCATTTATAAGTTATAACAATTTACTTATCAAAATAAGTCGTTTTCGAATTTATAAAACAACGTTTATAAATTCTTTTATTAACCTATTCCAGTTTATAACTCAATTATAAAACAAAAGTTCACATTATAAGTTAAACACTTATAAAACGATTATTTTACAAAATCGTTCTTTTAACTTCCCAAATTATAAATCTTATAACTCATAAGATTGTTTATTTATCCAAAATTCATTCTTTCAATAACTTTATAAATTTTATAAACCTACTGTTTATAAAATTCCATTTATAACTTCACTGTTTAAAATTCTATAAATTTCATTCATTTATGAAATTCATTTTCACTTCATTCAAACACTTATAAAAGCTCGTTTTATAATTTCAATATTTCAATTTATAAATATCCATTTATAAATCTCTAAATATAATTCAATTTATATTATTCTTTTAAAACGTCTTAAATCTCCTTTATTATTTCACCATTTTGATTCATAAAATAATTAAATTTTATAAATCCTATATTTAAACTTTTCACAATAAATTCTAAAATCCCGATTAAACTATTTTATAAAATCAATAGCATCATATTCTCAAAAATCAGTTTTTTAACTATTTTTCTCAAAATCAATTTTTTAACCGTATTTCTCAAAATCATAATTTTTATAACTTTAAAAATTATAACGTTTATTTATTTAAAATGAATCAATTTCCAAACATACAATATATTTTTAAAAATCACTTTAAAAATCATTTTTAAAGTTCCAAATTTGGTCTAGTGATGCTACACACCAAATAGTCAATCACGACAACAACGATATCATATATCGATATGATAATCCATCAAATATCAAAATATCTGAAATCAAATAAATACTGTTGAGGAATCCAGTTGGATCCCTCCAACCTGTTTTCCTGCATCCACAAACATTATCACAATACCAATTTCGCTCCAGTACGAAATTATCGCGGTATATGTTTTTATTAAATATTATCCGCTTAATAACGGCGCAATAGGGTCTCATCCGCTAAACAAAAAATGCGGGAAATCAATAACTCCAATATATACATATGCCAATATATATATATTGCTATTATATATAACACCAATTTCACTGTTTATGAAATATTCGCGGTATATGTTTTTAATAAATAACATCCGCTTACTAACGGCGTATAATGTCTATTTTAACAATCAATAGATATCAATCATCATTCAAACTTGCATTCAAATATTTTAAATCTAACTATTTAAAATAAAATCGAAACTGATTCGATTGAGTGAGAAGTTCTCACCTTGATTTAAATTCCGTTTTAGCATTTATTTCGAATAAAATTAAACGGACATTTAATTTTACCCAAAATTCTCACTAACTCCAAACGACTCCAATCCAATTCCATCGCGTAGTGCTCGTCCATACGATTCCAACGCTTCTTGTTTCGTCCAAAACGGACCTCGTATCAACAAGTTATAGCATTTTGAAGTTAATACAAATTTTTATATAAATTAATATACACTTAAATTTTTATTTTAACCTAACTTTAATCATAGCCGTCCATTCCTATGCAAACAAAATCTGGCCGCACTCTTGAGCTTCTCCCCAACCCAGGAAAACGGGACCGAGAACAACCCATTGCCGCTCCCATACTTCAAAAATCGCGACCCCCCCAGATGTCTTTCGCCTCGATCGGAGGCCTCCATATGAACGGCCGTTGCCGCCTCCACCCACGGCAGCAAAGGTTGGGAGCTCGGTCGAGCCTACACCCCAGAAAACGCATAGGAACGACGTGCGTTCGAACAAAAATTACCGCTGATCCACTCAATAAAACTCGATCATAGCCGTTCAATTTGAAGCTCTCATCGAGCTCGATGATTCATTAGTTGAAAGTTTCTGCTAAAAGTGAATGGATTTGGAGATTTGAGGGGAAGAAGTTAAGAGAATTTCGGCCGTTCATGGGGGTGCTGGCGGCTACACGATGATGAAACCCTAATATTTTTTTCTTTTAATTTGTGAATTTTTTTGAGCTATTTATAGAGAATTTTCGAACACTATACATCCGGAAATTCCGAACTCCGATTTACGCGCCGTAACCAGCGTTTCTAGGGTTTACCCCGCGTTCCGGACACAATGGAACAGGTTTCGGAAGCTAATTCGGACATCTGTGCGAGTTATGGCTATAAACGCTCAATTTAAATCAAACCGATTTAAATCGATTTCTAGGCGTTTTAATTTGTACCGGACAAACGGTAAATCCAATTGACACAAAATTTGAAACCTTACAATAATATCACATTACGGATCCGATGAAACTGGTTTCGTCGAAATCCGAGACTTTTTGAAAAATGGCTATTTTAACTCGCCGAATTAATATTAAAAATAATTCGATGCGTTTCGAGCTGCTACGATCAAACGATAGCTCCGATTGACACGAAAATTGAAATCCGGTAATAATTAACTATTACGGATCCAATGGAACTGGTTTCGTTCAATTCTGAGACTGTTCAAAAATTGACTATTTTCACTAGTCGATTTAATATTAGAATATTCAATTTTCACAAATAAATTTTAAATTCGATTTTAAAAGTTCTAAAATATCATTCTAACTTCAATATGATAAAATAAAATTTTACAAATCATTTTCAATCATATTTAACCCAATTTTCCATTATTTCCATAATTTAACGTATTAAATTATCGATTTAAAAAATCCAAAAATTCAAATAAAAATTTATTCGACTTATAAATTCACTTATTAATATTTAAAATTAATTAAATATTAAAATTTTAATTAATAAAAATTATGGGTCGTTACAATCTTCCCCCTTAAAAGAATTTCGTCCTCGAAATTATCAAGTAAGAAAAATTACAGAATTTATTAACTTTCCAAAATTCATAATTTAAATTCCTTACAATAACTTTACTAAGTTTTCAAATCATACTTAGTTATCTTTTCAAAAACAACTACTATTGTTTAACTTTCAATTCCAAATAAAAGTCTAAGTTTTCAAAAAATTTCCAAATTTTCTCAAATTTTTCTAACGCCTTAATTTTCGGAAAAATTCGCCATAGTCTCCTTTGCGCGGCTCGATCCGAAAAAAAATGACAGTATATATATCACAAATATACATCTCATCAAATAATGAGGCATCCCGAAGGGAAAAAATGTAAATGTACGGTATGTAATCCGAGATATGTACCTTATATTTTATTAGCAAGCATATATGGCTAATATAGCGCGAAAGCGAGCTCCAAATGCGAAGCAAACGCGATCCGCACCTACTAAACACTCAACAAACAACATGAGAATATGCATATAGATAATAGTATCGATATACATCCTATAGTAACATAATAACTATACATGTCAACATATCAAATGTAGTAAAAGCAATATATTCAACCATCAACCAACTAGCATTCATAAACAATAAATATTCATTCATATTCTCATTAATATTCAATGAATTGGTTTTCAATTTAATCACTTTTGATTCATTAACAGTGGATGTTTTTACTAACATTCATTTTCAATTAGTTTATATTTACTAATTCATATTCAAGTTGGTTCACTTCCAAATCAAATTCAATTCATTTAAGATTCACTTAATTTCAAATTGAATTCCAATTACTTTAGTTTTCAATTTCATTAACACTTATTGAATTATATACAATCAACTAACAATCATCTAACAACCAATGTATATTAATTGCAACCAAATTCCTTTGCTTATATTCATTCAATTTGGTTTAATACCTTTACTTTCAATTGGTTCAATTAAATTGATTTTCATTCAATCTTTCAACTTCTAATAACATTACATTTTAATGAATTACACTTACATTCATTATTTCATACCAATTTTATTTATATTCAATTGATTCATTCAATTCAATTATAAAAGTTGAATTTCATTTTAAATAACTCAAGTCCATATTTATCACTTCACTTTATTATTTTACTTTGATACTAATATCAACTTCATTCAACATCACTTAAGTTATACCTCCATTTTACAAACATCACTTGGTTTTACTTAACTTAAATTCCAACTTATAAATCAATTCAGATTCCAAATTCTAAAGTAAATTTCCATTTAACTTTAAATTCATTTTTATTTACAACTCATATTCATAAATATATTCATATAATTTCACTTCTTATATATATATATATAAGTTTATTTCACAATTGTAAATCACATTAATTATAATTCAATTCTTATAATTCTTTTGCTTATACAATTATTCTTTTACTTAGATTATTCAAACAACTAAACAATCAACTTATATACACTTTAATAATTTTGAAAAATTATTTCTTTATATATAAAATATAATCAAGGTAAAATTATTTCATTTACCCAATTTAAAACAATATTGTGTCGGTTTATCTTGTTTAAGAGTTTAGAAACCCCTTTCTACGATAGTTAGCCAGACTACATCGACCGAAATCTATAAACAATCAACCGATAAGTCAACACAATACAAAACAATTTTATATTTTCACTAACAAATACGCTCTCATAGCTATTATTACACTCAAACTCATTCTAGAGTACTACTGACTCTATCTCTAATGAGTAATACCCAACAGAACCATGGTTGTCGCTTAATCATATGCTCCGATACCAAATTGTAACGCCCCGAAAATTTTCAACTTTCGAAAATTCAACATCGATACTCACTTTATCGACTGCCGAGCAATCGAAGGCCAAAAACCCGAAATGTTATGGTTTAAGAAAAAGAATTTAAGAAAAGAGAAGAGAAAAGGATAGAAGATGGAGAGGAAAGAAAATAGAAAATAGAACAGAAAGAAAAGAAATAACAGAACAACATCAGAATCTCACAATTCGCAGCGGAACAACATATAATAATAAATGAATAATCTTTAAACAAGAACTATATCAGTTATTACATTTTATACATTACATTTCATTGCATCATATCATCATCAGAGTGTACAACAATATACCACAAACAGTGCAGCGGAAAAGAAATACTATATAAACTAGTAATACGCCATGCCATCCAGCTTGCCTCCAGCAACTCCAGAATATCCTGATAAACCTAACTCTTGACTGCCCGTGTGAAAATTGGTGGGCACCCAGAGTTTAGGAAGGAAAACAATAAACTCCGAGTCAGTCATGTGACTGGTGTGAGAACTCAAAACAGTTTATCTAGCTTTAAAATAAAAATAGAGGAATATTTTTAAATTCAATTCGCAATGCTTTTAAAAATGAGACTACCATAAGACCTCCTGCCACACACACAATGCAAACGCAGACTTGGAGAAGATTTCTCCTTATGATAGCCAAAGATTCTTGATACGCATTAAAACCAAATCAATTTTGATATTATTATTAGTGCATAGTGTAGAAGAAATTCATTTCGAAAGTAGAATATAAATCTTAGCCAGCATAGGTACCATTATATTATGCCTACTATAGCTACCTCCTGAGGAAGCAGGTTCTACAACTAAAACCGTACAAGTCACGTATTGTTTCTTTGGATTTCCAACGAATGATCAGGCCAAGGAACTTCCCATTGCCACATGAGAATGCCTCTGGATGGACATCTCCGAGAACCAAACCGGATCTCTACCAACACAAGACCGGGTTACCCCTAACTGAGTAACAACTGACCGAATATGCCATCCCCCGGTCCTTTGGGACCTTTTCACCGAGCGCTCGTAATCAATTCCCACAATCATAACAAAGTGTTTTCAACATGAGTAAGTATCTGGGCTCCATACCATGATACCACCCTTTTCCAGAAGGAAATGCACACATCCTAAAGGGCGCTACCCCTCATAACCTTGCTGCTTCTTTCCTGTTTTGACCATTCACGGGGTGTGAGGCTCGACGAAGTCACGTTCACAAAAACATACTTTATAGAAAAGCCATGCTTTGGGTCAACAAATGATCATAGAAATGATCACCAGGATAGACGATCAAATAAATGATCCTATCACAAATAATCAACACAATGATCATTTACAGCTACACTCAGCATGTCACATTACCAAATTGGGAATATATCGCTGATAACATTCAACTACATAACCTCTGAGCTCGTACGTCTCAGAGAAGGGTGTTAAGCTAAAAGAATAAATTCTCCGCCACCAACAGAAATATATTTGAAAGAAATCGGCTTTATATCTCAATCTGTAACGTCAGACATACAATCCATACAAGTCTGTTCCGGGCTCGAACAAAACCGAAGGCACTTACAAAGAAGTCCTTGCAATCCGGATATTCACAATCCTGATCGGATTTCCCATCACTTAGGGAGTCTCTATACCGTTGCAACTCAGTGCAGAGACAATCGACAGGTCATCCTATCGCTCTCGCAAATACCGGGTCTTCAACACCGATCTTCAATGCGATTCATAACGACGTATCACTTATTCGGAATGGGTTATACGACCCCATGGTCCTTTCCCGGTTAACCCGAATAGTGAGCGCTTATTCAAAAATAAGTGTGGCATTCAAATTCAAACAAATCACATCAAATACCCATTCAAAGGGAAATATTGATAGTCGGCTATTGAACTATCAATGGATATGCACACATCACCGGTTTCCAAATAATTTTCCAAATTATTTATTTTCCAAAATATCTTTACAAGATATATGATTTCACACTTCAAAAATAAATCAATATTTATTTTTAAAAAAATTCCACTTTCTTTTATAAATTCCTTAGTGAATTTATATTTCACAATATCCATGCATATTCGATTTCAATTATTCATTTCAATTTATCTTCAAAAAGATAAATTCTCAAAACGTTTCATTTCACATTGGAAAACATTTCCATACTTATTTATTCATAAGTAATTCACAAATTTTATTTATTTTCAATACTTAGAAAATATTTAATATACTCTAATCGAAATTAAGTATATATTTCATTCTTTAAGGAAATTATTCACTTAACCATATTTATTTGGGCCAAAACGAATGTTGCGTAAAACATCGTTACGACGTCCCAAAATCACTAGTATAGGGATTCGAAATTAAAATAGTTATATAAATTCCAATACTATACAAAACATTTCCTTTCGGAAATTATTTACTATAACAACAGTGTTATAGTCCACTATTTCCTTTTATTTCTCGAAAACGTCTATTTCAACAATAAATGTTGAAATCTATGGTTTCGAATCTCAACACATTTAAAACATCATTAGATCGTTTTAATTCTATTTAAAACATCACATCTAATACAATTTCTTTAACATATTATTCACTATTCAAAAACGTGAATATACTACGTTAACAATTTTCATCCTTTTATTCATTTTATTTCAAAGGATTATTCACAGTTCAAAAACGTGAATATAACTCCATTTATAAGTTATAACAATTTACTTATCAAAATAAGTCGTTTTCGAATTTATAAAACAACGTTTATAAATTCCTTTATTAACCTATTCCAGTTTATAACTCAATTATAAAACAAAAGTTCACATTATAAGTTAAACACTTATAAAACGATTATTTTACAAAATCGTTCTTTTAACTTCCCAAATTATAAATCTTATAACTCATAAGATTGTTTATTTATCCAAAATTCATTCTTTCAATAACTTTATAAATTTTATAAACCTACTGTTTATAAAATTCCATTTATAACTTCACTGTTTAAAATTCTATAAATTTCATTCATTTATGAAATTCATTTTCACTTCATTCAAACACTTATAAAAACTCGTTTTATAATTTCAATATTTCAATTTATAAATATCCATTTATAAATCTCTAAATATAATTCAATTTATATTATTCTTTTAAAACGTCTTATATCTCCTTTATTATTTCACCATTTTGATTCATAAAATAATTAAATTTTATAAATCCTATATTTAAACTTTTCACAATAAATTCTAAAATCCCGATTAAACTATTTTATAAAATCAATAGCATCATATTCTCAAAAATCAGTTTTTTTAACTATTTTTCTCAAAATCAATTTTTTAACCGTATTTCTCAAAATCATAATTTTTATAACTTTAAAAATTATAACGTTTATTTATTTAAAATGAATCAATTTCCAAACATACAGTATATTTTCAAAAATCACTTTAAAAATCATTTTTAAAGTTCCAAATTTGGTCTAGTGATGCTACACACCAAATAGTCAATCACGACAACAACGATATCATATATCGATATGATAATCCATCAAATATCAAAATATCTGAAATCAAATAAATACTGTTGAGGAATCTAGTTGGATCCCTCCAACCTGTTTTCCTGCATCCACAAACATTAGCACAATACCAATTTCGCTCCAGTACGAAATTATCGCGGTATATGTTTTTATTAAATATTATCCGCTTAATAACGGCGCAATAGGGTCTCATCCGCTAAACAAAAAATGCGGGAAATCAATAACTCCAATATATACATATGCCAATATATATATATTGCTATTATATATAACACCAATTTCACTGTTTATGAAATATTCGCGGTATATGTTTTTAATAAATAACATCCGCTTACTAACGGCGTATAATGTCTATTTTAACAATCAATAGATATCAATCATCATTCAAACTTGAATTCAAATATTTTAAATCTAACTATTTAAAATAAAATCGAAACTGATTCGATTGAGTGAGAAGTTCTCACCTTGATTTAAATTCCGTTTTAGCATTTATTTCGAATAAAATTAAACGGACGTTTAATTTTACCAAAAATTATCACTAACTCCAAACGACTCCAATCCAATTCCATCGCGTAGTGCTCGTCCATACGATTCCAACGCTTCTTGTTTCGTCCAAAACGGACCTCGTATCAACAAGTTATAGCATTTTGAAGTTAATACAAATTTTTATATAAATTAATATACACTTAAATTTTTATTTTAACCTAACTTTAATCATAGCCGTCCATTCCTATACAAACAAAATCTGGCCGCACTCTTGAGCTTCTCCCCAACCCAGGAAAACGCGACCGAGAACAACCCATTGCCGCTCCCATACTTCAAAAATCGCGACCCCCCGAGATGTCTTTCGCCTCGATCGGAGGCCTCCATATGAACGGCCGTTGCCGCCTCCACCCACGGCAGCAAAGGCTGGGAGCTCGGTCGAGCCTACACCCCAGAAAATGCATAGGAACGACGTGCGTTCGAACAAAAATTACCGCCGATCCACTCAATAAAACTCGATCATAGCCGTTCAATTTGAAGCTCTCATCGAGCTCGATGATTCATTAGTTGAAAGTTTCTGTTAAAAGTGAATGGATTTGGAGATTTGAGGGGAAGAAGTTAAGAGAATTTCGGCCGTTCATGGGGGTGCTGGCGGCTACACGATGATGAAACCCTAATATTTTTTTCTTTTAATTTGTGAATTTTTTTGAGCCATTTATACAGAATTTTCGAACACTATACATCCGGAAATTCCGAACTCCGATTTACGCGCCGTAACCAGCGTTTCTAGGGTTTACCCCGCGTTCTGGACACAATGGAACAGGTTTCGGAAGCTAATTCGGACATCTGTGCGAGTTATGGCTATAAACGCTCAATTTAAATCAAACCGATTTAAATCGATTTCTAGGCGTTTTAATTTGTACCGGACAAACGGTAAATCCAATTGACACGAAATTTGAAACCTTACAATAATATCACATTACGGATCCGATGAAACTGGTTTCGTCGAAATCCGAGACTTTTTGAAAAATGGCTATTTTAACTCGCCGAATTAATATTAAAAATAATTCGATGCGTTTCGAGCTGCTACGATCAAACTATAGCTCCGATTGACACGAAAATTGAAATCTGGTAATAACTAAATATTACGGATCCAATGGAACTGGTTTCGTTCAATTCTGAGACTGTTCAAAAATTGACTATTTTCACTAGTCGATTTAATATTAAAATAGTCAATTTTCACAAATAAATTTTAAATTCGATTTTAAAAGTTCTAAAATATCATTCTAACTTCAATATGATAAAATAAAATTTTACAAATCATTTTCAATCATATTTAACCCAATTTTCCATTATTTCCATAATTTAACGTATTAAATTATCGATTTAAAAAATCCAAAAATTCAAATAAAAATTTATTCGACTTATAAATTCACTTATTAATATTTAAAATTAATTAAATATTAAAATTTTAATTAATAAAAATTCTGGGTCGTTACACGGGTCGTCACATCTGGTATCAGAGCTTAGATTTCGTATATTCCTAAGCTTTGTTGTGTACTCATTATAGATAGGGACAGTAGCACCCTAGATTAAGTTTGAGTGTATTATATATATGAGCGCGTATTTGTTAGTGAATATAATATGTTTTATATTGTGTTTGCTTATCCGTTGACCTGTTTGTGAATTATTGTCAGTATGTGGGACGCCATGTTATCAATAGGGATTTTCAAACACTTAAACGAGGCAAGTCGACATAGTATTATTTTAAATTGGGTAAATGAAATAATTTTGTCTCGATTATATTTTATATATAAAGGAATAATAATTTTTCAGAAATTATTAAAGTGTATATAAATTGATTGTTTGGTTGTTTGAAAATGTAAATATATATAAGTTAATGAAAGATGTTTGACTAATCTAAATAAAAGCAACAATTGTCAAAGAATAAATTATATAAGTAAATGAATTATAAAGTATGGAATTATAATGAAAATGATTTACAATTGTGAAATAATCTTATATATACGAAATGGAACAACCTGAGTATATTTATAAATATGAGTTGCAAATAAAAATGAATTCAAACCAATTATTTGGAAATTTGAATCCCGTTGATTTTGAAAGTTATTTTTCAAAAGTTAAAGAGATTATATTGTTATAGCTCTAAACAAGATAAATAAATTTGGAATAGATCTTATATATGTAAAGTGAAATAGTGAAATTATATATAAGTAAGATTTGTAAATGTGATTTATAAATAAAAGAATTTTTTTAAAAAGAATATAAAGTGGTGAATTCACTACTGTTGCTGGAAAATAATAAGGGTGATGACTGCAGCATCATCAGTATCATTTTCGAGTTTCTATGTGATGGATTTGCTACCGATAGTAAATTGAAATTGAAGTTTTGTTTTGATAAACAAATTTGAATTTAAAATCCATGTTGAAATTGATAAATATAAGTGAATGAGTTTTGGATTTATAACATGAAGTATAAATTTAAATTTGGTAAAGTTGAAAGAAATTTGAGCTAGCATATTAGATATATGATTTGAAATTTAATTAAAGGAAAGTTAAATAAATTGAATTGAATTTTAACTGGATTTGATAAGTTAATGAAGTATGAATATAAGTTTAAGTGGTAAGTGATTATATAATACGCATTTGGAAGTTTAGATAAATAAGTTGTATAACTTATAAAGTGAGAAAATGTACGTAAAACCAATTGTTAAAATGGTTAAACACTTTTGGTTAGGCAAAACAAAATTTGATTTTGAATAGTGATATGAATTTAACTTAAGTAAAAGTTAAATAAAATAGAATTTGAAATGAATTAGAGATAAACTTAAGTTGTATAGTGAAAGTGAAGGTAAATGAAATTGAAATGAAAGATAACTTAAGTAAGGTTAAATGAAGTTGATTTTAGTATCGAAGTAAATTAATAAAGTGAATTAATAAAATGACGTAATGAATGTGAACTTGAGTTATATAAAAATTCAACTTTAGTTGTAAGAATGAATTAGCAATTGAATTAATGAATGAATTGAATGTTAATCAATCGAATGTAAGTAAGTTGATATGGAATAGTGGATGCAAGTGTTAATTCATTAAAAGCTAACGAAATTGGAAATTGAATAATTGAATGGAAGTCAATTAGATGTTGAACCAAATTGAATGAATGTAAAGTAAATAAATTTGGTTATGATTGGATATGCATTGGTTGATAGATGGTTGTTAGTTGATTGTAAATAGAAATTCATTAAGTATTAATAAAATTGAATTAGTGAAATTGAATGTTAAATAATTGAATTCAAATTGAAAGTGAAGTAAGAATAAATAGAATTGAATTTGATTTGAATTGATAGTGAACAGACTTGAATATGAATTGGTGAATGTAAACTAATTGAATTTGAATATGAATGAATGTTAGAAAAATCCAATGTAAATGAATAAAATGTGATTAAATTGAAAATCAATCAATGAATATTAATGAGAAGTGAATTCATATTGATATGGTTATGGATAGATATGGATTAATTGGATGATAGTTGGTTGATGGTTGGATTTGTTGTGGTGATTGCATTTGCTATATTGACATATATAGTTGTTGGTATATGTTGTATATTGATATTACTTTCACATATACATGTTTCTCATTGATTGTTGAGTGTTTAGTAGGTGCGTATGGCACTTGCTTCGCATTTAGAGCTCGCTTTCATGCTATATTAGCCGTATATGCTCGCTAATAATATATAAGGTACATATCTCGGATTACATATCGTACTTTTACACTCTTTTCCCTCCGGGATGCCTCATCCTTGATGATGAGATGTATATTTGTGATATATATTGTTATTTTTTTGGACCGAACCGCGCAAAGGAGACTATGGGAAAAAATTTGAAATTTAAGGCGTTAGAATTTTTTTGGAAAATTTTGTGAAAACTAAAGTTTGATTTTTGAATTAAAAGTTAAACGATAGTAGTTGGTTTTGAAAACATAACTATATATAGATTTGAAAACTTAGAAAAGTTTTATGAGAAGTTTAACTAATGGATTTTGGGAAAGTTAAACACTTAGAGATTTGGTAAATCTAGTTTAATGAATTGTTTTGAAAAGTTAATGGACTATGTGACTTTTTCTTACTTAGTAATTTCGGGGACGAAATTCTTAAGTAGGGGAGAATGTAACGACCCATAATTTTTGTCATTTTAAATTCATATAGTTAATTGATTTTAAATATTTACAAGTAAATTTTATAAGCTGAATAAATTTTATTCGAATATTTGGATTTAATTGCATAATTAAATCGATAATTTAATATTTGAAATTGCTGAAATAATTGAGATTTAGATTTAAAATGAATAAAAATGATTTACAAAGTTGAATTAAATTATATTTGAATTTAAATGATGTTAGAGAACTTTTAAAATCAAATTAAAAATTAATTTGCAAAAATCGAATATTTTAATATTTAATTAACGTGTAAACATAGTCATTTTCAAACAGTCTCGGATTTCGACGAAACAAGTTTCATTGGATCCGTAATTTTATATTATTGTAAAATTTCAAATTTCATTTCAATCGGATTTACGGTTTGTCCGGAGCAAGCTAAAATGCGTAGAAATCGGTTTAAGTGAATTTTAAATTTAAATAGTCGATTCGAAAATCTATCTTTCAAATACGATCGAATTGGCTCCCAATATATATTCTATTGCGTTTGGAATGGGGGTAAAACATTATGAACACCAGGCGGCACGTTTCGTTTCGAGTTCGAAAATTTTCGGGATGAATAGTGTCGCGTAATTTTTCTATAAAAGGACTTTGATTTTTCATTATTTTCACAAAACCCTAAACCTATTAGGGCTAGCCGCCATCAATTGTTAATGGCCAGAAATCATTCACCATCATCCCTCGATCTCTCCAAATCCGTTAACTTTCATGAAAAATCTTCAACTATTGTAGATCATCGTGATCAACGGTCATGACCGCGATTAAAGCTACGGATCGTCGATGGTTTGTGTTTAAATGCGTGCGTTCTTTCACGTATTTCGAGAAGCATGGGTGGCCGAGTTCCCTGATGTTGTAGCCGTGGGTGACGCTCGAGTAGGCAAACACTTTGGTGGTGGTTGATCGTGTTCTCGACAATCGTAGTGGCCGCGTTAATTCAAACAAAGACGGCGGCTCTATGGGTTTTTCACATAAATTGAACGATGGGGAAAGAAGCATAAGCGCACGGCCAGATCTGGAGCAAGGGAGATCAACGGCCACGATTGAAAATAGGTTAAAATATAAAAAAAAATTGCAAATTGATTTATATAAATTCGTTCAAACTTCTAAATGCTATAACTTTGTCATACGAGGTCGAAAATTGACGAAACGTATTGCGTTGGGTTCATATGGACGAACGCTATGCGAGGAGCTAGTTGGGAGTTGAATGGAGCTAGTGTGAATTTTGGGTAAAATTAAATGGTTCTTTAATTTTATTCGGAATAAAACGCTGAAACCGCTATTGCAAGCAATGTGAGTACAACTCACTTTTTCTGACTCACTGATATTTTTATATAAGTGAGAATAAATATTATTTATGATGATTGATGATTTTTTGGATGATATATGATTTATTGATTGGTATTTGGATATATACCTGCCTAGTGGAGCAGATGACCCTATACGTTCCCGTGTATGAGCGGATGACCCTTTGTACATGCTTCTGCCTTGAAGCGGACATTGTACACATATTCTAATATGTATATTTGGTGCAGGTGACAGGTTGGAGGGATCCAACTAGATTCCTCACCCGTATTGATTTATTTACAGATATTGTGATATATGCTGTTATCACATGATATATGATGTTTTGGATGCCGTAATTGTTGTATTTAGTGCTGTTGCAGCATTGGGCCTATTTTGGAATTTTAAAAATGTTAAAGCAACGATTTCGAATTTGAAAGTGATTCTGAAAATAAATGTTTTATTGAATTTTTGAATCGTAATTAATTTATTTTGAATAAGTAAATGTGATATTTTTTATGAAAATTATGATGTTTTGGGAAATATAATTGAAATGTGATTTTTGTGAAATATGGAGTTGATGATTTTGTGAAATGGTTTAAATTGAGATTTTTAGCTAATATAAATGGTTTATAAAGAAGATTTATAAAATTGAATTTTTATAAATCAGAATAATTGAATTATAAAGGAGTTTTTATAATTGTTAAAATGATGTTATAAATGGGTTTTATAAGTAAATAAGATTTACAGATTCATAATTGATGATGTTATAGAAAGAATGATTTTTTAAATAAATGAATTATAAGTAATTAACTTATAATTTGGGTTTTTAGGTATAAAATTGAGTTATAAATGGAATTGGTTAATAAAGGGATTTTATATATAGTATAAAATGAAAATGGAATTCATAAACATTGTTTTATAAATCCGAAATCAAATAAATTTGATAAGTAAGTATAGAAATTATTAAAGGATATATATCCATGATTTTGGACAGTGGATAATTCTTTAATTAAATATGTAGAAGTGTTGAATTTGGTTAGAGATTTATATCCACGATTTTGGATAGTGGATAATTTAGAATTAATTGTGTAGAAGCTTTAAATTGGTAAACGAATTATATTCACAATTTTGGACTGTGAATAATATATCAAATAAATGTTTTGGGAAGTGATATTTAAATGGAGTTAAATGGTTTAAAGTTGTTTTAAAACGTGTTAAATATCGAATACATAGATTTCAACATTCGCTGTTGAAATGGACGTTTTCGAAAAGTATAAGGAAATGTGGACTATAACACTGTTGTTATAGTAAATGATTTTCGAAAGAAAATATTTTGTACAGTATTGGGATTTATATATCTATCTTATTTTCGAATCCCTATACTAGTATTTTGGTTTGTCGTAACGATGTTTTATATAACATTCGTTTTGACCCAATAAATGTGTTTAAAGAGAATGTTTTCCTTAAAGAATAAAATATATACTTAATCGTGATTTAAGTATATGTAACATCTTCTAAGTGTTGAAAATAAATTGATTTGTGAATTACTTATTGTTAAATAAGTATATGGAAATGTTTTCCAATATAGAAGTTGAAATGGTTTGGAAATATATCTTTTTTAAGTTAATTTTAAGTGAATATTTGGCAAATGCTTTAATTAATAAAAGATTAATTAAAAGGGCCTAGTGATTGTTATGGTGCTGAATATTTGTTTGTTTGTTTTGATAGTTAAATAACCAACTATCAGACTTGGCTAAAATTTTAGTTCCTCGACTTGATGTGGGAACTATTTAGTCGTACACTTAGTACGTAGCCTTCTGTGTAGGTTTGATTATCATTTGTGTTGAGGATGTTGATTCGTATAGTGCGGAGTATTACTCCAATCTATCGAGCTTCCTTCTTAGCCCGAAGGATAGCAAGTTGAAAGTTGGAGACGTGATAAGTCTATAAGACTTAGTTTCTATGAGAGGTTGAGAAATGCTTTTGCGTTGTTGGTGCGAAGAGACCGGGATCAGATTTATCTAAAAACCACTTCGGACCAACCTATATGCGACGATTGTGCAGGTTGATTTGTGATGATATTGATATTCCAGATTTTCATAGTGGGGGACTGCTTGTTGATCGTTTGGGGTTAAAATCCCAATATACATCCAGTAGCAATGGTCTCTTCATTATGAAATACCTAATGCAATGACTATTCGCTACTAATCCTAGGGATTTCCCGACAGGATATGGTAGGAAAGTACCTTCGGTTTGTCCTGTTCCTGGACAACTTGTATGGATGTTTGTCTGACAATGCATTTCTATAGATTACGTACATTGGTTTTTACAAACGTACATCAGTTGTGGCGGAGAAGGCAACTTCTCTTAACTTAACACCCTCCTTGATACGTATGAGCTTAAGGGTTGTATTTTTATGGAAGGCAATTAGTAGTCAACGGAAATGGCCATGTGGCATTCAAAGTGATGTGATATGTGATTGTGAAATGTAATCGTTACCTCGTTAGGCCTCATCAACCGAAAATGACCAAACCAGGGTTAGATGCAGCAAGGCTAAGTGGGTCATTCCTAAGTAGGATATGATCATTCTCTTCTAGATATATCTTTACACGCTATGATGTCGTGTATCTGATTATTGTGGTTTCTATGCTAGAGGGCCCTTGGTAAGGTTGGTAACAACCGAAGGATGACATATTCGGTACCATCTAGTTATAGATGTGGGCCGGTCTTGTGTTGGTAGAGAAACTTTGTGATGGTTTCTCAGAACATTCTTCTAGAGATGTACTGCCGGAGGGTAGTCCCTTCACCTAGTCATTTGTATGGAAATCTAAAACCCACTACGAGCTGGATTTTGTTTGTAAAGGCGGAATGAATAGCCTCGAAATGCTATATGTGTGTAACCATTTGGACTATGATTAATATTATTTGTATACACTAGACACTAGTATAATATAAGAGGATTTGAAATGAAAGAAATGTTTTAGTTATCGTAAGGTAAAAACATGTCCGTGTTTATGTATGGGCATGTCTTACGAGATAATTTTGTTTTGATAAAGAAAAAGTTTTGGTAACTTAATAAATTCAGTTAAGTGTGTTTCTCACGCTGGTTTACCAGACTGATCCGGATGTTCTTCCCTTTCAATGCTCGGGTCAGACCGAGTATATTTACAGGTTTAGATTGGTGCTTTTGGAGCTTCAGCAGGAGAGCTGAAGATCTTCATTTGCGTATACGCGTATCTGTTTTGATTATTGATTATCCGTTGTGCTTACTTGTTTTATATTATCGGCATTTGTAAGGACAGGTTATTATTACTGTTCAAGCTGATAACTATTGATTGATTTTCGAACTCTGATTGATGTGTATATATATACAGTTTCTGTTTTGTAAAGATCATTGATGTGATGTTATGTATTTTCTGCTGCGATGTGAGATTCTGTATTGTTCTGTTTGGTTCTATCTTCTCTCTTTCTTCTCTTCTCTTCTTCTCTCTTTTCTTTCTCTTGACTTTCCGTCGGTTTGTGCTTTTTGGGTCGGACATGTGTGGATTATTGTCGATTCAAATGGTACGGATTTACGGGTCGTCACAATTATTGTGTTAAGGGGGAGATTGGGTAACTCCTTAACGCTATTTAAAAGTAAGTTTATTTTACTATTAGACATTATTATAATAGCGAAATATTGCTATATAGTAAATAGTTTAACGGATCCTTAAGAGATGTGAATCCCGAGCATCTCTTAAGTTACAGCACTCATGTTAGACACTGGATAGGAGATGTCAAATCCCGTAAATATCTCTGATGCCATTACACTCATATTTACTTCTGTTGATTTAACTTACATAAGATCTTTTAGTTCTGACTCGAGTATTTTGTCTTTTCAATTCGCTCGGGTCAGTCTGAGAATTTTAGGATTCGAAGACTTTATATTCTAGAGGACGAAGACGAAAATTGTAATACTATTATTTATTATATCATTCCATTGCATTCATACTGTTCCGCTGCTTTGTTAGATTTTTCTCTGGTATGTCTAACTCTGATATGTATTGTATAAGTATAATCAAATGTTTTTGTAAAACAGCTTCATTAACTGTTTATTTGATTATTATATTTTATCGTTCCGCTGCAAGATTCTATTTTGTTTTTTGCTTTCCTTGCTTTTTCTAATTTACCCCCTGCCCTCCTATATGGTTTAAGTCTGACGTGTGTGGTTTATTGTCGGTTTAAAATGTACAAAAAGGCGGGATGTTACATCTAGTATCAGAGCTTTGGTTTAGCGATAAACCTTAGCTTTGTGGGGTCTGACTCTTGATTAATAGGGTAGTAATACCCTATGATGAGTCGCTGAGTGTATATACATGAGATAGCGTACTTGTTAGTGTTATAAAAAGGTTTTAATATTGTGTTAATCTGTTCCGTTTTGTATTTATAAATTCTGGTTGGTGCATAGGATGCTATGACACTAATAGAGATTTCTAAACACTTAATAGGACAGACCGACACAATATTTGTTTTGAATATAGGTGAATGAAATAATTTTGCCTATTATATTTTCTATATATAAAACAATTTTTTTTATAAATGATATATATATTTGGTTGTAATATATTGGTTGTTAGGTAGTGAAATTTATAAATATTGGTTGTAAAATAAAATTTAGTAATAAAATAAAGAAAAATTGGAAATTTAGAACTTAATTTCCTGGGTTTTGGAAACTTTCTTTCGAATAATTTTGGAATATAATAACAATATTATTTAGATGTATTTTCTGATATAAATATTTCAATATAATTTGAAAGAGTTGTTTAAAGAAACTTTGGAAAGTAATAAGTCATGTACACCTCTTTCTGTCGCTGGAAAATAATTTCGATGATGAGTGCGCGCATCATCGACATTCATTTTCGAGTTTCAAAGTAGGAAGGCCACTGTAGTAATTTTACTATGGAACTATTTTGATAACCAAATATAAATTTTTAATTGTTTTAAATATAATTGGATATATAAGTTGTAAGTATACATTTATCTACTATTTTAAAATGATTTGAAATTTAACCCGGTATTTAGTTCTTAAATTTCCGTTAATTAACAATTTTAATTAGTGTAGTGAAATGGAATTTTACCAATAATTGAAACCTCTAAATGAAATAAGAGATTTAATGCTAAGTTATAAATGAGATTAAAGGAAATTTCAAATTGTAACCTATGAAACAAAGAATATTATTATTGAACATTAAGTTAATTAAAAGAAATAAAATAAACTTGTGTAACTTTCTATTACATCCTTAAAAGCATATATATAACTTACCAACTATAAAAAGTTAAAACGCTAAAAGAAAATGTAATGGAAAATTTTACAAGTAAAACTTGTTGTAATGGAAGTATTTAATGAAATTCTTTTATAAATAAGAATTTGATGTTGTAATTGTGTGAACTTAAGTTATAATTGAAAGGTTACTATAATAAAGGTAATAGATAGTAAGTATTGTAAGTATAAGATTTTAAACTTAAGTAAATGAGTTAATATGCAAAGAAATTGAATTAAACATGAATACTATAAACAAATGAAAACGAATAGTTGTAAGTAATAAATGAAAGTTTGCAAGAAATAATGTAAACTAAAAAGGAATAAACCACTATATGAATGAAGAGGAAACCCGACAACAAATGTTATGAAACGAAATTGATAATAAATGAATTTGATCTACTATGTAAAACTGTTGTTTGTTTGGTTTACGGTTGTTTGGGTAAGGGTAATTTAAAATTTCTTAGATGTATGAATAATCTATCGAGATTTATCTAAGACTGTTGAGTAAATGGAATACTTCATAGTTATTTGTCATTTTATGTGATTTAAAGTGTCTTAACCCGAACCAACAAATCGTTTTGTTTTGATTTAATGGTTGATTTGTATATGATGTGTATGCTGTTGGTTGCGAATGATTGTTGTTTATATTGATTTGTTTGTTTATGGTTGAAACAACTTTAAACATTTCATTTTATACAATTATTAACTCCTCTTGGATTATATAAAGGAAATACAGGTTATGGAAGCAATTGCTGCTGCTTTTGGTTTCATAATATAAGCGTAAATTGCCCGACTAATAGGTACGTTCTCGGATTACGGTTTATAGCGTTATTATATTATTTTCCTTGGTTGGGATATATTAATTTGGAAAATATATGCTGTATATTGTTATATTTGATATTATACTTTCTCCCGAGCCTCTCCATACAAAGGGGACTCTGCCGAAATTTTCCGTAAATTTTGGACTTAGAAAATTTTTGAAAATGTTTTCCAAACTTTATTAATTTAAGTATAAAAAATTATAACGGTTATAAATTGGTATATTTTATTTAAATTAATTTATCTTATAAATTTATTTGTTTATAAATTTAATATTTTAAGTAAGATATATTGATTCTTAATTCTTTTTTCCCTTCTTTTTCCTTTTCGGGGACGAAAAGTTTTGAGTGGGAAAGAGTGTAACGACCCATAAATTTTCGATAATAAATGGCTAATTAAATAAGACTCTGTGATTTAATATTTGGGGAAATAAATTTTTGTAACTTATTAATGAAATAATAAGTAAATTAAACATAACAATGATAATTAAAGCTAATTACTGATAAAATGAATGAAATTACAATAAATTAAATAGAGTAAAATGTATACTTGTCTATGAATTGAATATAAGGAAACAAGTGTAGCATTGGTAAAATTACTTATTGACAATTAGAGTGAAATCCCAACAACGAAATAGTGTAAATTGTTGCACTTGGTTATAAAAAACGAAATGAGTAAATAAGAGGAAGTATTGAATTAACCAATGAAATAACATATTGATTAATAGTAACTGAATGTAAATTAAGGTAATAAGGTTAATGCAAGTTGATAAATAACTAATTTAGTGCAATACCAATTAATTGAAACAATTGTAAGTTATAATTGATTGAAATTAGTAAATTGGGAAATAAATTCAAAGTTATATTAATTGATGAAATAATACGTAATAAATTATAATTTGATAGAATCAATGCCAGATAAGTAACTATAGTAATTGTTGGTTGATAATTAAGTATGAATGTGAGTAAATTAGGCAAAAAGTGATAATTATTAATTGTTTACCCATTCATTTAATTTATTGAATTAGATCTAAATCAATTGCAACATCTGTTTGTTAATAATAGCTTGTCAGTGAAATTAAATGTTAATGGTAACAATTATTATAAGTTAACCATTTATTTAGTATATTAAATTAAAACTGGTAATCAATTACAATAAATCTAAATTAAAAGTTATGTTAGTGTAATTTAAGGAAATAATTGGAAATAATGTCAATTCTATTTATAATATGAAAATTGGTTGAATAAAAGGAATGGAAATAAAGTTTTATCAATATATTGGAATTTATTTTATGATAATAGGATTAACTGCAATTAAATGAAATTTAATATTTAAAAATTACATAAATGGAAATTTAGATGAAATCTGAGAATATAAATGTAAACAATCATGAACCAATATTAACTCCATCCTTTTGATAATGATGAATTGAATAATGGAATGAAAAGTAAATTAAATTGAATTATTGGAAATTAAATTTATAATTTTGAATTTAACGAAATTGAGGTTAACACTGAAATTGATAAATTAATCAACTCTAAATTGACATTTAATTTTTTTTAAATTTTTGGTGAATGGTGTAAGAAATCAAAAATGATAAAATTTGTAAATTATGGGATTGGAATTTAAGATTTGATTTTATTAATTTAATACTTATTTATTTAATTAACTGAAAAATAGCCATTTTCGCTACTGACTCGGATTTCAATGAAACCAGTTTCATCGGATCCGTAACGGTGAATTATTGTAGGACTTCAAGTTTCGTAGCTATCGGACTTGTCGTTTGATCGTACGGACTCGAAACGCCTAGAAATCAATGGAATCGGAATCAATTGAAATCAAATTGAAATAATTTGATTTTGGTATAACTTCTTCATACGATAGAATTTGGACTTGAAACCCGTTCCATCGATTTTAAAATATTTTAAAACATTTATTTTGGTATATGGGTTGACCCAATTCCATTCCGGAGTCAGAACGGGCTTTTTGGGCCATTTTATCGTTCAACACGTTTATCAATTGGTCCATCTATTTTATTTTCAGCCCTACCTATATATATCCTGTTATAAACCCTAATTGTTCTTCATTGTCATTTGTCTGTACATACAATTCAGCTGTCTCTCTTCCTCAATGGCAGACAAACAAATTCTAGATCCAAACACAAATCAAATTCAAATCCAAAAATTCAAACTCCTCAGAAAAATTTGAAAAATCATATATCGAAGATCTCAACGATGCGAATCTGCATCTATTGTTTATTTCGGAAATTGACGCTCGAGTCAACCAGAAAGCATGGTCAAATCCATGAAATTCGAAACCCTATGCAAGATTGGGGCTTTTCGATTTAAGCTGCAATCGGGAAAATATAAAATTGGGTATTGAAGACCTTGTCGGGGGGAGTTGATTGGTGGTTGGTTGATGACCTGAAAGCGCCTGGGGTGGTCGGAATTTGGCAATTAGGGTTTGAAATGCAGTTTTTTGGGTCGGCGGCACGCTGTTCGAGGGGTAGGCGGAGGCCTCAGGCTTCTGGCCGTGGATAGTGGTTGGGGAGACGAGCTCGTTGGTGCCTCTGGCTTGGCTAACGGCGGCGTGTAGGCAGCATATTTGTTGGTCAACGCTAGCTTTGGGGTGCGTGCTTAGTAGTTGACATGCGTTAGTGCTGGACGAAACAGAACGATGACGTATAAGGCTTCGTTTTGTTTTCTTTTATTTTTAATATAAATTGAAATTTGAATGTTCTAATCCACGTAACTTTCGCACACGAGGCCCGTTTCACGCGCGGTTTTCTCCGCTAGGTTCGTATTGGAATCTCGGACATTTTGACGCATGTTTGGATGGATTCTGAGATTGTTCAATTTTTGGGTTTAAATTGGATTTAAATTCAATTTAAATTCAAAAGGCGAGTGTTTTAACCCACTCACAACTTCTAAAAAAATTATGTATGTTAAATTAATTTCTGATATAATTAGAAATTTATCTATGATTGTTTGGCATATTTTTATCATCATTCCAGTTAAATTGAATTTATTGAATTAAATTGTTATTTAATTTATTATTGCATATAAACTGCCAGTTAAATTGTTATTTAATTTATTTTTGAATATAAACTGCCAGTAAATACATGTTATTTATTATTTGTTATATATTGATGTTATTATTTGAATTGGATGATGATTGTGATAAATGGTTGATGATTGATATTGGATGAACGGATGTTGTATTGTATATTTCTATAAACTGCAAGTTGTTATGCATTTTATTTCATTCAGGATCACGGTTTGAAATGATATATACCCATATTTTATTTTAAATTACGGATTGAAATGATAAATAACCGTATCACCTGACCATAGGGTAGAAAATTATATAAGACACCGTGGTCTATGTATAAAAATAATTTGAAATGATTTTCTATTGTTTGTAAAGAAATATATGGTTTTATGAGATATTGATTTGGATATTTTATAAATGTTAAATTCTTGTTTTAAGCTATGTATAAAGTTGGTTTAAAGTATAAAAGAAGTTGAATAATAAAGTTTGGTTTTTTTAAGATATAATATGGTTAAGTATTTATTTAAAATTATATATCTGGAGTTTATAATAACTTAAATGAGAATATGGTGGGAAGATAAATATGAAATTGATTTGAAATTTAATAAAATTAAGATTTTAAAGGTATGATTTTTATAACGGGATTTTGATTTAAGATGAATTAAACGATGATTTCAATTATAATTTTTTTTAAGGAAATATTTAGTTATTTGGAATTTGAGTTTTATATAAATGATAATTGATTTATTATGCAAATATTTCAAAACTCAATAATAGAACATTGAATTGTTGAATCGTAATTACCAACCTTAGTTTTGAAAGTGTTTAATACTCAAAGTTGGAATATATTGAAATTGAAATGGTTTATTGAAACTGAAAGTGAGTTGTAAGTTATGAATTGAGATTTAATTTAAAGTGGATAAAAGTGTGGACTCGAGGAAATTATTTTACTTTATAAAGCAATTTTAAATTAAAATTATTTTATTTTATGTACTGTCTAAATATCCATACCATTTAAGTTTTGGAAGTTATGGTTCAGAAGCTATGAAATTAGAAGTATTATGTTTTGAAAGATTATATTTCAAGTGTTTTGTTTCGAAATATTATAAATTGGAAAGTGCTATTGTGATGCCCCACCTCTATACCCACGCTAGCCAAGAACACTACGGTGTAGTGCTGTCAACTAGCACGGAGAATAAGGCTGTTGAGGAGCGGCCATCAATAGTTGGCCTTACACTAGTATTGGTTATCTCGATAGGAGTGATATATATATATATATATATTCTTTCATTTTTCATCTCTGGTTTATTTTCTCCCATCGAAATACCCCAATTCCAGTATAAAACGAACTACGATGGTTCATAATAGTTTAGAACAGTAAATATAAAATAATAACACAGATAAATATAAATGCGGAACACAGATAAAACAGAAATTCTCATATATACAATAACTGATGTCAGTTACAATACATTTGACACGGTACATATGATACAACTACAACAGTCAACTCAGGAAGTTACATATACAAGTACATTAACGTATATAATATACATGAATACATATCTTCCTATACAATTTTACAGACTACTACAAATGACGACGACTACTCCAAAAGATATGAAAGAACTTCATAGCTCTAGCAGCAACCCAAAGCAGAATATCTACAACCTGAAATACTCGGTCTGACCCGAGTATTAAATTCAAAGAAAATAATACTCGGGTCAGTCTAATTCAAACTCAGTTATTAGTGCACAGAAGCAATAATAATCAAATAATGAATAGACGACAGTAATTAAACCAAGTCAGAATGCAATTCAGAAATATTGAATTGAAATAAACATAACAGTTCAAATCATTGAAATATCAATTAAAATATTAATTCATGTAGGGCTGCAGTACACGCACGCGTGCACTGCCTCGCCACTACAGAATATGGAATACGCAAAGAGATTCATAAGTCATAACAAATAGAATATCACAAAACCATACCGTGTGGCTGCAGTTCACGCTTGCGTGCACTGCCTTGCCACTATAGTGACGATGTACCCAATGAATACCGTGTGGCTGCAGTTCACGCCTGCGTGCACTGCCTTGCCACTACAGTGATGATGTACCCAATGAAAATTCACAACCAAACACAAGATCAAACCCGAGTCATCGGATTCAACTCAAGTGTAATTCGAAAATCAATCCAAATGCACATGGCAGTGACATGATGAAACAGTGCTAACAAACAAATAATGGCAGTGGTACCAACATGAAGACACAGTGGAATAAGGTGACAGCAAGAGAGACACAAACTCAATAATACTCAAAAACCAAGGCACTCTACACAATAGAGGCACAACCCAAAATATGATATGCCTCAAAGTTCAACAGTACTAACAGATAAGGTTTGAGCACAAGGAAATGCAACAGTGCTTCTTATAAATGAAAGACCGGACGATAAGTAATCGTGTACATACGTGGTTAATGAAACCAAATACTACATGAAACAGGTATGCAAACCAAATGCCATCAAGGTCAAAGACATAAGAATTTAAACATGACCGACAGCGCAGTAATGTATATGCAAGAAATTGCTGCAGTGAACAAGATCAGTTCACGGCACATGGACAAGCACATGAATGTTATGGCAACAGTTCAAGGCAACAGTAACAACTAATATGCAAACTATGTCATATATGAAACAGTGGCAAATTGCGTGGTCAAGTTCAAGTGTGCTACAGAGGGGGTAATGCAACCACAACAGACTCAAGAGGAATGAAACTGGGTCAAGCAACTGCGACATCAAGTATGATCAAGACCAAATGCAAACAGCAGTATACAAGTGATCAAGTGGCCTGAGACAATGACAAGGGAATGCAACTCTACTCCATATACATGACAACCAGAACAAATGTCACTGCAGTATGAAGGTCACAGTAGACAACATGGTGCATAAGACTTATTGCAATAAAAAAAATCAAGTTACAAGTCAACATGACTAGAAGGTAAATTAAGCATCATGTACGCAACAGGGCTAGAACACCTCAGTGAGTATATGCCGAAGTCAGAGACAAGTAGCAGTATGCAAAAATGGAGTGTGTGCAACATGATGAAGCAGGGATGATACAAACACTTAATAAGCCTCAAAACAGCATAATGTTGTATCCAAGAAAGCCATAATATACAGGTAAACTTATACAATGCAGTAGAAACATGCATACAAATATAAATGTATGCAAGACACCCTACATATGTACTCAGGTGGGCTGCTACTGGAAATGCAGTGGTAGATCAAATGAAGTGCTCAATGAAAGTGGAGCAACAGGACATAAATGACACTACACAGCAGCGTGCAGTCACAAATAGTCAAGTTCAACTAAATGCACTCTCAAGCCAAGGCAGTAAGCAGCAGAAGTTCATGTGATCAGAAAGACAAAGCGAGCAAATACTAATACAAGTGTGCGTGTATGTCTATATATATAAAACACATACATATCTATACCCAATGCAACAGCACCAGTATAAACAAGTGACCTAGGTAGTTCGTAAAAAAGCTAGAAAAGATTTCATACTGCAATTAAAAGCAATGCCAAGTTTAAACTCAAAAATTAAGTAGCAGTTTGAACGAAGATAGTAATTACGAAGTCCACAAAAGTCAATATCAACAAAAGAATTCGAGACAGTGGTGGTCACGAAATCAACCTCACAGCAAAACAATCAAAAACAAATCAAAGTGATTGAAGTCAGAAATCAATGCTGAGCCTATCAAGTTACAAAATCAACATTGATAAAATCAGGACGAGGCCGAGACAATCGAAAATGAAATAAGCAGAATAGGGCGAACAATTCGAATTAGATGTGAGTGGGAAAGCACTCACCTGTGTTTCGAAGCAATTAGAAGCACGAACGATCGACGCTTCTTGAGAGTACCCAGCGCGACGTCGAAGAATTATGAAAACCCTAATTTTGAAAAGGGGGACGAACGAGACCACCGCCATTTTTTATTTCTTCGTTCGGTTTTTCTTTTTAGGGTTCGTGAATGGGAAGTATGAAAGAAAAAAGGGGGGAACGGGTTTCTTTATTAAATTTTCATGGCCCAAACAAAAACTCGTGGACCATTTATTATTTTTTAAAAAATATCAAAGCCCCTCCAACTTAATAACCATTTGTAATTTAAATTTTAATTTAAATTTTAAAAACTTCAAAATGGCAATTGACGAAAAAATATAAATCGTTTTAACGTCGATTATGAATTGATGCGAATATCAGGTTGTTACAGCTATGTTTTTTGGAAAAGAGGTATATTTGAAATAAAAATGATATTATACTGATTTGGGTTTTTATAAAAATCATATCATAATGATTTGTTTTCTAAAATGGAAAGGATATCGTATTTATATGATTTCGAAATGGATATTATATTCTGGTTTTGAAGTATAAATTATTTTAAAATGACCGTTGTGTTATAATAACGCTTAGTTTTTAAAGAGATCGGGATCGGAAGTTTTCATACTCTCTGCCAATTCCGAAAACCACTTTAACAACCGTGTCCGTGGTGGAGATTCCAGAATGAAGTAGGATGGAGGCGACGTTCCTTTGAGGTATATACGTGGACCCGACTCCCGTGAGTTGGCATAAGGTGGCTAAAATAGGAACGATTGACGGACTAAGAAGGTAGCGCCTTTTATCGGACATATCCCTTCGATATGTAAATCCCGAGCATCTCTTAAGTTACAGCACTCACGTTAGACACTAGATAGGAGATGTCAAATCCCGTAAACATCTCTGATGTCGTTACACTCATGTTTATTTATGTTGATTTAACTTACATAAGATTTTTTAGTTCTGACTCGAGTGTTTTGCCTTTTCAATTCGCTCGGGTCAATCTGAGCATTTCAGGATTTTAAGACTTAATATTCTGGAGGACGAAGACGAAGATTGTATTACTATTATTTATTATATCATTCCATTGCATTCATACTGTTCCGCTGCATTGTTATTGATTTTTCTCTGGTATGTGTAACTCTGATATGTACTGTATAAGTATAATCAAATGTTTTTGTAAAACAGCTTCATGAACTATTTATTTGATTATTATATTTTATCGTTTCGCTGCAAGATTCTATTTTGTTTTTTTCTTTCACTATTTTTCTTATTTACCCCATAACAATCCACCCTCCTGTATGGTTTAAGTCTAACGTGTGTGGTTTATTGTCGGTTTAAAACGTACAAAAAGGTGAGATGTTACAGTGGCAAACAAATCCAATTCAAACATAAATAAATTGAGTAGCCTTGATATTAATTTAATGAGCTTGGAAATGAATTAAGTTTGGAAGTTAAAATTGTGAAGTGCAATAAGTGAATAGACTCGTCGAATAAATTAGTAAAAAGGATGGGATTTGATTAAGTCAAAATCAAATCAAGGATTTAAATTGGAAGTTGGTTATAAAAAAAATAAACTTAAGTTATGGAGTGAAGTAATTTGAAGAAAATAAATAACTAAAGTTAATATTAAAAGAATCCTGGCATAAATTTATTTGCGAAATGGTTATTTAACATATATTAGCATGGAATGTTGTCAAGCTTAATAAAATGGTTTTGGATAAAACAAATACGGATACGAACGAAATGTAGGTAAATGGATTATGAATAAATTAGAATGGAATGAAATTATATTGGTTGTGGATAAGATAAAATTGAAATGGAATGGAATTAAATATAAAGTGAGTTGGAAGTAGTTTGAAGTAGTTATAAACTAAAATGGATATTCTATTAAGTGAATATCGTCGAATTCACATGGAAAAAAGTGTCGTTTGATGTATAAGGAAGCAAATAAAGTTGATTTTGGAATAAACTGAAATGAATATGAGTTCATTTGGTTTAAAAATTAAATGAATGTGAGCAAGTGGGTTGTAAACCATTTAAATTGAATGAAAATGATATGTGCTTTGGTTAGAAGCAAATAAATTTAAGTCAGAATCTTATAATTGCTTATGAGAATTGTTTAGTATGCATTGCTTATAAAAAAATTCATGTATTTTGCTAGTTAAATATGTAAGATGTTATTAAGTTACATAATTTGGTATTGCATGTTTATATTGATTAAGTACAGGTACCTAGAGGCAGATTGGCTGGATTTTGGTCGTGCTAATTGCTAAATAAATATACCACTTGCTTAAAAACGCTAAATAGAGGTACGCCTACGCAATAAGAGGAATAAAAATATGGTGTTGTTTATTTTTATTTTCCAACTGTGTGGGTCGATGTATATATATATTTATTCTCTTGCCATATTACAAAAGCTCCTTCGTACGAGGGAGACTGCCAAATTTTTTGGGAATTTTGGGATTTGGAAATTTTTTGGAAATTTCTATAAATTTTGTTAACGATGAATTGATTTCTAATCGAAATTGAAATAAAGGGATTTTGAAATTGGAATTGAAACTAATTGTTAGTTGGAACTAAAGGATTAGAAAGGTGAATATGGGATTTCCACAAAACGGGTTTTAGTAAGTTAAAGGGTTTGGAGCATTCTTCTGCATTAGTAATTTCAGAGATGAAATTCTTTTAAGGAGGGAGGAATGTAACGACCCGGGTTTTTCTGGCGTTAATAGTGAATATTTAAATGGTTTTAAATATTCAAATTGAATTATAAATTGGTTATGGATATGGAAACATGGGTTTATTTAATAAAATAGATTTAGAATTCAGAAATAGTGATTTATAGGACAATTCAACTTTTGAACTTAATAGTTAGAATTCTGGTAAATTATTGATCTGGATTTTTAAGCTTAATAAAAATAATTTAAAGGCTTGTAAAATTTATATTGTAACAACCCAGTATTTTGTAATTATTTCTATTAATTTATTTTAATTATTTAAATTGAAACTGCTGATTTAAAAACTTTATTATATGGATAAATTTTGTTATTTTAAATATAAATTTTGATTTTTGTGTGAATTATAATTCCAAACCTGAATAAATAGAATATTTCCAGAAAAAGTGGATTTTTGGTCAATCTGGTCAAGCTTTGACTTTTAAATTTAAAATTTAAACATTTAAATTCTTTAATTTATCTTTCATCATGAAAATAAATTAAATTTCAAGAATACTTCTTTTCATTTCATTGAAATCCGATTTATATTGTGAAAGTTATGCTTTTTACAATATTGTATGTAAATTGATTTATTTAATAAAATTATCTATTTAAATTTACATAAATAATATTTTCATTTGTCAAACCTTGTTCTAATTTGTATATATGAATGTAATATGACATGTTGGGTATATTTTTATTTTAAAACGTTTTTAAAGTGATGCTATAATTTTCCAAAGCTTATTGTATTTTATTTTCAATTTTTAAACCCTGGTTTCTATTATGTAGCTATTTTGTTAATTAATTTATATTTATCTAAAATTTATTTATTTATTTTTATTCATACATTATTTTGTTGTGTTTTAATTTTATTTACTTATATTTTTCATGTGTTTAAAAATACAAAAAGAATAAAAGAAATATGAAGAGTTTTGAAACCTTTCACATACCCTAGCCTTTTCATATGCATTTGCCTTTTCAAATCCAAATGCCACTTGCATTCTTTCGACCGACCATATCTCCTATCTTTAGCTGCATCTTCTTTCATTTTTCATGCAAGAAAAAGTTTCTCAACCTTAAAATTTTCGGCCATCAATTTTGAAGCAAAGTTTGGTAATGCACTTTCACTTTTTTTTCTTACTTTCTTTCTTGTTTTATGTATTTTCTTTGCCATGCTTCACCTTCTATGTTCGGCCACTTGCTCCACCTTCACCATAGCCACCTTCACCACCACCACACTCGGCTACCACCTCCTCCAGCACCTTGTCCGGTCATGGCCGTGCACCCCTAGGTTGAAAACTCCATCAAATATTGCATGCACCACTTGATAACTTGCTAGCCGAACTCCTACTGCCTTCACCACTTCACAACCCCTCTTGGCCACCACTTGCATCACCACCACCAGCCTCTACATGGCTTTAATCCACTGCCACATCATCCCTTGACCTCCACCAGGCCTGGCCGTGCCATATATGAGCCATGGCCATGACTTATGTTGCACCAAAATTGCTTTGGTTGCCTTGACTTGTGTTGTTCATGCCATTAATCAAATAAGCACCTTCATACCCTAGCTAGGCCGACCATGTTGAACCATACCTGACCCAAATTCATAGCTTAGGTCGTGCATTTGTATACCTAGAACGAGCATGGGATAGGTGAAAGCAAGTGCAAGTGGTTTGGTTCTTTGTTGTGCATTATTTCTCAGTTGCTCAATGTTATATTTGTGTTGTATATTCATGTGATACAAGGTAATATCTTTGGCTCTCCCATCGCCTGAATCCATAGTCGTGCCTTCGTGCTTTCCAGGTCTTTGTTGTGTGTCTGAATCTGTTATCTCCAGCTTGTAGAGGTGAGTATTTCTCACAAGGCATTCCGTACTAATATAAGTAGTAAATTGACATCCTGTGAATTTGTAGTTCATATTATCATATTATACCTGCCTGTGATATAATCTATATGATGTTCACCCTCTTTATACACCTGTCATATCATCTGTTACTGTTATATAATGCTATTCTGTTTATTTATATCAGTTTATCACACTGCAAGTTCCCTGTAGAATAGAATCACTATGGGTTGAAATGATAAATACCCGAACGGACTTTAGAATAGGGAAAAATCGTGATGGGCTGAAATGATAGGCCTGCACGATTTTTATTTTATTTTTTTTACTTGGGATTGCGGGTTTGAAATAATAGAACCCGGATTTTTCCTTTGTAAATTACGGATTGAAATGATATATTATCCGTATCATTTGAATTAGGTTAGAAAATTATATACAGACCCGTGGTTAATATATATTTTTCTAAACTTTTTAAAATATTATAAAAATGTAAATATTATGATATTTTGATTTAAATTTAAATTTAAAAATGATTTTAACAAAATATTAGTGATTTTCTATAAGTTAAATAAGTGAAATAAATAAATGGTAAAGCAGGATTTGAAATATAAGTTAATTTTGGAATTTATGGTTTTGTTTACAAATGTAGTTTAAATTAAGTAAGAAAACATGATAATAAGATTTAAATTTGAATTTAAAATGATTTTATAAAGTGTTATTGATTTTTCTATAAATTAAAAGTAGTTAAATAAATAAATGTTTAAAATTGAAATTTGAATATAACTTAACTTGGAAAATGTGAAATGTGTTTTAAAAATAAAAGTTAAGTTAAGAAAAATAAAATGGAATTTAAATTTAATTTATGAAATGGTAAATTAAATTTAAATGTAAAGTAAATGAAATGTTATAAAATTGTACATTGATTTTTATAAGTGAATTATTAAAATTTGATGATTATTTTTGAAATTTCACTTTATAAAATCATAAATTTAAAAGTATTTAAATGATCATTTTTCAAAGCGTGAAAATATGATTTTTATAAGTTAAAATTTGTGTAAATAGAAAATTTAATTGTTTATGAAATTTTATTGAAAACTTGGAATTTAATTAACAGTATTTTCAAAATGCTATCATTTCTGAAGTAAAAGACATTACAGCATTTTGTGAATGCTGTAATTGATATAAATGAACTAAAAGATTAAATTGAACTAAGGGCTATTATAGAACTTTGTAAGTGCTGTAGTTGTAGAAAATAAACTAAAACCTATTACAGCATATCTGTAAATGCTATCTTTGTTAAAATGAATTGTTTTCAAATGTAAATTTACCGTAGCATTTTCTAAGTGCTACGAAAGTTGAAATTTCACTATTTTAATAAATTGAAGTAATAAATGAGTTCTGAAATTGGTAAAATTTTGAGAATTCAATATTTGGTTATTAAATATAATAACTTCATTTTTAAATGATTTAAATGGAATATTTAATTATTTAATTGGAATATTTAATTGGTTTAATTGGAATATTTGCTTTGATATATAAACCATTTTGAAATGCGATTTGAAATGGTATTTTTAAAACTAAATAAAATAAATGAGGTTTTGGAAGGATATGATATTTTAATATTATAAATGAATTTGAAATGATATCGAATTTTGAAATGATATTTGATTTAGATGTATAAAATACCATTTTGGAATTTTAACCACGGGATGTATTTAATTTATGGTTTAACTGATCCTTAGAGGATGGACGATCCCAAGCATCCTTTAAGTTATTGTGCATTGCTATAGTTCACTTGAGTTGGTTTACATTATATAAGTATGTATGTCTTGTCTCGAGTGTTTTGTGTTTTACTTTACGCTCGGGTCAGCCTGAGTATTTACAGCTTAGCTTTGGATTTCTTTTCTAGAGCTAGGAATCGCTGGAGATTCTTCTTGTCTAGTTATCTATTCCCTTTTAGTTTCAGTTGTTCTATTTCAGTTCTGGTATTTATAAACTTCTATGTATATGGGATTTCTATTGTATATGTTTTTCAGACTGATATTATGTATTTTTTTTTTGAGATTTTGTTATAGTAGCTTCAGCCTTCATGAACAACTATGGTATTTTAATTTCCGGTGCGAGTTATTCTGATATTTCTGTGTCTGTGATTGTTTTCATTTGCTCCAAATTTATTTACAATGCGGTATTTTGAGCAACTCAAGTCGACATGCATGGATGCGAATGGCTGAAAATATTGGACGGTGACATTTGGTATCAGAGCTTTGGTTTTTAGGCAAACCATAGCCTACGGAGCAAAAAAACTCATTAGAGATAGGGTAGAAATACCCTAGAATGAGTGAAATCATTCTCAGAATCCTTTCTTTGTGAGAGAACGTATTTTCGAAAGTATAAATGATTTCCAAGTGACTTTAAAGTATTTTCAAAGATTATATTAGCATAAATTTTTTATTATTTTGAAACCAAGATTTTCTAAACTTCATCCCTTCTGTATCCACCTTGTTAATAATATCTTGGTGAGGATTCTTATTGATTAGGATTCCTTGAACTTTGGAACACTCCCACTTGTTCTGAAATCCAATCTTGTCTTCTTTATTTTTGTCCTTTTGATTTTGGGGAATTCCATAACTCTATTTTGAATGACCTCTATAAAGATCGGTGATTCCACAAATCTTTGAATGATTTGTAAAGGGGTGAAACTCCTTTACAAATTGGCATTGATTAGCCGAAGATTTCTATATCCTCGGTTTACGATGCTATCTCCTGCTCTATCTGAATTCTATCTCTGGCGATCGAATGTCGATTTGCCTTACATTTCCGAATTGATTATATTCCTGAAGTCACGGTTGACCCGGTTATGGTCGTCCACGATTTAAATATGCTTATCATCTCCTATTGGGTAATTAAATTATCTCATCTTAGTTCAAGCTAATCTTCAAACCAGAATTTTATTTGATTAGAGTACCTTTGATTTTGAATCTCTGTTTGTTTGAAATATAGCCTTGAATCATCCCTTGGAAATTTGTGTTTGGTTGTATTTTGAAATTGTGCTTACATCGAAATTATTATTTTGATAAGGATGACCACCTTTTGTACAAAAGTGAAATGTTTTCGATAAGGATTATATACCTTTTAAAAAAATGAAAATTTGAGGCTTTGAAAGGATTTTAAATTTTGAAATTTTATAAGAAATGGTTTCATATAAAAATGATTTATAAATGAAGGGTTTTAAATATGAATTTCGAGGAATCGAACCCAGGTGTTTTGAAATTGGTTTTAAGATTCTGGAAAATATATAATAATAATATGATTTAAAGATATTTTTCCGAACAAAAAAAATGTTTCAAATGTATTCGGAAAAAATTCCAATGATTTCAAAGAGATTTCAAAGAAGTTTCAAGAAAATAAAAGTCCAGAACCCACTTATGTCGATGGAAAATAATTTCGGTGATGAATGCATGCATCATCGACATTGATTTTTGAGTTTCTAAGTAGGGGAGAGGCCACTCTAGTAGCTTTGCCATGCGAGTGATTTTATGAAACCAATCTTGATTTTAGATTTTGAAGTATGATTTGATTTTCGAAAGATATATGTATGTATGTATGTATGTATGTATGTATATAGGAAATGATTTATAGTAAGCCGGTGTTCAGTCCTTGAGTTTCCAGATTGTTTTGGTATAACCTTATCTATTGGAATTGATCTACTGATTTGTTGCTGATTTCCAACTGTTGGATTTGGAAATTTTGGTTTCTTCGATTATTTTTAAACG
Source organism: Allium cepa (assembly GCA_030765085.1). Lineage (NCBI taxonomy): Eukaryota > Viridiplantae > Streptophyta > Magnoliopsida > Asparagales > Amaryllidaceae > Allium > Allium cepa. The sequence continues at coordinate 29,882,757 of CM060932.1, forward strand.
TTCGAGCACTTCCAAATCAAGGTTTAATTTCAAAGCTAAGAAATCCTAAAAAAAATCATTCGATTAGGTAAATGAGTTGAAACTATTTTGTTAAGTAAACGAATAAGACTATTTTGAATTATACTGATATGGAATTTAGTTTTGGAATGCTTTGAATAAAATTTAGTTTTAAATAGTTTGAAAAAGGTAAATGGATCTTTTGAATAGAAATAAATAGTTTAAAGGTTTTAAAAGGGATAGATATAAATTGGAAATCATTCTGGGTATAATTGATTTTAAGAAAGATATTTGGTTTTGAAAATAGATTGGATAGTTAAACCCATTATTTATATGATGGTTTTTGAAAATGAATTTGTTTGACTTAAATTTTGTTGATTTGAAAACCAGGATTATTTTCTAAACGTATTGTTTTGAGAAACTTTGAAACTGAATATTTATAATTTGAAAGAAATGATTTGGCGACTCATATATGATTTTAAAACTGAATGTTATTGAAAGAAATTGAAATTGAGAACCTTATTTTATTAAATATTTGATTTGGGAGTTACCGAACCTATATAAAATGGGTTTGTATATGTATGAAGTTGATTTGAAAACTATTGAATTGGTAAGGTACTCGATTTGGAAAGAGAAATCTTATATAATCTAATTCTATATAAGTATGATTTGAAAATGGAATCTTATATATGATGGACTTTATATAAGTATGATATTTGAAAGTGATTTGAAAAGGTACTATATATATATATTCGAAGTAAAGATATGGAAAGTGCATTCTGCTTGATATCCGCTTTGTGGCCACACTGTGGATTCATTCTATCGATATTATTCTCTCTGATTTGGGTTTTCCGGATATGATACTCGAGTGTCCATCGAATTCCATGGCGATCTCCATGGTCTTATGAGCGCGACTGCATAGCGTAATTCGCCTGACTGAGATGGCCTGGGGGTAGGGATGTTTCCTGGAGGATCTAGGCATAACCATTGTGTATCCTACGATCTGTGTAGGTCGTATTAGTAGCGAAATCCACTGGCTGAGATAGCTTAAGGGTACGGATGTTTCCTGGGGGATCCAGGCGTAACCACTATGTATCTGCGGTCTACTAGTCATCATGGCGTAATTCGCAGGCTGAGATAGCTTACAGGTACGGATGTTTCCTGGGGGATCCAGACGTAACCATTGTGTATCTGCGATCCATGGTTGGACAAATGTTTTGGTTTGGTTGTTTTGTTTCAATTGTAATTTCCATATCTATTTTTTTTTTTTAAGATTTTCTAGTATTTTCACTGGGTGTTGGAACAATTCTACTAAGTACCTGGAGAATTCTAACTTTTCGCCTGATCAACGCATGGCCAGAGTCTGTAGGAACGGAAGTAAACTTGTTAAAACATCGAGTTATAGAAGTATTTTGATAAAGTATTATATAAAGGATATTTTGATCATTTATTTTACTTGTCTAAATAATTTAAAAATGTTTTAAATATTGTTTACTTCGAACTAACAAATTAGAATCAAATGACTATTCATCATATTATAAAATGTTTAAATGGTTGTAAACAAAATTTTATATTGAAATTTATATAGTTTTAATATATGGCTCATCCTTTTCCTTCAACCTATTCTCCCTTCTAGTTATTTCTACCTTCTTCCTCTGAGGGTCCTTTCTGTATTATGGAAAGAGTTGGTTCTTTGGCTTATCGTTTGGATTTGCCCGAGAAGCTTTCTAGAGTGCATGATGTATTCCATGTCTCACATCTTCTCAGGTATCTTCATGATCCATCTCTTTTGTTCAGCCTTCTGGTCTTAATAAGTTTGGATATTGAGCCTAATCTGACTGTCGAGAGGAAGCCACTTCGTATTGTCGACAAAGGTACGAAGCAGCTAAGAAGGAAATCTGTTAGTCTGATCAAAGTACGATAGAGTACCGATGATCAAGATTGTACCTGGGAGACGAAGGAGAGCATTCGTACTTTGAATCCGGAACTGTTTTTTTTTTGGTACTATTTGATTTTTTTTATCTTGCTTTTCCTTATTTTCCTTGTTCGTTCTTTTCGAGGACGAAAAGATTTGAGTGGGGGAGAGTGTAACAACCCAGTATTTTGTAATTATTTCTATTTATTTATGTTAATTATTTAAATTGAAACTCCTGATTTAGAAACTTTATTATATGGATAATTTTTTCTATTTTAAATATAAATTTTGAGTTTTGTGTGAATTGTAATTCCAAACCTGAATAAAAAGAATATTTCCAGAAAAAGTAGATTTTTGGTCAATCTGGTCAAACTTTGACTTTTAAATTTAAAATTTAAATATTTGAATTCTTTAATTTTCTCTTTTATTGTGAAAAGAAATTATATTTCAAGAATACTTCTTTTCGTTTCGTTGAAATCCGATTTATATTGTGAAAGTTATGCTTTTTACAATATTGTATGTTAATTGATTTATTTAATAAAATTGTCTATTTTAATTCATATAAATAATATTTTTATTTGTCAAATCTTGTTTTAATTTGTATATATGTGTGTAATTTGGCATGATTGGTATATATTTTTATTTTAAAACATTTTTAAAGTGGTGCTATAATTTTCCAAAGCTTATTGTATTTTATTTCCAATTTTTAAACCCTGGTTTCTATTATTTAGCTATTTTGTTAATTAATTTATATTTATCTAAAATTTATATATTTATTTTTATTCATGCATTATTTTGTTGTGTTTTTATTTTATTTACTTATATTTTTCATGTGTTTAAAAATACAAAAAGAAATATGAAGAGTTTTGAAACCTTTCACATACCGTAGCCTTTTCATATGCATTTGCCTTTTCAATTCCAAATGCCACTTGCATTCTTTTGACCGACCATATCTTCTATCTTCAGCCGCATCTTCTTTCATTTTTCAGGCAAGAAAAAGTTTCTCAACCCTAAAATTTTCGGCCATCAATTCTGAAGCAAAGCTTGGTAATGCTTTTTCACTTTTTTTCTTACTTTCTTTCTTGTTTTATGTATTTTCTTTGCCATGCTTCACCTTATATGTTCGGCCACTTGCTCCACCTACACCATAGCCTCCTTCACCACCACCACACTCGGCTGCCACCTCCTCCAGCAGCTTGTCCAGTCATGGTCGTGCACCCCTAGGTTGAAAACTCCATCAAATATTGCATGCACCACTTGATAACTTGCTAGCCGAACTCCTATTGCCTTCACCACTTCACAACCCCTCTTCGCCACCACTTGCATCACCACCACCAGCCTCTACCTGACCCTAAGCCACTGCCACATCATCCTCTGACCTCCACCATTGTGACGCCCCACCTCTATACCCACGCTAGCCAAGAACACTCCGGAGAAGTGCTGTCAACTAGCACGGAGAATAAGGCTGTTGAGGAGCGACCATCCATGTAATTTCTTATCACACGGTGGCTATAAATAATCTTCGGAAACAAACATAGAAATAATCATATCACAAATCAGTCACAGATATCCATATCACAAAGGCGGAAGAAGATATGAATATATAACTAACACATGAAAGTGTACATCAGAGTAGTGGTCAATAAGATCCACGATAATACAAAAGAATAGCAACACGTGCTATACAAAAGAATACAACTATGAGTCTATATCTCAAGTGTATACAACAAAAACTGCTAATCTAAACAGTTAGCCAAAAGTCAGAGTGATAAATCCCTGGGAAGAAGTCAAGCAGAAGCACCTGTAACATCTCGGTCTGATCCGAGTATTATTTAAGAAAATAATAAACGGATCAGTCTAGCTATAAATATCAGATGACATGATATAACATAAAAGATATGGCATAAACATAAACATCCATAACGACATACCACTATAAGTATGTAAATAATGATCAACAGAAGATCAATCAATAAGAGATAATCAATATCACAAGAATCTTCTCAAAGATTCGAAGGGGGCATCATACCCTAAACTTGTACTCATAACAAGTCAATGACATAAATTCCAGAAATCAACACGAGAAATCCAGAAATCATAAAAAGGGAAAGAGGCCTATCACATGACGGTCCGAAGACCATGGGGAGCTACCCCACATGTGTGAGTGGAATCACACAGAATGAGGTCAAGACTAACCAAAAGTCAGAAAGGTATGTGTGAATAGAATCACACAAGTGGTGTCTAGTCTAACCTTGCAATGAAAGAGACATCGCGCAATTGCTAGTCTAATTCATAAAGCGATCATCAAGATCAACGAGAAGTGTCAATTACACTAAGCTAGTAAATATAGAAGTTTAGCTTCATGTCCCATAACCACTTGCTTAACTTAAATATTTACGAACAAACTGTAAATCTTCACTAATAAAATTGTCACAAGAGGTTCAATCGAACAAGTCCAAGAATTAACCGACGAAGTGAACGCAAGCGTTTCATACCACTTGTTTTACTAAGTCGTTTAATTAGATTTCTCATCCGAGTGAGGTAAAGGCTTGTATATACTAATAGATTGGAAAACGGTTTAAGAAAAGAGCTTTTTTATTAAAAATAGAGTTGAAATTGTTTGTTAAAAGAGTTTTGATATTTACTACTAGTATTGAAACCTTTATATTTTAAAGTGACAAAACACATAAGCAAGTGTAGAAACAATCAGTCACAAAGATCGCATACGGAGATGCGAATAAAATCCAAGGAAATTAGCTCAATATTTTTCAGATAAGATCCCCTACGGAGGGGGGGTCCAGGGGGGGTGGCAACCCCCCAAGGTGGGGGTGCGGGGGCAACGCCACCGCTTACGGGGTTCGACCTAACTAAGTGCGCGACCTAGTGGGTAAGGAGGTCGAGCGACCTAAGGAGAAAGGAGGCAACGACTTAAGAGTGCAAGATAGGTCGAACGACCTAACGATGCTGAGTCATACGACCTAACTGGGGTAGAGGGGATACGCGACCTAAAGGTACGCGACCTAAGAAAGCACGCGACCTATCGGCAACAAGGATCGAGCGACCTAACGGCAACATGGGTCGAGCGACCTAACTTTGCCGCGACCTATAAATGTCACGACCTAACTGGGGTAGAGGGGACACGCGACCTAAGAAAGCACGCGACCTATCGGCAACAAGGATCGAGCGACCTAACGGCAACATGGGTCGAGCGACCTAACTTTGCCGCGACCTATAAATGTCACGACCTAAGGCCATAACGACCTAAGAAACAAAGGGGCTAAGCGACCTAGCGTGGTCAACGACCTAAAAGGGTTCGCGACCTAAGAAAGTGCGCGACCTAAAGCACACGCGACTTACGACCTAAGGAAAGCAGGCGATCTAACTCCACACACAAGGCCTAACGACCTAAGAGTTAAACGACCTACGACCTACGCCACCAACTCACGAGCGACCTAAGTACTAGGTCGTGAACGACCTAACTCCGAACACACGAAAAGTGGCCAGAACGATCTAGGAGCTATCTCGTACGCGACCTACGACCTAAGATCCACACGACCTAACTCCGAACGACCTAAAAGGGCCAGAACGACCTAAATGCAGAAATTTCGCCAAAACGCCAAAAATCGGAGTTTCTCGCCAATCCAATCCAAACCAAAAGCAAATATGCATGCTAAAGTGATAGGGAATCATTCCCAACAGTCCAATATAGTTATAGACTAGATTTGTGAGATAAAAATCTCACCTTTGCACTAAAATTTATGAAGATGAAGCTTGAAAGCAAGGAGAAGCAATCCAAAGCTTGAATCCAATATCTTCTACTTGAATTTGGAGTTGAATGATGGAGTTGCAATTGAATTTGAGCTTGGAGTTTTAATTTCCCATTCTCTTCACCATTAATGCTAAAGCTTGAGTTAGTTAGGAAATTTATGAAGAGCGAGGAGAAGAGGGTTGGAACTTGGGCTTAATAGGCTAAACTAACCCAAAGTCCAAAGCGGGAAAAGTTAGTGAAATTTCACTAACTCCAAACCTATCGATGTTTATACTTAAAAAGTTGTAAACGACATTTCGAACTCAATGGAAGTGGTCTCGAGTCCTAATTTGACCGTTTGCAAAAAGTAGTTTTTCGGACCAAAATCCGATTAACGATTTAATATTTAAATAAAAATATTTAAATGTAAACTCGATAAATATGCGGGTTGTTACAACCATGCCTAGCCGTGCCACATATGAGCCATGGTCGTGACTAAAGTTGCATCAAAATTGCTTTGGTTGCCTTGACTTGTGTTTTTCATGCCATTAATCAAATAAGCACATTCATACCCTAGCTAGGTCGACCATGTTGAACCATACCTGACCCAAATTCATAGCTTAGGACGTGCATTTTTATACCTAGGACGAGCATGGGATAGGTGAAAGCAAGTGCAAGTGGTTTGGTTCTTTGTTGTGCATTATTTCTCAGTTGTTTAATGTTATATTCGTGTTGTACATTCATGTGCATATCTTCTATTGTTTGATATGTGCAAGATAATATCTTTGGCTCTCTCCTCACTTGAATCCATAGTCGTGCCTTCGTGCTTTCCAGCTCTTTGTTGCGTGTCTGAATCTGTTATCTCCATCTTGTAGAGGTGAGTATTTCTCACAAGGCATTCCGTACTTATATAAGTAGTAAATTGACATCCTGTGAATCTGTAGTTCATATTATCATATTATATCTGCCTGTGATATAATCTATATTATGTTCACCCTCTTTATACACCTGTCATATCATCTGTTACTGTTATATAATGCTATTCTGTTTATTTATATCAGTTTATCACACTGCAAGTTCCCTGTAGAATAGAATCACTATGGGTTGAAATGATACATACCCGAACGGACTTTAGAATAGGGAAAAATCGTTATGGGCTGAAATGATAGGCCTGCACGATTTTTATTTTATTTTTTTTACTTGGGATTGCGGGTTTGAAATAATAGAACCCAGATTTTTCCTTTGTAAATTACGGATTGAAATGATATATTATCCGTATCATTTGAATTAGGTTAGAAAATTATATACAGACCCGTGGTTAATATATATTTTTCTAAAAATTTTAAAATATTATAAAAATGTAAATATTATGATATTTTGATTTAAATTTAAATTTAAAAATGACTTTTACAAAATATTAGTGATTTTCTATAAGTTAAATAAGTGAAATAAATAAATGGTAAAGTAAGATTTGAAATATAAGTTAATTTTGAAATTTATGATTTTGTTTATAAATGTAGCTTGAATTAAGTAAGAAATATGATAATTTGATTTAAATTTGAATTTAAAATGATTTTATAAAGTGTTACTGAATTTTCTATAAATTAAAAATAGTTAAATAAATAAATGTTTAAAATTGAAATTTGAATATAACTTAACTTGGAAAATGTGAAATGTGTTTTAAAAATAAAAGTTAAGTTAAGTAAAACAAAATGGAATTTAAATTTAATTTATGAAATGGTAAATTAAATTTAAATGTATTTCATAAATTAAATTTAAATGTAAAGTAAATGAAATGTTATAAAATTGTACATTGATTTTTATAAGTGAATTATTAAATTTGATAATTATTTGTGAAATTTCACTTATAAAATCATAAATTAAAAATTATTTAAATGATCATTTTAAAGTGTGAAAATATGATTTTTATAAGTTAAAATTTGTTTAAATAAAAAATTTAATTGTTTATGAAATTTTATTGACAACTTGGAATTTAATTAACAACATTTTTGAAATGCTATCATTTATGAAGTAAAAGATATTACAGCATTTTGTAAATGTTGTAATTGAAATAAATGAACTAAAAGACTAAATTGAACTAAGGGCTATTATAGCACTTTGTAAGTGCTGTAGTTGCAGAAACTAAACTAAAACCTATTACAGCATATCTGTAATATGCTATCTTTGTTAAAATGAATTGTTTTCAAATGTAAATTTACCGTAGCATTTTCTAAATGCTGCGAAAGATGAAATTTCACTGTTTTAATAAATTGAAGTAAATAAATAAATTCTGAAAATGGTAAAATTTTAAGAATTGAATATTTGATTATTAAATATAATAACTTTATTTTTAAATGATTTAAATGGAATATTTAATTAGTTTAATTAGAATATTTAATTGGTTTAATTGGAATATTTGCTTTGATATATAAAACATTTTGAAATGTGATTTGAAATGGTATTTTTAAATCCAAATAAAATGAATGAGGTTTTGAAGGATATGATATTTTAATATTATAAATGAATTTGATATGTATAGAATTTTGAAATGATATTTGATTTAGATGTATAAAATACCATTTTGGAATTTTAACCACGGGATGTATTTAATTTATGGTTTAACTGATCCTTAAAGGATGGGCGATCCCAAGCATCCTTTAAGTTATTATGCATTGCTACAGTTCACTTGAGTTGGTTTACATTATATAAGTATGTATGTACTGACTCGAGTGTTTTGTGTTTTACTTTACGCTCGGGTCAGCCTGAGTATTTGCAGCTTAGCTTTGGATTTCTTTTCTAGAGCTATGAATCGCTGGAGATTCTGCTTGTCTAGTTATCTATTCCCTTTCAGTTTCAGTTGTTCTATTTTAGTCTGGTATTTATAAACTTCTATGTATTTGGGATTTTTATTGTATATGTTTTTCAGACTGATATTATGTATTTTGTTTATAGATTTTGTCATAGTAGCTTCATGAACTACTATGGTATTTTAATTTCCGCTGCGAGTTGTTCTGATATTTCTGTGTATGTGATTCTGTGATTGTTTTCATTTGCTCCAAATTTATTTACAATGCGGTATTTTGAGCAATTCAAGTCCGACATGTGTGGACGCGAGTGGCTGAAAATATCGGGTTTTTACATATATTAACAATACTGAAGACAATGCAGTTTTTAAAATTGAATTTAAAAATGATTTTTTCGGTTTTAAAATATATCATTTAAATCAATATTAAAAAATAGCCTTCCGAGGCATAGTCTCAGAATACGACGAAACTAGTTCCAATAGATCTGCAATATTATGTTATTGTCGGATTTCAAATTTCGGGGCTTTCGGAGTTATTAGGTGGCATACGAGATGAAAACGCGCTGATATTTATATCAAAAATTTAACATAATAGCTAGGTCCAAAAAATCTATCTTCTCCATACGATCGATTTAGGACTCGAAATCTTTTTCATTTCGTTTGAAATAGGGATATAACATTATGAACGCTTAGCGGTACATCTCGATAGGAAGTCGAGATTTTGAGTTGCAAATTCGAGACGATTTAAATTTAAACACAAACACACATACACACACACACACACAAATATATATATATATATATATATATGTATATATATTTCAAATCTATATTCCCATCAGCCTACTTTCTTTCACCATCAGACCTTTTTCCTTTCACCTCAAAAATTACTATAGCTCATCTGCTACACGCAACCTTCTCTTTCCCTCGGTTCAAACCTTTTCAAAAGCCGCCTTCCTTTGTATTTAAATCGCATGGATGTCCCTTCTTCTCCTGAAAAATCAAAACTGAAAAAATATATGACAACACGAATACTCTATTTCTTCCTCCAGCCAAAATCAAAACTCATATTTCCCTCTTCCGTCTTCAATTGGAAATCGAGCACTAAACTCTCTTTTCCTAAAGAAAATAAAGGGGGTAATCGCGATCGGGATGCCCATGTACGAGCTAGTGGAGTGTTGTTCTCAAATTCAACTCGTGAGCGAGGACTCGGCGCCATCGTGGTGATAAAGTGATGAAGTGATGCTCCCGATTTCGAGGACGAGGACGAGGTCGTGGGTGAGGCTAGGGTTTGTTGTGTGGGGAGTCGCGATCGATGTTAGAGGGAAGGTTGTGGGGACATCGACAGTTAGAGTGGCTCGCATGGATCTCGATCGTGGAGACGGAGGCATGAGCTAGGGTTTCGCATGTGATGATGGTTGTGGATCACTCGCGAGATCGCGTGGATGGCGACGGCTTCGAGCGAAGCGACACGTGTAGTTGGTGAGGGTAGCGAGTGAGATGTTGGGAGGAGATGTTCGTGTCTACTGTCGCTTTGAGGAAGGTATATAATATTATTTTATATTTTAAATAAAATATATTTCAATTATAAACAGTTTTAAAGGAAAAAATAAATTTGTAGTAAGGCATGCATACGCATATATATATATATATATATATATATATATATATACCGGAAAGAAAAATGTAAATATTAGTATAAATCTTTATATAAAAGTACACATACATATTGTAACCTACTGTTTAATTTTTAAATAATGTATTATGGTGATTAATTTGTTTAATTAACTTATTTAATTTATTTTAGTTACTAAAAGATTTTTAAAACGAAAATTATTAGTTAAAATCAAATTGTTAGTTAATTAAATGTATTAAAAAGGAAATTAATTGTTCAGTTATCTCAAATGTTAATAAACCGTATATTGTTTATATAAGGTCGAAAATCGTGAAACCCAGTCGTGATTGGAAAGGACTGCAAATAAAATAAAGGTGAGATTTTTTCACTCATTCGGATAACCTTATTTAATATTAAATGTTAAAATTAAATTATTGGATGTCTGACTTGATTGATAAATTTATAATTTGTCCGTTGGATGTTATATATATATATATATATATATTAGTGATTGATAATCCCGCATTATATAGCGGATGACCATATATACCGCGATATCCCGCCTTGAAGCGGGATAAGTATATTATTTGTTGACAACCATCTGTGGATGCAAGAAAAACAGATTGGAGGGATCCGACAGGATTCCACAAAAATATTTATTGTTCATATATATATATATATATATTGATATATGTTATGATGGATAAATTGATATGGTTTGTGTGTGAATTGAATTATCGAAGTTTAAATAGCATGGAAATTAAAATGGGCATTTCGAATGCCAGAAATAATTAAATAGAGGAATTTAAAAGGGAATTTGAGTAGTAAGTTTTTATATTGTCAATTGTATTTATTTTAAAGGGAATTAAGTAGTAGAATAAAAATATATTAACTAACTTGAGTTATACTTAATTAATTGTAAATTGGTTTAAGTAGAGATGTGAAATTAAATTATATAATAAGGGCTTGACGAGATATTGGAATTGATAAATAGATTTGGAATAAAATGGAATTTTATTCGAGGGTAAAATTTTTAAATGGAATTGTAAATAGGTGGAAAACTCAGGGAAGTTTATAAATTTGTAAACGGGGTTCATTAATAAGATAAAATGAGATCAATGGATATGTTAAAAAAAATAAGTTATGGCATGAATTTATATCGAGTTATGAAGATTGTTTTGAAAAGTAATAAGGGAATATATTTCGAGTGTGAGAAATTGTGATATGGTCAATGTGATACGAATCAAGAGTAACCTATGAATTGAATTGGTGAATGTTGGATTTTCTAATAATAGACTTTTGTTGAGAAAATTGAAATTTGTTTTTAACCGGATTTTAAATTACCACATTATATAACTTTTAGAGCCGTTAACTGGATTTAGAATATTCCGAAACTAGTTATTTTAATACTTAATATTTATTTAAATAATTCTAATTTTTATAATCAGCTTGTAAATTCAATAGTAACTGCATATGAAATTTTAATGTTTTTAAGATGTTGACATTTTAATCTTATCTAAAACCATATTATGGAAATAAACCATTATTCTTGTTATATATATATATAAATGTTTTAAAATTCGAGTTATAAATCCTCTCGAGATTGGAAGCTAAGTTTATTTAATTGAATAACATTTTAGGGGAAAGGTCTTGTAATGGTATTATGGAAATTTAAATAAATTTCAAAAGCATAAGATAAGTGAACTTTGAAAGGTGAAATAAAATTTACAAAAGAAGTAGAAGTAAAACTGGAATTTTAAATAAGCATAAATGGGTTAGGGAATATTATAGGAAATCATTAAGAAATTCTAGGATTTATAGAATTCATGTGAAGCGAATTGGGAGTTTACAAATAAAATTGCAAATGGTTTTTGAAAGGGAGTAGGAAATAAATGAATATTTTCCAAGTATTGAATATCAATTGAGTGGAAAAAAATATTCTACGTGTGAGGCATGGGAATTGATATCCTGTGTAAATATTTTGAAATAAATAATTTGGAAAATTATTTAAGGCCTAATGGTTGCTTGTGGATGTTATATGACATTTAAATAACCGACTATAAATATTGGCCAATGTGCTGATCGTTTCGAATAGATCGCGATTGAATTTAATTATCCGAAAACCACTTCGATCCGGTTTGAACGTATTAAATGATTACCGTGAAGATGATGAAGACGGTGATTTGGTTTGTCCAGACCCAGGGAAACTTGTATGCACGAATGCTATCAGAACATTGTCTTTGGAGGACGATGAGCATTCTAAGTGAATGTGCTCTTTAAAAGGTAACGCTTAGCCTCAAGCCTTATCAACCGGGAATGGCTAAAACATGAGAGGTGCAGCAAGGCTAAGTGGGCAGCACCCAGTTAGGGTAAGATTTCCCCTATCTAGAGTCCCTTATTTTGGCTATGTGACGGTTATTAGCTCCAACCGCGGGGTGATCTTATTCGGTCTATCCAGGTTAGGGGTAGGCCGGTCTTGTGTTGTAGGGGATCGGGAGTGGTCCTCGGTACTCTGATCTAGATTAGGTACTGTGACGGGCGATACCCCAGTAGCCCTGCTATTGTATGGAATCCATTTCCCAATAAGCGCCCGTACGGTTTTGATTGTGCCCAACTATGCTGGAATGTGACATGCAATCATTTTAGCTATATTGTACTTATTTTCTATAGACACTATTATAATATCAGAGGATTGATAAAAAATCATTTAGTCATCGTAAGGTAAAAACCCGACATGTTTATTTGTGGCGTGGTCTTACGAGATACCTTTGTTTCCAAAGGCTTTTAAAAATGTAATAATCCAATTGAGTGTGATTTTCTCACGCTAGTTTTCCAGACTGACTCGGGTGTTGTTTTAGTATGATGCTCCAGTCAGACCGAGTTGAACAGATCCAGGATAATGTGCTGAGCTCAAGAGACGAGCTGGATGACAGAGACGTATCTTCGTAGTTGAATTATTATTTCTGCTACGTAAGGACAAATAGTAAGCTATCCAAAGTGATGGATGATTGTTATACTCTGATTAATGGTATATACATAATAGTACATATTTTTTGTATTTAAAAGCTAATATTATATATTGCATTTTGTTCCAATGCGATTGTGAGACTCTGATGTTGTTTTTACCTTCTCCTTCTACCTCTTTCTTCTTTTACCCTAAAGGTTCGTATTTCGTCTACTTTGGGTTGAGCTGAGGTGAAATATTGTCGACTCAAAGGGGTGCGGATTTGCGAGCCTTTACAATGCTTCAATTCCTTTTCGATAATGCCTAGTATCGATAATGTGAAGTCACAAACGGGCTTGATTCTTCTCATGGACATTTGGAGTTGGATGAATCCATTATTGATTAATTAATTTTGAGTTTTTAGAAGGAAGAAGAAAGGAAAACGAGTTTGGATTCGAAATATGGTTGTTAGATAATCAATTTTTTGATTTTTAAAAAGGGAGGAAAAAGAGTTTTTGTAAAATGTATCAGGTTGTCAACATAAGCTGCCCAGGTATGTAAACATATATCATGATGAACCGCCTTTTCAACCCCTGAATGTCAATAGTAATACATCCTCGGTGTTCACATGTCGAGCATAAGGTGCCAGAAAGGCAGATTGCTAAAGAAAAAGAAGAAAAGAAAAGGAACAAGAAAGAGGTAAACAAAAACATTAGAATCCCACATGCAGAATCATAACATAAATATCAAAATATAGTACATAGAGCTACTCTAATATACATAACAATTCAGAGTTACTATTTAAAGTACTATCATCAACTTGGATAGCTATATCACATATCCTTACAACCGTTGATATATATGCATCAGGTAATGTAGCAGAAATAAATACTACGGTAGGTAAAACATACAGCTCCTCTCCAAGAGCTCAATGAACGTCAATGAAAACATGTCTTACTTAGACTGCTCAAAGGAGCACTCGTGGAAATATAAAACCATGAGTCAGACATAAGTCTGGTGTGAGAAACTCAAAAAATAGGTTCCTAGCATATAATAGTACTTTTGAGACCATTCGAATCACCATAACAGTTTTTCCCTCAAAAGAGTCAAACTATCTAATAAGTATATATTGGAATATAATAGATATTGTTTAAGGTGAAGAAAATAAATCAGAAAATAGTTGTGCTGCTTACATCTCATGTCATAACAATATTGAAGTACAATCAAAACCATTAAGGTACATTCGTATATGGATTTTCCACAAAGAAGCCTCCAATAAATTGAAGCAGTTCTCCATAACAAGGATCAAAAACTACTTTTTGAATTTCATATATCTCTAGATAAAATAAACCATAAGGTAAACACAACCGGCCCACGTTCGAACACATAAACCAAGTGCCATCAGCTCCCATCGGCCAACATATCAAAAGCATATCTAGATATGGAGTTGATGTACCCCCTAGGGTTTAGCTATCGGATTGTGCTTCCTACTCTGTCTTTAGTTGTTTGTTAATGGTGAAGTCACATTCAACATCTCAACACACGGTCCATCACATTAATAGGTCACAAATCCCTAAATGGATTACAGTATCTTGAACAAATCATAAACCTCGACACATGTTTTAAGATCTCGAACAGATCACAAAACTTCATATAGATTCCAGCATCTCGACAGATCCACTTCCAAGAGATAAAACTTGTATCTTAGTCTTGAAGTGGTTTTCGGTAAGTATTGCCTAAGTATACTTATCTGATCTCGATCTCTTCAAGACTGAATCGACAAATTTCGAGTTAACTTAACTCTGATTCTTTAGAAATAAACAGACAACGATATGGGTGGAGATCATCTCCTATCCAAATGGATTACCTTAAGACTTGTCCTAGAAGAGAAAGATGAGTTTATACATAGGTTATATCATCATCGAGTGAATAACCGTACCATATAATTTTCGTGTTTCTTCTAAATATCAATTAAGTTAATCTGGTCATATTCAACAATAATGAGGACGATCACATATGGAATAAGTCACGTATAATTATCACATTGCCAACCTTCTTAACTTCCACCATCCCTTGGTCAAGAGTGAAGGACGATAGAATACTATTGCTTGCACACCTTACTCAAATCATCGTTCTTAACTCTTACAGATAGAATCAAGTCTACTCTTACAGATAGACTAGGTATTTTCCATAGACAAGTAAACACATAGAGCACGATTTAACTCACAAAAAGCACGATTAAGTCACATATACGATTCTAATCCTATTTTATTAAATTAATTCTTTTTTAATTAAAACCTATTTTATTAGTAAAACTGATTTTATCTAATAAACTTCTTTTCATTAACTAAAACTACTTATTAATTAAACTTCCTTGTTAATTAAACAACCTTGCTAATTAAAATTCTTTGATTTAATTAAACTACTTTATTAATTAATCTTCTTATTATTTAAAATTCCTTGTTAATTAGACTCCTTTATTAATTAAACTCCATTACTAATTAAACTTCTTCAGAAGTAAGCAAACTATCTAAAGGCGTCCACCCTTGGGGATCTCGTAAATATAAGTTCTTAAAGTTAGAGACGTTTCATAGTAATGCTCCTCCTCGGGGGTTTCTAAAATCATTTGAAGCCACAAAGCTTTTAGATACTTCGATTTTATACTTGTATATAGATTTAGTTTATGTTTATAAAAGACGTATACTTGTATTCTACCGTTTCATTATTCATTTATACTCTTTTCAATACTTCAAAACGTATTTATATACATATCTCAACGGTATAAGTATATTCACAAATCAGTTAACAAGATTTGCTTACTTTAAAATATAATCAAAGAGGTTAAAAACAAATGTTGTTAAACATTGTTACTATAAGCCCCTTGTCTTTTATAAGTTAGACTTTTACTTTTTCTATCTTTTCATAAAGGATTTCATACTAATTATTATCTTTAAAATATCCTATATTTAAGATCTAAGAATATTTTTAAGGGTTAAAGACAATGGTTATTTAAACAATGTCACAACAAACCCAAAACCATTTCACACTTGAACATTTTCTTTAAAACACGAATTTTAAAGATTTAATTAAACTTACAAGGTTTGAAGATAATTGTTACTTTAACATTATCACTACAAACCCAAAACTTTACTTATAATTGTCTGTAAACCATTCTTTTTAAAGATCTAGATATAATCCTAAGTATGATTAATAAGGGTAAAAAACAAATGTTACTTGAATATTGTTTACTACAACCCAAAACCACTTTACATTTAAACAATTTCTTTAAAATATTTATTGTTAAATATCTACGCATACCTACACTTACTTATTATGGTAATACACTTTTATTTAATTTCTCAAAACCATTTATTTAACTTAAGTGTTAAATTCCAAACTTCCTTTGCTACATTTATAAAATAGTTAACATTCTTTTAAAAACTTTTACACATACACATACTTTTAAATCCTTATAATTATGTTAAAACACTATTAAACTACTTAAAATATATTATAATTATATATAGAGTATTATGTAAAAATAAAAAACTTTGAAATAAATGGGAAAATAAAAATAAACATGTTTTATTTTAAATGACTCTTACTTTAAAAATTGATAACTAATTATTAAAAATATATTTAAACACGAAATCAATTTTAAAACACTCTATTATAAGTTAGAACACAAGCTTAATTAAATTTGAGAAAAATAACTAATTTGGATATCATTTTTACACAATTTAAGATTTCAAACAGAAATAATAGCATTTCAAGGAATGCTATCTAATCAATTTGCAGGAGGGAAAATGTATTTTAGAAGCAAAGACAACATTCTTCCACGCGCTAGCTGAAATATCCATTCTTCAAAATTGACACGATTTTGTATGAACTTTGAGATTTGTTTTCGACACTTAGCCAGTTGATTTTTGATCCAACTTTTTTTATAGTAGTTAGTATTCTTTGAGTACTTTAAAACGTGGAAATAAACCTTAAAGGATATATTTCAATGAATTTATAAAAATTCCCAAACGTAAGGTATTTTTTCCAAAGTGCTCATATAATGACCTTTTTACTTCAAACTTTCTTAACTTTGTTTTAACGATTTATACCTATTTAAAACTTCATGTTTTACATTAGTAAGTACTTATATTTGACTTATTAAAACCATAAAGATACCCCTAAGGATTCCTTTCAAAGTTGGCTTAAAATCACCAGACACAAAGCGATTCAAAGTGCATCCACGGCTATCTTTTCGCTTCTAACTTATACTATTTTGTTTTTTATTTTCACAGTTTTCCAAACCAATTCCTTGCCATCCATAACACTCTTAAAAGTGTAGAGAACAAAGTTATACCAAGATATTTTTGCTAATTATCAATTTACATAAATTAAAGTTAAGGGATTTCAAAGTGCATGTATAGTGACTATTTCACTTCAAACCTTTACAATACACTTCAACTTTACACACGACATTATTAGACATGTAAACAATAAGTCATGGCCATGATACATGTTTTTGAGATCTATAAGAGAGATTATACTACATATAATGTTGTCACTTGTTTTCCAAAGCAAAGAGGGGTCCAAAAATTATAACTTACATTGTGCTTTACTTTACACTTTGTTTTTCAACAATCAAACATTATATTCATGAATTAAATAGTGAGTAAACTCACTTGTAAACCAAGCATAGCAACCAACACAAGCACCAAAAACTAGGAACTACTTTCTACCATCACCCAAAGACCAAAACTCCACGCTCTTCCCTTCCAAATCCTAGCCAAGCTCTTCCATGCCGTCTCATGCTTATAGCCTCCCAAAGGTCCCCCCGTTTTCCCATTTTTCTTCACTTCTAAGATGTTATAACATGTTATCATGATCATATAAGGTCTTTTTGAAAATTTGGTGGAGGTTGGAGTTGGTTTGAATTGCTTTATTTAAAGAAGATTTTGAAAAGAAAGAATATGAGAAAGTAGTTTTCTTGAAAATAAAAGAGCAACCAAATAAAAGATAAGAGGTGACGTATTTATAGAATTTTTTAAGGGGCATAAATGACTAAAAATTCCCTCCCTATATCATTCCAAAATAAAGATTCCTCCCATCTTTCTCTCCTTGGGACAAGCCTTAACACATGCCTTAAATCTGGCTTAAAACATGCCAAGGTTCCCTCCCCTTGTCACCTTAACTCCACTTAGGTTCTAATTGATTTTGCTTATGAACTTAGGAGGATCAAATTCTAGTTAATGTCTTCATTTGTTACTATATAAGAGCCAAAGAGCTCGACCAACTTTTATTGAGTAAAAGTCGTTTGTCGATAAAATGATTTTTCATCACACTGTCGATATTTCTTCAAATTGTTTATTTTTGTAAACATTTTTCAAAAACAAGTTTTTTAACATTAGTTATTAATTAAAAGAGGGTTAACAAGTTTATAAAATCACATTTATTCATTTATATCAAAAATTCAAATATTTAAATAATACAGATTTATAAATATGAAGTGTTCGAAATTCCAAGTAATTACATTCTCCCCTACTTAGAATATTTCATCCATAAAAATCCAACATGAGGAAAAAAAGAAAACAATCACACATCAATACATTACTACATTCACAACTATTAGCAAACATAGCTCATGGTTTTTCCAAGTTCAAAAACCTTCTCATCGCATAAGGATGACGGACAACCTGCTAAGTGTACTTTACGCTCAATAGGCCCAAGTTTATTTAGTCAATTAATTATGATACCTCAGAAAAAATCAAAGATTCATTTCCCAAACTCTCCATAAGCCAAAAGAATATAGTATACAAATATACTAAAGCCCGTACGATGCACGTGGACCATTCGTACGCAATATCAAATCTGATCACTTGCTCGATCGTATAAATTTCCACTTCCAAACTACCATAAATCACTTGACCTCTCTAGGCGGACTCTAATAAGGTCTTTGGTTAGAAACCTCTGATTTATTTACCTTGCTATATACTGTGATAGAAAACTTTAGAATCATATCAAGATTTTGTATCAAGTGTTCGCTATCAAGAATCCAGTGGAAAATCCTTGTTGGAACCAGTGTAAACCACCAAGAAGTCATGTACTCGAATCCTAGATCAAGAACTGTTATGCTAATAAAATAATCTATGTATAACTTATGTAACGACCCATCTTATTAGACGGTTTAAATCGATAATAAACCATGCATGTTTAGTTCAAACCATTCAAAATAATAGGTTTTTAATGGGGTAAAAAAGAAAATAAAAGAAAAGAAGGAAAAATAAAACACAGAATCTCGCAGCGCAATATAAAATATAATAATCAAATAAATAGTTCATGAAGCTGTTTTAAAATAACATGTGATTACGCTTTTAAAATTCAAATCAGAGTTATACATACAGCAGGAATAAACAAATAATGCAGCAGAATACATGATGTAGTGGAATGATTATAATAAATAGTAATAATATATTGAATCTTCGTCTTCGTCCTCCAGAAAATAGTCTTTAATACACTGAAAATCTCAGACTGACCCAAGCATAGCGAAAACAAAACACTCGAGTCAGAACTTAAAGATCTTGTGTAAGTCAAATTAATCTAAAATAAAATGTAAGTGCAATGGCTTCAGAGATGTTATGGGATCTTCCAACTCCTATCAGGTGTACAACGTGAATATAATTATTAAAGGATTTCAAATAATTCGAGGCATCAATTTTAACCACTTTAATTTAAAAAAATCAAAATTTAACTTAAACCTTTTAAATAATTCAATTCCAATACATAATCCAAATTCGAGAAATTGTATGGATGTATATATCATTTCAACCATTATCTAAAATTAAAATTTTTAAATCAATGAAAACCGCTCGGGTTTATCATTTCAACACAAAACGATTTCCCTAATCTATATGATCATTCGGGTATATATCATTTCAACCCATAGTGATAACTGAGATATAGGCATAAATATCCAATCATCCAAAATTCCAATCAATAACATCCATCACAATCAACATCCAATTTAGCAAATAAATCACAACAATTAATTGGTTATCTTATTAGGCGTTTAACTAAAAATGATATTTATTACTAATTACATGGCTATAAAATTCAATATCAATTCAAACTAAATCTAAATGACAAACTGAAACACCAAACAACAATTAGTAAACTTCTAATCACACTGAAAGACTCTACTGAGACAAAAAGATGGGCTGTCAAGAACGTCATAAATCTAATTTAACCAACATAAGATAATTTAGTAGTTGCGAGTGGATTAAAACACTCACCTTTGATTTGTCGACGATTAAAAATCCAATTAAATGCCCAAATTTGAACAACGGACAAACCAAAAACTAGGTCATTTTAAGAAAGTATATGAACTAGCATATTACTGAATTTGTAAAAGTGACTAACTACAAAGTTATTGCAAATTCTTTTCTCTCCACTTTCAAAAAAATAATCACTCAAAAAGCTTTTACCATGAATAAGTTATGGTCAAAACAAACAGAGGTGTTTTCTGAGTTAAAAATCTGAGTTCAAATATACTTCAAAAGGATTTGAGTTTTTGGCATAGAAAATTAAGGAATATGAAGAACTGATCCAAACAAAAGTTGAAGCCATTGGAAAAATAAATAGTTTGAATAAAATAATCACATAATTTGGTACATTCCTGAAGGAGATATGATTGATACAATATGTAAAGCTGTGAATACTCAGGCTGACCCGAGCGTAAAGTAAAACACAAAACACTCGAGTCAGAACATATATACTTATATTATGTAAACCAACTCAAGTGAACCATAGTAGAAATGCACAATAACTTAAAGGATGCTTGGAATCGTCCATCCTTTATGGATTAGTTAAACTATAAATTAAATACATCTCGTGGTTAAAGTTTCACAATAGTAATTTATATTTCGAAATCAAATATCATTTAAAAATTCAATATCATTCAAAAGTCCATTTCAAAATATCAAAATATTATATCTTCCAAACAACATTCATTTATTTAAAATACCATTTCAACATACATTTCAAATAGTTTATATTTCAAAACAATTTACTTCATTTTAAATCATTAAAATGAAGTTATTATATTTAATAATTAAATTATTAAATTTCTAAAATTTTAATCTTTCAAAATTCATTTATTCACTTAAATTTATCAAAACAGTGAAAATTCACTTTTCGCAGCATTTAGAAAATGCTACGGAAAGTTACATTCAAAATAGTTCAATTTAACAAAAGACAGCATTTAAAAATGTTGTGATAGGGTTACATTAGTTTTAAAGAAAACTTAGTTAAATTCAACAATTATAGAACTTACAACAATGCTATATTAACCTTTAATCCAATTTAGCTTTTTAGTTCATTATTATCAACTACAGCATTTACAAATGTTGTATTATCATTTACGTTAGAATTAATAGCATTTCAGGAATGCAGTTAACTAACTTCAAATATTCAATATAATTCACAAACAATTATATTTTTATTTAAATCATTTTTAACATATAAAATCATATAAATTCACTTTTATAATCATCATTTAATTTTCCTTAAATTCATGATTTGATAAAGTTAAATTTCCATTCAAAAATCAATATTTAATAATAATTCACTTATTGAATTCCAACATTCAATTTTAAATTCATTAAACTAAATTTCAACTTAACACTTAAGTTTAAATTTTCAAATATAACTAATTTCATTTTTATTTACTTAACTAAAAATTCACTTATAAGCCAAATCCATAAATTCCAGTTTAAGTTATATTTCTAAATTTTAACTTAAATATTCATTCATTTCACATTTTAACTTTATTCAAAAATCATTAATATATTATAAAATCATTTTAAATTCATTAAATTCAAAATATCATAAATTTATCATATTTTTATATTTAATTTAATTTCCATTTATAATTAAATCAAAATTTCCAAAATAACTTACATTCGAATTTTCTAACTTTTCCATAATTTATTTAACTTATAAATCCTCAGAAAATCAATAATACTTTACAAAAATCATTTTTAATTAATTTTAAATCAAAATATTATAATATTTACATTTCTAAAATATTTTAGAAATTTTAAAAAAACATATTTTAACTACGGGACTGTATAAAATTTTCTACGCTAAGTAAAGTGATATAGGTAATATATCATTTCAACCCGCAATTTACAAAGAAAACCTGGGTTTTATCATTTCAAACTCGCAGTCCGAAGTAAATGAAATAATTTGAAAATCTTTTAGGCATATCATTTCAACCTATAACGATTTTCCCCTATTCTAACGTCCGTTCGGGTATGTATCATTCAACCCATAGTGATTCTAATCTAAAGGGAACTTGCAGTGTGATAAACTGATAAAAATAATAAAACAGCATAATATAACAGTAACATTTGATATAATAGGTGTTTAAGCATGGATGAACATCATATAATCATAATATAGCAGGTGTAACATGTTAATGCATTTTACAGATTCACAAGTGGTCAATTTACTGGTTATATATGTATACATTGTCAGGTGAGAAAAACTCACTTGTATTAGCTGGAGATGACAAACAACTACACATAACAAAGATATTCGAAGGCACGAAAGCATGAATATGATTTGAGAGTGGAGAGCCAAAGATTAATAGCCTTGGATACATTCAAACAAAACAAATATATATAACATAAGTTTCAAACTCAAATATACATAAACAATGCTAGGAATGAAACAATGTCAAAGCTTTTGCACTTGCTTCCTACCACTTATGCTTCAGCCATTGATCTGAAATGCACGACCAAAACATGTATTTGGATCTGGTTTAGGTTTGAAATTGGTTGGCCTAGCATAGAAAAATTGGTGTACGAAATATATAAGCATGAACTAACACTACATGGTAAAACAACATGATTTCTAAGCAACATAAGGGCTCGGCCAAGGCATCATGGGCACGGCCAGGTCTGCAGAGGGCTAGAGGATGGCGTGGCAGTGGGTTCAGGTCAAGAATTTGCTGGTGGTGGTGGTGTAGATGGTGGCCAAGAGGTGTGTCAGGTGATGGAACAATTGTAGCTAGGCTATGTTGGATATAGGTGGTGTTTGTGCATTTTTAGGTGGATCTACATCATCAAAGGGCACGGCTATGGCATGGGGATGGGCTGGAGGAGGTGTTTTCCAAAGGTGGTGATGGTGGAGGTGGCCAAGGGGTTGGAGGAGAGAGGTCAGGCCAAAAAGAGATGAAGAAAGCAAGTGCAAAACTATGAAATCAAGCATAAAACAAAGAAAAGAAATGAATTTTTACCAATTCCTTTGAGCAGGAAGAGGCCGATTTTTTTTTTCAAGAACGAGAAAAAAATATTTACGTGAATGAGGAAAATGGTGGTCAGCTGAAAGAAATGAGAAGTAATGGCCAATTGAATGAAAAGTTAGGTTAAAATGTGAAAAAGTGGAATATAAAAGGCCTTAGGAAAATCAAAAGTCACAAACCATTTCAAATTTTCTTTATTTCTTTATATAAGTTTAAATAACTGAAAATAATTATAATTTTAGTTTAAATTTCGAAAATATAACAAAAATATAAAAAAATAATTATTAATTATATAAGATAAAAATAAAAAAATAGCAAAAAAAATGAAAACTAGTCTAGAAAATTTGAAAATAAACAGAATAAACTTTGGAAAATTTATATGGACTTGGAAAATATTTATAAATAAAGATAAGAACATAAAATAAAATGCATTCACAAAAATAAATAAATAAAATTTAATTAAATATAATTTAAATTAAGAAAATGACGAAAAATAGAAACTAGCCTTTAAAAATAGGAAATAAATGCAATAAATTTTGAAAAAAAATAACATCACTTTAAAATGTTTTAAAAATAAAATATATATCTAGCATGTCATATTACACATATTATAACATGGTAGTACAAATAAAATATTATTTATATAATTTTAAAATAGACAATTTTATTAAATAAATCAATTTACATACAATATTGTAAAAAGCATAACTTTCATAATACAAATCGGATTTCAACGAAACGAAAAGTAGTATTCTTGAAATTTAATATATTTTCATCATTAAGGATAAAATTAAAATATTTAAAATTTAGATTTAAAAGTCATAGTTTGACTAGATTGACCAAAAATCCACTTTTCTGGAAATATCCTATTTATTCAGGTTTGAAATTATAATTCACACAAAATCAAAATATACTTTTAAAATAACAAAATTTATTCATTTTAATAAATAAAATAAAGTTTTTAAATTAGGAGTTTCAATTTAAATAATTAAAATATACAATTAAAATAATCACAAAATATTGGGTTGTTACACTCTCCCCCACTCAAATCTTTTCGTCCTCGAAAAGAACGAATAAGGAAAATAAGGAAAAGAAAGATAGAAAAAAACAAATAGTACTTGGAAAAAAAATTCCGGATTCGAAGCACGAATGCTCTCCTCCTTCTCCCAGGTACATTCTCGATCATCAGTACTTACACAGTACTTTGACCAGACTAACAGATTCCCTTCTTAGCTGCTTCGTACCTTTGTTGATAATACGAAGTGGCTAGAGGAAATGTGAGACGTGGAATACATCATGCACTCCAGAAAGTTTCTCAGGCAAATCTAAACGATAATCCAAAGTACCAATTCTTTCCACAATGCGGAAAGAACCCTCAAAGAAGAAGAAGGTAGAAATAGCTAGAAGGGAGAATAGGTTGAAAGAAAAGGATGAACCATATTTAAAACCATATAAGTTTCAATTTAAAAATTTATATTTAAAATTCTAAACAATTTATAATCTAATAAATTGTCATTTGATTCAAATTTGTTAGTTCGAAGTAGAAAATATTTAAAACATTCTAAATTATTTAGAAAAGTAAAATAATGATCAAAATATCCATTATATAATATACTTTATCAAAATACTTTTATAACTCGATGTCTTAACAAGTTTACCGTCGTTCCTGGAGACTTTGGCCATGCGTTGATCAGGCGCAAAGCTAGAATTCTCCAAGTACTTAGTAGACTTGTTTCAACACCCAATGAAAATACTTGAAAAACCTTTTTAAAAACAACAGATATGAAAAGTACAATCCAAACAAATCAACCAAACCAACCATTTGTCTAACCATGGATCGCAGATACACAATGGTTACGCCTGGATCCCCCAAGATACAATCTATATCCGTAAGCTTTCTCAGCTCTACGAGTTACGCCATGATAACTAGTAGAGTGCAGGATACACAATGGTTACGCCTGGATCCCCTAGGAAACAATCCGTACCCCTAGGCCGTCTCAGCCAGGCAGTTTCGCTACTAATGCGACCTACATAGATTGCAGGATACACAATGGTTACCGCTGTATCCCCTAGGAAACAATCTGTACCCCTAGGCCAACTCAGCCAGGCAGTCGCGCTCGTAAGACCATGGAGATCGCCATGGAATTCGATGGACACTCGAGTATCATATCCGGAAAACCCAAATCAGAGAGAATAATATCGATAGAATGAATCCACAGTGTGGCCACAAAGCGGATATCACGCAGAAGGCACTTTCCATATCTTTACTTCGAAAATATGTATCATATAGTACCTTTCAAAATCACTTTCAAATATCATACTTATATAAAGTCCATTATATATAAGATTCCATTTCAAATCGAATCCTTCCAAAATCAATAGTGTATCTAATCATACTTATATAGACTTTTGATTGTATAAGATTTCAATTTACAAATCGAGTACCTTTACAAATCAATAGTTCTCAAGTCAATTTCATACTTCTACAAATCAATTTTATACCTATACAAATCCATTTTATATAAGTTCGATAACTCCCAAATCACAGTATTTAGTAAAACAGGTTTTCAATTTCAATTCCTTTTCAATATCAATTCAGTTTCAAAATCATATATGATTTTGCCAAATCATTTCTTCCTAATTACATATATTCGGTTTCAAAGTTTCTTAAAACAATAGGTTTAGGAAATAATCTAAATTTCCAAATCAACAAAATTTATGTCAAACAAATTCATTTCCATTTCAAATATGTATTCATTTTCAAAAATCATAATACTTTCAAAGTTATAAATCTTTCGAAACCATAATACTTGAAATCATTACACTTTGAAAATCATAAACATTCCTTTAATTCTTTACATTTCACAAATTTATTCAATTAAACCCAAATCTAAAATTTTCAAATTTTAATTCAATTCAAACCATCAGTTTCAATTCAATTTAGTTTTTCAACAAAACCATTTCAAGTATTATCAAATTTCAAATAAAGATTTGGTCCATAAAATAAACTATTCAATCTTTAATATATTTCAAAGTTTAAATATACCATACTTCAAACAAAATTTTATAATTTCAAATATCTCAAATTTTACTTCATTATTACTTAGTTTTGAATATTCATTTCATAAATCCATCATTTTTAAAATAAACTCGAATTACAAGTAAACCAAATATCCTTTCATACAAATATAAACTTCAAATATTCATTTATCAAAATCAATTATCATTTCAAATTCACATTCTTTATCAAAATAAAGATTAAATCATTTAAAACCATTTCACAATCATTAAAATATTTAAAATGGTTACAAAGTTTAAAACCATCTCTTTTTTTAAAACCTTCAAACTATTTATTTCTATATGAAAATACAATTTACCATTGGAAAGATTTTATTCCATATATATACTTTATTCAAAACATTTCAAATCTATATTTCTTACCAGTATAATTCAACATAGTCTTATTTATTTCACTCAACAAAATAGTTTCAACCAGTATATTACTTTATACTTTAATCATACCAAACTAAACTTATATTGTTTATCAAATACTCTATACCTTTCAAAATTTCTTAGCTTTGAAAAGTTAACCTTGATTTGGAAGTGATCGAACCTTAAAAATAGTCGAAGAAATCATATTTTCAAACCCAAGAGTTGGAAATCACCAACAATTTGGTAAATCAATTCCAATAGACAAGGTTATACCAAAACAAATCTGAATCTCGAGGACTGAACACCGGCTTACTTTAAATCATTTCAAATACACACACACACACACACACACACACACACATATACATACATATATCCTTCGAACATCAAACCATACTTCGAAATCTGAAATCAAAATTTGGTTTCACAAAATCACTCGCATAGCAAAGCTACTAGAATGGCCTCTCCTCACTCAGAAACTCGAAAATCAATGTTGATGATGCATGCATTCATCATCGAAATTATTTTCCAGTGACATAAGAGGGTTATGGACTTTTATTTCCTTGAAACTTCTTTGAAATCTCTTCGAAATCATTTGAATTCATTCGAATATATTTGAAACCTTTTTAATCGGAGAAATATCTTTAAATCATATTATTATTATATATATTCCAAAATCTTAAAATCGATTTCAAAACACCGGAGTTCGATTCCTCAAAATTCAAATTTAAAACCCTTTAGTTATAAATCATTTTTATATAAATCAAATTCTTTTAAATTTTCAAAATTTCAAATCCTTTCGAAATTTCAATTTTCATTTAAAAGATATATAATCCTTGTTGAAAACATTTCATTTTTATATATAAAATAGGGTCATCCTTATCAAAATAATAATTTCGATGTATGCACAATTTCAAAATACAACCAAACCTAAATTTCCAAAGAATGATTCAAGGATGGATTTCAGAACAAACAGTGATTCGAATATAGATGAACCTAATCAAATAGAATTCTTGTTCGAAGATAAGCTCGAACAAAGATGAGATAATTTAATTACCAAATATAAGATGATAAGCCTATATAAATCACGGACGACCTTAACCGGTCAACCGTGACTTTAGGAATATAACTAAGGCGGAAATCTACGGCAAATCAACATTCGATCGCCAGAGATAAAATCCAGATATAGCAGAAGGTAGATAGCATCGTAAACCGAGGATACAGAAATCCCCGGTTAATCAATGACAATTGTGAAGGAGTTTCCCTTTACAAATCATTCAAAGATTGGGGGAATCCCCGATCTTTAGAGAGGTCATTCCAAAATGGAGTTACGGAATTCCCCTAAAATAAAAAGGATAAAATAGGGAAGACAAGACTAGATTTCAGAACAAGTGGGAGCGTTCCAAAGTTCAAGGAATCCTAACCAAAAGATTCTAACAAGGTGGATACCGAAGGAATGAAGTTTAGAAGATCCTGATTTCAAAATAAGAAGATTTTATGCCAATATAGTCTTTGAAAATACTTTTGGAAATCATTTGGAAATCATTTTATACTTCGAAAATACGTTCTCTCACAAAGAAAGGATTCTGAGACTGATTTCACTCATTTTAGGGTATTTCTACCCTATCTCTAATGAGTTTTTGCTCCGCAGGCTAAGGTTTGCCTAAAACCAAAGCTCTGATACCACCTGTAACGGGTTGCGCGAGTGGGGTAACGCCCACCGTAGCATACATTGGTACATGTGTTCTGCCTTTACGGCCAGCCTCTCGACTGCACCACCAACCCCCGCGGGGACATGTAGTAGTAAGAGTCAACCGTTCGCTACCAAACCAGGAAGCGAGAACCCCCTATCATGCTGCACCGTCCAAGTGCAATGGCGGACACACATGCTGGACTTGAATTGCTCAAAATACCACGTTGTAAATAAATTTGGAGCAAATGAAATGCAAATCACAGAATCACAGACATAGAAATATCAGAATAACTCGCAGCGGGATATAAAATAACATAGTAGTTCATGAAGCTACTATAATAGAGTCTCAAACCAAATACATAATACAGTCTGAAACAACATAATAGAAATCCCAAATACAAAGAATTTCACTAATACATGAGATAAACGAATAGCTGAAATAGAAGTAGATATAAATATAGATAAGTAGAAACTACAGCAAAGACCAGCTCCAGAAAGAAAATCCAAAGCTATGAATACTCAGGCTGACCCGAGAGTAAAGTAAAACATGAAACACTCGAGTCAGGACATATATACTTATATAATGTAAACCAACTCAAGTGAACTGTAGTAGAAATGCACAATAACTTAAAGGATTCTTGGAATCATCCATCCTTTAAGGATCAGTTAAACTATAAATTAAATACATCATGTGGTTAAAGTTTCACAATAGTAATTTAGACTTCGAAATCAAATATCATTTAAAAATTCAATATCATTTAAAATTCCATTTCAAAATATC
This sequence comes from Allium cepa, assembly GCA_030765085.1. Taxonomy (NCBI): domain Eukaryota; kingdom Viridiplantae; phylum Streptophyta; class Magnoliopsida; order Asparagales; family Amaryllidaceae; genus Allium; species Allium cepa. Next base: position 29,911,982 of record CM060932.1, read on the forward strand.
AAAATATTGTATCTTCCAAACCACATTCATTTATTTAAAATTCCATTTCAACACACATTTCAAATAGTTTATATTTCAAAACAATTTACTTCATTTTAAATCATAAAAATGAAGTTATTATATTTAATAATTAAATTATTAAATTTCCAAAATTTTAATCTTTCAAAATTCATTTATTCGCTTAAATTTATCAAAACAAGGAAAATTCACTTTTCGCCGCATTTAGAAAATGCTACGGAAAATTACATTCGAAACAGTTCAATTTAACAAAAGACAGCATTTAAAAATGCTGTAATAGGGTTACATTAGTTTTAAAGAAAACTTAGTTAAATTCAACAATTATAGAACTTACAAAAATTCTATATTAACCTTTAATCCAATTTAGCTTTTTAGTTCATTATTATCAACTACAGCATTTACAAATGCTATATTATTATTTACATTAGAATTAATAGCATTTCAGGAATGCAGTTAATTAACTTCAAATATTCAATATAATTTCACAAACAGTTATATTTTTATTTAAATCATTTTTAACTTATAAAATCATATAAATTCACTTTTATAATCATCATTTAATTTTCCTTAAATTCATGATTTTATATAGTTAAATTTCCATTCAAAAATCAGCATTTAATAATAATTCACTAATTAAATTCCAACATTCAATTTTAAATTCATTAAATTAAATTTCAACTTAACACTTAAGTTTAAATTTTCAAATATAGCTTAATTTCATTTTTATTTACTTAACTTAAAATTCAGTTATAAGCCAAATCCATAAATTCCAATTTAAGTTATATTTCCAAATTTCAACTTAAATATTCATTCATTTCACATTTTAACTTTATTCAAAAATCATTAATATATTATAAATTCATTTAAATTCAAAATATCATAAATTTATCATATTTTCATATTTTATTTAAAATCCATTTATAATTAAATCAAAATTTCCAAAATAACTTACATTCAAATTTTCTAACTTTTCCATAATTTATTTAACTTATAAATCCTCAGAAAATTAATAATACTTTACAAAAATCATTTTTAATTAAGTTTAAATCAAAATATTATAATATTAAAATTTCTAAAATATTTTAAAAAAATTTGACAAACATATTTTAAGTACGGGTCTGTATAAAATTTTCTACGCTAGGTAATGTGATACAGGTAATATATCATTTCAACCCGTAATTTACAAAGAAAACCCGGGTTTTATCATTTCAAACCCGCGGTCCCAAGTAAGTGAAATAATTTGAAAATATTTTAGGCCTATCATTTCAGCCCATAACGATTTTCCCCTATTCTAAAGTCCGTCCGGGTATGTATCACTTCAACCCATAGTGATTCTAATCTAAAGGGAACTTGCAGTGTGATAAACTGATAAAAATAATAGAACAACATAATATAACAGAAACATATGATATAACAGGTGTTTAAGCATGGGTGAACATCATATAATCATAATATAGCAGTTTTAAAATGATAATGCATTTTACAGATTCACAAGTGGTCAATTTACTGGTTATATATGTAAACATTGTCAGGTGAGAATAACTCACTTGTATTAGCTGGAGATGACAAACAACTGCACATAACAAAGATCTTCGAAGGCATGAAAGCACGAATATGATTTGAGAGCAGAGAGCCAAAGATTAATAGCCTTGGATACATTCAAACAAAACAAATTTATATAACATAAGTTTCAAACTCAAATATACATAAACAATGCCAGGAATGAATGCATAAAACAAAACCAAAGCTTTTGCACTTTCTTCCTACCACTTATACTTCAGCCATAGATCTGAAATGTACGACCAAAAAATGTATTTGGATCTTGTTTGGGTTTGAAATGGGTTGGCCTAGCATAGCAAAAATGGTGTACGAAATATATAAGCATGAACTAACACTACGTGGTAAAACAACATGATTTCTAAGCAACATAAGGGCTCGGCCAAGGCATCATGGGCACAGCCAGGTCTGCAGAGGGATGGAGGATGGCGTGGCAGTGGGTTTAGGTTAGGAATTTGTTGGTGATGGTGGTGTAGGTGGCAGCCAATGGGTGTGTGAGGTGATGGAACAATTGTAGCTAGGCTATGTTGGATATGGGTGGTGTTTGTGCATTTTTAGGTGGATCCACACCATCAAGGGGCACGGCTACGGCATGGGAATGGGCTGGAGGAGGTGTTGTCTAGAGGTGGTGATGGTGGAGGCGCCAAGGGGTTGGAGGAGAGAGGTCAAGCCAAAACGAAATGAAGAAAGCAAGTGCAAAACTATGAAATCAAGCATAAAACAAAGAAAAGAAATGAATTTTTACCAATTCCTTTGAGCAAGAAGAGGCCAATTTTTTTCTTCAGGAATGAGAAAAAAGTATTTACGTAAATGAGGAAAATGGTGGACGGCTAAAAGAAAAGAGAAGTAATGGCCAATTGAATGAAGAGTTAGGTTAAAATGTGAAAAGGTGGAATATAAAAGGCCTTAGAAAAATCAAAAGTCACAAACCATTTCAAATTTCCTTTATTTTTTTATATAAGTTTAACTAACTGAAAATAATTATAATTTCAATTTAAATTTCTAAAATATAACAAAAATATAAAATATAAATAAATAATTATTAATTATATAAGATAAAAATATGAAAATAGCACAAAAATGCAAACTAGTCTAGAAAATTTGAAAATAAACAGAATAAACTTTGAAAAATTTATATGGACTTGGAAAATATTTATAAATAAAGACAAGAATATAAAATAAAATGCATTCACAAAAATAAATAAATAAAATTTAATTAAATATAATTCAAGAAAATGGTAGAAAAATAGAAACCAGCCTTTAAAATAGGAAATAAATGCAATAAATTTTGAAAAAAATTATAAAATCACTTTTCTGGATTGACCAAAAATTATAAAATTCAAATATTTAAAATTTAAATTTAAAAGTCAAAGTTTGACCAGATTGACCAAAAATCCACTTTTCTGGAAATATCCTATTTATTCAGGTTTGAAATTATAATTCACACAAAATCAAAATATACTTTTAAAATAACAAAATTTATTCATTTTAATAAATAAAAAAAGTTTTTAAATCAGGAGTTTCAATTTAAATAATTAAAATATACAATTAAAATAATCACAAAATACTGGGTTGTTACACAATATGGGGTATTTTCATCCAAAACTGGACCCGAGAAAGGACGTGAAAAATGGAGCTTTGGATATAAAAATATTCCAAATGGGAAGAAGGGTTCAACAACACAGTTGTTGCCATTGAAATTATACACGACTTCAAAAAAAATTGATTTGGAGTAGTTTAGTGGAATATAGAAGCCATGGAAATAAGGGAAGGAAGAGGGAACAAGGAAGGGGAAAAGAACGGAAAAAAGAGAATGAAGACAAGAGGAAAGGTACGGCTTTGGCCATGGGTTACTGCCGTGGGTCGTGGGTGGTGATGGAGGTGGGTGGCGGTAAGAGGAGAGAGGTAGGCCAGGATTTTGAAGGAGGAAGGATGGAATTTGATTTGGAGATTTAGGAGTTTTGAGGTTTGGAGTTTTCTGTAGATTTATGAAAGAAGAAAAAGAAGAGTACGCAGAAAGTTTCTCAAATAAGGAACTTTTGTACGTACTTGGTTTTAGTCAGATATGAAAATAGAAGGTCAATGTGTGAGAAAAGGAAAATCCAAAGTCTCTTAGGGTTCCTAGGGTCTCTTGGTTTACTAAGAAGCCCATTAGTCTAAAACAAGCCCAATAAGACTTAGCCAAAAAAAAAATAGAACACAAATATACACTGCAAATGAAAGAAATAAGTTGCAGGTTATTTAATAATTATAAAATTAAGGTAGAGAGAAAAAATGTCACATTTTATTTTGAAAGCTTTAGGCATTAATAATGCATCTAGAAATGTATGTAGAAATGGAAAAGTTTGAAAAACAAAGGAAAGTGAAATTTTATATACGCGAAAGTGAGGTGGCAAGAATTAAATACAACCTAAAAGTCTAGGCTTACGTATTAAACAGAAGGAGAAATGAACGGATCAAGTATTAATAATGAGATAACTATTTTAAAACGTACATTCAACAATTAATAACAAAAGGAATGAATGGACCATGTACATTGCACAACCTTTTTGAAATTCAATTTGTGAAACGTAACCAAATTAACTTCATTAACTCAAATAATATTCAAATTTGTACGCATTTAGTTTTTTATCTATGCATAATAAATAAAATTACTTACCATAAAAATGAAAACGTTCAATTTAGTTTTCCCAAAATAATCTTTCATTTCCATCAAAACATCCTTTCGGATTAACACAAAAGGTGTGTTACTTTTATTAAATCTATTAATTGCAATCATCGTTTTCTTCCCTTCTAATTGAAATATTTCAATTACATTAATTACAATTACTCACAAAGTTAAATTTTAAAACAGACAACTAAAATGGATGAAAAATAGAATAATTTTTTCCTTTAGTCTTTTAAACACGTTTATAAATTTGTTGTTTATACAGCAGAGCAATAAATAACTTACTTAAATAAATTATTTTAATACTCTTCTAATCCATCTATATGCTAAAACACAGTTAAAATATACATATATGTATTCATTTAAATCAATCATTCTATTCTTATTTCAACGAAATTGAACCTACATTCACAAATGAAACATTTATTTTATTTGATATAAATGTTCTTTTCATTAAACCAACTTTCCTTATATTTTCACTAAACATAAGCTATGTTTAATTACACCCGTTAATTACAATTTGGTGTCCTCTCTATCATTAATTGAAATTATTCAATTACATTAAATTCAGTTGTTTACAAATGTGAATGTTAAATGAAAAATAAATGTAATGAGAAATAGAACAATTATTTTCTATCAAATAGTGATTTAAACATATTTATGAACTATTGGATACAAATAGGAATTATATATTTCTTACCAAATAATAGTTTCTCATCTCTGCAATCAATCTTTAAGCTACCAAACATTTCAAATAAATAAGCATATAATTTCTTTTTTAGTAAAGAAACGTTTATTATTCCTTTTTAACATTTATTATTCCAATCAATTGCAAATTTACATTCAGACAATTGTTAATATCATTCAAACCAATGTTATTAAAATACACACTAACATTTATTATCGTCCTTATATTATTGCAAACATTCGTCATTAATAGAAATTTGAATCAAGCGCATAACTTGTGTTATAATTTAATTTGTATCAATACAATCTTAATTTTTTTATTCCTAACAACTTTATTCAAAAAAAATTACTTAATTTAATACTTTTAAATGTTTAAAAATACGGGTCGTTACAACTTATGTACTGTATTCCATTAGTTTCTTAGTAACACTAATTACTTTACATTTTAAATCATATTCATTTTCTTATGTAATATTTCTCATTTGATGTTAAAATTTGTAAAGAATTTCATAAAAAAATTCTTAAGTTTATTAACATTTTATAAAGACTTGTCTTTATTTATAAAACATTTCATGAAAACACAATTTCATTTCGAACCATTTCAGGACTTAAATTCATGCCCGTATAATACTCTACAACATCCTAAGAGTATATACAAAACATTCAAATTTACTTTACTTCCTAAAATTTCGATAAAGGCCCAAAATAAATTTGGATCTTATAACCGAGTCAACCTTCTAAACTTCTTTATTTGTCGGGCTAGGCAAGTAGCTAGGAAGAATCAGAATCTGGTATCCAACCTCATGCCCAAAGTCTACTTTCCTTAGACAACCCTATAGTAAAGATGTGTATTAGTTGGTCCAATAACATTGATTGTTCTATTTAACAAAGATGTTTAACAAATTTAAATCCTGTTTTAACTTTACTACCTTTTAAATTTAAGAGATACAAAATTTCAACTTTTAATTATTAAATTTCTTTAAAAAAAAATAAACTAAGGATTTTATTTCAAATCATTTGAAATAATATTTTATATATCAAATCATACTTTTGGGAACAAACCAAAATCATTTTCAAAATATTATCAAATACTTCGTACATATTACTAAAGTATCATGATTGCAATTTCATAAACCAATTTTCCAAATATTTTCTTTAAAATACATAGAAAATATACAAATAGATCGAGTAACACCAAAATGATACAAAAAATCGGGTCCTACCAAGAAGTATCATACATCCCATATCTAAGAAAGGTAATACCCAAGAGAAGTGCTTACCATCTGCACACATCTCTCGCCCATTTTTGCACTTTTACAATGTTTTTTGAATCAAGTTTTGGTGGCTCGAAAAAGGTTATAACCATATGTTAAATGTTAGAAAAAATTTGGTCATAGTTTTGCAGTTCGAAAATCAAGTTTTAAAGTAACTTTCAAATTGATTTTGTTGACTTCAAAAGTCCCTAAAATCTGTGAATGCATACTAGAAATCATAGTATGTTGTTTTAAAAATAAAATATAGTATTCATACTTTGTAAAAATATGGAGAAAATTCCTTTAGAAAACCAACTGATTTAAAGGAATTTTCCATACTTGTTTTAACAGCGGTATTGCCGCACTATTTCCAACTTTTGTAAATTGGTTTTAAACTTGATTTTTCTTCTTCAGTCCTTTTAATGAACTTTTCTAACATCTATTTAAGTGTTTTAAAAGTGATTTGGAATTTATATAAATATTTAAAAGAAGATGGTTTTAAGTTCTTTTATACATACATACATACATAGTTATACATACATATATATATATATATATATATATATATATTAAACTTGAGATTTTCTATCTAAGTAATATTTGAAATGGATCTTTTAAAAACTACATTTAAAGTATTTTGTAGTTTATCAAAAGTGAAAAGGAGTCATGGATTACAACACCGTTGTTGTAATAAATGTTTTTTGAGAATGTAGAAAAGAATTCATGGGTTATAACACTTTTGTTATAATAAATGGTTTCGTAAAGTTATTAAGAAAACTTGTTACTTGATTTATTATATGCTAATATTCTTAAATCTTTAGAAAAGTTTTGTTTTAAAGATAATAATAAGCTGATTTATAAATGATATTTTATAAATGAAAGAGTGATTTTAAAGTGTTCTATAAATATCAGTGATGTGAAAATTAATCACAAGTGTGAGTCAAGTTTTTTAAAAGTTTAAAAGTTTGATTTCGTTCATGGAAAGGATTTAGTCTTATCCTTAATATTAAAGATCGAGAAAGTAGATTCGTTACTACCTGTAAGTTTTAAAAACTGGAGTGTCTAGGCAAGGCCAAGGGCAAATGGTGCCCTGACCTTCCTAGCTTCATTTCTAAGGGAGGGATAATATGAGTTGCAAATTAAAGTTTGGTGATAAGGGCAAGAAATTTGATTTCCATAAGTGATATCACTTATATGACAAGGATTCAGGCATACATTTAACACTAAAGGTCGAGATATGAACAATTATCTCTATGTCGAAAGTTAAGAAAGTACGTCGAGGCAAGGTCTAAGAGGTAAAATACCCTAACTTGTGTGGCTTCATTGTTAACCGAGGGATAGTACAAGTTTGAAATCGACGAGTGGTAATAAGTGTATGACATTTAGATGCAATTATTTTGTTATTCTTGATAGTTGATTTATCGACAATCGATTCTGCTATCTTCTTTATGTTTCTTCAATCTAAGACAATTCTTTGCTCATTTAGAATATTGATATCCTTTATCGAAAATAATTAAAACTAAGAGCGAGTGGATGTCAAGCTATGTGGGGTTGCTCCCATTAGGGTATCTTCGCGTCTACCCTAGATTGGATTTGGTTGTATGCGTAGGGAGTTGTGAAATACTTGGATTCTCGGTAAGGTTGGTAGGGTCCGGCTTGGATATTTTAAGAGAGTCACATAGTATATGACCCTTTAAAGCATATTTTCTAGAGGTATACTTTTGGTAAGGGGGTGCATCCTTTTAGTCATTGTTGGATCTTGTTTTGATTTGAACCTTGGAGTTGATCCTCTCTTATTTGCATCGAGAAGTGTCTTGTGCTCTTCTCTATGTTTAATTATTTGTGCCCATTCTTTAAGTTTCGATTTTATTAAGATTTGTTTCCATTCTTTCATGGATGGATGTTGTGTTTATGAGGTAAAGCTTGTTCCGTGTTTAGCATCGTGATCTCTCAAATTATTATATGTTCATCATATTTCATGAGTTTTCTCACGTTGGTTTTCTAGACTAATCCGGGTGTTATTTTATTATAATGCTTGGGTCGGGCCGAGTTTTTTCCAAGTTGTCGTTGGTGGAAGCACAGAGCTTATGGAGAAGAGCTAAATGTTCACCTACCAAAGTATTTTCATTTTCCACTATATTATTATGTATACCTATCGACCATTGTAAGGTCAAAAAGTTATAACTATAACAAACAGCCTTTTGGACCCTCGAATGTCGACAATATTACATCCATGGTATTCCCTATCAATCACCCAAGTGTCAGAAAGACAGAACATTAGGGTAGAAGAAATCAAAAAGGAAATATAGCGAAAAAGAAGAACACAGTATCAGAATCGCACATGCAGAACAATAATATATAATATCTCAAAAGATCTTTACTAAAAAGAAAACTTCAATATACAAACACCAATCAGAGCAAACTAACATATCATCAGCCAGGATAGTTATAACAATGTATCCTCAAAAATGCTGATAGATACAAAATAAGTAATGCAACGGAAAATAATTACGTGAATAGAAAATCATCCACCTCCTCTCCAAGAGCTCTAAAGAATCTAATTAAAAATTTAAATATACTTGGGGCTAACCCGGCATTATAAGAAAATAATACCCGGATCAGTCTGGTAAATTAGCATAAGAAACTCAAATCATATGAGTTTTTATATTTTTGAAACCCTTCAAAAATAAAGGTATCTCATAAGACCACACCGTAAATAAAAATTATGATTTTTTAACCAAACCATCTATTAGAAAATCCAGTGTATTATAATAATGTCTAGGGTGTGAAATATGAATAATCAAGTAGCTGTGATGCATGTGAGTGTACATCACGACAATAATAATACAATCAAAACTGATAAGGCACGTTCGCTATTTGTGTAGGATTCCACGGAGGTGCCATAGGTACTTCAAGAAAGGTCCTCATGCACAAGGATCAGAGATATCCTCCTAAAGTGTCATACATCAGCCGATGTACCATAAGAAATACATAGTTGGCCACAACATGTGGCCAAAGTGCACCACTCACGCATGCACAACAATAGGAGTCTCTAGGGTAGAGTCATCTGTGCCCTTGGGTTAGCTATACGCACAACTATGCATCCTATCTTTGGTTTTAGTCATATCCTCTAGTCAGGTTATGTCCGGCATTCCAACACATGAGTCAACACTCGTACAGATCTCGACACATGAGCCCCTAACTCGAATAAATCTCGAAACCACACATGGATTCCCATATCTCAATAGATCTCGGTATCACACATGGGTTCCCACATCCTAAATAAATCATGAACAACTACATGTGTTCGAGCATCTTAAATAGATCTCAAATCTCCACATAGATTCCAACAGCTCGAGCCAATCAAGAACCTCTTCCAAAGCATATAACATGTATATGGTTTTGGAGTGCTTACAGTTTCGAGTCATCTCATATAAGTACACTCCCCCACTTACTGGGTGCTCCAAAAACCAATCGATCAATTTTTGGTAAACTAAACTTCAATTCTATTGGAAATAGACGAATAACACATAAGAGTAAAGGTCACCTCCTAACTGATCAGGGTTGGATTAACATTTGTCCTAGAAGAGCAAAACGAGTTTATATGTATAATATAGCACCGCCGAAGGTAACTATACTGTATAATTTCCATGTTTCTTTTAGATATTTCCTGAGTTATATTTTTGTCAATCTCAACAATAATTAGAATGATCACGTATGGGAAACTAAGTCTCGTATACTATCCATAAGCAAGTATACTATCCATAACGTTATATACGATCAATTCATATAAACGACTTCAAATCCTCTTTTTATTTAATGAATTCTTTGTTAATTAAAACCTCTTTTATTTTTAAAATTCCTTTTTATCTAATAAAACTTCTTTTATTAATAAAAACTTCACTTTTAATTAAACTTCACTTTTAATTAAAACTTCACTTTCAATTTCTACACATTTCAATATTCTCAAAAGTATTCATCTACTTGTCTCAATAGTATAAGCATATTCACAAATTAATAACAAGTTTTACATAATTAAAACACAGTCAAAGAGGATAAAAATGAAAGCCACACAAACACTATTACAATAAACCCCTTCGTCCTTTTATACTTTTAAAACTTAAATTTTTCTATCTTTACCAAAAGATTCCATGCTTGTTATTACCTATAAAGATCCATTGTTAAAGATCTAAGTATTTTACAAAATCATTTAACTATATTTCAAAATTTAAAAATATTATTCAAGGGTTAAAAGTAAATGCTACTAAAACATTGCTTGCAGCAAACCCAAAACACTTCACAAAAACATTCCTTTAAAACTCTCTTCAAAGATTAAATTATATTCATAAGGGTTTAAGACAATTGTTACTCAAATAATGTCACTGAAATTAAAACAATAATTCCCTTATTATTATTTTAAAGTAGTCCTCATTAAAGACACATTAAGTATCACAATTATAATTACTTACTTCTGCATTAATTTAATAAATTAATGTGCTTTCACTTAACTTCACAAAACCCCTTATTTTAACAAAAAGTTTTGAAATCCAAATTTTCTTACTTTACAAAGTCTTAATAGGTTTTTTCAAAAACTTATATATATTTATTTAAAACCCTTTTAAAATGTTATTATATCGCATAAGCTTTAAACTACTTAAAACCCTATTTTTTGCCCTTTTTGCTTTTGTTTACACTACCATAGTACAATTGCTATACCTTGGACTTCTTGACTTCGATTTGAAAAATTCAAGATGTTTTGGAAAATAAATAGAAATTTATATAAGTTTATACTTTTTTTCTTGAATTTGAACTTAAATCGTTGGAAAACTACAAATCATTTGGTATATTGTTCGAAAATTGTTTCAGAACATCTTAACATAGCTTCAGTTTATTGATCATAACTTGAACATCGTTCCTCCAAATTTTAGAATTCTTGAATTTTTGAAAAGATAACTTATAAAAGTACAACTTTACTGTTTTGAGTTTTAATAGATTCAGTTTGTAAAATTTTGAAAATAGCAATCATTTCAGTACAATACTTGAAAAGTATCTTCAGTTTATGCAAACAAGTTGTATTTCAGATATAACCTTTGAATGATTCATCATCTTGACTTAAAACCAATTTGGTGAGTAGAAATTTTGAATATCTTAAACTTTCATTTTTGTGCTGAATCAAATTACGGACTTAAAGCTTTCAAATAGTGGTTTCAAATAGATTGAATTTTCAAAACATGAATTGTCAATTACTCTGGTATAATGATTAACCTTCATTGCCTTTCTCCATGGCTAAAATATCAGTGGCTGGAGAATTTTTGTCCACGTGTTATTTTTTTCGATATAAATGATTTTGCCTCCGTTTGATATAAATGGCTTCTTTAAAAATTTTGTGAATCAATTTGAGTGATATTGAAGAGTACACGGTCTGCTTGTTTAATAATATATCATTTTGGCCAACTAGAGTACAAGTGGTGTTAAACATCACTTCATTTAAGATCATATTTGCATTTTCAACTGATTTTAAAATCAATTGATGTCGTTTTAGAAAACTCCTTGTAGAAAATATATTTTCACAATTTATTGGATTTAGAAAAAAAATTCAAATAACTCAAATTTTTTCCTTTATTTTCTTTAATAAAAATACTCTTGTTTATATTAGTATGGGATTTACTATGGAAATGATGGTTGTTGACTGCTTGAACATTTCGAAATTTATCAAAAATTATTAATAGTGATTGTGAAAGTGATGGGTTGTGATTAAATTATACTTCTTAGCTAGAAGAAATATATGATAAAAATTTCATGAAAATTAAACAAGTTTTATAATATTTTAAAAATTAGTACATGGTCCATGATCATTTCTATTACTATCATCATTCTCGCAATCCATACATCAAAATTTAATCTAGTATGCAGAAGTTGATATTTTGAAAAATAGGAAAATCTTGTTTTAGTGTAATTTATAATTCTATTCTAAGGTATTCACTCTCATTTAAAAGTACTCATTATTATGCATGAGTGAATAACTTTAATCTCTAGATACGTGCTTCCATTCTCATTTAAAAGTCCACATGGTTATGCATGGATGGAACTCGTATACAAAAAAGGGATAAATATTCAAATAGCTTCTAACCTTATTTAAAAGTCCTAAATCATAATCTAGTCATCACTCTTAAGTGGAATTATTGTCTAATAAATAAAATAAAATGATTTTTTTCTGATTAGTTGGAATTTTCAATATATATATATATATATATATATATATATATATATATATATATATATATTTCTCCTTATGTGATTTATGCTTTTAATCAAAATTCATCACTATTTTAATTAATATTTTGATAATGACAAAAGGGAAGAGAGGTTAAGATTTTGATGGTTGAGTAATAACCTTACTGATATTAAGAGTTGGTTTTGGTTTCATTTTTTTTCAACAATTGGTTTAGCCTTTCAGTTATTTGACATCAATTTTTCATTGCATGCATCTATGTAGGGAGTCTAGTTGTAATGGAAGTATGTAAATAGAAAGAGCTTGATCATAATACATCAAACACATTTGTTTTTCGCAGAATATTAAAATATGATTATTATCATCAAAAGCGGGAGATTGTAGAATATAGCGCTTTATGATTTTTGCTTGATGATAACAAATACATACACATTTTTAAATGTGTTTGATCCATTACTATTGTAAAATCATAGATAGAAGTAAGTAAATGAAATTTTACTTCAAAAAATATTTTATTTTAATACAATTTTAATTGTACATGATTACAAAAAAAATTACACAATATTTTAAATACAATATTCATATAAAATAATATTTGTTTTTATATATAACATTACATCTCCACTCTCATTGTAATGACACGTAAATTTTAATGGTTTTAATAATGTATTTAATCGAATTTTGGGAAATTTTAAATTATAATATATTGAAACGAAAATTTGATATTTGGAATACGTATATTGAAACATAGCAGATGGTAAATTTTCATCAGAAAATATAGAAGTTTATTTTCTTGCGTAATTTTATTTCAATTTAAATCAGTAAAAATTATGATAATAAAATGTTTTTCAAACCTGGATATTTTTATAGAATAAATTCGTAAATCATCTTCTGAGCAAGACGTCATATTTTGAAATTGGACTGTTATTGCTCCGATTATCTTATTTTCTACAAATGGCAGCATTTTCAGTACCAATATCGATTTTTGATTGGATGATCCTATCATTGATATTTGTATACCGTTTTGATCGTCTGGTTATGCTGATTTCTTTGATATGTTCACTTCTGTGTTTCAAGGTCCGGTACACCGTGGAATCCGTGAAACAATATACAGTATCAGTTTTGTATTTGGGTCTTTTGCATTTTTGGTAACCATTCATTATCCATCAGGTTGAACATTATAACCTCTAGCCTTTTATATTCCAAGAATTTATTATTTAACTTTTTCCATTCCACTGTCTATAAACCAATAGCCTCGACAATCAATAGTCACTATCCTGTACTATTTCCTGAAGTTAATTTTTCATTTGGCTTTCTGAATTCCCAACGTATATTATATTTGCTTTGGCCTCGGTTTCATTTCTGTATATGTATATATATATATGTGTGTGTGTGTGTGTGTGTTTGTTACAATAACTTGTATTTATTTCTTGGAAACTGGTATGTCTTCGTCTCTGCTAATATAACAAATTATACTATGGTTTACAAGTTTATATAAAATTTTATATTTAGGTGATAACCTTCTTTCCTCTGTTTGCTTTCTTACCTTCACCGTCAGTTTTCCCTACCAAAGTCTCCTTTCTCACCCACTTCCACACGGTGCCGCCCCTCCTCTTTCCTCATGCAATCACCAACCCGCACAAGCTCAATCGATCACCACCCGCGATCCAAAGCCCTCCACTCCTCTTGCGGCTGTACTCCCCACCTGAAAACCCATACCCGACCCTCACCTTCCACATAGATGAATGGCACAAAAACCGACCACCCTTGCTCGCGTCAACCACCGCCTTCACATGTGAACAAGCAGCCAAGCCCCAGCCATGGCCGAAGTCCACACCTCCCTTCAACTTCCAGCCTCCACTTTATTGATATGGGTAATATATATCTATTATTATATATATATTTATTTTCGAATTTATAAAGTCAGTTTTATGCAGATTAGTTTATACATTTTGATCTATTGAGTTTATATGTATAAAAGTAGTACTTTTATAAACTAGTTTCTGTGTATAGATCTAAATATATTTTTTACATATAGGGTGCACATACTTTCTTTTTGGTGAAACACCAGCGTATTTATTAATAAAATATTATTATAAGTAGTGTTATATATATTATATTCATTTTCTCTGTTTTATAAAAGAGATTTATATATGCCTGAATTGAGGTAGCCGTGCACCATTTTCTAGACAAGCCTGCTCTTCTTCGTATGCATATATATTTATGTGTGTGTCTAAAGGCTTGGTTACAATTCATATTTTAACAGATTTTATTGTAACATAAATTATATATATAAGAATATTACATATGTGTGTGTGTATATTTGTAGTGCTGCGGATATATTATAAGGTGACTTTAAAAGTGTATGGACTTCATGTAGCGTTAGCAAGCATACAATAGTACATATTATTATTATACATATAAATATATGTTTCATGTGATATATATGCATTGATTTCAGCATTTTTTATGATATATGAATATTTTGATTTTATTACATCTGTTATAAAGGTTATAAGGTTTGCCAAGTTTTTGATTTTTATAATATATATATAATAATAATAATAATGATAATAATAATAATAATAATAATAATAAGGTCTCATGTATAAATGTGTAGTTATCTTGTCTGGTGCGCCTTTGATTTTATATTTTGATTATATTAGATGTGTTTAAGAGACAATGATTCTTGATATATATATATATATATATATATATATTTAAATTGATAAGGGATTTTAATTTAGATATTGATTTCCTATAAAGAAATGATAATAATGTAAAATCTATTTTCCATTTATATCAAGCTATTTTTATTTGTTCTCATCGATTCCTATTTATCAGCTTTGCCCGTCAAATTCGTGCCAATCTCGCTTTACTTTGGAATTCGTGCTCGGATTCGTAACTCATCTCATTCTCGTTCATCTCTAGCCTCGAAAGGTGAGCAATCGCTCACGATTAACGTTCTTATATTTATTAAATTCGATTTCGATTGAAACATCAAGTGAAATATGCTGCTATTAGTTATTTAATTGCTACATATATGCTATTATCTGTATATGTTCATCTGTGACATCTGACACCATTATCTATTATTTATATTGATGATATATGCTTGTTTTATTGCTATCATAAATATGTTCACTTTGCAAGTTCCCTGTTAGTTTAGAATTCCCTATGGGTTGAAATGATACATGCCCGAACGATCTGCAGAATATGAGAAAATCGTTATGGGTTGAAATGATAAACCCAAGCGATTTTCATTGAACTGAAATAGGGATTGCGGATTGAAATGATATATACCCGTATATATTCGAATTACAGATTGAAATGATAAATATCCATATCACATGACCATAGGATAGAAAATTATATAAAAACACCGTTGGTCTATATATAAATATTTTGAAATGATTTCTATGGTTTTAAGATGAAATATATGGTTTATTAAATATTGATTTTAAGATAATATATATGTAATTATTTTAAAGTTTAAAATTTAGATTTTCAAAACACAACCTTAATTTATAAGTTAATTTTGAAATTATAAATTTTAAGAATTTACTTGTGATTTTAATATTTTAAAATATATAAATAGGTTTAATATATAAATAAATTATATAATATGTTTAAGAATTCATTTAAAATTTATTTTAAAAATAGAATTTTGCAAAGATTTTTATAAGTTAAGGTTTGAAAGATAAATTTGAATTTATTTGAAATTGTATTTAATTAAGAATTTTATTTAATTAAATCGATTTGAAACTTATTGAATTTGAGATTTTTTGAGGAAATGATTTTATAACTTGATTTTGGTTCAAGGTGATTAAATGAATATTTCAAGTTTAAATAAATTGAAGGTAATATTTAGTTTTTTGTAATTTGTAGATATTGGATTTATTAAGTGAATATTTCAAAACAAAATAATAATGATGTAATATATATATATATATATATATATGAAATTATCAAATTTTGTTTTGAAATGTTGAATATTTAAAGTTTTGAAATATATTAAAATTGAAATAGTTAATTTCTTGGTTTAAATCTGTATTTAAAATCGATATAATTTGAAATAATTTATTAGGAAATTGAATTTAATTGAAATTGATGAATTGAGATTGAATTAATTGGAATTTTGGAATTCGAGTTGATATGAATCGATTTGTGAAGTTTGAGGAACCTACCTTATTATATAAAGTATTTTTTAAAATTCTATTTAAAATTATTCATATATTTTACATTATGAAATATTTTAATATAAACTATTTAATTTTATAACTATTTTAATATACTAACTATTTTATTATATAAACTATTTTATTTTATAAACTATCTTATTATATATATTATTATTAATATCTAAACTGTTTAAGTAGTGGAAGTTATGATTTCAAAGTTATGGGTTTCCAAAGTATTATGGTTTCAAAGTGTTATGATTTCCAGAGTGTTATAATTTCATGTTTTTTGGTTTCGAAAGTGTAATAACTTTGAAAGTACTGTGATTTTGGAAATGAATATATGTGAAGTGAACATTGATATCGTATTGATATGGTTTTGAAATGGAAATGATATTTTGCCTTTGAAGTATAACTATTTTGAAATGATCACGGTGTTATAATAACGATTGGTTGTTAAAGAGACCAGGATTGATATTGTCAAACTCTCTGCCAATACCCAAAATCACTTTAACAACTGTGTACGTGGTGAAGATTCCTGAATGAAGTAGAATGGTTTGATGACGATTCTTTATGGTATTTACGTAGCCCTGACTCCCATGAGTCAGCTTCATGTGGCTAAAACAGGAGCTATAACGAGCCAAGTGAGGTTATTCCCCCTATCGGACACATTTCTTTGATACCATTCTATTGCTTTTGTGATGTGATGGGTGCATTCTTTGATTTGGGAGTGCGTCACGGGGTGGGCGGTAGTAGCTGCCATGTGTTACCTCTAGTATGGGAGTGCAAATGGTATATCTACCCTGACATTGCCTCGAGTGTCGTGTCACATGCCCTAGCACGCCTTCTACGAGTTTTTTTGTACCGTGCCTATGGGGTGACCTCTGCGTAAACCTCTCGAAGGAGCGTACGGTATTATATGGACTATGTGAATATATAAAATGTGTTAAGGGAGATATGGGTAACGGCTTAATGCTATTCTAATATGTTTACTTTACTATAGACATATTATAATAGCGTATATTACTACATAGTAGATAGTTCCATGGATCATTAGAGGATGGGCAATCCCAAACATCCTTTAAGTTACTTGTACTTCAGTTGATATTTCACATGAGTTGAATTTATTGATATCAGAATGTTAATCCTTACTCGAGGGTTTTGTGTTTTGCTTTACGCTAGGGTCAGACTGAGTGACACGGCATTTGGGACTCACCTTTGAAGTTGGAGCTTCACTTGGAGATCCATCTGTATCTATCCAGCTTTCAGCTTTTCCAGTTGATTTGTTCAGAGATGTCGTCTGTTTGTATTCAAGACTTCACTTTATTTGAGATATTCTATTGTAGTTTATTTCAAACTCTATTGTTTATATAGTAGCTTCATGAACTACTATTTATCTATTCCGCTGCTTATTGTTATATTACTCTGTGTTTGTGATTCTGTGATTGATTTATTTACTATATATGCTGAGTTTTGCCAAATATAAATTAACAATCTGATATTTTGAACAATTCAAGCCCGACATGTGCGGATGCGAATGGCATGAAATATCGGATCGTTATAGTTGGTATCAGAGCTTTGATTTGGGAAAAAATTAGCATATAGAGCAAAAAATTAATTACGGAATCATCCTCCTTCGAGCTTGAATTCCTTCCTCTTTGATTTGGATTTCTTTCGAACTTTGGAACCCTACCTTGTTCTGAAATCCATTCTTGTCCTTTCTTATTCGTGTTTTCTTGATTCTGGAGTATCCCATTACTCCACTCCTATTGATCTCTATAATGAAACCGGCGGTTCCACCAATATAGTATGATTTGCAAAGGGGTGAAACTCCTTTACAACGAGCATTGATTCACCGAATATTTCTGTATCCTCGGTTCAGATGCTGTTATCTCTTGCTATGCCCAAATTCTATCTCTGATGATCGGATGTCGATTCCCTCAGTATTATGCATCAATCTTATTCTTAAAGTCACAGTTAACTCGGTTAAGGTTGCCCGTAATTTATATAAGTCTATCCATTCTTTTCTCTCTTTGTAATCATCTTATCTTCGTTTCGAGCTATCTTCTTGTTAGAATTCTCCTTGATTAGGATTCGTCTAAATTTGAATCCCTACCCTTATTCTAAATTATTTTGGAATCATCGAGTGAGGGAGTGTATTTGTAATTAATATAAAAAAAATTATGTATTGTGTTGTTTGAGACGTTAAGTTTGAATTTTGGAGTTTCGATCGATTCGTCTAGCTAACTCTAACGATAGGAATTCCAAAACACTTGAAAATGGCATGCTGACACAATATTATTTTCAAAAGGGGCATTTCACCAAAAGGACAAACTTTGCAGTCCAATTAGTTTCTAGGACACACATTCAAAGAAATTACTTTCAAGGCCAAAGTCAGCAGAATAATTACTTTCAAGAACAAAGTCAGCAGTTCAATTACTTTTAAGGACATAATTTCATAGGTTTTTAGGCCCTATAAACTAATTATTTTTTGTTTTGTCCTTGAAAGTAATTATTTCAGTTGTATGTCCTAGAAACTAATTCCACTTGCTAAAGAGGCCCTTGTGGCAAATTTCCACTTTTCAAAATTTGTAAATGAAATAATTTCAGGTCGTTATCTTTTATATATATAAAAGTATAATTTTATGAAATTGGATAGTTAATAAAATTTAGTTATTGGAAATGATACTACTAGATTTCCATTTATAGTTTATCAACCATTAACTATTGTTGTATGTTATAAGAACTTGAAAGTATAAAACATGATTTAAAAATTTAATTTGGAATTGAAACAAATTTAAATTTAACAATTCAAAAATAGAACTTCTGATGCTTTTCAAAAATTTGGTTTCAAAGGTATTAAAAAAATATTATTTGAAAGTATTTTTGAATGAAATTTTGCGTTCAAAGAATTATAAAAGAAAAAAATCAGTATTCTCCTCTTTTGTCGCTGGAAAATAATTTCGGTGATGACTGCAGCTTCATCGATATTCATTTTCGAGTCTTAAAGTGGAGAGACCACGTAGCAGATTTGCTACACCTTTGTTTTTTAATTTCATTAGAATATATGTATATATATATAATTATTTCAGAATAGTTTGAAGTGAAACTGGAAACTTGAATCTTAAGTTCTATGTTAAGAAATGATTTCAACTATTGAAATTAAGTGAAATGTTTGAATAATTGGAATATCTGAAATGATAAATGGAATTAAACCAACCTGAAATATTGAATTTGAACCCAACTTATTTGTATAACACTAAATTACATTCTAATATATATAACTTGCCTAAAATATTCAAAAAGTTAAAATGTTAGGGTATAATAAAGGGTTGTACAAGAAGAAAACTTAAGTAATAAATTATTCAAACAAAAAAACGTATGGCTTAATATAAACGTTGTAAATAAAAGGAAATTAGTTCGATGTTTAATTACACTCAGAAACATTAATATAACTTTCCTAGAAAAAAAGTTACAAATGTTAATGAGAATTCATAATTGAATAAAATACAATATAAATATGAGTAATAGGATACCGAAAATGACATTTTGTTAAGGGAATTTGCTGATAATAAATTAAATAATAAAAAGAGAATAAATTTGTTGAATAATATAGGGTTATAATATGTTTATTTCACTTAATATACAGGAAAAATATGTTAAGTGAAATAAATTTAATAAATAAAGGAGAAGCTAGTTAAGAGAACAAATATAGACTTAAGAATAGTGAACTTGAATTTTTGGAATCAACTTAGCTAAAGATAAATGGATAAAACAAATGAGTTAATTTAAAAATGAATTTGTTTGAAAAAAAATACTGAAAAAATGAAAGAAAATAAATTTTAAATTGAATGACTATTTATTAGTTGAATAAAATGGATTAAACCAAATTTGTTGAATATTAATTTATCTAAAATTGAAATGTATATGGTTTGAGTTGTTAAAGTTGAACGTTGAGGTGGAATTAACTATGGTTGATCAAATATATTTAATAGATGAGTAAAATAAAACAGATTTTATTGTGAAAACTTTTGTAGTAAATGTTAATAAATGGGAAGCAAAATCAATTGAATAAAAATATATGAAAATGAAATCAATCAAATGTGAACATAATAAATTTGATTGATTAACTAAAACAAATTGGAATAAACAAATTTAATATAAACACATTCTAAAATAAATGTAGTTATATGGTTTAAATTAATTTTTTTATTTTCAATTTCAAATCTATTTTTCTTTCTGGTTGTTTCTATTCTCCTATCACCTTCCTTTTGGGGATTAAAAAGTTTTGAGTGGGGGAGAGTGTAACGACCCATAAATTGTAATGGTTTTAATAACATATTTAATGGAATTTTGGGTAATTTTAAATTACAATATTTTGAAACAAAAATTTGGTGTTTGGAATACGTATATTTAAACATAGGAAAAGGTAAATTTTCATCAGAAAATACGGAAGTTATTTTCTTGTGTAATTTTATTTCAATTTAAATACGTAGAAATTGATGATAGTAAAATATTTTCCAAACCTGGATATTTTTATACAATAAATTCGTAAATCATCTTCTGAGTGAGATATCATATTTCATTTCTCCAAAATTGGACTGCTACTGCTCCGATTATCTTATTTTCGATAAATTAGCAGCATTTTCGGTACCGATATCGATTTTTGATTGGATGATCCTATCACTGATATCTGTATAATCGTCTTATCGTGCTGGTCTTTGCGGTATATTCACTTCTGTGTTTCAAGGCCCAGTACACCGTGGAATTCGCGAAACGATATACAATATCAGTTTAATATTTTGGTCTTTTGCATTTCTGGTAACCATTCATTATCCATCGGGTTGAATGTTATAACCTCTAGCCTTTTATATTCCAAGAAATTACTACTTAACATTTGCTATTCCACCATCTATAAACCAATAGCCCCTGCAATCAATAGTCATTATCCTGTACTATTTTCTGAAGTTAATTTTTCATTTGGCTTTCTGATTTCCCAACGTATATTATATTTGATTTGGCCTCGGTTTCATTTCTGGATATATATATATATATATATATATATATTGTAATGTTATGATACAATAACTTGTATTTATTTCTTGGAAACTTGTACGTCTTCCTCTTTGCTAATATAACATATTATACTGGGGTTTACAAGCTTATACAAAGTTTTGTATTTAGGTGCTAACCTTCTTTCCTCTGTTTTCTTTCTTACCTTCACCATCAGTTTTCCCTACCAAAGTCTCCTTTCTCGCCCACTTCCACATGGTGTCGCCCATCCTCTTTCCTCATGCCATCACCAACCCGCACAAACTTAGCCGATCACCACCCGTGATCCAAAGCCCTCCCCTCCTCTTGCACCCGTACTCCTTACCTGAAATTCTATACCCGGTCCTCACCTTCCACATAGACGAATAGCACAGCAACCAACCACCCATGCTTGCGTGAACCACCGCCTTCACACGTGAACAAGCAGCCAAGCCCCAGCCATGGCCGAAGTCCACACCTCCTTTCAACTTCCAGCCTCCACTTTATTGATTTTGGGTAATATATATCTATTATATATATATATATATATATATATATATATATTGATTTTTGAATTTATAAAATCAGTTTTACATAGATTAGTTTATACATTTTGATCTGTTGATTTTATACGTATATAATAGTACTTTTATAAACTAGTTTCTATGTATATAGATCTAAATATATTTGTTTACATATAGGGTGCACATACTTTCTTTTTTGTGAAACAGCTGCGCATTTTATTTATAAAATGTTATTATAACTAGTATTATATATATTATTATATTCATTTCCTCTGTTTTATAAAAGAGATTTATATATGCCTGCATTGAAGTAGCCATGCACCATTTTCTAGGCGAACTTGCTCTTCTTTGTGTGTGTGTGTGTATATATATCTAAAGGCTTAGCGACAATTAATATTTTAATAGATTTTATTGTAACATAAATTATATATATAAGAATATTACATATGTATATATATTTGTAGGGCTGCGGATATATTGTAAAGGTGACTTTAAAAGTGTATGGACTTTATGTAGCATTAGTAAGCATATAATAGTACATATTATTATTATACATATTATTATTATACATATAATATACGTTTCACGTGGTATATATGCATTGAGTTCAGCATTTTTTTTGTTGATATATGAATATTTTGATTTTATTTCATCTGTTATAAAGGTTATAAGGTTTTCCAAGTTCTTGATTTTTATATAATATATATAAAATAATAAGGTCTCATATATAAATGTGCAGTCATCTTGTCTGATGCACCTTTGATTTTATATTTTGATTATATTAGATAGATTTGACAATAATTGTCTAGTGCAGTCATTTTAAAAGAAAATATTTATACACATATAGATATTTTGATTATATTAGATGTGTTTTAAGAGACAATGATTCTTGATATATATATATAAATAGATTTATATTGATACGTGTTTTTAATTCAGATATTGATTTCTATAAAGGAATGATAATAATGTAATATCTATTTTCCGTTTATATCAAGCTATTTTGATTTATTATCATCAATTCCTATTTATCAGCTTTGTCCGTCAAATTCGTTCCAATCTCGCTTTACTTTGGAATTCGTGATTGGATTCGTAACTCATCTCATTCTCGTTCATCTCTAGCCTCGAAAGGTGAGCAATCACTATCGATTAACGTTCTTATATTTATTAAATTTGATTTCAATTGAAACGTTAAGTGCAATATGCTGCTTTTAGTTATTTAATATCTATATATATGCTATCATCTGTACTTGTTCATCTGTGACATCTGACACCATTATCTATTATTTATATTGATGATATATGCCTGCTATATTGCTATCATATATGTGATCACTCTGCTAGTTCCCTGTTAGTTTAGAATTCCCTATGGGTTGAAATGATACATACCTGAACGATCTATAGAATAGGAGAAAATCGTTATGGGTTGAAATGATAAACCCAAGCGATTTTCATTGAACTGAATTTGGGATTGCAGGTTGAAATGATATATACCCGTATATATTTAAATTGTGGATTGAAATGATAAATATCTGTAACACTTGACCATAGGATAGAAAATTATAACAGACACCATTGGTCTATATATAAATATTTTGAAATGATTCCTATGGTTTTAAGAGGAAATATATGGTTTATTAAATATTGATTTTAAGATAATATATATACTTTAAGGTTTAAAATTTAGATTTTCAAAATTTTGTGTTTTGGAAATTGTATAATTATAAAAATTGTTGCGGAAGCTTATAAAATTATTTCAACACAGATATATCGAAATTATAGCAGCATAAATAATAGCAGAATAATAAATGCAGAATTAGAACGACACAGAATTTACCCAGCTTCAGCAAAACCCTGCCTACGTGCTGCCCCCAAGGTTTCTACTAGAAATTAAGTAGTCACACGCTTACACACGTGAACTCGCGACACCCGCTACTGTCTAACCTAACTCTATGCTCAAAACCTTGCCACAACTCAGCCACTGAGTTGCGAATTCTCAAACTACGCCACGTAGTTTGTCCCCTAGTCACACGACTAGTAATTACAACGTTTAAAAGAGAAATACAAATTAAAAACAAAAGAAACTAAACCCTAATTTAAAACCCTTTTATTATAAACCAATGAAAAGAAGGCCGGCCCAATTTGACTTAATATTATTTCCTTCTACTATTATCTATGTCGGCCCGCTTCCTTGTGAAAAATGGTGGCTTTCTTATTTCGTTCCTCTCTGATTAAAAATTAAGGCTTTGAGAAATGAAGGCGCCGACTTTGTTGATCGATCATGTGGGTTGTTCTCGTGATTGCTTGACGATCGATTGTATTTGTTACTTTGCACGCGGTTGCTCCTTCTCGATCAAGTTCGGTGATTTTGTATGTGATTTATTCCTTTTGCTTTTCTGTTACGCTTGCTTGAACTCGATTTCTTGAAAGCCGATGATGATTGGGTTTTTATATAGGGTTCGCAACCCTTGATTTTCGTTCGTATACATTTATTTGAATTTGTCAATTTATTCATCTCGGCCATTCGATTTTGTTTTGATGCTGATGATGATTTCTGACTTGTTCATATTGAGTAATTTGGTTTACTTGATTGACACGGTTTTAATTTTGACTTCGCTCGATTCCTTGATTGCCATGGCTTCGATTCTGAACTGTTCGATCTGTGGTCATTATGGTTGTGAATTTCTGGCATCTCTGTCTTTGTACATTTTGACTCCGGTCGGTTGTTCATGGCTTGTTCAACATATTTTTTGGTCGATGGTGATTTATCTGACTTGGTTCGATGTTGACTTCGGCACTGATTGAATTCATTGCTGTAGCATACTTGACTTGTTTTAATCTTTGTTTTCTGCTTCAACTTGTTTTTCAACATCACCTGACTTTGACATCACTTAACTTTGGCATCAACTTATTCAACTTGATGTTGTACTATTGAGCTTTGTTTGAACTTGTGCCACACCGTTCACTACATATGCTATTTATTTGTCGCCAGTACATTCCTGTTTCCAGTTTGCTTTGAGCACACTTCTGGTTTGATATGCACTGTGCCTTGAGTGTGCTTGCATCTGAGTTGTATTCATGTGTGTTAATCTTGTCACTATTCTTGTGCATTCATGTGCTTGATGTTCACTTATTGTTCGAGACAGTTTGCATTAATCTGTACTCTATTTAAGCTGAGCATTTCGACATTGATAATGAGCCACTGTCTTGTTTGATTTGAAATTCTGGTGGCTTCACTTGTACATTTAGATTGATGTTCTTTTGGCACTGCGAGTCTTGTTCAAGCTCTTCATTGCACTAGGCACTGCTTGACTCATGTCTGCTTCTATTGGTGGCTTCACTTTAGTATTGTTGCATTGTCCACTTCGTTTCCTACTAGTTCATGGAGAAGTTCATTTGAATTTGTCGTAGTATTGCAGTCTTGAGTCTTGTACATATATCATTTGTAACGACCCGCTATTTTGGACCATTCAAATCGACAATAAAACCGTACATGTCCGACTTGAATAATTCAAAATACCGAATTGTTAATAAAATTTGGCAAAACTTAAAATATCAAGTAAATAAATCAATCATAGATCACTTACACAGAGTAATACAATGCAGCGGAATAGATAAAGAATAGTAGTTCATGAAGCTACTATATACCTCAGAGTTAGAAATAAAATACAACCGAATAGTTCAAATGTCATGAAGTCTCCAATGCAACAGATGGCTTCTCTGAACCAATCAACTGGATGACTGAAGGGATAGATAGCTGGATCTTCAAGCAAAGCTCCAACTTCGAAGATGAGTCTCAAATGCTGTATCTCTCAGTCTGACCCGAGCGTAAAGCAAAACACAAAACACTCGAGTCAGGATTAACATTCTTATATCTATAAATCTAACTCAAGTGAAATATCAACTGAAATATAATTAACTTAGAGGATGTTTGGGATAACCATCCTCTAAGGGTCCATGGAACTATCTAAAAGATAGAAATATACACTATAACACCGTAGTCTTTTCAACTTAATTTATACTTCAAAACCAAATATCATTTTCACTTCAAATATCTCTATACTTCCCAAATAGTATTTTTATATATTAAATAATTTGTACAGTAAAGAAATTTCAATTCCCTCAACTTAACAAATCGTTTAACATCAACCCGACCACCCCATTTAAATCTATTTCAATCTCAATTTATTAATTTAATTTCAACTCAATTTCTAAAATAACTACTTCAATTTTATCGATCTCAAATTCGGATTTGAAATCACAAAATACCCTTTATGTTCAATATATTTTAAAACTTTAAGTATTCAACGTTTCAAACTAACTTTTTAATCAATTTAGTTTCTAAATAATAAATTCAACTATACTGATTTCAAATACATATCCGAATCTCAAAATAAACCATTTAAATCCCAATATAGTTCAAAATTTTAATATTTAATTAAATGTTCAATTTAATAGTTCCATATAGATCTCGATTTAACCTCATTATTATCTAGCCTTAAAATAATCCCTCATTAGATACAATATCATTTAAGTAACCTTAAATCCAGTTACAAAATCATACCCTTAAATTTCCCATTCAAAAATTTCAAATTGATTTAATTGAATAAATCCTTATTTAAATACCATTTAGATAAACCCACATTTATCTCCCAATCTTAGTAAATTGCAGAATACTTTTGGAATAAAATTTACATAAATATTTAGCATAATTTATGTATTAAATCAAATTTTGACTAAATTAAATATTATTAAATCTATATATCATTACCCTATATATATATATAAAAAAATTTAAGGATTAACATTTAATAAGACCATATATTTCTTTCCAAAACAATGAATTAAATTTCAAAATATTTATATATATGGACCAACGATGCCTGTATATATTTCTTATCATATGGTCAAGTGTTACGGATATTTATCATTTCATTCTGTACACTAAGTGTATACGGGTGGATAGCATTTCAACCCGTAACCCCAATTCAATTAAATGAAAATCACTTGGGTTTATCATTTCAACCCATAACGATTTTCTCCGATTCTAAAGTCTTTTCGGGTATGTATCATTTCAACCCATAGTGATTTCTATACTAACAGGGAGCTTGCAGAGTGATAACAGATATGTAAATAATAATAACAACAGGCATATATCATCAAAATAAATATATAAACAATAGGATATGGTGTCATATCCCATAAGTGAATAGTTACAGATAATAGCATATATAACAATTTAAATAACTATAGCCTCATATTTCAATTGTCGTCTCAATTGAAATCAAATTTAGTAAATAAAAGAACGTTAATCGTGAGTGATTGCTCACCTTTCGGGGCTAGAGAGATAGACAACGAAGCTGAGATGAGTTACGAATCAAAGCGAAGAAAGATCGGCACGAATTCGACGATCAAAGCTGATAACGAGAAATCGATGAAATCAAATCAGAATAGGACCGACAACAATAAATGGTATAAGGGAATTCATATAAACCACTATATATAACAATTTATATCAAAGAAATCATAT
The DNA here is from genome assembly GCA_030765085.1 of Allium cepa. NCBI lineage: Eukaryota > Viridiplantae > Streptophyta > Magnoliopsida > Asparagales > Amaryllidaceae > Allium > Allium cepa. Next base: position 29,939,660 of record CM060932.1, read on the forward strand.
TTCAAACGTAATCATTTATTAAATTAGATATCTATATATGGTTTCAAAATAATAGTTTTAGATAAAGACCCATATTTAAAAATCAATCATATATACAATAGATTTCTAAATTCATATATAAATGTGCAGTGCATGTTCATTACGACATGTCAAATACTACCTCTACAAAATATAGTAACATTATGCAATATATACACGTATAACATAAACTTTATATGCACTGACGGAACAAAATATATATATACATGCAGACCTTAGGTATTTTTTTTCTTTCTTTTCATTTTTTTTTACAAAACGTATGTAAAAGGATTTACAGTTTTCGACAAATTTTATGTAAATTATATATACAGATATATGTCAAAACCCTTTGAAATAAAATATGCTACAGTATCCCATGTTATAGAAAATACTGGTAAACGTATAGAGTTACCTATAAACATACACCATATGTACTCTTTAAAGGCTAACCTTTTTAAAATCTGCAAATTTATATGCAACATAAAATCGTACTTACATACGTGTTATCCAGGAAATCCAGATTTTTATAATTGATATCAACTAAACTTGGTAATATTTAGAATACAAATAACTCACGGTATCTACCATCTATACCAACAAACACCTATAAACTATATTTGAAAATACAGTATTTGAAGTGTATTTATAAAACAAACTATTTAACAACTTATAATATATGTAAACAAATATATATACTATACATATAACTATATGCAGACCAAATACAAAAAGTTGCAAACAAATATTAAAATATATAACCCATATAGTACCTTAGAACTAATATACGTGAATATACACGTAAGCTAATATGTGAAATATTTTAAACCAGATATTTTAGACATACAAAACCTTAAAACATTAAACAAAAAAATATACAATTCAAAAACCAATATAAAGTCAGTAACAAATTTTAAAACATGTTGAAAATTATACTTAATAAATGCAAAGTGATAAGGATATTATCACCAGTTATGCTTATGCAACAAAATTGCAAATAGGACAAGGGACAATAGCAGCCTTAGAACGAAATATATGTTTTGTCTTAATAAGATTTATATATAAAACTATATATATACAAACTTACTTGTAAAACAGAGTTTATACAATACATACATATTTATTATAAACTAACAATATCTGTACTGACCTGCTAAGAAGAAGGAATGAAGAGCTTGGAAAATCGGGCTGCCGGAGAAGTATGAAGGTGGACGAGGTGTATGGGAAAGAGAACCTGAAGCACGGCCTGATGATGGCTCGGCATGGGGAGAGTCGGCGGAGGAGATAGGCTAGGTGCCATGGAAGGCGGGGTGGCGGAGACGATCTGGTGCTTGGGCGGAGGACATGCGGTGGGAGGTAGGCTTTTGAGTGCGTGCGGAGGAGTCGTAGGCCGAGGGGAGGCCGAAGTGGAAGGGAAAGAGGCGGGCAGAGAAGAGTGGGAGCGGCGGAGGAGATGGTGGTGGCGGTTACTGCGTGGCCGTTGGTGCTTGCATGGGGTTTGATGGGTGGCCACGGCTTGGAGGGAGGATGAAAGAAGGTCGCGTGGGGAGGGAAGCCATGAATGTCAGCAAATGAAGAGCGTGAGCAAGAAATGCAAATGGTGGAGGAAAAGAATGGGCAAGCTACAGAAAGCTTTCTATTAAAATAAATATAGTCTTTCTTTTTAAAGTAAGGTGACCGTAACAAAATGTGAAAGGACAGAGCCATGTATTGAACAGTTGGAATAGAAAAAGGTCAAGCACAATTTCAGGAAATCAGCAAAACAGCTGTTTGAAATTTTAACCGCTGGAAATGTTAATAGTTAGAAATCGTAAATCAAGCAAATATTAAATGTAAATGGAACGGTGAAAACCAGCCCGGAATTCAGGCATAAATAAAATAAAATCTGATGTTTATAGCAACGGTCGCCCAAAATTTCTGCCAACTAATTAAAGCTGTTTGGGCAGCACGTCAAAAGTTTAAAAAGACAAAGGAAAACAAATGGTTTTAAAATGGATACCGTTACAGGCTGACATTTTACAAATTCCGCCACGTACCGGATTTCAAAATACCGAATCTAATATATTATTGAGATCAGCATGACGAGACGATCAAAACGGCATACAGATATCAGTGATACGATTGAATTATAAAATTCGAATTTTCTCAAGTGAAGAAATGCAGCAACCAATGCAGAAAAATAAGACCGACGGAGCTAAAGAAGCCCGAGTTTGGAAAAACGAAAAATGACATCTCAGTCAGAAGATGATTTAGAATTATTCTATGTAAAAATATTTTGCTTCGGAAAATATTTTATTTTCGACGATTATTAACTGTCTTTGAATTTAATAGAATTACATGATAAATAAACCTTCATAAAAAAATTGAAAATTTACCATTTTCTATATTTAATTATATGTAATCCAAATATTTAAACTTTATTTCATAATATTATTATTACCAATTTCTCAAAAGTCCGATTAAATATGTTATAAAACCAATTAAAATTATTAAAATTTTATGGGTCGTTACATCATTAGCTTGACCCTTGTGACTTGTTTGCATCGTTGATGCTATGTTCAAATGTGATCTTCTTTTCTCTGGCATATTAGTCCCTCTGGCCATTTGTGTTCATTCCTGATGGCACTGTCCAGTTTCACAGTTGCATAACTGTTGTATCTTTTGGAGTTTGGTTTTGTGATATGATTTGGTTTGTGATTATTGTAGATTTTGTTTGCTGGTGCATTTATAGATGTATTGAGTATATTTTGAATTTTGGTCGAGACTTTTCCATGAACTAGTCATCTTTGATTTTGATTTAAAAGTGAACTCAGAATATTTGTCTTCATTCTGCCTTGGTTGTATTTGAATTTTTGTGCTTGACAGTTTTGTGATATTTTGTAGTGCATCTGAGTTGAATCCAGCTTGGAGCTCGGGTTTGACCTTGTGTTGATATTGTGACATTATTTTTATTGCACTTGAGTTGAACCCGACGTTTTGGGTTTGACCTGTGCTTACCTGTCCCTGTAATTTTATCAAGTGTATATATCAGTGTGCACGGCCTTGTGGCATATCCAGTGATACACTATGTATGTCACAAGCTGTTCGTGTATGATGGATTCAAAATTAAATGATGACGAACAACCCAAATAACTGAGGCAAATATTATTTTCAAAATCCATATTTTATTTTATACTGTAAAAATATTTCCTTTTCAATTTTACTGCATCAATATTTATTTTTGTAGATTGCTAAGATGCTGGATTCAATTTGGAGTGAAGTTGAAGATAAAATACGAGTTGAGTAAATGAGTGATATGTAGTGAGGTCAAATGTAAATGTGAATCGTGATGTAATCAAAATTGTATTGTAATTGAAATTGTATATAGTGAGAGCTTGAAATTTGTACTATTCAAAAATTGTAATAAATATTTAGTTGAATAAAATTTCTGTTTGAATTCAAATTCTGTGTTATTTGTTTTATTTAGCAAATATTTATTTAATCTATGAAAATAAAATAGTACATTACCAAATACATTTAAATGAATATATATATATATATATATATATATATATATATATATATATGTTTATTATCATCAAACAAAAATCATATAATCGCATATTCAACAATCTCCCCCTTTTGATGATAACAAACATATATTTAAGATTTTGAATATGTTAAATGTATTTGATCATTGATATACTCTAATTTCTCCCCTTATTTAAATGCTTCCTCTCTACACAAAGCTCCCCCTTCATATATGCATACAATTAAAAATATGCAAATGAGCCTAGATGCAAATAGAAAATATTTGACCTTTGCTTGATTTTATTTAACCAAATCTTAACTTTTCTCTCCCCCTTTTGTTATCAACAAAAGAGTAATAGTGTTAGAAAAATGGAGATAAAGTGATAGATATTAATCCAACATTAAAACTCAATTGAATATAAATATTAAATTTCAATAAAAAATCAAACGAAAATCATAAATACTTTGTTAGGCGCATATTCCACTTTTAGAATGATGGAAATGATGTCATCATATAAAACCATACAGTTGTGTCTATTTGTGGTATATTTATATCAGGAATTTGAATATCTACCAACCATGCATAACCGCTAGGACTTTTAAATGAGATTAATAGTATTCCAAAATTTTTTAAAAATGAATTCAAGTATCTTCTAACCACACATAACCGTGAGGACTTTTAAATGGGATTAGAATCAACTTGTTTAATATAAAAATCAATTTTGATAAGCGTTCCATACATGCATAACCGTGAGGACATTTAAATGAGCATGGAAGCACATAACAAATTCCAAGTAATTCACCCATGCATAACCGTGAGGACTTTTAAATGAGAGTGAGTGCTTTGGATTTTTTATTATTATTATTATTATTATTATTATTTATATTTTTTTATTTATTAGAAAATGAAAAATGAAAAACGAACGACTCCTGTTTAAAGTACCACATATTGACAAACTATATTGAATTTTGATGAGTGATCGTCCTTAGAAATATGATAGTAATAGAGATAGCCATGGGATTTTTACCAACAAAAAGTTTTATAACTCTTGTTTAAATTTCTAAAGAAATTTACTAATTATACTGTCTCGATTCATAATATATGATAAATATCATCACTCATCACTTATTCAATCACTATTTATCTTTTCGATAATTATTAAGGAGTCAGATTAGTCAAAATAGTCATATAAAATCAAATTAAAAAATAATTATAAAATCAATTTTTCAAAATGACTGATATGAAAACATGGTCAAAAATGAATTTCTAGAAGGGGTTATATAAGAAAAATTTCTGCTATTTTAAAATTATTTGAAATGAAAAATATGCAGATATTTTCTTTGAAAAACGATGCAGTTACTAAATGTCTCAACACAAAATTAAGTTCAACTAGTAATTTTTCTATCAACTAGATTACCAGTGTAATCTGCATCTGAATTTCTCTTTCACTCAAAATTATCATTAATTGAATTTGATAGACCAGACCATGAAGTGTGCAACAAAAAACTCAAATCATAGTTTTTTAAATGACATTCTCTTGAATTTGAATTGAGGCCGTGTAAATAATCAAAAACCGTGAATATAGAGTCAGCCGTAAAATAACCAAATGTATTATCATCCAATAAAACACTATTATAGATCCAAACTCATATATATGAAGTAATTCAAAGAATCTAGATATTTTTATAGTGTTCTTGGCATTAGAATATAATTGGCCAACAATTTTGAATAAGTCGGAATCAAAAATTATCATTATTTCATTATCACATTATTGGCTGATTTAACTCAGATTACGTTGCAGATTATCACATTTAATATATCGTTCAATATACTATTTCCTGTTTTACCTTTACGATATTTTCTGTTGTTGTCCATTGTGACTCTGTCACCTTTATACTAGGCTAAGGAACTTTCCTTTGTCGCTCGTTGTGTCCTTGGAACAGCCAGAATCCAAGTAACACTATTGTTGTTCCTTAGCCTGCCACCACACCTACACGATGAAAGATTTTTGTGACCTATTTGTTTTCATAGGTCCATGATTGTTAGTGGCAGAATATTTTGAAAAATAATTTTGTGAAGACCCAAAACTATTTATATATGTTCCTTTTGGCGCCCAGATTTGTTTAACTTTGAGAGATTTTGTATTTATGCCTTTTGGAATCCAAATTGTAATAGTTTTTACGTGTTTGGGTCTATGCCAACAAATATTTTGATTGTGTCCAAAATTTCTACAGATTGTGCACATCAAATTGACTGGGTTAATTTTGCTTTTAACATTTTCAGATTGATTATATCCAAGTCCTTGTCTAACTGTATTAACAGTTTGCTTTCCTAATAGCATATTCAACGATTTTTCACTTTTTGAAAATTTATCTAAAGTCGTTGACAATTGTTGGACTTGTGTTTTGAGAGATTCATTTTCGTTTGACAATTGTGTGCACTTTTTAATAGAATTTTCTCTCCTAGTATTTTCACTCTCTTTCAAAATCGGAATTTCATTTTCAAGTGATTTTATATTAATTTTTGATTTTTTAATTTCTTCTTCAAATGTTGGACACTTGTCACACTTAGGGATCCTGCTTTGATAGGTTTTAACTAATTGGTCAAGTTGTTTATTTAAATCTATCAAAGTATCCTTTTGCGATTTAAGTTTGGCATACTTCTCTTTAAGTCATTCAAAACAGCCATTTACTTCATGGAAATATATAAGTAATTCTGAGTGAGTGAGTTTTGATACCTCGCTTGGTTCGTCATCGTCGCTATCGGTTATATTACCTTGAAGGCACATATCTGCTTTCTCACTCTCATTGGTAGTACTTTGATTATCTTCATCACTTGTATTCCACGTGGCTGCAAAACTTCTCCTTTTTGATTTCTTTTCAAAGTCGTGTCGATTTTGAGGATAATTGGGCTTGATGTGTCTGGATTAGTTGCACTTATGACAGATGATTTTCTGTTCTTCTGAATAGTCAAGTGCTTTGGCTATTCTGCTTTTCAATTTTTGATTTCGAGCTGGATTTCCGTATTTGTAATTCCACCTTTTGAATTTCTTTATTATCAGCTCCAATTCTGCTGCTCCGTCATCATCATCATCACCATCACTTTCTGTTGTTCCTTTAAGAGCTATTGATTTCTTTTGAGGATCTCCTCTTTCATGCTCTTCCTTGAATTTTATTTCTGGCTCATAAGTGGTGAGATTTCCAATGGGTTCTTCAACTTTCATTTGTTTTAAATCTTTCGATTCTTGAATGGCAGTCACTTTTGCTTCAAATCTTCACGGAAGGACTCTGAGGATTTTTCGGACTATGTCCAACTTTGTGTATGATTTTTCGAGAGCTTTTGATTTGTATACGATATTGGAAAGTCGTCCATACATCTCTTTGACATTTTCTTCCTTCGCCATTGTGAAGTTCTCGTATTTGCTACTTAGCATGGCAAGGCGAGATTCTTTGACTTGAGATGTTCCTTCGTGAGTCGCTTCTAGTGTGTGCCATATTTCCTATGCAATTAGACAATGTGAGACATGATTAAATTCAAATTGATCCAATGAACAGACAATAGAATTCATAGATTTAGCATTTTGTAACTTATTTTCTAGTTCTGTCCATTGATCCTTGAGTTTCTCTATTTCCTGATTATCTACAATTATAGTTGGTGCTCTATAACCTATCTCAACAAAATTCCAAGCGTCAATGGTTTTCAGAAAAGTTTTCATTTTGTTTTTCCAGTAGGCATATTCACCATTGAACGTTGGTGGTCTAATTATGGATTGACCCTCAGCAAAAGCAGTATTAAAAGAAGCATTTTTTTAAAATTCAAATTTTCTGAAAACAAAAATTGGTTTTTGAAAAACGAATTTTTTTTAAAAAAAAAAGTTGACTTCCATTCCTAGCTCTGATACCACTTGTCGGATCGATTTCACCCTAAAGGGGGGTGAATAGGGTGATACTGTTAATTATAAAAATTGTTGGGGAAGTTTATAAAATTATTTCAACACAGATATATCGAAATTATAGCAGCACAAATAATAGCAGAATAATAAATGCAGAAATAGAACGACACAGAATTTACCCAGCTTCGGCAAAACCCTGCCTACGTGCTGCCCCCAAGGTTTCTACTAGAAATTAAGTAGTCACACGCTTACACACGTAAACTTGCGACACCCGCTACTGACTAACCTAACTCTACGCTCAAAACCCTGCCACAACTCAGCCATTGAGTTGCGAATTCTCAAACTACGCCACGTAGTTTGTCCCCTAGTCACACGACTAGTAATTACAACGTTTAAAAGAGAAATACAAATTAAAAAACAATTTAAAAACAAAAGAAACTAAACCCTAATTTAAAACCCTTTTATTATAAACAAATGAAAAGAAGGCCGGCCCAACTTGACTTAAATTATTTCCTTCTTCTTTTATCTATGTCGGCCCGCTTCTTGTGAAAAATGGTGGCTTTCTTCTTTCGTTCCTCTCTGATTAAAAATTAAGGCTTTGGGAAATGAAGGCGCCGACTTTGTTGATCGATCATGTGGGTTTTTCTTGTGATTACTTGACGATCGATTGTATTTGTTACTTTGCACGCGGCTGCTCCTTCTCGATCAAGTTCGGTGATTTGGTATGTAATTTATTCCTTTTGCTTTTCTGTTATGCTTGCTTGAACTCGATTTCTTGAAAGTCGATGATGATTGGGTTTTTATATAGGGTTCGCAACCCTTGATTTTCATTCGTATACGTTTATTTGAATTTTTCAATTTATTCATCTCGGCCATTCGATTTTGTTTTGATGCTGATGATGATTTCCGACTTGTTCATATTGAGTAATTTGGTTTAATTGATTGACACGGTTTTGATTTTGACTTCGCTCGATTCCTTGATTGCCACGGCTTCGATTCTGAACTGTTCGATCTTTGGTCGTTACAGTTGTGAATTTCTGGCATCTCTATCTTTATTCATTTTGACTCCGGTCAGTTGTTCATGGCTTTTTCAACATAATTTTTGATCGATGGTGATTTATCTGACTTGGTTCGATGTTGACTTCGGCACTGATTGAATACATTGCTGTAGCATACTTGACTTGTTTTAATCTTTGTTTTCTACTTCAACTTGTTTTTCAACATCACTTGACTTTGACATCACTTAACTTTGGCATCAACTTGTTCAACTTGATGTTGCTTGATGTTGTGCTGTTGAGCTTTGTTCGAACTTGTGCCATACTATTCACTACATATGCTGTTTATTTGTTGCCAGTACATTCATGATTCCAGTTTGCTTTGAGCACACTTTTGGTTTGATATGCACTGTGCCTTGAGTGTGCTTGCATCTGAGTTGTATTCATGTGTGTTAATCTTGTTACTGTTCTTGTGCATTCATGTGCTTGATGTTCACTTATTGTTCGAGACAGTTTGCATTAATCTGTACTCTATTTGAGATGAGCATTTGGAATTTGATGTTGAGCCGCTGTCATGTTTGATTTGAAATTCTGGTGGCTTCACTTGTACATTTAGATTGCTGTTCTTTTGGCGCTGCGAGTCTTGTTCAAGCTCTTTATTGCACTATGCATTGCTTGACTCATGTCTGGTTCTATTGGTGGCTTCACTTTAGTATTGTTGCATTGTCCACTTTGTTTCCTTCTAGTTCATGGTGAAGTTCATTTGAATTTGTCGTAGTGTTGCAGTCATGAGTCTTGTACATGTATCATTAGCTTGACCCTTGTGACTTGTTTGCATTGTTGATGCTATGTTCAAATGTGATCTTCTTTTCTCTGACATATTAGTCCTTCTGGCCATTTGTGTTCATTCCTGATGGCACTGTCTAGTTTCACAGTTGCATAACTGTTGTATCTTTTGGAGTTTGGTTTTGTGATATGATTTGGTTTGTGATTATTATAGATTTTGTTTGCTGGTGCATTTATAGATGTATTGAGTACATTTTGAATTTTGGTCGAGACTTTTCCATGAACTAGTCATCTTTGATTTTGATTTAAAAGTGAACTCAGAATATTTGTCTTTATTCTGCCTTGGTTGTATTTGAATTCTTGTGCTTGATAGTTTTATGATATTTTGTAGTACACCTGAGTTGAATCCAGCTTGGAGCTCGGGTTTGACCTTGTGTTGATATTGTGGCATTATTTTTATTGCACTTGAGTTGAAATCGGCGTTTTGGGTTTGACCTGTGTTCACCTGTCCTTGTAATTTTATCATCGGTGTGCACGGCCTTGTGGCATATCCAGTGATATACACTGTGTATGTCACAAGCTGTTCGTGTATGATGGATTCAAAATTAAGTGATGACGAACAACCCAAATAACTGAGGCAAATATTATTTTCAAAATCCACATTTTATTTTATACTGCATAAATATTTCCTTTTCAATTTTACTGCGTCAATATTTATTTTTGCAAATTGCTCAGATGCTGGATTAAATTTGGAGTGAAGTTGAAGATAAAATACGAGCTGAGTGAATGAGTGATATGTAGTGAGGTCAAATGTAAATGTGAATCGTGATGTAATCAAAATTGTATTGTAATTGGAATTGTATATAGTGAGAGCTTGAAATTTGTGCTATTCAAAAATTGTAATAAATATTTGGTTGAATAAAATTTCTGTTTGAATTCAAATTCTGTGTTATTTATTTTATTTAGCAAATATTTATTCAATCTATGAAAAATAAAATAGTACATTAACAAATACATTTAAATGAATATATATATATATATATATATATATGTTTATTATCATCAAACAAAAATCATATAATCGCATATTCAACATGGTTTTCCAAAGTATTATGATTTCAAAGTGTTATGATTCCCTAAGTGTTATAATTTCAAGCGTTTTGGTTTCAGAAGTGTTACAACTTTGAAAGTACTAAGATTTTGGAAATGAACATATGTGAAGTGAACAATGATATCGTATTGATATGGTTTTGAAATGGAAATTATATTTTGGCTATGAAGTATAACTATTTTGAAATGACCACGGTGTTATAATAACGATTAGTTGTTAAAGCGGTCGGGATCGGATATTGTCATACTCTTTATCAATACTGAAAACCACTTTAACAACTGTGTACGTGGTGGAGATTTTAGAATGAAGTGGGATGGTTTGGTGACGATTCTATATGGTATTTACGTAGCTCTGTCTCCCATGAATCATCTTGATGTGGCTAAAACAGGAGCTATACTGGGCCAAGTGAGGTCATTCCTCCTATTGGACACATTTCTTCAATACTATTCTATTGCTTTTGTGATGTGATTGGGTACACCCTTTGAATTAGGAGTGTGTCACGAGGTGGGAAGTAGTAGCTGTTATGCGTTACCACCAGTTCGGGAGTGCAAATGGTATATCTACCCTGGCATTGCCTGAGTGCCGTGTCACATGCCCTAGCACGTCTTCTACGAGTTTGTTTTGTACATACCTATGGGGTGCCCTCTGCGTAAACCTCTCGGAGGAGCATACGGTACTTTATAGACTATGGAAATATATAAAATGTGTTAAGGGGGATATGAGTAACTCCTTAACGCTATTTTAATACCTTTACTTTACTACAGACATATTATGATAGCATATATTACCACATAGTAGATAGGTCCACCGATCCTTAGAGGATGGGCATCCCAAACATCCTTTAAGTTACTTGTATTTCAGTTGATATTTCACTTGAGTTGGATTTATTGATATCAGAATGTTAATCCGGACTCGAGTGTTTTATCTTTTGCTTTGTGCCCGGGTCAAACTGAGTGACACGGCATTTGAGACTCACCTTTAAAGTTGGAGCTTCACTTGTAGATCCATCAGTATCTATCCAGCTTTCGGCTTTTCCAGTTTATTTGTTCAGAGATGTCATCTGTTTCTATTCGACACTTCATTGTATTTGAGATATTCTGTTATAGTTTATTTCAAACTCTGTTATTTATATGGTAGCTTCATGAACTACTATTTATCTTATCCGCTGCTTATTGTGATATTAATCTGTGTCTGTGATTCTGTGATTGATTCATTTACTGTATATGCTGAATTTTGTCAAATATAAATTAACTATCTAACATTTTGAGCAATTGAAGTCCGACATGTGCGGATGTGAATGGAATGAAATATCGGATCGTTGCACTCATATACAACACACTTACGAATATAATCACTCCTAACCTCGTTTACTTGAATTCTATTTGTTATCTACTTGCACCAACTGTATTTTCTCCAATCATCTGCTTTGCCTATTAAATAACAACGTAGTAAAAGGTAAAAAGAAACTTCGAACTATAAAAATATAAATAAATATAAACTCAACATTGCCTTAGTTTATTGGTTTTGTTCTTTACATATTTTGATTAGGTACTAAAAATATCAATATTGTACACAAGCAACCTAAGACATGCACAGTGTATCATTATATATGCCATAAGGCTGAGCACATACACGAAACACTTTTACATCAACTCAATTTCAGGCACAAAAGCAAGGTCAACTAGGTCAGGTGCCGCAAGGTCAAGCCCAAAGGCTCAACACAGTGCATTTGTGGATAGGTCAAAACAAGCAGTGCACGGTCAAGCTAAATGGCTAAACATAATTGCACTAGTAAATATAACAGCAAAATCAACATAGCCATATACAATAGCATAAACCAAATTAGAATGCTCAAGGTAGAGGACACAAGGATGTAACCAGGTGCACAAGCGCAAGTGCACAAAGGTGCAACCAGAATCATATGCAAAATAAGTTCAACAACAATGCACAATGCAACATATAAGAAAAAGCTAGTTTATAAGCCTATGGGCAAGGAAAGAATATCAAGCATGTGCACAAGGAAAAACACAAAACCTCAAGCATGTAAGGCAAGCCAATACCAAATCAAAGTGCCCAAGAAAAATTCAAGTGCACCAAAAACAGGTAATGTACGGTTTAGAGGCAGGCTAGAAATCAAAAACAAACACAACAAGCAACAAGGACACACACTGCAAACATGTACAGCAGCAATACAGTGCACAAAGTAAGCACACAGTCGACAGCAGGTCCAAATATGTGCAAGGATAACAAAATAAAATAGTAGCACAAGGATGCACATACAAAGAAGAAGACAAATGCGCAGAAAGTAGTGCACAAGTACGCAGTTAACTGCATAAGGAAATGCACGCACAAATGCAGCACAAGCGCAACGAGTACACAATGATGCAATGTACAATAGTAAAATGCAGTAAGGTGCACAACAAGTGGACGAAACAGCATGTAACGACCCTTGTTTTTAGCAATTTTAAATTATCAAATTAAATGAAATTTGGAATAAAAATGGTTAAAAATAAAATTATAATGAATTATTAATGTAGTTATTGCATATGAACTTGAATAAAATTCAAAATAATAAATTCCGAAGAATTTGGCAATAACAGATATTGAAATGAATTATACGTATTGAATATATTTATATTCAATAGTTGAATCGAATAATCAAATATTGAATTACTATGATATGGAAATAGTTGTTTTATAATTTGAATTCATTTTAGAAGTTAAATTTTATAAGTTCGATAACTTATATTTCAATTATAGTGATTTATTGGATAACTAAATTGTTTAAAATTTAATATTGGAAATTGTTTGAATAATTGGATTCTAAATTTAATGTGAATGAAAATGATTCGAAAGTTGATATAAATTTTATTTAAATAAAAATAAAGATTGTTTACATTTAAAATTGGTTTTGAAAGTGAATAATTAGAAATTGAAAATTTTATATTATAATTGACAAGTAAAAATAGCCATTTTGGCCATAGTCTCAAATTTCGACGAAACTAGTTCCATGGGATCCGTAATAGTGTGTTATTATCGGATTCAAATTTTATAACATTTGGGATTATCGTTTGGTCGTATGGGATAGAGACACGCTGAAATTAATATCGAAAATTCAATATAATAATTGGGTCCAAAAAGCTATCTTCTTCATACGATCGAATTGGGACTCGAAACTTGTTCCATTGCAATCCGGAATAGGGGTATAACATTACGAATGCCTGGTGGCAAGTTACGATCGGAGTTCGAAATTAATAGCTAGATATTTTGAAATTTTAATAACATATTTTAATCGATTTGACTACATAGCCTCATATTAGTCAACTCGCAGCCACCCTACACCTGTAACCTATCGCTAATTTCTTTTTAAATACGTTTTCCTATTTCTTTCATTATTTAGCAGAGCATTCAAAAGGAAAGAAAAAATTAAAAAAGGAAACTTTAAAAATCTAATACTCTTGAAACACAAATCGAAAAATCATGGAACGAGTTTGAAAATTCTTGTTTCGCCCAGGACTTCGATCTAATGTATTGTTGGTGGGTTGCGGCGGCCTCTGGCCATGCTCGTTCATGTCAGGCATAAACTAGGGCTTAGGTTATTTGAAGCTATAGGTTTCAATTCATGAAACGAAGGCCATATTCAAACTCGTCGTGGAGAATATCATCTCGGCAGCGATTTTGATAAGGTGTGGTCGAGAGGAGGGAGTTGCGACACTGTATGGCAGTCGCGTTCTCCTATGATGGAGTGGGTCGAGGTCTATGGGGTTGGAAAGGTGTGAACTTTGATGGGAAAAAGGATGGCGTGGTTCGATTTTGGTTTGGCTAGTGGTTCGTCGAGGTGGTGGAGTGCACGTTCATGTGCATTTGGGCGTGCACGAAAGGAAGCTGCAGGCAAAAGAAGGAAATGGGGAAGAAGAAAAGGAGGCAGGTTGGATTCTTGTTTCTTGAGTCGGGTCTATTGCTTTGGGTAATTAAAATGTTTAAGTATGTCATTAAGAAAGTGTTATATTATTTAAACCATGTAATTTTAAAGATATGGTAACTTACTCATTTTAGGTCAGAATCAAAGGAAACAAATCGCATTGGATTCGTATCGGCGAAGGCTTTGGTATGGAATCGAAGTGGCATGTAGCTGAAATATTTTCAGTCTCAAATAAAAGGTGAGTGTTTTATAACGCTCATAACGTACAAGAATATTTTTATGCTTGTTAAATTCAAATTTTTGAAGTGATATAAATTTATTGATCGTTGCTTAATAAATTTAACTGTCATTCGAACTAACTATTAAAAATTAAAATTGATGGTTAAATTTGAAATTGGAATTTAATTGCCAGTAAAATACCTGATATTGATAACTATGAAATTGTTGTCAATTATTTGCTGATTTGGATGTTGATTGTGATGGATGCTATTGATTGATGTTTTGGATGATTTGTATGTTTATTTATTTTGATATATCATGTTATCATCCTGTATATTATTTACAGTATATAAAATTGTAAATCGAATTATTTAGAATAAATTAAGAAATAGTTTGAAATGATATATAGCAATGACACTGTGATTTGGGTTGAAATGATATATATCCATCCCTGAAATTAAATTGAAATAACTGATCGCTTGGCTATAGGATATAAAATTATATACAAACACCGGATTTGTTAAATTAAAGGATTTTAAAAAATTTGATTTGAAATTTATTTAAATGATTTGATTTTAAGAAGAGGAAAATCAAAATTATGGAAATCGAACTATTTCAAAATTGAGCTCGGAATTGAATTATATTTGAGGATTTGGATTTCAAATTGGGTATCGAAAGTAAATTGATTCAAGTGTTTTTAATTGATGTTTTGAAAATCGAACTCGGAATTGATAAAAAAATGAAATGATTCTAATTTTGAAATTGAAATCATTTTGGAATTATAATTGAAATTAATTTGAAATTGGAATTGAAACTAATTTGAAATTGACATCGAAATTAATTTGGAAACGAAGTAAAATTCGACTTGAAATCGGAATTGAATCGATTAAATCTAAATGGAAATTTAAAGGTGATTTCGATTAGAAAATTTGGAAATTGAATCAGTTTGACTTTGAAACTATTTTCAAATAAATTATTTTGATATAAACTATTTAAATCTATCTTTTTAAATATTCAAATTATTTTTGATTTTCTGAACAATTTTGCTATATAAACCATTTTAATAATTTAACTATTTTATATTAAATTATTTTAACCATTTAAACTATTTTAAAATATTTTAACCATTTAAACTATTTTTAACTATATTAACCATGTAAACTATTTTTAACTATTTTAATTATTTCAACTATTTTAATACTATTCAAACTATTTTTCAAAAAAAATTCAAACTGGTCAAGGGGTGAATTGTTTGTGATTAAGTCTTGGATTTAAGAGCGAGTTAGGTTAAAATGAAGTTATAAACCAAATTGAAATTTGAAATGATTTTGGAAGTGAAATTGAAATATTGAGGCAAAAGTGATTTTTGAAGTGAAATGGTATATTTTGAGCATATATAATGATTTTGAAATGGATTTGATTTTGAAGCGAATATGATAATATCAAGTATGAATTGTTTTCGAAATATAAAAGTACCAACCGGGTTGTAAAATGATGTTTGGTTGTTAAAGAGACCGAGGCCTCTTATTGGCATATTCTTTGTTAATATGGGAACCACTTTAACAACTATGTATGTGGAGGAGACTCCAAAACGAAGTGGTCAGATTTGTCATCGTTTGTTGGATTTGAAGAAAGAGAACAATGGTGGATTAGCCTAGCACTTTTGCCAATTCGAAGTGACTAAAATAGTTGTCGTACCAGCCAAGCCGGCTAGCTACCTTGAGCGGGCATCCATTCTTTGATTTTCTTGGCTTCGGTCCATATTATTACTCCGTTATTGATTTCGATTGGTGCACCTTGATTTGGGATAGCCACCCTTTGACTCGATATGGGATGGATGTACGCGGTGGGCGATCATGCTATGATGCGTTACCACCAGCCAAGAATGGTAAAATGGTAGTATCCTACCTTGGGCATTGCCTAACGTGCCTTGTCATCCTTTTATCCCTATATGAGACCCATACGATTTTGGTTTACTGTTGTCGTATCACGAAGCATCCCTATCCACTGACGATTTACTAGTGTTTTATATGCAAACTGTAAGACAATGCTTAAAAACGCGTTAAGGAAAATCCCGTAACATCTCTTGAGTTATTGCACGCACGTTGTACACTAGATAGGATATGTGAAATCACGTAAATATCTCTGACGCTATTACGCTCATGTTATATGCGATACTGATTTGACTTACATAAGAATATTTTAATCCTGACTAGGGTGTTTTGTCTTTTCATTATGCTCGGGTCAGTCCTAAGTTTTTCAGTTTATCGAAGATTATTCTCTGGAGGACGAAGACAAAGATTTGTATATATTACTATTATTATTTCTACATCATGTTGTTTGCTGCTTTATTTTATTTATTCCTATTGTATATAACTCCGATAAATGTTGCATAAATTATAATCAAATGTATAGTAAACAGCTTCATGAGCTGTTAATTTGATTATTATATTTGGTCAATCCGTTTGTGAGATTCTTTGTTTGTTTTCTTCTTCTTTTCTTATTTTGCTTAGTTAACCCCATTAATTATCTATGTTTCCAATTGTTTGAGTTGGACATTTGTGGATTATTGTCAATTTAAACCTTACGAAATGTGGGTCGTCACACAACACGAGAAAATTTCAACACAGTAACAAGCCAGAAGCACAAAAATACACAACACGCCAGCAAGAAGACCAGTACAAGCAACAAAAAAACTGGTGCATCAAAAAATATAAAAGTGAAATAGCAAGCAAGAGAAACATAGGCCATACAAAAGAGTACAAGAATTGATCAAGTCAAAGATAAGAAATTTCAAAATATATAAGAGAAATGATCAAGTTGAGAAATTCAGGCAAGAATTAAAATTATTCGAAGTCAGACGCAATTTTAAACGGTTAGAAATAGATAAGAAAAAAATGCATGCTGAAGTGTTCAACTAAAATCAAAAATATATATCTGATATCACAAATTCACTTGCCCACAAATCAACAGCAAAATTGAAATATTCAAACCCCCAAAATATACGAAATATACGAAATCAGAAGGAATCGACCACTATAAAAATCAAATTATTATTGGAAAATTAGATGTCGAGTTCAAAATAGAAAAATAAACCCAAATCTGAAAATTCATACCAAAGTTCTGATCTAAAAATACTGGATCATAAAAGCCATCAAAATTGGGAAGCATCGCTCGACAGTTGAAGCAACCAAGGGAGGAAATCATCATGCAAGCAAAACAATTGATCGATAAAGAGATGAGGCAAAATTCATCAATCAATTGAAGAGGGCAGCTTCAAGTTGAAACCCTAGAAAAGTCTAACTGAAGAAGAACGAAGAAAAGAGGAATTAGCTTGGAACAAAAAAGGATAAATGGGCTTCATAAAAGGACGTCGCTTTCTCTTCCTGTTCAATTGGACGAAAGAGTTTATCAATTATTATAGTATTATAAATTAGGGTTTCACCTTTATTTTTTAATTATAATTTGTTTTTAAATTCTATAAAGCTCTGGTTTTAACTAGTATTGAACTATGGGACGTTGTTCGGGAAATTCCCAACTCGGGAATAGAGTTAAGGTAGGTTCAAGCTTAGGGTTAGAGAAATCAGGTAAGCGATAGTTGTAAGTTTACAGGGTCTATAAGTAATCGATTGCTTAATTATAGTAGAAATCTTAGGGGCAGTAGTATGCAGGTATTGCCAAAGCTGGGTAAAATTATGCGTTGCTTTTAGTTTCCATGGTTAGTCTTTTATTATTAGTACTACAATTTTTATTACGCTATGAATTTAATATAAATCTTATTCACCCCCTTCCCCTCTAGGGTTAATTTGATCCAATAGTGCCAACATCAAGTAGGATGGGAGTCTTATGTTGCAGTAAATTATTTGTTTGATGTGACGCCCCACCTCGAGACCCACACTAAAAAAGGGCTTTACAAGGTAATAATGTTTGTTAGTGCAGATAATATGGCTGGTTAGGAGTGAGCATCCGTGAGCTTTGTCATAAAAAAGTATCGAATACGTCGATTGAGTGTCCATTTTTTTCATTCATTCTTTCTTTAGTGGATCGACAGACTCAATTCAGGTTTAACACAAAACTACGGTGGCTAAGGATCGTATTTAGAACAAATATAATAACATCAAATATCTCATATCACAGAACAAGAACATACACACACATACACACACACAGATTCAGCAGAAGTACAACATAACATGCTACATGAGTTTGGTTCTTGTGAACCAAATATACATTAGAATCACGAAAGAATATATACATCAAAATACTATAATAAAAAGGGGCTACATCAAGACATACACTAAGAAATAAAGAGGAAAGATCACAGCGGAGAAAAGCAATGTGGAGGTCAAACTACAATCTACTAACCTTTAATGACTCGGTCTGACCTGAGCATCATATAAATATAAATACATGGGTTAGTCTAGCCTAAACAAGATAGTTAGTACATGATAGGTGAAGATAAGATACACAAGGAGGATAATAACTTGCCATGGATATGAACTCCATGTTCTCAAATCATCATATGGTATATAAGCCAAATCTTGCAACAACATAAGGCAAATGAGCCAAATACAACATAAGGCATATAAGCCAAATCAACATACAACATAAGGCGTAAAAGCCAAATCATCCAACAACATAAGGCGTATAAGCCATGCCACCAAAACAACATAAATATCAACATATCAAACTCACTAAGTAGTTCAAAACAATAAAAATGTAATCATCATCTCATCATCATCAAATAGCACAAAGGCTATGTATAACTCCAACATCCAACAAAATGGTATTTGAAAATCAACAAATTCTAGAAATCAAAAATAATAAAATCTAGCGAACAACAAAAAAGGTGAATCCCAACAAATGGCGAGTCTAAGCTACGCCGCATGTGCATCAACATCATATGGCTAAAGCCTGCCAAGTACTATCAACAACAAATTTGGCATCCAATAAATGACCTGAAGGTCAAAAAAATAGATCAAAAGCCCAACAAATGATCCGATGGTATAATATTGGCAATCAACATTCCCGAAGGTCCAACATAAAGTGTCGCCAACTTTCAAAGAGTAACCAAATCAGCGATAGCGGTGCATCCCATACTACACGTTCTCACTTAACCGTTTACTATAAGGTAGTTGATTTCACTCTCGTGTATGTCCTCAATCGAAGAAGTACGAAATTAACAGATAAAGTAAACACATATATCTCATACAACATGTTTTACTAAATCATTTAATTCACTTCCTCATCCTCTCGAAGAGTGCGAAAACGTATAATTTTATAGAAAATAATTTACTTCTAGAAAACGAGTTAAAAACAATTTTCTGAAAATATTTGGAAATTATTTCCTTTAAAAGTCCCTTTAAAAATAGTTAATTATATTATTTAATATTTAAAATAGGCTAGGAAATAAATTCATACATATAAAATCGATTTGGAAAAATATTTACTTCAAATCTGGTTTTTAAATTGAAAATTCACTTTGAAAATCGATTATAAAATCAATACACGAAATCATCGAAATCAATTCAAATTCAACGGAGTTTTCTCAAATTAAAACTCGAATAAATCAAAAACACTGAAACTTAAAATCATCATGAAATATCGGCTTTTTTATGTATAGAAATACCCTTTAGAAAACATCACAATTCATCTTTGAAAATATAGAAGAAAACAGTGCAAAACAACAGAATAAAGGTCAGGAAAACACATGGGTAAACGCACTCAGGGAAGTGCACATGGGTCGACCCATGCAAGGTAAAGTTCAACCTTCAAGATCGACCATCACATGCCCAAGGTTGACCAATAAGGTCTTTGGTCGACCCTTGGTCATGTTCTTTTCTACCTGCTTCAGGCAGCTTCGAGCTGATTTATGCAACAATTTTTCAAACGATCACAGATGGAATTCAAACCCACATTTTAGCATGCGGATACATCAACATATGGATAACAATATAGAGAAAAATTGACATGGATTTTATGCAACAATTATGATCGACAGGGCTTACAAATTGACAGTAAAACAATATATACTTACTGTATAAACTACTTCCAATAGTTTATACAGTAACTCAAAAATTCAACAATTCAGCCACAAGATAACAATCAGATCTTGTTTAGAATAGAAGAGTGAGTTTACACTCACCTTATTTGAATTTTGAAGCGATTTTACTTGCAAGATGGAAGCTTGGGCCTTGGATTAGCTTTAGAAACCAAAAAGATGAGAAGATACAAACATGCAGGCAAAGAAACAAAAGTTACAGTAAACTACAACTTCACAAATCAAAGATTAGATGAAATAGGATTATGGCTTTGGAGAGATTACAAATCAAAGATCAAACGCAATAACCCCACCCAATTAGACAAGTCAAACACTTAGACAAATTAGGCTACGATACATATCTTTATCTCATATTTCACCATATATTTACACTAATTCGCATTATTTAACCAAATAATTATCATAACTTCATGTTTCACGTTTAATAAATTGTTAAATAACATATAAAAGTTATTTTAGCTATTTAAAATCAATTTCCATCATTAAAATTCTATTTTTACTTAAATGCTTTAATTTCCCCTTTTTATTTTCACAAATCAATATTTTTAACAACAAAATTACATAAAATTATTTCTCTTGCCCAAATAAATTTATCCTACCATGTTAAAAATATTTTCACACTCAAATATTGTTTTTAACCAATATTCCACATTTTATTTACAATATTAACCATATTTAACTTTTAACACATCAGTAAAATTAACAAAAATCATTATTTGGCTATTATTTCCATAATTATTGTATTTTAACAAATTAAAATTATTAGATGCTCATTTTAACCTCAAACTAACATTATAAAGTTCCTAAAACTTTATTTCATACATTTTATATTTATTTCCAACAAATTAATGTTGAATAAAATTCTTTTATCCTTATTTAAATTAAATTACCACTAAATCAACATAATTTCTTTATTTACATTTAATTCACAACCAAAACAACTTAACTCCATTTTATTTATTCAAAACCCATTATTTATTTAAAATAAACAATTTCAACAAATTTTCCATCTCTAAATTTATTTTATTTCTCCATTTTAAATTATAACCTTTGTTATAATTTATTTTCACCAGTAATTACAAAACCAGGATTGTTGCATTTGATATGACATATTTGGCAAGTGATCGAACTAGACTAAGGATAAAGACATAATGGTATTTAGTAAGGCAAACCACCTTAATCCCTCCATTGATGAATGATTTTTTTATTTAAATAAAGGAGTGGAAGCATCGAAAATTGGATTGATCGGTTGAAGGTTAATTTACTGATATTTTTCATTGCTATTTTTTATATGCATGTTATCTACTAATTATGAGATGATGTAATTTATTTATGTGAAATTCTTAATGAAACAATAATATACAAGTTTAGTGATAGATAACAAGTGTGTGTCACAAGATGAGTAAACGATAACGTTCACTAGGTTTCTAGCCAACCTTCATATGATAATGACAAATAGATCTTAGAAAAGGCAATGTACTATAATCATTGTTTAAAAATGTAAAATGTGGAGTGATTAAAAGAGAAATATATAGTGCAAGTGAATTGAATGAGATAAAAAGCAAAATGGTTTTATGAAGTTATTTATGTCCAATATAGTTGATTTTCATTAAGCATTTGGTTACAAAAAAAAGTTTAATAGATATTCCAAGAGCCCAGAGTTTGTAAAAATACCTTTTAAGAGTGGAAAAAATGCAATTCTTATGCAAGTGCAAGGGAATTTTTATTTATAGATGTAGAGATTATGCTTTTACGGACCAAGATCAATGCCTTATATGCTAAATTTTGAGATAATTGTTAATTGCAATCTGCATTTCATATGCAGCTCACATGGATTCCAAATGGATGGAGTGGTCCTGATGCACGCTAACTAGCAAGCTTTGTTTCAACATGCATGCGTTGGAGGGGCAATATGACATAAGGAGTGGTTGTTGTATTATGACGCTTTAGGAAGGTAGGTAGTGAAGTACAAAGATTGGTAGTGGTATAATGATGCTTTTGGGAGATGAATGATGTTGGCATGACGTCTTTGTCAATGGAACACTATGGTGGTTGCCAGTAACACCCCATATTTTGAAGGGTCCATAATACAAGAAATTAAATTAAACTAATAAAAAAAATTTATAAAAGAGATGAATAAGATAATTAAGTTGCAAGAATTTTCTAAGGGAGATTTAGTTAATTAAATATGGGACATTTAATAAAGTTAACTAAATGGACCAATGGTAATTAGACTCAAGAACCCTTAAACTCAAGAACCAAGGCCGACCAATAGTTTTAAGGAAGAATAAGAAAATTTCAAAGCTAGAAGATTAAAGCTTTCAAATATAAGGAAAAGGAGGATTAAAACAAGTTTTCTTAAGCAAAGGTTAATAAAATCGGTCTCTAAAACCTATCATAACTTATTGGGTTTGGAATAGAGTTTCATTTGAATGTTTTTCTAATGTTAAACACGTTTAAATGATTAAACATTATTTGGTTGTGCTTAGAAATTTAAATGAAGTAAATTTCTTCATGATTTAGGGTAAAACATGAATTAGCCTAAGCTAAATGATTTAAAATTGAAATATGATGTTTACAGTGATTAATTAAAGATGGTTTTAGAATTCAGAATTTTTTGAATTAAATTTGAATTTTTAGGAATTTTTCTAAGTTGAGAAAATAGTTAATTTTGAGTAAATTAATTATTCAAAATAATAAACTAATTATTTCAACCTCAAATTTTGGAAAAATGTAAAATATGATAAAAATGATTTTTTAATGTTTTTTGGGATTTTTCCAATCAATTTTCTATTTTATATGAATTAATTAGCTAAAGAAAAGAATGATTAATTAATGATAATTAATTAACTAATGAATAACCATTGTTGAAAAGTAACCTGTAAAGAAAAACACTAGCCAATGAGAATTCGGCACCAAATGGGATTTAGTGTAAAGTTAATACTAAACAAGGCAATGAATCAGTTTTCAACATAATTCCAAGAATGCCATTTAACGCATATGAGCATATATAACGTTACGTGCGATGTGACTAGTGGAAATAACCCACGATGGCTGTTAACGAGTTAATACGTGAAAGCATGGGAGTTATCCACTCAAGAAGGCTTATATATACATATATATTATAAGCCATGAAGGCTTTGATACATATAATCCATGATTGCTTTGGGTAGGTTATCCAAAGAAAGCACTATTGAGCTTAATACACGAAAGCAAAGTATGAAACTCATCCCATGAAGGCTATATAATGGATAGCCCATAAAGGCTATATAAACAATGGCATATGATGGCTATGGATGAGATATCACATAATGGCATCAGGAGCCATAGTGTGCGAAGGCTTAAGAAGGGATGGCACGCGATGATTATAAATCAAATAATGCACAGAGGCTTTAGGCGAGTTAGCACATAGTGCCTCAAAGGGATTTACATACGATAACATCTGATGACTTAGCATGCGATGACTATATATATGATAGCTCGTGATGGCTGCAAGGAAGCTAACCCACAACCATTACTTAAAAGATAATACGTGATAGGTTAGAAACCTATAGACCTATGATGACTATGGGATAGCCAAATAAACTATAAAATAACCCATTATTCGAAAGCTATGGGATAACAAATTTCGATAACTAACCATAACTCACGAAAGCATGGGATGCTAAACTTTCTAACTAAAACAAGAAAAAGTTAAGGACATTTTAGAAGATAATTTCCAAGTGTTATTAAACTATTTCATAAAGGTGAAATAATAGAAAGATTTTATAAGTAAAAATTGTTTTAACTTATGTTGAAATGGAAGATAGCTTAGAAAAGCTAATAAATGACAGGGTATCATTTAAATGAAAGATAAAAATGTTCTATCTAAAGAAAGTGTATGGTACACTATTAATAAATGAATAAATATGTTGAACTATGATTGTAAAGATATACCGACTCATGAAGTTATTAGATGGTAAGTGCCTTGACTAATAGTCTAAAGTCCAATGATATATGCAAGGGTTACATGATAGGATTCAATCCTAAAATGTTTATAAACTCTATGGGGAGTTAAGGCAGGGTGTAATGGCAGGATGCTAAAACATCAGGGTGATGTTTTTACTAAAATGAATAAATCAGCAATGTGAATGGTAACGTTTTAAGGATTAAGAGGGACTACTGACGCTTAGTAAGGAAGAT
The DNA here is from genome assembly GCA_030765085.1 of Allium cepa. Lineage (NCBI taxonomy): Eukaryota > Viridiplantae > Streptophyta > Magnoliopsida > Asparagales > Amaryllidaceae > Allium > Allium cepa. The sequence continues at coordinate 29,964,354 of CM060932.1, forward strand.
TACTAGAATGTATTCAGGATGATTAGATTTATTCTCTTAGGAGAGTCAGGATGGCTCTAGTCAGGGTGGCTCCCATTTATGGAATGAGTGACCATTTCATCAGGTGACGTTGTTCAAGAAAAGATGAAATAGTGATAGATTGGCATAGGTAGGTAATCTCTAAATGAGTTAATGATAACTTAACTATAAAAGCCTGAAACAAGAGAATAGGTGGTGATTGAACGAATGATGAATTATTTGTATGACATGATTCATAACTGATGACAAGTATAGAGTATACTTAACTTGAATTGATAAATGACATGGTTCATAACTGGATGATAAGTTCGGAGTACACTTCTTAATTGGATATGAACATAGTTGCTTTTTACGTAATATTTGTTTACACGATATGATATATTATGCTTTGATAATAATGAAGTGAGGGGAAAACCCGTTCCACGTTAGCGGTGTTGTCTTACCATGGATGACTAGGGTAAAGGTTTTACTCATACCAAGCTTATGTTTGACCCGTGTTTTTTTATTTCCCACAAACTCACAGATACTCATTCAAGTGGGCTGAATTTATAGATTAGACATCTATCTTTTGAAGGACGATTAAGATTTCGAAGACGAAGCTGGAGGCTTGCTGTTTCTAATAAAAATTGCTTTGACATTCCGCTATGTAAAACTAGAAGCTATAATTGGTTATATATTGCATTAGCATCTTCATATGTCAGACACAACAATACTCTATCTGTATTTTGGTTATATTTAACCTTGCCTAAGCAACGATTTGGGTTTAAATGAGGCAATGAATTATGTAATTTGAATTAATGTAATGAAAATGCTATTTAGCTGCTCTGTTTAGTTATGTTGTGAAAAATAATATTAAACTCACTTTGTCGTTGGAAAATAATTTCGGTGATGACTACAACATCATCGATGCCTTTTTACGAGTCTCGATGTAGAAAGACATTACAATGCAGTATCAGAGCTTAGGCTAGGGGAACGCTTAAGTAAAACAGAGCTAAGTAGAAATTTATTAGCAGAAAACAAACACCTTGGGGAGGGTGTAAGCTATATATGTATAACGTACTGGTATTTTTATATAGATGTATGTAAGAGAACAAATCTATCCCTCTAAGATTGATCCTATTATCTTTACTTCTATTTCTTATGAACCCTTGCTATGTAGAAGGGTGAATGGATCTATGTAAAAGATGTTTGACCATAGGAAGTACAAGTGTGAATGCTAGTAGAGGAGATGGCAGTAGGAAAACCAAATGCTAATAAGGTGAGGCAAATTCGAAAGTTCGTACTAAAGCCGGTACTCAATGCGCGCCTCGGCTGATGGAGGTATGGACGTGAATGTCTTGTTCCGCCAAGTTCTGACAGAGATGATGAGGAAATAGCTAACTAAAGTTGTTGGGCCGATACAGAAGGTAGCAAAAGAAGTAGACTTTTCTAAGATGAATAAATATTTCAAGAGCTGTGGAGGAAAGGAGTTTATAGGGAAGTAGTCTGCCTTGGAGGTGTTGAATTAGTTGAAATTATGTGAATGTATTTTCGAATACTTGAGATATAACAATGTTCATAATAGGATATTGGCTTCTCGTCAGTTATAGGAGGATGCATTGGACTAGTGGGAGGCCGTAATTGCTGAGGTCCTAGGGGAGGAGATAAAATGGGAGCATTCAACGAGCGATTTGAGGTCAGTTTATCCCCAAATCTCAGAAAAGTGCTTTGTGTATCGAGTTCCTCATTTTGAAGCAAGGAGAGATGACTTTGGCAAACATTTTAATGCATTGTCAAAGCATGGAAGGGAGCATAGCAGTACTCTGCTAAAGAAGAACAAGAAGTTCATTAAAGGTATTAGGAAAAAGCTGAATCATAAGGTGATGGCTCAAGAAAAGCAGAAAGTTGATGTTAGATCTAAGGGAGGGCAAAAGAAAAGATTCAATCTGTATTAGAAGAGTGGAAAGAATTAGATGGGAGGAAAGACTTTTGAAGGAAGGACTCAGAAGCCGAATATTGCTGATATCACCTGTTTTAACTTGGGCTAGAAGGGGCACCACTCCACTAAGTGTACCCAGCTGGAGAACAAGGACAGAGCCAAGTGCTTTATCTATAATAGGCCAAGTTATAGGAATATGGGCTGTCCAAAACCTAAGCATGCAAAGGTTTATGCTTTGGAAGGACCTTCGTCTGGATCGAATGATGAGGAGAAAGAAAAGGGTGTGCTTGGAGTATAATTTTTATTTTTGGTATATCAGTTAGAGTTCTATTTGATACTGGTGCTACTCATTCTTTCATTTATAGAGATCTGGTTGATAGGTTAGAAATAAACGTTACCTATTTAATTGGGCCCACGCGTGCAATTAATCCGATCTATGGGTATGCCACTCTTAGATTAAGTTGCACTAACCTTGAGTCTTACTTGTGTAGACTTTTGTTTGTTTGTAACCCATATGTGTTTGAATTTGTTGGGGACAGGTGATTTTGGGTGTGGAATGGTTGGTGTGTAATGACGCTAGGATTTATTGTGTAGATAGGATCATCGCCTTACGAAATCCAATGGGAGGAGAAAGAATTACAATAGCTTTAGACATAGTGTGAGGGAAATCTGACTTGATGTTATATATAATGGAAGATAAAGAAGATGAGTTTAGTAAAGTATGTGTAGTCTAATAATTTTCATACATTTTAAACTATAATAGGATTATCGCCAAGAAGGGCAATCGAATTCTAGATAGGTTTGGTGCTGGGGTCGTAATAAGTTAGTAGACCTCCTATCATAATGCCACCTAAGGAGATGGAAGAAATATAGAAACAATTTATGGAACTCGAGAATAAAATTATCGTTAGGCCAAGTAGTTCCTCGTGGAGAACGTCCATGGTATTCGTAAAGAAGTTAGATGGATCTTTACGAATGTGCATGCCTATCGGAAGTTGAATGAATTGATAGAGAAGAATCATTATCCTTTGCCTAGGATAGATGACTTTTTGATCAGTTGAGTGGAGCTCGATTGTTCTTGCAGCTAGACTTGGCAATGAGTTTTCATCAACTAAGAGTAGTAGAAAAGTGTTCAATTGACCGCGTTTTGTACGAGGTACGGTTCATATGAGTGGTTAGTGATGTCGTTTGGACCGACCAATGCTCCTATGTTCTTTATAGATCGTATGAATCGAATCTTTCATGATCAGTTGGATAGATTTGTGTTGGTCTTCACCGATGATATTCTAATGTATTCTAAGGATGAACAAGACCATGAAGTCCATCTGAGATTGGTGTTGGAGATAGCACAAGTTAAAGACGAAGTTTTCAAAATGCTATTTTTAAAAACGAGAAGTGAAGTTTCTTAGGCATGTTGTTTCATAGCATGTATTAGTGGTTGATCCATAGAATACAGAAACTATTAGTGGTTTGAAGAGACTAGAGACGGTCACAGAGATGAGAAGTTCTTGGTATTGGCTGGCTATAACCGCAAATTGATTAAGGATTTCTCACGTATAGCAGCATCCTTGACTAAGTTGACCAGGAAGAACAAGAAGTTTGTATGGACTGATAAGTGGAAAGAATCTTTCCAGGAGTTGAAGAAGTTATTGATGAATGCTCCAGTGTTGACTATGCCTGAAGGAAATCAGGATCTAGTAGCATATGTCGATGCTTGTGGAACAAGTTTGAAGGTGGAGTTGATGCAAGGAATGCAAGTGATAGCTTATACATAAGGCAGTTGAGACTGCATGAAGTTAGCTATCCGGCTCATGACTTGGAGTTGGTAGTGGTGGCGATCGCACCGAAGAATTGGAGACATTACTTGTTGGGAGAACAATTTGGGTTGTATATGGATCATAAATCCCTCAAGTATCAACTTTTTAGGACGTAGCAGAGATGGCTAGAGTTCTTAGCGGAATATGATTTCGGGATATAACAAACGCCCAAAAAGGGAATAAGTTTGTGGATGCTTAGGAAGCATTAGAATGGAGTGTTGGCCATGATTGAAGAACGGAAAAGGTTAGAAACATTATCCTCTTGCGGAGTGCATCATAGGCAGAATACTGAATCGACAAGAGATCTGGGTATGTTAGCAAGTTTGGAGGCATGTACAATACTTATGGAGAATATTGTTACAAGGTGCAAGTAGGACCATTGATTGCCGGAAGAATTAGGCGACTAAAGTCGAAGGCATATGTTGAGGATCTGAAAGGATTTTAGATAAACTTAAAGGGATGGAAAAGAAAGAAAGGAAAACTGTGCGTTTCAAACGTAGGGGATCTTCAGAAGAAAGTTTTGGAAGAAAGTCATCGATCGAAGTTCATATTCACCTCGGAGGCATAAAGATGTATCTTGACATGATGAGAGTTAGCTTTCGGGAAGGGATGATGTAGGAAAATGTGCGAAAAAGTGCTTCACCTGTTAGCAGGTAAAAGCCGAGCAGTTTACTTCAACCTTTAGAAGTACAGACTTGGAAGTGGATTCAATGTCTATGGATTTGATTGATGAGTTGTTGTAACATCCCAAAAAATTAATCGAAATTTAGTAAAAGAATTAAATTTAAATATAACAGGGAAACAAATAGAATTTTCAAAGACGTCTAAATTTGGTTGCAGAACTTTTACCGTTGCGTTAGCGATTTTGTAGACAACTTTCATATATAACTTTTTTAAATTGGAGCCAATATGAAAAGTTATGAATGTTTGAAAATTTGTAACCGAAAATAATTAAATAAAAAAATAGAAAATAAATATTTTTAAATAAGGAAACCTTATCGGTCGATCCTCAGATTGGATTAGTTGACCCTTGGTGGTCGTCTAGTCATTTAGATTTGGCTAGGGTTTGTCTTGGCCAAATGGCACAGATTTTATAGGGATTGATCGAATGGTCCTGGTTGTTTTCTATCACCATAAATAAGACAGTAACCCCTAATAGCGGTAAATAGTACGTCCGAACCCTTTCAAAATTTCTTTCTCTACCAATTAAATTTATTCAAATCAAATGCAAATTAAATTAGAAAAGTAAAGAAGAAGAGATTAAATAAAATTAGGAAGGGATCAATTAGCAGAAGGAGGGTGATTCAACACAGATGGAAAATGGGAATGCTAATAAAGGTAAGTAGGTTAATGATTAGTAGGATGATTTACATATAACTCATATCATTGTACCCTATTTTGATTTAGAATTATTTTAAATAGAATTGGAAACATTGTTTATTTAGATTGGGAATCTAACAGTGATTAAAACCTAAAGAAATATAATCCCTTTCTTTTAATCCAGATCCAGTAAACACAAATCAGTTGATTAAGAATTGTATTAAATTGAATATACCCTTTTTGTCAAATTAAATATGAATCGATAACCTTATTGATGTCTAACCTAGATTAAATTAATTTACTGCAATTGAATATACTGTATATGAAGTTGAATATTACAAATTGTAAATTTAAAAATTAAGGTTTATTATAACTAAGGTTAATGTATACCACATTGGAATAAAGATTATTGTAATTGAGTTGTGAATGACGATGATTAACAATAACAAATGATGATAATCAATAATTAAAAACAACAACAAACACATGACTGGTCGACATGTTCACTGGAATTGGTCAACATCAAGCGGTCAACCGCTCCAGTGACCAGCGGTCAACCAGTGACTGAAACTGGGCACGGCCTGAATCTCAACATAAGGATGTTACAGGACTGGATAAATGCTATTTATCCAACATGGTCGATATTTGATTGGGGCGATTCTATCGCAAATAGCACTCATAGAAGGTTCTATGTTGGATGCCCAACACTAACGATGATGCTTAATGGAGTGTGTGGCTCGACACTAACAGGAGTTCCTTGTTATTCATGGATGCGGCGTGATACTTTGTTATTGATGGATCCCTATGCGATGCGATAAGAGGCATTATGCTACCTGTAACATCCCGGAATTTTTAACAATATCAATTTAATAATCTGTAGTAAAAATTAAATTGATATTGATAATCTGTTAATAATTATTCAAATAAATTTAATAATCTTCTTCAATAAATATTTAAATTGGTTATTTTATCTTTTAAATAATAAATTGATGTCTATTTACAATATAAATATTTGGTTTATATTTTAGATAGAATTAGCTTTGTTTTAATTTTAATTAGTAAACCATATTTTCTAGTCTTAATATTTGTAGTAATTTGGAAATTTGTTTTATTTAATATTTAAGCTTTTCAAAATTTAATAAATGACTTTGGTTGAAATTTTGTAAATGTATCATGTTTTAAAATTGTAATATATAAATTGGAAATTTTGATTTTTATTAGTATTGAGTTTTAATATCTATTTCATAAATGAACATATGATTTTAAAATTGATAAAAAAATATTGAAATGTTTTAAATTAAATTGGATTTAGTTTTGAATTTAGAATAAATTCAATAAAATGCTTTATGGTTTAATAAAATAGATATTTTACTTATAAAAATATAATTTCTTGTAAAATGACTTTTGTAAAACAATATTAATATTGTATTGACTTTATAAATAAGTTGAATAGGATTTGTAATTGTTATTTCAAATTGAATTTATATGTATAACTTGATTTGTTTTTGTTTTCATTTTTAAATTTATACACATATTCAAATTTAAATTAACAACTTAATCTAAGCTAATACATGCATTATTTTGTAAATAAATACTAATTACTTTTAAAGGAGAAAACATGTGTTAGATTCATATGCATTTAAATTGACAAGTGTTGTAATAATAGACAAGTGTTAATTTTAGTTTTTATTTTTCTTATATTTCATAAATCTGAAAATACATTAGCTAAGATTACATCTTCATTCATATCTCATTTTTATTTTCCTTCATCAAAGAAAAATCTTCAAATCTTTAAAATCTGCATTCACAAATTATCAAAAATCAGATCTGCATATCCTCAAATCTAAACATCTGCATGTTCCTCTTCATAAACATCAATCTGCATATTCACTTCCTCAAAATCAAATTGAGCCTGCACATGTTTGTTTTCTGGAAAATTCAAAAGCATTTTCATATCCTTAATTCAAATCTGCATTTACAATCAAAGTTAAAACCTGCATTTCCTCAAAAATTCAGAAACCCTGTACAAATTTCACCTCTTCAAAACATCAATCTGCATATCCAAAACTAAGATCAAAATTCTGCATTTCCTCTTCAAATCAAAGTGAAGCCTGCACACTTTTATTATCTGCACTCTGTTTAAACCTGGGTTGAAAGTGCATCTGCATGCATGTGAGAATCTAGCAACTGCATCATCTACATCTATTTTCTGCACAAATGAGCAACAGAGAGGAGCTAACAACTGCATATCAATTCAACATGAAGCAAAGGGTCAAGCCTGCATATTTTTGTTTTCCTGCAAATTCAAAATGAACAACAGTGGTCTGCATTCATTAAGGTGAGTAACATTTAAATTTTTAAACTGGAAATCAGGTTGCTTAAGATAAATTATGTTATATGTATCATATAATTGTGCTTGTGTATGCATGTTTGTTATATTCTGCAAGTATACCCAGATCATCTTTCTATTAAAAGAATCCCCTACATTGATCTAATTTAAGATAGTATTTGGGTTTTAGAATAATTAAAGGAGTTTGCTTATCATAGATAGGATTAAAAGCTATGGAGTCATGTGTTTGGCTGCCTAAGTTTTAAATTTAAACTTAAGTAAATAAATTTATATATATACAGGATGATATCTCTGTAACACATGTAATCCCATTACATATTAATCTTGATCAAGACAAATCACATAAATAATGAAATATGCAGTTTCATAAACTTAATGTATTAATAAAAACTTGATTTTTAAATCAGGTAGTAGTATTTCTAGGTGTTTGTTACCGTAAAAGTTTGTTATTGAACAATAATACGACTTGGGAAAATTCTTGAAATCTGTAGTTTAAGAAAACTCAGAAGTCTTTTGAGTTATAGAGTAAGGATCGTAGATCCTTAGAAAAATCAGAAATGAGAATTATATTGTTTAGGAAAGATGCAGTTTTGATTTTTAGAATTTAACCCTAGTTTTTGAATTGGGTTGAGCTTTGAGTCAGTTTGAGATGTAGAGTTGACCGAGTATTCTGGTACTTGGGGATTATGAAGTGTGTATGTGGAGGAGTTCGAGGTTGGAATGGGTGGACTGCAGGTGGTCGGAGCGACTTGCAATCGCCGTTGACATGTTTGCAATAGAAACCTGTTTGAAGTTTTCAGGTTTTAAATTAGGGGCAAATTTTGAATTATTGATTATTGGTTCGATTTGATGGTTGTTGTGGGCATGCTTGTGTTTATGGAGGTTGCTGGATCATCACTGATGATTGCCAGAGGTGGTGTTCGCTGTGCATATGCACGGCGACAAGTTTTCTGATGATTTGTTTTTGGGCTGGGAGTGTTGCAGGGTTGGCTCGAAGCAAATAGGAAGAGAACCCGAAGCAGTAGCATGTGGAACTCGGAGTAAATGGGGGAAAAACCCGAAGCAAAATTTTGTTTTTTCGGGTCAACCTGTAGTTTACAGGTTACACAGTAAAACTGTGTTTGATTTTAGAAATCTGGGTTTTCAAATTTTAAAATCTGTAGTTATAGGTTTTAAATAAGGTTTAGGTTTAAAATTTAATTCAAGTTTGAATTACTAATTTGAATTTAAATTCCAGGTTTTGAGTTGAAACCTGTTTTTCTGTTTTCTTTAGATTTGGGTTTTAAAAATTTAAATCTGTAATTTATGTTTAAAGAAAAGTTTAAGTTCAAATGCAATTCAAGTTTGCATTACTGATCCACTGTCGCGACCCAACTTCCTATCTCTAGGAAGTCGCATCGCTAATAAGAAAGAAAGGGATAGATAATAGAAAGAAAGAGAAGAAGAAGAAACAACACATTAGAATCTAAACAGCGGAACGAATAAATTATATTAATAACATAAAATATTTATATAGTATACAACATTATCAGAGTACACAGATAATACAACACATACTAGACAGTTATAAACACCTGTCTAGTATTTACAACATAATACAATCTCAGAGTCAATCACAGATCACACAGCGGAATACTGATATCTCACGCAGAAGCCTCCTACTCCATTGCTCCTCCAATATTCGTCAAAGCTAACCCGAATCCTAACCTGAATTCCCTTGACTACTCATAAAAATTTGAGTACCCGGAGTTTATTTTTGTTTTCATAAACTCGGGTCAGACCGGGCATATTTCCAGGTTTAACTGGAAGGGTGGAAGCTTCAGGAGAAGGAGCTGGATCAAGAGACGTATTCTCGTAAATGTTTATAAGTAATCCTTTGGTCATGTGATCATTGTTGTAAGGACAGGATTGATATAACTGTCCCAGTTGTATGGTTGTAACTCTGATGTAAAACTAGTATATGTTATATAAAGGTAACTGTTTTGGTTTCATGTAAAGTTTGTTATATTATAATTTATTCATTCCGCTGTGAGATTCTGATTCGTTCTCTTTTCTTCTATCTTCTTTCTATTTCTATCTTCTTTCTTGCTTTCATTATCCGTCTTTCCGTATGATTTAACTGACAAGAGTGGTTCGATGTCGGTTTAAATTGATATGGAAAAATGGGTTGTGACATTTAGCGACCCGACTTCCTATCTCCAGGAAATTGCATCACTAGTGAAGAAAGAAAGGGATAGAAGAAGAAAAGAAAGAGAAAGAAGAACACAACAGCAACAGATAACTCACAGCGGAACGAATAAAATATAATATATCACATAAAATAATACATAGTATCATAATACATCAGAGTACACAACTATACAACACATATTAGACAGTTATAAACATCTGTCTAATTCATACAACTCAAGTATACTAGATACAAACACAACATACACAGCGGAAACATAATATATATCTACACGTCGAAGCCTCCTGCTCCATATCTCCTCCAAAATTCGTCAAGCAAACCTGAATCACTTGACTATAAACTCCGGGGTACTCAAATTTTTATGAGTAGCCAAGTGATTAGGTTTGGATTAGCATATGTTTTGGAAGCTGGAGCTGGAGTCCAGACATACTATCTATCTATATTCGTTGTAGTGGCATTTTGGTATTATGTTTTGAGTTGTAGGGGTTGGGAAAACTCTTATGAATGGCTGATGTAATGGAGTAGTATTATTTTGTGAACTCTGATATGTAAATTATGTAAGGGATATATGTAATATTATATTTTGTTCGTTTCCGCTGTGAGATTCTGATGATTGTTGTTTCTTTTCTTTCTATCTTTCTATTTCTATCTCTTTCTTTTCTTATTGATGATACGTTTTTCTATGGAATGAAAGACGGGTCGTCACAGTTGGTAGAGAGGTCGACATGGATGCGGCAGATCTTGATGTTTTTGTGCGAGTGGCATTGCAGGCTCCCCCTTCATGCGTAAATATTATATGTGCAATCGTAATGTGGAAAGCGTAGTCTTATGGTTGAAATTGTAGGTAAATCGCATGTTAGATTAGTTCTGTTAGCTATTAGTCCATTGTTATTTATTTTGGGGTTCGATTAGTTATTCGACCTTAAGTATAAGCTTTCACAAGTTGTAGTGTAGGTGTGTTTAAAACTATGCTCCTTTGGATAAATGAAATAAGTAATTTACGGATACTAGTAGAACATCTTAGGTCACATAGAGTATTAATGAAGTCCATTGCATATGATCACCATATATTGATGATGTACTCATTGACTAGACTTTTTTCTGACCCACTCCTTTCCTTCTTTTCCCCCTACCATAAGAGGATTGTGCAGCAGGTAATAGGCTCTTAGATTAGTGTGTGGAGTGGCGGGCTTGGAATTGGAGTTATTTTTTATTTTCCATTACTCTCCATGTAACTATTTATAACACTTAGTATTTATTAGACTTTATATTGTTTTTCTAATACTTAGTACTTATTAGACTTTATATTGTATTTCTGTGTACTTCGAATATGACTATGTACTATTTTAAGACTATGTTTTTTGAGATATTTTCCGAGATGGATATTTTTTGTATTTATTTTTTGTATTTATATTTTTGCATTACATTGTGAGATCAGAAAGTGTAGAATCTTAGATTTTATCTGCATATTATTAGTCTCTGTATTATTTTAAAAGCCCAATAGGTTGTATTTCTTGGCGTCGACGCATGTCTAAAAGTCACCCTAGGCTTTGGATCGGTGTGTTCGGAGGTGCAGGTTGTCACATTTGGTATTAGAGCCTAGGTTTAAAATTCTTTAAGGGAATAGGTGTGTATTGAGAGAACATACTCGAAAAGGTTTTTTTATGTTTTCCGTAAGGTTTTTCAAAAAAAAATTCAAATGGATTTCTAAAAGTATATATATAAAGGTTTTTCAAAGGATTTATACATAAGTATGTTATAAACAATGCTTTCTCTTATTCTCGTCAATACCGTCTATGGAAAAATTTCTAATAAATTCCTAAAACACAGATAGAAAGGATGAGTGATCCTTCTGGTTGTGGTTTGGGTGATGTAATTGAGATTCCGGATGTAAACATTCTGATTTGGTTTATCAGTATCTACAAGCGAGAGGACTAGCCAAGCTTAACCCTAAAAGAGGACCCACGGAGCATGCATCAGGTGCAGTTCCTGCCCGCCCACCTGTCGTTTGCCAAGCTATGTAAGTACTTTGCGAGTCTAGGAGGGAAGTAGTATGTAAGGAATGAGTCATATGAGGACTCAAAGGCATGGATTTTCACTTGTGAGAGGGTTTTGGATTGATAGGTCTTGGAGATGAGGTTAGAAGACAGCTTGCTACTTGGAATTTATAAGGAAAGGTTTGAATTGCTGGGATGTGGTTGTTTTCGAAACTAATAAGGGAGGGATTGCTTGGGGAAAGCATAGAAGCCGTTTTAAGATAAAGTTTCGTTCCATGGCAGAGGAGGGAGTACAGGTAAAGAATTTTATACATTTGCAGTAAGAAGAGATGTCGATAAAGGAATAAGTGAATCAGTTCATTTAATTGGCTAGGTTTAGGATGGAGCCGATAAATATCCCATAAAAGAAAGTACTGAAGTTTGCAAAGATGTTGAGTCAACCTCTTTAGGATTTGACCTTTAGTCGTATTCCCATTGTTGCGACGTTCAAGGTTTGGTGGAGATGGCCTTACTGAATGCTGTTTCCAAGAAAGAAGTGAAAAGTGAGCCCAAGAAGTTAGGAGAAAGATACCACAGTAGAATCAACGCAAGGGCAGAATAGGACCCAAGGGGAATATTAAGAAGCAAGAGATGTAATGTAGGAGATGTTGTAAGAAGGGACATTTTGCTAAGGATTGGAAGATGGATAACTCAAAGATCAAGTGTTACAATTGCAAGTAATTCGAGCACATGAGAAGGGAGTGTCCAGCACCTCAAAAGACCTCTACCTTGGTGGTTTCAACTTATGCCCAAGACGTTACTCCTGGCTCAAGTGCGCCTCCAGTTGCAGACAAGGGTTAGAATGTCATGATTGAAGGTGTGTTAACTATATCTGATTTACCTGTTCGTACCTTATTTGACACAAGGGCTTCACACTATTTTATCTCCAATAGACTTGTAGATGAGTTGCACTTAAACACTAGCGTAGTTATGGAACTTATGGTTTTACCAAACCCCATGAAAGGATCGGCTTATTTATCTATGATATGTAGGGGTTTGAAATTGTTTTTTTTAGGGTCAAGTTTGATTGCAATGCTTATAACTTAGGATTTTCTGAGTTTGAGTTGATTTTGGGCATGAATTAAATGAAGTTGTATGGGCCAATCCTAGATTGTGACAAGAAGGTTGTTAGGTTGGGTAGTTGTACTCTGTGCAGTTAATGCCCCGCTATTACCCTGCTATATCTCATTGTGGATTTCTATCACTATGATTTTTCCATAGAGCCTCAAATATAGTCTTTCCGCTTTAAGCCCCACTATTTCTGCTATATCTTGTTATTGCCATTATATTCCACTATTTCTGCTATATCTTCTTTAAAAGGAATGAATTGAAAATTAACATTTATACATTATAAAAGTCATGAAATTAATTAATTTAATTTAATTTTTTAATATATATTTTCAGAAATAAAAATAGTATAATATTCTATTAAATTCAATTATGTTATACTGCAGTATTATGTTCATTTATAGTATATTTGCATATGTTTTTATTTAAAATTATTTATCTATTAATTATAATTTAATAGAATATTAATTTTTCATTTAATTATGATTTATATATTTGTAAAAACATTAAGTACGAGTTTATATGTTATTTTGGAGTCATCTGTTATATCCCGCTATATCTTCGCTATATCCTCACTATGACTTTTTTCCACCTTCGCCGCATTGAATCTGCCAAGCGCTTTAACTGCACAGCTTGTACTGGACATAGTTTAGAGGTTTATTAAGATCTTAGAGGTTCGGTTATGTTGAGTTTCCCATATTTATTAGACTATCACAAGAGGAGTTAGATTTAGTGCCTATAGTTAGAGACTATTCAGATATCTTCTACGTGATTACCGGCCTTCCACCCCCGAAAGCAAATCGAGTTCTAGATTTATCGTATGGAGAATGCTAGACCTGTTGCCTTATATTTAAGGCATATGGCTCCTAAGGAGAGACTTGTGCTGAATAAGCAAGTGAATGACCTGTAGGAGAAGGGTTTCACTAGGAGGAGTATTTCAAAGTGGGGAGCACTAGTTATTTTTGCCACTAAGGCAGATGGTTCCCTATGACTTTGCGTTGATTATTGAGAGCTGAATAAGTTGACAAAGAAGAATCATTACTTGTTACCTCATATGGACGATATCTTTGATCGGTGGTTGGAATGAAGGTATTCTCTTAGCTTGAGTTGGCTACCAGATTCCATCGGTTGCATGTGGTTGAGGATAGTATTCAGAAGATTGCTTTTCTCACACCCGACGGACTATATGAGTGGTTAGTCTTGCCCTTTGGACAAACCAATGCATCCGTCTTCTTTATTGATCAGATGAGTTTAATTTTTAGAGGGTTGCTTAATATGTTCATGGGGGTATTTATGGATGACATACTAGTCTATTTGAAAAGTGAGCAGGAGCACATATTGCATTTATAAAAAAGTGCTCAATACACTCTACGAGCATAAGTTAAAGGCAAAGTTTTCTAAATGCCACTTTTGGCGCAAGAAGGTATGCATTTGGGACATGTTCTCTCTAAGAGTGGACTGTCAGTTGGTCCTAGTAAATTTGCTACAATATAGGATTGGCAGCTACCAAAGGATTTCACAGACGTGAGGAGTTTCCCTGGTTTAGCGGGCCACTATAGGAAGTTCATTAAGAACTTTGCTAAAATCTCTACCCTTTTGACCTGCATCACCAAGAAGAATTTTGTTTTTCATGTGATGTGAAGTGTGAGGATGCTTTCATCAATTTAAAGGAGGCATTAACTAGTGCACCTATTTTAGTATTACCCAATGGTACGTAGGTATTCACAGTGTATATCGATGCTTATGGTTCGAGGTTAGATGTGTTGTTGATGTAGGGAGAGAGTATGGTGAGCTGTCGATAGTTGAAAGTCCACCAGAAAAACTATCCTACCCATGACCTTGAGTTGGTAGCTTTATCTTTGCACTCAAGTCATATAAACACTATGTTTTAGGAGAGTAGTTTTAGCTCTGTGCGGATCATAAGTCTTTGAAGTACTTATTCTTCCAAAAGGATTTGAATTTAAGGAACAAAGGTGGATGGAGTTTTTGACATCATATGACTTTCATATCTTCTATACTCCATGTAATGGCAATGTTGTAGAAGATGTCTTGAGCAGGAAGCATGCAGTGTTGAGTCTTATGTATTTAGAGTGGAAGCAATTGGAGTTCATTTCTACATTCGATCTCTGATCTCGTCAGACATCATTCTGAGGTTGTAGGCAGCTCTGGATGTGCATCCTACACTCACGGACCGCATTGAGTCACGTTAGAAGCAAGATAAGAAGCTATTGGATATTTTTGAGAGGTGTAGTAAAGGAGAGCAGCTAAGTCATTTGAGGCGTTATACTATTGACTCGAATGGGCGGTTACAAATGGATAACAGATTATGTGTCACTCTTATGATGGATTTGATTGACATGGTACTAGCCGAGTTACATCGTTCTAGGATGACCATTCATTTCAGCGGAGATAAAAGTACCATGACATGAAGAGAGTTCTTTTGTTGGCATGGTATGAAGAAACATGTAGAAAAATATGTTTCCCAATGTCTGACTTGCCAGAGGGTAAAGGAGGAGCATAAGAAGCCGGGAGGATTGTTGCAACTGCTAGATATAGCGAAGTGGGAGAGTATTTTGTGGATTTCATCAGTGGACTATTTACGAGTAGGAGGGGAAATGTGAGTATTTGGGTCAAAGTCGATCGACTGACCAAATGCGCTCATTTTATTCTGGTTAAGAGTATAAGGACTACTGCGTCTTTGGCAATGCTATAGGTGAGGAAGATTAGACTATATGGAATTCCTTCTAGCATCGTGAGCAACTGAGATTCACTTTTCACTAGCGAGTTTTAGAAGGGTCTTCAGGAGGCGTTAGGAGCCGAGTTGAGTTTGAGTATCTCTTATCACTCATTAATGGACATGTATCTTTAGATGTGTATCCCAGAATTAGGATGTTCTTTGAGGATAACTTGCTACTTGTGGAGTTTACTCATAATAACAGCTACCAAGCAAGTATTGGGATGGCATCATTCGAGGCATTATACTGGAGTCCTTGTAGATCAATGTTTTGTTAGTGGGACACTATGGATAAGATTATTCTTGGACCAAGTATGATGCGGTAAACATCAAGAAGGTGACCTTGACCCGTAGAAAGATGAAAACCCTACAGGATATGTAGAAATACTACGTCGATAGGAGATGAATGGAGTTGGAGCTCGCAGTGGGCTATGTGGTTTTTGCGAAGGTCTCACCACTTAAGCATGTTATGAGATTTGTTAGTTCGGGGAAGCTATCACAGAGATTTATAGGGCCTTTTCCGATTATAGGTAGAGTTGGAAAGTTAGCTTATAGCGGAAAACTTCCTAAGAAGTTAGCGAGAGTATACGGTATTTTCCATGTCACACTTGCGAAAGTGTCTACATAATACAATAGCTGTAGTTGACCCAAGTCAACTAGAGGAGGTAGAGTTAGAGAGGGAGTCACTTGTTCGCCGTGCATCCACTTGTATTCTTAAGCATGGTACAAAAGCAACTCCGTGATAAGATTATCAAGCATGTTAAAATCCAGTGAGGAGACGATCTAGCGGAGAGTATATAGAAGCCTAGGACAATATCCGAGCTACCCATCCAAAACTCTTTTCTAGAACACTTCCATTCTAGTTAACTAAGAATAGACTACTTACGTATTTAGGTTCTAGTTTAGTATATCCCACAGGTAGGGAAAATTAGATGTTAGGAATTGTTACAAATGTCTCATTATGACATGTTTTGGACGATGAATGCTAATAGATGTATTTGTTAAATTAATAGGAAAATATATTCCCGAGTTATCATACACTCTCCACCATCACTTATTTTATTTCATTGAGTTATATGCATGTGGTTGTAGCGTATGGGTTGAATGGTTGCGCAGACATGTAGAATTGTCAGTTATTTACATAGGATGTTGTTGTAAACATTTTGAACACATGGCATATGCACTTGCATTTAAGGAGGTCGGCTAGATTTGGAGGCCGCCTAACGTTTGTTTTAGTATAGGTTCATATGCATTCCATGCCAACATGTACACGTTGCATTAGAAATTTGAGCTACGAGTCACATTTTTATGTCATTGGAGTGGTTGATGAATGAGTAAATGATTGTAATTATTGATTTCCATGAGTACGAGTCACATTTTTATGTCATTGGAGATTTCGAGGACGAAATCCTTTAAGGAAGGATAATGTAACACCCAAGAAGTTTAATAAAAGAATTAAATTTAAATATAATAAGGGGAAAAAATGGAATTTTCACAAACGTTTGGATTTGACTATGAAACTTGCAGTGTTGCGTTCATAGTGATTTTCTAAGCAATTTTCGTATATAACCTTTTAAAATTGGAGCTAGTATGAAAAGTGATAAACGTTTGAAAATTCACAGTCGAAAATAATTAAAGAAACAAAATAGGAAAAACATATTTTTAAATAAGGAAACCCCACAAGTTGACACTTTAGATTAGGCCGGTCGACCCCTGGCGGTTGATCGCTCCAATCTAAAGCCATCAACTGGTCATATGTGATTGGCTAGGGTTTGTCATGGCCGATCAACCCAGATTTGATAGGGATTGATCAAACAGTTTTGGTTGTTTTCTACCACTATAAATAAGACAGTAACATATAACCCTAATTCATTAGCAGTAAACATTACGTCTAAACTATGTCAAAATTCCTTTCTCCACAAATTAAATTTCTTCAAATTAAACAAGAATTAAATCAGAAAAGTAAGGAAGAAGAGATTAAACAAAATCAGAAGGGGATTAACAACCAGAAGGAAGGTGATTCAATATAGATCGAAAAGGGGAAGTTAATAAAAGGTGAGCAGCTACATGATTAGTGAGTTGAATTACATGTAATTAATCTCATTGCACCATATTTTGATCTAGAATTATTTTAAATTGAATTGGAAATATTGTTTATGCAAATTTGGAATCTAATAGTAATTAAAACCTATATGAATATAACCCCTTTCTTTTAATCAAGATATGGTTAATATAAATCTGTTAACTAAGAATTGATTCAAGTTGAATATAATTTTTTTTGTCAAATTAATAACCCTGTTGATGCTAAATCTAGATTAAATTGATTTTCTAAAGTTGAATATAAGTATATGAAGTTCGTATGATTATGAATTGTAAATCTAAAAAATTAGACTTACTGTAACTAGGGTTAGTGTATACCAAATTGGAATTGAAGGTTACTGTAATCGGCCTGGGGAAGACAATGATTAACAATAATAAATGACGATAATTGATAATTAAAAACAATAGCAAACACACCACCAATCGACATGTTCACTAGAACCGATCGACCTTAAGCGGTAAACGACTCTATTGACTAGCCGTCGACCAGTGATCGAAACTTGGAGCAGCCTGAACCTTAGCCTAAGTCCCAAAGTAATAATTTAAATTGTGCCATATATATTACTTATGTGTGTGTACATGTGTGTGTGTATGGATGTTAGTATAAGTACGGCAGTTAATTCCCTATGTGGGTGACAGTTGAACGTTATGGGACTGGATAAATGATATTTATCTAGCAGGGTCGACATTCGACTAGGGTGATTCCATCATAAATTGCACTCACAGGAAGTTCTACAATGGATGCTCAACATGACGGTGATGCTAAATAGAGGGTGTGGCCCGGCACTGACCGGAGTTCAAAGATATTCATGGACGTGGTATGATACTGTGTTGTTGACGGATCCAGATGCCGTGCGATAAGAGATTTTATGCTACCATTAAGAGGTGGACACGGATGCGGCAGACCTTGAGGTTTTTGGCGTGAGTTAGCATTGCGGGCTCCCTCTTAATGCGTTAATTTTATATGTGTAGTCCTAATGTGGGAAACATAGTCCTATGGTTGAAATTGTAGGTAAAACTTAAGTTGAAATGGTTCTGGTAGCTATTAACCGATCCTTAGTTGTTTTAGGGTTCGATTAGTTATTCGACCCTAAGTATAAGCCTTTATATGTTGTAGTGTAGGTGTGTTTCATATTACACCTTCTTGGATAAATAAAATGAATAATTCATGGACATAAGTAGGATATCCTATTTCACAAAGAGTATTAACAAAGTCAACTGTATGTGATCACCATATATTAATGATGTACTCATTCACAAAACTTTTGTCTTCCCACTCCATTCTTTCTTTTTCCCCCACTACAGAAGGACAAGTTAGTAGGTGATTGGCCTAGAGATTAGTATGTGGAGAGGTGAAATTAGCATTGGAGTTTTTTTATTTTCCATTGCTCTCCATGTAACTATTTATCATACTCAGTATTTATTAGACTTTATGTTGTATTTCTGAATACTTTGGATATGACTACTTAATGTTTTGAGACTTTGTTTTTCTAAGATATTTTCTAAGATGGATATTTTATTTGTTTATATTTTGTTACCTTCCTCTATAAGATCTTAAGGTGTAGAATATCTTATATATTATCTGCATATTATTAATCTCTATAATATTTAAAAACCCTGATAGCTCATACTTTCTGGTGTCTATGTGAGTCCAAAAGTCACCATAGGCTTTGGATCGGTGTGTCGAGAGATGATGGTTGTCACGATTGCCTAAGTTGAGTATAGGAAATTGTAGCATTTGGGTGATAGTCGATGGATTATCTAAGAGTGCCCACTTTACCTCGGTGAAGTATATAAGAACGACAGCTAAGTGGAGCTGTATGTGAAGAATGTGGTGAGATTACATGGGATACCAAGTAGTATCATTGTTTACTAGCGAGTTTTAGAAAAATTTGCAAAGTGCATTGGGTATAGAATTTAACTTGAGTATGGTTTACCACTCACAAACTGATGGTCAAACCAAGAGGGTGAACCATGTACTCAAGGATTTGTTGAGAACATGCATCTTGTATTTTGGAGGATCTTGGAAAAATCATTTGCATCTGATAGAGTTTGCCTACAAAAATAATTACCAGTCAAGTATTGAGAAGGAACCGTTTAAGGCATTATAAGTTAGACCATGTAAGTCACCAGTTTTTTGGTTGGATACAGAAGATATGCTCTTGTTAGGATTTGATTTGATAAGAGAAGTTACCGAGAATGTAGAGTTGATTCTTTCCAGGATGAGGGTAACGCAATTGAGGTAGAGGAGCTATGTTGACAAGCAAAGAAAAGAGCTCAAGTTTGTAGTAGACCATCATGTATTCTTGAAGGTTTCTCCGACGCGTGGACTTATGCGCTTTGAGATGGCAGGGAAGTTGGCACCTAGATTCGTAGGACCATTTTCAGTAATCAAGTGGATCGATAAGCTCGTTCATCGAGTCGAGTTACCAAGTAGCTTGGCGGGTGTGCATAATGTCTTTATATATTGCATTTGAGGAAGTGTGTGCAAAACCCTAGTTCGATAGTGGAATCGTGGGCAATAGAGGATTCATTTGTAGAGCCAGATTTGACATATGTGAGATGACCGAAAGGAATAGTAAATCATGATACGAAGGAGTTGAGGAACAAAGTTATCAAGCATCTTCGCATCTAGTGGAGTGATGACAAGGAAGGTTATACCTAAGAAGTAGAAGATAAGATTAGGAATATCTATCCTGGGTTGTTTTAGACATTCATGTAAATAGCAGGGTACTTTGTTTATCAATTGCATGAACTAATAGGGTACTAGTATATTCATGCATGATATGATTGTGTGTTAATAGTTGCACTAACAAATTTATGCTTGATGATTGATGGTTTACATTATTAGAGTACTAGTGCAATCTTTTGTACTTGTGTGTACATATATGATGATGGATTACATTATCAAGGTGTTAGTGTAAATTTTAATTTTCTTACCTAAATTTCAAGGAATTTTTTTTTTAAAATGAGGGGAGATTGTAACACCCCATATTTTGGAGGGTCCATAATATGGAAGATTATATAAAAGAGAAGGATAAGATAATTTAATTGCAAGAATTGCTTAAGGAAGATTTGATTGATTAAGTGTGGGACACTTTGTAAAGTCAATTAAAAGGACCAAGGGTAATTAAAGCAATTAAGGTTTGCCTCGTTAATGAAAATAAATATAAATTTTGGGTGGGAAGGTTTTGTGTTAAGGGAAATATAATAGTGTGATTGAGCTAGAATGAGATATTTACCCAAATCAAAAGCACCAGCCCACTTTCTTCAGCCCCAACTACTCGTTCATTCCATTTTCATTTTCATTCACAAAACAAAACTCTTAAACTCAAGAACAAGGCCGGCCATTATTTTGAAAGGAAGAAGAAGAAGATTTCAATGCTAGACGATTAAAGCTTTCAAATTTATGGAAAAGAATGATTAAAACAAGGTTTCTTAAGCAAAGGTAAGTAAATAATTTCTCAAAAACCTATCCTAACCTATTAGGTTTGGATTTGACTTTCATGTGAATGTTTTGGTGATGTAAAGTGTGTTTGAATGACTAAACATTATATGGTTGTGCTTAGAAATTTAAATAAAGTAAATTTGTTCATGTTTTACGATAAAAAATGAATTAGTCTAAGCTAAATGAGTTGAAATCGAAATATGATGTTTGCAATGATGAATTAAAGATGTGTTTTTAATTATAGAACTTTTAGAATTAAATTCGATCTTTGAGATTTTTCTAAGTTAAGAAAATAGTTGATTTCTGGTAAATTAATTATTTTGATCTAAAATTTTGGAAAAGGGTAAAATATGATGAAATAGATTCCTTGTGAATTTATGGGATTTTTCCCATCAGTTTTCGATTTTGTACGAATTAATTGGATAAGTATAAGGATAATTAATTAACCAACTGAAGTTGTAGTTAGTCATTTCTGAAAAGTAATCTTTAAAGAAAAAGTACTGAATTCGACACCAAATGGAAAAGTGAAAATAACCCACGACGGTCAGTAACAAGTTAATACGCAATAGCGTTGTAGCAATCTACTCACGAAAGCTTGTATATACACATATACTATAAGTCACGAAGGCTTTAATATATACAGTCTACGATAGCTTTGGGAGAGCTATCCAATGAAATCTCTATTGAAGGCTATTTTAGGGATAGCCTATGAAGGCTATACAAGGAATGGCTTAAGATGGCTATGGATGGGATAGAACATAATGGTTACAAGAGACATAACATACGAAGGCTTCAGTAGGGATGGCACACGATGACTACGAATGAGATAAAGCATGAAGGCTTTAGGCGAGTTAGCACCCGTTGGCCTTAGGGGAATTATATAAAATAGCATCTAATGAGTTAATATGTAAGGAATATGAATATATATATATATATGTATATGTATATGTATATGTATATGTATATGTATATGATAACACGCAATGGCTATAGGGAAGTCAACCTACGACTTACTTAAAAGGTAGTACGCGATAGCTTGGGAAGCTATCGACCCATGATGGCTATGGGATGGCCAAATAAACTATAAATGACCTAATATTCGAAAGCTATGGGATAGCTAATTTGTGACGACTAACCATAACTCATGAAATCATGGGATGCTAAACTTTCCTTTTAAAATGAAAAAAGATTAGAACACTTTGAAAGACAGTTTATAAGTGTTATTGAACTAATACATAGGGATGAAATAAATGAAAGATTTTTATAAGTTAAAATTGTGTTAACCTATTTTGAAATGGAAGAAAGCTTAGAGAAGCTAATAAATGATAGTGTATTATTCAAATGAAAGACAAAATTGTTTTATGTAAAGAAAGTGTAGGGTACATGATAAATGAATGAATGAAATGGGTCAAATTATGACCATAAAGATATACCGGCTCATGGATTTACTGGGTTGCAAGGTGCCCTGACTAATAGTCCAAAGTCTAATGGTGTATGGTATGGTGCCAAGATAAGGTTCAATCCTAAAATGTTTATAAACTCTAAGGGGAGTTAAGATACAGTGCCAAAACATCAGGATTGTGTTCTAACTGAAATTAATAAATCGGCAACATGAACGATAATGGTTCAAGGACTAAGAGGGCCTTTTGATGTTTAGTAAAGTTGCTTACTAGAATGTATTCAGGATGCTTGTTTTCAACCTTGTTAGAAGAGTCAGGGCGTCTCTTTTCAAGGTGGCTCCCATTGGTGGAATGAGTGGTCATTTCATCAGGTGATGTTGTTTGAGAAAAGATGAAATAGTGATAGATAGGTTTAGAGAGATAATCGCTAAATGAGTTAATGATAATCTAATGATAAAAGCCTAAAACAAGAGATTAGTTGAAGATTGAACAGATGATGGATGATTGTATGACATGGTTCATAACTAATGGTAAATATAGAGTATACTTAACTTGAATCGATATATGACATGGCTCATAACTGGATGATAAGTGTAGGTTACACTTCTTGATTGGATATGCACATAGTTACTTTTCATGTAATATTTGTTTAATGATATGATATACTATGCTTTGATGATAAAGAAGTGAGGGAAAAACTCATTCCACGTTAGCGTCTTGGTATCACCATGGATGATTAGGGTAAAGGTTTTACTCATACCAGGATTTATGTTTGACCCATGTTTTTGTTATTTCTCATAAACTCATGGATACTCATTTGAGTAGGTTGGGTTTATGGATTAGACGGGTATCTTTTGTAGGATGAATAAAAATATCAAAGATGAAATAGGAGGCTTGCCGTTTCTAATAAAAATTACTTTGAAATTCCACCATGCAAAACCTAGATCTATAACTGGTTAGGTGTTATGTTAGCATCTTCACATGTTGGACAAGAGATTACTCTATCTATGTTCTATTTATATTTATATATGTGTGGGCAACAATTTACGGTAAAATAATGTCATGAATTATGTAATTCGAATTGATGTAATGAAAATGCTATTTAACTGCTTTGTTTCCTTATGTTATGCAAAATAATACCAAACTCACTTTGCCATTGGAAAATGATTTCAATGATGACTGCAGCATCATCGGCGTCTACTTTTGAGTTTCAAAGTAGGGGGACATTACATTGCTGCCTCTTTTTATAGGTTGGACAGGAGCTTTTGTTAGAATTTTCCCCACATATGGCTGAGCGAAGCGAGCAGAGAAACTAGTCAATGGGAGTCATAGCAAACAACGAGAGGAAAGGGAAAGGCCCTGTGGCGGTCAAGCGTTTCGGGAGTTAGAATTATCTCTTTGTGGCTTGGTCGCCAAGGTGCAGGGATAGGAGATGTATGGAGGATGGTTAGGAGATTTGCCTGGGAGGCTTAAGGCTCTTCGTTGTTCTTAAAAAATAGTGGGTAATGTTCCAAGCTAGGATGATGGGGCAGACAGACCTTGCGGGTTTAGATGTAATAGGCGGATGAACTATTGGGCCGAAGGAGATAGTAGTCGACATGTATTACATAGGACTTCATTATTGGGCTTTGGGCTCGATGGGCTCATCTATACTTTTGTGAGAAAAATGAGCAACACTTAACTAATCTATTATGTTATTAGGATTAACCAAAAGTGATCGGTATTGAATATGGAGAACGGAAACAAGTTGGAGTTTGGTTACTCTACAAGGTGCAAAGATCTACTCTAGTGAGAGCACATCAAGAGGGAGACCATATTTGTTCTAGAATATGACTGGCTATAGGGTAGATCCATTATCCTTGATTTTTATACCCATTAGTTGTTCAAGTCGCTAATCCTCCGCTTAAGAAAAATATGATATTATGCCATTTGTGTGAATCCCAGTACAAATATTCCCAAGGCATATAATTATCGATAAATATAATAGAATAACATTAATAAACTACCAAATATTAATACGCATAGTAAAATTCATCACTATAAAGAAAAATAGTATTCCTTTTATTTTCTCAAGTATAAAATTTTGTTGCATTAAAGGTGGTTTATTGATGCACGTACCGAAATGAGTTTTTTTAGCTTATCTAATGGCATAATAAGCTTCCTACGTCGAACATTTTGTTCCTTTATGTAGTCAAGTTAAATCTTTTTCATGCAACTTCAATTGTTCTCTTTTCAGCATCTTCTTCGGTTTCTTTACATTCATATCTTTATTCTCTTTCATGGTCTCTTTATTACGAGAACGACAACAACACCAATCTTGATGCCCACCGAAGCATCTTGTCTCACATTATGCTTCCTCGCTGGTCGACCAACTTCACCAGAGTAGAATAATGCACTTCCATTCAAATTGAACTTCCTAAGGATGGAATCATAGCTCATTATTCTTATATAGAATTTCTGCATGACATTGTGTTAAACATTATATTGCTCAATTTGGTTTCTTTCACAAGGATACCGTAGTAGCATTATGGTGTAAATGAACCAATACCCTAGTTTACATAAGTTTTCATGATGGGGAAATAAAGTAAGTTAACAAATCACTTTATTGTACAATAAGATAAAAATAAATGAAGTAGTTAAAAGGTACCATATATTAAGTCAGTGGCTCCACTTTGTTGTCGTGGTTGCAAGGTAGATAATATATGATTTTATCTCTAGTGGTTTGGATTTACTTTTATCCAGTGCATTTTCAACCTCCCTCGACTTTTAGATGTACATTCTTTGTTCCTTTGTCGACTTTTTTTTATGAAGGATTTACAGTTGAATCTCGGAATGGGGATTCATTTAGTTTTCTTAATTATTTGGATCTTTTAAACATTTAATCCAGCAGTGATATAACACTTCAAGCTCTTACATTGTCCATTCTCTAGTTTTTTGCTATGCAAATGATGGTAGCTGCTCACTATCATCATTGGGAGAGTCATTTATATTATTCTTGCTTGATCGACCTCTACCATATCGACCTATAAAGTTTCGACCGCTACCACTATCTCTTATCATAGAGTCACATTGATTTCCCTTACTTAGATCAGTTCATAACAGCATATTTCAATTCTTGTTTGGTTCTCAAATTGATCGAGCAAAATTTTGCATATGTTATCTTATGTAGAAATTGTGGCCGGTACAAGTATCGGTGGATGCATATTTGTTTGATTCAATAAATAAGGTGGTTAAGAGTTGAACTAGTATCCACAATAGTATGATTATTAAAAGTAGAAATTACCTTTTTTTAAACAAAGTGATACTTAGTTTAAGTAGAGTATTATTTTGGTGTCTCAAGGAATCAAGCTATATCTCTAGAACAACAATCAAGAGATCTCAGCACTTGAACTGGTGGCTCTTAACTGAAGTTTTGATTGTTAATCGGAAGTTTTTTGAATAAATATATTATATATTGGATTTAGAAGAATCTTCTCGAAAATTAGAATGTTTAGTGTTTGATGGATTTTTCTCCCCCTCTAATTTTTGTTCAGCGTTATAAATGGAATGTTATAGTCAAATATTTTGAAATGTTGAGAGTGATTAAGTGAAGAATTATTGACTGTTAGAAGAGTAGTGTGTATGTAAGGGTGCGGAAACGTAAAAATCATCTTTTCGTTGAAAATTTCCAACAATTTGGATGACAAATGTCAATTTGAAAGCATGTATATTTTATTTTAAAAAATGGTAACGTTTAAATCTATGTTTTCAATTTTGAACACTCAAGGTCCATGCGTGCACCTTTAGTAGATGCTTATATTCCCATTGCATCTAATAGTTAGGTAGTGTATGGTTTGAAAACGAGTATTTGTGTTTTACATTTTCAATATGAATTTTAAATGCAAGGAAGTGAAAAAGTGGTATAAAATAATCAATGATTTTAACGTATAAAATCGAAAATGATTTTTCTTTCTTTTCTATCTTTTGGATAATATAAAAAGTTGTCTTCATTTCTTTCCTTTCTTTGTTGGGATGAGAATGATTTTGATTCCCCCTCCGCACTCCAACTATTTGAGATACATATTGAAAACGCGAAATACAAATCTTACTTCCAAACCAAACGCTACCTTAGGGTCTTTTGATTTCATTTTAAGTTTTATGGTTTGATTTTTAAATTTGTGTTACGAAACATGAGTAGAGCAGGTGATAATATTTTAAATTCAAACTTATTACCGCAAGGAGTACACTACAAGAAAGGCTTGGTGTAGCGACGCACCGTAGCGACGGCTAAAAAAAGCGGCCGTCGCTAGCCGTCGCTAGCCGTCGCTATACGCAATATACAGGTCCTGCCCGAGAGCATCAGATTCACTTTCCTTCCTCCCCAAAACCCTTCCTCCTTCCACCAATCCGTCGCCCCCCGTCACCGTAGCCGGCGCCTCAGCCTTCAACGCCTCCAAATCACCCAATTTTGTGTCGGTATGCTCCTAATCTCTTGTTTGAATGTAAATTTGATGTTTTTAGGTTTAGTTTAAACCCTAATTCAATTATGATTTGTTGTAAAATTGAGATTTGTTGTTAAATTGGGTATTAGTAGTGTTGTTAAATTATGTATTAATAGTGTTGTATGTTGATTTGGTAGATTAATTAGTTTATTATCATGAACTTGAATTAAGTATTACATATTAATTAGTTTATCATAATCAAGTTGAATAAATGGTTGATGTAGATAATTAGTGTTGGCGATTAACATGATTAGTTGTTTTAGGTGAAAAAATAACGTATATTAATGGTTAACTTGGTTATTGATAAATGTACATGAAAGTATTTCATAGTTTATGAAATTGATAAATTACAAATTTAAGTTGTTAAGTGAATTTAGATTGACAAATTTTTATTTAATAATTAGTTTTTTATTGTTTTCTAATTATCTATTTGATAATTAAAATTTGTTGTTTTATAATTATATTCATTGATAATTCTTATATTTACCTTGTTGATTGAGCGACGGCTAGCGACGGTCATTTTAATAATTTTAGCAGTGACTAGCGACAGTCAAAATGCAAAAGGTTGTGTGTATTGTAAAAAATAAAGTTTGTACAAAAAATTAAAAAAATGAATATGAGAACATTAAAAATTCTGCAAATATCTAATTTATTTGAAAAAAATTAGGAAATGACTTTAAAAACAACTGATATTGTACTAAAATCGATTTTGTAAAGAAATTAAGAAATAAATATAACAACAACAAATAGTCACATAAAATCTATGTCGTAAAAAAATAAAGAAATGAATATTGAACTAAAATTGTTAATTGAATGCTGAACTAAAATTTAAATACACAAATTTTTGAAATAAAATATAAATAGTTGAAACATTGTCAAAATTTGAAAAGAACAATAATATTTGATAAAATTTAAAGAAATTTTTTTATCCCTTAGAATGGCTTTGGCCCCGTCTAGCAAGTGTTGTATATGATCGTTATATGGATGTTCATTTTGTAACGGAACGGATATTTATATTCATCTGATACAATATTTGTCGGATTTGTCCCTGTATTGGACAAGTTACAAACACAATAAAGTAATTACATATTATAAATCATTTCATTTTAAACGGTTACAAAATTTCGACAGCACTTCCTTTACATTCCCTGTGTACATGCATTTGTGTACGATACAGGGAACATAAAGGAAGTGCTGCCGAAATTTTGTTGAACCGTTTAATCTGAAATGATTTATAAAATGTAATTACGTTATTGTGTTTGTAATGGGAAGTAGGATGACTGACCACCGAAGTGAAAACCAAAATACCAAAAAATAAAAAATTAAAGTGAAGTTTATATTTTGAATTTTCTGGAACGATGAACTTTTTAGAATGGAGAATGATTGAAAATTAATGATTTAAATTGTCTAACATGCATTTTCAAATCAGAAAAAATGTTCAATTATTTTCTCGACCGTACTTGGATGTATGAAGTCAGAACTGGAAAGAAGGGATCAATAAAGCAACATTTCTGCAATGGTGTACACGAATTTATTAGATTTGCTAAATCTAATAACTGAAACAATACAGAAATTCATTGCCCGTGTAGTAAGTGCCAACATTTGAAGCATTGGAAACCAGATATAGTTGAAGTACATTTGTATAAATATGGTTTCGTGCCTGATTATTATTTCTGGGATCGTCATGGAGAACTTGTTGAACCTACACCTAATACTGAAGTTTTAGAGGACGCTAATATGATGACGATAGAAAATATGGTGGATGATGCATCACGATCAATGTTTCCTACAACTGAAATCGTCGATGAAGACGAAAATGTCAAAGAAGAACCGACTGCGGGAGCTAAAAAATGTACGATTTGTTGGATTCTGCAAAGAGGCCGTTGTGGGACGGATGTAAAAGCGGAACCGAACTTTCAGTAACCGCCGAATACATAACTATGAACTCAAATTCAACCTTACGGAAGCTGCATTTACAGCAGTTGTACAAGCTGAAAAAGGACACATGCCACCCAATAATCTGATGTGCGATAATCATTATAAAGTAAAAAAATTGATGTCCGCTTTCGGTCTACCGTACGAGAAGATAGATGCATGTGTGAAAGGTAGCATGTTGTATTGGAAAGACGACGTTGACCTCAGAAAATGCAAAATATGTAACGAAGAAAGATACAAACCAAGAAAGAAGAAAGGGAAAGAAGTCCCGTACAAGAGAATGCATTATTTACCCATCACTCCAAGACTTCAAAGAATATATGCATCTTCTGCTACGGTCTGTCATATGCGATGGCATAGTGTGAGAACAGCGGAAGAAGGAACTTTGATACATCCATCCGACGGTGAAGCATGAAAACATTTCGATAAAACTTATCCCGCATTTGCTGCGGAAAGTCGTAATGTCAGACTTGGTTTATGTACAGATGGATTTTCACCATTTTCACAGTTTGGTAGTAAATATTCATCCTGTCCAATTATCGTTACTCCGTATAATTTACCTCCATGGATGTGTATGAAGACACCATATATGTTTCTCACCACTGCCGTTCCCGGCCCTCATTATCCAACCCAAGGAATTGATGTTTATTTACAACCATTGATCGAAGAGTTGAAGAAACTGTGGAATGAAGGCGTCGAAACTTACGATGTATCAAAGAAAAAAAAAATCGGTTATTCGCTTCTTTGTTATGGACGATTAATGATTTTCCTGCATATAGGATGCTTTCTGGTTGGAGTACGGCAGGTCGTCTAGCATGCCCTAATTGTATGGAAGAAATACGAGCATTTTCGTTACGATATGGGAAGAAAGTTTCGTGGTTTGATTGTCATCGGTGTTTTCTTCATCCCAATCATAGTTTTAGAAGAGATAAGAAAATTTTCATAGCTAACAGAGAAGAGAATCTGAAACCACCTAAGGTTTGGTCAGGCGAGGAAATATACGAAATTGTAAGAGACTATCCAAAGATACATGAAACTGGAGTCCAGACTGAAATTTCAGGAAAGTCAGAAATTCATAATTGGTGCAAACAAAGTATATTTTAGGAGTTACCATATTGGAAAGATCTCTTACTCCGACATAATATTGACGTGATGCACAACAAAAAGAACGTGTTTGATAATCTGTTTAATACAATTTTGAATGTAAAGGGCAAAACCAAGGACGATTTGAATTCGAGGCTTGATATAGCAAGCTATTGTAAGCACCCGGAACTTCATATGAAGCTTAATGACAATAAAAAACCGAAAGCATGCTATGAGCTAGACAATAAGCAAGTAAAACTCGTGCTAAAGTGGGTGGAAGAATTAAGATTTCCCGATGGGATTTCTTCCAATCTTCGTAGATGTGTTGACTTCAAAAATAGTAAATTGAGTGCGATGAAAAGTCACGATTGTCATATCATGATGGAATATTTACTCCCCGTGGCTTTCAAAGAACTGTTGCTCGTAAAAGTATGGAACGTCATAACAGAGTTATGTTTATTTTATAAACAGCTTTGTTCGACAATATTAAAGGTGGATCGTATACGTAAACTTGAAGTAGAAATACCCATATTGCTATGCAAACTGGAGAAAATACTTCCGCCTGGTTTCTTTAACGTAATGGAGCATTTACATATTCATCTTCCATCCGAAGCACTTCTTCGAGGTCCTGTGCAATATGGATGGATGTATCCATTTGAGAGGTAAATTAACATGTGCAATGTTCATGTCAATTTCAAATTTAATTTTGTATATCTAAACATGTAATAAATATCTTAATAGGTACTTGAATCATCTGAAGAAGAAGATTCGACAAAAAGCCCGAGTTGAGGGTTCGATATGCAAATCGTATCTTGAAGAAGAAGCCTCATTTTTTTTCTCTCACTACTTTAAGGACAGTGTGAACTAATCGTTTGTAACTGTTCCTCGAAATGAGGAAGTCGTTGAACAAAATTCTTCTCAAACAATGTTATCTGTTTTTAGACAACATGGTAGACCCGGTGGAAAATGTGTGGAAATATGGTTGGACGATAGAGACCACCATGTAGCGCACACGTATGTTCTTTTAAATTGTGTCGAAGTCGCACCATTTGTCAGGTAATAATTAATTCACTTGTAATTTACTTGTATATACATAATAATAATAACACATATTACATATATGCAGTATCTACGAATCACAGTATCCATCTGGCGATCTCAGTAAAGAATTTGCCAAATGGTTTTTAAACTATGTTTATGAGCCAAGAAACTGTGTCATTGATGAAGGCTTAAGACATCTTGCGATTGGACCGAAAAGAAATGTGAAGACTTATCCAATATTCTTCGTCAACGGGTTTAAGTTCAACACAAAAGATTACGGTGCTGAAAAATTAACATATAACAGCGGGGTATTTGTCAAAGGCAATCCAGATGAGCATTTAAAAGATTTTTATGGCGTCTTAACACAGATTCTAGAATTGACATATTATGTTGAACCTTTAGAAAATGTTTTTTTATTTAAGTGCAATTGGTTCAATAACGTTCCTGGTTCTTGAATCAACGTGCATAAAGAGTACAAACTTATTGAAATAAGGCATACATCACACTACTATAAGTACGATCCTTTTGTATTAGCCAAACAAGCGTTACAAGTTTATTTTGCTTCGTATCCATCTTTGAAAAGAGATAAAGCGGATTGGTCCGCTGCTTTCAAAACGAAACCAAGGTTTACGTTTGATGGAAATAATATTCCAGATGAAGCAGCATATCAAGCCGATCTTGAATCAAATACAGAAATAATAATAACTAATGATATTGATGTAGGGCCTTTGAATGATGAATCGAACGTCTTATTTGATGCATTTGAAAGTACCGAAGAAAATGAGATAGAATACGAGTCTGAGTCTGAATCAGAAAACGATGAAGACTGATCGTTATTGATATAATTGTTATGTGATAGTGATTGAAACATGCTATGTAATAGTAAATTTCTGTAATTGTTCTGTGATGATCATTTAGTTAATTTTTATCCATGTTTTGTACTAGTAAATTTTTATAATTGTTCTGTGAAAGTGGTTGAAACATGCTATGTAGTAGTGAATTTCTATTATTGTTTTGTGATGATCATTTATTTAATTTTTATCCATGTTTTGTACTAGTAAATTTTTATAATTGTTCTGTGAAAGTGATTGAAACATGCTATGTAGTAGTGAATTTCTATTATTGTTCTGTGATGATCATTTATTTAATTTTTATCCATGTTTTGTACTAGTAAATTTTTATAATTGTTTCTGTGAAAGTGATTGAAACATGCTATGTAGTAGTGAATTTCTATAATTGTTCTCTGATGATATTGTTTTTCTATAGCAGATATGTCTGGCAGGAGACGGAGTGTAGGTGGTGGTGGCGCGCCATCCCCATCTCCTGGTGCAGGTGGTAGTGGCACTGCACCGGACTTACGTCCGATTGCAGAAGTTGTTCCTAGAAGTGTTGGGTAAGTATCAATTTTATTTAAAGTATAAATTTTAAAATCCACTAAACATGTATATCATAACTTTTGTAGTGGTTTTGAGGTGGAGCCATCAGATTATATTTTACAGGTGTCGAGGAAGGCTTTTCAGAGCTGCATGAATGGTTGTCGGCCTCACTGGGACATCCCCCCTCACGATAAGAATGCAATACAGGCGGATTTACTTGTAAGTAGTAGTTTGAATTTCAGTTGTAAATTAATATAATCTATATAACGTAAAATAATTTTAATTTACAGGCTGCAGTCCGCGTCGACCCTGATGACTTGGACGTTTTTTTAAATCATTGGAACAAACGAATGAGAAAAAATTACAGAGATACATTGTCGAAGGCTAAGAATTCAGGGAAAAAGCCGAACTGGATGGGTGAGGGTGTATGGAATGATTTTCTTCGGCTTTGGGACAGTCCGGCAGCAAGAGTAAGTAATATATGTTTGCTTTGTTATTTAAATCTAATATTAATCTCGCAAGATATATACGTGATAATTTATCTTAATTTGTAGGAGTTATCTACGCAGAACCGGGCAAACAGAAATAAAAATCCTGCATTGCACCGTGGTGGCTCCAAATCCTTTCAGGAGCATAAGAGAGAGCTGGTAATTAAATTTATAAACTGTATTTACATTTTATTACAATACTTTATAAGCAGATTAGAATTAATATTTATATATTTTCAGGCCGCGAGATACAACCGCGAGCCCACTATGGCCGAGCTGTTCAAGGCAACGCATGCCGTGGAGAGGATTGACGAAGTGGGCAATATTTCGTACGATTGGACGGATGACAAATCACAATCCGTAATGGTAAATTCATTTACTGTTAATAACAATATTTTGTCTTATTTTATTTTCAAAATTTTGAAATTCGGTTTTTATCGTGTAAAACAATTGTTTGTAATTGCAGGAGAGGTAGGAAGCAGAGCGGGCTTGTGTAGCACAGTCCACTGGTCGGGAAGAGCTTACGTTAGAGGAGGAGAACCATATTTGTGATGCTATTATTGACCCGCCTTTTCGGACCAGTCGACGGTATAGCTATGGAAATGTGGAGGTAAATTTTGACATTTACTAATATATAAATTTCTCATGCATATGAATAGTTAAATAATTTTAATAATATTATATATATATATATATATATATATAATTATGAATTATTTTACAGGCGATGAGAATGCAGAGTGCATACAGAAGGTCGCAACAAGAGGCGGAGATGGCTCAGTTGAGGGCGACAGTGGAAGAAATAAATGATTGGAGGAAGAGTTTCTTTGAGCAACAGTTGGATGAGCGGATTGCGGCTTATTTGCAATAGCATGGGAGTATGCCTGGAGAGGACGGCAGCGATGGCGAGGAATATGTATGTTTGTTTGCTTATGGTTTGGTATATACACATTTTGGTTGGTATGGTGTATATATATTTCAGGATATTATGTACATATTTTGATGACTTGTAGTTGATGGATTTGGTTGGACATTATGTATATGTATGTCGGGATATTATGTAGAAATTTCGGTTTACTATGTACATATTCAGGTTAATGGATTTGGTTGGATTTGAAAATGAGATTTGGTTGGATTTTATATTGTTTGAATGTATATTGATGTTATATGATGGATATATGATGTTTATACTTGATGAATATAGTATATAGCGGTTGTTTGGTTCAGATTGGATGAAGTGTATATAGGCTGTGCATGTGCACTGGAATTTAACCCAATTTAGCGACGGCTAGCGACGGCTATGTGGTCCAGACTAGCGACGGCCTTCTGGTTCATGTTAGCGACGACGAGCTACGACTAGCGACGGCATTTAGGTGTTGCAAAAATTTTCACGTGGCACATTTGCAGTCGCGAGCCGTCGCTATACTGTTGGGCGACGACAAATTTAGCGACCGCTTTTAGCGTCGCCTTGCGATGGCTAGCGACGGCCGACGACGGCTAAAAGCCGTCGCTATCTGTTGTCGTTCATGTAGTGGTAATGGCAGTGGAATGAATTATTTTCGGCACTTATGTCATTTTTCGAAACACACAAGACGAAATAAATTTATTTTTGATGTTGCATGTTAACTCTACTTTTTAAATTGACCAGTCTTTCGAAAATGCATGTGTTTTTTGTTTGGATAAAACAAAAATCTAAAATTGAGGAATCAAACGGAGGTTAGTTTTTGGTCATTTTGACGTCAGGTCTGACTGCGCCAGTGGAGAAATGATCTGGCAGTGAGTAAAAACGATGCTGAAATATAGAAGCTAGCAGTAGGTTGCTAGGGTAGTTTGAACATGTTTCTAGCATTTTCACCAGACTTGACGCAACACACGTGCTGCGGTTACATCCAGAAATCAAATGCAGAAAGTAAGCACACCTATTTTTTGTAGACTTATTATCACTTGATGCGAAGTTAGCAGTTTGGTTGTCTTAACTTTACTTTTGTCCTTTCAACCCTTTGCCATGATATGGTCATGAATCAAATCATACGAAAAATGGGACATTATTCCTTTTCAAGGAATTGAGTATATCTAATGTACATGTGGATAAATTAAGAAAATTAAGATCAGCAATATTTGAACTCTAATTACATGCAGAATCATGATGCCGTCTTGCTAAATTTGAATTTATCCTTCGACCCAACACAATATTGATCAACTTATGTCTATATATTATATATACTCTCTGTAAAAGTTTACAAGTTGTCCTAGCTATCTAAATATATATTTACAGCAGCATGTATATCTGCAGCGATGCTGCTCAAGACACCAAAATTTTAACTTCGACATACAGCATTTGAAATGTTGACTACGGTCAAAGGTTACAAACATGAAAAATTCCGGAAAGATGGTAGAATAAATTAGGTTAAATATTTATTCTACATCAATTTGGTTAACTCATGAGTAGACAGCCAAAACCGCTGGGAACGATCAAGTAAAAGTAGAAAAAAACGAGCTGTTCGATAACTCTCTACTCTCTAATATTAAAAACTGAGGCAATCACTTACGGAGAATAAATTTAGAGGGATGCCTGTCAGGTTGTCAACATCTGCCAATTGACATACTAAGCTTCAAAGGACTTAAAAGCATCTTGAAGTAGGGTGCATGTACATATATATGCATCAAGCATTATGAATTACAAAATTTACCCTCGCTTTTATTAGGCTTGAGATGAACAAACTCTGCGTTTCAGCTTGTTTGACTGCTTCAATCAGAAATTTCAGAGCAAGACCCAATGTACTTACTTTGACCACACATTTCTTTGTCTATCCCATCATGATATCATATCCATTACCATGCTAAATTTGAAAAGTTGAGCATTCATGTTATTTTGAACCAATGGTACTTTCTATTGAAAAACTGGCATAATTTAAAAAGTTAACAGCAACCATACAAGTAAATTGACAGATATACTTTTTTTTTTCGTATGGAAACAAACTTATGTTTTGTTCTTGACCACCCAATAACTGTGTTGTCGATGATTTTCGAATAAAAACTAAAATAAATAGCAAAGAATATTTCATTTCCGAGCTACCAAATGAAGAATGAACAAACTGGGATCACATGTTAAACATCTGAACTAATTTTGAATGGATGAGATCACATCATGAGCAAATGATTACGTTAAATTTGTGGCCAGGATTCGGACGGAAAGCTCAAAAACATGTTAACAAAACGTTCACCCGATTCTATCCTGTAAATTCTTAGAATAAAATCTGATATAGTCCATTCAAACGTATTTTTAATACCTAGAACTAAAGACTAAAAGGCTAACAACACACAGTACCTACACGACATCTTATATATGTTCACGTGAACTGCATATTGTTTGTCTACACTGTGAAATGCGCTATCATTTCATTTTGTTTTTATTTTCATATGCTACAAAATTAGCTGCGCACGCTTGCTTCCTGGTAAAATTCAAAATTATTTCTTTTGCTTTGCGCTTGTGTGTGTATATATATCAAATATTCACACTAATTATCTTTTTGTTCAATTTCTCAACGGATCAATTCTCAGTTCCCAACTTTTGCCTCCTGCCACTTCACAACCATTTATGTCAGATGCATTAGTTTAATTAATTATTTAATTAATTAAATAGATTGAATGATCTTGGATTCAAGAGGAAAGAATATACAAAAGATTTGATGACACAGGAATTGGTTCCTTTCCCCACCCCTTAGCCATTAAATCTCAGCAACTAATTTTGTTTAGAATATTGGCTGTTTGGAAGTTCAGTAAGTAGTCGTTAGTGGCTCCTATAAATGTACTAAAGATACTAACATTTATACAAAATTACAATGGCCGAAGAGAAACTAAAAATTCATGTTGTATCTATGCACATTAGCTTTCATTTTCAAAACGCACACGCCATTGTATTCCCTAACCAAAAAGATTTTAATTCCGAAAATGCAGATATTAAAAGTGCTAAATTATAGGTAAAATAAAAATTGTGCCTCATATAATTATAATTTAAACAAAAATAATTTGTTGCCTCTAGTAACATTACCAAGTAATAATTCTTGTGCTAAGTATATACCTATACTTAATACCAATATATCATTTTTTTTCCTGTTTAATATAGTTATTGTCTTACAACTTCAACTTTCTAATTAATCA
Organism: Allium cepa; assembly: GCA_030765085.1. Taxonomy (NCBI): domain Eukaryota; kingdom Viridiplantae; phylum Streptophyta; class Magnoliopsida; order Asparagales; family Amaryllidaceae; genus Allium; species Allium cepa. The sequence goes on from CM060932.1 coordinate 30,001,319, forward strand.
AGTGTATCTGTACTAGTTTGAAATATGTGTTAAGATTCATGATAATGTTAATGTTTTCTTTGTTAAGTCCAAATTTCAAAAAACAAAAATGATGGAAAAATGTTTCACAGTTTGCTTACACCATATTTTTGTGCCCGTACAAAATGTTGCTCCTATGGGCTTCAAACCCAGCACACCATGGTGCGAAGATCACAAGTTACAACTAAGCTTAAACTTCAATTACTCATATTCTCTGATCAGTTTTCTATATCCAAATACACTACAACTAAAATATTAGTAAATATTTCCCCAACCAAATGGGTAGCTCCAGCCCGCGGACTTGGTGGGTTGTCCTATGAGCCGGCCCAAATAGTAAGCAATAATCATATTTAACTCCAATTTATATAATTATGTCTTGTAATGTATTTTTTGGTAGTGCCAATATTATGGATATGAGTTGGGTATACTTAAAAAGTAATTCAAAGGAATATAAAAATAACCTGGAAATCTTTCTAAATGAACCTATCGAAATTTCTACTTGGAAGGATAAGCTCATTGCTCCGGTGAAAAATGTTGCAATCAATATCTTTATGCTAGAAATACGGTAAAAAAAATTGAATAAAGGTCAGCAGTATACGATCCTTAATTATAACCCTCCTAATCTCATCACAGCCACCATTTTCTTTAGAAGCAAACATAGCCGTTATTTAATTTGTTGGATACTGTTTCTTTGCGGGCTGTCTATTTCAAGCCTGTGTTACTCTGTATGTATTGTTTTGCAATTTGCTGTATCAAGCTTTATCGAGAAATCATTGTATCAAACACTTTGTAGTAAATACTTTTTCACAATTTCTCTCTGTGTCATTTCATCTTGAATTAGAATATCATCCAATTCTGTACAAAATCTTTATATGGTATCAGAGCAATTCTGCTTAACAGCATAAATTCATCCTCAAAGAAGAATTTGATCTTTTTCCCATCAGAGTGTTTTCATCACTTGGAGAAATTATCTTTCCCATCAGATTCAATATCATCATCTGGGAATTCAAGTCTGCTTTCAGATTCTGGTGCCTCGCCGAGCCATTATACTGGCTGCACTCAAAATTGCAAGAAAACAAACTTGTTTGAGAAAGTTTTTGAAAAAAAGATTCAAGAAACCAGGAAATCATCTCAGTAAATCTGAAAATTAGGCCATAGCCATGTGCCAAGATCCATCAGAATGCATTCATCATCTAGATCTAGCCGCTACTTACCTGTTTTCATTATCTCTTTGAGGTGTTTTCTGTTTCTGAACCCTTTTTCTTTGCTTTCTTTTGATTCTTGATTCAAGAATCATCATCATGGGTGATGATCTTTCAGCCACTTCTGATAATGTTAATACTGAGCAGCAAATTGATGCTACAACCAAGTTGATCAAGACCGTCACAAGCCCACAAAGCAAATTGATCACCGTGCATTTGGATGAGAATAATTATCTGTTGTGGAAATTGCAAGTTGAAACTGCAATTTAGGAATATGGGCTTGAAGGCTTTCTTCTTGGCACCATACCTACATCACCAAAATGCATCACAGTTGAAGGAAACAATATTATCAGTAATGAAGAGTATATCAAACATCACAGACAGGACAGACTCATATGCTCCTGGTTATTATCATCAATAAAATCAAATATGTTTGTCTCATGTTGTTGGATGCAAATCAGCAAGTGAAATATGGGCAACAATTGAAAAATTCTTCGACATTCAATCTGCTGCTAAAGTGATGTATCATAAGAGACAACTTCAAAACATTAGGAAAGACAATTGCTCTATGCGGGAATATATGTACAAAATCAAGACACTTTGTGGTATGCTAGAGGCTGCAGGCCACAAAATATCTGAATCTGAACAAATATTAACCATATTAAATGTTTAAGTGATGATTATGAAGCAGTGATGGTAGTTATAACATCTAATAAAGTTTTACCATCTGTTGATGATGTCCATTCAATTCTTCAGGCACATGAGGCCAGAATAAATAATAAAAGGCTTCAAGAATCAGAGTTTCCAATCAACTACACCACGAACTCCAAAAACAAGAACCAGACGAATGGAGCCACTGTTCCTATCGATCGATACGAACAGAGCAGGATGATCGACGCAAATGGAGCAAGTTCTGATCGACTCGAACAACACATTACTGATCGATTCGAACAACACATTACTGGTCGGTTCGAAAAACACATCACTGATCGACTCGAACAACATATTACCGATTGGTTCGAACAAAGCACGTGCATAGGGGAGACTCGGTCGATTAGGCGTGAACTTCGGGTCGGCCCTAAAATCAGGCGCCACGCGCGCTCAACACCGACTCGTAGCAAACGATACGAATGTATCGATTCGAACCAGACAGCCCACCGAAAATTCGAATTTGCATCGATCATATCTCATGATCCACAAGTCGAAATGCCACCAAATTTTCACAGGAGCTTACGTACAAGCTAAAGAATGTTCGTGTCAAATTTCAACTCGATTGGATCAAATCTTGATCGATACGAAATTCGTCGGTATCGATCACGGATCGAGTCGAAATTATGTGGGATCAATCGCGTAGGCCCACTCACGTGCCAAAAGAAGTCTCTCGATATCTGAGCGAGATATTTGCAGCCCATGCTTATAAATAGCACCTCATAGCCTATGGAAAGGGTATCCTTTGGCTATCGACGTCCAGACTCTGCCGAAATCATTTTTACACTACAAGGCTGCTGTTATACTCGAATTTCGTCCCTATAATCCGTTGTAATCAGTTGTAATCATCAATGAAAGTAAATAAAAGATTAACTTTTATAGTGAACGTAGACCGAAGATAGCCGAACCACTATAAATCTTGTATCTCTGTCTATTTCTTTCTGTTTTAAGTTTATTATTCTTCATTTTTATCCTCTACATTTCTTAGATCTCTGAGTTGTGAACATACACTATTGATCTGTAATCATACATTGAAACTTTGACGATATTTGGGGTTTGTGACCAATTTTGACACAAGTTGTAATTTTTTTCTATCATGTTATATAAGTTTATTTCATTTATAACATTTTATAATTTAATTCACTTAATTATACTTTCAAAATTTTAAAAATTGCGCTTGTAACATTTCTTCTATACAGGATTATTATCTTCTTCGTTCAATCAATCAACTCCATATTTCAATCCGTAATTCATCCTACATTACAATCCCATTTACAACCCTCAATCTCGTTCTTAAGGAAACGTCGTCAAGGAATCACATCCAATCCCTCAAATTAAATCGTATATGCGTCATCAAAAATTCTGGAGTATGAGAAAAAAAAACCTAATTCTTTGTGCTTTAGATGCGATGACGGAAATAATAAAGCTAGGGATTGCAAAGATCCAATTCGTTGTTTCAATTGTTGGGTGCTCGGACATAAGAAAAATTCATATTCGAAGTATTTAAGCAAAAATAATCTTTATAATCCCCATTGTCGGAACCTTTGAACATGAAAGAACATGGCTATTATTTCTGTCTAGAATTTCTGAAATTAAGAAATTTATTTCTTGATGGCTATTTAGGAAATAATGATGAAGGGATGTATTTGCTGGGTAATTCTATTCATGCACCCATAATCTCTTAGAATACAACCAGAAAAAATAGCAAACTAGTATATAACAAAAAGTACTTTACATACACCATGACATTTACAAAATTACCCTTCTTTACATCTTTATCATATTCCCTCTTTAAATCTTAAAACTCAATTACACAAAACTAGGAATCCCTATCAATAAATTTACTTAAAATTCAAAAAAAATAAACTTTAATTTTTGGCACTAACATTGTAAATTGTTTAATTATTATTTTGAATTCTTAATTTTATCAAAATCACCGTAATTTTAGAAGAAAAAATTTGAACACATTTGAATTACAATAATCAGGTGTGAAAGTTGTCTTGATTGATATTTTAGGTTTCATTAACTTCATCAAATTGTATAAATTTAATCAAATATGGATTATAAGAAAAAGACTAAAAATGTAATTAAGAACACTGGTAACTTAAGTCATATATTTTCTTAGTAAAATAAAGGTGTATGTTAAGTATTTTTTATGTATGAATAGAATCTGCCGTATTTGTTTAACAAAATTCTTTGCCACTTCGATGTTTTAAGTGTTGCTATTAATTTTGCTTCAGATGAAACTACAGTTTCTGGTTCAAAAACGTCTTTCAAAGGAATCTGAATAATGAGAGTAAGAAGAAGAAAAATGCCATTCTTGGAAACAAAAATTAAAATTAAAACAAAGGATAACTGTTTGGGTATGTTATGGGATATGAAGTTGAAGGATGAAATTTCTACAAAATACGTTCCAGATATAATGCTTTTAGACCCTGTAGCGTTGAGTTATATGCCAAAGAATCAATCTATTATCCATTCTAGTGATAAAACTAGCTATAAAGAAGTGAGTTTTGGAGTAAACAGTGATGATGAATGTATGCAGATTTCTAAAAAAGCTTCTAAACATAAGAAAGCCAAGAGTGATGATATTGAGTTGAATAATAAATTCGAGATTCTGGGCTTATATGAATGTCACAGGATGATGGTTGACAAAACTATTATGATGAACATGAAAGAGGAAATATTACAGGATTATAACATGTCTAATAAGGGTTTTGTTTCTGGAGTGTACGGTTCTACAGCATTGATCAACAAGCAGAATTTTCTGAGTGATTATCTGCTAGAGAGTTCGGCATCAAATGTGCACACCGACACACTTCAGAATACTATTTCTAATCGCTTGCATAACAATGGTTCTAAAAATTTGTTTCTGAACAAAGAAGAGAGAGATTGGTATTCAACGGATACATATATAGCTTTTGGAACGATTGAGCCAGAATTAATGATAGTGCAGACTGAATTAGGTTCGAAAATTGATGAGAATGGAGATGAAGTTGAAAAAGGTAAGAATACATCTTGCATGATCATTGAGGGTGAAGCTTTTTAAGGGCATGGTTTTACAACATTGAACAACTGGCAGAAAGGAAAGAATGATGAATTGATGGTGAAATTGGATTTGGATGTGCATGTGAATATGCACACTGACACACATCAGACTACCGTTTCTAATCACTTATATGTGAAAGAATTTATTCGCTTGTATCTAAACAAAGAAATGAGAGATTTGTACACATTAGGATTCAAGAAACAATGGATTCAGAATTAATGTTAGTACAGGATGTGGTTGCTTGGAAAGTTGATGGCATTTGTTCGAAGTTGTACCTTGAAGATAAAGATATAACGTTACAAATTAAGAATCAGAAGCTTAAAAATCATAATGGGAATGAAGTTGAAATGGTTAATAATATTTCTACTGGGTATGATGAAGAAGATGGGATGAAGACATGCAGTGGTGGGGTAATGCATGATAAGAACAGAAAACGGATGAAACATTGATTGGGGAGAGTGCAAGTGACCAGTGTATTGTTGTTCAGGATAATATATTTCACAGTGCAATTCAATATGTGGAGCAGTTGGCATTGATGGGCAAAGATGCAAACAATATGGAGGTGGTACAAGAATAGTTGGCATTGATAGATTGATGATGCAGGTGGCATAGATATCTTATGGAATAATGGGCTTCGGTGTTTGATAATGCAAGCGGTATGAATGAGATAAGGGAACGGTCAACATTAGTGGGTGATGAGATAGATAGCAAGAATAGGCTACGTGAACGGCCGACATTGGTGTGTGATAATATAGGTAATAAGGACAAGTTAAAAGGGAAAATGTACAATAGAGATTGCTGATGCAGACAGTAGAAATGTGACACGCGAACAATGAATATTATTGGATGTTGATGTGGGAAGTATGGATGAGGTACGTGAACGGTTTGCAACATAACGAGAAAAAGTGATGATGTATTGGGACTTGTGGGGCAAGAGTAAGTTAGATTCGGGTTATATATCAGCAAATGCACAAGACATCGGAAATTCGATTATTTCGGAGGAAGGTGTTGTTTCATCTAGGTTGAGGAGCGCTCGTATTCGTAGAGCGGCAACTACAGTCTTCGACCACTCCAGCTCATGTATGGATATTCTTTTTGGGCACTACTTATAGTCTATGTGTTTTGAATATGTTATCTACCAGCAATTTGCATTAGAAGTCGTGATTTTATTTTTCTTACAATTTTCAATTAGATGCTGTGTATATTATGGTTAAGAAATTAGAACAAGTTAGATCACTTGGATCATGAGACACATCAGTTGGAACATTATAGGTTTACATGATTTAGGTAAAGTAGTAAAATTAGCTATTTTTTGAATATAATAAGATTATAATGCACTGTTACAAGAAACAAAGATCGAATTTCTGAATATCGTTTTATAGAAGCCTAGGCGGGTTTGTATCTTAGATATTGGATTCATCTCCAAGCTAGCGGTAGCTCGGGAGGCTTAATGGTAGAAAAGACAATTGTATTAAACTTTAAAAATCTATTATTAAACTCACTCATTGCACTTAGTTTTCTTCGATCTTAGTAATGATTCAATTTTAAATGTTACAAATGTTTATAGACCAAACTTCAAGCTAGAACAAAGGATTTTTTTTTGGGTGAGAGTCTGGAGTTTAGATCACTCGCTCCAGGTCCTTAGGTGTTGGGTTGGGACTTTAGTGCCACCAAATTTCTAGAGAAACGAACTCTTAGAGAAAATGATTTTTCTACTATGGAAGAATAGGTGAGCAGTTTATTGTTAATAGTAACTTAATTAAGTTGCCTTTAAAATAGACGGTTCACCTGGTCGAATAATAGGGACGAACGACGACACTATTAGATATACTTTTCATTAGTGATGAAGTGGAAGATAATTTTCTATTTGTAAGGTGGTTGGGCTTCCTAATATATATTCATATCATTGTCCAATTGTTTTATCTTGCAATGATAAAACTGTTAGATATAAAAAAAATTAGATTTGTAAGATGTGGATATTAGAAAATAATTTTTCAGATTTAACTGGAAACAAGGCTCTCTCAGTAATTATGAATAAAGATTTTCAGGAAGCATAGCCAAAAATTTTGTACGTAAACTCATAGATTTGGGAAATTTTCTTAGGAATGAAATAAAGACATTTTGACAACATTAGACTTAAATAGATAAATTACTAAATGAAATTCTAAGGTTGAAAAAAATCGAAGAATCTATATAAATATTTAAAAGAAAATGAGCTATCAAATCCAAAGGAAGAACTAAATAAAATTTTAATATAAAAAGTGATGTAGAGACAAAGATCTAAGGTCCAATGGATGGATGAGGGGGGTAAGATACAATTTTTTCATAAAGTAACAAATGATAGAAAATATATAAACACCATTAACTCTATATTAATTAATAATGCCGAGATTATTGATCAAAAATACTTAAACGAGGCATTCACTAATTATTATAAGGAAATTTTTTGGAACTAAAAATGAGCATAGAATTATGGCTAATTGGGATGATTTACATTCTAGTGGCACTAGGATTGATTTAGATAGTCTCGATAATCCACTTACGGAAGAGTAGATTTTGAGGGCTGTAAAGGATGTTCAGTTATAAATCACCTGCCCAGATGGCTTTCACGTTTTATTTTATGAATTTTTTTGAACGGTTTAAAGCATGATATAATAAAAATGTTTAACGAATTTTATGATGGTTCATTGAAATTTAGTAGGGTTAATTTCGCTAATGTATCTTATTGGACAAGAAAATGGGAATACATGAGTTAAAAGATTTCAAACCTATTTCATTATAAAATCGTTCTTTTAAAAGTAATTTCTAAAGTTTTAGCTAATAGGTTAAGTACTACAATGAACGAATTAATTGATATTACTCAAATTTCTTTTATTAAACATAGAAATATTACAGATGGTGTAGCGGTGGTAGTTCAAAAGTTTACTAATTATTGTTGTGAAAATAATATCGCTTATACGCTCTTAAAACTTGATTATGCAAAAACTTTTGACTCAATTGTCTGGGATTTCCTTAAACTTGTATTACTGGCAATGTGTTTCAGTGTCAAATTGTTCTCTATTTTAACTTATATTTTCAACAACCACAAATATATACACAACATCATATGAATTAAATGGTGAGCAAACTCACTTTAAAACCAAGCCAATGATCATGGCAAGGCTCAAGAACCAAGGAATAACTTCCTAACATCAACCAAAGTATAAATATCCATGCTCTTGCCTTCCAAAGCCATGCAAACTCCTCCCAAGCTTTCCGCTTGGTGAGATAAGTGAAGTGTTTAGGTTTTTACAAATGAATATAATAAGCCATTCCTCTCTTAAATTGACCAACCAAAACACTTGGCTCTCCATTTCTCATGCCTTGAAACATGCTTCTTATATTCTCTCCGCTTCACGTGCCTTAAATTAAGGGTCATTGTCCCCTTAATTAATCCTACTTACTTTAAATAATTTATCATTAACTTAAATGTTTTTAAATTTTTATTTATTTGTTCGTATGTTACTACATTAGTGCCAAAGAGTTGAAACAATTTGTATTGAATAAAAAGTAGTTTATCGATAAAATAATTTTCGATCACATTATCGATATTTATAAAAACTATTTATTTTTGTGAACAAAATTCAAAAAATGTTTTTCTTCATAGTTATTAATTAAAAGAGGGTCAACAAGGTTATAAAATCACATTTATATCATTAAATCCAAGATTCAAATATGTAAATAATTCATGTATTTGAATACAAAGTGTTTGAAATTTCGTGTCATTGCATTCTCCCCTACTTAGAATATTTCATCTTCGAAATTCCAACAAAAGAAATAAAAACAAATAGTCACAAATCAATCTTAGCAACATCCATAATCTTTAGAAAACATAGAAAACAAATATACTAAATCCCATACGATGCACATAGACCATCCGTATGCAATGTCAAATCTAATCACTTGCTCGATCTTATAAATTCCACTTCTAAATTAGTATAGATCACTCGACCTCTGTAGTGCAGTCGCCGATTATGTTTATTATTTAGAAACACTCATTCTCCTTACATAGTCATATACTATGATAGAAAACTTCAGGATCATATCAAAAATCCATACCAAGTGTTCACCATCCAGAATCTAGTGAAAAATCCTTGTTTGGACCGGTGCAAACTACCTCGAAATCATGTACTTGAATCCTAGATCAAGAACTATCATTCTAATAGAATTATCTACGTACAACTTACATACTTTATACCATTTCTCTCTTAACTACACGAACTACTATACATTTCAAATCACATTCATTGAGACAAAAATCATTTCCCATTTAATATGAAAATCACTTATGAAACATTTCATAGAATATTACATAAGTTTATAAACAATTTATAAAGACCTGAGTAGTCAATATCGGTATTAAATACCTATCAGTTAAGTACTAATATGAAATATTTCAAAATATCACCATAATATTAGATAATATTGACAATATAATCGTACATGTTTATAACAAGTTATAAATGATATCATGTTATATTATAATGATATGGTTATGTTTAGTTTCTTCAGTTATCTAATCATCTGTATTATTTTTCAAATCCCATATTCTTAGTTCCTTCATTTCCATTTTCACATATATTATTGAATATGTTATGTTGATTTAACGCTAATGCCTTTTTCTAGCCCCTTCTTTGTCAATGCAAATATACGATTTTACTGCTCTTCGACTTTTTGTTTTAGAAGCATGATAATAACAGAAATAAAAAAAATGAATTTTCATAAACTAACTTACCAATAAGAAATAATAAATAAAGAGGAAGACTAAAAGAAGTAGTTCATACACGAACTTGTTTTTATTGATGAGTGTGCGTACAAGATAGAACATATGAAATATTTGGATAAGTAGAGTTTTCTTTACTGGAACGCTAATGAAGAGGACTAAAGAAATATGGATAAAACTGAAAAATTATTGCATTTGGATTTCAATTATGGTCTACATATTAACATTCACCATATACTAAAAAAAACTTTAAGAATGTGAAATTTTTTATTTATCATTTTATTTTCGCCAACACTTATAATAATGAATGATACTCATTAAAAATATTGGATATTCTACACTAAATATCGGAGTGATATTTAGTGTAGAGATTAATATGGGATTAATGATGAATTTGATTCCTGCAGTGATATTTAGTACTCGTATACCATCGATACTGAAGTTGATTAATGTTAGGACTAATGATGTTCATTTATCCCTCATTTATTGGCTTAGTCATGCTAGGCTCGTTTATGAGCATTGATTATTATTTGTTGAATGTTGTTTTGTGTTTAACTAATTTATAAGTAATTTAAATTTTTACTACGTGAGTTAGGTAGATTATAATTGTAGGAACATTGAAACGAACACCTTTTGAATTAAGTTTCTTAGTTTGACTATAACGCATTCAGTAATAACACTCGGTTAAAAGCTAACTTTAATAAAAGTTGTTTATTATAATCTAAAAGAAATATAAGATATTTTGATAATAAATATTTGCGAAAAGATTTAATATAAGAAGGTTCCATATAAATATGTTTTTTAATATAATTTGTAAACAAAAAAGATTTAAATTGAGAATTTGAGAACTTGAATTTCAGTGCTTTTCAAAATGGTTTATAAGAGTTTAGAGTAAAAAAGAACAATATCATTTGAAAGTATTTTTATGTTAGCTAGTTCGAGTGGCTTGAAAGTGAATAGAAATAGGTTAGAGATGTGTTTGGATGGTAAGCACTTCTCTTGAGTATTATCCTCCTTAGTAAAGGGATACATGATACTGCTTTATAGGACCCTGTTCCTTGCATCATTTTAGTGTTACTCGATCTCTATAAATATTTTCATTGGATTTTAAAGAAAATATTTAGAAAATTGGATTATGGAATTGGGATCACAATATTTAGTAATATTTACGAAGTAATTGATATCATTTTGAAAATGATTTTTTTAATCCCACAAGTATGATTTGACATACAAAGAATATATGTATATACTATTATCTCAAATAGTTTAAAATAAAACCCAGTGTTTAGTTCTAAATTTTCTTGAAAAGAATTTTGATATTGGAATAAAAGTTGAGTTTTTATAACTCTAAACGTTAAAAAGGTAGTAAAGGTTAAAAAAGTTATAAACTTGTTGAGCTTCTTCGTTAGATAGAACATTCGACATTATTAGGCCAACTAGTACACGTCTTTACTTTAGTGTTGTCTAAGGAAAGTAGATTCTAGTCTTGAGTTTGGATACTAGAGTCCGACTCTTCTTAGCCACTTGCCCAGCCTAACGGATAAATAAGTCTTGAAGGTTGACTCAATTATAAGATCCCAAATTATTTTAGTGTTGTAATATACATTAATAATAGGGATGAATATGCTAAATAAGAAAGGGTATTATTGTAATCTGCACTGCATAAGTAGTCTATAAATATGGAGCTTGATTGTATTGTAAGATCTATCTCTCAATTCAATAAAATTGTTCTCTCTCTAATGGCCTTCATTCTCTTTATTCTGTAACACGTTATCAGCACGAAGGAATGCGAATTAATTATTGACCTCAACCTGTTCACCTTCAAACTTTCCAACTTCTCAGCAAGTAATTAAATATTAATTACTATGACTGTTTCTCTTCTGACCATTCCAATTCTAAGGCTATTTATATTCAAAATTCTATTATATATATATTAGTGCAGACGAGTCTTTTAGAATATATCTACATACATTCTATTTCTTATTTCCTTTAAAACAGCGGGTAAAGGAATTTTTCTTGCATTTCTTCATAAACTCGTTACTTTTCCTCTCTCCAAAAAGGTAATTGTCAATATCATATTTTTTTTTGATAAAGCTATCAAGTCAGCACATGCTAGTTTGGGGTTCGCTTCTATATTTTTCATGTCTTTTCTTGTATCACTCTTATTTTTATTCTTTGGCTTCTAAATTCAATATTATTATTTTTTCCCTTTGCGGATCAATTGCCGAGTAAAATTCAAAATTTTGGAATGGAATATACGCAAAAGCTGACTTTCCTTTCTTATTTGATAAATACATGAAAGTTGCAAAATCCAAATGTTTGGTTTTGTTGATACAATTTTTTTTTGGTATAGTTGTTTGATACCATGAATGAAGACTTTCCCTTTTTTTCTTCTTTTTAGCTGGAAACAAACAAACAGTGAATGTTGTTGTGGCGAAAATTTTCACCTTATGCAATTTATTTTATGAACAGTTCACAAAATGACAAACATCGCCAAGCTTGAATTTAAAGCTTTGGATATATCTGGAGACAACTACTTATCATGGATACTGGATGCTGAGATTCATTTGCAATCTCAATGCTTAGAAAATGCCATTAAAAATGGCAATACTATGTCCCAGCAGGACAAGGCAAAGGTTCTAATATTTTTAAGACGTCATATCCATGATGATCTAAAAACAGAATATTTGACTGAAAATGACCCTCTCCATTTATGGAACTCCATGAAGGAGCGCTATGACCACCAAAAGACGGTCATACTTCCAAACACTAGGCAAGAGTGGTTGAACCTAAGGTTTTAGGACTTTAAGTCCGTAAGAGAATATAATTCTGCAATATTTAGAATCACTTCTAAACTGAAATTATGTGGAGAAAAGGTGGATGACGCACAAATGCTTGAAAAGACTTTCTCAACATTTCATGCCTCAAATATACTCCTGTAGTAGCAATATCGAGAGCGTCATTTTACAAAATATTCTGAACTCATAGAATGCTTATTAATTGCTGAACAAAATAATGAATTGCTTATAAAAAATCATTCCTCAAGACCAACTGGTTCAACTGCATTACCTGAAGTTAATGCTAATTTTGCCCACTCTGGAAGAGGTAGGGGTCGAGGTCGAGGACATGGTCGTGGACATGGATATAACTCTAGCAGAGTTGGTTATGGTGGTTTTAAAGGTAGCAAAACCACCAACTTTAAAAAGCAACAAAAGAAAATTGAGCCTATAAAGAATAACGATTCAGCTTCAAAAAATAAAAGGCATTATGAGGAAGTTTGTTATAGATGTGGACGATCTGGTCACTGGTCACGTGCATGCAGATCATCAAAGAAAACAGTTGAAGAATATCATCGCTCGAAGAATACTGAGGCAAATAATGGTGAAAAGTTACCTGAAAACACTAACCTGAAGTTAGATGATTTCTTCGAAGATGACAATGGAAATTTCATTAATGATGAAAATCTAAGTGCAATGATCAATGATATGAAAGAGTTGATCAATTAGAAATGTCTTGAAGTTTGTTATGTGACTTTCGTTTTATTTCATTAGCTTGCATCAATAAATCAGTTTGAAGTTTATGTTCGTTTAATTGTATTTCCCTTTGCAGTACTAGTAATGTGTAACGTGGATGTTGTTTTTAATCAATAGCCTATTTTAATCATATTACTTTGTTTGTTTACATTACATTTATTTATGCATACAAATTTTTAATGATTGATTAATTATTGCCTTTAATTCTTAAGGTATGGAACGCCATTTAGGTGATGATATATGCTTACTAGATAGTGCAACTACTCATACAATTTTGAAAAACCAGAAGTTTTTCTCTGAACTATCTGAAAATTTCTAAGCTAAAGTCTCCACTTTAGCTGGATCTGCTAATATAATTGACGGGTCCAGGAGAGCCCATATAATATTAGCAAATGGTACGCATATTTTTATCCAGAATGCATTATACTCAAGCAACTCTAAAAGAAATTTGCTGAGTTTCAAAGATATAAGAATGAATGGATACCATATTGAAACTATAAATGAAAACAACAAAGAATATCTTTGTGTTATTCCTAGAATTGAAAGCCAGAAGCTTATCCTAGAAAAATTTGGTACAATTTCAACTGGTTTATATTTTACAAAAATTGGCATAGTTGAACCTCACTCTATAAACATGATCCAGAAGCTCACAAATACAAAGACAATGATTCTTTGGCATGATCGCTTGGGTCATCCTGGATCAACTATGATGCGTAAAATTACCAAAAACTCAAACGGACATGATTTATTAAACCAATTGAATTTACCAAGCGATTACTTATGTTCCCCATGTGCACAAGGAAAATTAATTACTCGACCTTCATATAGTAAAATCACTTCTGAATCTCCAACATTTTTACAAAGAATTCAAGGTGATATATGTGGCCCAATCCGCCCTGAATGTGGACCATTCAAATATTTTATGGTATTGATTTATGCATCAACTCGTTGGTCACATGTCTGTTTACTTTCTACAAGAATTTTGGCATTTGCCAAGCTACTTGCTCAAATAATAAATTGAGAGCACACTTCCCTGATCATAAAATTAAATCGATTCGACTAGATAATGCTGGAGAATTTACTTCTCAAGTATTTGATGATTATTGTCTATCATTGGGGATTGAAATTGAACATCCAGTAGCTCATGTTCATACTCAAAATGGTCCAGCAGAATCATTAATTAAGCGCGTGCAACTTATTGCAAGACCATTGCTTATGCAATCAAAACTACCCGTTTCAGCTTGGGGGCATGCAATTTTACATGCATCGAAATTGGTTAAAATTAGACCAACGGCTTATCATCAGCTTTCACCATCACAGCTCTTAACTGGATTTCAAGCAAATATTTCACATTTACGAAAATTTGATTGTGCTGTGCATATACCTATTAATCCCCCACTTCGTACTAAAATGGATCCTCAACGACGGTTGGAAATTTATGTGGGATTTGATTTCCCATCGATAATTCGTTACCTTGAACCTCTAACAGGTGATGTCTTCACTGCAAGATTTTCAAACTGTAAATTTGATGAGACAATCTTCCCGCCGTTAGGGGGAGAAAAGACCGTTCCAGTAGAACGGCGTGAAATATCATGGAATAATCCATCTATGTCTTATTTGGATCCACGTACTAAACAATGCCAATATGAGGTACAAAGAATTTTGCATACTCAAAATATTGCAAATCAACTGTCGGATGCATTTAGTGACACTGCAAAAATAACTAAATCTCACATTCCAGCAGCAAATGCACCAGCAAAAATTGATGTCCCTGAAGGATCAAAGGTAAATATAGCAGCAAATGAATCTAAAGCAAGACAAAAACGTGGAAGGTCAATTGGTTCAAAAGACTTGGCGCCTAGAAAAAGAAAGTCTAATGAAAAATCATCAATTAAGGAACCTCTTGAAGAGGTTATAAATGATCAAAAAGATCACTCAAATGAAAATCCCAATTCTCCTAGAAGCGCGGAAGGAAATATTATCCCAGAAGAGATAAAAGAAGATTCCAACGATAAAATGGTACCTAATAATAATGAGATCTCAATATTTTGTATGACCTACGGAGAAATATGGGATCGAAGTAAAATAATAATTGATGATGTATTCTCATTCGCAATAGCTACTGAAATAATTGAAAGTCATGACCATAATGAGAATAATGAGAATGATGATAATGAACCAAATAGCATAAATGAATGTCAAAAAAGACACGATTGGCCAAAATGGAAAGATGCTATCCAAGTGGAACTAGATTCACTTCAAAAACATGGTGTATTTGGACCAATAGAGAAAACACCAGAAAATGTTAAACCAGTAGGTTATAAATGGGTATTCGTTAGAAAACGAAACGATAAAAATGAAGTCGTGAGGTACAAGGCACGACTTGTCGCACAAGGTTTCCTGCAGAGACCAGGTTTTGACTTTAAGGACACTTACTCCCCTGTCATGGATGTCATAACATTCTGATATTTGATAAGCCTTGTAGTTTCTGAAAAACTTGATATAAGATTAACGGATGTTGTGACAGCTTATCTTTATGGTGAATTAGATACCAACATTTACATGAAAATTCCAGATGGATATAAATTGCCTGAAGCAAAATCAAAGTCCATGTACTCATTAAGACTAAGACGATCACTATATGGATTGAAACAATCTGGAAGGATGTGGTATAACCGTCTTAGTAAATATTTGGTAAAAGAAGGATACGAAAACAATCTCATTTGCCCATGTGTCTTTATAAAGAAATCGGTAAAGGGATTTGCTATCTTAGCAGTTTATGTTGATGACATAAATTTGATTGGGACTCCAGAAGAGATTGATGAAACAATAAATTATTTAAAGAAGGAATTTGAAATTAAAGATCTTGGCAAAACTAAGCACTGTCTCGGTCTACAGATTGAGCATAGTACTAATGGCATATTAATCCATCAATTAAATTACATTGAGAAAATTCTAAAGCGTTTTCAAATGGATAAAGCATATCCACTTAGCACGCCAATGATTGTTAGATCTTTAGATATTAAAAAGGAACCTTACCGCCCAAAAGAAGAAGATGAGAATGTGCTTGGCCCGGAAGTGCCATATCTTAGTGTCATTGGTGCATTATTATATTTGGCCCAATGCACAAGACCAGATATTGCATTTTCAGTAAATCTTCTAGCAAGATACAGTTCAGAACCAACAAAAAGACACTGGAATGGTGTAAAACATATCATGAGATATGTTCGTGGAACGACAAATTTGGGTTTATTTTACTCTAACACAGGCAATAGTCCAAATCTAGTTGGCTATGCTGATGCAGGTTATCTTTCTGACTCACATAAAGCAAGATCACAAACTGGATATGTATTTAATAACAGCAATGCAACAATTTCATGGCGATCTACAAAACAAACATTGGTAGCAACATCATCCAATCACTCTGAAATACTATCACTACATGAAGCAAGTAAAGAATGTATTTGGCTAAGATCACTGATTGAGCATATTCGAAAAAGCTGCCAACTTCCATCAGTAACGGAAAGGTCAACCATTATTTATGAAGACAATGCAGTTTGTGTAGCTAAAATTCAAGCGGGTTACATTAAGGGTGATAGGACGAAACACATTTCTCCTAAATTTTTCTTCACACATGAGCAACAAAAGGATAATAAGATAGAAGTGAAACAAATCTGATACCAAGAAAATCCAGCGGACTTATTCACAAAGGGGCTTCCAAAATCAATATTTCAGAAGATGGTGTACAAAATTGGTATGCGTCGGCTGCATCAACAAACTAATTGAATAATGCGTTATAATCCAGGGGGAGCGTATGAAATACGCTATAATGTACTCTTTTTCCTTCACTAATATTTTTTCCCACTGGGTTTTTATTAGTAAGGTTTTAATGAGGCATTATCTTGATCCAGAAGAATCAACCCTCGTAGTAACATTATAAAATATATGTTACTTAACGATGAAATCATGTTGTACTCTTTTCCTTGTTTATGATTTTTTCCCACTGGGTTTTTCATAACAAGATTTTTAATGAGGCAATTACTCTTATCATCTTTACATACGCATATTCAAGGGGGAGTGTTGTAATATACATTAATAATAGGGATGAATATGCTAAATAAGAAAGGGCATTATTGTAATCTGCACTGCATAAGTAGTCTATAAATATGGAGCTTGATTGTATTGTAAGATCTATCTCTCAATTCAATAAAATTGTTCTCACTCTAATGGCCTTCATTCTCTTTATTCTGTAATATTTAGGCCTTAGTTGAAATTTTAGGAAGTAAAATAAATATGAATGTTTTGTATATATTCTTTAGATGTAGTGAAGTATTACAGTAATATGGACTTAAGTTATAATGCATGGTCTTTTTGACCTCTGAATGTCGACACTGATATATTGACTATTTTTACGTGCCGGACGCCCAAGTCTCAAAAATATAGAACGTTTAAGTAAAGAAAAGGAACAAAAAAGAGGAGAATTAAACATCAGAATCTCATATGCGGAATGGAAACGTATAATATAAAAAGATAGTCACATTACTACTCTAATATAATAGCATTTTAGAGTTACTAATTGAAGTACCATCATCAGCTTGCACAATTTTAACAACATGTCCTTACAATTGCTGATACACACACACACACACACACACACAAAGTAATGCAATGGAAATAAACACCATGGCAGGTAAAAATCCATCTCCTCTCCAAAATCTCAATGTACATCAACAAAATCCCGCCATTCTCAAACTAGTCCAAAGAACACCCATGGAAATAAGGAAAATATAAATTCATGAGTCAGACAAAAGTCCAACATAATAAACTTAAGAAATATGCGGGCAACATAAAACGGTACGTTTGAGACCGTACAGAATGCCATAACGGTTATCTCCTCAAAAGAACCACCATTTAATAAATACATAGTTCTATATAATAGACAATGTCTGGGATGAAGAATATAAATCAAAATATAGTTACACCGCCTGCATCTCACGATACAACAATATTAAAGTACAATCAAAACTGCTAAGGCGCGTTCATATATTGATTTTTCACCAAGACACCTCTAATAAACTGAGCAGATCTCTAAGATAAGGATCATAAATTACTTTTTGAGTATCGTATATCTCTAGATAAAATATACGATAAGGTAAACACAATAGGCCTATGCCCAACCATTTTCATGAACCATGTGGAACCAAGTATCATCAACTCCCACCGGCTAACATATTAAAGGCATCCCTAGATTTGGAGTTGATGTGCCCCCATGGGTTAGGTAAATCCCTGATTGTGCAGCCTACTCCGTCTTTATTCATATATCAATGATGATGTCATGTTCATCGTCTCAACACATGAGCCATCATTCGGACCAATCATGAATCCCAAAATTGATTGTAGTATCTTGAACAGATCAAGAAACTCTACATGGATTCGAGCATCTCAAACAGATCTCGAATCTCCATATATATTCCAGCATCTTGAACAGATCCACTTCGAAGAGATAGAACATATACCTCCATCTTGAAGTGGTTTTCGATAAGTAAAGCACTTACCAATCACGGTCGCTTCTAGACAGAATCAACAAATTTTCGTTTAACTTAAAACTTCAATCTTTCAAAAATACACAAACAACAATAAGGATGGAGATCATCTCCTACTTGGACGGATTTTCATATCTCTTATCCTAGAAGAGCAAGACAAGTTTATACGTAGCTTATGTCATCACCGAGTGAATAACTATAACGTATAATTTATGTATATCTTCTAGATAATTCCTAAGTCAATATGTTCCAATTCATAATAATGAAAAGATCGCATATGGAAACTAAGTTTTGTATATTTGTCATAGTTCTAACCATTTCAACTTCTACTATATCTCAGTTAAGAGTGAATCCTGGTAGGTTAGAGCACTATTACTTCTATCTCCTACTCGAATCATCATTCTTAACTCTTAATGATAGAATCAAGACTACTCCATTGGCTTTTTGTGCTAAGCACACAATTAGATATTTTCCATACACAAGCAACACACAAAGCATTTTTATACTTATCATTAACTTTAAGACATTCATTTTAAAGATCAAAGCATATTCGCACTTATTAATTAACGTAATACACTTTTATTTAACTTCTCAAAATAATTTATTTTAACTTATGTGTTAAAAGTCCAAACTTTCTTTACTACATTTATAAAATACTTAACTTACTTTTTCTCAAATTTATATATATAAAATTTTAAAACTATTATAATTATGTTAAAAACTTTTAAACTACTTAAAAATATATTATAATTGTCAATATAGAATGTTATGAAAAAGTAACAAATTTTCAAATAAATGGAAAAACCAAAATTACACATTTTAAATTAAAAGCGGATTACTTCAAAAATTAATTATTAATTATTAAAAATATATTGAAACTTGAACCAATTTTATAACACTTTAATATAAGTCAGAAAACAACCCTAAAAAGATAAGAGAAAAATACTGAATCTAAATATCTTTTTTTACGATTTAAAGTATTAAACAGCAAAGTAGCATTTCTTGAAATGCTACCAAAATAATTCGTAATAGGTAAAAAGTGTTTCAGAAGTAATGACAACATTTCAAAAATGCCATCTAAAGTTCTAGGCGGGTTTAACACGATTTTGCAACAACTTTGGGGCTAGTATTCGACCTTTAAACAATTGAATTTCTATCCAATTTTTTAACTAGTTAGTGTACATATAGTATTTAAAGACCAATGAAAGAAACCCTTAACCATATCTTTCCATTAATTTATAAAAAAATTCGAAAATTAGATATTTTTCCGAAGTGTTCGATTAGCGACATTTGCACTACAATTTTTTTTTACTTTTTTTGACTAGTTTCAAACATTTTTAAAAACTTAATATTGTTACTTTGGTAAGTACTTATATTTTACTTATTAAACCCGTAAAGAAACCCCTAAGGATATCCTCCAAAGTCGACTTCAAAATCACCAAAGACAAAGCGATTTCAAAGTGTATCCATAGATACTTTTTCGCTTCAAACTTTAATAACTCTATTCTATTATTTCCACAACTTGCAAAACCAATTCCTTTATGTCAAACGCACCAAAACATGTGTAGAGAACAACGGAATATATAATTTCAAAATGTATTCATATTTTAACCAATTCAACATATGTTAAATACATGGGATTTCAAATTGCGTTTATAACGAATATTTCGCTACAACCATTCTCAACACACTTCAACTTTGCATAAAAAATTATCAAACATGCAAACAATAAGTCTGGGCCATAATACATGTTTTAGATGGTTATAAGAGAGAATATAGTGCATATAAAGTTGTCACTTGCTTTTCAATGCAAGGAGGGGTCCAAAAGTTATAATTTGCGTTGTTCTCTATTTTAACTTATATTATCAAGAACCAAAAAATATATACACAACATCATATGAATTCAATGGTGAGTACATTCACTTTAAAACTGTAACAACCCGATATTTTCAGCCATTCACATTCACACATGACGGACTTGAATTGTTCAAAATATCGCATTGTAAATAAATTTGGAGCAAATAAAATACAATCACAGAATCACAGACACAGAAATATCAGAATAACTCTCAGCCGAATATAAAACACATAGTAGTTCATGAAGCTACTACGGCAGAGTCTCAAACCAAATACATAATACAGTCTGAAAACAACATAATAGAAATCCCAAATACATAGAAGTTCACTGATACATGAGATAAACTAGAACAGCTGAAACAGAAAGTAGATATAAATGTAGATAAGCAGAAACTCCAGCAAAGACCAGCTCCAGAAAGAGAATCCAAAGCTGTGAATACTCAGGCTGACCCGAGCGTAAAGTAAAACACAAAACACTCGAGTCAGGACAATATATACTTATGTAATGTAAACCAACTCAAGTGAACTGTAGTAGAAATGCACAATAACTTAAAGGATGCTTGAGATCACCCATCCTTTAAGAATCAGTTAAACTATAAATTAAATACATCCCGTGGTTAAAATTTCAAAATGGTATTTTAAACTTCAAAATCAAATATCATTTCAAAATTCAATATCATTCAATATCCATTTCAAAATATCATATCTTCCAAACCGCATTCATTTTTATTTAATTTAAATACCGTTACAAAACACATTTCAAAATAGTTTATATTTCGAAACAAATTACTTCATTTTAAATTATAAAATGGAGTTATTATATTTAATAACTAAACTATTAAATTTCCAAAATTTTAGTCTTTTAAAATTCGTTTTCCACTTAATTTATTAAAACATATGAAAATTCAACTTTCGCAGCATTTAGAAATTGCTACAAAAAGTTACATTCAAAACAGTTCAATTTAACAAAAGATAGCATTTAAAGATGTTGTAATAGGGTTACATTAGTTTCCAATAGAACTTAGTTAAATTCAACAATTATAACATTTACAAAAATACTATAATAGCCTTTAATTAAACTTAGCCATTCGGTTCATTATTATCAACTACAGCATTTACAATGCTGTATTATCATTTACATTTGAATTAATAGCATTTCAGGAATACAGTTAATTAACTTCAAATATTCAATATAATTTCACAAACAATTGTATTTTTATTTAAATCATTTTTAACTTATAAAATCATATAAATTCACTTTTAAAACAATCATTCAAATACCCTTATATTCATGATTTTATAAAGTTAAATCTCCATTCAAAAATCAAAATTTAATAATAATACACTTATTAAATTCCAACATTAAATTTAAATCCATTAAATTAAATTTAACTTAACACTTAAGTTTGAAATTTTCAAATATAACTTAGTTTCATTTTTATTTACTTAACTTAAAATTCACTTTTAAGCCAAATTCACAAATTTCCAATTTTTAGTTATATTTAAAAATTTCAACTTAAACATTTTCACATTTTAACCTTATTCAAAAATCATTAATATATTATAAAATCATTTTAAATTCATTTAATTCAAAATATCATAAATTTATCATATTTTCATATTTAATTTAAATTCCATTTATCGCCAAATTATAATTTTCAAAATAACTTACATTTCAGATTTTCTAACTTTACCATTTATTTATTTCACTTATAAATTTTCAGAAAATCAATAATGCTTTAAAAAAATCATTTTTAATCAAATTTAAATCAAAATATTATAATATTTACATTTCTAAAATATTTTGAAAATTTTAGAAAAACATATTTTAACAACGGGTCTGTATTTCATTTTCTAGCCTAGGTAAAGTGATACGGGTAATATATCATTTCCACCCGTAATTTACAAAGAAAACCCGGGTTTGATCATTTCAAACCCGCAATCCCAAGTAAATGAAAATAATCGAAAACCATTCAGGCCTATCATTTCAGCCCATAACGATTTTCTCCTATTCTAAAGTCCGTTCGGGTATGTATCATTTCAACCCATAGTGATTCTAATCTAAAGGGAACTTGCAGTGTGATAAACTGATAAAATTAACAGAAAAGTATAATATAACAGTAACATATGATATAACAGGTGTTTATGCATGGGTGAACATCATATAATCATAACATAGAAGATATAATATGGTGATGCATTTTACAGATTCAAAAGTGGTCAATTTACTAGTTATATAGGCATACACTGTCTGGTGAGAAAAACTCACCTGTTTAAGCTGGAGATGGCAAACAACTACACCCAACAGAGATCCATAAAAGCATGAGAGCACGATAATGATTTGAGTGTGAGAGAGACAAGACTAAATGCCTTGAATACATGAGACAAAACAATTCAAATAAAATGAATAACACTTCACAAAAATTTAAACAACACATAAATTCATGCACAAAACATCTCCAAACCATTTGCACTTGCCTTCAACCTCATATGCTTCATCAATGGGCTGTAAAAGCACTGTAATGGGATGGTTTTGGATCAGGTTTTTGGTTCAATAAGTCGGCCATACATAGGAAAAGATGATGCAAAGGTATGTGTGCATGGAACTACAACTACAAGGCAACACAAGTGGATTCAAGGCAATATAAGTCACGGCCACAAGCAGATATGGGCACGGCCAGGTCTGGTGGGATCAGCTACAGGTGTGGCAGAGGTGTATGGGTCAACTTTGGCAGGTGGTGGTGGTGTATGGGTCGGCTAAGGAGGAGTTTGAGGTGGTGAAGGCAAAGAAGCTAGGCTATGCGCATTTTCAAGGTGGATATTGCAATTTTTATGGAGTTTGATCAACTAGTGGTGCATGGTCATAGATCGGCAGTGGATTGGAGGTGGTGGCAGCCTGATGTGGTGGTGGTGGAGGTGGCCATGGTGAAGGAGGAGCAAGGGGCCGAGCATAAAAGAGGAAGAAACAAGTGCAAATCAATATAAAACAATGAAAAAGGTGAAATAGAAAAAAAAAACATTTACTAAAGTTTTTGAACAAGTAGAGGCCAAAAATTTTTCTCAGGAGAGAAGAAAAATGTTTTACGTGAAATGAAAAGTGATGGTCGGCTGAATAGAAGAGGTTAAGGAAGCCTATTGAATGAAAAGTTAAGTTAGAATGTGAAAAGGTGGAATATAAAAGAAAGCCACAAACCTTTTCAAATTTCTCATATATATTTATATACATTTAAATAACTGAAAATACTTATAATTTAAGTTAAAATTCGAAAATATAACAGATAAACAAAATATTAATAATTAAGTATTAATTAGATATGATTAAAATAAGAAAATAGCACAGAAAATGAAAACTAGTCTAGAAAACTTGAAATTAAATGGAACAAACTTTGAAAATTTTATATGCACATGAAAAATATTTATAAATAAAGATAAGATCATAAATTAAAAATTCATTCACAAAAACGAATAAATAAATTTTAATTAAATATAATTTAATTGAAGAAAATAACAGAAAAATAGAAACTGGCCTTTAAAAATAGAAAATAAATTCAATAAGCTTTTGAAAAATCTTATCATCATTTTAAAAATATTTAAAAGACAAAAATATATGTAAAATAACATATAATACAAATTAGGATAAGATATGACAAATAAAAATATTATTTACATAATTTAAAATGAAGAATATTGTTAAATTACTCAATATACACACAATATTGTAAAGGGTATAACTTTCACAATTTAAATCCAATTTCAACGAAATAAAAGGCATTATTCATGATATTAAATTTATTTTCATAATAAAAGATAAAATTTAAAAATTCAAATATTTAAATTTAAAATTAAAAGTCAAAGTTTGACTAGATTGACCAAAATCCACATTTTTGGAAAATATACAATTTATTCAGGTTTGAAATTATCATTCACACAAAATTAAAATTTATATTCACAATAACAAATTTATTCATTTTAATAAATATAATAAAGTTTTCAAATAAAATAATCAAAATAAACAATTAAAATAAAAATTCAGGGTTATTACAAAAACTAAGCCAAAAATAATCACAAGGCTCAAGAACCAAGGAACAACTTCCTACCGTCACCCAAAGCCTAAATATCTATGTTCTTGCCTTCTAAGGCCATGCAAACTCCTCCAAAGCCTTCCTCTTTCTCATGCTTGGGGTAGGACCACCCAACTTTTTTTATTTATTTAACTTTTTGGATGCTAAACCTTGTTCTCTAAGTGATAATAGTACTTTGTGAAATTTTGGAAGAGATTTGAAGAAGATTTGAATTTGTTTTGAAGAATTAAAAAGGAGAAAGAAGTATAAAAGAAAGCCATTTTTTTCAAAACTCGTGAGATAAATTTTGTGATAAAAATGAAGTGTTTTGGTGTTTGCAAATGATAATAATAACCCATACCTCTCTTTTTTTGACCAGCTAAAACATTTGGCTCTCCACTTCTCATGCCTTGAAACAAGCTTCTTATATTCTCTCAACTTCACATGCCTTAAATCATGGGTCTTTGTCCCTTTAATTAATCCCACTTACTTTAAATAATTTATCATAACTTAAGTGCTTTTAACTTTTTATTTATATGTTCATATGTTACTATACAAGTGACACAAAGTTCGAACATTTTTTATTGTGTAAAAAGTCGTTTATTGATAAAATGAATTTCGATCACAATATCGATATTTATTCGAACTATTTATTTTCGTAAACAAATTTCATAAACAAATTTTTCTTCATAAATTATTAATTAAAGGGGGTCAACAAAGCTATAAAATCACATTTATATTATTAAATTCATGATTCAAATACGTAAATAATTTAGATATTTGAATACGAAGTGTTTGAAATTTAGGGTCGTTACATTCTCTCCTACTTAGAATATTTCATCTTCGAAATTCCAACACAAGAAATAAAAAGAAATAGTCAAAACCAATATTAATAGCATCCACATTCTCTAGCAAACATTGCATACAAATATACTAAATCCCATACGATGCACATGGACCATCCGCATGCAATGTCAAATTTGATTACTTGCTCGATCATATAAATTCCACTACCAAACTGGTATAGATCACTTGACCTCTTTAGTGCAGTCTTTGATTAGATTACTGGACTAGAAATCCTCATTCTACTTACAGCCATATACTATGATACAAAATTTCAAGATCATATCAAAAATCCATACCAAGTGTTCACCATCCAGAATCTAGTGAATAATCCTTGTTTGGACCAGTGCAAACTACCTCGAAATCCTGTACTCAAATCCTAAATCAAGAACTATCATTGTAATAAAATTATCTACACACAATTTACATACTTTATTCCATTAGTCTCTTATCTACACAAACTACTTTACATTTTAAATCACATTCATTTACACAAAAATCAATTCCCATCTAATATGAAAATCATTTATGAAACATTATATAAAATTTTACTTAGATTTATAAACAATTTATAAAGACCTGAGTAGTTAATATCGATATCGAATAACTATCGGTCAAGTACTAATATGAGATATTTCAAAATATCGCCATAATATTGGATAATATCGACGATATTTCATACATGTTTATAAAAAGTTATAAATGATACTTTATTATATAATGGTATAGTTATGATTAGTTTCTTCTGCTATCTAATCATCTCTTTTATTTTTCAAATTACATATTCATATTTCCTTCATTTTCATTTTCACTTATATTATTGAATAGGTTGTGTTGATTTAATACTAATGCCTTTTTCTAGCCCCTTCTTTATCGATGCTAACATATGAGTTTACCGCCCTCCGACTTTTAGTTTTGGATGCATGATAATAACAGAAACAAAAAAATTAGATTTTCATAAATTAACTTACCAATAAGAAATAATAAATAAAGAAGTAGACTAAAAGAAATAGTTCTTATGTGATCTTGTTTTTAATGATGAGTGTGCGTACAAAATGAAACATATGAAATTTTTGGATAAGTAGAGTTTTCTTTACTGGAACGCTAAAGAATTAGACTAAAAATATATCGATATAACTGAAAAATTATTGCATTTGTATTTCAAACATGATCTACATATTGTCATTCATCATATACTAAATACAAACTTTAAGAATGTGAAGTTATTTATTTATCATTTTATTTTCATCAACACTTATAATAATGAACAATATTCATTAAAAATATTGGATATCTACATTAAATATCAAAGTAATATTTAGTGTAAGGATTAATGATTAGATTAATGATGAAGTTGATTAATGTTGTGATATTTAATATACATATACCATCGACATTGAAGTTGATTAATGTAGGGACTAGTGATGTTTATTTATCCCTCATTTATTGGCTTAATCATGCTTGGCTAGTTTATGAGCATTGATTATTGTTTGTTGAACGTTATAATGGGTTTAACCAATTTATAAGTAATTTACCTTTTTATTACATGGGTTCGGTAAATGATAATGGCAGGAACAGTGAAACTAACACCTTTTGAATTAAGTTTCACAGTTTGACTATAAGGCGCTCAGTCATAATAATGGGTTAAAAGCTAACTTTAATGGAAGTCGTTTATTATAATCAAAAAGAAAGATAAGATATTTTGGTAATAAATATTTGTCAAAAGATTTTATATAAGAAGTTGATTTCATATAAATATGTTCTTTAATATTGTTTATAAACAAAAAGGATTTAAATTGAGAATTTGAGAACTTAAATTCCAATTTTTTTGGAAATAGTTTATAAGAGTTTAGAGTAAATAATAACAATATCATTTGAAAGTATCTTTATGTTAGCTAGTTTGAGTGGCTCGAAAATAAATAGAAATAGGTGAGAGATGAGTTTGCATATTAAGCACTTCTCTTGAGTATTATCCTTCATAGTAAAGGGATATATGGTACTGCTTGATAGGGCTCCGTTCATTGCATCATTTTAGTGTTACTCAATCTGTATGTATATTTTCCATGGATTTTATAGAAAATATTTAGGAAATTGGTCCGTGAAATTGAAAACATAATACTTAGTAATATTTAGGAAGTATTTGATACCATTTCGAAAATGATTTTGTTTTAATCCTGTAAGTTTGATTTTGTATACAAAAAATATATTTATATATTATTATCTCAAATAATGTAAAACAAAATTTGGTTTTTAGTTCTAAACTTTTCTTGAAAACAAATTTTACATTGAAAAAAAATTATACTTTTATATGTAAAATATCACCATACATAAAATTATATCATTTACACATTTCGAAAACAATATCGTGTCAGTTTGCTTTGTTTAAATGTTTTGGGATTCCTATCGATAGCGTTAGCTAGATGAATTGATCGAACCCAAAATTCAAACTTAACAACTCAAACAACACAATATAAAACATTTTTATATTAATTACAAATACACTCCCTTACATGATGATTCACAAATAGGTCTAGAACAAGGGTAGAGGTTTAATTTTTTTTAAAGAGACACTATGCAAGAGAATTCTAACCAAGAAGATGGGCTTGAAAGTGAGATAAAGTAACTAAATTACAAAAGAGGAAAGATGGATATACTTATATTAATCTCGGACGACCTTAACCGGGTCAACCGAGATTCCAGAAACGAGAACTGTAACATCCCGCCTTTTCGCACGCTTCAAATCGATACACATGCCAACTCAAACCATACGGAAGGGAGGATTGTTATGGGGTAAATAAGAAAAATAGAGAAGGGAAAAAAAAGAAGAAAAAAAAGAAAACAGAATCTCACAGCGGAAGGATAAAATATAATAATCAATATATAGTTCATAAAATTGTTTACAAAACAGTTGCTTCTTCTTTATATAATAAATATCAGAGTTCACCTACCAAAATTCAATGCAGCGGAATTAAATGTTGTAGTGGAATAACATACTAGATAATAGTAATACAAATCTTCGTCTTCGTCCTCCAGAGCTAAATCTTCAAATCCTGAAACGCGCGGACTGACCCGAGCGAATTGAAAAGACAAAACACTCGAGTCAGAACTAAAAGATCTTATGTAAGTTAAATTAACAGAAATGAATATGAGTACAGTAACTCAAGAAATGCTCGGGATTTACATCTCCTAAGGATCCGTTAAACTATTTACTATGTAGTATATTTCACTATTAATATAGTGTCTAATTGTAAAATAAACTTACTTTTAAATAGCGTTAAGGCTTTACATTTTCCACCTTAACACAGTTATATAATCCCATAGTCTATACAGTACCGTAATCTCCACCGAACAGGACGTCGTCAAAGGGCACTCCATAGGTATGGTACAAAACCAAAATCGTATAAGGCGCGCTAGGGTAGGTGACACGGCACAACTAGTCAATGTCAGGATAGATATACCAATTACGCTTCCGGGTCGGTGGTAACGCATAGCTGCAGCTACCGCCCACCTCGAGCCACACCCGCAAATAAAAATCAAAAGTGGCCACCGAATCAATCCAAGAGTCAAAGTATAATATCGAAGGGATGTGTCCGATCAAAGGTGCAACCTTATTAACCCGTCGATCGCTCCTGTTTTAGCCACCTTATGCCAACTCACGGGAGTTGGGTCTACGTATTTACCTTACAGGAAACGCCGCCACCATCCTACTTCATTCTGGAATCTCCACCGCGTACACAGTTGTTAAAGTGGTTTTCGGAGTTGGCAGAGAGTATGACAACTTCCGATCCCGGTCTCTTCAACAACCAAATGTTATTATAACACCGCGGTCTTTAAAAATGTTTATACTTTCAAAACCAGAATATAATTATCCATTTCAAAACCCATGAATACGATATCATTTCCTTTTAAACCCAAATAAATGTGATATCATTTTATTTCAAATATATTTCCTTTCCAAAATCATGCTACTTTTAAAATTTATAATACCTCGAAACCAAATATTTGAATTTTAACTTTCAACATAATACTTCGAAATCCATAGTTTTAAAACCATAACTTTCAAACTTAAATGGTTTGGATATTCAACAGTATATAAAATAAAACAGTTGAATTTACAATTTCTTTAAAAGTAAATAATTTCCACGCCTTCACAATTTTATTCACTTTAAATTCAGTCTAAACGCATAACTTTTAGATTCACTTTCAGTTTGAATAGAACACTTTGATTTCAATTTTTTCAAACTTTGAGTATTAAATGAATTTCAAAACTGAGGTTGGCAATTTCAAATCAACAATTCATTTTCCTATTATTTAGTTTGAAAGGTTTACATGATAAATCCATAACCATTTAAAATAAACTAAATTTATTAACACTAAAAAATTTTCCTTCCATTTATTTATACTAGAATTATTCATTAAACCCCGTTATAAATATCATACCTTAAAATTTCCAATTTTAGTAAGTTAACATTCCTTATGGAGTTAATTTTTCAAATAAGCTCAATTCCAATTAAATTTCCAATTTATCTTTCAATCTTGATTGATTTGAATCGTTTAAAGCTCTATATATATATAAGATCTTAAACTTGTACTTACTCGTATAATATAAATTATCAAATGCCATTTTTCAACTTATTCATTTTTATTTAACAGATTTATGCATAGCTTAAATTCAACAATTTAACTATGTATATATAAAATATTTTTATATCATATCCAAATTTAATATTTACTAAACCGTATCATATCCAAACCATAAAAATCATTTCAAAAATAATTTTATATATATGCTGCGGTGCCTGCATAAAATTTTCTATCCTATGGTCAAGTGATACGGATATTTATCATTTCAATCCGCAATTTAAAAATAAAAATGCGGTTGTATATCATTTCAATCCGCAATCCCGAATGAAATGAAAATGCATAATAACTTGCAGTTTATATAAGATAGAATAAATCAACCATTCACCCAATATCAATCATCAACCAATTTATTTCAATCATCATCAATTTAAACCAACATCACTATATAGCATAAAAAATACAACAGTTAATAAATAACAGGTATTAACTAACAGTTTATATTCAGTAATAAATTTAATACTGTTTAACTAGCAGTTTATATGCAAATAAATAAATCTTAACTGTCAATTTATACGCAATAAATAAACTAATTAACCGTTAAATTAAATGAATGCGATTTAACATAGATGACGAATAAAACATGCCAAACAGTCAAAAATAAATTTCTACTCATATCTTAAGTCAAATTAACAGACATAGGAAATTTTAGAAGTTGTGAGTGGGTTAAAACACTCACCTTTTGAATTTAAATTGGATTTAAATCCGATTTAAACCCAAAAATTTGACGGTCTCCAAATCTGTCCATACCAGTGTCAAAGCGTCCGGAATTTTATTACGGTCCTAAAAAAATTTGGCGTGAATTCGAGTCCGTATATGGAAAAATATAGCGAAAACTGCGCTTGAATTTCAAAAAAAAACAACAAAAAAAAAACACAATTCAGCTTGCAACATAACACGTCAACCTCACTCCCCTCTTTCATAAATGCGCGCACAGCAAGTGAAACCCAACACACCTCCGTTTGACCGATCTTTGACCACGCCTAGCCACTAATTCGACCGTCAATTCACCGTAAAATTTCACCAATGAACAACGTGCTAGCCCCTCTACATAACCCAGAAGGGATTTTCCGATCAGACACACCAGTCAAAAACGCCCAAATCAATTTTTGACCGGGATTTCTGGTCAAATGATGCATCGAATTGAAAAATGAATTACACCACTGAATTACGCTTGTCGAGAGCTTCAACATATATTATTTTGAGACTTTTCTGACGACTTTGACTTTTTGACTCTGATTTTGAAATGGATCTGGATCTGAAATTTTGTCTGCCATTGAGGAGAAGAATGAGCTGAAGAAATTTTACGCGCAGACAAATGAGAGTAGGTGGAGGCTAGGGTTTGGCGGGTTATTTATAGATGAAGTTGGAATAGACAGATGGATTCGAATTTAAATGAATTCACAATTTGTCAATTAAAATTCCAAAAATACATTTATTTGATTTTTAGATCTTATTATGAATAAATGGTCAACTTACCATTTTTATCATTTCTGATTGCAATTAGCTTCCAATTTATTAACCAAACCTCCATATCAAATAAGGATTTATTGCAAAAATTTTAGTGTTTGCATTTAATTAAAGTAAATTCAATAAATTATAAAATCTTATTTCAATGAAATTTTATACCATTCGTATTCAATTCTCTTTATTAAATCAACAATCATCATCTTATGTATATATTTACCATCAAATTCATAAATTATCGATTTCCTTCCTATAAATAAAAATTTGTTATAAACTGATTTACAGCCTAATATAACATTTACATTAAACCCATTTCATTCCACCCATTAATTACTTACCTTAAATTAGCCTATCTTCGTATTATAAACAATCCTTTCTTTTTAACGATCTGATTGGATCTAGACATAAGTTTAAATTTAGGTATAAACATATATGCAATAAACCAGCATTAAATTTTGAAACGTGAACTGATTTAATTGGAAATAAATCACCCAATCCAAATTTATTTTAATAGGTTTCCACTTAAAATGATTAGATTCAATTCCAACCCTTTAATTGAGCCTATCATTACTTTGTAACGCAGTTAACACTTGTCTCACATTTCATTCCATATATATTCAAATTTCTAGCTTCCCTTTGTATAAATTATTATTTCCCAATATATTGAAGTTTTTATTCCAAATTATTATTCCAACCCAACTATAAACATATGCTAAAATTAGAAACTCAATTAATTCATTAAATAGGTTTCATACTTTTATATTAACTTATGAAATAAATATGCATTTCCGTTGCTCATTACCTTTATACTTTTCAATTATAGTTCTCACCCACATAAATGAGACAATTAATTTCATCTAAATGTAATCGTTTTCCAATACGTTAATAACTTTAGTTCCAAGTCTTATATTACAACAAACTATCCAATACGAAAAGTCTTAACATTTACAAATACTACTTTAATTAACATTAACGCAATACTCAATTAAAATTATTGTAACTGATTTCAAAATTGTAAATTAACAAGTTACCAAAATAGGCAACATACAATAATCGTTGCTCTAACCTATATTCATTCCATTCATAAATTTCAAATAAAAGGGTTTACCATTTATTTCAATATATATATCCAAATACTTTAACATTTTCCAATTGTTTATCTCAATTTGCATAACATTAAGTTTATATTTATCGCAATGATTTCCAATTTAATTGAATGAACTAAGTATATAACTCATAAAAATTGTTGTAAAAATCTCAAACCCACATTTATAAGTTTATTATTTCCACTCAAATATTATAGATATTTACAGGTATAGGTTTTTATTCAATCATTACTTATTATTGTGTATAAATTAAATAAATGCACTATTTAAGTCCGTTTAAGTTTATTACCAAATATCCATTTACCTTTCCCATCAAAGTTGAATTTCATTCAATTAATACAACAAATCAAATTTCCATCCACACTTTATTTTAAACCTAAAATTTGCACTTCATTATCTTGTATTAATGTCATCCAATTTCTACTTATTATTATAACTTACTTTACATTCTATAACTTACTTTGCATACTTCTTCTTATTAATTTCTTAATTATCAAAACTTCAACTTTATTTCCCAAAACCACAAATTATTACTTAACATAAATCTACTCTTTTATTACTTTACATTCACACTTCCGTTACTATCAAATTAGTCACCAGTTACGTTATCATCAAACCAACGTTAATTAATATTTTAAACGCTTACATTTATTTCTCTTATATGGTTATTATTTATCCACTTGTGCTAACTTTTATTACCTAAATTTTCCGTTATTATAAGACTTTAATATTTCCATTTAAATTAAATATAAATTTCAATTCAATCCATCCTCTTCAACAGGCAACTTATAGTAACAGCTTACAAGTACGAATGGAATTATCATATTTTCTAAATTTACAATAACATATAAATAAATTTCCTTTAAATGAATTTTATATCCAGGTATAATACTTACTCTATTTCATTTATTGAAATTTATTCATATTGCTAGTACATAGGTTTTAAGTCGCCATTTATATAATTTAATTTAGCGTTCATTTCAATATTTGCTTATAAAGTTTTTTTTCTACTAAATTTTATTACAAAACTCATTAATTCAACCAAATTAAATCCACGAAAGTTACGGGTCGTTACACTCTCCCCCACTCAAAACTTTTCGTCCCCGAAAAGGGAAAAGAAAGGAGAAGGAACACTAAGAAATCAATATACCTTATTCAAACATTAACTTTATAAATAGTTAAATTTATAAAATTAATTAATTTAGATAAAATATCTCAATTTATAACCATTACATCTTTTTGTACTTAAATTACTAAAGTTTGAAAAACATTTTCAAAAATTTTCTAAGCCCAAAATTTACAGAAAATTTTGGCAGAGTATCCTTTGTACGGAGAGGCTCGAGAGAAAATATAATATTAAATATAACAATATACAACATATATTTTTCAAATTAATATATCCCTACACGGAAAAATATATAAAATAGCGCTATAAACCAAAATCTGAAACGTACCTATTATTCGGGCATTTTACGCTTAATTTATGGAACCAAAAGCAGTAGCAATTGCTTCCATAACCTGCATTTCACTTATAAAATCCAAAAGGTTAACAATTTATATAAAGTGAAATATTTAAGTGGTTTCAATCACTAACAACAAATGAATACAACAAACAGCATACACAACAAATACAAAACAACCATACAATCAAACAAACAAATAGTTGTTCGGATTCAAAAATTTTAAATTGTACGGAATGAAGAATAAACCATCAAGTGCATCATTTAAATCAACAGTCGTAGATTAAACACAATGGATTATTCATCCATCCCAACAAATTTAAAGTTTCCTTAACCAATCAACCACAAACCACGAAAAACAATAATTTCAGCAATATATTTAGTCTATTCTTATTTATTCCATTCATACATTTGTTGTTTGATTCTTTTCATTCATATAACGGTTTATTCTTTTTATTTCCATTTATTTCTTTCAATTTTATTTTCATTTTATTTAGAAATAACTTCAACCTTTTTTCTTAAATTTACAATTTCTCTTTATTATATTACATTCATTTATAATTGCATGACCTCATCTTTTTACACTTTAATTACTTAAGTTTATAATCACCTATTGTCATACTTACCTTTCATTATATTTAGTTGGTAAAATTTCAATTATAACTTAAGTTTATAACATTAAATTCTCATTTAACAGCCAATTCATTGGATACTTCATTACCTACTTTTACTTGTACAATTTCCATTAATTCTTTATTAAACATTTCAACTTTTTATATTTGGTAAGTTATACATGTTAAAGAAAATGCAAATGAACTTATACAAGTTTTATCTCATCCTTTAATCAAATTTAATGTTCAACAATATTACTCTTTGTTTCATATGTTACAAATTTCAAATTTCCTTTAATTTCCATTTATAACTTAGCATTTAAATCTCTTATTTTATTTAGGGTTTCAATTATTAGTTAAATTCTGTTTCACTACAATAATTGAAACAATTAATTAATGGAAATTTAAGAATTTAATACGGGTTAAATTTTCAATTTATTTTAAAACAATAGATAAATATATTCTTACAACTTATATATCTCTAATTATATTTAAAACAATTCAAAATTTATATATTTTCAAAGATGAATCTGCAGTAGAACTACTACAGTGGCCTTTCCCCTTCGAAACTCGAAAATGAAAGTCGATGATGCGGCCGCCATCACCGAAATTATTTTCCAGCGACAGAAAGGAAAGTACAAAACTTATTTTCTCCAAAAATCATCTTTATTAGAAAATACTTCCAAACAATATTATTATATTCCAAAATTTATTCGGAAGAAATTTCAAAACCCTGGAACTTAAGTTCTAAATTTTTGAATTTCATTTATTTTATTTTTCAATCTTATTTTTATTATTATTTATGCACTTTATTCCTTAGCAACCAATCTATTGCTGCCAAATATAGATATCATTTGAAAATTTTTATTTTATATACAGAAAATATAATAGACAAAATTATATCATTTACCTATATAAAACAAATATTATGTCGGTTTGTCCTATTAAGTGTTTAGAAATCCCTATTGATGTCACAGCGTCCCATGCACCAACCAGAATTTATAAATACAAAATGGAATAGATAAACACAATATTAAAACCTTTTTATAACACTAACAAATATGATCTCTCATATATATACACTCAGCGACTCCCATAGGGTATTACTACCCTATTAGTAAAGAGTCAAACCCCACAAAGCTAAGGTTTATCGCTAAACCTCGATCTGATACCAGATGTAACATCCCGCCTTTTCGCACGCTTCAAATCGACACACGTACAAACTCAAACCATACGGAAGGGCGGATTGTTATGGGGTAAATAAGAAAAATGGAGAAGAGAAAAAAAAGAAAACAGAATCTCACAGTGGAAGGATAAAATATAATAATCAATATATAGTTCATAAAACTGTTTACAAAACATTTGCTTCTTCTTTATATAATAAATATCAGAGTTCACATACCAAAATTCAATGCAGCGGAATTAAATGTTGTAGTGGAATAGTATACTAGATAATAGTAATACAAATCTTCGTCTTCGTCCTCCAGAGCTAAATCTTCAAATTCTGAAACGCCCGGACTGACCCGAGCGATTTGAAAAGACAAAACACTAGAGTCAGAACTAAAAGATCTTATGTAAGTTAAATTAACAGAAATGAATATGAGTGCAGTAACTCAAGAGATGCTCGGGATTTACATCTCCTAAGGATCCGTTAAACTATTTACTATGTAGTATATTTCGCTATTAATATAGTGTCTAATTGTAAAATAAACTTACTTTTAAATAGCGTTAAGACTTTACATTTTCCACCTTAACACGGATATATACTCCCATAGTCTATACAGTACCGTAATCTCCCCCGAACTGGGCGTCGTCAGAGGGCACTCCATAGGAATGGTACAAAACCAAAATCGTATAAGGCACGCTAGGGTAGGTGACACGGAACAACTAGGAAATGCCAGGGTAGATATACCAATTACGCTTCCGGGTCGGTGGTAACGCATAGCCGCAGCTACCGCCCACCTCGAGCCACAACCAAAAAAAAAAAAAAATCAAAAGTGGCCACCAAATTAATCCAAGAGTCAAAGTATAACATCGAAGGGATGTGTCCGATCAAAAGTGCTACCTTATTAACCCGTCGATCGCTCATGTTTTAGCCACCTTATGCCAACTCACGGGAGTTGGGTCCACGTATTTACCTTATAGGAAACGCCGCCACCATCCTACTTCATTCTGTAATCTCCACCGCGTACACGGTTGTTAAAGTGGTTTTCGGAGTTGACAGAGAGTATGACAACTTCCGATCCCGGTCTCTTTAGCAACCAAACGTTATTATAACACCGCGGTCTTTAAAAATGTTTATACTTTCAAAACTAGAATATAATTATCCATTTCAAAACCCATGAATACGGTATCATTTCCTTTTAAACCCAAATAAATGTGATATCATTTTATTTCAAATATATTTCCCTTCCAAAATCATGCTACTTTTAAAATTTATAATAAATCGAAACCAAATATTTGAATTTTAACTTTCAACATAATACTTCGAAATCCATAGTTTTAAAATCATAACTTTCAAACTTAAATGGTTTTGATATTCAACAGTATATAAAATAAAACAGTTGCACTTAAAATTTCTTTAAAAGTAAATAATTTCCACGCCTTCACAATTTTATTCACTTTAAATTCAGTTTAAACGCATAACTTTCAGATTCACTTTCAGTTTGAATAAAACACTTTGATTTCAATATTTTCAAACTTTGAGTATTAAATGAATTTCAAAACTGAGGTTGGGAATTTCAAATCAACAATTCATTTTCCTATTATTTAGTTTGAAAGGTTTACATGATAAATCCATAACCATTTAAAATAAACTATATTTATTAACACTAAATTTTTTTCCTTCCATTTATTTATACTAGAATTATTCATTAAATCCCGTTATAAATATCATACCTTAAAATTTCCAATTTTAGTAAGTTAACATCCCTTATGGAGTTAATTTTTCAAATAAGCTCAATTCCAATTAAATTTCCAATTTATCTTTCAATCTTGATTGATTTGAATCGTTTAAAACTCTATATATATATATATATATATATAAGATCTTAAACTTGTACTAACTCGTATAATATAAATTATCAAATGCCATTTTTCAACTTATTCATTTTTATTTAACAGATTTATGCATAGCTTAAATTCAACAATTTAACTATGTATGTATAAAATATTTTTATATCATATCCAAATTTAATATTTATTAAACCGTATCATATCGAAACCATAAAAATCATTTCAAAAATAATTTTATATATATGACGCGGTGCCTATATAAAATTTTCTATCCTATGGTCAAGTGATACGGATATTTATCATTTCAATCCGCAATTTAAAAATAAAAATGCGGTTGTATATCATTTCAAACCGCAATCCTGAATGGAATGAAAATGCATAATAACTTGCACTTTATATAAGATAGAATAAATCATCCATTCACCCAATATCAATCATCAACCAATTTATTTCAATCATCATCAATTTAAACCAACATTACTACATAGCATAAAAAATATAACAGTTATAAATAACAGGTATTAACAAACAGTTTATATTCAATAACAAATTTAATACTGTTTAACTAGCATTTTATATGCAAATAAATAAATCTTAACTGTCAATTTATATGCAATAAATAAATTAATTAACCATTAAATTAAATAAATGCGATTTAACATAGATGATGAATAAAACATGCCAAACAGTCATAAATAAATTTCTACTCATATCTTAAGTCAAATTAACAGACATAGGAAATTTTAGAAGTTGTGAGTGGGTTAAAACACTCACCTTTTGAATTTCAATTGGATATAAATCCGATTTAAACCCAAAAATTTGACGGTCTCCTAATCTGTCCAAACCAGCGTCAAAGCGTTCGGAATTTTATTACGATCCTACAAAAAAAATTTGGCATAAATTCGAGTCCGTATGTGGAAAAATATAGTGAAATTTGCGCTTGAATTTCAAAAATAAAGTAACAAAAAAAAAACACAATTCACCTTGCCACGTCAACCTCACTCCCCTCTTTCATAAACGCGCGCACAGCATGTGGAACCCAACACACCTCCGTTTGACCGATCTTTGAACACGCCTAGCCACCAATTCGACCGTCAATTCACCGTAAAATTTCACCGATGAACAACGTGCTAGCCCCTCTACATAACCCAAAAGGGATTTTCCGATCAGACGCACCAGTCAAAAACGTCCAAATTAATTTTTGACCGCAATTTCTGGTCAAACAATGCATGAAATTGAAAAATGAATTACACCATTGAATTACGCTCGTCGAGAGCTTCAACATATATTATTTTGAGATTTTTCTGACGACTTTGATTTTTGACTCTGATTTTGAAATGGATCTGTATCTGAAATTTTGTCTGCCATTGAGGAGGAGAAGGAGCTGAAGAAATTTTACACGCAGACAAATGAGAGTAGGTGGAGGCTAGGGTATAGCGGGTTATTTATAGATGGAGTTGGAATAGACAGATGGATCCGAATTTAAATGAATTCACAATTTGTCAATTAAAATTCCAAAAATCCATTTATTTGATTTTTAGATCTTATTATGAATAAATGGTCAATTTACCATTTCTATCATTTCTGATTGCAATTAGCTTCCAATTTATCAACCAAACCTCCATATTAAATAAGGATTTATTGCAAAAATTTTAGTGTTTACATTTAATTAAAGTAAATTCAATAAATTATAAAATCTTATTTCAATGAAATTTTATACCATTCGCATTCAATTCTCTTTATTAAATCAACAATCATCATCTTATGT
The DNA here is from genome assembly GCA_030765085.1 of Allium cepa. Classification (NCBI taxonomy): domain Eukaryota; kingdom Viridiplantae; phylum Streptophyta; class Magnoliopsida; order Asparagales; family Amaryllidaceae; genus Allium; species Allium cepa. The sequence goes on from CM060932.1 coordinate 30,040,963, forward strand.
ATATATTTACCATCAAATTCATAAATTATCGATTTCCTTCCAATTAAATAAAAATTTATTACAAATTGATTTACAGCCTAATATAACATTTACATTAAACCCATTTCATTCCACCCATTAATTACTAACCTTAAATTAGCCTATCTTCATATTATAAACAATCCTTTCGTTTTAATGATCTGATTGGATCTAAACATAAGTTTAAATTTAGGTATAAACATATATGCAATAAACCAACATTAAATTTTGAAACGTGAACTGATTTAATTGGAAATAAATCACCCAATCCAAATTTATTTTAATAGGTTTCCAATTAAAATGATTAGATTCAATCCAACCCTTTAATTTAGCCTATCATTACTTTGTAACGCAGTTAACGCTTGTCTCACATTTCGTTCCATATATATTCAAATTTCCAGCTTCCCTTTGTATAAATTATTATTTCCAAATATATTGAAGTTGTTATTCCAAATTATTATTCCAACCCAACTATATACATGTGCTAAAATTAGAAAAACTCAATTAATTCATTAAATAGGTTTCATACTTTTATATTAACTTATGAAATAAATATGCATTTCCGTTGCTCATTACCTTTATACTTTTCAGTCATAGTTCTCACCCACATAAATGAGACAATTAATTTCATCTAAATGTAATCTTTTCCAATATGTTAATAACTTTATTTCCCAGTCTTATATTACAACAAACTATCCAATACGAAAAGTCTTAACATTTACAAATACTACTTTAATTAACATTAACGCAATACTCAATTAAAATTATTGTAACTGATTTCAAAATTGTGAATTAACAAGTTACCAAAATAAGCAACATACAATAATCGTTACTCTAACCTATATTCATTCCATTCATAAATTTCAAATAAAAGGGTTTACCATTTATTTTAATATATATATATATATATATATATATATATATATCCAGATACTTTAATATTTTCCAATTGTTTATCTCAATTTGCATAACATTAAATTTATATTTATTGCAATGATTTCCAATTTAATCGAATGAACTAAGTATATAACTCATAAAATTTATTGTAAAAATCTCAAACACACATTTATAAGTTTATTATTTCCACTCAAATATTATAGATATTTACAGGTATAGGTTTTTATTCAATCATTACTTATTCTTATGTATAAATTAAATAAATGCACTATTTAAGTCTGTTTAAGTTTATTACCAAATATCCATTTACCTTTCCCATCAAAGTTGAATTCCATTCAATTAATATAACCAATCAAATTTCCATCCACACTTTATTTTAAACCTAAAATTTACACTTCATTATCTTGTATTAATGTCATCCAATTTCTGCTTATTATTATAACTTACTTTACATTCTATAACTTACTTTGCATACTTTTTCTTATTAATTTCTTAATTATCAAAACTTCAACTTTATTTCCCAAAACCATAAATTATTACTTAACATAAATCTACCTTTTTATTACTTTACGTTCACACTTCCGTTTCTATCAAATTAATCACCAGTTACGTTACCATCAAACCAACTTAATTAATATTTTAAATGCTTACATTTATTTCTCTTATATAGTTATTATTTATCCACTTGTGCTAACTTTTATTACCTAAATTTTCCATTATTATAAGCCTTTAATATTTCCATTTAAATTAAATATAAATTTCAATTCAATCCATCCTCTTCAACACGCAATTTATAGTAACAGCTTACAAGTACGAATGGAATTATCATATTTTCTAAATTTACATTGACATATAAATAAATTTCCTTTAAATGAATTTTATATCCAGGTATAATACTTACTCTATTTCATTTATTGAAATTTATTCATATTGCTAGTAAATAGGTTTTAAGTCGCCATTTATATAATTTAATTTAGCGTTCATTTCAATATTTGCTTATAAAGTTTTTTTTTCTACTAAATTTTATTACAAAACTCACTAATTCAACCAAATTAAATCCACGAAAGTTACGGGTCGTTACAAGAACAATGTAGAAATTTTCAATTTCCCGCTTGAAGGGAAGAGAAGTGACTTCATCATAGTCATCCGACAAGAGTTGGATGACATAGGCGGCGTCAAAATCAAAAGGCTGAGGATCAAATGGAAGATAAAGTTGTTTGCTTAATCCAGAGGCAATCGATAGTCGATTATAAGAAAATTACACTGGATGTCTACTAGCGAAACATACGGGCATTGTAAGAGATAATAGAATCAAAACCGAGAACTGAAAATCTTCGGTGAATCAATGCATGTTGTAAAGGAGTTTCACCCCTTTACAAGTCATACAAGATTGGTGGGACCGCCATGTAATTGGACACACATAATGGCAAAATTTCCAATTGAGGTGGAAAGATGTTCTCAAATTCATTATAGAGCTCAACCGAAGTGGAGCTATGGGATGCTCCAGAATCAAGGAGAACACACACAGGAAAGAGAAGAATGGATTTCAGAACAAAAGAGGAGTTTCGAAATTCAAAGGAAATCTGAATTAAAGAGGAAGAAGTTCAAGCTTGAACGAAGGTGATTCCATAATTAAATTTTACTCCATATGCGAAGCTTTTCCTAAACTAGAGCTCTGATACCAACTGTAATGAGCCGCTATTTCAAACCATTCGCATTCACTCATATCGAACTTGAATTGCACCAAACAACTGATTGTTAATTTTATATTTGGCAAAAATCAACATATGTAGTAAATAAATCAATCACAGAATCACAGACACAGAGTAATATAACAATATGCAGCGGAAACAGATGAATAGTAGTTCATGAAGCTACTATATAAGCAACAAAGTATGAAACAAAATACAACGGAAATAAAGATATATAGAAGTCGAATACATAAGCAAATAACAGATGAATATATCATTGGAGTCATTTGAATAAATGAAAGCCGAATAGATGAATGGATCTCCAAGTGAGGCTCCAATTCCCAAGTCGAGTCTCAAATGCTCTGACACTTAGTCTGGCCCAAACATAAAGCAAAATACAAAACACTTGAGTCAGGATTAACATTCTTATATAGTAAATTCAAATCAAGTGAAATGTCAACTGAAATACCAGTAATTAAACGGATAGTTGGGATTTCCATCCTTTAAGGATCCGTAGAACTATCTAGTATGTAGTAATATACGCTATCATAATATGTCTATCAGTAAAGTAAAAGTATTAAAATAGCGTTAAGGCGTTACCCATATCTCCCTTAACACATTTTATATATTATCATAGTCTATATAGTACCGTAACTCCCACTGTAAACTAGAGGGCTATCAGAGGGCAATCCATAGGTATGGTACAAACCAAACTCGTAGAAAGCGCGATATGGCACACGACAAGGCATTTGAGGCAATGCCAGGGTAGATATGCCATTTGCGGATTTGGACTGGTGGTGATGCATAGCAGCTACTACCACCCATCTTGTGACATACTCTCAAATAAAAGGTGCACCCAATCAAATTACAAAGTAATATAATAGTATCGAAGAAATGTGTCCAAAATCAGAGGAATGAACTCACTTAGCTCGGCATGGCTTCTGTTTTAGCCACATCAAGCTGACTCACGGGAGTTCGGGCTCATATAGAACCGTCACCAAACCTTCCTACTTCATTCTGGAATTTCCATCACGTACACAGTTCTTAAAGTGATTTTCGGTATTGGCAGATAGTACGACAATATCCGATCTCGGTCTATTCAACAACCAAACGCTTATTTCACATCGTGGTCATTTTTTTCAAACATTCATTCTTCGAAACCAAATTTTCATATTTATTTTAAAACCATATCAATTCGATATCATTATTCACTTTAAATAATATTTATTTCCAAAATCATAACACTTTAAAAATTTATTGCACTTTCGCAATCATAACACTTTTGAAACCATAACGCTTTTGAAATCATAACACTTTGAATTTTAAAAGGTTAAGGTTCAATTCAAATTCTAAAGAAACTGTTTCAATCTTTATCAATTTCAAATCTGGGTTTGAACTATCTCTTCAATTCCAATAAGGTTTAAAGTTTAAATATTCAAACATTTACAATATAAATTTCATTTATATTTCAACATTTAACTTTAATTTTATTCAAATTGGAAAGTATTTACTTAATCATTTTGATAGTTAAAATCCTAGTTTATAAATTTAAATCAATATTAAATATTTAATCTCGGTTTTATTTAAATTGAGAATATTCATTTAATCACCTTTTTATCAAAATCAAATTATAAATCATATCTTCCAAAACCTCAACCATCAATAAGTTTAAATCAATTCTTATTTAAATCACTTATTAACCAATTAAAATTCCAAGCCAACATTAATTCATCTTCCCAACCTTAATTATTTAAGTAGAAAAATCTATTTTAAATATTAATATAAATTTAAATAAGTACTTAAACATATTTTATTAAATTAAATCTTATTATTAAATTTTATTTTGTATTAAATCTATTTTTATATATTTTAAAATAGTAAAATTACAAGGAAAATCTTAAAATTTTTATTTTCAAAACTAACTTAAAAGTTTAAAATTTCAAAAACATATAATTTTTTTGTAAAAATATCTAAATTTAGAAAATAACACCTATATATATCATAATTTAAAATCAACATTTATTAAAAACTATATATTTCCTTTTCAGAACTTCGGAAATCATTTTCAAAATAGCCCAACAGTGTCCGTATATAATTTTCTATCCTATGGTCAAGTGATATGGATATTTATCATTTCAATCTTAAATTTAAATATTTACAGGTATATTTCACTTCAACACGCAATCCCAAAAATCTAAAATCATTGAAAATCGTTTGGGTTTATCATTTCAACCCATAACGATTTTTTCCTATTCTACAAAATCATTCGGGTATGTATCATTTCAACCCATAGGAATTCTAAATTAACCGGGAACTTGTAGAGTGAGAACAATCATAACATATCAACAATAAGCATATATCATCAGTAGCAATTAAATAAAATATACACAACAGGATATGATATCATATATCATAGGTGAACAATTTCAGATAATGACATATCATATTTTAATAACTAGCAATTCAAATTTAACAGCATATTTCAATCGCCATTTCAAGTGAAGCCAAATTTATTTAATATAAGAACGTTAATCATGAGTGATTGCTCACCTATCGAGGTTAGAGAAGATAGAAAACACAAACTACGATTTTGGATTACGGACTTGATGATCGACCAATCCAAACTAAAATCCCCAAGCAAAGCACGATGGACTGGACTTAATGAAGATCAATGGTATAAGTGAATTTATATATATATATATATATATATATATATATATATATATTTCAAAATCATTGTTTTAAATTAAACACATATATTAAAATCAAACATATATAAATTTGTGTGAAATATACATATATAACTTTATAAATTCTATATAAAAATCAATATTTAATTTAAAGCACATATAAAATAAAAAATCCTAAAGTATAATCTATTTCAAAATCATTATCTCTTAAACCATATGTATTTTAGATTCGAAAATAATAATAATATAGATTACGTTATATTCTTAAAACAAATACATGAAATTACTACCTTAAGCTTATAAAATAAAACACATGCTTAAAATGTAAATCAACAGATCATAGATGACCAATAAAACTTATATATAAAACCAAACATGTTTTGTGCAATACACATATAAGTAACAGATTAAAATATCTGCGTACAAAATTTATATTAGATAAACATATATTTTATAGGTAGTCAGCAAAAGAAGAAACCAACTATGACCAAGATAACAAAAACTAACTTACAGTATGTGTAAATCTTACTTTACTAATATATTCAAAATCTATGCCGACTGTATACGTACATATATACACACTGCCACATACATAAAAAAAATTTGGATCAGAATAAAAAGCAACCTTATAGTATATATCAATATGAAACAGTAAGGCAAGCTTAGGTAAAGAACAAAAGCAAGGTAGGAGGCTATACGGTATAACACATACACACACACTCAAAACCCAACTTAAAAAAACTTATATGTATACTTTATAAAAGCTATCATATACGTAAATTTATAAAGCTTATAAAAGCTTATATACATATGACAGGCTGCACGGTTGTTCTTGTTGTACGGCGGAGGGAGCCAAGGTGGAGGGCGGAGCGGGAAGTGGCAGCAACGGGGCATGAACGTGCTCGATCGGAGGGCGCGGCAGGTGGAGATGGTGGGGAAAGGTGGGCACGACCAGAGGCTGCTAAAGGTGGGTAGGCGCACATGTTTCTTGAGTGGCGTGTGGTGATTATGGTCACGTGGAAGTGTGGAGTCAGTGGAGGTCGTAATGAAGCAATCAGGCGGAGGCTCGTTGGGGTTAGAATGGCGGAGGAGGGAGGTGGTTCATGGTTGTTCTCGGTTAAAGGAAAGGAAAAGGAAGGCAGAGGGGCATCGGTTGTGATTTGACGTGGAGGGGAGTATGGTGGGGTTCGGCTCGCTGGTGGTGGCGATGTTCGGTTGAGGGTGGACGGTTTCATGTGGTTGCGAGACGATGTAGTGAGAAAAACTTCGGTGCTGGATGGAAGGCTGAGGTGAAGGAAAACGTGGATGCGACCAAAAGTGATGAACAGGTTTTCAAGCAAGCAGATACAAAACAAATAGGAAGTGAGCTGGGTTACCAGAAATGATTATTTGCGAACCTCAAATTATAAACTTATATAATTTTTTCTTCAGAATGAACATAAAGAAAAATGAAAGGGGGAAGAACGAAATGAATTGAACAGGGGAGGAAAGCAATTATATTCTGAACTGGTAAAGGAAAAGAAAAAGTTGATATTAGTTTCTGGAATATAAAAGGCCACTGGCCTTACATATAATAAATATATGTTTCCTATAGAACAAGAGTAGAAAGGCAGCAATCTAAAAGATGTATCTAGAAAATAATAAATTGAACGTTGGGAATAGGAATGGTTAAAAGCTAAAAAATATTATTTGCTGGAGGCGATTTGATTCACGTGATTCGTGGTGGATAATGAAGGGATAGAAAACCAAGAAGACTCAGAAATAAGTACCGATACGGTCAAAAAAAAAAAAAAAAAAAAGAAAGAAAGAAAGAAGAAGAAGAAGAAGAAGAAAGAAAGGAGGAAAAAAAAAACGCGTAAGAAAAGAAAAGAAATAAAAAGGGACGCATCTTCTGTTCTCCTCTCATAGCTCAGACTTTTCTAGATTCGACAATCGCTCGCAGCCGCTTCTCCTTCTAGCCTTCTTCAGCGGCAGCCAGAAGACTCCGACTTCAGTTTGAGCCTTCGGTCCTCCTTCTTCAGTCACTAGAAAAACCTAGCAAGTTCCCAATTTTAAATTTGAATTTCATAAACCTTAGTTTGCATTGTGAATTGTAAATGATGTTTTCAATTTTAGATTCAAAATTCTAAATTTGAATTTTAGATGTAAACATAAACCCTATTTAGTCAGTACTGCAGTAGGGTGATAGCAATGAAGTTGCAACTTGCAAACAAGTACCAGTGAATAGGTACTAGCAGTGGCAGTAACATTGTGTTTGTAGCAATGAAGCACTTGACTGATAAATTGGCAGTAAATTGTGCAAATTATGCAGTAAATTGTAGCACGGTAGACTACTATGTTGGTACTAGCAGCAAGTATTTGTAGCACAGTAGCCTATTTTGTTAATAATGGCAGTAAATTGTGCAACCATCTACTGACAGTAAATTTTAGTGAATCAAATAATAAAGATACTGACAGTAAATTTTGGTGAATGAATTTTACTATTTGTTGATGCATTAAATTGATGTTGAGACAATTGTAGAAGAATTTGATTTTCGTGAAGTTCGTAGAGCATGACTTAAGTAGGATATTTAGTAATTTATGTTTTTTTTTGTTTAAGGATTTTTATTAAAGTTCTCTATATTAATGGAATCAATCGAACTTAATTATCTTGATTATCATGAACGCGATGGAATTAATTATATTAAAACAGTTTATTTTTTTTATTATTTAATTTTCTTCTATTATTCGCCCACCGCAAAATAAAATCCTGGTTACGTCCCTGGATACGGTTAACCGCTTTGTAGTTTTCACCGCATACCGGACATCAAAACACACAAATGAATATACCGTGGAGAATGGCACGACGAGACGAACAAAATGGTACACAGATATCAGCAATATGATTGTTCAATCAAAAGTCGATATTTGGTATCAAAAATGTTGCTAAATCGTCGAAAATAAGATAAATGGAGCAATAACAGTCCAAATTTGATGAAACGAAATATGACGTCTCACTCAGAAGATGATAAACTGTTGAGATTAGTCTCACATCGGGGAATTTACAACATGAATTCTGCATAAATACTAAGAGACTTTCCATCACATTAACCAATTGGTTTTATGATAATATGAGCTTCTCTAACATGATATCAGAGCGAGTTTAGTTGTGTCACACGTCACCCTCAATGAATGTCCACGTGTTTGGATGATCATACCCAACACGTGCGGGGGAGTGTTGAGATTAGTCCCACATCGGGGAATTTACAACATAAATTCTGCATAAATACTAAGAGACTTTCCATCACATTAACCAATTGGTTTTATGATAATATGAGGTTCTCTAACATAAACATTTTTATTATGTAAAAATATTCAAGTTTGAGAAATATTTTATTACCATCAAATATTAAATGATTTAAATTGAAAATGAAACAATAGAATTTACTTTCATATTTTCCAATGATAATTTACCATTTGCTATGTTAAAATAGACGTAATCCAAATATCAAATTTTCATTTCAAAATTTTACTATTTAATTTCAAGCCAAATTTCAGTTAATTACGTTATAAAAACCTTTAAAATTTACGGGTCGTTACACCTTGGTTAAAATTTTAGGAAAAAAATTAAATATGAATGTTTTGTATATACTCTTAACATGTAGTGGTGTATTACACGATTATGGACTTAAGTGGTAATACACGGCCTTTTTGACCCATGAATATCAACATTAATACATCAACAATATTTATGTGCCGGACGCTCAAGTCTCGAAAATATAGAACGTTCAGGTAAATAAAAGGAAGAAAGGAAAAGAAACAAGAAAGAGGAAAATTAAACATCAAAATCTCACATGCAGAATGAAAACGTATAATACCAAAAGATTGTAAACAATGCTACTATAATATAATAGCATTTCAAAGTTACTAATTAAAGTACCATCATTAGTCTGGACAATTATAACAACATGTCGTTACAATTGTTGATATATATACATAAATTAATGCAATGGAAATAAATACTATGGTGGGTAAAATATCCAGCTCCTCTCCAAGAGCTCAATGAACATCAATGAAAACCTGCCTTTCTCAGACCACTCCAAAAAGCACCCATGGAAACAAGGAAAATATAAAACCACTAGTCAGACATAAGTCTAGTATGAGAAACTCAAGAAATATGCGGCCAACATAAACCAATACTTTTGAGACCATACAGAATGCCATAATAGTTACCTCCTCCAAAGAATGCCATTTAATGAATGAAAATTGCGATATAATAGACAATGTCCAAGGTGAAGAATATAAATCAGAATATATTTGTGCCGCTTGCATCTCGCAAAGCAACAATATTGAAGCACAATCAAAACCGCTAAGGTACGTTCACATATGGATTTTCCACGAAGACGCCTCTAGTATACTAAAGCGGATCTCCATGACAAGGATCAGAAATTACCTTTCGAGTATTGTATATCTCCAGATAAATATATCACAAGGTAAAATCAATTGGCCTACATCCGTACATCTTTGTGAACCACGTAGAATCAAGTATCATCAACTCCTGCCGGCCAACATATCAAATGCATCACTAGATTTGTAGTTGATGTTCCCCTATAGGTTAGCTAAATCCCTGAATTGTGCAGCCTACTCTGTCTTTAGTCATATTTCGATGGTGAAGTAGTGTTTAATATCTCACCACATAAGCCATCGCTCGGAAAGATTACGAATCCCGAATGGATTGTGGCATCTCAAATAGATCACGAATCTCATATATTGATTCGAGCATCTCGAACAGATCTCAAAAACAGATCTCGAACAGATCCCCTTCCAAGAGATAGAACACGTACCTCAGTCTTGAAGTAGTTTTCGATATGTAAAGCACTTACTGATTCCGGTCGCTTGTAACTGAATCGACAAATTTGCGGTTAACATACTTCCGGTCTTTCAAAACTACATAAACAACAATAAAGGTGGACATCATCTCCTATTTGGACGAATTTCTTTATCTCTTGTCCTAGAAGAGCAAACGAGTTTATATGTACGTTATGTCATCACCAAGTGAGTAATTGTATTGTATAATTTCCGTATTTCTTCTAGATATTTTCTAAGTTAATTTGGTCCAATTGGCAATAATGAAACGATCACATATGGAAATAAAGTCTCGTATGCTTATCACATTTCCGACCTTTTCAACTTCTACTATACCTCGATTAAGAGTGAAGCCCGGTAGGTTAGAGCACTATTGCTTCTATATCCTACTCGAATCATCATTCTTAATTCTTATAGATAGAATTAAGTCAACTCCATCAACTTTTACTGCTAAGTACACGACTAAATATTTTCCAAACAAACAAAGCATGATTTAGCTTACAAAACGCACGATTAAGTCGGATAAATGACTTTGAATCCCCTTTTTAATTAATTAAACTTTCATTAATTAGAGCCTCTTTTATAAGTAAAACTTCTTCATTTAATAAATCTTCATCATTTAATTAAAACTTTATTCTTTAATTAAAACTTCTTTCTTTAATTAAACTTCTTACAAACTAAACTCCAATATTAATTAAACTCCTTTATTAATTAAATTCCTTAATTAAAATTTCACTTATTTAATTAAACTTCTCATTAATTAAAACTTCACTCATTTAATTCAACTGTCCTTTATTAATTAAAATTTCCTATATTAATTAAACTTTCCTTATTAAACTTGTACATAGATTTAATTTCGCATCATAGAAGATATATACTTGTATTCTACTATTCACATATTTTACTGTTCACGTATTATACTAGTTCATATATTTTACTATTCATATGCTTATCTCAAATGGTTTAGGTACATTCAAAAATCATTAACAAGGTTTACATACATTAAAATATAATCAAAGAGGTTAAAAACAAATGTTACTCAAACATTGTTACTATAAAACCCTTCTTTTTAGCAAGTTAAACTTTTACTTCTTCTATCTTTTTATAAAAGATCTCAAATTTGTTATTATCTTTAAAATATCCCTTATTAAATATCTAAGTATATTCTTAAGGGTTAAAGACAATTGTTACCTCAACATTTGTCATTACAAACCCAAACCCTACCACACTTAACCATTTTCTTTAAAACAAGCTTTCGTAGATTTAATTACACTTACAAGGGTTTAAGACAATTGTTGCTTCAACATTTGTCACAACAAACCCACAGCCATTCACTTGTAATTATTCTTAAAGTATTCATTATTAAAGTACTACTTATATTCCTAAGTATAATTAATAAGGGTCAATAATAAATGTTGCTTAAACAATGTTTCCTACAGCCCAAAACCATTTACTAATCGTTATATTTTAAATATTGATTATTAAATATCTAATTATATATAATTAATAAGGGTTAAAAAAATGTTACTTAAACATTGTTTACTACAACCCAGTACCATTTTTATACTAATCATTAACTTTAAGAGATTCATTTTAGAGATCAAAGCATATTCGCACTTATTAATTAAGGTAATACACTTTTATTTAACTTCTCAAAATAATTTATTTTAATTAAGTGTTAAAATCAAAACTTTATTTGCTACATTTATAAAATACTTAACTTATTTTTTTTTCAAACTTATATATGTATAAAATTTTCAAATACTTACAGTTATGTTAAATCACTTTTAAAATACTTAAAATTATATCAAAATTATCTATATAGAATATTATCTAAAAATAATAAAATTTCAAATAAATGTGAAAATAAAAGCCTTTCATTTCAAAATTTTCATAATTAAGTATTAGAAATATATTTAAACTTGAAACCGATTTTTGAACACTCCAATATAAGTTAGAAAAAAACCCTAAAAAGATAAGAGAAAAATACTTAATTTAAATATCGTTTTCACACAATATAATGTCTAAAACACCAAATATAGTATTTCTCCAAATGCTACCAAAATAATTCACAATAAGTAAAAAGTGTTTCAAAAGCAAAGACAACATTTCAAGAATGCTACAAAAGTTCTAGGCTAGTTTTAACACGATTTTGCAACAACTTTGAGGCTAGTTTTCGACATTTAACCAATTGATTTTTTATCCAATCTTTTTAAGTTGTTAGTATCCTTAATGTAATCAGAAACCATTGAAAGAAATCCTTAACGATATCTTTCTATTAATTTATAAAAGTTCACGAAAATATGGTGTTTTTTAAGAAGTGTTCATATAGCGACCTTTGTACTACAAACTTTCTTAACTTTGTTTGACTAGTTCTAAACCTTCTAAAAACTTAATATTTTTACTTTGGTATGTACTTATATTTTACTTATTACATCCATAAAGAAACTCCTAAGGATATCTTCCAAATTTTACTAAAAAATGACCAAACCAAAGTGATTTCAAAGTGCATCCATAGATACCTTTTCACTTCAAAATTTCACAGCTTTTTTCTATTATTTCCAAAACTTTCAAAACCAATTCCTTTATGTCAAACTTCCCAAACATGTGCAGAGGAAAACCAGATATATGTTACCACAAAATATTCTTATTTTAACCAATTTGACATATTTGAAATACATGGGATTTCAAAGTGCGTTTATAACGACTATTTCGCTACAACCATTCACAAAATCCTTCAACTCTGCATTATCAAACATGTAAACAAAATGTCTTCACCACAACACATGTTTAAGAGGGTTATAAGAGAGATTATACCATATATATTGTTGTCACTTAATTTCCTGAGCAAGGAGGGGTCCAAAAGTTATAACTTGCGTTGTTCTCTATTTTAATTTATATTTTCAACAACCACAAATATATGCACTTCATATGAATTAAATACCAAGTAAAGTCACTTTAAAACCAAGCCAACAATAATCACAAGGTTCAAGAACCAAGGAACAACTTCCTACCATCACCCAAAATAAAAATATCCATGCTCTTGCCTTTCAAAGCCATGCAAACTCCTCCCAAGCCTTCCACTTACCCACGGCCTAGGGTTGGACTACCCAACTTTCTTTATCTCTGCAAATTTTTGGAAGTTAAACCTTGTTCTCTAAGTGATATTAGAACTTTGTGAAAGTTTGGAAGAGATTGAAGAAGATTTGAATTTGTTTTGAAGAATTAAAGAGGAGAAAGAAGTGTCAAAAGGAAGCCAATTTTTGTCCAGAATTTATGAAATAAATTTTGTGTGATAAATGAAGTGTTTACAAATGAGAATAATATCCATTCCTCTCCTATTTTGACCAGCCAAAACAACTTTGCTCTTCATTTCTCATTCCTTGAAACAAGCTTCTTATATTCTCTCCATCACATGCCTTAAACCAAAGGTCTTTGTCCTCTTAATTAATCATACTTACTTTAACTAATTTATCATTAACTTAAGTATTTTTAAATTTTAATTTATGTGTCTATATGTTACTATACAAGTGCCAAAGAGTTCGAGCAACTTTTATTGAATAAAAAAAGCGTTTATCGATAAAATAATTTTTGATCACGTTATCGATATTTATTAGAACTATTAATTTTTGTAAACAAATTTCAAAAATATGTTTTTATTTATTAGTTATTAATTAGAAGGAGGTTAGCAAGAACATAAAATCACATTTATATCATTAAATCCAAGATTCAAATATGTAAATAATTCAGATATTTGAATACGAATTTTTTGAAATTTTGGGTCGTTACATTCTCCCTTACTTAGAATATTTCGTCTTTGAAATTCCAGTACAAGAAATAAAAAGAAATAGTCACAAACCAATCTTAATAGCATCCATAATCTTTAGCAAACACAGCACATAAATATACTAAATCCCATACGATGCACATGGACTGTAACGAATCGAACATTCAAGTGCCGAAAATGTCGATTTGTTAGGGGTAAAGAAAAAGGTAGAAGATAGAAGAAAACTAAACAATACAGAATCTCACAACGCAACGGAATAACATATATTAATCACATAATGTTTTACAAATTCTCTCAAAACTGATACATCAGAGTTACACTAATAAAATTCTAACCTACGATAGTTATAAAAGCATGTCCTTATATATTAGACATAAAGTACATAATATACAGCTGAAACAAGTAACAACTATCTATCGATGAAGCCTCCAGCACCACGCTCCTCCAAGTGCATCCGTAGAAAACCTGAACTGCTTAGCTGCTCATAAAAATTTGAGCACCTAAGAGTTTTAGGGAAAGAAATAATACTCCGGGTCAGACAAGAGTCCGATGTGAGTAAACTCAAAGCAACTGAATTATTACTTTCAAAGCCCTTATAAAATCAATGGTATCTCGTAAGACCACACTGCACATAAACACGGACGGGTTTTTACCTTATGATCACTAAAACCACTTTTATTTAAAAATCCTATGATATTATAATAGTACAATACTTATTAACCTTAGCCGAAATTGTTACATTATTCAGTTCCAGCATATTAGGTTCTAAAATCAAAACCGTAAGGCACGTATTAGAGATTGGATTCCATAATATGACAGGAACTACCTTCTGAAGGTTCATCTCTAGATAAATGCATCGTGGTCTGATAAGAATATCTTGTACCTCTACTACTCAGGACTATTCTACCACTTGACTGGTAGTACTGAATATGATCATCCCTCCATTAATGGGCCCCGAAGCATACAAATGAGAGATATTAATCGATCTAGATTTGGAATGACCATACCCTACTTGGGAGTGATCCACTTGGCCCTGCCGCATGCCCGATTTTTGTCATTTCTCGTTAATGAGGTTCGAGGCTATGTTTTACCTTTTGAATAGCAATCCCACTTGAAATGCTAATACTGCCTTCTAGGAAACAATGCAATACCAACATTCATCCATACAGGTTCATTCTAGGACTGAACGAAACACTTGAGAGCTCCGTCTTCAAAATTCCATCAGCTTCAAGATGTCTTCACTTCGAAAAGCATTCGTTGAATCGAAGTGGTTTTTGAATAACATACCCGATCTCGTTCTCTTCGGAATAACTTTCGATATTTCCAGTAAATTCAACCCCGAATCTTTAGAAAATAAACAAATAAAAGATAAGAACAGAGTTCACCACCTAACCGTTTATGGATTGATTTCCTCATCATTTGTCCTAGAAGAATGAAACGAGTTTATACGTACAGTACAACACTTTTCGATGGTTGTTGTACCATATAATTCTCATGTTTCTCCAAGATATTTCCAAAGTTAGGTTCCAGATTTGATAGTCGGTTATTTAACTATCAATTTATACAAACAATCAAACATTGATTTCATTCCATATGGGATCCTTTAAGCCTTTATTAGTTAAACCTTAATCAATAAAATCACTTCATAAACCTGATCAAAATATTTTTCAAATCCTATTGCCAAACCTCTTACATTCTTTTTTACTAGAAAAAAAAATAGAAGTATTTACCAAAACATTTTGGAAATTCCATATTAAATGGCCAAGCAATTCCCTTTCAAAAACATCACCCCCTATAAAACACATTTGCTTATCCCTTATAAAAATTCTTTTTTTAAGTTCACTTCACATTTCAAACTACTAAAAAGTTTTCAAACCTGATTTAAAAATTCTTTCAAAAATATATAAAATGGTTTATAAAATCTCCTTCTATTTATAAAACTATTTAATAATCTTCCTTCATAATTTCTTTATAGAATCTCCTTTATAAAATATCATTTTCAAGATATCCTTTGTAAATCACTCTAGGTAAAATAAAAATTATCTAACAAACCTTTTTTTTTCAAAACAGGATATATTTAAAAATAACTTTATAAAATAATAATAAAATTTGAAAATACATTAAAACCTTTAAACCCAAATTGATTTAAGAATTAAAGTTAATTCAAAAACATACTTTAATAATTCAAAAGGAGGCTTAGCAATCCCAAATGTACTAATATAAGTTGCCATTTAATTTTAATTTCAATTCACTTAACAGTTATTTGCAATGGTCAACATATATGTAAATACAACTCATATCCAAAACAGGGAATAACATGTCAATATGAACAAATTATCATATACATGTCCAAATAACATAATAGCAGGATGATGATTTATTCTACTAACCAGAAGTTCAAACAATTGAATCAATTCATAGTAGAACGGGGATTTGTTCTACTAACACATGTCCACACAAACAAACCAACAATCAATTTATAGTAGAACGGGGATTTATTCTGCTAACACATGTCCAAACAACCCAACAATATACATTATAACTTATCCACGGTTATATGGTTTGTTCATGGTATCAACACTTGAATCGCTTGTACTCAAAACCGTCTTTGAAAAAGATGTACTTTTAAACAATTTCACTTTTGAAAACCAAAGGATTAAAGTTTTAAACCCTTTTAAAAATAATTAATTATAAGTTAAATCCTTATTTAAATCATAATTAATTTTAATTGAATCTTAACTTAATTTAATTAAATAGTTAACAATAATTAACTATTAATTAAATCTACATTCACCTTTTATTAAATATTAAATAATTAAATAAACCTTTATTAATAATTAAATATTAACTAATCTTTAATTAAACTTAAATAATAAATTAAACCTTTAATAAGTAATTTATTATAAATTAAACCTTAATTAATTTATAATTTAAAAATAATTAATCGCTTGATTACTAATTAATTAATAATTAATCCAATATTTAAATAATAGTTAATTAAAAATAAATCATATACTTAACTCATAATTAACTAACTTAATTAATAATTAATTTAAATAAATCTTAAATTTAAAAGATAATTAATTAACAACCAACCTTTAGTTAATAAAAGTTAATAACCCTGGTTTAATCCTTAATTAATTATTAATTATCAAAACATAATTAATTAAAAATGTGTCATTAAATTCTTAATTTACCTTTTAAAATATCAATATTTAGTTTATCAACCATTTACAAAACAATTTAAAGTATAAAAACCAAACTTTGCGAAAATCGAATTTTTAAACGAACTGCATCCATAGCAACTATCGCTGTGGATACTCGTAATTTCCAACTTGTTGCTCACTAACTCTTTTATTTATTAATTTTACTTACTAACATTCCATATCACTTCCAATTTCGAACCGAAGATCATAATTATAGAATCAAAACACTAATTAAATCATTAATTCAAAGTTCTAATGCTAGATCGCAAATTAGCACACACATATACATCCAAACCATACCATAATCCAAATAATAACATTACAAATACAACCATATAACAACCATATATATATAAATGTAAATTCTTTCCCCGAAAGTTAAGGAACTTACTCACCTATGGCTATCAAAACAAGCATCAAGAGGTCCAACATTTCAATACGATCCCCAATGAGTAGACCACGTGTGAATCCGAGTTCGTATGCAAAAGTTATGGACATTAGAACATTATACGATCTAAATAAAAAAACAATCACTCACTGCCACGTGCTTTCATCGTATGCGAACCCTATGTCACAACCCTGAACACGATCAAAGCCGCTGCCACCTTTGAATCGAATTTCACCACCATCTACAGCCGGTTTCATCGCGATCAAATAGCATCACCGTGATGCTCATCCAAAGCCGACCCATCTAGTGGGTCACGTCCATCTCCGGTATGCCATGCTTGCCACGCCGTCGTGAAGAACACGACACCTTCTAAACAAATATCCGGCGAACCCACAGACGAACTCGACCAACTAACGGCATGGATCGAAGCCTCTCGGCGACAGTGCAGCACAACCCGATCGCCCCATTGACGTAGATCTACTGTCAAATCCAACAACCACCTAAGTACGTCCGTGGATAAATAGCCGATTTCTGGTCAAACCATGATCCAAATCGAAAAATGGACAGCAAATTTGAGTTGCGCTCGTCGAGAGCTTCCCACCGATATATAGTATGATATAGTTTGCAGAGTTTAAATTTTTTATTTCATTTTGATTTGCAATTGAATGTAGAATTGGTTTTGGTTTGTCTGTCATTGGAAAGAGAGAAGCGGATAGAATTTGTACGTATAGACAAATGGAATAAGAAATAGTCAGGGTTTATAACGGGCTATTTATAGGCAGATCAGACATAGAAATTAATAGGCTAGATCAAATTGAAAGTTGAATGATAAATGACCCGAAAAGACCAATCTGTCTCCGGAACGAAAATGGGTCATCCCACATATCAAAATAGATGTTTTTTAAAATTTTAAACTCAATGGAATAAGTTTCAAGTCCTAATTCTGTTTTATGAAGAAGTTAGCTTAAAATCATCTTATTTCAAATTGATTTCGATTGAATTGATTTTTATGCGTTTCGAGTACGTAGGATCAAACGACAAGTCTGATCGCTACGAAACTTAATATCTTACAATTATTCACTGTTACGGATCCGATGTAACTAGTTTCATCGAAATTCGAGACAGTGGCCAAAATGGCTATTTTTACATTGATTACATGAATTAATATTAATTAACTAATCACTTTTTAGTCAATGTTTATAAACTAACAAATTTCATCGTTTTTGATTACTTAGACATTTATAATAACTTAAAACAAATTTACATATCAAATTCAGTGTTTAATATTTCACTAATTATAGTATTCAATGCCACTGTAATTAAATCCAATTAATTATAATTTTAATTTCAACAAATCGATTAAATTTGGTTTCAATCTTTTTATTCAACCAATCATCATTCCAAAGACATAGTTAACATTTTGTTTATCTTTCATTACATTAATATTCTTTAATTTCCATCTTTATTTGTATTAACTACTATATTTCCATTCTATTGAATTTTTATCAATTTTACACATCAATTAAAATTTAAAATCCTAATTAATTATTTTATCTTGGTTTCATTCTTTTATTAAATCAATTGTTACCTTATGAATATAGTTAACATTTTTATTTCTTTTATTACATTTACAATTTTCAGTTATTGTCTTAACTCACATAAATGTAACACATTTAATTGCAGTTGATTAAATGAATTGGTAACAAGTAACAATTGTCACCATTTCTATATTTAACCGCATTTGTAAGTTTATTATTTACAAATAGTTGTTATAACTACTACTACCCTACTACTATCATCTTTCAATTAATTACACCTTATTTCATTAATTAATAAACATTTGAATTATCAATTGCTCTTTTAATCTAATTATACATTAATATATACACTACTATAATTTATTTACAACCTATACCAATTATAACCCTTTAATCCGTTTAATTAATTGGAATTACATTTAGAGCAATTATCAATCACCTTAAATTAATACTACTTCATTTTATTCCAGTTATATTATTATTATTTAATCATAAATTTTTATTTAATCATAAATTTTTATTTCTTCCAACATTAAATTACAAAAATGTATAAAACCAATATTTTTAATTATCAAATATCACGGGTCGTTACACTTTCCACCACTCAAAACTTTTCGTCCTCGAAAAGAGAAAGAAAGGAAAAGAAGGAATTAAGAAATCAATATATCTTATTCAAAATATTAAATTTATAACAATTAGTTTACATAATTAAATAAGTTAAATAAAATATATCAATTAAAAATAATTAAACTCTTTTATAGTCAAATTAACAAAAGTTTGGAAACATTTCATAAAAATTTCTAAGTCCAAAATTCATGAAATTTTTTGCCAGTCTCCTTTGTATGGAAAGGTCTAGGAAAAATAATAATATCAATAATAAACACACACACACACACACACACACACACACACACACACACACACACACATATATATATATATCATATTTTCAAAATAATATATCCAAACAGCGGGAAAAAACAATATAATATCGCTAGAAAATCGTAATCCGAAAATGTACCTATTTGTCGGGCAAACAACGTTTATTTTATGAAACCAAAAGCTGTAACTATTGCTTCCGTACCTGTATTTCACTTATGTAATCCAAAGAGAGTAATGATTATATAAAATAGAAATATTTAAGTTGTTTGAATCAATAACAAACTAATCAATACAACATAACAACAATCATTTTGCCAACAAATAGTACAAACATCATTTTCAACAAAGAGAGCAATCATCCATCTATAGCAACCAAAACAAATGGTTTGTTCGGGTTCGGAACTTCTAATCATATAAAAATGATAAGTAACTACTAAGTAAACCATACACTCAACAGTCGTAGATAAGATTCTATAGATTATTTATACATCTTTATATAAAAATAGCAGTATCCTTTCCTAACCAATCCATAAGTCAAACAAACAGTAATTTCAAATAATATTTAAGTTTATTCTATTAATTTTTTTCACGTCATTTGTTGTTCATATTTTTTTATTTTCAATTTTCTTTTCTTTCCTTTTTTTCATACAATGATTTTCTTTAATTCATGTTCATTACTTTAAAAAATTTAAATTTTCATTTACTCATGTAAGGATTATTTCATTACTTTACATTCTTTACTTGCATAAGTTATATCCGTTTCAATTATTTATATCATAAATGAATTCATTATTGAAGTATTATATACATTAATTTCAGTTTACTTCACATTCATGATTTAGTTTGATTTTCTTTCATTCTTTTTCTAGATCATTTACTTTTCTTTTCTCATTCATCTAATGTTTATTTTCATTAATTTACATTCATTATCACTTACAAAAGTTCATTTCTCCTTTAGTCATACAATGCCATTTTCTTTCATTTTATTACTTTACATTTATTGCTTCAGTTAGTTATTTTATTTCAATTATTGGATTATACATTATTAGGCAAGTTTCTTTACAATTCAATTTACCGTTTATAGATTATTTCTTTTTCATATTCATTCTTCCATATATAATATTATTGAACATTAACTCCATTTCTAAATCATTTCCAATGTTCTCTGAAGTTATAATCATTCAATTTATATATAGTACTCATTTGAATTACAAATGGCTTCAATATTAATTCAAGTTTATAATTATTTACTTATAGCATTCACCTTTACCGTTAATTCTGATTATAAATAGCTTAAAATGTTACATGAGTTTATAACATTTTTCTTATATTATTCACTTTTATTACATTTAATCAGTAACATTTCAACTATTAATTTTAGTTTATAACAATTTATAGTACTAGAATTCTTATTTATAAAAGAAATTTTATTGAACACTTACATTTTTTCCAAGCTTTACTTGTATAATATTCTATTACATATCTTATTTAACAGTTTCAACTTATGATTTGGTAAGTTATATATATATGTATGTATGTATGTTTTTAAGAATGCAATTGAATATTACCCAAGTTTCTTTTATTTATTTAGTTAACAAAAAGGTTCAATAGTTACCTTTTTTCACTTCCTTTTTATTTACAATTTTCAAAATTTCAGCTCTTACCTATTTCATTAATCATTTTAACATCAAATTTCTTATTTTCATCTTAGAAGTTTCCAATTATTAATATAGTCAAAATTCCATTCATTATAATAATTTCAATTTCTATTTTGCGGAAGCTTAAGAACCAATCAACCGGGTTTATTTCAATTATTTTAAAATAATATATACAATCATATCTTTTTTTTATATACATATATCAAATCATATCTGGAATTCAAAATCAAGATTACTTTATCGGAAAAAATTTCTAGTAAAATTACTACAACGGACTTCTCACTTTGAAACTCGAAAATGAACGCCGATGATGCGTGCACACACCACCATAATTATTTTTCGACGATAGGGAATTATAAAATTTATTTCCTTGCAAAATTTTCTTTTAAAATATTTTTTTCAAATCATCTTGAAATATTTACACCAGAAAATACTTCTAAATAATACTAATATTATATTCCAAAATCTTTTGAAAGAAATTTCAAAATCCCGAAACTTTAGTTCTATACTTCCAATTTACATTTACTTTACTTGCAAATTTCATTTTACAATCAATGTTTATAAAATTTTCTACCTAACAAACAACATATTATATCCAACTATATCATTTGTAAAACTTATTATTTTGTATAAAAAATATATAATAGGCAAAATTATTTCATTTACCTATATTTCAAAACAAGTATTGTGTCGGTCTGCTCAATTAAGTATTTAGAAATCTCTATCGATGCCATACCGTCCTATGTACCGACCAGAATTTATAAATACAAAACAGAACAAATTAACACAATATGAAAACGCTTTTATAACACTAACAAATATGCTCTCTCATATATATACACTCAGCGACACATTCTAGGGTATTACTGCCCTAATTCAAAAGAGTCAGATCCCACAAAGCTAAGGTTATCGCTAAACCTAAGCTTTGATACCAACTGTAACGACCTGCCTTTTTGGACAGTTTAAATCGATAATAAACCACACACGTCAGACTCAAACCATACAAAAGGTCATATTGTTATTGGGGTAAATAAGAAAAGAAGAGAAAGAAAAAAACAAGTATGGAATCTCACAGCGGAATGACAAAATATAATAATACAATAACAGTTAATGAAGTTGTTTTACCAATACATTTGATTATTCTTTTACAGCACAGATCAGAATAACATACTACAGGAATAAATAAATAATGCAGCGGAATAACATGATGCAGTGGAACACATATCATAAATAATAATAGTACATGTCTTCATCTTCGTCCTCCAGAAATAAGGTCTTCAACCCTGAAATGCTCTGGCTGATCCGAGTGAATTGAAAAGACAAAACACTCAAGTTAGAACTAAAAGATCTTATGTAAGTTAAATCAACGGTAAATATGAGTGTAACGGCGTCAGAGACTTTTACGGAGGTTGACATCTCTTATCCAGTGTCTAACGTGGGTGCAGTAACTTAAGAGATGTTCGAAATTACCATCTCCTAAGGATTCGTTAAACTATCTACTATGTAGTACAATATGCTATTATAATATGTCTACAGTAAAGTAAAATATTAAAATAGCGTTAAGGCGTTAGCCATATCCCCCTTAACACATTTTATATAATACCGTAGTCTATACAAATACTGCAAACTCCACCCATAGGTAGGCTATCAGGGAGCACTCTATAGGTATGACATAAAACAAACTCATAGAAAGTGCGGTAGGGCATGTTAACACGGCATTCGAGGCGATGCCAGGGTAGATATACCAATTGCGGATCCAAACTGGTGGTAACACATAGCAGCTACTACTGCCCAACTCGGAACACACTTCCAAATCAAAATCAAGGGATGACCACCAAATCATCACAAAGTCATAATATGGTATCGAAGAAATGTGTCCGATCAGAGGTGCAACCTCACTTAGCCCGGCGTGGCTCCTGTTTTAGTCACATGAAGCTGACTCACGGGAGTCAGGGTCACGTAAATACTTCATTTCTGAAATCTCTACGACATACACAGTTGTTAAAGTGGTTTTTGGTATTGGTAGAGAGTATGACAATATACGATCCCGGTCTCTTTAACAACCAAAGCGCTTATTTCACACCGGATAGTTCTTTCGTATTTCAAAAAGTCAGTCCACAATTTATATCAAAATATCATATTCAATTTCAAATCATGTCTCATTCGAAATCATATTCACTTTCAAATCATATTCACTTTTAAATCATATTCACTTTCAAATCTTATTCACTTCGAAATTTTCGATAAGTTATGTAAATTTATTCTTCATCTCAAAATCATCTTATCCACTCAAATACGTCATTTCAAAAAGGTATCAAATTCCAAATTCCAACTTAGGACGTATCATTATTAAGGATTTAAGCATAAATACTTCAACGTTACACAGTCTGAAATTTTAGAAAATAGTTTAGGTAATCATAAATAGTTTATATAGGTTTAAAATAGTTTAAATAGATTTAAAATAGTTTAAATAGATATAAATATAATTTAATTAGATTTAAAATGATTTAAATAGATTTTAAATGACTTGAATAGATTAAATGGATTTAAATTATATTAAGTAAATTTTAAATAGATTAAATAAAGTTAAATAGATTAAATAGATCTAAATTATATTAAATAGATCTAAATTATATTAAATATATTTAAAATAAATTAAATAAATTTAATTAGTCTAAAATAGATGAAATTTGTATTAAATAGGCCATAATAGATTAAAATGAATTAAAATAGTTCAAATTGGTAAAAATAGTTTAAATTAATTTAAAATAGATTTCAAAGTCATATCTAAACATTTCCAATAACTTAACTTCTGATAAATTCATTTATATTTAAAACTTCAACTTTGAAACTCCAATTTAATCCCTTGAACAATTCATTAAATCAATTCCAATTTCAACATTTACGCTTGGACTTTTGAAAATAATTCAGTTTAGATAAATTGATTTCCATTTCAAAATGCCAGTTAACTGAATTCAAATTTTAAAAATCCAAAAATCATTTAATTTAACTAATCCGGTGTCCGTACATAATTTTCTACCCTAGGATCAAGTGATACAGATATTTATCATTTCAATCCGCAGTTTAAAATTTTACGGTTATTTATCATTTTAAACCGTAATCCCGAATTAGATAAAAATCGATAAAATTGCTCGGGTCTATCATTTCAACCTATAACGATTTTTTCCTAATCTGTAGATCGTTCGGGTATGTATAATTTTAACCCAAAGGGAACCTGTAGTGTTATAACAATATAAAAATACAACATCCAGTCATCCAATGTCAACAATCAAACATCCATCAAAATCATCATCCAAATCAATCAATAAACATCAATAGATAACTGATGATAAGTAACAGGTAATAAATTGAGGATTTAAATTCAATATTAAATTAAATGATAATTAAATGCAATAAAAGTCAAATTTAACTACATTGACAATTTAAACATACCAAACATTAATAAATTAATTTCTAGTCATATCATCAATTAAATTTAACTAACATAAGATAGTTTAATAATTGTGAGTGGGTTAAAACACTCACCTTCGATTTTAAATCGACTAAAAATCCAAATAAAGGCCCAAATTTGACAATCTCCAAATTTGTTCAAACTAGCATCATAATGTCTGAAATTTCAATACGATCCCAACGGAACAAACCGCGCATGAATCCTTATTCGTATGCAAAAGTTACGGATAATAGAACATTGTACGATCTAAATAAAATAAAATTAGAAAACAATCACTCACAACCACGTACTTTCATCATATGCGAACCCAACATCTCAACCCTGAACACGATCGAAGCCGCCACAACTTTTGAATCGAATTTCCCCATGCGTACGACCGATTTCATCGCGATCACATAGCATCACCGTGATGCTTGTTTAAAGCCGACCCATCCAGAGGGTCGCGTCCATCTCCGGTATGCCATGCTCGCCGCACCATCATGAAGAACACAACACCTTCCAAGCCAATATATGGTGAACCCATAGACTAACTCGACCAAATAATGGCATGGATCGAAGCCTCTCAACATACTCTACATTGCAGCATAACTCGATCGTCCCATAGACGAAGATCTACCTTCGAATAGAACAACCACCCATGGATAACCATGGATAAATGGCTGATTTTCGGTCAAATCATGTACCGAATCAAAAAATGGACAACAAATTTGAGTTGCGCTCGTCGAGAGCTTTCCAATGATATATAATATGATATAGTTTGCAGAGCTTACATTTTTGATTTGATTTTGATTTGCAATTGAATTTGGAATTGGTTTTGGTTTGTCTGCCATTGGAAAGAGAGAAGCGGATAGAATTTTTACGTATAGACAAATGGAATAAGAAATAGTTAGGGTTTATAACAGGCTATTTATAGGCAGATCAGACATAGAAACGTGGGCTAGATCGATTTGAAAGTTAAACGATAAACAACCCAAAATGCCTGTTCTGTCTCTGGAACGAAAATGGGTTATCCCATATATCAAAATAGATGTTTTTGATAATTTTAAACTCAATGGAACAGTTTCAAGTCCTAATTCCATCATATGAAGAATTTAGCTTAAAATCAGCTTATTTCAATTAATTTCAATTGAATTGACTTTTAGGCGTTTCGAGTCCGTACGATCAAACGACAAGTCTGATCGCTACGAAACTTGAAATCTTACAATAGTTCACTTTTACGGATCCGATGAAACTAGTTTCATCAAAATTCGAGACAATGGCCAAAATGACTATTTTTACATTAATTAAATAAATTAGTATTAATTAATTAATCACTTTTTAGTCAATGTTTATAAACTAACGAATTTCATTATTTTTTATTACTTAGACATTTATAGTAACTTAAAACAAATTTACATGTCAAATTCAGTGTTTAATATTTCACTGATTACAGTGTTCAATTTTACTGTAATTAAATCCAATTAATTATAACTTTAATTTCAAAAAATTGATTAAATTTGGTTTCAATCTTTTTATTCAATCATTCATCATTCCAAAGACATAGTTAACATTTTGTTAATCTTTCATTACATTAATTTTCTCCAATTACCATCTATTTGCATTAACTACTATATTTCCATTATATTGAATTTATGTAAATTTTACACATTAATTAAAATCCCAGTTAATTATTTTATCTTGGTTTCATTATTTTATTAAATCAATTATTACCTTATGAATATAATTAATGTTTTTATTCCTTTTATTACATTCATAATTTTTAGTTATCATCTTAACTCTCATGAATGTAACATATTTAATTGCAATTGATTAAGTGAATTGGTAACAAGTAACAATTGTCACCATTTCTATATTTAATCACATTTGTAAGTTTATTATTTACAAATAGTTGTTATAACTACTACTACCCCACTAATATCATCAACCTTTTTTCATTAATTAATCAACATTTGAATTATCAATTGCTCTTTTAATCCAATTATCCATTAACACATACATTACTATAATTTATTTACAACCTATACCAACTATAACTCTTTAATCCTTTTAATTAATTGGAATTACATTTAGAGCAATTATTAATTACTTTAAATTAAGACTACTTTATTTCATTCTTGTTATATTCTTATTATTTAATCATAAATTTTTATTTCTTCCAACATTAAATTACAAAACTTTATGAAATTAACATTTTTTAATTGTCAAAAATTTACGGTCGTTACACTATCCCAGAAAACACTTAACACTACACATCAATCCATATAATGTACATAGATCATTCTTATACCATGTCTGATTCGACCATAACTTGAATACATAACTTTACTTCTGAACTAGTAACGCTCACCCGATTCTCTAATGCAAACTCTGATCAGGCTCCTTGATTTGGAACCGTTGTCCTCCTTATATAGTTGTAACTATGATAGAAAACCTTGGTCTCATACCAAGTGTGACGACCTACCCTTCTACTACCAGAAAGACGTATCATCATTAAGAAAGAAAGGGATGAGAAAATAGAAAAGATAGAGAAGAAAGAACAACAATATCAGAATCTCACAGCGGAATGGAAAAAATATATAATATATCACTTAAATATTTAATAGTTTTACATATATCAGAGTTATACAGATAATACATCAATACCAGACAGTTATAACACATGTCTAGTTAATACAACTCAATCCAATACAACTCAAACAATATGACTCAGAGATACCAACACAGCAGAACTATATATATCCACAACGCTGAAGCCTCCTGCTCCATTGCTCCTCCAGAATTCGTCAAAGCTAAGCTGAATCCCTTGGCTACCCGTAAAAATTTGGGTACCCGAGAGTTTATGAAAACAAAAATAAACTCCGGGTCAGACATGGGTCTGGTATGAGTAAACGGTTTAAAGTTGTTTAACTTTGAAAACATTTGAAAATAAAGGTATCACGTAAGACTCCCCACAAATAAATACGGGTAAGTTTTTACCTTACGCTAACCAAAACATTTCATAGGAAATCATGTGATATTATAATAGTGACTAGGGTTTTCAAGTAAATAGAAAATAGCCGAAATTGTTACATTCATTAAATTCCAGCTACTAGCCACAAAGGTGGGTAATACAAATCAAAACCGTAGAGTCTCGTATGGAAAATGGATTTCCAACAATGGCAGGGCTACTGGGGTACCGTCCGTCACAGTACGGGGCCTAGATCACCGTACCGAGGATTACTCCCTTCATCCCCTGCAACACAAGGCCGGAACCATTCCTTACTGACCAGTCCCGAACAAGATAAACCCCGCGGTTCTAGCTAGTAAACCGCCCACTAAGCCGAGATATAAAAAGGGACATCTAGACAGGGGAAATATCTTATCCTGCTTGGGCATGACCCACCTAACCTTGCTGCATCTCCCCTGTTTTAGCCATTCCCGGTTGATGAGGCTTGAGGCTACGATTACCTTTAAAGAACATATCACTTAGAATGCTCATCGTCCGCCTGACGATGTGTTGAAAGCATTCAATCCATACAAGTTCGTTCCGGGTTCGAACGAAACCGAAGGCATTATCTCGTCACACTCATTTTGGAACCACCCTCAGAGTCAACGACGATAACCCTTGAATTCTGAAAACACCATCTCGATCTCCATTTCAGGATTCACGACCTAACGTTTAAATTGGATCGATGTGGTTTTCGGAGAATCAAATTTGATTCTTACGATCCCGGTCTCATCGAATCCAAACGCCATTTTAAGGGCCAAGTTGTCTAATTAACTTAAATAGTTTAAATAATTTAAATTCAACAATTGAATTCATATAGCAATTTAATGCAGATAAATAACATCAGATAAACATATAGCAATGAAACACAATAAGTATACACAACCATCACAGATATATCTACAAATATCACAGAACATCACAGAAATAAATAAACATCGAAGGCAATCAATGTGATCATTGATTTATATCAACCAGTTTGATTTGTTTAAACTTAATTGCATATTTAAGAGTAAACTATATTTTATCCTTAATTAATGACTAATAAATTATCTTACCTCAATTCATTAATGACTTATTACATTATTCACCTAATTAATTAATTAACTATTAATCAATAACCTTAATTACCGATTCATAAAACTCAATTACACAATTTAATTAATCATTAATTATCAATTTATTTAAATGTTTAATCCTTAATTAGTTAATTAATTAGTTATCTATGATTTGTAAATTAATCAACTTCAAATGATTAATTGAATTCTTAAGTACAAATGGTGTTATACAAGATTATTATTAGTATCTTTAATTACCAATTCGATGACAATTTGAACTACTATTACATCACAATTATAAATTTATTACAATCATAGTTAACTTTGATTTTAAATCATTACGCGTTTTTATTTTCTGTAAAAATTTCTCAGTAATATTAAAGTAAATCTTAGTGCACATCAATCAGTTAACATCCCTAACTTGATTACTGCTTAACTTAATATCCTTCAAATTAGTGCTACAGATAGTAAAACCCCAGTACTTTAAAAACCGAAGACAGTAACGCGATTTACACGGGTGAAACACGAGGCAACCCTGAAATCTTCTCGCGTGAACCTCCTTCCTCTGTTCTTTTTTCTCTGTTCTGTAAGTTTGTTAAACATTTTAAAAATGAACATCGGGACTTCAACCATCAGATTTTGTGATCGACTCGAGTCACTACCGAAGAAAAACAGAACTCGACACGAAGCACCCTCATGTTGAGCGAAATACAAAAACCCATCACCATCGCCACCGTGCACGTGCACGGTGGTCCGGTGCACCTCCAGCGCCCCTCGCCAGCGCCCACAAACTACAATCCACCCCCACTCTCGAACACAAAGCTCAGATCTCCTTTAAAGTTTCGAGTTCAAAATTTAGACCATGGGACGAAAAACTGCAACGAACTCTCGCGGAAGATCGCCTCCCCGCCGCCTCTCCAATCACCTGCAGCACCTTGGATTTCTCCCATACGTCAACAACACGACCATCCTCCCTTCCCAAAACTCTCGCGTGGCTCGATCACGCTATGTCGTCGAAATCGAAGATTTACAGAGGGAAATAAAAATTTCAGTAAAACCCTAATAGGATCTCGTGTTCCAATTCCAATCAATAGAAAAATTAATGTACATTTTTCTCGAGTGTATAGATGTATAAACTTGCTTCAGTCCTAGTTTCATTGATTAAAATTGAATCAACTGCTTGAAATATGAAGAAATGCAAATTTGCTTAAATCCCAAAC
Source organism: Allium cepa (assembly GCA_030765085.1). Lineage (NCBI taxonomy): Eukaryota > Viridiplantae > Streptophyta > Magnoliopsida > Asparagales > Amaryllidaceae > Allium > Allium cepa. The sequence continues at coordinate 30,071,299 of CM060932.1, forward strand.
TACTCTTTGAATCTTACGTTTTAAATTTTGATCTTTGTTTTAAAAATCCCACTTTGGAATATTTATTCAAGATTTGAATTCAAAACAAACAAATTTAAATATTCGAATTTACATCTTGATTTTCCTTTTCCTGTAAATTAAATATACACTGTTTAACTTCACTGTCCACCTTCAAACACATCTTCCATACCATGATTCTAGTTTAAACAGGTTTAAATAATTTAAATTCTCAAGTTTAAATATAAATATGAAGATGTAATTTAAACTATTCTCTGTTTTTCTTTATACAGTGACTTGAAAAGTTGAAGAACCCATATATCAGAGCTTCCCATCATCACAGAATATACAGCATCATAACTTTCATAACTAATTATCAACTTAAACCCAAATAGTATGTTTACTCCCTGAAAAGTTTTTTTTATAAACAAAAAATACCTGCAGTTCTGTTTAAACTCAAAGCTTAGAAATAAATTAAGTAAAAATAAAATAAAATAAATAATAACCTGAGTTTGATCAAAATATGAAGCCTGTACTAAGTTCTAAATCACAGAGCAACTCAAACATATGCAACTGAAATATAACCAGACAGTTTATAAAAGAGAATTTGAACTGTTCCATTAACATCAAAACTCTCAAAATTAAGTTTACTCACCTATGGTTTAACAGAGGATAGTTCAGTTTCCAGATGCACACAGTTTCCTAGCCTTCAGCCTTGAATTTCAAACTCCAACTTTTGATGTTGTAGATGTTACATAAATCTGTTTGTATTAGATTTATACTGCAGTTTTGTTTTATACTTTTTTTTTGGGCTTGCTTTTGCAGTTACACATGAAGTCCAGAATAAGAAATATTGAATATATATATAACTTGAACAATATGTCTTCTTACACAAGCTTCCACTAGATAAAAATATCTTGCTTTATTTTATTTTATTTTTGTGTACTAAAACCTGAGATGCAGTAAAATTTTTGGCTAGCAGCTAATTAATGTTTGTGTTAACATTTATGCTAACATAATCAATACTTACTGACACTTATATTTGAATAAGGATATTTGTAGGCTTAAGATTGTACTAATATGTTCCATATGGGTTTACACTAATTAGTATTTGCTGACAACTTGTTTACAAAGATATTTGCAGGTCTTTGATTTCTTATGCATATACAAGTTACAGGTTTTTTTTTTCATTCATCTTCATACTTATGTCAACATGTTTGCTGTTAACTTAGTTTTTGTCTTATTATTTTGGACACAATTTATACACTGATTCGACTAATTAATTTCATATATTTGTCTTCATATAGTTCACATTTTTATCTATATCTTGTTCACATCATATTTCGTACTTATGTTTATGTATACTTATACTTATAACCACATTTTATGCGATACTTATTTTAACTATTTATAAGCATATTATAAATATTATTGTAAATATTATACTTAATCATACAATATGATCAACTACTTAAATCTTATTTTTATTTAAAGTTTAATCTTTCAAATTTGATTAGTAACTTATATTTTTGCATTAAGGTATTTATATTTAATATAAATGTTAAAAGAATCGTATTATTATACTTGTTATTATTAATACTTTTATTACTTTTGATATTAAGTGTCATTAATATATAATTTTTAATGTAATCAAATAAAACAGATTAAATTTTAAATATTGTTAAAAGAGTCTATTTATATTTTGAAATTATAAATCCCTTTATAACATATATACAACCAATAATTCCAACATCCTATTTAGTTCAAAATAAAAAATCTTGTATTTTATTTAAATTTGATCAAAAACTTACTGTAATAATAGGGTCAAAATTCCGGGATGTCACATTCTTCCCCCCTTAAAAGAATTTCGTCCCCGAAATTTAAACAACAGTTAATTCAAAAGTTTTTATATTAACCATCCAAACAAACATATCCTTCATACAATAGCAAACAAACAAACAGTCTACTCTAACAAACAACACTAGTTATCCGAACATAAATCCGGATAAGTACTCCTAAAACTATCGAGAGTTTCCCAGGTACAATCTCTGGGATCCTCATTCCATTGCATCTTAACGAGTTTCACCACTTTGTTTCTGAGTTGCTTCTCGTCTCGGTCGACAATCTGAATTGGATTTCTGACCACAGTTAAATTCGACTCAACTTCCAAATTCCTGAATTACTAGTTTAACAACTAATGTTGAATCATGAACAAATTTCCTGAGATATATGGAATATACAATAAATTCCAGACATCCATTCTAGCAATTAAATTTTAAAAGCTACAGTATTAACTCTTTCCAAATTTAATTGACTCTTTACAGAATTTCTATATCTATTCAATCAAGCCCGTACGATGTACATATACCATTCGTACGCAATATCAAATCCGATCGCTCGATCACACAATTTCATTTCCGAACTAGTATTGTCCACCCGACTTCCTAGTACGGACTCAGGACTGGTTTCTAGATTAGAGTCTGTCATTCTCCTTGCATAGTCACAACTATGATAGAGAATTCCCCAGAGTCAATCAAAATCCCAATCCATGGTTCGTCGTCGAAAATCGAGTGAAAAATCCTAACTCGGATCGATATAACTATCTCGAAATTCTGTGCTCGAATCTGCATCAGTTCGTTATGCGAATAAAATAATATACGTACATTCTACGTATTTATATTCATTGATTATCAACCATATCAATTTTCTTTTTTTCACATTATTCTGATGCTATCCACTTGGAATAATTTCTCAGTATCAATTTTACTTAAGATTTCACTCTTCATGTCTTAAGCTTAATATAAGCATTATATATATCCTTATATTATTACTCTATCACTTTAGCCTTAATATCTTCTTATTTAAATCTGAATTACCAATTCCATATGAATTCAATTTTCTTAACTCTGAAAATTGAACCTTTATTGATCATCTCCATTTATAACTGATCCCTATTATTGTTATTTTTAAATTAGTTTCATTCATTTGTTTACTTTAAAATTTCAATTTGAATTTGTTTTGTTGCTAATTTTTTTTTATATATAGTTTTCAAATTTTGAAAAGTTTTGACAGAGTCTCCATTTGTTTAGCATTACATATTTTCATAAGCATATATGTAAGGGTTTCAATTCTTATCACAATTAATTTCAATCAATTCTCAAATCATTCCCTTTCAGTTAAAAGGAATTTACAACTTACTTATCTATGTAATCCATTTAAGCAAAACAAACACATATTCTAAATCATCCTATTTTGCTTCCAATAATACATAGAATTTATCTAATTCTCATTTACTTCAAACAACCCATTTCCTTAGGTGATTTAACAATATCATTGTGAATAGATAATCACTTAAGCTTAATAACAAATCTTAAATTGATTTCAACTCAATTTATACTTGAGTCCATCACAATTAATTTATCCACAATCCTTTCGTTGCATTTTCTTTTTATTTCAAAAGTTTGATTCCAAACCATTTTATTAAATTTGACAACCCATATTTTAAATTAATCATCTCACAATTTATTTAAGTCATTAACTGTTTCACTTAATAACTTAAGTTCATTCTATTCCACCAATTCCCATTCAAATCTTTGATTTGATTTTCTTTTAATCAAATCCCAACTACTTACTGATTAGTTTATTCTTTTATCCATCCTTAAATTTTAATTTACATTAACAATTCATTTTTGAATTTAAAATAAAGTCATTCAATTTATGCTTGAATTAGATTTGTTTACAACTCACACCATTATTTAAATCCAATTCAATACTTACTTTGGTTTACATTTACTTATTTACTTAAGAATTTTATTTCATTCAATATTATTTATAACTCAACCGAATTCATTTAAATTCAGTCTTATTCTAACTCAACTTCAGTTAAATTTAGCTACTTACAAATCTTTAAATTTATTTCTCAATATACGAGTTCAAAACTTATTTATTTCCCTTAAAGTTTATATTACTCATTTGGGTCATTTCATCTTATAACCACAATTTCAGTTTATATATATAACACTTAGCATTTTAAGGTATAAATTTCCACCTCACAATTACAACCATTTTACCTTCAAATTTTATAGCCAATTAAGTTCATTTTGAACTTCAATTCCATTTAACGTGTCTCAGGTTAACCTCTAATATGTTTCTTCACTTTTATTTCCTTAAATTAAATTTTAATTTCTGGATTAAAATTCCCAATTTCGTTTTATTAATACCAACTTTATAAGTTCAATAGTTGATTTATTCAAACCTTTCACATTATTTAAATCGAATTTCTTAGAATTCAATTTCTCGGTTTTTCATTTCCAAAACCATTTTGAAATGATAACTACACATACCTACTTGGTATCAACTCAAATCTTAAATTTTCAAACACTAATTTTCACCAAAACAAATTTTCTCCTTTTGAAAATTTTGAAACAACTTGCACACCCAACAACCCCAAACAATATCATAACCAAAAATAATTTTCCAAAACAAGATTTCATTATTTCCTTCAAATCTTTGAAAAACATTTCAAACATTCCCAAGATTTTAAATTCCCAAATCCTTTGTTTAAATTCATTTAAACACTTTCAAATTTCTGGGACTTCAATTCTGGTTTAATCAAAATTTAGTTATATTCCTTTTTATTTAAAATCATTCCTAAATAATTTTATTTGGTTATAAACCACTCACATTTAAATTTTTATTCGATTGTACTATTACAATCAAACATCCAAGTATATATATAGTTATTTTAGAAAAATATATCTTTTATATTAAAATATAATTTTGGGTAAAATTATTTAATTTACCCTACTTTTAAAAACAATATTGTGTCGAATCGCTCTATTTAAGTGTTTAGAAACCCCTTCGATACAGTTTTCGAGGCTGTGCCGACGAAGGTTTATATACCACTCAATAAATCAACCAGCACCATTTTATATTCACTAACAAATACGCGCTCATATCTATTAATACACTCAAACTCATTTTAGAGTTCTACTGACTCTATTTATGAGTAATTACTACCAGAGCCAAAGTTATCACCAACCTATGCTCTGATACCAACTGTGACGACCCGCCCTTCTACTACCAGAAAGACGTATCATCATTAAGAAAGAAAGGGATGAGAAAATAGAAAAGATAGAGAAGAAAGAACAACAATATCAGAATCTCACAGCGGAATGGAAAAAAAATATAATATATCACTTAAATATTTAATAGTTTTACATATATCAGAGTTATACAGATAATACATCAATACCAGACAGTTATAACACCTGTCTAGTTAATACAACTCAATCCAATACAACTCAAACAATATGACTCAGAGATACCAACACAGCAGAACTATATATATATCCACAACGCTGAAGCCTCCTGCTCCATTGCTCCTCCAGAATTCGTCAAAGCTAAGCTGAATCCCATGGCTACCCGTAAAAATTTGGGTACCCGAGAGTTTATGAAAACAAAAATAAACTCCGGGTCAGACATGGGTCTGGTATGAGTAAACGGTTTAAAGTTGTTTAACTTTGAAAACATTTGAAAATAAAGGTATCACGTAAGACTCCCCACAAGTAAATACGGGTAAGTTTTTACCTTACGCTAACCAAAACATTTCATAGGAAATCATGTGATATTATAATAGTGTCTAGGGTTTTCAAGTAAATAGAAAATAGCCGAAATTGTTACATTCATTAAATTCCAGCTACTAGCCACAAAGGTGGGTAATACAAATCAAAACCGTAGAGTCTCGTATGGAAAATGGATTTCCAACAATGGCAGGGCTACTGGGGTACCGCCCGTCACAGTACGGGGCCTAGATCACCGTACCGAGGATTACTCCCTTCATCCCCTGCAACACAAGGCCGGAACCATTCCTTACTGAACAGTCCCGAACAAGATAAACCCCGCGGTTCTAGCTAGTAAACCGCCCACTAAGCCGAGATATAAAAAGGGACATCTAGACAGGGGAAATATCTTGTCCTGCTTGGGCATGACCCACCTAACCTTGCTGCATCTCCCATGTTTTAGCCATTCCCGGTTGATGAGGCTTGAGGCTACGATTACCTTTAAAGAACATATCACTTAGAATGCTCATCGTCCGCCTGACGATGTGTTGAAAGCATTCAATCCATACAAGTTCGTTCCGGGTTCGAACGAAACCGAAGGCATTATCTCGTCACACTCATTTTGGAACCACCCTCAGAGTCAACGACGATAACCCTTGAATTCTGAAAACACCATCTCGATCTCCATTTCAGGATTCACGACCTAACGTTTAAATTGGATCGATGTGGTTTTCGGAGAATCAAATTTGATTCTTCCGATCCCGGTCTCATCGAATCCAAACGCCATTTTAAGGGCCAAGTTGTCTAATTAACTTAAATAGTTTAAATAATTTAAATTCAACAATTGAATTCATATAGCAATTTAATGCAGATAAATAACATCAGATAAACATATAGCAATGAAACACAATAAGTATACACAACCATCACAGATATATCTACAAATATCACAGAACATCACAGAAATAAATAAACATCGAAGGCAATCAATGTGATCATTGATTTATATCAACCAGTTTGATTTGTTTAAACTTAATTGCATATTTAAGAGTAAACTATATTTTATCCTTAATTAATGACTAATAAATTATCTTACCTCAATTCATTAATGACTTATTACATTATTCACCTAATTAATTAATTAACTATTAATCAATAACCTTAATTACTGATTCATAAAACTCAATTACACAATTTAATTAATCATTAATTATCAATTTATTTAAATGTTTAAGCCTTAATTAGTTAATTAATTAGTTATCTATGATTTGTAAATTAATCAACTTCAAATGATTAATTGAATTCTTAAGTACAAATGGTGTTATACAAGATTATTATTAGTATCTTTAATTACCAATTCGATGACAATTTGAACTACTATTACATCACAATTATAAATTTATTACAATCATAGTTAACTTTGATTTTAAATCATTACGCGTTTTTATTTTCTGTAAAAATTTCTCAGTAATATTAAAGTAAATCTTAGTGCACATCAATCAGTTAACATCCCTAACTTGATTACTGCTTAACTTAATATCCTTCAAATTAGTGCTACAGATAGTAAAACCCCAGTACTTTAAAAACCGAAGACAGTAACGCGATTTACACGGGTGAAACACGAGGCAACCCTGAAATCTTCTCGCGTGAACCTCCTTCCTCTGTTCTTTTTTCTCTGTTCTGTAAGTTTGTTAAACATTTTAAAAATGAACATCAGGACTTCAACCATCAGATTTTGTGATCGACTCGAGTCACTACCGAAGAAAAACAGAACTCGACACGAAGCACCCTCATGTTGAGCGAAATACAAAAACCCATCACCATCGCCACCGTGCACGTGCACGGTGGTCCGGTGCACCTCCAGCGCCCCTCGCCAGCGCCCACAAACTACAATCCACCCCCACTCTCGAACACAAAGCTCAGATCTCCTTTAAAGTTTCGAGTTCAAAATTTAGACCATGGGACGAAAAACTGCAACGAACTCTCGCGGAAGATCGCCTCCCCGCCGCCTCTCCAATCACCTGCAGCACCTAGGATTTCTCCCATACGTCAACAACACGACCATCCTCCCTTCCCAAAACTCTCGCGTGGCTCGATCACGCTATGTCGTCGAAATCGAAGATTTACAGAGGGAAATAAAAATTTCAGTAAAACCCTAATAGGATCTCGTGTTCCAATTCCAATCAATAGAAAAATTAATGTACATTTTTCTCGAGTGTATAGATGTATAAACTTGCTTCAGTCCTAGTTTCATTGATTAAAATTGAATCAACTGCTTGAAATATGAAGAAATGCAAATTTGCTTAAATCCCAAACTACTCTTTGAATCTTACGTTTTAAATTTTGATCTTTGTTTTAAAAATCCCACTTTGGAATATTTATTCAAGATTTGAATTCAAAACAAACAAATTTAAATATTCGAATTTACATCTTGATTTTCCTTTTCCTGTAAATTAAATATACACTGTTTAACTTCACTGTCCACCTTCAAACACATCTTCCATACCATGATTCTAGTTTAAACAGGTTTAAATAATTTAAATTCTCAAGTTTAAATATAAATATGAAGATGTAATTTAAACTATTCTCTGTTTTTCTTTATACAGTGACTTGAAAAGTTGAAGAACCCATATATCAGAGCTTCCCATCATCACAGAATATACAGCATCATAACTTTCATAACTAATTATCAACTTAAACCCAAATAGTATGTTTACTCCCTGAAAAGTTTTTTTTTTAAACAAAAAATACCTGCAGTTCTGTTTAAACTCAAAGCTTAGAAATAAATTAAGTAAAAATAAAATAAAATAAATAATAACCTGAGTTTGATCAAAATATGAAGCCTGTACTAAGTTCTAAATCACAGAGCAACTCAAACATATGCAACTGAAATATAACCAGACAGTTTATAAAAGAGAATTTGAACTGTTCCATTAACATCAAAACTCTCAAAATTAAGTTTACTCACCTATGGTTTAACAGAGGATAGTTCAGTTTCCAGATGCACACAGTTTCCTAGCCTTCAGCCTTGAATTTCAAACTCCAACTTTTGATGTTGTAGATGTTACATAAATCTGTTTGTATTAGATTTATACTGCAGTTTTGTTTTATACTTTTTTTTTGGGCTTGCTTTTGCAGTTACACATGAAGTCCAGAATAAGAAATATTGAATATATATATAACTTGAACAATATGTCTTCTTACACAAGCTTCCACTAGATAAAAATATCTTGCTTTATTTTATTTTATTTTTGTGTACTAAAACCTGAGATGCAGTAAAATTTTTGGCTAGCAGCTAATTAATGTTTGTGTTAACATTTATGCTAACATAATCAATACTTACTGACACTTATATTTGAATAAGGATATTTGTAGGCTTAAGATTGTACTAATATGTTCCATATGGGTTTACACTAATTAGTATTTGCTGACAACTTGTTTACAAAGATATTTGCAGGTCTTTGATTTCTTATGCATATACAAGTTACAGGTTTTTTTTTTCATTCATCTTCATACTTATGTCAACATGTTTGCTGTTAACTTAGTTTTTGTCTTATTATTTTGGACACAATTTATACACTGATTCGACTAATTAATTTCATATATTTGTCTTCATATAGTTCACATTTTTATCTATATCTTGTTCACATCATATTTCGTACTTATGTTTATGTATACTTATACTTATAACCACATTTTATGCGATACTTATTTTAACTATTTATAAGCATATTATAAATATTATTGTAAATATTATACTTAATCATACAATATGATCAACTACTTAAATCTTATTTTTATTTAAAGTTTAATCTTTCAAATTTGATTAGTAACTTATATTTTTGCATTAAGGTATTTATATTTAATATAAATGTTAAAAGAATCGTATTATTATACTTGTTATTATTAATACTTTTATTACTTTTGATATTAAGTGTCATTAATATATAATTTTTAATGTAATCAAATAAAACAGATTAAATTTTAAATATTGTTAAAAGAGTCTATTTATATTTTGAAATTATAAATCCCTTTATAACATATATACAACCAATAATTCCAACATCCTATTTAGTTCAAAATAAAAAATCTTGTATTTTATTTAAATTTGATCAAAAACTTACTGTAATAATAGGGTCAAAATTCCGGGATGTCACATTCTTCCCCCCTTAAAAGAATTTCGTCCCCGAAATTTAAACAACAGTTAATTCAAAAGTTTTTATATTAACCATCCAAACAAACATATCCTTCATACAATAGCAAACAAACAAACAGTCTACTCTAACAAACAACACTAGTTATCCGAACATAAATCCGGATAAGTACTCCTAAAACTATCGAGAGTTTCCCAGGTACAATCTCTGGGATCCTCATTCCATTGCATCTTAACGAGTTTCACCACTTTGTTTCTGAGTTGCTTCTCGTCTCGGTCGACAATCTGAATTGGATTTCTGACCACAGTTAAATTCGACTCAACTTCCAAATTCCTGAATTACTAGTTTAACAACTAATGTTGAATCATGAACAAATTTCCTGAGATATATGGAATATACAATAAATTCCAGACATCCATTCTAGCAATTAAATTTTAAAAGCTACAGTATTAACTCTTTCCAAATTTAATTGACTCTTTACAGAATTTCTATATCTATTCAATCAAGCCCGTACGATGTACATATACCATTCGTACGCAATATCAAATCCGATCGCTCGATCACACAATTTCATTTCCGAACTAGTATTGTCCACCCGACTTCCTAGTACGGACTCAGGACTGGTTTCTAGATTAGAGTCTGTCATTCTCCTTGCATAGTCACAACTATGATAGAGAATTCCCCAGAGTCAATCAAAATCCCAATCCATGGTTCGTCGTCGAAAATCGAGTGAAAAATCCTAACTCGGATCGATATAACTATCTCGAAATTCTGTGCTCGAATCTGCATCAGTTCGTTATGCGAATAAAATAATATACGTACATTCTACGTATTTATATTCATTGATTATCAACCATATCAATTTTCTTTTTTTCACATTATTCTGATGCTATCCACTTGGAATAATTTCTCAGTATCAATTTTACTTAAGATTTCACTCTTCATGTCTTAAGCTTAATATAAGCATTATATATATCCTTATATTATTACTCTATCACTTTAGCCTTAATATCTTCTTATTTAAATCTGAATTACCAATTCCATATGAATTCAATTTTCTTAACTCTGAAAATTGAACCTTTATTGATCATCTCCATTTATAACTGATCCCTATTATTGTTATTTTTAAATTAGTTTCATTCATTTGTTTACTTTAAATTTTCAATTTGAATTTGTTTTGTTGCTAATTTTTTTTTATATATAGTTTTCAAATTTTGAAAAGTTTTGACAGAGTCTCCATTTGTTTAGCATTACATATTTTCATAAGCATATATGTAAGGGTTTCAATTCTTATCACAATTAATTTCAATCAATTCTCAAATCATTCCCTTTCAGTTAAAAGGAATTTACAACTTACTTATCTATGTAATCCATTTAAGCAAAACAAACACATATTCTAAATCATCCTATTTTGCTTCCAATAATACATAGAATTTATCTAATTCTCATTTACTTCAAACAACCCATTTCCTTAGGTGATTTAACAATATCATTGTGAATAGATAATCACTTAAGCTTAATAACAAATCTTAAATTGATTTCAACTCAATTTATACTTGAGTCCATCACAATTAATTTATCCACAATCCTTTCGTTGCATTTTCTTTTTATTTCAAAAGTTTGATTCCAAACCATTTTATTAAATTTGACAACCCATATTTTAAATTAATCATCTCACAATTTATTTAAGTCATTAACTGTTTCACTTAATAACTTAAGTTCATTCTATTCCACCAATTCCCATTCAAATCTTTGATTTGATTTTCTTTTAATCAAATCCCAACTACTTACTGATTAGTTTATTCTTTTATCCATCCTTAAATTTTAATTTACATTAACAATTCATTTTTGAATTTAAAATAAAGTCATTCAATTTATGCTTGAATTAGATTTGTTTACAACTCACACCATTATTTAAATCCAATTCAATACTTACTTTGGTTTACATTTACTTATTTACTTAAGAATTTTATTTCATTCAATATTATTTATAACTCAACCGAATTCATTTAAATTCAGTCTTATTCTAACTCAACTTCAGTTAAATTTAGCTACTTACAAATCTTTAAATTTATTTCTCAATATATGAGTTCAAAACTTATTTATTTCCCTTAAAGTTTATATTACTCATTTGGGTCATTTCATCTTATAACCATAATTTCAGTTTATATATATAACACTTAGCATTTTAAGGTATAAATTTCCACCTCACAATTACAACCATTTTACCTTCAAATTTTATAGCCAATTAAGTTCATTTTGAACTTCAATTCCATTTAATGTGTCTCAGGTTAACCTCTAATATGTTTCTTCACTTTTATTTCCTTAAATTAAATTTTAATTTCTGGATTAAAATTCCCAATTTCTTTTTATTAATACCAACTTTATAAGTTCAATAGTTGATTTATTCAAACCTTTCACATTATTTAAATCGAATTTCTTAGAATTCAATTTCTCGGTTTTTCATTTCCAAAACCATTTTGAAATGATAACTACACATACCTACTTGGTATCAACTCAAATCTTAAATTTTCAAACACTAATTTTCACCAAAACAAATTTTCTCCTTTTGAAAATTTTGAAACAACTTGCACACCCAACAACCCCAAACAATATCATAACCAAAAATAATTTTCCAAAACAAGATTTCATTATTTCCTTTAAATCTTTGAAAAACATTTCAAACATTCCCAAGATTTTAAATTCCCAAATCCTTTGTTTAAATTCATTTAAACACTTTCAAATTTCTGGGACTTCAATTCTGGTTTAATCAAAATTTAGTTATATTCCTTTTTATTTAAAATCATTCCTAAATAATTTTATTTGGTTATAAACCACTCACATTTAAATTTTTATTCGATTGTACTATTACAATCAAACATCCAAGTATATATATAGTTATTTTAGAAAAATATATCTTTTATATTAAAATATAATTTTGGGTAAAATTATTTAATTTACCCTACTTTTAAAAACAATATTGTGTCGAATCGCTCTATTTAAGTGTTTAGAAACCCCTTCGATACAGTTTTCGAGGCTGTGCCGACGAAGGTTTATATACCACTCAATAAATCAACCAACACCATTTTATATTCACTAACAAATACGCGCTCATATCTATTAATACACTCAAACTCATTTTAGAGTTCTACTGACTCTATTTATGAGTAATTACTACCAGAGCCAAAGTTATCACCAACCTATGCTCTGATACCAACTGTGACGACCCGCCCTTCTACTACCAGAAAGACGTATCATCATTAAGAAAGAAAGGGATGAGAAAATAGAAAAGATAGAGAAGAAAGAACAACAATATCAGAATCTCACAGCGGAATGGAAAAAAAATATAATATATCACTTAAATATTTAATAGTTTTACATATATCAGAGTTATACAGATAATACATCAATACCAGACAGTTATAACACCTGTCTAGTTAATACAACTCAATCCAATACAACTCAAACAATATGACTCAGAGATACCAACACAGCAGAACTATATATATATCCACAACGCTGAAGCCTCCTGCTCCATTGCTCCTCCAGAATTCGTCAAAGCTAAGCTGAATCCCATGGCTACCCGTAAAAATTTGGGTACCCGAGAGTTTATGAAAACAAAAATAAACTCCGGGTCAGACATGGGTCTGGTATGAGTAAACGGTTTAAAGTTGTTTAACTTTGAAAACATTTGAAAATAAAGGTATCACGTAAGACTCCCCACAAATAAATACGGGTAAGTTTTTACCTTACGCTAACCAAAACATTTCATAGGAAATCATGTGATATTATAATAGTGTCTAGGGTTTTCAAGTAAATAGAAAATAGCCGAAATTGTTACATTCATTAAATTCCAGCTACTAGCCACAAAGGTGGGTAATACAAATCAAAACCGTAGAGTCTCGTACGGAAAATGGATTTCCAACAATGGCAGGGCTACTGGGGTACCGCCCGTCACAGTACGGGGCCTAGATCACCGTACCGAGGATTACTCCCTTCATCCCCTGCAACACAAGGCCGGAACCATTCCTTACTGAACAGTCCCGAACAAGATAAACCCCGCGGTTCTAGCTAGTAAACCGCCCACTAAGCCGAGATATAAAAAGGGACATCTAGACAGGGGAAATATCTTGTCCTGCTTGGGCATGACCCACCTAACCTTGCTGCATCTCTCCTGTTTTAGCCATTCCCGGTTGATGAGGCTTGAGGCTACGATTACCTTTAAAGAACATATCACTTAGAATGCTCATCGTCCGCCTGATGATGTGTTGAAAGCATTCAATCCATACAAGTTCGTTCTGGGTTCGAACGAAACCGAAGGCATTATCTCGTCACACTCATTTTGGAACCACCCTCAGAGTCAACGACGATAACCCTTGAATTCTGAAAACACCATCTCGATCTCCATTTCAGGATTCACGACCTAACGTTTAAATTGGATCGATGTGGTTTTCGGAGAATCAAATTTGATTCTTCCGATCCCGGTCTCATCGAATCCAAACGCCATTTTAAGGGCCAAGTTGTCTAATTAACTTAAATAGTTTAAATAATTTAAATTCAACAATTGAATTCATATAGCAATTTAATGCAGATAAATAACATCAGATAAACATATAGCAATGAAACACAATAAGTATACACAACCATCACAGATATATCTACAAATATCACAGAACATCACAGAAATAAATAAACATCGAAGGCAATCAATGTGATCATTGATTTATATCAACCAGTTTGATTTGTTTAAACTTAATTGCATATTTAAGAGTAAACTATATTTTATCCTTAATTAATGACTAATAAATTATCTTACCTCAATTCATTAATGACTTATTACATTATTCACCTAATTAATTAATTAATTATTAATCAATAACCTAAATTACCGATTCATAAAACTCAATTACACAATTTAATTAATCATTAATTATCAATTTATCTAAATGTTTAATCCTTAATTAGTTAATTAATTAGTTATCTATGATTTGTAAATTAATCAACTTCAAATGATTAATTGAATTCTTAAGTACAAATGGTGTTATACAAGATTATTATTAGTATCTTTAATTACCAATTCGATGACAATTTGAACTACTATTACATCACAATTATAAATTTATTACAATCATAGTTAACTTTTATTTTAAATCATTACGCGTTTTTATTTTCTGTAAAAATTTCTCAGTAATATTAAAGTAAATCTTAGTGCACATCAATCAGTTAACATCCCTAACTTGATTACTGCTTCACTTAATATCCTTCAAATTAGTGCTACAGATAGTAAAACCCCAGTACTTTAAAAACCGAAGACAGTAACGCGATTTACACGGGTGAAACACGAGGCAACCCTGAAATCTTCTCGCGTGAACCTCCTTCCTCTGTTCTTTTTTCTCTGTTCTGTAAGTTTGTTAAACATTTTAAAAATGAACATCAGGACTTCAACCATCAGATTTTGTGATCGACTCGAGTCACTACCGAAGAAAAACAGAACTCGACACGAAGCACCCTCATGTTGAGCGAAATACAAAAACCCATCACCATCGCCACCGTGCACGTGCACGGTGGTCCGGCGCACCTCCAGCGCCCGTCGCCAGCGCCCCTCGCCAGCGCCCACAAACCACAATCCACCCCCACTCTCGAACACAAAGCTCAGATCTCCTTTAAAGGTTCGAGTTCAAAATTTAGACCATGGGACGAAAAACTGCAACGAACTCTCGCGGAAGATCGCCTCCCCGCCGCCTCTCCAATCACCTGCAGCACCTAGGATTTCTCCCATACGTCAACAACACGACCATCCTCCCTTCCCAAAACTCTCGCGTGGCTCGATCACGCTATGTCGTCGAAATCGAAGATTTACAGAGGGAAATAAAAATTTTAGTAAAATCCTAATAGGATCTCGTGTTCCAATTCCAATCAATAGAAAAATTAATGTACATTTTTCTCGAGTGTATAGATGTATAAGCTTGCTTCAGTCCTAGTTTCATTGATTAAAATTGAATCAACTGCTTGAAATATGAAGAAATGCAAATTTGCTTAAATCCCAAACTACTCTTTGAATCTTACGTTTTAAATTTTGATCTTTGTTTTAAAAATCCCACTTTGGAATATTTATTCAAGATTTGAATTCAAAACAAACAAATTTAAATATTCGAATTTACATCTTGATTTTCCTTTTCCTGTAAATTAAATATACACTGTTTAACTTCACTGTCCACCTTCAAACACATCTTCCATACCATGATTCTAGTTTAAACAGGTTTAAATAATTTAAATTCTCAAGTTTAAATATTAATATGAAGATGTAATTTAAACTATTCTCTGTTTTTCTTTATACAGTGACTTGAAAAGTTGAAGAACCCATATATCAGAGCTTCCCATCATCACAGAATATACAGCATCATAACTTTCATAACTAATTATCAACTTAAACCCAAATAGTATGTTTACTCCCTGAAAAGTTTTTTTATAAACAAAAAATACCTGCAATTCTGTTTAAACTCAAAGCTTAGAAATAAATTAAGTAAAAAAAAAAAAAAATAATAACCTGAGTTTGATCAAAATATGAAGCCTGTACTAAGTTCTAAATCAAAGAGCAACTCAAACATATGCAACTTAAATATAACCAGACAGTTTATAAAAGAGAATTTGAACTGTTCCATTAACATTAAAACTCTCAAAATTAAGTTTACTCACCTATGGTTTAACAGAGGATAGTTCAGTTTCCAGATGCATACAGTTTCCTAGCCTTCAGCCTTGAATTTCAAACTCCAACTTTTGATGTTGTAGATGTTACATAAATCTGTTTGTATTAGATTTAAACTGCAGTTTTGTTTTATACTTTTTTTAGGCTTGCTTTTGCAGTTACACATGAAGTCCAGAATAAGAAATATTGAATATATATATAACTTGAACAATATGTCTTCTTACACAAGCTTCCACTAGATAAAAATATCTTGCTTTATTTTATTTTATTTTTGTGTTCTAAAACCTGAGATGCAGTAAAAATTTCGGCTAGCAGCTAATTAATGTTTGTGTTAACATTTATGCTAACATAATCAATACTTACTGACACATATATTTGAATAAGGATATTTGTAGGCTTAAGATTGTACTAATATGTTCCATATGGGTTTACACTAATTAGTATTTGCTGACAACTTGTTTACAAAGATATTTGCAGGTCTTTGATTTCTTATGCATATACAAGTTACATGTTTTTTTTTTCATTCATCTTCATACTTATGTCAACATGTTTGCTGTTAACTTAGTTTTTGTCTTATTATTTTGGACACAATTTATACACTGATTCGACTAATTAATTTCATATATTTGTCTTCATATAGTTCACATTTTTATCTATATCTTGTTCACATCATATTTCGTACTTATGTTTATGTATACTTATACTTATAACCACATTTTATGCGATACTTATTTTAACTATTTATAAGCATATTATAAATATTATTGTAAATATTATACTTAATCATACAATATGATCAACATACATATATCCTGAGTAACTCCAAAACGATACAAAGGAACTGGGTATCACCAAATAGCATCATACTTTCCCTTACTAAGAAGGGTATACTCAAGAGAAATGTTTACCATCCGAACACATCTCTTCCTCAATTTTAAGTTATTTTCGAGCCACTCGAACTAGTTAACTTAAAACTATTTCTATTTTTATTTCAAAATCTCATTTTTGAATTTTTTTATATTCTTCCAACAAAACACTTACCACCACTGGGTTCGTTCGGGTTGAACTTGTTTCGATTGTACAATGATAAATAGAAAAATTTACTAAGTGTACTATAACATTCACCTAGGCAAACATCTAATCGTTACTTAGATGATTATTCCGATAATCACAAAACAATCAAGACTTGTTCCCCATACCAATCCAAAGAAAATCGTTTTTTACTTAAATTTTCATTCCCAAAATTTCATACTTGAACCAAAATTGCTTTCAAATACCGTTGTTATTTTCAAAACTTTGAAATCATTTTTCAAAAACACTGGGATTTAGGTTCTCAAGTTTTCATCCTATTAATTCATCTTTTGGTGAGGCCATAAACAGGCAGATTTAACTAAATTGGTTACTCGGTTGTCGAGACTGGAATACAATGGGTTTGAGTCAACTGAATGAATAGATGATCAATCATGGATGATAATCATGATTATGAAGCCGGGATTTGGCATAATTTATGGACAGAAGATGTGGGATACTAGAAAAATGAATTTCGATAAAAGTCGAGTTGTCGTGAGTTGCCTGGAGTTTGCTTCGAGCCATGCTGGGTGTTGCTTTGGGTTTTCAAGCTGCCTGCTTCGAGTCATTTGCAAGCCATTTACAAGTTACTCAGGTCAGCACATTTTCTTGGGTTTCATAACGTACTTCAGGTCAGCATCCTCCAGGCTTTGGGTCGGTGTGTAAGTCTTCGGGTCGACACGAACGGAGGGGTCAACATTGAATGAGTGGATGGGATCAACATGTTAGAGAGTGGAGTGGATCGGCATGCCGGAGTCTGGAGTGGATCAGCATGTTGGAGTTTGTAGTGGATGGATAGGTTGGAGTCTGGAGTGGATTAGAAGATTGGAGTCTGGAGTGGATCGGCATGTTGGAGTCCTAAGTGGTTCGGTGTTTTTTCCCTTTTCTTCGGGTCAGTAGAACATGTTCCCCAGGTCGGCAAAACTCCAACAGGGGATCGGTCATAATGATGGATTTTGGATCGGCTATGGTATTGATGGGCCTTGACCACTCAGGAAACCCAGTAACTTGGGTTTTGTCCATAAATACAGCAGGTGGGGCTTTAGAAAGTGCGAGCACATTCTGTTTCCCTTTATCTTCTTCACTAAGGCTACTCTGCCGTTATTATTTTAAAAATTCTGGATTGTAATTGTAATTGATTCTGATATCAATAAAAAGGAAATTTCTGGAGTGGACGTAGGCTAGAGTTAGCTGAACTGTTATAAATCCTTTGTTATTACTGCTTTCTTTTTGATTTTGATTGTTCTTCATATTAATATTCTCTACATACACTCTATCTGTTATCTGTGGATGTGAATTGGTTCTTTCAACGGTTTTTGAGTGTTAGTGACCAATTTCGGCACTAACACATCCTAAATTATTTTTAATTAAAAGTCTAATCTTGTTCAATGGAAAGTACCTAAACATTTACACAATAGTCAATGCTCAATCTGGAGGAGCGTGACTAACCAAACCTTATATGATAATAATAAAATATTGTTATCTCCCAACAACATCACCTTATAAATACCTATACTATTTTAAAAAAATCATTCTTTTATATATAAAATATTCCCTGGGTAAAATTATTTCATTTAGCCGAACATCAAAACAATACCGTGTCTGTTGTTCTGGTTTAAGTGTTTAGGAATCCCTATCGATAACGTTGGCCAACTGAATTGACTAGAATTCATATACCACTCAAACCGATCAAATAACACAATATAAAATATTTTTATATCACTAACAAATATGCACTCTTATATAATATACACTCAAACTCATTCTAGGGTGTCACTTACCCTATCTCTAATGAGTTTGCCCCACCAAAGCTAAGGTTCTTACCTAACCTTCAGCTCCGATAACAGATGTAACGGAATGAATTTTCGACCCTAGAAAATTGACACTAATAAGTTCACTGGATCATATGCCAAAAATTCAAGTGCTGGAAATACCGATTTGTTAGGGTGAAAGAAGCAGGTAGAAGATAGAAGAAAACTAAAAAATACAGAATCTCATAACGCAATGGAATAACATATATTAATCACATAATGTTTTACAAAGTCATCTCAAAACTAGTACATCAGAGTTACACTAATACAATTCTAACTTAGGAGAGTTATAAAGTCTGTCCTTATACATCAGATATAAAGTACATAATATATAGCAGAAATGAGTAAAACTATCTATCCATTAAGCCTCCTGCTCTAAGCACCTCTAAGTGCATCCTTAGAAAACGAGGACTACTTGGCCGCTCATAAAAATTTGAGCGCCCAAGAGTTTTAGGGAAATAATTAATACTCCGGGTCAGACATGGGTCTGGTGTGAGTAAACTCGAATCAACTGAATTATTACTTTTCAAAACCCTTTTAAAATCAAAGGTATCTCGTAAGACTACGTCGCACATAAAAACGGACGGGTTTTTACCTTATGATAATCGAAACCACTTTTACATAAAAATCCTGGGATATTATAATAGTGTCTAAGTACAAATACTCATTAATCTTATCCAAAATTGTTACATTATTAAATTCTAGCATACTAGTTTCTAAAATCAAAACCGTAAGGCACATATTGGGGATTGGATTCCATATTGGCAATTTAAGGAACTACTTCCGAAGGCACATCTCTAGATAAATGCACCGAGATCTAAGAAGAACATCTTGTATCCCTACCACACAGGACTGGCCTACCACTTGACTAGTAGTACCGAATTTGATCATCTCTCCATTAATGGGCCCAAAGCATACAAATTAGAGAAAATAATCGATCTAGATTTGGAATGAGCATACCCTACTTGGAAGCGACCCACTTGGCCCTGTTGCATGCTCGATTTTTGTCATTTCTCGGTTGATGAAGTTTGATGCTACATTTTACCTTTTGGATAGCAATCCCACTTAGAATGCCAATACTGCCTTCCAATCAACAATGCAATACCAACATTCATCCATGCTAGTTCGTTCTGGGATTGACCGAAACACTTGAGAGCTCCATCACTAAAATTCCATCATCTTCAAAATGTCTTCACTTCGAAATGCATTCGTTGAATCGAAGTGCTTTTCAGATAACATACCCGATCCCGGTCTCTTCGAAACAACTATTGATATTTCCGGTAAACTCAACCCCGGTTCTTTAGGAAATAAGCAAACAAAAGATAACAGTGGGTTCACCTCCTAACCATTTATGGACGGATTTCCTTATCATTTAACCTAACAGAATGAAACGAGTTTATATGTACAGTGCAACACCTTCGACGATGACTGTGCCATATAATTCTCATGTCTTTCCTAGATATTTCTAGAGTTAGGTTTTGGTCCAGATTTTATAGTCGGTTATTTAACTATCAATTTATACAAACAGTCAAACATCGATTCCAATCCATATGGGATCCTCTATGCCTTTATTAATTAAACTTTATTAATGAAATCACTTTGTAAAACTTCTTACTTTCCTTTTTACTTGGAAAAAAACAATATAAGTATTTACCAAAACATTTTGGAAATTCTATTTCCTCAAAATTCCATATTAAATGGCCAAACAATTCCCTTTCAAAAATACTACCTCCTATAAAACGCATTTACTTATTCCTTATAAAAATTATTTTTATAAGTTCACTTCACATTTTAAACCACTAAAAAGTTTTCAAACTAGATTTGAAACTTCTTTCAATAATATCTAAAATTAATTATAAAATCTCTTTCTATAAAACTATTTAATAATCTTCCTTCGTAATTTCTTTATAGAATCTCCTTTATAAAATATCATTTTCAAGATATCATTTGTAAATCACCTTAGATAAAACTTTTTATTTAATAAATCCTTTTTTTTAAAAACAAGATATTATTTAAAAATAACTTTATAAAATAATAATAAAATTTGAAAATCATTTATAACATTTAAACCCAAATTGATTTAAGAATTAAAGTTAATTCAAAAACATACTTTAATAATTCAAAAGGAGGCTTAGCAATCCCAATGGTACTAATTTAAGTTACCATTCAATTTTAATTTCGATTCACTTAACAGTTATTTACATTGGTCAACATATATGTAAATACATGTAACGATCCCAGTTTTGAGTCAAATTTAAATTGGCAATTAAAATAAATTTTCGAATTAAATTATGAATTTATTTGAGTTTTTCCAAATTAAATAAGATGTTTGATTGTTTATTTATATATATGTATATAAATTGATTTTAAAATAGAATTTGATTTCAAATTCAAAAATAAATATTTTGAGAAATAATTTGAATTTGAAAACTCTATAATTTTAAAATTTGTGAAAATTTGTTTTCTAATATTATAATGCATATATAGGTATATATATATTGATTGGGAAAGTTATATTTTTAAATTTAATATAATGATAATTTTCAAAAGCTATTTAGAAGTTAAATTCTATATTTTAAAAACTTACATATATTGTACATATATGTGTTTATTAATGTATAATTAGTTTTAAAAATCATTTTCTTTAAGAGTATATAAATATTTATAAAAGGAAAAGTAATTATTAAAATTGAAATAGAATATAAAAATATATAACAAAATATAAACTAATATATATTATACATAAAATTCTTATTAATATATGTAATTTACAAATGTAAACACTTTATAATATAAAATGACATGTGTAAGCAATTTAACAATAAAGTTAACATGTGTAAACATTTTATGAAACAATTTAACATTTGTAAATATTTTAACAAAACATTAATGCAAGTGTTAGCTCAATTTTATTATATAATTACAAGTGTCATTTATCAACTTTTATCTAATTATTAATAAAAAGAAATACAAGAATATAAATACCTCACTATCTCCTTCTTTCTTCATTTTCTTTCATATGTTTCAAAACTTAAATCAAAGAAAAAATTAAACCTGTAAAACAAACCAGAAATGAAAACCTGAACAAAACAATCAAACCTTAAAACAATATCTTCTCAACAATCAAAGTTTTTATCTCAAACACAAAGCAGTTCATAGATCAGGATTTCAAAACAAATTTCAACTTGAGGCCTAAAGCAAAAATCAAAAGCCTGAAACAAATCTTCAACCTGAGAAGATAAAGCATTCAAGTTTTAGTTTTAAAAACAAGTTAATGTTTCAAAGCAACTGGGCTAAGGATCAAACAAGTAGTGGATCGAAATACAACTCCGATCAACTAGCAGATCAAATCATATCCATCAAAACAAAAGTTCAGAGCAATTAAAAACAAATTA
The DNA here is from genome assembly GCA_030765085.1 of Allium cepa. Taxonomy (NCBI): domain Eukaryota; kingdom Viridiplantae; phylum Streptophyta; class Magnoliopsida; order Asparagales; family Amaryllidaceae; genus Allium; species Allium cepa. The sequence continues at coordinate 30,093,991 of CM060932.1, forward strand.
AGTGTCAGATCAAACCAAAAACTCAGCCTTCTCTGCTTTCAAAATCCAAGTGAGCAAACCTTTAAACCAGATCCTCTTATTTTCTTATGCCTGTGATGATGATGACTTGAAAAATGTTTGTATGAATATCTGCATGTATATAATGTGGATTTAGATGTGCGTGTCTGTATATATTTATATATAGACCTCTGTTTGGTTTTACAGACCTAAACAAATTCAAAAGAAATTCAATTCTCTTCATCTAATTCTTGTTAGGCCTTGTTTTTAAAGCAAAATGTGTTTACAATTGCTAGAACTAAATTTTAAATATATTTTTACGTATGGTTAACAAGTATTTTTAACCTGAAAACAAGAATATACAGCGAAACTTAAAAATGTTGAATTTGAATTTCATAATTTTTGATTCACTTACATTATTTTGTTCGACTTCAAAAACCATGAATTTAATAATTGAATCAAGATTTTTAGTTTCGTATTGATCATGAATTTTGGAACTAAACGGTTTTGGGTCTTTTGTCGATTGTTGGTGATTGGAGGGGAGATGGTGGTCGTAATCATGGTTGGAGGTAGCATGAAGAGTAGGGATTGAACGAAAAATAGTCTGTAATTTTTAAGAGGCCAAGGTGGCTGGTAAACGACGAACTAGGGTTAATTAGCTTGTTTTGATCGACGATGAAATCATGGCATTTGCATGGTCATGGGCAAACTAGAAGCAATCGCGGGTAGGGGAAATGTCTCGTGGGTCGATGATGAAGCTCAGGTTATGGTAGCGTAGATGCAGGTGACTGGGATCATCGACATGGGGTGGATTTGTGGATCGGAGTTTAAGTTCCAATAGAATCGAATTGCTCAAATTTGATTTTCCAATGAACTGATCAATCTGGGTGCTCGGGCTAGTTGAGAAGATCATTGATGACAGGTAGATGTCGGCGATGATGATCGAAACAGCGGCGTTTGGTCGTGCATGTGAACAGGTACATGTTTTAGTCTCTGATATATTTAAGTTTGGGAAGACGAAGGTAGCTCGGGTCACAGCTCGAAGTCGGAACGTGATTTTCTCGAAGAAATTGAAGAAAATGTGTAGCTCGGAGTTGAGCTCGGGTTTATCTTGGGGGCTGCTCGGGTCTGGGAATTTTGGGAAATAACAAGTTTTTAAATTTTAAAACTTGGAATAGTTTAAACAAATTTTAACTTATTTTTCTTTGAATAATAAATGTTGATTTAAGTTGGGATAAATTAAGATTTTTAAACAAATTATTTTAAGTTTAAAGTGTTTTAATATGTATATATATAACCTTTATTTTAAAGCTTATTTTAAATAAACTCAATTCTGTAATTAAATAAGTAATTAAGAAATTGAAATATTTTATAATCATTAAGCCAACTCAAAGTTCTTAAGTTAATTAATGTGTTAATAATGATTTATTTCCAAAGGTTATTAAATAAGATCTTAAATGATTCTGTATGATAATAATTTCAAGTATTTATTTAATAAGACTTAAAGGATGTAATTAAGTGATTAAGTAAGTATAGTTACTTTGTGTAATTAAATTTAAAGCTAATTACTTTGTATAATTAATTTAAAAGCTAATTACTTTGTGTAATTAAATTAAAGCTATTTACTTTGTGTAATTAATTTAAGGCTAATTAACTATGGTGATTAAATTAAAGAACAATTAATGTAATTAATTAAAGGATTTATTACTTAAAGGCAATTAATTACTTAAAGATAATTATTTAGTGAAAGTAATTGAGGATAATTAATTAATGATTAAATATTGATTAATCAAGTGATTAAAGAAAAATTAATTGAAGGATAATTAATTAATGTGATTAATTAATTAAGGTAATCAATTTGAGGATAATTAATTAATTAAAGGTTAATTAATGAAAGTAATTAAGGATGATTTATTAATTAAGGGTTGATTAATTAATGTAATTGATTATGGATGATTAATTAAACAATAATTAAATAATTAAGGGTTAATTATTTAAGATTAAAGGTTAATTGATTTATTAATCAAAACTAATTAATTAATGATTAAAGGTTAATTAATTCATTATTAAAGGTTAATTAAATGAATGAAGGATAATAAATTAAGAATGATTTGAGATTAATTAATGTTAATTAACCAGGATTAGTAATTATTCATAAGTAGTTAATCTGGTTTAAAATTAATTGTAATCAAGTGATTGATTAATTTGCTTATGGATGATTGAATTCTATTGAATGCTTTGAATTATTTGATATCTCTATTGTGTGATGTTCTATTGAGCTGTGATTTGTGATTTATTTATCTGTGATGAATTTACATATTTTTTGTGAATCTGTGAATGAAGATTTGCGTTATAGAAGTATACCGCTTATTTATATTGTTGTGCTTGAATTAATGATAGTTGTGATATGTTGTTGTTATGTGTAAAACCCTTGGACTACACCACACACACACAAATATGGATTTCACGAGGAATTGGTTAAGTCACAGATATTTTGAATTTAAATATTATTTGTTTAAAAGTTGAATTTTGAAGCCAATTAGCTGGGAAGTGAAACTAAGTTGAATATGAAAAGCTTTTGAAAAGGAAGTTTTGAAATCTAAATTTAATTTGATTATACTATGTCTTGTTTTAAAATTATTTTGGGAAATATGGTTTGAAAAGATTATACAAGTTATACGACATGTATATGGATTTTAAACCATTTTCGAAGTATATTAAAAGAACTATTTTGGGGTTTAAATGGAACTTGCCAAGTATACGGCAGTTCGCAGATTTTTCAGTTTAAACTTTAAAAGGCTATAGCTTGTGAATATTTGATTGGATTTTCCCTAAACGAAAACTCTTTGTTTTCAAAAGATAATTGCTTTCATATAACGAAATAATTTTCAATTTTTGTTGAAAGGATTTCAACGTTTTTGTTGAAAGTATTTCAAGTTGTGTGATTTGAAAGTGTAAATAGTTTTGAAAGCTATGAATGAGTCTTTGTGAAAGATTGGTGAACTTTATTTTCGAATTGAAGAGGATCTTCAAGGTTGAATCTTTTGTTTAAAAGATTAAAGTGGAATTTTTTTAAACCATTCAAAAGAAAGGTTTTTGGGAAACAAGTGTTAAAAATTTGTGACTTAACTAAAATCCCACTATTCATATGGTTTTAAAATTAAGTACTCATTATTCGGTTTAGCCGGGAGAGGACTTTATGTCATAAAACCCATTCCGAATAATGATACGACGAAATGGATAGCATTGAAGACAGTGGTGAAGACCGGGTATTTTCGAGAACGATAGGATTACCTGTCGAATGTCTCTGCACTAAGTAGTTACGGTATAGAGATCTCTATATGTGATAGGGAGTTCGATCGGGATTGTGAATACCCGGATTTGCAGGACTTCTTTATGAAGTGCCTTCGGTTCCGTATGAACCCGGAACAGACTTGTATGGATGTATGTCTGACGTTACACTTTGAGATGTAAAGCTGGTTTCTATCAGATACATTTCTGTTTAGTGGCGGAGAATTTATTCTTTTAGCTTAACACTCCTAGACATACGAGCTCAGAGGTTATGTGGTTGATGGTTGCTAGTGATACATTCCCAATTTGATAAAGTAGAATGCTAAGTGCTATTGATCATTTTTTGATCAAAGCATGGCTTTGTGAAAAGCGTAGCTTTGTGGACGAGACCTCGTCGAACCTCACACCCCGAAAATGCTCAAAACAGGAAGAATGCAGTAAGGTTATGAGGATCGTTCCCTTTAGGTATGTCCATTTCCTTTTGGAAAAAGGTGGTATCATGGTATGGAGCCCATTTATTTAACCTATGTGGTCATTGCTATTTGTTGATGAATCCAGGGATAAAGGTCGGTAACGACCGGGGGATGGCATACTCGTGTCGGTAGTTATCTAGTTACAGAGGTAACCCGACCTTGTGTTGGCAAAGATCCAGTTAGGTTCTCGAGGCGTCCCTCCAAAGGCGTACCCATATGGTGTAGGAAGTTCCTTAGCCTGACCATTGGTTGAAAATCCAAACAAGCAATACGAGCCCTTTACGATTGTGGTTGTATAACCTACCACCTCAGGTGGTAGCTATAGCAGGCATAATATAATGGTACCTATGCCAGCTAAGATTAATATTATACTTTCAAAATATTTTCTGCACTATGCACTAATAATAATATCAAAAGAATTTTTGCGTATCAAACATGTTTGACTATCATAAGGAGAAATCTCCTCCAATTGTGCGCTTGCATTGTGTGTGTGCGGGGAGGCCTTACGGTAGTTTCATTTTCCAAAAAGCAATGCGGATTTCTTTTATTTCCTCTTTGTTTTCTTTTGTTCAAATAAAACTGTTTTTGTTTGCTTACACCAGTCCCATGACTGGCCTGGAGTTTATTGTTCCCTTTCTAAACTCTGGGTGCCCATAATTTTCCATACGGGCAGCCTAAAGTCATATTTTCAGATAATCAGCTAGTAGATATAGTTTTTGGCAATCTTTGGAATATGTGGTTTGGAAATGTGCACTGAGTTTGCTACAAGTTCAACATTGATATCGAGCTTATTGGATTAGAGCCTTTGAAGCTTTTGGGTTGAGCCATTTGGTTTTGAAGCATTAGATATGGAGTTGCAGTATGAATGTTGGATTCTTTTGGAGCCTATGGTGGTTCTATCTTTCCGCTGCTGTATTTCGGCTGTTGTACAACTTTTTGCTCTGATAGTGTTGGACATCTGTTGTATCATATTGTATCAAATATTGTATTCATTATTGTATCAATGATATTCATTTCTTTTTCCGCTGTGTTGTTGTACTTAATGTGTTATAAGCTCCGGCGAACCAGATTTACATTTGAATCTACGCATTCGAATATGGGTGAAGTATTTGGGTGTCGATTTTCGAAGGTCGAATCAGGGTCGTTATAATTCGTACCAGAGTGGATAGGGATATAAATGCCCTAAAATGAGTATCCCTAAGTTATCCATCTGTATGCCTCAGTAAATTCTCTTACTATTCACTTATAGCGAGTATGAGTGTAAGAAGAGGACGAGGCAGGGGATGGGGAGTACCACTACAAATGGTCGATACCTTGTAACAACAAGGAAACAATCTTTTCCCATCAATCTTCTTTGATCATGATCCAATTTCAATTCTTGGATGGCTTCGTGGCAGCTACAAGAAGAAGCTTTGGTATGATGATGGCCCTGCGAATCTTTGTAGAAAGAAAGTTCCTATTTTTTATTCCCATCTTCAGTTTCTATCAGCTTTTCGTTTTAACTTTAATGAATTTGAAATTTTAATTAAAATAAATTGATTAATAAAATATAAAGTTAAATTGAATTGTATCCATCTTTTTATTCTTTGGCGTCTAAATACATTCTACGAATGGTTAGTTATCCCTTCGAACTAACCAATGCCCTGCATATTTCATAGATCGGATGACCCGAGTATTTCGTAAATTATCCAATGAGTTCGTTCTCGTATTTGTTGATGATATTCTGATTTGGTAAGCCAAATGCAGAATAGATATTCAGTTTGATCTGATAAACCATTTCTCTATCTTTCATCTGTTCCTTGGTTGTCATCCTGTCTAGCAAATTTCGAGGAAGAAATTTTCTTAAGGGGGAATCTGTAACGATCTCGGTTTTGAGTCAAATTTAAATCAGTAATTAAAACAAAATTTTGAGTTAAATTGTGAATTTATTTGAGTTTTTCCAAATTAAATAAGATATTTGTTTGTTTATTTATATATATGTATATAAATTGATTTTAAAATAGAATTTGATTTGAAATTCAAAAATAAATATTTTGAGAAATAATTTGAATTTGAAAATTCTATAATTTTAGAATTTATGAAAATTTGTTTTCTAATATTATAATACATATATAGGTATATATATATATATTGATTGGGAAAGTTATATTTTTAAATTTAATATAATGATAACTTTCAAAAGCTATTTAGAAGTTAAATCCTATATTTTAAAAGCTTAAATATATTATGTATACTAGAATTGGCCCGTGCTTCGCACACGGACTATTTATATTATTGTAAATGGAAAGCAAAGTCATTTTCATAATTTCAAAAAGACGTCGAGTAAATTAATTCATTGAATTTTCTTTATTAGTAGTAGAGATATGTGTTTATTAATGTATATAAAATTAGTTTTAAAAATCATTTTCTTTAAAAGTATATAAATATTTATAAAAGGAAAAGTAATTATTAGAATTGAAATAGAATATAAAAATATATAACAAAATATAAACTAATATATATTATATATAAAATTCTTATTAATATATGTAATTTACAAATGTAAACACTTTATAATATAAAATGACATGTGTAAGCAATTTAACAATAAAATTAACATGTGTAAACATTTTATGGAGCAATTTAACATTTTTAAATATTTTAACAAAACATTAATACAAGTGTTAGGTCAATTTTATTATATAATTACAAGTGTCATTTATCATATTTTATTTTAATTATTAATAAAAAGAAAAACAAGAATATAAATACCTCACTATCTCCTTCTTTTTTCATTTTCTTTCATATGTTTCAACACTTAAATCAAAGAAAAACTTAAACCTGTAAAACAAACCAGAAATGAAAACCTGAAAAAAACAATCAAACCTGAAAACAATATCTTCTTAACAATCAAAGTTTTTATCTCAAACACAAAGCAGTTCATAGATCAGGATTTCAAAACAAATTTCAACTTGAGGCCTAAAGCAAAAATCAAAAGCCTGAAACAAATCTTCAACCTAAGAAGATAAAGCATTCAAGTTTCGGTTTTAAAAACAAGTTGCTGTTTCAAAGCAACTGAGCTAAGGATCAAGCAAGCAGTGGATCCAAATGCAACTCAGATCAACTAGCAGATCAATTCATATGCATCAAAACAAAAGTTCAGAGCAACTGAAAACAAATTAAGTGTCAGATCAAATCAAAAACTCGGCCTTCTCTACTTCCAAAATCTAGATGAGCAAACTTTTAACCAGATCCTCTTGTTTTCTTATGCCTGTGACGATGATGAAATGAAAAATGTTTGTATGAATGTCCGCATGTATATGTATGTAGATTTAGACGTGCATGTCTGTATATATTTATATATAGACCTCTGTTTGGTTTTACGGACCCAAACTAATTCAAAAGAAATTCAGTTCTCTTCATCTAATTCTTATCAGGCCTTGTTGTTAAAACAAAATGTGTTTAAAATTACTAGAACTATATTTTAAATATATTTTTAAGTATGGTTAACAAGTATTTTTAACCTGAAAACAAGAATATACAGTGAAACTTAAAAATATGTTGAATTTGAATTTCATAATTTCTTGATTCACTTACACTATTTGGTTCGACTTTAAAAATCATGAATTTAATAATTGAATCAAGATTTTTAGTTTTGTATTGATCATGAATTTTGAAATTGAACGGTTTTGGGTCTTTTGTCGATTGCTGGTGATTGGAGGGGAGATGGTGGTCGTAATCATGGCTGGAGGTAGCTTGAAGAGTAGGGATTAAAGGAAAAATAGTGCGTGAATTTTTAAAAGGCCAAGGTGGCTGGTAGACGGCAATCTAGGGTTAATTAGCTTGTTTTGATTGACGATGAAATCAGGGCATTTGCATGGTTGTGGGCGAAATGGAAGCGATCGCGGGTAGGGGAAACGTAGCGTCGGTCGACGATGAAGCTTAGGTTGTGGTGGCGTGGATGTAGGTGACTGGGATCGTCGGCATGGGGTGAATTTGTAAATCGGAGTTTAAGTTCCAGTAGAATCGAATTGCTCGAATTCTATTTTCCAATGAATTGATCAATCTGGGTGCTCGGGTTAGTTGAGTAGATCATTGGTGGCTGGTAGATGTCGGCGATGTTGATCGGAACGGCAGTGTTTGGTCGTGCAAGTGCACACGTACATGTTTTTGTCTCTGAGATATTTGAGTTTGGGAAGACGAAGGTGGCTTGGGTCACAGCTCGAAGTCAGAACGTGATTTTCTCGAAGAAATTAAAGAAAATGTGTAGCTGGGAGTTGAGCTCGGGTTAATCTCAGGGGTTGCTCGGGTCAGAATTTTCGAAAATAACAAGTTTTTAAATTTTAAAACTTGGAATAGTTTAAACAATTTTTAACTCACTTTTTTTGAATAATAAATGTTGATTTAAGTTGGGATAAATTAAGATTTTTAAACAAATTATTTTAAGTTGAAAGAGTTTTAATATATATATATATATAACCTTTATTTTAAAACTTAATTTAAATAAACTCAATTTTGTAATTAAGTAAGTAATTAAGAAAAAGAAATGTTTTCTAACCATTAAGCCAACTTAAAGGTCTTAAGTTAATTAATGTGTTAATGATGATTTATTTCCAAAGGTTATTAAATAAGAGATTTTGTATGATAATAATTTCAAGTATTTATGTAATAAGATTTAAAGGACATAATTAAGTGATTAAGTAAGTATAATTACTTTGTGTAATTAAATTTAAAGCTAATTACTTTGTATAATTAATTTAAAAGCTAATTACTTTGTGTAACTAAATTAAAGCTATTTACTTGGTGTAATTAATTTAAGGCTAATTAATTATGGTGATTAAAGTAAAGAACAATTAATGTAATTAATTAAAGGATTTATTAATTAAAGGCAATTAATTACTTAAAGATAATTATTTAATGAAAGTAATTGAGGATAATTAATTAATGACTAAATATTGATTAATCAAGTGATTAAAGAATAATTAATGGAAGGATAATACATTAATGTGATTAATTAATTAAGGTAATTAATTTGAGGATAATTAATTAATTAAAGGTTAATTGATTAATGAAAGTAATTAAAGGATGATATATTAATTAAGGGTTGATTAATTAATGTAATTGATTAAGGATGATTAATTAAAGAATAATTAAATAATTAAGGATTAATTAATTACTGATTAAATGTTAATTGATTTATTAATTAAGACTGATTAATTAATGATTAAAGGTTAATTAGTTTATTATTAAAGGTTAATTAAATGAATAAAGGATAATTAATTAAGAATGATTTTTTATTAGTTAATGTTAATTAACCAGGATTAGTAATTATTCATAAGTAATTAATATGGTTTAAAATTAATTTTTAATTAAGTGATTGATTAATTTGCTTATGGATGATTGAATTCTATTGAATGCTTTGAATTGTTTGATATCTCTGTTGTGTGATGTTCTATTAAGCTATGATCTGTGATTTATTTATCTATGATGAATTTACATATTCATCTGTGAACCTATGAATGAAGATAAGCGTTATAGAAGTACACCGCTTATCTATATTGTTGTGCTCGAATTAATGATGGTTGTGACATGTTGTTGTTGTGTGTAAAAACCTTAGACTACACCATACACACACAAATATGGATTTCACGAGGAATTGCTTAAGTTACAAATATTTTGAATTTAAATGTTATTTTGTTTAAAAGTTTAATTTTGAATCCAATTGGTTGGGAAGTGAAACTAAGTTGAATATGAAAATCTTTTGAAAAGGATATTTTGAAATCTTAATTTAATTTGAATATACTATGTCTTGTTTTGAAATTATTTTGGGAAATATGGTTTGAAAGGATTATACAAGTTATATGATATATATATATATATATATATGGATTTTAAACCATTTTTTAAGTATATTAAAAGAACTATTTTGGGGTTTAAATGGAACTTGTAGAGTATACGGCAATTCGCTGATTTTTCAGTGTAAACTTTGAAAGGCTATAACTTGTGCATATTTGGTCGGAGTTTCCCTAAACCAAAACTCTTTGTTTTCAAAAGATAATTGCTTTCATATAACGAAAGAATTTCCATTTTTTGTTGAAAGGATTTCAAGGTTTTTGCTGAAAGGATTTCAAGTTGTGTGATTTGAAATGGTAAATAGTTTTGAAAGCTATGAATGAATCTTTTTGAAAGATTGGTGAACTTTTTTTTCGATTTGAAGAGAATCTTCAAGGGTGAATCTTTTGTTTAAAAGATTAAAGTGGAATTTTGTTTAAATCATTCAAAAGAAAGGTTTTTGGGAAACAAGTGTTAAAAATTTGTGGCTTAACTAAGATCCCACTATACCATATGGTTTTAAAATTAAGCGCTCATTATTCCGTTTAGCCAGGAGAGGACTTTATATCATAAAACCCATTTCGAATAATGATACGACGAAATGGATAGCATTGAAGACGGTGGTGAAGACCGGGTATTTTCGAGAACGATAGGATTACCTGTTGAATATCTCTGCACTGAGTAGCTACGGTATAGAGATCTCCATATGTGATGGGGAGTCCGATCAGGTTTGTGAATACTCGGATTTGCAAGGGCTTCATTGTGAAGTGCCTTCGGTTCCGTTCGAACCCAGAACGGGCATGTATGTCTGGCGTTACACTTTGAAATGTAAAGCTGGTTTCTATCAAATACATTTCTATTTGGTGGCGGAGAATTTATTCTCTTAGCTTAACACCCTTCTCTGAGACGTACGAGCTCGGAGGTTATGTAGTTGATGGATACTAGTGATACATTCCCAATTTGGTAATGTGGAATGCTAAGTCTTGTTGATCATTTGTTGATCAAAGCATGGCTTTATGAAAAGCGTAGCTTTGTGGACGAGGCCTCATCGACCTCACATCCTAGAAATGGTCGATACAGGAAGAATGCAGCAAGGTTATGAGGATCGCGCCCTTTAGGGTATGTCCATTTCTTTTTCTGCTATGTTGTTGTACTTAATGTGTTATAAGCTCCGGTGAACCAGTTTCGACGTTTGAATCTGCGGCATTCGAATACGGGTGAAGTATTTTAGTGTCGATTTTCGAAGGTCGCATCAACGTCGTTATAATACAACTCACATCCAAAACAGGGAATAACAAGTCAATATGAACTAATTATCATATACATGTCCAAATAACACAATAGCAGAATGTTGATTTATTATGCTAAACAGATATCCAAACAATTCAATCAATTCATAGTAGAACAGGGATTTAATCTGCTAAAGCCTGTTCATACAAACAAACCAACCATCAATTTATAGCAGAATGATGATTTATTTTGCTAACACGTGTACAAACAACACAACAAACATTATAACTCATTCACGGTTAAATGGTTTCTTAATGGTAACAACACTTTACTTGTATTCAAAACCATCTTTGAAAAAGAAATACTTTTGAACAATTTTACTTTTGGAAACCAAAGGATTTAAATCTTTTAAACCCTTTTAAAAGTAATTAATTATAAGTTAAATCCTTATTAAATCATAATTGATTTTAATCAAATCTTAACTTAATTTAATTAAATAGTTAACGGTAATTAACTATAAATGTTTGTGCCAAAACTGGTCATAAGCACCCAATTACCGATAAAGCTTCACAATAACAGATCACTGATAGCATGTATATAGAGAATATAAATATGAAGAGTACTCAAAATTTAAAAGGAATGCAGTGGAAACACAAGACTTATAGTGGTTCAGCGTTGTAGCCTATGTCCACTTTAAAGAGTTGGTGTTTTATTGATTATAACTCACTGGTTACAGAGGTGTACAACAGTATAACCGATTTATAATAATGATTCAGGTAGAGTATCGGCATAGCAGAGCCAAAAGATCCCTTTTCTGGAGCTCTTGGACTACTATTTATAGGTGTAGGATGCAAATATCTCGCCCATATCTCGGAAGACTCCTTCTCTCACGTGGGTGGGCCCACATGATCGATCCCTTGACAGTTCAATTCAGTCCATGATCGATGAATTCGTATCGATCCAAAATTGCTCTTTCTGGATTGGGATCGATTGTGGACATTCTTGAGGTTGTATCGAATGGCCATCCATGGATACGAAGTGGCTTCAGAGATCGATACGAAGTACATGGTAACTCATGGATACCAGTAAGGCAGAGTTAACCAAAAGAAGCGGTCAACAAGCATAAAAAGTGGATCTTCTCTGATTTCTCGAGCCATGTCTTCAACAAATGACCGACCAGTACGAAGAAGTGATCGATATGATGGAGGTATCGATATGAACCAGGGCGACAACCATGGATACGAACATTTAAGCCTACCACCAATCCAAACTTGCATCGATCATATCTCACAATCTACAATTCCAAATGCCATCAAATTTTCACAGGAGCTTGCGTACAACCTCAAGAATGTCCACAATCGATCCCAACCCAAGAAGAACAATTTTGGATCGATACGAATTTGGTACGCTGCGATCATAGATCGAGTCGAAATGTCAGGGGATCGATCATGTCGGCGCAACCACGTGAGAGAAGGAGGCTTCCGAGATCTGGGAGAAATATTTGCATCCTACACCTATAAATAGCAGTCCAAGAGCTTTAGAAAAGGGATTTTTTGGCTCTTCTACGTCGATATTCTATCGAAATCATTGTTGTAACTCGGTTTTACTGTTGCAAACCTTTGTAACCAGCGAGTTATAATCAATAAAACAACAAACTCTTCAAAGTGGACGTAGGCTTCAACGCCAAACCACTATAAATCTTGAGTTTCTCCTACTTTCCTTTTAAATTTTGAGCGTTTTTCATATTTATATTCTCTACATACTTGCTATCTATGATCTGCGATTGTGAATGTGTGCTTTCATCCGCGATTGGGTGTTTGTGACCAATTTTGGCGCAAACAACTAATTTACTCTAAATTAATCCTTTATTAATTAATTAATTAAACCTTTATTAATAGTTAAACATTAATTAATCTCAATTAATTAATTAAATAGTTTTAATTAAACTTAAATAATAAATTAACCTTTAATAAATAATTTATTATAAATTAAACCTTAATTAATGTAAAATTTAAAAATAATTAAACACTTGACTAATAATTAATTAATAATTAATCTTATATTTAAATAATAGTTAATTAAAAATAAATCATATACTTAACTCATAATTAACTAAATTAATTAATAGTTAATTAAAATAAATCTTAACTTTAAAAGATAATTAATTAACAATCAACCCTTAATTTAATAAACGTTAGTAACCCAAGTTTAATACTTAATTAATTATTAATTATCAAAACATAATTAATTAAAAATTTATTATTAAATTCTTCATTACCTTTTAAATATTATTGTTTAGTTTATAAACCATTTACAAAATAATTTGAAGTATAAAAACCAAACTTTGCGAAAATCAATTTTTCAAACGAACTACATCCATAGCGACTATTGCTATGGATACCCGTATCCAACTTGTTGCTCACTAACTCTTTCATTTGCTTATTTTACAGACTAACTTTCCATATCACTTCCAATTCCAATGCAAAGATCAGAATTTTATAATCAAAACATCACTTAAATCATCAATTCAAGGTTCTAATGCTAAACCACAAATTAGCACACACATATACATCCAAACCGTACCATAATCCGAATAATAACATCACAAATACAACCATATACATAAATGTAAATTCTTTCCCAAAAAGTTGAGGAATTTACTCACCGATGGCTATCCAAACTTTCGCTGACTTGAGTATGACCTAGCACTTTCATTCCTAAGGAAAAAGGCGGAGTCTTGAATCCTAAATGCACTAAGTAGGCTAGGCCATGGATGAATAAGGAAGTGAGACATGTTTTGGTAATGTAGAGCGATTTTGGATAAACATCGATTTCTCAATAATAACCCGAAAATAGGTCATTTTGCAATTGATTTTTGGGCTATCTACTCATGGAATTTCAAAAGGCACTCAAAGTGAATGTTATTGGAATTTATTTTCTCTATCATTACAATATAAGAATCACTCATTTTTTATTAGGTTTGAAGAAGTTGTGATCAAAAGATTAAGGATAATTTTCGGACTTGAAATTCTAGATGAAAATGGCTTTACAAAGATTTGGTATTTTGACATAGCTATATTAGAAATTTGAAAATATGGTCCACTAGAATATTGTAGCCATTAAAATTTCACACGGTTATAAAAATACCTCCATTTGAGTTAGAAACGAGGAAGAAAAGGTTGGTCGAAAGAGGATGAAAAATGGAGAAACATATGGCTTTATAGGCAAATTTCCTATGTCATCGTTATATCTAGTCACATCATAAATCTTTTATGATATATATATAATTATGTTTAATCACATCACTCTTTTATATATATATATAATTATGTTTAGTCACATCACTTTCTTTCATAGAAATTACAACCTAGTTATAAAAATTTTAAAACCTCAAAATTTTTCTGACACCCGGATTTATGGAAAATTTCGGTAGTCTCCTTTGCATGGCTCGATTGAAAAAAATTCCAATACAATATATGACACCAATATATATCAAATATACATCTCATCTCGATGATGAGGCATCTCATAGGGAAAAATATAAAAGTGCGGTATGTAATCCGAGGTACATACCTATTATTATTAATACAAGCTTGTTCACTCATATTAAGCAAGCAAAAGTATATAAAAACCCATGTATATGTCCAAACAGTCTTCGTATATATCTATCTCAACTCAACTTAAAATATTAGTCACTTATAACAAGATGTAGAGCATGTATGAGTTAAATAGAACCACATAGCATGATTTTAAATCCAAACCATAAGCAGTAGCACAAATACACAATATACAACCATAAGATGCAATCAAAAACGATAACAATAATAATGATTTGCAACAAAAGAAACCATCCAACCACCAATATTCATCCAACTAATCTAATTAGTTTGTAACCATGTGAATTTTACGTTATCCAATGTCAATGTTTAATTTATACACTTCATTTCTTGTTAATTTCCAATTTTTATTAACATTTAATTGGTTTACTTCCAATTTATTTACATCTATTTCATTCACATTTAATTTATTCAATTCAATTTGTTAAATTCCAATTATTTCACTTTTTGTTTAACATCATTCATATAAGTTCATTTATGAACCATTTTATATAATTATTCCACTTAACCTTGTTTAAGTTAAATTTTATTTTATTACCACTTAGTATATTCTATTTAATACTAATATCGTTTATAAATCATTTCATAAACCATTGAGTTTATTATAATATTTTATAAAATGCAGCTCATGTTTATTTATTTTTCTTCATAACTTAAGTTCAATATTAATTCTTTGATTCACTTCATTAGTTCATTTTCAAATTCACATCATTAATTTTACTTAAGGGAATTTTATTTTATAACACAAATCCATATAAATAAATAAATAATTCCTTTTTACCACAATCACTTTCATTTAACTTCCTTAAGTTAACTTCATTTTTTTAGTTTATCTCATTAATTTATTTCACATTCAATTAGCTACCATTCGATTTATTAAAACTCATTCCATTTGCATTTAATTTACTTACATCCAGTTTTAAATTAAATTCAATTATTTATATTAATTTTTATTACACTCATTTATTTTTATTCAATTTCTTTCACAATTCAAATTGTGTTCATTTTATGATTCAAGTTGTATTCATTCTGTTAATTCATTTTATAGCTTGAGTGGAATTAATTCACTTTACCAATTTATCTAGTTATATTAAAATCCAATTCAATTCATTCAGTCTTTATTAAGTTAAACTTTATTTCATTTGACTCATTTCTTGGTTTATTCAACTTTACTTAAGTTAAACCCTTTTTTCTTCTTTCCTATCATTCACATTTAACAAATTTAAAATATTTTTTTAGCTTAGTATTACTCAAATTCACAAGTTTTGCAACTTATTCACTTAAAATTTCATTTTATTATTTTATCTAATTCATTTCGAATATAGTTCATTTTTATCTAAGCTTTCTTGAGTATGGCTTCATTTTATTTACTTCATTTCACTGACTCAATTTATTTAACATTGCTTTGGTGAAGTGTGGACCCGTAGTTTTTAACGGTTTAAATAACGTAATTAACTAAATTTTTCTTGAAATTAAAATAATTAAATTTAATAATGAAAATTTGATATTTGTGATATGTCTATTTTAACGTAGCAAATGTCATATTTTCATCAGAAAATATGAAAGTTAGTTCTGTTGTGTAGTTTTAAATTTTCAATTTAAATCAGTTAATCTGATGAAAATAAAATATTTTCAAAATTTGAATATTTTTATATAATAAAAAATGTAAATCATTTTCTGAGTGAGGCGTCATATTTCGTTTCGCCAAATTTGGACTGCTATTGCTTCTCTTATCTTATTTTCGACCTTTTAGCAGCATTTTTGGTAGCAAATATCGACTTTTGATAGGATGATCGTATCGCTTATATCTGTATACCATTTTTTTCATTTCGTCGTGCCGATCTCCGTAGTATATTCATTTGTGTATTCCGACGTATGGTGCACGACGAAATCCGTGAAACGATTTGTCATATCGGTACCCGTTCTGAACCCTTTGGGTTTCCCTGTGTCTGTTCAGTTACCCAACGGCTGAAAACAAACAGCCATTAGCTTTTATTATTTCCAAACAGTCACCTGGCCTCTGCTATTCCTATGGTTCAATCTATATTTCTGGTTCGGTTCTTCTCTCATCTTCTTTTGTTTTGTTCTGATCCTGTAAATATATATACACATACATACATATACATACATACATACATACATACACATACATACATACATACATACATACATACATACATACATACATATATATATATATATATATATATATAAATTTAGAAACACAGCAGCCTTTCTCCTCTCATAATTTTTTCCCCTTACATGCAACGTGCCTCCTTACCTTCCGACCATCCACTTCCATTACGAACCCCCTCTCTCTAGACCTCGCTTCCGCCGCAACTCCCACATGACTTCTCTTCCACCCGCCTCACTTGCAACATCCCACCTTTCCGCTGCGCTTTAGATCGACGATAAACCACACGCGTCAGACTTAAACCATACAAAAGAGCGGATTGTTATAGGGTAAATAAGAAAAAGTAGAGAAAGAAAACAAAATATAATCTTGCAGTGGAACGATAAAATATAATAATCAAATATACAGTTCATAAAACTGTTTTACAAAACATTTGGTTTTTCTTATACAATAAATATCAGAGTTCACATACTAAAGGATAATAACAATGTAGCAGAATAAAATGGTGTAGTGGAATAATATAGTAGATAATAGTAATATAAATCTTCGTCCTCGTCCTCCAGAGCTAAAGTCTTCGAATCCTGAAATGCTCGGGCTGACCTGAGCGAATTGAAAAGACAAAATACTCGAGTCAGAACTAAAATATCTTATGTGAGTTAAATTAACAGAAATAAATATGAGTGCGGTAACTTAAGAGATGCTCGGGATTCACATCTCCTAAGGATCCGTTATACTATTTACTATGTAGTAATATTTTGTTATTATAATAGTGTCTAAATAGTAAAATAAACTTACCTTTTTCATAGCATTAAGGGGTTACCCATATAGCCCTTAACACGTAATAGTCCCAGTAGTCCATCCAGTATCAACACATCTCCAGATCGGGAGACTACCCTAAATACTCCACGGGCTATGGGAGAAAACCAAACTCGTACAAGGCGCGATAAGTTAGGTGACACGACACAACTAGGCAATGCCAGGGTAGATATACCAATTACGCTTCCGAGTCGGTGGTAACGCGTAGCGCGCAACCACCGCCCACCTCGAGCCGCACCCCTAAATAAAAATCAAAAGTGGCTACTGAATCAATCCAAAGTCAAAGTATAATATCGAAGGGATGTGTCCGATCAAAGGTGCTACCTCATTAACCCGTCAATCACTCCTGTTTTAGCCACCTTATGCCAACTCACGGGAGTTAGGTCCACGTATTTACCTCAAAGGAAACGCCGCCACCATCCTACTTCATTCTAGAATCTCCACCGCGTACACGGTTGTTTAAGTGGTTTTCGGAGTTGGCAGAGAGTATGACAACTTCCGATCCCGGTCTCTTCAACAACCAAATGTTATTATAACACCGCGGTCGTTTCAAAATAGTTTATACTTTAAAACCAGAATAAAATATCCATTTTAAAACCATATAAATACGATATCATTTCTATTTTAAAACCCAAATCAATATGATATCATTTTTATTTCAAGTATATCTTTTTCAAAAATCATAGTACTTTCATATATATATACCTTAAACCCATAGCTTCGAAACATAAATTTCAATACTTAAATTGTTTAATAATAAATTACTTTATAAAGTAAATTAGCTTTTTAATTTCTCAAATCAATTCCAAAAACAGATTTGAATTCCCAAATAAACCATTTAAATTTCCATATATTTCAAAGTTTTAAATATTCCACCATTTCAAAACTAAATTTTTAATTCATATATATATGCCAAATTCACTTTACTATTATTTAGTTTTGAAATACTTAATAAATCCAGTATCGTTTAAATGAAACTTTCAAATTCAATAATTTAATATTCCTCAATTTTTTAGACTAGATATATTCACTTAAATTATCTTAAACCCGAATTTAGTTATAATACCATATTCTTTTTAAATCTAAATTTCAGTAAGATCTTAATTAAATAAAATCTCAAATCAATTTCAAAACTATCTTCTCAAATTTTATTTATAAAATCAATATAAACTCTATATTAGAATATAATTTAAGTAAACACTTATCTATAATATATCTTAATAAAATCAGCTTTATTATTAAACTTATTTCATACTTTAAACAATTTTATACATAGCTTAAAACCAAGAATTTAACTATATATAAAATAACCTTTATCAAATATCCGAAATCAATATCTCATAGAACTGTATATATATTTCTTTACAAAACCATAGAAAATCATTTCAAAATATTTTTTTATATATATATACCGCGTTGTCTGTATAAAATTTTCTGTCCTATGGTCAAGTGATACGGATATTTATCATTTCAATTCGTAATTTAAAATAAAAATTACGTTTATATATCATTTCAAACCACAATCCCGAATGAAATGAAAATGCATAATAACTTGCAGTTTATAATAATATAAAATACAGCATCCATTCATCCAATATCAACCATCAACCATTTATCACAATCATCATCCAAATTCAAACAATACATCAATATATAACAGGTGATAAATAACATGTATCAACTATAAGTTTATATTCAAAATAAATTATAACTGTTTAGCTGGCAGTTTATATGCAATAAATAAATAATAATTTAACTGGCAGTTAATGTGCAATGAATAATTAAGTAACAATTAAATTAAATAATTAAATTTTACTAGGATGATGATTAAAATATGCCAAACTACCATAAATAAATT
Organism: Allium cepa; assembly: GCA_030765085.1. Taxonomy (NCBI): domain Eukaryota; kingdom Viridiplantae; phylum Streptophyta; class Magnoliopsida; order Asparagales; family Amaryllidaceae; genus Allium; species Allium cepa. The sequence continues at coordinate 30,113,218 of CM060932.1, forward strand.
TCAAATCACATCATATATCAATTTAACAGACATAAGAAATTTAAGAAGTTGTGAGTGGGTTAAAACACTCAACTTTTGAATTTAAATTGAATTTAAATTCAATTTAAACCCAAAAATTTGACAGTCTCAGAATTCGTCCAAACTAGCGCCAAAATGTTTGGAATATCAATACGATCCTAACAAAAAAACCGCGCATGAAATGGTGTTTGTATGCGAAAGATATAACGATTAATGCGATTGAAATCAATTATAAAAATAAAAGAAATTAGAACACATCTCACCCCAAATTATGCCACGTCACCCTCTGAAATCATGCGCCCAGAATTTCGTTCGAACGAAGAGACCACGCAATAAACCCTACCGAACAACTCGCGTGACCAGATGAAGCCGCCACCACCTTGCTCGTTCACCTTGCCGCCGCACCTCCTGCGAGCCCACCAGACGCCGCGCCGAGCCTTACCCTTCCCCCTCAACACACGCGTTCGGCTCCTCGGCCATGAATTTGTTGCAGCCGTCGCCTTTAAGTAAAACCCTAATCGAATTTTAGTGAGAAATCTGACAATTAAAACGACGAACAAACCATATAGATGCGCTCCCCTTTGTCCTCTCTTCAAAACCCAGAAATGATTTTCCGATCGGACGAAGTTCATCGTCGAGCGATGAACGGTCGAAAATTCTTTGATTTTTACTGATCAGACAATGAACAAAAACGAAAAACGAATCACACCAGAAGATTACGCTCTTCGAGATCTTCGATATATATTTTTTTCGAATTTTTTATGAGGAGTTTGAATTTTCATTTGATTTTTGAATTTGTAATTGGATCTAGGGTTTGCAGCCATTGAGGAAGAGGAGCACAGAAGTTTCTGTACGTGTATATAAATGAGGAATAGAGGCTGCTAGGGCTTATAACAGGGTATTTATAGACAAGGTTGGAAAAGAATGGATCAGATAAAATAGATGTACGCGCTAACGACGAAATGGCCCAAAAAGCCCGTTTCGACTCCGGGACGAAATTGGGTCAACCCATATATCAAAATAGGTGTTTTTAAATATTTTAAATGCGATGGAACAAGTTTCACGTCCAAATTCCATCGTAGGAGAAGTTATGCTAAAATCAAAAAAAATTCAAATCGATTTCAAGGCATTTCAAGCCCATACGATCAAACGACAAGTCCGATCGATACGAAACTTGAAATCTTACAATAATTCACCATTACGGATCCGATGTAACTTGTTTCGTCGAAATCCGGGTCAGTGGCCAAAGTGGCTATTTTTACACTAATTTATAATTAATTATTTAAATCCAAATTTTAAATTCCAATCTTAAAATTGACCCAATTTCAACATTTTTAAATTTCTTAACCATTCAAGGTTTTAAACAAATTTAAATGTCAATAAATAGTTGATTTATTTATCAAATTCAAATGTTAATTCTAAATTTCAATATTAAATTTCAATTTCATTAAATTTAGAAATTATAAAATAAAACTCCAAAAATCCATTTATTAAATAAATTAATTATTATTCCATTCATTCCTGGAAAATAGATGGATTTAAACCTTGGATTCAAAACCATTACATAGATATTCTCACTCATCAAAATTCCCATTTTAAATATTTAATTCATTTAATTGCAATTAACCCTTTTATCATAAATTAAATTCCAATATATTGATAAAACTTTATTTCCATTCTTTTTATTCACTAATCATCATATTATGAAGAATATTTACGTTATTCCCTATTATTACCTTAATTTATTTTAACGTAACATTTAATTTAGATTTATTGCAATGATTTCCAATTTAATTGAATGAACTAAATATATATATATATAACTCATAAAATTGTTGTCAAAACTCTTAATCCCACATTTATAAGTTTATTATTTCCACTCTAATATTATAGTTATTTACAGAGTATTGGTTTTAATTAAATCATCATTTATATATATTAATTAAATAAATTCAATATTTAAGTTCGTTTAAATTTATTACCAAGTACACATTTACCTTATTCCAACAAATTGGAATTCCATTCAATTACTATAAACAATCATTTTCCTATTCACACTCTATTATCAACCCACAATTATTGCAATTAGTTATCTTATATTGATTTTATCCAATTACCGTTAAATTAACATTCAATTACTATTTAATGTATATTTATTCATTAAATAAATTTGATATTTACGTTCGTTTCCTTCCATTTGATTTATAACCTAGTATACATTTACATTAATCCCATTTCATTCCATCCATTAATGGGTATTGCATTTAAATTTAATTTATTAACTTATATCAACATTATTACCATTAATTGCAATTGGATTACCAATTTTATTCAATACCCTAAATAAATAACATATATTAATTCAATACTTACATTTGTTTACCTATGTTTCATTTAAACAAATTATATTATTCCACCCATTAATACAGTAATTGCATTTGTTCTTATTATATTTCATTTATAGCTAAGTCATAATATTTGAATTTTTATTAAATTGGAACGTTCATTCAAGTTCATAATTATTAACTTGCATTAACACGTTTCCTTAATTTAAAATCAAATACTATTAACAATGTTTTATCACATTAATCAATTTAATACTTCCCTCTTTTTTCTCATATACAATTTACATCCAGGTATAATCTTTTCACTACTTTCATTCATTAGAATTCTATACAAATTACTAATAAATAGGCTTTAATTACCATTAAATTATTTTATTTTAGCGTTCATTATAATATTAATTTATATATTTTTTATTCCTACTAAATTTATTTACAAAAATCTCATAAATTTAACCAATTTAAATTATCGAAAATTTACGGTTCGTTACATCACTTCACCACCATCTTTCCTTCCACTCACGTCCGCCAATGAACCACGCAACAACACCACCCTCTAACCGTGTAGCCCACTTCTCACGCCCTTTCATTCGCCTGCCTTTCTCCCACTCTCTCCCCCTATCACCACATCAACCACCCCTTCCACTAATGAAGCCAAGCACCTGACCAAACCCGCCTTCCATTCCTCCACACGTCCGCCACTGCCATGCCCAATTCGCCTGTTGCCTCAACCGCACCTACCCACCAAGCAGCAGACCTGCCAGTGCACTCAACTCCCTCAGCGTCGTCGAGTTTCTCAGCCTCCACCTGACACAACCAAGCACCACCCAATGAGCCACTACCTTCCTCGTTTGGGGACCTAGCAACCACATCACACAAACCAGCCATAGCAGAGATAGCCTTCTTCCATCGCCAGCACTCCAACCCTTCCCTCCATTGTCCTATGACACCCCCCTCGATAGCAGCTGCCGAACCCTAGTAGCTGCCAAACATCACCACAGCATGTATCTCTCCAGCTTTGTAACCCTGCCAACCACAGCCGCACTTTGCCTCGCCAGTTGCAACGTTTATCGAGCTCATCAAGAAAGTTGTTGTAATTATATATGTTATGTGATATTTTGAAATGGGCATGTATATATAAAATATAATTATGTTAATGATTTTAGAAATATATATATATATATATACATTGTTTATGTTGGTATTTTGGAATGTATGTATATATATACATATATAATATGTTTTTCCAATATTTGAAAGGGATTTTTTATGATTTCAAAACATACATACATACATACATATATATATATATCATGTTTAATATTTACTTGAAGCATTTTTGTAAAATATGGGCTTTAATGAATATTGATTTTAACAAGAATATAATATGAAGATTATATTTTAAAAATGGGTTTTAAATTGAATATAGATTTTAAGGAGATAATATATATATATATATATATAATTTGTTTTCATCGATTTTTTGTCCACCTTACTTCGCTTGTTCTGTTGTTTTTCGGAGATTTTTCCGTAACTCTAGCTTGTTCATGCGTATTCGTGTTGGTGCTTCCCATTCTTGTTGTATTCTCTAGCCATGAATGGTGAGCAATTACTCATGATTAACATTCTTATATTTAGTAAATTTAATTCATGTGAAATGACGATTGAAATATGCTGTTAAATTTGAATTGTTAAGTTATTTCATTGTTAAATATGATATGCCAATATCTGCAATTGTTTACATATGACATATGACACCATAACTTGTTGTATATATTTTATTTAAATACGTTACTGATGGTATATGCCTGTTGATTCATATGTTATATAATTACCATATTTGTTCTCACTCAGCAAGTTCCCTATTAGTTTAGAAATCCCTATAGGTTGAAATGATACATACCTGAATGATCTTACGGATTAGGTGAAAATCGTTATGCGTTGAAATGATAAACCAAAGCGATTTTATTTAGAATTTTAGGATTGCGAGTTTAAATGATATATACCCGTAGAATATTTAAACAATTATTATGGATTGAAATGATAAATATCCGTATTGCTTGACCATAGGATAGAAAATTATATACGGACACCGTTAGTCTATTTTTGAAATGATTTACGAAGTTTGAAAGGAAAAATATGGATTTTAATTTATATGAATTTGTAAAATATAATATATAAATTTTATTTTTATATATGGGTAAATTTTATATTTTTAAAATTATATAGTTGAAAATTTTAAATTTATAAGTTAGTTTTGAAAATATAAAATTTTAAGATTTTACTTACAATATCAATATTTTTAAAAATATAATTTTTTTAATATAATATAAAATTTAATAACAAGATTTAATTGAATAAAATTTAATTTAACTAAATATATATAATATGTTTTTATATATTTTATTTATATTTATATTAAAATTTGGAAAATAGATTTTGTAATAACTTTAATAAAACAAAGGAGAAAATAAATTAAGTTAATTTTTAAATTATTTTTTTTTGAGAATTAATATGACTAAAAATTGATTTGGAACTTATTGGTTTTGAGATTTTAAAAGGTATGATTTTATAACTTGATTTAATTTATGGTGATCAAATGAATATTTTCAAATTTAAATAAAATTGAATATTTAATTTTGATTTAAATTTGCAATTTGAGGTTTTATTTAAATTTTATTAAAACTGACCGAGTGAATATTTCCAAATTTAAATAAAATTAACGTTGAGTTTTGAAATATAAAAGAAATTTATTATATTGGGACATTGTGAATTGTTTGAATATTTAAACTTTGACACCAATTTATTTTGAAAGTGGTTTGAATTCGAAGTTCAAACCTGGATTTGAAATCCATATAAATTTAAAATGGTTTAATAGGAATTTGAATTGATTTGTGAAATTGGAAGAACAATTCTAATTTGAAACTATTTTCAATATAAACTCTTTTTAATATATATAAACTTTTTTAATCTATAAACTATTTTTATATGAACTATTTTTAATACATAAACTATTTTTAATATATATACTACTTTCAATATTCAAACTAATTAAGTTGGAAACGTTATGATTTTTATTTAATCAATTTAAATGTGAATACTTTGATATGATGATTTGTGGCTATGATTTTGAAGTAAACATGATTTGAAGTGATGTGATTTGGAAAGTGAACATTGATTTCGAAAGTGATATAGTTTTGAAATGAATATGATATTTTGATATGAAGTATGAACTATTTGAAATGATTATAAAAGTGACTAAATATAATGACCACGGTGTAAAATAAGCCGTTGGTTGTTAAAGAGACCGGGATCGGATATTGTTATACCCTCTGCCAATACCGAAAACCACTTTAATAACTGTGTATGTGGTGGAGAACCTAGAACAAAGTAGGATGGTTTTGGTGAACGATTCTATATGAGGTATTAACATAACCCTGACTCCCGCGAGTAAGCTTGATGTGGCTAAAATAGGAGCAACACCAAGCCAAGTGGGTTCGTTCCCCCTATCGGCCACATTTCTTCGATACCATTCTATTACTTTTGTGAATTTATTGGGTGCACCTTTGATTTGGGAGTGTGTCTCGAGGTGGGCGATAGTAGCTTCTATGTGTTACCACAAGTCCGAGAGTGTAAACGGTAGAATCCTACCACGGCATTGCCTCGCATGCCTTGTCGTATGCCTTATCGTGCCTTCTACGAGTTTGTTTTGTACTGTACCTATGGAGTACCCTTTGGGTAAACCACCGGTTTTTGGTGGAGCTTACGGTATTGTATAGACCATAGGAATATATAAAATGTGTTAAGAGGGATATGGGTAACGCCTTAACGCTATTTCAATAGTATACTTTACTATAGACATATTATAAGAGCATATATTACTACATAGAAGATAGTTCCATGGATCCTTAGAGGATGAAAATCCCAAACATCCTTTAAGTTATATTGGATTTCAATTGGACGTTTCACATGAGTTGAATTTACTGGTATAAGAATGTTAATACTAACTCTAGTGTTTTGTGTTTTGCTTTATGCTCGGGTCAGACTGAGTGTCACAGCATTTGACTCACTTTGGAGCTTGGAGATCTGATTGGGGTTATCTACTCAACTTTTCAGTTGTTTCTAGTTGTTTGTGCAGACTTGTCATTTTCTCATGTATTGATACTTCTGTGTATTAGATATTTGTTGTATTTTGTTTAAGAATCTGCTGTATATATAGTAGCTTCATGAACTACTATTTATCTATTCCGCTGCTTATTTGTTATTTTACTCAGTGTTGTGATTCTATGATTGATTTATTTACTGTATATGCTAAGTTTTGCCCAAAAAAATATTAACAATCTGTTGTTTTGAGAAATTCATGTTCGACATGTGTGGATGATTGTCGATTTGAATGGTTCGAAATGCTAGGTTGTTACATTAAGTCTTTTATTTCATATCTCAAATTCGAATCTTTTTTGTTTCCTTGACCAAAAATATTCAAAAGTTTTTCTATTTTCAATTATAAGTTCAAAACTATTTGCATATATTTATCAAATCATACTTAGAATAATTCTTTTCACAATCAAAACTTGTTTTAATTGAAAATAAATTTCTTTTGGTAGCAATTCTTACGCAGAAACTCGAAAATGAATACTAGCGATGCTGCACTCATCCCCAGAATTATTTCCCAACGACCAAAGTGAGTTCAATGCTTTTATTTTTTTTCAAAAAACTTTTCAAGGTATATTTCTAGTCAAAACTCTTTCAAAAAATATTATTATTAATTTTGAAGCCTTTGAAAACAAATTTGAAAATAAAGGGATTAAAATTCTAAAATTATCAGTTTTTTTAAATCCTTCTATTTATAATATATCTTATACAATTTCATTTCCCCATTATGAAAATATTTCATTAATTTATTTCTTTGTTATTTCAAACATTTCTTATTGTAATTAGATTTCAATTCAATTTAATTATCAAATGCTTCGTAAAGTAAAATTCATAAAGCATTCGTTTTATTTTAATTCAACCAATAATCAATGATAACTAAATATTATCATATCCTAACAACTAAAATTCATTGAAAATTATCGTTATATATAATATAATATAGGTGAAATTATTTCATTTACCTTATTTTAAAACAATAATATGTCGACCTGTCTCATTTAAGTGTTTAGAAATCCCTATCGATAACGTGGCGTCCCATGCACCGACCATAATTTATAAACTACTCAACGGATAAGTAAACACAATGTAAAACATTTTTTAACACTAAGAAGTACGCTCTCTCATATATATACGCTTAAGGCAAACTCATTCTAGGGTATTACAACCCTACCTTTAATGAGTCTGTAACAATCCCATTTTTAAGCCAAATTTAATTTAGTAATTTATAAAAAAATTAGAATTAATTTATGAACTAATTTTAATTTTTCCAAGGCAAACTAAATTATTCTATATGCTTAAATCAATTTATTATGAGTTAAAATTTTTATAACTTGTTGGAAATATTATTTAGAAATTATTTGGAATAAAATAAGATTTTTTCCAAGTTAAAATACAATTTTTACAAATCTTAAAAGCCTTAAAATGATTTATATCCATTTATAGATACAAGGAAATATGTTTCCATGCCTTTTTAAATAAAAGAAAATATTAAATAAATTAAAACGACACTTGTCTTTATGGTAGAAAGTGTGGAACAAGTGTACACATGCATGGGTATGGATGGACAAGTGTCCGTGTGGAAAAATTACCCTTTTACCCCTCTCCACCCCTTTAAAAAGGCATACCCACCCCTTTATTCCATTCATTTCCACCCTCTCCAAATTCCTAAAGCTCCATTTTTCCTTGGCCATGGCTTCCACCACCACTCCCATTCCCACCCTCTCGGCCTAGGCCACCCACACCCTTCACCCACCATTTCCAACCCCTACCCACCCCATATATTTGGCCACCCTCCACCAAAATCTCCACCAACCCTCCACAACCTTCGGCCACATCATCCAACCCCTAAACCCGCCACCCAACACCACCCCTCCGCCATACCCAACACCTACCCGAGCAAATACCCACACACTCACGCCAAACACACCCACCCACATGCCACACCCTCTCGGCCATCTCACCCACCCCCCGCATACTCTCGGCCACCCACAATATCGGCCAACCCCTGTGGTCCATTAAAAAAAATAGTTCGTTCGTGCGTAGCTATCTGTCGGAGGAATCGGGATGTTAGCAGGCTGCCTACCATTCGAGTTAGGAGGAGTGGATCCCTTGGTGAGAACTTTTAAAATATATATATGTTTATATATATATATAAGTGCTTGAGAATGTTGTGAATGGTTGAATGGTTGCTTATATATTATGCATGTCGATTTACATGTTTATCTGTGAATGGAAAATAAGCGTTATAGGATTATACCGCTTATTGATATTGTTGTGCTTGGATTTATGATGGTTGTGATATTTTAGTGTTGCATGCAAAACCTCTAGACAAAACACACACACAACAATATGGATTTCATGGGAAATTGGTTAAGTCATGGGTATTTTGAATTTAATATTATTTTATTCAAAATGGTGAAAAATTTAAAAGTTGAATTTTGAATCCAAAATGGTTTGGAAGTGAAATTGGTTAAATATGAAAAAATTTTAAAAAGGAAGTTTTGAAATTAAAATCATTTTAAATATAATATGGTTTGTTAAAGTTTTAAAATTAATATAATTTAATTTGAATTTGAATTCAAAAATTGAAGTTGAATTCAATATATAAATAAGTTTAAAATTTGGAATTTCTTATTCCAACATTCTTATATATAGTTTAATTTGATTTCTGGAAATTTTGGGACATAAAAGATGAAAAATAATAATATTTTATTATTTAAATATTTATTATAAATAAATAATTAATTTTGAAATTTTGGAAACTATGGTTTAAAAGGATTATATAGGTTATATAATGTGTATATGGATTTTAAACCTTTTTTTAAAGTATTTTGAATGAATTATTTTGGGAATTTAAACATAACTCAAATAGAGCTTGCTGGGGTGCAGTAGTTCGCTGATTTTCCGATTTATACTTTAAAAGGCTATAACTTGAGCAAATTTAATTGGATTTTCCCAAAATGAAAAACCTTTGTTTTCAAATGATAATAGCTTTCATGTAAAGAAAGGATTTCCAGTATTTGTTGAAAGGATTTCGAGAAATGGGTAAATCAAATTTGAAATAAAATCGCGGTTTTGCAGTTCGGTGACTAAAACTACAAACTATGAAAATAAGCTGTTTTAAAATTATTAAAAATTGGGAAAAATTATGATAAATCATAATAAGTGATTTTAAAGGTTTAATTTGGTTCAAAACTATTTTTAAAAGGATTTTTGGAATTTTAACCAAGTTAAAACTAAGTTTTTCAAATATGTGGTCAGTACCAAGTGTTTGCCTTCTAATTCTGAGATCTGGAACGGTAAACGGGGTGTGTAAATAAGGCAAAGGATGCAACAACCGGTGCGCTGAACTTACCTAGCCAACGTTTACTTATCTCAGCGAGGATTGGAACGGACCAAGAGGAAAGCCGGATATTGTAACAAGATTAAGCTAAGTTTTCCAACTAAAGGAACTTGAAATGGAAATAGTTTTGAAAGCTATGAATGAATCTTTGTTAAAGATTTGGTAAATTTTGTTTCAAATTTAAGAGGATCTTAATGGTGGATCTTTTGTTTAAAAGATTAAAGTGGAAATTTGTTTAAACCATTCAAGAGGAATGGTTTTGAGAAGTAAGTGCTAAAAAGTTGTGACTTAACTAAGATCCGAATGTATCCATATGTTTTATATAAGCGCTCATTATTCGGAAAGGCCGGCGGAGGGCACTAAGTCGAAAACCCATTTCGAATAATGATACGACAGAATGGATTTGCATTTGAAGACGGTGGTTGAAGACCGGGTATTTTTGAAAACGAAAGGATTGCCTATTGATTGTTTGTGCACCGAGTTGCTCCGGCATAGAGATTACCTTATGTAATGGGGAGTCCAAACAAGATTGGGGATATCCGAATTTGCAAGGACATCTTTTCTTAATTGGACGAAGTGCCTTCGGTTCCATTCAGTCCCAGGATGGACTTGTATGGATGTATGTCTGACATTATACTTTGGGATGTAATGTTGGTTTCTTTCAAATACATTTCTGTTTGATGGCGGAGAATTTATTCTCTTAGCTTAACACCCTTCTTTGAGACGCAAGAGCTAAGAGGTTATGTAGTTGATAGTTATCAGTGATATATTTTCAATTTGGTAATGTTGCATGCTAAGTGTTGAGCATTGGTTGATCGAAGCATGGCTTTTGTGTAAAGCGTAGCTTTGCGGGACGAGACTTCATCGAACCTCACACCCCAGGAAATGGTCGAAACTAGAAGGATGTAGCAAGGTTATGGGGTTCGTGACCCTAAGGGTATGTGCATTTCCTTCTGGATAAAAGTGGTATTATGGTATGGAGCCCAGATATTTTACTTATGTAGTTGTTGGAATTTGTGGCGCCTCGGTAAAGGTTGCTTACGACCGGGGGATGGCATGCTCATGAAAGTTAGTTACCTACAGGTAGCCCAGCCTTGTGTTGGCAAAAATCCGGTTAGGTTCTTGGAACGTCCCTCCAGAGGCGTATCCATTCGAATAAAGGAAGTTCCTTAGCCTTGGCCATTTGTTGGAAATTCAAACGAAACAATACGAGCCCTTTATGATTTCAGTTATAGAACCTACCATTTAACATGGTAACTATAGTAAGCATACTATAATGGCAAATATGGTGGCTGAGATTAATATTATACTTGCAAAATGGTTTTCCACACTATGCACTCAAAATAATATCAAAAAGGATTTTCGCGTACCAAGCATGTTTGACTACTATAAGGGGAAACCTACCCCATGTGTGCGATTGCATTTGAGTGTGTGCCGAGAGACCTTATGGTAGTTTTATTTTCTAAAAGCATGAATGGATTTTTGGCACAAATAACTGTTTTAATTTCTTACACCAGTCCTATGATTGACTCGGAGTATATTGTTCAATTTGCTAAACTCTAGGTTCCTTTAATTTTCTACACGGGTAGCCTAGAGTCAGATTATCAGTAGGTTCTAGAGCTAAGTTGGGAAGTAGATGTGGATTTGGAAGTCTTTGGTTGGGAAGCTTTTGGTTTTCAGATTTTTGGTTTGGACTTTGGAGCTTTGAAAATGAAGATGCAGTATGTTGGACTCTCTTGGAAGACCATGTTGATGTTATTTTTCCGCTGTTATGTTGTATTCCGCTGTTGTGTAATCTATAGGACTCTGATGACGATGGACACGTGTTGCAAGAATGTTGTAATCCATGAAGTGTATGGATGAAAGTTATTTTATTTCCATTGTGTTATTATTATCTAATGTGTTATGACTCCAGCGATCCGGACTCCAACGTTTGAATCTCTGGCATTTGAATACGGGTGATGTATTGGATGCCGATTTTTGAAGGTTAAAAGGCCGGGGCGTCACTTTTGGTATCAGAGCTGAAGGTTGAGTAAGAACTTTAGATTTGGGGTATAACTCATTAGGTGGCTCATTAGAGATAGGTTAGGAATGCCCTAGAATGAGTATAACCCGAGAGACCCAAAAACCCAAAATTTCTTGCTCTATTTTTTTAAAAAACTGTTGATATTTCCTAAGATATCTCGTCCATATGCCTAAATCAATTTTCTTACTATTTACAGATAGTGAGAATAAGTGCAAGAAGAGGACGAGGTAGGCGAAGGGGGAGTACCACTACAAATGGTCGAGACCGTGCAACAACAGTAATGGAAGAAGCAACTCTTCCCATCCAACCCCAGCCAAATCGATCAGAGTTATATCAGAATTTCTCAAGTCTTGGAGGGAAACCATTCAAAGATACGGAAACTATTATAGAAGCGCAAGCTTGGATTCGATTTTGTGAGAGGATTTTTAAAGGATTGAAATTATATGATGATCAAAGGAGGTTGATGGCTTCCTGGCAGCTCCAGGGAGAAGCTTTGGCATGGTGGGAGACCATTACTTTGGACGAATCAGAGGATGAGTTTACATGGGATAGATTCAAGCAAGTATTTGAGCAGTGTTATATGTCTTCCGTCGTTATTTGCAGGATGTATCACGAGTTTACCGATTTGAAGCAAGGAAATCTATCTTCTGAAGAATACTTAAATAAGTTTAATGAGTTATCTTGATTTGGACTTGAATTGGTGAATACCCCTCTTAAGTAGAATGAGTGATTTATTAAAGGGATGAACAAGATGTTTCATGAAAGGATGACATGCCATATGAAGGAGTCTTTTGCTGATTTGGTAGACATGGGATATAGATATGCCACCTTAGATAAAAAAAAGATTCCTGAAGGGAAAGGAAGTGGAAGTAATCCAAATTGGAAGAAGAGAAAGTTTGGAGAAAAGAAGCCTTGGCAAGGTAAAGAAAAGAAGGATACTCAGGAAAACAAGGCGAAGAATGTTACCAGTTTCAATTGTTCGGAGAAAGGTCATTACTCAAATAGTTGCAAGAAGCCCAAGAAGCAAGGGAAGAAGGTCAACCTAAGAAGTCAGGACAAGAAGCCAGGGAATGCTACTATTTCCATAAGCCAGGACAAATGGTTAAAGTATTCCCGATAATGAAGCTGGCCCAAGTAGCAAAGGTATATCCAATCAAGGATGAATGTTCAACCTCAGGAGCTGATATATGGAAAGGAGTTTTGGAAGGTAATCTTCTTATTTATGACAAAATTATTAGAGTTCTATTTGACACTGGAGCCACGCATAGTTTTATTTCTCAGCAAACCGTAGAAGAGTTAAATCTTGAACTCGAATTCATAAACAAACCTATTTGTGTGAAGAACCTGGTAGGTGGCCCTGTGAATCATTGTTTACGTTGTAGAAAGGTTCCTATTTCATATTCTCATCATCAGTTTCCTATCAGCCTTTTTGTTCTTGACTTTAATGAATTTGAGATTTTACTTGGAATGAATTGGTTAGCAAAATATGAAGTTAAATTAGATTGTATCAATAGAACGATTTCAGTCAAAACCAAACTTGGGAATTTTGTTGTGATTTCTTGTGAGGATCCAAGTCCGAAGAAGGACAAGCTAATGTATACTTTAGGATATTCCGACCCGAGTTTGAAATCCATACTTATTGTTCAAGAATTTCCTGATGTATTTGAAGAAGTTAAGTCTATACCTCCGCATAGGGAAATCAAATTTAGAATTGAATTGGTTCCCAATGCCCGTCCAGTTGTGCATGCAAGTTGTAGGATGGCACCAAGGGAAAGAGTAGAGCTAGTTAAGCAAACCCAAGATTTACTGGATAAAGGATTTATACGACCCAGTCGTTCCAGTTGGGGTTCAGCTGTAGTATTTGCAGCCAAGTCCGATGGATCTTTGATATTGTGCGTAGATAATCGTGATCTTAATAAGTTAACCCTTAAGAATAATTTTCCTTTGCCCCGAATCAATGACCTGTTCGATCAATTGCATGGTGCTCGATTCTTTTCCAAGATGGACCTAGCCGAAGGATTCCATTAACTGAGAATTGCTGAAGTTTTATCCATTTGACTGCTTTTAGGGGTCCCGATACATTCTACGAATGGTTAGTTATGCTCTTCGGACTAACCAATACCCCTGCATATTTCGTAGACCTGATGACCCGAGTATTTCATGAAGTGTTGAATAAGTGCATTCTCGTATTTATTGATGATATTCTGATTTATTCCAAAACTAAAGAAGAGCATACCAAACACTTAAAAATAGTTTTGGAAATATTGAGGAATATTATTTTTGCCAAGTTTTCTAAATGTCATTTTTAGGTAAAAGAATTTAGATTTCTAGGACATATTGTAACAGAAGAAGGAATTTCTGTAGACCCTGGTAAGGTTTCCGCTATCCTAGATTTTAAGCAACCCACAACCCTAAAGGAGGTCAGAAATTTTCTGGGATTAGCCGGATACTATCGAATGTTTGTCCAGGATTTCTCTAAGTTAGCCAGTCCATTAACTAAGCTGACTACAAAGAATGCCAAATTTATTTAGACTCCAAAGTGCGAGGAAGCATTCCAGGAATTGAAGAAAAGGTTGACCACTACTCCCGTTCTTGCCATTATTAACGGGAATAAAGGTTTGTCTGTTTTCATAGATGTGTATGGTGAAGGAGTGGGTGCTGTTCTAATGCAAGAGCATAGAGCGATTTCCTACGTGAGTAGACAAATGCGACCACATGAGAAGAACTACCCGGCCCACGATCTTGAGCTTTTGGCAGTTATCTTTGCTTTAAAAATTTGGCGTCATTATCTTCTGGGTGAAAATTTTGAATTGTTCACTTATCATAAATCCTTGAAATACCTATTTGCCCAGAAGGATTTGAATCTAAGACAACAACGTTGGTTGGAATTCCTAACGTCATACGACCTGGATATTCAGTATACACTTGGAAAGCCAACGTGCTAGCTGATGCTTTGAGCAGAAGATATGCTGTTCTTGCTTATCTTGTTGTCACCCCCACTCTTCTTGAGAAGATTTCTAGTAAGCAAAAAAAAGACAAGTTTCTCCAAGAAATTTATGGGAGAATACGTCGAGGCGAAGATTCTAGCTTTGAAATCGATAATAGTGGAATTATAAGGTTGAAAGAGAGGATTTGTGTCCCAAACATCCCATTTCTCAAACGAGAAGTGTTGGACGAATGTCATAAATCCAAGTTTAGTATCCATCCTGGGGATAAAAAAATGTATCGAGATATTAAGAGGACCTTCTGGTGGAAGATGATGAAGAGGGATATATCCATTTATGTTAGTCGATGCGCAACTTGCCAACAAATAAAGAGTGATCAAATGAAGATGGCAGGTTTACTCCAACCACTGGAAGTGCCCAAATGTAAATGGGACCAAGTGTCTATGGATTTCACAGATGGTTTGCCACGAACTCGGAAGGGTAATGAGGTGATTTGGGTTATTGTGGATCGTCTGACCAAGACTGCACACTTTATCCCAGTTAAATCCACCCGAACGGCAGCGAGTTTGGCAGAGTTATATGTAAAGGAGATTGTTCGACTCCATGGAATACCAAGTAATATAGTGAGTGATCAAGACCCGATCTTCACTAGCAAACTTTGGGAGGCATTTCAAGCTGCACTAGGAACCAAGTTGAACTTCAATACTGCTTATGACTCACAGTCTGATGGGCAAACTAAGAGAATAAATCGAATCTTGGAAGATCTTTTGCATGTTTGTATTCTTGATTTTGGAGGTTCATGGGAGGACCATTTGCATTTGGTTGAGTTTTCGTATAATAATAGTTATCAGACCAGTATTAGAGTGGCTCCTTTCGAACATTGTATGGTTGTCCTTGTAGAACACTTGCGTGTTGGATTGGGTCGGGTGGTAGGCTTATTCTTGGTCCGGACATGATAAGGTAAGCTTCCGATAAGGTTGATTTCACTCGAAAGAAGTTGAAAACTGCCCAGAGTCGATAGAAAAGTTATGCCGACCACATGAGAAGAACTTTAGAGTTACAGGTTAGAGATTCAGTTTTCTTAAAGGTTTCTCCAATACGCGGAGTTTTGATATTTGGAAAGATGGACAAGCAGGCACCGTGATATATAGGTCCTTTTTCTATACTTGAGAGGATTGGTCCTTTGGCTTATCGAGTGCAGTTACCCAATTGGTTAGCTGGCATGCATAATGCGTTCCATGTTTAACACCTTCGGAAGTATGTGCATGACCCAGATCATATCGTTGAGGAGGCCGCTCAACAGGATTTGTAAATCACGCCTAACTTGGCAGTGAAAAGAGAACCATTGAAGATTATTGGTCGAGATGAAAAGCTGTTAAGGAATAAAGGGGTGAAATTGATGAAAGTACAATGGAGTGGAGATCCAAATGATTGAACTTGGGAATCAGAGAAAAGCATGCAGAAGTCATATCCCAAGTAAGTGGATATTTTGGCTTAATCTGGTAAGCCATTTCCCTATCTTTTTATGTGTTCATATGTTCTTTGTTTGTCTCCCTGTCTATCAAATTTCGAGGATGAAATTTTCTTAAAAGGGGAGATATGTAACGATCACGTTTTTAATCCAAATATAATTTAGTAATTAATATAATTTTTAGAATTAATTTGTGAGCTAATTTGAATTTTTCCAACATAAAATGAATTTTTTTATGTGCTTAAATCAATTTATTATGAGTTGAAATTTTTATAACTTGTTGGATATATTATTTATAAATTATTTGGAATAAAATAAGATTTTCTCCAAGTTAAAATATAATTTTTACAAGTTTTTAAAGCCTTAAAATGATTTATATCCATTTATAAATACATGGAAAAATGTTTCCATGCCTTTTTAAATAAAAGAAAATATTAAATAAACTAAAAAGACACTTGTCTTTATGGTAGAAATCGTGGAACAAGTGTACACATGCATGTGTATGGATGGACAAGTGTCCATGTGGACAAATTACCCTTTTACCCCTCTCTACCCCTTTAAAAAGGCATACCCACCCCTTTATTCCATTCATTTCCACCCTCTCCAAATTCCTAAAGCTCCATTTTTCCTTGGCCATGGCTTCCACCACCACCACCACTCCCACCCTCTCGGCCTAGGCCACCCACATCCTTTACCCACCATTTCCAACCCTTACCCACCCCATACATTCGGCCACCCTCCACCCAACCCTCCACAACCTTCAGCCACATCACCCAACCTCTACACCCGCCACCCAACATTACCACTCGGCCAAACCAAACACTCACCCGAGCAAAAACCCACACACCCACGCCAAACACACCCACCCACACACCACACCCTCTTGACCATCTCACCCACCCACCACATACTCTCGGCCACCCACCTTCTCGGCCCACCCCTCTCGGCCCATTAAAAAAAGTTCGTTCATCCGTTCATTCGTGCATAGCTGTCAGTCGGAGGAATCGGGACGATAGTAGGCTGCCTACCATTCGAGTTTGGGGAGTGGATCCTCGGTAGGAACATTTAAAATATATATTTGTTTTTATATATATAAGTGCTTGTGAATGTTGTGAATGGTTGGTTATGTATTATGCATGTCGATTTACATGTTTATCTGTGAATGGAAAATAAGCGTTATAGGATTATACCGCTTATTGATATTGTTGTACTTGGATTTATGATAATTGTGATATTTTATTGTTACATGGAAAACCTTTAGACAAAACCACACACAAATATGGATTTCGCGGAAAATTGGTTAAGTCATGGGTATTTTGAATTTAATATTTTTTTATTCAAAATGGTGAAAAATTTAAAAGTTGAATTTTGAATCCAAAATGGTTTGGAAGTGAAATTGGGTTAAATATGAAAAAATTTCAAAAGGAAAGTTTTGAAATTAAAATCATTTTGAATATAATATGGCTTGTTAAAGTTTTGAAATTAAAATAATTTAATTTGAATTTGAATTCAAAAATTGAAGTTGAGTTCTATATATAAATAAGTTTAAAATTTGAAATTCCTTATTCCAACATTCTTATATACAGTTTAATTTGATTTTTGGAAATTTTGGGACTTAAGAGATGAAAAATAATAATATTTTATTATTTAAATTTTAATTTTAAATAGATAATTAATTTTGAAAATTTGAAATTTTGGAAACTATGGTTTAAAAGGGTTATATAGGTTATATAATGTGTGTGTGTGGATTTTAAACATTTTTTTAAAGTATTTTAAATGAATTATTTTGGCAATTTAAATTTAACTCAAATATAGCTTGCCAGGGTGCGGTAGTTCGCTGATTTTCCGATTTATACTTTAAAAGGCTATAACTTGAGCAAATTTAATCGGATTTTCCCGAAACGAAAAACCTTTATTTTCAAATGATAATGGGTTTCATATAAAGAAAGAATTTCTAGCTTTTGTTGAAAGGATTTCGAGTTATGGGTAAATCAAATTTGAAATTAAATCGCGGTTTTGTGGTGACCAAAACTACAAACTCTGAAAATAAGCTTTTTTTTAAATTATTAAAAATTGGGAAAAATTATGATAAATCATAATGAGTGATTTTAAAGGTTTAATTTGGTTCAAAACTATTTCTAAAAGGATTTTTTGGAATTTAAACCAAGTTAAAACCAAGTTTTTCTAATATGTGGTCAATATCAAGTGTCTGCCTTCTAATTCTGAGATCTAGAAGGTAAATAAGGCAGGGATGCAGCAACCAGTGCGCTGAACTTACATAACCAACATTTACTTATCTAGGCGAGAATTGGAACAGACCAAGTGGAAATCCGGATATTGTAAACAAGATTCAGATAAGTTTTCCAACTAAAGGAGATAGAAATGGAAATAGTTTTGAAAGCTATGAATTGAATATTTGTTAAAGATTTGGTAAATTTTGTTTCAAATTTAAGAGGATCTTAAAGGTGGATCTTTGTTTAAAAGATTATAATGGAAATTTGTTTAAACCATTCAAAAGGAAAGGTTTTGGGAAATAAGGGCTAAAAAGTTGTGACTTAACTAAGATCTGAATGTATCCATATGTTTTAAATAAGCGCTCATTATTCAAAAAGGCCAGGGGAGGGAACTAAGTCGAAAACCCATTCGGAATAATGATATGACGGAATGAAATTGCATTTGAAGACGGTGGTTGAAGACCGAGTATTTTCGAAAACGAAAGGATTGCCTGTCGATTATCTCTACACCGAATTGCTCCGGTATAGAGATTACCCTATGTAATGGGGAGTCCGAGCGAGATTGGGGATATCCGGATTTGCAAGAACTTCTTTCCTTAATTGGACGAAGTTCCTTCGGTTCCCTTCAGACCCAAGATGGAATTCTATGGATGTATGTCTGACATTACACTTTGGGATGTAAAGCTGGTTTCTATCAAATACATTTCCATTTAATGGCGGAGAATTTATTCTCTTAGCTTAACACCCTTCTCTGAGACGTAAGAGCTCAGAGGTTATGTAGTTGATAGTTATTAGTGATATATTTCCAATTTGGTAATGTGGCGTGCTAAGTGTTGAGCATTGGTTGACCGAAGCATGACTTTTGTGTAAAGCGTAGCTTTATGGGACGAGATTTCATCGAACCTCACACCCCGAGAAATGGTCAAACATGAAGGATGCAACAAGGTTATGGGGTTCGCGACCCTAAGGATATGTGCATTTCCTTCTGGATAAAAGTGTTATTATGGTATGGATCCCAGATATTTTACTTATGCGGTTGTTGGAATTTGAGGCACCTCGACAAAGGTCGGTTACGAGCAGAGGATGGCATACTCGTGACAGTTGGTTACCTAGTTACAAAGGTAGCTCGGCCTTGTGTTGGCAGAGATCCGGTTAGGTTCTCGGGACATCCCTCCAGAGGCGTACCCATTCGAATAAAGCAAGTTTCTTAGCCTTGGCAATTTGTTGGAAATCCAAACAAAACAATACGAGCCCTTTACGATTTCAGTTGTGGAACCTGCCATTTAACATTGCAGCTATAGTAAGCATACTATAATTGTACGTATGCTGGCTAAGATTAATATTATACGTGCGAAATGGTTTTCCAAACCATGCACTAAAATTAATATCAAAAAAGATTTTCGCGTACCAAGCATGTTTGACTACTATAAGGAGAAACCTTCCCCATGTGTGCGATTGCATTTGAGTGTGTTCCAGGAGACCTTATGTAGTTTCATTTTCCAAAAGCATGAATGGATTTTTGGCACAAATAATTCTTTTAAGTTCTCACCCCAGTCCCATGACTGACTCGGAGTTTATTGTTCCATTTGCTAAACTCTGGGTGCCCTTAATTTTCCACACGGGCAGCCTAGAGTCAGGTTATCAATAGGTTCTGGAGCTAAGTTGGGAAGTAGATGTGGATTTGAAAGTCTTTGGTTTGGAAGCATTTGGTTTTGAGCTTTCTGGTTTGGACTTTGCAGCTTTGGAAATGAAGATGCAGTAAGTTGGACTCTCTTGGAAGACCAAGTTGATGTTATTTTTCCACTGTTATGTTGTATTCCGTTGTTGTGTAATCTATAGGACTCTGATGATGATGGACACTTGTTGTAAGAATGTTGTAATCCATGAAGTGTATGAATGAAAGTTATTTCTTTTCCATTGTGCTGTTATTATCTAATGTGTATGACTCCAGCGATCCGAACTCCAACGTTTGAATCTCCGGCATTTGAATACGGGTGATGTATTGGATGCCGATTTCGAAGGTTGAAAGGCCAGGTCGTCACAGAGTCAAACCCCAAAAAGCTAAGGTTATCGCTAAACCAAAGCTCTGATACCAATTATGATGACCCATATTTTGAAAGGTTTAAATCAACTATAATCTATACATGTCCAACTTAAACAATCGGGAACATCGATAATCGCTGGAGTTAATTAAGAAAAATAAGAAAAGAAGAAGAAAAAAAACAAAGAATCTTGCAGCGGATCGATAAAATATAATATAAAATAAACAGTACATGAAGTTGTTTATATTATACACTTTCTTATAATTTATACAACATTTATCAGAGTTATATATACAACAGTGATAAATAAAATAATGCAGTAGACCACATGATGCATGAATCTCAATAGTAATAATATACCAAATCTTCGTCTTCGTCCTCTAGAAAATGATCTCCAATGCGCTGAAATACTCAGGGCTGACCCGAGCGTAATGAAAAGACAAAACATTCGAGTCAGGAATAAAATATCTTTATGCGAGTCAAATCGATATCACATAACATGAGTGTAATAGCATTGGAGATGTTTACGGGATTTCACCCCTCCTATCCAGCATATTACGTACGTGCAATAACTCAAGAGATGCTACAGGATTTTCCATCTCTTAAGGATCCGTCAAAAAATATATATGTAGTAGCATACGCTATATATATAATGTCTAAGCAGTGAAATAAATAATTTTCTTAGCATTAAGGCTTTACATTAATCCCCCTAAATGCGATTTTAAGAATCGTCGTATAGTTTGCATACAACGCCCCAGTAGCATGTCGGGGGATAGGGATGCATCATGATATGACAACACTAAACAAAAATCGTAGGGGTCTCATATAGGGTTAAAATATGACAAGGCATGTGAGACTATACCCAAGGTAGGATATTACTAGTTCGGGTCGCAGAGCTAGTGGTAATGCAACATAGCCACGACTACCCACCACGTCCATCCATTCCATATCGAGTCTAGGGTGCACCAATCGAAACCAACTTCAAAAGCAATAGTATGGACCAAGTCCAAGAAGAAAATCGAAGAATAGATATCTGCTAGTGGTAGCTAGCCCGCTTGGTCCTTTTAAGCCATCCTGTTTTAGTCATTTCAAATTGGCACAAGTGCCGGGGTCTATCCATTATCGTTCTCTTTCTTCAAATCCAGCAAAAGTCGCCAAATCCAACCATTTCGTTCTAGAGTCTCCTTCGCGTAAACATTTGTTAAAGTGGTTCCAATATTGACAGAGAGTGTGCCAATAGGAGGCTCCGCTCTCTTTAACTACTAAACATCATTTTACACACCGGTTGATACTTTTGCATTTCGAAAACGATTCATACTTGATATCAAAATATCATATTCGCTTCAAATATGTCAATTTTCAGTTGAAAGTCATTTTCACTTCAAAATTCAATTTGAATTACATTTGGGTTATAACCTCATTTTAACCCAAATTTGCATTTAAATCTAAGATTTAAATATAAGCATTCCCCTTTTGGATCCGTTTGAATTTAGAAAATAGTTTGAAAAAGTCAAATTAGCCTGACAGAAAATAGTTTAATAAAATGGTTTATATATTAAAAATTGTTTATATATTAAAAATGGTCTATATAGGAAATAGTTGGAAAATAAAATAATTTGAATATTTAAAAGATAGATTTTCAAATAGTTCATATTAAAATAGTTTATTTAAAATAGTTTCAAAGTCAAATTAATCCAATTACAAACTTTCTAATTCAAATCAATTTCCATTTCAATTTAAATCGATTCAATTCCGATTCCAGTTCTAATTAACTTTAATTCCAATTTTAATTCAAGTCAATTTCAATTCCAAATTAATTTCAATCTCAATTCCAGATCGATTTCAATTTCAAATTCAACTATTTGATTCAATGGTTAGATTTCAACTCATTTCTAATTTTAAACTATTTCAATTTATATCAATTCCGAGCTCGATTTTCAAAGTATCAATTTAAATTGTTTAAATCAAATTTAACTTCGATATTCAATTCAATGTCCAAATCTTTAAAATAATTCAATTCTGAGCTCAACTTTTGGAACATCTATGTAAATTACTTTTCCTTAGCAATATTCAAAGTTCGAATAAAAGTCCGATCTTTTAAAACAAATCAATTTCGGAAATTCAAATCATATTTTGATTATAACTTCAAAATCTCAACTTCGATTATTTAAAAATTTCCTATTACCATATTTAAATTTTAGCATTTCGAGCTCAAGTTCGAAAATAATTCAATTTTCATAAATTCAATTTTTATTTCTTTAAATCAAAATCATTTAATTTAACCAATCCGATGTCTGTATATAAATTTCTATCCTATGGCCAAGTAAATAGTTATTTCAACTTAATTTCAAGGATCAATATATATCATTTCAATCAAAAATAAATATCATAGGTATATATCATTTCAACCTATTTATTAATTTATTCGAAATAATTCAATTCACGGTTTTGTAAATTGCCAAATAATTGACGGGCGATAATAGTGATAGATAAAATAACTAACCATCCAAATCATTCAAAATATCAACCAATAGCGTCCAATTGCAACCAATATCCAAAACAGCCAATGTATCATAACAATTAAATAATTATCAATATCGGGTGTTTAACTAACATTCAATTCAAATTTCAAATTCAACTGTCAAATTTAATTTTTACAGTCAATTCATATGTCAATCCCATTTCAAACAACAGTCAATAAAATTAGATAACTTCATGATTTCAATTTAACGAACATAAAAATATTATATTACATCGTGAGCACTAACATACTCACCCTTTTATTTGAAATTGAAAATTTTCAGCTTCAACTAAATTCCAACTCAATTTCACGTCGAAGATTTCATCGGCATGGTCCCAATGCAATTTGTTTTGTCTGAAACGGGCCTCGTATGCAAAAGCTATAATTTTATTAATATAATAATTTTAATTAATATTTAAGTTAACAAAAATTAACTAAAAAAAAGAATTCTACCTCACCACTCAATTCTCGTACGTGTTCTTCTTTCTTAGCTAAACCCATCACGTACGTGACCTACATTCACGACTAAGAACCACGACGCACCCTAGTTCGACCGAGCTCCGACATCCCTCTCTGGTCATGCCGTCACGATTTCCGACCTGCTACGCCAGCACGTGCAAGCGTGAATCAGAGAACAACGCCCCCATCGAAACCCTTAATCGATCGAACCCACCTCCATTGTCACCGCTGCTCCCTTGCACCCTAACCATGGCCGATGGAGCTCCGAACAAGTGTCGCGCACCTTAGGAGCGTGCGCATACGCGATTGCTTTTTTATATATATCTTTGATTGGTTGTAAGTTCGAAAATGAAAGAAGGAAAAGAAGGGGAGGGTACGGGAAGACATAAAGTAGGCTGATGTTAAGTGTTGACTTTTATTATATATTATTTAAATAAGAAAAAATATCTTGCCCGATTGGTCCACAAAATTCCGAACTCCAAATGAAGCGCGCCGCCCGGCATTCCTAATATTTTACCCTTATTCCAAACACAATGAAACTAGTTTTGGGAGCCAATTCGATCGTATGCAGAAGATAGCTTTTCAAGATTAATTTATTTAATTAAATTCTGAAATTAAATTCTAAGCGTTTGAATCTCGCACGGCCAAACGCCAAGTCTGATCGCTACAAACTTAAAATCTTATGATAACTCACTTTTAAACTTTTAAATACAATTTTGAATGTTTACAATCTTCATTCATATTTAAATACTATTTAAATCAATTTTCGATATCATTTTCATTCACATTAATTCAAGGTTCAATTATTTAAATAGTTCCATTATTAAATATAAATAATTTAACTATCCAATAAATCACCATATTTCAATATAGGTTATTTAAATTATAAAATTTAATCTTAAAACGAGTTCAAGTTATAAAACAACTACTTCCATTTTAGAGTAATTCAATATTCATTATTCAATTCCAAATATTGATCATATACACGTTCAATATATAAAATTTCATTTCGATACTTATTATCGCCAAAATCTTCGAAATTAGTTATTTTAAAATTTTATTCTAGTTCGTATTAAATAACTACATTAATAATCATTAAAATTTTATCTCTAACCATTCAGTTCAATAATTATATTAAACTGAAATAGTTAAAATGCAGGTCGTTGCAGATGTTGTAAAAACGTAAATTACATATAAACTGGTTAAACATAAAAAAACAATCAATAAACAATAATCAATGCTCATAAAATGATCGAGCATGATTAAGCTAATAAATAAGGGATAAATGAACATCATTAATCCATACATTAAATAACTACACTATCAGACATGACTAATATGTACAACTAATAAATAACTAGTATATATATGCTCCTATATATATAATACACTCGACTCATGCTATGGAAATCCATATCTTGT
The DNA here is from genome assembly GCA_030765085.1 of Allium cepa. NCBI lineage: Eukaryota > Viridiplantae > Streptophyta > Magnoliopsida > Asparagales > Amaryllidaceae > Allium > Allium cepa. The sequence continues at coordinate 30,138,193 of CM060932.1, forward strand.
CTCGTAATGAGTTATACCTAACCAAAGCCAAGATTCTCACTAAACATTCAGCTCTGATACCACGATTGTAAAGCATGGCCTTTTCGACCCCTGAATGTAGACACTAATATGTCCACGGTGTTCATGTGTTGAACACCTTAGTGCCGGAAAGATGGAACATTAAGGTAAAGAAAAAGAACAAAAAAGAGGAGGAAAAAACATCAGAATCTCACATGCGGAATGATAACATATATATCAAAAGATAATATAGTGCTACTCCAATATACATAGAATTTTAGAGTTACTAATCAAAGTACTGTCGTCAGCCTGGACAGTTCTAATAGCATGTCCTTACAGTGGCAGATGTATATACATAAAGTATTGCAATAAAATAAATACTACGGTAGGTAAAATATCCAGGTCCTCTCCAAAAGCTCGATGAACATCAACGAAAACCTTCCTTTCTTAGGCTACTCAATAGACCACTCATAGAAATAAGGAAAATATAAAACCATAAGTCAGACATAAGTTTAGTATGAGAAAATCAAGAAATATGTGGCCAACATATTACAGTACTTTTGAGACTGCATGGATGCGGTAATGGTTATCCCTTCAAAAGAACCGCCATAAAATACGTAAATATTTCTATATAATGGATAATTTCTAATGCAAAGAATATAAATTTGAAAATAGTTGTGCCACTAACATTTCACAGCACAACAATATTGAGATATAATAAAAAAAGCTAAGGTGCATTCGTATATGTATTTTCCACAGAGAGGCTTCCAATAAAATAAAGTGGACTTCCATGATAAGGATCAAAAATTACCTTCTGTGCATTCTATATCTCTATATAAAATATACCACAAGGTAAACACAACAAGTCCATGCCTGAACATTTTCATGAATCACGTAGAACCAAGTACCATCAACTCCCACCAGCCAACATATCGGAAGCATCGACGAGTTTTGAGTTGATGTACCCGTACAGTTTAGCTAAACTCTCGAATTATGCAATCTACTCTGTCTTTAGTCATATATCAATGGTGAAGTCATGTTCAGCATCTCAACACACGCTCCGTCACTCGAACAGATCACGAATCTGTAAATGGATTCCATCACGAATCTCTACATGGATTCGAGCATTTGGAACAAGTCTTGAATCTCTATATAGATTCCAACATATCAAACAGATCCACTTTTAAAGATAGAACACTTATCTCGGTCTTGAAGATGTGTTCGATAAGTAAAACCATTACTGATCTCTATAGTTTCAAGACTAAATTGATGAATTTCCGATTAACTTAACTTTGGTTCTTTGATAAATACGCAGACAACGCTAAGGGTGGAGATCATCTCCTATTCTAATGGATTTCCTTATTTCTTATGCTAGAAAAACAAGAAGAGTTTATATGTAGGTTATGTCATCATCGAGTTGTGAGAAATGCGGATTAAGGTTCTTAAGGATAGAATAAACACTAGTGGGGGGTGAATAATGTTTATGAGGATTGTTAAATCTTTTTGAGTTTTTGTTAATTTAAACACAAATGAATGCAATATGCAGACACAGATATGATCACAGAATCAAACACAAATGCAAATATAAAGTAAAAGCAGTAAAGGAAAGAACATATTGGATTTTATACTGGTTAGGAGTTACCTTACATCCTGTCCCACACACAAGTACGGATTTCCTTTCAAAAACCAATCTTTACAATTACACCCTCGATTTCAAGGCAACGAGGTACACCCTCTAGAATCACAATCCTCTGGGTAGAGATACTTGATTTTCCGGGAAACATATTCACTCAATTGATTTCCTAAGGCTACAATCACACCTTATCTCGCTTGATTGATTTCCAAGGCTACAATCACACATTTTCTCGCTAAGCTGATTACAAAAAGCCTATAACTCTGAATAGCACTGAGGATCTTGTTTAGACAGTGATAGAGAATCAAACCAGAGATAATCTAGGTAGATTCAATGTTGATTTCGGCAGAGCAATGGTAAGAATATGTATATAGAAATATGGAAGAAGAAGAGGAGTGAAAAACTAGAAAAACTATATTAAAATTCGTTTAAACCAACCCCTATTTATAGAGGAACAACAGCCTTGTCCATTCGTGAAAAGTTATGACGAATAGACACTTCATTTGAAATTTAAATTTTGAACTCAACTGACACCATGTCGACATGGGGTACTTGAGTATGTCGACATCCCAAAGGGATTTTTGGTGTTTTGATTTTCTTTGAAAATAACCTTTATCTTATATTAAAACTATTTTAAACTTTATAAATATACTTGACTATTATTAAAATGCATAAGTAAATATATAGAATAATATATACAAAATTTTATTATAATTTTATATTTAAAATCTAAGTATAAATATTTAAAAGTTGAATATATTATATTAAAAATAGTTTAAAAACAAGAATAATTTGATTTTGAGACTAAAGATTATTTTGAGGCTAAAAGTATTTGAAATCAGGATAGATGTTTTTGATGCTTTTGAAAGGAAGGTTTTGAAATCATTTTGAAAACAAGATATAATTCTGAAAAGTCATTTTTAATAAAAAGTTAGCGGATACAAAAAAATGTTCCACTAGATTTTTCGTAGGTTCCATCCTACTTAGGGTTCCATCCCTTTAACAGGCTCGAAGTGGATTCCATTCCACGAATAAATTGGATTTTAAGATGCTGGTGCTTTTCTAGGAGTTTTAATAAATTTTGTAATTAAAAAATAAATTACTTAAACTCTTGCTAATCTTGATACTCATGAGTCTTCAATCTTGATATCTTGAATCTCTATACTGTACAGTTTCATTCTTGGTACCTGCATGGTTAAATCCTACATATGCATATATATCTAAACTTATACTGTTAGTATTTATATTTTATAATCTATTCTAAGGTTGTTGTCATCAAAACCATCATCTCATGGACTAACAATCTCCTCCTTTTTGATGATGACAACCTTTTTTTATAAAATATTACTTCTATCCTAAAAACTTCCCCCATTAATCTATGCCTAACTACCCTATTTTCTACTTCTCACCCTTTGTCATCAACAAAAAACTAACTCTAAACTATATAACACAAAACTATAGAACTCTCCCTTAATCTAATACTCTATGACATGTGATTATAATGATAGTGTTATCATAAATAATCAACACTTTTATCTAATAATAAACCTAATCCTAAACTACTAACTATTCTAAGTATATATAATAACTATATAGTTACTAATAGGGAAGAACACATATAAGAATATAATTTATTTATTAATCATATAATTATATTTACATTTTCGTGGGAAACGTAAGAAGAAACATACAACAATGTTAAAGAAGGAGAAGAAACTAATGTGTATTTTTGATCATAGGAGTTCTATGAATCGAACAGTTTGGATAGTGGAAATAGAAATTTCCACGTTGTTCGACAAGATTCCCATCTTTGTCAAAACACACTTCTCCAACACACACGACTTTTTCGTCATCCTCTGCGTGCATATCTTCCATGGGTTCTTCTTCTTCTTCTTCATCTTCGCTGGCCTCTTGTACATGATCTCCTGAAGAGTCTTCTTCAATCAAGATTGGGTTAGCATGATTGTCCATTAGAAATTTTTGCAAATTCCTACGGATTTTGCCTTGCCTCTCTTGTTCCTTGGCCATTCGAAGTTGCATTACTTGAATTTCAGTCATTAACTGAAGTGTATCCTTTAGAGAATCCTCCATTTTAGTCACACGAGTGAGAGTAGTACGTTAAAATGGACCAGACGTAGGAGAGGGGAACGAAAACGTTGATTTTATGTTTGATTTGGAAGAGGAGGCCATTGATTATTTGATTTCAGAGAAAAGAACAGAGAGATAACAGAAAGGATGAATAAAATTTCGAAAATGTGAAGAATATATAACCAATTATTTGAATTTTGGTGGGAAAATTTTCAAAAATTTAAAAACGTTGTATGTCGACATAGGGTAGAGGGGTATGTCGACATGGTTCTTGAATTTTTGCCTATTTAATTTATTTTGAATTAATTTTTAATTAAACTTTGTTTATTTATATTTTTTATTTCTGTTATTGAAAAAATACCTAATTCTCTTCTTAATTTAGTTAATATAGATTCGTTTAATGGTTTTGTTAAGATATCAACAATTTGATTCTCAGAATTGATATATTCTAGAGTAATTACTTCCTTATTTACATTATCTCTGAGAAAATGATGTATTATATCAATATGTTTAGTTCGAGCATGTTGAGTAATATTTTTGGATAAATTTATCGCACTAGTATTATCACAATAAATTAGTGATTTTGAAAATTTTAAACCATAATTTTTTAAAGTTTGTTGCATATGTATTACTTGAGAACAAGCCAAAGCGGTAGAAATATATTCTGCTTCATTTGTTGATAAAGAAACTGTGTTTTGCTTTTTACTAAACCAGGAAATCAGAGAATGCCCCAAAAAGTGACAAGTTCCACTTATACTCTTTCGGTCTAATTTACAACCAGCATAATCAGCATCACGGTAAGATTTTAGGTCAAAGGAATCATTTTTAGGGTAAAATAAGCCATAATCAGAGGTGTGTTTAACATATCTTATGATACGTTTTACGGCTTTTAAGTGAGTCTCCTTAGGTTGAGATTGATATCTTGCACAAAGACAAACACTATGCATGATATCAGGTCTACTAGCAGTAATATAGAGTAGTGATCCAATCATTCCTCTATATAATTTTTGATCTACATCTTTCGAGAGATCTTCTTTACTAAGGTACTCATTGGTTGCCATGGGAGTGGGTTTCCCACTCGTATTAGTCAAACCAAATTTATTAATTAGGTCTTTAGCATATTTTTCTTGACTAATAAAGATACCATTATCTAATTGTTTTATTTGTAATCTTAAAAAGAAATTTAATTCACCCATATGACTCATCTTAAACTCTTTTGTCATTATTTCAGAAAATTCTTTATTCATTTCAAAGTTAGTTGATCCAAAAATGATATCATCTACGTAAACTTGTACTAGTTGAATATCTTTTTTATTTCTTTTAATAAAAAGAGTATTATCTACTTTACCAATTTCAAAATTTGATTGTAATAAATAAGATCTTAGTCTATCATACCAGGCTCTAGGAGCTTGTTTTAGGCCATATAAAGCTTTCTTAAGTTTGAAAACATGATTAGGTAATTTTTCTTTTTCAAAAAGTGGTGGTTGTTCAACATATACTTCATCTTTTACAAATCCATTTAAAAAGGCATTTTTAACATCCATTTGATATAATTTAAAATTATTATGATTTGCGAAGGCAAGTAGAATCCTAATGGCTTCTAATCTTGCTATGGGAGCAAAGGTTCCATCAAAATCTATTCCTTCTTCTTGAAAAAAACCTTGAGCGACTAAACGTGCTTTATTTCTAACTACCTCTCCTTGTTCATTCATTTTATTTTTATAAACCCATTTAGTTCCAATTATAGTTTTATTTTCACGTCTAGGAACAAGTTCCCAAACTTCATTTCTAGCAAATTGATTTAGTTCTTCTTGCATAACCAAAATCCATGAATCATTAGTTGATGCTTCTTTTGGATTTTTGGGTTCAATAGTTGATATAAAAGCTACATTGTTCATTTGACTTAGTTGATTTCTAGTTTTAACTACAGATTGCATATCTCCTATTATATTTTCAATAGGATGATCTTTTGAAAGTTTGGTCCTTTTATTAGGATGATTAATTTCATTACTAGTTTCAGTTGACTCTTGATTTTGAGTAATTAAATCATCCTCATCATTTGTATCTACAAAATTTTTGAAATTTTCATCGAATGACACATGCATTGTTTCTTCGATGGTGTTAGTTCTTAAATTAAATACTCTGTATGCTTTACTTCTATTAGAATATCCGATAAAGTTACCTTCGTCGGATTTAGGATCAAATTTATCTAAGTTATCTTTAGTATTTAAAATAAAACATTTACTTCCAAATATTCTAAAATAAAATACTTTAGGTTTCTTTGAGTGAATAAGTTCATAATGAGTCTTATTAGTTAAAGGTTTAATTCAAGATCTATTTAAAATATAACAGGCGGTAGCAACTGCTTCTGCCCAAAAATTCTTTGGTAATTTACTGTCTGAAAGCACAGTTCTCGCACACTCTTGAGTCGTCCTATTTTTACATTCTACTACTCCTTTTTGTTGTGGAGTTCTTGGAAATGAAAAATTATGAGTTATTCCCATTTTATTGCAGAATTCCTCAAACTTTTCATTTTCAAATTCATCACCGTGATCACTACGAATGGTTATAATTTTTAGAGAAAGTTGATTTTGAATCCTTTTTGTAAAGTTCTTAAAACATTCAAAAGTATCACTTTTATGTTTCAAAAATATTATCCATGTAAATCTAGAATAACCATCTACAATTAAAAAAACATATTTACTATGATTTATTGATAGAATTTGAGATGGACCAAATAAATCAAGGTGAAGTAATTCAAGAGGTTTTGAAGTTGAAATCATATCTATTAATTTAAAGGAATTTTTTCTAAGTTTTTCTAATTGACATACATCACATAGACTATCTACTTTAAAATTCATTTTAGGGAGACCTCTTACTAGATCATGTTTTGACAGTCTAGATAAGAGTTTGAAATTCAAATGCCTAAATCTCTTATGCCAAATCCAAGGGTCACTTGTATTTGCCAAAAGACATAAGTTATCATTTGAAACTTTCATACTAAGAATATAAATATTCTTTTTCCTAACTCCCTCAAATATTATGGTTGAATTGTTATCTTCAATGTGACATTTATCATTTTCAAATTTAATTTTATGTCCTTTATCGCAAAGTTGACTTATACTAAGCAGATTATGTTTCAGATTTTTAACTGGCAAAACATTAGTAATAATAGGAGTTTCAGAGTTACCGACTTTGCCGATGCCAATCACATATCCTTTTGAATTGTCTCCAAAGTTAACCAGTCCTCCGTCTTTGTATATTATATCATTTAACATATATGGATTGACATTCATGTGTCTAGAACATCCACTATCGAGTATCCATTTGTCCTATCAGATCTGCATAATTTGTTCGTTGTGTACTGATTCCTCAATAGCCATAAAGCATGATTCCTGCACATCAAACAATTTTGGTAGACAACTTGAATTTGAACATTGATTATATGCAGACTCAAAAGATAACGATGATCTGAATATTTCCAAACTAGTATCAACAAACAAAGCCATTTTATTTATTTTTTTCAAAAATCAGATTATGAAACTTTGAAAACCTTGCTCCGATACCAAATGTGAGAAATACGGATTAAGGATCTTAAAATTAGAATAAACACTAGAGGGGGGGTGAATAGTGTTTATGAGGATTTGTTAAATCTTTGTGAGTTTTTGTTAATTTAAACACAAGTGAATGCAATATTCAGACACGGATATGATCACAGAATCAAACACAAATGCAAATATAAAGTAAAAGCAGTAAAGGAAAGAACACACCGGATTTTATACTAGTTCAGAGTTACCCTACATCCAGTCCCGCACACAAGTACAGATTTCCTTTCAAAAACCAATCTTTACAATTACACCCTCGATTTCAAGGCAACGAGGTACACCCTCTAGAATCACAATCCTCTGGGTAGAGATACTTGATTTTTAGGGCAACAAGTTCACCCAATTGATTTCCTAAGGCTACAATCACACCTTATCTCGCTTGATTGATTTCCAAGGCTACAATCACACATTTTCTAGCTGATTACAAAAAGCCTATAACTCTGAATAGCACTGAGGATCTTGTTTAGACAGTGATTGAGAATCAAACCAGAGATAATCTTGGTAGATTCAATGCTGATTTCGGCAGAGCAATGGTAAGAATATGTATATAGAAATATGGAAGAAGAAGAGGAGTGAAAAACCAGAAAACTATATTAAAATTCGTTTAAACCAACCCCTATTTATAGAGGAACAACAGCCATGTCCATTCGTGAAGAGTTATGATGAATAGACACTTCAGTTGAAATTTAAATTTTGAACTCAATTGACACCATGTCGACATAGGGTACTTGAGTATGTCGACATCCCAAAGGGATTTTTGGTGTTTTGATTTTCTTTGAAAATAAACTTTATCTTATATTAAAACTATTTTAAACTTTATAAATATACTTGACTATTATTAAAATGCATAAGTAAATATATAGAATAATATATACAAAATTTTATATTTAAAATCTAAGTATAAATATTTAAAAGTTAAATATATTATATTTAAAAATAGTTTAAAAACAAGAATAATTTGATTTTGAAATTAAAGATTATTTTGAGGCTAAAAGTATTTGAAATCAGGATAGATGTTTTTGATGCTTTTAAAAGAAAGGTTTTGAAATCATTTTGAAAACAAGATATAATTCTGAAAAATCATTTTGAATAAAAAGTTAGCGGATACAAAAGAATGTTCCACTAGATTTTTCGTAAGTTCCATCCTACTTAGGGTTCCATCCCTTTAACAGCCTCGAAATGGATTCCATTCCACGAATAAATTGGATTTTAAGATGCCAGTGCTTTTCTTGGAGTTTAGCAAATTTTCTAATTAAAAAATAAATTACTTGAACTCTTGGTAATCTTGATACTCATGAGTCTTCAATCTTGATATCTTGAATCTCTATACTGTACAGTCTTCATTCTTGGTACCTGCATGGTTAAATCCTGCATATACATATATATCTAAACTTATATTGTTAGTATTTATATTTTATAATCTATTCTAACGTTGTTGTCATCAAAACCATCATCTCACGGACTAACAAGAATAACTGTAACATTTAATTATCGTGTTTCTTCTTGATATTTCCAAAGTTAATTTGGTCTAATTCATAATAATGAAATGATCACACTTGGATCCAAGCTAGTTTACTTATCATTTTTCTGACCTTTTCGACTTCCATTATCTCTTGGTCAAGAGAAAATCCCGGTAGGTTAGAGCATTATTACTTCTACACCCTATTTGAATCATCATTCTTAACTCTCACAGATAGAATCAAGTTTACTTTATCGGCTTTTAATGCTAAGTACATGACTAAATATTTTCCATACACAAGTAGCACACAAAGCATGTTTAGCTCACGCAATGCATGATCATGTCACATAAATCACTTTTAATCCACTTTTTAGTTAATTAATCTTTCTTTAATTAAAACCTCTTTTATTAGTAAAACTTCTTTACCTAATAAAACTTCTTCATTTATTTAGAACTTCATTCTTTGATTAAACTTCTTATTAACTAAACTCCGTTATTAATTAAAATCCTCTATCAATTAAACTTCTTACTTGATTAAAACTTCACTTATTTAATTAAACTTCTTATTAGTTAAAACTTCACTCATTCAATTAAACTTTCCTTTACTACATTTCTATAATACTTAACTTACTTTGTTTTCAAAAGCCTTATATATTTTAATACTTTTTTTTGAAATGGTACTTTATATACAACAAATCATTGGGACAACATATCCCATGTCAATAAGCGTTCAAAAGCAAGTTTCGAACTTGTGACCTCTTGCACCAAAGCCGAATCAATTAACCACTTGGACAATGGTGCTTGTTTATATTAATACTTTTAAAGTACTTATAATTATGTTAAGACGCTTTTAAACCACTTAAAAATATATTGTAGTTATCTATATAGAATATTATATGAAAATAACAAACTTTGAAATAAATGGAAAAACCAAAAAGAACGTTTTAAATTAAAAGCCTCTTACTTCAAAAATTCATAATTAATTAATAAAATATATTTAGAATTGAAATTAATTTTATAACACTCTAATATAAGTTAGAAAACAACTCTAAAAAGATTAAAGTATGATACTTAATTTAAATACCATTTTTACACAATTTAAAGTTTCAAACAGCAAAGATAACATTTATGAAAATGCTACAAAAATAATTAACAACGGGTAAAAGTGTTTCAGAAGCAAAGACAACCTTTCATAAATGCTGTCTAAAGTTCTATGCTGGTTTTAACACGATGTTGCATCAACTTTGAGGCTGATTTTCGACAGTTAATAATTTGACTTTTGATCTGATTTTTGTTCAATAGTTGGTATATTTAGTGTACTTAAAAATCAAGGAAAGAAACCCTAGTAAAATTATTACACTAATTTATAAAAATTTCTAAAACAAGGTATTTTTCGATGTGCTCATATAACAACCTTTTTACTTCAAACTTTCTTAACTTTGTTTGACAAGTTTTATACCTTTTTTATATTTTTATATTGGTAAGCACGTAGGTTTTACTTATTAAGTCCAGAATGAAACACTAAGGATGTCTTCCAAAGTTGACTTAAAAATTACCTAACAAAAAGTGATTTCAAAGTGCATCCATAGCAACCTTTTCGCTTCAAACTTTCACAACTTTGTCCTATTATTTCCTCAACTATCCAAACCAATTCCTTTACATCAAACAGAATAAAACATGTGCAGAGAACAACCAAATATATATTTTCATGATATATTCACATTTTAACCAATTTAACATATGTTAAATACAAAAAATTTCAAAGTGCAATAATAGCGACTACTTTGTTGCACCATTCACATCAAACATCAACTATGAAAAAAACTTTACAAAACAAGTAAAAAACAAGTCTTGGCCATGATACATATTTCTAAGGGCTATAAGAGAGATTATACAACATAAAATATTGTCAGTTGCTTTCTAAATCAAGAAGGAGTTCAAAAGTTATAACTTGCAATATTCTCAATTTTAACTCATATTTTCAACAACAAAACGTATATACACAACGTCATACGAATTAAATGGTGAGTAAGCTCACTTTAACACCATGGCAACAATCATCACAAAGCTCAATTAACAAGGAACAAGTTCCCCATCACCCAAAGCCTAAATGTCCATGATCTTGCCTTCTAAAGCCATGCAAACTCCTTCCAAGCCTTCCTCCTGCTCACGGCCTGGGGTAGGAGCACCTAATTTTCTTTATCTCATTATATTTTTGGATGCTAAACCATGTTCTCTAAGTGATATAAGAACTTTGTAAAAGCTTGCAAGAGAGTGGAGAAAATGTGGATTTGTTTTGAAGAATTAAGGAGGAGAAAGAAGTGTAAAACGAAGCCATTTTTTTCATAACTTTTGAAATAATTTTTATGAGATAAATAAAGTGATTTGATATTTAAAAATGAGAATAACAATCCATTCGTCTTTTATGTTGGTTAGCCAAAACCTTTGGCTATCTACTTCTTATGCGTTGAAACAAGCTTCATATATTCTCTCCACTTCACTTGCCTCATATATCAAGGGTCTTTGTTCCTTAATTAATCCTACTTACTTTAATTAATTTTCCATTAACATATGTGTTTTTAACTTGTTATTTATGTCTTCATATGTTACTGTATGAGTGCTAAAGAGTTCGAAGAAATTTTATTGAATAAAAAGTCGTTTATCGATTTAACGGTTTTCGGTCACATTATCGACATTTCTTCGAGCTATCTATTTTTGTATACAAACTTCAAAAAAAAACACTAGTATTCCTTCATTGGTTATTGATTAAAAGAGTGTGAAAAAGTTTATTAAATCACATTTTGATTATTAAATTTAAATTTTTAAATAATTCATACATTTGAATACGAAGTGTTTGAAATTTCAGGTCGTTACATAAGTCTTGAAATGTTTTAAAATAGGATTATGTTTTAATGAAATATTTCATAAATAAAGATAACTCTTTATAAAATGTCCACAAACTTAAGTAATATTTGTGAAATGCTTCGTAATTGATTTTAATATGAAATAAATAATATTATATGAGAATGAATGTGATTTAAAATGTAAAATAATTGGTGTAGTTAATAAACCAATAGAATAAAGTACGTAAGTTGTACATAAAACATTTTATTCGCATGATAGTTTTTGATTTAGGATTTGAATACATGATTTCTAGGTAATTTGCATTGGTCCGAACAAGGATTTATCACTAGATTCTTGACGGTGAACGCTTGATATGGATCCTTGATACGATTCTAAGGTTTTCTATTATAGTATAAGGCTATGTAAGGAAAGTGGAAGTTTCTAATCAAGGAACCATATCAGAGTCCACGCTAAAGAGGTTAAGTGATCTACTACTTTGAAAGTGGAAATTATGTGATCGAGCAAGTGATTTGATTTGATATTGCATATTAATGGTCTATGTGCATTGTTCGGTTTTTAGTATAATTATATACTATGTTTTTGGCTTATAGGAGGTTTAGGGAATAAATCTTCGAGCTGATATAAGGTAGCATGAATAATCGACTAAGTAACAACCTGAGACCATTGAGCATAAGGCATGCTTAGTAGTTTGTTAATCATCCTTGAGCGATGAGAAAGTTCCAGAACGTAGAAAAACGAGAGGCAATGTTCGCTAAAGATTGCAATACTATTAAGTAGTGATGTGTGATTGTTTCTTTTGTTGCTTGTGTTGGAATTTCGATGATGAAATATTCTAAGTAAGAGAGAATATAACGATCCGGAATTTCGAACACTTCGTATTTAAATATCTAAATTATTAAAATATTTGAATCTTGGACTTAATGTAAATAAATGTGATTTTATAACCTTTTTAAACCCCTTTTAATTGATAATCAATGAATGAAAACTAGTTTTTGAAATTGGTTTATAAAAATAAACAGTTCAAAGAAATATTCATAATACGACCAAAAATCATTTAATCAATAAACGAATTTTTATTCAGTAAAAGTTGTTCGAACTCTTTTGCACTTGAATAGTAAAATATGAAGACATTTAAAAGTAGTAAATCACCTAACTTCCTAAGCAAATTAATTAAGTTAAAAGCGATTAATTATGGACAAAGTAGAATAAAAGTTAGAGCAAATTGTGGAGGGTTTCAAGTCATGTATTAAGAAGCGTGTGCACATGGAAAGGAGAGAAGGAAGGTGATGAACGTATCTTTCTACATTTTAAACCGTTTGTTTCATATATTTTTATTTTAATAAAGCAGTATTATACGAGTATTTTGTTGTGGTTTTGCAGATTATAGATTCCAAAGTGCAACATTTTGAATACCGAATAATTCGAAGAGAAAGTACATATCGTTCATGAAGAAATGCATCTCACGTCACCAACATATGTACTATTCATGCAAGAAGGTAAATGCAAATATTGAAAATACACTTTCAAAGATTAGCCTGAAAATCTCTCAAAGCAAGGCCACTTGTTAATCAAATAACAAAGCAAAGACCAATTCAAAGTGAGGTGGCCTTATTTTTCTCCAAATATCAAGCACATGGACCTAAATAGTAGGGTTATTTGTGGAGGCTGAAGTCTTTAAATAGACAGAGGAATGCAGATGAAAAATCATCTCTTACCCCATCACTCTTCTTCTAGTTTATAGCAGTGTTTTTATTTCGAACATAATACGTAGGATTGTTAATTAGATTTAGCAATTTATTTATTCTTGTTCTTAGTTATCTTCTGCACTCTTTCCAGTTAGTTAATAAATTCAGTTCATTTTATTTCAGTTGTTTACTCTATTATTTTCTTTTAAGCACTTTTATTTTCTGCTCTGATTTCTACAATTTTATATTTTAATTGCAATTTTGATTAGATTCGAAATCAATTTGGAGTATATTATTGTTTTTATTTCCTGTTCAAGATCCACCATCGAATTTGTTTAACACGCCTAAGATTTAAATAGGGATTTCAAATATTTTAAAACACAATTCCCTGTGTTCGACCTGCATACTACACGCATGTGCGCTTGCAGAATTAATTAAAATTTGTGCTTTTCTAATCAATAGAAAAGTCGCAACAAGTTTTTGGCACCGTTGCCGGGGAATTGCTATTTTTCGATTTTTCGATTTTTTAGTCTATTCGTGTTAATTTATTTTTTCTGTTATTTGAAAAAAAAAATTCCATTTTCCAGTTCCTTTCACTAAAGTAGCGTTTTACTTTAAAAAAATCGTTTTTTTTTCTTTCGCTGCATGTTTTCAAGTTTCACATTGGTTTAGTTTCTGTTTCAATTGCTTTTCACGCTGCATTCATCTACAGCATTTTCGTTTTTTTTAGTGATTACAGGTAGCTCAACTAAGTAAAGCTCAGCCATTCAACAACAAGGATCTAAGAATCAAGCTATTACAAACTATAGAGTTTGAATCACTGGCACTGCTCAGTTGCATTGGACGGACTGCCATACCCCTCTGTAAGTAATTTTCTACTTTACGGGTACCCAACTGAAAACTGTTTAAATTTACTTTTGGCTACTACACCTTGATTTGTTTATGCGCGTTTGGGAAAGAAATAATTTTAACCGTATAGAAAGCCAAAATATTTCATTAAACAAATCAACGGAAATTTCAAATCAACAAATATGAGCAATCACGGTTCACAACATAGTTCACATCACAATTCACACCACAATTCACCAAAATTATCACCTAAATCACATGTTGGAAATAATGGATTTCATGAGAACCGACTATTATCCCTTAGAGACCGACGCTATGCAACACAGACTGTTCAACCTTCGGTTATTTCATTTCCACCTGTCGAAGGAAATAATTTCGAGCTAAAACATTCTTTTATCCAAGGGGTACGAAATTCACTGGGTTTGAAAATTCTTATGAATTTCTTAGTGAATTTGAATTATACGCTTCTATAACCAAAATGCAACAACTTTCTAATGAATCCATCAAGCTAAGACTTATTCCATTCGCGCTTTTAGAAAGTGCGAAAAGATGGCTTAATTCTCTTCCTAAAAATTCAATTAAGAATCGGGCCTTTCCACAAAATTCTTGAAATTCGCACTGAAATCAACCAATTCTCTCAGAATGAAGGAGAAACTTTTTCAAAATATTTTAAAAGGTTCAATCAATTGTTATATAGTTGCCCACATCATGCAATCCTTAAACATGTTTTGTGCCAAATCATTTATGGAAGGCTTAACTATCAAACAAGATCCCAACTCGAATCAATGTGCGGAGGAGAATTCATGGCAAAAACAGACGAGGAAGCTTGGGAATTTTTAGAAGAGTATTCGAAAAAGGATATGCAATGGGAAACAATTCGTGTTCCAATTTGTGATCCAAATAGAGGAGTACATGCCATTGACCCATCACATCTTCCTATAGATGCCCAAACTCCTCAAGAAGGAGAAGGACTACCCCATTACTACACACAAGACCAAATCAATGCTATAGCTCAAAATAGTCCTTATTCATCCACATACAATCCTAATTGGAAGCACCACCTCAATTTTTCATGGTCAAATCCTAACAATGTGGCTAATCCATCACATATGTATCCAATGATACCAAATCCGAATTATCAAGCCCCAACCTCTAATGCTCAAAATTCTCAACCCGCTTCTCAAACAAAACCTTTGAATCAACCATACAGGCATCCTAATTTCAATCCATCAACCCAACCTTCTCAGCCTTCACAAGAAATTGCTTGATTGGAAAAGCAACTCACCAAACAAAATGAACAAATCACTAATCAAGATGCGAGAATTGAGCAAATCACCAAACAAAATGAACAAATGTTGATAATGATGAAGGATCTCATGAAAATCAACGAGAAAGGTAAATTGCCTAGTCAACCCGAAGTGAATCCAAAGTATAACTCTCGAGGAGTAAATCTTTGTGAGGAAGAAAATGTAAATCCAATTAATGCTGTCACCACATTAAGGTATGGAAAGAAGGTGGGCAACCATGTCAGCAACCCCGACGTCCTTCTTAAGTCTTCCCTTGTTCAAAATTCTTAAACTCAGTCAACACCCACTGTTGTCAATCCAAACAACTCGAATTCTTCATCCAAGGTCGGCAATCCCGACCACTCTTGACCTTCTGATGTTGGCAACCCCAACATTCTAGCTCCCTTATCTTCACCCTCTAATATAACACCTTCTTCTTCGAATGAAAAAACTTCCGAACGAGTCTATAAACCCATAGCTCCATTTCCTCATAGACTCAACAAAAAGAAGAAGCCCGCTAATTTTGACCAAATTCTTGAAATCTTCAAACAAGTTCGAGTCAATATTCCACTTCTTGATACCATCGAGCAAATTCCTCAATATGCCAAATGTCTGAAAGAGCTATGTACTAAAAAACGTGCCACTAACGTTCCTAAGACTGCATTTCTAACTGCAAACACTAGCTCTGTTCTTTCAAATCCCTCCCCAATCAAGTATAAGGACCCCGGTTGTCCTACGATCGGTTGTAAAATCGGTAACACTGACATTAGTCATGCCTTACTCGATCTTGGAGCGAGTGTGAATCTTTTGCCTTATACTGTGTACTATCAACTTGGACTAGGGGAATTAAAACCTACAAACATCACAATTCAACTAGCTGATCGATCTGTCAAAAAACCATTGGGCACAGTTGAAGATGTTTTGATACAAATCGAGCAATTCTATTTCCCAGTCGATTTCATAGTCCTAGAGACCGCACCTGTCTCAAATCCTAACTGTTAGATTCCATTGATATTAGGTCATCCATTTTTAGCAACATCAAATGCTATCATAAATTGTAGGAATGGTCAACTCTGACTTTCCGTTGGGTACCTAACCATTGAACTAAATATATTCAATCTTAACAGACAACCAAGGGATCTCGAAATAGAAGAAGTTGACATGATCCAAACAATTGTTGAGAATGATTTTAGTGATATTACGGAGTCACTTAACATGTGCCTAGATCATTTCAATTCCAATTTAAATGAAGATAAATACGCTTATGAATTAAATGATATGCTCTGCTCTTCTCATAATTCACTAGAATTCAATCAGTTGATGTCTACTGAAGCCTCAAAAGCAGTACACCCTAAATTAGACCTCAAACCTATTTCAAACGATCTTAAGTACGCATACTTAGATTCTTTGAGAAATTTCCCTGTAATCTTGGCATCCGATCTCATTAAGGACCAAGAAGAAAAACTTTTGAAAATTTTAAGGGAAAATAAAGAGGCAATAAGATGGGTAATCGCTGACATTAAGGGAATTAGTCCATCAATCATCGAACATCGAATACATTTAGTCGACGAGGCTAAACCCACCCGCGAAGCTCAAAGGCGATTAAACCCTAATATGAGAGAAGTGGTAAAGGAAGAAATTATCAAATGTTTGGACAATGACATTATGTACCCTATCTATGACAGTACTTGGGTAAGTCCGGTACAAGTTATGCCTTAGAAGTCTGGAATCACTGAGACCAAAAATGAGAATAACGAACTTGTTCCAACAAAGTCAAAAAAAAAATGGCACGTTTGCATCGAATATCGAAAACTCAATGCAGCAACAAGAAAAGATCATTTTCCCCTCCCTTTCACTGATCAAATGCTCGAACGCTTAGCCGGTCATGAATATTATTGTTTTCTTGATGGTTACTCCGGCTATAATCAAATTCCCATTGCTCTAGAGGACCAACACAAAACAACGTTCACATGTCCCTTCGGAACTTTCGCTTATAGTCGCATGACCTTCGACCTTTGTAATGCTTCCGCTACCTTTCAAAGATGTATGATGAGTATATTTTATGATATGGTGGAGGATTTCTTAGAAATATTCATGGATGATTTTTCAATCTATGGGTCATCTTTTGATCTGTGCCTCCTTCGTTTAGAACGTGTCTTAAAGCGATGTAAGGAGAAATCTCTTGTTCTTAATTGGGAAAAAGGTCATTTTATGGTTAAGCGAGGAATAGTCTTAGGTCATGTTGTCTCTAAAAATGGCCTAGAAGTTGACAAATCTAAAGCTGATCTTATTGTTGGCCTTCCTCCTCCAAGGTCCGTAAAGGACATTCGTCATTTCTCGGCCATGCAGGATTTTATAGGAGGTTCATTAAAGATTTTTCAAAAATTCCAAAACCTCTTTCGAATCTTTTGGCTAAAGACGCTAAATTTGAATTTTCCAATGAATGTAAAATGTATTTTGAATCCCTCAAATCGATCTTGACCACTGCACCAATCATCCAACCTCCAAATTGGACTTTGCCTTTCGAATTAATGTGTGACGCTTCTGATTATGCCATTGGAGCCATCTTAGGTCAACGAATCGATAATCTTCCTCGAGTTATCTATTATGCTAGCAAAACTCTTAACGAAGCTCAATTGAATTACTCAACCACAGAAAAAGAGTTTTTAGCGGTTATCTTTGCCCTCGATAAGTTTAGATCATATCTCGTAGGTTGTAAGGTCATAGTTTACACGATCATGCCGCTTTGCGGTATTTACTCATGAAAAAGGATGCCAAACCCCGCTTAATCCGTTGGATTCTCCTTCTTCAAGAGTTTGACCTAGAAATACGGGATAAAAAGTGTTTTGAAAATGTCATAGCCGATCATCTTTCTCATATTGTTCATGAAAACTATGATAACTCTCAAATCAACGATCATTTTCCCGATGAACAGATTCTTTCCCTCTCTAGTGCACCATGGTACGCAGACATCGTATATTATCTTGTCACAAATGAATTTCCTTCCCATTGGTCAAAACAAGATAAAAAATTTCTCTCCAATGTTCGAAATTTTTACTGGGATGATCCTTATCTCTTCAAATATTGCACCGATCAAATCATACGTAGATGTGTCCCCGAACATGAATTCCATAGCATCCTCTCTTTTTCACATAATCTAGCATGTGGAGGACATTTTGGAGCGAAGAAAACTGCTGCCAAGGTGTTACTGTGCGGTTTTTATTGGCCTTCTCTTTTTCGTGATGCCCACGAATTTTGCTCCAAATGCGCTAGATGCCAACAAACAGGTCGTATTTCCAAACGTAACATGATGCCCCTAAACCCAATCCTTGTCATCGAAATTTTTGATGTTTGGGGCATTGATTTCATGGGTCCTTTTCCTAATTCTTTTGGAAATCTCTACATCTTACTTGCAGTAGATTACGTGTCTAAATGGGTTGAGGCCATTCCCACCAGAACGAATGACAATAAAGTTGTTGTCAAATTTTTGAAAGAAAACATATTTTGCCGTTTTGGAACACCTCGACCCATTATAAGTGACAGCGGTTCTCATTTTTGTAATCGTGCTTTTGAATCTCTTCTTAGGAAATACTCTATCACTTATAAACTATCTACTCCATATCATCCGCTGACCAACGGTCAAGTCGAGATTTCCAATAGAAAAATTAAACAAATTCTTGAAAAGACGGTTAAATCCAATAGAAAAGATTGGTCATCTAAATTGATAGACGCCCTTTGGGCATTTCGCACAGCTTATAAAACCAATCTAGGAATGTCACCATACCGATTAGTCTTTGGAAAAGCATGCCATTTACCTGTTGAGCTCGAGCATCGCGCACTTTGGGTAATCAAATACCTTAATTTTGACATAAAAAAGCCGGATCGCATCGTAAATTGCAATTGTCAGAATTAGAAGAACTAAGAAATGAAGCGTATGAAAATGCAAAGATTTATAAAGAGGAAACTAAATTTTATCATAATAAATCCATACTTCGTAAGACATTCGAAGTAGGTCAGAAAGTTCTCTTATATAATTACAGACTTCATTTATTTTCGAGAAAATTGAGATCCCGTTGGACAGGTCCATATATTGTGAAAAAAGTATACCCTTATGGTGCAGTTGAAATTGAAATCCTAGGGACAGTTCCATTTCAAAGGTCGATGGACAATGCTTGAAGCCATTTCTAGAGTTTGAACAACATGAGGACGATGAGTTCGTGGATCTTCACGAAACTAGCTATTCGGCATGAGCCACTCACTATCTTGTACATATCAGGTTGTATTTTTTTATTATTGCTTTTTTAGTTTTTTTTCCTTTTATTTTGCATTTGCATTCTATTTGACAGTTGGGACACTATCCCATTCCAGTGTGGGGGGGCGCATATCTCATTCTATTTGTTCACATTTCATAGTGTGGCATCATTTTTTTTTAAAAATATCATCTCATTGTTTGTTTTCAAATTTCCTTTCAATTTTTTTTTCTCATTTCCCATTATTTTCAGGACTTCAATTTATTTTTAATTAGTCAAGACAAAGTAAATAAGCAGTTGAAGTCAATTGATGAATTTTTTTATGAATCACTAATTTCAAATGTAGAATATAATGAAAGGTTGAATTACAAGCGATAATAGTGAGGTTAGTATATAGGGGGATTCGTAGGTGATGGTTATGAAATCCTTTCTAAACTGTAGTCTTTGTTCAAAAAAATGGCAGATTTAAAGTACATGCGTTGACATTTCAAATCATTGAAGTTAAGTGGTGCTAAGTCGATTTGCATAACTCTCTTTAGTTAATTTCAAAAAAAAAAAAAAAAATAATAAGAAACACTTAGAGTCGATAGGTGTGCACACTTATGAAAGTTTGTGCACTCGCACGCTCTGTACTCTTCTCACGTAAGCCCGCAAGGCAGTGCATGGATGGTATATCTGGCCTCAACATTCTGAGTTAGGTGTATAAAGAATTTAAATAACTCCTAAGGATTACCGACCTTTTCTGACATAGTCAGTGTCGGTTTGCACAATCCGCCAAGCTTTGTCCCAACTCTCACGTAAGCCCACGAGGCAGTGCATAGGTGGTATACCTTGGTCCAAAGGTTAGGTGTAAAAAAAAAGAAAAATTTTAGTAAAGAGAGACTAAGCTTTGAAACCCAAACACTTCTTGACTTTGTTGATTTGGCTTGTTATACAAATGGAAATGAAAAATACCATTTTGAAAAAAACTATAATTAACAGTGAAGAATTTATTTCATGGCTGCACTATGTTATCAACTGAAACAACTGGCCAAACTAGAACCTAATGTATGAAAACTTGAGTTATATTGAAATTTGTGTTTATTGAGGAACCAAAAATTTCTAAAAGTTGACTAAAACTGATATGCATTATTTTATTGCAATTATTCTGAAGTAAATTGAGTCTCCATTTGTTTAAAAATTTTCATTCATGTAGTACATTAGAATCATCACATATTGCATTTGGATTTTGTGGGTAGTATCCGCTGAAAACCCTCACGAGACACCACTCGTCCTACTAGGGACACCTAGAGGTTTAATGGCTTATTGCATACGCTCAATGCAATCGTGTTTCCTACGAAAAAGGATTTAGTTAGTTTTTATTTTCTTGTTTATTCGAGGACATATAAAGTTCAAGTGTGTGGGTATTTGATGAACGTATTTTTCTGCATTTTAAACTGTTTGTTTCGTATATTTTTATTTTAATAAAGCGGTATTATACGGGTATTTTGTTGTGGTTTTGCAGATTATAGATTCCAAAGTGCAACATTTTGAATACCGAATAATTCGAAGAGAAAGTACATATCGTTCATGAAGAAATGCATCTCACGTCACCAACATGTGTACTATTCGTGCAAGAAGGTAAATGCAAATATTGAAAATACACTTTCAAAGATTAGCCTGAAAATCTCTCAAAGCAAGGCCACTTGTTAATCAAATAACAAAGCAAAGACCAATTCAAAGTAAGGTGGCTTTATTTTTCTCCAAATATCAAGCACATGGACCTAAATAGTAGGGTTATTTGTGGAGGCTGAAGTCTTTAAATAGACAGAGGAATGCAGATGGAAAATCATCTCTTACCCCATCACTCTTCTTCTAGTTTAGTTTTAATTTCAACAGTGTTTTTATTTCGAACATAATACGTAGGATTGTTAATTAGATTTAGCAATTTATTTATTCTTGTTCTTAGTTATCTTCTGCACTCTTTCCAGTTAGTTAATAAATACAGTTCATTTTATTTCAGTTGTTTGCTCTATTATTTTCTTTTAAGCACTTTTATTTTCTGCTCTGATTTCTAAAATTTTATATTTTAATTGCAACTTTGATTAGATTCGAAATCAATTTGGAGTATATTATTGTTTTTATTTCATGTTCAAGATCCACCATCGAATTTGTTTAACACGCCTAAGATTTAAATAGGGATTTCAAATATTTTAAAACATAATTCCCGGTGTTCGACCTGCATACTACACGCCTATGCGCTTGCAGAATTAATTAAAAATTTTGCTTTTCTAATCAATAGAAAAGTCGCAACAGAAGGTGGTGGAACCTCACCTTTTGGATGGTTATATGGGTAGTAGAGGGGCCATTTTCTACATGCCAAAGTCTATAAATATGTAACGACCTGCCTTTTTGGACGTTTAAGTAGACACACACGTCAAACTCAAACCATTCAAAAGGACAAATTATTATGCGGTAAATAAGTAAAAGTAGAGAAAGAAAGAAAGCAAAAACAGAATCTCGCAGTGGAATGACAAAATATAATAATCAAATAAACAGTTCATGAAGCTGTTTACAAATAACATTGATCATTCTTTTATAATACAAATCAGAGTTGCGTACAAATAAAATAAATAATAAATAAATGCGGGGGAACAACATGATGCAGTGGAATATATATAATAAGTAATAATAGTACCAATCTTCTTTATCCTCCATAAAGCAGTCTTCGATAACTGAAAAGCTCAGACTGACCCGAGCGAATTGAAAAGACAAAATACTTGAGTCAGAACTAGAAAATCTTATGTAAGTTATATCGATAGTAAAATATGAGTGTAATGGGGCCAAAGATGTTTACAGGTTTTGACATCTCCTATCTAGTGTCAATGTGAGTGCAATAACTTAAAAGATGTTCAAAATTACCATCACCTAAGGATCCGTTAAAATATCTACTATGTATCACAATACGCTATTATAATAGTGTCTATAGAAAAGTAAAGTATTAAAATAGCGTTACAGCTTTACCCATATCCCCCTTAACACTTTTTATATAATGTCGTAGTTTATACAGGTACTGTAAACTCCACCCGTAGGTGGGCTATCAGGGAGCACTCCATAGGTACGATACAAAAAAACTCGTAGAAGGGACGATAAGGCATATGAACACGACACTCGAGGCGATGCTAGAGTAGATATACCAATTGCACTCCCGGACTAGTGGTAACGCATAGCAGCTACTACCGCCCACCTTGGACACACTCCTAAAATCAAAATTATGGGTGGCCACCAATTCAATCACAAAATCAGATTATAGTATCAAAGAAATGTGCCTGTTAGGAGGAATGACCTCACTTGGCCTGGTATGGCTCCGGTTTTAGCCATACCAAGCTGACTCATGGGAGTCAGGGTCATGCAAATACCTCATACAGAATCGTTCACCAAACCATGCTACTTCATTTTTGAAATCTCCACCATACACACAGTTGTTAAAGTGGTTTTTGGTATTGGCAGAGAGTATGACAATATTCGATCCCAGTCTCTTTAAAATCCAAACGCTTATTTCACACCAGATGGTTCTTTTACATTTCAAAAAGTCAATTCACAATTTATATCAAAATATCATATTCAATTTCAAATCATAACTCATCGAAATCATATTCACTTTCAAACAAAATTCACTTTCAAATCATATTCACTTTTGAAATTCACTTTCACTTTGAAATTATTGATAAGTTATGTTAAATAAATTCTTCATTTCAAATCATCTTATTGTAACGACCCGTAATGTGATATCCCGGAATTTTTGACAATATCAATTTACTAATCTTTATATAAAATTAAATTGATATTGACAATATTGATTAATAAAATATGTTTTAGTTTAATAATCAGATTTAATAAATATTTAATTTGTGATTTTACCTTCTAAAGGCTAAAATAAATGTTTAAATTATAATGTGTATATATATTTGTATATATATTATAGTTTAACTTTGTTTTGGAATTTAACTTACATGAAAATAAACAAATGAAGTTTTGTTTTTAAATTCTAATAAAATATTGAGTAAATAGGAAATTATGTTTTAAATTAATATTAAGCTTTTAAAAATCTATTTAAACTAGTAATTATATGGTTTGATAATATTTAAAATAAATGTTATATTGTTTAAAATTATATCTTAGCTTAATTTATGTTTTAAATTTAAATAAAAGTTGATTTTTATTTCTTTTTAAATATTATTTGAGTAATATGATTTGAGTATATTTTATATAAGTCTAAATATAAAATAGCATATGATTTAAATTCATTTAATAATAAAAGTGATTCATAATCTCTTTATAAATCATATAAAATTTGTTAAATTGTTATTTTTAAGCCATATTAATAAATGTACTATTTTTCATAAATATAAAGAAGAATTAAAATAGGAAAATAGAATCTTCATTTTTAATTTGAATAAATTGATTCTAATTTGGAATTCAAAAATTTAATTTGAATTGAAATTGTTTTTGAAATTCAAATTAATTGATTCTTTAAAATATTTGTATAAGTTTTAATTTATAAATTGTTTTATTTACATTTTCTTAAAATAAGAAAATCATATATATTCATTCAAACATAAAATGAATTAAAGAAAACTCTTTTTAAACATTTAAAAATATAACTTAATTAAATAAAGACAAATGTTAACAATTTAACAATCTAAGCTACAAGTGTTTAGTTGTAAAACAAACAAATGACAAGTGTCATTGTTTTGTTTTCTTTTATTTTTATTAAAGTATTTTCAGCCTTTTAAAACATTTTTTTTCACTTTCCTTTATTATCTTTTAAAAATCAAATGCTAGTTGAATCAAGAGAAAACATTTCACTTAAAAATCTGCAAATTCATAATCAAATCTGCATGCAACTACATTTGCATCTCTGGAAGATCAACTGCATTTTAAAAATCAATCAACCATAATATCAAACCTGGAAATTTCTACACAATCAAGTCTGCATTTTTACCTGAAGATCACTGCATTTGCATCTCTGGAAATTTGAGCAAATCAAAATGACCTGCATGCATCTAATTTTGGGTTAAAGTTCAAATGCAAGCAACCTGGGTTGAAGTTTGCATCTCTTTCAAATTTTAAATTTACAAGCCTGCATACATGAAGTTTTAACAGAAATCTGAGGCTTTCCTAAAATCATGATGGCTCTGTTAAGATCAGGTAAGTAATATTTTGAAATTTAATTAAGTTAACTTTGGTTGCCTAATTTATCTCTAGAAGAAAAAAAATTGGTTGTGTATGAATATTTGATGAATATGTGTGTATTTATTTTAATACTGCAAATCACTCTGTTTCCAGGATTCAAGTTTTATTCAATTCCTGATCTCTTGATTCTAATTATAGTTAGTAATTATGTTACAAACAAATTTATTTATGTGCTCATATAATTAAGTTTGAAATTTTAATTTAGTTAAGATAAAATCAAACCTGCTCTTGAAACAAAAAGGATCTGGGAACATGAATTTGTTTGAAACATAAATTACTTAATTTATTAAATTTAGATTGTGATCATAAACCATTCAAGGAAAAAAGATTTTTAAATCAGAATACACAATTTATAGTTTAAGATTTAAGGGCAGTTCACCTTGATCTGGATAATGTAAATTTGGGGAATCCTGATGATTTCGGAAATTTGGAAGTTTGAAATTTCTTCTGTTTGTTGTTGAGAGTTTAAGCATTTCAGCAAAATTATCAACTTAATGGATAATTTTTGGGATTATCAGTGATCAGGGTTTTGGGTTCTGTAACCCTAGTTCTTGATCATATTCAAATTTGGATCGTTCTCTCACTCTGGTTGACCGAGTTTGAAGCTGTCTTGGGAAAGTGTAGCTGGGACTATGACAAGGTTGTGGCTGAAGTTTCGACTTAAACGATGGTCGGAGGGAGGTGAATTCGTCGTTGACAGGGTTGTGGGGTTCTGGGTGTACTGTGTTCCAGGTTTAAAAAAGAAGAAGCTGCTCTGTTTGAATTTGGGAAAATGGAAGTATTCTGATGCTTAGGTGTTCAAGTTGGATTCAAGGGTGGATGGTGGATGTGGATGATCGCCACTGATGATCGGAAAGTTGTCCATGGATTTTTGCATGTGCACAGTAGTCATATGGAGGAGATTTGTTTTCTGGAATATGGTGAAGATGTGGAGCTCGGGTCATTTCAGTTTTTGCTCGAAGTTAAGGCAAGGGTGACTCGAAGTAAGATAGGGTTTCGGGTAGTTTTTAGTTTTTAGGTTTGTTCCTGAAACCTGAACTGCTTCAGGTTTTTTATTTTTATTTTAAAAATAAATTTAAAAATAAGCAAGGCAAGTTTAAATCTAAACTTAAAGCAAGATTAAATTATGAATTCAAATAGGTTTGAATTTCAAATTTTGAAATAACAAGGTTTGCAGAAATGAAATATTTAAAAAACTGAAACCTGCACAGTTTTTTTTATATAAAGTGAATTTAAATCTGGAAATAAAATTTAAAGAAGATTTAAATTTTAAGTTAAAATCTAAATTTGAAATCATGAATTCAAGTTAGAAGTTGAATCTGAAAGTTTCAAATAAAAACAAGTTATAAATTCAAATGTTATAATCAAGTAGAATATTTTTAGAATTTTATAACATATGAAATGAAATTTAAAACAGGGTTTAAATTTAAATCTTTGTATCTAAATTTGAAAGCATGATTTGAATTTTGGTTGTAATATAAATAAGATTTGAATTTAAAGATTTCAATATCATTTGAAATATTTAAGGTATTTTAAGTTTATTTAAATTGAATATGGGCTAAAGTTAAAACTATTCTTCTAAAATTGCTTTAAGAGATAAGTGATCCTTTAAAATGAAAACTAAAGAGTTTTTAAATACTTAAAACCTTGTTTAAGTTTGATTTCATTTTAATTTTAATTTAAAATGGAATTTAGAAAAATTTGAGAGCAATTTGTTTTTAAATTACTTTAATAATGATAATTTAATCATTAATGAGATTAATGATTTTCATTGTTTTGAACTTAGTAATTCATATATTTGATCAAGGTAATTAAGATTTTAATTAATTAATTTAATTAATTAATAATTAGGTTAATTAATTAAATAATTAAGGGTTTTATTTAATTAATTAAAAGGATTAAGTAAGTTAATTAAACTTAATTAAAGTGTGATTTAGAAATTAATTAAATATGATTTGATTAATTTAATTAATGAATTGAATTAATTAATCAAGTAATTAATAATCAATTAAGTTTTTAATTATCACTTGATTAATTAAATAATTAGAAATAAATTAATGGGTTTCTTTAAATAAATTAAGAATTAATATTGATTAATTCAGTTAATTACTTTGGAAAAGTAATTAAAGATTTGTTATTGGTTAATGAAGATCGTTAACATAGTATTATTTTATAATTAATTAATGTAATAAATTTTAATGATTAATTGTATTAATTAGTTTAAAAATAATCATTTGAGAATTATTTAAGTATAATTACTTAATGAAAGTAATTAAGGAAATTAATTACTAATTGTAATTAATTAATTTTATTTTTGATTAATTAAGTTGATTAATTTAGTTTAATTAATTTAAATTAATCACTGAATGATTTGAGAGGTAATTACAAATGTAATTAAAAATGAATAATTACTTAGTGAAGTAATTAAGAAGGTAAATTACTTGATGTAATTTAATTGAAGGATACTTGGATAATGGAGGAGTTTTGGAAATTAATTACTTTGTGTAATTAATATGTAATTTGTATGTTGAATAATTACTTAAGTAAGTAATTAATAATTAATTACTTAGTGTAATTAATTTAGGTTTTGATAATTGAGTTATTTGAAAATAATTAAGAGATGTAATTAATTTAATGTAATTAATTACTTAATGTGATTAATCAAGAATGATTAATCAATAGAGATAACTGATAATTAATTTAATGGAGTTATTTTAAATAAAATAATTTTAGATCATTAATTTATATAATTAATGATGTAAGTAAG
The DNA here is from genome assembly GCA_030765085.1 of Allium cepa. Taxonomy (NCBI): domain Eukaryota; kingdom Viridiplantae; phylum Streptophyta; class Magnoliopsida; order Asparagales; family Amaryllidaceae; genus Allium; species Allium cepa. The sequence continues at coordinate 30,165,912 of CM060932.1, forward strand.
ATGGATTAATTAAGAACAATTAACCCATGAAGGAATTAATTAATGTAATTAATTAAGGATTAATGTAATTAATTATAATTAATTAATAAAGTAATTACAGGTTAATTACTAATTTGTTTAGAATAATTAACTTGTGAAATTAGTTAGAGGTTAATTATTTGAGTGTAATTTAAAGATAATTAATCAAGATGATTAATTAGGGCAATTTATTTGAGGGTAATTAATTATTTGATTTGTAATTAATTAAGGAATATGTAAGCAAGATTTATATGGATGAGTAATTAATTTAATTCATTTTAAATTAATTAAGGAGGAAGTAATTAATTTAATTCATTTTAAATTAATTATAGAATGAATTAATAAGTCATTGCTTATGAATGATGATTGATATTTATTACCCTGAATGGTTGAGATCTCAGATATGAGATAAATGATGTTGTGTGATTTAGATGCTATGGTTGCATTGAGTTGATGATTTGAATTATCTGTTTGAGTTGATAATATGGATTAACTGATGTGATGATAATATTGATTATCTATTATGATGTTGAGAATTATCTATCTGTGTGTATATAGATAATATTGAATTGAATTGTTTTAAACTTTAAAACAACTTGGACCTAAAAGACACGCTTTAGATTTCGATGAGACCGTGACCAGGTTTCCATATTTGGATATCCGAAAACCACATCGATCCAAATTAACAAAAGGTCGTGAATCTCAAGTGAAGATGAAGATTCAAAGTGCAAGGGTTATCGTCGTTAACTCTGAGGGTGATTTCAAAATGAGTGTAACGAGATAATGCCTTCGGTTTCATTGGAACCCGGAACGAACTTGCATAGATTGAATGCTTTCAGAACATCGTCAGGTGGACGATGAGCAATCTAAGAGATGTATTCTCTAAAGGTAATCGTAGCCTCAAGCCTCATCAACCGGGAATGGCTAAAACAGGGGAAGTGCAGCAAGGCTTCGTGGGTAGCCCCCACTTGAGAGTGAGATTTACCCCTGTCTAGAAGTCCCTTTATATTCGGCTGTGTGGGCGGTTGATTGCAACAACTGCCGGGGTTGTCTTGTTCGGAACTGTTTAGTAAGGAATGGTTCCGGCCTTGTGTTGTAGGGGATCGGGCGTACTCCTCGGTGGGGTGATCTAGGCCACGTACTGTGACGGGCGGTACCCCAACAGCCCTGCCATTGTATGGAATCCAAAATCCAATAAGTGTCGTATGTATTAGTTGTGCCCAACTATGTTGGAACGTGAGATGTAAGCATTCCAGCTATTTCTGTATTTTATTTGAAAACCCTAGACACTATTATAATATCATCGGATTTCCTATCAAATGATTTGGTTAGCGTAAGGTAAAAACTTTTTCATGTTTATGTGTGGGAAGTCTTACGTGATACCTTTCTTTTCAAAAGGTTTTTAAAGTTAAGCAACCTTAACCTGTTACTCACACCAAACCCATGTCTGACCCAGAGTTTATCTTTTGTTTTCTTAAACTCTTGGGTACTCAAATTTTTACGAGTAGTCAAGGGATTCAGGTTGGCTTTGACGAATATTGGAGGAGCAATGGAGCAGGAGGCTTCTGCGTTGTAGATATATAGTTCCGCTGTGTGTTCTCTGTGTTGTGATTGTATTGAGTTGTAAATACTAGACAAGTGTTTGTAACTATCTAGTATATGTGATGTGTATGTTGTGTAACTCTGATTACTGTTGTATATTATGTAATATTTATGTTATTAATATAATTATTTCGTTCCGCTGTTGATATTCTAGTGTTGTTTCTTCTTTCTCTTCTTTCTTTTCTCTTTCTATCCCTTTCTTTCTTAATTGATGATGCGATTTTCTGGGAGTCGAAAGTCGGGTCGTCACACGTAATTTTTTATAATTTCTAATAGTTTTATTTACGTATTTAATTGAATTTTGGTGAAATTCTAAATTTTAAAATATTAAAATAAAATTTCATATCTGGAATACGTCTAATTAAACATAGCAAATGGTAAATTTTCATCGGATAATATGGAAGTCTATTTTACTATGTAATTTTATTTTAATTTAAATCAGTTAATATTTGACGATAATAAAATGTTTTCCAAACCTGAATATTTTTCTGTAGAAAATTTGTAAATCATCTTCTGAGTGAGACATCATATTTCGTTTCTCCAAATTTGGACTTTTATTGCTCCATTTATCTTATTTCTGACAAATTTGCAGCATTTTTGGTACCGATATCGATTTTCGATCGGATGATCATACCACTGGTATACATATACCGTTTTGATCGTCTCATTGTGCTGATCTTCCTAGTATATTCATATCTGTGTTTCGGTGCCCGATACACGGAGAAACCGTGAAACGGTTAAGCGGGTCGGTGCACGTTTTGAACCTTTTGGTTTCCTGTGACTTTCAATTTTCGACCGTTTAAACCCAATGGTCACCAGGTATTAATAATTGATGGAATCCAACTTTAGACCTTCCCTATTCCCACCGTCAATAAACTTTTTGGTTCGTTCCGTTTTCATTCATTTGCTCTGTTTCTTTTGCCTTAGTTGCTAAAAAAGAGAATATATCCCTCTAACCTCGCATCTCCTTTATCTGCCAAACTCCCCATCGTGCATCCTCCTTTTGTCTTGTCGTGCACGGCAAACACGCCACCTGTTTTTTTTTTGCCTCATCCAGCTTCTCACGCATTCTCCACCGTCCAATCCATTGTCCTTCCGCTCAATCCCTCCACTTCGCCTCGTCTTCCACTTGTGCTGAAACCCACCTTCTCTTCCACCTAGGCATGCCTATCTATGCCCTAAACTCACCCACCTCTACGCACAAGACCAGCCACCGCCACATCCTGACCTTGCTCCGATCAGCCGGCCACTCGCCCAAATCTTACCTCTTCTCCTCTGTGCATTGTCTGCGGGTGAAAAAATATGTAGTATACTTATTGTATGTTGGCTTTGTGAAATGATTTTTCTTTGTTTATGATCTTTGCTCATATATATAGAGTAGTAAATCTATATTAAGTAAGTTTATATATATAGTTTTGTCTGTAACTTTAATATATTGAAATTGTGTAGTGCGTTGAAATAGTTTGACCATAATATACACAATGTTTTTTTTATATTAGTATGTTCTACTATATACCGGTTATAGATAGTTTCCAAATTATATGTGTTTCAGTTTATATTAGTTTCGATTTATTTTGTTCCAATATTTTGTTATGTGAGTATATATCTATATAGCATATTAATTTTTACGTATATATATGTTTCGGTGCAGATGTTTAAAGCATATATGGTACAAGTTATAGCAGTATATATATAACAGTTAGTTTATAGAATTATATATAAATATGTATATACGTGTTGTGCATATATGATATTTTGAAAGGTAATGTATTTATAAAAGTTTATAGAATTATAATGTTTATTATATATTATTATATTAGTATTAGTTATATGAATATAAGTTTCGCATGTCAGGTGGTCTATATTAATATGTTTTAAGTACGTTGATTTATATATGTATGTCATACTGTAATATATATATATATATATTATATATATAGTTTGAAGAAAAAAATCTATATAAGATTTTGGATATGATATGTTATTTTAAAATATGCGCTGATTTGAAAGTTTATACATAGATTTTATTTTAGTATATGTTTCTAAATTTATTTTATAAACCTGTGTATAAAATATAGATATTTGTTTTGTTTTGATCTGCATATACATATCATTTATCTACATAGTGTATTTGTTTTAACTATTGATCTTAAACTGTGTACATATTCAGTTATTTTAATTTTTAAATGTATATAGACTTTAAACTAAAATTATATATATAAGTTTATCTAAGCTGTTTATATCTTGGGTCTTAATTTGTTTAGATATAATAAGTTGAGTCACTTATATAGTTTTATTCTAATATTTGTTGTATTGATTTTTATAGAGTAATAATAATAATAAATATACACATTTTGTTTCTGTTATATCAAAACTGATTGTGATTCTTGATTTCCAATTTATCAGTTGTCCATTGAATTCGTGCCAATCTTGTTTTGCCTCGAAATTGTGCTTTGATTCATATCTTATCTCATTCTGTTGTCGATCTTCACTAGCCTCGAAAGGTGAGCAATCACTCACGATTAACGTTCTTATATTTATTAAATTTGATTTCAATTGAAACAATAATTGAAATATGCTGCTGCTAGTTATTTACATTGCTATATATATATGCTATCTGTTCACCTGTGACATCTGACCACATTATCTGTTATTTATATTGATGATATATGCATGTTATATTATTATCATATCTGTTGTCACTCTGCAAGTTCCCTGTTAGTATAGAATTCACTATGGGTTGAAATGATACATACCCGAACGACTTGTAGAATCGGAGAAAATCGTTATGGGTTGAAATGATAAACCTAAGCGATTTTCATTTGAATTGAATATGGGATTGCGGGTTGATATGACATATACCCATATATATTTAAATTGTGGATTCAAATGATAAATATCCATATCACTTGACCATAGGATAGAAAATTATGTACGGACACCGCTGGTCTATATATAAATATTTTGAAAATGATTTCTATGGTTTTGAAAGAAATATATGGTTTTACATATTTCTTGATTTTAGATATTATATAAATGTTATTTTATATATAGTTAAATTCTTGATTTTAAGCTATGTATAAAAAAATTTAAATATAAAATAAGTTTAATAATAAATTTTGGTTTTATTAAAATATAATACGGTTAAGTATTTATTTAAATTATAGTTTAATATAGAGTTTATAATGATTTTAATAAAATTAAGGTTGAGAAGATAGATTTGAAATTGATCTGAAATTGTATTTAATTTAGAAATTCATTTAATTAAACCGATTCAGAACTTATGGAATTTGAGATTTATAAAGGATATAATTTTATAACTTGATTTTGGCTTAGGTGTTATAAATGAATATTTCAAGTTTAAATAAATTGAAGGAAATATTTAGTTATTTGAAATTCAAAACTAAATAATACTAAATTAAATTTGATATATATATATATATATATGAAATTATCGTGTTTAGTTTTGAAAAGTTTGAATATTTAAAGCTTTGAAATATATTGGTGTTCAAATCTGTTTTGAAATCGATATAATTTGAAATGGTTTACTGAGAAACTGAACTGAATTGAAATTGATGATTTGAGACTTGATTTAATTTGAATTTTGGAATTCAAATTGTCTTGGAATTGATTTGTGAGATCGAGGAGGCTATTTTATTATTTAAAGTATTTTTAAATTATATTTAAAACTATTTTATATTTTACTTTATAAATTATTTTTATATAAACTGTTTTAATATAAATCATTTTTAATATAAACTATTTTAACTTATAACTCTTTTATATCAACTATTTTACTTTATAAACTATTTTATTTTCTATAGTATTCTAATATCTAAACTATTTAAGTGGTGAAAGTTATGTTTTCAAAGTTATGAATTTCAAAGTATTATGTTATGAAAGTGTTATAAATTTTAAGTCTTTGGTTTTGAAAGTGTTATAACTTTGAAAATACTATGATTTTGGAAATGATATCGTATTTAGTTTTGAAATGGAAATGATACCATATTGATATGGTTTTGAAATGGCAATGATATTTTGGTTTTGAAGTATAAACTATTTTGAAATGACCGCGGTGTTATAATAACGTTTGGTTGTTAAAGAGACCGGGATCGGAAGTTGTCATACTCTCTGCCTACTTCGAAAACCACTTTAAAGCTGTGTATGTAGTGGAGATTCCAGAATGAAGTAAGATGGTGGCGACGATCCTATATGAGGTTTATAAGTGGACTTGATTCCCGTGAGTTGGCATAGGGTGGCTAAAACAGGAGCAATTGACGAGCCAATGAGGTAGCTCCTCTGATCGGACACACTCCTTTGATATTATATTCTGACTTTGTGATTGATTTGGTAGCCACTTTTTTTGATTTTAGGATTGTGGCTCGAGGTGGGCGGTAGTGGCTGCTATGCGTTACCACCAGCCCGGAAGTGCAATTGTTATATCTACCCTGGCATTGCCTGGTTGTGCCGTGTCACCTACCCTAGCATGCTTTACTACGAGTTTGATTTGTGTCATACCTATTCTATGGTAGCCCCCCGATCTGGAGGTACGATGGTACTGTATAGACTATTGACACTATAAAATGTGTTAACCGGGATATGGGTAACACCTTAACACTATTTTTAAATATATTATACTTTACTTTAGACATTATTATAATAGCATATATTACTGCATAGTAGATAGTTTAACGGATCCTTAGAGGATGGTTATCCCAAACATCCTTTAAGTTACATGTATTTCAGTTGATATTTCACTTGAGTTGGATTTATTGATATAAGAACGTTAATCCTAACTCGAGTGTTTTATGTTTTGCTCTACGCTCGGGTCAGACTGAGTGGCTTAGTGTTCGAGACTCACCTTCGGAGTTGGAACTTCGCTTGGAGATCTAGCTATCCATCCAGCTTTCAGATATTCAGTTGATTTCAGTGATGTATTCTGATCTTGTTTTGACTATTGTATTTGAGACTTCTATTGTATATTATTTAACTCTATTATATATATAGTAGATTCATGAACTACTATTCTTTTGTTTCCGCTGCATTATTGTAATATAACTCTATGTCTGTGATTCTGTGATCTTTATTTACTATATATGTTAAGTTTTGCCAAATATAAATTAACAATCTGGTATTTTGAGCAATTCAAATTCGGCATGTGTGGATGCGAATGGTTGAAATATTAAGCTGTTACATTTGGTATCAGAGCTTCGGTTTTAGGTAAAACTCAATGTATGTAGTAGATTTAATTACAGAATCACTTTCGTTCGAGCTTGAAAATTTTCCTCTTTGATTCGAAGTTTCTTTGAATTTTGAAATATTCGCTTCAGTTCCAAAATCCATCCTTCTCTCCCTATTCGTGCATCTTGATTTTGGAGTATCCAATAACTCCACTTCGAATGACCTTTCTAATAGCTCGGTGGTTTCGCAATTCGATTGATTTGTAAAGGGGTGAAACTCCTTTACAATAGGCCTTGGTTTACCGAAGATTTCTACATCCTCGGTTTACGATGCTATCTATCTCCTGCTACGCCTGAATCCTATCTCTTGCGATCGAATATCGATTTGCCTCAGAATTCTGCATCAATCTTATTCTTGAAGTCATGGTTGACCCGGTTAAGGTTGCCCGTGATTTAAATAAGTCTATCCATCCTTCTATTTTGTGGTTGATTATCTTATCTCCATTTCGAGCCTATCTCTTCTGGTTAGAAATTCATTTGATTAGGGTCTTTCTAAATTTGAATCTTTATCCTTATTGGAAACTTATTCTGTATTATCGAGTAAGCGAGTGTATTTATAACTAATATTTAAAATGTTATATATATATTTATTGTTTTGTTTGAGTTGTTGATGTTGATTTGGATTTTCGATCGATTCGTCTGATCAACGCTATCGATAGGATTTCCAAATACACTTGAGCAGAGAAAACTGAAACAATATTGTTTTCAAATATGGTAAATAAAATAATTTTGTATGATTATATTATATATAAGTATATTTTTTGAAATTAAATAGTTAAATAAATTGGATATTTGAAATAATAATATTTGATTTTCATTTATTGTGTTGTAAACCATTGATTTTACCAATATATAAATAAATGAAATTATAAAAATTAGCGTATAGATTTGATTTAGAATTCAAATGAATATAAATTAAGAATTTGAGAATTTAATCTCCGGTAATTCCAAACTTTGGTTTTAAAATTTTAAAATGCATATTATTTAAAAGTATATTCAATTAGAAAATCGTTTCCAAAGAATTTCAAAGTTTTAAATCAGTGTTCTCCTCTTTGGTCGCTGGAAAATAATTTCGGTGATGACTGCAGCATCATCGACATTCATCTTCGAGTTTCGAACTGGAGAGACCATTCAGTAGCGATATTACTCTTTTGTTTTGGAAAAGGAATTTGAATTGAATTTCTTGAGTATGATTTGATACATACATACATACATACATACATACATATATATATATATACATATATATATATATATATATTGGTACATGATTATTTTGATACATGATATATATATATGTGTATATATTTATCTCTAAATTGTTTGAAGTTAATCGATAATTAATTCTTAAATTTTATGTTAAAGGTGATTTTAATTATAAAATGAAGCCAAATTTTTTGAATAAATATATAAACTTGAAATAATTGATTTGGAAATTTTTAATTGTATAATACTCAATTGCATTCCAATATAACTTACCAAAATTATTCAGAAGTTAACTATGTAATTGAATAATATACAATAAAAAATGTTGTTAAAGGAATTTATAAATAAATTTGAGAGGTTATAATAAGTGAAAATATACTTAATATATGTGATAAGATATAATAAGTGGAATAAATTTAAAAATAATTTGGAATAAATAAGAATTAAATTTGTTGAATAAAATATGATTATAATAAATGACTATGCAAATTTATGATTTTAGATATTGTTAATTAAAGATAATTAGATAACAGGATAATCAATTTAGAAGTAGTTAAGATTGATTTAACTTAAGTGAAATCAAATGAATTAAATCAATTACTAAATACTAATTAATTTAAAATTGAAATTTATATGGCTTAAATTAATAGTTTTATTTTGTTTTTAAATCTATTTTCTTTCTGGTTATCTCTATTCTCCTACCTCGAAACTTTTCGGGGACAAAAAGTTTTGAATGGGGGAGAGTGTAACGACTGAATTTTTTTATAATTTTTAATCGTTTTATTTACGTATATAATTGAATTATGGTGAAATTTTAAAATTTTAAAATAAAAATTTCATATTTGGAATACATCTAATTAAACATAGCAAATGGTAAATTTTCGTCGGATAATATGGAAGTCTATTTTACTATGTAATTTTATTTCAATTTAAATCAGTTAATATTGATGATAATAAAATGTTTACCAAACCTGAATATTTTTTCATAGAAAATTTGAAAATCATTTTCTGAGTGAGACGTCATATTTCGTTTCTTTAAATTTGAACTTCTATTGCCCATTTATCTTATTTATGACAAATTTGCAACACTTTTGGCACCAATATCGATTTTCGATCGGATGATCATACCGCTGATATCTGTATGTCATTCTGATCGTCTCATTGTGCTGATCTTCATAGTATATTCATATCTATGTTTCGGTGCTCGGTATGCGGCGAAACCGTGAAACAGTTAAGCGGGTCGGTGCACGTTTTGAACCTTTTGGTTTCCTATGACTATTCAATTTTCCACCATTTAAACCCAATGGTCACTAGCTATTAATAATTGATGGAATCCAACTTTAGACCTTCCCTATTCCCACTTTCAATAAACTTTTTGGTTCATTCCCTTTTCATTCGTTTGCTCTGTTACTTTTGCCTTAGTTGCTAAAAAAAAGAGAATATATCCCTCTGACCTCGCATCTCCTTTATCTGCCAAATATCTTATCGTGCTTCCTCCTTCTACCTTGCCGTGCACGGCAAACACACCACCTGTTCGTTTTGCCTCATCCAGCTTCTCGCGCCTTCTCCACCGTCCAATCTGTTGTCCTTCTACTTAATCCCTCCACTTCGCCTCGTCTTCTACTCTTGCCGAAATCCACCTTCTCTTCCACTTAGGCATGCCTATCTCTGCCCTAAACTCACCCACCTCTATGCACAAGACCTACCACCACCACATCCTGACCTTGCTCCAATCAGGCAGACACTCGCCCAAATCTTACCTCTTCTCCTCTGTGCATTGTCTGCAGGTGAAAATAGATGTAGTATACTTATTGTATGTTGGCTTTGTGAAATGAATTTTCTTTGTTTATGATCTTTGCTCATATATGTAGAGTAGTAAGCTATATTAAGTAAGTTTATATTTATAGTTTTGTTTGTAAGTTTAATATATTGAAGTTATGTTGTACGTTGAAATAGTTTGACCATAATATACACAACGTTTTTTTATATTAGTATGTTCTGTTATATATCGGTTATCGACAGTTTCCATATTATATGGGTTTCAGTTTATATTAGTTTCAAATTATACTGTTCGAATATTTTGTTATGTGAGTATATATCTATCTATCATATTTATTTTTACGTATATATATGCTTCGGTTGTAGTTGTTTAAAGCATATATGGTACAAGTTATAGCAATATATATATAATAGTTAGTTTATAGAATTATATATAAATATGTATATACGTGTTGTGCATATATGATATTGTGAAAAGTAATGTATTTATAAAAGTTTATAAATTTATAAGGTTTATTACATACTATTATATTGGTATCAGTTATATGTGTATAAATTTTGCTTATCAGGTGGTCTACATAAATATGTTTAAAGTATATTGATTTATTTATGTTTGTCACACTGTAATATATATATATATATAGTTTGAAAAAAAATCTACATAAGATTTTGGATGATATGTTATTTTAAAATGTGTGCTGATTTGAAAGTTTATACATAGATTTTATTTTAGTATATATTTCTAAATTTATTTTATAAACCTATGTATATAATATAGATATTTGTTTTGTTTTGATTCGTATCTACATATGATTTATCTTCATAGTGTATTTGTTTTAACTATTGATCTTTAACTGTGTACATATACAATTATTTTAATTTTTAAATGCATATAGACTTTAAACTAAAATTATATATATAAGTTTATCTAAGCTGTTTATATCTTGGGTCTTCATTTGTTTAAATATCGTAAGTTGAGTCGCTTATATAATTTTATTCTAATATTTGTTGTATTGATTTTATAGAGTAATAATAAAAATAAAAAATATATACATTTTGTTTCTGTTATATCAAAACTGATTGTGATTCTTGATTTCCAATTTATCAGTTGTCCGTTGAATTCGTGCCAATCTGGCTTTGCCTCGAAATCCGTGCTTGGATTCATATCTCATCTCATTCCGTTGTCTATCTTCACAAGCCTCGAAAGGTGAGTAATCACTCACGATTAACGTTGTTATATTTATTAAATTTTATTTCAATTGAATTTTTTTGAAATATGTTGTTGTTAGTTATTTACATTGCTATATATATGTTATCTGTTCACCTGTGACATCTGCACCACTATCTGTTATTTATATTGATGATATATGCATGTTATATTATTATCATATATGTTTTCAATCTGCAAGTCACTATTAGTATAGAATTCACTATGGGTTGAAATGATACATATCTGAACGAGAAAATCATTATGGGTTGAAATGATAAACCCAAGCGATTTTCATTTGAATTGAATTTGGGATTGTGGGTTGAAATGTTATATACTCGTATATATTTAAATTATGGATTGAAATGATAAATATCTGTATCACTTGACCATAGGATATAAAATTATATATATATAGACACCTTTGGTCTATATATAAATATTTTGAAAATGATTTCTTTGGTTTTGGAAAGAAATATGTGGTTTATATATTTATTGATTTTAGATATTATATAAATGTTATTTTATATATAGTTAAATTCTTGATTTTAAGCTATGTATAAATTTGTTTTAATATAAAATAAGTTTAATAATAAAGTTTGGTTTTATTAAAATATAAGATGGCTAAGAATTTATTTAAATTATATTTTAATATAGAGTTTATAATGATTTTAATAAAATTAAGGTTGAGAAGATAGATTTGAAATTTATTTGAAATTGTATTTAATTTAGAAATTTATTTAATTAAATCGATTTGGAACTTATGGAATTTGATATTTGTATAGGATATCATTTTATAACTTGATTTTGGCTTAGGTGTTATAAATGATTATTTCAAGTTTAAATAAATTGAAGGAAATATTTAGTTATTTGAAATTCAAAACTAAATAACAGTTTAAATTTGATATATATATATATATGAAATTATCAAGTTTAGTTTTGAAAATTATGAATATTTAAAGCTTTGAAATATATTTGGGTTCAAATCTGTTTTGAAATCGATATAATTTGGAATGGTTTATTAAGAAACTGAATTGAATTGAAATTGATGATTTGAGACTTGATTTAATTTTAATTTTGGAATTCGAATTGTCTTGGAATTGATTTGTGAGATTAAGGAGGCTATTTTATTATATAAAGTATTTTTATTTTATATGAAAAACTATTATATATTTTACTTTTTAATTTATTTTTATATAAAGTACTTTGATATAAATCATTTTTAATATAAACTATTTTAATATAAATTATTTTAACCTATAACTCTTTTACATAGATTATTTTACTTTATAAACTATTTTATTTTATATACTATTCAATATCTAAACAATTTAAGCGGTGAAAGTTATGTTTTCAAAGTTATGAACTTCATAGTATTATGTTATGAAAGTGTTATAAATTTATGTCTTCGGTTTTGAAAATGTTATAACTTTGAAAATACTATGATTTTGGAAATGATTATCGTACTTAGTTTTGAAATGGAAATGATATCATATTGATGTGGTTTTGAAATGGCAATGATATTTTGGGTTTGAAATATAAACTATTTTTAAATGTCCATGGTGTTATAATAACGTTTGTTTGTTAAAGAGACCGGGATCGGAAGTTGTCATACTCTCTGCCAACTCCAAAAACCACTTTAACAGCAGTGTACGCGGTGGAGATTCCAGAATGAAGTAAGAAGGTGGTGACGATCCTATATGAGGTATATATGTGGACCCGACTCCTGTGAGTTGGTATAAGGGGGCTAAAACAAGAGCAATTGACGGACCAATGAGGTAGCTCCTCTGATCGGACACACTCCTTCGAAACTATATTCTGACTTTGCGATTGATTTGGTGGGCACTTTTATTTTTGATTTTGGGAGTGTGGCTCGAGGTGGGCGGTAGTGGCTGCTATGCGTTACCACCAGCCTGAAAGTGTAATTGGTATATCTACTCTGGCATTGCCTAGTTGTGCCGTGTCACCTACCCTAGCGTCCTTTACTACGAGTTTGATTTGTGTCGTACCTATGGAGTATTCTATTGTAGCCTCCCAATCTGGAGGTACGATAGTACTGTATAGACTATTGGCACTATAAAATGTGTTAACGGGGATATGAGTAACGCCTTAATGCTATTTTTAAATATATTATGCTTTACTTTAGACATTATTATAATAGCATATATTACTACATAGTAGATAGTTTAACGGATCCTTAAAGGATGGTTATCCCAAACATCCTTTAAGTTACTTGTATTTCAGTTGATATTTCACTTGGGTTGGCTTTATTGATATAAGAATGTTAATCCTGACTCGAGTGTTTTATGTTTTGCTTTACGCTTGGATCAGACTGAGTGGCTCGGTGTTCGAGACTCACCTTCAGAGTTGGAGGTTCGCTTGGAGATCTAGCTATATATCCAGCTTTCAGATATTCAATTGATTTCAGTGATGTATTCTGATCTTATTTTGACTATTGTATTTGAGACTTCTATTGTATCTTATTTAACTCTGTTATATATATATACAGCTTCATGAACTACTATTCTTTTATTTCTGCTGCATTATTGTTATATTATTCTGTGACTATGATTCTGTGATCTTTATTTACTATATAGGTTCAGTTTTGCCAAATATAAATTAACAATATGGTATTTTGAGCAATTCAAATCCAGCATGTGTGGATGCGAATGGTTGAAATATCAGGCTGTTACACTTGTTCACTCAAATATATCATTTCACAAAAGGTATTAGTTCCAAATTCCAACTAATGTTATATCATCATCAAGGATTTAAATATAAGTATTTCAACTTTACACAGTCTGAAATTTAAGAAATAGTTTAGGTAATTATAAATAGTTTATATAGTTTTAAAAATAGTTTAAATAGATTTAAATAGTAAAAATAGTTTAAATAGATTCAAATTTGATTTAATTAGTTTTAAAATGATTTAAGTAGATTAAAAATAGATTTAAATTATGTTAAGCAGATTTTAAATAGATTAAATAAATTTAAAATCGATTAAGTAGATATAAATTATACTTAATAGGTTTAAATAGATTAAATAAATTTAATTTGTCTAAATTAGGTAAAATAGGTTAAATTAGATTAAATATATTGTAATGGATTAATATAAATTAAAATAGTTTTAAATTGATTAAAATAGTTAATTTAATTAAAATAGATTTTAAAGTTATATCCAACATTTTCAATTACTCAATTTCCGATAAATTCATTTATATTCGAAAGTTCAACTATGAAATTTCAATTTAAATCCTTTGAACAATTCATTAAATCAACTCCTACTTTTACATTTTCTCTTGGACTTTCAAAAATAATTCAGTTTATATAAATCAATTTCTATTTCAAAATACCAGTTAACCGAATTCAAAATTTAAAGATTCAAAATACTTTAATTTAACCAATACGGTGTCCGTATATAATTCTCTACCCTAGGGTCAAGTGATACAGATATTTATCATTTCAATCCGCAATTTGAATTTTTACAGTTATATATCATTTCAATTTGCAATCTAGAATTAAATAAAAATCCATAAATTCGCTCGAGTCTATCATTTCGACTCATAATGATTTTTCCCTAGTCTATAGATCATTCGGGTATGTGTCATTTCTACTCATAGGGAACTTGCAGTGTTATAACTAAAATTACGATCATCCAGTCATCCAATATCAACCATAAAACATCCATCACAGTCATCATCCAAATCGATCAATGAACATCAATAGATAATTGATAATCAATAACAGGTATTGAATTGACAAATTAAATTTAATATTAAATAAACCGATGATTTAATGCAATAAAAGTCAAATTTAACTAGAATGACAATTTAAACATACCAAACGTCAATCAATTAATTTATAACCACATCATAAATTTAGTTTAACTAACATACGATAATTTAGAAGTTGTGAGTGGGCCAAAACACCCACCTTTGATTTTAAATCGATTTAAAATCCAATTTAGGCCCAAAAATTTGGACAATCTCAGAATTCGTCTAAAATAACGTCAAAATATCCATAATTTTAAACGATCGTAGCAGAGCAAACCTCGCGTGAATCGGATCTCGTATGCAAAAGTTATGCTTATTAGAAGGTTGAAAATATAAATTAAATAAAAATAAAAAGGAAAAAGGACTACCACTCCATTTTAGCCACGTCACCACGAGACAGCGCACCTATACCATGTGAAGCCCTACCCCTTCATGCTCGATTGCCTGACCTAGATTAGCCGTCGATTTATCATCTTGAAATCCATATCGCCACGCCAACCTAAGACCACGTCGCCGACTCCAGCCAACGCTACCGCGAGTTTCAAACACTAATCATGGCGAATTCTGACACCCGAGGCACTAGCGAACATTACCCTAAGACCTGCTCATTGCCCTCTTCCCAACGCCGCCTCCCGATCGTCAAGCGGTCAATGATCCACCATTGGATTGTCAAAAGTTCAAATCGATGGCCGAGATTCAACCTCGATTTTTGGAAAAACGGTGAATCCGATTGAAAAAAAATCACACTAGTGAATTGCACTTGTCGAGATCTTCATAATGATATATAATTTGTTATGGTTTGGAGGAGTTTGGTTTTGGAATTTAATTTGAAATTGGAATAGGGTTTAGAGATTGGAATCTATTTCTACCATTGAGAAGGAGAAGTAGACAGATGAAAGTACATACAATATTGAGAAATGAAAGGCTACTAGGGTTTAGAACAAAACAATATATACTAACGAAGCCCGATAAGAAATGAATAAACATCCGAATAGATTTAAAACGACAAATACGACCTGAAAAGCCCATTCTGCTTTCGGAACGAAAACAGATCATTCCATATATCAAAATAGATGTTTTCGATAATTCTAAACTCGATGAAACAGGTTTCAAGTCTTAATTCCATCGTATGAATAAGTTAGCTTTAAAATTAGCTTATTTCAAATTGATTTCAATTTAATTTCATTAAATTGATTTCCACACGTTTCAAGTCCGTGCGATCAAACGACATGTCTGATCGCTACGAAACCTGAAACGTTACAATAATTTGTCATTGCAGATCTGATGAAACTAGTATCATCGGAATCAGAGACAATGGCCAAAATGGCTATTTTTGCGTTAATTAAATAAATTAATATTAAATCAATTAAATCACTTTTTAATTCAAAGTTTAATATCTAACAGTTTTTATCATTTTTGATTACTTAGACATTTTCAATAATTTAGACAAAATTTCATATCCATTCAATGTCAATTATTTTACTAATCAGTTTTTAATTTCAACTGAAATAAGTATAGTAATTATTACTTAAAATCCTAATTAATCCATTTACATGCCTTTTCATTTTTTCTTCAATCAATTGTCATCTCAAGCTATAATTAACATTTGTCTACATCTTATTACACTAAAAATCTACAGTTATCATCTTAATTTTCATTATGTAGTATTTACTTTCATTTAATTGCAATAAATCCATTTACTATAATTTAAATTTCAAAAAATTGATCAAACTTGATTTCAATTCTTTTTATTCAATCAATTATCATACTATGAATAAATTTGCATTGGTTACATCTTATTGAATTTCTATTCTACAATTATCAATTTAATCTACATTAACTACACTAATTAAATGAATTAATTACAATTGATTTCAAATTTAATTTAACAGGCTAAATAAATAAGTAACACATAAAAATTGTCACCATTAACTTTTAGACACATCTTATAAGTTTATTATCCACACCAAGGGTTATAATTACTACTACAACACTAATTTTATTCAATTATAATTTATTACACACTATTTCATTAGTTAATCGATACTTAAATTATCAATTTCTCTTTTAATTCAATTATCCATTAATACATACATTACCATAATTTATTTATAATCTATCTCAATTGTAACTCTTTTAATCATTTAAATTTATTGGAATTACATTTAAAGAGTTACCAATTACCTTAAATTAGTACTATTTCATTTCATTCCAGTATATTCTTATTATTAAATCATAAATTTTTATTTCTTCCAACATTAAATCAGCCAACCTTATTAAATTAACTATTTTTAATTGTCAAAAATTATGGATCGTTACAAAATACATGCCCATAGTCTTCGTTATTTGGTTGCTGATTCACTAATGAAAAACAATGTCATCATCTCTTATTTTCCTCTCGAACTTTCTTGAAATGATATCAAAACAACTCTATATCTCTTCAAACATTTCCGATAGTTACACAACATCATTACAACACCTTCCATCATCCTAAAGATAGAAAAAATGAAGTACAAACCCACTCCCTTTATGTTTAAGCCATTTAGGGAGCGAAAAGCTTGCCTTGGTCGCGTTTTTGCAAATGAAAAGGTAGAAAGAATCGGAACTTGCATGGTTGTTGTAGGAAGTTGGAACTTGTGCTTGGATGTTTGCATGTTAATAGTGATTTACCACATCATTCAAATGAATATGAATTTTATACTATTGTTATTGAAATTATAATATATTAATTTGATTCTTACTTTAGAAAGAAAATGACACATGTAAATGATTTAGATAAACTTGTATGATTTTGTATGGCTTGTTGCGTAGCTTTGAAACAAAGCACATATGCTTTGGTTGGACTTTGATTTGAATTGGATTTGAATTGAAATGGTTTTATAGTGATTAGTCGCTATAGAAGCACTTGGAAATTGCTTTGTGTTCGACAATTTCTATTGAATTTTGTGCAGAGATCCTTAAGGATTTCTCACAATAGTTGTAATGTATTTTGTGTGTATTGCTTGCTGTAATAAAACTAGAATCTAAAAAATTTCGTAGCTTGTCAAAAATCGACAAAACATTAAAGTGTGAAAAATTGTAAATTCCAAAAACTTATGTAATATAATATCTTTTTAAATTGTTTTATTATTAAATCTCTTATATTATAAATAAATTTGTATACATACATACATATATACATATATCATTCTTAAAATGGTTTTAAACTATAAATAAATGTTTTACAAAGTGGTTTAAAAGTGCTTAGTAGCTTAAGCGTGTGTGTTTGTTTAACTTGCTTGTGGAAATTCATTAATACTATACTTAACACTAAAAGCTGACGAAGTAGGCTTATCTATTTATGAGATTTAAGATTGGTGTTTGCGTAGGGAAAAAACAATAGTTCTCTAACCTACCAACTTTCCTCTTGACCGAGGAATAGTTAAGTTAGGGATGTCTAAAACGTGTTAAGTACATGATCCTTGATTTCTAAAAGCAATCACTTTTGGAACTAGGTAATTAATTAGCCAACTATTAAATTTAACCAAATAATATAAGTAAGTGGATTTGGGTTGTAGTAAACAATGTTTAAGTAACATTTTTAACCCTTATTAATTATAATCAAGGCAATAATTAGGATGATAATTAGGGCTATAGTTAATATTATAATTAGGAGTATAATTAGGGCTATAACTAGGATCATAATTAGGAGTATAGTTAGGACTATAATTAGGAATATAATCAAGACTTTAATAGCTAGCACTTTAGGGATAATTATAAATGTAACTAGATCATTAAAAGAGATTTTTAAAGATGAATGTTTAAAGTATGAAATATTTTGGGTTGTTCACAATATTTAAGTAACACTTGTCTTAAACCCTAAAAAACGTACTTAGATCTTTAAAAGAGGTTTCTAAAGATAAATGTTTAAAAAACGAAATGTTTTGGTTTGTCATGACAATGTTTAAGTAACACTTGTCTTAAACCCTTATAAATGTAATTAGATCTTTAAAAGAGAGTTTTAATGAAAATATTTAAAATATGAAATGTTTTGGCTTTGTAGTAAATAATGTTTTAGTAACATTTGTTTTTAAACCCTTGAATTATAATTTAAAGTAGGAAAACATTGTAAATGGTTATGAATATACCTAGATCTTTAATAATGGAAATTTAATGATAATAACAAGTAAGGAATCTTTGGAATAAAGGTAGAAAAAGTATATATTTAAAATATTAAAAAGAGAAGGGGTTTATAATAACAATGTTTAAGTAACATTTGTTTTTAACTAGTTTGATTATATTTTAAAGTAATTAAATATTATTAATTGCTTTGCGAGTATACTTATTTCGTTGAGATAAGTATATGAATACTTTTTGAAGTACAGAAAAGGGCAAAAATGAATAGTGAAATAGTAGAATACAAGTATATACCTTTTATAAAGAGAAATTTAATTTGATATATATACACGCACACAAGTATATAAAGGGAGTTTTAATTAATAAAGAAGTATTAACCGATAAAGGAAGTTTTAATTAATGTAACAGATGGGATTTTCGACCTTCGAAATCGACACTAATACGTCCACTGTGTTACATGCCGAGAAATAGAATGCCGGAAAACCCCATAGTTAGGGGAAAAGAAAAAGGTAGAAGAAAATAAAAAAACAACATAGGATCTCACAAACTCAGCGGAACAATATGTAACAGACAATATCATGTCTTTATACAAAAAGAACTGCAACTGTTATTTATACATTACATCATCAAAGTACATCAAATCAGTAACTCAATACTGGACATTTATAATAACTTGTCCTCGCTAGTATTGACTACACAGCCTAACACACACAACGTAATATAATCAAGTACATGGGATACGTATCTGTCATCCAACTTGTCTCCTAAGCTCCATAGCATCCTAACCTGAATCTGTAATACTCGGTCTAGCTCGAGCATTATAATAAAAAAAACACCCGAGTCGGTCTAGAAAACCGGCATGAGAAAACACAATCAATTTCAATTTATTAAAGATCAAAATCCTTTGAAAAACAAGGTATCTTGTAAGAATACGTCACACGTAAACACGACGGGTACTTACGATAACCAAAATATTTTATATCAAAATCATCTGATATTATTATAGTGTCTACTAAAAATAAATAGAAAACAGCTGAAATGCTTACATCTCACGTTTCAGCATAGTTGGACACAATCAAAGCCGTACAGGCTTGTATTGGAGAATGGATTCCATACAATGACTAGGCACTGGGGTACCATCTATCACAGTACACGTCCAGAAAAATGTACCGAGGACCTCGCCGGGATCCCCTATAACACAAGACCGGCCCTACCTCTAACCTGGATAGAACCGAATATGTTACCACCCTGGGTGTTCCCACCCTTATCGAGAGATCTTCTTCCATGCACCACCGTATCCATAATTAATAATATATTCAAGGGTATCTAGAAGGGTGATAGCATACCCTAATTGGTGCGACCCACTTAGTTTTGTTGCATCTCTCCTGATTTTCAGTCATTCCGATTGATAAGGCTTGAGGTTACGATCACCTTTTTAAGGATTCATACTTGCAATGTTCATTTCCCTACAATGACAATGTGTTGAAAACATTCATCAATACAAGTCCATTCTGAGTCTGAACGAAACCGAAGGCACTATTCTCCATTTTGGAATCATCCTCAGGATTAGTAGCAATTAGCCTTTGCACTTCAATACTCCATCTTCGATTCCATGTTCTTATCTTCACTTCGAAAATGTATTCATTGGATCGAAGTGGTTTTCAGATAACTTATCCGATCGCGGTCTCTTCGAAGCAACGTTCGATATTTCTGGGAAATTTAACCTAGGTTATTTAGGAAATAAACAGATGAAAATAAGATTGGTGATCATCTTCTAACCGTTAGTGGATGGATTTCCTTATCAGCATCCTAGAAGAACGAAACGAGTTTATATATACAGTATAGCACCTTCGACGGTACTGTACCATATAACCCCATGTTTCTCCTAGATATTTCAAAAGTTATGTTTTGGTCTAGATTTGATAGTCGATTATTTAACTATCAAATAAACAATCATTCAACCAAAGATTCATTTCACACTGAAATCATTAAGTCTTATTTAATTCAAATTTTAAATAAATTAGATCTCTTTATCCAAAAGGCATATACTTATCTTATCGGAATAAGTATGTACACAAACCATTCCCTTTGAAAATATTTGAAAACCTTTTAAAATAAATATGGAAAGGACCACGCGGTATCAACCATGATTCACAGCTCAATGATTATGTACTTATCCCAGAGAAATCCAAATTTAACTTTTGGCAATCTCTACCTCCCGATTTCGCCGCGAAAGTATACCATTACATTCTAAAAACTTTATTTAATATTTATCTCAAAATAATTGTGACGCCCCACCTCTATACCCATGCTAGCCAAGGACACTACAGGGTATTGCGGTCAACTAACACGGAGAATAAGGCTGGTTAGGAGCGACCATCTATAGCCTTGCTCTAACTATCTATTGAATACATCGACAATAGCCATACCAAGCAGGTCGACATATCCAATGAATACTTAAACAAAACCATAGGTGGTTGGAGGATCTATCAGAACAGAATATAACAACTCAAATGTAGTATACATCACAGAACAGTAGATCATCATATTCACATATACAGATACATAACAGAGTATACAAACTGATACATGTCAAGTGGTATAGTAAACCACAGTATACAGACGAATCCAAAAGAATACATATATCAGAGTTACAATAAAAAGGACTACACAAAAAGCTATAACAAAAAGGAGCAAGCTGAATAGTCCATGCGGAAGCAAAATAGGCTAAGTCCAAAAGCACCTAACCTGAAACATCTCGGTCTGACCCGAGTACAAATACACGGGTCAGTCTAGCTAAACAAATCAGTTAGATAAACTGAACAACAATAACCTGCAAGGTCATAAAGTATGACAAATATCTCTAAAAGAGATAACACAATCATCTAACAAAAGATGAATCGTACAATAACAAGACAAGCCTCATATCATCGACAACACAAATAAACAAAGGATATGAATATCCCAAAACAAGCCAAAAGGAAATAACAAATACCAATGAAGGTAACACAAGTTCCACAAGGTAATCGCTACATATCGTGCGGCTCAAAAAGACAAACACCGAAGGGCGATACCTAGGTAATATACATATCAATGAAACATCAGAAAATTTTGCACGTGCTCAGTACTTTATAAACAAGGATCCATAAGCCCGAAGGCTCCAAACCCAGATATCACTCGAGCGGCTCATAAAGACCAACTCCGAAAGCGATACAATAGGGCAACAAACCCGAAGGCACAAACCCAAAGGTACAAACCCGAAGGCAACATACCCGAAGGCAACAAACCTGAAGGAGACAGTCTGAACACACTATCCCAAAGGCAACAAACCGTAGTGGTGAAGGTCCAGAGGCACAGTACTGGACACCACTAACTGGCAGAATGTATCATAACTCTCAAAAAGGAATCCGAAAAGTGGTAACGTGAGTCCCATAACCACTCGTTCGCACTAAACGGTTTACTATCCGTTAGTCAATTTCACACTCGAAGCAGTACAAAGTTTACCTCACCTCATCGGTAAACCAGACCAAAAGGCAAAATGATCAATCAAATAGGGCGGGAATTAATCAGAAAGATAAACGCATGGATTCATGGTCCGTGTTTTACGTAACCATTTAATCTCCCTTCCACTCCGCTCGAAGTGCGAAATTGTGTGTGCGCGTTTTAAATAGAATTTATAAATTGGAGAAACGAGCTTTTAATGCAATTTAGAAGATTATTTTATAAAAACCCGTGGATGAAGTCAAAAAGGAATCATCAAGGTCAAATATGCATAAACAACTAATTGGAATCAACCCGAATCGATGAAAGTTGGAATCACAAACAAATAGGCATACTAGGCAAAATGAAGCAGGCCAGTCTACTGCAGTCAGTCGACTGAACCATAACCCGAGAGTTTTTAAACTCTGTAGTCAGTCGACTGACTGTAGGGGGTCAGTCAACTGGCTGTAGCTGGAAATGTTTTCCAGCCTAGCAAATGGAGGAGCAAACTCTCACCATTTGCAACTGGTCGAACAATGGACTTAAGGGGCCTTTGCCAATCGATAACCCAGCACCATTGACACTCCGATTCGCCACCAAAAACATGATCAAACATCAAAGTTATGATTTTCAAAGGTTTTTGACTCCAAAACACCAAAAATTGCCATGTTCACCAATTCAATTCAAACCAAAGGCAAATGCACATAAATAAGTGTTAGGAACTCATACCTAACAATCCAACATAGTTGTGAACATAGATGTGAGATAAAAATCTCACCATTTTACTCAAAAACAAGGTGGAAAGCTCAAATGCAAGGAGAAGACCAACCACTTCACTTCAACTCAACAAGCTTCAATCTAAGATCAAAACAATTATTTTCCTAAGTTAGGTTTAGGAAACATTCTGAAATTGAAGGAGAAAGAGTTGGAGAAGACGAAGAGGAGGCTTACCAATAGCTTCACTTTGATTTTGGAGCAAGAATTCAAGTTTGCAAAAAAGAACTAGGGCTTGGAATTTCTAATTCCCATTCTCTTCCTCCATTTTCAGTTTTAGGTTGAGTTTCATGAAATGAAATAAGTGAGTGGTGAGGACAGGGGGCTGAGTTGAGGTATTTAGCTAACAAACGGGCTGAACCCAAACCCAAAAGCCCACTTAGAAAAGGTAGAAAAACTCGACTTACTCCAAACATATCAAAGCTTATACTCAAAAAGATCGCAAACGCCATTTTGGACTCAAAGGAGGTGGTTTCGAATCCCAATTCAGCCGTTTGCAAAAAGTGACATTTCGGACCTAAAATCCGACTAACGATGCTATATTTAAATAAAACATTTAAATATCTAATCGTTAAATATGCGGGTTGTTACAGATCTCCCCTCCTTACAAAATTGTGTCCCTGCAATTCCCAGAGACGATATTTGTAACAACTACATACATACAATATCCAAAGAATTAAGTTTGAAACAAAAAGATATTCTCACCATTGCCAAGTCAAGATAGAAAACCCGGATAAGATCACTCGATAAACTCTCTGGTTTCCCAAGTACAGTCATTGGGGTTAGCGGACCATTGAAATTTAACGAGCGGCACATCCTTGTTTCGAAGGTGTCGCACCTCCGTGTCAAGCACGCGAATAGGCTGCTGTACAATAGATAAGTCCGGTGAGATCTTAAGCTCTTGCAAATCAGGAGAATCGATAACAGAATCCGACTCCCGAAGACACTTCCGAAGTTGAGAGACGTGAAACACGTCATGAATGCCAGATAAATGAGCAGGAAGTGAAACTCTGTAAGCCACAGGGACAATACGTTCAGTAATAGAAAATGGTCCTATAAAGCGAGGAGCCAATTTCCCAGTCGTACTGAAGCGCATCACCCCTTTCAAAGGAGTAACACGAACAAAATAAAAAGCACCAAGTGAGAATTCAAGAGGCTTCCTACGGTTGTCCGCGTAGGATTTCTGGCGGCTTTGTGCCGCTTTCATTCTCAAACGAATAAGGTCAATCTTCTCAGAAGAATCATGAACAAAATCTAGGCCAAGTATAAGCTTCTCCCCAGATTCTAACCAACAAGAAGGTGATCGACATGGCCTTCCATATAAAGCTTCGAAAGGAGCCATACCGATACTAGACTGAAAACTATTGTTATAGGAGAATTCTACAAGAGGTAGGTGATCCTCCCAACTACCACCAAAATCAAAAATACAAATACGGAGAAGATCTTCCAAGATACAATTCACCCGTTCAGTCTGTCCATCATACTGCGGATGATAAGCTATGCTAGAATTAAGTTTTGTTCCCAAAGCTTGCTGAAGACTGCCAAAAATGACTTGTGAATAAAGGATCACGGTCACTCACAATAGAACTAGGAACACCGTGAAATCTCATGATTTCCTTGACATACAAATTAGCCAAATGCGAAGCAGTCCTATTAGATTTAATAGGAATAAAATGAGCAGATTTAGTGAGGCGATCAACAATAACCCAGATGCTAGAATGGCCTGATCTCGAACGAGGTAGGCCGTCAATGAAATCCATAGAAATCTGAGCCCATTTCCATAATGGAATCTCTAGAGGCTGAAGAAGACCCGAAGGACGATGATGTTCGGCCTTAATACGCTGACAAGTTATGCAATAACTCACATAACTCGCCACATCGCGTTTCATGCCTTCCTAATAATAAAGACGACGCATATCGGCATACATCTTACTACTACCAGGACGAATGGTATACTTAGAACGGTGACAGTCATCAAGAATGTCATGCCTAAGTACAAAATCAGACGGCACAAAAAGATGGTACTTCTTGCGAAGACACCCATGAGAATCAATGCTAAAATCCTACAACGCCTCATCACAGGATCCAGACTCACAAAGCTGAATAAGATGCAACAAATCAGAATCACGTCGCTGAGCATCGACAATACGATCCAATAAAATGGGTCAAGATCCCAAACTAAATAATAGAATAGGAGAATCAGAAGATTTACCTCGATCACGAATTTCACAAAAACATAGAGTCTCAAGAATATTCCATTCGGCAAGCATCATAGAAACAACAGCCGAATGTTTGCGACTAAGCACATCAGCAACACGATTACCCTTACTAGGGGTATACTAGATATCAAAATCATAGGAGGCAAGAAACTCGAGCCAACGTTGTGGTCTCATATTGAGTTCCTTCTGAGTGAACAAATACTTCAAGGATTTATGATCGGTATTGAGAATGAAGCGCTCGCCCAATAAATAATGTCGCCAAATCTTCAAGGCAAAGACAATGGCGGCTAACTCAAGATCATGAGTGGCATAGCGAACTTCATTCGGACGCAGTTGCCTAGAAGCATAAGCAACTACCCGATCCTTCTGCATAAGAACAGCACCGAGACCACTACCACAAGCATCGGTGTAGACAACAAGATGATGATTCCCCTCGGGAACCACCAAAATAGGAGCATTAGTGAGAAGTTCCCTCAATGACTGAAAGGAAGCTTCACACTTGTCAGACCAAATATAACGAATGCCTTTTCGAGTAAGGCTGGTGAGAGGAAGCACAACACGGGAAAAATCCTTAATGAACCGACGGTAATAACCCGCCAATCCAAGGAAACTACGAATCTCATGCACATTCTCAGGCCTCTTCCAATTCTGCATGGCTTCGATCTTTGAGGGATCGACCGAAATGCCATCAGAAGATACAACATAGCCTAAGAACTTAACCTTATTCTCCCAAATATGGCACTTGGAGAATTTGGCCCTAAGCTGGTGATGACGGAGAGTACTCAAGACAATTCTCAAGTGATCCGCATGCTCAGCTTCAGACTTAGAATAAATAAGGATATCATCAATGAACACAAGGATGAACTTATCGAGATATTCTCGGAATACTCGATTCATGAGATTGCCAAAGAAAGCAGGAGCGTTCGTCAAACCGAACGGCACAACGAGCCACTCAAAAGAACCATAACGAGTGCGGAAAGCGGTAAGAGGTATGCTATTCTCCGCGACTCGTAACTGATGAAAACCCGTGGCAAGGTCGAGCTAAGAAAAGACCTTAGCACCACTCAATAGATCGAACATATCATTGGTCCTAGGCAATGGATACCTATTCCTGATGATTAACTCGTTAAGCTTGCAATAGTCAATGCAAAGCCTAAGAGTTCCATCAGACTTCTTCACAAAGACGACCGTGGATCCCCACGAAGAAAAACTAGACTGAATCAACTGCTTGGACTTGTTGGGTGAATTCTCACCCAGGAGATCTCGAGACCAAGAAGCATCAGTTCCATCTGGGTTTGCCCACTCCATTCGTTCCATTCCATCCGGTACCCAAGCTCATCCAGTACACAGGCCACTACTGAACCAAAACAACACCGGTCCAAAACCACATCAATGCCGAACCAGCTCGTCTCCCCTACATGCCGAACCAAACTCCACTTCCATGCTCCACCGAACCACATGCCACCGAACCACGTGCCACCGAACCAACCTACTTCACCTACCACCGGACCAACCCTCACCACAACTACCGAACCAAACCAAGACCGGACCAACCCTCTACACACCATCGAATCAAACTCCACCAAGCTACGACCGAACCAAGCTCCGCCGAACCAGATGTGCCAGGCCAGATTGCTCCAGTCCAGGCCCACCAGCAGCTATATACATCCAGGACCCTTGCCTCCAGCCTCACTCTATAAATAGAGGGGCAGGGGTACAACAATGGAAGACAAGTTTGAGAGCTCAAGCACGGAAGGAACTTTCAAACAACTTTCATATACTTGTATACAAAGCTTTGTACTTGTAATCTGAAAGAAAAAGGAGAATAACATATAAAGTGGACGTAGGCACGTTCTGGCCGAACCAATATAAATCTGTGTGTCTTTTACAGTTTAGTCCATGCTTTTTATATATTTGCGTAAATCACCCAAATCACTAGAAACAACATAAAATCGACTAATTCACACGACTTGGAGGTGTTTGCCCATTTTTTGTGCAAACATTTTTGGTGCTTTCACTGAGAGCCGAGCTAAAAGCTACAACTTCACCTACTCAACCTTCTTCCTCCCAACATCGTTCCTTGCTCTGACAACATGACTTCCAGGCAGAGGAGAGATGTTGACAAAGGAAAGAACGTCGCAACTAGCAGTATCCCAAAACTGGTAGCCCCGAATCAGGAGAATCATCCCGTTTTAACAGCGATACCAGATGAAAATCAGGCAATTCCAACAGCCCCTACCGCGGAACAACCAATTACTAGGGTGGATCTGGACAGGGTTGTGGCTGAAGTAACTAACCACTTCGCATCTCAACAAGAAGCCCTGGTGGACCAACTCATGTCACGCCCAAGGGATGCTGAAGAATCCAACCGCAACACTGAATCATGGGATGAGTCCCAATTTGGAGGATCTGGGAGGCAACAAAGACCTTTCTTCTTCGAAGAGGTTAACAACAGAAACAACCATGGTAGGAGCCGAGCCAGGACTCAGCCCGAATTCCAACCCGAGGAAACACTTGGAACCGAACCCAGTGGGGGAGGTGCCAGGCAGGGGTCGGATGTAGCTGAGCCTGTCATGCGACCTAACCATGAAAACACCAGTAGACGGGGCCGAGCTGGGGTCCGGCCCGAAGTTGGACCCAAGGAAGTGCTGAGAACAGAACCCAGCAGAGGAAGATCAAGGCAAGGGCCAACTATGGCTAACCCCAGCATCCCCCCAGAAGACCAGAGGCAGCCTCTGGAGAATGTTAGGAGTGACAGACGATACCATCCCTACAAGTCATCTGGACGGAATCAATCCCGCAGGGAAGAACCAAACTCATTTTTGTCTGCTCCAAGTTCTGATGAAAGGATGGCGCGATTGTTCAGAGAGTGCGCCCAACGGGAGCAAAGGGATCGGGGGATAGGTGCTATGGTAACCAGCCCCTTCACCCGCAATATCGAAACTGCCATCACCCCCGAGAATGGAAAATGCCAATGATGGAACCTTACAAGGGAACCTCTGACCCCATCGTACACTTACAGAGGTACACCCAGCATATGCTCATGAGCGGAGCAACAGAGGGAGTGTTGTGTAAATGCTTCCCACTATTCTTGGCAGATCTTTCTACCTCCCAGTTCTGCCACCTACCCCAAGGGTCCGTCAGCTCATGGGAAATGTTGAAAGAAAAGTTCAGCAGTCAGTTCCGCATTCATGTGGAGCAACCCAAGGACGCTTATTCCTGATCTAATATCAAACAGAAACGCGGAGAGACATTGCAATAATATCTAACCCGATTCAACGCCACAGCAACCGCATTCCAAGATGCCGACGAGAAACTTATCCTAATGGCCCTTTGCAGTGGTGTACATCTAGATACTAAATTTGCTAGAAGACTAACCAAGGAAAAACCAGCTACTTTACCTGATTTCTTCCATGAAGCTGGAAAGTATATGAGACTTGAGGACGCTGCCACTAAGAGGCAATCAGGGCAACAGGCTAAGACGGCTACAGACAGGTTCCCCGCTGCAGCAAAGGATGTTCAAAGAAATGACTCTAGAGACAATGCTAGGGGTTAAAAGGGAGAAAAGCGCTTATATCGACCAGGACCAAGATTTGACTCTTACACTTCTTTGAATGAAACGATCGAAAACATCTTCCTAACCACTCAAGACGAAGTTAGGTACAAGCGCCCCCCGCACAAGAAGGAGTCAGATAGCGCACTCAAATCTGGAAAGTTCTGCCGCTTCCACGAATCCCACGGACATGATACCAATGAATGCCACCATCTCCGGGACTTGATTGAAGAACACATCAGAAGGAAGAAACTGGAGCGCTATGTAAAAGGCCAGAACAGGACTTCAACTCCGGCCAATGAGAATCCTGGGCTACCCCCCCAGAAGCAGGTAGGGGAAATCGCAACACCAGCGGCTCTAGTCAAGAGAAGATAGTGGTCCACACCATATCAGGAGGACCGCACATCGCCGACAGAAGCTGGGCAGAGATGGAAAGATACGGTAAGTCACTGAGGAACACTGAAGGCTGCGTTAATTCTGTTATGGAAGAACGCCACCCGAAACGGAAAGAGAATTACGACATCACATTCAGTAGGCGTGATCTAGAGGGAAGACAATACCCGCACATGGATCCTATGGTCATCTCCGCATAGTTTGGACCCGCCAAAGTTTTTCGAATTTTAATAGACACTGGAAGCTCGGTGAATATCCTATTCAAGCATGCTTTCGACAAAATGAAGCTATTAATGAAGGATGTGTCTCCCTGCAACAAACCACTACATGGTTTCACTGGAGATGCGAAGATGCCCCTCGGGCAACTGGACCTTTTTGTTGAAATAGGAAGTCATCCCCGCTCCGCTGTGCGGAAACAAACATTTGTGCTAATAGAGAACCACTCGGCCTACAACGCCTTTTTGGGAAGGCCAGCCTTGTCTGACTTCCAAATTGTCCTAGCCCCATGGTGCCTGAAGATGAAATTTCCAACCGATAACGGAATAGGAGAAATGGAGGGAGACCAAGACGCTGCACGAGACTGCTATGTAACTGAACTTCGCAATAAC
Organism: Allium cepa; assembly: GCA_030765085.1. Lineage (NCBI taxonomy): Eukaryota > Viridiplantae > Streptophyta > Magnoliopsida > Asparagales > Amaryllidaceae > Allium > Allium cepa. Next base: position 30,195,880 of record CM060932.1, read on the forward strand.
CGCAGAAAAGATAAAGGGAAAAATGCAGAGACTACTCTCTGCATGAAAAGCTTGGAAGCATAGCAACTAAAGAAAGCCCCTCCTCTTCGATATACCAGTGATCCTTTCAATGAATTAGACCCCAGGGACAAAGAGGAGGAGGCCATCGCCGAGCCTGCAGAGACTATGGAATTCGTATCTGTAGACAAACACAACTCGAGTAGACTATTGAAAATCGGATCTCAGCTAAAAGAAGAGTTAAAGGATCAACTCATTGATTTTCTTCGCCACAACATGGATGTATTTGCATGGACGCACGCTGATATGACAGGAATCTCCCCAGATGTAGCATGCCACGTACTGAACATCGATCCCACGAAGGTGCCAGTAAAGCAGAAAAAGAGAAGCATGGGGGCAGAACGATCAGCAGCCCTAGAGGAAGAAGTGAAGAACCTACTTGCCAATGACTTCATACGAGAAGCCATCTACCCAGAATGGATCGCCAACCCGGTACTGGTAAAGAAAGCTAACGGGAAGTGGAGAACATGCATCGATTTCTCCAACTTAAATGACGCTTTCCCGAAAGACTGCTTCCCACTCCCCCGAATTGACTAACTCGTGGATAGCACTGCCGGGCACGAACTCTTATCCTTTATGGACGCATACTCAGGATATAACCAGATCCCTATGCACGCCCCCGATCAAGACCACACTAGCTTCATCACTGACCGAGGATTGTACTGCTACAAGGTAATGCCATTTGGACTTAAAAATGCCGGAGCTACTTATCAGCGCCTCGTCAACAAGATGTTTGCAGAACTGATAGGACGAATTATGGAAGTTTATGTGGATGACATGCTAGTAAAATCGAGGAAAGCCAACGACCATATAAACCACCTGGACGAGATGTTTCAAGTACTTCGCCAATATGGAATGAAGCTGAACCCTTTAAAGTGCTCCTTCGAAGTATCGTCAGGAAAGTTCTTGGGATTCATCGTTCATGCCAGAGGGATTGAAGCAAACCCCGAACAAGTTCGAGCTTTACAAGATATCAAGATACCATCCACTCAAAGGGAGATGCAATGCCTAAACGGGAAAGTGGCCGCCCTAAGTAGGTTCATCTCTAAAGCAACCGACAAATGCATCCCTTTCTTCGAGGCTTTAAAGAAGGACAAAGGAAAGTTCGAATGGACTGACGAATGCTCGACAGCCTTCCTTAACTTAATCGGACATCTCCAGAAACCACCGGTGCTCTCAACTCCAAATGAAGGCGAGGAACTGTACTTATACCTTGCTGTATCGTCTCATGCTTTAAGCGCCGCTTTGGTGAGAGAAAACAACCGCGTACAGCGGCCCGTGTACTTTGTAAGCAAAAGATTTACAGGGGCAGAAGCCAGGTACCCTAGACTTGAGAAGCTAGCATACTGTCTGCTAATCACGTCACGGAAACTGCGACACTATTTCCAGTCTCATTCCATCAGAGTTTTAACCGATCAACCGCTAAGGCAAGTGCTCCATCGCCCCGACACTTCTGCGCGATTACTTAAATGGTGCATTGAATTAAGTCAATATGATATCACTTACCATCCTCGCACCGCTATCAAGGGGCAAGCCATAGCTGATTTCATTGCCGAATTCACTACTAGCGAAGGTAAGGAGCAATCTGAAATAGCAAAAGATATCAAGTGGAATCTCTTCGTAGATGGAGCGTCGAACGAACAAGGCTCGGGGGCAGGTGTTGTGATAATCACCCCCAGGGGAAAGAAGTTGCACTACGCCCTAAGGTTGGAATTCGCTGCCGCCAACAATGACGCAGAATACGAAGCGGTGATAGCTGGATTAGAACTGGCCTTGGAGATTGGGTTCGGCTCTTTATGTCTCCATAGTGATTCTCAACTCATTGTAAATCAAATACTGGGAGACTTCCAGACTCGAGGAGAACGACTCACAGCATATCTAAAAAAGACCAAGCTGTTGCTCAGTCAATTGAATCACTATCTAATCAAACACATTCCTCGAGAAGAAAATCAAGAGGCCGACGAACTAGCAAAACAAGCTAGTATGAAGAACATCACTATTTTTGGAGCATTAACCATCCCAAAATAGCTGGTACCAAGTTTCGAGCAAGTGAATCTGATAGCTGCGATCGACGAAGAAACTTGGATGACTCCTATCCAGAAATACTTACAAGATGACACACTGCCCGACAGGCGTAACGAAATCAAGAAAATCTTGAGCAAGGCTTCTCGCTATTCATTACAAGAAGGCATCCTCTATCGGCGCGGTTTCTCTAATCCCTTATTAAGGTGTATCGCTGGAAAGGAAGCCAGGGAAGTCTTATCCAACATCCATCAAGGAAGTTGCGGAGATCACACTGGAGGGCAGACTCTGGCAAAGAAAATACTCCGATATGGATATTACTGGCCCACTTTAAAAAAAGATGCCTTAGACTTGGTCAAGAGATGCGACAGATGTCAGAAATTTGACAAGATTCCTCGACTACCCACAAATGAGATTACTCAAATGACCAGCCCTTGGCCCTTTGTAGTATGGGGAATTGACTTGATTGGCGAACTGCCAACGGGCCGAGGTGGAGCCAAATATGCTATAGTGGCAGTTGACTATTTCACCAAATGGGTGGAGGCGGAACCTCTAAATAAAATATCTTCGGCAAAAGTTATCAACTACTTGATCAAAAATATTCTGTGCAAGTACGGAGTCCCACTCAAGATCATATCAGACAACGGACTTCAATTTGACAGCGAAGAATTCGCCGATTGGTGTCAAGAGCACGGAATTCACAAAAGCTTCTCATCTGTAGCGTATCCTCAAGCAAGCGGACAAGTCGAAGCTATCAACAAGATTCTCAAAACCTTAATCAAGAAGAAACTTGAAAAGTCGAAAGGCGCTTGGGTGGACGAACTTCCTATGGCACTTTGGGCCTATCGCACATCTTACAGAACTTCAACCGGGCATACTCCTTTCTCTTTGGCATACGGATCGGAGGCCATGCTCCCAGTTGAAACTATAGTGCCCTCTCACCGTAGGATCCACTACAACCCGGAGAAGAATGAAGAACTCCTCCTCATGTCTTTGGATCTAATCGAGGAGAGAAGAAACGATGCAGCACTCAAAGCAGCAGCTCATAAGCAAAAAGTTGCAGCACAATACAACTCCAAAGTCAAGCATCGCAGCTTACAAGAAGGAGACCTTGTCCTCAAGCGAATCTTTCCGCGCCCCGGGGCACTGGACCCCATCTGGGACGGACCATATGTAATCCATAAAAATATCCACAACGGAGCTTATATTTTGTCAACAGTGGACGGAGAGGTGTTCCAGAGGGCATGGAACATCCAACAACTTCGTCGATACTTTTCTTAACTTGTACTGCCCTTACGAAGTGAATTAACAAAGAGAATCAGTGGACGTAGGCATTTTCGTGCCGAACCACTTTAAAAATCTTGTCTCTTTTTAACTTGTTCCTTTATATCTTGGCTACTTGTTAAATGTATCCTTTTCTGTTGAACAAAATTCTGTGTAATGGCGCCTCCATCCATGCCACATCAGGGCACGGCCTCATCAGGACAAGGCCTAATAGGTACTATACGATTCTATGCACTCGCCAATGAGACACTTTTGCTCCAGCATCCCTCTGCTGCGGGTTAACTCATTGCTCGCGACTGCCCTCAAAGCCAACTGTAATGAGCCAATTATAAGTCATCAAAAAAGGCCGACTATAGCCGATGGCAGCTCATTACGGCGTTTGGCTCGTCGGCAACTGTGAACCTACTTTAAGCCCCAACATAAGGTGTGGCCAGCCAGGGGTAGTTCATGGTTGACGGCACCCATGCTAGCCGGCCACAGTAAATCGAATAATACCCACGATTACGGGCCATAATGGCCCGGGTAGTTACTGTGCGCGATCTCGGCTCCGGTGTGTCTTAAGTGCGGCTGTGGTAAAAAAGAAAACTCCCCGCAGAGGCATAAGATGGGTGACAAATGTCTCCAAGACCCACAGTTAGGGAAAGTGACTACAAAACTCGTTTTCCACGAACTTAAGCACATCGACGGCCTTCCGTGATTGGAAGTTTTACTTTTCCTATATTTTCATTTCATTTAAATACTTTTCTCCTATCCTATATAACGGTCGCCAAAGTACAGGACGCCAAATAGGAGGCATTCGCTCATGAAGATTTGAGCCCACAAACTGGGTGACATGGCACTCAGCCGCACTCGTGGTCAGTTACACCAGACGTTCAAAGCTACCCCCTGCAACTGAAACATGAAGGGCGGTACTCTCTTCTCTTGTACATAAGTGTGTAGCTATAACATGTTCGTAACATTGCGAAACATTAAATTATATTACAAGCAGAAGCTTAGTGTCAATCATAGTCAAATCACGGGCATATGCCTGGTTATATTTCTTATACAACACATCAAAACAGTGACAACATTCAAAATATAACAGAATCAGCTCGTGTTATAAAATTACGTAGAGTCGTTCAATGACATAATTACAATCCGAAAATACACTAATGTTTTTGACTAAGTATAGACAGGAAAGTCAAGAAAACCAAAAACTATACGGATCGGATCAAGTAGTCAACTGCATCAGTGATCCGACCTCATCCTACTAGCTCTGCGAATCTACTTGACTGCAGGATCGGAGTCCCAGCATGTTGACCAGAGGTCCCACCTGTCCAATTCAGGAAAAGAATCCATCAGATAAACCGCGAACGATCAAGTTATGAAAAGCTAAAAAGGGAAAACTCACCAACATCCGCTTCTTGGTCCTCATCCCCCAACTGCACACCGGCTTCCTCCGCAGCAAGTAGCCGCATCCCCTCCTTCACCGCTACCTTCTCCTCCTTCGAGAACTGGGCGGTAACCATATCCATCCTGAATGCCGCTCCACCTTCCCTATCCGCATCGGCCTTGGCCTCCTCCAAGGCCCGGAGATATATCCTAGCCATGATCCGGGGATAGTCATTCATCCAGAATAGATTACCCTGCTTCCAGGTACGGAAGTACATATCCTGCAACATCTCATCCATCATCCCCTCATTCTCCTCAAACTCCCTCTCCCGGGCCTCGGAAGACAGCAACTTAGCGACGGCAACATCCCTCTCCGATCGATATTTCAGGCGGTCAGCCTGGAGGGACCTCCTCATTTCCTCCATCTCTTCCTTTAGCCTGGCCTGAGCAAGCTCTGTAGCCTCAAGCCTCCCAGATAACTCCTCTACTTGCTCGAGATCCGCCCTCCGAACCTCATCCACCGTAGCAATGGCTATGTAAATCCGCTTCTTGCAGGCGGCCTCCATCTTTCGTAGTTCTGCCGTACTAGCCTCTTCCATAGTCTCCTTCAGCCGCCTGGAGGCTTCCTCGTGCTGAGAAATCTGAATGGCTTGATCGGCAAGCTGTTTGGCCTGATCAACAACCTTTAGCCGCAACCGAATATTAGCACTCCCAATCTCCTCTCCAGCCTTGACCAGACGGGCATGATGCCCCATCAACTTCCTGGTCTCCTCCGCAACCCGGTCAATGTTAGCCTTGGCTTCGTCCCCCATGGTAACTACCCGAGTAGTAAGCAAATCAAGGTCTAGAGACTTGGCCTCATCAAGCACTCGTACCATGGGGTTGCGGGGAAGAAGGTGCTCACTCGTGGCCTCATCAAATGAAATATCCTGGAAACTCAGATCCAGATCAGGGTGACCGACAAATGGGTTGCGATCCAAACCAGGACGGTCTATCGGAGTGACGGTTGGATTTTCGGACGAATGGGGGGAAGGTATAAACTCAGTGTCCTCCTCAGTAATATCATGGATGGGATGGACTGGAGGCTGAGGGCCAGGTGAAGGTTCAAACGAAGATCGGCCCCTCTTCCTCTTTTGCATATCTTCCTCAATAACTCCAAGAAGGGGGCGATATCTAACTACATCCCCAGGACGGCCAGTTGGAGGCTTTGATTTGGCAGAAGCTTTGAGTAGCTTATACTGTTCAAGGCGGTGCCGGATATCTGATGACTTGGCCGCCTTACCTGCTCCTGGAATAAAAACCAAGTGTTACGAACATACAATGATCCACAATTCAAGAAATATGTTAAGATAAAACGAGTGAGAAGGCAAATCTATTATACAAACCCTGCAAAGGAGTAGGATACTGCAATAAGTCCTGAATCTCATTCCAGGATGGAAGCGAACCATAAAATATTCCTAAGTCCCTATCATAAATGGAGTCTGCAGAAGTCAAAAGATCACCTTGAATCGCTGGAGTCGCCCTAGCTGAAGAACTCTTAGAGAATGGATCAGCGCCAGCCCCAGCCTTGTCAACCTCCTTTGCCTTCTCAATCAAAACCGATCCTTCCTCCGACTCCCCAAAAGCTTGACGGAAAGCATCGTCCGTCCACTCATGAATCTCTCCCGCTTGCCCGGAGGTTAAGGCACCAACGCCAATACCGCTCTGTCCATCTCCTCCTTCACCCTCACCTCTATCTTCCTCCACATCTTCCTCTCCCGGAGGAATTGGGCAAGTGCTAGGAGAGGGACCATCAGACTTCTTAAGTTTCTTACCTCCAACAACGGGAGGCTTTGTAAAAGGTTCCCTCTTGCCACCCTTCACCGTGGCCCCTTCCTTGGCTTTGGCAGCCTTCTCCTCAGCCGTGTCTCTCTGCTTAACCACGGACTGGTATGGCAGGATCAAGTTGTGCTCCAGGAGAGTAGCATTCCTGATCAGGAAAGAAGCCGACCTATCCCGTCCCGAAATGACCTTTATTTCCGCAGCCATCTGGACCAGGGAATCACTCTCTACGACTGCAAAGCCACCTGTCGCTAGCAGGAAACAGAAGCATATCAGAAGAAGCATTGCAGTCGGAACAAGGAAATTGTAAATAAAGGTCAACTTACAGCCAGAAGTGAAGAGGCGGAAGGAAACAGAATCATCCTTGATAAAAAACCATTCATTCTTGAATATAGTGAACTTTGAGTATAAGTCCAAGACTGGTTTGAAGGGCACGGCCGCTTCCAAACTAACATACGGAGACCCCTTCTTGTAGCCTCTCAGATTATACAAGTATCGAATTTCCCGGTTAGGAGGAGGGCGCCCGTACCTCCTCTGGAATATAACGAATAAGCACACCAGAATAGCGTAGGAATTGGGCTGGAGCTGGAGAGGGGCCACCTTCAGATAGGTAAGGAAGCTGACTATCCATGCATTGATCGGAGGAATGGCCCCACACATACAGTGGTATCTGATGGAAGCAAAATATCCTTCAGGAGGGTCATATGGCATAACCCCCTCTCCCGGCAACAGCATGTGAGCCCTGTCAATCCTGAAGGAATGAGAGATGACATCAACCTGCTCCTCCCTGAGGGAGCTAGGAAAACAATCGGGCGGGGAATTCAAGAGCTCCTGGGGGCCATACCCATCTACTAGCGATCTCGGAGCAGGCCCAGGACGTTCGGCCCGAACTAGGGGCACTATGGAGGACTCTGCTCTGTCCTTGGACTTCCGTTTATCGGATCGGGTTTTCACTTTTTGAGACATTTTATCTGCATACACAAAAGCGAAAGACACGTTGTTAGAACAAGGAGTATGAAAATATAAGCAAGCAAGTGTATATAAGGCCGGGATTTCACTCATGATTCCCAATACAAGTGTTCATTCGGCATTCCTCACACAACGGTTCATTCGGCATATCACATTCGGCATTCCCAACGGAACGGTTCATTCGGCATATCACATTCGGCATTCCCAATGCAAATGTTCATTTGGCATAAGATCTACTCGATAATAAATTTTTAAACCTCATTCGGCGAAAAGAACGCACCTGATTCGGCTCCAAGTTGATTCCGCACTAAGACGATTCGGCACTAAAAATGATTCGGCACTTATGTGGTTCGGCTGTCTCGTATGATGGAGGTTAAACGAAGGCCCTAGGCCCCTACTTATAGGCGAGCACAGATACGACCGGACCAACAGATTCGACACTTGGGGCCGAATGAAAGTGCCTAGGCTGAATAATCTAAAACAAAGTGCGACATATACAGGCATATGCCCCACTTTGGGGGGCAAATGTTGGGTGAATTCTCACCCAGGAGATCTCGAGACCAAGAAGCATCAGTTCCATCTGGGTTTGCCCACTCCATTCGTTCCATTCCATCCGGTACCCAAGCTCATCCGATACACAGGCCACTATCGAACCAAAACAACACCGGTCCAAAACCACATCAATGCCGAACCAGCTCGTCTCCCCTACATGCCGAACCAAACTCCACTTCCATGCTCCACCGAACCACATGCCACCGAACCACGTGCCACCGAACCAACCTACTTCACCTACCACCGGACCAACCCTCACCACAACTACCGAACCAAACCAAGACCGGACCAACCCTCTACACACCACCGAATCAAACTCCACCAAGCTACGACCGAACCAAGCTCCGCCGAAGCAGATGTGCCAGGCTAGATTGCTCCAGTCCAGGCCCACCAGCAGCTATATACATCCAGGACCCCTGCCCCCAGCCTCACTCTATAAATAGAGGGGCAGGGGTACAACAATGGCAGACAAGTTTGAGAGCTCAAGCACGGAAGGAACTTTCAAACAACTTTCATATACTTGTACACAAAGCTTTGTACTTGTAATCTGAAAGAAAAAGGAGAATAACATATAAAGTGGACGTAGGCACGTTCTGGCCGAACCACTATAAATCTGTGTGTCTTTTACAGTTTAGTCCCTGCTTTTTATATATTTGCGTAAATCACCCAAATCACTAGAAACAACATAAAATCGACTAATTCACACGACTTGGAGGTGTTTGCCCATTTTTTGTGCAAACAGGACTCAAGCTCTAAAAGTTGCCTCTTGAGTTCCTCATTTTCCTTTGTAGACATCCTCGTAGAAGGACGACTAACTGGCTGCGCGCCTGGAATGAGATCAATGCAGAACTCAATTGCCCGCTTGGGTGGAAAACCCGAAATAGGCTCAAAAACATCAGAAAAGTCACAAGCAATAAGAATATGATATATATCATCATCATCTCGCGAGTCAAGATAATATAAAGCCATTTCGGAATTATCCACATCCCAAAGAACAAATGATAGCTGAGTAGGCGAATCCGGATGTCGAAGATACAAAACCCTCTCAGAACAAATAATCGTGGCATCATATCTCACTAGCCAGTACATACCCAAAATCATTTCAAATCCCAGACAAGAAATAACATGCAGATTCGCACGAAAAGAAAAGCCACATAAAACAATCTCAACATCATCACAAAGCATGCTAAGGGTCGCCGATCCCCCAATAGAATTCGCAATCCTTAAAGAAGTAACCAAATAAGAAACATCCAAAGATAAATCATCAACGAGCTTTTTCGATACAAAAGAATGTGAAGCACCCGTATTGAAAAGAACTCGAATACTATGATCATAAAATAAAATAGAACCTTTCAAAATAAATGGAGATATACCTTTGGGTTGAGAAGGACCTTCACAAGCCTTAGCAGCATAAAGCTTGCTAGACTTAGCACCAGCAGGAACAATAGGGCAAGTGGAAACATGATGACCTTCTTTCTTGCAATAACGGCAGAAGAGAGGCCTAGAACAAGCTCGAATCATATGATCAGAAGAACCACAATTGAAACACTTCTAAATGAAAGGTGTTCCAGCAGACAGAGGCTGAGAATTAGAACCACCAGTCTTCTTCTTCTTGGAAGGAAAATACCTGGACTTCTGAAATGGAAACTACTTCTTGTTGGGGTTCTTGAAAACCTCCACATCATCACCACTATCACACTCCTTCTCGACGGTTTCGAGATGAAGTGCAGAATCAACCAACTCCTCAAAAGAAAGCTTAAGCTGGAGCAACAAAGACTTCTTAAGATATTTCTTAAGACCAGAGACAAACTTCAAATTCTTTTTATAAGAAGTGCTAATGAATTCAAGACCATACATAGATAAAGCCTCGAATGATGCAACATATTCAGAAACAGAAGATTTCCCTTGCTTCAACTCAAGAAAGCGACGGGTCAATAAAACTTTTTCAGATTCAGGAACGAACTTGAGTTCGAATCGTCCTCGAAACTGAGTCCAAGAAAGAGTAGACTCATCAATTTCGGCTACAAGAAGCTCGTACCAATCAAGAGCACGCTCTTGTAATAAGCTGGAAGTCATAAGAACTCTATCATGGTCAGAAAGATCCATGCGAGAGAAGATACGCTCGCACGTGCGAAGCCAAGCTTGGACTTCAAGAACAGACTCGGAGCCTTTAAACGGCTTTCCTCCAAGATGAGCAAAATCACTTCACATACGTGCAAAGGCAGACTTGCGAGGTGGAGATACTTGAGGAGGAACTGGAGGTTGAGTGCTCCTAAACAACTCCAGAAACTGATCAGTGGACATATAAACGCCATCCGGATGTGAGCCACTGGATTGCCCAGCATCCGAACGTCGTCCCCTGCCTCTTCCAGCCATACGCTGAAAGTAAGATAAAAACAAGATTACTCACAAGGTAGATGTCATTAATTCAAATGTGGAATACTACGGAACAAAATGCATTCCTAGACGTATTCCCACATTCTATCTACCACCAAGGCACAGAAGGGATATAGAGGCACGATGGTTCAAAGATTTGTAACATTTATACACTTTGATGTACCGGACTATATGCTTCTATTCTGTGTTTATCATATATTTTTCTGAACCTCGCTCTGATACCAAGCTGTGACGCCCCACCTCTATACCCATGCTAGCCAAGGACACTACATGGTATTGCCGTCAACTAACACGAAGAATAAGGCTGGTTAGGAGCGACCATCTATAGCCTTGCTCTAAGTATCTATTGAATACATCGACAATAGCCATACCAAGCAGGTCGACATATGCAATGAATACTTAAAAAAAACATAGGTGGTTGGAGGATCTATCAGAACAGAATATAACAACTCAAATGTAATATACATCACAGAACAGTAGATCATCGTATTCACATATACAGATACATAACAGAGTATACAAACAGATACATGTCAAGTGGTATAGCAAACCATAGTATACAGATGAATCCAAAAGAATACATATATCAGAGTTACAATAAAAAGGACTACACAAAAAGCTATAACAAAAAGGAGCAAGATGAATAGTGCATGCGGAAGCAAAATAGGCTAAGTCCAAAAGCGCCTAGCCTGAAACATCTTGATCTGACCCGAGTACAAATACACGGGTCAGTCTAGCTAAACAAATCAGTTAGATAAACTGAACAATAATAACCTGCAAGGTCATAAAGTATAACAAATATCTCTAAAAGAGATAACACAATCATCTAACAAAAGATGAATCATATCATAACAAGACAAGCCTCATATCATCGGCAACACAAATAAACAAAGGATATGAATATCCCAAAACAAGCCAAAAGGCAATAACAAATACCAATGAAGGTAACACAAGTTCCACAAGGTAATCGCTACATATCGTGCGGCTCAAAAAGACCAACACCGAAGGGCAATACCTAGGGAATATACATATCAATGAAACACCAAAAAATTTTGCACGTGCTCAGTACTGTATAAACAAGGATCCATAAGCCCGAAGGCTCCAAACCCAGATATCACTCGAGCGGCTCATAAAGACCAACTCCGAAAGCGATACAATAGGGCAACAAACCCAAAGGCACAAACCCGAAGGCACAAACCCAAAGGCAACATACCCGAAGGCAACATACCCGAAGGCAATAAACCTGAAGGAGACAGTCCGAAGACACTATCCCAAAGGCAACAAACCGTAGTGGTGAAGGTCCGAAGTCCCAGTACTGGACACCACTAACTGGCAGAATGTATCATCACTCTTAAAAAGGAATCCGAAAAGTGGCAACATGAGTCCCATAACCACTCGTTCGCACTAAACGGTTTAATATCCGTTAGTCAATTTCACACTCAAAGCAGTACAATGTTTACCTAATCTCATCGATAAACCAGACCAAAAGGTCAAAACGATCAATTGAATAGGGCGGGAATTAATCGGAAAGATAAACGCACGGATTCGTGGTCCGTGTTTTACGTAACCATTTAATCTCCCTTCCACTCCGCTTGAAGTGCGAAATTGTGTGTGTGCGTTTTAAATAGAATTTATAAATTGGAGAAACGAGCTTTTAATGCAATTTAGAAGATTATTTTATAAAAACCCGTGGATGAAGTCAAAAAGGAATCATCAAGGTCAAATATGCATAAACAACTAATTGGAATCAACCCGAATCGATGAAAGTTGGAATCACAAACAAATAGGCATACTAGGCAAAATGAAGCAGGTTAGTCGACTGGTCTACTGCAGTCAGTCGACTGAACCATAACCCGAGAGTTTTTAAACTCTGTAGTCAGTCGACTGACTGCAGGGGGTCAGTCGACTGGCTGTAGCTGGAAATGTTTTCCAGCCTAGCAAATGGAAGAGCAAACTCTCACCATTTGCAATCGGTCGAGCAATGGACTTAAGGGGCCTTTGCCAATCGATAACCCAACACCATTGACACTCCGATTCGCCACCAAAAACATGATCAAACATCAAAGTTATGATTTTCAAAGGTTTTTGACTCCAAAACACCAAAAATTGCCATATTCACCAATTCAATTCAAACCAAAGGCAAATGCACATGAATAAGTGTTAGGAAGTCATACCTAACAATCCAACATAGTTTTAAACATAGATGTGAGATAAAAATCTCACCTTTTAACTCAAAAACAAGGATGGAAAGCTCAAATGCAAGGAGAAGACCAACCACTTCACTTCAACTAAACAAGTTTCAATCTAAGATCAAAACAATTATTTTCCTAAGTTAGGTTTAGGAAACATTCTGAAAGTGAAGGAGAAAGAGTTGGAGAAGATGAAGAGGAGGCTTACCAATAGCTTCACTTTGATTTTGGAGCAAGAATTCAAGTTTGCAAAGAAGAACTACGGCTTGGAATTTCTAATTCCCATTCTCTTTCCCCATTTTCAATTTTAGGTTGAGTTTCATGAAATGAAATAAGTGAGTGGTGAGGAGAGGGGGCTGAGTTGAGGTATTTAGCTAACAAATGGGCTGAACCCAAACCCAAAAGCCCACTTAGAAAAGGTAGCAAAACTCGACTTACTCCAAACATATCAAAGCTTATACTCAAAAAGATCGCAAACGCCATTTTGGACTCAAAGGAGGTGGTTTCGAGTCCCAATTCAGCCGTTTGCAAAAAGTGACATTTCGGACCTAAAATCCGACTAACGACGCTATATTTAAATAAAACATTTAAACATATAATCGTTAAATATGCGGGTTGTTACAATAATGCTTGTAAAGTTTCTATAAAAGATTTCAAAGTTTAATTCAGGCAAATACTCTTTAATAAAAGTTGTTAAATAAAACAATATTAATATTGAATTATTTATCTTTCTTTAAAAATAATAATCCTGGTTAATTCTTAAATAATAATTAACTTTAAAACTAATTATCATAAGGTAACTTTAATTAATAATTAAATATACTTTCAAACAATCTAAAATAATTAAATAACTTTGAAACAATAATTAATTTTGTTTTATTTATAAAATTCTAATCGATTTACAAGACTTGTTTATAAAACTTATAATTCTTTTTGACAATTTAAAAATATTTAAATAAATAACTTTCTGAAACATTTTTATGCTAAAACATTTTAAATTACCTAGTTTAATCATTAAAACCCCTCTTTTTTAAACAAACTCCACTACTCGACAAAATTATATTTTTCAGTTCTAATATAACCAATCTAATATTTATAAATCTCTCTCGATTCATCACCAATCGATTTTACGTTTCCAATTACATAAATACCTTTTTCACATTTCCAAAAGTAAAACCTACCTTTTCTTTTTAAACCGATTTACCCATCTCATTATAAATTCTTACCTTGAATTTATATCTTCAGTTTATCAGATGATAATCATTTTACTTTATTATAAACATTGTTTATAAATCCTATAGTCTCATTTTCAGTTTACAACGGTTTTAGATCACTTAAATCCATTATAAATCAATTTCTAAATTTAGTTCCATTTATAAATCAGTTTCTTAAATACCCCAAACTATATTCCAAAACCAATCAAACCTCGATTTTACTTCTAGTTCATAATTTAGAAACCTTATTTAAGATCCAGTATAACTACTTTTATATTTATTTCCAATTTCCTTTCTATTTAAAATCTCGAGTTTTAAAACCTTTTATATTTAAAAAAGTATCACTTAAGAATTATTATTTAAAATCCTTTATATAAATTATTCCAAAATCTCTATTTACAATATCTCAAAAAAGTTAAGTACAAATTTAAAGCCAAACCATTTATTTTATCCAACTAAATCAATCCAAAACTCTATATAATAATTTACTTCTGAAATCCCTTTTTAATTTCTTTTCAAATTCAAAACATACATTCATGGTATTTTAAAATACCGAAATTTAGGCCAGTTCTACCATAGCATCCAATAAATTCAAATCACACACTAATTTATCAAATATTATATAAACATATCATATATTAATTTGTATGAAATTAAATTCAACGTTTTTGAGGAATCTAGTTGGATCCCTCCAACCTGTTTTTCTCGCCACCGTAGATGTTAGATAACATAAATATACCAATCCCGCTTCGAGGTGCAATATCGCGGTAGTATAGAGTCATCAGTTATTATGCGGGTCGCATAGGGTCTCATCCGCTCTAACGGCAGGAAAATATATCCAGTTACTAATATTTACTATTAATATATATATAACATATCATCCAATAGATAATATAATTTATCATTTCATCAAAGCATCCAATAAATAATTTTTTTAATTGCTATAAATAAATCCAGTCAACCAATTGAGTGAGATTTACTCATTTTATTGTCGCTTTCGCGTTTTGGTTTCGATTAAATTTGAATGTGTTTGAATTTAGCAAAAACCTCTGGAAGCTCCTAATTGTTCCAATCTAATTTCTAAGCGTAGTATTCAAAGTTACGAGTGCAATTCAACCCGTTTTGTTCAATTCTGACATCGCATGAAGAAGGCATAATATTTTTTTAAATAACAATCAATATAAATTAATTAATAACCTTATTATCAAATTTAGAACTAATACTACCTTATACAAACAATCAGCCCACAAAGCCCAAACCCAACAACTTCATCTTCCCGCAAACGTCAATGGCCTGAGCACGAGACACCTCCCCCTAAACGACCATGCACGCATATCGCTGATACGGCCATCCACTCCATGAACCGCCATTCGGACTTCACCACCTCGCCTCTCATCGCGAGCTCGACCTAACCATACCAGAAAGTTCAAACTTGAGCACTCTAGGTGAAACGCGGCCATGCCCCTCATAGCAAAGCACTGTAGTAGATTGTCATCACAGCCCAAACATGACCACAACCTCCAATAACTCGGCCATGCGTGCGCCTTCATCCCCTGATCAGAACCTAAGTTCACATAACCACATCGATGCCTAATACCCGAAATACGGCAAACCCAAGTGTTGAGTCAAGATTTTTATAGAGTTTTGCTTTCTGACAAAGGAATAAGCCGTGATCGACAAAAAGAAGTTATTTAGACACAAAGAGCTCCATATGATTAGAGGTTGATTATTTTGTATGTTAGTAATGATTATTTATGTTAAAATCTATCCTCAAATAATCTTATGCCTTTAATCTTCGAATATATATATAAATATATATGAGTACACATTCACTGTGCAGTCTGGACAAAACCGGTCGACCGGTCAAAAACTAGGTGGTCGACCGTTTTTGCCCAGAATGCACAGATAATGTGCACAAGTGAACATAACGTGTATATATATTCAAATTCCTGTCTACCGGTCATTTTTTGACCTGTCGACCGTTTTTAAACAGAGAGCAACCTTTTCCAAAAGACACTTCTTTCTCCAATGGTTGCATCTCTTACCTTTCATCAAATAATCATATCTCTTAATGGCAACTGTTCACAAAGAGTTACAACTATTTTTCTCTATATATACTCATCTAAATCATTGATTCAATATACATGAAAATATGATTTTATATGCTTTTTAATCTAATCTCTGATTTTGCTTTCTACATACTCCTGCATTCTAAAAAGCTCTCGATTATTTATTGAATCATTGAAACTATTTCATATCTTTTGATTCAATAAGTAATATACTTTCCTTAATCTTTTCAAAACATCATTCGCATACTTTGAGGATAAGATTATAGGAAGGGTGTACTACTAGTGACAAATCCGTGTTTTCAAGAGCACAAGTTGTCAACAACAATTGTATTTGTTCTTTTGTTGAAGTCCTCTGTGTTGTAAGAGGCAAGTGTTGAAGTCCTCAGTGTATTAGAGGCGTGAAATCCCGTTCGGTTGCTCGGGTGTTGTAAACCTGTTCCTCCGGGTGAAGCGAGGTTGTTTATAGTGAAAATCCAGATAGAAGTCTGGGACTGGACGTAGGACGGTGCTCCGAACCAGTATAAAAATCTCTGGTGTGATTTTTCTATTTTTTATTTACTATGCTATTATCATCTATTTCCGCATTTATATTGTAGTCCATATTACACGATCCGTGTGTACTATATTAGCACATATAATTGTATACACACCGCACTTTCATTTGGTATCAGAGCCTGGTTTTCTAGAGATCGTAACAACATCCTAGAATAAATGGCTACAAAGAGATCTAGTCAAGGCAATAAGAAGAGGAAGAGCAATAAAGAACAATCAAAGGAGCAAACAAACAAATGCTTCATGGCAAAAGATAACGAGGTTAGTGATCTAACTTTTGATGATATGATAGAAATAAATTTAGAACTTCTAGACACTTTAAAAAGTCTCAAAAGAAAATATAAGGAAGCTCTGGAAAATCAGAAGAAAGCAGAATTCGAAAGAGATATGCTTAAAGACGAGAAGAGAATATTAGAAGAAGAACTTGAGAAAATTCAAGATTCAGACAATTCTCAACTCGCTCTATTAAGTCAAGAAATAGAAGCTCAAAAAGAAAAGAATAATGCTCTAGCTTCTGAAAATCATGAGTTAAAAACAAAAATTAAAATTATTGAGTTAGATAACACTAGTCTCAAAACTAAGCTTGATGACATTACTAAAAATATTTCCAAATTTAATAAAGGGAGAGAAAATTTATCCAGGATTATTGAAAATTCTCAACCTGCTTCAAATAAGAAGGGAATAGGTTATGTTAAGAATTCAAAAGCTCACAATGATATAAGTGGTGTAGGCTATAAACAAGCTAAAAGGAAAAATAGTACTAGATATGCATTCATGTATACTAACTTTAGTGCTAGTACTAGTAATCAAGATAGTTTTAAAACCAGTTATAGTCATAATAGTACTTTGTTTAGAAATGATAGAAATTATTCTTCAAGTACTAAGCTAATGACTAATAGTATTAAGATATGGATTCCAGCTAATATGATTGATCATGATAAACAACTTTATATTAGCAACTATTATAAGAATGTAATTTGTAATGAAAATTATATTTATAAAGGTTCAACCACACCCAAATGGGTATGGTTTCCAAAGACCTAACCCCCCGGACCCTAACATAGTAAGTGGGTACCGAAAATTATTATTACTTTTTGCAGGTACTCAGAGAAACAAAAGGAAAATGATAGATTTTGGAATTTCAAAGAATGTTCCATATGTTTAATAGAATTACGTGCTTACAATAAAATATGGACTTCGGTAAATATGGTAAAATTTATTTTACTTTTCCTTCATAATTAATAATGAGTTTATCTCGTTATATACAAGATATTTTATATAATTTTATATATTTCCCCATTCTTTTTGATAATGACAAAGGGGGAGAAATTCATATGCATATAAATAGAGGGAGATATTATACTTAGGGGGAGATGTTATACTTAGGTGGAGCTTTAAAGATATTATCTGGCACTTGTACTAAATAGTGTCGTGTTTTAATTCGTACTAGACTTGTGTGCATTATCATCTTGTGTGAATGTTACTCTTGATCTATGGTAGTAGTTTTATGTTGCTTATAATCTTTTTTACATCCTCCATTTAAACAACTCCTTTTTGTCGATGACAAAGGGGGAGAAAATTGTGCTAACAGTATATATGCAGGACACAATCTCAGGGGGATATCTTATACAGGGGGAGATTCATAAATATGTTGTCATCAATCAAAAAGGGGGAGAATGTTGAGTCAAGATTTTTATAGAGTTTTGATTTCTGACAAAGGAATAAGCCGTGATCGACAAAAAGAAGTTATTTAGACACAAAGAGCTCCATATGATTAGAGGTTGATTATTTTGTATGTTAGTAATGATTATTTATGTTAAAATCTATCCTCAAATAATCTTATGCCTTTAATCTTCGAATATATATATAAATATATATGAGTGCACATTCACTGTGCAGTCTGGACAAAACCGGTCGACCGGTCAAAAACTAGGTGGTCGACCGTTTTTGCCCAGAATGCACAGATAATGTGCACAAGTGAACATAACGTGTATATATATTCAAATTCCTGTCTACCGGTCATTTTTTGACCTGTCGACCGTTTTTAAACAGAGAGCAACCTTTTCCAAAAGACACTTCTTTCTCCAATGGTTGCATCTCTTACCTTTCATCAAATAATCATATCTCTTAATGGCAACTGTTCACAAAGAGTTACAACTATTTTTCTCTATATATACTCATCTAAATCATTGATTCAATATACATGAAAATATGATTTTATATGCTTTTTAATCTAATCTCTGATTTTGCTTTCTACATACTCCTGCATTCTAAAAAGCTCTCGATTATTTATTGAATCATTGAAACTATTTCATATCTTTTGATTCAATAAGTAATATACTTTCCTTAATCTTTTCAAAACATCATTCGCATACTTTGAGGATAAGATTATAGGAAGGGTGTACTACTAGTGACAAATCCGTGTTTTCAAGAGCACAAGTTGTCAACAACAATTGTATTTGTTCTTCTGTTGAAGTCCTCTGTGTTGTAAGAGGCAAGTGTTGAAGTCCTCAGTGTATTAGAGGCGTGAAATCCCGTTCGGTTGCTCGGGTGTTGTAAACCTGTTCCTCCGGGTGAAGCGAGGTTGTTTATAGTGAAAATCCAGATAGAAGTCTGGGACTGGACGTAGGACGGTGCTCCGAACCAGTATAAAAATCTCTGGTGTGATTTTTCTATTTTTTATTTACTATGCTATTATCATCTATTTCCGCATTTATATTGTAGTCCATATTACACGATCCGTGTGTACTATATTAGCACATATAATTGTATACACACCGCACTTTCATTTGGTATCAGAGCCTGGTTTTCTAGAGATCGTAACAACATCCTAGAATAAATGGCTACAAAGAGATCTAGTCAAGGCAATAAGAAGAGGAAGAGCAATAAAGAACAATCAAAGGAGCAAACAAACAAATGCTTCATGGCAAAAGATAACGAGGTTAGTGATCTAACTTTTGATGATATGATAGAAATAAATTTAGAACTTCTAGACACTTTAAAAAGTCTCAAAAGAAAATATAAGGAAGCTCTGGAAAATCAGAAGAAAGCAGAATTCGAAAGAGATATGCTTAAAGACGAGAAGAGAATATTAGAAGAAGAACTTGAGAAAATTCAAGATTCAGACAATTCTCAACTCGCTCTATTAAGTCAAGAAATAGAAGCTCAAAAAGAAAAGAATAATGCTCTAGCTTCTGAAAATCATGAGTTAAAAACAAAAATTAAAATTATTGAGTTAGATAACACTAGTCTCAAAACTAAGCTTGATGACATTACTAAAAATATTTCCAAATTTAATAAAGGGAGAGAAAATTTATCCAGGATTATTGAAAATTCTCAACCTGCTTCAAATAAGAAGGGAATAGGTTATGTTAAGAATTCAAAAGCTCACAATGATATAAGTGGTGTAGGCTATAAACAAGCTAAAAGGAAAAATAGTACTAGATATGCATTCATGTATACTAACTTTAGTGCTAGTACTAGTAATCAAGATAGTTTTAAAACCAGTTATAGTCATAATAGTACTTTGTTTAGAAATGATAGAAATTATTCTTCAAGTACTAAGCTAATGACTAATAGTATTAAGATATGGATTCCAGCTAATATGATTGATCATGATAAACAACTTTATATTAGCAACTATTATAAGAATGTAATTTGTAATGAAAATTATATTTATAAAGGTTCAACCACACCCAAATGGGTATGGTTTCCAAAGACCTAACCCCCCGGACCCTAACATAGTAAGTGGGTACCGAAAATTATTATTACTTTTTGCAGGTACTCAGAGAAACAAAAGGAAAATGATAGATTTTGGAATTTCAAAGAATGTTCCATATGTTTAATAGAATTACGTGCTTACAATAAAATATGGACTTCGGTAAATATGGTAAAATTTATTTTACTTTTCCTTCATAATTAATAATGAGTTTATCTCGTTATATACAAGATATTTTATATAATTTTATATATTTCCCCATTCTTTTTGATAATGACAAAGGGGGAGAAATTCATATGCATATAAATAGAGGGAGATATTATACTTAGGGGGAGATGTTATACTTAGGTGGAGCTTTAAAGATATTATCTGGCACTTGTACTAAATAGTGTCGTGTTTTAATTCGTACTAGACTTGTGTGCATTATCATCTTGTGTGAATGTTACTCTTGATCTATGGTAGTAGTTTTATGTTGCTTATAATCTTTTTTACATCCTCCATTTAAACAACTCCTTTTTGTCGATGACAAAGGGGGAGAAAATTGTGCTAACAGTATATATGCAGGACACAATCTCAGGGGGATATCTTATACAGGGGGAGATTCATAAATATGTTGTCATCAATCAAAAAGGGGGAGAATGTTGAGTC
Organism: Allium cepa; assembly: GCA_030765085.1. NCBI lineage: Eukaryota > Viridiplantae > Streptophyta > Magnoliopsida > Asparagales > Amaryllidaceae > Allium > Allium cepa. Next base: position 30,216,743 of record CM060932.1, read on the forward strand.
AAGATTTTTATAGAGTTTTGATTTCTGACAAAGGAATAAGCCGTGATCGACAAAAAGAAGTTATTTAGACACAAAGAGCTCCATATGATTAGAGGTTGATTATTTTGTATGTTAGTAATGATTATTTATGTTAAAATCTATCCTCAAATAATCTTATGCCTTTAATCTTCGAATATATATATAAATATATATGAGTGCACATTCACTGTGCAGTCTGGACAAAACCGGTCGACCGGTCAAAAACTAGGTGGTCGACCGTTTTTGCCCAGAATGCACAGATAATGTGCACAAGTGAACATAACGTATATATATATTCAAATTCCTGTCTACCGGTCATTTTTTGACCTGTCGACCGTTTTTAAACAGAGAGCAACCTTTTCCAAAAGACACTTCTTTCTCCAATGGTTGCATCTCTTACCTTTCATCAAATAATCATATCTCTTAATGGCAACTGTTCACAAAGAGTTACAACTATTTTTCTCTATATATACTCATCTAAATCATTGATTCAATATACATGAAAATATGATTTTATATGCTTTTTAATCTAATCTCTGATTTTGCTTTCTACATACTCCTGCATTCTAAAAAGCTCTCGATTATTTATTGAATCATTGAAACTATTTCATATCTTTTGATTCAATAAGTAATATACTTTCCTTAATCTTTTCAAAACATCATTCGCATACTTTGAGGATAAGATTATAGGAAGGGTGTACTACTAGTGACAAATCCGTGTTTTCAAGAGCACAAGTTGTCAACAACAATTGTATTTGTTCTTCTGTTGAAGTCCTCTGTGTTGTAAGAGGCAAGTGTTGAAGTCCTCAGTGTATTAGAGGCGTGAAATCCCGTTCGGTTGCTCGGGTGTTGTAAACCTGTTCCTCCGGGTGAAGCGAGGTTGTTTATAGTGAAAATCCAGATAGAAGTCTGGGACTGGACGTAGGACGGTGCTCCGAACCAGTATAAAAATCTCTGGTGTGATTTTTCTATTTTTTATTTACTATGCTATTATCATCTATTTCCGCATTTATATTGTAGTCCATATTACACGATCTGTGTGTACTATATTAGCACATATAATTGTATACACACCGCACTTTCACCAAGTTCACGCCTCATACAGTCGACCACCCAAGAAAGTTGCCGCACCCCACAAATCTTATTACAGATCGAAACCCTTGTCGAAATATGAATTCGGGAATTGGTTTCGATATTTTTAGTTTAGTGGTTTATGCGATATAATTTTTCAAAGCTTCATTTTTTTTCCTCTGTGTAAATGTTCCATTGGTCATTAAAAAGAGAAGAGGCGATAAGTAAACCAAAAGGAATAGGCCAGATAACTACATTATAGGGTAGCTGATGGTAAGTTAGAAAGATAGCTGAAAAGAGTGGTTGACTAGTCAATTTATTAATAAAAATTTCAAAATATCTCGATCTATGCAACTCAAAATCTCAAACACCTATTGAGGCATCCCATTAGCCGTTCAAAATGTTATATTCCTATTCCAAAAGCAATCGAAAAGATTTCGAGTCCTAATTCGATCTTATGGAGAACAAAGCTTTTTGGACCCAATTATTATATTGAATTTTGGATATTAAATTCAATGTGTTTCTATCGCACATGATCAAACGATAATCCCAAACACTATGAAACTTGAAGTCCAATAACAGTTCACAATTACGGATCTAATGGAACTAGTTTCATCAAAATTCGAGAATGTGCCCCGAAATGCTATTTTTACTCGTTAATTCAAACGAGATATTTCTAAAATTGTACAAACGCTTTTAAATTAAATATAAAAGTTATATTATCTTCTTCGTTGTTAATATAAATTAAATAAGCCTTGAAATTTTTTGTATTTCACTAAAAAAATCCAAGATTCAATTATTTAAGCAAATTCCAATTATTAAATTATCCAATAAATCATTTTATTTGAAATTCAAGTTAAAAGTTAACTTTTAAATATTTAAAGTCAATTAAATATTCCAATTTAAAATAACCAAAATTTTGGCTCGTTACAATTAATTTGGAGTACTAATTAATAAAGGAATATTAATTAACAAAGAAAATTTTAATTGATAATAGAGTATTAATTAATTAAGGGAGTTTTAATTAATAAATATGTATAAATTAGTAAGGAAGTTTTAATAAATTAGGAGTATAACTAATTAGGAATTTAATCAATTAGGAGTTTAATTAATTAGGAGTACAAATTAATATAGAAGTTTTAATTAATGAAGGAAGTTTCATTAGATAAAAAGGAAATTTACTAATAAAAGAGGTTTAATTAATAGAGGATTAATTAAATGAAAAGGGAATTAGAATTTGTTTATGGGACTTAATCATGCTTTAACTAATAAAGGTTTAATTAATAGAGTATGAATTAATAAAGGAGTGTTAATTATTAAAGGAAGTTCTCATTATTGTTGAATTTGACCAAATTATACTAGAAAATATCTAGAAGAAACAGGGAGTTATATGGTATGTTTAATCACTTGGTGACGATATAACTTACGTATGAACTCTTCTTGCTCTTCTAGGCCAAATGATAAGAAAATCTGTCCAGATAAGAGATATCGAAATCAGAGTTAATCAAATAAGTATACTCAGGTAATCTTATCGAAAACCACTCCAAGACTGAGATACGTGTTCTATCTCTTAGAAGTGGATTTGTTCGGGATGTCGAAATCCTTTAGGGGTTCATGATTTGGTCAAGTGATGCTCATGTGTTGAGATGTTAAACGTGACTTCAACATCGAGAAATGACTAAAGACATAGTTGCTTGTGGAATTCATATACTTCACTCTAATTTATATACTTCATTCTAATTTATATACTTAACTCTAGACATTATCTACTATATTACATTATGTACCTCTTAGATGGTGGTTCTTTTCTGGGGATAATAGTAAGGCATTCATGCAGTCACAAAAATATTGTTATATATGTTAGCTACATATTTCTTAAGTTTCTCATACTAGACTTATGTCCGATCCATGGTTTTATTTTTCTCTTATTTCCATGGATGCTCTTTCGAGCAGTATGATAAAGTCAGGGTTTAGCTGATGTTTATTGAGCTCTTGGAGAGGAGCTAAATGTTTGACCAACCATAATATTGAAGGATAGGCCGTTACATCCAGGATGATGATAGCACTTTATTTAATAATTCTGAACTCCTATGAATATTCGAGTAACACTATGCACTAATTTTTGATATTGTATGTTGTCATCCCGCATATGAGATTATGATGTTTTGTTCTCCTATTTCTTGTCCCTATTCTTTTCTTCTTTTTCTTTACCCTAACGATACGTTATTTCAGCAATTTAGTGATCGACATGTGAATACCGTAAATGTATTAGTGTTAGCATTTAAGGGTCGAAAAGGCCTCTCATTACACTCTCACTAACATAATGACATTTCGGTTGTCATTTGCAAATAGTATATTCTAAATCATTATTCAGAATTTTTGTTCCAACTAAGATATGCCAAATTCAAATTGATATTGGGAGATAATTTTACGAGTAGAATCCAAATTAACTTAAGTACGTTGATTGAGGAAACTATTACGCTAACTTAAACTATTGAACATAAGTATTTGGAATATATCCAGATTTAAGCGTCATGAAATATGTTAGATCTTTAGGGCTTATTGGTAACTGAGGAAAGTGTTATTACTAACAATTCCTTTCTTGACATTGATAATGCGCGAGAATTCGTATTATGCATCCTAATGAGTTATGTTTGTTTTAGGATCAGTTAATTTCTTTACATTTGACATAATTAATTTGCATGTTACAGATTTTGGATCGTATCCAATACTTACGTAAAACTAATTCACTTTTGAGTTTATAAAACATACATTCATAACATAAATTAGTCAATCATTGTTGGTCGGTCCCAAACTCTTTGGGGTGTGGCTTAAGCAAAATCCCTTACAATCGGGGGTTACATATAGCCATTTGACTCACCCAACCTTAACCCTTTAATCTAGGACATGTGGGTGTTTCAGGTCAATTTATATCTTATATGTTTTCATAAATAGTGCTTTAGATGAAATTAAATTTAACATATGCACTTGCTCTTAAGTAGATACCCAAGTAAAGTTAAGTCAATATCACTCATCATTAGTTATTACATAAATGTAAAACATATATAAAACATATGTACTTAACATTAACAAATTACATAATTTCCCTAAGGACATACTACTAACTCTTTCAATAATCACATAGATGTAAAATAGGCGAGATAAATATAACTAGATGAATGTATATATATTTATCATCCACTTTCTTTGCATTGATTTGGATTCAAATTCGTTTCGATCATACAATGGCAACGAGAATAATTTACTAAGTGCACTACTACATTCGCCTAAGTAAACATTCGATTGTCACTTAGAAGATTATTCAGATCATCACAAAACAGATCGAGACTCATTCCTCGAACTGTCCAAAGGAAAATCTTAATCTCAACTTCCTCTTCAAAATATTTATACTTTAAATTATTTTCTAGCAATGCTATTTTTACCATTTCTCCAAAAAAATTGAAATCCTTTTCAAAGACACCAGGATTTTAAATTCTCGAAAACTCCTTTCAATTAAAACATATTTTATTACTTTGATTTATAAAATCAACTCTTTATAAAACATCTAAATATTTATTTCTAATAAACACGTTATATTAAAACTCAATTTTAGCACAACATATCATCGAACGCCTTATAGTCAAACTATCACACTTAATTCACAAGGTGTTCATTCCATTGTTTCCCCAAATTTCTACCTACCTAACCTATGTTTTAAAAAGAAAAATTGCAGATAAATCTATAAACCATAGCAAATGCTCAAGATTGGGTGAGCATGACCAATCAAACCCCATATGATAATAATTAAATATTATCAACTCCTAACAAAAAACATATTGAAACAAATTATATTGATCTTGAAAACTATTCCTTGGCATTTAAAATATATTCCTAGGTAAAATTATTTCATTTACCAAATTTTTAAAACAATATTGTGTTGATTGACCATGTTCAAGTGTTTTGAGATCCCTATCAATAATGTTAGCCACTTGTATTGGCCAGAATCCAAAATTCAAACTTAACAGATCAAATAACACTATATAAAACATTTGTAGCACTAACAAATACATGCTCCACACACACATGCATGTGCGCATGCACACTCACTATCAAACTTATTCTAGGATATTGCTAATCCCATCCCTAATGAGTTACTCATTCTAGGGAATTACTAACCTTATCTATAATAAGGTTACCCCACCAAAGCCTAGGTGTTTGCTCAACCTAAGCTATGATACCATGTATAACGATCTGCCTTTTCTACCCTAAGAAATTAGCACTAATACATCAATGGTATTCGTGGATATCCAAATATTGGAAAGACAGATTGCAGGGGTAAAAGAAATAGAAGACAGAACAGAATCTTATATCATGACGAAAAATATATAATATGCACAAGATCTTCACAAAAAGAAATCTTCTTTATTCTACACAACATCATAGTACCAGTCTGGACGGTTGTAACAGCATATCCTTATAACTGCCAATAAATACAGATAAGAACAAAATAATATACAGTGGAAGAATATAAGATATATGAATACACCTTGGAAAATCCAACGCATCGCCTAAAAACTCCAAAACCTCCAGTTAAATATGGAAAATATGCTCGGGCTGACCTAAGCATTATAAGAAAATAACGCCTAAATCAGTCTTGTAAACCAGCATGAGAAAGCTAAATCAAATCACATTGATTTCTACATTTTAAAACCTTTTTCAAAATAAAATATATCGTGAGACTACACTACACATAAATACGGATGGGTTTTAACCTTACGACAACTAAACCATTTTTATTATAAAAATCTTGCGATATTATACTAATGTCAATGGGTTTAAAATACTAATAATCAAGTAGCTGTGATATGTGTACATCACAATAATAGGTATACAATTGAAAACCAAAGGCGGTTATTGGAGAATGGATTCCAACAAATTGAAAGGTAAGCGACTACCTTCTGAAAAATAATACACCTCTAGATAAAATGTATTATAGTCCGCAGTTACCTTTACAACCCTACCAACACAGGACTGGCCTATCCCTGAATGGATAGTACCGAATATGTCATCACCCTGGTTGTTCCCACCCATTATAGAGATCGCCCATGCACAACAAAATCCATAATATGATAATCTAGAAAAATGATCACACACCGTTATGGAGGAGACCCACATAGCCCTGTCGCATCTCTCCCATTTTATCCATTTTTTGGGATATAAGGCTTGTGAGATAATGATTTACCTTCCTTTTGCAATTCCTACTTGGAATGCTAACATTGTCCTCTAAGTAGAAATGCAATGCCGACATTCATCCATACAGGTTTATTTTAGGTCTGAACGAAACCAAAGGCAATACCTCCACTACATCCATTTTGGAATCTTCCTTAAAAATAGTAGCAAGTAGTCCTTTCACTTTAAAGAGCTCTGTCTTAGATCATCCGCAAGATGTCTTCCACTAGAACGCATATATCGGTTAAAAGTGCTTTTTGAATAATATATCTGATCCTGGTCTCACTGAACCAACAAACGATAATTTTCGGCTGACTCAATTCTGGTTCTATAAGAAGTAAGCGGACTATACCAAAGTCCCAAAGAGATCTCTAATATATCCCTTAAAGCTAGAGACGTTTCACCCGAATGAGTTATCCAGAGAGAAGTCAAACCATTTGAACGCGTGAAGCTCTTATTTACTTCCTAAGTCAAAAATGGCCATGATTTGATGGTTAGTTATTTAACAAGCAAATAGACAATAACAACAAAAAACTAGAGATTTAATTAACCATAGCAATCACTATGCCTCAAAATAAATCATTCATTTATTTTAATCTCTTTCCAAAATATTTATCAAAATATTCATATACTTATCTCACTGGCATATGTATATTCACAAACATTGTGAAAGATTTCTCATTTAAAAAATAATATTAAACCAGATCAAAACAAGTGCTATTTAAATTAGAGAAAAGGATAACTCCAAACACTATTCCTTCGGTGTTAAGTATGGAATAAATGTCCACACCACTATGATTAAGAAGGTTGTTTAAGGGGAAACCCTATCTCAAATTCTTGTATAATTTTTTTCAATTAATCCTTTAGTTAAACCTCTTCCATTTTTGGAAATCTCCTTTACTAAAATTCCAAATTCGTTTTTTTTATAAATCTCCAATTTTACTTATAAAACTCTTTTATAAATGTCCAAAACCATTCATAAAATGCTTTTCAAATTTCAAGATCTCTATCCAATTTATATAACTCCATTTTATAAACTTTCCTTATTTTAAAATAAAAATAAAACTTCTTTAACAAACCTAAATCAATAAAGTTCCTTTAATACAAACAAATCAATTATTTAAAGCACCTTTAAATAAACAAGTTATTATTTAAACATCCTTCATTTAATTGCCTCGAATCTCATTAGCAAAATAATGATTTTTAAATAATCATTTAAAAAGTATTAAATTATTTCAAAACACCATTAATAAAATAATTTCTTAATGTATCCATTAAATATTTTGAATGGAATAAACATTAAGCCATTATCAAAAAGGATAAAATGAAATATTAGACTTCGCAAAAATTAGGAAAAGGCTTAGCGACCACAATGGTTCATTTGATTGAGATTAACTTATCCAGGTTAACCATGGGTATTTACATAACAAGAAGATATGTAAAGGGAATCATCCAATGATAGTCAATCAACATATAGGCAAATGACCAAGTTACCATAAGAGCAGAACTGGACCTTTTATTCTGCTTAAGTAGATGTCATCATATTTACTTGGTGAATTATGACAGAACTATGATTTATCCTACCAATAGATGTCAAATACAATACAATTAGTTGAACGATGTTTTATCCTGCTAAATAGATGTCGTTGGGTTTTATATTCAATTGGGGTTACTTAAGGGCAGTCTGCAAAGAAATCCCTTGAATTTAAAACATCCTTTAACGAGAGTGCCTTAAAAAAACCGTTTTTAGAAACAAAGCAGTTTAAAACCTTAAAACATTTACTTAAAAATTGAATAACATTTAAACTCTTTATTTAATAATGATTAGACCATTAATTAATAATTAAACCATAACTAATGTTTAAATCAAAAAGTAAATAAAAATTATCCTTAAGGAAATAATTAAATAATGGTTAATCTTTAAATAATAATTAAACCATAATTAATTTTTAATTAATAATTAAGTAATAGTTTAAACCATCATTACTAATTAAATCAGTATTAATCAGGTCTTAATTACTTAGTAATTAACTAAATATTTAAACCTTGTCTTAATTATTAAAATAATAATTAACCTTTAAATATTAATTAAATAATAATGAATCCTTTAATAAATTAATAATTAGTTAAATTAAGTAACAAATTATAATTAAATTGATTAATTTATAAATAATTGCAAATTTTCTTTATTAACTAATGGTTAAGTACTAATTACCTTGCTTCGTTAATTAATAAAATAATCATTAAATAAAAAATTAAATAAATGCATAATTATTATTTTAAAATACTTAATATAATTTTTGTAAACACTATTCAAAAAGATATACTTAATACAAAATACTTTATATTTCAAAATGAGTTTGTTTTTTTACGAACTACACTCACAGGGAGTATCGCTATATTACCCGTAATTTTCAAAACTTGATTTTTATATTAAATAGCGTAAAATTATTATTTTAATACTTTGACTACCTTATAAACTTAGAAAAATGCTTAGGAAAACAAAAGTAAAGGTTGTTGGACATTGCAAAAACATTTCAAAACATAAATTAAGGAAACGAGTTTTCACTCCAAAAGACTTCGATGTCGCAACCTAACTATCTCCAAATGCTAACCTTTTCTTTTACATATATAACATAGGCATATGAAAACTTACATATTTTCCATCACAACATACAACTAGGAAAGATCCTAACTTTTACTTTACCAACTTTTTAATTTCATTTACCAAGTCTAAAATCAATATTACATATACAATGTTATATATACACATACATAAGAAATACACAACGACATTGATTTCCCCAAACATCAAACATACAAGCATATTTACGAACATCCAAATCAACAAAATTTGCCAAAACAACTAGTATAATTTTGTAACTAACATAACCAACGATTTAAAGTTAAAAAGTTTATATAAAAGGATAGCTTTTCTCACCTAAAAGCTATCCAAACTTAACTCGAACTCCCTCTGAATAGGACCTTAGATCCTTTCTTCTACTTAGTAAAGATGGAATTTTTGGAGGTTAAAAGACAAAATGGGTTTGGCCAATTGGGGAAGGGGGTTCGACCTTGACTAATGGAGATAGTTGGCTTGTTTTTGAGAAGAAGAGGAGATGTAAGGGTGAAATGAAGTGTGTAAATAAGTTCTCATGAATTAAAAACTGGAAAAGAGAAAGTTTTAAAACTTTAGAAATAAGGCAGCCATTAAAGCTTTTTAAGATCTTAAAGAAAGGAGATGGATCTTATAAAATGAAAATAAAAATGATAAAAATGAGAAGGAAATTATGAAATTTGGTTTTATATAAAATGCCTTGAGAGAATTACAAATATGCCCTTTACCATGCCCTTCGCAATTGCTTTCCATCTCGCCATCCTTTTGTCCCTCTCCCTTTATTTTTGACAATACCTTATCCCCCATTCTTTTCCAACGCTCCAGCATGTAATAAATGAATTTCTACTTATGTTGGATAATGAGAAAAATGCTTAAGTACTTAATGTTTACTAATGTCGTTACATGATTAAACATCTTGTTTTACATACTTAAGTATATACACCTATGTATATACCATAATATGTATACTAACTTATTTTCAAATTTATGGAAACATATCTACACTAGAGTTTGCAACGTTTTGACAATATTTAGGTGACAAAAAGTCGAAAATTCTGAAAATGAATTAAGGTCACGTTTTTTATTTTTTTCCTCGAACTAAATATTAATGTAAACTAATTTGGAAAACTATTTCACCATCATTATTTATTATTTAAAATATTTTTATTTTAATTATAAAATCTATTATTTGAATATATAATTAATTGAACATCTGCAAATCAAAGCGGTGAAATTCTGAATCGTTACACATAAGGAAACATGTCATTTCACTATTCCCGTTTAGCACCAGCACCTATCGCTCTAAAGCTATCATATGGGTTGTAATGAGAAGGGAGTAAGAACAATGTTCTAATGGCCGGTAATTTATACATTTTACACATAACAGTGGTTTATGCCGATTGCCTTCCATCACATGTTATGACTTTATATTTTATTTAGTCATCTTGACTCTATGTACGCGTATGATATGCCCATCTGGCCGAAGTAGACTATAACTACATATGCATACACACACATCCCACAGTCCTCCTTTTGACCAAGATACTATCCTCACTATTATCCCTAACCCAGCACACCATCAGAATCCATCATCAATGCAGTATCACGTCTCATCATCGTGCGTACCAAGGAATTCTCGCAGTGCATAGTGAAGGCTTTATAATAGTTTAGCTGTATTCTATCTTGCCTTTGGGATTTACTACTTGTCTGTTTCCTATTGTGGACTCGTCTCAATGACTATAGGGGACTTTTCTCCTTGGACTATAGTGGACTTAGCTCCACATACTATTGAGGACTCAACTCCTTGTACTATTATGGACTTGACTTCATGGGCTAATGTGGCCTCAGCTCCACGAACTACCCTATTCATTTTGAAAGACCTCTCTTACGGGTTGTCTAGCCTTGTCCCTACCAAAAAAACTAGCAAATAACTATGGCATTGCATGACCCAAATGTGACTACATTAGTAGGAGGTATAACACGTTTATGTGCAACCCTTGTCTTTTCCGTTGATCGCTCAAGACTGATCACATCTATGACCTATGTTCAACTTGTACTCCCTAATATGGTACCAACACACTGACATAGCACCGATCTTTTCTCACCGCCCTATTTAAATTGCCTAATGCAATTAAGGAAACATCCCTCCTAAAAGATTGAAGCAGACCCTACCAGAGTATTACTTTCGCCTATACACAAGCGTATATAATTCCATGGGTCCTACAGCTGGATATGTCCTACATAAGTATAATGTAAACACAACTACTGGTAACCCCTTGCGGTGGGCAGACATCTGTTGTGTAACACTACTGACTTCACTTTCCAACCCATTATAATGTCTAGGTCATTCTTATCCATCTAAGTTATTTACTAACTTAAAAAATTCATGTATGTCATATATGCATACTTGAGGCTGCATATAAATATATATGTATCATATATATTCATTCATACTTGTCTAATTATTAAACTTCCATTGTTCAATTATTAATAACATTTCTTACTTTTTAACGCGTTCACTTCTTATTCAATTTAAGGTCGTTTATTACTTTATTTTAAAAGATCTAAATATCTTTTCCCATTTACTTCTATTTCATTTGAACATTTCCTTCTATTCCCTTTTAACATTACTACTTCCCCTTGTTTGATGAAATTTCCATACTCTTTTTATTTTTAAACTACTATTCGCCAACCTTTTCATCATTATTATTTGATTTTTGTTTTGCATATATTGTATATATGTTGATTCTTTTCTTGAACCATGATTATTATCACATTTCCAATCTTTTGATTAATCCTAAGGTGTTTCCGCATTTTAATATGTTGGAATTACGTCTCTCTCAAAGAGAAGGTTAACAATGTAAATTTTTATGTATTATCTAGGGGCGGGCATAAATTGCACCGCAATATGGAAACCGTCCACATCAAACCATAAAAACGATGCGGAAACTCGCACTACATCTTCTAACCTAGGAAATTACCCCAAATCAGACTAAACCGCATCGATACGGTTCAGTTATGGTTTGAAAGATTGAACTGGTCATATTAAACCAGACTGAACTGAATATTTATACTAGCAATCTTATGATAAAAATATAAGCGACTCCTATATCATTTTATATTCTAATGAAATATAATCTATTTTCAGCTTATATTAATAATAATCGTTATCATAAAGGAAGAAGTTATAATTTTGGTATGATATTTTTCAACTCATATTTTAGATAAATGCTAATTAAAATCTTATTCTAGTCATTTTACTTAATGATTATACATTGATTAACATTGATGATTGGTTATTCTACTAAAAAATCTCAATTATAGCAAAATGAAAAATTGAAATATTCATATAATTAAGAACCAAACTGACCCGTGCCCACACACAGTCTTATCCAAAAAGGAGAATTTGTGTTATGTGTAGAATTACGAGGAATTATCGTCGCCATAGTTATTGATATAGACAATATAAAACATGGTAAATATTCCTATTTTATACATCTATTCGTTTAGGCGTATTCCTCATTATTAAATAATATGCATTTATTTGTAAATCTGGCTTTGATAATCTAAAGAAATTCACATTGGAAGACCCTATATTCCAATGAATTAAATTACTACTTTAATCCCAACAATTTATTTTACAACTTATAATTTAAATTTACTTGCATAAATCAATTAATCAACAATTCTGGAATTACAATATAATTTATTAGTTTTCGAGGACTGCTACTGTTCAATACTTTCCAGACTCACATAGTGCTATAATTCAAGTTGTTAATCATAGAATACATAGGAAGGATTTAATAATTCATTACACATATACAGTTTTACCCTACAACTCCAATTTACATTATAGGCATACATGAATAAATTTACAATGATTTAAATCCAATATTATATAAAAATATATAATTTCTCACTCGCCTTTTTAGCTTTCTAAATCTCCAGATTTAATCCATGTTATTCCAATTTGACTCCCCTTATTCTCCCTATTTAAATACATATACCACAAGCATACATATATTTATCAGAAATCTAAATCTGAGAAGAGATTTGGATTTAATTTAGATTTTAGATTCAGATTTATAATTTACCATGGCTTTGACAATTTAATTTGACCCTATTTTTCTTCTCAACTATCCTCTGCTATTCACCACTTGTATATACATATATAAATTATAGATTGATTTCGGTTTAAGAATTTGGTAGAGAAGTGAAAATGGCAGAGCTTTGCCTTTGCTTTGGAAAATATGTGAAGAAAGGTGAGGGGTTAGGCTCATATTTATGGGGGTTCAAATCAATGTCAGCCGTAGGTTTTCTCATTTTAAATCCAGACCGTTCGGCCGTATCAAAATTCTTGAACTAACTGTTCAATCGGTCAATTGCCGCCCCTACAAGTCGACTGCTAGCAGTCGACCGACCCAAGTTAAGGGTCAACCGGTCATGTTTATTTGCAGTAATTTATTTGCCATGTTAAATTTTGTTAATTTCATTCACTTTTCACCTGGCCGAGATGACTTGTTTCCATGTTGACTTTCGTTAAACCCTAAGCAACTATTAACGTTAATTAATTTCAATTAATTACATTTTTCCCTTAATGACATACATTTTTATTTCCCCTTATGGATCATAATACCGTCACAAACCCAAGGATGTAGGTTTCATAGGAAAATGTTGACGTTTGCGAAAACTCTATTTTTTGGTATTATTATTTATTGATTAATTTCCTTTTAAGTTGATTATTGTAAAAATTTAGGGTGTTACATTCTTCACCTCTTAAAAGAATTTCGTCCCCAAAATTCCTCAAGGACAAAATCACATAAAATAACACGCAACCATTCTAAACTTTTGAACCAATTAGTGTACAACCAATTTCTGCAACCAATCGTGTATAAGTGTATGGTGTTTCACAACGTATATGGTATGCATATTGAGCAATTCTAAATATACACCTTCTGTAATGACCCATAATTTCGCTACTTCCAAAATAAGAGATTTCTTTTGTTTTAAATTTAAAAAGGAGTTTAAATCTTAAAATAAATATGTTATATATAATAAATAATTATCTATTCTTATAGTTAATAAATTAAAAAGAATAAATTTGGATTTTAGAACAAATCAACAAAAGTTAAGTTTTGTTAATAATAAATAAAGGCATAAATAAATGAATTTAAATATTTATTTAAAATGGTAAATCTTATTTAAAACATCTAATAAACATAATAAAAGTAAATTTATATATTTAAAAGTATGTTAATAATCGTTTTATAAAAATAATCAAAATTTGTCGCATTTTGTCAGTTTTACATACACTGTAAAAATAGAGATTTTGATATTTATTAAATATGATTTTAAAATATAGAGAAACATGTTTTAATTTATTTAAAGAAGTAAAAAGTTCATTTTAAAGTTTGATTTACCTCAATATATTGCTTAATAAAAAGGTCAAATTTTAACGGTAAAATTTGTCGACATAAACACCGTTTTCAACCAAAACAAGTTGTCGACAAGTTGTTGCAACTTGATACATTTTCTAACACATAAATACAAGTTTACAAACTATTTAAACACTTTACATTCCGTAACACTTTTATGCTGTGTATTCTATAACTTTTGGAATATGAGTTTAAATGTAACGACGTTTCCCAAAATCAATTGTGAATATTTTAAAAAAGGATAATTAAGCGTTATGAAAGATAATTTGGAATATTTATAAGCAATTCCAAAATAAGTTGAAAAATCTGAGTATGCGGAAACGACTAGTACATTTGTCCCGCCTGTGAGATCTGGAAAGATAAAACAAGGTGTTTAACTAAGTTTAGGGATGGAGCAACCAGTGCCCTGAACTTACCTGGCCTATGTTTTTTTCTTAGGCGAGGGGTGGAACAGATCGAAGGGAAAGCCCGGATGCTCTTAAATAAAAAGATTGTATTAAGTTTTGAATTAAAATAGGATTTGTATTATCCAAAAGTTAAGCAATTTTCAAAATGAATGATTTCTATGATCCTGTTGACTCAAAAATGTTTGCCAAGATTGATTTAGGGTTTATCGTAAACGATGTCTTAAATAACATTGTTTTTGACCCGCCTAAAAGTTAAATAATTTGATCAAGAATTGAGTAAGAAAATTTGAGATATTTTCCAAAGAAAAAGAATGAATTTGTTAGAAATTATCCTAAGTCAAAAGAAAGAGATTTAGAAATCGTCCGAAAAGAATTAAAGTGAAAAGAGACTTAATAAATCTTGTATACTCATATTCACTTTCTATCGATATTGGATTTCGAAGGAACTGGGGTCGGATTTGGGTAAATCTCATTCGAGCTTCTCTTAGCTTAACACCCTCCTTGAGACATACGAGCTCAAGGGTTGTATTTTTATGGAAGGCAATTAGTAGTTAAATGGAAATGTGGCATTCAAAGATGTGATATATGCTATGAGAAAAGGTAATCGTTTGCCTCAAGCCTCATCAAACTAGAAATGACCGAAACAGGATTAGATGCAGCAAGGCTAAGTGGGTCATTCCCAATTAGGATATGGTCATCCTCTTCTAGATATATTTCTTCCCGCTATGACGTCGGGGTGTGAACTAATGTTGTGTATGCTAGAGGGCCCTCGATAAAGATCGGTAACGACCGGAGGATGTCATATTCGGTACCATCTAGTTATAGTGGTAGGTCGGTCTTGTGTTGGTTGAGGATCCTTTGTGATGGTCCTCAGGACATCCATCTAGAGGTGTAACCCTTCGGAAGGTAAATCCTGTGCCTGGTCATTTGTATGGAAATCCATTCTCCAATAAGAACCTATGGACTTGATTGTAAACCTATTATGCTAGAATTTAATCAACGTAATAATTTCGGCTAAGATTGATAAGTTTATTTGCAAATGTTTTCAAAGAATGTCATTAGAAATAATATCAAATGTTTTGATATAAAAGTGTTTTAGTTATCATAAGGTAAAAACCCATCCGTGTTTATGTGTGGGCGTGGTCTTATGAGATTCTCTTTGTTTTCAAAGGATTTTATTCAAAGGCTGATATATGACACTGTCATTAATTATTGAGTTTTTCTCACGCTAGTTTATCAAGCCTGATCCAGGCATTTTCAATACTCGGGTCAGATCCGAGTAGTTTCAGGATAGTCGAAGACGGTTGGAGTTTCCATAGGAGAGCTGGAGATATTCATCGACGTATGAACATATTCTATTATCCATCGTACTTAGTGTATTTTGTTTGATGTTTGTCAGCATTTGTAAGGGCAGGTTTTATAACTGTCCAAGCTGAAATAAGGTTAGACTCTGATATATGTATTTAAAAGTTTTCCGCTGTAAAAATATTTTTTCAATATTATATGTTATCCCATCCGAGTGAGATTATGTTCTGTCTATTTTTCTTTATTACCCTTAAAGATCCATCTTTTCGTGCAATTTGAGTTGAACATGTGTGGCTCATTGTCAATTCATAGAGTACAGAAAAACGGGACTTTACATTTGGTATCAGAGCTAAAGGTTAAGCGAGAACCTTGGCTCTGTTATGGTTAAAGTCTCATCAGAGACAGGATTAGTAATATCCTAGGATGAGTAACTCATTAGATATTGGGTTAGTAACACCCTAGAATGAGTTATGAGAGCATTATATATAAGAGCGTATTTGTTAATTTTATAAAAATGGTTTGGTTTTTAAAAAGAAATTGGTAAATGAAATAATTTTACCTTGGGTTTATATTATAAATATTAAAGGAGATATCATTATTTTTGGGTTAGAAATTAATAATTAATTGTAATTTTGCTTAGTGAAACTAAATATGAATATCTTGTGATTAGAGTTGCACAATTTTACTATAAGATATTCCATATAGAATCAATTAATTGAAAGCTAGAATTTAGAATTTTGATCATATACCCCTAGACCTTTGGTTATTAAGAAATAATAATGATTAAGTGATTATCATAATGGATGGATTTAAAAGCTAAGTACAAATATCTTGTGAAGTAAAATTCACAATTTGACTATAAGATATTTGATGATAATATTGAAGCTACAATTTGTAACTAGAGAAAGTAAAGAGAAAATGTACACATAGAAAAAAATTGTTATCAATAAAATAGAAAAAGATAAGCCAAAATTGAAATTTTGGGTAAATATAATATGAAAGGGTAAGTTCTATAACTTATAAAGGATTTAAGTTAATTTGAAATTTAAACACTTTGACTAGGTTAAAATCAAAGTGAAATTTAGAAATAAGAGGTATAAGTAATATCATCCTAATATAAAAATTTGAATTAGTGATACAGTTAGGGTAACATTTGTAATTCAAAATGAAGTAAGAATAGAAATAATATGGTTAGTAGGGTGATTGTTGGATGAAAAAGGTTAATAACAAATACCATGAGAATTAAGTTCCACAAATTTGACTATAAGGTATTTGATGGATTTAAGATTAGGAAATTTGATTTAGAAAATGGATAGGTAAATAAGTTAAGTGGTTAATCATAGAATCAGTGAGAAAAAGGTGTACACTTAGTAAAGATGTCTTATTAATAGATGGATTGGATAAATAATATTAGCTAAATGAAGACCTTAGATAAAGAAAACTAAGGGTTCGGTTTTATAACTTATTAATTTGAGATAATAGTAGAGCTTTATATTAGTTAAACACCTTAGTTGAAGTAATAACAATTTGAAGTTTGGGGATATATATACACACACACTCTTAGGAAGTAAAGATATATTATACAAGTTTAGGTCATACTTGTATGCTTAAGTAATAATATATTTAGCAGAAAGTAAATGTTTGTGAAATAAACTTGGATTAACAGAAGTTTTGAAGAAATGTATTAGGTAAAGATGAATGTGAATAAGTACATAAGTTAAACATAGATCATTTCAGCACATAAATTTTGATCTAAGATTTGAGAACATAACTTTGAGGTGTTTACACCAATCCGAAAAAGGATTTACCACTCGATTCTTGACGGTGAGCATTGATGGGAGTTTATGATTATGTACACGAGTTTTCTATCATAGTTGAGAGCCATGCAAGGAAATTAAGGGTTTGTGATCAAGAAGTCTGATCAAAGTACGCACTTGAAAATCGAGGGATCGATACTAGATCAAAAGAAAAGTTATGGATTCGAATAATGGATCGAATCAAATATCACATGTAGTCTGATGTGTTGGGTCTGTCTACTTAGCAGTTGGATAGTTATCTAAAATAGTATGCACTAAGATATAGTGGTTGGACTGATGTTGTGGTATGTATGTATAGACCTCAGGTATAATACATGCTCAGGTCAGGGGATGAGTTATGTGGACGTATTCATTTATGTTAATATAATATCATTTTGGTTGTTTTTGGATGTATAGTCTTGTTTGGTTGTTGTATATTCTATCTTAAGTGTGCAGTACACACTAGGATGGGTACGATATAAGTTTGAGTTGATGTATGTATATATAACCGTAAGTACGTGATAGATGCTCAGGTTAGTGTGGGGAATCTCTGTATGTATGTTTGACATCACTTGTTTTAGTGTTGTTATGATATCGACCTTCTTCTTTTCTATCATCAGTAGAAATAAGTCAAATTATTTAAGGATACGAGTATGAGATAGATTCTTTTGTCTAACTTTCATTTCGAGAACGAAATGCTTTTAAGTAGGGGAGAATGTAACAACCCGTAATTTCGCTACTTCGAAAATAAGAGATTTCGTTCGTTTTAAATTTAAAAAGGAGTTTAAATCTTAAAATAAATATGTAATATATAATAAATAATTATCTATTCTTATAGTTAATAAATTAAAAAGTATAAATTTGGATTTTAGAACAAATCGACAAAAGTTAAGTTTTGTTAATAATAAATACTTAAATAAATGAATTTAAATATTTATTAAAAAGGTAAATCTTATTTAAAACATCTAATAAAGATAATAAAAGTAAATTTATATATTTAAAAGTATGTTAATAATCGTTTTACAAAAATAACCAAAATTTGTCGCATTTTGTCATTTTTACATACACTGTAAAAATAGAGATTTTGATATTTATTAAATATGATTTTAAAATATAAAGAGACGTGTTTTAATTTATTTAAATAAGTAAAAAGTTCATTTTAAAGTTTGATTTGCCTCAATATCTATCTTAATAAAAACGTCAAATTTTGACGGTAAAATTCATCGACAAAAACACCGTTTTCAACCAAAACAATTTGTCGACAAGTTGTTGCAACTTGATACATTTTCTAACACATAAATATAAGTTTACAAACTATTTAAACACTTTACATTAAGCACTTTCCGCAGCACTTTTCTGCTGTGAATTCTATAACTTTTGGAATATGAGTTTAAACGTAACGACGTTTCCTAGAATCAATTGTGCATATTTTAAAAAAGGATAATTAAGCATTTTGAAAGATAATTTGGAATATTTATAAGCAATTCCAAAATAATTTGAAAAATCTGAGTATGCGGAAACGACTAGTACATTTGTCCCTCCTGTGAGATCTGGAAAGATAAAACAAGGTGTTTAACTGAGGTTAGGGATGGAGCAACCAGTGCCCAGAACTTACCTGGCCTATGTTTTCTTTTCTTAGGCGAGGGGTGAAATAGATCGAAGGAAAAGCCCAGATGCTCTTAAATAAAAATATTGTATTAAGTTTTGAATTAAAATAAGATTTGTATTATCCAAAAGTTAAGCAATTTTTAAAATGAATGATTTCTATGATCCTGTTGACCCAAAAATGTTTTCTAAGATTGATTTAGGGTTTACGTAAACGATGTCTTAAATAACATTGTTTTTGACCCGCCTAAAAATTAAAGAATTTGATCAAGAATTGAGTAAGGAAATTTGAGATATTTTCCAAAGAAAAAGAATGAATTTGTTAGAAAATATACTAAGTCAAAAGAAAGAGATTTAGAAATCATCGGTAAAAGAATTAAAGTGAAAAGAGACTTAATAAATCCTGTATACTCATATTCACTTTCTATCGATATTGGATTTCGAAGGAACCGGGGTCGGATTTGGGTAAATCTCATTCGAAAACCACTTCGAACCAATCTATACGTTCGAACGTGAAGACATGTTGAAGATGATGATTATTGAAGACCATGGATCTTTATAGCATGAGGACTTGCTCTGGGTAGCTCTCGAGTTATATATAGCAGTGGTCTCCTCGTTGCGGAGATTTTGCGGATTGCAAGGGCTTCTCGCCTAGTAATAGCCGAGGAAAGCGCCTTCGGTTTGTCCTGTTCTTGGACAACTTGTATGGATGTTTGTCTGACATTGCACTTCTAATGATTACGTACATTGGTTTTTACAAACGTACATCAATAGTGGCGGAGAAGGCAACTTCTCTTAGCTTAACACCCTCCTTGAGACATACGAGCTCAAGGGTTGTATTTTTGTGGAAGGCAATTAGTAATTAAACGGAAATGGCATTGTGGCATTCAAAGATGTGATATGTACTGTGAGAAATGGTAATCGTTTGCCTCAAGCCGCATCAAACCGGAAATGACCGAAACAGGATTAGATGCAGCAAGGCTAAGTGGGTCATTCCCAATTAGGATATGGTCATCCTCTTCTACATATATTTCTTCCCGCTATGACGTCGGGGTGTAATTTAATGTGGTGTATGCTAGAGGGCCCTCGATAAAGTCCGATAAGGACCGGAGGATGTCATATTCCGTACCATCTAGTTATAGAGGTGGGCCGATCTTGTGTTGGTAGAGGATCCTTTGTGATGGTCCTCGGGACATCCATCTAGAGGTGTACCCCTTCAGAAGGTAGATCCTGCGCCTGGTCATTTGTATGAAAATCCATTCTCCAATAAGAATCTACAGACTTGATTGTAAACCTATTATGCTGGAATTTAATCAATGTAACAATTTCGGCTAAGATTAATAAGTTTATTTGCAAATGTTTTCAAAGAATGTCGTTAGAAATAATATCAAACGCTTTGGTATAAAAGTGTTTTAGTTATCATAAGGTAAAAACCTGTCCGTGTTTATGTGTGAGTGTAGTGTTATGAGATACTCTTTGTTTTCAAAGGATTTTATTCAAAGGCTGATATATGACACTGTCATTAATTTTTGAGTTTTTCTCACGCTGGTTTATCAAGCCTGATCCGGGTATTTTCAATACTCGGGTTAGATCCGAGTAGTTTCAGGATAGTCGAATATGGTTGGAGTTTCCAGAGGAGAGCTGCAGATATTCATCGACGTATGAACATATTCTATTATCCGCTGTACTTAGTGTATTTTGTTTGATGTTTGATGTTCTATCATTTCAAACCCGCAGTCTCAGGTAACATGAAATAAATAAAAATCGTTCAGGCCTATCATTTCAGCCCATATAAAAGTATAGCATTATATAACAGTAACAGATGATATGACATGTATATAAATAGAGTGAACATCATTTGATCATAGCATAGTCAGGTATAACACGATAATATAGTTCTACGGATTCACAGGGTGTTAATTTACTAATTATATAAGTACAGAATGCCTTATGAGAAATACTCACCTCTACAAGCTGGAGATAATAGATTCAGACACACAAACAAATACCCGAAAAGCACGAAGGCACGACTACGGATTCAAGTGAGGGAAGAGCCAAAACAGTTGTCTTATACATATCAAACAAAACAATATATTTCACATAAATATACAACACAATATATCATTAAACAAGTCTAGAATTAATGCACAACAAAGAACCAAACCACTTGCACTTGCTTTCAACTATCCTATGCTCGGCCTATTTATAAAAATGCACGGCCTAAGCTATGAATTTGGGTCAAGTATGGTTCATAGGGTCGGCCTAGCATGGATATGAAGAAGTGAAAGTTATTTATGGCATGAGACAAAGTTGAAGGCAACAAAAGCAATTTTGGTGCAAACATAAGTCACGGCCAAGGCTCCATGTGGCACGGCCAGGCCTGGTGGAGGTCAGAGGATGATATGGAAGTGGTCTTTGGTCAGTAAGTGGCTGGTGGAAGTGATGCAAGAGGTGGCCTAGAGGGGTTATGAAGTGATGAAGGCAATAGGAGTTCGGCTATGAAGATTTCAAGTGGTGCATGCAATATTTTATGGAGTTTTCAACCTAGGGGTTGCATGGCCATGACTGGTCAGTGGGTCTGGAGGAGGTGGTAGCCGAGTGTGGTGGTGGTGAAGGTGGCTATGGTGATGGAGGAGCTATAGGTCGAGCAATATAGGTGAAGCATGGCAAAGAAAATACATAAAACAAGAAAGAAATTAAGAAAAAAAATGAAAAAGCATTACCAAATTTTGCTTCAGAATTGATGGCCGAAAATTTTAGGTGAGAAACTTTTCTTCTTTGCGTGAAAAAAAATGAAAATATTCTGCTGAAGATAGGAGATATGGTCGACCAATAATGATGGCAAGTGGCATTTGAAATGAAGAGAAAAAAGCATACTAAATGCACTAAGCTTTGGAAATAGAAACTAGGTTTTAAAAATTGAAAATAAATGCACTAAGCTTTGGAAAAATTATAACATCACTTTAAAAATATTTTAAAATGAAATCTTTAAATAAAAATAAATTTAAAATAATTTCAAAATGAAATAAAGTCAAATTTAAAAATATATTCAAAAATCTAGGGTTGTTACAGATTCAGTAATATTCTGGTCCGAATATTTTCTTAAAGATGACCTAGTTTCAGGTTTGTCTGTAGTTTGGATCTTGGGTTGTTTGAAAGTTGGAAGTATTGAAACTTGTTTACAAATTTGTATTCGTGTCTAAGCTTTGTTGGATTTTCTTTGCATTTGGATCTTTGCAAGGAATATCCATATTGCTCCATTTTTATCATCACCTTCATAGCCTCAAAAGGTGAGCAAACACTCCCAACTACTATTTTTTTTTGTTAGTTAAATTGAATTTATGATGTGATTAGAAATTGATCGGATGCTGTTTAGTATATTTTAAATTTTCATTCAAGATAAATCTGACTTTTATTGAATTTAATTACCATTTAATTTAATATTGAAATTTAAATTGCCAGTTAAATGCCAATTATTGTTAACCAGTAAATTGTTGCTTGTTATTGGTTGATTTCAATGATGATTGTATTGTATGTTCAATTGTTGATATTTGGGTGATTGGATAGATGTTATTGGTTGACATTTTGGATGATTGGATATTATTTATGTCTATATCTCAATTATTCCTATGAGTTGAAATGATACATAACCAAACGATCTAATAGATTAACGAAAAATCATTATGGGTTAAAATGATAAACTCGAGCGGTTCTCATTGATTCGGAAATGTTGATTTTTGATACTGATTGAAATGACATATACCCATATAATTTCTTAAATTTGGACTTTATTTGGAATTGAATTATTTGAATGGTTTAAATTAATTCAAACTTCAGATTTGTTTTAATTAGACGATTAAGATTGATATTTCAAATTATTTGAAACTCTTTAAATGATTATATTCACGTTGTGCACTTGATAGGTGTAACACCCGGATATTTTCAACCATTTGCATCTGCACATGTAGGACTTGAATTGCTTAAAATACCACGTTGTAAATAAAATTTGGCAAATCTCAGAATATATAGTAAATAAAATCACAGATCGCAGACACAGAATAATAATAATGCAGCGGAAGTAAAAGAGATAGTAGTTCATGAAGCAACTATATAAATATATCAGAGTTACATAAGATACAACATAAGAAATAAAGTACAAAAGAAGTCCCAATACATAGAAGTCTACTAATACAAGAGCTGAATTAGAACAACAGAATGACAAAGATAAAACTAGGCAAGTAGATAATCTCCAGCGATTCCAAATCTCCAAAGAGTGGAAATCCAAATCTGCGAATACTCAGGCTGACCCGAGCATAAATAAAAAATACAAACACTCGAGTCATCACATACATACTTATACAATGTAAACCAACTCAAGTGAACTGTAGTAAAGGTACAAGTAACTTAAAGGATGCTTGGGACCGCCCATCCTCTAAGGATCCGTTAAACTATTTACTATGTAGTAATATTGCGCTATTATAATAATGTCTATCAGTAAAATAAACTTACTTTAAAGTAGTGTTAAGGAGCGACCCAATATTCCCCTTAACACAGATAATGCCAGTAGTCTATAAAGTACATGCATATCTCCTGATCGGGAGACTATGAGAAGACTGCATAGGTACGACACAAATAGAAACTCGTAGTAAAAGCTCGATATGGTATGTGACACGGCACACAAGGCAATGCCAGGGTAGATATACCAATTACGACACTCGAGCTGGTTGTAACGCAGCAACCACATACGCCCACCTCGAAACACATTCCCAAAATCGGAGGGGCGCCCGAACAATCACAAAAGCAATAGAATGGTATCAAAGAAAAGCGTCCAACCAGAGGAGCTACCCCTTTTGGCCCGAGACCGCTCCTATTTCTGCCACATTATGCCAACTCACGGAAGTTGGGTCCACGTAATATACCTCAAGAACGTCGCCACCATCCTACTTCATTCTAGAATCTCCACCGCATACACGGTTGTCAAAGTGGTTTTCGGTATCGACAGAGAGTATGCCCATATCCGATCCCGGTCTCTTTGCCAACCAATCGTTATTATAACCCGTGGTTATACATAAAAATATATTTTATACTTTAAAATTAAATATCATTTCAATCCAAATCTTTATCAAAATAAAGATTAAATCATTTCCAACCCATTTCAATATATCAACATACCATATCTTTCAAATTCAAATATTTATCAAAATAAATATCAAGTCATTTCCAACCATTTCAATATATTAAATTATCGTATTCTTTCCAAACTTCCTTACAAATCATTTTAATACATAAATTTCATATCTTTCAAAACTTCATTTTCAAATCATTTTAATAACAAAATATCAAATCTTTCAGAACTTCATTTTCAAATCATTTTAATATCAAAATATCATATCTTTCAGAATTTCATTTTCAAATCACTTTAATATCAAAATATCATATCTTTCAAAACTTTATTTTCAAATCATCATATAAGTTCAAATCCAAATATTCAACTTTAAATACCTTCTAAATTCAAGATAACATTCATTTATTATCCTTTCTAATCACCTTTAAATAGTTTATATTCCAATTTACTTAATTCATTTAAACCATTTAAAAGTGAAGTTATTATTCTTTCAAGTCAAGTATTCAAATTTCAAAGTTTCAAATCGTTCTGAGCTCGTTTACTAAGTCAAAAACTATAAACATTTAAAATTTCAGTCTTTCGCAACATTTAGAAAAACCTGTTATAAGTTATACTTGAAACATTTTAATTCAGCAAAGACAGCACTTAAAAAATGCTGTTAAAACACATTTTAGTTGAATTTTTAGTTTAAAACAGCAAAGACAGCATTTCCAGAAATGCTGTAATAGCTCAGATTTCAAAACAAGGGTTTTAATTCATTTCAATAAAGATAGTAGCCCACTACAGCATTTACAGAAATGCTATAATAGAACTAAGTTAATTTTTTAGTCTATTAGTTCAACTACAGCAACTACAGCATTTTAGAAATGCTATAATAGCTCTTTTAGTTCATTTCCAGAAAGCATAGCAATTCTGAATGCTATTAAAAGTGATTCCAGATTTTAGTGTATTTCCAGCAATTGATCAACTTCTTTTTAAACCCTTTAAACATTATAAAAATCATATTTTTACATTCAAAAATGTTCATTAAAAGTACTCTTTCAACTTATGATTTTATAAAGTAACCTTTATAGAAAAATCCAAATTTTCAATAATTTCACTTAACAAATTCAAGTGTATAATATCCTTTTCTTCACTTTTCAACAAATAAACTTAACACTTAAACTCTAAATTACCATTTCATAAATTTAATTAAATTTTCAATTTTATTTAATTAACTTAAATCTTTAATTAAAACCCTAAATTTCACATTTCCAAGTCAAGTTACATTTTAAAATTTCACTTTTAAGCATTCATTTATTTAGCCATTTTAATTCATAGAAAAATCAATAATACTTTATTAAATCGTTTAAATTCAATTTTAAATCAAACTATCATATTTACCATTTTCCAAATATAATTAAATTTCCATTTTATTTATATAACTTAAATATCGTTTTTAACCAAATTTCCAAACTTAAGTTATAATTCAAAATTTTACTTTTACCATTCGTTTAAATTACATTTTTAAATCATAGAAAATCATAATTTCTTTATTTAAAACATATAAAAAATCTATTTTAAATGAAACTTTCATAATTTTACACTTTTAAAATATTTGAAATATTCAAAATACTTTATAAAATAATCACAGGCCTGTATATAGTTTTCTACCCTAGGTCAAGTGATACGGATATATATGAATATGTCATTTCAATCCACGGTTTAAAAAGAAAAATCCAGGTTCTATCATTTCAAACCCGCAGTCCCAAGTCAAAATAAAATAAATAAAATCGTTCAGACCTATCATTTCAGCTCATAACGATTTTTCCCTATTCTAAAGTCCGTTCGGGTATGTATCATTTCAACCCATAGTGAACCTAATCTACAGGGAACTTGCTGTGTGATAAACAGGTGTAAATGAACAATTAACAATATATAATAGTAATAGATGAGATGACATGTAATTTAACAGGTTTAACATCATACATAAATAATCACAAGCAGTTATAGCATCATTTATAATTCTACACATTCAAATGTTGTCGCTTCACAATTGCATAAGTATATATTGTCGTGTGAGATTTACTCACCTCTATAGCTGGAGATTGCAATAAAAATGACACAACGGAATCAAAGCACAATGAAAAGACTACAGATTTGAGTGGAGAGCAACATCCAATGCTACAACTCTTGTGTTACAACCCAAACAAAAATCAAAACAAACCATAAATTCAATATACTTTGAAATGATGTAACTTTTAAACGAAAAGAGATTTGAATGTCAAATCTTTTGCCTTGCTTCCTCATATGTTATGCACGGCCTAGGGGTGCATATGGTAAGGTTTTGGCCAAGTTTTGGCTCGGGTTTGGTCTAGCATGGATCGGGTTTAAGGCATGAACAATGTGGAGTTTGTAACATGAGAAGGTGAAGGGGTTATGCAATATGGTGGTTTTGGTCATCAAAGTGGTTCAACCATGGGTGAGTGGGCTCGACCTAGGGTACACCATGACTGGACAGTGGATGGAGGGGTGTGTTGTGGTCAGTTCAGAGGTGGTGGAGGCGGCATAGGTGGTGGTTAGTGTGGTGGTTGAAGTAGATGAGGCCAAAATGGTCAAACTAGCATGGTTTCAAGGCATTTTCATAGTTTTTGAGGAGTTGTTCATCATGGAGGGCTCGGCCTTGGCCAAGACCAGAGGAAGAGCTGGTGATGATGGAAGGGAAGAGGTGTAGGAGGTGGTGGCCGTGGGTATGGAGGAGAGGTCGATCAAAACTATGGAGAAAACAAGGCAAAAATATGAAAAAAATGAGAAGAAAAGTGACAAAAGAGAAGCCATTACCAAGGAAATCTCTAGCCGTGAAGAAGAATGAAAGTGGAAATGTTTTCTACGTGAAAAATAATGAAACTCACGGCTAAGAAAGTATATTGCACGGCCAAGAGGAGTAATGGAGAGGTTATGGCAAATGAAAGGACTTTAGGAGGTGAAAAGACTTAACTTTCAAAAGCTTTTAAAACCTTTCATATTTCCTTTTCTTTTAAATCAAATAAAACAAAATATAATTCATCAAATACTTTTGAAAACCAAAACAAAGTGAAATAAAATTAAAATAAATAATAAAATTTAAAGTAAATAAAAAAAGAATAAAAGAAATTGCTTAAAAATTCAAAATAGGGTTCAAAAATTACAATTACAACATCACTGGCTTTGGAAAAATATCTACTTCATTTTAAAAATATTCTAAAGAAAATTTTTAAAATAAAATATTTTTTTAAACATATTAAAAGTGAAATAAATAATTAAATTTAGAGAAAATAGAAAAATAATTAAAGAAATTGTTTAAAAATTGAAAACAGGACATGAAAATTACAAATAAAATACCATTGGCTCTAGAAAATTTCTATTTCGCTTTAAAACAAATAAAATGTCAAATAAATAAAATAAATGAGGAACAAAATAAAGTGGGGATGAGAATAAAATAAATTCTTAAGAAAAATATAAATACAAATAAAGAATTAATTAATTAAAACTGGAAATTAGAAATTTACAACAGAATACAACTGATATTGGAAAATGTCAATTACACTTTCAAAAATGTTTCAAAACCAAAATATATACAATACACGTTATTTTACTCATATAAACAAAAATTAGAACATTACATGACCAATTAAAATATTATTTATATAATTTAAAATAAACAATTTTGTTAAATACAGCAAATTTCTCACAATAGTTAAAAAGGCATAACTTTCACATTATAAATCAGATTTCAACGAAACAAAAAATAGTCTTTTAAAATTTTATTTACTTTCATAATAAAGATAAAATTCAAAATTTTAAACTTTCAAATTTTTAAATTTAAAAGTCAAAGTTGACCATATTGTCCAAAATTCACTTTTTTGTAAAATATTCTATTTAATCATGTTTGGAATTCTAATTCACATCAAAATCAAAGTTTATATTTGAAATAACAAAATTTATCCAATTCAAATAAATAAAATAAAGCTTTTAAATCAGAAATTCAATTAAAATGATTAAAATATACAATTAAAATAGTCACAAAATACAGGGTTATTACACTCTCCCGCACTCAAAACTTTTCATCCCCGAAAAGGAATAAGGTACAGGAAAGCACAGAAAAGATAGAAATGAAATAAGATTAAGACAAGGTGATAAGAAGATTGAGATTATATCTGCTAACTGTTGTTATAGGTAAGTTTAATAAGGTGGAGGTGATCTTTCCAAGATCCTCCAGAATCAAGAACACAAGCACGAAAAAGGTGGATTCAAAATGTGTACCAAAGATTATCAAAGATTATAGAAAGATTCCTAAATAGAAAGATTATAGAAAGATGTCTATACCAGTCTGTAGCAAGATAAGGATAATGACAACCAAAAGATAGTTTGAAAAACAAAATAAGGAAATAAATTTGAAACCATGGAAATTTCAACATAAATAGAAAATAAAATTTTGCACAAGTTAAATAAGTCTTAGCCATCTCAAATTTCATTATCTTATTATCTAGTTATCTTAAATTTACAATTTTAAAACCATGGGTTTGAAAAATAACCATTTATTATACTCATAATGTACATAATAAATTTAATTCTTCTTTATTTCTAATTAAAATTAAAATTATTCCTCTCAATATATTTATCACTTATGTTGAATATACTTACACTTATTATAACTGCTTCATTTTATTCTTAGTTCTTTTAACATTATTTTATTGTAAGTAATTCAATTACCCTTTATTATATTTACCTTTGTTAATCATTTTATAACTAAAATTTAGGTGTATAACATTTATTATAACCACTCAAATTTTATTTATAAAATCTTTTTATATTGTATATTATCCAATTACATTGTTAACTTCTAACATTAATTTAAGATATATTTAAATGCAATTGTATTATACAAATAAAACTTTCCAATTAAATCATTTCATACTTGAATATTCATCCAAAATTTTGATTTTCTTTTTTATAATTGAAGTTATTCATTAAAATAAAATTTAAGAACTAAATTTTCAATTCCTTTCAAACCATTTAGAAAAAAAATGTGCCTACATAATTTATCAAATCAAATTTAAATCATATATCGATATATATTATAAATCAAGTCATATTTTAGAAATTCAAATCAACTTGATTTCCCAAAACAAAGCTGTAGCAAGACTACAAAGCGGTCTCTTCACCTCGAAATTCGAAAATGAATGTCAATGACGCTGCAGTCATCACCGAAATTATTTCCCAGCGACAAAGAGAAGAGTACTGATTTTTAAACTTTAAAATTCTTTGGAAAAATATTCTTATTCGAAAATAAATTAAATAATATACTTTAAAAGTTAAACACGAGGTTTGAAACCATCGGAAATTAAATTCTCAAATTTCTTGTTTTAAATTCATTTCAATTCCCAAATCAATTTATAAACAACTATTTATAAATTCATTTATAGAACAATAAATGATAAATCAAGTATTATCATTTCAAATAATCAATTTAAATCAATTTATTAAGTTCCATAAATTTACTTATATATCAGAATTTATTTCATTAACCAAATTTTAAAATAATATTGTGTCAGTTTGTTCTGTCAAAGTGTTTTAGAAATCCTATTGATAGCGTTGATCAGACGAATCGATCGGAAATCCAAATCAACATCAACAACTCAAACAACACAATATATAAAACAAAATATAGATTTACAAGTACAATTTAAAATGTTTGGAAGACTAGTTTGGGAACAAAAGACAAGATGATTAAATAATAGAGTAGGGAGATGGGTAAGCTTAAGTAAATCGCGGGCAACCTTAACCGGGTCAACCGTGACTTAAAGACTAAGATCAATGTGGATTTTTCTGGGTAAATCTAGATTCGATCTCAAGAGATAGAGTTTGGAATAACAAAAGATATTAGCATCTAAACCAAAGACAGATATAAATGCCTGGTGAATCGATGCTAATTGCAAAGGAGTTTCCCCTTTTACAATTCAATTTGAAATTGGCGAGACCGCCAACTCACTAAAAAGATCATTCAAAGCGGAGTTACGGGATACTCCAGAATCAAAAGAAGATGAATAGTGAGGGACACGAATGGATTTTGGGACCGTAGGGAACGTTCCAAAATTTAAAGAAAATTCAAATCAGAGAGGAAAGATTCAAACTCGAACAAAAGTGATTCTGTACATAATTTACCTTATATTCTAAGTTTTGCCACAAAGCCAAAGCTCTGATACCAAATGTAACAACCAGTATTTTCAACCATTCGCATCCGCACATGTCGGACTTGAATTGCTTAAAATACTGCGTTGTAACTAAAATTTGGCAAATCTCAGAATATATCGCAAATAAAAATGTAACGACCCTAAATTTTAAACAATTTAGATTGAAAATATTTAATTAATTTTAAATATTTGAATGATGGTTTAGTTTGAATTCCCAATATAACTATGAATTGGCGATTAAATTTTAGAATTTAATCTATTGAAAGTTGAATAAAAATTTGAATTTGACTTTGGAGTTTGAAATTGAACGTTAAATTTGTATATAAAATTCGAACTAATGACTTAGAAAAAATAGTTTGGATTTACGAATTATTTTTATGTAAATTTATAGATTGATGGTTAGTTTTAATAACATTTTTCTTTAACTTAAATAAAATGGAATGAATTTTATCAATACAAAATACAAGTATAAAATTCAATTGTAAAACATGTTAATAAAAAATTGATGTTGAGAAAAAAACAAATTGAATTTAAATTGGGGAAAAAAATATACATAATAAAATAAGGCATGAAGGACATACATTTAATGCCCCATCCTCTCTCGCACACCCTATGTACCTTCACAGCCGAAAACAAAGCATGGCCGACATCTCCTTCCCCTTCCTCATAAAATACCCGATACCTCCCCCCTTTCGTTTCATATTCATTCGAAAACCTTAAATCATACGGGAAAAAAAATCAAAGGGAACAAAATGATGGCGGCCTCTCTCTAAAAAAATCATTCGTCCTCTTTGCAAGCTTAGGGCTTTTCAAATCAAAGGCGCCGGCTTCGATCGATGGTGTTGCTCTTTGTTTCTCGGATTTAGGGCTTCTTCGCGTTTGTGACGCCCCACCTCTATACCCACGCTAGCCAAGAACACTACGGTGTAGTGCTGTCGACTAGCACGGAGAATAGGGCTGTTGAGGAGCGACCATCCGTGTAATTTCTTTGCGCGAACATTGATATGTCAGATAGTACAGCATGCATTTCATTTAAGGAGGAAATCCGACATACCGATGCAAACTCAAAGCTATCACGCAGTGGCTATATATAATCCTCGGAAACAAATATAGAAATAAGCATAACA
Source organism: Allium cepa (assembly GCA_030765085.1). Taxonomy (NCBI): domain Eukaryota; kingdom Viridiplantae; phylum Streptophyta; class Magnoliopsida; order Asparagales; family Amaryllidaceae; genus Allium; species Allium cepa. The sequence goes on from CM060932.1 coordinate 30,248,690, forward strand.
TAAATCAGTCACAGATAATTCATATCACAACGGCGGAAATAGATATGAATAAACCACACTTAAAAGTGTTTATCAGAGAAGTGGTCTAACAAGATCCACAATAACACAGAAGATTTTAAATAAATGCGGAACACAGATTGAACAGAAAAATCTCATATATATAATAACTGATGGCAGTTACAATACATTTGATATGGTACATATGATGCAACTACAACAGTTGACTCAGGAAGTTATACATATAAGTACATTTTCAATATAATATACATGAATACATATCTTCCTATACAATCACATCGACTACTATACATGACGATTACTCCAGAAGATATGAAAGAACTTCATAGCTCAAACAGCAATCCGAAGCATGATATCTACAACCTGTAAATACTCGGTCTGACCCGAGTATTAAATTCAAAAGAAAATAATACCCGGGTCAGTCTAATTCAAACTCAGTTATTAGTGCATAGAAGCAGTAATAATACGCAAAATATCCTAAAATCAAAAGCAGTTAGAATATTAATCAAAGAAATACCGTGTGGCTACAGTTCACGCTTGCGTGCACTGCCGCACCACAACAGTGATGATGTACCCAATAAATACCGTGTGGCTGCAGTTCACGCTTGCGTGCACTGCCGCGCCACAAACAGTGATGATGTACCCAATAAATACCGTGTGGCTGCAGTTCACGCTTGCGTGCACTGCCGCGCCACAAACAGTGATGATGTACCCAATAAATACCGTGTGGCTGCAATTCACGCTTGCGTGCACTGCCGCGCCACAACAGTGACGATGTTCCCAATGAATGTAAAAGATGTACACAATGAATGTACATAACAAACTGCACATGACAAAAAGAGTCAGAGGTGCACGAGAAGAAGTATACTCAAATGAGAAAGTGCAAATAAGTAGGCTGCACAAATAGTAGGGCCAGGCAGCACAATGATCATCACAATGGTCAAGGTATATACAGGACACAAATGCATCAAATAAGTACAACTGCAATGCCAACAGAAGACAATGCCAAATGTCAACAGAGACAATGCCAATGCCAACAACAAAGTTCACAAGTGCAGACACAAGAGAAGTGGAACAGGTGCAACACAGAAAAGATGACAAGTTCAACTCGAACCAAGTCCATGAAGCACATAGAAAAACCCCAAGCCTTCAACAAAAACATGGACTGCAACAACCAGAATGGATGTAATGTGCACAAGTGATACAAGTAACATGAATGTAGACAGCAAAAAGGGACTGCAACAAATATGTATGTAAACTAAATGCCTCAAATAACAGAGCACCGAACTCGAAGGCACTGGCAGCGTTTACTATAGGCACCAGGTCAAAGGGATAACAGAGGGAAACTTAACAAAGTCAAGTGGATAATCAGAATGTGAATGCATACTACTGGTCATGATAGCCCCAGGTTTCAATGCATTTACAAGTAGGCAGTACAAAACTCAGACTGGCAAAGACAGATACAACGTGCTGCACCAGAGGCAGTACATGAAATCATGTGCATAACCAATCATAAACATGTAGCAAGATGCTAATTCTCTTGCAACTAAAACTGTCTCGAAGTAAAGGCAATAAGAGAGGCGAACAATGATGTACAAATGAATGCTTCAGTGACTAATATGAATGCAGACTCCAGTGCTGCCAAATAGTAGTGTAGCATAAAGACATAAATGCACTCGCAAGGCTACTGCATAGGGCTGCAGTAATGTTAGTGCAACAGATAGCACAAAGGCAAGTGTATCAAGTGGATATCAAAGCAACAGGTACAAGGTGTACATGTTTACATATATAGGTACATGCATACATATCTATGAATTGAAACAGGTAGGCAACCGTCTCGAATGGTCAAGAAAGCTACTATGAAGTGCATCAAACAGAGCAGCAAAAATGTGTACTTAAAGTGCATCATGTATGCACTGAAACTGGATAATGCAACAGGTAGGGGATGTATCAATAAAAGTGCAGTGAAGCCAATATGGTAATAAAATGAATATTGTATTCAGTGGACATATCAACATGTGGTCATTAGTGAACAAACAAGTTCAAGTACCTTCAGATACATGAATGCACAGGTTAAAGTGACTCGAAACAGATTGAATGCCAGTACATATGCAGCAACAAGGAAGTAAAGTCAAGAGACTTGAGTACAGACATACAGTAGCAAATGAATACGAACTGCAGCACAAAAGTCTCGAGTGAACACATGAACACGAAGTGAAGTGCACAACTACGAAAGCTACTGGCCTTAAATGCATTAACTAAGACTACAATATGCTCAATGCTCAAGCTACCCATGGGACAATGCAAACTGAATAATTTATGTGGGAAAAAGTGATATTCCCAATGCATAATGAAACTCAAGTACCCAGTAATGCAACTCGAAATAATTCACCAATTTCGTATGTTGAGCAAACAACACAAGAGATACAACAGCCTAACATCAACCTAATGCAAGTGTGACAGGTCAGGGGTGCACGCAGAGATGGTCAGAGCCGAAGCTCACAGGAACCAAGTGATATCAAGGTCAGTGACAAAGTGAAAGCAAATCAAATTAAATCGTCATTTACCAAAGGCAACAGAAAATGCTCGAAGTCGAATCCAAGTCAAACAAGGAGTCGAACAAATCAAGCAAAGAAAATCAAATCAAACAGCCCCAAAAATCCACTCGAGGCAGAAATGGATCAACCACGAACGGAAAAAAAAATCAAGTCGAAGTCGAAACACGAAACAAATTTCGCAAACGAAGTTGAACAATGTCGAATTAGATGTGAGTACGATAAAGTACTCACCTTTGCCACGGAAATGAAGACGAAGCCATGAAGTCGCCGTTACACGAAAACCCTAGCTGCCAAAGATTACTCGAGCACGAGCATGTTGATGCGGCCCTGAGCAAGGAGGAAGCCTCGGACGAGTTGACGCCTTCGATTCCCAGAAGCCCCAAATTTTGAGCGATGAAGACGAACGAAATCGAGACGTCGCCATTTATTCGTTCGAGTGCTTTTCGTTTTTAGGGTTACTGAATCGAAAAAATGGAAATTAGAAAGGGGAAAATGGGTTTTGGGTTTAGATAATTATCACGGCCAACAAAAATGAAAACTTGGGCCGAAAATTCAAAGCCCAAAAATTCAAATTTAAATTCAAATCGCAATTAGCGAGGATATCAATCGTTTAATGTCAATTATTAATTGACACGAATATCGGGTTGTTACAAACTCCCCTCCTTAAAGAAATTGCGTCCTCGCAATCTTTAAGGAATAAATGGGCAAAAGGTAACAACCCCAAAACACAGCAACACAAGATGAAGAAATTTGAAGTAAGTAGCTCACCATAAAGAGCATGAAAGAGTAAGCCAAGGAACCAATACGTTCAGTGATAGGAAATGGCCCGATATATCGAGGCACTAACTTTCCCGACCGACTGATACGCACATCACCTATCATAGGTGAAACACGAATAATATGGAACAACAGCGTAGTACAATAACGATACGCCAGATGAATCAAAGCTTCGTAAATTCGGAACGTCGACGTAGTACAAAAACGGTACGTCCAATGAACCGATCAACATAAAAGAACATCAGACGTAAGTCCATAAAAGGAATGAGACGAAGCTCAATAAAACGAAGTACATCAAAACGTCTGATGAACCTGGTAAAAAGATGATTCCATTCGGACATCATCAAAGAAACAACCACTTGTTGTCTACGACTGAGTGCAATCGGCAACACGATTTCCCTTCCTGGGAGAATACAAAGAACATCAAGATCACAAGATGCGGGGAACTTGAGCCAACGTGGTTGACGTAAATTAAGTTCCTTATGAGAAAATAAATATTCCCAAGATTCATGATCAGGGTAGAGAACAAATTTCTCACCCAAAAATAATGATGCCAAAGTTTTAAAAGTGAAACCAATAGCCACGATCACTAGATCATGAGTGGCATATCTAGTCTCAATAGGCATAAATGATTCAGAAGTACAAGAAATAGCATGTTTTCTCTAACAAGAGAACATAATCCAAACCAATACGATTAGCATTGGTACACAAGATAAGGTCTTGATTCCACTCGAGAATCGCAAGAATAGAAGTATCGGAAAAGAGTTGTTTTAAATAATATTCTTTCCCGAAAAGCTAAAACTTTCGAAATTTACAATCTATTTTATGTAATTATCTTTTTATAAAAAATTACATTTTAAAATTCAATTTACTGTGTCTAATTGTCTCATCAAAGCGTCTAGGAGATTCCTATCGATAACGTTGATCAAGCGCATCGACCAGAATTCTTAAAGCACTTAATGGGCAATACAATCACAAAATCATCTTTTAATTTCATAAAAGAAATTCACAATTTCCAATCTCAAACGGACAAGTCCGGAATTAAACGAATCAGTAAAAGAAAGGGGTCATAGTCCTCGATTTTGCTGAAACGTTTAAATCGTTTTCTCATTCTTTTGAAAGCGTAAACTATAAAAATTTTGAAAACAATTTTTATTTTAAAACAATTTTTAAAACACGTGATTAAAACAGCGACATCAGTAGCAATTGGCATCAAAATATAATACCAATGAATTTTCATTCGTCAAAAATGTCACAAGAATCTTCTCAAAGATAGAAAGGGATATCATACCCTAAACTTGTATTCATAACAAGTCAATGACACAAGAATTCACCAATGCACAAAAATTGATAAAACTTATCAATAGAAATCACGAAAATTGGTGAAGCACAAATTCCAGAAGACTACACAAGAAATCCAGAAATCACAAGACGGGAGTATGAAAACTCGAACGGGAGTATGAAAACTCGAACGGGAGTATGGAAACTCAAATGGGAGTCTGAAAACTCAAATGGGAGTATGGAAACTCACCAACACGCGAGCATGAAAACCATCAACACGTGCAACGCAAAGCGAGAACGGGAGCACGGAATCTCACCTACACGAGAGCATGAAAATCATCAACACGTGCAATGCAAAGCGAGAACGGGAGCACGGAATCTCACCTACACGCGAGCATGAAAAATCATCAACACATGCAACGCAAAGCGAGAACGGGAGCACGAAAACTCACCTACATGCGAGCATGAAAAATCATCAACACGTGCAACGCATAACGAGACGCTATCTCATGGTTGCAAGCCATAAATCTTGACACACGAATGGCCCGAAGACCGTGGGGCGCTACCCCACATGTGTGAGTCGGAATCACACAGATTGAGGTCTAGACTAACCTCACAAACAAAGAGATGTGTGTGAGTCAAAATCACACCGACGAGGCCTATGCTATCCACGCCGACAAAGAGGTATGTGTGAGTCAAAATCACACCGACGAGGCCTAAGCTATCCACGCCGACAAAGAGATATGTGTGAGTCAAAATCACACCGACGAGGCCTAAGTTATCCACGCCGACAAAGAGATATGTGTGAGTCAAAATCACACCGACGAGGCCTAAGCTATCCACGCCGACAAAGAGGTATGTGTGAGTCAAAATCACACCGACGAGGCCTAAGCTATCCACGCCGACAAAGAGATATGTGTGAGTCAAAATCACACAAATGGTGTCTAGGCTAACCGAAAAGAGACATCGCACAATTGCTAGTCTAAATCATAAGAATGATCGTCATGATCAACGAAAAGTGTCAATTACACTAAGTTAGTGAATATAAAAGTTTAGCTTCATGTCCCATAACCACTTGCTTAACTCAGATATTTACGAACAAACTGTAAATCTTCACTAATAAAATTGTCACTAGAGGTTCAATCGAACAATTCCAAGAATTAACCGACGAAGTAAACGCAAGCGTTTCATACCACTTGTTTTACTAAGCCGTTTAATTAGATTTCTCATACGAGTGAAATAAAGATTTATATATACTAGTAGATTGGAAAACGGTTTGAGAAAAAGAGTTTTGTATTGAAAATAGAGTTGAAAACATTTTGATAAAGAGTTTTGATATTTACTACTAGTATTGAAACCTTTATATTTTTAGAGTGACAAATCACAAAAATGATTGTAGAAACAATCAATCACAAGAATTCACGTTCGAAGTCGTGAATAGAATCGAATGAAATCGATTAAAATTTGGAAACCAAATCAATTCACAAGAATTCACATGCAAAGATGTGAATAGAATCCGAAGGAATCAATATTGAATCCTTCAAAAAGTATGTTCACAAAAATCCCGAAGAAAATATCACCAAAGTTGCTAATAAATGATAGCAACAAATCGGGAAAATAATCAAGAATTGATTAAATTTAGAAATCAAATCAATTCACTAAAATTCACATTCGAAGACGTGAATAAAATCCAAAGAATTCGATTCCAAATCCGTCAAAGTTGGAATACCCAAAAATTCCAGAAATAGAAGTTATCAAAGTCGATAAAGGCGATAACAACTAAACGGAAAAGAAGAATCGATTATCAATTGGAAAAATCAAAGCAAAACGAGCAAGGTACTCGAGACAGAAAATAGCAGGGCAAAAGTCGATCAAGTCAGCGACTCTATCTCAACTAAGCACTGATAAACTTTTGATTCTTTACAAGATCCAAAAGTTGTTGGGCAGATATGAATATGCCATCCAGAGATGGACTACTGGATTGAATAGCACTAAGACTGCCAGATCCAACCAATTCTTCTTCTTTAAGAAAAGAAAGAAGGAAGAAGAAAATGGTATTGACAAAAAAATGAATTTCAATCAAACTTGATTGATAAAACAAGGAATCATAAAGAGAATAGGATGGAACGGTACGAAGACTCGAATTAAATCCTAAAGCACGACTCCTAAGATAGACTTAGGACGATGATCCTTGTTATAATATTCCATATTGTTCCGAAGTTTGGCTCTGATACCAAACTGTGACGCCCCACCTCTATACCCACGCTAGCCAAGAACACTACGGTGTAGTGCTGTCGACTAGCACGGAGAATAGGGCTGTTGAGGAGCGACCATCCGTGTAATTTCTTTGCGCGAACATTGATATGTCAGATAGTACAGCATGCATTTCATTTAAGGAGGAAATCCGACATACCGATGCAAACTCAAAGCTATCACGCGGTGGCTATATATAATCCTCGGAAACAAATATAGAAATAAGCATAACATAAATCAGTCACAGATAATTCATATCACAACGGCGGAAATAGATATGAATAAACCACACTTAAAAGTGTTTATCAAAGAAGTGGTCTAACAAGATCCACAATAACACAGAAGATTTTAAATAAATGCGGAACACAGATTGAACAGAAAAATCTCATATATATAATAACTGATGGCAGTTACAATACATTTGATATGGTACATATGATGCAACTACAACAGTTGACTCAGGAAGTTATACATATAAGTACATTTTCAATATAATATACATGAATACATATCTTCCTATACAATCACATCGACTACTATACATGACGATTACTCCAGAAGATATGAAAGAACTTCATAGCTCAAACAGCAATCCGAAGCATGATATCTACAACCTGTAAATACTCGGTCTGACCCGAGTATTAAATTCAAAAGAAAATAATACCCGGGTCAGTCTAATTCAAACTCAGTTATTAGTGCATAGAAGCAGTAATAATACGCAAAATATCCTAAAATCAAAAGCAGTTAGAATATTAATCAAAGAAATACCGTGTGGCTACAGTTCACGCTTGCGTGCACTGCCGCACCACAACAGTGATGATGTACCCAATAAATACCGTGTGGCTGCAGTTCACGCTTGCGTGCACTGCCGCGCCACAAACAGTGATGATGTACCCAATAAATACCGTGTGGCTGCAGTTCACGCTTGCGTGCACTGCCGCGCCACAAACAGTGATGATGTACCCAATAAATACCGTGTGGCTGCAGTTCACGCTTGCGTGCACTGCCGCGCCACAACAGTGACGATGTTCCCAATGAATGTAAAAGATGTACACAATGAATGTACATAACAAACTGCACATGACAAAAAGAGTCAGAGGTGCACGAGAAGAAGTATACTCAAATGAGAAAGTGCAAATAAGTAGGCTGCACAAATAGTAGGGCCAGGCAGCACAATGATCATCACAATGGTCAAGGTATATACAGGACACAAATGCATCAAATAAGTACAACTGCAATGCCAACAGAAGACAATGCCAAATGTCAACAGAGACAATGCCAATGCCAACAACAAAGTTCACAAGTGCAGACACAAGAGAAGTGGAACAGGTGCAACACAGAAAAGATGACAAGTTCAACTCGAACCAAGTCCATGAAGCACATAGAAAAAACCCCAAGCCTTCAACAAAAACATGGACTGCAACAACCAGAATGGATGTAATGTGCACAAGTGATACAAGTAACATGAATGTAGACAGCAAAAAGGGACTGCAACAAATATGTATGTAAACTAAATGCCTCAAATAACAGAGCACCGAACTCGAAGACACTGGCAGCGTTTACTATAGGCACCAGGTCAAAGGGATAACAGAGGGAAACTTAACAAAGTCAAGTGGATAATCAGAATGTGAATGCATACTACTGGTCATGATAGCCCCAGGTTTCAATGCATTTACAAGTAGGCAGTACAAAACTCAGACTGGCAAAGACAGATACAACGTGCTGCACCAGAGGCAGTACATGAAATCATGTGCATAACCAATCATAAACATGTAGCAAGATGCTAATTCTCTTGCAACTAAAACTGTCTCGAAGTAAAGGCAATAAGAGAGGCGAACAATGATGTACAAATGAATGCTTCAGTGACTAATATGAATGCAGACTCCAGTGCTGCCAAATAGTAGTGTAGCATAAAGACATAAATGCACTCGCAAGGCTACTGCATAGGGCTGCAGTAATGTTAGTGCAACAGATAGCACAAAGGCAAGTGTATCAAGTGGATATCAAAGCAACAGGTACAAGGTGTACATGTTTACATATATAGGTACATGCATACATATCTATGAATTGAAACAGGTAGGCAACCGTCTCGAATGGTCAAGAAAGCTACTATGAAGTGCATCAAACAGAGCAGCAAAAATGTGTACTTAAAGTGCATCATGTATGCACTGAAACTGGATAATGCAACAGGTAGGGGATGTATCAATAAAAGTGCAGTGAAGCCAATATGGTAATAAAATGAATATTGTATTCAGTGGACATATCAACATGTGGTCATTAGTGAACAAACAAGTTCAAGTACCTTCAGATACATGAATGCACAGGTTAAAGTGACTCGAAACAGATTGAATGCCAGTACATATGCAGCAACAAGGAAGTAAAGTCAAGAGACTTGAGTACAGACATACAGTAGCAAATGAATACGAACTGCAGCACAAAAGTCTCGAGTGAACACATGAACACGAAGTGAAGTGCACAACTACGAAAGCTACTGGCCTTAAATGCATTAACTAAGACTACAATATGCTCAATGCTCAAGCTACCCATGGGACAATGCAAACTGAATAATTTATGTGGGAAAAAGTGATATTCCCAATGCATAATGAAACTCAAGTACCCAGTAATGCAACTCGAAATAATTCACCAATTTCGTATGTTGAGCAAACAACACAAGAGATACAACAGCCTAACATCAACCTAATGCAAGTGTGACAGGTCAGGGGTGCACGCAGAGATGGTCAGAGCCGAAGCTCACAGGAACCAAGTGATATCAAGGTCAGTGACAAAGTGAAAGCAAATCAAATTAAATCGTCATTTACCAAAGGCAACAGAAAATGCTCGAAGTCGAATCCAAGTCAAACAAGGAGTCGAACAAATCAAGCAAAGAAAATCAAATCAAACAGCCCCAAAAATCCACTCGAGGCAGAAATGGATCAACCACGAACGGAAAAAAAAATCAAGTCGAAGTCGAAACACGAAACAAATTTCGCAAACGAAGTTGAACAATGTCGAATTAGATGTGAGTACGATAAAGTACTCACCTTTGCCACGGAAATGAAGACGAAGCCATGAAGTCGCCGTTACACGAAAACCCTAGCTGCCAAAGATTACTCGAGCACGAGCATGTTGATGCGGCCCTGAGCAAGGAGGAAGCCTCGGACGAGTTGACGCCTTCGATTCCCAGAAGCCCCAAATTTTGAGCGATGAAGACGAATGAAATCGAGACGTCGCCATTTATTCGTTCGAGTGCTTTTCGTTTTTAGGGTTACTGAATCGAAAAAATGGAAATTAGAAAGGGGAAAATGGGTTTTGGGTTTAGATAATTATCACGGCCAACAAAAATGAAAACTTGGGCCGAAAATTCAAAGCCCAAAAATTCAAATTTAAATTCAAATCGCAATTAGCGAGGATATCAATCGTTTAATGTCAATTATTAATTGACACGAATATCGGGTTGTTACAGCGTTCGTCTCTGCTTCGTTCGACTTTGCTTCGGTGAAAGGTGAGTGACCCTCACATCCACTTCATCCTCCTTAGGTCATTCGATTTTGTTATTATATTGATGATTTCTCTGTTGATTTTAATTTAAAAAAAAATGATGATGATTGTGGGTTATATATGAGTTCGATCTCCTTTATTTGCGTTCGTATATATATATGTATATTTGTCCAAATTTCTGGAATTTTGATTTTTGTGAATTTATGTTGATCTCGGCTTCATCTATGTTCGTTTTTCTGTTGACTTTGACTTTGTTCAACTTTGTGATTCATGATTTCGACTATAGCCTGTTCATTTCTTTCGACTTCACTGTGAATTTTGGCCTTGATTTTCTGGCCTCTGTGAGCTTTGTCTCTGGCCATCTTTGTTGATGTTGTTGTCGGTCTGTAGCTCCATGCTGCCACCCCTGTGTCATTTTTACTTTGAGGCAAAATTTTATATTGGTAGCCCACTTGACTTTGTTAAGCATGCCTCTGTTGTTCCCCTGGTCTAGTGCCTGTAGTATTGTTGCCATTTATATTAGCTTGAGTTGTATTTCATGCCAACAAATCTTTTCACCCTGCCTATGTTCAGTGTTGAACTGATTTCGAGTCTAGTTTGAGGCTATGGTCTTTGATTTGAGAAATGCCTAGAGCCTGTTGTACTGTCTGTTTGTTTCCTCTGTTGTTATTGGTTGAAGATGTCGGCATATTGTCTCGGGTAATATGAGAATCTACTCGAAGATTTGATGTGTGTGGCCCGAAGTAAATTTAGATACTAACTGGAAAAATGTTTTATATGCATTTAAACTTGAACTGTTTGCCTGGAAAGCTAAAAGAAATTTGAATTTCAAATCAATGGTTAACTTAGTTTAACTAAAGTTTAAAAGTGAGTTCCAGTTAGTTGTGAAACCTGGATTTGGAATAAATAAGTTTTAAATCTAATTTTTTTTTTTAAAAATATCTTAAAGATGTTAAGGGAATTAAGTGTTGTTTTAGAATTTGGACTTAAAATGAAACCTGGAATTTTTAAAAGAAAATTTGGGCTTCATGTAGCTATGTACTCCATTGTCCACTGATATATGCCATTCACTGTTGCCTAGATTGAGTCTTGGATTGCAGACTTGAGCCTATTGCGCACTTCATATTGTGTAGCCACCTGATCATATATGTTAACTGTATATATTTGATGTGTACCTTTGATTCTCCTGACTTGAAACTTGATTAACTTGTATGCTTGTTGCCTTCTGCATATACTCTCTGATTTTGAACTGCCTGGCCTACCTGCCTATGCAGTTGCATTCTGGTCATGATAGCATTATGCATTCTCTGTTGCATACATGTTGGGTTCGTATAAAATGCCATTCCGGCTGTTGTAGTCCCATTTTTGCATTGAGGTTCCAATTAGTGATGGTTCCTGTAAGGTCGTAGTTGCATTGAGTATTTGGGTCCAGTTTGGTGGACCTTGCATTCACTTGCTTATGTGGGTTCATAAATTTCAATTTTTGCCATACCTCTGTTGCTGTGTGATGGTTCTATTGTGCTGTGTTGCTATATATTTTCGATGTCGAGGCTGCTGCACTCCATTATGTGGTAGTTGTCTCACTGATGCACCCCTCCTTTGTTGACATTGGCCTTGCCTTCACTAGTCTTGCATGTGGCCTACATGTATTTTGTTAATTGCCAGCGTGCACTATTTTTAGTTGCTGCTGTATTATGTAGTAACCCAGTGTTATTGGTATTGGTCTGCAGTTCATTTTTATGAAAATTTTGCACTTGTTGAAGTGTGCAGTAATGAGTTGTTTGGGAACTTGTTTTCTCGAGTTTACTTGAGTATATGCAAACAGTTGCATTTCGACCTGGCCATGTTGCATGGGTTTTGGTGTTGCAGCTGTGTTGAGTCACTGACTTGACCTCTGCAGCTTCGATTTCTGTTAGTATTCACTGTTGTGATGATTTCACGTGCGGTTGTGGCGAGGCAGTGCACGCGTGCGTGTACTGCAGCCACATAGCATAGATTTTATTGATATTTCAATTATTTTTGATTCATTGATCTTCTGCGTATTTCATAGACTGTGTTGGCGAGGCAGTGCACGCGTGCGTGTACTGCAGCCAATCGGTTTTGATGTTTTAAGTAACTTTTCAATTGTTTGAATTGATTTGGTTTAAATTGATGATTTTGCTGTTAATTGCCGTTTAGGCAAATTTCGATGTTTTTTTCTAAATTATCTTTATAAAAAAAAAATTCTTCATCTACCTTCTTTGATAATTTGAATTTGCTGATTTATTGTTTAACATGTTAAGTGTTATATTTACCGTTATCCGATTTCTTGTAAAAGGGTCGGATAGGTGAATTTATCTTTGACTGTCGTCTAATTGTTGTTTGATTATTATTGCCTCTATGCACTAATAACTGAGTTTGAATTAGACTGACCCGTGTATTATTTTCTTTTGAACGTAATACTTGGGTCAGACCGAGTATTTTGCAGCTTGAAGATTTTCGGGCAGCGAAGTTAGAGAGAGAGGGGGGGAAAATGCTTCACTTTAGCTTTTCGGGGATTTATTTTTGTACTTAAAGAAATATTTCGTTGTATAAATAAATGCATTGTACAAACTTTGATATATGTAAGAAAATTCATTATGTGAAATATAATAATTCTGTGTTTCTGTGGCTGATTCTGTTTAAACTCTATAAACTGAATAACAATCCGTCATTCTGAATGTTTCAAGTTGGTTTAATTACCGACTAGGGGCGGTCAGAAGGGAGGGTCGTTGCAAAAAATCACAGATTGCAGACACAGAGTAATAATAATGCAACGGAAGTAAAAGAGATAGTAGTTCATGAAGCTACTATATAAATATATCAGAGTTACATAAGATACAACAGAAGAAATAAAGTACAAATGAAGTCTCAATGCATAGAAGTCTACTAATACTAGAGCTGAATTAGAACAACAGAATGACAAAGATAAAACTAGACAAGTAGATAATCTCCAACGATTCCAAATCTCCAAAGAGTGGAAATCCAAATTTGTGAACACTCAGGCTGACCCGAGCGTAAATAAAAAATACAAACACTCGAGTCAGGACGTACATACTTATACAATGTAAACCAACTCAAGTGAACTGTAGTAAAGGTATAAGTAACCTAAAGGATGCTTGGGACCGCCCATCCTCTAAGGATCCGTTAAACTATTTACTATGTAGTAATATTGCGCTATTATAATAATGTCTATCAGTAAAATAAAGTTACTTTAAAATAGCGTTAAGGAGTGACCCAATATTCCCTTTAACACAAATAATGCCAGTAGTCTATAAAGTACCTGCATATCTCCTGATCGGGAGACCATGAGAAGATAATGCATAGGTATGACACAAATAGAAACTCATAGCAAAGGCTCGATATGGTAGGTGGCACGGCACACAAGGCAATGCCAGGGTAGATATACCATTTACGACACTCGGGCTGGTGGTAACGCAGCAGCCACATACGCCCACCTCGGAACACATTCCCAAAATCGGAGGGGCGCCCAGACAATCACAAAAGCAAAAGAATGGTATCGAAGAAATGCGTCCGACCAGAGGAGCTACCCCTTTTGGCCCAAGACCGCTCCTGTTTTTGCCACCTTATGCCAACTCACGAAAGTTGGGTCCACGTAATATACCTCAAGAACGTCGCCACCATCCTACTTCATTCTGGAATCTCCACCGCGTACACGGTTGTCAAAGTGGTTTTCGGTATCGATAGAGAGTATTCCCATATCTGATCCCGGTCTCTTTGCCAACCAATCGTTATTATAACCCGTGGTTATAACTTAAAAATAATATTTCATACTTGAAAATTAAATATCATTTCAATCCAAATCTTTATCAAAATAAAAATTAAATCATTTCCAACCCATTTCAATATATCAACATACCATATCTTTCAAATTCAAATATTTATCAAAATAAATATCAAGTCATTTCCAACCATTTCAATATACTAAATTATCGTATTCTTTCCAAACTTCCTTACAAATCATTTTAATGCATAAATATCATATCTTTCAGAACTTCATTTTCAAATCATTTTAATATCAAAATATCATATCTTTCAGAACTTCATTTTTAAATCATTTTAATATCAAAATTTCATATCTTTCAAAACTTTATTTTCAAATCATCATATAAGTTCAAATCTAAATCTTCAACTTTAAATACCTTCTAAATTCAAGATAACATTCATTTATTATCCTTTCAAATCACCTTTAAATAGTTTATATTCCAATTTACTTAATTCATTTAAAACATTTAAAAGTGAAGTTATTATTCTTTCAAGTCAAGTATTCAAATTTCAAAGTTTCAAATCGTTCTGAGCACGTTTACTAAGTCAAAAACCATAAACATTTAAAATTTCAGCCTTTCGCAGCATTTAGAAAAGGCTGCTATAAGTTACACTTGAAACATTTTAATTCAGCAAAGACAGCACTTAAAAACTGCTGTTAAAACTCATTTTAGTTGAATTTTTAGTTTAAAAAAGTAAAGACAGCATTTCCAGAAATGCTGTAATAGCTCAGATTTCAAAACAAGGGTTTTAATTCATTTCAGCAAAGACATTAGCCCACTACAACATTTACAGAAATGCTATAATAGACCTAAGTTAAGTTTTTAGTCTGTTAGTTCAATTACAGCAACTACAACATTTCAAAAATGTTATAATAGCTCTTTCAGTTCATTTCCAGAAACCATGATACTTCTGAATGTTAATAAAAGCGATTTCGAGATTTTAGTGTATTTCCAGCAATTAATAAACTTTTTTTAAACCCTTTAAACATTATAAAAATCATATTTTTACATTCAAAAATGTTCATTAAAAATACACTTTCAACTTACGATTTTATAAAGTAACCTTTACAGAAAAATCCAAATTTTCAATAATTTCACTTAACAAATTCAAGCGTATAATTTCATTTTCTTCACTTTTCAACAAATAAACTTAACACTTAAACTCTAAATTACCATTTCACAAATTTAACTAAATTTCCAATTTTATTTAATTAACTTAAATCTTCAATTAAAACCCCAAATTTCACATTTCCAAATCAAGTTACATTTTAAAATTTTACTTTTAAGCATTCATTTATTTAACAATTTTAATTCATAGAAAAATCAATAATACTTTATTAAATCATTTAAATTAAATTTTGAATAAAATTATCATATGTACCATTTTCCAAATATAATTAAATTTCCATTTTATTTATATAACTCAAATATCATTTTTAACCAAATTTCCAAACTTAAGTTATAATTCAAAATTTTACTTTTACCATTCATTTAAATTACATTTTTAACTTATTGAAAATCATAATTTCTTTATTTAAAATGTATAAAAATATATTTTAAATCAAATTTTCATTATTTTACACTTTTAAAATATATCAAATATTCAAAATACTTTATAAAATAATCACGGGCCTGTATATAGTTTTCTACCCTAGGTCAAGTGATACAGATTTATATCATTTCAATCCATAGTTTAAAAAGAAAAATCCGAGTTGTATCATTTCAAACCCGTAGTCCCAAGTCAAAATAAAAGTTATTATCTTTCCAGCTTTGAGACACTTGTTTAGAAAGTGTTATTATCTTGGTGAGTATTTTCTTACTATTATATTTTAGTCAGTTCCGCTGTGAGATATTTACTTGAACTCTAATATATTTGTCTTTGCCTATTTGCAGGATACTAGATACCCAACTCGGGCTTCAGTGGGCTTGGGTTTTAGCATTTTTGCAAAAAATCCGGATCCACTGGAATTCAGGTTGTTACAAGTTTATGCAGATTGGTTTCCATTACATGTTATGTCTATTATTAATAAATTAGCATTTTAACTTCGTATACGCATATGATATGCTCATCCTACCCCCAAGGTATAAAATAGATGTATACGTATATATATAAGCATTAATGTAACAAATGGACATGGATACATCCCTTGCTATTATCCATAACTATATACCGCACCCTACACACTCGAAGGAACCTTTTGTATGTGCCTTAAAATAACGACATTACAAATAATTAGTCGTATTGCTAACTCATCTCAAAGAATTATTTAAGGGTTAATTAGCCCTCCTCCTAACAAACAACATCAACAAACTTTGAGGCAATTATATATCCGACACGAAGCCTACACTAGTAGGAAGTGTAGTCCATCGCTAGGTGTAAATGCCTAAAGACCGCTCAAGAACTATGGCGCTCTCGACCTAATATGCATCACCCTACTCCTCAAATATATGGTGCCAACAATTTTGACACAACGACGAGTTTTTGCCCACCGTCCAATATAGATTACCAAACGCAAATCAAGAAAATTTGTAATGACCAGCCTTTTTAGACGTTTTAAGAAAACATACATGTTAGAGTCAAACCATTCAAAAGGCAGATTGTTATGAGGTAAATAAGATAAAGAGAAAGAAATAAAACAAATACAGAATCTCGCAGCGGAATGAAAAAATATAATAATCAAATAACAGTTCATTAAGCTGCTTTCTAAATACATTTGGTTATTCTTTTACAACACAAAAAAATCAGAGTTACATAAAACGGGAATAAATAAATGCAGTAGAACAACATTGTTTGCGCCAAAATTGGCCACAAACCCCAAATACCGTGAAAGCACCAGTGTATGAATATTCAAACACAAATCACAGATCTCAGCAAATAACCCAAATATGTTTGCACAAAAAATGGGAAAACACCTCCAAATCGTATCATTTAGTTGATTTTATGTTGTTCGTAGTGATTTGGGTGGTTTACGCAAATATGTAAAAAACAGGGACTAAACTGTAAAAGACACACAGATTCATAGTGGTTCGGTCAGAATGTGCCTACGTCCACTTTATATGTTATTCTCCTTTTCCGATCCGATTACAAGTACAAAGCTTTGATTACAAGTATATCAAAGTTGTTTGAAAGTTCCTTTCAGGCTTGAGCTCTCCAACTTGTCCCCCATTGTTGTACCCCTGCCCCTCAATTTATAGAGTAAGGCTGGGGGCAGAGGTCTTGGATGTATATAGCTGCTGGTGGGCCTGGGCTGATGCAATCTGGCCTGGCAAAGTTGGTTCGGTAGCTCCTTGGTTCGGCGGTGAGTGGAGTGTTGACTGGACCGGTAGTGTGTGGAGCGTGGGTTGGTTCGGTAGCCCCGGTCAGGTAGTGGTTGGTTTGACTCGGTGGTGAGTTGGTTCGGCGAGGCCTTGGACCGGTGGAGCTTGGTTCGGTGGGAAGGGAAGTGGAGTTGGTTCGGTGGTGAGAGGAAGTGGAGTTGGTTCGGTGGGAAGGGAAGATGGCTGGTTCGGCTATGCTTTGGACTGGCATTATTTGAAGATGGAGCTTGGACCGGCATTGTTTTGGACCGGTAATAGGTAAAAACGTGCCCAGCAGATCATATCTCCTTCATACGAACTCCGATTATCCTGAAAATTGAAACATAGCCTTTCCTAGTTCTTATCATCATTTCCAATCAATTTCGTCCCGATCGGAACTCAACCAAATTTTAATAATATCGACTGTAGCCTTGATCCCAATCGATTTCCAATCCCGACATCCATCATTCCTTGCGAATTTGTTGATATTCCAGTTTTTACCCAAAAAGTGGGATAACACTTTGCCCCCCAAAACATGCCTTGTGATAACAAGGCGTGTTTTGAATAATTCCGAATCCAATATCTGAAGTCCATAACCATATTGCCAGAGTATATCATCCTTGACTGCTCCGAATCGATATCCAATCCCAAATCCAATAACCAAAGCTTGAGCCAATTCCATGTCTATTCGAACTCGACAACCGAGTCCCAAACCATCCTTATCCAATAGCCAATAACTGAATCCAGGACCTCTCCGGGTCGATATCCAA
The DNA here is from genome assembly GCA_030765085.1 of Allium cepa. Classification (NCBI taxonomy): domain Eukaryota; kingdom Viridiplantae; phylum Streptophyta; class Magnoliopsida; order Asparagales; family Amaryllidaceae; genus Allium; species Allium cepa. The sequence continues at coordinate 30,266,948 of CM060932.1, forward strand.
ATCCATAACCTCTCCGGGCTCTTGCCAAGCGCAATCTACACCTGACGGTCGTAATCCAGTGTCCCTGGATGTTAAGCTAGCATCATCGTGTTCTTGTTGAGCGTAATCTACACTTGATGGCCTTGGTCCAGTGTCCCTGTACGTTGAGCTAACCTCTCCGGCTTCTTGCCAAGCGTAATCCACACTTGACGACCTTGGTCCAGTGTCCCTGGACGCTGTACAATGTCATGGCTTAAGTCCTAAGCCGAATCCTGGTCTCTCCGGACCCTTGTTGAGCATAGTCCATACTCAACGACCTGAAAATAACAATTGATAATACAGGGCCTAAGTCCTAGGCCGAATCCTGGTCACTCCGGACCCTTGCCGAGCATATTCCATACTCGACGACCTGAATGAGTCAATTTACCACATTCGGGCAAAGCGACTCACCCCTTTCCAGGCATAATCCATACCCGACGACCGTTTATCAAAAATCAGATAAAAATCCAATCAAAATCCAATCCAAAATCCACATCCAAAATCCAAATCAAAACCAAAAATCCAAACCAGCATCCAAAACCGAAATCAATCATCCAAAGGAAAATCCAAATCAAAAAGCAAGAAAAACCAGGAGCTCAATCCAAGCTCCAAAACCGAAAACCAAAAAGAAAAGCAGTGTCCAATCCAAAAGCAAAAGACAAATTTCACAAACCATAGCATTGCAGTTTATCATCATTCAGAGCATGCCTAGGGGCTATCTCCGTCCCCGTACATGTGTAAATGACTTGGTTGCTTGCCAATAGTTCGCTACTTATTTCATATTAACCTGGTCAATGGATGATCAACCGACCATCATTCCTGGGCTTCCCACCATCGTAGCTTGAGGTAGGCGGCGGTTGCTCCTGCCCCGCCGTTGCATTCCGAGGTCCAACATATTGTGGCAGTTGTCCATTCCTTACATGCTCCTAAATTATGTCCTTTAGGTGCCTGCAGCTGTTGGTGTCGTGTCCATCCAAATCATGAAAAAGACAGTGCCTTCCTGATGTCCTTTCCCGTTCTGTTGGTTCTCTCCTAACCGGCCTCCGGTAGGGAAGGCGATTCCGAGTATCCAGGTATATCCGCTCCAACGTCTCGTTCAATCCTGTGTACGTGGAAAACTTTGGATCCTTCCATTGCTTCCTAGCATTTCCAGAACCATCATCCAACTTCCTTTTTCCTTTGTCTTTATCCAAACCTTTGCTGGATGATCCTCCAACCTCCACTGCATTAACCTTTTTTAACTTTAAATCCGTACTCGCATCTTCTTGCCGAAGGAACCTTTATGCCTCGTGAAAGAATTCGTCGAGATCCCGTGGGGGATCTCGTATCTCTTGAAATCCGAGTTCTCCCTGACTCCTGATACTGCTGCCATTAAAACCATCGATGGATCGGGCCGATCCACCGAAGCAACTGCGGCACTGAATCGAGTTAGAAAGGCTCTAAGCGATTCATCGATCCTTTTCTTTACCGATGTCAATGTTATCACGTTCTTCGGTCTCTTGACATGAACCCAAAACTGTCCCAAAAACCTTTCCACCAATTCCCTCCAAGTCCTGATAGATCCTTCTCCCAGCTGCCTAAACCACATCGTGGCTAAGTCCGTCAAGTACAAAGGGAAGCATCGGGCCATCACTTCCTCCGATGCCCTTAGCACCTCCATGTGTCTGGTGTACCTCATCAAGTGATCCGTAGGGTCTGTCTTGCCATCGTATACCTCCACGCTAGGTAGCTTGAACTTAGGTGGATTCTGAGCCATCCTTATTTCCCGAGCAAACGGACTCCTGTTCACTCCTTCCAAGTCTCTGTTGGTCAAACCACCTCGCACAGTCTTCCTGATTATATCCACCAATCCAGCGTTGTCTGTCGGGGGTTGCCCCCGAGGGAATTCCGGTACATACTCTTCATGTGGCTCGCTAGCAGCAACGTTAGTTCTAGCCTGTTGAACTCCTTCCAAAGGTCCTCCTGTGTTGGATCCTGCGGGCCTGCCCCCAAGTCCATGTCGATTGCCCTCTGGCTCTGCATCCTGTCCTCCATTGGGTTCTATAACCCTAGCTCCTTGTCCTGCATCCACGGCTGCTGTAGCTGTTCCTAAGTTCTGGGTCCCTGCAGCTCTCATTTGCTCCAAGAAAGTCTGCATCATCTCCTGTTGACTCTTCAACAAACTCTCTTCCAGTGAATTTGTTATGGCTTCCATTTCATCCCGGGTTATGTAGATCGAAGCTGGTACTTCCTCACCTCCGGAGGATGCTTGTTGACTTCCTTCCTGTTGGCTTCTCTCAGCCCTTAGCCTTCTACTGTTTTGTCTAGCCATTGTCTTCCAAATCCAAACTTCTATCCGATGCAGCGGGTGCTAGTCCCTCTCAGTGAAAGCACCAAAGTGTTTGCGCCAAAATTGGCCACAAACCCCAAATACCGTGAAAGCACCAGTGTATGAATATTCAAACACAAATCACAGATCTCAGCAAATAACCCAAATATGTTTGCACAAAAAATGGGCAAACACCTCCAAATCGTATCATTTAGTTGATTTTATGTTGTTCGTAGTGATTTGGGTGGTTTACGCAAATATGTAAAAAAACAGGGACTAAACTGTAAAAGACACACAGATTTATAGTGGTTCGGCCAGAATGTGCCTACGTCCACTTTATATGTTATTCTCCTTTTCTAATCCGATTACAAGTACAAAGCTTTGATTACAAGTATATCAAAGTTGTTTGAAAGTTCCTTTCAGGCTTGAGCTCTCCAACTTGTCCCCCATTGTTGTACCCCTGCCCCTCTATTTATAGAGTGAGGCTGGGGGCAGAGGTCTTGGATGTATATAGCTGCTGGTGGGTCTGGGCTGATGCAATCTGGCCTGGCAAAGTTGGTTCGGTAGCTCCTTGGTTCGACGGTGAGTGGAGTGTTGACTGGACCGGTAGTGTGTGGAGCGTGGGTTGGTTCGGCAGCCCCGGTCCGGTAGTGGTTGGTTTGACTCGGTGGTGAGTTGGTTCGGCGAGGCCTTGGACCGGTGGAGCTTGGTTCGGTGGGAAGGGAAGTGGAGTTGGTTCGGTGGTGAGAGGAAGTGGAGTTGGTTCGGTGGGAAGGGAAGATGGCTGGTTCGACTATGCTTTGGACCGGCATTGTTTGAAGATGGAGCTTGGACCGGCATTGTTTTGGACCGGTAATAGGTAAAAACGTGCCCAGCAGATCATATCTCCTTCATACGAACTCCGATTATCCTGAAAATTGAAACATAGCCTTTCCTAGTCCTTATCATCATTTCCAATCAATTTCGTCCCGATCGGAACTCAACCAAATTTTAATAATATCAACCGTAGCCTTGATCCCAATCGATTTCCAATCCCGACATCCATCATTCCTTGCGAATTTGTTGATATTCCAGTTTTTACCCAAAAAGTGGGATAACAAACATGACGTGGTGGAATAAATAAGATACATAATAGAAGTACTATATCTTCGTCTTCGTCCTCCAAAAACAGTCTTCGGTAAACTGAAAAACTCAGACTAACCCGGACGAATTGAAAAGAAAAACACTTGAATCAAAACTAGAGGATCTTATGTAAGTTAGATCAATAGTAAATAAATATGTGTGTAACGGCATCAGAGATATTTATGGGGTTTGACATCTCATATCCAATGTCTAACGTGAGTGCAATAACTTAAGAAATGTTCGGGATTACCGTCTCTTAAGGATCCATTAAACTATCTACTATGTAGTACAATACGCTATTATAATAGTGTCTACAGTAAAGTAAAGTATTAAAATAGCGTTAACGCATTACCCATATCCCACTTAAAACATTTTATATATTCACGTAGTCTATACAATGCCGTAGGCTCCACCAAACCGGTGGTTTACGCAGAGGACACCCCATAGATACGGTACAAAACAAACTCGTAGAAGGCTCTCACGGGCATGTGAACACGACATTTGAGGCAATTCCAGGGTAGATACACCAATTATAGAACCAGGTTGGCAGTCACGCATAGCAGCTACTACCGCCTACCTCAGAACACATTCCCAAATCAAAATCAAGGGGTGGCCACGAAATCATCACAAAGTCATAAAATGGTATCGAAGAAGCATGTCCGATTGGAGGAATGACCTCACTTGGCTCAGGTATAGCTCATGTTTTAGTCACATCTAAGCTGACCCACGAGAGTCAGGGTCACGTAAATACCTTATACAGAATCGTTCCCCAAACCATCCTACTTCATTTCTGGAATCTTCACCACATACACAGTTGCTAAAGTGGTTTTTGGTATTGGCAGAGAGTACGACAATATCCGATCTCGGTCTCTTTAACAACCAAACGCTTGTTTCACACCAGATGGTTCTTTAAATTTCCAAAACCATTTCATAATTGATGTCGGAATATCATATTCAATTCAAACCGTGTCACTTTTGAAATTATATTCACTTTCAAAATCATATCGTTTCCAAAATCATATTTCTTTCAACAATCATATTTCCAAAATGGGTTAAACCCTCCTTTCAAAATCATCATATTAAATCCAATATGCCATTTTAAATCCCAACTTAGGTTATAACATCATTTAGACGTATTCTCTTTTAAATCAATGGATTTGAATACAAATAGTTCCACTTTACTTAGTCTGACATTTAGAAAATAGTTTATATAGTTATAAATAGTTTAAATTATAACGACCCAAAACTTTAACGGTTTAAATAACATAATTAACTACATTTTTACGAAATTTTAAATTACTGAATTTGAAAATAAAAATTTGATATTTGAAATAGGTTTGTTTAAACGTTGCAAATGTCAAATTTTCATCAGGCAATATGGAAGTTTAGTTTGTTATGTGATTTTCAATTTCAATAAAAGTTAATTTGATGAAAATAAAATGTTTTCAAAATATGAACATTTTTATATAATAAAAATGTAAATCATTTTTTGAGTGAGATATTATAATTAATTTAGTCAAATTTGGACTTTTCTAGCCCCGTTTATCTTATTTTCGACATTTTAGTAACGTTTTCGGTACCGAATATCGACGTTTGATAGAATTTTCGTATCGTTGATATCTATGTACCATTCTGTTCACCTCCTCGTGTTGATCTCCGTAGTATATTCATTTCTTTAATTTGGTATCCGGTACGCGGCGAAATCCGCATAACAGGTAGTTGTATGGTACCCACTTTGAGTTCTAGAACGTCCCGTGACCTTTAATTTTTCAACCGCTTGAAAACCAACGGTCAATTGCTTTTATTATTTCATAAATTACCGTGCACGACTTTCACTCTTCCTTATGTTCAACAATGCTGGTTCGTTCATTTTAGTCTTCTGCTCTCCCCCTTTATTTCTATTAGTTTAATAATAAAATATATAACGTTTGGTAAAGGAAGCAGTACAATGTTAGTTTGCATTTGCATTTGCATTGTTCTGGAAGCCATTCATCTTTCATCTTCTTTCTCCCTTTTTTTTTTTTCCTTTCTTCCTTTCTTATATTTTTTTCCTCCTTCGAAAATATATATAATCAAGCTCAGGGCCTACACGGTTCCGCCCTTCCCCCTCCCCGTTCTTCTTCATACCTACCTGATGCTCGCCGACTACCCTATTTTCGAGCCTCACCTTCCTCAACTTCGCCTGCTTCTCCATGTCTAACCCACTAATTCCATCGCCTGCACCCATCCCCATCAACCCCGGCCTCCCAGATCCCGCAGCACCGATCCTATCCACCCAAACTTGCCGTACACAACCAAAACTCACCTGAGAGTCTTCCACTGCCTTTTGCTTCCCGACCAACCCCTCCCATTTTTTCACCGACCTAACCTTCCAATTCTTCTTTGCCCCAGCCTTAGCCTGCTGATCACCGCAGCCCCTCTACGTCCATGCTTCCACCGCCCTAACCTTCCAGTTCTCTCCTCCATGAACCCACGTCGAGCACCTCTCCTCCCACCGACTAAAGCTACCACGCAACCACTTCCAGACCACCATCCCCATTTCCCACTGACTGAGCCTTCGCCAGCAACCCATCACCACGTGCAACTTCTCTTCCTTGCTTGTATATCATTTATAATATATGTATATATATATACACACTACTACTTCATATTATATATATATATATATATATGTGTGTGTGTATGTCTACATATGGCATTGTATATTGTTTACGAGTATAATACAGTTTTAAGTATATATTATAGGCTGCTTTCCTATTATATAATATAGTATAGTATGCCTAGTTCTCTATTTTACTAATGTATTTTAAAATATGCTTGAGTCAAGACTTTAGGATATATATATATATATATATATATATATATATATATATATATATATATATATATATATATATATAGTGAATTTGCATGATAGTACTTGTTGTTGGCTGCATATAACAGTAAAGTAGGATTTTATATAAATGTAAGTACAGCTTCTCTTTTGTTCATTAGTTCATATATATTTTTAAGGTTTTTATATCTGCTCTTATATTTAAATTTTGTTATAATAACTTTTATATGCATATGTCAATTTATATAAATGTACGAATGTTAGTTTATATATCATTTTAAATATATATAGTAGTAGTATATATAGATGTTTATATATATATTTCGTATGTTGTTGGTTTGCTGTGAAGAATTTAGTAATATATACATATAGATTTTTGATTATAAGTCCGTAATGATTTTATAAGATCTGTTTTTTATACAAATTTATAAAAGTTATACATATAATACGTGTTATTAGGTTTTTTAGTATGTGTTTTATTTTATAAGTTTAAGTCTTGATTTCGTTTATTGGATTTATGAATATAACGTAATATATATTATTATTGTTGTTTCTAAATTACATGTGGTTTTGGGGATAATAATTTTAAAATAGATTATACATAAGGATCCTTTAGTTTATAAGTGTTTAAATTAAATACTGATTTTTTTAGAATTTATATAGTTATATATGTATGTATGTATGTATATTTTGGTTCATCAAACTCATGTCCGTCGTGTTCAGCTTTGTTTGTCGAATTCGTATCCATCGTGCTTTACTTTGGAATTTATGCACGGATTCACATCTCAATTCATTATCAAATTTCTCTACCCTCGAAAGGTGAGCAATCACTCACGATTAACATCCTTATATTTATTATATTTGATTTCACTTGACACGACATTTGAAATATGCTACTGGATTTAACTGTTAGTTGTATAATTGCTATATATGACATGCTATTTTCTGTAATTGTTCACCTGTAATACATGACACGACATTCTATTATTTATATTTGATTTAATTTATCACTAATGATATATGCATGTTATTGAGATGTTATATTATTTCCACAGATGTTCTCACTCTACAAATTTCTCATTAGTTTAGAATTCCCTATGGGTTGAAATGATACATACTCGAACGGTCTTGTATAATAGGAGAAAATCGTTATAGGTTGAAATGATAAACCCAGGCGATTTTCATTGATTTTGAACTTTGGGATTGCGGGTTGAAATGATATATACCCGTAAATGTTGAAATTGCGGATAGAAATGATAAATATCTGTATCACTTGACCGTAGGATAGCAAAATTATATGCGAACACCGTTGGTTAATTTTGAAAAAATAATTTTTGAATTTTGGAAGGAAATATGTGGATTTTAATAACGTAAATATATTTTATTTTGAAAATTTAGATTTTTAAATTATATGTTTGAAAATTTTAAATTTATAAGTTAGTTTTGAAAATATAATTTTTATGATTTTTCTTATAATTTTACTATTTTGATATGTATAAAAATAGATTTAATACAAAATAAATTTAATAAAAAGATTTAATTTAATAAAATATGTTTAAGTAATTATTTAAGTTTATATTTATATTTTAAAAAATATAGATTTTATCACTTTAATAATAAAGGTTGGGAAGATAAATTAATGTTGACTTGGAATTTAAATTGGTTAATAATTGAATTTAATTAATTTGAACTTATTGAATTTGAGATTTTGTAACATGTGATTTATAACCTGATTTGATAAAAAGGTGATTAAATGAATGTTCTCAATTTTCAAAAAAATTGAGATTGAATATTTAATATTGATTTAAATTTATAAATTGGGATTCAAACAAATTGTTATTAAAATGATTAAGGGAATAATTTTCAATTTGCCTAAATATAGAGTTAAATGTGAAATATAAATGAAATTTATATAGTAAATGTTTGAATATTTAAAATTGAATCTTTGAATTGAAAGTAAAATGGTTAAACTAGAATTTGATTTAAATCGAATTTTCTGATTTAAGATGATTTGAATTGACTTGCGAAATTGGGGAAACTATTTTTGTAACGATCCAGTATTTCGTGCCATTCGCTTCCACACATGTCGGACTTGAATTGCTCAAAATATCATATTGTTAATTTATATTTGGCAAAACTCAGCATATACATAAATAAATCAATCACAGAATCATATACACAGAGTAATATAACAATAAACAGCGGAAAAAAATGAATAGTAGTCCATGAAGCTACTATATATGTAACCGAGTTAAAACAAGATATAACAGAAGTCTCGAATACAATAGTCAAATAACAAAATATGAATACATCACTGGAATCAACTGAATGACTGAAAGCTGAATCGATAGTTGGATCTCCAAGCGAAGCTCCAAACTCTAAAGGTGAGTCTGAAATGCTGTATCACTCAGTCTGACCCGAGCGTAAAGCAAAACACAAAACACTTGAGTCGGGATTAACATTCTTATATCAATAAATCAAACTCAAGTGAAATATCAACCGAAATAAAAGTGACTTAAAGGATGTTTGAGATAACCATCCTCTAAGGATCCATAGAACTATCAACTATGTAGTAATATACGCTATTATAATATGTCTATAGTAAAGTAAACTATTAAAATAGCATTAAGGCTGTAACGGCCCGGGATTTTGGCAATATTATTTTAATAAGTATTTAATCTAATTAAATAAAATTTAAACTTATCATTTTAAAAAGATAGGACTTTTGGAACATTTGCCATTTCTTTATATACATATGTATTTTGAGAAGGAAACTTTGATTTGAAAATTTAAAATAGAAATATTTAAAATAAAATCTACCTTATTCGATTTAATTAATGCTCTACATTATTAACATTTAAACTAAATCTGTGCATATGAATGTAATATAGATAATAATGTTTAAAATGAAATAAAGTCTTTTAAAATGTTTAAAATAAAATCAAATCCTATCAATATTAAATATAAGCATAAAATATAATTATAAAAATATATGAATATAAATAAAGTATTTGGTAGTTTAAGCTTTAAATAAAAAAACAAGACTTTATGTTAAAAATAGGAATAAATACATAAGGTAGTTCTAGAATATAGTAATATACTACGGGAATTTATATGGGTAAGCAATGCAAGGAAACAAAATGTCTACCTGCAAAGTGTCTATGTACATATAAAAAAAATAAGTATGCGAGCTTGAAAGGAAACAATTGCATTTAATACCATCATCTCAGCACAAAACAGGGTCATTCGAATTGCTAAAATCATTTCAATTTTCAGAAGAGAAAAAATCTAGTTTAGTCAAAGAAGAAAACAAAAGAAAAAAAATCTAACCAAAGATGAGCTTATACCAGATAATACCTCCCCTATACAAAATCCTTTCTTCTATATATCTGTGAATCTTCTTATTCCAGTTCGTTTAATAACATAGCAAAACCAAAAAAAAAATAAGAAGCATCATCATTCAATTCAATAACAAAGCAAGTTTAGGGGAGATCAAAACTGTTGCTTTTCAAAACAAAAGTGTTCTCTGTTCAAACTTGTTTTCAGGTGAGTAAACACAAATTTTAAAGTTTTAAGTTTAATTAAAAACTGTACAGGTGATTCATTGATAATATTGTGTTGTAATTTTATTTTTGAATATAGTTCTGTGTTATATATATATAGGTTGTTCTGTGAAAAATTAAATATACTGGTCTTCTCTGTTTGATGTTACAGAGTCAAATATTTAATCAAAATTCAAAATATTATCATCCAACCTTTGTTAGGCTTAAAGTATCAACAAAGCAAGTTTGTTTAAATTTAAATTATGGCACAAGAATTTTTTTGAAGCATGATAACGAAGAATTGATTCTGTAAATCCAGTTTTACAGTAAGAAGACAAATATATGATACATTCGAATATTTGAAAACATCGATTCGATTATATAACTTGAATTAACAACCGAAGATAGGATTTTTAAAACTAATATGGTGATTTTTAGTTGTGTATGCTAGGACCAGTTCATAGTTGAACAGAATATGATTTTAACCATTTTTTGATGATCGAACCAACATTAGATGATAAGATTTTTCTTAAAGCAAGATTGGCAAACGATGATTTCAGAAAAATTGTCAAATAAATTTTCTATTGCACGAATTGATGGGACAAAGGCTAGATTAGGGTTTAAGGCTCGAATTTGATGTGGTCAGAAAATGAGACGAGTTCGTCTCCTCTGTTTGATTGAGCTTCTCGAAACTCAAGGGAATGGAAGAATAGGGGGTTGGCGAGGTGAGGACGGAGTTGGATCATCTCTGGTGGTCGGCGCGAGTGAGGTGAAGTGTTTTTATATGGTGAGTTCGAGTTCCGGGTTTCGAATGGAATGCTTAATTTCGATCTGGAAATTTTGGCACCGAGATGATCTTTGATTTCAATTGTTGCGTTAGTTTGCGACTCGCTGGAGGATTCGATGTTCGTCGGAGCACCGGCGAAGCGCCGTGCACGTGCACGACAACGAATTGTATCGGCAAAATTTTGGTTCGTGGTGACTCGAAGGAGACTCGTGCTTTTGGTGTTGTAGCTCGAGTCATTTCCTGTGTTGTCTAGATAGTGATTTACCTGGTGAACGTAAACTTCAATTAAAAAAGAAGAAGAAGAAAAAGAAACATACGTGAGGAAGAGAGAAGGCCTCGGGGAAATGGAGGGAGAAACTCGAGTGTTTGCTCGAGTAAACCTAGGAAGTACTCGGGTTGGTTTTCAATCTTGCAATATAATAAAAGTAAAGTTAAGCAAACTATTTAAACAATTTTAAGTAATGATGACAATTAGTGTGACAAATTTTAGTTAAGACTTTATTAAAATTTAATTATTTAAGTAAATACCTAACAATGTTTTCTAAAATCTTAATTAATATTTTGATTAAGTAGACAATTTAAGATAAGTATTAAATTTAATTAACATTAAAGTTTTGTAGTTAGTAATAATTTGATTTCAAAGTTATTAAGGAAGATTTTAAAATGTTAATTAAGATAAATAATTATTATTAACTAATTGTTTGGAAGGGGTAATTAAGAATGATTAATTTATAATTATAATTAACTAAGTAATTAGGGATTTATAATTGTAATTAAAGATTGGTTAATTAATAATTAAGTGTCTAATTACTTTGTAATTAAGAATTGTTAATTAGACAATTAAAATCAATTAATTTATAATTAGTAGTTAATTAAATAAATAATTAAGGATTAATTAATTTGAAATTAAGTTTATTAATTAACAATTAAGGTTATTAATTAATAATTAAGGGTTAATTAATTAAGTAATTAAGATTTAATAAATTGATTAAGAAGTGATTAATTAATTAATTAAATGGTTCGAAATGGAATAATTAATTAATTGATGGTTAATTAAACAAGATTAAGTGATTAATTCTCAAGTAATTAATTTAAATTGAATTAATTACAATAAGGATTAAAGATGCTTGCTTATGGATGATTGTATAAGTAGAATATCTGGATTTGTGATATCTATTTGGTAATATTCTGTGATACTCTGTGATATATTCTGGATACATCTGTGATATTTGTGTATGATTTATCTATGATAAATGCTATGTGAATTCAAAGTGTTGAATTAAATTGTTTGAACTATTAAACAACTTGACCTTTAAAATGGTGTTTGGATTTCGATGAGATCGGGATCGGGTGTCAATTATGATTATCCGAAAACCACATCGATCCAAATTAAACGTTAGGTCCAAAATGAGTGTAACGATATAGTGCCTTCGGTTTCGTTCGAACCCGGAATGAACTTGTATGGATTGAATGCTTTCAGAACATCGTCAGGAGGACGATGAGCATTCTAAGAAATATGTTCTATAAAGGTAACTGCAACCTCAAGCCTCATCAACCGGGAATGGCTAAAACAGGGGATGTGCAGCAAGGTTATGTGGGTAGCACCCAAGCAGGACGAGATATACCCTAGTTTAGATGTCCCTTTTTATTCGGCTGTGTGGGCGGTTGCTAGCTACAACTGCGGGGTTGTCTTGTTCGAAACTGTTCAGTAAGGAATGGTTTCGGCCTTGTGTTGTAGGGGGTCGGGAGTGATCCTTGGTACGATGATCTAAGCCCCGTGCTGTGACGGGCGGTACCCCAGTAGCCCTGCCATTGTATGGAATCCAATCTCCAATAAGCGTCGTACGTTTTGATTGTGCCCAACTATGTTGGAATGTGAGATGTAAGCATTTCAGCTATTTCTGTATTTTTACTTGATAACCCTAGACACTATTATAATATCACTGGATTTCCTATAAAACGTTTTGGTTAGCGTAACGTAAAAACTTACCCGTGTTTATGTGTGGGAAGTCTTACGTGATACCTTTATTTCAAAGATTTTCAAAGTTAAACAACTTTAAACCATTTACTCATACCAGACCCATGTCTAACCCGGAGTTTATTTCCGTTTTTCATAAACTCTTGGGCACTCTAATTTTTATGAGTAGCCAAGTGATAGGTTTTTGATTATTGAGTTCTGGAGGAGCTTGGAGCAGGAGTCTAGACGTATCTATCTATCTAGTTCCACCGTGTTAGCTGATGTATATTGTATTTTAGGATGTATGTAATGGCAGATGTATATATAACTGTCATGTTTAAATGATGTTGTGTAACTCTGATATATGTAAACTATGTAATAGTTATGTGATGTATTATATTTTGTTCCATTTCCGCTGTGAGATTCTGATGTTGTTATTCTTTCTTTCTATCTTTTCTATTTCTATCTCTTTGTTTTCTTTTTGATGATACGTCTTTCTGTGGATAGAAAGGCGGGTCGTCACAGTTGGTATCAGAGCATAAGTTGAGATAATACCTAGGCTCTGGAATAGTATCTATCTTGAGAGTGCGTATTTGTATTTTTATATAACTATAAACCCATCTAAATTTGTTGAGTTACCTGTCTAGGTGGCCAACATGAGTTCTAAAAGAAGAGCAGAGGTAGGGGCATTACCTCGACTGATAATGGACGAAGTCAAACTGCTAGTGAGGCTGTAGATCCAGTACCGCCTCAGGTTAGTTATGCTGCTTTATGCAAGAACTTCATCAACCTTGGAGGTAAACCATTTAAAGGGTCAGAATCAATAATTGAGGTCCAAGCCTGGCTACGCTCTTGTGAGCGCATCTTTAAGAGTATGAAGTTGTCTGATGAGCGAAAAAGGAAAATGGCTTCATGGAAATTGCAGGAAGGCGCTGCAGCCTGGTGGGATGCAGCGATAGCAAACATCTCTGAGGATGACATTTCTTGGGAAAGATTTAAAGAGTTATTTGAGGAGAAATTCATGCCAACAGCAGGGAAAACTCGTCTGTACCGGGATTTTCTGAATTTGAAGTAGGGTAGCATGACTATAGCGGAGTATGAGACCAAATTCAATTAACTTTCTTGCTATGGACTAGGACTCATAGACACTCCCCTCAAAAAGAACGAAATGCTTGTGCAAGGATTAAGGCTATAATTTCATGAAAAGATGACGCGCATTTGAAAGGATCTTTTGTTGAGTTAATTGATATGGCTCTGAGATATGAGGATTTGATGAACAAGAGATCAGTGGCACCAGTAGCAGCATCGGGAGGGAATTTTGCTAATCTAAATAAGAGGAAGTTCAATCCTAATTGGAGGAAGCAGAACAAGACTGGAAGCAACAACGGACCTCGCAAATGCTATATATGACAACAAGAAGGTCGCTTGATGAATAAGTGTCCCAGGAAAGGATTTCAGCAACAGCAGCAACAGTCACATCAGAGTGGACCAGGTTCGGCTTTGGTTCAGAGATCTCCATGCTTCAATTGCCACCAACCAGGTCATATGATCAAGGATTGCCTGCTTCTTCATAAAGCTCAGCAGAATAAGGTATTTGCTTTGGAGGGTGCACCATCTACTTCAACTAAAGGCAAGGGAGTATTGGAAGGTACATTACTTTTAGATGGCAAGTATATTAAAGTTTTATTTGATTCGGGTGCTTCTTTGAGTTTTATTTCTCTGGAATCTGTAGAGAAGTTATTTCTTACCCCTAGTACTGTTGACTGTCCCATCTTTGTATCTAATCCTATAAGAGGGGTAACCAAATTAGATATGGTTGTAAGGAATTGAGGATTTCCTATCTGTCCCATAGTTTTTCTTGTGACACTTATATGTTGAATTTTAATGGGTTTGACCTTATATTGGGGAAGGATTGGCTTGATAAATATAAGGCTATCCTGAGCTGTGATGAGAGAACAGTTTCATTGGAAACCGATCTGGGTAGAATTGCTAGAGTGACGTGTGATAATTCTGGAATTCACTTGAGTAATCTTTTATATGGAGTTGAGACTTCTTAAGAGAAGGTTGAAGATATCGATGTGGTCCAAGATTTCCCAGATATATTCGAGGAAGTCAAGTGTTTGCCTATGCACCGAGAGATAGAGTTTCGGATTGATTTGATTCCAGGAGCAATACCAGTGATTCAGCCTAGTAGGAGGATGGCTCCTAGAGAGAGAGGAGTTAGTTAAGCAAACTCAAGATCTTTTGGAGAAGGGATAGATTAGGCCTAATTTTTCTTGTTGGGATTCTGCTGTGGTGTTTGTCACTAAGTCGGATGGATCACTAAGGTTCTATGTGGATTATCGAGAATTGAACGAAGTGACTATCCTTAATAAATATCCTCTTCCTCATATTGATGATCTTTTTAACCAGCTGCATGGAGCTTCTGTCTTTTCTCAACTAGATTTAGCTTCAGGTTTCCATCAGTTAAGGGTAGCTAAGGACAGTATCTCTTTAACTGCATTTAGGGGACCAAATTGTTTCTATGAATGGTTGGTTATGCCTTTCGGGTTAACCAACGCTCCTGCTTACTTCGTTGATCTGATGAGTCGAGTCTTTCGAGATGTATTGAATAAGTTTGTTCTGGTGTTCATCGATGATATTCTGGTTTATTCTAAGTTGGAAGAAGAGCACAAGCAGCATTTGAGAATAGTGTAACAGACACCGAGGAGGCATATTTTGAAGGCGAAGTTTTTTAACTGCCATTTTTGGAAATCAGGAGTCAAATTTTTGGGGCACATTGTTTCTGGAAAAGGTATCTCTATAGATCCAGCGAAGGTTGAGACTTTTCTGGAATGGAAGCAGCCGCAGACACCGACTGAAGTTCGTAGTTTTCTGGGATTAGCTGGCAACTACAGAAAGTTTATCAAGGACTATTCCAAGATTTCTTCGCATCTAATTAAGTTGACAAGGAAAGGAGCTAAGTTTAAATGGACATCCTAGTGTGAAGAAGCTTTCCAGGAGTTGAAGACGAGGCTAACCAGTGCACCTGTCCTAGCTATTCCGGATGGGAAAAGCAAATTTAAAGTTTATACATATGCTTGTATAGTTGGACTGGGAGCAGTTTTGATGCAGAATGGAAGAGTAATTGCGTATGCGAGTCGGCAATTAAAGCCACGTGAAAGGAACTACGCTACACACGATCTTGAGTTGTTGGCCATTGTTTTTGCTTTAAAGATCTGGAGGCACTATCTTTTGGGAGAGAAGTTCGAGTTATTCACGGACCACAAACCGTTGAAATATCTTTTCTCTCAAAAGGATCTTAATTTGAGGCAGCAGCGATGGGTCGAGTTTCTAGCATCCTATGATTTGGTTTTCTGTATGCCCCGGGAAAGGCAAATGTCGTGGCTGATGCTCTTATCAAGAATGCAGTTCTGTCTCTTTTGGAAGTTGTTACATTTCTCCAGGAAAGAATCATAAGCAACCAAATGGAGGATAGATCTTTTGAGGAACTAATTCTTGGAAACAAGGATGGTCGATATTCGGATTTCAAGGTGGATGAACAAGGTGCTTTGAGGATTAATGGTCATTTGTGTGTGCCTAAATAGATGGATTGAGGCAAGAAGGCTTAACTGAGTGTTATCGCTCCAGATTGAATATCCATCCAGGAATATCTAAGATGTATAAAGATCCGAGAAGAGTTTTCTGGTGGCCGAGCATGAAGAGGGATGTAGCTGCTTTCGCTAATAGTTGTGCTATCTGTCAGCAGGTTAAAGGAGATCAACAGAAGTCAGCTGAATTATTACAGCCTTTGGAAATTCCAGAATGGAAATGGGAGGTGATTTCTATGGATTTCATCGACGGTTTGCCTAGAACCAAGAAAGGAAACGATGGAATATGGGTGATTATGGATCGTCTAACTAAAAGCGCCCATTTTATACCGGTTAAGGCAACTTGTACTACAGCTTCTCTAGCAGAGATTTTCTTGAGAGAGATAGTTAGATTGCATGGTGTTCCTGTCAGCATAGTAAGTGATCGTGATCCTATCTTCACCAGCAAATTCTGGGAGGCTCTGGAATAAGCTATGGGAATGAGTTTGAGATTAAGTACAGCCTGTCATCCTCAGACAGATAGACAGATAGAGAGGCTGACTAGAGGATGTGCTACGAGCTTGTGTTATCGATTTTGGTGGATCGTGGGAAGACCATCTTCATATGGAATTCTTCTATAATAACAGTTACCAGGCAAGTATTAAGATGACTCATTATGAAGCTCTATATGGAAGACCATGTAGATCCCCATCCTGTTGGATAGAGTCGAGAGGTTGTCTTGTGCTTGGACCAGATCTGATTCGTGAAGCTTCTACAAAGTTGAGCATATCAAGAAAAGGATGAGAGCTGCTCAGGACCGTCAAAAGAAGTACGCAGATAAAAGGCGAAGACAATTGGAATTTGAGATTGGAGATTTATTCTTTGTCAAAGTTTCCCCGATCAAAGGAGCTATAAGATTCGGAAAGACGGGAAAACTTGCCCCGAGATATATTAGACCATTCCGGGTGCTAGAAAGAATTGGTGCGGTAGCTGACAGAATTGAATTGCCAGAACGGATGTCTGGAATTCATAATGTATTTCATGTATCCCATTTAGGAAAATTTGTTCATGACCCATCATTGGTTGTAGAACCAGTAGTCCAGGAAGATTTGGAGGTCGAGCCAAATTTGACTGTGGTCAGGAATCCAGTTCGAATTGTTGATCAAGACGAGAGGCAACTCAGGAGCAAAGTAGTGAAGCTCGTTAAAGTGCAGTGGAGTGAGGATCCCAGAGATTGTACCTGGAAAACTCTGTATAGTTTTAGGAAAGCTTATCTAGATTTGTGTCCGGATAGCTAGGGATGTTTGTTAGGATAAACTATTTGATTGTTTGCTAATATATCGATGATATGTATGTTTGGATTGTTGATATAAAAGCTTTTGAATTATCTTTTGTTTTAAATTTCGGGACGAAATTCTTTTAAGGTGGGAGAATGTTACGACCCGTGATTTTGGCAATATTATTTTAATAAGCATTTAATCTAATTAAATAAAATGTAAACTTCTCATTTTAAAAAGATGGGACTTTTGGAAAATTTGCCATTTATTTATATACATATGTATTTTGAAAAGGAAACTTTGATTTTAAAATTTAAAATAGAATCTTTCAAAAATATTTAAAATAAAATCTACCTTATTCGATTTAATTAATTATCTACATTATTAACATTTAATCTAAATCTATGCATATGAATGTAATATAGATAATAATGTTTAAAATGAAATAAAGTCTTTTAAAATGTTTAAAATAAAATCAAATCCTATCAATAGTAAATATAAGCATAAAATATAATTATAAAAATATATGAATATAAATAAAGTATTTGGTAGTTTAAGCTTTAAATAAAAAAACAAAAAAAAACAAGAATTTATGTTAAAAATAGGAATAAATACATAAGGTAATTCTAGAATATAGTAATATACTACGGGAATTTATATAGGTAAGCAATGCAAGGAAACATAATGTCTACCTGCGAAGTGTCTATGTACATATATAAAAAAAAGTATGTAAGCTTGACAGGAAACAATTGCATTTAATACCATCATCTCAGCACAAAACAGGGTCATTCGAAATGTTAAAATCATTTCAATTTTCAGAAGAAAAAAATCTAGTTTAGTCAAAGAAGAAAACAAAAGAAAAAAAATCTGACCAAAGATGAGCTTATACCAGATAGTACCTCCCCTGTACAAAATCCTTTCTTCTATATATATGTGTATCTTCTTATTCCAGTTCGTTCAATAACATAGGAAAACCAGAAGAAATAAAAATAAGAAGCACATCATTCAATTCAACAACAAAGCAAGTTTAGGGAAGATCAAAACTGCAGCTTTTCAAAACAAAAGTGTTCTCTGTTCAAACTTTTTTTTAGGTGAGTAAACATAAATTTTAAAGTTTTAAGTTTAATTAAAAACTGTACAGGTGATTCATTGATAATATTGTGTTGTATATATTTTATTTTTGAATATATTTCTGTGTTATATATATAGGTTGTTCTGTGAAAAATTAAATATACTGGTCTCTTCTTTTTGATGTTACAGAGTCAAATATTTAATCAAAATTCAAAATATTTTCGTCCAACCTTTGTTAGGCTTAAAGTATCAACAAAGCAAGTTTGTTTAAATTTAAATTATGGCATAAGAATTTGTTTTAAGCATGATAATGAAGAATTGATTCTGTAAATCCATATTTACAGTAAAAAGACAAATACATGATAAATTCGAATATTTTAAAACATTGATTCGATTTTATAACTTGAATTAATAGCCAAAGATAGGATTTTTAAAACTAATATGGTGATTTTTAGTTGCGTATGCCAGGATCAGTTCATAGTTGAACAGAATATGCATTTTAATCATTTTCTGATGATCGAACCAACATTGGATGATAAGATTTTGCTTCAAGCAAGATTGGCAAACGATGATTTCAGGAAAATTGTCAAATAATTTTTCTATTGCACGAATTGATGGGACGAGGCTAGATTACGGTTTAAGCTCGAATTTGATGTTGTCAGAAAACGAGACGAGTTCGTCTCCTCTGTTTGATCGAGCTTCTCGAAACTCAAGGGAATGGAAGAATATGAGGTTGGCGAGGTGAGGACAGAGTTGGAGCATCTCCGGTGGTTGGCGCGAGTGAGGCAAAGTGTTTTTATATGGTGAGTTCGAGTTCCAGGTTTCGAGTGGAATGCTTAATTTCGATCTGGAAGTTTTCGCACCGAGATAATCTTTGATTTCGATTGTAGGGTTAGTTTGCGACTCGTTGGAGGATTCGAAGTTTGCCGAAGCGCCGGCGAAGCGCCGTGCACGTGCACGACAACGAATTGGTATCTGGAAAATTTTGTTTCGTGGTGACTCGAAGGAGACTCGTCATTTTGGTGTTGTTGCTCGAGTCATTTCCTGTGTTGTCTGGATAGTGATTTACCTGGTGAACGTAAACTTCAATTTAAAAAAAAACGTACGTGAGGAAGAGAGAAGGCCTTAAGGAAATAGAGGGAGAAACTCGGGTGTTTACTCGAGTAAACCTGGGAAGTACTCGGGTTGGTTTTCAATCTTGCAATATAATAAAAGTAAAGTTAAGCAAACTATTTAAACAATTTTTAAGTAATGATGACAATTTATGTTCGACAAATTTAAGTTAGGACTTTATTACAAGTTTAATTATTTAAGTAAATACTTAACAATGTTTTCTAAAACCTTAATTAATATTTTAATTAAGTTGATAATTTAAGATAAGTATTAAATTTAATTAACGTTAAAGTTTTGTAGCTAGTAATAATTTGATTTCAAAGTTATTAAGGAAGATTTTAAAATGTTAATTAAGACGAATAATTATTATTAATTAATTGTTTCAAAGGGGTAATTAAGAAATATTAATTGATAATTATAATTAACTAAGTAATTAGGGATTTATAATTGTAATTAAAGATTGGTTAATTAATAATTAAGTGTCCAATTAATTTGTAAATAAGAATTGTTAATTACATAATTAAAATCAATTAATTTATAGTTAATTAAATAAATAATTAAGGATTAATCAATTTGAAATTAAGTTTATTAATTAACAATTAAGGTTATTAATTAATAATTAAGGGTTAATTAATTAAGTAATTAAGATCTAATAAATTGATTAAGAAGTGATTAATTAATTAAATGGTTTGAAATGTAATAATTAATTAATTGATGATTAATTAAACAGGATTAAATGATTAATTCTCGAGTAATTAATTTAAATTGAATTAATTACAATAAGGATTAAAGATGCTTGCTTATGGACGATTGTATAAGTCGAATATCTGGATTTGTGATATCTATTTGGTAATATTCTGTGATACTCTATGATACATTCTGAATACATCTGTGATATTTGTGTATGATTTATCTGTGATAAATGCAATGTGAATTCAAGGTGTTGAATTAAATTGTTTAAACTATTAAACTACTTGACCTTTAAAATGGCGTTTGGATTTCGATGAGACCGAGATCGGGTGTTAATTATGATTATCCGAAAACCACATCGATCCAAATTAAATGTTAGGTCGTAAATTTCTAAGTGAAGATCGAGATGGTGTTTCAGAGTGCAAGGGTTATTGTTGTTAACTCTGAGGGTGATTCCAAAATGAGTGTAACGAGATAATGCCTTCGGTTTCGTTCGAACCTGGAACGAACTTATATGGATTGAATGCATTCAGAACATTGTCAGGAGGACGATGAGCATTCTAAGAGATATGTTCTATAAAGGTAATCGCGGCCTCAAGCCTCATCAACCAGGAATGGATAAAACAGGGGATGTGCAGCAAGGTTAGGTGGGTAGCACCCAAGCAGGACGAGATATACCCCTATCTAGATGTCCCTTATTATTCGGCTGTATGGGCGGTTGTCAACTACAACCGCAGGGTTATCTTGTTCGGAACTGTTCAGTAAGGAATGGTTCCAGCCTTGTGTTGTAGGGGGTCGGGAGTGATCCTCGGTATGGTGATCTAGGCCCCGTACTGTGACGGGCGGTACCCTAGTAGCCCTGCCATTGTATGGAATCCAATCTCCAATAAGCACCATATGTTTTGATTGTGCCCAACTATGTTGGAATGTGAGATGTAAGCATTTTATCTATTTCTATATTTTACTTGAAAACCCTAGACACTATTATAATAACACTGGATTTGCTCTAAAATGTTTTGGTTAGCATAAGGATAAAACTTACCCATGTTTATGTATGGGAAGTCTTACGTGATACCTTTATTTCAAAGATTTTCAAAGTTAAACAACTTTAAACCGTTTACTCATACTAGACCCATGTCTGACCCGGAGTTTATTTCTGTTTTTCATAAACTCTTGGGTACTCAAATTTTTATGAGTAGCCAAGTGATAGGTTTTGGATTGTTGAGTTCTGGAGGAGCTTGGAGCAGGAGTCCAGACGTATCTATCTATCTAGTTCCGCCGTGTTAGCTGATGTATGTTGTATTTTGGGATGTATGTAATGGCAGATGTATATATGACTGTCATTTTTAAATGATGTTGTGTAACTCCGATATATGTAAACTATGTAATAGTTTGTGATGTATTATATTTTGTTCTGTTTCCGCTATGAGATTCTGATGTTGTTATTCTTTCTTTCTGTCTTTTCTATTTCTATCTCTTTCTTTTCTTATTGATGATACATCTTTCTGTGGATAGAAAGGCGGGTCGTCACAAAGGCGTTACCCCTATCCCCCTTAACACATTTTTATATATTCCCATAGTCCATACAGTACCGTAATTCCTTTGTAAAGTGGAGGGCTATGAGAGGGCACTCCATTGGTATGGTACAAACCAAACTCGTAGAAGGCGCGATAGGGCATGCGACAAGGCACTCGAGGCAATGCCAGGGTAGATATATCGTTTGCGTATCCGGACCGGTGGTAACGCATAGCAGCTACTACTGCCCACCTCGTGACACACTCCCAAATCAAATCAAAGGTGCACCCAATCAATCACAAAAGAAATAGAATGGTATAGAAGAAATGTGTTCGATAGAAGGAATGACTTCACTTGGCCCGATGTGGCTCCTGTTTTAGCAGCATCAAGCTGACTCATGGGAGTCAAGTCCATGTAAATACCATATAGAATCATCGCCAAACCATCCTAATTCATTTTAGGATCTACACCACGTACACAGTTGTTAAAGTGGTTTCGGTATGGCAGAGAGTATGACAATATCCGATCCCGATCTCTTCAACAACCAAACGTTATTATAACACCATGGTCATTTCAAAACAGTTTATACTTCAAAACCAAAATATCATATCCATTTCAAAATCATATAAATACGATACAAATTTTCATTTCAAATATATTCATTTCCAAAATCATAGCACTTTGAAATCATAACACTTTAGAAAACAAAAATACTTTCTTTTAAACAGTTTAGATATTAATAATAGTATATAAAATAAAGGGGTTTTTAGACACAGGGAAGAAGTTGTAAAAAAAATTAGTCTCAGGGACAACAAGTTTGTTTTTTAGTCTGAAGAACACTTTGTAGTGTAAATCATAGAATGATAGTTGCAGCTATCATTTTCTATTTACACTATAAAGTGTCCTTCAGACTAAAAAACAAACTTGTTGTCCCTTAGACTAAATTTTTTTGTAACTTTTTCCCTGTTCCTATTTTCCTGTAAAATAAAATAGTTTATTTAAAATAGTTGTAAGTTAAAATAGTTTATAATAAAATAATTATCATATTAAAATAGTTTATATTAAATATAGTATATATTAAATATGATTTATATCAAAAATAGTTTATTTTAAAATGATTTATAAAGTAAAATATAAATTTTGTTTTAACTATAAATTTAAAAATACTTTATATAATACTATAGCTTCCTCAAATTTCACAAATCTATTCAAATCAATTCGAATTCCAAAATTTCATATTTAATTCATTCTCAATTCATCAATTTCAATATTTCAAAGCTTAAATATTCAACATTTTCAAAACTAAATTTGATAATTTCGTATATCTCTTAATTTAAATTCATTATTGTTTAGTTTTGAAATATTTACTTAATAAATGTAATATCATTTGAATAACCTTAAATTACATTAAACAAAATGTTTCCTTAGATTTATTTAAACTTGAAATATCCATTTAATCACTTTAAATCAAAATCAAGTTATAAAATCATATCTTAAAATCCTCAAATTCAATAAGATCCAAATCAATTTAATTAAACGAAATTCTTAATTAAATAAAATTTCAAACAAATTCAAATTTATCTTCCCAAACTTATTTATAAAAATCATTATAAATCTATCTTAAAATAGAATTTCAAAACGAACTTATAACCTTGAAATTTTCAAACATATAAATTTAAAAATTTAAATTTTAAACCCTTATAAAATAACAAATATATATAATATCTCAAAATAAATATTTATTAAAACCAAAATATTTAATTCAAAATCTTGGAAATCATTTTTTATAATATATGCATACAGACCAAAGGTGTCTGTATACAATTTTCTATCCGATGGTCAAGTGATATGGATATTTATCATTTCAATCCGCAATTTAAATATCTACGGGTATATATCTTTTCAACCGCAATCCTAAATTCAATGTAAATGAAAATCGTTTGGGTTTATCATTTCAACCCATAACGATTTTCTTCTATTCTACAGATCGTTCGGGTGTGTATCATTTCAACCCATAGGGAATTCTATACTAATAGGGAACTTGCAGAATGAGAACATATATGATAAAACATAACATATAATAACATGCATATATCATCAGTGATTAAATAAAATATAAACAACATGATATGGTGTCATATCTCACAGGTGAATAATTATAGATTATAGCATATATATATATATATAACAATTTAAATAACTAACAATAGCATGTATCAATTGTTGTTTCAATTGAAATCGAATTTAATAAATATAAGAACGTTAATCGTGAGTGATTTCTCACCTTGCGAAGCTGGAGAGAATGAGATGGGTTACGAATCCAATCATGAATTCCAAAGCAAGGCAAGATGGGCACGAATTTGACAAACAAAGCGAAGCTGGAAATTCGAAGCTGACTAAATCAAATCAAAACTGGATTGAAGAAGATCAATGGTATAAGAGAACTTATATATAACTATATATAAAAATCATATAAAACTTATAATTTAAAATAATCAAATAACTTTCAAAATCTATATGTATACACATATGAATAGACGACAATTGCAAATTTAAAACTTACCCATATATATAACTATATAGATTCAATATTTAATTAAAACTTATATTAAAATAAAGATCTATACATCTCAATGTTAAAAAAAAATTCTTCATACAAAATACTACCTTCGACTTCGAACATACTAACTTCAGTACAATATCATACTCATGCACACGTTAATAACAAATTTAAAAACAGTATTCAATAAAATCAATATATTACTTTTCCCAATATCATATATATATATAATACTTCTAAAATAAATATGTTGTAAATCTATTATCTATATATAGTAACTATATATACATGATTTCATGCAACAAAACAAAACAAAAGATGCTAATATATATACGGCAGCCTCAAAATATATATATGCAACTAACATAACACTATTTATATGGCAACAACCTATTACACATACATATAGAATCTTGGTATACAACATATTCAACAACTGTTTACATACAACTTTCAAATACTAACCTATACTTTATAATATATACAGTATAAACTTTGTAATATGCTACATATAACTTTATATGTAATTACAAAATCATACAGTAAAGCTATGAAAATCATATTTGTATACCAAATGTTAAAATCATACATATGGACTAAATGTAATAATATGATTCTTGTCAACAGTTAATATATATTATACAAAAGACAACGTTGAAACTCTATACACATATATAAACGACAGACAAATATACATATATAACTAATATAAATAAACACTTAATACTAAATTTAGATCCAATAAAATCATATATTTGAGAACTAACATAAACCTTGTGATAATCCGGATTTCTTTGGCATCAGATAATTGTATAATTGTCTGATTTAAACTATTGGGAAATACTAATTTACAGATTTAACAAATAAATTCTGGTAATTAATAATATCTAAGTGTATAATTGGACTTGAGTTATAATAAATACTGGATGATAGATATGAGAAAAGTTATAACTATTATAGTAAATTAAAAATATATATATAATATAGTTATATGCAAACTTTATGATATTAAAATTGTAAGTGTTTACATATACAAGTATTACTGTGTATACATATATATGTGATTGTTAATTTAAGTATTGATAACTTAAGCCTGTAAGAATCAAATTAATATAGGGTTTTAAATTAGTTTGTATAAATAATATCTTAAAATATAAATTTACAACTAATATTTATATATATAATTAATAATTGATTTTTTTTCTTTTTCTTTAAAAGTTATAGAGTTGAATAAGAGGGAAAAAAATTTAAAATATATATATAAAAATTTAATGCAAATGGGAGATATAATGCAATAATATTTGTAAACTTTGTATGCATTCAAGTTGACATGTGTAAGCTAAAGGATATCATGTAATTACAAATGGCCTTGGTTTTCTTTTAAAAAAAATTATATAAAAATATAATAAGAACTAGGCTGGTGTTTTTTTTTCTCTGTATCCTCTTTCTTCTTCCTCTAAATAAATTGAGAAGTGTGTGTGTGTGTGTCTATATATATATATATATATATATATATATATATATATAACAGCAGCTCCAACTTATTCAAAACTTCAAAATGATCAAATTTCAAGATCTGATCATCTTCAAAACTGGTTCTAATTCAAGTACAAATCTGAAAGGAGATCAAAACCAAGACTTTTGTTTCAAAATCTAGATCTGTAAGAAGATTAGAATCAAGAGCAATTCGAGTTTCCTGTTCGAAGACAAAAGTTCTTTCAACTGTTATCTGTTTTTATAATAGGTGAGTACACTTAACATTTCATGGTTAAAATTCTTACTTACTCATAGAACTGTGAAGTGATATTAAATCTATGGTGAGTATACTTGTATTCTGATGATTTTAGTAAAGCTCTCTGTATGTAATCTTGTGCATGCTTGTGGATGTTAATGTATATGCTCTGTTGTAACAGCAGGCTTAGTTTCATCACTAAAAAGAAAAAAAAATCATATAATCCCAAAACATTCAAATTTGGGTTATAATTTATGAAGGTAATATGATTAGAACAATGTAATATAAATTTTACAAAATAGTTTCAAGAGTTCACATTTGGGAATTATTTCAAAATGATGAATAACAGTGGGGAACAAAATTTAAGCTAAAAATCAATCTTTATAATATAAGTTTTGAACTATAGAATCTGATTCGTGATGCTAAGAGATGAATTTTAAGATGGAAATCTCGATTTTTAATATTGTATTCTTAAGGGATGGTCGAGATAATCGAATTTGGCTTATTCGTCGATTTTCGACGATCAACGGCGAATGTGACGGATTGCTGGGGCCATAAGGTTGAGTGAGGAGTGAGGATCATTGGAAAAATAGAGTATGAATTTTTAGTTTGTCGGCGTGGCTAATCTACGTCAATCTAGGGTTTAAAGACCTGTTTATGTCGACAACCTTTAGGGGGTTCGCACGATGTTGATAGGGGATGGGACTGAATCGCGTGGGAATGGTCAGAAGCATGGTGACGTAGTGCCGTTCTAGGAGAGACGACGCGTTGACTGGTGATCAGAGATGGTGTCACGGTGAAGTTTTCTTTGATCGAAAATTTGATTTAGGGGCTCATCTTGTTCAATTTCGGCTGGCGATGAGAATCCGTAATTCGAGTGTTTGAGGTGACTATGGAGATGTGTAACAACTTACTGATGGTCGCAGAACTAGTCGGCGGCAACCAGAAGGAGTGTGCATGTGCACGGAGGAGATGCGTGTGTAGGTGGAGAAGAAGGTACCTGTCACTCGAGTCGGTCTCCAGTCATTTTTGATTTTGTCTCGAAGTTGTTTGAGCGCGTGAATACTCAGGGATGACTCAGTATTTTGGTTTAAGTGCTCAGGTTTTCTCTGTGTTTTGCTCGTGTATGGGTTGTTTTGTTTCCAGAATTTAAAATTTTAATTAAGTTCATGTTTAAGTTTAATTTGAATTAAAATGGTAACTAGATTATTAAAGATAATGGAAGATTTATTTGAATCTAGTTTAATGGAAGCTTGAACATATTTTGAGTTAAATTAAAATAAAATAAAAGTTTTAACTATGTTTAGTAAAAGAATTATATCATGTTTAAACATATAAAAATAATTGAATTTCCAAATTGTAATAAGATATTTTGAATAATTAAGCATTCAAAATGAAGAGATTATTTAAAATTTATCAAACAAGTTGATTAAGTTTTTCCCAAAGATTTTAAATGTGAAATTTAATGTTAGTTGGTTATATGTCTTTAATTTTAAATTGATTCCTAAATGTTTTGTTAATGAGGCAACTAAGTTAAATTAGATTTAAGAATTTACTTTTAATTAATTAGAGTTATGAATGATTAAAAGATAGTTTATTTGGGAAGTTAATTTAAAAAGTTAACCATTCAATGAAATTAATAAGGATTATTTTATTAAAGTTATTATTTCAAAGTATAATTACTTAATAATGGAAATTTGATGAATAATTGATGTAGGAATCATTAACTAATTAGTTAAGAATAATTAGTTAGGGTAATTAATTTAAGATAGACTATTTGGATAAATTAATTAAGAATAATATCTTAAGGTGTGGATTAAGTATTAGTTACTTAATTAAGTGGTTACTTAGTATGAGAGATTAATGTATATTTATGGAATATAATTAATTAAAGAGAACAATTACTTATGGAGGTAATTAAATGGGAGTAATTAAGTATTAATTACTTAGTTTGACTAATTAAGGAATTAATTAATTTAAGGATTTATTAATGAAAGTAATCAAGGGATAATTAATCACTAATTGTGATTAATTAAGATTAATTAATGATTACTTAATTAAAGATTATTTGTAAATTGTAATTAACTGAAAGAGTAATTTTAGGATAATAAATTCGAGGAATTAGTTTAAGGATAACTGTAATTAATGTGAAGGGGCGAAGGCTAATAAATTTGTGTAATTAATTTATGTTAAATAAGCAGGATTAAAAGTGATTTAAGTAATTAATTTAATTTAATTTAAATTAATTAGGAATGGTATGACAAATTAATCTTGCTTATATTGAATGATATTATATGCCTTAGATTGGTTGACATCTCCAAAATGTGATTTGGGATGCTATGTGATATGGTATGTTTTGTTGAAAACTGTGTGAATATTTATATCTATCGATGAAAAATTACTGTGTAAAGGAGACACTATATTTAAAGTTGAATTATATCTCATTTGCATAACTTGGGTTGAGATGATGTGAGATTCGAAGAGACAGGAGTCGGGTATTAGTTAATACCCGAAAACCACTTCGATTCTTTATAAATTGATCTGTGAAAATAGTCAGGAAGTGAATGATTAAGTAAATTGGACCATTTAATCGAAGTTTTGGTACTTAGAAATTTACCCATGAAATAAGTAATGTCTATAACAAACTTGAGAAGCTGTAAATTTGATATAAGTTACCCGGGTTTATATAAGTTGCATGCTTTCGTATTCTACGTTAGATGGGTTTACTCACGCTGGTTTCCAGTCTGACCCGGGTGTTACTTTGATGTAAAGCTCGGGTCAGACCGAGTATTACAGCGTTTCAGGTAGGGACGTTCTGGAGTTTAGGAGGCGAGCTGGATAGCAGGAATGTATGGAGCGTTCTCCGCTGTGTGTATTATTGCTGATTATCTGAGACATGTTGAATTGAATCTGCCTAGTGTATGTATAAAATGGTTGTAACCTTGATATATTGATATAAATTGATAGATACAGTTTTCTTTGATATAACTATTATTATTGATATTATATTTTATCCGCTGGGAATGTGAGATATTGTGTTTCTTTTCTGTTCTTCTTCTTCTATCTCTTTTCTTCTTTTCTCTAACTATTTGGAATTTTCAGGACCGAAATTTCCGGGTCGTTACATTTGGTATCAGAGCCAGGTTAAGCGAGAACCTTGGCTTTGGTGGGTATACTCATTAAGGATAGGGTCAATATTACCCTAGAATGAGTTGAGTGTATATTTATATGAGAGAGCGTACTTGTTATTTTCTTATATAAAGATTTTAAATGATTTTATATAAAAATATATTTTGATATATAAAGCAATGTTTCTTTCTAACAAATAGTAAAGGGAATTGGTTGTTAAATTATTGAATTAAATTAAGAAGTAATAGAAAAACAACCAAACTAAAATTAAAATTTAATAAAGATAACTTTAAAATGAATTCAAAGTGAAATTTAAATCTTGAATTTGGAAAAAAGGGTTTCAGAATAAGGTAATAATAAATTGGTTTCCAGGTATGATAATCTGGGTTATTATAATAAATAATTATTGTGTTTAATAATAAAATATGTATTAATGGGTAAGCAAAAATTAAATGTTTAAAGAGAGTAACTTGTAAATTAGAAGGGATGTAAATTTTAAGTGGTTTTCCAATTGTGAAGTTCTGAATTCTAAATCTAAACATTTGAAATAGTTTTCAAAGTATTAAAGGAAATAATATTATTTAAACTATTTTGAATGTAATCTTAATTTAGAGTAAGAAGTTGTTTGTAAACTTTAAAAGAATTTGTTTTGAATTAAAACCAAAAGTGGTCTAAATTTTAAAATTGGGCTTGGTGAGCCAAGAAGTAATTATGTATATGTGTGGATATACATAATATCAAAGATGGTTTGAGATAAACTCTAAATATTGAGTTTTAAATTGGAAATGAGATGTGATACCCAAAGTGATAAGTTTTTTTAAAAAATAAAGAAAAAACTTATAAGTGATTATTAATGTGAAGTTTAAAATTTGAAAATGGGAATTCAAATTTGAGCAAGGTTAACGGGACTTAATTAAATTTAACTTAAGAGTAAGTTAAATAAGTTGGAATGATTAACCTGATTTGAAAATTTCAAGATGAAATTTAGATTTAACTTGGGAAGTTAAATGGTTGATTGTAATTGAGAGTTTGAGTGATCTCAAATTGGGTTTGAGATCCGAAAATTGGAAATGGATGGATGTTTTGAAATAATTGAATGATATCATCCCATTGTAATTGAAAATCTTTAAATTGCGAATCGGATTTGGTTAAATGAATAAGAAATGAAGTGTGGTGATATATCCATTATTGAGATAAAAGAAAATACTAACTTTAATTTGAAATTAAGGATATGGAATTACTTTGAGCTGAAAATCTGAATGATTGAATTTATAAATTAAACTTGTTTAAGAATTGATTTCAAACTAGAAGATAAAATTGGGGGATAATTAAATTTTTAAGATAAAAATTGTTTTGAACTCTTATGTAAACTTTGAAATAAGTAAGTAAAGATTATTTAAAATGAAAATTCTAGAATTTGAGCTCAGAAATTAAATTGTTTAAAAGCTTTTAATAAAGGTTAACTTGGTTTAAAGGGTTAAACCAACTTTAGTGATTTAACTCGAAATTTATATAATTCGAGATGGTTTAAATTTGAGATTGAAACTGAATCTGACTTGAATGAATTGAACTTGAGATTGAAGGTGGATAAGTTTAAAAATTCAAATGGAAAATTTGAATTGGATTGATTTGAAATGATTTGAAATTTGAGGTGGGTTAAGTTTGAAATTAGTCCAAATTGATTTGAATAATTTAGAATTGTAATGATAGTTGAATAGTTTTAAATTCAAATGGAATTTGAATTGAATTTGGGAGGAAATCAAGAATAATTCAACTTGATTTGGAAATGGAGTTTGGAATTGGGGTTGAATCAATTTCAATGGAAATTGAAGTTATTTAAAATTGGAATTGGGTCAATTTAAATGGAAGTGGAAATTTAAATTGAATTGATGAGAATTGAGATTTGGAAGTGAGCAGTTTTGACTCTGGACTATTTTTATTATAAATTGTTATAATATAAACCTATTTTTCCAAGCTATTCATTATATATACAACCTTTCTTTTAAAAGCCAAACCATCTTATACTTGTTTTACAATTATTTTTGAAACTGTTTAGCGATTTTCCAACTGTTTTGTAAACTAATAACTATAATCCAACTATTTTACAAAACTAATTATTATCTTACTATTATTTTGCAATTTTCTAAAATTTCTATAATTATTTTAACTATTTTCTAATTATTTTACACCTATTTTACAAACTAGTAATTATTTTCCAACTAGTTATCTATTTTGAAAATTTTCAAGCTATTTCCTAAATAAACTGGTCGGAGTTCAAACTGTTATTGGTTAAATACCTAATCAAGATAAGAATAGAGGTGATAATCCAAATGGATTGAAGCAATTGTGAGTAAGTGAATGAAAATCAAAGTGAATGTGAATAGAAATGGAATTGATTTGGCTAATAACCAATAAAGATAAATAAGTAGGGTGTACGTATATTATTCTATTCGCATAGTGATTTGATCCGGATTCGAGCATAGAATTTCGAGATAGCTATATCGATCCGAGTTGGGATTTTCACTCGATTTTCAACGGCGAACCTGGATATGGATTGTTGATTGGTTCTGGATATTCTCTATCACGGTTATGACTATGCAAGGAGAATGACGGTTTCTGATCAAGAAACCAGATCCGAGTCCGCACTAGGAAGTCGGGTGGACGATACTAGTTCGGAAGTGAAATTGTGTGATCGAATGAGCGATCAGATTGATATAGCGTATGGATGATATGTGTACATCGTACGGATTTGAATGAAAATAATATTGAAAAGAGTGATCAAATTTGAATATTTGATTTTGAGTAAACAAAGTTAAATATCTTTGTTTTATAAAATGAAACTCCCCTTGTTGATTCTTTTGCCAGAAGAAAAGGGTTTTTGGAAATGTTTTGAAGTATAAGAAGGGTTTTATACAAGTTGGAAATGATCCTAAGATTTTTCAAGGTTATACATATCTATATATATATATATAAAGGATCTTGTGAGAATGATTTTGAAAAAGGTTTTGGGAACCTTTGGATTTGGAAAGGCTTTTGATTTTGGGTAAAATCAATATTGAAATTTGGAAAGCCTAGTTTGGGAATTATCGATTTTGGGATAATCGATTTTGTGTAAAGGAGCTTTGTATTGGATCATACAAGGTGTATGATTTGAAAAAATACTACATATGTATAGTATAAAGTGTTTTGATGATGGCTCTGTGGAAAAAGGCGCTCCCTTGAAATGAACTTCTCAGGAGTGCCACCGAGTGGTGCTGCCTTGAGCCCTAAGGGGGGGGTTCTAAAATTGATCCTATGAGGAGTCCGGACAAAACTAGTTCCTGGGGATTATGAGTAGTGTATAATATAGCGAAAGTCGTGTGTGCTGCTGAGAGCCAACAGTTTGCGTTTGATTTTATATCGGTAGACTACGACCTATGTAAGAGTGTAGAAGTTTCATTTCGACAGCGAAAATCAGAGGCCGCTGAGAGCCTGCAGTTACATGGACTTTTGCTGTGATGGCAACGTAACCCTGGAATATAACTGTGTTCTGTTGTGGGGTTCATGGCGTAATCGAGAGGCCGCGGAGAGCCTGCAGTTACATGGACTTTTGCTTTGATGGCAACGTAACCCTGGAATGTAACTGCGACCATGGATGGGGGTGATGATTTCCAGGGCATTCTCACCAAAGATATTCTCTCTATTTTCAAAAATGTTTTCTATATTTTCAATAAAAAATTATTTCTAAAAGTATTTTCACTGGGTTATGAAAATAGGTCTGCTAAGTACTTAAAGATTTTCAGTCCTACGCTTGATCAACGTATGACCGAATTTCTGTGAGAACAAGGATGGACATATTGAAACATCGAGTTATAAAAGTATCTTTATTAAAACTATGTTATAATATTACGTATATTTTAAAAGTGTTTTAAAAGTGTTTTAAAGAATAATTTTTCTAATAATAAGCATTTTAATAAATCCTGGCTTCATTCCTTTTCGAGGACGAAAAGATTCAAAGGGGGGAGGAATGTGATAATTCGGATTTCTTTGGCGTCACATAATTATATAATTATCTGATTTAAACTATTCGAAAATACTAATTTACAAATTTAAC
Source organism: Allium cepa (assembly GCA_030765085.1). Taxonomy (NCBI): domain Eukaryota; kingdom Viridiplantae; phylum Streptophyta; class Magnoliopsida; order Asparagales; family Amaryllidaceae; genus Allium; species Allium cepa. The sequence continues at coordinate 30,300,264 of CM060932.1, forward strand.
AAATAAATTCTGGTAATTAATAATATCTACGTGTATATAATTGGATTTGAGTTATAATAAATACTGGATTATAGATATGAGAAAATTTATAACTATTGTTGTAAATTAAAAATATATATATAATATAGTTATATGCAAACTTTATGATATTAAAATTGTAAGTGTTTACATATACAAGTATTAATGCGTATACATATATATGTGATTGTTAATTTAAGTATTGATAACTTAAGCCTATAAGAATCAAATTAATATAGGGTTTTAAATTAGTTTTTATAAATAACATCTTAAAATATAAATTTACAACTAATATTTATATAAATGATTATTAATTGATTTTTTTATCTTTTTCTTTAAAAATTATAGATTTGAATAAGAGGGAAATTTTTTAAAAATATATATATATATAAATTTAATGCAAAGGGGAGATATAATGCAATAACATTTGTAAACTTTGTATGCATTCAAGTTGACATGTGTAAGCTAAAGGATATCATGTAATTACAAATGGCCTTGGTTTTCTTTAAAAAATAAATTTATATAAAAATATAATAAGAACTAGGCTGGTGTTTTTTTCTCTGGATCCTCTATCTTCTTCCTCTAAATAAACTAAGAAGAAAATTAAAAAAATTATAAAACAGCAGCTCCAACTTATTCAAAACTTCAAAATGATCAAATTTCTAGATCTGATCATCTTGAAAACTGGTTCTAATTCAAGTGCAAAAGTGGAAGGAGATCAAAAACCAAGACTTTTGTTTCAAAATCTAGATCTGTAAGAAGATTAGAATCTAGAGCAATTCGAGTTTCCTGTTCGAAGACAAAAGTTCTTTCAACTGTTCTCTGTTTTTATAATAGGTGAGTACACTTAACATTTCAAGGTTAAAATTCTTACTTACTCATAGAACTGTGAAGTGATATTAAATCTATGGTGAGTATACTTGTACTCTGATGATTTTAGTAAAGCACTCTGTATGTAATCTTGTGCATGCTTGTGGATGTTAATGTATATGCTCTGTTGTAACAACATGCTTAGTTTCAACACTAAAAAGAAAAAAATCATATAATCCCAAAACATTCAAATTTGGGTTATAATTTATAAAGGTAATATGATTAGAACAATGTAATATCAATTTTACAAAATAGTTTCAAGAGTTCACATTTGGGAATTATTTCAAAATGATGAATAACAGTGGCGAACAAAATTTAAGCTAAAAATCAATCTTTATAATATCAGTTTTGAACTATAGAATCTGATTCGTGATGCTAATAGATGAATTTTAAGATGGAAATCTCGATTTTTAATATTGTATTCGTAAGGGAAGGTCGAGATAATCGAATTTAGCTTATTCATCGATTTTCGACGATCAACGGCGAATGTGACGTATTGCTGGGGCCAGAAGGTCGAGTGAGGATCATCGGAAAAATAGAGTATGAATTTTTAGTTTGTCGGCGTGGCTAATCTACGTCAATCTAGGGTTTAAAGACCTGTTTATGTCGACAACCTTTTGGGGGTTCGCACGATGTTGATAGGGGATCGGACTGAATCGCGTGGGAATGGTCAGAAGCATGGTGATGTAGTGCCGTTCTGGGAGAGACGACGCGTTGACTGGTGATCAGAGATGGTGTCGCGGTGAAATTTTCTTTGATCGAAAATTTGATTTAGGGGGTCATCCTGTTCAATTTCGGCTGGCGATGAGAATCCGTAATTCGAGTGTTTGAGGTGACTTTGGAGATGTGTAACAACTTACTGATGGTCGCAGAACTAGTCGGCGGCGACCGGAAGGAATGTGCATGTGACGGACCCGCAAATCCGTACTCCTTGAATATACACTAATCTCCATAGATTAACTCAAGATGAACAGAAATATGAATTCTCAATGTTTAAGAAAAAGAAAGAGAGAGAAGAGGAGGGAAAAAGATAGAAAATAGAGGGAAAAGAAAAATAGAAAATAGAACGGAACAGAAAAACAACAGAACAACATCAGAATCTCACAATTCACAGCGGAACAACATATAATAATAAATGAATAATCTTTAAACAAAGAACTATATCAGTTATTACATTTTATACATTACATTTCATTACATCATATCATCAGAGTATACAACAACAACAACAAACAGTGCAGCGGAAAAAGAAATACTATATACTAGTAATTACGCCATGCCATCCAGCTTGCCTCCAGCAACTCCAGAATATCCTGATAAACCTTAACTCTCGACTGCCCGTGCGGAAATTGGTGGGCACCCAGAGTTTAGGAAGGAAAACAATAAACTCCGAGTCAGTCATGTGACTGGTGTGAGAACTCAAAATAGTTTATTTATCTTTGAAAACAAAATAGATGAATATTTTTAAAGTCAATTCGCATTGCTTTTAAAAATGAGACTACCATAAGGCCTCCCGCACACACACACAATGCAAACGCAGAATCGGAGGAGATTTCTCCTTATGATAGTCAAAGATGCTTGATACGCATTAAAAAGAACATTTGATATTATTACTAGTGCATAGTGTAAGAAAAAATTCATTTCGAAAATAGAATATAAATCTTAGCCAGCATAGACATTTCGAACTATGCCTACTATAGCTAACTATGTTCAATAGCAGGTTACCGCCACATTCCATAGCAGGTTATACAACTAAAACCGTACAAGTCTCGTATTGTTTCTTTGGATTTCCAACGAATGATCAGGCCAAGGAACTTCCCATTGCCACATGAGAATGCCTCTGGATGGACATCCCCGAGAACCAAACTGGATCTCTACCAACACAAGGCCGGGTTACCCCTAACTGAGTAACAACTGACCGAATATGCCATCCCATGGTCCTTTGGGACCTTTAACCGAGCGCTCGTAATCAATTCACACAATCATAAAGTGTTTTCAACATGAGTAAGTATCTGGGCTCCATACCATGATACCACCCTTTTCCAGAAGGAAATGCACATACCCTAAAGGGAGCTACCCTCATAACCTTGCCGCATCTTTCCTGTTTTGACCATTCCGGGGTGTGAGGCTCGACGAAGTCACGTCCACAAAAACATACTTTATACAAAAGCCATGCTTTGGGTCAACAAATGATCATAGAAATGATCACCAAGATAGACGATCAAATAAATGATCCTATCACAAATAATCAACACAACGATCATTTCACAGCAACACTCGGCATGTCACATTACCAAATTGGGAATATATCGCTGATAACCTTCAACTACATAACCTCTGAGCTCGTACGTCTCAGAGAAGGGTGTTAAGCTAAAAGAATAAATTCTCCGCCACCAACAGAAATATATTTGAAAGAAATCGGCTTTATATCTCAATTTGTAATGTCAGACATACAATCCATACAAGTCTGTTCCGGGCTCGAACAGAACCGAAGGCACTTACAAAGAAGTCCTTGCAATCCGGATAATCTCTAATCACGTCCGAACTTCCCATCATATAGGGAGTCTCTATACCGTAGCTACTCGGTGCAAAGACAATCGACGAGTTGTCCTTTCGCTTTCAAAAAGATCCGGTCTTCAACACCGGTCTTCAAATGCAATTCATAACGACGTATCACATATTCGGAATGGGTTATACGACCCCATGGTCCTTTCCCGGTTAATCCGAATAGTGAGCGCTTATTCAAAAATAAGTGTGGCATTCAAATTCAAACAAATCACATCAACTACCCATTCAAAGGGAAATATTGATAGTCAGTTATTGAACTATCAATGGATATGCACAACATCACCAGATTCCAAATAATTTTCCAAATTATTTATTTTCCAAAATATCTTTACAAGATATAAAATTTCAATACCTCAAAAATAAATCAATATTTATCTTTAAACAACTTCCCTTTTTATTCATAAATTCCATAGTGAATTTTCATTCCAAAATATCCATGCATATACGATTTCAATTATTCATTTCAATTTATCTTCAAAAAGATAAATTCTCAAAGTATTCACTTTATATTGGAAGACATTTCCATACTTATTTATTCATAAGTAATTCACAAATTTTATTTATTTTCAACCTTTGGAAAATATTCAATATACTTAAATCGAAATTAAGTATATATTTCATTCTTTAAGGAAATCATGCTCTTAAACATATTTATTTGGGCCAAAACGAATGTTGCGTAAAACATCGTTACAACGTCCCAAAATCACTAGTATAGGGATTCGGATTTAAGATAGATATATAAATCCCAATACTAAACAAAACATTTCCTTTCGGAAATCATTTACTATAACAACAGTGTTATAGTCCACTATTTCCTTTTATTTCTCGAAAACGTCTATTTCAACAATAAATGTTGAAATCTATGTTTTCGAATCTTAATGCATTTAAAACAATTGTTAGATCGTTTTAATTCTATTTAAAACATCAAATCTAAACATTTTCTTTAACATATTATTCACTATTCAAAAACGTGAATATACTACGTTAACAAATTTCATCCTTTTATTCATTTTATTTCAAAGGATTATTCACAGTCAAAAACGTGAATATAACTCCATTAATAGGTTTCAAAAATTTACTTATCAAAATAAGTCGTTTGCGGATTTATAAAACAACGTTTATAAATTCCATTTCTATTTATTTTACCACAACTTCCTTTATAAATTCCTTTATTGACCTATTCAATTTATTTCTCAATTATAAAACAAAGGTTCATATTATAAGTTAAATGCTTATAAAACGATTATTTTACAAAATCGTTCCTTTAAACTTCATAATTATAAATCTTATAACTTATAAGATTCAATTATTTATCCAAATCTATTCTTTCAATAACTTTATAAATTTTATAAACCTACTGCTTATAAAATTCCATTTATAACTTCACCGTTTATAATTCTACGAATTTCATTCATTTATGAAATTCATTCACAATTCATTCTAACACTTATAAAAACTCGTTTTATAATTCCAATACTTTAATTTATAAATATCAATTTATAAATTTCTTATATAAATCAATTTATTTTATTATTTTAAAACATCTTTAATCTCCTTTATAATTTCACCGTTTTGATTCTATAAAATAATCAAATTTTTATAAATCCTATATTTTCAACTTTTTATAATAATTTCAAAAATCCCGATTAAACTATTTTATAAATCATTAACCCCATATTTTCAAAAATCAACTTTTAACTATATTTCTCAAAGATCGTAGTTTTTATAACATTAAATTTTTATACGTTTATTTATTTAAAATGGATAAATTCCAAAAATATTTTATAACGTATACTTTCAAAAAATCACTTTATAAAATCATTTTAAAATTCCAAAACTTGGTCCAATGATGCTACACACCAAATAGCCAATCATGACAACAACGATATCATATATCGATATGATAGTTCATCAAATATCAAAATATCTGAAATCAAATAAAAACTGTTGAGGAATCCAGTTGGATCCCTCCAACCTGTTTTCCTGCATCCAAAGATGTTAGCACAATACCAATTTCGCTCCAGTACGAAATTATCGCGGTATGTGGGATTTAAAATATTATCCGCTTAATAGACGGCGCAATAGGGTCTCTTCCGCTAAAAAAATGCGGGAAATCAACAACTGCAATATATACATATGCCAATATATATATATTGCTATTATATATAATACCAATTTCACTGTTTATGAAATATTCGCGGTATATGTTTTTAATAAATAACATCCGCTTACTAACGGCGCATAATGTCTATTTTAACAATCAATAGATAACAATCATCATTCAAAAATACATTCAACAATTTTAAATCTAACTATTTAAAATAATATCGAAACCCATTCGATTGAGTGAGAAGTTCTCACCTTGATTTCAATTTCGTTTTAGCGATTTATTTCGAATAAAATTAAACGGACGTTTAATTTTACCCAAAATTCTCACTAACTCCAAACGACTCCAATCCAATTCCATAGCGTAGTGCTCGTCCATACGATTCCAACGCAAAAAGTTTCGTCTCAATCTGACCTCGTATGAACAAGTTATCATATTTTAAACATCATACGAATTCATATATAAATTAATTTACAATTTCCTTTATTATTTTTAACCTCAGCAATCTGGGCCGTCGATTTTAATCAAGGCAAATCTGGCCGCTCCCCCCTTTTCTCTTCTCCCTCACGTAAACACTCCCAGGTTCCATCGTGAAACCCATAGCCGCCGGTTAGGGCTAAAAATCACGACCACTACGACGACATTTACTACGATCAACGACCACCTACAGATGCGCCTCCATCCCCTCTACGCTCGGCCGCGACCCTAGCGAGCTCGGTCCCCTTATGCTCTCGATTTTCGTGCATGAACAACAGCCGAACGCGGCTCTCTGGCAACCCCCACGATGCTCCAAATTCGATCATCACCCTATGGAATCGAAGCTCCCTTCGAGCTCTTCGATTTACTAGTTGGAGATTTCTGCTATAAGTGGATGGATTGCAAGAGATTAAAGAATGAATTTCGACGAATTTCGGCCATTGCTTTATAACTGGCGGCGGCTGTATATATCAGGGTTAGGGTTTAGAATTTTTTTTTTTAATTTTGTTGTGAGAATATGGGCTATTTATAGAGAATAAATGAACACTATTCATCCGAGTTTTCAAAACTCCGATTCACGCGCCGTAACCAGCGTTTCTAGGGTTTACCCCGCGTTCCGGACATAATGGAATAGGTTTCGGAAGCTAATTCGGACATCTGTGCGAGTTATGGCCTTAAACGTTCAATTTGAATTAAACCGATTTAAACGATTTTCTAGGCGTTTTAATTTGTACCGGACAAACGATAAATCCAATTGACACGAAATTTGAAACCATATAATAATATCAAATTACGGATCCGATGAAACTGGTTTCGTCGAAATCCGAGACTTTTTGAAAAATGGCTATTTTAACTCGCCAAATTAATATTAAAAACAATTCGATGCGTTTCGAGCTGCTACGATCAAATGATAACTCCAATTGCTATGAAAATTGAAATCCGGTAATAGCTAACTATTACGGATCCAATGGAACTTGTTTCGTCCAATTCTGAGACTGTTCAAAAATTGACTATTTTCACTATTCGATTTAATATTAAAATATTCAATTTTCACAAATTAACTTTTAATTCGATTTTAAAAGTTCTAAAATATCGTTATAACTCCAATATGATATAATAAAATTTTACAAATCATTTTCAATCATATTTAACTCAAATTTCAATTATTTCCGTATTTTCACATATTAAATTATCGATTTAATTATTCAATTAAATCCAATAATTCGAAATAAAATTTATTCGACTTATAAATTCACTTATTAATATTTAAAATTAATTAAATATTCAAATTTTAATTACTAAAATTTCTGGGTCGTTACAATCTTCCCCCTTTAAAAGAATTTCGTCCTCGAAATTATTAAGTAAGAAAAGTTACAGAATCGATTAACTTTCCATAAATCCATAGTTAAACTTCTTACAATACTTTACTAAGTTTCAAATCATACTTAGTTATCTTTTCAAAAACAACTACTATTGTTTAACTTTCAATTCCAAATCCAAAGTTTATAGTTTTCAAAATTTTCCAAATTTTCTCAAATTTTTTCTAACGCCTTAAATTTCCGGAAAAATTCGCCATAGTCTCCTTTGCGCGGCTCGATCCGAAAAAAAATGACAATATATATATCACAAATATACATCTCATCAAGTAATGAGGCATCCCGTAGGGAAAAAAGTATAAAAGTACGGTATGTAATCCGAGATATGTACCTTATATTTTATTAGCAAGCATATACGGCTAATATAGCGCGAAAGCGAGCTCCAAATGCTAAGCAAACGCGATCCGCACCTACTTAACACTCAACAAACAACATGAGAATCATGTATATAGACAATAGTATCGATATACAACATATAGCAACATAGTAACTATACATGCCAACATAGCAAATGAAACTAAAGCAATATATTCAACCATCAACCAACTATCATCCAAAAATTCATAACCAATAAATATTCATATTCTCATTCATATCCAATGAATTGGTTTTCAATTTAATCATATTTGATTCATATACAGTGGATGTTTTTTACTAACATTCATTCTCAATTAGTTTATATTCACTAATTCATATTCAAGTTGGTTCACTCCCAAATCAAATTCAATTCTATTTAAGATTCATTTAATTTCCAATTGAATTTCAATTACTTTAGCTTTCAATTTCATTAATACTTAATGAATTATATACAATCAACTAACAATCATATAACAACCAATGTATATTTATTACAACCAAATTCCTTTGCTTTCAATTGGTTTAATTAATTGATTTTTTTTTTATTCAACTTTCCAATAATATTAGATTTTTAATGAATTACACTTACATTCATTATTTCATATCAACTTAATTTACATTCAATTGATTTACATTCAATCCATTAATTCAATTCAATTACAAAAGTTGAATTTCATTTATATAACTCAAGTTCACATTTATCACTTAACTTTATTAATTTACTTTGATATTAATATCAACTTCATTCAATAACTCTTAAGTTATATTTCATTTTAAAAACATTCATTTTTTATTTACAACTCACATTTATAAATATATTCATATAGTTTCACTTCTTATATATAAGCTTATTTCACAATTGTAAATCACTTTAATTATAATTCAATTTTTATAATTCTCTTGCTTATACAATTATTCTTTAATTTAGATTATTCAAACAACTAAACAATCATCTTATATACTTTAATAATTCTGAAAAATTATTTCTTCATATACAAAATATACTCAAGGTAAAATTATTTCATTTACCCAATTTAAAACAATACTATGTCGAATTGTTCTATTCAAGTGTTTATAAACCCCTTCGGCATAGTTGTCCAGACCGTGCTGACGAAGGTTCATATGCCACTCAATAAACCAATCATCACAATATAAAACAATTTTATATATTCACTAACAAATAGGCTCTCATAGCTATTATTACACTCAAACTCATTCTAGAGTACTACTGACTCTATCTCTAATGATTAATACCCAATAGAACCATGGTTGTCGCTTAACCATATGCTCGGATACCACCTGTGATGGACCCGCAAATCCGTACTCATTGAATATACACTAATCTCCATAGATTAACTCAAGATGAACAGAAATACGAATTCTCAATGTTTAAGAAAAAGAAAGAGAGAGAAAAGGAGGGAAAAAGATAGAAAATAGAGGGAAAAGAAAAATAGAAAATAGAACGGAACAGAAAAACAACAGAACAACATCAGAATCCCACAATTCGCAGCGGAACAACATATAATAATAAATGAATAATCTTTAAACAAAGAACTATATCAGTTATTACATTTTATACATTACATTTCATTACATCATATCATCAGAGTGTACAACAACAACAACAACAACAACAAACAGTGCAGCGGAAAAAGAAATACTATATACTAGTAATTACGCCATGCCATCCAGCTTGCCTCCAGCAACTCCAGAATATCCTGATAAACCTTAACTCTCGACTGCCCGTGTGGAAATTGGTGGGCACCCAGAGTTTAGGAAGGAAAATAATAAACTCCGAGTCAGTCATGTGACTGGTGTGAGAACTCAAAACAGTTTATTTATCTTTGAAAACAAAATAGATGAATATTTTTAAAGTCAATTCGCAATGCTTTTAAAAATGAGACTACCATAAGGCCTCCCGCACACACACACAATGCAAACGCAGAATCGGAGGAGATTTCTCCTTATGATAGTCAAAGATGCTTGATACGCATTAAAAAGAACATTTGATATTATTACTAGTGCATAGTGTAAGAAAAAATTCATTTCGAAAATAGAATATAAATCTTAGCCAGCATAGACATTTCGAACTATGCCTACTATAGCTAACTATGTTCAATAGCAGGTTACCGCCACATTCCATAGCAGGTTATACAACTAAAACCGTACAAGTCTCGTATTGTTTCTTTGGATTTCCAACGAATGATCAGGCCAATGAACTTCCCATTACCACATGAGAATGCCTCTGGATGGACATCCCCGAGAACCAAACCGGATCTCTACCAACACAAGGCCGGGTTACCCCTAACTGAGTAACAACTGACCGAATATGCCATTCCCCGGTCCTTTGGGACCTTTAACCGAGCGCTCATAATCAATTCACACAATCATAAAGTGTTTTCAACCTGAGTAAGTATCTGGGCTCCATACCATGATACCACCCGTTTCCAGAAGGAAATGCACATACCCTAAAGGGAGCTACCCCTCATAACATTGCCGCATCTTTCCTGTTTTGACCATTCCGGGGTGTGAGGCTCGACGAAGTCACGTCCACAAAAACATACTTTATACAAAAGCCATGCTTTGGGTCAACAAATGATCATAGAAATGATCACCAAGATAGACGATCAAATAAATGATCCTATCACAAATAATCAACACAATGATCATTTCACAACAACACTCAGCATGTCACATTATCAAATTGGGAATATATCGCTGATAACCTTCAACTACATAACCTCTGAGCTCGTACGTCTCAGAGAAGGGTGTTAAGCTAAAAGAATAAATTCTCCGTCACCAACAGAAATATATTTGAAAGAAATCGGCTTTATATCTCAATTTGTAATGTCAGACATACAATCCATACAAGTCTGTTCCGGGCTCGAACAGAACCGAAGGCACTTACAAAGAAGTCCTTGCAATCCAGATAATCTCTAATCACGTCCGGACTTCCCATCACATAGGGAGTCTCTATACCGTAGCTACTCGGTGCAAAGACAATCGACGAGTTGTCCTTTCGCTTTCAAAAAGATCCGGTCTTCAACATCGGTCTTCAAATGCAATTCATAACGACGTATCACATATTCGGAATGGGTTATACGACCCCATGGTCCTTTCTCGGTTAACCCGAATAGTGAGCGCTTATTCAAAAATAAGTGTGGCATTCAAATTCAAACAAATCACATCAATTACCCATTCAAAGGGAAATATTGATAGTCGGTTATTGAACTATCAATGGATATGCACAACATCACCAGATTCCAAATAATTTTCCAAATTATTTATTTTCCAAAATATCTTTACAAGATATAAAATTTCAATACCTCAAAAATAAATCAATATTTACCTTTAAACAACTTCCCTTTTTATTCATAAATTCCATAGTGAATTTTCATTCCAAAATATCCATGCATATACGATTTCAATTATTCATTTCAATTTATCTTCAAAAAGGTAAATTCTCAAAATATTCACTTTATATTGGAAGACATTTCCATACTTATTTATTCATAAGTAATTCACAAATTTTATTTATTTTCAACCTTTGGAAAATATTCAATATTCTTAAATCGAAATTAAGTATATATATTTCATTCTTTAAGGAAATCATGCTCTTAAACATATTTATTTGGGCCAAAACGAATGTTGCGTAAAACATCGTTACAACGTCCCAAAATCACTAGTATAGGGATTCGAATTTAAGATAGATATATAAATCCCAATACTAAACAAAACATTTCCTTTCGGAAATCATTTACTATAACAACAGTGTTATAGTCCACTATTTCCTTTTATTTCTCGAAAACGTCTATTTCAACAATAAATGTTGAAATCTATGGTTTCGAATCTTAATGCATTTAAAACAATTGTTAGATCGTTTTAATTCTATTTAAAACATCAAATCTAAACATTTTCTTTAACATATTATTCACTATTCAAAAACGTGAATATACTACGTTAACAAATTTCATCCTTTTATTCATTTTAATTCAAAGGATTATTCACAGTCAAAAACGTGAATATAACTCCATTAATAGGTTTCAACAATTTACTTATCAAAATAAGTCGTTTGCGGATTTATAAAACAACGTTTATGAATTCCATTTCTATTTATTTTACCACAACTTCCTTTATAAATTCCTTTATTGACCTATTCAATTTATTTCTCAATTATAAAACAAAGGTTCATATTATAAGTTAAATGCTTATAAAACGATTATTTTACAAAATCGTTCCTTTAAACTTCATAATTATAAATCTTATAACTTATAAGATTCAATTATTTATCCAAATCTATTCTTTCAATAACTTTATAAATTTTATAAACCTACTGCTTATAAAATTCCATTTATAACTTCACCGTTTATAATTCTATGAATTTCATTCATTTATGAAATTCATTCACAATTCATTCTAACACTTATAAAAACTCGTTTTATAATTCCAATACTTTAATTTATAAATATCAATTTATAAATTTCTTATATAAATCAATTTATTTTATTATTTTAAAACATCTTTAATCTCCTTTATAATTTCACCGTTTTGATTCTATAAAATAATCAAATTTTTATAAATCCTATATTTTCAACTTTTTATAATAATTTCAAAAATCCCGATTAAACTATTTTATAAAATCATTTACCCCATATTTTCAAAAATCAACTTTTAACTATATTTCTCAAAGATCGTAGTTTTTATAACATTAAATTTTTATACGTTTATTTATTTAAAATGGATAAATTCAAAAAAATATTTTATAATGTATACTTTCAAAAAATCACTTTATAAAATCATTTTAAAATTCCAAAACTTGGTCCAATGATGCTACACACCAAATAGCCAATCACGACAACAACAATATCATATATCGATATGATAGTTCATCAAATATCAAAATATCTGAAATCAAATAAAAACTGTTGAGGAATCCAGTTGGGTCCCTCAAACCTGTTTTCCTGCATCCAAAGATGTTAGCACAATACCAATTTCGCTCCAGTACGAAATTATCGCGGTATATGGGATTTAAAATATTATCCGCTTAATAGACGGCGCGATAGGGTCTCATCCGCTAAAAAAATGGGGGAAATCAACAACTGCAATATATACATATGCCAATATATATATATATTGCTATTATATATAATACCAATTTCACTGTTTATGAAATATTCGCGGTATATGTTTTTAATAAATAACATCCGCTTACTAACGGCGCATAATGTCTATTTTAACAATCAATAGATAACAATCATCATTCAAACATACATTCAACAATTTTAAATCTAACTATTTAAAATAATATCGAAACCCATTCGATTGAGTGAGAAGTTCTCACCTTGATTTCAATTTCGTTTTAGCGATTTATTTCGAATAAAATTAAACGGACGTTTAATTTTACCCAAAATTCTCACTAACTCCAAACGACTCCAATCCAATTCCATAGCGTAGTGCTCGTCCGTACGATTCCAAAGCAAAAAGTTTCGTCTCAATCTGACCTCGTATGAACAAGTTATCATATTTTAAACATCATACGAATTCATATATAAATTAATTTACAATTTCCTTTATTATTTTTAACCTCAGCAATCTGGGCCGTCGATTTTAATCAAGGCAAATCTGGCCGCTCCCCCCTTTTCTCTTCTCCCTCACGTAAACACTCCCAGGTTCCATCGTGAAACCCATAGCCGCCGGTTAGGGCTAAAAATCACGACCACTACGACGACATTTACTACGATCAGCGACCACCTACAGATGCGCCTCCATCCCCTCTACGCTCGGCCGCGACCCTAGAGAGCTCGGTCCCCTTATGCTCTCGATTTTCGTGCATGAACAACAGCCGAACGCGGCTCTCTGGCAACCCCCACGATGCTCCAAATTCGATCATCACCCTATGGAATCGAAGCTCCCTTCGAGCTCTTCGATTTACTAGTTGGAGATTTCTGCTATAAGTGGATGGATTGCAAGAGATTAAAGAATGAATTTCGACGAATTTCGGCCATTGCTTTATAACTGGCGGCGGCTGTATATATTAGGGTTAGGGTTTAGAATTTTTTTTTTTTTAATTTTGTTGTGAGAATATGGGCTATTTATAGAGAATAAATGAACACTATTCATCCGGGTTTTCAAAACTCCGATTCACGCGCCGTAACTAGCGTTTCTAGGGTTTACCCCACATTCCGGACACAATGGAATAGGTTTCGGAAGCTAATTCGGACATCTGTGCGAGTTATGGCAATAAACGTTCTATTTGAATTAAACCGATTTAAACGATTTTCTAGGCGTTTTAATTTGTACCGGACAAACGATAAATCCAATTGACACGAAATTTGAAACCATACAATAATATCAAATTACGGATCCGATGAAACTAGTTTCGTCGAAATCCGAGACTTTTTGAAAAATGGCCATTTTAACTCGCCAAATTAATATTAAAAACAATTCGATGCGTTTCGAGCTGCTACGATCAAACGATAACTCCAATTGCTACGAAAATTGAAATCGGATAATAACTAACTATTACGGATCCAATGGAACTGGTTTCGTCCAATTCTGAGACTGTTCAAAAATTGACTATTTTCACTATTCGATTTAATATAAAAATATTCAATTTTCACAAATTAACTTTTAATTCGATTTTAAAAGTTCTAAAATATCGTTCTAACTCCAATATGATATAATAAAATTTTACAAATCATTTTCAATCATATTTAACTCAAATTTCAATTATTTCCGTATTTTCACATATTAAATTATCGATTTAATTATTCAATTAAATCCAATAATTCGAAATAAAATTTATTCGACTTATAAATTCACTTATTAATATTTAAAATTAATTAAATATTCAAATTTTAATTACTAAAATTTTTGGGTCGTTACAGTGCATGTGCACGGAGGAGATGGGTGTGTAGGTGGAGAAGAAGGTACCTGTCACTAGAGTCGGTCTTGGGTCATTTTTGATTTTGTCTCGAAGTTGTTTGAGCGCGTGAATACTTAGGGATGACTCAGTGTTTTGGTTTAAGTGCTCAGGTTTTCTCTGTGTTTTGCTCGGGTATGGGTTGTTTTGTTACCATAATTTAAAATTTTAATTAAATTCATGTTTAAGTTTAATTTGAATTAAAATGGTAACTAGATTATTAAAGATAATGGAAGATTTCTTTGAGTCTAGTTTAATGGAAGCTTGAACATATTTTGAGTTAAATTAAAATAAAATAAAAGTTTTTACTATGTTTAGTAAAATAGTTATATCATGTTTAAACATATAAAAATAATTTGAATTTCCAAATTGTAATAAGATATTTTGAATAATTAAGCATTCAAAATGATGAGATTGTTTAAAATTTATTAAACAAGTTGATTAAGTTTTTCCCAAAGATTTTAAATGTGAAATTTAATGTTAATTGGTTATGTATATTCAATTTAAATTGATTCCTGAATGTTTTGTTAATGAGGTAATTAAGTTAAATTAGATTTAAGAATTTACTTTCAATTAATTATAGTTATGAATGATTAAAAGATAGTTTATTTGGGAAGTTAATTTAAAAAGTTAATCATTCAATGAAATTAATAAGGATTAGTTGATTAAAGTTATTATTTCAAGGTATAGTTACTTAATAATGGAAATATAATGAATAATTGATGTAGGAATCATTAACTAATTAGTTATGAATAATTAGTTAGGGTAATTAATTTAAGATAGACTATTTGGATAAATTAATTAAGAATAATATCTTAAGGTGTGGATTAAGTATTAGTTACTTAACTAAGTGGTTACTTAGTATGAGAGATTAATGTATAATTATGGAATATAATTAATTAAAAAGAATAATTACTTATGGAGGTAATTAAATGGGAGTAATTAAGTATTAACTACTTAGTTTGACTAATTAAGGAATTAATTAATTTAAGGATTTATTAATGAAAGTAATCAAAGGATAATTAATTACTAATTGTGATTAGTTAAGATTAATTAATGATTACTTAATTAAAGATTATTTGTAAAATGTTATTAACTAAAAGAGTAATTTTAGGATAATAAATTCGAGGAATTAATTAAGGATAGCTGTAATTAATTTGAAGGGGCGAAGGCTAATAAATTTGTGTAATTAATTTATGTTAAGTAAGCAGGATTAAAAGTGATTGAAGTAATTAATTTAATTTAATTTAAATTAATTAGGAATGGTATGACAAATTAATCTTGCTTATATTGAATGATATTATATGCCTTAGATTGGTTGATATCTCCAAAATGTGATTTGGGATGCTATGTGATATGGTATGTTTTGTTGAAAACTGTGTGAATATGGATATCTATCGATGAAAAATTACTATATAAAGGAGACACTATATTAAAAGTTTAATTATATCTCATTTGAATAACTTGGGTTAAGATGATGTGAGATTCGAAGAGACAGGGGTCGGGTATTAGTTAATACCCGAAAACCACTTCGATTCTTTATAAATTGATCTGTGAAATCAATAGTCAGGAAATGAATGATTAAGTAAATTAGACCATTTAATCGAATTTTTGGTACTTAGAAATTTACCCATGAAATAAGTAATGTCTATAACAAACTTGAGAAGCTGTAAATTTGATATAAGTTACCCGGGTTTATATAAGTTGCATGCTTTTGTATTCTATGTTAGATGGGTTTACTCGCGTTGGTTTCTAGCCTGACCAGGGTGTTACTTTGATGTAATGCTCGGGTCAGACCGAGTATTACAGCTTTTCATGTAGGGACGTTTTGGAGTTCAGGAAGCGAGCTGGATAGCAGGAATGTATGGAGCATTCTCCGCTGTGTGTATTATTGCTGATTATCTGAGACATGTTGAATTGAATCTGTCCAATGTATGTATAAAATGGTTGTAACTTTGATATATTGATATAAATTGATAGATACAGTTTTCTTTGATATAACTATTATTATTGATATTATATTTTATCCGCTGCAAATGTGAGATATTGTGTTTCTTTTCTGTTCTTCTTCTTCTATCTCTTTCCTTCTTTTCTCTAACTATCTGGAATTTTCGGGATCGAAATTTCCGGGTCGTTACAAACCTACATAAATCTATATGGCATAAGCTAATGAAACATACAACCTATATCAATATATACATAACATACATAAAAACAACAACATCAGGTTAAAACGAATCTTAAACAAACTTATATAATAACATATCTTATATATATACACCTAAAAAGAATGTTGCAGGCTAGGTGGTTGAAAGATGCGACTACTGCTACTATGGTGACAAGCTGTCACGGCGTGGCTGAGGGGATATGGGTTCGGCTGTTGCTGGATTTGGGTGGAGGATAGGTTCAAGGTGGGGAAACTAGGCTCAGTTTCGGGTGAGGTTGCTCGATGTGAGTCGGTGCGGCAGTAGGAGGGGAGAAAGGTGGTGGTTGTGGCTGAGGGTGGAAAGCATGCCCGATGAGAAATGGAACAGCATGGGTTCGGTGCTTGAGTGGCGAAGGCTTGACCAAGTAAAAAGAGAGGAGAGAAAAAAGGAAAAAAATTATGCAGAAAGGAAGAGGAAACGGAGAGGAGAAAGAGGAGAAAGTAAAAATATGTATATCTGATTTCGAATGGATAGTGAATAAAAGTAAGAGGCAAGAATGACTATATACTAGAGAAAAGTAAATGAAATGTCAACGGTCATGCTTTGATTTAGCAGAACATTTAAGGCAAATTATTGTGGTTCGGGCTTTACGTTTCAAATTTGAAATGGGTAAGAGAATGGAAAGTCACAAATAGAGTACCGATATGGCAAACCGATATATTATTTTCGTCGAGTACCAGACCTCAAAATACAGAAAAAAATATACTACGGAGATCAACACGATGAGGTGAACAAAAGGGTATACAGATATTAGTGATACGATTGAATTATAAAAATTCGAATTTCTGCTACCGGAAATGCTGCAAAATTTGCAGAAAATAGGATAAACAGAGCTAGAGAAGTCCAAATTTAACAAAACGAAATATGACGTCTCACTCAAAAAATGATTTAAAAATTTATCGTAGAAAAATATTCAGGTTTGAAAAACATTTTATTATCATCAAATATTAACTGATTTGAATTTAAATAAAATTACACAGTAAAATAAACTTTCATATTATCATATGAAAATTTACCAGTTGCTATGTTAAAATAGACGTATACCAAATATCAAATTTTTATTTTCAAATTCAATCATTTAAAATTTCATAAAAAATCAGTCAATTAAGTTATTAAAGCCATTAAATTTTACGGGTCGTTACACTCTCCCCCACTCATAACTTTTCGTCCCCGAAAAGGAAGGAGGTAGGAGAATAGAAGCAACTATAAAGAAAAATAGATTAAAATACGACAATACACAATTAATTTAAATCATATCGACTCCATTTATTTTGAAATTGGTTTATATTTAATTAACTGATTCCAATTCATTTTACTTAATCAATCAAATTTATTGTGTTCACATTTGGTTGGTTTCATTTCCATATATTTTATTCAGTTGATTTGCTTCCCATTTATTAACATTTATTAAAAAAAATTCACAACAAATTTGTTTTATTGTACTCACCTATTAAATCTATTTGATCAACCATAATTAATTCCACCTCAACGTTCAACTTCAACTATTCAATACTATATAGATTTTGATTTCAAATAAATTAATACTCAACAATTTGGTTTAATCCATTTTATTCAACAAATAAATAGTCATTCAATTTAAAATTGATTTTCTTTGATTTTCTCAACATTTCCTTCAAACAAATTCATTTTAAATTAACCCATTTATTTTATCCATTTATCTTCAGCTAAGTTGACTCCACTAAAATTCAAATTTCAATTACTTAAATAGTATTTTTTTCTTAATTTATTTAATTTATTTCACTTAACATATTTTGCAACATATATTAGGTGTATACATTTTATAACCATATATTATCCAACAAATAAATATTCCCATTTTATTCCAATCTATTATCCAATTTATTATCAGTAAATTCACTTAACAAAATATCTTTTTGATATCCTATTACTTATATCACAGTGTATATTATCCAATTACATTCTAATTATATTTAAATTTTTCTAGGTAAGTCATATCAATGTTTCAGAGTGTAATTAAATACAATACAAATGTTCCTTTTATTTACAACATTTATATAACGCCAGATTTTAAGTTTGAATAATTTATTACTTAAGTTTTCTTCTTGTACAACCCTTTATTATATCCAAACATTTTAACTTCTTGAAAATTTTAGGCAAGTCATATATATTAGAATGTAATTTAGTGTTATACAAATAAGTTTTTACAAATTCGTTATTTCAAGTTGGTTTAATCCCATTTATCATTTTAGATATTCCAATTATTCAAACATTTCACTTTATCTCAATAATTGAAACCATTTCTTAATATAAAACTTAAGATTCAAATTTCTGGTTTCACTTCATACTACTTTGAAAAGATTATATATTTTATAAATCAGCTCATATTCTAGAAATTCAAATCAAATTCTTTTTCCAAAACAAAAGTGTAGCAAAACTACAAAGGGGGCCTTTCCACTTCGAGACTTGAAAATGAATGTCGATGATGCTACAGTCATCAACGAAAATTATTTTCCAACGAAAAATGAGGAGAGTACTGATTTACTTCATTAAAAATCTTTTGGTAACTATTCCCATTTAGAAATTCCTTCAAATCATATTTTTCAAAATATGGAAAACCAAATTTAGAAATGCACCGGAAATTCAATTCTTAACACTTTAATTTGAATTCATTTCATTTTTATATCAAATTTTATAACCATATTTTCAAATAAAAAAAACAATAATTAATGATTTGGAAGTGTTAACCAAAAAATAAATGATAACCAACTTTTATCATTTCTAACAACCAATTCATTTAACTATTTAATTACAGTAAATTATACTTATTTACATATATAATACAAAATTAATTTCATTTTCCAAATTTGAAAATAATACTGTGTCGGTTTTCTCTGTTCAACTGTTTTGGAATTCCTCCGATAGCGTTAGCTAGACGAATCAATCGAAACCCAAAATTGAAACTTAACAACTTAAACAACACAATATAAAACATTTTTATTTTAATTTCAAAGACACTCCCTCACATGATGATTCAAGAATAGATTTTGAAACAAGGATAAAAACTCAAATTAGAGGACCTGATCGAGTAGAATTCTAACTAAGAAGATAGGCTTGAAAGTGTGGTAAGATAGATAGATTACAAAGGAGAAAAGATGGATAGACTTATATAAATCGCCGGCGACTTTAACCGGGTCAACCGTGACTTCAAGAATAAGATCGATGCAGAATTCTGAGGCAAATTGACATCCAATCACAAGAGAATAGAATTCGGACATAGCAAGAGACAGCAGCATCTAAACCGACGATACAGAAACCTCCTGTGAATCAATGCATATTGTAAAGGAGCTTTACCCCTTTACAAATCATTCTAAGATTGGCGAAACTGCCGATTCATTACAGATATTATCCGAAGTGGAGTTATGGGATACTCCCGAATTAAGAAAACACGAATAGGGAGAGAGAGAGGAATGGATTTCAGAACAAGGAATTTTCTAAAAATACAAAGGAGATTCGAATCAAAGAGGAAGAGATTCAAGCTCAAACGACAGTGATTCTGTAATTAAATTTAGTATATATGCTAAATTTAGCCTAAAACCAGAGCTCTGATACCAACTTTAACGACCCAGCATTTCATGCTCGTCGCATCCACACATGTCAGACTTGAATTTCCCAAAATATCAGATTGTTAATTTATATTTGGAAAAACTCAGCATATACAGTAAATAAATCAATCACAGAATCACAAACACAGAGTAATATGACAATAAACAGCGGAAACAAATGAATAGTAGTTCATGAAGCTACTATATTTATAACAGAGTTAAAACAAGATATAACAGAAGTCTCGAATACAATAGTCAAATAAAAAAAATTTGAATACACCACTGGAATCAACTGAATGACTGAAAGCTGAATCGATAGTTGTATCTCCAAGCGAAGCTCCAAACTCCAAAGGTGAGTCTCAAATGCGGTACCACTCAGTCTGACCCGAGCGTAAAGCAAAACACAAAATATTCGAGTCAGGATTAACATTCTTACATCAATAAATCCAACTCAAGTGAAATATCAACTGAAATACAAGTAACTTAAAGAAAGTTTGGGATAACCATCCTCTAAGGATCCATGGAACTATCTACTATGTAGTAGTATACGCTATTATAATATGTCTATAGTAAAGTAAACTATTAAAATAGCGTTAATGCGTTACCCATACCCCTTTAACACATTTTTATATATTCCCATAGTCCATACAGTACCGTAATTCCTCCGTAAACTGGAGGGCTATCAAAGGGCACTCCAAAGATATGGTGCAAACCAAACTCGTAGAAGGCGCGATAGGTCATGCGACAAGGCACTCGAGGCAATGCCAGGGTAGATATACCATTTACATATCTGAAATGGTGGTAACGCATAGCAGCTACTACCGCCCACCTCTTGACACACTCCTAAATCAAATAAATGGTGCACCCAATCAATCACAAAAGCAATAGAATGGTATCGAAGAAATGTGTTCAATAGGAGGAATGACCTCATTTGGCCCGGCATGGCTCCTATTTTAGCCACATCAAGCTAACTCACGGTAGTTGGGTCCATGTAAATACCATATAGAATCGCCGCTAAACCATCCTACTTCATTCTGGGATCTCCATCACATACACAGTTATTAAAGTGGTTTCGGTATTAGTAGAGAGTATGACAATATCCGATCCCGGTCTCTTTAACAACCAAACGTTATTATAACATCACAGTCATTTCAAAACAGTTTATGCTTCAAAACCAGAATATCATATCCATTTCAAAACCATATCAATATGATGCAAATTTTCATTTCAAATATATTCATTTCCAAAATCATAGGACTTTGAAATCATAACACTTTAGAAAACCATAACACTTTCTTTTAAATAGGTTAGATATTAATAATAGTATATAAAATAAAATTGTTTATTTAAAATAGTTATAAGTTAAAATAGTTTATAATAAAATAATTAGTATATTAAAATAGTTTATATTAAATATAGTACATATTAAATATGATTTATATCAAAATTAGTTTATATTAAAATGATTTTTATAGTGAAATATAAAAATAGTTTTAAATATAAATTTAAAATACTTTATATAATTTTATAGCTTCCTCAAATTTCACAAATCTAGTCAAATCAACTCGAGTTCCAAAATATCAAATTTAAATCATTCTAAATTCATCAATTCCAATATATTTCGAAGCTTAAATATTCAACATTTTCAAAACTAAATTTGATAATTTCATATATCTCTTAATTTAACTTCATTATTATTTAGTTTTGATATATTCATTTAATAAATCCAGTATCATTTGAATAACCTTAAATTAAATTAAACTAAATATTTCCTTCGATTTATTTAAACTTGAAATGTCCATTTAATCACTTTAAATCAAAATCAAGTTATAAAATCATATCTTAGAACCCTCAAATTCAATAAGTTCCAATCGAATTAATTAAACAAAATTCTTAATTAAATAAAGTTTGAAATAAATTCAAATTTATCTTCCCAACCTTATTCATAAAAATCATTATAAATCAATCTTGAAATAAAATTTCAAAACTAATTTATAACCTTAAAATTTTCAAACATATAAATTTAAACTCTAAAATGTAAACTCTAAAATTTAAACCCTTATAAAATAACAGATATATATAATATCTTATAATCAATAATTATTTCAAAACCTTGGAAATCATTTTTTATAATACACACACACACACACACCCCCCCCCCCCCCAACAGTGTCTGTATATAATTTCATATCCCATGGTCAAGTGATATGGATATTTATCATTTCAATCTGCAATTTGAATATCTATAGGTATATATCTTTTCAACCTACAATCCCAAATTCAATGTAAATGAAAATCGCTTGTGTTTATCATTTCTACCCATAACGATTTTCTCATATTCCACGGATCGTTTGAGTATGTATCATTTCAACCCATAGGAAATTCTATACTAACAGGGAACTTGTAGAGTGAGAACATATATGATAAAATATAATATATAACAACAAGCATATATCATCAGTGGTCAAATAAAATATAAACAACTGGATATGGTGTCATATCTCACAGGTGAACAGTTACAGATAATAGCATTTATATAACAATTTAAATAACTAACATCAGCATATTTCAATTGTTATTTCAATTGAAATCGAATTTAATAAATAAAAGGACGTTAATCGTGAGTGATTGCCCACCTTTCAAAGCTGGAGAGAACGAGAGTGGAATGGGTTACGAATCCAAACACGAATTCCAAAGCGAAGCAAGATAGGCATGAATTTGACGAACAAAGCGAAGCTGGAAATTCAAAGCTGACGAAATCAAATCAAAACTGGATTGAAGAAGATCAATGGTATAAGCGAACTTATATATAACTATATATACTATATATGAAAATCATATACAACTTATAATTTAAAATAGGCAAATAACTTTCAAAATCTATATGTATACACATATAAATAGACGGCAATTGCAAATTTAAAACTTACCCATATATATACTATATAGATTCAATATTTAAAAGAAAACATATATTAAAATAAAAATCTATACATATCAATGTTAAAAAATTTAGCTTCATACAAAATACTACCTTAAACTTAGAACAAACTAACTTCAGTATAATATCATACTCATGCACGCGTTACTAACAAATTTAAAATCAGTATTCAGTAGAACCAATATATTATTTTCTACTTCTATAATAAATATGTTGTAAGTCTATTATCTGTATATACAGTAACCATATATATATATATATATATATACATATATGATTTCATGCAACAAATCAAAACAAAAGATGCTAATATATATACGACAGCTTCAATATATATATATATATATATATATATATATATATATATATATATATATAACACTAACATAACACTATATATATAGCGACAACCTATGACACATACAAATAGAAACCTGGTATACAACATATTCAACAACTGGTTACATACAACTTTCAAATACTGACCTATACTTTATAATATATATAGTATAAACTTTATAATATGCTAAATATAACTTTATATGTATTTACAAACACATACAGTAAAGCATGCACATCATATTCGTATACCAAATGTTAAAATCATGCATATGGACTAAATCTAATAATATGAGTCTTGTCCATAGATAATATATTTTATATAATAGACAACGTTGAAACTATACACATATATATAAACGACAGACAAATATATATATAACTAATATAAATAAACACATAATACTAAATTTTGAACCAAAAAATCATATATTTGAGAACTGACATAAACCTATGTAAATCTATATGCCATAAACTAATGAAACATACAACCCATATCAATATATACAGAACATACATAAAAAAACAACATCAGGTTAAAATAAACCTTATACAAATTTATATAATAACATAATTTATATATATACACCTAAAAAGAATGTTGCAGGCTAGGTGGTTGAATGATGCGGCTACTGCTACTATGGTGATAAGCTGTCACGGCACGGCTGAGGGAATACAGGTGCAGTTATTGCTGGATTTGGGCGGAGTATGGGTTCAAGGTGGGGAAACTAGGCTCGATTTCAGGCGAGGTGGCTCAGTGTGAGTCGGTACGGCAGTAGGAGAGGAGAAAGGTGGTGGTTGTGGCTGAGGTTGGAAAGCAAAGCCGATGGAAATGGAAAGGCATGGGTTCGGTGCTTCAAAGGGGAAGGCTCGGCCAAGTAAAAAGAGAGGAGAGAAAAAAGGAAAAAAATGCAGAAGGGAGAAAGCAGCAGAGAGGAGAAAGTAAAAGTATGCGTACCTGATTTCGAATGGATACTAAATAAAAGTAGGAGGCAAGAATGACTATTACTAGAGAAAAGTAAGTGAAATGTCAACAGTCGTGCTTTGATTTAGCTGTACATTTAAGGCAAATTATTGTGGTCTGGGCTTTACGTTTGAAATTTGAAATGGGTAAGAGAATGAAAAGTCACAAATAGAGTGCCGATATAACGAACTGTTATATTGTTTTCGTTGAGTACCGGACCTCGAAATACAGAAATAAATATACTGCGGAGATCAACACGATGAGGCGAACAAAACGGTATACAGATATTAGTGATACGATTGAATTTTCCGCTATCGGAAATGCTGCAAAATTGTAGAAAATAAGATAAAGAGCTAGAGAAGTCTAAATTTGACAAAATGAAATATGACGTCTCACTTATAAAACGATTTAGAAATTTATTATAGAAAAATATTCTGGTTTGAAAAACATTTTATTATCATCAAATATTAACTGATTTGAATTTAAATAGAATTACACAATAAAATAAACTTTCATATTATTGGATGAAAATTTACCAGTTGTTATGTTAGAATAGACGTATACAAAATACCAAATTTTTATTTTCAAATTCAATCATTTAAAAGTTTATAAAAATTCAGTCAATTATGTTATTATAGCCATTACATTTTACGGGTTGTTACAATTTTATTATATAAGGTACTTTTAATATGTAAACTATTTTAATATACAAATTATTTTAACATATAAACTATTTTAATTTATAACTATTTTATATATGCATACTATTTTTAATACCTGAACTACTTAAGTTAAAAGTGTTATGATTTCAAAGTGTTATAATTTCCAAAGTGTCATGATTTCCAAAGTGTTATGATTTCAAAGGTGTTATGATTTCCAAAGTGTTTTGATTTCAAAAGTGTTATAAATTTAAAAGTGTTACATTTCTAGAAATGGATATTTTCTAAGTGAATAATGATATCGAATTGATATGGTTTGAAATGAATATGATATTTTTATATGAAGTATGAACTACTTGAAATGAAATGACCATGGTATGAAATATGCGTTTGATTGTTAAAGAGATTGGGATCGGATATTGTCATACTCTGTGCCAATACCAAAAGCCACTTTAACAACTGTGTACGTGGTGGAGATTCTAGAATGAAGTAGGATGGTTTGGCGATGATTCTATACGGTATTTACGTATCCCTGACTCCCGGGAGTCAGCTTGATGCGGCTAAAACAGGAGCCATGCTGGGCCATCTGAGGTCGTTCCTTCAATCAGACACATTTCTTCAATACCATTCTATTGCTTTTGTGATTTTATTGGGTGCACCTTTGATTTGGGAGTGTGTCATGAGGTGGGCGGTAGTAGCTGTTATGCGTTACCACCGGTCTGGATCCACAAACGGTATATCTACCCTGTCATTGCCTCGAGTGCCTTGTCGCATGCCCTATCGCACCATCTACGAGTTTGTTTTGTACCGTATGTGATGTCCTCTAGGTAAACCTCCAATTTACGAATGAGCATACGACATTGTATAGATTACGGGAATATATAAAATGTGTTAAGGAAGATATGCGTAACGCCTAAACGCTATTTTAATACTTTTACTTCACTATAGACATATTATAATAGCGTATATAACTGCATAGTAGATAGCTCCATGGATCCTTAGAGGATGGAAATCCCAAACATCCTTTAAGTTACTTGTATTTCAGTTGACATTTCACTTGAGTTAAATTTATTAATATAAGAATGTTAATCCTTACCCGTGTGTTTTGTGTTTTGCTTTATGCTCGGGTCGGACTGAGTGTCACAGCATTTGAGACTCATCTTTGGAGTTGGAGCCTCGCTTGGAGATCCATCTATATCTATTCAGCTTTCAGCTATCCAGTAATTTTGTTCAGACTTGTTATCTGTTTGTATTCGAGACTGTATTGTATTTGAGATATTCTGTTGTATTTTATTTCAACTCGGATGTTTTATATAGTAGTTTCATGAACTACTATTTATTCTATTCCGCCGCTTATTATTATATTACTCTGTGTCTGTGATTCAGTGATTGATTTATTTACTGTATATGCTGAGTTTTGACAAATATAAATTAACAATCTAATATTTTGAGCAATTCAATTCGATATATGTGGATGCGAATGGTTTGAAATAGCGGGTCGTTACATAAATAATTTAGCATTGTTAAAATAAATTTTAAAATAGTTAAAATACTATAAAATATTTTAAAATAGATTAGAAACATTTTTTTAAATTGATTTAATATAGTTAAAGATTTAAATCGATTAAATATAATTAAAATAGGTTAAATAGCTTTAAAATAGATTAAATGGATTTAAAATAAATTATATGGGTAACTAGTTTAAAATAAATTAAATTGGGTTAAGTAGATTTAAACAGATTAAATAATTTATATAGTTAATATAAGTCAAATAGTGTAATAATTGAAAATCTTAGTAATTATATTCTTTAAATTAATAACAACAGTTTATAATAAAATATGAAATTAAAATTAATAGCAATTTAAACTATTTATTTCATTTCAACATAATTGGGCCATTTCAAATTTCTAAATCAGCAAAACCCAATTCCAAATCATTCATTAGAAATTCTCAATAAAATATTTGATTCTAAAGCGATTTCAATCCATGTTTGAAATATCAATTTAAGCTACTCCAATTTCAATATATTCCAAAGTTATATTTCAAACAATTTTAATACTCAATACCAATAAATTTCAATTATACTTTAAAATTCAACTTTGAAATTCTAGTTTAATTCCTTAAACGATTTATTAAATCAAATTCCAATTTTTAAAAATAATTCGGTTTATATAGAACAAGTTTTATTTCAAATATCATTTAACTGAATTCAAATTTTTAGGATTTAAAATTGTTTAATTGAACCAATCCGGTGTCCGTATATAATTCTCTATCCTATGGGCAAGTGATACGGATATATATCATTTCAATCTGTGACGACGCGGATTTTGCCCGCTCGAAAATTGACATCCATACTTCAAATCGTATTCGAATGCCATAGATTCGATCGTTCAAATCCGATTCGCCGGAGCTTATAACAACATTAAGTAAACAACACAGCGGAATAAAAGGATAATACATTGATATACAGCTTTGATACAATATCTGATACAACAGATGATCCAATAGATATCAATATACATCAGAGATATGATACAATAAATAGCAGCGGAAAAGAAAATAGATGACATCTAGCAGCGGAACAAAATAACTCTAAGATAGTCTTCAAGGAAGAACTCCGAGAACTGCAACTCCATCTCCAAGAACCAATACAGCAATAGCTCGAACTCCCAATAATGATGCACAAAGATAAGCAAGTGCGGTGTGATCCAAAGACTGAACTAGCTCCAGATAACCTACTAATCTGACTATCTGAAAAACCCAACTCTAGACTGCTCGTGTAGAAAATAATGAGCACCCAGAGTTTAGGAAAGAAACAATAAACTCTGGATCAGTCGTGGGACTGGTGTGAGCAACAAAAACAGTTTATCTTTTAAAACATTCAAAGAAATATTTTTAAAGTCAGTTCGCAATGCTTTTAAAAAATGAGACTACCATAAGACCTTCTGCCACACACACAATGCAAACGCAGACTTGGAGGAGATTTCTTCTTATGTTAGTCAAAGATGCTTGATATGCATTAAAAAGAAACATTTGATATTATTACTAGTGCATAGTGTAGGAAAAATTCATTTCGAAAGTAGAATATAAATCTTAGCCAGCATAGGTACCATTATATTATGCCTACTATTGCTACCTCCTGAGGAAGCAGGTTCTACAACTAAAACCGTACAAGATCGTATTGTTTCTTTGGATTTCCAACGAATGATCAGGCCAAGGAACTTCCCATTGCCACATGAGAACGCCTCTGGATGGACGTCCCCGAGAACCAAACCGGATCTCTACCAACACAAGGCCGGGTTACCCCTAACTGGGTAACAACTGACACGAGTATGCCATCCCCCGGTCCTTTGGGACCTTTAACCGAGCGCTCGTCACCATCATCACACAATCATAACAAAGTGTTTTCAACATGAGTAAGTATCTGGGCTCCATACCATGATACCACCCTTTTCCAAAAGGAAATGCACATACCCTAAAGGGAGCTACCCCTCATAACCTTGCTGCATCTTTCCTGTTTTGACCATTCCGGGGTGTGAGGCTCGACGAAGTCTCGTCCACAAAAACATACTTTATACAAAAGCCATGCTTTGGGTCAACAAATGATCATAGAAATGATCAACAAGATAGACGATCAAATAAATGATCCTATCACAAATGATCAACACAATGATCATTTCAAAGCAACACTCAGCATGTCACGTTACCAAATTGGGAATATATCGCTGATAACCTTCAACTACATAACCTCTGAGCTCGTACGTCTCAGAGAAGGGTGTTAAGCTAAGAGAATAAATTCTCCGCCACCAACAGAAATATATTTGAAAGAAATCGGCTTTATATCTCAATTTGTAATGTCAGACATACAATCTATACAAGTCTGTTCCGGGATCGAACAGAACCGAAGGCACTTACAAAGAAGTCCTTGCAATCCGGATATTCACTAATCACGTTCGGACTTCCCATCACATATGGAGTCTCTATACCGGGGACCAGTCGATGCAAAGACATTCGACGAGTGGTCCTTTCGTTTTCAAAAATATCCGGTCTTCAACACCGGTCTTCAAATGCTATCCATAACGACATATCACATATTCGGAATGGGATATATGACACAAAGGTCCTCTCCCGGCTAAACCGAACAGTGAGCGCAGTATTTCAAAAACATATGGATATTGGGATTTCAATTAAGTCACAACTTAAAACCCAAAACTTTTCTTTTCAAATGGTTTAAACCAATTACCATTTCAAATCTTTATATTACAAAAAAAAATTTATTTCACAAAGATCAATTTATAGACTTTAAAATAATTTCTATTCCAATTGGATTAACTCATTAAATCTTTAAATCAAAGATTTAACTTATAGTTTTCAAATCGTTTTCATAACTTGGAAATTATCTTTATTTCAAACTCGAAATAATTTTAACTCAAATTGGAAATTCATTTCTTATGTGAAAGCTTTTATTGTTTGAAAACAAACAGTTTTCGTTTCAGAAAAAATCCAATTATATTTACACGAGTTAAAGTTCTTGAATTCTATTCACATCCCAAATCAATACTTTTAAAATAGTTTAACCCATATATAACTGGTATAACATTTTTAATCCCTAGTTTTAAATCATAGAATTCAGTTTCACATTTTTGAATTTAAATTTAAATCAAATTATTTAAATTTCAAACTTTATCAAGTTATTCAAATTAAATTTCATCTTTGAAATTCCATTTCAAAAGCTTTTCAGTTTAAACCCAATCCATTTCCAAAACATTTGAATTCGAATATTCAAATTTAAAACTATTTCAAAAATCTGTGACTTAATCGATTTCCTCGTGAAATCCATATTGGTGTGTGTATAAGTGTGGTCCATGGGTTTTAACACACTAGTGCAACAACATCATCATCATAGATCCAAACACAGAAATATAGTTGATAAGCGATATAAACTATAACGCTTATCGTCCATTCACAGATTCACAGATAATATACAAATGTATATAAATAAATGAATAAATTTCACACAACTCAATTCATAGAACAAAATATTACAGATCAGATAGGGCAATCAATTCAATACAATCATTCATAAGTAAGGTCAAGCATTCAATAATCATCTATAAGCAGGATTAATGATTTATCCCTATCTAATTCAATTTATTTCCAATTAAATGATCACTTATGAATTAATTATCAAATTTCGATTAATTAATTACAAATCATTTGATATGAATTTATTTAATCAACACTTTAATTAATTAAATTATCCTTAATTAATCATATCTATTCATTAACCTTTAAACTAATTCCAAAATTAATTAACCCTTTAATTAATTAATTTGAAAAAAAAAATTAAACCTTCTATCACTTTCACTAGTTAATTCACCTTTGACTTAAATTGGTTATTCTTAAATTAATACTTAATTAATTTATCACATTTTCCTTGAATTGATTATTGCTTAATCACTTGATTTATCAACTTTAATCATTAATTAATGTTTAATTAAAAATCCTTGGTTACAAATTAATTATTCTTTCATTTATTAATCTTTAAACCTTAATTAATGATTTTATAAACCCTTAATTTCTTATTTAATTTACCCCATTCATTAATAAATTAAATAAATAAATTACTCGTTTTAATTTAACTTAAGACAAATCTCATTCTTATTAGTGATTTATTATCACGTATATATATGTTGACAATTCATATTCAATTCACTTTTAAATTCATTTCAAATTTTAAAGATTTAAAACGAATAACCCTTTTTAGAATACACTTAAATATTTAACACTTTCAAGTTATTAAACAAATTTAAAATTTTAAACTTTGTTTCCAAACTAAGTTTCAAACCGAACCTAGATACATATTAAACTTAAATTTATAAGTTCAGTTCAAAACTTGCTTTAACTTTGCTCAAATCTTTCCTTTACAAATCAAGTTCTAATTTTAAATTCAGTTTCCTTTTCAAATCTAGTTCACAAGCTTTGAAAAACTTATTTATTCAATTAAACAAAAAAGAAAGAAAATCTTGTTTAACAAAATTTATTCGAAATCTGTTAAGTCAAAATTTCCAGAAAAACAGAACAGGTCTGGTTGAAACCTGTTCAACATATAACTCGAAACCTTCCCACCTTGCTTCGAGTCAAACTGAAGATTGCTCGAGTCTTCCCCCTGCTCCTTTCCTTTCGTGCTTCCTTCTTCTTCTTTTTTTTCTGTTCTTCCAGATCCAAGTGTGCACGGTGCACGTGTACGAGACGCCGGAGCCACGGCGATCAATGCTGCCACCTCCCACATGTCGCCGCCGACCACCCCATGTCAGGCAAACAACCAAAATTTCGAAATCGTCCCCACGTCAAAATCGAGCATGTTGGCCAAAACTGTAACGAAGCGAACCATCAGAAAAACACCTCCACTTGCCGCCATAGTTCACCGGAGGCTGTGAAACTTCGACCACACCATCGCGAGGCCTCCACGCAGCTACCCCCTAATGCTTATGCAACTCGATCCACCCTTCAACTTCCAGACACGACATTTCGAGCGTGACCCAAAACACCAAGTTAAACCCTACTTTTGATCAGTTGCAAATTTCCACGCATTCGAAATTTTTTTTAACATTTTTCCTGTGTTCCCGAATCAACAATCTAGCTCCACCATAAATTTCAACATCAATAATTGATTAAATTGATCGGAATTGACAAAAAAACATTTTCGGTTCCTTTACGAACTACACTCTGTATGGTTATCTAAAAATCATAATTCTTGTTTCAAAAATCATTCTTTTGAATGTTATTTCAAAATATAAATTCAAACTTACAATTTAAATTATTCGAATTTTAACCATTTATTTACTTTATACTGCATATTTGAATGTACAGTTTTTATATTTCACGGCCAACCTTTAAACAAATTTCCAAGCTTTGATCTTTAGTTTAAACAGGTTTATTTAACTTAAACTCCTAAGTCTAAAGTGTTTGCAAGAAGAAACATTGAAGTTTCCATTTTTTTTTCCTTTGCTCTGTACACAACATATTAAAAGAACAGGGCATAGAAGATTTTCCAGAGCAACAAAAATTCACAGAGTTGTTTTATTTAAAACTGTTCAACAAGCATATATCATTTCAAAGCAATACACAAGTTTAAATTTTGAAA
Organism: Allium cepa; assembly: GCA_030765085.1. Classification (NCBI taxonomy): domain Eukaryota; kingdom Viridiplantae; phylum Streptophyta; class Magnoliopsida; order Asparagales; family Amaryllidaceae; genus Allium; species Allium cepa. The sequence continues at coordinate 30,332,801 of CM060932.1, forward strand.
AATAGATGTGTACTCACAGTGTTTTAGCAAAGTGGCAGAGCTTTTTATAAAAACAGGCTATAAACATGCAGGCATCATTTCACAAACACACAAACACTCAACAGTATATAAACACATTCTCATATTTAATTCAGGCATGAATAAATCAATCATATATAAATATACTGAAGCATTTTAAATTGAAGTTACTCACAGATTCAAGAGAATGAACAAAGCTTGCAGTTTTGAAACAGGCTTGTAAAACAAAATAAGCTGAAACCCCTCTCTCTTGATCTCTGGTTTTAAATGCAGTTGTATTTTGTTGAAGTTTTGTTTTAGTTTTTTTTTTGTTTACTTCAGTTTTACTTGGCTTGATGAATGAACTGAGAGGGAGAATTAATAAATAAGGAGAAGGTGTATAGGTATATACATATAAAAGGATAGTTGTACAGGTGATGATCTGGTTTGTACAAAGGCATGGGTGAAGATGCTTTCATTTCTTTTTTTTTTACTCGGCTGATGATTTCTTTTGTATGTTAGAGGTATTTGCATTTAATGCATGTGTACATTGATCTCTTGCCATACTTACTTTATGTATGTATACTTTATTTATTTTGTTTTCTTTTGAATAGAAATGAAGTTCCATTTTAATTTACTGTTTGGTTTCATATTTTATATTCTTTCTTTTGCAAGGTACATGACTATATGTTTTGTTTACTTTGACTATGCTAATTTGATTTCGGCTGGAGATATTAGTGGCTTGCAGATTGGTTTATTAACTTGTATTTATATTTTGAATTTATATTTCTTTTTGCTTTGTTTTATCGCTTTATATTTAAACTTTGTTTTGTCATTTCTTTTGTTCCATTGTCTTATTTTTATTCCTCTTTTATTTTAACTTAAATTGTTTATTTTACTTTAATATTTATTGTTTTATATTAAATTTATAAATTCAAGTTATTATTAACTATCAATTGTAATACTTATTATCATCAATTATTATTAAACCATTCATTTACAATTCATATCTAATGTATATACATATATATCTCTATATTTATTTTTAAAACCATTTATTTAAGATTTTATTTCAAATCCAACCTTTACATATATATATTCTCATATATACACATATATGCAAATTGTCAAATCCATATGACTTTATATATTTTCTAGTCGAATCGGGGAAACTCGCTTCCATTTAAATCAATTTATCTTACAATTTTATTCAAAAATTCATTTAATTATCAATTTAAATTAAATTAAAATCTAGGGTCGTTACACAATCCGTAATTATTTCATAATTACGAATATATATCATTTCATTCTGTAATCCCGATAATATTAAAAATCTATAAAATCGCCCGAGTCTATCATTTCAACCCATAACGATTTTGTCCTAATCTATAGATCGCTCGCGTATATATCATTTCAACCCATAGTGATTTTCCTAAAAATAACTAAGGGAACTTGCAGAGTGATACCAACATATATACATTACATAACATCTAGTCATCCAATATCAACAATCAAACATCCATCACAATCATCATCTAATTCGACTAATAAATTTCAATAGATAACTGATTATCAATAACAGGTATTTAACAAACAATTCAAATTTAATATTAAATTAAATGGCAATTAAATTCAAAAAAATCCAGATTAATTAGAATGACGATTTAAATATACCAAATAGCCATAAATAAATTTCGAATCATGTAACGACCCGCCTTTTTGGACAGTTTAAAACGACGATCAAATACACATGTCGATTCCAAACCATTAAAAGGGCAGATAGTTTTGGGGTAATTAAGAAAAGAAAAGGAATGGAAACAAAGGAAATGAAACAACACAGAATCTCACAGCGGAAGGCTAAAGTATAATAATAAAATAACAGTTCATGAAGCTGTTAATTAAATGAATACATTTGAAATGAATACATTTGATTATTATTATTATACAACATTTATCAGAGTTATACATATACAACAGAATAATTAAATAATGCAGCAGACAACATGATGCAAAGATAATAATAGTAATAGTATACCAAATCTTCGTCTTCGTCCTCCGAAATAGATCTTCAAAATCTGAAAACTCAGGTCTGACCCGAGCGTAATGAAAAGACAAAACACTCGAGTCAGGACTAAATATCCTCATGTAAGTTAAATCAATCATAAATAAATATGAGTGTAACGGCGTCGGAGATGTTTACGGGGTTTGACATCTCCTATCCAGTGTCAACGTGCGTGCAATAACTTAAGAGATGTTACGGGATTTTCCATCTCTTAAGGATCCGTGAAACTATCTACTATGTAGTAATATACGCTAAGTAGATAATGCCTATCAGTAATATAAAGTATCAAAATAGCGTTAAGGCGTTACCATAATCCCCCTTAACACATTTTATATTCCCAAAAGCATATACAAAACCGTAGTTTCCCCAAAACCGGAAGTCACCAGAGGGCAATCCATATACTCAAGGTACAAATCAAAACGTAGTGGTCGCGAATAGGATAATCAGTATGACAAGGTACATGAGGCAATACCAACTAGGATACTAGTAGTTGCGTGATCCGGACTGATGTTGGGCATAGCCAGCAGCTACCCCAACACCGCGAAACAACACTCCGAAATCAAGGGGTGCACCCAAATCGCATCACAAATGTAATAGATATGGTATCGAAGAAGTGTGTCCACTAGAGATGGCGAACCTCAATGGCCCGGCGCGGCTCCTGTTTTAGTCATGTCAGGGGTCATCCAAAATCGTTCTCTTTCTTCAGTCAACGCGTTCACCAAACCATCCACTTCATTCTGGATCAACACTCCGCGCATAATAGTTATTAAAGTGGTTTTCGGTATCGACAGAGAGTATGTCCATATCCGATCCCGGTCTCTTTAATAACTACGTATTATTACACCGTTGGCTCGTTTATATTTCAAATCGATTCATAATTGATATCAAAATATCATATTCACTTCAAAAAAAATCAAGTCCATTCCAAATATCATCGTATCTATTCAAATGTAAGATTCCGTTTCCAAAAATCATTTCGCTTCAATATCTCTTTTCGATTTCAAAATCATTTCGAATTTCAATTTAGGTTGCAACCTCATTTAATCCAATTCGTATTTAAATTCAAGATTTTAAATATAAACATTTCACCCTTCTGATCAGCTTAGAATTTTAGAAAGTAGTTTTAAGTAGTTTAAAAGTAGTTTAAATAATAAAATAGTTTAAAACACTTAAAATCTTAAAATGGATTTGAAATAGATAAATTTAGTTTAAAATAATTTAAATTGGGTTAGGTAGGTTTAAAATAGATTAAAATAGTTTAAGTATTCAAAATGGTTTATATAACCGAGAAATTTGGAAAACAAAATAAAGCAGCTTCAAAACCAATCTATTTCAATTATAACTTCCCAATTCAGATCAATTTCAATTTCCATTCTACCAATTCAATTTCGATTTTAATTCAAATCGGTGTCAACTTTGACTGCAACTTATTCAATTTTATATTCACTTTCGATTAATTCAATTTCAATTTTATATTCACATCGATTAATTCAATTTCGATTTTATATTCACTTCGATTAATTCAATTTCAATTTTATATTCACTTCGATTAATTCAATTTCAATTTTATCGATTTGGAGCTTGATTTTCAAAATATCCATTTATAACACTTAACCAAATTTATCCATCATTATTCAAGTTTTAAATCCAAATTTCAAATATGATTCAATTTCAAGCTCAATTTCGAAATATAAATTTTATATCGCTTTTTACTTGGTAATATTAAAAACTCGAATTCAGGTTCAATCTTTAAACAAATCAATTTTCGAAAATCAATCAAATCCCATATTTTAAATTTCAAAGTCCCGACTGATATTATTTAACAATTTCCTTTAACCAAAATTTATCTCAACATTCCAACTCAAATTTTCGATGAATTCAATTTCTATAAATCGAGTTCTATTTATAACTTTAAATCAAAACATTTAAATAAATTTCAAATCGACGATTTCAAAAATTATTAATTTAGCCAATTCGGTGTCCGTATATAATTTTCTATCCTATGGCCAAGTAGTTATTTATTTCAATTAAATGTCAGGGATGAATATATATTACTTAATTAAATCACAGTATCATATGTATGCATAACAGGATCTATATAAGCAAATAAACATCCAAACATACAATTATCAACCAATAGCATCCATCAAAATACATCACCCAATAAACAATACAATTCATGGCAATTTCATAGTTATCGATGTCAGGAAATTAAATCGCAATTCAATTTCAATTTCAATTTCAATTTAACTGTCAATTTAATCTTTCAACGGTTAATTCAAATGACAACTAGATGACAATTAAATTTATATCAAACAACGATAAATAAATTTCATATCACTTCATGATGTCAATTTAACTAGCATAAAGATATTTAGTACGGTGTGAGCGTTATAAAACACTCACCTTGATTTTACGATTTTAAATCAAATCGAACGACGTTCGATTTAATCCAAAAATTTCTCTAGCTTCAAACGACTCCAATCCAGATGCATCGCGTAGAGCTCGACGAAACGATTCCAACGCAAAAAGTCTCGTCTCAATCGGACCTCGTATGCGAAAGATATGAATTTTCAAAGTTATACGAGTTTTTAATTATAAAATTACAACATAATTTAATTTTTATACCTAATCCATCTGGGCCGCACGTTCCAAAGCCAAGAATCTCGGCCGCTGATTCATGCTTCTTCTTCCCAGTTCAAAGCCGCGATACGAAACCCAAACACGATCGGCTACAACAAAGACGCGACCACCTACCAACCTCCAGACGTTGATCAGGCGACGCCATATCGAGGGCCTCGCCGCCATGCACCCCCGCGCCCAGCAACGTGGCACTCGGCCACCCCTAGACCCTCGAAAACCGTGCCCAATCATGGACGAACGCAGCTACCTATCTCCTTTAAACGACGATAATAGCCAACTCCACCGTATAGATTTGTAGTACTCGAGACCCTCTACAACTTTCATGTAGGAAGGTTCTTGAATTAAACGATGGATTTGAAGATTTTGAGGGAGAAAGAATCGTGTAATTTCGGCCATTAAATTTTTATCACCGGCGGCTGAACGTGATGAAGAGGAAACCCTAGTTATATTTTTATTTTTAATTTGTGAAAGGCTATTTATAGGAAACGACTAATATTATTTATCCGGCTTTTCCAAACTCCGAATTTCGCACGGTAACTGACGTTCCTAGGGTTTATGCCGCGTTCCGAACACAATGGAACAGGTTACGGAAGCTAATTTGATCGTATGTGAGAGTTACGGAAATAAACGATCAAATTTAAATTAAACCGATTAAACGATTCTCTAGGCGTTTTGGCTCGCCCCGGACAAACGGTAAATCCAATTGACACGAAATTTGAAATCTTACAATAATATCACATTACGGATCCGATGAAACTGGTTTCGTCGAAATCCGAGACCGTTTGAAAAATGACTACTTTAACTCGCCAAATTAATATTAAAATAATTTCAACGCGTTTCGAGCTGCCACGGTCAAACGACAACTCCGATTGCTACGAAAATTGAAATCCGATAATAACTAACTATTACGGATCTAATGGAACTAGTTTCGTCCAATTCTGAGACTGTTCAAAAATTGGCTATTTTTCAGTCGATAATTAAATATTAAAATATTCAATTTTCACAAATTTATTTTAAATTCAGTTTTAAAAGTTCTATAACATCACTATAACTCCAATGTGGTAAAATAAAATTTTACAAATCATTTTTATTTATATTAAACCCGTTATTCAATTTATCCAATAAATTCCAATTTAAAAATCTTATTAACTCTATTAAAATCCAAATATAACTTACGTTCACTTTGGAAACCAATTTGAATCATATTAAATCAAATTTCAATTATTCACTCTATTTTCATATATTAAATTTCAATATCAAATTAATCATATCAAATTCGAAATTTAATTATTCAACATTTGTACTATTAAATTTTAAACAAATTTGATTATTCCTAAATCACTATCTTTTTGAAATATTCAAAACGAACTTATTAAATTTAACTTTTGAAACGAATTAAAATTTATAAAACAACTATTTCCATTATACGGTTATTCAATTCCCATTATTAAATTATTCAATAAATTCCAAATATTAAATTTAAACAATTTCGCTTATCCAATAATTCATTATCTTTTGAAATATTGAAATTGAACTTATAAGATTCAACTTTTAAAGCCAATTCACAATTTAGAACAATATTTTTAATTTTACAGTTATTCAATTATTCAATAAGTTTTAAATATTTAATTTAAACAATTTACGTGTTCAATATTCGATATTTGATTTGAATAGGTTTTACTTAACAATCAATTACTCTATTATACCCCATGAATTTCAACATTTATTATCCTATTCAACTATTTATTTCAAAAGCATTAACTAAGTAGCATTCATTTTCATTACTTGGATAATTATTGTTGCAATTCATTTCAGTTATTATTATTCTAAACGAATTACAAAAATTTTTCTAACGTCAAATCACGAAATCTTATTGAATTAGCTATTTTAATTATCGAAAATTTACGGGTCGTTACAAATCACATCATAAATTTAATTCAACTAAAATAAGATAATTTGCAGTTGTGGGTGGGTTAAAACACTCACCTTTGATTTTAAATCGATTTGAATTGGACCTCGTACGTGAAAGTAATGCTGATTAGAAGACTAAGATTTTAAAATTAAAATAAATAAACAAAGCAATTAGGAATACCACATCAGCAAACGTTCTTCCTCTTCATGCGAGATTACTGTTCGACTAACCCTAACATACATGTGCCCTACCGAAGCAGAACGAGCCGCCACCACCTCACCGTTGACCCATGAACGTGTGCAAGCCTGCAACCGACATCGCCGACCTCCCCCATACGCGATCACTCATGCGTGCCCCACCTCCACCATCGTGCTCGAGATGGGCAGCAGCCACCGCCGATTTGCAACCCTAATCCAATTTTTCAGCAAATCTGATCGTTAACTCGCCGAACAAACCATACCGATGAACTATGTGTCACGATCTCCACAACCCAGTAGCCTTCAATCGACGATCCGTGGAAGTCGATCGCAACCCAACGAAAGACCGAGAATTAATCACCCAATTCAGGCCGCACAGAAACCCAAATCGAAAAACAAATTGTAGATTTGATTGCGTTTTGTCGAGAGATACAAATAGATATATAATAAGATTGAGTTTGGAGGGATTTGGTTTTGAAGTTGAATTTGAAAATGAATTTGCAATTCGGGAATTAGGGTTTTGCAATTGGATTTAGTTCTTCCATTGAGAAGGAGTAGGCGTATGAAATTGTACGTACTGAAATCAGAATATGAGGAACAAATAGGGTTTATAACGAGCTATTTATAGGTATAGCTGAAATAGAAAAGAATGGAGCAGATCGATTTGGATTGGAACAATAAATGACCGGAAAACCCCGTTACATTCCCAAAACGAAAATGGGTAATCCCATATATCAAAATAGATGTTTTCGATTGTTTTAAACTCAATGGAATAGGTTTCAAGTCCTAATTCTATCGTATGAAGAAGTTAGCTTAAAATCAGCTTATTTCAAATTGATTTCAATTGAATTCAATTAAATTGATTGCTACGCGTTTTGAGTCCGTACGATCAAACAACAAGTCTGAATGCCACGAAACTTGAAACCTTACAATAACTTATTTTTACGGGTCTGATGAAATTGGTTTCGTCAAAATCCGAGACAGTGGCCAAAATGACTATTTTTACCTTAATTAAATAAATTAGTATTAAAATAATTAATCGCTTTTTAATTCAATATTTATAAACTAACAATTTTTCATCATTTTTGATTGCTTAGACATTTATACTAGTTTACAAAAAAATTACATACCAATTCAATGTTTATTATTTCACTAATTACAGTGTTCAATTTCAACTGTAGTTAAATCCAATTAATTGTAATTTAATTCCAATAAATTTGATTTAACTTGATTTCAATTTTTCATTCAATCAATTATTATTCTATAGACATAGTTAACATTGATTTATATTTTATTACATTAATATTCTGCAATTATCATGTTTTACCATATTAGTTGCAGTATTTCAATTACACTGAATTTTTGTTGATTTTGTCGTTAATTATAATTTAAAATCCCACAACTTCATTTATCTTGGTTTCATTTTTATTATTAAATCAATTTATTGCCTTATGAGTGTATTTGTCATTTCTGTACATTTTATTACATTCCCCATTTGCAGTTATTGTATTAATTCACGTTAATGTAACACTAAATTACTTTTAATTGCAATTCCTTAAATAAATTGGTAACAAATAACAATTTTCACAATTTCTACATTTTAATCATGTTCGTACATTTGTTATCTACACATAAACGTTATAATAGCTTGCACAATACTAATTCTATCCAATTAAAATTTATTGCACATTATTTCATTAATTAATTAACATTCAAATTACCAATTACTCTTTTAATCCAATTATCAAATAAATACACACATTACTACAATTTATTTACAATCTATAACTAATTGTAACTTTTTAATCTTTTTATTAAATGGAATTATATTTGAAGCAGTTATCAGTTACCTTAAATCAATACCTATACATTTTATACCATTTATATTCCTATTATTAAATCACAAATTTTTATTTCTTCCAATATTAAATCATAAAATCTTTATTTACTCAACTATTTTTATTTATCGAAAATTATGGGTCGTTACACTCTCCCTCACTCAAAACTTTTCGACCTCGAAAAGGAAAAGAAGGGAAAAGAATGAATAAAAAAGTCAATATAGCTTATTCAAAATATTAAATTTTTAAACAATTAATTTAAATTATTAAATAATTTAAATAAAATATATCAATTTATAACAGTTAAATCCTTTTATCTTCAAGTTAATAGAAGTTTGAACACATTTCATAAAATTTTCCAAGTCCAAAATTTACAGAAAATTTCGGTAGAGTCTCCTTTGTCCGAAAAGGTCTGGGAGAAATAATATTATTAATAATAACAATATATATCATATATTTCAAAATAATATATCCCAAACCATTGGAAAACAATGCAATACCGTTACAAAACAGTAATTCGAAAACATACCTATTTGTCTGGCAAATAACGCCTATTTTATGAAATCAAAAGCAGTAGCAATTGCTTCCATAACATGTATTTCACTTATATAATCCAAAAGAGTTAATAATTATATAAAAGAGAATATTTGTGTTATTTCTATTAGTCACAACCAAATCAACACAACATACAATATCTCAAGCAACAAAACCATAAAATCATCACATGCAATCAAAGCAATCAACTATCCATCCATAGCCATCAAAACAAAGGGTTTGTTTAGGTTCTGGACTTTAAATTGTATAAAAATGATAAATAAACTACTGGGAAACCATACACTCAACAGTCATAGATAAAACTTTATAGATTATTTATACATCTCTTTAAAAAAATAGAAGTATCTTTTCTCAACCAATCCATAAGCCAAACAAACAATAATTTCCAATAATATTTAAGTTTTCTTATTATTACTCATTTTCTCTTTTCGCATTATTCACTGTTCATTTTCATTTGTTCATACAACGTTTGTTTATTTCCTTTACACTTATCACTTACAAAATTCATTTTTCCATTCTTTTATACAATACATTTTTCTTTTCATTATTTAACATTCATTGCTTACACAAGTTATTTCCATTTCAATTATTAGATTATTCATTATTATGTAAGTTTCTTTACAATTAAATTTACCATTAATGGATTATTTTATTTTTTTCACATTCATTCTTTCATATATATATATATATATACACACATACACACACACACATACATACATACATACATACATATATATATATATATATATATATATGATTATTAAATATCAAATCCATTTCTAAATCATTTCAATGCTTTTTTGAAGTTATAACCATTCAATTAACGTAATACTCATTTTAATTATAATTAGCTTCAACATTAAATTAATTTTATAATTAATTACTTACAGTATTCACCTTTTTCTATTCAATCTGATCATAAATAGCTTAAAATGTTAACTTAAGTTTATAATCGTTTTCTTATATTATTCACTTTTATTACATTTAGTTAGTAGCATTTCAAACTACAAACTTAATTTTATAACAATTTACAACATTAGAATTCTAATTTATAGAAGTAATTCCATTGAACACTTTCATTTTCCAAGCTTTTATGTGTACAATATTCTATTACATATCCTATTTAACACTGCTACTTTTTACATCTTGGTATGTTATATATATATATATATATATATATATATATAGACACACACACACAAAAATGTCTTTTAGAATGCAATATAATATTTCTCAAGTTTTATATATTTATTTAACAAAATGTTCAATAGTTACCATTACTTATTTTAATTTCCTTTTTTATTTACAGTTTCAAAATTTCAGTTTCTTATTTTTATTTTAGAAGTTTTCAATTATTATAATATTGTAAGATTCCATTCAATACAATAATTCCAATTTCCAATTTATAGACACTTAAGAGCTAAGCAACCGGGTTCCATTTTCAATTATTTAAAATAATACATATATATACTCATAATTTACATATATGTGTGTGTGTATATATATATATATATAAAGTCAAACTTCAAAATTTAGAATTAAGATTAGTTTATCAAAATAGATGTGCTGTATAACTACTACAGCAGTCTTCCCACTTCGAAACTTGAAAATGAACGTCGATGATGTGTGCACTCATCACCAAAATTATTTTTTAGCGATAGAGAGGGGAGTATAGAACTTATTTCCTTTAAAAAAATTCTTTTAAACCATCTTGAAATATCCATATCAGAAAATACTTCTAAATACTGCTAATATTATATTCCAAAATCTTTCAAAAGGAATTTTCAGAATCTCGAAACTCAATTTCTCAAATTCCAATTTATGTTCATTTTATTTTTAAATCTTATCTTTAGTCAATATTTATAAAATTTCTCTACCTAACAAACAGCATAGCACATCCAACTATATCATTTATAAAATTTTAGTACTTTATATACAAAATATACAATAGGCAAAATTATTTCGTTTACCTATATTTCACAACAATATTTTGTCGGCCTATCCTATTAAGCATATAGAAATCCTTATCGGTGCAAAAGTGTCCTATGTGTCGACCAGAATTTATAAATATAAAACCGAACAAATTAACACATCATAAAACATTTTTATAACACTAACAAATATGCTCTCTCATATATACACTCGGCGACTCATTTCTAGGGCATTACGACCCTATTTACAATAGTCGGACCCTGTAAAGCTAAGTTTATGGCCAACCAATGCTCTGATACAAACTGTGACGACCTGCCTTTTTGGACGTTTAAGCAGACATACATGTCAGAGTCAAATCATTAAAAAGGGCAGATTGTTATAGGGTAAATAATAAAAAGAGAAAGAATTAAAGCAAATACAAAATCTCGTAGTGGAATGACAAAATATAATAATCAAATAACAGTTTATGAAGCTGTTTTACAAATACATTTGATTATTCTTTTACAACACAAAAGAATCAGAGTAACATAAAACAGGAATAAATAAATGCAGTGGAACAACACGATGCAATGGAATAAATAAGATAAATAATAAAAGTACCGTATCTTTGTGTTCGTCCTCTAGAAACAGTCTTCGATAAACTAAAAACCTCAGACTAACCTAAGTGAATTGAAAAGACAAAACAATCAAGTAAGAACTAAAGGATCTTATGTAAGTTAGATCAACAGTAAATAAATATGAGTGTAACGGCGTAAGAGATAATTATGGGATTGGACATCTCTTATCCAGTGTCAAACATGAGTGAAATAACTTAAGAGATGTTTGGGATTACCATCTTCTGAGGATCCGTTAAACTAACTACTATGTAATACAATAATGTATTATAATAGTGTCAACAGTAAAGTAAAGTATTAAAATAGCGTTAGGGCGTTACCCATATCCCCTTAACACATTTTATATATTCCCGTAGTCTATACAATGTCGTAGGCTCCTCCAAACCGGTGGTTTACATAAAGGACACCCTATAGGTACGGTACAAAACAAACTCGTAAAAGGCGCTTTATGGCATGAACACGACACTCGAGGCAATCCCAGGGTAGATATACCAATTACATAACTGGGCTGGTGGTAACGCATAGCAGCTACTACCGCCTACCTCGGAACACACTCCCAAATCAAAATCAAGGGGTGGCCACCAAATCATCACAAAGTCATAACATGGTATCAAAGAAGCATGTTCGATCGAAGGAATGACCTCACTTGGCCTAGATGTAGCTCCTATTTTAGTCACATCTAAGCTAACTTACGGGAGCTAGGATCACGTAAATACCTCATACAGAATCGTTCGCCAAACCATCCTACTTAATTTCTGAAATCTCCACCACATACACAGTTGTTAAAGTGGTTTTCGGTATTGGCAGAGAGTATGCCAATATCCGATCCTGGTCTCTTTAACAACCAAATGCTTATTTCACACTAGATTGTTCTTTTAAATTTCCAAAATCTTTTCATAATTGATATCAGAATATCATATTCAATTCAAACCATATCTGTAACGCCCCACCTCTATGCTCACAATAACAAAGAGTATTAACAGAAATACTGTCTGTTATTACGAAGAATAAGGCTAGATAGGAGCGGCCATCCGTAGTTAGGCCTTACACTAGTATTGGTTATTTCGATAGGAGTGGTACATATTTTTAATTTTTTTCATCTCTTATTTATTTACTCCCATCGACATACCCAATTCCAGTATAAAACGAACTACGGTGGTTCATAATAGTTTAGGACAATATATATAATAATAACACAGATAAGTCAAATGCGGAACACAGATAAACAAAAAGTCTCATATATATAATAATTGATGTCAGTTACAATACATGTGATACAGTACATATGATACAACTACATCTGTCGACTCTAGAAGTTACATATACAAGTACATTATCGTATATAATATACATGAATACATATCTTCCTATACTACGACACGACAACTCCAAAAGTATGAAAAGACTTCATAGCTCTAGCAGCAACCCAAAGCAAGATATCTACAACATGTAATAACTCGGTCTGACTCGAGTATTACATTCAAAGAAAATAATACACGGGTCAGTCTAATTAAAACTCAGTTATTAATGCGCAGAAGCAATAATAATTAAATAATCAAATAGACGACATTCACAATAAATTTACCTATCGAATTCTTAAATAAAGAAATCGGATAACGGTAAATATAACACATAACGGTGTTAAACAACAAATCAACAAATTCAAATTATTGAATTGGACACATGAAACAATTCAAACAATTGAAACATTATTTAAAAGGTCAACATGGGTAGGGCTGCAGTACACGCGCGCGTGTACTGCCTCGCCACTACGACATATGGAAATACGCAAAAGATCCATAAATCAAAAGCAATTAGAATATCAATAAAAGCAATACCGTGTGGCTGCAGTACACGCTTGCGTGCACTGCCTTGCCACTACAGTGATGATGTACCCAAAAGATCAACGAACCAAAATCAATGAAGATAATTTAGGAAACAACAGAATTGCCTAAACGGCAATTAACAACAAAATATAATTATTAAATAAATAATTAGAAACTCATAATCTAATTATCAATAGATAATTAGACAATACCAAAATGATCGAATCAAATCAAATCAAAATAAAATTCCAAAATATTGAATTGAATAAACGAAACAATTCAAACAATTGAAATATCACTTAAAAGGTCAATACTGTGTGGCTACAGTACACGCTCGCGTGTACTGCTTCGCTACTACAGTATATAATGTCATCACGGCTTCAAATATTAACAACAATCGAAACTGCAGAGGTCAAGTCATGGCTATCATGACTCAACACAATAGCAAACAAAATGAAACTTATAGTGCAACTGGCCAGAGGTTCAAGTGCAAGTCCACTATCAGAAATGTAGACTGCAATTAAACAGACCCAAATGCTCAAAGCAACTAGAAGCCAGAGCAACGTAACTTATAAATCAAGTACTCATGACAACATGCCTCGAATAACAGACAATAAAAGAGGCAAATAAGTGATGCACAAATGAACGCATCAGTGGCCAATGCAAGTGTATACTCAAGTGCTACCAGATAACAATGTATCATGAAGGGAACATATAGAACAGTGAACATAGTCGAGGCTACTACTCAGTTCAATAGGGAATGTACCCAAAACAAGTGAAAACAACAGGTGACGCGGCAACTACAACATATTGCAACAGCAAATAAGGTTAAATATCCCAGAGATGAACAGAAGTGCCCAAGTCGCAAATGACCGAGCCAACAGGTCAATACTAAAGAAACAACCAAAGTTAAGTGCTACAGGTTATAAAATGACCAATTTGCAAACATAAATTGCCAAACTAAATACAACTTCGTTTTCTAAACTTTAGGTAGAAAATATGCACAAAAAAATATGCTCAAGTGTCTGCATATTAAATATGCAAACAAAAGTTGTAATGAAACAACAAAAATGCCCAAGTATCTGCATATTAAATATGCAAACCCAAAGTTGCCATGAAACAACAAAAATATGCTCAAGTGTCTGCATATTAAATATGCAAACAAAAGTTGTAATGAAACAACAAAATACTCAAGTGTATCTGCATATTAATTATGCTAACACAGGTTGCAGTGAAAAACAACCAAATGAAAGAGTACGGACATGAATATCAATACAATGGAAACTACAACAGAGACTACAAGGTGAATCAGCAAAGACAAATCATTTTCATCGAATTAAACAATCTGCGAATATCACTAAGGCACAGTGCAGAAGCAAAAAGACAAAGGCCAAAAACATTGAAATGGATCGAGCCAGAAATTCACAAAAACATGCAAATCAAATAGAGGCAACCAGACCAGATTATAGTGCAACATGGTCAGAATCAAGTCAGCTCGGCTCTGGTCGAAATCAATGTAACTTCAAATGAAAACATATGTGCCAGTGAAACATGTGCCGCTGAATGAACAGCGGCAACAAAAGTCAGGCCACATGACAACATCAAGTGATGCAACATCACATAATCAAAATAATCGAAGTCAATTAACAATTTCAAATCAAGGCCGAGACAAAATCAAGCATAAAGGTCATAGTTATAAAAATATACGAAGCTATTTGCAAACAGAATCAAAATAGAAGTTCTAGCCAGTGAACTGAAGTGAAGGCATGAACTGTGCTCGTGACAACAAGAATCGAGTATGCTCAAGTCCAAATGTAACAAGTTCGAACAAATCCAAAGTCATAACAGTAGTCAACAAGTATCAAAATCACAGTGAAACTGCAGTTGCAACCATAAACAACTGCCACAGGTCAAATAATCAATGTCGAGTGACCGGAGCATAATGCAAATCAACCCATAATGACCAAGGAGATCGGACCGATCAAAAATCATCAAAGCCGTGTAAATCAAATCACAAAATCGCATATTTATGAGATCAAATTAGATGTGAGTAATTAAAAATTACTCACCTTACATTGATGAGCATGAAGTGAAGAAAGCATCGATTGACAAAGCTTCGTTCGATCGAGATAATCCAAATCGGCGCCCTCGATTTCATTAAGCCCTAATTTGGACAGAGGAACGAACGAGGGGACGAGCCGCCATTATCACTCTATTTTGATTTAGGGTTTTGGGTTCTTTTTTTTTCGAATTGAAAATAAGATAAAGGGGAACGGTCACCCATATTTACTAAGTAATACAGCTCCAAAATAATACAGAGACGTGGTCCAATATCAAATTTTTAAACCCGTATAACCCTTAAACAAATTTCAAACGAATTGCAACTGATTTGAAAACCCATCATCAATTAGCTAGCGACAATAATTGTTTAATGGCGATAATAAATTTTCACAAAAGCTCGGGTTGTTACAGACTCCCCCTTTATAAAAATTGCGTCCCCACAATTTTCATAATTAAGGTTGTCAATAATAATTATTTTTCTAACATAAACTGGTTAAGCTAGAAAAATAAAGGTCGGGAATACAAACGCCAAAGAAATCTTTTAATTTCATAAAAGAAATTCACAAATTCTCAACAAAATCTAATCATCAAATAGATAATCAGAATACAGAAATCACAAAACAGCAATATCTAATTATCGATACGATAATTAGAAGACAGTAAAATCTAATTATCAACAAAGATAATTATGAAACCCAAATCGTAAATCGCAAAACCGCAATTATCTAGTTACCAAAACGGTAATCAAAAAACAACAAAGGTCTAATTATCAAAAACGATAATCAGAATTCTCAAATCAACAAATATTCAATTATCAAAAATGATAATTAAATCTCAAGTCAACAATTATTTAACTATCTCAAGCGATAATCAAATCTCAAATCAATAAATATTTAATTATCTCAAACGATAATCAAATCTCAAATCAACAAATATTCGATTATCAAAAACGATAATCAAATCTCAAATCAACAATTATTCGATTATCAACGATAATCAAATCTCAAATCAACAAATATTCGATTATCACAAACGATAATATAATCTCTAATTATCAAAAACGATAATCAGAATCAACAAATATCTAATTATCAAAAACGATAATCAGAATCAACAAATATCTAATTATCAAAAACGATAATCAGAATCAACAAATATCTAATTATCAAAAACGATAATCAGAATCAACTATTATCTAACTATCAACAATGATAATCAGAATCAACAATTATCTAATTGTCAAAAACGATAATCAGAATCAACAAATATCTAATTATCAAAAACGATAATCAGAATCAACAAATATCTAATTATCAACAACGATAATCAGAATCAACAATTATCTAATTATCAACAAAGATAATTAGAACTCATATCAACAAATATCCAATTACCTGCAGATAATTGGAAACAACAAATATCTAGAAATCAATTAAGATACTCTAGAAAATCAACATAAAAGGTTGGATCGATCCCATCAGATGGCGACTTTTTAAGCTACACTGCACGTGCATCTTAGAGTGGCCGAAGCCTACCAAGTACTATAAATTTTGGCGCCCATCAGATTGACCCGAAGGTCCGTAGAGTGACCCGAAGTTCTAGTACTGGTATTTGACTCGAAGGTCCGCAGAGTGGCCCGAAAGCCCAACCAATGACCCGAAAGTCCATCATATGACCCGAAGGTCCAACATACGACCCGAAGGTCCATCAGAGTGGCTCGAAAGCCAAATAAAATCATCAGAATCATCAAAACAACAGATATTTCAATTAACGAGTCCGGAATTAACCAAAATAGTAAACGCACATGTCCCATAACCATAAGTTTTACTAAAGAGTTTAATTCTCTTCATCATTTCCTTGAAAGTGCAAAATTGTGTATTCCAAAAATAACATTTCACATTCTCAAACGGACAAGTCCGCAATTAAGCGAATGAGTAAAAGAAAGGGGTCATAGTCCTCGATTTTTCTGAAACGTTTAAATCGCTTCCTCATTCTTTTGAAAGCGCAAACTGTAAAAAATCTGAAAACAATTTCATTTATTTTATAAAAGTAATAATTTACATTCTCAAACGGACAAGTCCGGAATTAAGCGAATCGGTAAAAGAAAGGGTTCGTAGTCCTCGATTTTGCTGAATCGTTTAAATCGCTTCCTCATTCTTTTGAAAACGTAAACTGAAAAATTTTGAAAATAATTTTTATTTTTAAAACGATTTTCAATCCACGTGCTTAAAACAGCAACATCAGTGACAATTTCGACAAGGAAATTACACTTCTCAAAATACCGTAGAACGGATCTTAAAATCAGCATTGCGGGATAACCGCTTAAAAATCCACTTTAAATTTGACGGTTACTGAAGTCAAAGCGACAATAATTTTTAAACGTCAAAATCTCATCAAACTAATCTGCATCAAAATATAATATCAGTGAAATTTCATTCATTAAAATGTCAACAAAACACCGTGCTTCAAAAATTTAGCATTGGTGTAAAAATCCCGTTATAGAAATAACGGCAACATAATACGTTTAAAACCAAGCATCGATTCTACGTAAAATTTAATGTAGTAACATGCAACCTAAATTTGCACATATACCTCAAAATGAACAAAGAAATCATTCAAATATATCTTCAATGAAGATAATTTAAAACAGCAAAAATCTCAACAAATTCACATAACTACAATCGCTTCGAATCCTCAAATCGGATTCGAAACTTTTAAAGAAAACAAAATAAACACAGCTATGTAAACAACAATTGAAATTTATTTCAATTTCATATTTTGATTTTCAAATCAAAAAGGTTTTCAGCCGTACTCAGCGAAGACAGTCTCACTGTTTTCGCTGCGCACTCTGATAAACAAAACACGAATCAACTAATCATCAAAACACAGTTTCAATTTTTATTTTTAAATAAAGATATTTAAAATTTTCAACATATCTTCAAAACTTTAGTTTTGACTCAAAGCACAAATAAAACATCGACTAATAGTTGTAACACATGTTCCATCTAAGTTATGTTTTAAATTATGTCCATAAACCCCAAGCTCTGATATCAACTGCAACGCCCCACCTCTATGCTCACAATAACAAAGAGTATTAAAAGAAATACTGTCTGTTATTACGAAGAATAAGGCTGGATAGGAGCGGCCATCCGTAGTTAGGCCTTACACTAGTATTAGTTATTTCGATACCATTACATTTCATACCAATTATATTCTTATTATTGAATCGCAAATTTTTATTTCTTCCAATATTAAATCACAAAATCTTTATTTAATCAACTATTTTTATTATCAAGAATTACGGGTCGTTACAAAATTCCCACCATGTTACTTAGTACCTTATATTGGAGATGAAGAAAATCCCAATTAGCCATTTAAGATTTCATATATGAGGCAAACCCACTTTAGTATATTTCCCAAGCCTATGCATGAATGTAGATTCCCTGGGCCCTACAGTTGGACTCGTCCCTGGTCGGTATAATGTACATACAACTACCGGCAGCCCCTTGTAAAGGGCAAACTACTATCATTTAACATTACTGGCCTCTCATCCTAGCCCATACAAATGACCACATCATTTATAATTAATCTAAATATTGGGTTAGACCTAATAATCCACACCCATCACACATGTATTCTTAAGGCCATATAATTTTAACTGCAAAGTTATTACGCCTCCTAAGTTCGATTATCGGTATTCATTTACTTACCCTAGATTTAATTCTTATTTCACAAATATCATTAAGTATCCTTTACTGCTTCTTTTCAATTAATATACCTAAGTACCCTTTAGTTTTTCTTTCCATATAATACAATTAAGCAACGTTTACTACTTCTTTCTAACTTTTACAAATAAGTATAATTTGCGACTTCTTTTTGATTAATACCCATCTTAACTCAATTACTATAACTCTTCCACTTCTTCAATTCATTGTCTTATTCGTATTTAGCATTTATTATTTATTTTCTAATTTATATTTAATTACGTACATTTAATCGATACGAGATTTTTATTATTTCTATTTATAACACTTTAGCTCTATATTTAGAGATTTCGACATTTTAATGCATTGGAACGTATTGTAACACGCCATAATATCAATCGTAAATAAAATGAGCAAATTAAATTAAATAGGGTGGGTTGAGAATGGAAATTTTGTTAAGCTGGAATTCGACTACAAAAATTATTCTGTTATGTTCGTGGTGAAAGTCTGATTTGTTTTCATATATAATATGCTGAAAATGGTGCTCAAAAGAAAAAGTTATGAGGATTTGAAGTTTTTAGATTTAAATTGATTTAGTTTGAATTCAAATTCAAACGAGTATTTAAATTTAGGGTTTGAATTTTAAAAATGAACTATAGGATTACTTGGTGATCAAGTGAACGTTAAGTTAAACAATTAACATTAGAAGTTAATTAGGGAATAAAGTAAATGAGCAACAGAAACAAATCAGCGCACCCCACAATAGTGGAGAGGTCGACACCTCCGACCCCAAGCTGTTGATCCCTAGTGGTCGGCTGGTTAAGGTGGGCGACCGACCCCTGTTCAAGGTGGCGGCTAGGGTTTTCCCTTGTTTATATGCTCCAAGTTTATCCGTTTTCACCTAACTCCATCCTACCGTTCTAGTGTGTTTCAACTACTATAAATAGGACCCTATCCTCTTCACTTTTTATTTATAAATATTTGGGAATTCCTCGAACCTCTTTCATTCTTGTCTCCCCAAATTAGATTCATAAACTCCATTAGGATATCAAGTAGGAATTCAACCTAGTTTTCTATTTATTTCTTCTTCTTCCAACTTATTTTTATTCTATTCTTCTCCAACTATTCTGAATCTAATAAACATATGTACCTTTCCCTTTCTCTACGTGTGTGTGTGTATCAAAAGAGATATTCTACAAGATGTTGGAAGGCATGCAAGTCCAAGGAAAGAAAAACTAAGGATATTCCATGAGTTGAAACCTTAGTATTTCTTTTTCATTAATTGATTAATATATGTATATGGATTTGAATATGCCTTAGGGATTTTGGAATCAAAAACAAAATGGATAAAATCCCCAAAATTCCATTTTATTTCGTAATGTCAATTCTAGGTAGATATTCTCAATTATTTATTTAAATTAGATGGAATTTATATTATTTATGAAATTTTTGATAATTTCATATTTTATTCCACTTCTCCTCCGTCTTTGTCTCTAATGATAAAATAAGGGTATAAAGTATGAATTCTATTTGTAATTTACACTACTTACTCCACATTAAATTCCTTCATTTATTTTTTTGTAAAAAAAAAGAGTTGAATAGAATATAAAGCTCGAATTGCAATTCCTATTGTTTAGAATATTCAATTGAATTGATGTAAAAAATTGGGTTTCTATTTCTATTTATAGGTCTATTTATTGCAGTTTTGGATATGAATATTTAATCCTTGTTATGGATATTGAAATCTTGGAAACTTGAAGGGAAATGAATTGTATTAGTATTATGGTTGAAGAAAATGAAATTTAACGTTAGTTTAGGATGTATGAACTGCATGGTTAGAACATGTTAGGCATCGAATATGTATTTATTTATATTAGCACAATAAATGTACAATTATAGCATATAATTGCATAGTTAATTAGGTAATTGTCATTAGGGGGAATTATTTTAAAGGACAAAAATTTGTATATTTTTTGCCTCAAGGACACAACCTCAATATTTTTACCACAAGGCCAAACACTTTTCTAAAAATTATTCACAAGGACAAACATTTTTCAAAATTATTCATAAGGACAACAAAACTGCTACCAAGCTAAACTGATACCTAAAAACTACTACCGATAACTACAAACTGATACCTAAAAACTGCTATCAATAACTAAAAACTGATACCTACATAAAGTTGTCCTTCAGGATAAAATATTGAAGGTCTGTCCTTGAGGTTAAAAAGCTGTGAAATTTTATCCTTGATAATAATTTCCTGTTGTAATTAATTCTCCTTAGGAAGGTAATTAATATTTTAAGGTGTAAAAAGGAAGATTCCTTGGAAAGCCTTAATTATGAAACAGTGAGATGAGTATTATATATATGGAGAGTATTTAAATTTTGGCTAAGTCATAAGGATGTGAGGCCAGTTAAAAGATTTATAGAAGTTTGTCTAGCTAATCTGACTACTAGCAGTGTGACTTTAGGACTAATGTGAGACATCACCTATGATCCAATTTTATGACGACGTGAGGTAAGTCCCAAATTCTGTAAGGTGAATCTGCCTAGATAATTAGACTACCAGTTCCTATGAATAGTCGGAATAATTTAAGAAGTAATTATAAGTATAGGTCATAATACGAAGGGCCTGCTTTGGGTTCTTAAGGTATTAAGTGGTTGTTTGAGGGCCTGTCGATAACACCCCTAATTTTTTTTCAACATTACTCAGGAACATTTAATTGGATAGATTAAATAAAATAATATAGTTAATTAAGGAGAATGAGATTTGGGTAATTAATCTGGTCGTGCCTTAATGAATTAAGATAAGTGTTTAAAAAATTTAACATATAAGAGAATGTTTAGAGGGGCATCTTAGGAAATAGACCTAAACACTTTGCTTTAAACCTTTACCCTTATTCTATTCTCATTTTCTATCATTTATAAAACAATCAAAAGGAGATATCAAGGTTTACTATCAAACCATTCTAGGGAGGATGAAATTTTGGGACTCAAAGGGAAGCAACCTTACCGAATCAAAGCTAGACCAAATCTCAACTCCATACATCAAATTTAAGGTGAATAATAACACTTATCATCTCTTTAGTCTTTGTTTTGATTCGTTTATGTGTAATACCTAAATCTCGTGAGTTTGATTAATCAAGTTATGATCTAATAATCATTGTTTGGATAGAAAAATGGTTAATGGAAAATTTTGAAATTAATTAAAAGTAGTTTGATTCGGTTTTGGGGTTAAATCCAAAGCTTTTATCCTCCAAATGATTTGAAATGTAGATATGTGATGTAAAATAACATTTTGGGGATGGGTTTTCAATTCCATAATTTCCCTAAATGGAACAAATATTTATAAATTTTCTAGTGAGAAAAGGAAATAATTTCGGGTTTTATTTAATTTAAATAATTATAATGATTTTCCACCTGAAATTTTAAATGATAAGTGAAATGATGTGTTTGTTTTATGTGAATTTTTTGGATTTTTACCATGTAATTTTGAATTATGGAGAATTATTCATGCTAAAATATGCATATAAAGGTTTACTTAATTATTTGAGATACTGTTTTGGATCTTGAAAATAGGGTACAGCAGTTTTTCAGTAAAGAAAAATGATAAAGTTTTGCTAACTAATAAGCTTTTGAGAAATTATAGAGGTTTGGCAAAAAGTTATATTTTTTATAGTAATTTGGAAGTTTTTAAGTTAATTACAACTTTAACGTGTCAATACTAGCAAAGTTGAGTCATATCCCATGGCATCCCAGTGTCATCGATGCGGTACAAAACAATGCCGTATGATGTCGACGACCTTGGTATGAAGTGGACTGGGTTTAAGCTTCATCGAGGCCGAGGTAATAAAGGTAAAGAGAAAGGACTCGACATGGGCATGTCGATGCTTATACATGTCGCATTTTATACAAAGAGGCATATAGCCACTTATGTTCTACAAGATCGCTAACTTTTATAACCTCGATATCGATCTGTTTTGTTAAATGATTTCGAGTTTCAACTTACTGACCAGATGGTCATCGAGTTACTCTATACTGCTTTCCTTGTCAATGCCGATTTTATCTAGTCTGCGAGTTTTTAAATAGGTGGATAACCTATGTATCATGAGGACCACCAACTTCATTGTCATCGAGGCTCATGATGCCACATGTTTAGTCTTTGAGTTATAATAGGCATAAAGCCTTGTGCTTTTACATCGACATTATATGATGTCGACATTGATGAAACTAAGATGTTTTGAAAGCAATAAACCTTATATCACTTTCAATCATGTACATGACAATATAAAAAGGGTTTTGCAGATGGCATTAGACTTTGAAAATACAAAGAGATGGTTTCCTTGTTTAAACTAAGGGTTAAGGGTATTAATCATACATCATTAAGAAAATGATTACACGGTCTTTAATTATGGATGTCGACGCTTATATACATCGAACTTATAAATGGTAGAGAGCTATTTGCTATAAAATTTTAACTTAACCTTAGGAACACTAAGATATATCTTAACGAGTTTAACATGAAATCTTTTGGGGTTACCAATGTATGTCACCAGAAAATTTATATAAGTAAGGGGAAATAACTTAATCGGGGATACCAATAGTAATAAATTATACATCTGGATAACATTAATTAGTATTGAAAATCTGGGTAGCATGCAGTAAAGTTAAACATGCGGGTAACATGGGATAAATAGAAACTTGCAGATAACATGAATTAAATGGCCAAGTGATGGGTTTATAGCCATCCTCAGAAAACTATGGGATGTATAATGGATAGCCTGCATCATGCAAGAGATGGATAATGTCTAATTGGCTAATTTATGGGTTCATAGTCATCCTTCGAAAACTATGAGATGTAAGATGGATACTACGCATTAATTAAAATGATGAAATATGAGATGGATATTCCACATTAGTTTAAGTAAAATAAAATGTGGAATGGGTAGTCCACATGAATATAAGATGGGTAGTCAATGAGAACTTAGATGAGTAGTGTAATAAATAGGGATGGGTAATCCAGTACCGATGACATGTTTATATACTATCATATTATTTTGTTATAACCATTGTGGGTGCGGAGCATAGTATATGGTTACATGTTTAATTGGGTCTAACTAGTGAGAGGAAACCCATTGCGCACATTGGCATGGTCTCACTAGATATCTATTGGTTTGAGATGGTAGATTAGACTTTTTGTTTGATCCAAAATTTTTGTTTTTCCCTTAATCCCTTAGGTACTCATTTGAGTAGGTTGAGAGTTAGGGCTTTTCGGGTTCTCTTGTGATGAATAAGCTTCTGGAGACGTACAAAAGGCAATCTAGCTAGTGGAAGCTATATATCTATTTTCTATAGTGTTTTGACTCTGCTTTTGTGTTGTAATGGCAAGTTGTACTAAATGCCAAATATATGAATTTGATCATCCAAGGCAGCATGTTCATATGTCGCTTTTGGAATATGTTATAAATTATATTTTCTTTGAACGTGGTTTACAAATTAGGATTATGTAATGCAATTGAAATCTTATTGTAAAATGAAATTAGAAACTTTATTTTAAATAATGTTAAAGAATTTCATATTCATGTGTTATTGGTATGTCAAAATGATTAACATAACCACATTTTGTCATCTGAAATTAATAACTACGGATGACTACAACATCAGTAGCACTTAGATTTAGACCTCAAAATGGGGAATGTTACGTTTTGTTATCAAAGCATAGGTTTATGTAAACTTAAAAGGAATTTAAACCTAAAAGATTTTGAAAACATAATCCAATGAATCAGGGAATCAGATTGGGGTGGGATAACACTATAATAATGTACTTGTAATGAGTATGTATTCCCCTCTCTCTTAAACTGTTCTTTTGTATCTTACTAAGGCTCGTATGTAGATTTACAAGAAAGAAAGGTATGGATGTGGGAGAAATAGAATTATGGATCTATGTGGAAGAAGCATCACAGCTAATGGAAATGCTCAACCCAACACCAGGAGAAACTAGGGTCGATAGGCAAATACTAATCAAGATGCAAATTCAAATTTAGGTGCTGGAACCCCACTATTAGATATAGGGACAATGTATTAGTTCTTCGTTAACTTGATGCAAGCTGGAGCGCCTGTAGAGTAACTAGAGGAAATACTGTGCATGCGGGAGGAGCAAATCTAGTAGCGCCAGTTGGCAATAACTATGCAAAGCTGAGCAGTGATTATACCAGTTTGGATGGAAAGCTTTTTCTGGGACTAAAGATGCTATAGAATTGAAAAATAGGCTATTTCATTGTGAGAGAAATTTTTTTGACCTTGGTTTGGACGATGAACAGAAGCGAAGCTTGGCTTCGAGACAATTTTAAGGTGTAAGCATTGTTCTGGTGGAATGGAGTTACCATGGGTGTGCCAAAGGAAGAGTTAACTTGGTCAGATTTCTGAAGGAGATCCGAGGAGAGATTTTTGTTCAAGGTAGCCAAGCCCACTTTGCTCAGAAAAATTATGGATTCGGAGCAGGGGAGATGTCAGTGTTGAAGTATTCTACGAAGTTTAATGAGCTGTCCTGTAACACCCCATACCCATTGGTATACTCAAAGACACACTAAAAGGCATGGTGCATTGTAGGTATAACTAAAGCTGGAAGAGACTAAGATTCATAAGACAAAAATTAAATAGTAATAACAACAACAATAATAATAACGTAGTGGAATGGTTATAGTATTTTACTAAAAATCAAATTCCATGATATAAGATGATAAGGATAAGTCACCAAATACCACGTACATCATATGAAAAAATACCCATACAAGTCTCGTGAAATCAAAAACCCCAAGTCTAAAATAATATCAGAGTACAGTACATCCCTTTCAAAATACAGGCTCAACAAAAGAACTAAAAACTAGAACTGAAGGAAAGAAATACATGATAGATTCTCCAACAAGTCTCCAAGATGCTACCGTCTACTTTCCTTGCCCCTGATTGCCTATGAGGAGGAAAATGGAAAAATAGAGGAGTGAGTCAGACTAAAAGTCCAGTGAATGATAGTAATTACTAGAATCTTTAAGCAAAGTAAAAGTAATAGACCTTATAACAGTTTTAGTATATACAAGGAAACAAAGGAAATATGAAGAATAAATAAGCTGGAAATAAATACGATTTAACCAAATTAACACAATCGATTAACTTTGATTTTTTGCACTTGTCTTTGATAGCTTCTTTGATTAGACTGATTTCCTAATCCCATAATTAGGTTGAAATTCTAATTCTACCCTTTGATCAGTCTGCTACTCCATGGGCCTTACTATGGACTAGACGTTATATAGTTTCCTACGCAGAAGGCAATGGTGTTTATGAAAGACACACATATTAAGCGCTTGGAACTCAATAGCGACTTATCTCCCCTAACCGATGTCGTAGGCTCAGTCACCGCTGGTTTGCACTATCTATTGCTCCCTATTTTGAGCTTTTATTTACACTAGACAACATAAACGTGCCCTCGTCTCACTTCAGGCTATTGTGAGACATTGTGTCCATAGAAAATAGGAAATGCTATTGATGCTGGTTCCTGTTAAACAAAATCTAGTTGCGTCCCTTTTCCAAATCCCCATGATTTAGTCTTTTAATTATCGACCTCTTTTCTACCCTAAGCAGCATAAGCTTATCCCAAGGGAAATGTTGCCGGTATGGATCGTTTCTTTTAACTATTAAAAGAAATAAACTAAAATCAACTGAAAAGAATAGCTAAAAGAAATAGACTAAAAATAATTCTAAATACTGTAAATAAACTACTAAAATGGTTATTCCAAAAATTGTAGTAAAGCTACAACTATTGGAAACCCTATTATTTTAAGTTACTTAAAAATCTAAATAATTACAATCACTCACTTGTTGTCCTTAGTTCTTCCCTTTAGGTCTTCTCGGATCCACTTGGGCTTGTTAAATATTTTTATATAAAATGATTTCCTCCTTGGAAATTTATTCCGTTTAGGGTCCTTCCTGAAAAGGTAAACCCAATTGGAGAAAATCTTAGAATGAGAAAAGGTGTAAGGTCTAGGGTTCTATTTATAGGTGTAGAAGTGGATCTCAAACCGTTGGATTTGGGGATTGAATAGGATGCAACCACATCATAGGCTGAATAGGAGCCATTGGATGGGAGCACGAAGGGACGAGATTGAGAAAAATAGGGAAATTGACGTGTTAAATCCGCACAGCACGATGGAGGAATTCCTTCGCCTCAAACCCGTAGGCGGGTTAACCGAGCAGTCGACCGCCCCTCCCCCTAGGTTGATCGACCGGTCGACCTAGGGCGTGGTTAGGTTGGCTCCTTGGTCGACCTATCCCGATATATATTCTTTTCATTTTTCTTCTTTTCTTGTTTATTTTGTTTCTAGCTCATATTAGCTCGAATTCTGACGTTCTATATATGGAAATTGACCAGAAAATTACCACGGACACAATGGTACAATTCCCGTGGTTAGATTCTAATAATTTCACAAAGTTATTTTATTATTTCATTAATTAACTAATTAATTATTATGGGTTAAATTTTGAGTTATTACATTCTCCCCTCCTTAAGGTATTTCGTCCCCGAAATCTCTAAGGATAAAAGAATGAACTAATGTTTTCATCCAAGTTCTACAACCAACTACTCGACTATCATCAATTCATTCATTGTCCTTAAGTTTTTCTAATGCAATTTATACACTTATGCAAATAGTGCAGTGTTAATGTCCCTAACTAATGCAAAAGATTAGACGATCCACTGATTCAGTTGACCTCCTTTTATGTCATCATGTCTGTGCCATGTATCCAAATGAATGTAAAAATAATTAATGATAACTAATAGTTCTATATTTGTGCTACAAACATCATCCATATGCAACAGTCATGTGAAAATCATTCATTTATAGCAATCATGGAAATAAATAAAAATGCGAATGCACGCATATCTATATGCATATGCTCTAGTGTCCTAGTTAGGCCGATCCCTAAAAGATAATAATGCCTGGTGTAAGTATATGCGTCCATTAGCATCCACTAGCAACATTTACAACGACCAGCACACATAATACAAAACATGTTCTAATAACATGTTTAAATCAAATCATACCATCCATAGGTTAAATCCTCAGTTCTACCCTCCCAAAGGATAATAAAGGAAAGAACGTATTCAAAACTAAAGACAGAAACATGAAATTCTAAAACTTATTATCGAAAAGATGAGGATATGAGATATGAATTTTCCCCTAACCAAACCAATCTTCTCCGAAGTCTTTATAACCATGTCAGGACCAAGTAGCAATCTTTCTATAGACTCTAAGCAACCGAAGGCGACTTGCGCGGTCTTCCATAAAGAGCTTCGAAAGGTGCCACTCCAATGATACTTGAAAACTACTTATATGGGAATTCCACCTAAGGAGGATGCTTCGCCCAAGTTTCTCAAAATCAAGAATACTCATTCTCTACCATGTACGTGTAACAACCCTGATTTTAGCGATTACCTGAGAATATTAAATTATAACGGTAGTTATAATTTAATAGTGTAAATTAATAATTAAAGAGGAATTTAAATTGGTTATTGGGAATAAACAATATATTTAAGGATAAAATGAGAAAAATAGAGTTTTATAAACTTTATTAAGATGGCTTGATTTAAAAGATTGAGGAAATGTGTTTTACTTAAAGTAAATAGCAATAATTTTGATTTTTAAAAGAAGAAAATAGCAATAATTTACAAAATTATTGCATTAACTCTAAGTAAAACACATTTCCTCAATCTTTTAAATCAAACCATCTTAATAAAGTTTATAAAACTCTATTTTTCTCATTTTATCCTTAAATATATTGTTTATTCCCAATAACCAATTTAAATTCCTCTTTAATTATTAATTTACACTATTAAATTATAACTGCCGTTATAATTTAATATTCTCAGGTAATCGCTAAAATCAGGGTTGTTACAGTACGCCTTACTAATTTCACTTTACAGCTCTCCTTTAGTCTACACACATGAATCAACATTCCTAGGTTCTTACTAGTGTCCTGTGCACTCATGGGAACATCTATCATTACTTTGAAAAGTAATCACTGCTATGGCTTTGCTCTTTTCCCGTTACACCTAAAAAATAATTCCTATCTACTCCACATTCAAGAGCTTGATTTGGTATTTATTACTTCGTTTTAAAAAATCTGAGGTTTCTAAATTTTTAAAACATCAAATCCCAAAATCGTTGTCTTTATAAGTTCCTATTAAATTCAAAAATACTTGGTTACTTAACATTATTTCCAAAACCTAGAGGGGAAAACTTCAAAAAATTTAAATCTAAAACTTATTCCTCTATTTCTTTTAAAGACTTTTACATCTTTCTATAAAAATTTGGATTTTCAAATCTTACTTTTATTAAGTTTTTCATTTTCAAAAATTTATTTACTTTTTCACCAAACCATTATCCTTTAAAATATCTTTAGACATCTTCTTATTACACCTAACAGTTTTATACCTTAATGTATTGGAACTACTTTATCTTATGAGAAACTATAATGCTAAAATCTTCAATGAACCATTTTAAAAGAGGACTTCATGTTTATTTGAAATTACAAGGAACTTATTTTATATTTTTCGAAACGGGATATATAAAATATGGTGCTTCATATACATTGTGCATCTCTTTCACGTATTCTTTATATCTTACACAAAACATTTTTATTGGTTTCATAGAAAATCATACCATTGTTCTTTTCATTCCAATAGATTAAAGTATGATTAATCTATATTTTCTTACGATAAAAATTTTCTAATATCTAACTCACTCTCTTCATTTTAGAAAAACTCATTTTCATAGTTGTTTAATATATCCATAACTAGAAAACATTTTCTTATACTTATTTAAATAATAAGTGTATTAACAAATCACTATATTTCTATTATTAGAAATTATCTTTTTAAAATACATTTTTACTTGGAATAAAAAGGATGTTGCATAAAATACCGTTACTATCACCCAAAAGACTAGTGCATGGATTCAAAAATGAATAAATCTCATATACTATGTAAAAACATTTCCTTTGGGAGCCATCTACTATAAAAATAGTGTCATAGTCTATGCTCCTTTTATTTTTCACGAAAACATCTATTACAACAATAATTATTGTAACCTGCATTTTCGATACTTAATAAACTCTAGGTTTTTATATTTATTATTTTTCTACAAAGAAACTAGTAAGCTATAATTCTTAAAAAAGAATCTTACTTTTAAGAAAATTTATATCATCTAAAAACCAATTTAAATTTCATGCAAATTTCCAAAAACACCATATTTATTTTCTAAAAGAAAATATTTCAATTCTAACAATTATATTTAATTGATCTTGACATAAAGTGGATTTTTCTATTTACTACCCTAGGAGTATCCTTCCTAAACCTTGGAAATCTCACTTCCTTACTAAAGTCTTTTGTTCCTATTCCTCTTGTGCGCTTACATTTACCTCAAGGCAATACAATTATAATCTTTGTAATTATCTACACATGGGCTTTCTTGTTTTTTATCAACTTCATCTATTGTACATCTTCAATCCTTAGCCTATCACTCTTTGGATTTTCACAATCCGAGCTTAAATGTAAAAAACCATTTCTCAAACTCTTTCCAAATGTTGACCTTCTTTATGCCCCAAGAAACACACTTTCTTATGCCAAAAGTGACATTTCAAAAACTTTGCTCTCAACTAATGAACACGAAGTGTACGAAGAACGCTCCTCAAAATGTCTGAAACATCTTTGATGACTGGAATAGAATCTAGCTTTCCTAGTGATGGATCAAAGGAATAAAGGAAGCTCGACATGACTGACCCATGTGGGTCATACGAGACCTCGAGAGTCCTACTACCGCATGCCTCTAATCTAACGACTCTCCTTTCAGTCCAATATCGCTTCACAAGTGGATACCCCATCCATTCCCAATTCATCCCATACCCCAAAAATCCCAATACATAGGCATCGCACTCAAATTCTATGCCTAGTATACAAATTTTCAAACCCCTAAAGACCATAGATAAATGGGTCGATCCTCCTATGGGGTTTGAAACAAAATGCAATCTACTACAAAAGAGAAGTCTAAATGCAAACAATCTATTAGAGATAAAAGAGTGTGATGCCCCAGAATCGAATAGAGTCTAAATGGAAAAATTCAGAAATAGAAATCAAAGCTTCTACAGTGATTTTCCTACCTCTATCCGGTCCATTGCTAGAAGGCACTACATCCAAAGCCTATATATGTGTTGTAGGCGTGCTTGCTCCCTGCCTCGTCTTCTGAAGACAGGCTTTACTAAAGTGACCAGGCTGCCCATAAATGAAACACTTCCCTTTCATTGCTGCCTTCTTACAATCCTTTGCATAATGACCAACCATCCCACGACTCTTGCAATTCTCGTTTTTCTTGATCTGCCTTTTAGGTCCTCATCCTTTCTTTTTATCCTCGTCCTTCTTATCTTTCCCCTACTTCTTCTAAGAACTTTCCAACTTAGGGGTCTCCTTAAACTCTCTCTTCTTAGCTGGATTGGACATAAGTGTCATCTCTACTAGTGACTCATATGTAGCTACCGTCAGCACGTGAGTCAATAATAACCCTTGAAGGGGCTGATTCAATCCCTTTGTGAACTTTAAAGCCTTCTTGGGTGATGTATTAACCAACTCCATCCCGAACCGCGACAATTCAATGAATTGATTAATGTACTCCTTCACAGCCAAACTCCCTTGCTTCAAATTAATGAGTCACTCCAACTGAACATTCTCTTCTACTTGAGATAAAAACTTCCTATCAAACCGCTACCGCAATCCATTCCAAGTCACTTCCCTATTGAGACTTGGTTTTGATTCATGACACAAAGCTATCACTACGATATACAGATTTGACGACTGCTACGGCAAAACGAGAATATATAATACATGTAGACAAGACATCAAAATCGGTGCATCTATTATATTATTCTTATTTTTGAGTCTTAGGTCAATTTTGTTAAAATCTCTCCTCCTTTACGTATATATTAGCTTATATATTTAATCGTATTATTTCCAAATAATTTATACATATATAAGCGTATAATATATATATTATAAAAGTGTTTAAAGTTAGAATCATTATAACATATATATGTGTATGTATACATACATATATGTGTGTGTGTGTATATATAATTATACCTGTGTAAATTGTGAAATTGCACAGATATTGCCAGGCCGGTCGACTGACCCAGAGGCTCGGTCGACTGACCTAAAAATTTCTGTGCAACATGCATAGGTGCACAAATATATATTTAAAAATTCATTTGAATATTAAGTCGACTGACCCAGAGGTTCGGTTGAATGAATTTCTACAACGACTACTTTTTGAAAAGACACGACTATATGTGAAGAGTTACGAACCTCTATGAAAATATTTGGACGCAACACTTCAATCCAAACTCTTCATCAACATTCTCTGCTCTTTAACCTCTATAGATACATACTCTAATTTGATTCTAAATAACCGAATTTTCTTATCTTTCTAATCAAACTCTCTAGAATCTATTTGCTATTATACTTTCAATTATTCTGCATTAAAGCAATATTATAACTTTCTATTCTTCATAAACTTCAAATATATATATATTTATACTCGAGGAGAAGATTATAGGAAGGGTGTACTACAAGTGAAAAAATCGTGTTATTAGAACACACAAAGTCAAAACAATCTTTTGTATTTGTTGAAGTCCTGTTCTGCTGCTCAGGCGTGTGAAGTCCTCTTCGGCTGTTGAGGCGAAATCCTATTATGCTGCTCAGGTCCCTCTTCGGCTACTCAGGGGCTGTATGGACCTGTTCCTCTGGTTAAGTGAGGGTTGTTTTTTTTAGTGAAATTCCAAAAGGAGTCTGGGACTGGATGTAGGACGGTGCTCCGAACCAGTATAAAAATTATCGGTGTCATTTTACTTTATTGCTTTTATATTCCGCATTATTTACCGTATAACTATCATCACTATACTATGTATTATCACGATCCATAGCACACTTTCATTTGGTATCGGAGCCTGGAATTCTATCGATCGTCACAACATCATAGAATAATGGCCAAAAAATGATCCAGTCGAAATACAACGGGCAAAATCCCGATCAATGCCACTAGTAAGGACTGCAAAAAAGTACTTTCTGATTTACACATTTTAGTAAAAGATAATAATGAATTATTTAGTATAAGCAAAAAGATTTCAAAGCTTAATTTTATTATTAAGAAAAGACGAAATCTGTTGAACTTGAAAATGAGAAATGGAAAAATGAGAAATTAGATTTAGAAAATCAACAGGGTGTTTTGAAAAATAATTTTGAGGCTTAAAGATTTTCTAGACGAACAAAATATTATGTTTGAAAAGAAAAAGGAAATTTTTCAAAAGAAATTACGGATTTGAAAAGAAAAAAATGATTTATTACAATCATCTTTAGATAATATAGAATCTCGAATTTTTCTTCTCGAAAATGAGAACTGTAAGTTAAAAAAAGAGAATTATGAATTAAACATGCAAATTGATATTTTGAAAAACAATAATACTTCTTTTGAAAATAATAATTGTGACTTTAAAGCTAAATTTGATAAACTTAATACTGAATTCACAAAATTTAATAAAGGTTAAAACGATTTAAACATGATTTTTCTAAACCTTTACGTGATAAAAGTAGTGTAGGATATAATAAAACTGATCGTAGAAATAGCACTAGATACGCTTCCATGTATAGTAAATATGTTAATGCTAGTACTAGAATATGAGTAAAATCTAAATTCAATTTTTATAGAAATTCAAATACCGCTATGGCCAATAATGTTTATAATTTCTTTAGAAGTACAAAATCATTGACGGGAAATACGAATAAAAGTTATCTAAATATTTGGGTTTCTATTAATTGGAAAAATAGAGAAAAATACATTGATGATTATTTTGATATGGTAGTTAATAATGAAAATTATATTTTAAAAGGTTCAACCGCACCCAAATGGGTATGGTTTCCTAAAAATTAGGAAATTATAAGAACCTCGGGTATCGCATGCTTTAAATGTTAATTTTTTTTGATACCTTGCATTATAGTAGTTATTTTGTTTTATATTGTTCATTTTCTTTATTCCTTTTTGTCGATGATAAAAGGGGGAGTAATATTATTACTAACGTTAAGAATGCAGGATATAGAATGTCAAAGATTCAGAAGGAGTAAGTATTTATAATATATACAGTCGAAATCTATATCTATTTACAGGTTGTCAACAATCAAAAATGGGGAGAATGTTGAGACTTGTTTTGATTCATGACACAAAGCTATCACTAGGACATACAGATTTTACGACTACTACGACAAAAAGAGAATATATCTACAAGGAGACAAGACTTCAAATCGATGCATCAATTATATTATTTTGTTTTTGAGTCTTAGGTCAATTTTGTTAAAATCTCTCTTCGTTTAAGTATATATTAGCTTATATATTTAACCGTATTATTTCCAAATAATTTATACATATATAATATATATATAGTATGTTATAAAGGTGTTTAAAGTTATATATTATAATATAAAAGTGATTAAAGTTATATATATTATTATACTTATGTAAACTGTGCAATTTGCGCAGATATTACCTGGTTAGTCGACTGACCCAGAGGCTCAGTCGACTGACCCAGAAATTTTTGTGCAGCATGTACAGATATACAAATATGTATTTGAAAATTCGTTTGAGTATTCAGTCGACTGACCCAGAGGTTCAATTGACTGAATTTCTACAACGGCTGCATTTTGAAAAGACACGGCTATTTGCGAAGAGTTACAAACCTCTACGAAAAGATTTGGATGTAACACTTCAATCGAAACTCTTTACCAACAGTCGCTGCTCTTTAACCTTTATAAATATATACTCTGACTTGATTCCAAATAACCGAGTTTTCTTATCTTTCTAATGTAAATCTCTGGAATCTATTTGCTATTATACTTTCAATTATTCTACATTAAAGCAATATTATACCTTTCTATTCTTCATAAACTTCAAATATATATATATATATATATATCGAGGAGAAGATTATAGGAAAGGTGTACTACAAGTGACAAATCTTTCTTATTAGCACACACAAAATCAAAAAATCTTTTGTATTTGTTGAAGTCCTGTTCCGCTACTTAGGCGTATGAAGTCCTCTTCGGCTGCGGATGTGAAATCCTGTTATGCTGCTTAGGTCCCTATTCAGCTGCCCAGGGGTTGTATAGACATGTTCCTCCGGGTTAAGTGAGGGTTGTTTATTTAGTGAAATTCCAGAAGGAGTCCGGGACTAGATGTAGGACGGTGCTCCGAACCATTATAAAATTCCTGGTGTCATTTTACTTTACTGCTTTTATATTCCGCATTATTTATCGTATAACTATCATCACTATACTATGTTTTATTGTATATCCATATTACACGATCCACAACACACTTTCACTCCCTTCCTTTTAACTCTATGACATCCCACCAATACGAAGCCTCCTCTTTCAGCTGCCAAGATGCTACCTGAACTCGTTGCTGATCATCCAATCCCAGTAGTCTGAATATCCTCTCTGTGTCTCTAAGCCAAGCTCTTGCCTCTACAAAAGTCTCCTTGCCAGAAAAATTATTTCCACCCAAACTCGCAAAATCCATATAAAGCTTAGATAAATTTACAGCGGCATGTGGGTTGATTGGATTCTCACCCATTGGTGCTGGGTTGGACGATTACCCATACCCCTCTGGAGTTATGGCTTATAGATACCGAAACCAGGCTAGGACTGGAATGCCCTCGGAAAGGTTTGGGGCATCCGCAATTCTACAAAAAGAAAATGATAGTTTAAGAAGGAGTCGAAGGGAGATTGAACTGGTCTTTTGAGGGGCTTTTTATAAAAACTCTTTCATACTTGAAAAACTACTTCTATAATAAGAGTTTCTTTTTGAAAAATACTTCTAATTTGAAGATATGCTACCTAAAAATAGGTTATTTTTGTAAAAACATTTATTTTTAAAACAAAATTTTAGGAATCCTGTAACCTTAGGCTCTGATACCAAATTAACACCCCCATACGCTTTAGTATACCCAAAGGACACACTAAAAGGCATGGTGCGTTGTAGGTATAACTAAAGATGGCAGAGACTAAGATTCTCAAAACAAAAATTAAATAATAATAACAATAATAATAATGCAGAGGAAACAATTATAGTATTTTGTTAAAAATCAAATTCCATAATATAAGATGATAAAAATAAGTCACTAAATACCCCATACATCATATGACAAAATACCCATACAAGTCTCGTGAAATCAAAAACCTAAAGTCTCAAATAATATCAGAGTACAAAATCCCTCTCAACATATTAGCTCAACAAAAGAACTAAAAACTGGAACTGAAGGAAAGAAATACATGATAGAATCTCCAACAAGTCTCCAAGAAGCTGCGGTCTATTTTCCTTGCCCCTGATTGCCTATGGGGGAAAGGGAAAATAGAGGAGTGAGTCAGACTAAATGTCTGATGAATGATAGTAATTACTAGAATCTTTAAAAAAAGTAAAAGTAATAGACCTTTCAACAGTTCTGTAACTACCTGGGTTTTTGACACTTATTATGTGAATAATTTACTGATTTTGGAATATTATTTTTATCAACCAAACAATAAATTCTGATTTTTATAGATATCCATATATGTGTGTGTATATATATATATATTCGAGAAGTAATGATTTAAAAGTCTAAAATTTTGATCCCTCAAAAAATATTTGAATAAAAATTCCACCTTTCTATTATAGCATATGATTTTATATATAAGTGTGAGTGGGTATATACATAACTTTGATATAAAAATTTAAGATGATATATATATATAAGGATAAATACATGTAAGTGGCCAAATTTAATTTGTATATTAGTTATAGGGTATATGTACAAATTTATAATGGTAATAGAAGACAAAGCTATATTTATATATATGTAGTATATATGTATGTTTCTATGATGTATATATATGTATATATATATATAAGGAATATAGTAATAAATACGTATCAAATCAAGCATATAATAAATCAGATCCCCCTCTCAATAACCAAATCACGAAGTTTTCAAATCAGGTAAGGTTTGAAAATCAAAGAAAATGAAAAAAAGAAATAAAACGTGATGTACATGAGTGAACTTCATCCTATCATCCTCTATCTATAAATACCACTTCCTTAATACCCACTTGAAAATTCTTGCATCTTAGAAAAAAAATACCAAGCTACCATTAAACTCTGTTGAAACCAAGTATAACGACCCTGACCTGACCTTCGAAAATTGGCACAAAATGCATCACCCGTATCCGAATGTCGCGGATTCAAACGTCGAATCTGGTTCGCCGAAGGTTATAACACATTAAGTATAGCAACACAGCGGAAGAAAAACAATATATCATTGATACAACTCCATGAATACAACATCTCCACAACAAGCTATCCAACATCAGAGCAAATATACATATACCACAGCGGAACACAACAGCGGAAACATAACTTCAACTTGCTTGGACTACCAAAATAGCTCCATAGATTGCATCCCATCTCTAAAGCTCCAAAGCAAAAGCCCAATCCAAAAGCTCAAAATTCTATCATGCTGAACTTAAGCAAGTCTGGTCCGCAATGCAATTGCCAAAATCCAAAGACTTCGAGGATTTCCAAAAGCTACACCTACTATTTGATTATCTGAAAAACCGACCTTGGACTGCCGGTGTGGAAAATTGTGGGCATCCAGAGTTTAGAAAGGGAACGATAAACTCCAGGTCATTCATGGGACTAGTGTGAGCAAATGAAAGCAGTTTATCTTGAACAAAAACAAAACAAAAAGAAATAAAAAGGAAATCCGCAATGCTTTTTGGAAAATGAAACTACCATAAGGCCTCCAGCCACACACACAATGCAAATGCACAATTGGAGGAGATTTGTCCTTATGATAGTCAAAAATGCTTGATACACAAAAATATTTTGATATTACTATTAGTGCATAGTGCAGAATACCTTTCGAAAGTATAATATAAATCTTGACCAGCATATCACCATTATGGTATACCTACTATAGCTACCATGTTGAATAGCAGGTTACCGCCACATTCCATGGCAGATTATACAGCTAAAACCGTACAGGGCTCGTATTGTTTTGTTTGGATTTCCAACAAACGGTCAGGCTAAGAAACTTCCTACACCACATGGGTACGCCTTAGGAGGGATGCCCCGAGAACATAATCATCTCTCTACCAACACAAGGCCAAATTACCTTTGTAACTAGGTTACTAACTATCATAAGTATGTCGTCCCCCGGTCGTTACCGACCTTTATCCGAGAGCTCTCAACACCAAAAAAATTTCAACAACCACATAGGTTAAATATCTGGGATCCATACCATGATACCACCTTTTTCCAGAAGGAAATAGACATACCCTAAAGGGCGCGACTCTCATAACCTTGCTGCATTCTTCCTGTTTCGACCATTTTTGGGGTGTGGGGTCCGACGAGGTCTCGTCCACAAAGCTACGCATTTCACAAAAGCCATGCTTTGATCAACAAATGATCAATAGCACTTAGTACGCCACATTACCAAATTGGGAATGTATCACAAGTAATCATCAACTACATAACCTCTGAGCTCGTATGTCTCAGAGAAGGGTGTTAAGCTAAGAGAATAAATTCACCGCCACCAAACAGAAATGTATTTAATAGAAACCAGCTTTATATCTCAAAGTGTAACATCAGACATACATCCATACAAGTCTGTTCCAAGTTCGAACGGAACCGAAAGCACTTCCAAAGAAGCCCTTGCAATCCGAGGATTCACAATCTCGATCGGACTCCCCATCACATATGGAGATCTCTATACCAGCGCGACTCAGTGCAGAGACATTCGACAGATAATCCTTTCGTTCTCGAAAATACCCGATCTTCACTGTCGTCTTCAAATGCTATCCATTTTGTCATATCATTATTTGGAATGGATTTTATGACATAAAGTCGTCTCCCGGCTAAACCGAATAATGAGTACTAATTTTAAAACCATATGGATATATTGGGATCATAGTTAAGTCACAACTTTTAACACTTGTTTCCCAAAACCCTTCTTTTGAATGGTTTAAACAAATTTCCACTTTTAATAAAAAAGATTCACCCTTTAAGATCCTCTTCAGTTTGAAAACAAGGTTCACCAATCTTTCCTAAAGATTCACTCATAGCTTTCAAAACAATTTCCATTTCCAATTTGATTTACACCCAACTTGAAATCCTTTCAACAATAACTAGGAATTCTTTCATTATATGAAATCCGTTATCATTTGAAAACAAATGCTTGTCATTTTGGGAAAAACCGATTATATTTACTCAGGTATAGCTTTTCAAAGTATCATTAGAAAATTAGCGAACCGCCGTATCCAGCAAGCTCAATTTGAATTAAATTCAAATTTCCAAAATAATTTATTTAATATACTTAAACAATGGTTTAAAATCCATATATATATATATATATTGTATAACTTATATACCCCTTTCAAATCATAGCTTCCAAAATAATTTCAAACTTAAACAAGATATATTATATTCAACTAAACTTTAATTTCAAACTTCCTTTCCTAAGGCTTTTCATATTCAACTGAATTTCTATTCAAATTCAACATTTAAAACTTTTTATCATTTTGAATAAAATAATATTAAATTCAAATATCTGTGATTTAATCAATTCCTCGTGAAATCCATGTTTGTGTATTTGTGGTGTAGTCCAGGGGTTTCACCAGCAATAATAAAATATCATAACCATCTTCAATTCAAACACAACAATATCAATAAGCGGTATAATCCTATAACGCTTATCTACATTCGCAGATTCATAGATAAATATGTAAATTCATCACAGATAAATAAATCACAGTTCACAGCTCAAATCACAATATTCATAACACGGAACATCATACATCAGGGATATCAACAATTCAAACATTCAATACAATCCAAACATCTATAAGTAAGATCAATTAATTACCTGATTAATTTAAACTAGATTAATTACTTATGAATGAATTGCTAATCCTGACTAATTAGCATTAATTAATTACAAACCATTTTAATTAATTATCCTTTAATCATTTATCAGTTAACCTTTAATAAAAAATTAATTAACCTTTAATTATTAATTAATCATCCATAGTTAATAAATAAATCAACCTTTATCATTATATAATTAACCTTTAATTATTTAATTATTCTTTGATTAATCATCGTAAATTATATTAATTAATTAACCCTAAATTAATAAATCATCCCTTAATCACTTTCATTAATTAATTAACATTTAATTAATTAATTATCCTCAAATTAATTATCTTAATTAATTAATCACATAAATTAATTATCCTTTAATTAATTATTCTTTAATCACCTGATTAATCAACTTTTAAGCTTTAATTAATTATCCTTAATTACTCTTATTAAGTAATTATCTTTAAGTAATTAATTACCTTAATTACTTACATTAATTAATCTTAATTAATTAATTATCCTTAAATGTAATTACACAAAATAATTATCATCCTAAGCAATTGTCCTTTTAATTAATTAAAACCTTAATTTATTAAGATAAACCATTTATCTTGATCAATTTCTTAACTACATCAGTAAATTTTATTTGAAAAATATTCAGGAATTTATATGAAAGAATTAATATAAACTTATTTTAAAACCAAATCAATTAATCAAAAAAAACAAATAACTTCCAAAATTCAATCTTTAAAATAAATCTATTATTAGCCCATAAATTAACTTAAACCTTAAAGTCAAATAACAATTTAAAAACATCATTATCTTTTAAATTAATTTCTTAATTAAACTTAATTAATTTAAATAAATTTGCTTTAATCCTAGTTCCAAAACTAAAATAAAACATTTATTATTTTACAAGAATAAATCAGGAAAGGTTTAAAACTTGATTTAACTAAATTTCGAAAACCTATTTTATTTTAAAATCTAAAACTACTTTCAACACAACCCGAGACCACTTCGGGTCTTCACCCTAGTTAAGTGCCCAAATCCCCCAGACCATCTTCGAGTTATCCTAATTTTTTTCTTTGTGTTAAAACTTTACTATGTTTCAAATTTTTAAAACCAGTTATAAAAACCCACACGAGTTCTTCGAGAACGAACCCGAGCCTGATTCAAAAATTCCGAGAATTACTTTTCTTCTCAAAATCTACCATGACCCAGACACCATTGATATATTGTACATGTGCACGCCTGGGTTCCACCACTCCAATCATTGTCGATATCTTTAACACGTCGCCAATAACCTCGACGATCAACTCGAGCACTCGGAACCTCCAATTCCGACGTAGTTCAAAATCGAGCAAAACGAACTCCAAACTCCAACAACAAAGATCGCCTCGTGCCACCGATTTCGGTTATCGGAATTTACGCCGTTCCTTCCAAACCTTCATTTCTGACCCACGCATCCATCCCTTCAGGTGCGATCAGTTCTGGTCCACCCACAACGGCGATATTGCCTCGAGAACCACCTCGATCAAAACTAACAGTCGAACCCTAGTTAGACGTCGCGACACGTCCACGGCACTTCATGAATTCAATCAATATTTTTCCGACGATCCCCTAGCCTCTAGCCACCTCCAACTTCAATCTTGACGAACACTTCGTCGTCGTTCGACGAGAATCAACAAAAACAAGTTTCCCATTCATATCGCAAACACGAATCCAATACCAAACTAAAAATCCTGATTTCATAACTGTAACGACCCAGAATTCCTGTCATTTGAAATTCGTATATTTAATTGATTTTAAATATTAACAAGTAAAATTTG
The DNA here is from genome assembly GCA_030765085.1 of Allium cepa. Classification (NCBI taxonomy): domain Eukaryota; kingdom Viridiplantae; phylum Streptophyta; class Magnoliopsida; order Asparagales; family Amaryllidaceae; genus Allium; species Allium cepa. The sequence continues at coordinate 30,375,012 of CM060932.1, forward strand.
TAAGTCGAAAAAATTATATTTCGAATATCTAGATTTAATTGGATAATTAAATCGATAATTTAATATTCGAAATTGCAGAAATAATTGGAAATTGGGTTTAATGTGATTAAATTTGATATGTAAAGTTGTATTAAATCATATTAGAGTTAGAATGATGTTATAGAACTTTTAAAATTGAATTAAAAGTTAATTTGTGGAAATTGAATATTTTAATATTTAATTGACGAGTGAAAATAGCCATTTTTCAAACAGTCTCGAATTTTGACGAAACCAGTTTCAATTGATCCGTAATGTTAAATTATTATAAGATTTCAAATTTCGTGTCAATCGGGTTTACGGTTTGCCCGGGGCAAGCTAAAACGCATAGAAAATCGTTTAAGTGAATTTTAAATTTAAAACAGTCGATTTGAAAACCTATCTTACAAATACGATCGAATTGGCTCCCGATATATATTTCATTGCGTTCGGAATGGGGGTAAAACATTATAAACGCCAGGCGGCACGCTTCATTTGGAGTTCGGAAAAATTTTGGGTGAATAGTGTCGTGAAATTTTCTATATAAGGCCATAATTTTCACTATTTTTCATAAACCCTAAATCAAGTTAGGGCTAGCCACCACCTAAAACTTCAATGGCCAGAATTTTTGATGCTTCCTCCCTCATTCTCTCCAAATCCATCAATCTATACGAAAATTTATCAACTACGAAGTTGTAGAGGGTGTTGTGATCTATCGATTCAACGGTTGTGATCAAAAATAACGTAGTGGATCATCGAAAAAGTGCTCACGTTCATCACAAATTCAAGCATGGTTTTCAACACCAAGGGGAGGCCGAGATCAATGATCATCAAGTCGATGGTGGCTCGCGTGATGGGCTTCGATGTGGTACGCTTTGATCGACTTCTAGGTGCTCGATTGGATTGCGAAAATTTGATGAAAATGGCGGCTATGGGTTTATAGCGCGCTCGTAACCTGATGGGGAAGAAGAATGTTGCGTGTGGCCAAATTTGGAGAAGCAAATCGAACGGCTAGGATCTGTTCTAGGTTAAACAAAAAAAAATTGTGAGATTTATATATATTACTTCGTACCATCTTTAAAATAGCGTAACTTTGTTATACGAGGTCGAAAACTGACGAAACGAATTGTGTTGGAATTGTATGGATAAACACTACGCGATGGAGTTGGATTGGAGTTGATTGAAGCTAGTGTTAATTTTAGGTAAAATTAAACGCGTGTTTAATTTTATTCGGAACGAAACACTGCAACTGTTATTGGAAGCAATGTGAGAACTTCTCACTCAATCGAATTTGTTTCGATTTAAATTTTAAATAGTTAAATATAAAATTGCTTGATTGTGTGATTGAATGATGGTTGCTATTTGTTGTATTGAAATAGACCCTACACGCCGCATATTAAGCGGAGGTTATTTTATTAAACACATATACCGCGATATTCCACCTTGAAGTGGAATTGGTATTATATATGTACTTGGAGTTGATTTCCCGCATTATATAGTGGATGAGACCCTATTGCGCCGCATAATAGCGGATGATATTTTATATAAACCCATGTACCACGATATCCTGTCTTGAAACGAGATTGGTATTGTGCTAACATCTGTGGATGCGGGGAAACAGGTTAGAGGGATCCAACTGGATTCCTCAAATAATTGAATTTGTTTCAATGTTGTGTGTTGATTATTTATATTCTCTGTGAGATTTTCTTTGTGATTGAAATCGTTGAAGGCTAAAATTTAGCCGAATATAATTTTGGTATCGTTGGATACCGGAAATAAATAAAAATTTGATTTTTGAAAATTAAGGTTGAAAGTTTATATTAAAATTTTATTTTTGAGAATTGGATAGATTTAAAAGAAGGAATTCTAAAATAATAAAATTTTATTTTTAATCATATTGAATAGAATTTCAAAATATGGGAAAAGCTTTAATAAATGGATTTCGGGTAATATTATTCAAAGGTTGAAGAATTTATTCAAAATACGGATTTTAAAGAGTTTGAAAAATAAAAGAATTGGTTTTCTTTAAAAGGAAACAAAATTTGAAATCCATTTGGGAATTGATTTTTGGTGATTGAATTTAAATCTTTCGAAGATCCATTTTGAAATTTATTTGGTGTTTTGAAAAGAATTTGGAATCAATTTGAAAATTTATTTGGGGTTTAGTAGAATTGATTTCAATTTGAGATTTGAATGAAATTCACTTGGTGTTTAATTTCTTGGAAAATCAATATGGAATTTGATTTGGTTGTTTTTGAAATCAATTGAAAATTTGAATTGTTGTTGAAAGTGAATATTTGAAATCGATTTGAAAATCGTATATCAGTGGATATTTGGTAATTTAAATTCACCATGGAATTTATAAAGGAAAGGGAAATTTGTTTAAAAATAAACATTGATTTATTTTTGAAGTGTGGAAATAAATTTACGGATCTAGAACGTAAATTTAAAGTAAATCGGTAAGGATTTATTTAATTGGTTTAAATGAACCATTTTGAAATGAAAGTGTATTCTCCCTGGAAAGCCGAATAAAATTTCTAAATAGCTTTGAAATATATATATATATAAATATATATATATATATATATAATTCTAGAATTGGTTTTGAAAAGGATACTTTGGAGAAATTAACTTCTTAAATTGTTTTAAATCCTTTAAGTAAAGATTTATTAAGTTGATATAGAAATGATTATTTCTAAGATTTAATCAGTAATAGTTTTAGAAAATAGTTATTTAAATAGTTATACTCTATCTACTAATTTTATTTTGAAAATTAGTTTGGACTTAAGTTATATGTAATATTGGTATAATATTTTTATTACTAATATTTTAAGTAAAGTGTTTAAAGAAAAATAGTTTTATTTCAAAGTGTTTTCCCGATATATTTTGGATAAGTGTTATAATTTATTTTAAAGTATTTAAACTCGGAAGATTTCCAGTGAAAATGAATAAATATTTGGAAGTGTTTCCGCGTAAGGAAAATGATTTGAAATTTGTTTTCAAAAGTTGTAAAGGTGAAAAGTGATTTGATTTTTTTTTTCAAATGGTTGAATTGTGGAAAAATATATCTTGTAAAGATATTTTTTTTGGAAAATAAATAATTTGGGAAATTATTTAGAATCTGGTGATGTTTTACATATCTATTGATTGTTAAATAACCAACTATCAAGATTTACCTTTAAATGGGCATTTGTTGTGATTTGCTTGAATTTGAATGCTACATTTATTTTAAAATAAGCGCTCGTTATTCGTTTTAGCCGGGAGAGGACCTTTGGGTCATAAATCCCATTTCGAATAGTGATACGTCGTAATGGATAGCATTTGAAGATCGGTGTTGAAGACCGATGTTGAAGACCGAATATTTTTTAAACGGAAGGATTACCGTCGAATGCCTCTACATTGGCTGATCTCCGATATAGAGATTTTATCACCCTTTGTGATGGGAAGTCCGGACGTGATTAGTGAATATCCGAATTGCAAGGGATTCTTTGGAAGTGCCTTCGGTTCCGTTCGATCCCGAAACGGACTTGTATGGACGTGTGTCTGACGTTACAATTTGAGATGTAAAGCTGGTTTCTATCAAATACATTTCTGTTGGTGGCGGAGAATTTATTCTCTTAGCTTAACACCCTTCTTTGAGACGTACGAGCTCAGAGGTTATGTAGTTGATGGTTACTAGTGATACATTCCCAATTTGGTAATATGGCATACGAAGTGCTGCTGATCATTTGTTGATCGAAGCATGACTTTTGTGAAAATCGTAGCTTTGTGGACGAGACTTCGTCGAACCTCACACCCCGAAATGGTCGAAACAGGAAGAATGCATCAAGGTTTTAGGGGGTAGCGCCCCTTAGGGTATGTTCATTTCCTTCTAGATAGAGGTGGTATCATGGTATGGAGCCAAGGTACTTAACCTATGTTGTTGCTGCAAATTTATTACTTTGTGGTTGTTGGTATTGAGAATCCTTGGATAAAGGTTGTTTACAACCGGGGGATGACATACTCATGTCAGTAGTTACCTATTTTTGCAGACGTAACCCGGCCTTGTGTTGGCAGAGATCCGGTTAGGCTCTCGGGGCGTCCCGCCAAAGGCGTTCCCATGTGGCAATAGGAAGTTCCTTAGCCTGACCATTTGTTGGAAAATCCAAAGAAACAATACGAGCCCTGTACGGTTTTAGTTGCAGAACCTGCCATTTAATATGGTAGTTATAGTAGGCATACTATAATGGTACGTATGCTGGCTAAGATTTATATTATACTTTCGAAAGGTTTTCCACTGTGCACTTATAATAATAATATCAAAGAAAATTTCTCGTATCAAGCATGTTTGACTATCATAAGGAGAAATCTCCTCCAATTCTGCGTTTGCATTGTGTGTGTGGTGGGAGGCCTTATGGTAGTTTCATTTTCTAAAAGCATTGCGGATCTTTTTTAAAATATTTCTTTGTTTTTTTTTAAGATAAACAGTTTTAAGTTCTCATACCAGTCTCATGACTGACCTGGAGTTTGTTGTTCCCTTCCTAAACTCTGGGTGCCCATCATTTTCTACACGGGCAGCCTAGAGTCAGGTTATCAGGATATTCTGAAATTCAGGAGGTGCTGTGGAGCTCAAGAGGCGAGCTGGATGGCAAAACGTATCACTTGTATATGATATTATCTTTTTCGCTATGTATCCATTTGTAAGGACAAGTTCATATAATTGTCCGGTTGTGTTGTGTTGTAAGTTGACTCTGATGATGTAATGTATAAAATGTTCAGTTCTTTTGATTTAAAGATTATTCATTTTCTATTATATGTTGTTCCGCTGCGATTATGAGATTCTGATATTATTTCTGTTGCTTCTTCTGTCTTTCTTCTTCTACCTCTTCTTCTTTAACCCTAATAATTCGGTTTTCCGGCCTTCGATTGCTCGGCAGTTGATACAGTGGACGTATTAATGTCGATTTTCAGAAGTCGAAAATCTTGAAGACGTTACATTTGGTATCGGAGCATTGGGTTAAGCGACAACCTTAGCTCTGTTGGGAATTACTCATTAGAGATAGAGTCGGTAGTACTCTAGAATGAGTGTGAGTGTAATCATAGATACGAGCGCGTATTTGTTAGTGAATATAAAAATGTTTTATATATTTTGTTTGCTTACCCGTTGAGCTGTTTGTGAATTCTGGTCGGTATGTGGGACGCCATATTATCGATAGGGATTTCTAAATACTTAAACGAGGCAAGTCGACATAGTATCATTTTAAATTGGGTAAATGAAATAATTTTACCTCGATTATATTTTACATATAAAGGAAATAATTTTTCAGAAATTATTAAAGTGTATATAAATTGATTGTTTGGTTGTTGAAAATGTAAGAATATATATAAGTTAATTAAAAGATGTTTGAATAATCTAAATAAAAACAACAATTGTAAAAGAATAATTGTATAAGCAAATGAATTATTAAGTATGGAATTATAATTAATGTGATTTACAATTGTGAAACAATCTTATATATATAAGAAGTGAAACTATATGAATATATTTATAAATATGAGTTGTAAATAAAAATGAATTTGAACTATGAATTGAAAATGTTGAATCCTGTTTATTTTGGAAATTATTTTCCAAAATTAAAGGTTAAATGGTGAAATTTTATAAGAAAAAGATTTATAAATGTGATTTATGAATAAAAGGAAAATTTTGAAAGGATATTAAACACTGAATTCACTATTGTTACTGGGAAATAATAAGGATATTAAACATTGAATTTTTGTTTTGATAAACAAATTTGATTTAAAATCCAAGTTGTAATTGATAAATATGAGTAATCAAGTTTGGGACTTATAATATGAAATAATAAAGATTTCGCTTTGGTAAAGTTGAAATAAATTTGAGTTGGCATAATAAAACATATGATTTGAAATTTAACTAAACGAGGTTAAATAAATTGATTTGGATTAGATAAGCTATCGAAATGGAAATTAAACTGAAGTGATTATATAAAATAACTTTGATGTTTAAATAAGTTGTATAACGTATTAAATGTGAAAATGTAAGTGAAACCAAATGATAAAATGGTTAAACAATTTTTTAAGCAAAACGAGATATGAATTTGAATAAGTGACGAAATTTGACTTTGGTAAAAGTTAAGTAGAATTTACTTTAGAATTGGAATCTGAATTGGATTTATAAGGGGAAATTTAAGTTAAGTTAAACAAACGATGTTTGAAATGGAATATAACTTAAGTGATGTTGAATGAAGTTGATTTTGGTATCGAAGTATAATAATAAAGTGAATTAAATGGATGTGGACTTGAGTTATATAAATGAAATTCAACCTTATTTGTTAAATGAATTAGCAATCGAATTAATAAATGGATTGAATATTAATCAATCGAATGTAAAAGAATTGATATAGAATAATGAATGTAAGTGTTAATTCATTAGAAGCTAATGAAGTTGAAAAAAAAATTGAATAATTGAAAGAAAAGTCAATTATATATTAAACCAATTGGAAATTAAAAAGTGTTAAACCAAATTGAATGTAAATTTAATAATTTCGTCATGTTGGTTATGATTTGGTTGTTATATGATTGTTAGTTGATTGTATATAATTCATTAAGTGTTAATGAAATTGAATTAATAAATGGAAAGCTATGTAATTGAATTTGAATTGAAAGTGAACTAATGTGAATTGGTTGTAAGCAATTAAAATTTGTATCGAAACCTTATAAATTGCTTATGAAAACTATGTGTCTTCTATTGAAAATTAGTGAAATGTAAATGAATTTCCTATATATGTCACTTACATGTTTAAATTGAGTAAGTACAGGTACCGGAGCTGTAGTTGGATGGATTTGGTCACGCTAAAATGCTAATAGATAACTGCTTTGCTTAAAAATGCTAAAATGGTACGCCTACGCAATAAAAATAGGAAATATGAACTATTTTTCTGTTTTCCGACCGTATGGGTCGATATATATATATATATTTATATCTATTGTGATATTGCAAAAGCTCCTTCGTATAAGAGAGACTCTGCCAAATTTTCCGTAAATTTTGGGAGTTAGAAAAATTTTGGAAAATTTTTGGAAAATTTTTGTTAACGAAAGGTCAATTTCTAAATTGAAATGAAAATGTAGGAATTGAACTAGAAAAGTGTAGCCATCGGATTTTGGAAAAGTTTGGAAATTAAAATGAATCTAAAATCGAGTTGGAACGGTTTGTTTTTGAAAAAAAAAAGTTAATGGATTTCAAGACTTTTTCTGACTTGGCAATTTCGAGGACGAAATTCTTTTAAGGGGGGAAGTTTGTAACGGCCCAGAATTCCTGTCATTTGAAATTCGTATATTTAATTGATTTTAAATTAACAAGTAAAATTTGTAAGTCGAATAAATTATATTTCGAATATCTAGATTTAATTGGATTATTAAATCGATAATTTAATATTTGAAATTACAGAAATAATAGGAAATTGGGTTTAATGTGATTAAATTTGATTTGTAAAATTGTATTAAATCATATTGGAGTTAGAATGATATTATAGAACTTTTAAAATTGAATTAAAAGTTAATTTGTGGAAATTAAATATTTTAATATTTAATTGACGAGTGAAAATAGCCATTTTTCAAATAGTCTCGGATTTCGACGAAACAAGTTTCATTGGATCCGTAATGTTAAATTATTGTAAGAATTCAAATTTCGTGTCAATCGGGTTTACGGTTTGTCCGGGGGAATATAACAAGCCCCCCCTCCCCCCCCCAAGCCCGCATGGGCCGGGGGGATTGACAAGCCCCCAGCCCATGCGGGCTGGGGAAATATAATGAGCCCCCCCAGCCCGCATGGGCCGGGGGGGAATTGACGAGCCCGCAGCCCATGCGGGCTGGGGAGATATAATGAGCCCCTCCCCCCCTCCCCCGAGACTGCATGGGCCGGGGGGGAATTGACAAGCCCCCAGCCCATGCGGGATGGGGAGAAATAATGGGCCCCCCCAGCCCGCATGGGCCGGGGGGGATTGACAAGCCCCCAGCCCACATGGGCTGGGGAAGTAGGGACGCGGGCTTCGGCCCGCGTCTGCCACCGAGTCGCGCGGGACGTGCGCCCGCGCGCTGAAATTTCGTGCCAGCCCACTAAGGGCTGGCCTGCTACCGACTAGCCCAACCGGGCTAGCCTGCTGCGCCCGGGCTGCAGCCTGGATGCAACCCAGGCCTGCCCTGGTGCACTCAGACCACTGTTTTCAGGCTGAAGCACTCCAGCCAGCTGAAAATGCTGTTTTTGGTCATTTTGGGGTGTTTTTTTAAAGTTTTTGGCATCAAATTTCACCAATAACAATCACTAACTACCATATAATGATTACTACACTATATTAAAGGGAACCAATGGCCAAAGCTTAGCATTACCTTACGAAGCAATCTCACAAACACCTTATGTGCACACCCAAAATGAAAGCAAAGATGATCAAGGAGCTATGATTCACATGTTACATAATAAAACATGTGTTACTAAATGATTACCGAAATCAAAAGAGGATTAAACACATACTAGAAGAGGTTTTTAGCAATATACCTCTCTAGAAAGCAATAAAGACCACTATAGCATCAACCCAAGTTAGCAAAAGATGATTAGGAGGCTATAAGATCAAAAAAACACATAAAACATGTGTCACCAAATAAATTTCAGAAATTAGAAAGATGTAAAAATGGATTTCAGGTGGGTATTTGTATTACCTTTGCATAGAATGACTTGCATAAGCTAAAACTAGAAGGAGATGAAGATGGAGGCCATTTTTGTTAAGAAAGCTTTAGGAAATGATTAGGGTTTTGATTAGGGATGCATGAATGAGGTTAGGAGAGTTTGAGATAATTTATAGAGGAGGTTTAGGGTGGGTTATTGGGTTAAGTTTAGTAACCCAATAAGAAGAGGGTTATTTACATGTTTCCAAAATTTAGTCTAAGTGTTCATGCAAGTTTATAAAACTCATTTTTCTTACCCAAACCCGTTTTAAATTCTCTCCTAAAATATTTAACTTTCCAAAAATAACATTTTATCCTCATTTTAAAATCCCATATTTCCCATTTAATTAAAATAGCCTTTTTCAAATAAATCTTTGTTATTCCAAATCCTTTTACGCTTCATTAAAATAAATAAAAATCCTAACTTTTATTTATTAATTGGTAATGCAAATCCCAGGTCGTTACAAAACTAGACACTATGATAATATCACCGCATTTTGATATAAGGTATTTTGGTTGTCGTAAGGTAAAAACCCATCCGTTTTTATATGCGGTGTGGTCTTACGAGATGCCCTTTGTTTGAAAGGTTTCAAATGTAAGTTTGGTTGTTTCTTGTTATCGAGTTTTACTCACGCTGGTTTACCAGACGGACCTAGGTGTTATTCCATGTAACGCTCGGGTCAGACTAAGCATGTTTTCCCAGGTTTAGCTAGATACTTTAGAGTTGGAGAGAAGTTGGATGGTCAAGACGTATTCACGTATATTTCTCGTCCGCTGTATTATAGAGCCAGTATGTTTGTCAATGTAAGGACAGGTTTCTATAACCGTCCAAATTTAGGATAAGTCTAGTGTACTCTGATGTTGTATATATGAATAAAGATGTTTTCTTTTTGTAAAGATCATTATTATATTATATATTATTCGCTATGTTGTGAGATTCTGTGATATTAGTTTTCTTCTATCTTCTACCTTCTTCTTTCACCCTAGAAAATCGGTATTTTCCGCACTTGAATGTTCGGCATGTGATACAACGGTCGTATTAGTGTCGATTTTTTAGGGTCAAAAATCCGGTTCATTGCATTTGGTATCAGAGCAGAAGATTAAGCAAAAACCTTGGTTTCGATGGGGTTAACTCATTAGAGATAGCGTAAATGACACCTTAGAGTGAGTTTGAGTGTATATATATAAGCATGTATTTGTTATTAATTATCAAATGTTTTATATTATGTTGATTTATCGATTTAGTGGCTTATGAACTCTGGTCGATATAGGGAGTACAACTGTACTGGTATGCATTTCTAAATACTTAAAATAGGAAAACCAACACAGTATTGTTTATGAATTGGGTAAATGAAATAATTTTACCCAGGGTATATTTTATATATAAAAGAATGATTTTCACTAGTAGTGTAATATAGTTGATTGAGGTGTTAGGAGATAATAATATGTTATTATTTTTTTCATTTAGGGTTTGTTTAATCACGCTCGTCTAGTTTAACATTGACTATTGTTAGTATGTTACCTTTTTAAGATATGGGTTGGGTTGATAAAGATTGGGAAAAATATGGAAAATAACACCTTGTGAATTAAGTTTCACCATTTGACTGAAAGGCGTTTGATGTTAAAGTTGAGGTAGAATTTGATTTCAAAGTTAGAATATTTTGAGATAAATATTTAAAAATGGTTTAATAGAAGTGATTTATAAAATGGGTTTATAAAAATGTATCATTTAAGTTGGAAGAATTTTGGTTGAAAACTTGAGAACCTAAATCCTAGTGCTTTTAGAAAATGATTTTCAAGGTTTTGGGAAAATAATAATAATAATATTTGAAACCAATTTGGTTCAAGTATGAAATTTTGTAATGAAAATGTTAAGGAGTGTTTTCTTGGGATTGGTATGGGGAACAAGTCTTAATTATTTTGTGACGATTAGAATATTCTTCAAAGTGACAGTCAGATGTTTGCCTAGGAAAATGTTTTGGGGTACTTAGTTAATTATTCTCTTTATCATTATACAGTCAAAACAAGCTCAACCCGAACGAACCCAAAGTTAGTTTGAAATAGATGTTTTGTTGGAAAATGTAAATTATTGTTCCAAAAATAAGAATTTGGAAATAAAAGGAATATTTTTAAGTTAACTAGTTCAAGCGCTCGAAAATAACTTATAATTGAGAAAGAGATGTGTTAAGATTGTAAACATTTCTCTTGATATTACACTTCTTAGTAAGGGAATGTATGATATTTTTGGTGATACCCGGTTCCTATGTATCATTTTGGAGATATTCAGGCTATGACTGTATTTTGTATGATTTGAAGTATAGAGTTCCATTTCTAAAAGTTTTTGAAAGTAAAATCCAGGTACTTGGATCTTTAATTTTCTTAGGAAAATAAAAGCAAAATGGAATAATGGAATTAGATAGGGATATATAATCTCAGAATGTAGTGAAGTACCATACAAGTTGAACCAAAGAATAGTTTATGAAATGTTTTCATAAATAATTTAGTGGAAATAGAATTGGTATTAGGGAGAACAATGGTGTAAGTTTGTAAGTTGGACGTAGATCATTTCTCTTTCCATATAGAGTGATCCAAAATTCGAGTAGATCGCTTTGAGGTGTTGCACCGTTTCGAATAAGGAACTATTACTCAATTTTTGACGGTGAGCACTTGATAGGCTTTCTTAGTGTAGGACCAAGATTTTCTATCGTAGTTACAACTATGTAAGGAGAATAGAGATTTCAAATCAAGGAGCCTGATAGGATTCCGCACAAGAGAATAGGGTGAGCGATACTAATTCGGAAGGAAAGCTATATATTCGAGTTGAGATCGAATAAGTTTTTTCATAAGAATGATCTATGTACATTATAAGAGCTTATGTACAGTGTTAAGTGATATCTGAGATAGGTCAAGGTGTAATTTCAGGAATGAAATTCTATTAAGGGGGAAAATATAACTTCCCGGAATTTCACTGCTTTGATTAGCGAATATTTAATTAATTTTAAATATTCAACGTATATGTTTATAATGGAAATAAACTCATTTTCATTAATTAATAATGATGGTAATATCGGTTTCCAAATCTGTTTAACAAATTAAGCAGTTTGTAGAAAAACAGAAAATATTACCGAAGAACTTTTTCCGAAATTTTGACCTTTCGACACCGAGAAGTTGTCGAGAACGTTGTTCGTTTTTGTGTACCATATATACACATATATAAGAGTTAATTAGCTAAATAATAATATACTTAAGGACAGATTATCTTATGTTAATTTTGTTTAGCAAATGATGTGACGATTCATAATTAAAAATAATAATCTTATATATATAAATATATATATATTCCTTTCTTGTCGCATCTTAGATTGTAATCATTAACCATCGTTATCACTTATCACATCCTAGATTTAAATAACAATTATACATATGTATAAGAAAGTGATGTGACTAAACATAATTATATATATATAAGAAAGTGATGTGGCATAACAATTATATATATATATATATAAGTGATGTGACTAAACATAATAATATATATAATAAAGTGATGTGACTAAACATAATAATGAGGTGTGAAATCTTGCTTATAAATAGCCCAATTGTTCCTCATTTTTCCTCCTCTTTCGACCAACCATTTCACACTCATTTCCAACTCAAATGGATTTTTTTTCTTTTTTTGAAACCATATGGAATTTTAATGGCTACAACATTCTAGTTGACCACATTTTCAAATTTCTACAATAGCTATGTCAAAACACCAAATCTTTACAAAGCAATTTTTTACCCAAAATTTCAAGTCCAAAAATTACCCTTCTTCTTTTGATCATAACTTCTTCAAAATAAATCGAATATGTAACGACCCATAAATTTCGATAATTAAATTTATTAATTAAATAAGTTTTGGAATTTAATGTTGCGAAAAATTAAAAATTTAAGTTTAGTAAAGAGAAATAATAACTAGAATGAAATGTAATAATGTTAGTGTATGTTAACGGATAAACATTTTAATGCAATTTCAATTAATTGAAACTTGATAATGTTAATTTAAGGCAATTGATAACTATTTTAATAAAATCTTAATTAATTGGAATGATTGTAAAGTTAAAATTGGGTATAAATTGTAAATGAGTAAATAAATCAAATGTTGTATTAAACGGTGAATTTGTATGTTATCAATTGGAATTGATTAAAATAGAATAATTAATCCACATGTGAATTTAATAGTTTTGTTTGTTATCAATATACATAGAATTATGTTTGAACTTGTAAGTCGTAACAATGGTTTAATTATCATTACATTATTTAATCTGTTGAAACTTAATTGTAAATAAAATGCAATAAATGTATGTAAATATTGCTTTAATGTGAATTAAGATGAAAATTGTATAATATTGATGTAATAAATGGAAAACAAATGTTAACTATGTCCATAAAGTAATGGTTGATTGAATAAAAATATTGAAACTAAAATGAATCGATTTATTGGGTTTAAATTCTAATTAATGAATTTATTGTAATTGGAATTAGAACGCTGTAATTAGCGCAATATCAGAAGTTGAATTTGACATGGAAAATTTGTTTTAGAAGATTATAATTACTAGTTAATCAAAAGTGATAAAAATTTGTTAATTATAAAATTTGAATTTGAAATGCAATAAATTTAATTTAAAAATAATTTAATTAATTAACGTGAAAATAGCCGTTTTGGCCACTGTCACAGATTTTGATGAAACTAGTTTCATCGAATCCATAACAGCGAATTTTTCTAGGATTTCGAGTTTCCTAGCGATCGGAATTGTCGTTTGATCATGCGGGCTCGAAAGCGTAGAAATCAATTTAACCGAAATCAATTTGAAATAAGGTGATTTTGAAAGCTAACTTCTGTATACAATGGAATTAGGACTTGAAACTTATTCCATTGAGTTTAAAAATATCGAAAACCTATATTTTGATATATTCGATGACCTATTTTCGTTCCGGGAATGAACAGCATTTTTGGGTCGTTGTTATCGTTTCGATCCAACCCTGCCTATATATAGGCTGTTATAAACCGTAGTTATTTCTCATTTTATTTTCTATATACGTAAATCTTCTTCCACCTTCTCAAATGTCAGAACATCTCCCATATTCCAACACTTAATTCAAAAAAAAATTTGCTCCAGGTTTACTTCGAATCGGGAAGAGGTTCACTTCGAGTTCTAGAGGCGAAAACCTTACAGCGACTTCGGGTCAAAGAAAGTTTCATGCCAAACAAGGCGGATCTGGGCGCGCTTCGAGTTCTAGAGATGAAAACCCTGCAGCAACTTCAGGTCAAGAGCCAAATGACTCGGGTCTCGGGACATTTTGGCAAAAACTCAGAGCAGACACTAGGTAATTGAGGCAGCGACTCGAAGTAAGACCCGAAGTCGAAATTTTTCAATCTTCTAATGTTAATAACTTTTGCATACGAGCTCGGATTCAAGCGTGGTTTTCTCCGTTGGGATCGTATCGGAATTTCAAACATTCTGGAATTTGTTTGGCTGCATTCTAAGACTGTTAAATTTTTGGGATAATTTTGGATTTTAAATCGACGACAGATCGAAGGTGAGTGTTTTGACCCACTCACATTACTAAATTGTCTTATGTTAGTTAAATTGAATTTATGATGTGATTAAAAGTTGATGGATTGATGTTTGGTATACTTAAATCGCCAATCCAGTTAAATCTTAATTTATTGAATATAATCGCTATTTGATTTAATATTAAATTTTAATTGCCAGTTTATACCTTTTAATGATAATCAGTTAATTATGGATGTTTATTGGTTATTTGAATGGTAATTGTGATGAATGTTTAATTGTCGATATTAGATGACTGGATATTATGTTATTATATATATTGATATCACATTGCAAGTTTCCTTAGTTTATTGTTAGAAAATCCCTATGGGTTGAATTGATACATACCCGAATGATCTATAGATTAGGGAAAAATCGTTATGGGTTGAAACGATAAACCCGAGTGATTTTATGGATTTGAATTTATTTTAGGATTGCAGGTTGAAATAATATATACTCGTAGTTTTTATTAATTACGGAATGAAATGATAAATATCTGTATCACTTGACCATACGGTAAAAAATTATACACAGACACCGGATTCGTTAAATTAAATGATTTTAAATCCTTAATTTTTAAATTCAGTTAAATGATATTTTGAAATAAAATCAGATTTATAAAACTGAATTATTTCTGAAAATCCAAACTTTAAATGTTGAAATTGGAACTGGTTTAAAGGAATTGTTCAAAGGATTTAAATTGGAATTTTAAAGTTGAATTGTCAAATATAAATGAATTTAATCGAAACTGAGTTATTGAAATTTTATGAATATAACTTTAAAATATATTTTAAACTAATTTAAACTATTTTAGTCAGTTTAAACTTTTTTAATTTATTTCAATCTATTATAATCTATTTAATCCAATTTAATCTATTTTACCTATTTTAAACTAATTAATTTTATTTAATCTATTTTAAATCTATTTAATACAATTTAAATCAATGTAATCTATTTTAAATCTATTTAAATCATTTTAAATCTAATTTAAATCTATTAAAACTATTGTAACTATTTAAACTATTTAATCTATTTTAAATTATTTTAAATCATTTGAACTCTTTTAGAGTATTTTAACTCTTTTAAACTATTCTTAAAACTATTTATGTTTATCTAAACTATTTTCTAAAATTTTAGACCGTGTAAAGTCGAAGTATTTATATTTAAATCCTTGATGATGATATAACCTAAGTTGGGATTTTAAATTGATACCTTTTTGTGAAATGACATACTTGAGTAAATATGATTATTTTGGAATGAGGATTTAATTAACCTATCTTATCGATAATTGGAAAGTGGATATGATTTTGAAAGTGAATATGATTTCAAAAGTGATATGGCTTGAAATTGAAGATGATATTTTAATATTAAATATGAAATTGATTTTTTTGAAATGTAAAACAACCATCTGGTGTCAAATAAGCGTTTGGTTGTTAAAGATATCAGGTTTTGATATTGTCATACTCACCGCCAATACCAAAAACCACTTTAACAAAAGTGTATGTGGTGGAGACTCCGAAATAAAGTGGGATGGTTTGGTGTATGATTTTGTATAAGGTATTTACGTATCCCTGTGTAACGATCTCGATTTTTGAGTCAAATTTTATTGGTGATTAATTTTAATTTTAGAATTTAATTGTGAATTAATTGAGAATTAATTTGGATTTGAAATATAAAAAATGAAATTGAATTGAATTTTAAGCTGAAAATTCTAGAAATAAAATATATTGTAAGTAGAATTTTGGATTAGAATTCAATAATAAACATTTTGAAAATAGATTGAATTTAGAAACTCTACATTTTAAAAGTAATTAACATTCGTTTTCTAATTTTAGTGTATACATATATATACAATGATTTGGAATAAAACTTGTTTAATATTAATATGAAAATATATAAACATAAGAAAGTTGCTTAAAAGTTAAAATTATATATATACAATATGTGTGTTTATTAAAGTATAATTAGTTTCAAAATCATTTCCTTTAAATTTATATAAATGCAAATATATAAAATGTATGAATATAAAGATAAGAATAAATAAAAACTTAAATATACATATCTTTTAGAAGTTAATAAGAAAACATATATATGTAAGGTTTGTAAATTTATAAAATAAGATTTTAAAAGTGTATAATCTTTAAACCATAATAAGTATGTAATTGGAAGATATACAAATGTAAATATAAAATTAACAAGGGTTCAAACCATAATTTCAAAATTAATTAAAGTAAGGACTTAAACACAATTTAGGTTACAAAAGACATTTATAAGAAAATCAAAATATGTGTAGACAAGTGTTAACATGTTTTAAACAAGTGGCAAGATCATCTCTTCTTTTGAAATTAAATTATACAAACATGAATTTAAAAAAAAAATTCTAAAATCTGAAACCAAGAAAGAAAGGCAAAACCCAAACCTGATAAACAAACCAAAATCAAAACGCAATGTAAACCTAAAGCTTCAAAACTCTTTCATCTTCATATTCAAACCCTTTCAAATCTGAATACTTTCAAGCCTGAAAATTCAAAACCAGAAATTAAGCTTGAGTTCATTTCAAGATTCTGTAACAAACAGCAAGATTCAAATGAATGTAAAAGAAATTCGATCAAAACTTTCCAAGCCTGTAAATCAAGAATCTGAGAAAGAAAATCAAAGGAAGATCAAACCAGTTAAAAAAATCTGGAATCAATCTTCAACCTGAAAAGATTTAATTTCAACCTGATCAAGTAAATACAATTCAAAGATCAAAGCAAATATGAAATCAAAGCCTGGAAACATGCAAGTTCAGGCAAGCAAAATTCAAAACATCTTAAAATCCGAAGCATGCAAATGTATCAGAATCAAGAAGACCTGATAAAACAAGAAAAGCAACAAAGATTAAAAAATTCAAAGATTTCAAAAACAGTTCCAGGCCTAAGAAATTTTCCAGACCTCTGTTCTTCCCATCAAGGTGAGCAGACTACTCTATTTGACTTGATTCTGTTGATACTTATGATTGATATCTGTGTATGTTGTGAATGATATTGGTCTAAGTATAAATATATCTGTATATCTCTATATACATGTAGATAATTGTTGTGGGCATATCTATAAAAGGATATGTTCATCTCTCTGTTTAAATACATGAGTAATGCCACTAAATAAAAATTTAAACTGCTCCCTATATGATCTGTATTAGAGCAAGATCATAAAAGGTAAATTGATGATATGAATGTGAACTTATTTTTAAAAATTGTTCCAAGAAAAATATCAAATAAATATTGTGAAAAGGGTAATTTACAGTAAGATTATAATATATCAGAAAAAGTCGAACAATTTAACTTTAGGATCTGATTACATAGTCAAGTTTGTGTCACGAAATTATGATTTTTGATGAATGTTTAATGATTTTTAAGTATGAAATAATTGAGAATTTCTTGATGAGCGGAAAGTCATTTTCGTCAATTACTGTCAACCAACAAAGTTATCATTAGCGTGATTAACACTAAAGGTGTTTCATGCGTCGTTGGTCATCTGAAAAATGCTCGCGAATCTTCTAGTTGATCGTGGCGAAAGTGTGACTCGATTTTAGGGTTCTGTAATGGTTTACAGCGGTCGGCAAACGAAAATGAACTGGATGTTGATGGAGTGACCAGAGTACAAGGGGTTTGGCTCGGAGGTGGCGGTGTGGATGATTTTTCGATCGAGATAGGTGGTATTCGAAGAAATGGTCAAATGACGATGAGGTGAGTTGATTCATGGGGGTACGTTCGATTTTCTGGGTTCAGGAAATTTGAGTAATTGATCGATTTTCGATCTAAGGGTTGCAGGATTTTGGCAAGTAGTATTTTTGGATCATGAGATGGTGTGTGTCTTGGCTGTGTCGTCGCGCCGATGAGATAGTCATAGGCGAAGATGTGCACGTGCACAACATGCACGTGGAAGAATTCTCGACTGGGTGAATCGAGCGAGAGGAAATTGGGTTCGATTCCGAGTCGCGTCGTGATTATGTGAACGTTGGTGTTCGCGAAGAATGCCTGAGATGATCGGAGTTGTTTTTGGGTTCGATGCATCAGAGTTCGTTGTTTTGGGTGATCTTGGAGTTGATAGAAAGAGTAGAAGAAGAAGGGGGCCTTGGGTTTTGTTTTTCTTCAGTTTGGGCTTCGGCCTGTTTTCCTCATGATAACTAAATTTGGGATCAGGCTTGTATTTTAGTTTGGGCTTCAAAGAAATTTTATAACTTAAGTTTTCAATGCTTCAAAAAAAATTTAAATTAAGTTTTCAAATTAGAAATATAAACAAGTTTTAAACAAGATTTTAAAGATTTAAATTGAAAGTTAAGAATATCTTCAAGATTGTTTTGGTATTTAATAATCACATATTTGTTAATTTATTAAGTAAATTAACAAGTGTTTTCAAGAAAATATAATAATGCGATGAAAAAGTAGTTAAGGAAGTGTATTAATCTTTCATTAATTAAAAAGATTTAATGCTTGTTTTTCTTATAGATTTTAAGTTAAATTAGGTTATAACATTAATTTGTCTCAAAGGATATTTAAAATAAGATTTAAATGATGATTTGTAAAAAATAAAGATAAATAGTTTATCCTTTAAAAATTTAATTAAAATCTTGAGTAATTTCTTATTGACATCTAAAAGATGATGTTATTTACTAAATATAATTAATCAGTGGTTGATTAATTGATGTGATTAATTTAAGGTTAATCTATTTATGAGTAAGGTAATTAATTACTTAAAGGTAATTACCTAATTAAAAGTAATTAATGATTAAAGTTGATTAAGTGATTAGGATAATCACTTATTGTAATTAATTGAGGAAAAGTTAATTAAATGGTATTAAATTAAGGGTTAATTAATTAATATAATTAATTAAGGATAAATAATTAGGTATTAATTATTTATTGATTAAAGGTTGATTTATTTTTTTAATTAAAGTTGATTAACTTATAATTAAAGGTTAATTAATTAAGATGGTTTGTAATAATTAATATTAATTAACCAAGATTAGTGGTCAATCTGATTTGAATTAATCAGATAACTAATTGATCTTATTGATAAATGTTTGAATTCTATTGATTGTTTTATATCTCTGATGTGTTATGTTTTGTGCTATGAATTATTTTGGTGTGATATGTGATTAATGTAATTTAATTCTCTGTGATGAATGAATATTATTTTTCTATTTATCTGTGAATGGAAGACAAGCGCTATAGATTATACCGCTTATCGATATTGATATGATTAAATCTGTGATGATTGATGCTGTTGCACTATTGTGTAAAACCCCTGGACTACACCTTACACACACAAATATGGATTGCACGAGGAAATTGGTTAAGTCATCGATTTTTGAAAAGGTTTTAAAAGTTGAATTTCGATTCCAAATGGTTTTGGAAGTGGAATTGGGTTAAATATGAAAAGCTTTTGAAAAGGAGTTTTAAAGATAAAAGTTATTTTGAATAACTTGATAAAATTTGGAATTTAAATAATTGATTTAAATTTGAATTCAATATTTGAAAATTGAATTCTATAATTAGAAATTATGGTTTAAAAAGGTTATATGAGTTGTAAATATGTTTATATGAGTTTTAAACCATTTTAAAAGTATTGTTTTTTTTTAAATTTAAATTTAACCCAAGATTTAAGGGCTTTAACTCGTGCAAATGTAATCGGATTTTTTTTCTGGAATGAAAACTATTTGTTTTCAAATAATAATAGCTTTCACATAAAGAAAGGATTAGATTTCAAGTTTGAAATAGAATTGAAATTGTTTTGCAAGCTATGGATAAATCTTTGTGAAAAATGGTTGAGCTTTGTTTGAAATTAAAGAGGATATTAAATGGTGTATCTTTTATATAAAAGATTTGAAATGGAGAATTGTTTTGAAAGTTATGAATGAATCCTTGGAAATAGTTTGAAAACCTATAAATGAATCTTTGTGAAAGATTGGTGAACTTTGTGAAGTAAATCTTTTTGTTTAAAGATTTGGAAATGGTAATTTGTTCAAACCATTTGAAAAGAAAGATTTTTGGGTAATAAGTTGTGACTTAACTGAAATCCCATTATCCATATGTTTAAAATATTGCGCTCACTATTCGCTTTAGCCAACAGAGGACTATGTGTCATATAACCCATTCCGAATAGTGATACGACGTAAATGGATAGCATTTGAAGACCGGTGGTAAAGACCGGGTGTCTTCGAGAACGATAGGATAACCTGTCGTATGACTCTGCACTGAGTTGCTCCGGTATAGGGATCTCCATATGTGATGGGGAGTCTGATCGGGATTGTGGATACCTGGATTGCAAGGGCTTCTTCCTTAATTGGATGAAGTGTCGTCGGCTTCGTTCGAACCCGGAATGGACTTGTATGGTTGTATGTCTGACATTACACTTTGAGATATAAAACTGATCTCTATCAAATACATTTCCATTTGGTGGCGGAGAATTTATTCTCTTAGCTTAACACCCTTCTCTGATACATACGAGCTCAGAGGTTATGTAGTTGATAGTTATCAGTGATATACTCCCAATTTGGTAGTATGGCATGTTGAGTGCAGCTGTGTGTTGTGATCATTTGTTGATCAAAGTATGGATTTTGTGTAAAGCGTAGCTTTGTGAACGAGACTCCATCAGGACCTCACACCCCGGAAATGGTCGAAACAGGAAAGATACGGCAAGGTTACGAGGATCGCGCCCTTTAGGGTGTGTCATGCCCTTCTGGAAAAGGGTGGTATCATGGTATGGAGCCCAGATACTTAACTCATGTGGTCACTGCAAATCTATTACTTTGTGATTGCTTTGTGGTTGTTAGTGTAGAGGTACCTCGGATAAAGGTCGCAAACGACTGGGGAATGGCATGCTCGAGTAGTAGTTACCTAGTTACATAGGTAACCTGGCCTTGTGTTAGCAAAGAGCCGGGTAGGTTCTGAGGACGTCCCTCTAGAGGCATACCCATGTGGCAGTAGGAAGTTCCTTAGCCTGACCATTTGTTGGAAATCCAAACAAAACAATACGAGCCCTGTATGGTTTTAGTTATATAAGCTGCCATGGAATGTGGTGGTAACCTGCTATTGAACATGGTAGCTATAGTAGGCATACAATAATGGTAGTTTTCTGGCTAAGATTAATATTATACTTTCGAAAGGTTTTCTGCACTAATAATAATATCAAATGATTTTAGCGTATTAAGCATATTTGACTATCATAAGGAGAAATCTCCTCCAATTCTGCGTTTGCATTGTGTGTGCGGCGGGAGACCTTATGGTAGTTTCATTTTTCAAAATGCATTGCGGATTTCAATTTTAAATTCTTTTGATGTTTGTTTTAAAGATAAACTGTTTTTGTTTGCTCACACCAGTCTCATGACTGACCTAGAGTTTATTGTTCCCTTCCTAAACTCTAGGTGTCCGAAATTTTCCACACGGGCATCTAGAGTTGTGTTTTTTCAGATAATTAAATAGTAGATATAGAATCGATAGCCTTCGATCTTTGGAGTCTTTGGTTTGGCAATCGTATTCGGATCGCATTTGCTTAATTCATCTTGATGGGGGTTCGAGCTAGCTTTGGATTGGAGATGGAGTTTTTGGATTTTGGCATTGAAGACATTGTCTTTCCGCTGCTATTGTCTCTGTTATTTTCTTGTATCTATCTCTGATATATTGATAGTCATTTGTATCAAATTTTTGTATCAGATATTGTATATCAATGATATTCATTTCTTCTGATGTGTTGTTATACTTAATGTGTTATAAGCTCCGACGAACCAGATTCGACCTTTGAATCTATGGCGTTTGAATATAGGTGACGTATTCGGTGCCGATTTTCGAAGGTCGAGTCAGGTTCGTTTCATTTGGTATCAGAGCTAAAGGTTGAAACTTTAGCTCAGGAGTATAACACATTAGGTAACTCATTAGAGAAAGGGTGAAGTATACCCTAGAATGAGTATCCCTAAGATATCCATTCGAATGCCTCAGTAAATTCTCTTACTATACATTGATAGTAAGTATGAGTGCAAGAAGAGGACGAGATATGGGATAGGGGAGTACCCCTATAAATGGTCAATACCCTGCAATAGCGGAAACAATTTTCTCTATCAATCTCCTTTGATCCGATTTCAAATTCTTGATTGCTTCGTAGCAGCTACAAGAAGAAGCTTCGTTATTAGCTTTTCGTTTTAGACTCTAATGAATTTGAAAATTTATTTGGAATAAATTGGTTAACAAATATAAAGCTAAATTTGAATTGTATCGATAAAACGATATCGGTTAAAAACCAAATTTGAAATTCTACTGTGATTTCTTCTAAGTATCAAAGTCCGAAGAAGGACATGTTATATATACTTTTGGGGTGTTCCAACTTGAGTTTGGAATCCATAGCCAGTGTTTGAGAATTATGGAAGATTAAATCCATTTATCTATTGTTTGGGTCTCGATATATTCTACGAATGGTTAGTTATCCCTTCGAACTAATCAATTCCCTTGCATATTCGTAGATCTGGATGACCCAAGTATCCTATGAAGTGTCAAATAGATTCGTTCTTGTATCTATTGTTGATATTCTGATTTAGTATGCCAAATGCAGAATAAATATTCAATTTAATCTGGTAATTCATCTCTCTATCTTTCTATATTCTTTTGTTGTCTCCCTGTCTTACAAATTTCGAGGACGAAATTTTCTAAGGAAGGAATCTGTAACGATATCGATTTTTGAGTCAAATTTTATTGATGATTAATTTAAATTTTAGAATTTAATTATGAATTAATTGATAATTAATATGGATTTAAAATATAAAAAATGAAATTGAATTGAATTTTAAGCTGAAAATTCTAAAAATAAAATATATTGTAAATAGAATTTTGGATTAGAATTCAATAATAAACATTTTGAAAATTAATTGAATTTGGAAACTCTACATTTTAAAAGTAATGAACATATGTTTTCTAATTTTAGTGTGTATATATATAATGATTTGGAAAAAAAACTTGTTTAAGATTAACATGAAAATATATAAACATAAGAAAGTTGCTTAAAAAGTTAAAATTCTATATATATATATATATATATATATATATATAATACGTGTGTTTATTAAAGTATAATTAGTTTTAAAATCATTTCCTTTAAATTTATATAAACGTAAATATATAAAATGTATGAATATAAAGATAAGAATAAATAAAAACTTAAATATACATATCTTCTAGAAATTAATAAGAAAACATATATAAGTAAAATTGGTTTGTAAATTTATAAAATAAGATATTAAAAGTGTATAACCTTTAAACCATAATAAGTATAATTAGAAAATATACATATGTAAATATAAAATTAACAAGGGTTCAAACCATAATTTCAAAATTAATTAAAGTAAGGACTTAAACACAATTTAGGTTACAAAATAGATATTTGTAAGAAAATCAAAATATGTATAGACAAGTGTTAACATGTTTTAAACAAGTGGCAACATCATCTCTTCTTTTGAAATTAAATTATACAAATATGAATTAGAAAAAGAAAACAAACTTTCTCAGCAAAAAAAAAACTTCTCAAATC
This sequence comes from Allium cepa, assembly GCA_030765085.1. Taxonomy (NCBI): domain Eukaryota; kingdom Viridiplantae; phylum Streptophyta; class Magnoliopsida; order Asparagales; family Amaryllidaceae; genus Allium; species Allium cepa. The sequence goes on from CM060932.1 coordinate 30,398,897, forward strand.
TGAAACTAGGAAAGAAAGGCAAAACTCAAACCTGAAAAACAAACCAAAATCAAAACGCAATGTACACCTGAAGCTTCAAACTCTTTCATCTTCATATTCAAACCCTCTTAAATCTAAAAACTTTCAAGCCTGAAATTCAAATCCAGAAATTAAACTTGAGTTCGTTTCAAGATTCTGGAACAAGCAGCAAGCAAATTCAAATGAATGTAAAAGAAATTTGATCAAAACTACCCAAGCCTGTAAATCAAGAATCTGAGAAAGAAAATCAAAGGAAGATCAAACCAGTTAAACAAATCTGGAATCAATCTTCAACCAGAAAAATTTAATTTCAACCTGATCAAGTAAATACAATTCAAAGATCAAAGCAAATATGAAATCAAAGCCTGGAAAACATGCAAGTTCAGGCAAGCAAAATTCAAAACATCATAAAATCTGAAGCATGCAAATGTATCATAATCAAGAAGACCTGATAAAAAAGGCAAAGCAACAAATATTAGGATCAAGTGGAAGATAAAAATTCAAAGATTTCAAAAACAGTTCCAGGCCTAAGAAATTTTCCAAACCTCTATTCTTCCCATCAAGGTGAGAAGACTACTCTATTTGACTTGATTCCATTGATACTTATGATTGATATCTGCGTATGTAATGAATGATATTTTTCTAAGTACAATTATATCTGTATATCTCTATACACAAGTAGATAATTGTTGTAGGCATATCTATAAAAGGATATGTTTATCTCTCTGTTTAAATATAGGAGTAAGGTCACTAAACAAAAATTTAAACTGCTTCCTATATGATCAGTATTAGAGCAATATCATAAAAGTTAAAATGATGATATGAATGTGAACTTATTTTTAAAAATAGTTCCAAGAAAAAAATATCAAATAAATATTGTGAAAAGGGTAATTTACAGTAAAATTATAATATATCAGAAAAATTCAAACAATTTAACTTTAGGATCTGATTACATAGTCAAGTTTGTGTCACGAAATAACGATTTTTGATGAAGGTTTAATGATTTTTAACTTTGAAATAATTGAGAATTTCTTAGATGAACGAAAAGTCATTTTTCGTCAATTATTGCCAATCAACAAAGTTATCGTTGGCATGATTAAGGCTAAAGGTGTTTCATGCGTCGTTGATCATCTGAAAAATGCTCGCGGATCTTCTAGTTGATTGTGGCGAAGGTGCGACTCGATTTTATGGTTTTGGAATGGTTTGGGGTGGTCGGAAAATGCAAATGAACCGAATGTTGATGGAGTGACCGGAGTATAAGGGGTTTGGCTCGGAGGTGGCAGTATGGATGAGTTTTCGATCGAGATAGGCGGCGTTCGAAGAAGTGGTCGAATGATGGTGAGCTGAGTTGATTCATGGGAGTATGTTGGATTTTCTGGGTTCAGGAAATTTGAGTAATTGATCGATTTTCGATCTAAGGGTGGCGGGATTTTGGCAAGTAGTATTTTTGGATCGTGAGATGGTGTGTGTCCGGGCTGTGTCGTCGCGCCGATGAGATGGTCGTAGGCGAAGATGTGCACGTGCACAACGTGCATGTGGAAGAATAATTCTCGACTGGGTGAATCGAGCGAGAGGAAATAGGGTTCGATTCCGAGTCGTGTCGTGATTATGTGAATGTTGGTGTCTGCGAAGAATGCCTGAGATGATCGGAGTTGTTTTTGGGTTCGAGGCATCGGAATTCGTTGTTCTGGGTGATCTTGGAGTTGATAGGAAGAGTTGAAGAAGAGGGAGGCCTTGGGTTTTGTTTTTCTTCAGTTTGGGCTTCGGCCAGTTTTCCTCGTGATAACTAAATTTGGGTTCAGGCTTGTATTTTAGTTTGGGCTTCTGAGAAATGTTATAACTTAAGTTTTCAAAGCTTCAAAAAAAAATATAAATTAAGTTTTCAAATTAGAAATATAAACAAGTTTTAAACAAGATTTTAAAGATTTAAATTGAAAGTTGAGAATATTTTCAAGATTTTTTTGATATTTGATAATCACATATTTTTTAATTTATTAAGTAAATTAATAAGTGTATTCAAGAAAATATAATATTATATGAAAAAGTAATTAACGAAGTGTATTAATCTTTCATTAATTAAAAAGATCTAATGTTTGTTTTTCTTAAAGATTTTAAGTTAAATTAGGTTATAACAATAATTTGTCTAAAAGGGATATTTAAATAAGATTTAAATGATGATTTGTAATAAATAAAGATAAATGGTTCATCTTTCGAAAATTTAATTAAGATCTTGAGTAATTTCTTATTGAAATCTAAAAGATGATGTTATTTACTAAATATAATTAATCAATGGTTGATTAATTGATGTGATGAATTAAAGGTTGATCTATTTATGAGTAAGGTAATTAATTACTTAAAGGTAATTACCTAATTAAAAGAAATTAATGGTTAAAGTTGATTACGTGATTAGGATAACCGCTTTTTGTAATTAATTAAGGAAAAATTAATTAAATGGTAATAAATTAAGGGTTAATTAATTAATATAATTAATTAAGGATAAATAATTAGGTATTAATTTTTTAATGATTAAAGGTTGATTTGTTTTAACCAAAGTAGATTAACTTATAATTAAAGGTTAATTAATTTATTGAAGGTTAATTAATTAAGATGGTTTGTAATTAATTAACATTAATTAACAACACTAGTGGTTAATCTGATTTGAGTTAATCAGATAACTAATTGATCTTACTGATAAATGTTTGAATTCTATTGATTGTTTGATATCTCTGATGTGTTATGCTTTGTGCTATGAATTATTTTTGTGTGATCTGTGATGAATGTAATTTAATTCTCTGTGATGAATGTATATTATTTTTCTGTGTATCTGTGAATGGAAGATAGGCGCTATAGATTTTACCGCTTATCGATATTGATATGAATGAATCTGTGATGATTGATGTTGTTGCACCATTGTGTAAAATCCCTGTACTACACCTTACATACACAAATATGGATTGCACGAGGAAATTGGTTAAGTCACAGATTTTTGAAAAGGTTTTAAAAGTTGAATTTTAAATCCAAATGGTTGTGGAAATGGAATTGGGTTAAATATGAAAAGCTTTTGAAAAGGTGTTTTAGAGATAAAAGTTATTTTGAATAACTTGATAAAATTTGAAATTTAAATAATTGATTTAAATTCGAATTCAATATTTGAAAATTGAATTCTATAATTAGAAATTATGGTTTAAAAAGGTTATATGAGTTATAAATATGCTTATATGAGTATTAAACCATTTTAAAAGTATTGTTTTTTTTGAAATTTAAATTTAACCTAAGATTTAAGGGCTTTAACTGTGCAAATGTAATTGGATTTTTTTTCCGAAACGAAAACTATTTGTTTTCAAATAATAGTAGCTTTCATATAAAGAAAGGATTTCCAATTTTCATTGAAAGATTTCAAGTTTGAAATAGAATTGAAATTGTTTTGAAAGCTATGGATAAATCTATGTGAAAAATGGTTGAACTTTGTCTGAAATTGAAGAGGATACTAAGTGGTGTATCTTTTATATAAAAGATTTGAAATGGAGAATTTTTTTGAAAGTTATGAATGAATCCTTGGAAATAGTCTGAAAAACTATAAATGAATCTTTGTGAAAGATTGGTGAACTTTGTGAAGTAAATATTTTTGTTTAAAGATTTGGAAATGGTAATTTGTTCAAACCATTTGAAAAGAAAGATTTTTGGGTAATAAGTTGTGACTTAACTGAAATCCCATTATCCATATGTTTTAAAATATTGTGCTCACTATTCGGTTTAGTCGGGAGAGGACTTTGTGTCATGTAACCCATTTAGAATAGTGATACAACGTAAATGGATAGCATTTGAAGACCGGTGGTGAAGACCAGGCGTCTTCGAGAACGATAGGATAACCTATTGAATGACTCTGCACTGAGTTGCTCCGGTATAGAGATCTCCATATGTGATGGGGAGTCCGATCGGGATTGTGGATACCCAGATTGCAAGGGCTTCTTCCTTTATTGGACAAAGTGCCTTCGGTTCCGCTCAAACCCAGAACGTACTTGTATGGTTGTATGTCCGACATTACGCTTTGAGATATAAAACTGATCTCTATCAAATACATTTCCGTTTGGTGGCGGAGAATTTATTCTCTTAGGTTAACACCCTTCTCTAAGACGTACGAGCTCAGAGGTTATGTAGTTGATAGTTATTAGTGATATACTCCCAATTTGGAAGTATGGCATGCTGAGTGCTGCTGTGTGTTGTGATCATTTGTTGATCAAAGCATGGCTTTTGTGTAAAGCGTAGCTTTGTGGACGAGATTGCATTAGGACCTCACACCCTGGAAATGGTCGAAACAGAAAAGAAGCGGCAAGGTTATGAGGGTCGCGCCCTTTAGGGTGTGTCATTCCCTTCTGGAAAAGGGTGGTATCATGGTATGGAGCCCATATACTTAACTCATGTGGTCACTGCAAATCTATTACTTTGTGATTACTTTGTGGTTGTTGGTGTAGAGATACCTCAGACAAAGGTTGCAAATGACCGGGGGATGGCATGCTCGAGTAGTAGTTACCTAGTTATAGAGGTAACCCGGCCTTGTGTTGGCAGAGAGCCGGGTAGGTTCTCGGGACGTCCCTCCTGAGGCGTACCCATGTGGCAGTAGGAAGTTCCTTAGCTTGACCATTTGTTGGAAATCCAAACAAAACAATACGTGCCCTTTACGGTTTTAGTTGTATAACCTGCCATGGAATGTGGCGGTAACCTGCTATTGAACATGGTAGTTATAGTCGGCATACAATAATGGTTGCATGCCGGCTAAGCTAATATTATACTTTCGAAAGGTTTTCTGCACTATGCACTAATAATAATATCAAATGATTTTAGCGTATTAAGCATATTTGACTATCATAGTAAGGACCCGATTCTTCGACTTTCGAAAATTCAACATCGATACTCACTTTATCGACTGCCGAGCAATCGGTTGCCGAAAAACCGAACACTTAGGGTTTTAAGAAAAAGAAAAAGGTAGAAGAGGGAAGAAAAAGATAAGGTAGAAAATAGAGAGGAAAGAAAATAGAAAATAGAACGGAACAGAAAAACAACAGAACAACATCAGAATCTCACAATTCGCAGCGGAACAACATATAATAAATAAATGAATAATCTTTAAACAAAGAACTATATCAGTTATTACATTACATCACATTTCATTACATCATATCATCAGAGTGTACAACAACAATAACATCAAACAGCGGAAAAGAAATACTATATACTAGTAATACGCCATGCCATCCATCTTGCCTCCAGCAACTCCTGAATATCCAGAATATCCTGATAAACCTAACTCTTGACTGCCCGTGTGGAAATTGGTGGGCACCCAGAGTTTAGGAAGGAAAACAATAAACTCCGAGTCAGTCATGTGACTGGTGTGAGAATTCAAAACAGTTTATTTATCTTTAAAATCAAAATTGAGGAATATTTTTAAAGTTAATTCGCAATGCTTTTTAAAAATGAGACTACCATAAGGCCTCCCGCACACACACACAATGCAAACGCAGAATCGGAGGAGATTTCTCCTTATGATAGTTAAAGATGCTTGATACGCATTAAAAAGAACATTTGATATTATTACTAGTGCATAGTGTAGGAAATATTTCGAAAGTAGAATATAAATCTTAGCCAACATAGACATTCCGAACTATGCCTACTATAGCTACCATCCAAACAGTGGGGCGCCACCATAAGTGAATGATAGGTTCTACAACTAATACCGTACAAGTCTCGTATTGTTTCTTTGGATTTCCAAAGAATGATCAGGCCAAGGAACTTCCCATTGCCGCATGAGAATGCCTCTGGATGGACATCCCCGAGAACCAAACCGGATCTTTACCAACACAAGGTCGGGTTACCCCTAACTGAGTAACAACTAACCGAATATGCCATCCCCCGGTCCTTTGGGACCTTTCACCGAACGCTCGTAATCAATTCACACAATCATAAAGTGTTTTCAACATGAGTAAGTATCTTTGCTCCATACCATGATACCACCCTTTTCCAGAAGGAAATGCACATATCCTAAAGGGTGCTACCCCTCATAACCTTGCTGCATCTTTCCTGTTTTGACCATTCCCGAGGTGTGAGGCTCGACGAAGTCACGTCCACAAAAACATACTTTATACAAAAGCCATGCTTTGGGTCAACAAATGATCATAGAAATGATCACCAGGATAGACGATCAAATAAACGATCCTATCACAAATAATCAACACAATGATCATTTACAGCAACACTCAGCATGTCACATTACCAAATTGGGAATATATCGCTGATAACCTTCAACTACATAACCTCTAAGCTCGTACGTCTCAGAGAAGGGTGTTAAGCTAAGAGAATAAATTCTCCGCCACCAACAGAAATATATTTGAAAGAAATCGGCTTTATATCTCAACTTGTAACGTCATACATACAATCCATACAAGTCTGTTCCGGGCTCGAACAGAACCGAAGGCACTTACAAAGAAGTCCTTGCAATCCGGATAATCTCTAATCACGTCCGGACTTCCCATCACATATAGAGTCTCTATACCGTAGCTACTCGGTGCAAAGACAATCGACGAGTTGTCCTTTCGCTTTCAAAAAGATCCGGTCTTCAACACCGGTCTTCAAATGCAATTCATAACGACGTATCACATATTCGGAATGGGTTATACGACCCCATGGTCCTTTCCCGGTTAACCCGAATAGTGAGCGCTTATTCAAAAATAAGTGTGGCATTCAAATTCAAACAAATCACATCAAATACCCATTCAAAGGGAAATATTGATAGTCGGTTATTGAACTATCAATGGATATGCACACATCACCAGTTTCCAAATAATTTTCCAAATTATTTATTTTCCAAAATATTTTTACAAGATATATTATTTTCAATACCTCAAAAATAAATCAATATTTATTTTCATACAAATTCCACTTTCTTTTATAAATTCCTTAGTGAATTTATATTCCAAAATATCCATGCATATACGATTTCAATTTATCATTTCAATTTATCTTCAAAAAGATAAATTCTCAAAATATTCCCTTTATATTGGAAAACAATTCCATACTTATTTATTCATAACTAATTCACAATTTTTTTTATTTTCTACACTTGGAAAATATTCAATATACTTAAATCGAAATTAAGTATATATTTCATTCTTTAAGGAAATCATTCTCTTAAACATATTTATTTGGGCCAAAACGAATGTTACGTAAAACATCATTACGACAACCCAAAATCACTAGTATAGGGATTCGAAATTAAAATAGATATATAAATCCCAATACTATACAAAACATTTCCTTTCGGAAATCATTTACTATAACAACAGTGTTATAGTCCACCATTCCCTCTTATTTCTCGAAAACGTCTATTTCAACAATAAATGTTGAAATCTATGGTTTCGAATCTTAACACATTTTAAAACATCATTAGATCGTTTTAATTCTATTTAAAACATCAAATCTAAACATTTTCTTTAACATATTATTCACTATTCAAAAACGTGAATATACTACGTTAACAAATTTCATCCTTTTATTCATTTTATTTTAAAGGATTATTCACAGTCAAAAACGTGAATATAACTCCATAAATAAGTTATAACAATTTACTTATCAAAATAAGTCATTTGCGAATTTTATAAAACAACGTTTATAAATTCTATTTCTATTTGTTTTATAACTACTTCCTTTTTATACATCTCCTTTATTAACCTATTCGATTTATAACTCAATTATAAACCAAAAGTTCACATTATAAGTTAAATGCTTATAAAACGATTATTTTACAAAATCGTTCTTTTAAACTTCATAATTATAAATCTTATAACTTATAAGATTCAATTATTTATCCAAATGTATTCTATAATAATTTCACAAAATTTATAAATCTTACTATTTATAAATTTCATTTATAACTTCACCATTTATAATTTTATAAATTCCATTCACTTATGCAATCCATTTTTACTTCATTTAAACACTTATAAAAACTCGTTTTATAATTCAAATGTTTTAATTTATAAATATCAATTTATAAATCCTTTATAAAATCAATTTATACTATTATTTTAAAACATCTTTAATCTCCTTTATAATTTCATCATTCTCTTGTTTTATAAAATAATCAAATTTTATAAATCCTATTTTTAAACTTTTTATAATAAATTCAAAAATCCAATTTAATTATTTTATAAAAAAACATTAACCCATATTTTCAAAAATCAATCTTTAACCGTATTTCTCAAAATCATAATTTTTATAACTTTAAAAATTATAACGTTTATTTATTTAAAATGGATCAATTCCAAAAATATTTTATAAACGTATACTTTCAAAAATCACTTTAAAATCATTTTAAAATTCCAAAACTTGGTCCAATGATGCTACATACCAAATAGTCAATCCCGACAACAACGATATCATATATCGATATGATAATCCATCAAATATCAAAATATCTGAAATCAAATAAATACTGTTGAGGAATCCAGTTGGATCCCTCCAACCTGTTTTTCTGCATCCAAAAACATTAGCACAATACCAATTTCGCTCCAGTACGAAATTATCGCGGTATATGGGATTTATAATATTATCCGCTTAATAGACGGCGCAATAGGGTCTCATCCGCTATACAAATGCGGGAAATCAATAACTGCAATATATACATATGCCAATATATATATTGTTATTATATATAATACCAATTTCACTATTTATGAAATATTCGCGGTATATGTTTTTAATAAATAACATCCGCTTACTAACGGCGCATAATGTCTATTTTAACAATCAATAGATAACAATCATCATTCAAACATGCATTCAAATATTTTAAATCTAACTATTTAAAATAAAATCGAAACTGATTCGATTGAGTGAGAAGTTCTCACCTTGATTTCAATGTCGTTTTAGCGATTTATTTCGAATAAAATTAAACGCACGTTTAATTTTACCCGAAATTCTCACTAACTCCCAACGACTCCGATCCAATTTCATCGCGTAGTTCTCGTCCATACGATTCCAATGCAACTGGTTTCGCGCGTTTTCGACCTCGTATGAAAAAGTTATGATATTATGAAGTTACACGTATTTAAAACATAAATAAATTACAATTTCTTTTATAAATTTTTAAGCTAAACTAATCAGAGCCGTGCAAATCCTGTCCATCAGATCCAGGCCGTTCGGCCCTTTTCTTCCTCTACGTGAAATTCACGTATCACCCAACCCATAGCCGCCCATCCAAACCCTAATTAACGCCACCAAATCCATCACTTCCTAGTCGATCAAGCTCCCCACCTACGTGCGCCTAGCCTAGTTCTATACTCGGCTGAGATATCTTGGAGCTCGGCTACCTCCTTGGCCCGCAAAACGAGAGTGAACAGCACCACTTCAAAGTGAAATTCCCATCGATCCGTTGCTCCATATACGATCTTGACCGTTGACCATGTAGAGCTCGCGAAGCTCGACAAGTTTGCAGTTGAAGCCTTAGTCTAAATGTTGATGGATTGGGAGATCGGAGGGGAAGAGGATGGTGAATCTCCGGCCATCTATTTAGGTGGAGGCGGCTGCTTGCTTCTAGGGTTTTAGTTTTTTTTTTATTTGTGAAGTAGATGGTCTATTTATAGGAAACGAACGAAACACTATTCATTCCGGAAATTCTGAACTCCGATTTACGCGCCGTAACCAGCGTTTCTACGGTTTACCCCGCATTCCGGACACAATGGAACAGGTTTCGGAAGCTAATTCGGTCATCTGTGCGAGTTATGGCAATAAACGTTGGATTTAAATTTAAACCGATTAAACGATTTTCTAGGCGTTTTAATTTGTACCGGACAAACGGTAAATCCAATTGACACGAAATTTGAAACCTTACAATAATATCACATTACGGATCCGATGAAACTAGTTTCGTCGAAATCCGAGACTGTTTGAAAAATGAATATTTTAACTCGCTAAATTAATATTAAAAAATTCAATTTTCACAAATAAACTTTTAATTCGATTTTTAAAAGTTCTAAAATATCTTTCTAACTCCAACATGATAAAATAAAATTTTACAAATCATTTTCAATCATATTTAACTCAGTTTTCAATTATTTCCATAATTTAACCTATTAAATTATCGATTTAATTATTCAATTAAATCCAATTATTCGAATTAAAATTTTATTCGACTTATAAATTCACTTATTAATATTTAAAATTAATTAAATATTCAAATTTTAATTACTAAAATTTCTGGGTCGTTACAATCATAAGGAGAAATCTCCTCCAATTCTGCGTTTGCATTGTGTGTGCGGCGGGAGGCCTTATGGTAGTTTCATTTTTCAAAAAGCATTGCGGATTTCAATTTTGAATTCCTTTGATGTTTATTTTAAAGATAAATTATTTTTGTTTGCTCACACCAGTCCCATGACTGACCTAGAGTTTATTGTTCCCTTCCTAAACTCTGGATGCCCACAATTTTCCATACGGGCAGTCTCAAGTTGGGTTTTTCAGATAATTAAATAGTAGATATAGAATCGATAGCCTTCGATCTTTGTAGTCTTTGGTTTGGCAATCTTGTTCGGGATCGCATTTTCTTAATTCATCTTGATGGGGGTTCGAGCTAGCTTTGGATTGGAGATGGAGTTTTTGGTGTTTAGCATTGAAGACATTGTCTTTCCGCTGCTATTGTCTCTGTTATTGTCTTGTATCTATCTCTAACATATTGATAGTCATTTGTATCAAATTATTGTATCAGATATTATATATTAATGATATTCATTTCTTCCGCTGTGTTGTTATACTTAATGTGTTATAAGCTCCGACGAACCAGATTCGACGTTTGAATCTGCGGCATTTGAATATAGATGACGTATTCGGTGCCCATTTTTGAAGGTCGAGTCAGGGTCGTTTCACCTTGACTCCCATGAGTCAGCTTAGATGTGACTAAAAAAGGAGCCACGCCGGGCCAAGTGAGGTGGCACCTCCGATCGGACATATTTCTTCGTTACCATATTATGACTTTGTGATGATTTGGTGGCCATCCCTTGATTTTGATTATGGGAGTGTGTTTCGTGGTGGGCGGTAATAGCTGTTATGCGTTACAACAAGTCTGAATCCCCAATTGGTATATCTACCCTAGCATTGCCTCAAGTGCTACGTTCACATGCCCTATCGCACCTTCTACGAGGTTGGTTTGTACCATACCTATGGAGTGCCCTCCGATAGCCCTCCAGTTTATGGAGGAATTACGGTACTGTATGGACTATGAGAATACATAAATATGTGTTAAGCGGCATATGGGTAACGCCTTAATGCTATTTTAATACTTAACTTTACTGTAGACACTATAATAATAGCATATTGTACTACATAGTAGATAGTTTAACGGATCCTCAGATGACGGTAATCCCGAACATCTCTTTAAGTTATTGTACTCATGTTAGACACTAGATAGGAGATGTCAAACCATGTAAACATTGTTGACGCCGTTACACTCATATTTATTTACTTTTGATTTAACTTACGTAAGATATATTTGTTTTGACTCAATGTTTTGTCTTTTCAATTCGCTCGTATCAGTCTTAGCTTTTCAGTTTATTGAAGACTACTTTCTGGAGGATGAAGATGAAGATTTTGTAATATTATTATTTATTATATTTAATCCACTGCATCATGTTGTTCCACTGCATTTATTTATTATTCATTCTTGTTGTATAACTCTGATCTGTATTATAAAAGTTTAATAAATGTTATTTGTAAACATAGCTTCATGAACTGTTTATTTGCTTATTATATTTTTTTCATTCCGCTGTAAGATTCTGTATTTGTTTTCTTTATTTCCCTGGTTTTCTAATTTACCCCATAACAGTCTGCCCTTTTGAATGGTTAGAGTTTGACTTGTGTGGTTTATCATCGATTTAAACCATCCAAAAAGGTAGGTCATCACAGAATATGAGTGATTCTTTTTTTGAAATGATATAGAAAATAAATTATAATAACTTTCTCTTTAAGTGCTTTTTGAAATTCCATGAGTAGGTAGCCTAAAAATCAGTTAGAAAATGACCAATTTTTGGGTTTGTTATCGAGAATTCGATGTTTATCCGAAGTCGCTCCACCTTATCAAAACAAGTCTCGCTTCCTGTTTCCTTCAAGGTCGAGCCTACCTTGTACATTTAGGGTTCAAGAATCCATCTTGTCGCTTATGAATGGAAGTGCTATGTCATACTCTAATTTGGCGAGAGTTTGGATAGCTTTTGGTAAGGAAACTACTAATTTTTTTATTGAAAATGGTAACTTTACTTATATCACTATATATGATGATTATATAGTATAGAAGTTAAATGATAATCATATGGTTTTATTATGATTAGGATGGTTGATTTTAGTTTGATTTGGTTATGGAAATCGATGTTATATTATAAAGTTAGTAAGCGTGTATATATGGATGTATACTTGCAATTTATGATGAAGACTGTAAGGACCCAGAATTTTGGTAGTTTAATTTAGAACATTTAAATAATTTTAAATTTTGAATTTGAATTATTAATTGAGTTTGAATATGGAAAAAAAATTGTAAAAATGGTTCATAATTTTAAGTACAGCGATTTATTGCATTTGACGAATAGTAATTTAATATTTGAAATTGGAAAGACATGGAAATCTAGAGTTAAATGGGAGTGAAAAATGATTTCTAAAATTTATTTAGATTCTATTTAGATTAAAATTATAATATAGACTTTGGAATGGTGTTAAAAGTTGATAAATTTGAAGTTTGAAATTTATACATTAATTTAATGGTGGAATTTAATATATCGAAATGGTGTAAATAAAAAAATATTAATTTAATATGAATCGAAACGATTTATAATATGATATAAATTTTATTTGAATTATAATGGAGTTAGCAAGTTTTAAAAATTGAATTTCAAACAAGTTCGATGATTTTGAAAATGGATCGATTTAATCAACACGTTAAAATAGCCTTCTAGGCCACAGTCTCAAAATTCGACAAAATCACTTCCATTAGATCCGTAATACTTTATTATTTTCGAATTTCAGATTTTGTAGTGTTTGGAGTTACTGTTTGGTCGTACGAGATAGGAACATGTTCAAGTAATTATCGAAAATTTAATATTTTAATTCGATTTGAAAAGCTATCTTTCACATACGATCGAATTAGGCCCCGAAACACGTTCCATTGTGATCGGAATGCGGGTAAAATATTATAAATGCTAGGAGGCATGTTTCATTTGGAGATCGTTTTAAAAAGCACGTTTAAATTGGAAATAATAATAAAATAATATATATATATATATATATATAATCGTATATTTATATATATATTGTAAATAGCAACCCTAGCCGAATCATTCATGAGCCGTCGCTAGTTCTTAATTTAATGGCCGAAAAACATCAAGTTTGTTCCCTTAATCTCTCTCAATCCCTAGGTTTTTAGAAGAAATATCCAACTAGCAAATCGAAGAACTCGACGAAAGTTCTACGTCCATCCGATGATGATGATTCTCAAGCGAGCGATGCGGCAGCAGTTCATGGTTAAAGGCATAACCTTCGTCATTGTTTTCCTCATCGCGGGAGACGAGGTGGAGGGGCGGCGATGGCCGTAGGCGCGGGGCACGGGGCGCGATGCTCCTCGAGGAGACGGTGTTTGATCGTGTTCCGATGGTGTGTTGAAGGATAGACAATTGACCTTTTCTTGCATACGTTGAGTTTGAATAGCCTGGCACGGAAGAGGGAAGGAAAAAGAAAGATAGTTCGGTTGAGATTTTCTTGTTTCAAACGAATGGGCCGATTTAGGTTGTATAAAAAAAGAAATTTATTTATAAATTTATGTTCAAAAACTTATAAATTTCATATCTTGGTCATACGAGGTCACATCGGACAAAACAAGCGGCGCCAGAAGTGTATCGACTGATACTATGCGCTGGTGCCAATCTGGAGTCGATCGCGGCAAGCGAAAATTTTAGGTTAGATCGAACGTGCTTGATTTAATTTAAAACTGGAACGTTGGGCATCGTAAAAATCAAGGTTCATTAATCTCACTCAGTTTTGGATTGCTAGTGATTAATTTTAAATAGTTAAAATTAATAAATCGATGATTGGTTAAACTGATGCATTTTTATCAGTTGGATGTGATCATATATATAGTTGTATATATACTGGAGTGATTAATATTCCCGCATATATATAGCGGATGGGACTCTATGCGCCCCGCATAATAGAGGATGACCCTATATACCGCGATGTTCCATCTCGAAGTGGAATTGGTATTGTTACATTGTGTTAACATCTGTGGATGCAGGAAAATAGGTTGGAGGGATCTAATTGGATTTCTCAAAATTTTGAATTTAATTGCATATATAGTGATATATGTTTTTGTTGAATAATATGTGATTTAAATCTATTGGATGTTGTGGTAGTTAACCTGGGTTTTGGGGCTTTTAAATACCAATAAAAATATGGCTTAATTTGGTAAAGAATTGTAAATGGAGATTTTGAAGTAAAATATTTATATAGAGTTTTGGGTAAATGTATTGGCAAAAGTAAATGGTTTTGAAATTGTAATGTGATTATTTCCGGATTTTGGTGAATGGAGATTTTGGGAATAAAAATATATAAAAGGATTCGTAAATAATAAATTCTTAAATGTACTTGTTTAAATATAAAAGGTTTTAAAATCAAGATTTAAAATATTTCAGAAGGATAGAAGTGGATTTGGAAATAATATAAAATTGGTTATACTGGGCGATTGTAGGTTTCCAAAGTTACGAGGTAAAATTGGAATCGAGGATTTCGCTTGTTTTAAAAAGAAGATTTGAAATTTTAAAATTTGGTAAATTTAAAAGTGTTAAAATGTTCTACAAAATTATTTGTTTAATTATTTAAATTGTTTAAAGCATATTTAATTATTAATGGTTAATTTATAATGATTTTTAAAGCTTTATTATTATTCAAGAAATGGCCATCATTTTTGTTTTAAAAGGATAAATTATTAGATACTAGTGTGTTATTGTATAATAACTTTTATTTAGTATATTTGACTAGATTTAACTTGAAATTTATTTTAGAACTTACAAGCATTATTTTGAGATAACTATTAAATAAAGTTTTCAAAAAGTAATGGTATACTCATGTGGCGTAAATCGGAGGCAGTGGGTGCCTACAGTTAAGTTTTGGATTTCTCTGGGATAAAGACGTAACCAATAAGCCGTGATCCATAATTTGATACCGCAGTTGCACTTTCCACATTATTTTTAAAAGGATTTTCAAATATTTTTGAAAAGTATAATTTGTGAATATACTAAATTTGATAAGACAAGTACAAACTTTGGATAAAGAGATTTAACTTATCTAAAATATAATTTAAATAAGACTTGTTGTTTTTTAGTGGAAAAAAGTATTGGTTTGAATTGATTGTTTTATTTGAAAGTTAAATAACCGACTATCAAATCTGGACCAAAATATAACCTTGGAAATATCTCAAAGAAGCGTGAGGATTATATGGTACCGTTACCGTTCGAGGTGTTATACTGTACATATAAACTCGTTCGTGCTTCTAGGACGTTGATAAGGAAATCCATCCACTAACTGTTAGGAGGTGATCTCCGATCTTATTTTCATTTGTTTATTTCCTAAAGAATCGGGGTTGAGTTTACCGAAAATAGTGAACATTATTTTGAAGAGACTGGGATCGGATTTGTTATTTGAAAACCACATCGATCCAATTAATACGTCTTCGAATGAAGACAAGAGCATGGAGTCGAAGATGGAACAGCGAAGTGCAAGGGCCAACCACTACTAATCCTGAGGGTGATTCCAAAATGGACGTAGTAGGAATAGTACCTTCGTTTCCGTTCAGACCGGAAACAGACTTGTATGGATGAATGCTATCAATACATTGTCATTGGAGGACAATGAGCATTCTAAGTGAATATTTCTAAAAAGGTAATCGTAGCCTCTAGCCTCATCAACCGGGAATGACTGAAAAGTAGTGGAGATGCAGCAAGGCTACATGGGTAGCACCTAAGTTGGTTATGTCTATCACCTTTCTAGATAACCTCGGATGTTATCACTATGTATGGAAGGAGTTTGGAAAGGGTGGGAACACTCGGGGTGATAGCATATTCGGTCATCTAGGTCAGGGATAGTCCGGCCTTCTATTGTAGGGGATCTCGGAGCGGTCCTCGGTACGTTGTTCTAGACGTGTACCATGCCAGGTGGTACCCTAGTGCCTAGTCATTCAGTTGGAATCCATTCTCCAATAAGCGTCGTTCGGTTTTGATTGTGCCCAACTATGCTAAAACATGAGATGCAAGCATTTCAGCTATTTAAATAAGTATTTGTACGTAGACACTGTTATAATATCAGATGGTTTTGGATATGAAGTGTTTTGGTTATCGTAAGGTAAAAACCCGTCGTGTTTATTTTGGCATGGTCTTAGAGATACCTTTGATTTTTGAAGGATTTTGAAAAACTAAGTAATTCATATTGAGTGTGTTTTCTCACACTGGTTTTCCAGACTGACTGGGGTGTTATATTATTATAATGCTCGGGTCAGACCGAGCATTATAGGTTCGGGTTAGGACGCTACGGAGCTCAGGAGACGAGCTGGATGGCGAAGGCATATTACTTGTACTTGTTTATTTCAGCTGCAGTGTTTGTTGGAAATTACCATCAAATTTTGAGGGCAGGTTGTTATAATTGTCAAGGATGGTTATTAATGATTTGTGTACTTTGCTGTGAAATATGTATATTCGGTTTTGATTTGTGTAAAGAGCTATTGATAGTCTATATTTTTCAGTCCGCTATGAGATTCTGTTTTATTTAGTTTCTTCTCTCATCTACCTACTTTCTTTTCCCTCAACAATCTGTCTTTCCGGCAGTCATCCGTTCGGCATGTTATACAATGGGTGTATTTATGTCGATTTTCGAGGGTTGAAAAGCGTGGGTCATCATATGTGGTGCCAGAGCTTAGGATGGCGATATATGTAGGCTTTGGTGGGGATTACCCATTAGAAACAGAGTCAGAAGTACTCTAGAATAAGTTGAGTGTATTAATAGCTATGACTGCGTAATTGTTAGTGAATATAAAAAAAATTATATTGTGTTGACTTATCGGTTGAGTGTTTATGAATTCCAATTGGTACGGGAAATGCAACCGTATTGATAGGGGTTTCTAAACTCTTAAACAAGGTAAACCGACATATTATTGTTCAAAGTGAGTGAATGAAATAATTTTACCCAAAATTATATTTTGATATAAAATAAATAATTTTTTGAAAATTATTATATATATTTGGATGTTTGGTTGTTAATATTAAAATCAAAATAAGAATATAAAAATAAAAAATGGTTATATATAAGCAAATAGAAATTGTATAAGTATGATATATACAAAGGAGTTTAATAAAAATTTGATTTAAACCAGAATTTAAATCCCAAATTTTTTTGAAAATGTTTTAAATGGATTTGAAATAAATGTTTAGAAAATTTTCAATCTTGGGAATTTTGAAAATGTTTTCCAAAGTGGTTTGAAAGGAATAATGGAGTATTATTTTGAGATATTTTTGGAATAGAAATTTTTTACAAAGGGATTTTTGGAAGTAAGGAAGCACTGAACTCACTTCAGTCACTAGGAAATAATCCTGGTGATGATGGCCACATCATTAGTATTCGTTTTCGAAATTCTAAGTGATGGATTGCTACCGTGGTAGTTTGGTATGATTATTTACTCGTGACTTGTTTGATAGACCAGTTTGTTTTAGAAATTCCAAAAGGAAATTATTTTGGGTAAATTTTGAACATCTAAAAGTATGATTTTATATACCAAGGTAGATATATGTATAATTATGGTTTCAAAATGATTTGAAATAAAACCAAGTAATCAAATTTTGGGATTTTCATTTAAAAAAATTGTAAAGATAAGAGAAATCAGTTATTGAATCTATAATTTGAGGTTGGTATAAATAAGAAAAGGAAAGTGAATATTTTAATCCTGGATTAAAATTTTGATTTAAGTAAATTAAAGTGAACAAGTAAGATTGGAATTTAACTTATGATAAGATAAATAAAAATTGAAGTGGAATTGAATTGAATGGAATATAAAGTTGAAATATAAGATGATTGTATAACTGTAAGTTATAATTATTGAACGAAATGGATATACTTAAATTGTTAAGTGATATAGATAATCTAGAGTGATGATTATAAGATGTAAATGGACTTAAGTTAGTAGTGGGAGATATTGAGTAAATAAACTTCTGAACTTATGAATTGAGAAATGAAATAGCAAACGTAAATGAAAGGTGAATTGAAATGGAGTAAATTGAATATAAGTATGAATTGTAAGGTGGTTATATAACTATATGTTATAAATAATGAAGGTGGGCAAACTTAAGTGGAAAATTCAAAAATTGTAAATAAATAAGTTATATAACTTATTAAACTGAGAAAATGGATTGGTATAACCAAGTTGAAATGGTTAAGTATTGGATAACAAAAATGAATTCAATTTAAGAGTAAATGAATTAAATATGGTTTTGAAATATGATTTTGGAGTAGAATTTGGGAATGAACTAAAGTTTTTAAGCAGAGGGTAACTTAAGCAGTGATATGGAATGCTTATAATAAACATTAAAAATAGTTTTGTGGAATGGTTTATAAATAAATTAGCTTAAAATGAAATGAAATTGTAACGACCCGAAAATTTCGATCCCGAAATTTTCAGATAGTTAGTGAAAAGAAGAAAAAGAAAGAAGAAGAAACAGCAAACTCAAACTCAGAATCTCACATTCGCAGCGGATAAAATATAATAGCAAATAAAATAACAGTTTACAAAGAAGAACTGTATCGGTACTTTTACATTTTTTTTTAACTTTACATTTTTATGTACAATTTCAGCTTATGTTACAAGCATATCCAAATTACTTAATTCTTGCTTTTATTTACATTTGTATTTTATATTTTTGACTATCAAGATTTGAATTATAGATTGTGAATGTGATTTATAAATTGAATTGTTTAAAGATTTAAAGGTAACTGATTTAATTCAATTATGGTTAATTTAATCTTGCATATGAATGATTTAATGATGTTGAATGCCTTGAACTGGCTAATATACCTCACGAAATGTTGCGTGATATGATATGTTTAGGTGTACAGTGATATTGTGGTTATTTGTCGATGACGAACTGCCATGTAAAAGTGACATCTTGAATTATAGTTGAATTTAAATTTCACTTGAATGATTTGGGCTAAGAAGCATTGAACTCTTTCGGTCACTGGAAAATAACGTCGGTGATGACTGCAGCATCATCGATGTTCATTTTCGAGTTTCTAAAAGAGAAATTGTTACCAAATTGTTTCAAATTGGAGTTGTTTGTGAACTGGGTTTGATTTTGAAATTCAAAAGGATAATTGAATTTGCCAAAGAATTTTGGATATAGTTGAATTCTAAGGTAATATTGAAATCTTTCCAACTTTTATTACAAAGAAAATTACTTCATTAAATTTTCCTGAGTTTAAAGTTATTTTTATAATCAATTATTTGATAAAGTATGTTAATAAAATTTAACTCGATTAAACAAATGGATTGTAAATTAATAATGGAGTTTGGAAATGAATTAGAATTTGTCAATAGAATTCGACTTGGATTTGATAATGAATTAAATAAGAAGAGATGTTTGGTGTTTCTCTTCTTCTTCTTCTATCTCTTTCTTCTTTTTCATAACTATCTGGAATTTTCGGCTTCGAAAATTTCGGGTCGTTACAGAAATGCCGTTCATTATAGAATGAAGTGAATAAGTCAATGTGAATTAAATGAAAAGTGAATGGAAAAGATGTAATATAAGTGGAAGTAAAGTACATTGGAATGCAAGTGCATGAACCATGTTGTGATATAATGAATTGTCAAAAATTGAATGAAATGATTTCCAAGTGATTGTACAAGTTGGATATACTAACTAAATGAAAACAAGTAAATTGAATGAGATTCGAATTAAAATGAATTAGGAATTGGGTGACAGGGAAACTTAACTTAAGTGATTATTTATGAAATGGATACATAAATAAATTAACAAGGATTGGAATGTTGTTTAGTACAACATGTAGCGAATAAAGTTTGGTGGACAGCATAAATCGGAATCAAATGGAGATAAGATAAATTGATTAGAGTCGATTTAAAAGGGGAATAAATTGAAACCGATAAAATGGATTTGCATATAATGAAAGTCAATAATGAATGGAATGCAAAAAAATTGATTGTGAATCAATTTAAAATTAAATGAAAAGAAAAATTATGCAAGTAAGGCACATTTAAATCAATTTGGAACGGATATGGGTTTGTTTGTTGTAAGTATAAATTGAATGTAATGAATTTGGTTGTGAATCATTTCAAATTGAGTGGAATGATATAAATGATATATGATCCATGAGAAGGAAATTAAGTTAGTGTTGGAACCTTAATATGCTTGTAATATAGGATTGGTATGTTTGGGCTATGTAGTTGATGTGTTTGGCTAGTTAAATAAATGAAATGTTATAAAAAAATTCATTTTTATGAAAACTGATGTGCTACTTTGAGTAAGTACGGGTACATGGAACTGTTGGATAGATTTTTGGGTTGCGTAAGTGCATATAAGATAAGTCGCTCGCTTAAAAATGCTAATATGAGGTACGCCTATGCAATAAAAATAAAGAAACGATAATATATTGATATACATTTTATTTTTCTAACCATGTGGGTCGATGTGTGTATATTTATCTCTCTTGTGACACTGTAAAAGGTTCTCCATAGAAAGGAGATACTGTCAAAAAATTTCGAAAATTTAAAGCGTTAGAAAAATTTTGAAAATTTTTGTTAACTAGGAAAGTTGATTTTTGAACTGTATTGGAAATCAAGGGGTTTGAGTTAGAAATGGAATAGATTGTTTTGAGGTAAAACTAAAAGGGGTAGGGAAGTGAATGTAGGATTGTAACAAAGTGGGTTTGAGTAAGTTTATGGATTTGGGAGCATTTTTCCTACCATAGCAATTTCAAGGACGAAATTTTTATAAGGGGGAAGGAATGTAACGACCTAGAATTTGGTCGTTTAATTTTGAACATTAAAATTATTTTAAATGTTGAATTTGAATTATTAATTGAGTTTGAATGTGGAAAAAATTTCTAAAAATGGTTCATAATTTTAAATACAGCGATTTATTGAATTTGAAGAGTAGTACTTTAATATTTGAAATTGGGAAAATATGGGAATCTGGAGTTAAATGGTAGTGGAAAATGATTTCTAAAATTTATTCAAATTCTATTTAGATTAGAATTATAATATGGACTTTGGAATGGAGTTAAAATTCGTTAAATTCGAAGTTTGAAATTTATATATTAATTTAATGGTGGAATTTAATATATGGAAATAGTGTAAATAAAAAAATTAATTTAATATGAGTCAAAATGATTTCTAATATGATATAAATTCTATTTGAATTACAATGGAGTCGGTAATTTTTAAAAATTGAATTTTGAAAAATTTCGACGATTTCGAAAATCGCTCGATTTAATCGACACGTTAATATAGCCTTCTGGGCACGGCCTCGGAATTCGACGAAAGTAGTTCCATTGGATCCATAATATTTTATTATTATCGGATTTCAAATTTTGTAGTGTTTGGAGTTACCGTTTGGTCGTACGAGATAGAAACACGTTGAAGTAAATATCGAAAATTTAATTTTTTAATTCGATTCGAAAAGCTATCTTTCACATATGATCGAATTAGGCCCCGAAACACATTCCAATTTGTTCGAAATGTGGGTAAAACATTATAAACGCTAAGCGACGCGTTTCGGTTGGATATCGTTTGAAAAAGCACGTTAAAATTTGAAATAATAATAAAATAATATATATAATCGTATATATATATATATATTGTAAACAGTAACCCTAGCCGAATCATTCACGAGCCGCCACCAGTTCTTAATTTAATGGCCGAAAAACATCTAGTTTGTTCCCTTAGTCTCTCTCAATCCCTTGGTTTTTAGAAGAAATCTCCAACTAGCAAATCGAAGAACTCGACGAAAGCTCCGCGTCCATCCTGTGATGATGATTCTCAGGAGAGTGATGCGGCAGCCGTTCATGGTTAAAGGCGCGACCTTCGTCATTATTTTTCTCATCGTTGGTGATGAGGTGGAGGGTCGGTTGGTGGCCGTAGGCGTGGGGCGCGATGCTCCTCGAGGTGACGGTGTTTGATCGTGTTCCGGTGGCGTGTTGAAGGATCGACGATCGACCTTCTCTCGCATGCGTTGGGTTTGAATAGCCAGGATTTTAAGAGGAAGGGAAGAAGAAAGATAGTGCGGCCGAGATTCTCTTGTTTCAAATGAAAGGGCCGATCTAGATTGTGTAAAAAAAAATATTTATAAATTTATATTCAAAAAATCATAAATTTCATATCTTGGTCATACGAGATCAGAATCGGACAAAACAAGCGGCATCAGAATCTTAGTAACGAATACCATGCACTAGTATAGATATGGATTAGATCAGGGCAAGTGAAAATTTTAGGTTAGATCGAACATGCTAGATTTAATTTAAAATTGGAATGTTGGGCAGCATAAAAATCAAGGTGAATTAATCTCGCTCAATTTTGGATTGATAGTGATTAATTTTAAATAGTTAAAATTAATAAATGGTTGATTGGTTTAATTGATGCGTTTTTATCAGTTAGATGTGATTTTATATATATATATATATATATACATATATATATAATTGTAGTGATTGATATTCCCACATATATATAACGGATGAGACCTTATGCGTCCCGCATAATAACGGATGACCCTATATACCACGATATTCCACCTGGAAATGGTATTTTTATATTGTTCTAACATCTGTGGATGCAGAAAAATAGGTTGGAGAGATCGAGCTGGATTCCTCAAAATGTTGAATTTAATTTCATATATAGTGATATATGTTTTTTATTGAATAATCTATGATGGATTTTTGTGTGATTTCAATAGATTGTATGTTGTGGCAGTTTACCAGGGTTTTGGTGCTTTTAAATACCAATAAAAATATGGTTTAATTTGGAAAAGAATTATGAATGGGGATTTTGAAGTTAAATGTTTATATAGAGTTCTGGGTAAATCTATTGGCTAAAGTAAATGATTTTGAAAATGTAATGTAGTTATTTTGGAATTTGGTGAACACGGATTTTGGGAATAAAAATATATAAACGGATGCGTAAATAATAAATTCTAAAATGGTACTTATTTAAAATAAAAGGTTTTAAAATCAAGATTTAAAATATTTTTGAAGGATAGAAGTGGATTTGGAAATAAGTATAAAATTGGCAATGTTGGGCTCAAGTAGGTTTCCAAAGTTATGAGGTGAAATTGGAATCGAGGTGGCTTGTTCTAAAAAGAAGATTTGAAATTTTAAAATTTATTAAATTTAAAAGTGTTAAAATATTCTAGAAAATTAGTTGTTTAATTATTTTAAATTTTTTAAAGCATATTTATTTATTAATGGTTACTTTATAATGATTTTTAAAGCTTTATTATTATTCAAGAAATGTTCAGCATTTTTGTTTTGAAAGGATAAATTACTAGATACTAATGTGTTCTTTTGTAATGACTTTTATTTAGTATATTTGGCTGGATTTAACTTGAAATCTATTTTAGAACTTACAAGCATTATTTTGAGATAATTATTAAATAAAGTTTTCGAAAAGTAATGGTATACTCATGTGGCGTAAATCAGAGGCAGTGAGTGTCTACAGTTAAGTTTTAGATTTCTCTAGGATGGAGACGTAACCATTGAGCTATGATCTATGGTTTGATACCACAGTGGTACTTTCCACATTATTTTTAAAAAGGTTTTCAAAAATTTTTGAAAAGGATAATTTGTGAATATACTGAACTCGATAAGATAAATACAAACTTTGGATAAAGAGATTTAATTTATCTAAAATATAATTTAAATAAGACTAGGTGTTTTTTAGTGGAGTGAAGTATTGGGTGGAATTGATTGTTTTATTTGATAGTTAAATAACCGACTATCAAATCTGGATCTAAATACAACCATGGAAATATCTAGAAGAAACACGGGGATTATATGGTACAGTTACCGTTCGAGGTGTTATACTATATGTATAAACTCATTCGTTCTTCTAGGACGTTGATAAGGAAGTCGGTCCACTAACGGTTAGGAGGTGATCTCTGATCATATTTTCATCTGTTTATTTCCTAAATAACCGGGGTTGAGTTTACAGGAAAGAGCGAACGTTATTTCGAAGAGACCGGGGTCGGATTTGTTATCCGAAAACCACTTCGATCCAATGTGTACATTTTCGAATGAAGAAAAAAGCATGGAGTCGAAGATGGAAGGCGAAGTGCAAGGGCTAATCGCTACTAATCCTAAGTGTGATTCCAAAATAGATGTAGTAGGAATAGTGCCTTCGGTTCTGTATGGACCGAGAATGGACTTGTATGGATGAATGCTATCAGTACATTGTCATTGGAGGATAATAAGCATTCTAAGTGAATATTCCTAAAAAGGTGATCGTAGTGTCTAGCTTCATCAACCGGGAATGACTAAAAAGCAGAGGAGATGCAGCAAGGCTAAGTGGGTAGCACCCAAGTAGGGTATGTTTATCGTATTTCTAGATAACCTCGGATATTATAACTATGTGTGGGAGAAGCTCAAGGGTGGGAACACTGGGGGTGATAGCATATTCAGTCATCCAGGTCAGGGATAGTCCAGCCTTATGTTGCAGGGGATCTCAGAGTGGTCCTCGGCATGTCTTTCTAGATGTGTGCCATGACAGGTGGTATCTCAATGCCTAGTCATTCAGTTGGAACCCATTCTCCCATAAGCTCCGTACGGTTTTGATTATGCTCAACTATGTTGAAACGTGAAATGCAAGCATTTAAACTATTTAAATAAGTATTTGTACTTAGACACTGTTAAAATATCAGGTGATTTTGGATATGAAGTGTTTTGGTTATCGTAAGGTAAAACCCATCGTGTTTATTTGTGGCATGGTCTTAGAGATACCTTTGATTTTTAAAGGATTTAGAAAACTTAGTAATTCAAATCGAGTGTGCTTTCTCACACTGGTTTTCCAGACTGACACGGATGTTATTTTATTATAATGCTCGGGTCAGACCGAGCATTACAGGTTCAGGTTAGGACGCTATGGAGCTCAGAAGACGAGCTGGATGGTGAAGACGTGTTGCTCATAGTTGTTTATTTCCACTGTAGTGTGTTGGAAATTACCAGCAAATTGTAAGGGCAAGTTGTTATAACTGTCCAAGCTGGTAATTATTGATTTTTGTACTCTAATGTGAAATATGTATATTCAGTTTTGATTTGTGTAAAGAGCTATTGATATTATATATTGTTCAGTCCACTGTGAGATTTTGTTTTGTTTACCTTCTTCTCTCTTCTACATGCTTTCTTTTCCCTCAACAATCTGTCTTTCCGGCCACGATCGTTCGACAAGTTGTACAATGACCGTATTTATGTTGATTTTCGAGGGTTGAAAAGGGCGATCGTCACAAAGATGCTTGGTGTTATTAATATGTTGATTGTAAAACATGAGCTATGGCATGAGGTTGGTAAACAAAGTTAACTACCTTGTCAAATTGCGACGGTTATGAGATCCGGTTGGAATCAAAGTTTGTTTTCCAAGTTTAAATTTTTTAATTGGATTAAAGTTTGTAGCTTTAGTTTTAAAGTTTTTTAACGAAAAAAATTTCTAAAGTATGTTTCAAATCATGAAAATTAAGGGTTTGTGAAGTGATTTGCTAAGAATATGTTAGAGCAAACTGCGTCCATAGCGATAGTTGTTATGGATGTAGTTCTGTAAAGGTTTGATTTTCTATTTCAAATTTGTTTTATTTTGAAATTAGTGCAATAAGGTTTTTAAACTTAATTAGTATTATTAAACATAAAATTAAGTTGTAACATAATTAATTAGTTAGTTAGTTAATTAAAAGGTAACTAGCACCTAACTAGTAATTAAGAAGGTAATTAGAGGTCAATCATCACTTAAGTTAAGTTAACGACTATTAACCGATTTATAAAGTTTTAATTAGTGATTAATGGGGTTAAGAAGTAATTAAATGATTAATAATTATTTAATTAAGATTGATGGTTAATTAATTAATTATTTATTTATTTAATGGGTTTAACTCTTAAACAGTTTGGTTTAACCTTAACCAAGTTGCATTAGAAAGTTAACTGGTATTTAATCAAGTCCATTAAGCCTAATTACAGTTTAATTATGATTCAATCTTGATTTAAACTGAATTAATTAAGATTTAGTTAGGGTTGAGCAAACTAAATATACTTTTAACATTTCACAGGTGATTTTAAACTAAACAGTTTTAACCAATTTTCTTTTTCAAAGTACATCGATTCCATATCAAATGATCATTTGTCCAGACCCTTAAGTAACCCATATGATTAAGAGAATTAAATGACATCCGTTAGTAGACAAAACACCATTTTGCTACAGTGTAAGTGATTTGATTGTGTGGACATGTGTTAAGCAGAATAAATTCCCGTTCTGCTATAAATTGATTGAATTGTTTGGACATCTATTTAGCAGGATAAATCACCATCCTGTTGTTATGTTATTTGGACTTGTATATGCCAACCGATTATATTGACGTGTTATTCCCTGATTAGATATGAATTGTATTTACATATATGGTAGCTTATGTAAATAATTGTTAAGTGACTTGGTAATCGAATTGAAATTGAATGGTAACTTAAATTAGTACCATTGGGTTTGCTAATCCTCTTTTTGAATTTGTAAAGTGTGTATTGAATTAACTTAAATTCTTTAATCAATTTAGAATTTAAAGTTTATAAATAATTTCCAAGTTATGCTATTTTGTAGTAAAGTTATTTTTAAGCAATAACTTGTTTATAAAAGGGGTTTTACTGAAGAGTTATTTTAAGTGTTTTACAAATGATATTTATGAAGGAGTATGGAAAGGTTTATATAAAGATTTCTAAAAATTGGAAAAAAAAAATTATAAATCATTTCAAATATTTGGAAAGAGGTTTATAAATTAACCTAAAGGTTTATAAAAGTGGGTTATAACTTTATTTTGAATGTTATCAATTAATTGGCATGAGATGAGCTTTTAAAAAGTGGATTTTTGACAAAGGATACGCGGAATGTTTTATTTGGTAGAATGTTTTGATTTGGAAAGAAGAAAACTTTGAAAAGTTTGTAAATGTACTTATATTGATAAGATAAGTATATAATTTTGTTTTCAAGGCATGAAAAGTAAAATGTTCTGGTAATATACTTGTACCGTCAAGATAAGCATATAAATGTTTCCCAAGTATAAAAGGAAATGTAAGGGTTTGGAAATAGTATTTTGAAAAAAATCTTGTGATCGGCTTTAATAAAGTGGTTTTATTGATTAAATAGAATTAATAAAGGCTTAGTGGATCCCATATGGAAATTAAACCATAATTGGATGTTTTTTTTATTTGACAGTTAAATAACCGACTATCAAAGATGGACAGAATGTAACTTTGGAAATATCTAGGAGAAACGTGAGAATTATATGGTATAGTTACCGTCTAAGGTGTTATACTGTATGTATAAACTCGTTTCGTCCTTTTAGGACAAATGATGAGGAAATCCGTCGATAAACGGTTAGGAGGTGAACTCCGCTCTTGACATTTGTCTGTTTATTTCCTAAAGGATCGTGGTTGAGTTTATCGACTCAAGTATTCAAAATGATGACATCTAGAAGCATGGGATCAAAGATAGAGCCCTTGAAGTGCAAGGGCTACTTGCTAGTAATCCTGAAGGTGGTTCTAAAATGGATGTAGTAGAAATATTGCCTTTGGTTTTTCCTTATCCTAGACAACTTGTAAGGATGAATGTTGGCACTGCATTACTGCTTGGAGGGCAGTGTTAGCATTCTAAGAGGGATAGTTATTCAGAAAGGTAGAGCATAGCCTTAAGCCTCACAACCGGGAGGAATGGCAAAAGCAGGGCATGTAGGAGACCTATGTGGTTAGCTAACATTAAGAGTGGTCACCCCATTCTAGATGTCCCTTTCAGAGTTGGTTTGCTTGCAAACAACGTGGTAGTATAAGGCCTCGGCGTCAAAGGGGTAAGGTAATCCGGTCTTCTATGTTAAAGGGACAACCGGCTCTGTGTTAGCATCAGTGCATTTTTCAAAGGTATATCATCGGAAGGTAGTCCCTTACCCTGCCATTATTGGGATCCAATCTCTAGTATGTGCCTTATGGTTTTTATTGTAGAGCCTAGTATGTTGGAAAGTGAGATGCAAGCATTTCAGCTATTTTATCTATTTACTTTAAACGTAGACACTATTATGGTATCATTGGATTTTGATATAAATTGTTTTGGTTATCATTAGGTAAAAACACATCCGTTTTTATGTGCGGTGTGGCCTTACGAGATGCCCTTTATTTGAATGATTTTCAAATATAGAAATCAGTTTGGTTGTTTCTTATTATTGAGTTTTACTCACACTAGTTTATCAGACTGACCCGGGCATTATTCCATGCAATGCTCGGGTCGGAGCGAGCTTATTTTCCCACGTTTAGCTGGATACTTTGGAGTTGGAGAGGAGATGGATGGTCAAAACGTATTCATGTATATTTTTCTTCCATTGTATTATAAAGTCGGTATGTTTGTCAATGTAAGGACAGGTTTCTATATCTGTCCAAATTTAAGACGAGTCTAGTGTACTCTGATGTTGTACATATGTATAAAGATATTTCCTTTTTGTAAAGATCATTATTGTATAATATATTATTCGCTGCATTGTGAGATTCTGTGTTATTAGTTTTCTTTTATCTTCTACCTTCTTCTTTCACCCTAAAAAATCAGTATTTTCGGCACTTGAATGTTCGGCATGTCATACAGTGGAGGTATTAGTGTCGACTTTTGAGGGTAAAAAATCTGGTTCGTTATGGAAAATCTATGATGGAAGTTATGCTTCTTATCCATAGTATACCAGTTAGGATACTATTTGATACCGGTGCATCGCATTCATTTATATCTCAGTATTTAGTAGATGGATTATGGTTAGAACCTTCGTACTTAATTACTTCCTTAAGGGTGTGAATCCGATAGGAGGGTATGCAACTTTGGGGATGAGATGTGACCAGTTAGAACTTAATTTGTTAGGTCTTAAGTTTGCATGCAATTTGTATGTCTTTGATTTCATAAGCTTCAGGATCATATTGGCTATGTATTGGATGGATAGATATGATGCTAGGATATTCTGCTAGGATAGGAAAATATCATTGAGACATCCTACTAGTGCTGACCGAATAGTATACTCATTCGAGAATTCGAATCAAGGAATTTGTGCTTTGTTGAATGCTATAGAAGCAGAAGAAGAGTTGAATCAGGTTTTTGTGGCAAGAGAATTTGCAGATATTTTTGAGCCGATCACAGAACTACCACCGTAACGAGCTATTGAGATTTTCGAATATATCTTGTACCAAAAGTAGAGCCCATATGTAGACCAGCTAGCAGGATGACGCCTATCGAGATGAAGGATTTAAAGGTGATGCTAGTGGACTTAGAAGGAAAGAATTTTATCGGACCAAGAAGTTTGCCTTGGAGGGCGACCATGGTGTTCGTGAAGAAACTTGACTAGTCGTTAAGGTTGTGTATCGACTATAGTAAGTTGAATGAGAAGACAATTAAGAATGGGTATCCTTTGCCAAGAATTGATGACTTATTCGATCAGTTAAGCAGAGACAAAGTATTTTCCCAATTGGATTTGGCTACAGGGTTCCATCAGCTAAGAGTGGCGGAGGACAGTATTCCTATGACGGCGTTTCGAACGAGATATGGTTCAAACGAGTGGTTAGTAACGCCATTCGGGTTAACTAATGCACCAGCTTTCTTCGTAGATTTGATGAACCGGTTTTTCGAGAGCACTTAGATAGGTTCATATTAGTATTCATAGACGATATTTTGATATATTCTAAGAATGAAAGAGAGCATGAGGTTCATCTTCGAATATTGTTAGAGACATTGAGATAGCATCAGTTGAAAGCGAAGTTTACGAAATGTCACTTTTGGAGGAAAGAAGTAAAGTTTATTGGCCACATAGTCTTCGAAGAAGGATCATCGGTTGATCCAGCCAAAATTGAAGCGTTAATAGTTGGAAGAGACCCGAGACAGTGATCGAGATAAGAAGTTTTTTTGGGTTGGCTGGATATTACTGGAAATTTATCATGGATTTTTCACTGATAGCAGCACCCCTAACTAAGCTAACCAGAAAGGATGTTAAGTTTGTTTGGTCCGATAGATGTAGGGAAGCATTCCTTAAGTTAAAGCATTTATTGACTAATGTGCCTGTGTTAGTTGTGCCAGATAGTAATCAAGGGTTCGTAGTGTATACCGATGCATGTGGGACATGATTAGGAGCTGTGTTGATGTAGAAGGGTAAGGTAATTACCTATGCTTCTTAATAGCTCAAACCGCATTGAGTAAGATATCTGACACATGATTTAGAGTTGGCGGCGGCGATCTTAGAATTAAATGTGTGGAGTCATTATCTTTTGGAAGAAATATTTGAGTTGTACGTGGATCATAAGTCATTAAGGTATTTATTCTCTTAGAAGGAGGTAAATATGAGACAGTAGAGATGGTTGGAATTTTTAGTAGCTTATGATTTTGGTATAGAGTATACACCAGGAAAAGGAAACAAGGTAGTGGATGCTCTTAAAATAAAAAAATCTGAATATGGTGTTAGCTATGTTGGCGGAATGGAAGGATCTTAAGGCATAGTCTACGTATAGTGTTCGGTTAAGACCGACTGCTACTTCTAGTCAGAGTATCATCAGAATATCCTGTTTGGAAGTTCAATCAATTTTCATCTAAAGGGTTTCTTCAAAATAGAAAGATGATCCGTGGTAGGCCAAAAAGAATAGCAGGCTAGAGATTGGAATCGAGATTGATGATCTGAAAGATTTTAGTCTTGACCGGAAGAGATGGTTGATAAAGAAGGGATGGTTGTGTGTTTCGAATGTTGGAGACCTAAGAAAAGAAGTTCTTAAGAAATGTCATCGATTGAAATTTATGATTCATCCTAGAGGAACAAAGATGTGTCAAGATATGACGAGAAATTTCTTTTGGAAAGGTATGAATAGGGATGTTGGCTTACGAGTAAAGTAATGTTCGAATTTCCAGCAAGTAAAAGCCGAACATTAGAAGCCGGGTAGGTTGCATCAGCCTTTGGATATATCAGTTTGGCAATGGGATTCGATATCCACGGACTTTATTGGTGGGTTGCCAAGGTTGAGTTGACAAAATGAGGATATATGGGCCACAGTGGACAGATTGACCAAGAGTGTCCATTTCATTCATGTTAAGTCAACCAGGAGGGCGCCTATTTTGGTTAAGTTTTTTATGAAGAACATAGTCAGACTGCATGAGATTCCTAGTAGTATAGTCATTGACAGAGATACATTGTTTGCTAGTGATTTCTAAAAGAGTCTACAGGAAGTATTAGGTACCAAGCTTAATATGAGTACCACTTATCACCCTCAGACAAATGGGCAGACAGAGAGAATCAATAAGGTACTTGTGGCTTTGTTGAGAGCTTGCGTACTAGATTTTGGTGGATCATGGGGAGACCACCTACACTTTATTGAGTTTTCCTATAATAATAGTTATCAGACTAGTATGGCTATGGCGCCTTTCGAAGCTTTGTACAAAAGGCCATGTAGGTCATCAGCATGCTGGTTTGAAACTGGAGATAGATTAGTCTTAAGTCCAGAACTTGAGGGAGAAGTAATAGAGAAAATTGAGTTAATACGTGGTAGGATGAGGGAAGCTCAGTCTAGACAGAAAAGTATGCAGACAGAAGGCGTAAAGATCTAGAGTTCTCAGTTGGAGATAGAGTCTTCACTAAAGGTATCACCAATAAAAATTGTAGTGAGATTCGGTAAGACGGAAAAGTTAGCACCGAGATATGTTGGACCACTCCCAATTATAGAGAGGATAGGAAAGCTCGCATATCGAGAAGAGTTATCGAGTTGTTTGGCAGGTGTCTAAGATGTATTTCATGTTTCTTATCTTCGTAAGTGTGTGCATGATTCAGATATTACTATCACTTCGACTGCACTGGAAGATTTAGTAGCAGAACTGGATCTTACTTTTGTTAGGCAACGAGTTCGAGTAGTAATGACAGATGAAAAGAGGTTAAGGAACATGACAGTTAAGTTGGTGAAAGTTCAATGGAGCGACAATAAGAAAGACTATACTTAGGAGACCAAGGATGGAATTAGGGATACTTATCCTGAGCTATTGCGTGGGTATGTTCTATATTTTTTGTATATACTATTTTTAAAATGAAGATGGTCCAGGAGACCGGAATGGAAGAAATGTAATGAAAATCGACAGGAGTTATAGAGATTTGAAATTTGGTTATCCAGACTTAGAAATATATTTTTATTAATAAGTTAAGTTTTTATTTTTAAAAAGGAAATTTTTATTTATTAAACTATGTAATTTTAAAGTTAGTTAGTATTGAATTTCAGAAGTGAATTTTTGAATACTTAATTTTTATTTTGATAAAATCCTAAATTTAAAACCTGCTTTGAAAATGATATTATAAAAAGGTGTTTTCAATATTTTAAATAATTATTTGAATATGTCTTAAAGATATATTATTATTATTTTCCTTTAAATACTTATTTTTATTTACATAATATAGAATTTGAGAAAGTTTTAAAAAGAATATTTTAAATTCTTCTCGAGAGTTGGGAAGGGTTATTTAATAGATGGAATTTATAAGAGAATTCTCAAAACGAAGTTGGGAAAAAGTTAAAAAATTCTGAAGTAGTTAAATAAAAGTAGGCTTCGAAAATGAAATAGAATTCATTAAAAGAAGGGGAAAAGAAATTGGGATTTTAAGCAAGTATAATTGGCTTTGGAATATTAAGGGAATTAATTATGGAATTTCGAAAATTATAGAATTCGTGTAAACCAGTCAAGTAGTTTACAAATAAAATTCGTGAATGATTTCAAGAAAGGAAAAAGGAAATAAAAGGACATTTTCCAAGTGTTGAATATTAAATGAAGTGGGAAAAATACTCTAAGTATTGGGAAGGGTTGGAAATGTTCCGTGAAAATAAAAGGGACTTGAAAACTATTTTCAAAATGTTGAAGTATGGGAAGCAATATCTTATAAAGATATTTTGAAAGTAATTTTAGAAAATTTATAATAAGGCCCGATGATTGTTTATGGATGTGTGTGTTGATAGTTAAATAGCTGACTATCAATTATGGCCAATTTCATTAATCGTTTCGAAGAGACTAGGATTGGATTAAATTATTCGAAAACCACTTCGATCCGGTTTGAACGTGACGAATGAATACCGTGAAGATGATGAAGATGGTGATTCGGTTTGTCCAGACCCAGGGCAACTTGTGTAGACGAATGCTATCAGAACATCGTCATTGGAGGACGATGAGCATTTTAAGTAAAATTGTGTTCTTGAAAGGTAACGCTTAGCCTCGAGCCTCATCAATCGGGGAATAACTAAAAAAAAGGGAATGCAGCTAGGCTAAGTGGGTCGCACCCAAGTAGGGTAAGGTTACCCCTACCTAGAGTCCTTTTTATTCGGCTGTGTGCTGCGGTTGCTGATCCCAACCGTGGGGTAAACTTAGTCGGTCTATCCAGGTTAGGGGTAAGTCGGTCTGGTGTAGCAGGGGATCTCGACATGGTCCTCGCTACATTGTTCTAGAGGCATATTGTGGTGGGCAGTACCCCAATGGCCCAGTCATTCGATGGAATCCGTTCTTCAATAAGCGTCGTACGGTTTTGATTGTGCCTAACTATGCTGGAACGTGAGATGCAAGCATTTCAGCTATTTTCTATTTATTTTCTATAGACACTATTATAATATCTGATGATTTTGGTAAAAATTATTTTGGTTATTGTAAGGTAAAAACCATCGTGTTTATTTGTGACGTGGTCTTATGAGATACCTTTGTTTTCAAAGGACTTTGATAACTCTAATAATTCAAATTGAATGTGTTTTCTCACGCTGATTTTCCAGACTGATGCGGGTGTTATTTTATAACAATGCTTAGGTTAGACCGAGTATTTTGGATTTAGTTAAAATTCTATAGAGCTCAGGAGACGAGCTAGAGGAGTTCAGACGTACATCACGTGCTTAAATATTTCCGATGTATGAGGACAAGTTGTTGTAACTGTTCAGATTTGATGTAACGGTTGTGTACTATGATGATTGTAAGTAATAAACAGTTACAGATTCTTTTGTATAAAATCTTTTGTTATATATTATATTTTGTTTTGCTGCGATTGTGAGATTCTGTGTTGTTTTGTTTCTATTTTTTCTTCTACCTTTTTCTTCTTCACCTCTAATGAACTGGTATTTCCAGCACTCGGTTGTTCGGCATTCTTACAATGAAGTATTAATGTCGAATTTCGAAGATCGAAAATCCCCGTCCGTTACAATAATAGTTTCTCTTTTGTAAAGATCGTTGATATTATGTTACATATTGCTTCATTGCGGTTGTGAGATCTATGTTGTTTCTAGTTTATTTTCTTTTCTTCTTCTTTCCCTCCTTTTTTCTTTCTATTCCCCTAACAATCGAGTTTCCCCAACATTCGATTTGTTTGGCGCACAATGTAGTGGACGTATTGGTGTCGATGTTATAGGGTCGAAAATCCCGGTTGTTACACTTCCTCTATCATAGGAACTATTATGAGTATGTCCCTCAACTTCTAATGAGCTCTAGGTTCTTATACAAATTGTATCGCAGCATTATAATCATATAACGTTGTCATGGCATTCTCAATATTTGAAATCACCTCTAGGTCAGTTATAAATTTGTGCATTTCTTTATACTTCTTTTATTATAGGTTATTCAAGGCAATGCACTCAACCTTCGGTTGTATCTGTGTAACAAACGGCTTTTTCGACCCTCGAATGCTGACACTAATAATCCACAGTATTCATGTGCCAAGCATCCAAGTGTCAAAAAATAAAACACTAAGGCAAAGAAAAAGAAAAAAAGACAAGGAAAAAGAAAGGAAAGAACAAAAACATTAGAATCTCAGAATAGAATGATAACATATAATATCAAAAGACAGTACACCGTGCTACTCTAATATACATAGCATTTCAGAGTTACTAATCAAAGCACTATCATCATCCTGGATAGTTATAACAGCATGTTCTTACCATTGTTGATATACATACATAAAGTAATGCAATGGAAATAAGAATACTATGGTAGGTAAAAACTGCACCTCTCTAAGCGCTCAATGAACAACAACGAAAACCTACCTTTCTCAGACTAGTAGAAAGAGCACCCATGGAAATAAGAAAAATATAAAACCAGAAGTCAAACGTAAGTCTGGTATGAGAAACTAAAGAAATATGTGATCAGCATATTATAGAACTTTTAAGACTTTCGTAATGGTTATCCCCACAAAAGAACCATCTATCTAATAAGTACATATTGTGATATAATAGATAATGTGTAGGGTGAAGAATATAAATCAAAATAGCTGTGCCACTTGCATCTCATGACACAACAATATTGAAATACAGTCAAACCTTCTAAGGTGCGCTCACATATGGATTTTCCATGGAGATGCCTTTAGTAAACTAAAGTGAATCTCGATGAAAAGGATAAAAAAATACTTTTCGAGCATCGTATATCTCTAGATAAAATATACCAAAGTGAAAAAAAATTGGCCCATCGCCTGAACACGTGAACTACGTAGAAGCTAGTATCAGTAACTCCCCATGTGAAATATATCGTTAGCATACTCTAGATATGGAGTTGATATACCCTCATGGGATAGCTAAACATGAGATTGCACAACCTACTCAGTCTTTAGTCATATACTGATGGTGAAATCACATTCAACATCTCAACACATGAGCCATTAACACTTGAACAGATCAAGAATCCCGGAATGGATTCTAGCATCTCGAACAGATCATGAAACTCTACATGGGTTCGAGTATCTCAAACAGATCTCAAATATCCACATAGATTCCAACATCTCGAACAGATCCACTTCCAAGAGATAGAACATGTGTATGGTTTTGAAGTAGTTATGATTTTGGGTCATCTTATATAAGTACACTCCCCCGCTTACCAAGCGCTCCCAAACTAATCGATAGATTTTCGATTAACTCAACTCTGGTTCTTTTAGAAATAAATAGACAGTACATATGGAAACCAAGTCTTGTATATTTGTCATTTGTCCTGGAAGAGAAGGATGAGTTAAAAGTAGGTGATCTCATCACCGAGCGAATAACCATATCATATAATTCATGTGTTTCTTCTGTATACTTCCCAAGTTAATTTGATCAAATTCAACAACAATGAGAATGATTGCATATGAAAACCAAGTCTCGATACTTGTCACGTTTCCAACTTTCTCAACTTCTGATATCCCTCGGTCAAGAGTGAAGCCCGGTAGGTTAGAGCATAATTGCATCTATACCCTACTCGAATCATGAATCTTAACTTTCATATATAGAATCAAGCCTGCTTTGTCGGCTTAGTGCTAAGTACATTACTAAATACTTCCCATAAACAAGTAACAACAAAGCACGATTAAGTCACATAAACGACTATTGATCCCCTTTTTATTTAATTAATCTTTTATTAATTAAACCTATTTTATTAGTAAAACTTCTTTATCTAATAAAGCGTATTCATTTAATTTAAACTTCACTCTTTAATTTAAATTCCTTTCTTTAATTAAAACTTCACATATTTAATTAAACCCTTTATTAACTAAACACAATTAAACTCATTTATTAATTAATCTTCCTTTATTAATTAATGTTTATTAATTGAAATTATTTTATTTAATTAAACTTAACTTATTTAAACTTGTATATAGATTTAATGTCCCTTTATAAAAGATATATATTTGTATTATACTACTCACGTATTTTACTATTCACATGTACTCTTTCTATAATTTAAAAAGTAACCATATACTTATCTTGAATGGTATAAGTATATTTACAAATAATTAACAATATTCACTTATTTAATATATAATCAAAGAGGTTAAAACAAATGTTACTTAAATATTGTTACAATAAACCCCTTCTCTCTTTCATATTTAAACATATACTTTTTCTATCTTTATTCCAAAAGATTACATACTCGTTATTATCTTTAAAATCTCATATTAAAGATCTAATTATATTCTTAATCCTTCAACAATATTTTTCACTTTGAAATATAATTCAAGAATTTAAACACAAATATAATTAAAGCATTGTTTACCACGAATCCAAAACACTTCACACTTAATCCATCTTAAAACTCTCTTTTAAAGATCTAATTACTTTTATAAGGGCTTAAGACAAGTGTTACTTAAAACCTTATCACAATAAACCAAAACCATTTACTTATAGTTATCTTTAAATTCTTCATTATAAATATATAATTATATTCTTTTGTATAACTAATTATATTAAAATCAAATGTTGCTAAAACACCGTTTACTATTGCGACGACCCATCTTCTCGACCCTTGAAGATCGACAATAATACATCCTTGGTATTCACGTGTCGCAAATTCAAGTGTTGTACAGGAAGATAATCATGGGGTAAAAGAAAATAATGACAGAATATAAAATAAATAGAATCTCACGCCGCATCAAAACAAATTATAATTTTAAATATGGAAGATACATGCAATCAATCCCATTGATTTATCAGAGTTCCAGCACGCACTAACCTGGACAGGATAGTTATAATGGTCTATCCTTACAAGTGCTGATAAACACATAATACAAATATAGTGGAATATAGATAACTTCTTCAAAAGACCTAAAATGCTCTAAGCATTCCTAACTACTTGGTTGCTCGGGCAAACTAAGGCACCCTGATTTTAAGGGAAAAGAAAAATAAGCTCGGGGTCAGTCATAGGACTGGTGTGAGAAACTCAAAATACGGATATTTTGAAAACAAAAGGTATTCCATAAGACCATGATGCACATAAACATGGAACGGGTTTTTACCTTATGACAACCAAACCACTTGCTACTCAAAATCATTTGATATTATTTTTAATGACTTTCTTTGAAAACATTTGTAAATAAACTTATGAATCTTAGCTGAAATTGTTACATTATTAAATTCCAGTATACTAGCTACAAAGTAGGTTCTATAGTTAAAATTTTATAACGCTCGTTCAAAAAATGGATTCCGTACAATGACAAGGTGAGGGACTACCTTCGTACAATATACATCTAGAGGGATATACCTTGGGTCCAAATACTAAATGCCTATATAAACGTATAACTCCTGAGCTCGTATGTCTTAGGAAATAGTGTTAAGCTAAGAGAAGTTATCTTCTCCACCACCAGACAGATGATATGTTCATAGAGATTAATTTATATAATTAGAAATGCAACATCAGGCATTCGTCCATGCAAGTTGTCTAGGAATAGGATAAACCGAAGGCGCTCTCCTGCCATATCCTGCCGAGGATTACCCCTAAGATTAGTAGCGAGAATTCCTAGCATCAAAGATCTCAAATGAAGAACAACTGTCACATAATATGACATGGGAAATTTCCCCTAATGGACAATGACAAGCAGGCCTACATTCCATCCTCCAAGTCATTTCCATATCTTCACTTCGAATACAAAAATTGGTATGAAGTGGTTTCTGGATAAGAATTACTCAAATTTGACTCTGGTTCCTTTGAACCAATCATCGATAAAAAGATGTTAGGTGAATAGGGAATTATTCTTTGATCGAATAATTTCTTTTTATCAAAATATCTTCTGGAGATATATATTTTAAAACATTCTTTCGGTATATACAGAGTCATTAAACCTCTCTTTGGAAAATTATGTATTTAAATCTTAACAAACATTTCTTAAATCCAAATCAAATTTTGATTGAGCTGAAACCATGTTATCTAGAATGTTAATCCAAAAATAGTAAATGTTAAGTGAGCAGAATCTATATAAATCATCTAATTCTACTTAATATCAATTTTTGTATTCAACAAGTACTATGGGCGGAATAATGCCAA
Source organism: Allium cepa (assembly GCA_030765085.1). NCBI lineage: Eukaryota > Viridiplantae > Streptophyta > Magnoliopsida > Asparagales > Amaryllidaceae > Allium > Allium cepa. The sequence continues at coordinate 30,438,009 of CM060932.1, forward strand.
AATCACCTTTTAAATTCCACGAATAGTACAAGTTTCCTCTTGGGGCTATAACACCAAGTATAAGAATATTACTTCCATAAAATCAAATTTGTTTAAATTTGAAAATTTTAATCTTTTATACTTAACTCATTTTTGACATTTCGACATATTCCCTCGTCCAGCAGAGGCCAGGTGAGCCAGGGCACTGATTGCTCCTGAAAATCTCCTTAGTTTAAAAACTTCATCCAGATCTCACGAATAAAAAAATCCAGTCGACTCGTCGACTTTTAGAGCCAAGATTAAACCACTTGATTTATGAAAACTTTTCTTTAAGTCATTTATTTAAACACTTTAAATAAATTAGAAAACTTCCAAATCATCATTAAAACACTTAATTATTTATTTGAAAATATTTACAAAAGATTTGGAAAAGAATCGTTAAGTTTAGAACCATATTTCAAAAGTTATAGAAAAGTGCTGCAAAAAGTGCTCTTAAGCTATATTGATCAAAATGACTTTTCTATCATTTGAAAATTCATTTTTATAACTCAAATAATTTTTAAAACATTTAAAAATATTTTTAGAATTTATTTCATATTTTTAAACAATTTTAAAATATCATTTTATAAAAGCCCCTTTATGGATTCTGAACTACAAAACTGCGAGTTTTCCAAAAACTTGCTTTATTCATTTTTCAAAATCTACTTATTAGAATCTCCTTTTTCTTTTTTTGTTTGAAAACTATGGATGTAATCGTTTGGAAAATTTTTATCTTGAAGAATTCCAAGCTATATTCCATACTATATATTCGTATGTCTTTAACGGCGTGAGATTGTGAATTACCATTACGCGACACGCTTATTTTTGACTCAATTTTCAATATTCAATTAAACTTTGCCAAAATACTTTTAAAAGTTTATAAAACATTTCTAAATCATAGTAAACCATTTTTAAGAGGTTTAAACATTCCATATACACCATTCATTCAATAAAGGAAAATGATTTCCTTTGTGCTTATCGATGTATATTAATGTAACTTGCATATATATTGAAAAACCATATTAAACAACCATCATTTGTAATCATATCCAAACATACATATCATCCAATAGTATATATAACAATATTTTAGGAGTTCCTCACCTTGGGTTAAACGATTAATCTAAAAATGGCTACAGCTTCATTAACTCAAAACCTTAGCTCATGATCACTTGGATTATTGCTCTTAGATGGCTCGGCCTTGACCCTTTGATGCTTGGGTGCTCATGGCCATGACTTGGGAGGTGGGAAAGGCTCGGCCTTTGGCTTGTATGGGGGTGTCCGTGGAGTGTTAGGGTGGAAAGGATGTTATTTAGCTTGGTTTTGAGATCTATGGATATGTATTTCATATGTTTATAATATTTGCACTATTTCGGCATAAATTTCTTGCTATTTTTTTATATAATGAGAAGCCATTAGAGAGGGTAAAAAAATTTAAGAAGGAAGAAGAAGTAGAATAATGTGTTAGGAATTTATGAGAAAAGGGGTGGTATTAATAGGAAAAAAATATGGAAATTGTCTTCCATCACTTCACCACCGTTCCATCACCCATGTGCTCCACCTCCTCCCACAATTTCACATATTGGTCTTCCCCCCTCTATGTGCTCCATCACTTTATTCTCTTCCAGGCCATGTGCATTGACTTAAGATGACTTAAGGATGAAGTTTTTGAAAATATCTTAGATATTTTCTTATATATGTTTATGTATAAAAGTATATATGTTATATGTTTGTGTGTGTGTGTGTGTATGTATGTATGTGTGTGTGTGTTCATGTGTGCATATGTCATGTATATACATGTACATGTATGTGCATAAGAGAATAAATAACGTTTCATCCACTTTGAACAATTTCCGTTAGTCAAATCAGTATTATATCAATAGCGATACAAATTTTCTTATATTTTCAAATCAAATATATACCTTTATAAAACAATTATAAATGATTTGTTATCACTAGATAACTAACTATTATGAATTATCATCATTTTAAAATAATTATTCAAATAATTATCATAATTATTAAATCATTAAATCTCAATTTTAAATTCATAAATCTATATTTAAATATAAGAGCATCATTGATGATGTCATAAATACGTTTTTTCCCCAAAAATTAATTGTATTTCATTTTCTTGTTCAATAATAAAAATAAATGCATGTTTATCTTATATATATATATATATATATATATATATATATATATCTTCAAAATAAGATTATCAATACTATTTATTATTTAAAACATCATCACTTATGTTTAAAATATGGACCTCTGAATGTGGTTAAATGAATGCAGTTTTCTGCCCAAAGGTATCGCTAACCACTCATAGAAGAAATATGGACCTCTGAATGTGGTTAAATGAATGCAATTTTCTGCTATTCTAAATTGATGGAATCCTGAGTCCAGATCCATTTTTTATAATACCCGAGCATTATGAAGTTGATCAAACAATTCATCTATTCGAGGTAGAGGATACTTATTCTTATTGTTTACTTGTTTAGGTCTCGATAGTCTAAACAGAGCCTTAGGGAACCATTGGACTTGGCAACAAAGACTATTGCTACCCTCTAATTTGAGCGATTTGGTCTTATCAATCCCATTTTCAATAACTCATTTGTTTATTCGCTCAATTCATCCATCTCTCTTGGAATCATTATTCTCTTTTGGTGAACAATAGGTCTTTCATTGGGAATCAAATTGATACGAAACTCAATTTCCCGATGTGCGGGCAAACTATTTACCTCTTCAAAAACATCTGGAAACTTCTTAACAATCGGTATGGTCTCTAAATTTTCTTCGGGTGAATCAAGGGCGTACTGGAAACTGTTCCCTACCGGGCTAGGCTCGTTGTAAGATATTTCTATAAATTTTCCAAAGCTAGTCCATAAAGATATCGTTCTTTTAACGCAATCAAAGACGGCTCTATCCTTGGATAACCAATCTATACCGAGTAATACTTCAAATCCGATAAAATTAAGGACACATATGAAAAATAATGGGAAATGTTGGTAGCTTGGACCTTTTTACGAATAATACAAAGTTTGTTGTACCACCTATGGGATTTAATACACAGATAGAGGTATCCACTATTTTTGGGGTAAGCTTAAATTTTTCTACCAATTCTTTGGAAATAAAACTACAGGAAGCCCCAGTATCAAAAAATACTTCACCATAATGCCTTCAACACAATTAGCACCCTCCAAAACTCCTCTTTCCCTGGTCTCTTTCGAAGTTAATGGTTCTTCTTCAATGGCATAGGTCTTAGCTGACTGGACTATCTCCATAAATGGACAACCCATAATCAAATGCCCTTGTTGGTGGCAATTAGAGTAGAGTGTCTTTTCTCGTTGCCTCTTCTCACTCCTACAATCTTCAATAATATGTCCTTTCTTTTGACAATTTCCACACCAGGTACCCGTGAAATTCTTTTTCTTCTTTCCTTCATGTCGGTTTTTCGCCTTTGGATTGAATTCCTTCCCACTAAGTTTGTTGATATTATTGCTAATATTTGGTTCGAATGCTGGCTTCTCCATATCAAGAAATTCATATTGCAAATCCATATCTACTAGGTTCAGGAATGATCCCTTTAGGTGAGCGTCATTCTATCATGAAACTCTTGTCTCATCCCAACCACAAACATTTTATTCTTCTTAAGTGGAGTATCAACCAATCCAGGCCCAAAGAAAGATAATTCATCAAACTTTCTTAAGTATGCTTCTACCGAAATTTCTTCTTGCTTTAGATCCATGGAACTTTTTTAGAGAAGGGACTTCCCAGCATCGGGTAGGTATTGTTCTCCAAAAACTTTCTTAAATCTTTCCCATGAAACATCATTTTCTGATTCATTGATGGTGGCACCAAGCCAAAACCCCATCCTGCAATTGCCAAGATGCCAGGAAGCACTTTTTCTCATCCTTGATGCCCAATCCTTTAAAGATTCTCTCACATGAGCAGAATCAAGCCTAAGCTTCACTAATAGATTATGTACCCCTGAATGGTTTTCCTCCCAAGTTGGTAAAATTTAGGCCGAAAAGTTGCAAGGTTAACTTGAGGTTGTACAGGAACTATCATTTCTTCAACCCTTTTGTTTCCCTTTGCAAGATTAACTTGAGGTTGTATAGGAACTATTATTTCTTCAACCCTTTTGTTTCCCTTTCCTCGTCCTTTACTAGTACTCATTTCCTACCATATTAATATAATAAGGAAATATCTTTAGGATTATAGACAGGATTATCTTAAGGAATGGCATAAAAATTTGAATATACTTGTTTGGATAAATTTTCCAATGTACACTCTCTCGGACTAAACTCATTCTAGGGCCCTGCTAATTCTATCTTTAATGAGTTGACCCCAACCAGACTCAGGTATTCACTCAGCCATAACCTCTAATACCAAATGTGATGACCCACCTCCTCGACCCTCAAGGATCGACACTAATACGTCCTTGATACTAATGTCCCGCAAATTCAAGTGCTGGAGAGGCAAATAATCATAGGATAAAAGAAAGCAAAGATAGAAGATAGAACAAACAAAATCTCACATCACATTAAAACAACTTATAAAATTTACATATGGAAGGTACATACAATCACTCCCAGTGAATCTGAGTTACATCATGTACTAACCCAGCCAGGATAGTTATAACGGTCTATCCTTACAAGTGTTGGTAGATACATAATACAGATACAGTGGAATATAGATAACTTCTTTAGAAGACCCAAAATGCTCCATGCTCCAAAATACTCCAAGCTTCCCTAACTACTTGGCTGCTCATAGAAATTAAGGCACCCAGAGTTTATGGAAAAAGAAAAATAAACTCCGGATCAGTCATGGGACTGGTGTGAGAAAATCAAAATACGGATGTTTTGAAAAGAAAAGAAATCTCATAAGACCACGTCGCACATAAACACGGAACAGGTTTTTACCTTATGATAACCAAACCATTTGCTATGCAAAACCATTTGATATTATTTTTAAGGACTTTCTTTGAAAACATTTACAAATAAACTTATGAAACTTATCCGAAATTGTTACGTTAATAAATTCCAGCATACTAGCTACAATGTAGGTTCTACAATAAAAAATTTACAAGGCTCGTTCGAAAAATGAATTCCATACAATGACAAGGTGAGGGGCCACCTTCGGTTAGTACACCTATAGAGGGATATAACTAGGGTCCAGATACTAAATTCCTATACCAACATAGAACCTCCTACCCCTTCGTTGGATAATACTGAATATGACATCACTTCGGTCATTACCGACCTTTAACGGGATCCCAAGTATACACCACATAATCGACATATTGAGAGTGATCTAGAAAGGTGATGATCATCTCCTAATAGGCGCGACCCATATAGCTCTGGTGCATTTACCTTCCTTTAGTCATTTCCAGTTGATGAGGCCTGAGGTAAGGTTTTACCTTTCACATAGCACATTCCACTTTGAATGTCACACTGCCATTCCAAGATCACACATCTGATTTCTACAAACGTATAACTCCTGAGCTCGTATGTTTGAGGAAAGGGTGTTAAGCTAAGAGAAGTTGCCTTCTCCACCACCAAATAGATGATACGTTCATAGAGATCAATTTATGTAATTAGAAATGCAACATCAGATATTTGTCCATACAAGTTGTCTAGAAACAGGACAAACCAAAGGCACACTCCTATCACATCCTGTCGAGGATTACCCCTAGGATTAGTAGAAAGAAGTCATTGCATCGAAGATCTTAAATAAAGAACTACCATCACATAATATACAATGGGAAATTTTCTACGAGGGCCAGTAGCAAGTAGCCCTACGGTCCATCTTCCAAATCATTTCCATGTCTTCACTTCGACTACATAATTGGTTCGAAGTGGTTTCCGGGTATGAATTTCTTATATCTGATCTCGGTTCCTTCGAACCAATCATCGATAAAAAGATGTTAGGTGAATAGGGAATTATTCTTTGATCGATTAATTTTTTTATTAAAATATCTTCTGGAGAAATATATCTTTAAAACATTTTTTTCGGTATATATGGAATCATATAACCTCTCTTTAGAAAATTATTTATTTAATTCTTAACAAAGAGGTCTTAATTCAAAATCAAATTTTGATTGAGTTGAAACCATGTTATCTAGGATGTTAATTCAAAAATAGTAAATATTAAGTAAGTAGAATCTACATAAATCATCTTATTCTACTCAATATCAATTCCCATATTAAACAACTACTATGGACGAAATAACGGCAAAATCACCTTTTAAATTTCCCAAATAGTATGAGTTCCTTCTTCGGGATTTAACACCAAGCATAAGAAGATTTTCTTCATAAAATTCAAGTTGTTTAAATTTGAATATTTTATTCTTTTATACTTAACTCGGTTCCAACATTTCGACCTTATCTATCCCTCGTCCACGAGAGGCTAGGTGAGCCAGGGCACTGATTGCTCCTAAAGATCTTCGTAATTTAAACACCTTATCCAAATCTCACTAATAGAAAAATTCAATCTACTCGTCGGCTTTTAGAGCCAAGATTAAATCACTTGATTTTTGACAGCTTTTCTTTAAATCATTTATTTAAACATTTTTAAATAAATTATAAAACTTCCAAATCATCGTTAAAACAATTAATTATTTATTTTAAACATTTATAAAAGATTTGGAAAAGAATCTTTAAGTTTAAAACCATATTTCAAAAGTTATAGAAAAGTGCTGCGAAAAGTACTTTTTAAGCTATATTGATCAAAACGACTTTTTTATCATTTGAAAATTCATTTTTATAACTCAAATCACTTTGAAAATATTTTGAGAATTTATTTCATATTTTTAACAATTTTAAAATATCATTTTTAAAGAAATCCCTTTATGGATTCCGAACTGCAAATCGGAGTTTTTCCGAAAACTAGTTTTATTCATATTTCAAAATCTACTTATTGAAATCTCGATTTCCATTTTTTGTTTGAAAACTATGGATGTAGCAGTTTGGAAAATTCTTATCTTGAAGAATTCCGAGTTATATTCCATTCTATATGTTCATTTGACCTTTACGGTGCGAAATCGTGAACTATCGTTACACGACCGCCTATTTTTGATTCAATTTTCAATTTTCATTTAAAATTTTCAAAACAGTTTTAAAATTTAATAAATCGTCTCTAAATCATATTAAACCATTTTTAACAGGTTCAAAAATTCCATATACACCATTTCATTCAATAAAGGAATATGATTTCCTTTATGCTTATCGACATGTATTTACGTGACTTGCGTATATATTCAACTACCATATTAAATAATCATCACAAACAATCATATCCAAACATATATATCATCTAATAGTATATATAACTATAATTTAGGAGTTTCTCACCTTAGGCTAAATGATTAACCAAAAAATGGCTATAGCTTCGTTAACTCGAAATCTAAGCCTACAATCACTTGGATTATTGCTTATAGATGGCTCATCCTTGACCCTTGGATGCTTGGGTGCATACGGCCATGAATTGAAAGGTGTGAAAGGTTCGGCCTTTGGCTTGTACAGGGGTGGCCGTGGAGTGTTAGGTTGGAAATGAGGTGATTTAGCTTGGTTTTGAGATGTATGGATATGTTTTTCATGTGTTTATAATATTTGCACTATTTCGGCATAACTTTCTTACTAACATTTTTAATATGAAAAGAAGCCATTAGAGAGGCTCTTAAAAAGCTTAAGAAAAAGGAAGAAGAATTAGCATAATGTGTTAGGAATTTATGAGAAAGGGGGTGATATTTATAGGAAAACGTATGAAAAATGTCTTCCATCACTTCACCATCGTCCCATAACCCATGTGCTCCACCTCCTCCCATCAGCACACACATTGATCCTCCCCCCTCCATGTGCTTCATCACTTCACTCCCTTCCATGCAAGGTGCATTGACTTTAGATGACTTAAGGATGAAGATTGTGAAAATATCTTAGATATTTTCTTATATATGTTTACATATAAATGTATATATGTTTGTATATATATGTTCATGTGTGCATGTGACAGGTATATAAAAGTATATATATGTGCAGAGGAAAATAAATAGCATATCAACGACTTTGAACAACTTTCGTTCATCAAACCGTTGAAAATCGGGAAACCGATTCCCCGTCACATTTTTAGTTATAAACTAAATTACATAAAAATGTAAACAAACTTTGAAAATAATTTCTCATCATTATTAATTAATTAAAATTTTCCTTTTTATTTATAAAACCATATAAATTAATATTAACAAATATTTACAAAAATTACTATCATAACGATAAAGCGATACGAATTTTCTTATATTTTCAAATCTGATACATATCTTTACAAAACTATTATAAATGATTTGTTATCACTTCATAACTAATAAAAATGAATTTTCGTCATTTTAAAATAATTATTTAAATAATTATTAAATCATTAAATCTCAATTTTAAATTCATAAATCTATATTTAAATATAAGAGCATCATTGATGATGTCATAAACACGTTTTTTTCCTGAAATAAAGTAATTAATTTTATTTCATATTCTTGTTCAATTATAAAAATATGTGTATATTTTTCTTATATATATATATATATATATCTTCAAAATAAGATTATCGATACTATTTATTATTTCAAACATCATCATTAATGTTTAAAAATCTTATTTTTGAATATTTTGAAATTTTTCTGAAGTGAGGAATTTACGAGTTGTTACAACTACAACCCAAAACCATTTACTTATAATTATCGTTAATTTTAAAACATTCATTTCAAAGATCAAAGCATATCCACACTTATTAATAAAGTAATACACTTTTGACTTAACTTTTCATAAATAATTTATTTTAATTTAAGTGTTGAAATCCAAACTTCCTTTACTACATTTATAAAATACTTAACTTACTTTTTAAAACTTATATATTGACTGAAAACTATTTTAAAATGATGTATATATTTATATGTATATATACCAATATATTTATATGATAATATAATTGATAAAATTATAAAATAATTTAAAAGATATATTATATTACATAAGCTTTATAATACTTTATTAAAATATTCTACAATTTTACTTAAAATTATACATACTAAAAAAATACTTCAAAAATACTTATAATGTAGTCTGAAAAATTTATTTTGAATATTATTAAAAGTAACGATTTTATAATTTATTTTAAAACCAATAAAAAGCATGCTTTATAATTTAAACCCTTTACTATAAAATTCATAAATAATTATATTTAAACTTTGATATCTTCCCGGTAATAAGTACACTTATAATAATTATTAAAAATCCAAAGAAACCCATAGGATGTCTTTCAAAATTAATTTTAGAAATCGCATAGAACAATGTAATTTCAAAGTGCATCCATAACGACGTTTTCGTTTCAAACTTTCAAAACTTCTATTCACAATAATTATAACTTCCCAAACCAATTCTCTTATGTCAAATACACCAAAAAAGTGTAGAGAATAACCAACTGTATATTTTTATAATATAATCAAATTTTAACCAATTCAACATATATTAATACACGAGATTTCAAAGTGCGTTGTATAGCGAGTATTTCGCTTCAAACATTCACAACACACTTCAAATTCACATATAATATTATCAAACATGTAAACATTAAGTCTTAACCAAGGCCATATTTTAGAAGGTTATAAGGGAGATTATACTAAATATAATGTTGTCAATTGCTTAGGATTAATAGCAAGTAGCCCTTGCACTTCAAAGATCTCCATCTTTGGAACATCATCAAGACGTATTCCACTTGAACTCTCATGTTGGTTCGAAATAGTTTTCAGATAATACATCCACTCTCGATCTCTCTGAACCAACTACCGATAATTCTCGGTTGACTCATTCCTGTTTCTTGCAAAAGTAAGCAGACTGTACTAAAGTGGGGCAGGGATCTTTCATATATCCCTTAAAGCTAGAGACATTTCACCCGAATGAGTTCTCCCGAGGGATCTCAACCCGTATGAACACGTAAAGCTCTTATTTACTGCCATCCCCTGGTCCTTTGGGACCTTTAACCGAGCGCTCGTAATCAACATCACACAATCATAAATAAAGTGTTTCAACATGAGTAAGTATCTGGGCTCCATACCATGATACCATCCTTTTCCAGAAGGAAATGCACATACCCTAAAGGGAGCTACCCCTCATAATTTTACTGCATCTTTCCTGTTTTGACCATTCCGGGGTGTGAGGCTCGACGAAGTCTCGTCCACAAAAACATACTTTATACAAAAGTCATGCTTTGGGTCAACAAATGATCGTAGAAATGATCACCAAGATAAACGATCAAATAAATGATCTTATCACAAATGATCATTTCACAGCAACACTCAGCATGTCACACTACCAAATTGGGAATATATCGCTAATAACCATCAACTACATAACCTCTGAGCTTGTACGTCTCAGAGAAGGGTGTTAAGCTAAGAGAATGAATTCTCCGCCACCAACAGAAATATATTTGAAAGAAATCGGCTTTATATCTCAATTTGTAATGTCAGACATACAATCCATACAAGTCTGTTCCGGGCTCGAACAGAACCGAAGGCACTTACAAAGAAGTCCTTGCAATCTGGATATCCACAATCCTGATCGGATTCCCCATCACATATGGAGAACTCTATACCGGAGCAACTCGGTGCAGAGTCAATCGACAGGTCATCCTATCGCTCTCGCAAACACCCAGTCTTCAACACCGGTCATCAATGCTATCCATTACGTCGTATCACTATTCGGAATGGGTAATCCGAATAACGAGCGCAATAATTTAAAAATAAGTGTGGCATTCAAATTCAGCAAATCACAACAAATACCTATTCAAAGGTAAATATTGATAGTCGGTTATTGAACTATCAATGGATATGCACAACATCACCAGATTCCAAATAATTTTCCAAATTATTTATTTCCCAAAAATATCTTTACAAGATATAAAATTCCAATACCTCAAAAATAAATCAATATTTATTTTTAAACCAATTCCACTTTCTTTTATAAATTCCATAGTGAATTTATATTTCATAATATCTACTGATATACGATTTCAATTATTCATTTTCAATTTATCTTCAAAAAGATAAATTCTCAAAATATTCACTTTTTATTGGAAAACATTTCCATACTTATTTAATAAGTAATTCATAATCTTTTTATTTTCTACACTTGGAAAATATTCAATATACTTAAATCGAAATTAAGTATATATTTCATTCTTTATGGAAATCATTCTCTTAAACATATTTATTTGGGCCAAAACGAATGTTGCGTAAAACATCGTCACGACAACCCAAAATCACTAGTATAGGGATTCGAAATTAAAATAGATATATAAATCCCAATACTATACAAAACATTTCCTTTCGGAAATCATTTACTATAACAACAGTGTTATAGTCCACCATTTCCTTCTATTTCTCGAAAACGTCTATTTCAACAATGAATGTTGAAATCTATGGTTTCGAATCTCAACACGTTTTGAAAACATCGTTAGATCGTTTTAATTCTATTTAAAACATCACATTCAAAACAATTTCTTTAACATATTATTCACTATTCAAAAACGTGAATATACCTTGTTAACCAATTTCATCCTTTCTATTCATTTTGTTTCAAAGGATTATTCACTATCTAAAACGTGAATATAACTCCATAAATAAATTATAACAATTTACTTATCAAAATAAGTTGTTTGCGGATTTATAAAACAATGTTTATAAATTCTATTTCTATTTGTTTTACAACAACTTCCTTTTATAAATTCCTTTATTAACCTATTCCATTTATATCTCAGTGATATACTAAAGGTTCATATTATAAGTTAAATGCTTATAAGTTATTTGTTTTAAAAGAATCGTTCTTTTAAACTTCCCAGATTATAAATCTTATAACTCATAAGATTCATTTATTTACCCAAAACTTATTCTTCAAATAACTTTTCAAATTTTATAAACCTACTGCTTATAAAATTCCATTTATAACTTCACCGTTTATAATTCTATAAATTTCATTCATTTATGAAATTCATTCACAATTCATTCTAACACTTATAAAAACTTGTTTTATAATTTAAATGTTTTAATTTATAAATTATCAATTTATAAATCTTTTATATAAATCAACTTATATTATTATTTCAAAACGTCTTTAAAGTCCTTTATAATTTCATCATTCTGATTTATAAAATAATTAAATTTTATAAATCCTATATTTTCAACTTTTTTATAATAAATTCAAAAATCCCGATTAACTATTTTATAAAATCATTAGCCCCATATTTTCAAAAATCAACCTTTAATTATATTTCTCAAAAATCAAAATTTTTATAACATTAAAATTTATAACGTTTATTTATTTAAAACGGATCAATTCCAAAAATATTTCATAACGTATACTTTCAAAAAATCACTTTAAAAATCCTTTTAAAATTCCAAAATTTGGTCCAATGATGCTACACACCAAATAGTCAATCACGACTACAACGATATCATATATCGATATGATAATCCATCAAATATCAAAATATCTGAAATCAAATAAAAAATGTTGAGGAATCCAGTTGGATCCCTCCAACCTGTTTTCCTGCATCCAAAAATGTTAGCACAATACCAATTCCGCTCCAGTACGGAATTATCGCGGTATATGGGATTTAAAATATTATCCGCTTAATAGACGGCGCAATAGGGTCTCATCCGCTATACAATGCGGGAAATCAACAACTGCAATATATACATATGCCAATATATATATATTGCTATTATATATATACCAAATTCACTGTTTATGAGATATTCGCGGTATATGTTTTTAATAAATAACATCCGCTTACTAACGGCGCATAATGTCTATTTTAACAATCAATAGATAACTATCATCATTCAAATATGCATTCAATAATTTTAAATCTAACTGTTTAAAATAAAAATCGAAACCTATTCGATTGAGTGAGAAGTTCTCACCTTGATTTCAATTTCGTTATAGCGATTTATTTCGAATAAAATTAAACGGACGTTTAATTTTACCCGAAATTCTCACTAACTCCAAACGACTCCAATCCAACTCCATAGCGTAGTGGTCGTCGATACGATTCCAACGCAACTAGTTTCGCGCGTTTTCGACCTCGTATGAAAAAGATATGCATTTTACAAGTTTTACGAATTTATTTTTATAAATTTACAACAACATTATTTATATTTTTTAACCTAAGGTAGATCATGGCCGTCCACTATTGCATCCCCACATCACAGCCGTGCCCTTCATCCTCTTCTCCCACGTCGCTACTACAGGTAACCGAACCCAAAACTTGCCGCCCCAAGCCCTAAATTTCGCGGCCAACACAAACACTTCTGAAACGATCAATTAGCACCACGACGAAGCTCGCAACACGAGCCACCGACGGCCAGAAATTGATGAAGCTCGGTCGCCCTTCCCCCCAGAAAACCGTGCGCAACCTTCGGCCTTTGAGCCACGATTTCGACCACCACACTGCTCCATTCACGATCTTATCCGTATAGATTTGAAGTTCACATCACACTCTACAATTTCTTAGTTTATAGCATTTAATAATAATGAGTGGATTGAGAGAAAATAAGGAAGGAAGCATAGAGTAATTTCGGCCATTGGTTTTGACTGAGGCGGCTAGGGTTTGCAAATTAGGGTTTTATTTTTTATTTTTAATTGTGAAGAGGATGGTCTATTTATAGGAAATCGAACGAAACACTATTTATTTTGGATTTTCCAAACTCCGATTTATGCACGGTGACCAGCGTTTCTAGGGTTTATCCCGCGTTCCGGACACAATGGAACAGGTTTCGACAGCGAATTCGATCATCTGTGCGAGTTATGGCAATAAACGTTCGATTTAAATTAAACCGATTTAAACGATTTTCTAGGCGTTTTAGCTTGCACAGGAAAAACGATAAATCCGATTGACTTGAAATTTAAAACCATACAATAATACCACATTACGGATTCGATGAAACTAGTTTCGTTGAAATCCAAGACTGTTTGAAAAATGTCTATTTTAACTCGCCAAATTAAAATTAAAACAATTTCGATGCGTTTCGAGCTGCCACGATCAAACGATAACTCCGATTGCTACGAAAATTGAAATCCGATAATAACAAACTATTACGGATCCAATGGAACTAGTTTCGTCCAATTCTGAGACTGTTCGAAAATTGGCTAATTTCACTAGTCGATTAAATATTAAAATATTCAATTTTCACAAATAAACTTTTAATTCGATTTTAAAAGTTCTATAACATCGTTCTAACTTCAATATGATAAAATAAAATTTTACAAATCATTTTCAATCATATTTAACTCGATTTTCAATTATTTCCATAATTTAACATATTAAATTATCGATTTAATTATCCAATTAAATCCAATAATTCAAATTAAAATTTATTCGACTTATAAATTTCACTTATTAATATTTAAAATTAATTAAATATCCAAATTTTAATTAATAAAAATCCTGGGTCGTTACATATGGAGTTAATTTGATAGTTTTAAATGATTATTTGAAATCGTTATTTTGTTAATGAGATTTAAGGATAATTGAACAAGGATGTTTAAATAATAACTCATTTATTTAAAGGTGTTTTAAATAATTGATTGTTTATCAAAGGAACTTTATTGATTAGAATTTATTAAAGATGTTTTGTTTAAAATAAGGAAAGTTTAATAAAAGGAGTTTTATAAATTTAAAAGGAGATCTTGAAATTTGGGGATAGTTTTATAAATGATTTTGGATATTTATAAAAGAGTTTTATAAATGATTTTGGATATCTATAAAAGAATTTTATAAATGGTTATGATATTTATAAATGAGTTTTGTAATAAACTTTGAGATTTATAAAGAGATTTTATAAATGGATTTGGGAGTTTAAATAAAGGATATTTCAATAATTAAAAGAGATTTATTTAAAAAGGATTTGTAGAAGAAGTTTATAACAGAAATTGAGATTTGATTTCCTTAAATTAACCTTCTTAATTATGGTTGTATGGAACATTCATTCCACACTTAACACTGAAGGAATACTGTTAGGGTTATACTTATCTTCGTTTCTTTTTAAATTACTTTTGTTTGAACCTTTAATATGATTTTGGTATAAGAAATCTTTCACAATGTTTTATGAATATACTTATGCCAGTGAGATAAGTATATGAATATTTCAATGGAAAGGGATTTAATAATGAAATATTTATTTAAATAAGGCTTGGTGGTTGCTACAGGTAATTAAATCTCTGTGTTGTTGTTTGCTCATTTGATAGTTAAATAACCGACTATCAATTCTTGTCTAGTTTTGACTTAGGAAGACTCGTGTCAGTTGTTACCCAGTTAGGGGTAACCCGGCCTTGTGTTGGTAGAGATCCGGTTTGGTTCTCGGGGACGTCCTTCCAGAGGCGTTCTCATGTGGCAATGGGAAGTTCCTTGGCCTGACCATTCGTTGGAAATCCAAAGAAACAATACGAGACTTGTACGGTTTTAGTTCTATAACCTGCTATGGAATGTGGGGGTAACCTGCTATTGAACATAGTTAGCTATAGTAGGCATACGATAATGGTCGTATGTTGGCTAAGATTTATATTCTACTTTCAAAATGAATTTTTCCTACACTATGCACTAATAATAATATCAAATGTTTCTTTTTAATGCGTATCAAGCATCTTTGACTATCATAAGGAGAAATCTCCTCCAAGTCTGCGTTTTCATTGTGTGTGTGGCGGAAGGTCTTATGGTAGTCTCATTTTTAAAAGCATTGCGAATTGACTTTAAAAATATTCCTCTATTTAGATTTTAAAGATAAATAAACTGTTTTGAGTTCTCTCACCAGTCACATGACTGACTCGGAGTTTATTGTTTTCCTTCCTAAACTCTGGGTGCCCACCAATTTCCACACGGGCAGTCAAGAGTTAAGGTTTATCAGGATATTCTGGAGTTGCTGGAGGCAAGCTGGATGGCATGGCGTATTACTAGTTTATATAGTATTTCTTTTCCGCTGTTTGATGTTGTTTGTTGTTGTACACTCTGATGATGTAATGAAATGTAATGTGATGTAATGTAATAACCGATATAGTTCTTTGTTTAAAGATTATTCATTTATCTATTATATGTTGTTCCGCTGCGATTGTGAGATTCTGATATTGTTCTGTTGTTTTCTTTCTGTTTCTTTCTATTTTCTTTTCTCTCTATTTCCTATCTCCTTCTGTCTCTTTCTTCTTTTTAAAAAAAACCCTAACTATTCGGTTTTTCGGCAACGAAAAATCCCGTACTTTACATTTGGTATCGGAGCATATGGTTAAGCGACAACCATGGTTCTGTTGGGTATTACTCATTAGAGATAGAGTCAGTAGTACTCTAGAATGAGTTTGAGTGTAATAATAGCTATGAGGACGTATTTGTTAGTGAATATAAAATTGTTTTATATTGTGATGATTGGTTTGTTGAGTGGTATATGGATTCTGGTTAATAAGAGTAATTAACGTTGTTGATAGGGATCTCTAAACACTTGTACAGAACAATTCGACACAATATTGTTTTAAAATTGGGTAAACGAAATAATTTTACCTTGAGTATATTTTATATATAAAGGAATAATTTTTCAGAATTATTAAAGTGTATATAAGTAGATTGTTGGTTGTTGAATAAGATGTTTGAATAATCTAAATAAAAGAATAATTGTATAAGAAAAAGAATTATAAGAATTGAATTATAATTAATGTGATTTACAATTGTGAAATAAACTTATATATATAAGAAGTGAAACTATATGAATATATTTATGAATATGAGTTGTAAATAAAAATGAATTTAAAGTTAAATGAAAATTTACTTTAGAATTGGAATCTGAATTGATTTATAAGTTGGAATTTAAGTTAAGTAAAAACAAGTGATGTTTGTAAAATGGAAGTATAACTTAAGTGATGTTGAATGAAGTTGATTTTGATATCAAAGTAAATTAATAAAGTTAAGTGATAAATGTGAACTTGAGTTATATAAATGAAATTCAACTTTAGTAATTGAATTGAATTAATGGATTGAATGTTAATCAATTGAATGTAAATTAAGTTGATATGAAATAATGAATGTAGGTGTAAATTCATTAAAATCTAATGTTAGTAGAAATTGAATAATTGAATGGAAATCAATTTAATTAAACCAATTGAAAGCAAAGGAATTTGGTTGTATTGGATATACATTGGTTGTTATATGATTGTTAGTTGATTGTATATAATTCATTAAGAATTAATGAAATTGGAAGCTAAAAAAATTGAAATTCAATTGGAAGTTAAGTGAATTTGAATTTGAAACTGATTTAGAAGTGAACCAACTTGAATATGGATTAGTGAATATAAACTAATTGAAAATGAATGTTAGTAAAAACATCCATTGTTAATGAATCAAATGTGATTTAAATTGAAAACCATTTCATTGAATATTAATGAGAATATGAATGAATATTTATTGGTTATGAATGTTAGTTGGATGATAGTTGGTTGATGGTTGAATTTGTTGCTTTTACTACATTTGCTATGTTGGCATATATAGTTATTATGTTGCTATATGTTGTATATTGATACTATTGTCTATATACATGATTCTCATCTGTTTGTTTATTGATTAGTAGGTGCGGATCGCGTTTGCTTCGCATTTGGAGCTCGCTTTCGCGCTATATTAGCCGTATATGCTTGCTAATAAATATTAGGTACATATCTCGGATTAAATATCGTACTTTTATACTTTTTTCCCTGCGGGATGCCTCATTACTTGATGAGATGTATATTTGTGATATATATACTGTCATTTTTTTTCGGATCGAGCCGCGCAAAGGAGACTATGGCGAATTTTTCCGGAAATTTAAGGCGTTAGAAAAATTTGAGAAAATTGGAATTTTTTTGAAAACTTTAACTTTGATTTGGAATTGAAAGTTAAACGATAGTAGATGTTTTTGAAAAGATAACTAAGTATGATTTGAAAAATTAGTAAAGTATGGTAAGAAGTTTAAAATTTGTTTTGGGAAAGTTAATAGATTCTGTAACTTTTCTTACTTGGTAATTTCGAGAACGAAATTCTTTTAAGGGGGGAAGTATGTAACGACCCAGGATTTTTATTAATTAAAATTTGGATATTTAATTAATTTTAAATATTAATAAGTGAAATTTATAAGTCGAATAAATTTTAATTTGAATAGTTGGATTTAATTGGATAATTAAATCGATAATTTAATATGTTAAATTATGGAAATAATTGAAAATCGAGTTAAATATGATTGAAAATGATTTGTAAAATTTTATTTTATCATATTGAAGTGTGAACGATGTTATAGAACTTTTAAAATCGAATTAAAAGTTTATTTGTGAAAATTGAATATTTTAATATTTAATCGACTAGTGATATTAGCCAATTTTCGAACAGTCTCAGAATTGGACAAAACTAGTTCCATTGGATCCGTGATAGTTTGTTATTATCGGATTTCAATTTTCGTAGCAATTGGAGTTATCGTTTGATCGTGGCAGCTCGAAACGCATCGAAATTGTTTTAATTTTAATTTGGCGAGTTAAAATAGCCATTTTTCAAACAGTCTCGGATTTCGACGAAACTAGTTTCATCGGATCCGTAATTTTATATTATTGTATGGTTTCAAATTTCAAGTCAATCGGATTTATCGTTTGTCCTGTGCAAGCTAAAACGCCTAGAAAATCGTTTAAATCGGTTTAATTTAAATCGAACGTTTATTGCCATAACTCGCACAGATGATCGAATTAGCTGTCGAAACTTATTCCATTGTGTCCGGAACGCGGGATAAACCCTAGAAACGCTGGTCACCGCGCGTAAATCGGAGTTTGGAAAATCCAAAATGAATAGTGTTTCGTTCGATTTCCTATAAATAGACCATCCTCTTCACAATTAAAAAAAAATAAAACCCTAATTTGCAAACCCTAGCCGCCTCAGTCAAAACCAATGGCCGAAATTACTCTATGCTTCCTTCCTCATTTTCTCTCAATCCACTCATTATTATCAAATGCTATAAACTAAGAAATTGTAGAGTGTGATGTGAACTTCAAATCTATACGGATAAGATCGTGAATGGAGCAGTGTGGTGGTCGAAATCGTGGCTCAAAGGCCGAAGGTTGCGCACGGTTTTCTGGGGGGAAGGGGCAACCGAGCTTCATCAATTTCTGGCCGTTGGTGTCTCGTGTTGCGAGCTTCGTCGTGGTGCTAATTGATCGTTTCAGAAGTGTTTGTGTTGGCCGCGAAATTTAGGGCTTGGGGCGGCAAGTTTTGGGTTCGGTTACCTGTAGTAGCGATGTGGGAGAAGAGGATGAAGGGGACGGCTGTGATGTGGGGATGCAATAGTGGACCGCCATGATCTATCTTAGGTTAAAAAATATAAATAATATTGTTGTAAATTATAAAAATAAATTCGTAAAACTTGTAAAATGCATATCTTTTTCATAGGAGGTCGAAAACGTGCGAAACTAGTTGCGTTGGAATCGTATCGACGAGCACTACGCTATGGAGTTGGATTGGAGTCGTTTGGAGTTAGTGAGAATTTCGGATAAAATTAAACGTTCGTTTAATTTTATTCGAAATAAATCGCTATAACGAAATTGAAATCAAGGTGAGAACTTCTCACTCAATCGAATCGGTTTCGATTTTTATTTTAAACAGTTAGATTTAAAATTATTGAATGCATGTTTGAATGATGATAGTTATCTATTGATTGTTAAAATAGACATTATGCGCCGTTAGTAAGCGGATGTTATTTATTAAATACATATACCGCGAATATTTCATAAACAGTGAAATTGGTATTATATATAATAGCAATATATATATATTGGCATATGTATATATTGCAGTTGTTGATTTCCCGCATTGTATAGCGGATGAGACCCTATTGCGCCGTCTATTAAGCGGATAATATTTTAAATCCCATATACCGCGATAATTCCGTACTGGAGCAGAATTGGTATTGTGCTAACATTTTTGGATGCAGGAAAACAGGTTGGAGGGATCCAACTGGATTCCTCAACAGTTTTTATTTGATTTCAGATATTTTGATATTTGATGGATTATCATATCGATATATGATATCGTTGTAGTCGTGATTGACTATTTGGTGTGTAACATCATTGGACCAAATTTTGGAATTTTAAAAGGATTTTTAAAGTGATTTTTTGAAAGTATACGTTATGAAATATTTTTGGAATTGATCCGTTTTAAATAAATAAACGTTATAAATTTTAATGTTATAAAAATTTTGATTTTTGAGAAATATAGTTAAAGGTTGATTTTTGAAAATATAGGGCTAATGATTTTATAAAATAGTTAATCGGGATTTTTCAATTTATTATAAAAAAGTTGAAAATATAGGATTTATAAAATTTAATTATTTTATAAATCAGAATGATGAAATTATAAAGGACTTTAAAGACGTTTTGAAATAATAATATAAATTGATTTATATAAAAGATTTATAAATTGATAATTTATAAATTAAAACATTTAAATTATAAAACAAGTTTTTATAAGTGTTAGAATGAATTGTGAATGAATTTCATAAATGAATGAAATTTATAGAATTATAAACGGTGAAGTTATAAATGGAATTTTATAAGCAGTAGGTTTATAAAATTTGAAAAGTTATTTGAAGAATAAGTTTTGGGTAAATAAATGAATCTTATGAGTTATAAGATTTATAATCTGGGAAGTTTAAAAGAACGATTCTTGTAAAACAAATAACTTATAAGCATTTAACTTATAATATGAACCTTTAGTATATCATTGAGATATAAATGGAATAGGTTAATAAAGGAATTTATAAAAGGAAGTTGTTATAAAACAAATAGAAATAGAATTTATAAACATTGTTTTATAAATCCGCAAACAACTTATTTTGATAAGTAAATTGTTATAATTTATTTATGGAGTTATATTCACGTTTTAGATAGTGAATAATCCTTTGAAACAAAATGAATAGAAAGGATGAAATTGGTTAACAAGGTATATTCACGTTTTTGAATAGTGAATAATATGTTAAAGAAATTGTTTTGAATGTGATGTTTTAAATAGAATTAAAACGATCTAACGATGTTTTCAAAACGTGTTGAGATTCGAAACCATAGATTTCAATATTCATTGTTGAAATAGACGTTTTCGAGAAATAGAAGGAAATGGTGGACTATAACACTGTTGTTATAGTAAATGATTTCCGAAAGGAAATGTTTTGTATAGTATTGGGATTTATATATCTATTTTAATTTCGAATCCCTATACTAGTGATTTTGGGTTGTCGTGACGATGTTTTACGCAACATTCGTTTTGGCCCAAATAAATATGTTTAAGAGAATGATTTCCTTAAAGAATGAAATATATACTTAATTTCGATTTAAGTATATTGAATATTTTCCAAGTGTAGAAAATAAAAAGATTATGAATTACTTATTAAATAAGTATGGAAATGTTTTCCAATAAAAAGTGAATATTTTGAGAATTTATCTTTTTGAAGATAAATTGAAAATGAATAATTGAAATCGTATATCAGTAGATATTGTGAAATATAAATTCACTATGGAATTTATAAAAGAAAGTGGAATTGGTTTAAAAATAAATATTGATTTATTTTTGAGGTATTGGAATTTTATATCTTGTAAAGATATTTTTGGGAAATAAATAATTTGGAA
Source organism: Allium cepa (assembly GCA_030765085.1). Lineage (NCBI taxonomy): Eukaryota > Viridiplantae > Streptophyta > Magnoliopsida > Asparagales > Amaryllidaceae > Allium > Allium cepa. Next base: position 30,459,740 of record CM060932.1, read on the forward strand.
AATTATTTGGAATCTGGTGATGTTGTGCATATCCATTGATAGTTCAATAACCGACTATCAATATTTACCTTTGAATAGGTATTTGTTGTGATTTGCTGAATTTGAATGCCACACTTATTTTTAAATTATTGCGCTCGTTATTCGGATTACCCATTCCGAATAGTGATACGACGTAATGGATAGCATTGATGACCGGTGTTGAAGACTGGGTATTTGCGAGAGCGATAGGATGACCTGTCGATTGACTCTGCACCGAGTTGCTCCGGTATAGAGTTCTCCATATGTGATGGGGAATCCGATCAGGATTGTGGATATCCGGATTGCAAGGACTTCTTTGTAAGTGCCTTCGGTTCTGTTCGAGCCCGGAACAGACTTGTATGGATTGTATGTCTGACATTACAAATTGAGATATAAAGCCGATTTCTTTCAAATATATTTCTATTGGTGGCGGAGAATTCATTCTCTTAGCTTAACACCCTTCTCTGAGACGTACGAGCTCAGAGGTTATGTAGTTGATGGTTATTAGCGATATATTCCCAATTTGGTAATGTGACATGCTGAGTGTTGCTGTGAAATGATCATTTGTGATAAGATCATTTATTTGATCGTTTATCTTGGTGATCATTTCTATGATCATTTGTTGACCCAAAGCATGGCTTTTGTATAAAGTATGTTTTGTGGACGAGACTTCGTCGAGCCTCACACCCCGGAATGGTCAAAACAGGAAAGAGGCAGGAAGGTTATGAGGGGTAGCTCCCTTTAGGGTATGTGCATTTCCTTCTGGAAAAGGGTGGTACCATGGTATGGAGCCCAGATACTTACTCATGTTGAAACACTTTATTTATGATTGTGTGATGTTGATTACGAGCGCTCGGTTAAAGGTTCCAAAGGACCGGGGGATGGCATACTCGTGTCAGTTGTTACCCAGTTAGGGGTAACCCGGCCTTGTGTTGGTAGAGATCCGGTTTGGTTCTCGGGGACGTCCTTCCAGAAGCGTTCTCATGTGGCAATGGGAAGTTCCTTGGCCTGACCATTCATTGGAAATCCAAAGAAACAATACGAGACTTGTACGGTTTTAGTTGTATAACCTGCTATGGAATGTGGCGGTAACCTGCTATTGAACATAGTTAGCTATAGTAGGTATACGATAATGGTCGTATGTTGGCTAAGATTTATATTCTACTTTCGAAATGAATTTTTCCTACACTATGCACTAATAATAATATCAAATGTTTCTTCTTAATGCGTATCAAGCATCTTTGACTATCATAAGGAGAAATCTCCTCCAAGTCTGCGTTTGCATTGTGTGTGTGGCGGGAGGTCTTATGGTAGTCTCATTTTTAAAAGCATTGCGAATTGACTTTAAAAATATTCCTCTATTTAGATTTTAAAGATAAATAAACTGTTTTGAGTTCTCTCACCAGTCACATGACTGACTCGGAGTTTATTGTTTTCCTTCCTAAACTCTGGGTGCCCACCAATTTCCACACGGGCAGTCAAGAGTTAAGGTTTATCAGGATATTCTGGAGTTGCTGGAGGCAAGCTGGATGGCATGGCGTATTACTAGTTTATATAGTATTTCTTTTCCACTGTTTGATGTTGTTTGTTGTTGTACACTCTGATGATGTAATGAAATATAATGTGATGTAATGTAATAACCGATATAGTTCTTTGTTTAAAGATTATTCATTTATCTATTATATGTTGTTCCGCTGCGATTGTGAGATTCTGATATTGTTCTGTTGTTTTCTTTCTGTTTCTTTCTATTTTCTTTTCTCTCTATTTCCTATCTCCTTCTGTCTCTTTCTTCTTTTTAAAAAAAAACCCTAACTATTCGGTTTTTCGGCAACGAAAAATCTCGTACGTTACACCAAACAATTGAATAAAATAATTGCTTAATTATCCTTTAAATATCATATTTAAAAATAATACTAAACTTTAGTCCATTTTCAAAAAGGATAAAATTTAAATATTTGACTTAATAAGTTCGAAAAAAAGCTTAGTGACCGCAATGGTTCTAACTTAATGGAGTTTATATTTACAAGTTATGACATGGGTATTTACATAACAAGAAGGTATGTTGTGACGACCCGCCTTTTTGACCCTTAGAACCGATACTTAACGCATCCTCGTGTTTGTGTGTCGTTGCCCAAGCATCAAAAAGATGAATCCTCGTAGGGTGAAATAAAGAACGGAATAGAAAAAATCGCAACGAAACTGCAAAATAAAACATAACAGTAAATATTACATCAAGTTACTCCTTAACAGCGAATTATCAGAGTTACATAGAAGTACTACAGATCAGCTTAGGTAGTTATAACATCCCACCTTTACAAATGTTGAAACAAAATACACTTACACGAACTAGATAATACAACAGAATTGATAACTTAAGAAGATATAAAGCCTACTATTCGGACGCCATCATCAAATGAGCCCAACAAATAACTGCTACTCTTGGACTACTCAAATAACATGAGTACCCGAGAGTTTATGGAAACAAACAACTCGGGTCAGATGATATATCTAGTATGAGTAAAACTTTAAGCAAACTCTAAGTCCTTTCTCCACTGATCGACATAACTTTTATGTTGATCCTGGGCTTCTTTCATCCTTCTTAAGCCGAGCTAGGTTAGGGTCTTCCTCCTGGAAATAAGCAATTCTCTCCATTAGTGCCGGCTTAACTTCCAAATTTGCAATCGTCGCCACACTCCTACTCAACGAATCTGCAACTGCGTTAGCTTACCCCAGGGTATAAAGAATCTCTAGGTCATAACACGCAAGAAATTCTAGCCATCTTTGTTCCTTTATGTTCAAATACTTTTGGGTAAAAAGATACTTAATGACTTATGATACGTAAGTAACCCAAACTTTGCACCCAAAAGATAGTGCCTCCACACTTTCATTGCGAAGATAACTGCCAAAAGTTCCAGACCATGCATAGCACAATTCTTCTCATGGGGTTTCAACTGTCGACTCGCATACGCTATTACTTTACCATTCCACATCAAAACTGCTCCCAATCCAGTCCAACAAGTATCCTTGAAAATTGTTAATCCTTCAATACCATCAGGAATAGTTAAGACAGGAGCACTTATCAATTTCTCTTTTAACTCATTGAGTGCTTTATTGCACCTGGGTGACCAAACAAAGTTAATCTCTTTCTTCAGTAGTTTTGTTAGATGAGAAGCAATCTTCGAGAAATCTTTGATAAAACTTCTATAAAAACCTACCAGTCCTGAGAAACTCCTGACCTTTGTCGCACTTTCAGGTTTCTTCCAATCTTGAATTGCAACAACTTTAGCTGTGTCCACTGATATACCTTCTTCCAAAACTATATACCCTAGAAATCTAACTTTGGATTTCCAAAAATGGCACTTAGAAAACTTAGACCTTAAAACATGACGTCTTAAAGTACTAAGAACAACATGAAGATGGTACTTATGCTCTTCCTCCGCATTAGAATAAACGAGGACGTCATCAATAAAGACTAGGACAAACTTGTTAAGAAAGTCCCAACACTCAATTCATCAAATCTGCAAAATAAACGGGTGTGTTAGTCAATTTGAATGGCATGACTAACCGCTCATAAAAATTATCAAAGGTATGAAAAGCTATTAAGGATACATTCCTCTCTGCTACCCTTAATTGGTGAAAACCCATGGCAAGATCCAACTGATAAAATATCCGAGCTCCATGGAGCTGGTCAACCATGTCATCAATCCAAGGTAAATGATGCTTATTCTGATAGTGCTCTTATTTAATTCTCGGTAATCCACACAAAATCTGGAGAATCATCAGCCTTGATAACAAACATTACTGGCGATCCCTAACTCGACATATTGCGTCTGATCAAACCTTTCTGCAACTAATCAAATGTCTGCTTCTCTAACTCTCTTCTTTCCTTTGGTGCCAACCTTCTAGGAGGTTAAACAATTGGTTTGGTTCCTGGAATCAAATCAATATGGAACTCTGCTTCTCGGTAGGGAGGTAAACCTCGCACTTCTTCAAAAATATACTTGAAATCCTAAATGATCGGCAAATCTCTTATCTACTCTTTGGGTACTTCGAGGGAATAAAGGAAATAGCTCATTAATTCGTTTGTCCTTCCACGGTTTATTTCTACCCCAATATTTCCAGCATCACTAAATATAATAATTCTTCGATCATAGTCCACGATTGCTCTGAACTATGAAAACCAATCTATTCTCAATAATACCCCAAAACCGATGAACCCAAGAATAAACAAGTCAGAAAAGAAAGGCCAATCTCGATAAGAAATAGGCACATTCAAACACATTGTGTCAAGATTGGTCAAACCCCCAATTGGGTTTGATACACAAAGAGAATTTCAAAGAATAACATATTTAAGGCTCAGTTGGTTAACTAGGTCGTATAAGATAAAACTATAGGATGCATTGGTATCGAATAATACTCTAACGGGAATATAGAGAATGGATAATGTACCTTGCAACACTTTCTTTCCTTTTGGATCCCTAGAACTAGATGGTATTTCCTCAATAATAAAAGCTCATCCTTGTGATCCCTTTCTTTGAAAAGGGCACTAGTTCTTCATATGTCCACATTTGTTGCAATTGTAACATACCGATAGGTTAGTCTTCGGGAAATTATTTGCATAGTGGCCCGTTTTGTCGCACTTAAAACAAAGAACCTTGGTCAAGTCTAACTGCTTAATCTGAGCTGGAGCTCTTCCTCCAAGCTTCTTTCCCAACAACTTCTTCTTCCCTTTGCGGTTGAAAAACGATTTACTAGCAATAGGGATAACTGATAAAGGTTGGGTATTAACTTCATGCTCAATATCAGGAGCTTCAAATCTCAAATCCATATTGATCAAATTGGCAAAGGTGTCGTTGAGATGATTGGTCATTTGCCAATGGAACTCTGATCACATTCCTTTCACAAACATCTCATTCTTTATAAGCAGCATATCGATCAACCCTGGTCTAAAGCGAGACAATGCATTGAACTAATGCTAATATTGTGCCACTGTCATCTCACCTTATTTCAAATCCATGAAACTTCTGAACAATTAAGTCCTTCCTGCCTCTGGGATAAATTGAGCTTCAAAAACTTCCTTAAACTATGCCCAAGAGAAATCTTCTTCTGGTGCATTCATGGTGACTGAATCCCACCAATCCATCGCTGCTTTCTGAAGCTAATGTTATGCTGACAACCTCTTTCTAGCATCTTCCAACTGAAGATCCCCGAACATCCTCTTATAAGAGCAGAGACATGTTCGAACTCCCAAAATGTCTTCAGTTCAATAGAAAGGCCTACCACCTAAAGCAGTGTAATTCTTGCATATGGTCGCAAATTCTAGGGCGGCTAAACTTGCATCACTGCTTCTAATATCGGCTCTACAACTGGCGCATTTCTAGGAGCTCTACCATTTGTAGCCATGCTGGTTCCTGATCCCCTCCCTTTTCTTCCTCTTATGCTCATTTTTCAATAACCTGGATAAGTGATGGGTATCATTAGAATACAAACATAGGGTCAAAGCTGATAAAAGGGAAATTTGCAATAAAGGATCAAAAACCAGATTTTTAGGGGAGAAAAGGAAATGGTCTCTCAAGAATAACTCATTCTAGGGCTCTACTCACCCTATCTCTAATGAGTAGTTCCCCAATCAGCCTAAGATGTTCGCTCAATCAAACCTTAGATACCAACTGTGATGACCTACCTTTCTGACCCCTAGAAATGACATTTAACACATCCTCGATGTTCGTGTGCCGTTACCCAAGTATCAAAAAGATGAATTGTCGTGGGGTGAAATAAAGAATAAAATAGAAAACCTCACAACGAAACTGCTAAATAGAACATAACACAAATAGTTCATCAGGTTACTCCTTAACAGGGAGTTATCGGAGTTACACAAAAGTACTACAAATCATCTTAGGTGGTTATAACATCCTGCCTTTACAAATGCTGAAACAAATTACACTTACACGAATTAGATAATACAGTCGAATAGATAACCTAAGAAGATGAAAAGCCTCCTGCAAGGACACCATCTTAAAAAGAGCCCAACAAAGACCTGTTACTCTCGGACTACTCAAATAAAATGAGTACCCAAGAGTTTATGGAAACAAACAACTTGGATCAGATGATATGTATGGTATGAGTAAAACATTAAACAATGGTATGCAATTAAACACAAACATGTGAGACTATGCCGCTGAACACGAAACGGGTTTACTCTCACATAAATCAATATCCAAATGTAAAGAATGGATAAATAATTAAACACCATGATGAGTGGTTGACTCTTTCCGATGCAAATAAGAAGATAAATTTGAAGGTTTGAATCAAGTAAGAAAAGGATAATCTCCGACAAATGATAAGGAAGGTGCACCACCCTTGAAGTTTACCTCTAGTAATATACTCCTGAGAAGCTCCTATACTCCATGACACTTCTCGAAAACCTCCAAGCCGGACCCATCCAAACCTTACCAACTGTCTGAATATTCCATATCTAATAGAGCTACTGAGTCCAATCTAAATGAGATGTGAAAGTATCCAAATGGGGGCAACCCATATAGCTTGGCCCCCTCTCGCGCATTGGTTTTAGGTATTTTCGACAAAATATATCAAAGCTCAACAGAGTAAAAATCGTCTTAAAATGACGATAATAATGAAGCTGAAGTAACCAATAGCTGAGAAACCAACTATCAAGGATATGAAACGATCGTATATGGAAATTAAGTCATGTATACTTACCACTACTCATTGAATTCAAATTTGTACTATTTCTTGGTTAACAATAATATCGGACAAGTAAAGGTAGTGTTACTTCAAAGTTATGTCTCACGCTTATTCTTAACTTTTGAAATAGTGACAAGCCTAATTTATCGATGCTTAGTGCTAATTATACAAATAAATCATTTCCATATAAGTGATTCGCTTTACGGAAATTAATCCATTTCCATAAAAGAATCAAACTTTTTTCTTTTTAAAACCCGAATTCGTACTTAGCTTCACATTACAAGTATTTGCTTTAAAATACTTTGTCAAAGAGTTTACTAACTTTGAAACATCATTATGAAAAGGATTTAACAAATTAAAACTTCCTTATACATTTGATTACTTAACTTTAAAACTTTGTTAACTAGTTAGTTAATTTATTTCGATAATCTTTAATTGAAAAGGATAAATCTCCTTTAAAACATCATTAATTAAATTAATTAATAATATAAATAACTAAATATCATTATTTAAAAGTGATTAATTAATTAAAACCTCATTTAAGAAAAGATTTATTTAATGTTAAACAAATTTATTAACTTTTAGAAGTCATTAATTAAAAAGGATTAACTGATTTTAAAATATCATTAAATAATAAATTAATTAATCATAGTCCATCATTATCCAAATATTAATTAGCCTTAAACATCATTAAATAAAATGATTAATAAAATTCAGAACATCATTAACCAAGTGATTGGTTAATTTTGAACAAATCGTTAATAAGTTAATTAGTTAACTTTAATCCTTATTAATTAATTAATTAATTAATTAATCATTATTAAAAAAAATAATGATTTTTGAAAACATCATTAATCGAAAACTTGCTCAACTTGTAAAATAATTCCAAGCATGATAATGAAACCAAACGGTTCCAACAAAAGCTGATTTTCCTAAAGTGCTGATATAACGACTATCACTATACTGGCAGTTCGGAATTCGAGCATATGACATTTGCAACACAATCACACATTGCATAACAAAGGTATGAGCATAAATACATGATGATTTACAATAACGTAACATATATTAAGCATTTAATAACAATGGCATTTGTTTTACTACTAGATTTCCATATAACCAATGATTCGCTTACTAACTTTCCAAAGTGACCATCTTTCAAGCAACAAACCAAACAATTGATCAAGCCATTATTACAGTTATATAATAAGCATTCAATAGCTACAAGTATGGGCATGAATATAGTTTAAACTTTAGGGCTCAAAGGTGGAAGCTTTACTCACTAAAGTGATTTCTAACTTAACCGAATTGCTATGACAAGTTGCCATACTCATGAACTATTATCACGACACTTTACCTTGGAGTTTTGGGCCCTTAATGGGCTGAGTTAGGTTCATCCTTATGCAATATAGGGCTTGGCCTTGGAGAAATGAGGTGGAAATGGCCGTGGTTTTGGTGTAGGAGTGTTTGTATGTGTATATATGGAGTTTAAATTGATGTTTGGTAGTGTATTCACTAGTTTTTTATTTCGAAACCTCTCTTGGAAGCCTTCATGAACATGAAGAGATAATAAATGAAGATGGAAATGATTAAGTAAAGTGAGACAAAGTATGTGTAGTGGTATTTATAGGTAAAGAATGAACTATTAATTTAATTTAACTACAACATTAAAATATAGTATATGTTGTCATGAAACATGGAGGCCATGCCTCTCCATGATCATAGGTGCACATGCACCCTTCATAGACCCCCCCCCCTTTACCATGCCTTGTACTCACCTAGCTAGCTTAGGTTATGGCTAAGTACTTCCTTAGGTGACTTAAGTCTTATTTTCTATTTCTAAGTCAATTCTTGTTTTAATTAATTTTAAGCATCGTTTATTTATTTTAACACTATCATTAACCTATCACATGACATATGTGCATGTGTGTATAAGTGATATAAAAATGTGCACAACATTTCCGATCACTTTCCGAAGCCGAAAAGTCGAAATTTCGAAGAACGTTCTGCGGTCATATTATCTATTTTTTATTTGAACAATTTATTTTGGTAAACAAAATTAAAAAATGATATTAATATCATTAATTAATATTTAAAATATGTTTACTTGGTTATTAAAATCCATTATTTAAATATTTAAAGATTATTTAAATATTTAAATACAAAGCGATTAATTTATGGGTCGTTGCATACGTAAAAGGGAATTAGCCAATAACAATTAATCAATGTATAGGTAAATGTCCAAGTTACAAAAAATTGCACAACTGGGTTTTTATTTTGCTTTTAATGGATGTCACCTAATATACTTAGTGAACTATGGCAGAATTGTGATTTATTCTGCCAAAAGGATGTCCAAGATAACTTAATTAGCAGAACGGTGTTTTATTCAGCTGATCAGATATCATTGGGTTTCATATTCAATTGGGGTAACATAAAGGTAATCGACAAAGAAATCCATTGGATTTAAAAATTCTTTTAAAAGAGAGTTATGTTGCGTTGAAAACAAAACCGATCTTTAGAAATAAAGTGGTTTGAACCTTAAAATTTTTATTTATTAATTAAATATCATTAAAATCTTTATTTGATAGTAATTAAACCTTTAATTAATAATTAAATAATAATTAATTTTTAATAAACAATTAAATAATAAATATCCTTCAAAATAAATAATTAAGTAATATTTAATCTTTTAAATAAATAATTAAATCTTAATTAATCTTTTAATAAATAATTAAATCATAGATTAAACCTTTATTTAATAATAATTTAATCTCAATTAAGTCCAAATTAAATCTTAGCTTAATTCATAATTAATTAATAATTAAACCCATTTGTATATAAATAAATAATTAATAATTAATCTTCAATAACAAAATAATAATTGACCAATGATTAAATAATAATTAACCTTTAATTAATTAACAGGTTATAATTAACTTACTTGATTAACATTTAAGTTTTAATTACCTTTGTTAACTAATGATTAAGTGCTAATTACCTTACTTATACTTGATTAAATAATCATTAAATAAATAAATAAATATTTTTAAATACGTATAATAAGTTTGAAAACACTTTTCAAAAAGATTCTTAAGTAAAAACATTTTAAATTTTGCAAAAAAGCTCGTTTTCCCGAACTGCATTTATAGCGACTATCGCTACATGACCTATAATTTTTAAAACATGTTTTTATATCAATAGCTTTAAAAATCATTATCTTTTATACTTTAACCACTTTATAAACTTTGTAAAAGGTTTGGAAAACAAAAGCAAGGTTTTTGAAACTTTATAAACCATTTCGAGAAAGTAAAGTAAGGAACTAAGCTTTTAAACCAAAGGATCTCGATGTCGCAACTAACAGCAAGCTCAAATATTAAAGTTTTCTTAGCTTACAACGTTGTAAGAATGACTTCAACATATATATATATATATATATATATATATATATATATATATATATATACATACATACACACACACACACACACACTGTAACATTAATATATAGGCAAAGATCCTAAATTGGAAACTTTACTGATTTTTACATTTTCCAAGTTTAACAACCATTACACATAATACCATATATAAAAATACCACTATCATTACTTTCATCCAGACAAACAACCATTTAACAACCAAGTAAGCAAAGTAAATAAAGTTAAAAACTTTATATAAAAAGGTGAGATTTACACATTAAAAGCTAAACAAATCGAACTGACCTCCCATTATACTTGAATACAACCTAGATCCTTGCTTTTAACTTGGAAAAATAAGATTTTAGAGGCCCAAAGTGGCCAAAAATAGTTTGGCCAAGAAAGCTAAGGGGTTTGACCATGATTGAATGGGGTTGGTGAGGGCTCGTTGTGGAGAGGTAGAGGTGCAAAATAGAAGGAGGAACTTTAAACAAAATTCTAAAGATTTAAGAGCGAATAAACTAAGATTTTAAAACTTTTAAAAATCCTTGGTAGCTATTAGAGAGTATAAGGAAGAAAGTGGAGTTTATGAAAATGAGAATGGAAACAAAAAAAATGAGAAGAAAATTAGGAAATTGGTTTTATATAAATTGCAATTAGCAATTTACCAAAATAGCCTTTAGTATATGTCGTCCACGCTTTTAATTCCACCTCATCTTGTTCCAAAATCCCCCCACCACCTCATATCCTTGCGCAAGGAACATGCCCTCATTCATCTCAAGCCAACGTGCATTTAATCCTCAGTGTAATTTTGTTTCCCAATGTATTTTCCACTTTAACCATTTTTTAATTCTTACGAAAAGTGTGACAACATCCTTTATTTTAACCTAGGAAAATGCACACACACACATGTATGTATGTATGTATGTATGTATGTATGTATGTATGTATGTATGTATGTATATGTATATGTATATGATTCTATCTTATTTATAAATGAATGTGTATATGTATACAATGGTGTTACGATATTTCTGACAACTTTTAGTCGATGGAAAGTCTAAAATTCGTAAAACGAGTTTCGGTCATATTTTTAATTTTTCTTTAAACTAAATATACTTGTACACAAATTTGAAAAACTATTTCACCAACATTATTTACTATTTAAAATAGTTTCATTTTAATTATAAAAACTAATATTTGAATTTCAAAATGAATTAAATATTCTCAAATTTATGCGGTGAAATTCGAGGTCGTTACACTCTCCCCCTAATAAAATTTCGACCCCAAAATTTTACCACAACCCTAAATCAAAAAAAATTAACTATACTCATCAGTCCGTATGATGTACATAAATCATTCCTACGCAAAATCTGATTTGATGACTCACATGGATACAAAGCTTTACTTTCGAAATAGTACTGCTCATCCAACTCCCTAGTGCGGACTCTGATCAGGTTTCTCAATTAGAAACCATCCATTCCCCTTACATAGCCGTACATTACGATGGGAAAATTTTTGATCCCACATTAAGAACTCTCACCAAGTGTTCACCATAAAAAATCGAGTGATAAATCCTTAATCGAAACAGTGCAGGACACCTCAAGTCATGTACTCGAATCTTGGATCGAGAATTATGTGAGAAAGGAAAATGATATACGTACATCTTATGTACTCATCTAAAGTTCTTATTTACCCAATTACTTTTTATCCTCCTAAAAATATTTCTGAAAACATTTCAAAAAATTCTAATTTTAGTCCAACATTTTTAAAATGACATAATTTTATTTATGAAACCTTTTCATAAAATTATTTTACATTATCATTTGCATAATACTCTCCTACATCCTAAGAGTATATACAAAACATCTGATTTTAAACCCTATTCACCTCATTTTATTCATATGTAGACCCAAAATAATTTTGGGTCTAAAAATTATGTCGTCCAATTCAACCTCTTTACCCATTTAATCTGGTAAGTAGCTAAGAAGAGTAGGATGCTGGTATCCAAACTTCGTCCTAGAGTCTACTTTTCTTTAAACACCTCTAAGGTAAAAATGTTTATTAGCCGGCCCAATAACATCAAATGATCTTTCACTTCTTAGATGTTAAAATCAAAAGACACGGTTTAATAGTTTATTAAAATCATTATTAAATTTAACCCAATTAAAAACTTCATTTGTTAATCCATTCTTTTATCAAAACAACCTTTTATTTCGAAAACTTAGGAGCCAAATACTCAGGTTTTATTTCAAAAGTCTTTTGAAATGATAATATATATTTGACCCATAGAAAATATACATGTCGCTCGAACTTCAAAATAATATCAAGGAACTGGGTACTACCAAATAGTACTAATATCCCTTTACCAAGAAGGCTAACACTCAAGAGAAGTGTTTACTATCCGAACGCATCTCTTGCCTATTTTTAGTCACTTTTGAGTCACTCAAACTAGTTAATTATAAAAATACTTCTCCTTTTCAAATCCCTTTTGGAAACATTTCTATGTATATATTTCCCACTAAATAGTTTTTAATAAAATAGTTTTCATCCACTTGCATTAGATTCGAACTAGTTTTGATCATACAATGATAAAGAGAATAATTTACTAAGTGCACTATCGCATTTGCCTAAGCAAACATCTGATTGTCACTCCGAAGATTATTCAGATCATCATAAAACAGATCAAGACTCATTCCTCGAATTATCCAAATAGAAATCTTATTCTCAAATTCACTATCAAAAATATTTATACTTTAAAACATTTTCTAGTAATATTATTATTACCTTTTCTCCAAAAACATTTGAAAACCTTTTCAAAGACACCAAAATTTTAAATCCTCCAAAACTCCTTTCAATTAAAACATATTTTATAACTCTGATTTATAAACTCAACTCTTTATGAAAACATTTGAAACATTTCTTTTTAATAAACACCTTAATTAAAATTCAATTTTAACCCAGCATATCATCGAACGCCTTATAGCCAAACTGTGAAACTTAATTCACACAATGTTCATTTCAATGTTCCCACAAATTCTATCTACCCAACCTATGATGGAAAAAGGAAAATTAACAAACGACAATCAATGTTCAAAACTATACGAGCATGGCCAGACAAACCCTATATGATAATAATTAAATATTATCAACTCCTAACAACAAACACATCAAAATAAACTATATTGATTTTGAAAACTACTCGTTTATATGTAAAGTATATTCCTAGGTAAAGTTATTTCATTTACCATATTTTTAGAACAATATTGTGTCGATTGGCCTTGTTCAAGTGTTTTGAGATCTCTACCAATGACGTTAGCTACTCGTATTAACCAGAATCCAAAATTAAAACTTAGCATATCAAGCAACACAGTATAAAACATTTTTATACATTAACAAATACATTCTCAAATATACACTCAAACTCATTTTAGGGTGCTACTGATCCTATCTCTAATAAGCTACTCATTCTAGGACATTACTAGCCTTATCTATAATGAGTTTATCACACCAAGGCCTAGGTATTGGCTCAACCTAAGATTTGATACCATGTTGTAATAATCTGCCCTTCTTACCCCTAAAGACGACACTTAATACATCCTCAGTTTTCATGTGCTGATCTTTTAAGTGAAAATTTTAACTATCAAATAATTTTACGACCAGCCTTTCGACTAAAACCAACCCATTAATTTCAGGGACGTGTAGGGATAAGAGTCTAAGCTTCAACGGAGTTCATAAAGCGAGAACCCCTTATCACGTTAAAGCAACTTTGCAAATAGATTTGATCCCAGTCTCTCTGAACTAACAACCAAAAATTTTTGATTGACACATTCTCAGTTCATTTAGAACTAAGTGGACTATACTAGAGTCCTAAAGGGATCCTAACATATCCCTTAAAGTTATAGATGTTTCACTTAAATGAGTTCTCTTGGGGGATTTCAACCTATATGAACACGTGAAGCTCTTATTTACTTACTAAGTCAAAACTGGCCAAGATTTGATAGTTGGTTACTTAACTATTAAATGAACAAACAACAACAATTCAGAGACTTAATTATCCGTAGCAACCACTAATCCTCACTTAAATAAAATTTTCATTTAATAAATTTGTTTTCAAAACATTTGTCAAAATATTCATATACTTATCTCACTAGCATAAGGATATTCATAAAACATTGTGAATGCTTTCTTATTTCAAAATCATATTAAAGGATCAAACAAAAGTTATTTAAAGAGAAACGGAGATAAGGGTAACCCTAAACACTCTTCTTTTAGTGTTAAGTGTGGAATGAATGTTCCTTCCACCATAATTAAGAAAGTCAGTTTAAGGAAATCAAATACCAATTTCTTTTATAAACTTCTTCTATAAATCCTTTTAAATAAATCTGTTTCAATTTATGAAATATCCTTTATTTAAATTCCTAGATCCATTTATAAAAACTCTTTATAGATCTTTAACTTTATTTATAAAACTCTTTTATAAATATCAAAATCATTTATAAACCCTTTTATAAATATCCAAAATCACTTATAAACTCTCTTATAAATATTCATAATTATTTATAAAACTCTCCCTGAATTTCAAGATCTCCTTATTAATTTACAAAACTAATTTTATAAATTTTCATTATTTTAAACAGAACTTCTTTAATAAACTCTAATCAATAAAGTTATTTTGATAAATAATCAATTATTTAAAACATCTTTAAATAAACAAGTTATTATCTATACGTCCTTCATTTAATTATCCTTAATCTCATTTACAAAATAAGGATTTTAAACATTTATTTAAAATGTATTAATTAACTTCAACCATTTTAATAAAATAATTGCTAAATTATCCTTTAAATATCATATTTAAAAATAATAACAAACTTTAAACCATCTTCAAAAAGGATAAAAATTTAAAATTTTGACTTCGCAAGTTTGGAAAGAGGCTTAGTGACCACAATGATTCTCAGCTAATTGAGTTTATATTTCCAAGTTATGACATGGGTATTTACATAACAAGCAGGTATGTAAAAGGGAAACAGCCAATAACAATCAATCAACATATAAGTAAATGTCCAAGTGACCAAAAACAGCAAACCTGGGCTTTTATTCTGCTTAAATAGATGTCAACATAATCTACTTGGTGAATTATGGCAGAACTGTGATTTATTCTACCAAACAGATGCCTAATATAACAATTAGCAGGACGGTGTTTTATTCCGCTAAATAGATGTCGTTGGAATTCATATTCAATTGGGGTTACTTAAAGATAATCGGCAAAGAAATCCTTGGATTTAAAAATATTCTTTTAAAGGAGAGTTGCTTTAATAACAGAACCGATCTTTAGCAATAAAATGGTTTGAAACCTTAAAGCTTTTATTTAATAAAATGGTTTAAATCCACCTTGTGACAACCCGCATATTTGTCGATTTTATATTTAAATATTTTGTTTAAATATTTTTTATCGGTACTCGGAATTTAGTTTGGAAATCTACTTTTTTCATACGGTCGAATTAGGACTCGGGACCACTCCCATTGAGTTCAAAATGACGTTTGCGATCTTTTTAAGTATAAACTTTGATATGTTTGGAGATAGTAGAATTTTGCTACTTTTTCACTTAGGGCTTTGGTTCGGGCTGAGCCCATTAACCCCACTTAACTCAGTTCCAACCCTCTCCTCTTCATTACTTCATTTCATATTCCTAACACTTTAAGCTTTAAGCAACAATGGTGGAAGAGAGTGGAAATTAGAAATTCCAAGCCCTAGTTTCATTGCAAATCCAAGATCTAGCTCCAAATTCTAAGAGAACCCATTGGTAAGCATCTCCTTCTTCTTCTCCAACCCATTCTCCTTCCAATTTCAGAATTTCCTAAACCTAACTTAGAAAATATTTTATATGGAATCTTAGATTGAAGCTTCTTGAGTTGTTATTGAAGAGGAATTGATCTTAGCTTGGTTTAAAAGCTTCTCCTTCATTTGTTTGGGTTCAAAGGTGAGATTTTTATCTCACATCTAAGCCTATATTTATCTTCGATTGTTAGGTATGAATTCCTAACACTTATTCATGTGCATTTACTTTTGGTTTGGATTGATTTGGTGAATATTCCAATTTTTGGTGTTTTGGGTTCAATTCTTTAAAAATCATAGCTTTGATGTTTTGATCATGTTTTGGTGATGAACTGAAGAGCTTCTATTGCCGGGTAGTCGATTGGAGTAAACCCTTAGTGTCGTCGCTCGACCATTTGCAAATTGAGGGAGTTTGCACCTCTTTTGAAATAGGGTAGGAAGTGCAAGAATACAGGTTCGGCCGACCGAACCACTGGGCCGGTCGACCGACCTGCTACTAAAAGTGCATAGCACTTCTCTGTCACAGGTCCCGTCGACCAACTACAGAGCTCAGCCGGCCGACCTGCTTCCCGAGAATTTTTCAGAACAGGGTCCGGTCGACCGAGCTCTGTAGCCGGCCGACCGACCTGTTGTTGTTTTTCCTATTTCGCCTATTTTGCGTGGTTTCCAAATTTAATCGATTCGTGTAATTTCCCTATTTGTTGTTATCATTTGTTATTGACTTTGATGACCTCTTTTCTTCGGGAATTTTTGGAATATCCATTTTGGTGGATTCGGTATCGATTTCTTTGGATTTCATTCACATCTTCGAATGTGAATTTTAGTGATTGATTGTTCCTACAATCTTTTTTGTGATTTGTCACTTCAAAACATTAAGGTTTTCAATACTAGTAGTAAATATCAAAATTCTTTCATCAAAACGGTTTCAACACTATTTTATTACAAAGCGCGTTTCTTAAACCGTTTTCCAATCTATTAGTATATACAAGCCTTTACCTCACTCGTATCAGAAATCTAATTAAACGACCTAGTAAAATGAGTGGTATGAAACGCTTGCGTTTACTTCATCGGTTAATTCTTGGACTTGTTCGATTGAATCTCTTGTGACAATTTTCTAGTGGAAATCTACAATTTGTTCATAAATATTTAAGTTAAGCTAGTGGTTATGGGACATGAGGCTAAGCTCATATATTTACTAGCTTACTGTAATTGACACTTCTTGATGATCATGATGATCATTTTTGTGATTTAGACTAGCAATTGTGTGATGTCTCTTTGTCTGCGATTTAGACTAGACCCCGTTTCAGGTTGATTTCGACTCACACATTTGGGGTAGCGCCCCATGGTCTTCGGGCCGTTCGTGTGTCAAAAAGTAATGGCTAGCTACCATGAGATAGCGTCTCGTTCGTGTGATACATATGTTGGTGAGTTTTCATGCTCCCGTTCATGTGATAGGCCTCCCCTCCTTTTTATGATTTCTGGATTTCGTGTGTTGAATTCTGGAATTTATGCTTCACCAATTTTAGTGATTTTCATTGATATGATTTATCAATTTTTGTGCATTGGTGAATTCGTGTGTTATTGACTTGTTGTGAATACAAATTTTGGGTATGTAACCCTTTTTGTAAAGATTTTTGTGATATTGATTAATCTCATGTCGAGTTTCAATTACATACTTATTGTAGTATGCCCGTATGGTTATCATATGTTTATGCCATATCTCTTATTCTATATCATGTCATCTGATATATATAGCTAGACTGATCCGTTTATTATTTTCTTATAAATAATACTCGGGTCAGATCGAGATGTTACAGGTGCTTCTGCTTGACTTCTCCCCAGGGATTCATTACTCTGACTTTTGGCTAACTATTTAGATTAGCAGTTTTTGTTGTATACACTTGAGATATAGGCTCACAGTTGTATTATTTTGTATAGCACATGTTGCTATTCTTTTGTATTATTGTGGGTCTTTTTGACCACTACTCTGATATACACTTTCATGTGTTCGTTATATTTTCATATCTTCTTCCGCCTTTGTGATATGAATTATCTGTGACTGATTGTGTTATGTTTATTTCTATATTTGTTTCCGAAGATTACTATAGCCACTGTGTAGTAGTTTTGAGTTTCTATCAGTGTGTCGGATTTATACTATCCGACATAGCGGTGCTCGCGCAAAGCAATTACACGGATGGTCACTCCTCAACAGCCTTATTCTCCGTGCTGGTTGACAGCATTACACCGTAGTGTTCTTGGCTAGCGTGGGTATAGAGGTGGGGCGTCACACACCTCATGTCCTTGTGCAAGGAACATGTCTTCTCCCCTCCATCCTAAGCCAACATGCATTTAATCCTTAGTGTACTTATGTTTCCTCTTCCACTTTAACCATTTCTTAATTCTAAGGAAAAGTGTCACATCGCCCTTTATTTTAACTTAAGAAAATGCATACATATATGTATATATACATATATGTATGATTCTATCTTATTTATAAATGAATGTGTGCATATACACAACAGTGTTACAACATTTTTGATAACTTTTAGTCAATGAAAAATCAAAAATTTGAAAAACGAATTCCAATCACATTTTTATTTTTATTCAAATTAAATATATTTGTAAACAAATTTGAGAAACTATTTCACCATCATTATTTACTATTTAAAAGTGTTTTATTTTAATTATAAAATCGAACATTTGAATATTCAAAATTAATTAAATGTTTGTAAATCAAAGCGGTGAAATTTCGGGTCGCTTCATATACTATGAGATCAAGCCTTGGTGAGGATCCATAGTAGGCATTTGAGAGATTCTTAGATTTCGAGCGGTCTCTATTTCCATAGGAAACGAGCTTCCAACTCTTACATCGATTCCATGTTCTATTTGTTCGTTGTGCACACATTCCTTTATAAGTCATGTGATACGATATTTCAGTTTGCGGGATGAGCGGAGCTGGTTCGCTTCTCTCGTCGGGGTGAGAGGCTTCTTTCATACTTTCTACGATGACTCGTTCTACGATGCCAACTTTGTTCTCTACTCCAGGATCATTCATGATGATGAGTTCGTCTTCTATCATTTGCTACTTTAACTAAAACTAGAGAGCATTTCCTAAGTTGGGTAGGTTCAGCTATGGCCACCTTTGGTTCGTCGCCTCCCTTGTTCACTTCGGCGTCGAACCGGTTCTTAGGTGAGGCATCCGGCTGAGCCCTTTCTTGACCTATCTCCTTGGTGTTCACTCATCCTACTCCTTTATTTCTTTGATCTGATTCACCGTTAGAGTACGACCTCTCTTTTTTCCTGGATCCTCAAAACCGAGTTCTCCCTTTGGATTCGGTATTATGCACGGTTGGAAGTGTTTGCCCTAAGCGTGTCATGATTTAATCCATAATGGCTTGCTACAGGGTAGTGAAACAGGTATCAAGATCTGCCGCAACTCTATCCAAATCACCTCTAGTGATAACGTCTGATCTTGGAGTAGTAGATGATTGGTTATCTTGATTAGCTACAACTCGATTGGCATTACCGCTGGCACCGCAAATCTTGCTCTTAGATTTAGGAGGCGTGCTAAGAAAGCTTCTCTCAGTTAAAGTACTGGCCTCAAGGCAATTGCAAGAAGACCAATTGGATTGGTGGGAGGTAATAATTGCTAAGACCCTAAAGGGAGAGATTACTTAGGAGAAATTTAAAGAACGGTTCAAGGCTCGGTGCTTATTAGATTCATGGTAGAATGTGCTATTAAGAGGGTTTATTGATCTAGAGCAGAGCGACCTTACCACGGAAGCCTACATCCAGAATTTTAACTCATTGTCCAAGTATGGCAGGGAGATCATCAATACTCCGATAAAGAAGGATGAGAAGTTTATCAGAGGTTTGAAGCAAGGTCTTGATCATAAGGTGATGGCTCATTTAGCATCTCCTTTTAAGTTTATCGTTGACGTGGCTAGCATGTATGATGGGATGTACCAGGTGTAGTGTAACATTGCTTATTTTGAGGCTTGAAACTAAGCGCTATGGATGTTGTAGTCATCCATAGTATTAATTTCTGGTGACAAAATGTGGTCATATTAATCATATTAACAACATCAGAGCATAGGAATATGAAAATTTTCAAGACACGTTTCATTAAATAAACTTTCACATTACCTTTTAGAAATATAATTTTCACATTCATTACATAATCCCATTCAATCCCATGTTCATAAAAAATATAATAATTACAAACACATTCCAAGAGCGACATATGAAGGTGCACCTTGCGTGATCAAAGTCTAACTGCTTATAGTTATAAGTTACATCATTACATCCACTCAAACTTTATTTATAACTTTGTTATACTTTTCAAACTTTGTTTTATCAATTCTACACCTTTCCAGAACAATTCCTTACTGTCACGTACATTTATATCTGTAGAGGAGGACCAACATATATTATATCATACTACTATAACATATCAAAAATTTGAACAAGTTTAAATACAGGGAGATTAAAAGTGCTTTCATAGCGACTATTGTTATATCGACCATTCCATATCCATTCCAATTTCAACACACAATCCAAACAACCATATATATACAATGTCAAGACTACGTCAAATGTTATAGAAGGTCATAGAAGAGATGATATGCCATAAATAGTTGTCATTTGCTTTCAAAAGCAAGTATGGTCCAAATATGTATGTTAATTAGTTAGTGAACTTTAATATAATTTAATAACCAATGTTATATAACTTCATATACAATCAAATGGTGAGTTAACTTGCTCTTTTCCAAGTCCACAATCAAGCATAAGTCTTTACCTCAATACCACTTCCTATCTCAACCAAAGCAAGCTCCAAAGTTTAATATTACCTCTTTATATTCAAGGCCTGGGCTTAAATGCCCTATAATGCTCACATCACAGGAAGGTTCAAGGAGTTGTGCTATTTTTCTTCAAGATTTCGGTTGCTATTCTTTGTTTTTATGTTGTGTTAGTCCTATAGCTTGATTTTGGTGAAGTTCCTTTGTGATTTAAGAGTGTTCAGATGTAAGGAGAAGAAAATGAAGAGAATTGTTTCTATGTTTTGAGAATTAGAAAACCCATGTTCTAAGCTTTAAGGGCGTTTATATAGGCTTCACCAAGAGTTTACTTACTGACTCATACCTTTTATTTTTGGTCATTAATCCCATCCCCTCCCCCTCCATGAATCCATTCGCTCACAGTTCCACCTCACACATCTTTACTTAGCCCTTAAGGCCTCACAAAATTCCCTTCCTCCAAAATATCTTCTATGACATCATTAAGTGATTTAGTTAGTCATAAACCATGAAAATATTTTTAGTTGATGATTAATTACACATTAATAAATTAGACATGTCCAAAAAGTTCGAACAACCTTTATCGAGAAAATAGTCGTTTATCGAATGACTTTCGGCCACATTATCGATATTTCTTCAAACTATTTAATTTTGTAAAGACCTTTCAAAATATTACCATCATTAATTATTAATTAAAACGGGGATTAACAAGGTGACAAAATCCATTTAATCGTATTAACTTCAAGATTCAAATATTTAAATATGAATTGTTTGAAATTCCATATCGTTACATTCTCCCCTACTTTAAATATCTCGTCCATGATATTCCAATACAACCAACACATAAAAGACACAAGAACAAATCAATACTTAATAGCATTTAAAATTTACTAGCAACCAAAGATTATGGTTTGCTCAGGTTCAAAACCTTCTTGTCGCATAAGGATGATAAATAATCTACTAAGCGTACCTTATGCTCAACAGTCTCAGGTTATTACTTAGACGATTATTCAAGCATCCCATAACGAATCAAAGATTCGTTCCCTAAACTCTTCATAAGACAACAAAACATAGTATGCGTATATTGAAGTCCTAAGATATGCATGGATCATCTGTATGCAATATCCTATATGATCACTACCTTGATCAAAAAAATTTCATTTCCTAACTAGTATACATCACATAACTTATCTAGTGTGGACTCCGATAAGGTTTTTTGATTATAAACCACTGTTTTCCTTAGATAGACATATGCTATAATAGAAAATTTTAGGATAATATCAAGAATCCATTTCAAGTGTTCACGGTAGGGAATTGAGTGAAAAATCCTTATTTGGATTGGTGTTAATCACCTAGAAACCATTTACTCGAATTCTAATTCAAGAGCTGCCATGTGAATAAAATGATCTGCGCAAGACTTATTTATTTTATCTTATTGGTTTCTTAACTGCGCCAATTTCTTTTTAAATCACATTCATTTACACTAACAGCATATCCCATTCAATGCCAAAATCATTTATGGAACATTTTATAAAATCATTACTAGTAAACATTTTACAAAAACGTAACTTTATTTATAAAACATTTCATAACTTAAGTTCATACTCGTACAATACTCTACTATATCCTAAGAGTATATACAAAACTTCAAATTCATTTTACTTTCTTAAAATTCATATAAAGGTCCAAAATAAATTTAGATCTTATAAATGAGTCAACATTTTCGACTTCTTTAACCGTCAGGTTAAGCATGTAGCTAAGAAGAGCAGGACACTAGTATCCAAACTTACACTTACAATCTACTTTCCTTACACCCGTAAGGTAAAGATTTTTATTAGTTAGCCCAATTATATCAAATGTTCTATTTTAATAAGAATGTTCAGTAAATTTAAAACATGTTTTAACTTACTACTTTCTCCATTCAAGAACTATACAAACTCATCTTTTATGTTTTTGGTAACACGTAGCTTTAAGTTCTATAACAATCCAGAAAATTTAAGCTGTCCAAAATCGTCAAAAAATCCATTTCATTCTAATAAATGAAAACTACCAAACAAACACATTATAAAATGATGAACATACCATACTGTCATTATGTATACGATACATGCGTCAGTAAAATAACTTATTAAATTTTCACTTATTTAATAGACACACTTCGCTATAAAGGAAAAATAAGAAAAGATTCACACTTATTTGGGCTATGCCGCTACCATTCGAGCACCCTGCATAGCATACAAACAATTTTTTCCATATAGAAAGCTCATTTTAAAATTTGTATTAATAAAACTACTTCATATAAAACTACTCTACATTTTATATAAAATTTCTGTAAAGA
Source organism: Allium cepa (assembly GCA_030765085.1). Lineage (NCBI taxonomy): Eukaryota > Viridiplantae > Streptophyta > Magnoliopsida > Asparagales > Amaryllidaceae > Allium > Allium cepa. The sequence goes on from CM060932.1 coordinate 30,482,849, forward strand.
AAACTTTAAAACTTCAATATGGGTTCCATTTTAAATCATTTGAATAATAATATATATGTGTACTTCTATATATAAAAACTTACTTTTTGGGATTAAATCGAAATCACTTTCAAAGCGATATCTAATACTTGTAAATATTACCAGGTATCATGATCTAAATTTATAAACAAATTTCCCAAATATGTACTTTTAAATCTATAGGAAATATACATAAAGATCGAGTAACACAAAAATAATCCATACTCACGAGAAGTGCTTGCCAACAGAACACATCTCTTGCCTATTTTTAGTCACTTTCGACTTCTCGAACTAGATATCATAAAAATACTTTATTCTCGAATTAACTTGCTGGTTTCGAGGGCAACCTTGAACTCGAACAAATCTTAAACTACTTTTCAAAATATTAATCTTCACGGATACCTTCAAATAATACTACTATTATTTTTGAAAATCTTGAAAATCAATTTCAAAGACACCGGGATTTATGTTCTCAAAATATCAATTTAAATCCTCTTTATTTATAAACCATATTTTAAAAACTATAGTTAGAAAATTTGTGCTAAACTTTTTCATTGGAATAAACTTCTACCTAAAATTATTACCGAACGCCTTATAGTGAAACTGTGAAATTCAATCCATAAGGTGTTCTTCTCAATGCACCCACAAATATTGTCTACCAACCCCTACAATAAAAGAGTAGGCTGCTCATAGACTGGTTGAGCACAAACTAATAATCAATGCTCATAAACTGGCCAAGCATGACTACGTGCCAACCTACAAATGATAACAATGCACATAAACTGGTCAAGCATAACTAATCAATTTACAAATGATAATAATGCTCATAAACATGCTAAGCAAGACTAAGCTAATAAGTCTACAAATGACAATAATGCTCATAAACTGATCGAGCATGTTAAACCATTCTACAAAGGGTAGCAATGTTTATAAACTAGCCGAGCACGGCTAAGCTAGCAAATCTACAAATGATAATAATGCTTATAAACTGGTCGAGCATATCAAATCCTTCTACAAAGGATATCAATGCTCATAAACTGGCTGAGCACGCCTAAGCTAATAAATCTAAAAATGATAATAATGCTCATAAACTGATCAAGCATGTTCATCATTCTACAAAGAATAATAATGCTTATAAACTACTTGAGTATGGCTAAACTAATACATCTACAAATGATAATAATGCTCATAAACTAGCTGAGCACGCCTAAGCTAATAAATCAACAAATGATAATAATGCTCATAAACTGATCGAGCATGTCAAATCATTCTACAAAGGATAATAATGCTCATATCTACACCAACATGGACAAGCTAATAAATCTACAAATGATAATAATGTTCATAAATTGGTCGAGCATGTCAAATCATTTTACAGAGGATAGCAATCCTCATAAACTGGCCGGGCACGGCTAAACTAATTAATAATTGATAATGAATGAACATCGTTAATCCCTACATTAATTAAACTATATTTTAATAATTCATACTGTAACGACGCGTAATTTTCGATAATTAAAAATAGTTAATTCAGTAAGATTTTTTTATGATTTAATCTTGGGTGAAATAAAAAAAAATTGATTTAATAATGAAATAATACCTAAAATAAAATGTAACAATGTTAATTAGATTTAATCATTAACAATTTGAATGAAATTCCAATTAAGTGTAATGATTCAAGGTTATACTTGGTTATAAATTGAATATAAGGAAAACAAATGTAAATGTTCCATAAATTAATGAAATTGTATATAATTAATGTAATGGAATAAAGTCAGTGCTATGTAAGTAATTATAATATCTGTTTGAGAATAATAAACTTATAAATGTGATTAAAAGTCAATGGTGACAATTATTATAAGTTACCTATTTCATTTAGTCTATCAAATTAAATTAGAAATCAATTATAATTAAATGAAGTCAAATGTACATTAACGTGAGTTAAGACAATAACCGCAAATTGTGAATGTAATAAAATGAATAAAAATGTTAATTATATTCATAAGGAAATAATTGGTGTAATATAAAGAAGGAAACCAAGATAGATAAATTAATTGGGATTTTAGATGTTAATTAATGTGTAAAATTGACAAAATTTCATTATAATTGAATTATACTAGTTAATACAAATAAAAGTTGGAAATTGTAGCATATTAGTGAAATAAGATATCAACGAATATTAACTATGTTATTAGAGTAATAATTGATTGAAATTTAAGACTGAAATTAAATAAAATTAATTTATTGGAATTAAATTATAATTAATGGAATTTAATTACGGTTGAAATTGAACATTGTAATTAGTGTAATAACTAACACTGGATTGTTATATATAAATTTGTATTAAGTCATTGTAAATGTCTAGGTGATTAAAAATGATGAAATTTGTTAACTATCAAATTTGAATGAGAAAGTGATTTAATTAATTTAATATTAATTTATTTAATTAACCTGAAAATAGCCATTTTGGCCACTGACTCGGATTTCGACGAAACCAGTTTCATCGGATCCATAACGATGAATTATTATAAGGTTTCAAGTTTCGTAGCAATCGGACTTGTGTTTGATGGTATGGACTCGAAACGCCTAGAAATCAATTTAATTGAAATCAATTGAAATCAATTTGAAATAAGCTGATTTTAAGTTAACTTCTTCATACGATAGAATTAGGATCCGAAACCTATTCCATTGAGTTTAAAAATATTGAAAACATCTATTTTGATATATGGGACGACCCATTTTCGTTCCAGAGACAGAACAGGCTTTTCAGGTCATTTATCGTTCAATGTGTAAATCAATCTTGTCCATTCATTCTATTTCTGATCTACCTATAAATAGTCAGTTACAAACCCTAGCTATTTTTTATTTTCTATGGTTTGTACGTACATTTCTTTCTCATCTCCTCATTCCAATGGCAGACAAATCAAAACCCTAATTCCCAAATTGCAAATTCAGTTTCAAATTCAACTTCAAAATCAAATCCCTCCAAGCCCTATCAAATTATATATCAATTCGAAGCTCTCGACGAGCGAAATTCTCTGCAATGGTTCGTTTCTCAAATCGAAACATCATTTGTCCAGAAATAGTTGATTTAATCTCGGCCATACATCGCGTTGCGATCGAATTCGACCGATCGTCGATTGGAGGTTACGGGGCTGTGGAGATCACTGCGTGCAGTTCATCAGTATAGTTTGATCGGTGATTCAACGGTTGAATCAACGTGAAAAATTCAATTATATCACAACGGCAGCGGCGGCTGCTGCAAAAATTTGGTGAACGCGACTTGGTCGTGTGGTCGCACAGGGGGTCGGAGAGCATGCGGAGGCTAGCGGCGATCAACGACGTGAATGGGGGGCAGCAGCGATGATCAGTGGACTGGCGATTTTTGGTTGTCAATAGCTAGCGACCGCGTAGGCTAGGGCATTAGAACGATGTTCCAAATGATGACACAGAGAGTTTGTGTTATTTTATTTTTATTTCGTTTTAATTTAATTTTTAAATTTTCTAAATTACGTAACTTTAACATACGAGGTCCATTCCATGCGCGGTTTATTCCGCTAGAATCGTATCAAAATTTCGGACATTTTGACGTTGCTTTGGACGAATTCTAAGACTGTTCGAATTTGGGCTCTATTTTGAATTTCAAATCAATTTGAATTCAAAAGGTGAGTGTTTTAACGCACTCATAATTACTATACTACCTTATGTTAGTTAAATTAAATTTACGATGTGATAAGGAATTCATTTATTGATGTTTGGGATGTTTAAATTTTCATCCTGGTTAAATTTGACTTTTAGTGCAAATAAATCATTATTTTAATTTAATATGGAGATTTTAGTTGTCAACTTTAATACCTGTTATTAATTATCAGTTATCAATTGATGTTTATGAATTGATTTAGATGATGGCTATGATGGATGTTTGATTGTTGATATTGGATGACTGGGTATTTTTATACTATTATGACATTGCAAGTTCCCTATGGGTTGAAATACAAACCCGAACGATCTATAGATTAGGGAAAAATCGTTATGGGTTGAAATGATAGACTCGAGTGATTTTTCAAATTTTATTTAATTCAGGATTGTGGTTTGAAATGATATATAAACGTAAAATTTTAAATTGCAGACTGAAATGATAAATATCCGTATCATTTGACCTTAGGGTAGAGAAGATAACCGATTGGTTAAATTAAATGATTTTAAAATCCTTAATTTCTTTGAAAGTAGTTAATGATATTTTGAAATAAAATTTGATTCAAATAAATTGAATTATTATCGAAATTCAAGTCTTATGTTGAAATTAGAATTGATTAAAAGGAATTGGTTAAAGAAATTAAATTGGAATTTTAAGTTGGATTTTGAAGCATAAATGGGATTTATCGGAATTGAGTCATTAAAACTATGAAATATAACTATGAAATATATTGAATTTGAGCAGCTTAAATTGACATTTAAAACATGGATTGAAATCGATAAAGAATTAAATAGTTTACTGAGAATGTGAATTGAAAGATGGAAATTGGATTTTGTTGATTTGGAAATTGAAATGGTCCAGATATGTTGAAATAAAATAAATAGTTAGATTAATAAAATCCCCAAATTCATGTTTTAAAATAAACTGTTTAAAAATATATTATTTTTAAATTTTCTAATTATTAAGATATCAAAAATATTAAACTATTTTAACCTACATTAACTATATAAATAGTTTAACCTATTAAAACCAATTTAATTTGTTTGAATTAATTAAACCATTTAATTTAATTTAAATCTACTTAATCTATTTCAAAGCTATTTAATCTATTTTAATTATATTTAATCTATTTTAAATCTATTTAACTATCTTAAATTAATTTAAAACTATTTGTAATCCGTGTTTAAATATTATAGAGTATTTTAACTATTCTAAATTTATTTTAACTATGTTAAACTATTTATAACTATCTAAACTATTTATATCTAAACTATGTTCACAATTTCAGATTCAGTAAAGTGGAAGTATTTAAAATACAAATCCTTCATTTAGAGGAAATGTGATTAAATGATGAAATAACCTAAGTTAGGATTTATATAACATATTTGAGTAAATATGATTTTGGAGTAAATGTGATTTTTGAAAGTGGATATGATTTGAAAATGATATGGTGTGAGAATATAATATTTTGATATCAATCGTAAATTGACTTTTTGAAATGTAAAAGAACCATCCGATGTGAAATAAGTATTTGGTTGTTATAGAGACCAGAATTAGATATTGTCATACTCTCTGCCAATACCATAAACCACTTTAACAATTGTGTACGTGGTGGAGATTTCAGAAATGAAATAGGATAGTTGGCGAAAGATTTCTGTATGAGGTATGACGTGATCCTGACTCCCGTGGGTTTGCTTAAATGTGACTAAAACAGGAGCCATGTCGGGCCAAGTGAGGTCATTCCTCCTATCGGGCACATTTCTTCGATACTATTCTATTACTTTGTGATTGATTTGGTGGCCACTCTTGATTTGATTTGGGAGTGTGTCCGAGGTGGGCAGTAGTAGCTGCTATGCATTACCACTGGTCCGGATATGCAATTGGTATATCTACCATGGCATTGCCTCGAGTGTCGTGTTCACATGCCCTAGAGCGCCTTCTATGAGTTTGTTTTGTACTGTACCTATGGAGTGCCCTCTGTGTAAACTTCCAGTTTACGGAGAAGTGTACGGTACTGTATAGACTATGGGAATATATAAAATATGTTAAGGGGGATATGGGTAATGTTTTAACGCTATTTTAATACTTTTACTTTACTGTAACATATTATAATAGTGCACTGTACTACATAGTAGATAGTTTAACGGATCCTTAAGAGATGTAAATCTCGAACATCTCTAAAGTTACTGCACTCACGTTGACACTGGATAGGGGATGTCAAACCCCGTAAACATCTCTGACGAACATCTCTGATGCCGTCACACTCATATTTACCGTTGATTTAACTTACATAAGATCTTTTAGTTCTAATCTGAGTGTTTTGTCTTTTCAATTCGCTCGGGGCAGCCTGAGCATTTCAGGGTTGAAGATCTTATTTCTGGAGGACGAAGACGAAGATTTGTACTAGTATAATTTATTATGTTCCGCTGCATTGTGTTATTCTGCTGCATTTATTATTTATTTCTTCATGTTTCTGTAACTCTGATTTTGTGTTTTAAAAGGATAGTCAAATGTATTTATAAAATAGTTTCATGAACTGTTATTTGATTATTATATTTTGTCATTCCACTGCGAGATTCTGTATTTGTTTTATTTCTTTCCCTTTTTCTTATTTATCCAATAACAATCTACACTTTTGAATGGTTTGTCTGACATGCGTGTCTGCTTAAAACGTCCAAAAAGGCATGCCGTTACACGTACTTACATAAGTTACCTTATATAAGGTCTTTGATTTTCGTAGATGGAATTACCTTTAAGACATGCATTTAAAACAGAAACAAATACGCTCTCATATGTATAATACACTCAACTCATTCTAGGGCATCCCTATCTTTAATGAGTTATACCCAACCAAAACCAAGATTCTCGCTTAACCTTTTGGGTTGATACCACGTTGCAACGACTAACCTTTTTTACCCTTAAATGTTGATAATAATACATCCTTAATATTCACGTGTTGAGCACCCAAATGCCAGAAAGACAAATGTTAGGGTAAATAAAAAGAATAAGAAAAGGAATAAGGAAGAAAGAACACAGTATCAGAATCTCACAACACAAGGATAACATAGAATATCAAAAGGACAATATAAAGTATTACTCTAAGATACATAGAATTTCATATTTACAAACCTAAGTACTATTATCAGCATGGATAGTCACGACAGTTTGTTCTCACAATTGCTGATAAATACGTAATAGTAGAGCAATAGAAGTAGGAATACTATACAAAGTAAATAGAAGCATCCCACTCGTGCCTTGAAGCTCTAAAGGATATCAAGGAAAACCTACCTTTCTCTAACTACATGAAAGAGCACTCGAGGAATTAAGGGAAAGATAAAACCATGAGTCAGACATAAATCTGGTATAAGAAACTCAAGAAATTATTGGCCACCATGTAACAGTAACTTTTGAGACCGTTCGAATCACCATAATGGTTTTTCCCTCAAAAGAACCAAAACATCTAATAAGTACATATGGTGATATAATGGATAATGTCTAGAGTGTGTAAATTAAAAAATAGTTGTGCTACTTGCATCTCACAACATAATAATATTAGAAATATAACTAAAATAGATAAGGAACGTTCGCATATGGATTTCCATGGAAGTCACCTCGGTATGTCGAGGCCATCCTCATGACAAGGATCTGAAACTACCTTCGAAGCATCGAATATCCTTAGATAAAATATATCATAAGGCAAACACAACTGGCTCATGCTCGAACATGTGATGTCGAATATCATAAACTCTCACTATCAACATCGATAAGCATATCTACATACGAAGTTGATATATCCTTTTGGGTTAGCTAAACCCCATAGTTGTACATCCTACTTTGTCTTCTGTCGTTTTTGACGGTGAAGTTACATTCATCATCTCAACACATGAGTCTTCATCACTTGAACAGATCTCTAATCACTCCATAGATTAAAGCATCTCGAACAGTTCATGAACCTACCCATGGATTCTAGCATAAATCGTCCGACGAATGCTAACTTCATCCTCTCTCTTGGACTTAATCTTAAGATATACAGTACCCTCGCTGACATCATTTGAAATATTAACACTAACCTCTCTCTTGGACTCAACCTTAGGATAGATGGTGCAACTATATAAAATTTCACTCTATAACTGCTTCCAATACAAAGAGCTCGTATATCAGTTTTGAAGTGGTTTTTACTAAGTAATACACTTATCCACTTCCTGAATTCTTCAAACTAAATGAACGAATTTCCAGTTATTTCAATTTCGATTCTTTTAGCACTAAGAGGATGATATAAAGGAGTCATCCCCAGAGGATCTCATATATATATGTTCTTAAAGCAAGAGATGTTCCATACCAATGAGTCCTCCCCGTGGGATCTCAAACTGTAGAAAGTCGTGAAGCTTTTATACACTTCTTAAGTTAATTTGGTCAATTATGATAGTTGACTAATCGATTACCTAGTACAAAATAGAATCGATCGCATATGCAAAACCTAGTCTCGTATACTTATCATGTTTCCAATCTTCTCAACTTATGTTATCCCTAAGTCAAGAGTGAAGCCGGAAGGTTGGAGAATTATTGCTTCTAAACCCCTATTCAAACATCATTCTTAACTCTCATAGATAGAACAAATCAACTTTATCAGCTTTTGGTGCTAAGTATAGGATTAAGTACATTCCACAAACAAGTAAACATACAAAGCACGATTAGGTCACACAAAGCGACTTCTAATTCCCATTTTATTTAATTAATTCTTTTATCAATTAAAACTTCTTTGCAAATATTTGTGCTTGTATTTAAAATATCTTTACAAAAGATATACACACATATATACTACTATTCCACTATTCATTTCTACTCCTTTCAATACTTCAAAATGCATCCATATTCTTATCTCAAGTTATAAGAATATTCATAAATCACTTAATAAGATTTCCATTTTAAAATATAGTCAAAGAGGTTAAAAACAAATGTTACTAAAACATCATTACTGTAAACCCCTTATCTCTTTTATAAATTAAACCTTTTACTTTTCTAACCTTTTTCTAAAAAGATTTAACATTTTCTTTAAAACACTCTTTTTAGAACAAGTATATTTAAGGGTTAAAAAAATGTTACTAAAACATTGTTTACAATAAACCTAAAACATTTCACACTTAGAGTTATATTTAAAAAATGCTTTTTTTGAAAATCTAATTACATTCGTATGTATAGTTTCTAGGGTTAAAAACAAATGTTGCTAAAACATTGTTTACTGTAAACCAAAAGCCATTTTATACTTAATAATATCTTTAAAAAAATTATTTTCTAAAGATCTAAGTGTATCCATGCCTATTTAACAAAGTAATATACTTTTTAATAACTTCTTAAAACTTTTTATTATAACTAAAAAAATGTTATAAACAAAACACACTTATCTTTTATAAAATAATTAACTTTCTTTCCAAACTTATATACATATAAAAATGTTTTTATAAACTTATAAATAATTTTAATTATCCATATAAAATATTACTTAAAAATAACTAAATTAGAATTTAACAAAAATCGAAAATGCATGTTTTATATTTAAAAATTCTTTACTTAAAAAATTCATTAACAATTAGTAGAAATATATTTAAACTTGAAACCACTATTAAAATACTCTTAAATATGTTATTAAACATCCTTCAAAAGATTCCATAAAAATACTAAATTTAAATATCATTTTAAACATATCTAAAATACCAAAGTGTTAAAAGTGAAACTACAATAGCCAGTGGTATAAAGGTCTAGAAACGTTGTCATAGGTCCAAAAAGTGCCGCCATAGGTGCTGTTAAAAATCTCGGACAGTGAACACTTGAAAATAATGCATAAAAGTTTGACCAGTTTTCAATTAGCTATTAACTGACTTAAAGTTACAGTAAGTAATATACTCGTAATACATCATAAGAATGCCAAGAACCCCTAACGATGTCTTTACAAGTATATCAAAAAATTGTCGAACACAAGGCATTTCAAAGTGCATCCATAGCGACTATTTTGCTTATAACTTTTCAAACTTTTTCATCAATTCTACAACTTTCCAAAAAATTCTTGGCTATCAATTGCACTTGTATATGTGCAGAGCGCAACCAATATATATTCTATCATAATATTTTAAATTTAAATCATTTGAATAGGTTTAAACACCGCAGGGTTAAAACTACTTTAATAGCAACAACCGCTATATGGACCATTCCATATCCATTCCAATTTCAGCACACAATCTAAATAACCATATATACAATGTCAATGCCACATCACATTTTAGAGAAGTTCATAGAAGAGATGATATGCCATAAATAGTTGTCATTTGCTTTCAAAAGAAAGTATGGTCCAAATATGTACTTTCTATTAGTTAGTGAATTTTAATATAATTTAACAAGCAATATTACACAATTTCATATATGGTCAAATGGTGAGTTAGCTCACTCTTTTCCAAGTACATAATCAAGCACAATCCTCTACCTCAATACCACTTGTTGCCTTAACCAAATCAAGCTTCAAATTTCAATCTTACCACTTTATGTTCAAGGCATGGGCTTAAATGCCCTATAATGCTCACGGCCTAAGAAGTTTCAAGGGGTTATGCTATTTTCCTTCAAGCTTTGAGTTGCTATTCCTTGTTTCTATGTTGTGTTGGGACTATAGCTTGAGTCTGATGAAGTTCCTAGATGTAAAGGGAAGAAGATGAAGAGAATTGTTTCTATGTTTTGAGAATTAGCAAACCCATTTTCTAAGCTTTAAGGGTGTTTACATAGGATTCACCAAAAGGTTAACTACCACCTCTTACCTTCTATTTTTGATCATAAGCACATCCCCTCTCCATGTGCTCACCGCTCCTCCCCACTCTCTCTTTACTTGGCCCTTAAGGCTTCCCAAAATATCCTTCCTCCAAAATATCTTCTATGGCATCATTGCTTACATCATTAAGTGATTTAGTTAGCTATAAACCACGAAAATATTTTTAGTTTCTAATTGATTACACATTAGTATATTAAACATATACAAAAGTTTCTTATAACTTTTATCGAGAAAATAGGAGTTTAAAAATGATTTTCGATTACATTATCTATATTTCTTCGAACTATTTATTTTTGTAAACACTTCTCAAAAAAAAGTTTACCATCATTAATTATTAAATAAAAAGGGAGTTAACATGGTTATAAAATCCATTTAATCATATTAAATCCAAGGTTTAAATATTTAGATAATTCGAATATTTAAATACGAAGTGTTCGAAACTCTAGTTCGTTACATTCATCCTTAGCCATTTACCAAAAAAAAATATTTGGGTGTATCCCCAGGACTAATGCCATCAACACAACACTCTTCTTCGGATCGTTTACCTCGGTCACAACAGTATTACATCGACTCAAAAATCCTTCAGAGTCTCTCCGGGACCCTGATAGATGCTTCATAAGGACATCACATCTTTCGGTCAAGTGATATGGAGCCTGAACTGCTACATAAAGTTTTTTGCTAACAGATCGAACGAAGGTATGATCTCAACTCGAGCTGAGTAAATCACATCGTTGCTACTCCATCCAGAAATATGGTAAAACATCTACAACTTGATGCATTCGTTGCTCAGGCATCATCCACGTGCCATTCATACTTTAGTAGATGTTGTCAAGGATCTGTGGTCTCGTTATATGGCAATATTGAAGGCATAACAAATTTTCATGGATAAGCTTCCTCCGATATATCATCCGCGAATGGGGGCCTATTGGGTTCCAAGCCTTATTTATCATTACTTATATGCTAGTTTTCATTTACTATCTCTCTCACCATTTCAGGTATATACGTCAGATCCTTCGTATTCACTGGACGGCGATTGTCAGGGATTATCGCCAGTGTATAGTTCTACAAAATCTATTGGTTGGTTCCATGATGTCGGGGTTCCTATGTCTCTGGGAGAACCATTCGTCCAGCTCTTCGTTGTCTGCATTCTTTCTTTGATGGTTCAATGGTATTTGTTTGAACTTTGAACACAATCACTCTAACCACCTGCCACCTACTCAAGCCAGGACCAACCCCCTCATCTAGTTCACCATATAAGTCACCATCTACAACTTGGCTTCTAAACTAGATATCGAGTCGTGATAGCTCAGTATCAAGTTGTAATTTATCGACCGGGGTTATCCCTGACCCTATTTTTCATGTCTTGGTTTCTTCCCATTCAATTTTCTGGTTTTCATCTCTTCGATTTATGTCCAATGAAGAAGAACTTTCTTCTCCCAAGTCAGAACGATGATTCTATATAGCTTTTTTCATCTTTGGGGTAGTTGAGTCATCAAAGTAAGGCTACTCTCCTTCTACTTCAGGATAGCATTTTTACTCTCTAACATTCTTCTATTCATTTCGATCATCATCATTCGGTCCAAATCCACACTAGTCACCATCCCTGGTGCACTTGGTTCAGCAGTAACGGATTGATTTATTTCTTCCTTGTGTTGAGAGCTTTCATGTTCAGCATTGTTGATGGGTCATGAGGTGGTTGACTTTTCCTTAGCGTTCCTATGTGCCATAACCCTTCCAATTCCAATGATAGACTTTTTGCAAATCAAATTATTCAAGGAGACTGCAACTTTCTAGATCTAGCTTGTGGATAGTGGTAATCCAAAGTTTCAAGATAGATGTACAAACTTAGTGAAAGCACCAAAATGTTTGTTTCAAAAGTGAGATGAACTCCCATTCAATTAATAAGTGATGATTATAGAGCTAAAAATAATAATGATAATAAGGTAGAACATACATAATTTATAGTTTCAAGCCAAAATCAACAGCCTACATCCACTGTCAACATTGTTGCTAATTTATGCTTTCTTCTACAACAGTGATTTTACAACTTGATTGCTTATAATTCGAGTAAGATTCCAAAAAAGTATCGAGGTAAAATCTATTAATTCAAAAAGTAAGAAAAGGAGCATGTTTATGTGCACTTCTCCTCTTATTTATAGACGGATATCGATGAAATAATCTTTAAAACCTTCTTTCCACGTTCTCCATGTCATTACGAGGCTCTAGAGGAAGATTGTGGTCAGATCGGCACTCTAATTTCAGCTTGGTACCGAGTATGCTTCATAACTCAATGTCGAGTTATGGACTTCCTTCCCTTTGAATGCTTTGATTTGTTTTATTTCTGACTTCTTTGAACGTGGCATGTTGACTCATCAATCCTGACTCGACACCGAGTTGAGGGGCATGACTCGGTAGTGAGTTGTGACTTCCACTTGTGCTTTTCCCATTTTGTTTTTCACCACTTAGCTTGTCTAAAGAATGGTTAAGTACCTTTTAGTTGCAAGTAAGATTGCGCACCCATTCTTGAGACTTCACTTGAATTTTGGTTTTCAAACTTATATTTTTGGTCTCTTGATTTTACTTTATGATTGTTCAATGATCCTGACTTGTTGGGATATTGCTTGGTTTCAAATTAGGATACAATAAGGCACGAATTGGCCGATGAAGAATTTATGACCTCATGGACCAAAATTAAAATGCTTAAGCATTGAGACAGTGGTGCTAGATACTAAAAATTGAGTACTTATGTGGTCACGTTGTTGTACTACAAGTCTTATCTAGTATATAGCATACTACAAGTCAACATACGTCCAGTGTTTCAAATCACGCGTTACGCAGGATTAGAACATGTAATCTCACGGAATAAAGCTAGAGCCCATAACCACTTGGGAATGTGGTACTAGACAAACTATCAACAATAAGTACAACTCACAAAATACTCATTTCAAAAGCTTCTTTCGTAACACATAAAGTCATTTCACTAACTTGGGTTGCGGTTGGTTTGTTGTTTTTAGTTTTGCATTTTCATCCATACAAAAATGCATATGACTTATCTATATTGTGAAAAACGACCGATTTGAAAAAAGAACTTAACATACAAAATAGAAAACAATTTTTTATTTATTTTTCATGTTTTGGAAAATAACGAAAGCACGAGAGACAAACCATCATCTCCATCGTCCCCTCTATTCTTCTTCTGTCTGCTCTATCGTTCATCTACTTTTTTCATATTTTGTAATTAATGTGCAAAACTCTAAGACAAAATAAAAATTAAACCAAATGGGTTGTTAGTTCCTTTAGAATGCCAATTTGGCATAACACGACCTTCTTTTGAACCATATCAGCCAGCGAACCAATTGACGCTCAATTGTGTGAAAATTGACTTTTGTTAACTTCAAAACCGCAGACAATGAATATTGGACAAAAATAACAAGTGGAGAAAATCCGTTTCGAGCTGTCATTTATTCATGAAAGCCGATCTAATTCTGTCCAAATGTCATCAAATTATAGATGGGATCAACGTGTCTTATCTAATGAATGGATGAAGTATCCAAGGCTAAAACACTATTTGCAATATTTAACTCATTTCTTTCTTTAAATAATCTGGAATAAAAACTCAACTAGGAATCAGTGATCTATCCTTTGAAAGCCGTATTTAATGCCCAAGAACTAAAACTTACTGAAGGCCCACCCGTGTAAGCCCAAAGCCGAAGTTCCAAAAAAGACCAAACGGGAGGTTCCAAAATGCGCAACACTCCATCCTGCACGTCACGAAACAACAAAAACGAGTCATCATTGCATTTTATTCACGTGATCTTTATATTGTTTTGTCTACAATAAATGTGCAATCATTTCATTTATTCCCATCGGTCTCACAAACGAGATGCATACACTTGCTTCTCGCTATAATCAAAGGAGTTGTGGTTGTCTTACTTTATTACTTGTTTTTTTTTATATACCAAACGGTCAACAAATTCTCATTTAACCGGATTTCACGACCCATTTACTTTCAAGAACCTTCGCTAAAATGGTAGATTTAAGTATTGAAAGTTCAGTGTGTGTTTGTTTTAAATGTGCTAACAAACCTAAAATTTACACTAACTTAGAAAGGCTAAATACAAAAATTAAAATTCATTGGTATTTATACAGTTGCTTTTCATTTTTCTGGCGTACACGCTATTTTCTTACGTTAACCAAAGAATTTGTCCTATTTGCCTTTTAAAAATGAAAACAAGTTTGCTCTCGTTTTCAGTATTACCAATGACAGAGACCACGACAAGGACGAGTAGGTAAAGATGATCACTTAATCAAAGTTTTAAACAACTTTTAAATGCGTTGTTATTAGAAAGGTGTAGATAACAGAGTGTCGCTGTGCCAACAATATACATTCAAACAATCTTTATATACTCCTGTGCGTGTTTGAAGGAGTGAATCTTGAAATACACGAGAGTTTTTAACCATTAAATCTGTCTTTAATTTTAACCTTTCATTTAATAACAAAATGAAGCGAAGGTCTAGGTTTAGTGTCTAAATTTTGTATTAAAATGACATTTTATATATAGTTTGTCGGTTTCTATTTGCCCATCAAAATGGAAATATCAGCATCAATTATTAGCAAAGAATCATGATCAAATGCATCTCAATAAAGTTTTAATGCAGCACCTTCCAAATTCTACAAAACAAAATACACTTCTTTTCTGTTTATTTTATTAAATATTTGCATGTGTTATACTGTAACGGTCGCAGATACAAAGTGGATGATTGCATCAGTGTTTTGATTCATACGTCCTTATCACAGTTTTTCTCATTATGTGTACATTTTGTCTATGCGGTGAGATTGCAAAAAAAATAAAAAATAAAAATCAATATTAATCTTGAAGTAGTATTCGAACAGTTTAACTCGATAAAAGCGTGTTCCAATTTTACCCTTTTGCATCTTAAATTTTTTTGTCCGTGCAATCTGTTAGACCTTTAAAGCCGATCCAAAAATCACTGTATTCAAATGGATCGAATGTTTGTTATTAGTTGGAACTAATTCTGCATAACTTATGTACTTAAGGAGCATTTATATGAAGATCATTAATCGAATGTTAGATCTTAAATCATTAAAACACCAATTAATATCTTCTAGAACCATGCACTAAGTGATCATTATTCTCCTTATTTAAATAGATTTTATTTTGGATTCATATCAATGTTATATTATAATAAAAGGTTGTTGGTCTCAAAATCTCGACTTGGTTCATCATATGAAGTTGGCTAATTAAAGTGATAAATTCGTACTTACATTGCTTGGTGGAACAAAATTGAAAATAAACATACAACTATAAATAGTTGTAGTATGCAATTATCATTTTAATTTACAATTTAAACGGTACCTTTTATTACAATTACGAACACCAATTCTCTTCATCGATACCGTTTAACATCAGAACTTATAGAATTTGGTTTTGTTCGAAGTTCCAACATCATCCAAATTCTATTCAATTCGGCCATGAAAAATTCATCGGTTCAATAATAACATTCATTATTAATTGTATTGCTCTAACAGATTTTGATTTTGAGTTGACACGATCGTGATGCTAATCTCATACAATGTCCGAGTGAATAAATTCTCTATTGAATAGTATTCACTTTCAATGCTTCGACTTGGACCTAATTATAATCCCTTGATGGTCTTCTACCTTGGTTTAACTTAACAAAGTGGAGTAACCACAACGAAGTTCAACAATACTGTTAAGTCGAAAGAAACGTATGATATTATCACTTCAAGATTCCCAACTTGACTAGTTGTAATTAACGAACCGAAAACTCTCAAGTAAGTCACTACATAGTTATCTAATAACTATCAACAGTAACACTTTGGTGCCCCTAACAACCACGAGTGATACATTGTCCGACGTTTGAAGAACATTAAATACTCCGGTCTCAACATATTTATCGATATCCTTTATTCAAAATTTTCATCAAGGATATTTCAAATAATAGATTATTTATAATTTTCTCATGATTATAGGTAATTGTTATTATCGCTAACATATTATTTAAGGATTTTCAACAAATATACATAAATTAATGAGGGAATTAGAAAAAAGATAACTTTGAAGAAAAAAATTAGAATGAAGGACTCGACGTTTAATTTTTAGGCTGAAGAGCAAATGCTAGTATAACTAGCATTATATTCAACTTTTACGCTATACAAAATTCTAGTTTTATCTAGCATTGTATTAATTTTATACTATACAAAATACTAATTATAACTAGCATTGTCTTTAAATTTGTAGTTCAGCCTAAAATTATTTCTAAGTTAGTATTTCTGTCTATTTTCCTGTAAATTAATTATTTAAGTAAAATATCACAATATAACAAGTATATAATAGAAAATAAATACCTTTTAGGGGTTTTTACACTCAAGAAAAAAGTTGAAGAAAAATTTAGTTTTAGAGGCAACAGGTTTGCTTTTTAAGCTGAAGCACGCTTTCTAATGTAAAATCACATAACGATAGTTGTAACTATCATTTTCTGTTTATACTAGAAAATGTCATTCAGACTGAAAAGCAAATTTGTTGTTCGTGAGACTAAATTTTTTTGCAACTTTGTCTATTTTCTGTACTTTCTTTTTTTTATTTACAAATGGATTTTATTACAAGGCTAATAATTTAAAATAAGTTACAGAATTTTCCATGGAATGTATCTCTAACTCTTTCAATTTCAAGTACTCGGTCCCAGAGTTATTCTTACGATAATCTCTGATCGCTGATGAAATCTAGTCTGTTTTAACCCCTCTACTTTGCGATGCAAAAAATTTATAAATCTTTCAACTTTTGAACATGACCAGCCGTAGATTTGTTTTGCGCCGTAGATTTGTTTTGCGTCGGAGAAAGCTGATGGAGAGATGAGTTGTTTGCATAGAGATGTGAATTGTAATTTCAACGTGTGATTTGATGTTATTATTAACGGGATTAAGTAAACGGGTTGAGTGGATTTTATGTTCGGCATAGAGGATTTACATCGGACATAAAATTTGCGTTGTTTTCAGCGACTGAAAATTAAAGAGACAAAAATCGCGATGCAAATTTTAGATCCGACGTAGAAATAATTTCCAAAATTTATTTTATTTTTTCACTTCTTCTGTTCAACTTAAAAAATATTTCACTTTTACGTTTTTTGGTATCATCCACCATCTCTACATTCATCCAATGTGAACGCCTTTCCTGCCTAATTACTTTATATTTCTTTAGCCTCGTGATTTTTACAAAGTGAGAATTAACATCAGACAATACGCGACAGCGATTTGAATTCAATAATTGTGGCCAACAACTTTCTTTTCTGCTTTCCTTTTCTTTTCTGACATTTACATTTCTCATCTAAATTCGGATCTGATGACTTCACTTCTTTTGGTCAATTTACGCACATATTTTATACGACACGTGTACCGTATGTATTACTTATTTATTATTATTCTTTTTTTCATATTCCTTTTCGAAAAATGGACACATTCATATATTAAACTGACGAAGTCCAACGAAATAACAGTTGGGAGGTTAAAATATTTTTAATGAAAAAAAAAGAATTAACACAAGTTCTAATTTCAATAGCGACAGAGTACCTTCTCAAAGCATTTAATTTTCAAGGAAGATTAAGAACGGTGGACGCAATTGTAAAATTAAAATTTCAAAAGAATTAAACGTTTTCTGCAAATTTTTACGCTGGCCGTAGTGACGTATAAACAGTACGTGTTTCAGTTTTGGAGAGGGATAAAGTCGCCGACCTCGATATTCTACACAACAGGTCACGTGACAATTCATATATAAAGTAAGGAGGGGGTATTTTGGTAAAACTTTGATTGATGTGTCCACCGTCATATGTATACACGGTCACGATAATAAAAACAAAAGAGCTATTGTCGTGATTCAGCTCAAAATATACCACTGCTGTTTCATGCTTCCCGTCTGGCCTCCATTTTTTTTTTTTCCCTCTCCCCTTGCCTTACTGGACAATTGCCACGCCGCCGTCACCATTGTGTGTTTTTCTTGTAGTTCTGGCTGACGGATGCTTCTTATATAGGGGTCCCGGTGCTAAAAATCTGAATTGGCATTGATAACGAAAATATTGTATTATTAATCCATGACAGATGGATTGCAATTCACATGATGCCATGGAAGCCAATCCACAACGTTAACATGGCCGACTTTTATAAAGCCGACTATGTTAACACACGATAGCCGGCTATTGTGCATTCAGAAAACATAAAACTTTCTTTTTCCTCCTACCCATCTCCACCCCATTTTCCGCGTGAAAAAAAAAAGAGGAAAATAAAAGGAAAAAAAATAAAAAAAAATCCTGGAAAAAAAATAAATATGTGAAGAGCGTGGAATCATATCCAAGGCAACAGTAGTCACAGATGTTCCTAGGGACGAACAAAACGTCCATGTCGAAGATGATATCAACGCTCCGGCTATCGGTACGGGAGGTCGACAATCACATCGATCGGATGGAAGTATCGTAGTTAGGCAATGACGCTTGACGAGATATACACGAGATGCGGTTCTGTATCTCCATGTCGTTCAAAATTCAAGACCCGATAAGGATTTGATCAATTTTCGTATACTTTCCAACAACGAAGTATACACATCAATACGTACGTCGAAACTTCTATAAGATGTATACTTTAAAATTTTAAAATATAAATTAAATATGCGACATATTTAAAATTAGGCTCGTCGTGATAGCGTCTGTGACTCTTGGCCCAATGTAATCTACCTTTAGAAATCAATTCGAGCAGCAGATGCCGATGACATTATTCACACTTTTCTTCGACATATAGAATTTGGAGGTTTCTTGAGTACATATTACTTATTTACTCTTCATTTATTTAATATTTTTTAGTACTTCCAATGACTGTAAATTACTTTAATAGGTATTGAAAATATTTTGAATTCGAATGTTCATTTGTGTGGTGCTTTAACCACATGTTGGTGGAATACCATTAATACATTTCACTTTAGTTTAGGAGAGTTGGATTTGACCACTTTAGACTTTACTATTCTTACCATATTAGATTAAGCGGGAGTTATATATATTAGTATAAGATTAGTTTTTTTTTATGACCAAGGGAGAGAATTATAAAATAAAGTAGTTAGAGTAACTAGGCTTAGATTAAAGGGGGGGGGGGGTATTTGGTTTAGAGGGAGTTAGAGTAAAGGTGAAGTATATTTATAAACACAGGTCGTCGTCATCAAAAAAAGGGAGATTGTTAGTCTTTGTGAAGGATAGTTTTGATGACAACAACCTTAGGACTTGTTATAAAATATAATACCAACATTATAGTTTAGATATATATGTAAATGCAGGATATAAACATGCAGATACCAAGAATGAAGACTGTACAGTATAAAGATACAAGACTGATGAATTTAAACATTGAAGATGTCAAGATCGAAGACTCATGAGTATTAAGATATCAAGAGTTCAAGATTTCTAAGTACAAGATAAGTATTGAGTCTAGAATTATATTAAAACTTCTTGAAAGCGCTTACATCTTTATTCGAAATTTATTCATGGAATGGAATCCACTTGGAGCCTGTTAAAGGGATGTAACCCTAGTGGGATGGAACAACGCCAATATCTAGTGGAACATATAGTGGTCCTATTTTGATATCCACTAATTTTATAAAAATGATTTTCAAAACTATATCTCTTGTTTTTAAAAAGATGTTTTCAAAACTTTCTTTTCAAAAAGACATCTCTCCTGTTTGAAATATTTTAGCCTCAAATTATCTTTATCATTTTTTTTAATATTTTGATTTCAAAGTTGTCCTTGATTTTAAATTATTTCTTGTTTAAATATTTATATACTCAGATTTTAAATCATTTTATAGATTAAGATTATATATTAGAAATTACATTCTAAACTCTTTTATATGGTTAAACTATATTCAAGTATATTTATAAAAAGTTTAGAAATTGCTTTGAAAAATTATAAAAACCAAATTTGTTAAGAAAATCAAAAAATCACCAATTTTGCGTAGAGCATGTCGACACAATCCTACCCCCAAGTCGACATGGTGCCCGTTAATTTTCAAATTTTCAAAAGAAGTGTATATTCGTCGTATCCTTTCACGAATAGATATGGCTGTTAATCTCTATAAATGCCAGACTTTCCAAACAAATTTTTAACATTATTTTCATTCACTTTCTCTCCTCTTCATCTTCCACATTTATTCTAAAGAATCTCAAACCATACTCTACCGAAATACCAAGTAAATCAAACTTGATTATCTCTTGTTTGATACTCTGCCACTCTCTCCAATAACATCTCGGTGCTATTCAGAGTTATAGGATTATTTGTAAATCGAACTGTTGAGTAAAACGTGCGGTTGAGCCTTGAAATCAATTGGGTGTGATTGTTGCCTTGGAAATCAATTAGGTGATCACGTGGCCTGGTAAATCAAGAGAGTTTGCCCAGGACTCGAATACAGGAGGGTGTACCTCGTGGCCTTGAAATCGAGGGTGTACTCTGGAAGATTATTTTGAAAAGAAATCCGTACAATTGTGCGGGACTAGATGTAGGGTAACTCCGAACCGGTATAAAATCCTTGTGTATTCTTTCCTTTACTGCTTTTATTTATTATTTGCATCTGTGTCTGATTCTGTGATTATATCTGTGTCTGCGTATTGTATTTGTTGGTGATTAAATTACTTAAGTTTAAAAAAGATTGAGTAAATCCACAAAACATTATTCACCCCCTTCTAATGTTATTCTAGCCTTAAAATCCGTAATCCGCATTTCTAACAAAAATGTCTATGGTGCTTCTCATCATCGTCTTCATTTTTGAAAGAGTTCATTGAACATTGTTTTACTTAACAAAGAATGTTTGCTTCTAAAGTGAAGGACGTAACGGCTTTTGAAAGTGTTGAAAGCTCTGCTTCAACTCAAGGGGGGAGTGTTCATGAAAGGAAGGACTTATGATATGGAGAGACTATGCTACCATCCACAATCAACTAATCATGGATTATTTTTCATAAAATCCAATGTACGGGGATGTAGAGTTTCATTGAAGATTCTGTATGTCAAAGACTATCTTTAGTAGGGTTCTGGACAAATTAACCGAAACAAATGTCTTTTTCACCTACAGAAGAAACGAAATTAACGAACTAGGAGTTTCCCCACTGCAAAAGGTTACGGTTGCACTTCGCATGATATCGCACAGAACTTCTGGTGATTCATAGGATGACAAATTGAGAATTGGAGACTCAATGGCAATCTTGTGTGTGGAAGAATTTTGCAAAACCGTTTTTTTTTTTGCAATTTGGTTAAGGATATCTTAGGCCACCACCCCTCATGACATTGACAGACTGTTAGCGATGTGAACTCAACACATATTTTTAGATATATTAGGTAGCTTGGATTATATGCATTGGAGGAGGAAAAACTGTCTAGTTGCTTTGCAAGGCCAATACATAGGACACTGCAAAAAGGTAACTAGCATTGGAAGTCGTTGCTTCGTTTGATTTATATATATGACATTCTTTTTTTTGGAGCACTGGGATCACTAAATGATATTAATATCCTACGATAGTCGTATTTATTTAATGTATGCAATGATACAAC
The DNA here is from genome assembly GCA_030765085.1 of Allium cepa. Taxonomy (NCBI): domain Eukaryota; kingdom Viridiplantae; phylum Streptophyta; class Magnoliopsida; order Asparagales; family Amaryllidaceae; genus Allium; species Allium cepa. Next base: position 30,504,989 of record CM060932.1, read on the forward strand.
ACCCCCATGCAATTACAAAATAGGAGGCAAAGATCATTCCATGGGTTATTACTTTGTAGATGGAATGTATCCAAAATGGAAAACACTTGTGTAAGCCTACAAAAAACCAAATTACGCATAAGAAGCAAAACCCACCCAACAACAAGAGAAAAAATATTAAACAAGCTTTTGAAGTGCATTAAAGTAGGTTTCATATCTTAAGAAAAGAGGTATACTACCGTGATCCTGCAGTATTAACTAATATGATGTACTATTGTATTATTTTACATAATATGATTGTCAAAGAAGAACGTGATTGATATGAGCTTCAACTGAGAAACTATCTGGACATTGCTATGGCATTTCAAAAAACCTTACAACGACCCAAATACCTTTGCCAAACACATGCAAAGAATCGAAGACATTCAAGATTCACAAGCTCATCTTGATTTAAGTGAAGAACCAGTGGAACACTACAAGGAACATATAGGAAACCATTAGTAAAAGTGATATTTGGATCAACTATGTTAACTTCTACTTTTTTTATATGTTTCACTTATCTATTTTTAGTTGTTGCTGACGTGTTATAATAGGATTTGTATTTGAATTTTTTAAATTTATTGTATTGTTAATCCAATGTTATTTGGTTGCATTAATGAGAAAACAATGAGAATGATAATAACAATAACAATAGCGTTAACATTAAATATAACTAAAAAAGTAACATTAACAATAACAATAACACTAACAATAACTATAACACTAACAGTAACTATAACACTAACAGTAACTATAACAATAACACTAACAACAATGGTACAAATATAAGATACAATAATAATAAGATGCAAAGTATGAACATAGTTTCCTACAAGCCTCTTTGACGTCTATGATAGTTCTCAATTTTCTTCTCTATATACAACCTTTGTACATGATTAAGTCCATCTAGGTTGCAACTTAAAAGAGCTAGAGCATCGACTCTTTGTTGTCAAGCTAATTCTTATTTCGTTAACTCTAGCTCATCAACTCTTAACTGTTGTATTTCATCATGACGTCATTGCCTATCATTAACACTCCTATGTCTCTTCGCTTCTTTTGCTTCCATGTATAATTTATTTTCATTTTCAGGGCCACCATACGCTCACTAATAGGTTCATACTTCATATTGTGTAGTGTAATCGATGACAGCTTTTTTCTTCCCTTTATACTTTCCCAAAGGCCTACCCCCTATACTAGTGGTGAAGGTTGTATCTTCATGTGGATAAGAACCTTCAAATCTCGATTCATCACTCGTCTTTCTAGGAAGAAACTCCAATACCGAGTGCTCTTGTCGCACTTGACTCCATTTTTCTTCGCATGAGAGTAGGTCATAGCAATGTTGTAGGTTGAACGGTTGACTACTATGTTCGGACATATATAATGTATCGGCTTGATTAGGTTGTAGATGACGAAATACTATTAAAATATGAAATACAAAACATGAGAAACTAAATTACAAATTTAAAATCATTATCATATTCATGACATTTTCCCTACTTTATTCTCGTGTATGCAACCTAGCCATTATTTCTTTCTAACGTTGACGAGCAAAATTTATTATTCTACATGATTGCTTGAAAAAATCAACGGTTCTTGAAAGATTATTTGGATGTCGATAGTTGAATAAATTGCAGATAGAATTCTGAAAAAGGACTTTCAGTTTGGCTCATACCTTTCTTATTGTCTTTAGAATATTCCACCTAACAGGATGCTAATGCAGTTTGCTCGTCCGGTGACCATTTCCGTGCTTTTAGGCCATTTGGCGGTGGATTTTCATTTTCTGCACTAATAGATTCATTAATATTGATTTTCATTGTTTGCTTTTTCCTTGCTTGACCGATAGACAAATTAGAATTTTTATAAACAACTTCTTTGCTAGTTTCATCGCCCTCGGATTACGATTCTTGGTTTCCCCAACCATTATCTCCGAATTTATTATTCAGATTACTTGTTAAAATTTGGAAGTTGTAAAGCGCCATTGACCGTTACTGGCTATTAGAAGACACGTAGTTTGGATTGTAGTTATAGGTTTGTTGAAATGAGGTATTTTAGGAATAATTCATTTAGGAAATTTTGGTAATGGTTAGAATTTTGTTGGTAATGATAGAAATTTTGATTTTATGGAGAATGTTACGAATTTATTATGAAAAACCAAAGTTTGAATTTTCATTTTATTGTTGAGAATTCTTAGAATAATACTGAGTTCGACTATGCTATGAGTTGAACGTATTTTAATTGAATTGAGACGGATTTTGGTTATCAGGTCTGTGTTGTGATAGAAAATTGGGAAAGGAATACTTTTGTGATTTTCTTTTTGACCTTTTAACATGATTGAAATTGAATATAGAAAATTGTTTGAAGAGAGTAAGAAATGTTGAAGAAATTATTGTAAATGAAGTTGTTAAATTGTGAAATTATATAGAGGAGAAGAGAGGAAGAAGGCAAAAGTCAACAAAATGACCACTGCCTTTAGCCGACTTTAATAAAGCCGGCCATGTGCCAACGACTATATTTTTTTACCATTGCCACGTAGGGGATTTAGTCGGTTTTCATAAGGTTGGCTAAGGCTAGCCGGCTATATGAAAGTCGGGTAACGCAACGACCCCTACGTAGCCAAGGCGACCCTGCCCTAAATGGAGCAACTGACCCCCTATTCGGGGTCGGTCATTTCCAAACCTTGACATCGGTTGGAAATGCTCTAAATTCTTGGAATAATAATAATTTTAGCATGGAAAGTAATAATAATAAATGTAGAAATAAAGACAATACACAAATTTATTCATCTTCGGCAAACCTATCAACTGTTTCCCTAAGGTTTCTATTAATGTTTAACAATCGACCGCTTACAAACTTTTCTGTAAACTTGCAACTATCGCAAACCTGATTGTCCTTCACTTTTTTCTTTCATTCTTTTGCCTTATTCGCAATTACATTACCACCGTTTGATTATCTTATAGTTTTGGCTGCTGGATACTTCATTTTTAGAGGTTTGATGCTAAATAACTAAAGAGTTCGTTCTTTACAAAACGAGCGGGATAATTGAACATGAAGTTTACTAGAAAGTCGAATGTGTTTGATGTTGCGAAAGGAATATCTGAGTGGAGTATTTTAGCAGAGAAATATGATTTTTAATTTAGTTGATTTATAAGTAATTAATTATTTGTTTTTATTATATAATATGCATTTAATAATTGCAATTAAAATGAAATAAAGGTGAAAAAATTGGAATACATTAAAATAAATTAAAACAACTTAAAATAACTTAGAAAATACAAAATAAGCAATGCATAGAAAATACAATAGAACTGCAAATTTTTGAAAACTTTATTTATTGGCACCACCCTGGTTTATAGGATACATTAGGTACTCTTTCACGTGTTGTTTATTTGCAATCGCTGACAACAACCAACTTATTGTTAACTCATCATGAAGAACATTGAATATCTCTCTATTATGAGGTTGCATAACAATTGCCAATGCTTCACTAAAATTAAATTCTTCTCATTCTCTAATTCGTTGAAGGCGAGCAACCATATTTGCGTAGTTTACATAATTTTCAATTGGAATCTACGATGTTTGTATTGTTGCCTGTATTTGGACTTTCTATGTCCGTGTCAAATTTTCATATGTCTCTCGTGCATTCGATCAATGATCTCGCACAACTTCTCATCGATTTATCTATGACATTTCTTCCGCCACTGCATGATTTATTAGAAACATAAGATGAACCAACACGTGGAGTTTGTTACAATTAAGGATTATTTGGTGAATTCAAATTTGGAATTTGTTCAAAGTGAGTATTCATTTCATCAAGTTGACTATAAAACTATCAAAAACCCATATTCTATCAAATTGGGTTTGTGTCAGAGTAAGAGTTTGTTGTTGCGGCGGTTCTTTGTTAGCAACAAAGATATACAGTGTTTGTCCAATTGTATTTATCCCTTGAATTAATTGTTGCATAAATTTCAAATTGTCGATTGGCCCTTTTGTTAGCAGCAGACATGTACGATGTGTTTGGAAATCATCCATTTCATACTTGATTATTAATACTATGAAGTTACTAAGGTTACCTTAGTATGTACTTCTATGTTTCTTCCTATCATAAATAATACACATATTTCTCATAACATCCTCAAATAACATTATTTTACATTACATGCCAATGCATTGCATACATATGCTTAACCTAGCTTAACTGAGATATACTGCAGCTCTTGGTGTGTTGAAGTGCTACGCTTAATCAATGAGTAAGGTTTCTTCTTTACATAGTGTTTGCTACAGAAAATAATTATTCATCATGGGACACTTATGAAACAAAATCATTTTCTAACATAAAATCATCGAAATATGTGACCCAAACTAAAGTCGAAATAATAAATCTTCTATATTGGGAACTTAATGAATCAGAGAGTTGACCATATTTATGCTTTGTTTCCCTTTTAAACCAAATTGTTTTTACAAAATTAGGATCAACTTGAAAAAAATTCGTATCATGCACGCAGAAACCTATCTTCAAAAAATTTAAAATATTTGTATCGATGAGCTCGGTCGTTTAGAATTTAGGCATAGTGCAAATTCAGTAGGATAATCACTTAATTATTTCATAACTAGTGTGAATCCATACTACGCATACGGGGTTCACGACAAAATTTATGCAGCGTACATTTTAGATATTTTGTATTAATGCGAAAATAAGAACATATGTTTATGGATTGAAATTATTTATATAGTACTTTTCTTGACACCATTGGAAAACCTTCATTAAAAATCCGCTTAAGTTATTACAACATGCACAAAGTATAACAACTCTTTCTAGAGAATGATGGACATATTAAGAAACACTTATGTCAACTACCCACTATTCATTACTTGTTAAGCATTACATTACTAAGCATGTCTATTAGTTTAAATAATGCATAAGCTCAACATAGATTCGTCTTATATAGAATTTAAATCAAAATGTGTACAAATTTAATATGATAATAGTTTCAATATATGGCATAAAGAAAAATCATTCTAAAAGACAAATAATGTATCAGTCAACTTAAATTAACAATATTCTAACATTTACATTAGTACATCATTTCACACTATTTGGTACTAACTGAATTAGAATAATATTTAAGTAGGTTGGAAAAGTTTATTTTAAATACATATAACGTAATATAACATGAGAAATACATGTAAGTAATAAACAACTTGTAGGTTTTTTTTTGAATGCCTGGTTAAACCCGACAGTTTCACTAAGTCATGAGTGAGTGCGCCATGGAATCCCTATAGTCTGAGTAATTAACATATCGATTTGATGCTGTCTTTGGGAATCAATCCTTGCACCTTCATTATCGTCAAATGCCATTAGTCGATAAGCTAATGCTCAAGAACATCATAGACAAATTTCTGAAACAATCAAATAACCTTTTCTTTTACTTCAAATAATTGTATCACCATAATAATTGAATAATATAATATTTAGCATAATTTATATAAAAATAATATATCACCGTGAGAAAAACATGTGGATAAACATAAAATATATAGATGACGCAACATCGAAGATAACTACAAGATCAAATGGCATAAGAAAATATAATCAACGTAGCCAACTATTAATATATCATGCAATTATATGTTATAAAGAATGCTTATAAAAAAGTTATTTGTACATCTAACACCAATATTGTATAATATTTGTAGCCTAATATTATTGTTATGCATGTAAAGACAAATATTAGATTTGTTTTTTGAAATATATTTAATATATAATGTTTTCTTTCGGGCATAAAAAAATATGTCAAAAATTATCATGTTGCCATAAAAGCAAAAGCAACCATTACTCGAATATTAGTTTGATAAGTTTGTTAAGAAATTTATCTATAAATATATCTATTCTCAATCATTCTAGTTTTTACCATCAGAGAAAAAGGGAACGGATTGTTATAAATAGGTAATGAGTTCCCAAGTTACTATTTCTCTTTGGTACACAGATTTCTTACATGAACAAAACATTCATTAAATCTACATAAAACTTATGTTATATCTCCCCTAATACAATAGAGTTGTGCATTTAAAATGTTGTTGATAAAAAGAATTAATTAATTACATATTAATTCTATAATTGGTTAGCATTGAAGAGAATCAATATGTAATTAATTCTCTCATTAAATCGAACTAATGTTTATAATTTGAATTCAAATTGATTAAAATAAAAAGCAATTAGTTTGCTTTATTTATTGCTTGATAAATATGACCTTTCTACTTAAAAGTAATTTATTAGAGCCATTATGATAGTATCTCTATTAATAATTATCCGTAAACAATTTAAAACTCCAAAAAAAATAAAGTAATGCAACATAAATCAAATCTCTTAAATAATTTTAAATAATTACCTATTTATTTCGTAATATTACCAAGACATTGACGATAATCATGAATGTAGGTTGCCAATGGATATTTTCTAGTCCATTAGAACATAGTAGAAAAATATTTAAAGCTTGGATTGATCAAGAAGGACAATGTTAGAATTTATAATAAAGATAAAGCATACATTAATTAAGAGCACATAAAGCATTTCGAAACTAAATAAGTTTTCAACCACGTATTTAAAATTAAGTTCTTAAGAAAAATTAAAATTATCTATTGAAGGAAGAACAAAAGTTTTGCTTATACATATATACTTTTCCCAAAAGCAGAGTATGAAATTTGTTGTTGAATATTATTTTACTTCGAAGATAACGTTTTTCTTCCAACTGGATTTCCTTATATACTAACATGTGAGAATGAAATAAATATAAACTTAACCTCTGTTTGATTATGTATAAAAATTAAGGTTTATATATATATATTAATAAACCAATAATTCCATTAAAAATAAACAAAAGAATCCAAATTCCTAGTCTTACTTATAAAAAATAAAATAGAGAAAGAAAACTTAATATAAACCTGAGAAAGAAAATAATATTTCAAGTTTAACTATAGTAGATATTATAAAACTATAGAAGCTTCTGGGTTGTTATACAATTGAAATAATGTTGTTGATAAAAAGAAATAACAACAACAATTGACTACTATTATTGTTGTAATTGATTACGATTAAAAAGACTAAATGTGTAATTGATTCTCTCGGACTATAGTTTAATTCTCAAATTAATTTGGATTCAAATTGATCTAAATTAATAGCTGTTAGGTACTAAATGTGTAATTGATGCTTTCTATTTGAAATAGTTTGCATATAACCACCATGAATAACTATATCTGTAACCTATAGCTATGTATAAAATTACCAAACACATAAATTTTAAAACAACTCATTGTTGCATAAGATCACCAAGATGTTGATGGTAACCATAAATATGTTTTGCATATGAATAATTCATAATTTATTAAATAACATAATAAAAAATATTAAAAGCTTATATTAACTAAAAAGAACAATGTCAAAATTTATGAAAAAAATTAGATAGATTAAAGCTACATGAAAAATTTATAGTATAAAAGTTTTCAAAACACGTATATAACATTAAAACTTTAACAACATTCAAAATTGCTCACGGAAAGCAGAACATAACTGTTGCTTGTACATTTGTACTTCTCCCCATAATACAGTATGAAAGTTATTACATGAAAATTCTTTTATGTAATGTCATGCTTTTCTTTCAACTTGGTTTTCTTACAGGAGTATGTCTGAGAATAAAATTAGGATCAACTTTACGTGGTTATGAAAATAATAATGATTCTTTTGGTGTCTGTTTATTACAATTAATAAATCCATAACTCCCTGCAAAATAAATGTAGGAGATAGAACAAATTATGGTAGAAATTCTCTTTATAAGGTATAATCTTATAAAGGAGCTTACTATTAGGTTAATAGCAAATATATGGTTGATATGAAATTGGAGAAATAAGAAATAACTCAACTTACCCATAATAAATTTTATAAAACAATAGAAGCTTCCAAGGTGGTTGTAAATCCAATACACTCTTACAAAATAAACGAAGAAAATTAAATTCGTAACCTTATTAATTGACACCCAAAAAAAAGAGGAAACAAGAATTTAGGGCACAAAATTCAAATCAAAGTTGAAAAAAGGTAAATTTAGGAGAAAAGAAATAAGTTCAAACTTGAATTAAAAGAAAAGACATATAATAAAATAAATGTCTAACGTTTAGATCGAGTTTGTTGATCCAATAAGCCAAAGTATTCTTGCAACATTTAGATAAATTTTCAATAAGAATCGTATACCTGAAGGAAAGGGTAGAAATAAAACCATTCCATAATATGAATAATATAAACACGATTAAAGTGAGTACAAAAGGTGAAGAACTGTCGATGAATACAATCAAATTAAAATCACGTTAAATAAATTATGAGATAAATAAATAAACTATTAGGAAAGAATATCTAGTTTTTTTCTACTTTAAAATTGATTTTTTTTAATGTGAAGCCGGAGAAGGTGATTAAACACAATTGTGAAAGCAAGGGAACAAACCGAAGATGGTGAAATTAGAGAAATAATAATTTTTCTAGTATTGAATGTGCTAAAAAGACGAAGAGATCTCGGTTGGATAACTTAGAATAATGAATGTATGAAGTTGGGTAGATGAAATAAGAATGTTGAGGAAATGTATTACATCTATCTATTGTACCTATCTATTGTATTATATGGAAAGTTCAGTATGGAACCATTTTAATTCTTTCTCCACATTCACTCTCATCTTTAACACTCAATTCTAATCAATCGGGGATAAATTTTTCATTTAAATGATCTGTTTCTTCTATGTTTATTTCCATGATGAAACATCAACCTTTTCTCAAATATTACAATAAATATTCAGGTGAGTCGTCAATTTTAAAAGAGAAACGTCTGCCTTTTTATTTCTCTCTTCAACCCCTTCATTTCAATCTATTGTATCTATTGTATTACATATATCTATTGTATTACATATAAAGTTCAATATGGTACGATTTGAATTCCTTCTCCATATTTACTCTAATCTCTAATACTCAATCCTGACCTATTGTATTACATATAAAGTTCAACATGGAACCATTTGATCTATTGTATCACAAATAAAGTTCAATATAGAACCATTTGGATTCTTTCTCCATATTCACTCTCATCTCTAATACTCAATCCTAATTGATTAGGGATAAATTTCGCATTTAAATGCACTATTTCTTTTATTTTTACTTCCGCGATGAGACATCAACCTTTTCTCAAATCTTGCATTAAATATCCCGGTTAGTCATCAATTTTGAAAGTGAAACGTCTGCCTTTTTATTTCTCTCTTCGACTCCTTTATTCCAATATCTCATTATTCTTTGTCATTTAATCATCAATTTGCATTTTTATTTTTTAAAACTATGGTTTTCACGGAGATCAAGTTGATTCTTGTTTTAATTATCATCTAAAACCCTAGCTCCAATCTTCTCAACTTACAACTAATATACTTTTTCAACACCCGTATCTTAGTTTACAAATGGGTTATTGCTTGATTTGTGTAAGATGATAAGTTGCTAATTTTTATTAATATTGTATAATTACTTGTATTTCTCTCTTCAACTACTTCATTCCAATGTCTCATTATTCTTTGTTATTCTATCATCGATTCGTATTTTTATTTTCTAAAACTATGGCTTTCACCAAGATGGTAAGTCGCTAATTTACAAGTAATATACCTTTTCAATGCCCTTTTTTCATTTACAAATGGATTACTTCTTGATTTATGTAAGATGGCAAGTCGCTAATTTTTATTAATAACGTCTAATTAGTTTAATGATTTGGCATTGAATTTTATATTTCATAAATTGGATCTCGATTGTGCAAACAACTTTGATATTTGTAATTTTTATTAACCATAATCAATATTTTATGTATATTTAGCCGATGCAGATACTATTAAGGTTTAGCAAACAATTTTTGTGTGCACTTTTATTCAGTTGAGATCTTGCTCTGACTATAAAGTTGGATGCTAACCATGAAAATGCTTTTGATGATATCTTATAAAGAAGTGAAACGAATAAGTGGGCAACTTCAACCCTGAAATATTTTTCCAAGAACTAGTCGTAAGTCTTTGGGATTGAGGAATTTTGACATAATTAACTATTTTTTTGAAAGTGCTCTATGGATCTTGTAATATGGATATATGATAATACATAGTATAATGATGATGATAATACTGTAAAATAGTGCGGAATAAAAAGAAGTATAGTTAAATGACACCAGAGATTTTTATACTGGTTCGAAGCACCGTCCTACGTCCAGTCCCAGACTCCTTCTGTAATTTCACTAAAATAACAACCTTCACTTAACTCGGAGGAACAGACACTCCTACGCAGCCGAACAAGGACCTGAGCAGCAGAACAAGATTTCGCCTCAGCAGCCAAAGAGGACTTCACACGCCTAAGCAACAGAGCAGAACTTCAACAAATACAAAAGATTGTTTGACTTTTTGTGTGTTCTGATAACACGAAGTTGTCACTTGTAGCGCACCCTTCCTATAATCCTTTCCTCAAGTATGATGTGTATATTTGAAGTTTATGAAGATTAGGAAGGAATAGTATTTCTTAGATTATATAAATCTGATTAGAGCAATAAGTATGCAAGAAAGCTAGATAAGAGAGAAAAGCAAATTCTGCAATTTGAAATCAAGTTAGAATATGTATTTATAGATGTTCAAAAGCAACGACCATTGGCAAAGAGTTTCCGTTGAAGTGTTGTGTCCAAATCTCTTTGTAGAGGTTCGTAACTCTTCACAAATGGTCGTGTCTTTTCAGAAAAATACAGTTGTTATACAAATTCAGTCGACCGATCATCTAGGTCAATCGACTGAATATTCAAACGAATTTTAAATAAATATTTGAATATTTGTGCACCTGTGCATGTTGCACAAAAATTGTCCAGTCAGCGGACTGACCTACCAGATCAGTCGACTAACCTGATAATTTCTGTGCAATTTGCACAGTTTTACACAGGTTTTCTAGGCTGTATATAGATATTCAGTCGACTGAATGACTTGTTCAGTCGACTGAATTCTGCTGATAATCAAAAATCATCATAGCTCATTTGGTTAGAGCACTTGCCTTATAAAATAGTGACCCGGGTTTGAGCCCCGCTCCATGCATTTTTTTAAAACTTGATTTCGATTAAAAATGCATGTAAGTTTATTTGAATGTGAATGATGATTCTTGAGGTAAGATTTTAACAAAGCACTAAACTAGACACTATATACATATTTGATGACTCTTGTTATAAAATATATAACTATATGAATAATACTTTGAGTCGTTGAGTCCGGATGTTGTCGTAGTCGTAGCTTCGTGAATTATTGTTTCATGTCAGCAATCAAAACCTATGATCCAACATTCTCCCCCTTTTTGATGATGACAACCCCATTTGCTACGGACGAATATTCGACATGCTTTGTTAACTTATTTCTCCCCGGAATATATTCCTGTAATTGTGCTATAGATTTCCCCCCCTGAAACTATGCTATATATTCCTGTAAATAATTAATCTTTTCTCCCCCTTAACCTGAGCTTGCATCGTTTATTCCTGCAAAAAGCGTTAGAGCAATATCTTTCTCCCACTTTGTCATCGACAAAAGGAGATTTTATATGATGATATAAATTATATTTTACATAAGTGTTAACATAGAACAATATAAAAAATAATAACTACTACTTATATTGTAAGGTATTAGAAAAAAATTAACATTTAAAGCATGCAATACCCAAGGTTCTTATAATTTCCTAATTTTTAGAAAACCATACCCATTTGGGTGTGGTTGAACCTTTATAAGTATAATTTTCATTATTAACTACCGTATCAAAATAATTATCAATGTATTTTTCTCTATTTTTCCAATTAACAGGAACCCAAATACTTAGATAATTTTTACTCATATTTCCCGTCAATGATTTTGTACTACTAAGTAAATTATAAATATTATTGGTCATAGCAGTATTTGAATTCCTATGAAAATTGGATTTAGACTTTTCTCGTAATCTAGTACTAGCACTAACATATTTACTATATATGAAAGCATGTCTAGCGCTATTTCTACGATCTGTTTTATTATATCCTTAACCACTTTTATCATTTAAAGCTCTAGAACTAGATACAATCATGTTTAAATCGTTTTGACCTTTATTAAATTTTGTGACTTCAGTGTTAAGTTCATCAAATTTAGCCTTAAAGTCATAATTATTATTTTCAAACGAAATATTACTATTATTAAAATATCAATTTTCTTATTTAATTCAGAATTCTCGTTTTTTAACGTACGATTCTCATTTTTTAGAAGGGAATTTTGAGATTTTGAATTATCTAAAGAGGATTGTAATAAATCATTTTATCTTTTCAAATCAAAATTTTCTTTTGAAAGTTTCTCTCTCTTTTTCAAATATGGTGTTTTGTTCATCTAGAGAATCTTTAATAGTTATAAAATTATTCTCTAAAATGCCAAGTTGATTTTCTAAATCTAACTTCTTATTTTTCAATTTATCATTTTCACGTTCTACAGATTTCATCTTTTCTAAAATAATAAAATTAAGCTTTGAAATCTTATCGCTAATACTAACTAATTCATTATTATATTTTACTGAAACTTGTAAATCAGAAAGTACCTTTTGTAGTCCTTACTGGTGGCTTTGACAGGGGATTTTGCAAGTTGTATTTCGATTAGATCATTTTCTGGCCATTATTCTATTATGTTGTGACGATCGATAGAATTCCAGGGTTTTAGATTATCAGACAACCGTGTTATGATGACCTTGCTCTGATACTAAATGAAAATGTGCTATGGATCGTGTAATATGGATATATGATAATACAGAGAATAATGATGATAATAATACTGTAAAATAGTGCGGAATAAAAAGCAATATAGTAAAATGACACTAGAGATTTTTATACTGGTTCGGAGCACCGTCCTACGTCCAGTCCTAGACTCCTTTTGGAATTTAACAAAAACAACAACCCTCACTTAACCCGGAGGAACAGACACTCCTGAGCAGCCGAACAGGGACCTAAGCAGCAGAACAGGATTTCGCCTCAACAACCGAAGAGGACTTCACATTCCTGAGCAGCAGAACAGGACTTCAACAAATACCAAAGATTGTTTGACTTTTTGTGTGTAATGCCCCACCCCGAGATCCACCTTAGCAAAGAGAATTAACAAGTAATTCTATCTACTAAAGTGGGGAATAGGGCTGGTTAAGGGCGACCATCTATAATTTTGTCTTAAACATCTATTGAATATGTCGATAAATGCAATATAATTTTTTTCAACTCAAGCTGATCGACATACCAAATAAATGCTTAATCCATAACTATAGGTGGCTAACGGATCTATCAGAACAAAATACAATAACTGAATGTAAATCGCATAACAGAATAGTAATCAACATCATATATATACATATACACTGATACATATTCAGTACAATACAATATGAATACAATAAAAGTGGTATACGACCACACCATATACATCAAATCAAATGTAAAAACATCAGAGTATGCGGAAGAAATAAACTACTCAAGAAAAAGAAGGGCTGATATCCAACATCAACCTCAAGCTAAGTCCAATAGATGATACCTGAAATAACTTGGTCTGACCCGAGTGAAAACACACGGGTTAGGCTAGCTAAATCATTAGTTAAACAGAATAATCGATAAGGATAAGTAGGTGGAAGCTATGTTATCCTTTTTCTTAAAGGATGCCATGCCCTAAACAGGGTTTCAACATCATAAGAAAGGACGACATCTCTTCTTGGCAAGTAGAAGAGATAATGATGATAAAGTCATATTTAAGTGGCATAACTGACACTTAAGCAAATGGAACATCGACGAGCAAAGTTTTAAAGATAAGACTCAATAAACATCACTTACTCCTCATATCATCGGCGGTATAAAGGAATATGGATAATGACTTCAAATGATTTAACTATTTTCTTAGAAGTTGTTGTCAATATAAAAATACATCAAAGGTATATATCCTTCATACATAGAATAAAACGCATATGGATGTGCCTTATCTCATTGGCACATCCCAAGGATCATTCAAGGAAATATAAAACCCAATCATAAAAGAAGAATTATACTTATTCATACCTCATCTCATCAGTATGAATATAGATACATCTCAAATCCATCACTAAAACTCATCATAAAAGATTCTTCATAATCATTTATACCTTATCTCATTGGTATAAATTTATAAATACATCTCAACTCCATCTTAACATCAAGCAGTCTATAAAATCATCAATCCATAATGCAAATAAAAGAGTAACATCATAATTGATTTCACCATATATGTATACACCTCATCTAGCACTAGGCTATCAATATAATAATCATCTAAAGACAGTGAAGTCTAAAACATCAAAACTCGAAGAAATCTCGGATTGGCCAGATCCTTGATTGCACGTCGAAGCAATACTACGCGTGCTACATCGTGACTAGTACTACTATTTGGTACCATAAAAATCGTGATGACTGGAGTCAAATAACATCTTAACATCGTGAACATCATGAATGACTATAGTCCATAACATCATAATGACTCCTAGTCACAAAGACCCGAGTTAATAACATCGTGATGATCGGAGTAGCAACTACATCGTGATGACTCAAATCGAGTACTCATGGTTTGTAGTACTAGTAAACATCGTGAATGTTTCTCAACTTCTCGGATAGGAACCCAATAGGTGTTAATGTACATCCCATACCATACGTTCGCACCTAACGGTTTACTAGCCGTTAGTTGGTACCACACTAGTGAAACATCATAAACATCGAAAATTATACTCAGACTCATTTCAGTGGCGAGTAAATACAATACCATGCTCGTCTCATCTCATTGACGAGTACTAGTGGCATCGTGACTTTTCTCATCTCATCGATAAGTAAAAATTATCATAATACATCTCGACATCCATGTCATCGGCAAGTAAAAATAACATCTAGATGGTTATTTATAACCATAATTCCAATTAGGAACTTCTAGCTCTTAATTTACCTCATTTCATCGTCGATTAAGAAACACATCTTAAAATGGTCCTTCATCGAATATACTCACAAATTAGAGTTCTCGAACCATATAATCTACGCAAAATTTAATAACATCTTAAATCATCTCAAACAGTTCATCGAAAGGTTTCGATCTTATAAGTCCGATATTAAGCGATAAAGCAAATCCTTGTGTCCCATATCACATGTTTTACTTTACCATTTAATTGTCTTTCTTATACGTCCGAAATTCATGAAAATAAGTAATTTTATTTATAAAATGATTTTATTAGAGAAAACAGAAATTTAAAATGATTTTTCAAAAACAATTATTAAAACCAATATTTGAAATTCCTTTATTATAGGAAATAAATCTATATTTATTTAGAAAAATAATTTTAAAAAAATACTATGTAATAATAATTTGAAATGTCCATGTATTTCAAAAATAGTTTAGTGAAAACCGTTCTCGAAAGCAATAAAAACTAAGAGGGATATCTTAAAACAGATAAATTGAATTCAATACGAATTCAATTCAAATTTAACCCAAAATCAATTCAAATTTCATTTAAATTTGAATTTCAAATTCTTTAAATATAGCTAGCCTACTGATCGGCATCATAGCTCTCAAAATATCCCAAAAGTAGCATCAAAACCAAAGAGAATGAGAGCAAAAATGAGCTAATACAATTAAAAGGTCAATGATTGTTGTTGCTGTCATTTTACTCTCAGGACAACAACATACAACCATAATTACGACCAAGAAAAATCCAAAAATCCAAAAAATACAATGAATAAAACTTGTAGTATATGACCTAATCTTTCCGGAACATCAAAATTATAAATTCGGTTAAGAAACGAAGAAGTTATGGTCAAATTCATTTTGGTTTCAAACACAGAGTAAATATTGGTTTTACTCTCAGGTTAGCAGTAGAAAAATAAGATCTTGACATAGCTAACATCAAAATTATAAAAAACTCAAAACATGAAAGTTGTAGTATATGATTTACGCTTTATGGAACATCCAAAATTATCGAAATCGGTTAAGAAACGAAGAAGTTATGGTCAATTTCGTTTCATCTTCAAGGATAGAGCAAATATTGGTTTTGCTCTCGAGTTAGCAGTAGAAAAATTAAATTTTGGCAAAGCTAATCTCAAAATTATAGAAAACTCAAAACATTAAAGTTGTACTTAAGCTTTCAGGAACATCCAAAGTTATCAAAATCGGTAAAGAAATAAAGAAGTTACGACCAATTTTATTTCAGCTTTAAAGATGGACAGAATTCAGTTTTTGGATTGAGCGCAAATATGATCGAAACACAATTTTTATAGCTCCACACATCCAATTTTACAATAAATATGAATTAGAAAAATTGTTTATAGCTAGCGTGAGTGAGATTACTCATGTTAGGGTTTGTTTGCAGCGAATTAAATGATTTTACTTGCAAAGAAAAGAGATTTGGCCTTGGATTAGTAATTAAAAACTTGTAGAAGCTATAGAAACAATATACAAGCAAGAAAAATATCAAAACTCATTTGTAGTTAATCAAATCTTAGAATTGAATTTTAGATTAAATAGGTCGGAGATTACCTTCTCTTATGTTTGTAACGTGAATTAAACCTTGAATTTTGCAAGAGAATGAGTGAATTTTAATTTTTTTCTTATGGAGGCCATTAATTAGAATATTGAAGTTTTTAGAAGAAAAGTGTTTAAATGAAAAAATAATCAGGGAGAAATGAATGTATATCTCTTTGAACATTCTAGAAATTGGGTTTTGGGCACAAAATATCCCTATAAGCCCAATTCTCACACTTAGAAAAATATTTAGAGTAAATATGTATATGTGTTTTAGTAATTTACACATAACTTTTGCATAAAATTTCCAAATCACATGAAACAAGTTGCATCGTTTATGTTTTAATAAAGGAACATGTTAATGACATCAAAAATTTAATTTTCCAATTAAAAATATAATTTTCCCCATATAACACAAATTTTAAACAATATTCCAATTTTGAGTGAAAAATCACTATTTTCATCCATTTCAACCAAATAAAATTTATTTTTAAGTCTAATGAAGTGTATTAAAATGTTTTAACATTCTTATAACATTAATACATCATTCAAGCCTAATTACAGTTCTAAAATTTATTTTCTTCATATTATTCCTTTTATTTCACAATAGAAGGCTAACATTGGAATAATTTTCCAATATTACTAATTAACTAAAATTAAACCATCACAATTATTTATTTTCAATCCAAATCCACAAATAAAGTTTATCAAACTTTATTTCATTCATTTACACTTTTTTTCAACCATCAAATGTCGAAACAGGCTTCAAATAAAATAATATGACTTATTTAAATTTTGAATCCCAAATTATATTCATCAAGATATTGTTTTTTGGCAAGGCAAGCCAGTTTTATAGTGGACTGTCCACTCTTTATTACGACCGTAATAAAAAGTTGAAATACGGAAGTTAGGTAAAAACACCTAAACTACTACGAAAAAGAAAAATACAGTACAGGAGTGTAACAGACATGCCACAACTACTAAATGAATTACATAGACTGCTACTCCTCCGTAGAGGAAGAATCACCATCATCTGCATCAACCAAGGTAGATAACAAAGGGACAGACCCCAAAAGACCAGCAAAAGGGTGAAAAAGTGAAGCAAGACACGGATCAAAAACCATAGAATCCGGAGAGTAAATAAAAGATCGATCCCAGGTAGAATCAGCAAGCAAGACAGAATTCAACCGCGCGAACTGACCGTCCAAATCAAGAACTAATGAATAACCGGAAGGTGTGTAACAAAGGCACCTAAGGTCGAGATGATCATCAGAAACGAATCTAAAGTAAGTATCATTAGCGGGGTTAAATCTCATATCAGATTTGAGATCAACCCAACACCCCTCGGTCTCATCACAAACAATAGGCAGACTAGGCGGAACAGGACCAGGAGCATCCACTGGAACAACAGAAACAACGCTAGGGACAACTGAAGCAGTAGGGGAGGCAGGCCTAGCGACAGAAACTGGAGGAGGACCCGAGACAGGAGAAGGAACAGCTGAAATAGGGTCAAAAGGAGAGACAGAGGAAGAAACCTTGGGAACCCATTTCTTGAGCGGGGGGCGAGGCAGAGGTATCTTAGGAGCTGCTGCAGAGACTACAGAATGCGATCAGGAGATAGCCAGGTGGCCAAAGGAGTGATAGGTGGAACAAATATCAGGAACCCAACCGTAGCGAACACGGACAACCGCAACATGACCAACAGCTAACTGGACGGGAATAGTGGAAGGGAGAGGCTTGTCAGGGGAAATCTCTATCGGAGCCTTAGCATACACCCATTTTTCACGCGCAACTGTATTTGAATCAAAACATTTTAATTTACCTACGTTACAAGCTAGCCAGTTCAAACCAAGTAAAGGTTAAAGAGTAGAGGAGATTTGCGAAAAGTAAACCCAAACAGGGATAGAAGTACTTGCTCACGAGCACTAGCCACTGTCGGGGACCAAGGAGTAATAATAAAAGGTTGCCCATCAAAAAAGGAAGGCTCGGCCATAAGAACAAGACGGCGTTCCTCAAGGGAGGAAAATTTGAGGAAATACATGGAGTCAACCAGTCTAACACGCAAATCACCATGGAGCTTCCAGGCCCTTCGGCAAATTGAAGTCGCATCACGCAGGCGGTGATTAGGATCCAAAAAGAAACCAACTAGATAATCAGACCAATAATCCAAACCAGCTTGAAGTACACTTGGGGGAGGGATCATCACTCCATTTTCCTCAACAATATCAAAGACAATCGGTTTGTAGCTTCTCGAATTATGAGGCAGTGAAGAGAATAGAGTGGACCAAGATTTGGTTCCAACCAAGGAAGTAGGATGAAGACTAGATGATCCCGAATGCACCACATCCAAGGGCTTACCAGCAATGGCATTGGAGTGAGAAGAACAAGAACACTTATTGCTGTGAAGGGGAATACATAGTCACAGGCATTAACACAAATACCATCAGTGCATGGATCAATACAAGTTTTAACAACCGAAGCTTTATCACAACCATTCTGCCCAACATCCATACCATTATCATCAGAGACAACAACCTCAACACCCGTGTCAATAACATTAGGCATTGAAACTGGTTTGCCCAAATCGCAATTCGATTTAACAGAAAACCCCGAACCAACAATGCATTCGTTGATAGATAATGGCTCGTTACCGATCCCAAACGCAGACATAGCCCCATCCTCAGATTGAATGACAGCAGCGGGAAAATTCGAATCCACTGGACAAGAGCTAATGCAAGCACTGCTGGCAGGCCATTGAAAAAACAGCCAGATCTAGTGGAAGAACGAGAAGGGGAGGGAGCTGCGATGAGGGGGAGCTGGGGAGGAGATTCCGACATAGGAAGGGGAAGGGAGAGGGGAGGAGGATGGGGGGGGGGAATGCAGGCGTGAGATTAGAAAACAACAGGGAGAAAGATCGCCATTGAAAGCGCAGACATGCAGTTTCGATTGACATGCAGTTTCTCTTCAAGATATTGTTTATGTAAAATAAATAATATAATCCCTCATTTTATTATCTAATTCATTTTTAAATACAATATTAAATTATAATTTGCATTACAATTTAATATTAACAATAATCTTCAAAATCCCGGGTTGTTACAGACTACCCCTTAACAAAGTTGCGTCCTCGTAATTTCTAGTGGAAAAAGGCTGTAAACAACACAAAAATTCAATCGATAAAGGATAAAAGACAAGCTCGAAACTCAAACCATTCATACTCTCAACATAGAATGGTAGATAGAAACAAAGAAAAACACACTTGGTTAATCCAATGGTCCATCAAATGCTAATATAGTGATTAGCAAACCATCGAATTTACTAAGTAACTCGAAAGAATTTCGAAGATATCCGGTCTTCGAATCAAAATTCAATAAGATGCTCAACAATTAATCAATCGAAAATGATTGATTTCACAAAACTCTACGAATAGAGTCGGGATCAAACTCACTTAAACCCAAACTCTTAGCAATAAAGAAGACCATCAATAAGATTTTCCGCATAAATATACGGAAATGACATCCTCACAACAAGGTAGACACAATAGACAAGATTGATAACTCACAAGATGGTTTTTCACAAGGCCACCAACTCGAACGACCGCGAAAAATGCACGTCGTTAATAATAGCTCAAAGATAGAATATACTCAAGAACAAGGATATAAGCTCAAATTATCTTTTAATCCAAGATATTTAGAATTTTTAAATCTCAATATCTTTTAAATTTTAAATCAAAATTTTCAACATTTGAAAATTTACAAACCTTTTACTATATTACTTAGTAAGCTATTTAAAACTCAAATTGAAAGTCCAAATTTCTTCACTTACTTTAAAATTAATTGCCAAAGAAATTTGTAAATCCATAATAATATTCCTCAAAATAAATTAAGGGTTTAAATTCTTCTTACTCCTTTTATTAAACCACTTAAATAGTTTTAAAACAATCTTCAAATTCTCTTATAACTCTTCTCTTAAAGCATCCAATATATATAATATAGATTCTAAAATCTCAAAATATACTTCCAATAAAGCATAGCTCAAAAATACTCTCATTTATATTCTCATCTTTATAATTTAAAAATAAATAAATGGCATCACCTCGCTATTGAGTCTCTAATAAATAAATATATTTGTTGGCTGCAGAGTTGAACGAACGATCAAAACTGCCTCGCCACTCTATTACCCATCTCTAAAATCAATGGCTATAATTACCATTCAAAAATAAATTTAATATTTAATCTCAAATTATTATTTTCAAAATCTCAGTTTTTAAAACACAAATCATCATGTCTGATTGCTTCATCATAGCATTTAGGAGATTCCTATCGATAACGTTGATCAGGCGTATCGACTAGAACTCTTAACTACTCGACGAACAACCCAACACTCTCAAATTTTTTCTATAAAAGAAATACTACTCATGTAAATATATTCTCAAAATATTTTTTTTTTTAATATCTCAAAGCTCAAATTTCTTTTTTTAAAACTCATACTTATATAGCTTCAAAACTCAAACCAAAGAACATTAGTGCATCGAGATATTCCCAAAATACTCGATTCTCAAAATCAACAGAAGGAGATAGAGTGTTCGTCAATCTTACGACATGAGCCACTCCCAAAAATCATCAAGATATAGGATAAGTAGGATATTATTCTCAAAGGAGAAGAAGCATACAATCCACGAATGACTACTTTAAACATAGTAATGCTACAAAGGATAAAACTGATTGAGTATCTGAAAAGAACACTCAAACGAAGCTGAATGATATACTCAACCAAACTCGAACAATCTAGAAACTCACCTCATTCCTCAATGGATATCCTCGTGGAAGGATAATCGAAGAGCTAAGAACCAGGAATAAGGTTACCTTAACACTCGACTGGCCGATTGGATGTCAAATCCAAACGAACTCAAAAAAAACATAGCAAAATTACCATGACTGGAATTTGAGATAGATCATCATCATATCGATACTCAAGAGTGAATACAGAAACTTCGGAATCATCATTAACATTCAAAGTGATAGAAAAAATAAACCAATCAAATTAGGATGCCTAAATAAATATAGGATCCTATAACAGCAAAAGGATCAGGCTTTACATCAAATAAGTCAATCCATCTCATATAAGATACATCTCAAGATTGTGAGTAACAAACAAATACTTACAAAAGCAACATCAAATAAAAATCTCAGAATGCCCGCAATGAGCCAATCGTTGTGGATCCCTTTAATAGGATTCACAACTCTCAAAGGAATGCAACAAGAATGCTCAAAGAAATTAATCAGCTCCATCGATACGAACTCACTCATATCGACAAAAAAGAGAGTAGAATAATCCCAAATAAGATTTTGTATAAGGTAAGATGACATCAAACTCAATTATGGAATACTACGGAATACAATATATCTATATTCCTAGACATATTCCATCTCAACAATCCCAAAACGTGAAAAGAATCAAAGCTCGATTCGAAAGCAAGCTGGAATAAAGGACAATGATTCACCTATATTGTACTTCGATGTATCATGATATACGTACTGTTCTGTTTTTATTCTACTTTGTTCTGACCATAGCTCTGATATCAAGCTATAACTCCCCACCACGAGACCCACCTTAGCAAAGAGAATTTACAAGTAATTTTATCTGCTAAAGCAGAGAATAGGGCTGGTTAAGAGCGACCATTTATAATTTGTCTTAAACATCTATAATTTCACCTCAACAGCCGAAGAGGACTTCACATGCCTGAGCAGTAGAATAGGACTTCAACAAATACCAAAGATTGTTTGACTTTTTGTGGGGACAAATACCAAAGATTGTTTGACTTTTTGTGTGTAACGCCCCACCCCGAGACCCACCTTAGCAAAGAGAATTAACAAGTAATTCTATCTACTAAAACGGAGAATAGGGCTGGTTAAGGGAGACCATCTATAATTTTGTCTTAAACATCTATTGAATATGTCGATAAATGCAATATAATTTTTTTCAACTCAAGTTGATCGACATACCAAATAAATGCTTAATCCAGAACTATAGGTGTCTAACGGATCTATCAGAACAAAATACAATAACTGAATGTAAATCACATCACAGCATAGTAATCAACATCATACGTATACATATACACTGATACATGTTCAATACAATACAATATGAATACAATAAAAGTTGTACACGACCACACCATATACATCAAATCAAATGTAAAAACATCAGAGTATGCGGAAGGAATAAACTACTCAAGCAAAAGAAGAGCTAGTATCCAACATCAACCTCAAGCTAAGTCCAATAGATGATACCTGAAATAACTCGGTCTGACCCGAGTGAAAACACACGGGTTAGGCTAGCTAAAATCATCAGTTAAACAGAATAATCGATAAGGATAAGTAGGTGGAAGCTATGGTATCCTTCTTCTTAAAGGATGTCATGCCCTAAACACGGTTTCAACATTATAAGAAAGGACAACATCTCTTCTTGGCAAGTAGAAGAGATAATGATGATAAAGTCATACTTAAGTGGCATAACTGACACTTAAGCAAATGGAACATCGACGAGCAAAGTTTTAAAGATAAGACTCAATAAACATCGCTTTCTCCTCATATCATCGGCGGTATAAAGGAATATGGATAATGACTTCAAATGATTCAACTATCTTCTTAGAAGTTGTTGTCAATATATAAATACATCAAAGGTATATATCCTTCGTACATAGAATAAAACGCATATGAATGTGCCTCATCTCATTGGCACATTCCAAGGATCATTCAAGGAAATATAAAACCTAATCATAAAAGAAGCATTATACTTACTCATACCTCATCTCATCGGTATGAATATAGATACATCTCAAATCCATCACTAAAACTCATCATAAAAGATTCTTCATAATCATTTATACCACATCTCATCGGTATAAATTTATAAATACGTCTCAACCCATCTTAACATCAAGTAGTCTATAAAATCATCAAATCATCAATCCATAATGCAAATAACTCAATCAAAGAGTAACATCATAAATGATTTCACCATATATGTATACATCTCATCTAGCACTAGGCTATCAATATAATAATCATCTAAAGACGGTGAAGTCTAAAACATCAAAACTCAAAACAGTTCATCGAAAGGGTTTCGATCGTATAAGTCCGATATTAAGCGATAAAGCAAATCCATATGTCCCATACCACATGTTTTACTTTATCGTTTAATTGTCTTTCTTATACATCCAAAATTCATAAAAATAAGTAATTTTATTTATAAAATAATTTTATTAGAGAAGACAAAAATATAAAACGATTTTTCGAAAACGATTATTAAAACCAATATTTGAAATTCCTTTATTATAGGAAATAAATCTATTTTTATTTAGAAAAATAATTTAAAAAAATACTATGTAATAACAATTTGAAATGTTCATGTATTTCAAAAATGGTTTAGTGAAAACCGTTCTCGAAAGCAAGGAAAACTAAGAGAGATATCTTAAAACCGATAACTTGAATTTAAATATGAATTCAATTCAAATTTAACCCAAAATCAATTCAGATTTCATTTAAATTTGAATTTCAAATTCTTTAAATATAGCTAGCCTACTGATAGGCATCATAGCTCTCAAAATATCCCAAAAACAGCATCAAAACCAAAGAGAATGAGAACAAAAACGAGCTAATACAATTCTAAGGCCAACGATTGTTGATGCTGTCATTTTACTCTCAGGACAACAACATACAACCATAATTACGACCAAGCAAACTTCAAAAATCTAGAAAATACAATGAATAAAACTTGTAGTATATGTCCTAATCTTTCTGGAACATCAAAAATTATAAACTCGGTTAAGAAACGAAGAAGTTATGGTCAAAGTCATTTCGGTTTCAAACACAGAGTAAATATTGGTTTTACTCTCAGGTTAGCAGTAGAAAAATAAGATTTTGACATAGCTAACATCAAAATTACGAAAAACTCAAAACATGAAAGTTGTAAAATGATTTAAGCTTTTCGAAACATCCCAAATTATCAAAATTAGTTTAGAAACGAAGAAGTTATGGTCAATTTCGTTTCAGCTTCAAGGATAGAGCAAATATTGGTTTTGCTCTCGGGTTAGCAGTAGAAAAATTAAATTTTGACATAGCTAATCTCAAAATTATACAAAACTCAAAACATTAAAGTTGTACTACATGATTTAAGCTTTCAGGAACATCCAAAATTATCAAAATCAGTAAAGAAACGAAGAAGTTATGACCAATTTTATTTCTGCTTCAAAGATGGACAGAATTCAGTTTTTGGATTGAGCGCAAAATATGATCAAAACACAATTTTTATAGCTCAAAACATCCAATTTTGCACTAGATATGAATTAGAAAAATTGTTTACAGCTAGCGTGAGTGAGATTACTCATGTTAGGGTTTGTTTGCAGCAAATTAAATGATTTTACTTGCAAAGGAAAGAGATTTGGCCTTGGATTAGTAATTAAAAACTTGTAGAAGCTATTGGAACAACATACAAGCAATGAAAATATCAAAACTCAATTATAGTGAATCGAATCTGAGAATTGATATGAATTTGAGATTAAATAGGCAGGAGATTGCCTTCTCTTATGTTTGTAACTTGAATTAAACCTTGAATTTGCAAAAGAATGGGTGAATCTTGATTTTTCTTCATATGGAGTTCATTAATTAGAATATTGAAGTTTTTAGAAGAAAAATGTTTAAATGAAAAAATAGTCAGAGAGAAATGAATGTATATCTCTTTGGACATTCTAGAAATTGGGTTCTGGGCACAAAATATCCCTATAAGTCCAATTCTCATACTTAGAAAAATATTTAGAGTAAATATGTATATGTGTTTTAGTAATTTACACATAACTTTTGCATAAAATTTCCAAATCACATGAAATAAGTTGCATTGTTTATGTTTTATAAAGGAACATGTTAGTGACGTCAAAAATTTAATTTTCCAATTAAAAATATCATTTTCTCCATATAACTCAAAATTTTAACAATATTTACCGATATTTCCATTTTTATTGAAAAATACCATTTTCATCCATTTTAACCAAATAAAATTTATTTTTAAGTCTAATGAAGTGTATTAAAATGTTTTAACATTTTTATAACATTAATACATCATTCCAAGCCTAATTACACTTCTATGTTTTATTTTCTTCATATTATTCCTTTTATTTCACAATAGAAGGCTAACATTGGAATAAATTTCCAATATTACTAATGAACTAAAATTAAACTATCACAACTATTTATTTTCAATCCAAATCCACAAATAAAGTTTTTTAAATTTTATTTCATCCATTTACACTTTTTTTCGACCATCAAATGTTGAAATAGGCTTCAAATAAAATAGTACGACTTATTTAAATTTCAAATCCCAAACTATATTCATCAAGATATTGTTTATATAAAATAAATAACATAATCCCTTGTTTTATTATCTAATTCATTTTTAAACACAATATTAAATTATAATTTGCATTATAATTTAATATTAACAGCAATCTCCAAAATCCCGTGTTGTTACATTGTGTGTTCTGATAATGCGGATTTGTCACTTGTAGTACACCCTTCTTATAATCTTTTCCTCAAGTCTGATGTGTATATTTGAAGTTTATGAAGATTAGAAAGGAATAGTATTTCTTAGAATATATAAATCTGATTTAAGCAATAAATATGCAAGAAAGTTAGATGAGAGAGAAAAGCAGATTCTATAATTTGAAATAAAGTTAAAATATGTATTATAGTTGTAAAAAATCAGCAACCATTGGCAAAGAGTTCTGGTTGAAGTGTCATGTCCAAATCTCTTTGTAGAGGTTCGTAACTCTTCACAAATGGCCGTGTCTTTTCAGAAAAATATAGCTGTTATAGAAATTCTGTCGGCTAGTCCTCTGGGTAAGTCGACTGAATATTTAAACGAATTTAAAATAAATATTTGAATATTTGTGCACCTGTGCATGTTGCACAAAATTTGTCAGGTCAATCGACTGACCTACCAGGTCAGTCGACTGACCTGGTAATTTCTATGTAATTTGCACAGTTTTACACAGGTTTACTAGGCTGTTTATAGATATTCAGTCGATCGAATGACTTGTTCAGTCGACTGAATTTTGTTGATAATCAAAAATCACCATAGCTCATTTGGTTTGAGCACTTGCCTTTCAAACTAGTGACCCGGGTTTGAGCCCCGCTCCATGCATTTTTTTTAAAGCTTGATTTTGATTAAAATATGCATGCAAGTTGATTTGAATGTGAATGATGATTCTTGAGGAAAGATTTCAACAAAGCATTAAATTAGACTCTATATACATATTTGATGACTCTTGTTATAAGATGAACCATATTTTGGGTCGTTGAGTCTGAATGTTGTCGTAGTCGTAGATTCGTGAATTGTTGTTTCATGTCAGCAATCAAAACCTATGATCCAACATTTTTAACTGAAACAATCATAGGAGTTTGTTAATATGCTCTTGGCCTATTTTGTTTATATGTATGTAGGTTTTAGTCATGAAATTTTACATGAGAATTAGATGAGATTTTTAAAGGTTAAGTGTCTCTAATTTTATTATTATATTATACAATTAGTTTTCTACACTGATATTATAAATAGAGCATCTAAATCATAAAAGTATATATTCTTATCGCTTAATATGTAAAATTTATAATAGTTATGTAATAGTATATTTTTCATTAAACATTTATAATTTGAACAGACTTCTTATGCAAATAAAGCGATTTATTGAATCTAGCCAAAATTTTGATTGGTACAAGTATCTTATATATATAAGTTTACAATTACCGGCATATTGCTCGAATTAAATTTATGCCTCATGGCATTCTTACATATACTATTGAAGCTTTAAATTTTTGCTAAATGAATTTTGTTTATTGGGTAAACAATTTCAAAGAAATGAATTCTACTCAGTCTCAATTTACACGATCAACTAATGGTGACTAACTTATGAAGAAGTTTACAAGAAACTTTTGTGTTTAGTTGATATACATACATACATATATGTATGTTTATAAACATTATTTGTAAGTCGGATATATAATTTCACTTTTTATAGCATCAACACGTATTCCATACTATTATATATAAAAAGAATATGAGACCAGTTATATTCTCTATTCTCAATTAATCTCAAGTTCTAGCCATTTTTCACCATTACAAATTCTAAAAAAACTATCTTCACGCAATGAAAACTCAAGAGTTAATTTTCTCTTTAACAACCTTGCAATCAATATACCTTTCCTTTACTAAATTTTACTATTAAAATGCAATAAACTAATTCCTTTATCCTCGTTTCAATGGCATTTTCTCTGTCTCCTCTATAGTCTTATTATCTTTAATTCTCATTGCCGCCTTAATCCTTTACCCATTTAGAAAATCATAAGGAAAAAAATTAATTTCTCTACGAATAAAAGTGGTTTCTTCATTGCATTATGTGTTAAACTATTGAATTTCTTCAAGGAGCTCCATATGCATCCTCTTCCATCGATCAATAACCAAGCTAAATTTTTCCCTAATTTTTCAAAGGAAAAATCTTCACAATAGACTTATTTTATTGATCTTAATTATGATTCTTATTTTAATTTGTTTAACACAAATATCATATGTTGCATTATAAAGGTATGCTCTGATCTCTCGTCCACCAGTTTAAATTTATATAATTTCATTTGTATTTTATGCGTACTTTTCCCAAAAATGGAGTTAATGTTACTTTTTGAGAGATTTTTTGTTAACTCCATTCTAATAGTTTTTTATTATGAAATTGTTGATATCAGTTTATGTTCTAAAAAAAATAATTATTTTCTTGCATATTCAAAAGGATTGTTATTTGTTAACCGAGTTTTTAACCCGGTAGAATTTAATAGAAGTTAGAACATTTGGATTAAGCCACAATGACATGAGACTTGACCCAAAGGCCTAAATCAACTAAAAGATGGACCCAAAGAAATATGGGACAAAAATACACGATCTTTTCGAATCGACACCGATCCATTCCGATTTGAAATATTGAATGGTGGTTGCTTCTATCTACTTGCATTGTACTCCCATCTACCTGCCCAGCTTATCTATCAAGTTTGGTGACATTCCAAGCATCTAAGTTCAAGAAGCAAAGACTTATCCGATTCAGACTATAATTCAATCAAATACATAGGTGAATCACCATCCGAACATGTCTACAAGCTACGAAATTACGTGGAGAGCAACATATCCAAGCAAGGAAGCCATTTGAATAGAAAATGTATAAAAATTATATAACTATTTGGATCAGGACCGATCCAAAAGTTTGTTCCTATGATACCCAATTTTCCTCAGCAGCTTCTACATGATGGATACGGGTTTCTACTGAAACGACTCTGGCCCAAGTGCTCTCCAACTCCTATAAATGCTATCCCATCCGCAATAAAAAAAGGATCTGATCTGATCCATTCTCTGCTGAACTAACGGCAACAACTCTGCTATTCTTTCTTCACTCCTCTTCTCCCTCACAATAGCCATTAAGGTGCAACTGAGATCCTTTCGATTATCTTTGACAATGGTGGCTTGATGTAACGTAGGAAAAAAGAATCATATTGTAATCAAAACTCTTTGTAACAATAATTGATTAATAAAAGTTATAAAGTGGACGTAGACTTCATTAACAGCCGAACCACTATAACAATCTTCTTGTCTCTTTACTATTTCTACTCTATTTACATTTATTTTCTATATTTTTTGCTCTAAAACACAGGGCTGGTGCTTTTACACTTAAACCAGGCATTGATCCATTTTTTGGGTTAACATTTTGGTGCTTTCACTGAGAACTCGACGAATTCAGGCATAGATCCATCTTTTCTATTTGGATCCACCAGATCCAAAAACTAGATACATCAAATCAACTTTAGGAAATTTGAAGCTTGCCGTTGAAGATTAATGTCGGTGAGAAAGAGAACTTCCTCTGGAAAATCCATAGAAGCTGTTACGGCTGGAGAAGAGACCAATCTCTAGTAAGTTAAAGTAAACAACCTCTAATTGGAACAAATTTTGGAGCTAACACCCAAGATCGGGTGTCGAGATCTTCTACCCAGCTTGAGGTCGTCACTAAAGGCGAATTGAATAAGTGGCTGATGAAATCAACCAAAAGATAGAGAACAGCGACAAAGATCTTATGGATAAATTAAATTCCCTCCTAACCTTGCAATCACTATCTACACCAAGAACCAAGCTAGAACCCATGGCTGCTATGGAGCATGAAAAATATTCTATTTTTAGCCTAAATAGAAGAAACAAAAGGCATAAGAAAAAAGGTGAGTGGGTGGAGCTATAAGAATCATTATAGAAGGAAATACAAGCACTTCTCTAACTAAAAAGCGGCCTGCTATAAACTTGAATCTAGAGACAAAAACCCCAGGAAGATATAGCCGTATATCTCTCCGACTCTGATGATGGTGAGAAAGTTGACGACGATAAGTTGAAAGAAAATGCTAATGCACTCATTACCGGTAGGGAGGCCCAGTTTGCTCCTACCCGACTAACTTCCAAGCTAATGGACTCCAAGAGAGTCACTCTCTAGAAGAAAGGAGAGCTTAGGCTTCAGCCCACTTATCAAAATTAAACACTTGGCATAGTCGTTGACAGCCAACCCACGAACTACCGGACATCAGAGGCACATATCGCCAATATGATCAAGTGCTTGATGGACAAAAGTAAGGATAAGAGAGATGATGATGGGGATCTGCCCCAAGCCGGAATCCCTTTACTGATGATATTTGAATGAAAAGTACCTTGAAAAGTTTATTATGTCGACTATTCCGTCTTACGATGGAACTAGAGATCCAAAACCTTGCTTGTACAAATATAGTTGGTACATGGATGTGACAAATGCTTCAAATGTTGTCCGATGTAGCTATTTTCCTATCTTCCTAGAGGGAATTTTTTTTGTGGTTCACCAAGCTCCCATCAAAATCCATCTCCACTTTCAATGAATTAGAAAAAAGTTCCTTGATTAGTTTAGGCTCCACACGGCAGAGCCAAAAGATGTGATGTCCTTATCTGGCCTATTCCTAGGATGTAATGATCTTTAAAATCCTTCATGAGTTGGTTCAACACCATGGTAACTAAATTATGTAACCCATGAAGATATGGCCTTCATGGCCCTGGTCCGCGCTATCCACCCTAACAATGAATTCGAAAAATGGATCAAAATGAAGCAACCTACCACTAGAAGGACTTTAACCGAAAGGCAAGCCACTACTTAAGATTGAAAGAGGCGAAGGAGCTAGAAGGAAAACCTGCTAACCCATAACCAACCAATGCTGGCCAGAATAGCACGACAGCTAACTAAGGCGTAAACACCTCCTAAACTACGGCAGTAAATGTGAGGAAGGATGGGAACCAGAACAGGAAGAACAAGAACCCCAACCAGCGAATCGGAGGTGACAAGCGACTTAAAGGCTTCAGGCCCAAAGACTACACCCAGCTCAATGATACTCCAGAAAACATCTACCTTGTGACATAAGGAATGAAGGAGTACAAGAAGTCGCCTAAAAAGGAGGCAAGTAAACTGAAAAAGCATTCTGGAAAGTACTGCCACTTCCATGAAACACATGATTACAAATGAATGAGTGTCGAGACCTATGAAACCTGATTGAAGAGCTGATTCGGGAAAACAAACTTCAGGAGAACGTGAGGAGACTACAAAATCCTGACTAGCCTACTGCAACCCAAGCTCCTAATGCTAGGAAAACCATGCCGGAACAAGTGAATAGTGATCTAGACGGACCGACCAAAGACTTATCATCGGAATAATATCTGGAGGACCTTATCCCACATAGGAGAATTAGGGAGAAATGGAGCGATATGTGAGCTCGTTGAAACATGCTCCGAAAGGTCTGTGCTTTGCAATTGAACACAGAACTCCTGCCAAGCAACATAGAACCCTAAATGGTAATATTTTATTTCGGAACCGAGATACTGAAGGAATAGAAGCTCCGACCCTCGACCTCATGGTCGTGTCGGTAGGAATCAAACCAGCGGTGATTCGACGAGTATTAGAGGACAGTGATAGCTCCATCAATATCCTATTTAGACACAAGCTTGATTAGATAAAGATCAGCATGAAAGACGTATCCGCTTGTTGAACAAATATCCATGGATTCATCGGTGAACCTAAATAACCTGTCGTAACAATTGATTTGCGTGTGGAACTTTGGGAAGGCAACTGAAGAGTCGTTTCCATCTAGACCTTTGTGATCGTAGATGAAATGTTTGCCTACAATGCTTTTTTAGGTTGGCCTTCTTTGGCAGATTCCAGGATTGCATTAGCCCAGTGGTGCCTAACCATGAAATTTCCAACAAAGAATGGAGTTGGAGTGATCAAAGGAGACCAAAGTGTCGCTAGAGAATGCTACATCCCAGAATTGCATGTCTGAAGAAAAGAAAATGGAAAGAATATGAGGAAAACTCTCCATATTTGTGAACCTACCACATAGCAATTACAGAGCCATCCCTGGCTTGGGGACCGTAGCTTATTTGACAAGGCTTTGGACCCTAGAAAGAAGAGTTCAAGCGAGGATCGGGAAGCACCAGCATAATTGATGGTGCCTCACAGTTGATATGGATGACTAAACTCTGGTCTTGAAAATTGGATCACACCTTGGAAACAAGATGCGATAGGAACTAATAAAATTTCTTCATGCCAACTTGGACGTATTCGCTTAGACGCATTCCAATATGTGTGGGGTATCGTCGGAGATTACATGCCACTCACTCAATATCGATCCCAAGTATACACTAGTAATGAAGACGAGGAGCAACCTAGGACCCGAATGGTCCAAAGCGCTAAGAGAATAAGGGGAAAAGATGATGGCAAATGGTTTTATTCGCGATGCAATATATCCCGAATGGGTATCCAACCTGGTCTTGGTCAAGAAATCCAATGGAAAATAGCAAACTAGTATCGACTACTCATGTAACGACCAAGATTTTTGATTATCTGAAATTGGAATATTTATTTGATTTGAAATAATTGAAAGTTAATTTTATAGATTTAATAACTTGAATTTCAAATACAATGATCTATTAGATAATTTAATTGTTGAATTTAATAATTGAAAATCATTTAGATAATTGAATCTTGGATTTTTAAGTTGAATAAAAATGATTTAAAGACGTACAATTTTTTTATTAATAAGAATGAAGGGGAAATAAAATTTAAAATTGGATTCAAATGTGATTTACTGGATTTTAAAAATTAACTTGTTTTAGTGAAAATAGTCTTCCAGAGTATAGTCTCGGATTTCAACGAAACCAGCGTTAATGGGTCCGTAATAAATGAATTATATGACACTGTCTAATTTTGTAGCGGTCAGATGAACCGTTTGGTCGTACGAGATAAAAACTATTAAAATTAGTATTGAAGATTTAATATAATAATTGGTTTTCAGAACACTATCTTCCCCATATGATCGAGTTGAGGCTCGAGACAAGTTCCATTATGTTCCGAATAGGGGCATAACATTAGGAACGTCAAGCGGCACACCTCAATCGGGGTTCGGAATAATATATCTAGATATTTTGGAATTTTAAATATATATATTATCTTCATTCACATCAGCTCACAAAATCTTGCACTCGGCCACCCTACCCCTTCATAATCTTTCCTCATCTATTTAAACGCCTTCAGTTAAAAAAAGACACTGCCTTTAATCTTTATTTCTAATAATAAAAAGAAAATAACCACGTATATTTTTAAAATAAAAATCAAATCTCAGACGCAACTTTAGATCATGAAACAGCAATTTTTGGATTCATCGCGTTGAGATCTTCATACCGGTATTTATTTCTTTGGTTGCGACTTCACTGTGTCGAGTTCGAAAACATTCTAATCGAACTAGGGCATGCTTTGGTTGGAGCTGGAGGAGGTAGGAGGCTGCACGAAGGGTGACAATGGGTTGTGCAGGGCGAGGCACTTCTTTCCTCAAGTTTCCGACGTCGTCGGCCTTCGATTGCAAAATGCGACACTACCTGTAGTTTTGAGTGACCCCCAGGTCACGTCGAAGTATGCTCGACCGAGCTTGTTGGCGAGGTATCTGACATGTGGAGAGAGCGAAGGGAGGATCATCGGTGAAGTCGATAGTTGTTTTCATTGAGGAATTGAGGGTCGTGCACGTTTGGGTATCAGCGTGCATCTTGTATCAGGCAATTGAAATTTGGAAAGGGGAGGGGGAAGGAGATGCTACTGTGCTTAGGGGTTTGGGTGGATGATGTGGGCCGGACCTTGTTAGAAGTGGGGTGAGGAATGGATTGTATTATTAATTTAAGTTGTTCAAATGTACATATATACATATACATACATACATACATACATACATACATATATATATATATATATCTGTGTTTGTGATTTGAAATTGAAACTATTATATCCCATCAATACAAGGTTCAATTGAGAGGCCGTCTGTCGCATTGAAATCGTGTCTTCGTCCTCTATGCGATGGAGTTGAATCAGTTGCATTTAAAGACTGTTGAAATTTGGGTTGAAATAGTACGTCGTCCGGTTTTAGTTCCAAACCAAAACGCTTCAGCGACAGGAAAGGATAAAGGTGAGTAAATCTCATTCACTTTGGATATCTGGTTTTATTATAAAGGGTTAAAATTATTTGTTGATTGATTGAATGGATTGATAAATTATTATCTATTAGATGTTATATTATATATAGTAGTATATATATTAGTAGGTGTGTATATTCCCCGTCGATCGGAGCAGACGAGACACTACGCGTCCCACATAATAGCGGATGACCCTTTTTATTTGGTATCTCGCCTCGAAGCGGTGATTATATTATTTTGATATATAACATCTGTGGTTACAAGAAAACAGGTTGGAGGAAATCCAACTGTATTCCTCAAAATGTTGATTTTAATTTCATATATAGTGATATACAATGTGTTTGAATATTCCATGATAGATTATGATATGATTTGATTTATGGATCTATAGTAGCACTGGCCTAAATTTTGGTATTATAAATACCATAAATAAAAATTTTGAGTGTTAAAAAGAAACATCAAAGGATATTCTGGAAATGGAAATATGTAGATCAAATTTTTGATTATCTTAAAGAAAATTGATTTGGATAAAACAATGATTTGATCTTGGGTTTGTACTTAACTATTCATAAAATGTTTGAAATAGAGATTCTAAAATAATTTATATAAGGGATTTATAACAATGGATTTTTAAATGATATTTCTGAAATATGGATAAGAAGTTGAAATCAATATTTAAAATAGGTTTGGAAAAAAACTAAATGGGTTTGTTAAGTGATAGATTTAAAAATGAAGTTTATATATGAGAATGTTTTATAAAACATGTGAAAATCGAATGAGTTTATAAATATATGAACGATGTTTATAAATAAAGTGAAATGATTTTTATTTGATATATTGAAAATATAAATTCACAATGAGAATTTAGTGTAACGACCCAGATTTTTCGACGGTTAATTATGAATATTTAAATGGTTTAAACATTGGATTTTTAATTATAATTTTGTTAGTAAGATTTTAAAAACGGAATTTCAAGCGGTTTCGCCAATTTTTGAAATTGTCGATTTAATATATGCGTTAAAATAGAGATCCAAGAAACAACCTCGAAATTCGACAAAACTAGTTCGATTGGATCCGTAATATTGTATAATTATCGGATTTCAAATTTCGTAGCGTTTGGAGTCATTGTTTGATCGTACGGGATAGAAACGCTTTGAGATTTATATCGAGATTCAATATAATAATTTGGTTCAAAAAGCTATCTTCTTCATACGACTGAATTAGCGCTTAAAACCTTTTCCATTGTATTTGGAATATGGGTATAACATTATGAACGCCTAGCGGCATGCCTCCATAGAGATTCAAACTTCCATTATATGAATAGTGGAGTGTTTGGAATATATATATATATACTTATTTATTTATTTATTTATTCAAGTCAAAGTCAAAATCGTGGCCGTCGTCCTCAAATTGAAACGTATATATTTCCCTTACCTTCTCAAACACACCATTTCTTTTCAGTTATAGCCCCATGTTCTTATCCCCTTATCTCCTTTAAATTAAAAAAAGGGAATCGTGTCCCTATCTTTTTTTCAACTAAAAACGAAAACGAGTTCATAGAAGAAGAAAAATAGGGATATATAGAGTACGATTTTGAAAAAAGGGTATATGGTATCACATTTGTTCGCGGTAGCAACTTCGAAGGCGACGAGGGTGGCGGCGCTTCAGGGTGAAGGCGACGACAACATGGACGAGGCGAGAGGTTGGGATTGAGTAAATTTCTCGATGGTTGTCGATTGAAGTCAAGTCATTGTCGCGATGGATCGCGATGATGGTGATTAGTCGCCTGGAACTCGATGGGGGGGAAAGCGAGGGGAGTCACGGCGAAGTCGTGAGGTCTGGGGTTGACTGTGCGTACGTGTACGCGATTGGGGAAACGGCAATGTGGCCAAAAGCTTAAGGAGATGTCAAGCTTGGAATGTTAGGTGGTACTGGACTTGTCGCGTGTATGGAAGGATGTATGGACATGGTTTGAGGTGAGGTGGATGAAGGCATGGCCATGGAAGGAGATGCACAGGAGATTCTTTGGATTGCCATGTTTCCAGAGGTGGTTGGGAGAAGAGACGAGCAGGACTTCGGTGGAGTAGAGGTATATTAGATGTGATTTGGTAATTATTTAATTAATGGGGTGTTAGAGAGTTAACTAATTTATTTATTAAAATGAAAATCTTACAAATGCAAAAATTAAATTTTACAAGGTACGAAAATCACGAATTTTTAATCTAGAATTGATTGGATATTTTTAGAGGCAGCTATTAGTTGGAAATTGGAACGTATCACAATTTAATATCAAGGTGAGAAATCCTCACTCGTTTGGATTACTACAATTTATTTTAAATGGTTAAAATAAATTTTTGGATGCTGGTTGAATTTTATAAATTATTATCTGTGAATGTTAAATATATATATATATATATATGGTAATATATATACTAGTATTTAGAGTGGTATTCGCGCACATTATAGCGGATGAGACCATATGCGCCCCGCATAATAACGGATGACCCTTTATACCGTAATATCCCCCTCGAAGTGGGATTGGTATTATTTTATGTTGTATTAACATCCGTGGATGCAAGGAAATAGGTTGGAGAGATCCAACTGGATTCCTCAAATATGTTGTTTATTTTTCATATATAGTGATATGTGGATTGTGTAGAATAATCTAGTATAGATTATTGCAGTGATTGAAATAATATTGGATGCTATTGTAGCACTGGCCTAAATTCTAATACTTTGAAATACCATAAATATATTTTTAAAATTTAGGGAATTAAAGGGGATTTTGATATAAAAATATTTATATTGGAAATTGAATTATTTTTAAGAAAATTAAATTGGGAATAATATATATTAATTTTTGGATTGTACGTAACTATTTGTGAATGGGTTTAAATAGAGACTAAAAAATTAATTATATAAAGGAGTTGTAAATGGTATTCTGAAATATGAAAAGGAGCTAAATCAATATTAAAAATAGATTTGAGGTATAAACGAAATTTATAATAAATAGATTTATATAATGGAATTTTATAAATAAGATTTGTTTTATAAAATGGTAAACCAAAGGGGTCATAAAATTTATAAATGATGTTTATAAATGAAAGAATTTGATATCAGATGATAGATTGAAATATAAATTTACAGAAAGAATTTATATTAGAATATAGGAATAGAGTGAGAAAAATACTAGAACTATTTTTGGAAGTGAAGATGGTTAAGGAGATCTGAATGGAAGTGATATATAGTGATTCGAGAGGGATTTGTAAATTGAATTGGTTAGTGAGGTTTTTAAAAATATACTTTTAATTCTAAGAATTTGATTTTGCTTTTAAAAAAAGAAAATTTTATTATTTTAAAACTATGGAATTTTAAACTAGTTAGGATTGAAATACTTTGGTAAATAGATTTCTAAATATTAAGTATTTATTTTAGTAAATTCTAACTTTTAAAAATCACTTTAAAAATTCATTTATTTAACTAAAAATGAGTTATCGATGTTTATAAAGGTTTTCAATATTTTTAAATAATTATTTGAACCCTTTTGAAAAAATAAATTATTATCCTTTAAAATACTTATGTTATATATATAGAGTTCTGAAGCGATTGAAATTTTTTGTTTATAAATTCTCTCGAGCTGCATAAATGGGGCTTTTAAATGGATATGTTTTTTAGGGAAGGACTTTTATAAGGGATTCGGAGGAAATGAAATTTCAAAATGTATGAATATGGGTTTTGAAATGAAATCTGAATTTATAGAACAACTATAAGTTGTTGAATAGGGTTATAGATAAGTACCCTGGGTTTGGAAATTGAAAAAGAAAAGAATTTATGAGTGACTCCGAAGACTCATGGAATAAGATACAAAATATTCTCTGAAGTATTGATATTTGAAAGATTTTGAAAAATAGGACTTGTAATATTTTCCTAAGTATAAAAATGGAAAATTTGAAAATATTTCTAAGTGTTGAGATGGTTTAGGGATATATGGTTACGGATTTAGGTATTTGAATTGTTTTCGAATGTTGGAAGGAATCGATATATCATATAAAGATATTTTGAAAATAGATGTTTTTGGTGAAAAATGTATAATAAGGTCTAGTGTCTTCTTATGGATGTTTTATTGATAGTTAAATAGCCGACTATCAATATTGGTTTGTTTCGTTAGTAGTTTCTAAGATACTGGAATCAGATTTAATTATCTGAAAAACACTTTGATTCTGTTTGAACGTTACGAATGAATACTATGAAGATGATGAAGACGATGAGTCGGTTTTTCCAGACCCAAGAAAACTTATATGAACGAATGCTATCATAACATCGTCATTGGAGGACGATGAGCATTCTAAGTGGAATGGTTTCTTGAAACGTAACATTTAGCCTCGAGCTTCATCAAGTAGGAATGATTAAAACATGGGAGATGCAACAAGACTAAATGGTTCGCACCCAATTAGGGTATGTTATCACTTTTCTAAATGTCCTCAGAAACCTACTTATTATGGATATAGTTGTGCATGAAAGAAGGAGAGCTCGATTGTATGGGTGGGAACACCCGGGGTTGTAACATATTCGGTCTATCCAGTTAGGGGTATGCCGGTCTTGTGTAGTAGGGGATCTCTGCGAGGTCCTCGGTACATTGTTTGAGAGGTGTACTGTGATGGGCGTTACCCCAGTGGCCCGGTCATTCATTGGAATCCATTCTCCAATACGAGCCTCATGGTTTTGTTTGTAGCCTAGTATGCTGGAATTTAATTAATGTAACAATTTCCACATTTGAATAAGTATTTGTACTTAGACATTATTATAAAATCAGATAATTTTGATAAAAATTGTTTTGGTTATAGTACGGTAAAAACCCGTCGTGTTTACGTGTAACACGGTCTTACGAGATACCTTTGTTTTTCAAAGGATTTTGATAATTCTAATAATTCAAATTGAGTGTGTTTCTCACGTTGGTTTTTCAGACTAACTTGGGTGTTATTTTATTATAATAGTCGGGTCAGACCGAGTATTTCAAATTCAAGATAGAATGCTATGGAGCTCAGAAGATGAGCTGAATGATAGAGACATATCTTCGTATTTGGCTCATATTTCCGCCGTGTAAGGATAAGTTATATAACCGCCCAATTTTATGTATTGATTATTATACTCTGATGATTGTAAGTATAAAACAGTCAGATTCTTTTGTATTAAAATCTATTATGTTATATTATATTTTGTTCCGCTGTGATTGTTAGATTGTATATTGTTGTTTAATTTTCTTCTATCTCTTTCTTCTTCTTTACCCTAGTTATTCTCTCTTTCGTACAATTTGGGTTAAACATGAGTGAATTGTTATCAACTCAAAGGGTACGGAACCGCGGGTAGCTACATTTATAATGAGATACAGAATCGATTTAGTAAAAAATAGTGGTTTCTATTTTTGAATTTGGAAATAGTTATGAAATTGGATATGCAAGTCGATTTGTGATAAACCGAGAGAGATTTTTTAAATGTTAGAATGGTTATATTGGATTTTAAAAATAGATTATTATTGAGAAGTTAAATTTAGTTTTAGACAGGGATTTTTATTTATTGAACTATGTAGTTTAAAAGCTGTTTTAGTATTGAAAATATTTCGAAAGGTTGGTTGATATTAGTTGAAATGAATTATAATTTGTATAATAAGCTTGGTAAATCGATTAGTATTATTTATAAAGGAATTGGGAATTGGTATCGTTGTTTGTTTAAAAGTGTTCTAGATATTTTAAATGATTACTTAAACGTGCTTTGAAAGTAAACTATTATTCTTTAAAAATACTTATTATTTATATATGGAATTTAAAGGCAAGTAATTGGGATGTGTTTATAAATACTCTCGAGATTTGTAAACTAGGTTATTTAGTTGAGGTGGTTTTGTAAGAGAAGTTTTATAATGGGAATCTGGAAGCTTAAGAAATTTCCAAAATGTTTTAGATGCGGGAACTTCGAAATTGAATCTGAATTCATAAAAGAAGTTATAAACCGTTAGTTGGGATTATAAATAAGTATATCTTTTTTTTGAAAATGGTAAAATGGAATTTATTAACAATTCCGGAGAATTATGGGATAAGTACGGGATATTTCCTAAATATGGGTATTAGAAATGATTATGGGAAATAGACTTATAATGTTTACCTAAGTTGTGGAATTAAATGTTTGGAGATATTTTAGCGACGAAATAATTTATATGAAAATATTTTTCTAAGTAATGAATTATAAGTTGGATTGAGAAATATGTCCAAGTGTTAATATGGGTTGGAATATCTTGTTATGGGTTTAAGTATTTGAAATCATTTTCAAGTATTGAATGCTGGTAGAGATTTGAATATATACCTTTGTAAAGATATTTTGGAATGAATGTTTTTGAAAGATTTACAATATGGGCCTAGTGACTGCTTATGTGTGTAATTTGATAGTTAAATAACCTACTATCAAAATTCTAGCCAAATTCGTTAATCGTTTCGAAGAGACCGAGATTGGATTTAATTATCCGAAAACCACTTAGATCTGATTTGAACGTTGTGAATTGTGATATCATGAAGATAATAAAGACGGAGTCCTTGAAGATTTGGCTTGTTTGGTCCCAGAATAACTTGTATGGATGAATGCTATCACTGTATTGCTTGCCTGGAAGGCAGTGTTAGCATTCCAAGTATGAATGCTATTCTTAAAGTAAAACGTAACCTTAAGCCTCATCAACCGGGAATGACTGAAAACCAAGGGAGATGCACCAAGGCTAACTGGGTTGCACCCATTAGGGTATGTTGTCACCTTTCTAAATACCTTACATCTACATATTTATGGATTGGTTGTGCATGAGATCTCAAAAGGGTTGCTAAGCAACTGAGGTGATGACATATTCGGTACAATCCAGAAAGGGGTAGGTCGGCCTTGTGTTGGCAGGGATTGATAGATTCGATCTCAGTACATTTTCTAGACGTATACCGTGATAGATGGTACTCCACCGCCTAGTCCTTGTATGGAATCCATTCTCTAATAATCGCCGTACGGTTTTGATTGTGCACAACTATGTTGAAATGTGAGATGCAAGCATTTCAGCTATTTTAATAAGTATTTGTACTTAGACGCTTTTATAATATCATAGGATTTTTATATAAAGTGGTTTGGTTATCATAAGGTAAAAACCCATCATATTTATGTATGGCATGGTCTTACGAGATACCTTTGATTTTCAAAATTTCTCAGAACTTTAAATCTAGTTGGGTGTATTTTCTCACGCTAGTTTTCCAGACTAACTCGGGTGTTATTTTATTATAATGCTCGGGTCATACCGAGTATTATAGATTCAGGTTAGGATGTTATGGAGCTCAGAAGACGAGCTGGAGGAGTCTCGGGCGTATTCCACGTACTTGATTATATTCCGATGTGTGTGTAGGCTATATATTCAACACTTGCGAGGACAAGTTATTGTAACTATCCAGATTGATTTGCTGATTGTTTTACTTTGATGATGGTATGTATATTAACAGTCATAGTTTCTTTGTATAAAGATCTGTTATTATTTACTATATATTTTTCTATTGCGATTGTGAGATTCTATGTTGTTGTTTCTGTTTTCTTCTATCCCTTCTTCTTTACCCCTAATATTCCGCCTTTTTGTTCAATTTGAGTTGACATGTGCTATTTATTATCATCTTAGACAGTGCATAAAAGTGGGTCGCTACAACTCAGACCAAAACCAAGCTTGGCTAAAGGACAAATTTCCATTGCCTCGAATCAACCATCTTGTGGATGGGATAGCTGGACATGAATTGCTATCATTATGGATGCCTACTCCGGATACAACAAGATCATGATGCACAGACCTGACTAAGAAAACACCAGTTTCGTCATTACTTTAGGATTATGCTGCTATAAAGTGATGTCATTCTACTTAAAGAATGCTAGGGCAACTTACCAACATTGGTGAATTTCATGTTCAAACATCAAATCGGGAAGACTATGGAAGTCTATGTAGTGATATGTTAGTTAAATCATGCATAACCGCGAATCACTTGGACAACCTGGTCGAAATGTTCGAAATACTCCACAAGTATAGAATGAAACTCAATCCACTTAAATGTCACTTCGCGGTAGCCTCTAGATAGTCTTAGGATTCATTGTATGTGTCAGAGGCATCGAAGCTAATCCCAAGCAAATTACCGCTCGGAAGTCAAGACCCCAAAGAAGCTTGAATGGGAAAGTTGAAGCGCAAAGCCGGTTCATCTCAAAAGCAACCAACAAATGTATAATTTTCTTTGACATGCTAAAGAAGGGAAAGAAGAACTTTAAATGGAATCAGGCTTGTTAGTCTGCCTTCGAAGAACTGCTGCGGCATATGGAGTCTTCGCCAGTCCTATCCAAGCCGATAGAAGGAGAAGACCTTTTATCTACTTAGCAGTCTTGCCCTATGCATTAAGTGCCATGCTTGTACGTGAAGAAGCTAGGGTCCAACGACCCGTATATTGCATCAATAAACGGTTCATTAGAGCCAAGAAGAATTATCCGAAGTTGAAAAAACTAGCCTATTGCTTCTTGACACATCTAGAAAGTTACGACCATACTTTCAAGCGCACTCGATCAAAGTGTTAACAGACCAACCCTTGAAGAAGGTGTTGTACCGCCCGGAGACTTCTGGGCGGCTTATCAAATAGAACATTGAATTGGTTCAATAGTAAATCACTTACCATCCTCGAAGGGCGATCAACGAGTAGGAACTAGCAGAATTCATTTTCGAATTTAAAATATGAGATAATGAAGAAGAAGTCACTCTAGAAGGGAGACACAATAGCAGTTGTCCGTCGAGGTGCATCTAACATCTTTTGCTTGGGGGTAGGAGTCGTGATTGAAACTCTCGACGGACAATCCGTTTGTTACGCCTTACACTTGGAATTCCCTGCAACAAAAATAAAGCAGAATATGAAGCATTGATAGCCAGACTGAAAGTTGTAAAGGAATTCGGGATGAAGTCCATACATATCTATAGCGATTCTTATGCAGTCGTTTATCAGGTGAGAGGCGAATATCAAGCCAGGGGAGAGAACCTCGCCTTGTATCTATCCAAAGTGTAGGAATTGCTGAATGACATCAAGTATTCACCATGGCTCATATCTTGAGGGAACAAAACACGAAGGCAAACTATCTTGCTAAATCAGCTAGTTCCGAAGAAGCTCGGTCAATGGGACCGGCCCAGTTGAAACTCTGAGTACTCCAAGCATTGGCAAGATGGATATCGACTGGATTTTCCAAATGACAGAAGAACCAGAGACATGGATGACACCTATCAAGGGATATCTACTCGAAGGAACAGTCCCCACAAACAGGAATCAACAGAAAAAGCTCCTTCTAAAGGCACGACGGTTCATAATATAGGATGGAATATTCCACCGAAGGGGATTCTTTGCCCCCTTTCTCAGGTGTGTGACCAAGGCGAAGCTCGAAGCATCCTCAAGGAAGTTCATGAAGGCCACTGCGGATATCACATGGGGGGACAAACCCTTGCACAGAAAGTTCTCGATATGGGTATTTTTGGCCAACGATCAACTGCGGTACAGCATATTATGCCAAACGGTGTGACCAATGCCAAAGATTCGACAAAATCAAAATAAATCCTTCAACAGAGCTAACACAGATAGTTAGCTTATGACCATTCGCAATCTAGGTTGGTGTATTGCCAATAGCCAAAGGAGGAGCCACATTCGCTATCGTTGCTGTTGACTGTTTTACAAAACGGGCCGAAGCGGAACCGCGGGCCACTATTACCATAAAGAAAGTAATTAATTTTGTCACTAAGAACTTTATTTGTAGGTTTGGTGTAACGACCCAGAATTTTTAGTAATTTAAATTTGAGTATTTAATTAATT
Source organism: Allium cepa (assembly GCA_030765085.1). Lineage (NCBI taxonomy): Eukaryota > Viridiplantae > Streptophyta > Magnoliopsida > Asparagales > Amaryllidaceae > Allium > Allium cepa. The sequence goes on from CM060932.1 coordinate 30,549,085, forward strand.
TTAAATGTTTATAAGTGAAAATTTTAAGTTAAATAAGTTATTTCTTGAATATTGAATTTAATTGGTCATTTAAATCGATTAATTAATAGTGAAATTCCACAAATAATTAGATATTGGGTTAAATATGATTGAAAATGATTTGGAAAATTTTATTTTATCATATTAAAGTTATAGAAATATTTTAGAACTTGTAAAATTGAATTTGGAGTTAATTTGTAAAAATTGAATATTTTAATATTTAATTATCGACTGAAAAATAGCCAATTTTTGAACAGTCTCGGAATTGAACGAAACGAGTTCCATTGGATCCGTAATAGTTAGTTATTATCGGATTTCAAATTTCGTAGCAAACGGAGTTGTCGTTTGACCGTGGCAGCTCGAAACGCATCGATATCGTTTTAATTTTAATTCGGCGAGTTAAAATAGCCATTTTTCAAACGGTCTCGGATTTCGACGAAACCAGTTTCATCGGATCCGTAATATGATATTATTGCAAGATTTCAAATTTCAAGTCAATCGGATATATCGTTTGTCCGGTACAAGCCAAAACGCCTAGAAATCGTTTAAATCGGTTTTAATTTAAATTGATCGTTTAATTCCATATCTCACACATACGATCGAATTAGCTTACGAAACCTGTTCCATTGTGTCCGGAACGCGGAAAAACCTCAGGATAGCCTGTCGGAACGTGAGAATTTGAGGTCGTTTGCATAAACTGTTAAATCGAGAAATTATATTCATTAAATAATATTAAAACTAATTTATATATTCATTATCATCTCTAACCCTAGCTTATTTTACCGGCCGCCGCTAGGGCATATGTCAATGGCCGAAATCGATTTACATTCTTCTTCCCAAATCTCTCAATCCTTGCTTTCATTTCGAAAACTTCCAACGGAAGAAAGGTAGATCTCTCCGAGCTCGTGAGATCCAACGGTTGAGATCGACTATCGTCGACCAGAGGAGAGGCAGGAGGGCCGCGTTCGTATGGGGCTTACGTGCGTTTTGCCGAGCCTTGGGGCCACCGAGCTGCTTGTGTTCGTGGGCGAGGGTGGAGATGGTGGAGGCGACTGAGGTGGCAAGCTCCGATCGAGCTCGAAGGCTTCGGTGATGCGGCGATTTCGTGCCCTAGGAGATGAGCATGGGTTCGATTATTACCTGAGGGCGCGCGTGATTGTTGAAGGAGGACGAAGCGGGCCTTGGGCCGTGTCGTTTTGGTGAAGCTATTTAATTTGAAAAAGAATTTGTTTTCAATTTAATTCAAACTTTGTAAAAATCATAACGAATTCATACGACCTCAGATTTCGATGATTTTGGAAGCGTTGGAATCGCAGAGTCGAGCACTACGCGATGGTGCAGATCCGGATCCATTCCGGGCAAGTAGAAATTTAGGTTAAATCGGACACCGTCCGGTTTAATTTGAATTTCGAACGCTCGCCGAAACCAAGGTGAGAACTCCTCACTCAATCAAACTGTTTGGTTTAAAATTTTAAATAGTTAATATTGATTGATAATTGTTGATTGATTGTGGTAGTAGATATAATAGGATATATATTATATATAGCAATATATATATATTGGCATATGTATATATTGGATTTGATTTCCCGCCTCGTATAGCGGATGAGACCCTATTGCGCCGCCTATTAAGCGGATATTTATAAAATCCCATATACCGCGATATTCCACCTCGAAGTGGAATTGGTATTGTGCTAACGTCTGTGGATGCAGGGTAACAGGTTGGAGGGATCCAACTGGATTCCTCACATATTTATTTGTTTATGAATATTATGTTGATTGTTGATAATCACATTGTTATATGATGTTATTCCCATGATTGACCATTCGATGTCGTTGCATCATCGGATTCTAATTTTTAAATTAAAAATAACGGTTTTGAATTTAAAAGGGGTTTTAAATCGGATTTTCAAAGAATATGGTTTATTAAAAAATTTTGAATTGATTAAATTTTAAAATAAATAGATGGATAAAATTTTATGTTTTAAAAATTTATATTTTTATAAAATATAACTTAAAAGAAATTTTTTACAATAATAGGTTTTTATAAAATAGTTAAATTTGGTTTTTGGGGAGTTATTATTATTAATGGTTTATATAAAGGATTTTATAAATGGATGTTTTTAAATTAAATTTATTGAAGTTATAGAATAAATTTAGAAAGTGTTAAGTTGATGTATAACATGAATTTCACTAGGATTTATAGATTAATAAATGTGAAATTTATAAAACGAACGGTTATTGGAAAATTTTAAGTTTATAAGTTATTAACTTATAGAAATGGATTTGGGCATTAAAAAGGGGAATTTTATAGAAATTGTTAATAAATGAAGATTTCATTAGTTGAAATTATTTTAAGCCATAAAGAAATCTTGTAAGTGATAAGATTTTAAATTGGTGAAGTTCAAAAGAACGATTTGGGTAAATAGATAATATTATAAGTATTTAACTTATAATATTGGTTTTAGTATATAATCGAGTTATGTAAATCGAATTGGACTAATAAAAGGAGATTTCTAAAACGAAGTTTCATAAATAGAAATGGGATGTATGGACATTGTTATAAATCCGGAAAATCAATTTAATTTGATAAATTGAATATGGAATTTGTTAAAGGGGTTGTATTCACTATTTTTGAACGGTGAATGTATTATTTTATTAAATGAACGTGTTTTTGGAAAAGAACGTTTTAAATGGAATTTAAAACGAATTAAAGGTGTTTTAAAATGTATTGAGTATTGAAAACATAGATTTCAACATTGATTGTTGAAATAGATGTTTTCGAGAAACAGAAGGGAATATTTTGAATAGTAGTGGATTTATGTATCCATTTTTTTTATTTCAAATCCATATACTAGTGTTTTTGGGTTGTCGTAACGATGTCTTACGCAACATTCGTTTTTAACCCAAATAAATGTGAATAAAAGGATGTTTTCTCAAAGAGAATGGAATAAAATACTTAACGGTAACTTAAGTATGTTGAATATTTTCAAAAATTGTTGAAAATAAATTAAAGTGTGAATTACTTATTATTAAATAAGTTTAGAAATGATTTTCTAATATGAAATGGAACATTTTGAGAATTCACCTTTTAAAGGTAAATCGAAGTGAATAGTTTGAAATTGATTTGAAATCGTGTATGTGTAGATATTTGGGAAATTGGAATTTAAATCCACTTTGGAATTTATAAATAGGAAGGGAAATTTGTTTAAAAATAAATGTTGATTTATTTTTAAAATATGGAAATAAAATTTACAAATTTGGAACGTAAGTTAAATCAAATCGGTAAGGATTTATTTGTGGATTTGAAATTTGTTTTCAAAAAAGGTATAAAGGATGAAAGGTGATTTGAAATGGGTTTTCAAATGGTTAAGGTGATTTGAAATTGGTTTTCAAATGGTTAAGGTGATTTGAAATTGGTTTGCAAATGGTTAATGTAATTTGAAATTTGTTTTCAAATGGTTGAGGTGTTTAATTTGAAATGGGTTTTCAAATGGGTAAAGTGTGGAAAATTTTATCGTGAAGTGGTTTTGGTAAATCAAATAATTTGGGCAATTATTTGGAAATTGTGTATATATATATCTTGTAAAGATATTTTGGGACTTAATAATTTTGGAAAAATTATTTGGAATCTGATGATGTGGCGCATCTTTATTGATAGTTAAATAACCGACTATCAATATTTACCTTTGGATGGTATTGATTGTGTTTGTTTGGAATTGAATGCACACTTATTTTTAAAAATAAGCGCTCGCTATTCGGTTTAGCCGGGAGAGGACCTTTGTGTCATATATCCCATTCCGAATATGCGATACGTCGTTTGGATCGCATTTGAAGACCGGTGTGAAGACCGGGTATTTGTGAAAACGATAGGATGACCTATCGATTGTCTCCGCATCGTTAGCTACGATATGGAGATTTCCTTTGTGATGGGAAATTTTATCGGGATTGTGAATACCCGGATTGCAAGGGCTTCTTTGGAAGTGCCTTCGGTTCTGTTCGAACCCGGAACAGACTTGTATGGTTACGTGTCTGACATTACATTTTGAGAGATAGAGCAGATTTTTTTCAAATACATTTCTGTTGGTGGCGGAGAATTTATTCTCTTAGCTTAACACCCTTCTCTGAGACGTACGAGCTCAGAGGTTATGTAGTTGAAGGTTATCAGCGATATTTCCCAATCTGGTAATGTGGCATGCTGAGTGCTGCTGTGTGATGATCATTGGTTGGTCATTTGTGATATGATCATTTGTTTGATCATTTATCTTTGTGATTATTGCTTTGGTCATCTGTGGACCCGAAGCATGGCTTTGTTACACAAAGCGTAGCTTTGTGGACGAGACTTCGTCAGGACCTCACTCCCCGGAAATGGTCGAAACAGGAATATGCGGCAAGGTTATGAGGGTCGCGCCCTTTAGGGTATGTCATTTCCTTCTGGTAAAGGGTGGTATCATGGTATGGAGCCCAGATACTTACTCATGTTGATACACTATACCTATTACTGTGTGGTGTTGTTGTTGCGAGCGCTCGGATAAAGGTCCCAAAGGACCGGGGGATGACATATTCGTGTAGTAGTTACCTAGTTACAGAGGTAACCCGGCCTTGTGTTGGCAGAGATCTAACCGTAACGTTAGTTCTCGGGACGTCCCGCCAGAGGCGATCCCATGTGGCAGTAGGAAGTTCCTTAGCCTGACCATTTGTTGGAAATCCATTCCTCCAATACGCGCCTTGTACGGTTTTAGTTGTATTACCTGCCATTCACTTATGGTGGTCACCACTGTTTGGATGGTAGCTATAGTAGGCATAGTTCGGAATGTCTATGCTGGCTAGGATTTATATTCTACTTTCGAAATTGTTTTCTACACTATGCACTAGTAATAATATCAAAAAATGATTTGATTTTCGCGTAGTAAGCATCTTTGACTATCATAAGGAGAAATCTCCTCCAATTCTGCGTTTGCATTGTGTGTGTGGCGGGAGGCCTTATGGTAGTTTCATTTTCCAAAAAGCATTGCGGATTTAAAAATTTAAATTTTCTTGTTGCTTGTTTAAAGATAAACTGTTTTGAGTTCTCACACCAGTCCCATGACTGACCTGGAGTTTATTGTTCCTTTCCTAAACTCTGGGTGCCCACTATTTTCCACACGGGCAGTCTAGAGTTAGGTTATCAGGTTATTCTGGATTCGGGAGTTGCTGTGCAGATCTGGAGGCGAGCCAGATAGCGTAGTCTATTATCTATTGTATATATATCTTTTCTTTTTCCGCTGTTGTTGTTGTACACTCTGATTGATGTAATGTAATGTGATGTAATGTATAAAAATGTATAGTTCTTTTGTTTTAATGAATATTCATTTATCTATTATATGTTGTTCCGCTGCGACTGTGAGATTCTGATATTATTTCTCGTTCTGTTACTTGTTTTTTTTTCTGTTTTCTCTTCTCTTTCTTTTCTTTCTTCTTCTACCTCTTTCTTCTTCTAAAACCCTAACGGTTCGATTTTTCGGCAACGAAAAATCGCGATCGTTACATTTGGTATCAGAGCTTATGGTTAAGCGACAACCTGCTCTGTTGGGTGTTACTCATTAGAGATAGAGTCAGCAGTACTCTAGAATGAGTGTGAGTGTAATAATAGATATGAGTGCGTATTTGTTAGTGAGTATAAAATTGTTTTATATTGTGATGATTGGTTTGTTGAGTGGTATATGAACCTTCGTCGGCGCAGCCTCGAAAACTGAATCGAAGGGGTTCCTAAACACTTGAATAGAACAATTCGACACAATATTGTTTTAAAATGGGTAAATGAAATAATTTTACCTCGATTATATTTTATATATAAAAAGAAAATAATTTTTCAGGAATTATTGAAGTGTGTATATAATTTATTGCTTGGTTGTTGTAAATGATATATATATATATAAAATAATTAAAAGTTGTTTGAATAAGCTAATAAAAGCAACTATTGTAAAAGAATAATGGTATAAACCAATGAATCATAAGATGGAATTATAATTAATAATGAGTTACAATTGTAAGATAATCATGTATGTATATAAGAAGTAAAATTATATAAGTAAAAGGTTTATAAAAGTGATTTATGAATAGAAAGAAAACTTTTTGAAAGAATAATTAGCATTGATTTCACTATTGTCACTGGGAAATAATAAGGGTGATGACTGCAGCATCATCAGTATCATTTTCGAGTTTCTATGTGATGGATTTGCTACAAAAATGAATTTAAAAATTGAAGTTTTGTTGTAATAAATCAATTTGAAATTAAAATTCAACTTGAAGTTGTTAAGTATAAGTGAAAAAGGTTTGAACTTATAATATAAGTTAGAAGTTGAATAATAAGTTTTATAACTTATAGAATGGGAAAATGTAAGTGAAACCAGTTATTGAAGTGGTTAAACAATTAAGTTAAGTAAAATGGAATATGAATTTGAATATTGATATGAATTTGACTTAAGTAAAAGTTAAATAGGATTTACTTTGGAATTTAAAATCCGAATTGAATTGATAAGTAAAACTTAAGTTTAATTAACAAATGATGTTTAAATGGAATAACTTAAGCAAAGTTGAATAAAAATTGATATTTGTATCAAAGTTAAATAATCAAGTGAATTAAATGAGGTAAATAAAGTTGAAATGGAATATAACTTAAGTAATATTGAAAGAATTGATGTTAATATCAAAGTAAGTGAATAAAGTGAGTAAATGAAATTGTTAAAGATGTGAACTTAAATTATATAAATGAAATTCAATTTTATTTGTAAAAAGAACTAGCAATTGAATTAAAGCATGGATTGAATGTTAATCAATAGAATATGAATAAGTTGATATGAAATGATGCATGCAAGTGTAAATTCATTTGAAAATAGTTTAATAATAGAATGAAAATCAATTGAATGCTAAACCAATTGGAATTAAAACAGTTGAACCAAATTGAATGTAAGTAAAATGGATAAAATTTGGTTGTATTGGATGTCCATTGGTTGTTATTTGCTTGTTGGTTGATTGTATGAAAATTCATTAAGTGTTAATGAAATTGAATTAGTAAAATTTGAAAGTTATGTAATTGAATTCAAATGAAAATTGGAATGCAAAGTTGAATGAAAATGAATATGCAACTTTAATAGTAAACTAAAAGTGGTATAAGAAGCATGTATTGGAAATTTTATAATTGAATTGGCAAATTGGTTTGAATATTATAATTGGATATTATGCTAGCAGGATATACAGGTATATAACGGATTGGAATTTTGATTTTGAAGTTAAAAATTGAATGGCTCGACAAAAAGGTACGTATTTCAGTTTTTATATGAGATTTGATGATTTCCTTCTCTAGCCACTTGGCTTTCTCTTTTCTTTTGATTCTGAGGGGCCGTAGAGCCGTTTTGTAGTCGTACCGATCTAGCCGCGCAAAGGAGACGCTGGCGAAATTTTTCGAAAATTTAGGGAGTTAGAAAAATTTTGAGAAATTTTGAAAGTTGAAAATTTGAATTTAAATTTAAATTTGAATTGTTAAGCAAACAAAGTTGTTTGAAACCTAAAATTGAAGTTGGAAAGCTAATTGAAATGATAGTAAATCCTTAATAAAAAGATTTGTTTGAAAAAGTTGATAAAACTGATTAGCTTTGGAAAAATAATAAACGGTTTAGGATCATTCTCCTTAACTTGCAATTTCGAGGACGAAATTCTTTTAAGGGGGGAAGATTGTAACGACCCAGAATTTTTAGTAATTTAAATTTGAGTATTTAATTAATTTTAAATGTTTATAAGTGAAAATTTTAAGTTAAATAAGTTATTTCTTGAATATTGAATTTAATTGGTCATTTAAATCGATTAATTAATAGTGAAATTCCACAAATAATTAGATATTGGGTTAAATATGATTGAAAATGATTTGGAAAATTTTATTTTATCATATTAAAGTTATAGAAATATTTTAGAACTTGTAAAATTGAATTTGGAGTTAATTTGTAAAAATTGAATATTTTAATATTTAATTATCGACTGAAAAATAGCCAATTTTTGAACAGTCTCGGAATTGAACGAAACGAGTTCCATTGGATCCGTAATAGTTAGTTATTATCGGATTTCAAATTTCGTAGCAAACGGAGTTGTCGTTTGACCGTGGCAGCTCGAAACGCATCGATATCGTTTTAATTTTAATTCGGCGAGTTAAAATAGCCATTTTTCAAACGGTCTCGGATTTCGACGAAACCAGTTTCATCGGATCCGTAATATGATATTATTGCAAGATTTCAAATTTCAAGTCAATCGGATATATCGTTTGTCCGGTACAAGCCAAAACGCCTAGAAATCGTTTAAATCGGTTTTAATTTAAATTGATCGTTTAATTCCATATCTCACACATACGATCGAATTAGCTTACGAAACCTGTTCCATTGTGTCCGGAACGCGGAAAAACCTCAGGATAGCCTGTCGGAACGTGAGAATTTGAGGTCGTTTGCATAAACTGTTAAATCGAGAAATTATATTCATTAAATAATATTAAAACTAATTTATATATTCATTATCATCTCTAACCCTAGCTTATTTTACCGGCCGCCGCTAGGGCATATGTCAATGGCCGAAATCGATTTACATTCTTCTTCCCAAATCTCTCAATCCTTGCTTTCATTTCGAAAACTTCCAACGGAAGAAAGGTAGATCTCTCCGAGCTCGTGAGATCCAACGGTTGAGATCGACTATCGTCGACCAGAGGAGAGGCAGGAGGGCCGCGTTCGTATGGGGCTTACGTGCGTTTTGCCGAGCCTTGGGGCCACCGAGCTGCTTGTGTTCGTGGGCGAGGGTGGAGATGGTGGAGGCGACTGAGGTGGCAAGCTCCGATCGAGCTCGAAGGCTTCGGTGATGCGGCGATTTCGTGCCCTAGGAGATGAGCATGGGTTCGATTATTACCTGAGGGCGCGCGTGATTGTTGAAGGAGGACGAAGCGGGCCTTGGGCCGTGTCGTTTTGGTGAAGCTATTTAATTTGAAAAAGAATTTGTTTTCAATTTAATTCAAACTTTGTAAAAATCATAACGAATTCATACGACCTCAGATTTCGATGATTTTGGAAGCGTTGGAATCGCAGAGTCGAGCACTACGCGATGGTGCAGATCCGGATCCATTCCGGGCAAGTAGAAATTTAGGTTAAATCGGACACCGTCCGGTTTAATTTGAATTTCGAACGCTCGCCGAAACCAAGGTGAGAACTCCTCACTCAATCAAACTGTTTGGTTTAAAATTTTAAATAGTTAATATTGATTGATAATTGTTGATTGATTGTGGTAGTAGATATAATAGGATATATATTATATATAGCAATATATATATATTGGCATATGTATATATTGGATTTGATTTCCCGCCTCGTATAGCGGATGAGACCCTATTGCGCCGCCTATTAAGCGGATATTTATAAAATCCCATATACCGCGATATTCCACCTCGAAGTGGAATTGGTATTGTGCTAACGTCTGTGGATGCAGGGTAACAGGTTGGAGGGATCCAACTGGATTCCTCACATATTTATTTGTTTATGAATATTATGTTGATTGTTGATAATCACATTGTTATATGATGTTATTCCCATGATTGACCATTCGATGTCGTTGCATCATCGGATTCTAATTTTTAAATTAAAAATAACGGTTTTGAATTTAAAAGGGGTTTTAAATCGGATTTTCAAAGAATATGGTTTATTAAAAAATTTTGAATTGATTAAATTTTAAAATAAATAGATGGATAAAATTTTATGTTTTAAAAATTTATATTTTTATAAAATATAACTTAAAAGAAATTTTTTACAATAATAGGTTTTTATAAAATAGTTAAATTTGGTTTTTGGGGAGTTATTATTATTAATGGTTTATATAAAGGATTTTATAAATGGATGTTTTTAAATTAAATTTATTGAAGTTATAGAATAAATTTAGAAAGTGTTAAGTTGATGTATAACATGAATTTCACTAGGATTTATAGATTAATAAATGTGAAATTTATAAAACGAACGGTTATTGGAAAATTTTAAGTTTATAAGTTATTAACTTATAGAAATGGATTTGGGCATTAAAAAGGGGAATTTTATAGAAATTGTTAATAAATGAAGATTTCATTAGTTGAAATTATTTTAAGCCATAAAGAAATCTTGTAAGTGATAAGATTTTAAATTGGTGAAGTTCAAAAGAACGATTTGGGTAAATAGATAATATTATAAGTATTTAACTTATAATATTGGTTTTAGTATATAATCGAGTTATGTAAATCGAATTGGACTAATAAAAGGAGATTTCTAAAACGAAGTTTCATAAATAGAAATGGGATGTATGGACATTGTTATAAATCCGGAAAATCAATTTAATTTGATAAATTGAATATGGAATTTGTTAAAGGGGTTGTATTCACTATTTTTGAACGGTGAATGTATTATTTTATTAAATGAACGTGTTTTTGGAAAAGAACGTTTTAAATGGAATTTAAAACGAATTAAAGGTGTTTTAAAATGTATTGAGTATTGAAAACATAGATTTCAACATTGATTGTTGAAATAGATGTTTTCGAGAAACAGAAGGGAATATTTTGAATAGTAGTGGATTTATGTATCCATTTTTTTTATTTCAAATCCATATACTAGTGTTTTTGGGTTGTCGTAACGATGTCTTACGCAACATTCGTTTTTAACCCAAATAAATGTGAATAAAAGGATGTTTTCTCAAAGAGAATGGAATAAAATACTTAACGGTAACTTAAGTATGTTGAATATTTTCAAAAATTGTTGAAAATAAATTAAAGTGTGAATTACTTATTATTAAATAAGTTTAGAAATGATTTTCTAATATGAAATGGAACATTTTGAGAATTCACCTTTTAAAGGTAAATCGAAGTGAATAGTTTGAAATTGATTTGAAATCGTGTATGTGTAGATATTTGGGAAATTGGAATTTAAATCCACTTTGGAATTTATAAATAGGAAGGGAAATTTGTTTAAAAATAAATGTTGATTTATTTTTAAAATATGGAAATAAAATTTACAAATTTGGAACGTAAGTTAAATCAAATCGGTAAGGATTTATTTGTGGATTTGAAATTTGTTTTCAAAAAAGGTATAAAGGATGAAAGGTGATTTGAAATGGGTTTTCAAATGGTTAAGGTGATTTGAAATTGGTTTTCAAATGGTTAAGGTGATTTGAAATTGGTTTGCAAATGGTTAATGTAATTTGAAATTTGTTTTCAAATGGTTGAGGTGTTTAATTTGAAATGGGTTTTCAAATGGGTAAAGTGTGGAAAATTTTATCGTGAAGTGGTTTTGGTAAATCAAATAATTTGGGCAATTATTTGGAAATTGTGTATATATATATCTTGTAAAGATATTTTGGGACTTAATAATTTTGGAAAAATTATTTGGAATCTGATGATGTGGCGCATCTTTATTGATAGTTAAATAACCGACTATCAATATTTACCTTTGGATGGTATTGATTGTGTTTGTTTGGAATTGAATGCACACTTATTTTTAAAAATAAGCGCTCGCTATTCGGTTTAGCCGGGAGAGGACCTTTGTGTCATATATCCCATTCCGAATATGCGATACGTCGTTTGGATCGCATTTGAAGACCGGTGTGAAGACCGGGTATTTGTGAAAACGATAGGATGACCTATCGATTGTCTCCGCATCGTTAGCTACGATATGGAGATTTCCTTTGTGATGGGAAATTTTATCGGGATTGTGAATACCCGGATTGCAAGGGCTTCTTTGGAAGTGCCTTCGGTTCTGTTCGAACCCGGAACAGACTTGTATGGTTACGTGTCTGACATTACATTTTGAGAGATAGAGCAGATTTTTTTCAAATACATTTCTGTTGGTGGCGGAGAATTTATTCTCTTAGCTTAACACCCTTCTCTGAGACGTACGAGCTCAGAGGTTATGTAGTTGAAGGTTATCAGCGATATTTCCCAATCTGGTAATGTGGCATGCTGAGTGCTGCTGTGTGATGATCATTGGTTGGTCATTTGTGATATGATCATTTGTTTGATCATTTATCTTTGTGATTATTGCTTTGGTCATCTGTGGACCCGAAGCATGGCTTTGTTACACAAAGCGTAGCTTTGTGGACGAGACTTCGTCAGGACCTCACTCCCCGGAAATGGTCGAAACAGGAATATGCGGCAAGGTTATGAGGGTCGCGCCCTTTAGGGTATGTCATTTCCTTCTGGTAAAGGGTGGTATCATGGTATGGAGCCCAGATACTTACTCATGTTGATACACTATACCTATTACTGTGTGGTGTTGTTGTTGCGAGCGCTCGGATAAAGGTCCCAAAGGACCGGGGGATGACATATTCGTGTAGTAGTTACCTAGTTACAGAGGTAACCCGGCCTTGTGTTGGCAGAGATCTAACCGTAACGTTAGTTCTCGGGACGTCCCGCCAGAGGCGATCCCATGTGGCAGTAGGAAGTTCCTTAGCCTGACCATTTGTTGGAAATCCATTCCTCCAATACGCGCCTTGTACGGTTTTAGTTGTATTACCTGCCATTCACTTATGGTGGTCACCACTGTTTGGATGGTAGCTATAGTAGGCATAGTTCGGAATGTCTATGCTGGCTAGGATTTATATTCTACTTTCGAAATTGTTTTCTACACTATGCACTAGTAATAATATCAAAAAATGATTTGATTTTCGCGTAGTAAGCATCTTTGACTATCATAAGGAGAAATCTCCTCCAATTCTGCGTTTGCATTGTGTGTGTGGCGGGAGGCCTTATGGTAGTTTCATTTTCCAAAAAGCATTGCGGATTTAAAAATTTAAATTTTCTTGTTGCTTGTTTAAAGATAAACTGTTTTGAGTTCTCACACCAGTCCCATGACTGACCTGGAGTTTATTGTTCCTTTCCTAAACTCTGGGTGCCCACTATTTTCCACACGGGCAGTCTAGAGTTAGGTTATCAGGTTATTCTGGATTCGGGAGTTGCTGTGCAGATCTGGAGGCGAGCCAGATAGCGTAGTCTATTATCTATTGTATATATATCTTTTCTTTTTCCGCTGTTGTTGTTGTACACTCTGATTGATGTAATGTAATGTGATGTAATGTATAAAAATGTATAGTTCTTTTGTTTTAATGAATATTCATTTATCTATTATATGTTGTTCCGCTGCGACTGTGAGATTCTGATATTATTTCTCGTTCTGTTACTTGTTTTTTTTTCTGTTTTCTCTTCTCTTTCTTTTCTTTCTTCTTCTACCTCTTTCTTCTTCTAAAACCCTAACGGTTCGATTTTTCGGCAACGAAAAATCGCGATCGTTACATTTGGAGTGCTACAAAAAATCATCAAGGATAACATGACTGAATTAAAAAGTGCTGAATTCAAAGACTTTTGCAAATGCATCCGAATCTAGAAAAGCTTTTCCGCCGTTGCACATCCGCAGGCAAACAGGAAAGTGGAGGTTGTAAGCAAGATCATCATGTCCACCATCAACTAGCGGCTAATTCAAGCTAAAGGAAATTTGGTTGATGAATTTCCACTTGCACTATGGGCTTATAGAACAACACACAAATCTATAACCAGACACTCTCTGTTTGCCATGGCTTATGGCTCAGAAGCAATGATCCCAGTCGAACTAGAAGTCCCCTCTCTTTGAAGGAAAAACTTCAATCAAAGGTAAAATGAGCAGCTCCTGCTTGAGTTAGTTGATATGGTCGATGAGAAGCGGGAAGAAGCCGAGCCGAGGACCGCAGCTTATCAATAAAAGGTCACAGGACATTTCAACAACTCCAAGGTCTGTAACCGTACTTCGAAGTAGGAGACTTTGTCCTCAAACGGGTCTACCCTGTACTAGGAGCATTCAGACCAAACTAGGAAGGGCCCTACGTAATCTGCCGGAAGCTAGGGGATGGCACGCTCAAGCTAATTTGTTGATGGAACCCAAATTCTCTGTGCTTGGCACAGTGAATCGGTGCGTCATTACTTTATCTAGGGCTATCATATGCATTTCTTATTTCTGCAAATAAGCCATCCTGGGATACCGGAGGCATTGTAAATAGGTAGAACTCGTCCAAATTTTATTTCAATTAATGAAATTGCTTTACTTTCTGAACCAATAAAATTGTTTTCACATAAGTAACCTACCGGGTTGATGGGGTCAAATTGAGTCAAAACCATCCGATAGCTACATGAGATAGTGGAACCACGCTCAAGTTTGCCCTATCCACCTGTCGAGTCGACGAAAGAAATTCGATACAAACCATTGATCGAGGGAACCTGATCCCTACCTTCAAAGAACCAATGTTGCTCCAACGATACTGGGAAAGGCCAAACCAAAGCTGCGCACTCCTAAGCCATTGGATCGATGGAACTCGGTCCCTGCCTTCTACGTATCAGTGTCGCTCAAGCGACACTCGGAAGGCCCGAATCAAAGCTGCACATTTCGTAAGCCACACACCGCCTCTTGGAGTGTGGGATCACGTCCAACCGAACACAATTACTTAATCCACGCACCTCGTAAGCCGTGCAACGCTTCTTGGTTCGCATGAAGTCACGCATCGCCTCCGTAGCCATGGAAATAGCACTCCAAGAAGCAACAAGTGTGCATAATAGTCTAAACGTCAGCATTGCGATGAAATAACTTAATTGTGTTTCAGGTAATCGATGTTTCTCCAGCATCACCAATCACTAAGTGAAATTATTAAGTGCGTAAATCACCCGCCATAAGGCTACTAAAGAGCTTCGCAGTTATCTCATCAGAAATCAAAATGGGATATCTAAATTGAGCCAGAAGTTCCTAAAGATAGGAGCTACGGTATAAACCCGACTTGGGGCATCTGGAAGACTACCAGGGGCACCCAGTCTCCTATCAAGTATTCAGAGTAGACAGTCCCATGAACTAGTGGGCGCACACACACCAACACTCAACCAAAAAGGAAAATACTCCACAGTTATGTTACCCCCAAATAAAGAATTTTGACAGTAACTATGGGAATAAATAAAACAGTATAGGAAAAATATCAACGACTACTTACATGAACAAAATGATGCTGAATAAAAAAAGTGGTATATAAAAGGCAACAGTGCATGAAATATACACAAATAGACAAGTGAAACTACAATTAAAATTTCAATAATTTTATCACTTATAATATATTTCTATATAACAACAAACAGCGACGGCCGTACCCGCATAATATCAGCCAAGGAAAGGAAAATACAAACACCATTGTTGCAACAACAATAAGAAATGCAAAGTGTAGATTCTGCACTTGTATAAAAAGCAAAAGCTCTGCTTCTGTAACGACCCGTAAATTTTGATTAATAAATTGTTAGTTTAATTTAAATTTTGCAATTAAATTTAGGAAGAAATAAAAATTCTAGAAGTTATAATGAAGCAGATGTTAGAAATTTAAATATAGCAATTGAAATTAAGATTTACAAATTCAAAATGTAATTGCAGTCATTTGAAATTGTGAATCCTTGTCATATTTGGTTATAAGTTAATATAAGAAAAAAACAGAAATATTAAATTAACTAATGAAATGTCATAATCAGAAGTGTAATGGAAATGTTACTAATCTAATATAATAAGAAGGTAAGTAATAAATAAATGATTGTAAACTTTAGTAAATGAATTAATGCGCAAATGAATTGAATATAAGAAAACAAATAGAAATGTTGAATCATGAATAAAATTGTTAATTAGAATGGAATTCAAATTTATAAAATAATGTAAAGTTTAAATTATTGCATTTGGGTAATAAGTTAAAATATAAGTAAATAAGGGCAAGTATTGAATTTATCAATGAGATAAAATATTAATTAATGGAAATTGAATATGAATTGAGGTAATAAAGTAATGCAGCAAAATAAATAATTTAATTAGTACAATCCCCATTTTCATTTGCAAACAATTGTAAGGTTTTAATTTATTGAAATTTGAAAATTAGGAAATAGATTCAAAATTTATATTAGATAACGAATTTCAATAATTAAAGATAATTAATAGATTAAATGGAATACCAATTTATTTATAAAGTGAATATAAGTGAATGTAACAAAATGAATAGGAAATGCTAATTTATTCATAAAGTGATAGTTGATGTGAAAAGGAATGATTTATGGGATTTAGGATCTTAATTTGTATGTGTGCATTAATGCATAATGAATGGGAAATCCATTATATTTAACCGACTTTAATTGTGCAGTAGGGTAGATGTGATTTGTCATTGAAATCGGTAAATTTTATAAGATGCATTAATGCTAATCCTATTTAGAATAGGACAGTTGGCTAATTTAAGGAATAGAAAGATAGATTTATTTATTTAATTGAAAAAAAAATTATTTTTTTTCCTTTGAATTTATTATGGATAAATGAAATATAACAGTTAAATTTTACGTTGAAGGAAATATAGAGGAAATCTAAGAAAATAAATGTAAACAGTAGTGAACCAATGTAAATTGCATCTTTTTGATAATAATAGACAGAATAATAGAATGAAAGGTAATTAAATAAAATTTTGAAAATTTAATTTACAATTTCTAAATTCAATGAAATTGAGATAAACACTGAAATTGTTAAATTTATCAACTTTAAATTGACTTTTAATTTGGTTAAAACATTTTAATTTGATTGAGAAATATAAAGTGATAAAATTGGTCAATTTTAAGATTGAAATTTAAAAATTGAATTTTATTAATTAATTATTAAATTATTTAATTAATGGAAAAATATCCATTTTGGCCATTGACTCGGATTTCGACGAAACCAGTTTCGTCCGATCCGTAACGGTGAATTATTGTAGGATTTCAAGTTTCGCAGCGATCGGACTTGTCGTTTGATGGTATGGACTCCAAACGCCTTGAAATTGATAAATTGAAATCAATAAATTGAAATCAATTGAAATCAATTTGAAAATATCGATTTGAGCATAACTTCTTCATACGACGCAATTTGAATCTGAAACCTTTTCCATTGCATTTAAAATATTTATAAACATCTATTTTGATATATGGGTTGTCGCAATTCTGTTCCGGAGTCAGAACGGGCTTTTTAGGCCAATTATCGTTTAGCACGTTTATAATTCGGATCCATCTGTCTATTCCAACTTTATCTATAAATACCTTGCTAAACCCTAGCCTACGCCTATTCCCATTTGTCTACGCGTAAAACTTCATCAGCTCCTCCTTTTCCTCAATGGATGCAAACCCTAGATCCAATTTCAAAATTCAAAAATCAAATGAAAATTCAAACTCTTCGAAAAAATTCGAAAAAGAAATTTTAGGGTTCAAGATCTCAATGATACGAGTCTGCATCAACTGCTTATTTTTGGAAATTTTGCTCGAATCAGCGGAAAATCGCGGTCAAAGGGCAGAAAACGCGAAACCCAATTGCGGAGTTAGGCTTTTTTGATTTTGGCGATGATCTCTGAAATTGGTATATGGGTTTTGAAGAGGGCACCTTGAGGAGTCGTTTGGCGGTGGTTAAAGGGTGTATCGTGGCATGTGGAGGCCGGAAATCGCGAATTAGGGTTCGGTCGAACCAAGAATTGAGGCGGCGGCCATAAGGGGTTTGACGACCGGATTTGGGCGGTGGGTAGAGGGGGTTGCGACGAGGAGTTTGGTGGTGGTGGTTTGGTCGAAGGTGATCTCTGGTGAAGGGGGAAGTTGGTCCAAGTCTCGGCTGAAGGGGGGCGTGCGTGCGTTTCTGCTGTAGGCCGTTCGCGTGAGGGAAGAGAAGGGAGTGACGTGGAAGGTTTTTTGTTTATTTATTTTATTTTATTTTTAATTCGATTTCAGCTCGTTTTAAATGCAATAAATTTTGCATACGAACCCCAATTCACGTGCGGTTTTTTTAATTAGGATCGTAATAAAATTCCGGACGTTTTGACATTGGTGTGGATGAATTCTGAGACGGTCAAATTTTTGGGTTTAAATTGGATTTAAATTGAATTTAAATTCAAAAGGTGAGTGTTTTAACCCATTCACAATTTCTAAAATTTCTTATGTTTGTTAAATTGATTTATAATGTGTTTAGAAATTTAATTATAGCTGTTTGGAATATATTTCATCATTATCTCACTTAATTTGCATTCATATAATTTACTTGTTATTTAATTAATTTTTGCATATAAACTGCCAGTTAAAATTTTAGTTAAATTTATTATTGCATATAAACTGCTAGTTAAATTTATTTATTATTGCATATAAACTACAGTTAAATAGTTATTTAATTCATTACTGAAAATTAACTGCCAGTAGTTAATTATTATTTATTGACGTGATTGTTTGAATTGGATGATAAATTGATAAATGTTTGATGATTGATATGATGGATGAATGGATGTTGTATTTATATTGTATAAACTACAAGTTACTATGCATTTTCATTTCATTCGGGATTGCGGTTTGAAATGATATACAACCGCATTTTTTATTTTTAAATTGCGGATTGGAATGATAAATATCCATATCACTTGACCATAGGATAGAAAATTTTATACAGGCACCGCGGTATATATATAAAATTATTTTTGAAATGATTTTCTATGGTTTTGAAAATAATACGGTTTAATAAATATTAAATTTTGATATATATATATATATATATATATATAGTAAGAATTTTGAATTTAGCTATGTATAAATTTGTTTCGAATTTTGAAATAAGCTAAATAATCAAGTTGATTTCACTTATATAATATGATTAAGAATATATTTGAAATTCTATTGTATATAGAGTTTATAATAACTCAAATAAAAGTAAGGTTGAAGATAAATGTGAATATGATTTGAATTTAAGTATTTAAGAATTTTCCTCGAAAAATTTGTTTTGAAATGTAAATAAATTAAGATTTAAAGGGTATGATCTTATAACTTGATTTTTGATTTGAGGATTTAAACGAATATCAAATTTATTTAAAGAATATTATCAAGTTAATTTAATTAAAAGAATATCCTGTTATTTAGGTTTAAGGGTTTTACTTAAATAATATTTGTTTTATTAATTAAATATTTTAAATTTAAATAATAGAAATTTGGATTTGATATATATTAAATTATCAAAGAATCTTTTTTTGAAATAGTGGAATATTTAAAGATTGAAATAAATGAACTATAAAGCTTTGAAATATAGAATATTTAAGCTTTGATATATATGGGAATTAAAATGGCTTATTTGGAGGTTCAAATTGATATTAGGAATTTATTGTGAAATTTGAGAAAGCTGTTTATTTTATAAAGTAATATAGTATTTGGACCATTAAATATTAAAAGTTATGTTTCAAAGCTATGGTTTCAAGGTATATATATTTGAAAATATTATGATTTTGGGAAAGGGATATTTATAAAATAAAAATGATATCATATTGATTTGGGTTTTAAAAATATAAATGATATCGTATTTATATGGTTTGGAAGAGATATTATATTCTAGTTCTAAAGTATAAATTATATTGAAATAACCGCGGTGTTATAATAACGTTTGGTTGTTGAAGCGACCGGGATCGGAAGTTGCCATACTCTCTGCCAACTCTGAAAACCTCTTTAACAACTGTGTACGCGGTGGAGATTCCAGAATGAAGTAGGATGGTGGCGGCGTCTCCTTTGAGGTAAATACGTGGACCCGACTCCCGTGAGTTGGCATAAGGCGGGTAAAACAGGAGCGATTCTCGGGCCAAGGGGGTTAGCACCCTTTATTGGATACTCCTCTTCGATATTATGCTCTGACTTTTGGATTTGATTCGGTGGCCACTTTTGATTTCTTTGATTTTAGGGGGGAGTTTGTCCGAGGTGGGCGGTAGCTGCGGCTACGCGTTACCACGAGCCCGGATGCGTAATTGGTATATCTATCCTGGCATTGCCTAGTTGTGCCGTGTCACCTACCCTATCGCGCCTTGTACGAGTTTCTATTTGTGTCGTACCTATGGAGTATCCTCTGGTAGCCTCCCGATCAGGAGGTATTACGGTACTGTATAGACTATTGGCATTATTTGTGTTAAGGGTTATATGGGTAACCCCTTAACGCTATTTAAAAGTAAGTTTATTTTACAATTAGACACTATTATAATAGCGAAATATACTACATAGTAAATAGTTTAACGGATCCTTAGGAGATGTAAATCCCGGGCATCTCTTGAGTTACTGTACTCATATTTATTTCTGTTAATTTAACTTGCATAAGATCTTTTAGTTCTGACTCGAGTGTTTTGTCTTTTCAATTCGCTCAGGTCAGTCCGAGCGTTTCAGCATTTTGAAGACCTTAGCTCTGGAGGACAAAGATGGAGATATATATTATTATTATTATTATTTTAGTCCACCATACTCATACTGTTCCGCTGCATTGATATTTATTGGTATGTGAACTCTGATATATATTGTTTTAGTAAAATTAAATATTTTGTAAACAGCTTCAAGAGCTGTATAATGATTATTATATTTTATCCTTCCGCGGTGAGATTCTATTTTGTTTTATTTCTTTCTTGTTTTTTTATTTACCCCATAACAATCCGCCCTTCCGTATGTTTGAATTGGCACATGTGTCGATTTAAAGCGTACGAAAAGGCGGGACGTTACAATATGGTATCAGAGCTTTGGTTTAGCGATAAACCTTATCTTTATGTGGTTTGACTGTTTATTAATAGGGTCTTACCCTATGGGAGTCACTGAGTATATATATATGAGAGAGCGTATTTGTTAGTGTTATAAAAAGTTTTAATATTGTGTTAATCTGTTCCGTTTTGTATTTATAAATTCTGGTTGATGCATGGGACGCTGTGACATCAATAGGGATTTCTAAACACTTAATAGGACAGACCGACATAATATTTGTTTTAATATAGGTGAATGAAATAATTTTGCCTATTATTTTTTCTATATATAAAGTAATAAATTTTATAAAGATTATAGTTGGTTGTAATATATTGGTTGTTAGGTAATGGAATTTATAAATAATAGTTGAAATAAGATTTGAAATGAAATAAATATTGGAAATTTTAGAACTTAATTTCCGGGGTTTTGAAAATTTCTTTTGAATGATTTTGAAATATAATAATAATTTTATCAGAAGTATTTTTGATATAAATATTTCAATATAATTTGAAAGTATGGTTTTAAAGAAATTCTGGAAAGATAAAGTTGTACTCCCTTCTCTGTCGTTGGAAAATAATTTCGGTGATGAGTGCACGCATCATTGACATTCATTTTCGAGTTTCAAAGTGGGAAGGCCACTGTAGTAATTTTACTACAGATTTAATTTGATAAACAAATATAATTTTTTTTTTTAATTATAATTGGATATATAACTTTTGAATATATATATTTATCTTTTATTTTTAAATGATTTGAAATTTAAACCCGGTATTTAGCTCTTAAGTTTCCATTAATTGATAGTTTCAGTTATTGTTGTGAATTTGAACGTAAGTAATTAATAATTGAAACCTCTAAAGGAAATAAGGGATTTAATGCTAAGTTATAAATGAAAAGAAACTAAAGGATAGGTTATAAATAAAATAACAAGAAAGTTGAAATTGTAACTTATAAAACAAAAGATGTAATTATTGAACATTAGATTTAATTAAAAGAAATGAGAAACTTGTATAACTTTCAATTTCATTCTTTAAAAACATATATAACTTACCGAATATTAAAGGATTGAAATGTTAATAAGAATTGTGATAGATATTATACAAGCAATAAACTTGAGATAATGAAAGTATTCATTGAAATTCTTTAATAAATAATTAGATGCTGTGGTTGTTGTAAACTTAAGCATATTTGAGATGATACTAATTAAAAATAATGAAAAGAAGGTATTGTGAGCAAGTAATCATAAACTTAAGTAGTATATATGAAAGATAATAACCTTAAGTAAATGATTGAAGCCATTTATTTATAAAATAAGCAGAAAGATGAATACTGCACATAAATGAAATTAAGCAGTAAATAAATGAATTAATATGCAAAGAGATCGAATTAAAGATGAAAATTTGCAAGAAATAATGTAAAAGTAAAAGGATAAATCAATATATAGATAAAAAGAGAAATCAAACAATAAATGTATGAATTTAATTAATAAGGATAATCAAAATCTGTTGTTGAAATTGTTGTTGTTTGATTTATGGTTGTTTGGGTAAGGATACTTCAAAATTGTTTGGATGTATGATAATCTATTTAGCTTCGTCAAAGACTGTTGAGTAAATGATGCGCTTAGTAGTTTATTTTCATTCTGTAAAATTTGAAGTTTTAAACCCGAACAACTATTTGTTTGTTTGATATAAATGACTGAGTTGTATTGATTTTATGTGATGGTTGTATGTCTTCTTGAAAGTGATTGTGGATTTCATTGAATTGATTGTTTATAGTTGAAATAAACCTTAAATATTTCATTCTATATAATTGTCAACTTTAATTGGATTATATAAGTAAAGTGTAGGTTATGGAAGCAATTGTTACTGCAATTGGTTCCGTAGTATAAGCGTAAATTGCCCGACCAATAGGTACGTTTTTCGTATTTCGGTTTGTAGCGTTATTATATCGTTTTCCCGCATTTAGATATATTATTTTGGAAAATATTTGTTGTATATTGATTATTTTGATATTATATCTTCTCCCGATGACTCTGCCAAAATGTACCGTAAAATTTTGGACTTAGAAAATATTTTGAAAATGTTTTCAAAATTTTATTAATTTGAGTATAAAAGGATTTAAGGTTATAAATTTAATATTTTAAATAAGATAAATTGATTTCTTTTCCCTTCTTTTTCCTTTTCGGGGACGAAAAGTTTTGAGTGGGGGAGAGTGTAACGACCCGTAAATTTTGATTAATAAATTTGTTAGTTTAATTTAAATTTTGCAATTGAATTTAGGAAGAAATAAAAATTCTAGAAGTTATAATGAAGCAGATGTTAGAAATTTAAATATAGCAATTGAAATTAAGATTTACAAATTCAAAATGTAATTGTAATCAATTGAAATTGTGAGTCTTTGTCATACTTGGTTATAAGTTAATATAAGAAACAAACGGGAATTTAAATTAACTAATGAAATGTCATAATCAGAAGTATAATGGAAATGCTACTAATCTAATATAATAAGAAGGTAAGAAATATATAAATGATTGTAAACTTTAGTAAATGAATTAATGCACAAATGAATTGAATATAAGAAAACAAACAGAAATGTTGAATCACGAATAAAATTGTTAACTAGAATGGAATTCAAATTTATAAAATAATGTAAAGTTTAAATTGTTGCATTTGGGTAATAAGTTAAAATATACGTAAATAAGGGCAAGTATTGAATTTATCAATGAGATAAAATATTGATTAATGGAAATTGAATGTGAATTGAGGTAATAAAGTAATGCAGGACAATAAATAATTTAATTAGTACAATCCCCATTTTTATTTGTAAACAATTGTAAGGTTTTAATTTATTGAAATTTGAAAATTAGGAAATAGATTCAAAATTTATATTAGATAACAAATTTCAATAATTAAAGATAATTAATAGATTAAATGGAATACCAATTTATTCATAAAGTGAATATAAGTTAATGTAACAAAATGAATAGGAAATGCTAATTTATTCATAAAGTGATAGTTGATGTGAAAAAGAATGATTTATGGGATTTAGGATCTTAATTTGTATGTGTGCATTAATGTATAATGAATGGGAAAAACGAATCAATTAAGATATGTATTTATTCTTTAGTATATTGCATAAATTTTGAAATCAGTTTGCAATCAAAGGAGATTAAGTAGCACGAAATGGGAAATAAATTAATTAATACATTAATGATGTGTAATATAATTCATTGTTAATTACACTCATACAATGTCAAATTATTAAATAGCAAGCTTTTTAAATCAATAAACGAATTTATTTAGATTTCAATTTATAATTAATAACATTTAATGTGAAATCCATTATATTTAACCGACTTTAATTGTGCAGTAGGGTAGATGTGATTTGTCATTGAAATCGGTAAATTTTATAAGATGCATTAATGCTAATCCTATTTAGAATAGGACAGTTGGCTAATTTAAGGAATAGAAAGATAGATTTATTTATTTAATTGAAAAAAAAATCAATTTTTTTTTGTTCGAATTTATTATGGATAAATGAAATATAACAGTTAAATTTTACGTTGAAGGAAATGTAGAGGAAATCTAAGAAAATAAATGTAAACAATAGTGAACCAATGTAAATTGCATCTTTTTTATAATAATAGACAGAATAATAGAATGAAAGGTAATTAAATAAAATTTTGAAAATTTAATTTACAATTTCTAAATTCAATGAATTTGAGATAAACACTGAAATTGTTAAATTTATCAACTTTAAATTGACTTTTAATTTGGTTAAAATATTTTAATTTGATTGAGAAATATAAAGTGATAAAATTGGTCAACTTTAAGATTGAAATTTAAAAATTGTTTATTAATTAATTATTTAATTAATGGAAAAATATCCATTTTGGCCACTGACTCGGATTTCGACGAAATCAGTTTCATCGGATCCGTAACGGTGAATTATTGTAGAATTTCAAGTTTAGTAGCGATCGGACTTGTCATTTGATCGTGCGGACTCGAAACGCCTTGAAATCGATAAATTGAAATCAATTTGAAAATATTGATTTGAGCATAACTTCTTCATACGATACAATTTAAACCTGAAACCTTTTCCATTGCGTGTAAAATATTTATAAACATCTATTTTGATATATGGGTTGACCCAATTCCATTCCAGGGTCAGAACGGGCTTTTTGGGCCAATTATCCATTAGCACGTTTATAATTCGGATCCATCTGTCTATTCCAACTTTATCTATAAATACCTTGCTAAACCCTAGCCTACGCCTATTCCCATTTGTCGGCGCGTAAAACTTCATCAGCTCCTCCTCTTCTTCAATGGATGTAAACCCTAGATCCAATTTCAAAATTCAAAAACCAAATGAAAATTCAAACTCTTCGAAAAAATTCGAAAAAAATTATAGGGTCGAAGATCTCGAAGATACGAATCTGCGTCAACTGTTCGTTTTTGGAATTTTTCTCGAATCAGCGGGAAATCACGGTCAAAGGGCAGAAAACGCGAAACCCAATTGCCGATTTAGGCATTTTTGATTTTGGCGACGATCTCTGAAATTGGTCTATGGGTTTTGAAGAGGGCAGCATGAGGAGTCGTTTGGCGGTGATTAGAGGGTGTATCAGGGCTTGTGGAGGCCAGGAATCGCGAATTAGGGTTCGAACGAATGAAGAATTGAGGCGGCGGCCATAGGGGGTTTGACGACCGGTTTTGGGCGGAGGATAGAATGGGTTGCGACGAGGAGTTTGGTGGTGGTGGCTTGGTCGAATTTGATCTCTAGTGAAGGGGGCAGTTGGTCAAAGTCTCGGCTGGAGAGGGCGTGCGCGCGTTTCTGGTGCAGGCCGTTCGCGTGAGGGAAGAGAAGGGAGTGACGTGGAAAGTTTGTTGTTTATTTTTTTATTTTATTTTTAATTCAATTTCAACTTGTTTTAAACGCAATAAATTTTGCATATGAACTCCAATTCACGCGCGGTTTTTTTGTTAGGACCGTAATAAAATTCCGGACGTTATGACGCTGGTTTGGACGAATTCCGAGACGGTTAAATTTTTGGGTTTAAATTGGATTTAAATTCAATTTAAATTCAAAAGGTGAGTGTTTCAACCCACTCATAATTTCTAAAATTTCCTATGCTTCTTAAATTGATTTATGATGTGTTTAGAAATTTAATTATAGCTGTTTGGCATATATTTCATCATTATCTCAGTTAATTTGCATTCATATAATTTACTTGTTATTTAATTCATTTTTGCATATAAACTGCCAGTTAAAATTCTAGTTAAATTTATTATTGCATATAAACTGCTAGTTAAATTTATTTATTATTGCATATAAACTACAGTTAAACAGTTATTTAATTCGTTATTGAAAATTAGCTGTCAGTAATTAATTATTATTTATTGATGTGACTGTTTGAATTGGATGATAAATTGATAAATGTTTGATGATTGATATGATGGATGAATGGATACTGTATTTATATTGTATAAACTGCAAGTTACTATGCATTTTCATTTCATTTGGGATTGCGGTTTGAAATGATATACAACCGCATTTTTTATTTTTAAATTGCGGATTGAAATGATAAATATCCGTATCACTTGACCATGGGATAGAAAATTTTATACAGGCACCGCGGTATATATATAATTATTTTTGAAATGATTTTCTATGGTTTTGGAAAGATTACGGTTTAATAAATATTAAATTTTGATATATATATATATATATAGTAAAAATTTTGAATTTAGCTATGTATAATTTGTTTCGAATTTCAAAATAAGATAAATAATCAAGTTGATTTCGTTTATATAATATGGTTAAGAATATATTTGAAATTCTATTGTATATAGAGTTTATAATAACTCAAATAAAAGTAAGGTTGAAGATAAATGTGAATATGATTTGAATTTAAGTATTTAAGAATTTTCCTCGAAAAATTTGTTTTGAAATGTAAATAAATTAAGATTTAAAGGGTATGATCTTATAACTTGATTTTTGATTTGAGGATTTAAACGAATATCAAATTTATTCAAAGAATATTATCAAGTTAATTTAATTAAAAGAATATCCTGTTATTGAGGTTTAAGGGTTTTACTTAAATAATATTTGTTTTATTAAGTAAATATTTCAAATTTAAATAATAGGAATTTGAATTTGATATATATTAAATTATCAAAGAATCCTTTTTTTGAAATAGTGGAATATTTAAAGATTGAAATAAATGAACTATAAAGTTTTGAAATATAGAATATTTAAGCTTTGATATATATGGGAATTAAAATGGTTTATTTGGAGGTTCAAATTGATATTAGGAATTTATTGTGAAATTTGAGAAAGCTGTTTATTTTATAAAGTAATATAGTATTTGGACCATTAAATATTAAAAGTTATGTTTCAAAGCTATGGTTTCAAGGTATATATATTTGAAAATATTATGATTTTGGGAAAGGGATATTTATAAAATAAAAATGATATCATATTGATTTGGGTTTTAAAAATATAAATGATATCGTATTTATATGGTTTGGAAGAGATATTATATTCTAGTTCTAAAGTATAAATTATATTGAAATAACCGCGGTGTTATAATAACGTTTGTTTGTTGAAGAGACTGGGATCGAAAGTTGTCATACTCTCTGCCAACTCCGAAAACCACTTTAACAACTGTGTACGCGGTGGAGATTCCAGAATGAAGTAGGATGGTGGCAGTGTCTCCTTTGAGGTAAATACGTGGACCCGACACCCGTGAGTTGGCATAAGGCGGCTAAAACAGGAGCGATTCTCGGGCCAAGGAGGTTAGCTCCCTTTATCGGATACTCCTCTTCGATATTATACTCTGACTTTTGGATTTGATTCGGTGGCCACTTTTGATTTCTTTGATTTTAGAGGGGAGTTTGTCCGAGGTGGGCAGTAGCTGCGGCTACGCATTACCACCAGCCCTGATGCGTAATTGGTATATCTACCCTGGCATTGCCTAGTTGTGCCGTGTCACCTACCCTATCACGCCTTGTACGAGTTTCTATTTGTGTCGTACCTATGGAGTATCCTCTGGTAGCCTCCCGATCAGGAAGTATTACGGTACTGTATAGACTATTGGCATTATTTGTGTTAAGGGCTATATGGGTAACCCCTTAATGCTATTTAAAAGCAAGTTTATTTTACAATTAGACACTATTATAATAGCGAAATGTACTACATGCAAGGAAGTGAATACTCGAAAAAAACAAAGGGCAGCGGCTTGTTTAGCCAGTTCGCCCCTATTAAGCCCAAAATTTGATAAAGAACGAAACATGAAAGTCATAGAGGATATTCTAAGTTTTCAGATCAAAAAAAATTATCGAATTCGGATAAGAAATGAAAAGGTTATGATGAAAACAATTTTCAGTTCTGAAGTTCACTACGGCTGTCGTTTTAGTCTCGGGACAGCGAAACTAGAATGAACTTTAGACCATGTGAACTTCAAAATTTCACAAAACTCAAAACACAAAAGTTATAGTAGACAATCTATGCTTTCCAGAACATCTAGAATCGTCAAATTTGGACATCATATGAGAATGATATGCTTAAATTACCAATGACATTTAGCACAGAAAATTACGGTTTTATAGTGACAGGATAGCAGGTTTACATCATGTTTTTCGATCCTCTATGCTCAGTATTTTCAAAAAATTTCAACATGAAAGTTGCCACACTCTTTATAATCTTTTCAGAACATCAAACAAATCCTAATTTCGATTTAAAACGAAAAAGATATGTGCAATTTACTAACAGCAAATCGCAAATGAACATGCAACAAATACAATTGAAATTTCTTACCTTGAAATCTCAATCTAAGCTAGAAATGTGAGTTTTCAACCCACCTTAGTATTTATTGGCAGCAAACTAGTAGATTTAGCAAGTAATCTTGATTTGGTGCTAGAAACCTTATAGCCTTGCTTTTTCTCTTCTCCTTCCTCAATTTTTGCCCTAAAACTTAATTTACCCTAAAACACGAAAATGAAATTTCCCTCAACAATCAAACCTACAAATTCAGAATAAGATGAGGATATGATTGAGAAGTTTACCTAGATTTTACTGGATTTTATTTCAATTTATTTGATTTTAAAACCATAATCTTTGCTCTCAACTAGGGTTGCATTGGGAACTTTGTCTCTGTTTGATAGTTTCTGAACGTATAGAAGAAGGAGTTGTTTCTCCTACTTAGCAAATTCACTAGGTGTCTAAATGGACTGCTGTAAACTTAAAGCCCAAAACCCTCAATTTAAATAAACCAACTTGTAAATTAACCATTCTCTAACCACATTTATACCATTTTAAAACACCGTTATCTCATAGGTTAAGACACCTAAAAATTAATGTGAGTACACTAAAGATAAGTTTGTTAACTAATCTTTTCAACAAAATGATAAAACATAGATTTCACAATCATTTGACCCTTCATTTTTATTATTGAAAATGACACTTTTTAACTTATTAAAAGAAATGTGACAACATGATAATTAAATCAGTTAAACCCCAAAAATCATATTTTCTTATTCTGTTGAGTCAAGATTTTTATAGAGTTTTGATTTCTGACAAAGGAATAAGCCGTGATCGACAAAAAGAAGTTATTCATTTAAGAAACACAAAGAGCTCCATATATTAGAGGTTGATTATTTGGTATGTTAGTAATTTATGTTAAAATCTATCCTCAAATAATCATATAACTTCAATCTTTCAATATATATACATATGCACATTAACTGTGCAAATTGGACTAAACCGGTCGACCGGTTGAAAATAAGGTGGTCGACCGTTTTTGCCCAGAATGCACAGATAACATACACACATGCACATAACGTATATATATTTGAATTCCTGTCTACCGGTCCATTTTTGACCTGTCGACCGTTTTTAAACAGAAAGCAACTTTTCCAAAAGACACTTCTCTTCTCCAAAGGTTGCATCTCCTATCTTTCATCAATGATCATAACTCTTAATGGCAACTGTTCACAAAGAGTTACAACTATTTTTCTCTATATATACTCATCTAAATCATTGATTCAAACACAAGTTTTTACACGATCATATATGCTCTCTAATCTAATCTCTAACACTCCTGCATTCTAAAAATTAATTTAGCTTATTGAATCATTGAAATTATTTCATATCTTTTGATTCAATAAGTAAATACCTTCTTTAATCTTTACAAAACATCATTCATATTCTTTGAGGATAAGATTATAGGAAGGGTGTACTACTAGTGACAAATCCGTGTTTTCAAGAACACAAGTTGTCAACAACAATTGTATTTGTTTTTGTTGAAGTCCTCGTGTTGTAAGAGGCAAGTGTTGAAGTCCTCGGTGTTGTAAGAGGCAAGTGTTGAAGTCCTCAGTGTATTAGAGGCGTGAAATCCCGTTCGGCTGTTCGGGTATTGTAAACCTGTTCCTCCGGGTGAAGCGAGGTAGTTAATAGTGAAAATCCAGATAGGAGTCTGGGACTGGACGTAGGACGGTGCTCCGAACCAGTATAAAAATCTCTGGTGTGATTTTTCTATTTTTATTTACTATGCTATTATCATCTATTTCCGCATTTATATTATAGTCCATATTACACGATCCGTGTGTACTATATTAGCACATATAATCGTATACACACCACACTTTCATTTGGTATCAGAGCCTGGTTTTCTAGAGATCGTAACAACATCCTAGAATAAATGGCTACAAAGAGATCTAGTCAAGGCAATAAGAAAAGGAAGAGCAATAAAGAACAATCAAAGGAGCAAACAAACAAATGCTTCATGGCAAAAGATAACGAGGTTAGTGATCTAACTTTTGATGATATGATAGAAATAAATTCAGAACTTCTAGACACTTTAAAAAGTCTCAAAAGAAAATATAAGGAAGCTCTGGAAAATCAGAAGAAAGCAGAATTCGAAAGAAATATGCTTAAAGACGAGAAGAGAATATTAGAAGAAGAACTTGAGAAAATTCAAGATTCAGACAATTCTCAACTCGCTCTATTAAGTCAAGAAATAGAAGCTCAAAAAGAAAAGAATAATGCTCTAGCTTCTGAAAATCATGAGTTAAAAACAAAAATTAAAATTATTGAGTTAGATAACACTAGTCTCAAAACTAAGCTTGATGACATTACTAAAAATATTTCCAATTTTAATAAAGGGGGAGAAAATTTATGCAGAATTATTGAAAATTCTCAACCTGCTTCAAATAAGAAGGGATTAGGTTATGTTAAGAATTCAAAAGCTCACAATGATAGAAGTGGTGTAGGCTATAAACAAGCTAAAAGTAAAAATAGTACTAGATATGCATTCATGTATACTAACTTTAGTGCTAGTACTAGTAATCAAGATAGTTTTAAAACCAGTTATAGTCATAATAGTACTTTGCTTAGAAATGATAGAAATTATTCTTCAAGTACTAAGCTAATGACTAATAGTATTAAGATATGGATTCCAGCTAATATGATTAATCATGATAAACAACTTTATATTAGCAACTATTATGAGAATGTAATTTGTAATGAAAATTATATTTATAAAGGTTCAACCACACCCAAATGGGTATGGTTTCCAAAGACCTAACCCCCCGGACCCTAACATAGTAAGTGGGTACCGAAAATTATTATTATTTTTTACAGGTACTCAGAGAAACAAAAGGAAAAGGATAGATTTTGGAATTTCAAAGAATGTTCCATATGTTTAATAGAATTACGTGCTTACAATAAAATATGGACTTCGGTAAATATGCTAAAATTTATTTTAATTTTCCTTCATAATTAATAATGAGTTCATCTTGTTATATACAAGATATTTTATATAATTTTATATATTTCCTCATTCTTTTTGATAATGACAAAGGGGGAGAAATTCATATGCATATAAATAGATGGAGATATTATACTTAGGAGGAGATGTTATACTTAGGTGGAGATGTTATACTTAGGTGGAGCTTTAAAGACATTATCTGGCACTTGTGTGAATGTTACTTTTGATCTGTGTAACGACCCCAGATTTTTTATGAATTTAAATTGATAATTTAAATGAATTTTTGAATTAAAAATTTTAAAATTTAATATAAATGGAAGCGAGTTTCCTCGATTCAAATAGAATATATATATATATATAGTCATATGGATTTGAAATTTTGTATATATGTGAATATATATGTATATATTGAATTTTAAATAAATTCTTATATAAATGATTTTGAAAAATAAATGATATACTTTGGACACAAGTATAAAAATGAATAAATAAATTGATTTAAGATTTATAAATAATGATAATTTGAGTTATATAAAATATATGTGTACATAGAGAAATGTAAAACAATAATTTTTAAAATAAAATTTATGGTAAATATTTAAACTAAAAACAGAAACACAATAGAAATAGAAATATATGTGAGATAAACTATAAACTATAAAGTCAAAGCAATCAAATCAACAAAATAAAATAAATAAAATAAAGTACATGATATAATACATTTCAGCAAAGCATACAAAATAATAAAATACAACACAAATAAACAAATGCATAAGAAAGAACAAAATAGAATACAAAGCAGGTTACAAAGCTAAATAAATAAACACATAATAACAAAATATGAAACCAGGTTAAGTAATAAAGTAAGCCAAGGCAAGTGGAATCTTATCTGTAAAGTTTAATATGCAAGACAAGTTCATTCTTTCAAAAGCAAAACAAATAAATGTTTTCAGCTGAGCAAATACATTCAAGTATGAACACAAAGTGGAAATAGAAACAAATGTATTCATATGACAAATACAAACAAGCTAGGCAATGCAAAGTAAACAAAACAGGAGACAGAAAAAAAAAATGTTCAAATCTAGACACAGCAAATAAGTTAAGTGTGAACACAAGAAATAAACAAGGTACAAATTATGGACAAGCAAGTATGGTTGAAGTAAACATAATGAATACATTGCCTGAAAAATAGGAATGCAAGACAATATAATATGAAACATGAAGTATATAGTATGATACTTATCAGCCATGCCCATAGTACAACAAAGATATCACCTGCACACCTTTCTTTTATATATATCACCTTCTTATTTTTCGTTCATCAACAAAACTGTGTATCAAATAAAAAGAAAAAAAAAGGGGAAAAAAAAAATGAAAACAACAGTAACTAAAACCCTTCAAACAAGGAGACTAACAACTAAACAAGAATCAAAACCTGGAAGCTTTAAAACAATTCAAAGCAGAATAAATAGATTCAAAATCTGGAAGTTCAACTTCAGAAGCAACGCAAACAAACTGAAACCAAAGATTATAGAGGGGGACTTCACTTCACCTTGCAAGTTCGATCAGTTTCATTAAGCTGACTCTGTTCTTCTTCTAGAAATTTGTGAGTAAACTCCTACCTAAACATACTCTATTTTGTTGTTTATTGATGTTGTGAGTAACTTAGATTTAATGATGCTTAAGTAGATTCACATATATATTGCTTATGTCTGAAATGAATATGTTTATATGTACACATATTTATAAAGTTCTGTGGTATATATATAGGTTATTTGTGAAATATTGAATCTACAGATCTTCTCTGTTTATTGTTGCAGAGTTGGATATTCATCCAAAATCCAAAGTATTCTCATTTAATCGGGGTTAAGCTTAGGGTTTTTAAACAGACAAGATGTTTTAAACATAATCAAGTTTTTGTTTTTAAATTTGTTTTCAACTGGTTAGTAAAGTATATCTACAGGAATCTTGTTTTACAGTACCACATATAATTATATGTGGAAACTCAAGTGTTTTAAATTGCTAATTAAATTTTACAACTTGAAACCCCGCTGCAAGATAGGATTTTTAAAGCCGAAATAGGATTTTTTAGTAGAGTATTTAGCGAGCGGTTCATGGTTGAGCAGATATCACCTTTTAATCAATTCCTGGTGATTGAATAAATGTGGGGTATTGAAATTCTGCTCGAGGCTAGTTCGGTAATGGGTGAAGTTGAGAAAATTGTTGAATAAATTTTCTATTGTGCGAATTGATGGAACCAGACCATTTTAGGGTTTTTTGTCGAAATTTCGGTCATGTCTGAAATGAGGCAAGTTCGTCTCCTCTGCTTTATCGAGTTTCACGAGATTCGAGGGGATGCAAGTATGGGGTGTTGCCGTGGTAAGACCGAAGTCGTGGCGATTCCGGTGGTGGGAGCGACCGTGGCGAAGTACATTTTTGTGGTGAGTTCGAGTTTTCAGGTTGGGTGGAATGCTCATTTTTGATCGGGGAAGTTTGGCGGCGAGACGATCTTTGATTTTTGATTGGAGTGCTAGTTGCGACTCGCTGGAGGACTCGAAGTTCATCGGAGTGCCATCGAAGTGATGTGCACGTGCACGCCATTGCTGTGGTGTCAGTATTGATGCGTGAGTGTGTTGTGAGTTACAGCAGTTAAAACTTAGGCAAAGAGAAGAAGAAGGAAATAATGAAGCAGGGGAATGTGAGTTTGCGTTCGTGAACGTATCGTGTTGACTCGAAGCTTTGCTCGAGTTTCTGTGGGTTGGACTCGAAGGGAGAAGGGGAAGCCTCGGGTTTAAGAAGTGTTCAAAAATTTCAACCTGATCCTGTTTCCAGAATTTTAGGCTAAATTAAAAATACAAATACAAGTTGAAATGGAGTTAAATTTGGAAACAAATAAAGTTTAAATTTCAAATTGTTTTCTTTTATAACTTTAAAAGCAACTAAATGTTGAAGCAATTTGAATTCAAAATAAGATTGTAGATAGAAGATTTTAAAACAAGCTGAAAACTTAAAAGTTTAAACCTGAAATAAATTTTTAAATCGGGTTTTTAAATTTTTAAAATAAATTTTTGTTTATAACTTAAGTGTTTGAAATAAATTAAATATACTAAAGTTAAAAAGAGGAAAGGAAAATTGATTTGTAGCTCTTTAAGAATTTCCTTTATAATAAATTGTTCTTTAACATGTAATTTAAAATGTTAGAAAATTCTATTTCAAACTTATTTAAAGATAAATAAGAATTCATTTCAATCTTGAATTTAAAATGGAATTGAAAAAGGGAATTTAAGAACAATGAATTAGATCGATTTATTTAATAATAATCATTTATGGAATTGTGAAGTGTAATTACTTAATGATAATAATTAAAGAATTAATTATTAAATATAACTAAGTGAGTTAATTGGATTAGTTCAGATTTATCGCTTAAGTAAATTAGTTCAGAATAACCACCCGAATATTTTAGAAAATATAATTACTTAGAGAAGTAATAATAGATAATTAATGAATGAAATCAATTAAATGATGATTGAAATTTGAGTAAATTATTTGTTAATATATTTAAAAGGTTAATGGATAATGGTTAACTTAATAATTAAAGATTAATTGATTCATTCATTAAGAACGATAGTTAATAACTAAGGGTTAACTAATAAATTATGAAAGGGAATTTATTTCAAATAATTTGTAATTAGATTATGATAATTAACCCGGATTAAAAATTGATACATCCGATTTAAATTTATTATTTGATTAATAAATTTGTTTGTTTGGACTTGGCTGAATAATTGTGTTGCTTGATACCCCTGATATGTGATACTTTGTTTTGAGCTGTGTGACTTATTTATCTGTAATTTATTATCTGTGAATTTGTGAATAGACGATAAGCGTTATACTTTATATCGCTTATCAACTATATTTCTGTGTTTTAAATCTGTGATGATTGAATGATGTTGCACTATTGTGTTAAACCCCTGGACCACACTTATACACACACCAATATGGATTTCACGAGAAAATCGATTAAGTCATAGATTTTGAAATAATTTATAAAATTGAATACTTGAATCCAAATGTTTTGGAAAAAGGATTGGGTTTAAAGTGAAGAGCTTTTGAAATGGAATTTCAAAGATGAAATTTATTTGGAATAACTTGATTTAATTTTGGAATTTAAATAATTTGATTTAAATTTAAATTCAAAATTTAAAACTGAATTCTATGATTTAAAACTAAGGATTAAAAATGTTATACCATTTGTATATGGGTTAAACTATTTTAAAAAAAAGTATTGATTTGGGAATGCGAATAGAACTCAAGGGCTTTAACTCGTGTAAATATAATTGGATTTTTCTGAAACGAAAACTGTTTGTTTTCAAATAGTAAAAGCTTTCACATAAGAAATGAACGTCCAATTTGTGTTAAAAAGAATTTCAAGTTTGAAGATGAAGATAATTTCCAAATTATGAAAACGATTTGAAAGCCATAAGTTGAATCTTGATTTAAAGATTCAACAAGTTAATCGAATTTTGAAAGCTATGAGTTAAATCTTTGATTTAAAGATTTAATGAGTTAATCCAATTGGAATGGAAATTGCTTTGAAATCTATGAATTGATCTTTGTGAAATAAATCTTTTTGTAATGTAAAGATTTGAAATGGTAATTGGTTTAAACCATTTGAAGGAAAGTTTTTGGGTTTTAAGTTGTGACTTAATTGAAATCCCAATATCCATATGTTTTTGAAATATTGCGCTCACTATTCGGTTTAGCCGGGAGAGGACCTTTGTGTCATATATCCCATTCCGAATATGTGATATGTCGTTATGGATAGCATTTGAAGACCGGTGGTGAAGACCGAATATTTTCGAAAACGTAAGGACAACTCGTCGAATGTCTTTGCATCGAATGGTCCCCGGTATAGAGACTCCATATGTGATGGGGAGTCCGAACGTGATTAGTGAATATCCGGATTGCAAGGACTTCTTTGTAAGTGCCTTCGGTTCTGTTCGAGCCCGGAACAGACTTGTAAGGATTGTATGCCTGACATTACAATTTGAGATATAAAGCCGATTTCTTTCAAATATATTTCTGTTGGTGGCGGAGAATTTATTCTTTGCTTAACACCCTTCTTTGAGACGTACGAGCTCAAAGGTTATATAGTTGAAGTTATCAGCAATATATCCCATTTTGGTAATGTGACATGCTG
This sequence comes from Allium cepa, assembly GCA_030765085.1. Lineage (NCBI taxonomy): Eukaryota > Viridiplantae > Streptophyta > Magnoliopsida > Asparagales > Amaryllidaceae > Allium > Allium cepa. The sequence goes on from CM060932.1 coordinate 30,585,643, forward strand.
AGTGATGCTGAAATGATCATTGTGTTGATTATTTGTGATAGGATCGTTTATTTGATCGTCTATCTTAGTGATCATTGTGTTGATCATTTGTTGACCCAAAGCATGGCTTTTGTATAAAGTATGTTTTTGGGGACGTGACTTCGTCGAGCCTCACATCCCGGAAATGGTCAAAACAGGAAAGATGCGGCAAGGTTATTAGGGGTTGCTGTAGCTCCCCTTAGGGTATGTGCATTTCCTTCTGGAAAGGGGTGGTATCATGGTATGGAGCCCAGATACTTACTCATGTTGAAAACACTCTATTTATTATGGTGTGATGTTGGATATCGAGCGCTCGGTTGAAAAGGTCCTAAAGGACCGGGGAATGGCGTGCTCGTGTCAGTAGTTACCCAGTTAAGGGGTAACCCGGCCTTGTGTTGGCAGAGTTCCGGTTTGGTTCTCGGGGATGTCTTTCCAGAGGCATTCTCAGTGGCAATGGGAAGTTCCTTGGCCTGACCATTTGTTGGAAATCCAAAGAAACAATACGAAACTTGTACGGCATTAGTTGTAGAACCTATCATTCACTTATGGTGTCGCAACACTGTTTGGATGGTAGCTATAGTAGGCATAGTTCGAAATGTCTATGTTGGCTAAGATTTATATCCTTATTTTCGAAATAATTTTCTACACTATGCACTAGTAATAATATCAAATGTTATTTTAAATGCGTATCAAGCATCTTTGACTATCATAAGGAGAAATCTCCTCCGATTCTGCGTTTGCATGTGTGTGTGTGCGGGAGGCCTTATGGTAGTCTCATTTTTAAAAAGCATTGCGAATTGACTTTGAAAATCTTTTGTTGAATGTTTTAAAAGATAAACTGTTTTTGTTGCTCACACCAGTCCCACGACTGATCCGGAGTTTATTGTTTTCTTTCCTAAACTCTGGGTGCTCATTATTTTCTACACGAGCAGTCTAGAGTTGGGTTTTTCAGATAGCTAGATTTAACAGATTATCTGGAGTTAGTTCAGTCTTTGGATCGCACCAGTCTTACCTATCTTGGTGCATCGTTATTTGGAGTTCGAGCTATTGCTGGATGGATTCTCGGAAATGGAGTCACAGTTATTTTTGGAGTTCTTCTTTGAAGACTATATTGGAGTAAATTGTTCAGCTGCTAGATGTTATCTATTTTTCTTTTCCGCTGCTATTTTATTGTATCATATCTCTGATGTATATTGATATCTATTGGATCATCTGTTGTATCAGATATTGTATCAAAGCTGTATATCAATGTATTATTCTTTTTATTCCGCTGTGTTATTTACTTAATGTTGTTATAAGCTCCGGCGAATCGAATTTGAACAATCGAATCTATGGCATTCGAGTACGATTTGAAGTATGGATGTCGATTTTCGAGCGGGCAAAATCCGCGTCGTTACATTTGGTATCAGAGCTAAGGTTGAAACTTTAGCTCAGGAGTGTAACACATTAAGTAACTCATTAGAGATAGGGTGAAGTAAATCCTAGAATGAGTAATCCCTAAGATATCCGTCTGTATGCCTCAGTAAATTCTCTTACTATCCACCGGTAGTAAGTATGAGTGCAAGAAGATGACGAGATAGGGGACAGGGAAATACGACTATAATTAGTCAAAACTCTGTAACAACAGTGGGAACATCTTTCTTATCAATCTCTTTTGATTCGTTTCCAAATTCTTTTGATTACTTCGTGACAGCTCCAGAAAGAAGTTTCGGTGTGATGATGGCCTTATGAATCACTATAGAAAATTCTTACTTCGTATCCTCATCAGTTTCTTATCAGTTTTTCGATTTAAACTTTAATGAATATGAATTTGAAAATTGAAATTGGAGATTTTAAATGAATTAGAAATTTTAAATTGAGTTAAATTGATTAATAAAATATGAAGAATGATTAGAATTGTATCGATAAAATGATTTTGTTTAAAACCAAAATTTGAAATTTTATTATAATTTCTTGTATCTATTGTTGATATTCTGATTTGATGAGCCAAATCCAGAATCGATATCCAGTTTGATCTGAAAAGATATTTCTCTATCTTTCATCTATCCTTGTTGTTTTCGTGCCTGCAAATTTCGAGGACGAAATTCTTTTAAGGGGGGAAGTCTGTAACGACCCCAGATTTTTTATGAATTTAAATTGATAATTTAAATGAATTTTTGAATTAAAAATTTTAAAATTTAATATAAATGGAAGCGAGTTTCCTCGATTCAAATAGAATATATATATATATATAGTCATATGGATTTGAAATTTTGTATATATGTGAATATATATGTATATATTGAATTTTAAATAAATTCTTATATAAATGATTTTGAAAAATAAATGATATACTTTGGACACAAGTATAAAAATGAATAAATAAATTGATTTAAGATTTATAAATAATGATAATTTGAGTTATATAAAATATATGTGTACATAGAGAAATGTAAAACAATAATTTTTAAAATAAAATTTATGGTAAATATTTAAACTAAAAACAGAAACACAATAGAAATAGAAATATATGTGAGATAAACTATAAACTATAAAGTCAAAGCAATCAAATCAACAAAATAAAATAAATAAAATAAAGTACATGATATAATACATTTCAGCAAAGCATACAAAATAATAAAATACAACACAAATAAACAAATGCATAAGAAAGAACAAAATAGAATACAAAGCAGGTTACAAAGCTAAATAAATAAACACATAATAACAAAATATGAAACCAGGTTAAGTAATAAAGTAAGCCAAGGCAAGTGGAATCTTATCTGTAAAGTTTAATATGCAAGACAAGTTCATTCTTTCAAAAGCAAAACAAATAAATGTTTTCAGCTGAGCAAATACATTCAAGTATGAACACAAAGTGGAAATAGAAACAAATGTATTCATATGACAAATACAAACAAGCTAGGCAATGCAAAGTAAACAAAACAGGAGACAGAAAAAAAAAATGTTCAAATCTAGACACAGCAAATAAGTTAAGTGTGAACACAAGAAATAAACAAGGTACAAATTATGGACAAGCAAGTATGGTTGAAGTAAACATAATGAATACATTGCCTGAAAAATAGGAATGCAAGACAATATAATATGAAACATGAAGTATATAGTATGATACTTATCAGCCATGCCCATAGTACAACAAAGATATCACCTGCACACCTTTCTTTTATATATATCACCTTCTTATTTTTCGTTCATCAACAAAACTGTGTATCAAATAAAAAGAAAAAAAAAGGGGAAAAAAAAATGAAAACAACAGTAACTAAAACCCTTCAAACAAGGAGACTAACAACTAAACAAGAATCAAAACCTGGAAGCTTTAAAACAATTCAAAGCAGAATAAATAGATTCAAAATCTGGAAGTTCAACTTCAGAAGCAACGCAAACAAACTGAAACCAAAGATTATAGAGGGGGACTTCACTTCACCTTGCAAGTTCGATCAGTTTCATTAAGCTGACTCTGTTCTTCTTCTAGAAATTTGTGAGTAAACTCCTACCTAAACATACTCTATTTTGTTGTTTATTGATGTTGTGAGTAACTTAGATTTAATGATGCTTAAGTAGATTCACATATATATTGCTTATGTCTGAAATGAATATGTTTATATGTACACATATTTATAAAGTTCTGTGGTATATATATAGGTTATTTGTGAAATATTGAATCTACAGATCTTCTCTGTTTATTGTTGCAGAGTTGGATATTCATCCAAAATCCAAAGTATTCTCATTTAATCGGGGTTAAGCTTAGGGTTTTTAAACAGACAAGATGTTTTAAACATAATCAAGTTTTTGTTTTTAAATTTGTTTTCAACTGGTTAGTAAAGTATATCTACAGGAATCTTGTTTTACAGTACCACATATAATTATATGTGGAAACTCAAGTGTTTTAAATTGCTAATTAAATTTTACAACTTGAAACCCCGCTGCAAGATAGGATTTTTAAAGCCGAAATAGGATTTTTTAGTAGAGTATTTAGCGAGCGGTTCATGGTTGAGCAGATATCACCTTTTAATCAATTCCTGGTGATTGAATAAATGTGGGGTATTGAAATTCTGCTCGAGGCTAGTTCGGTAATGGGTGAAGTTGAGAAAATTGTTGAATAAATTTTCTATTGTGCGAATTGATGGAACCAGACCATTTTAGGGTTTTTTGTCGAAATTTCGGTCATGTCTGAAATGAGGCAAGTTCGTCTCCTCTGCTTTATCGAGTTTCACGAGATTCGAGGGGATGCAAGTATGGGGTGTTGCCGTGGTAAGACCGAAGTCGTGGCGATTCCGGTGGTGGGAGCGACCGTGGCGAAGTACATTTTTGTGGTGAGTTCGAGTTTTCAGGTTGGGTGGAATGCTCATTTTTGATCGGGGAAGTTTGGCGGCGAGACGATCTTTGATTTTTGATTGGAGTGCTAGTTGCGACTCGCTGGAGGACTCGAAGTTCATCGGAGTGCCATCGAAGTGATGTGCACGTGCACGCCATTGCTGTGGTGTCAGTATTGATGCGTGAGTGTGTTGTGAGTTACAGCAGTTAAAACTTAGGCAAAGAGAAGAAGAAGGAAATAATGAAGCAGGGGAATGTGAGTTTGCGTTCGTGAACGTATCGTGTTGACTCGAAGCTTTGCTCGAGTTTCTGTGGGTTGGACTCGAAGGGAGAAGGGGAAGCCTCGGGTTTAAGAAGTGTTCAAAAATTTCAACCTGATCCTGTTTCCAGAATTTTAGGCTAAATTAAAAATACAAATACAAGTTGAAATGGAGTTAAATTTGGAAACAAATAAAGTTTAAATTTCAAATTGTTTTCTTTTATAACTTTAAAAGCAACTAAATGTTGAAGCAATTTGAATTCAAAATAAGATTGTAGATAGAAGATTTTAAAACAAGCTGAAAACTTAAAAGTTTAAACCTGAAATAAATTTTTAAATCGGGTTTTTAAATTTTTAAAATAAATTTTTGTTTATAACTTAAGTGTTTGAAATAAATTAAATATACTAAAGTTAAAAAGAGGAAAGGAAAATTGATTTGTAGCTCTTTAAGAATTTCCTTTATAATAAATTGTTCTTTAACATGTAATTTAAAATGTTAGAAAATTCTATTTCAAACTTATTTAAAGATAAATAAGAATTCATTTCAATCTTGAATTTAAAATGGAATTGAAAAAGGGAATTTAAGAACAATGAATTAGATCGATTTATTTAATAATAATCATTTATGGAATTGTGAAGTGTAATTACTTAATGATAATAATTAAAGAATTAATTATTAAATATAACTAAGTGAGTTAATTGGATTAGTTCAGATTTATCGCTTAAGTAAATTAGTTCAGAATAACCACCCGAATATTTTAGAAAATATAATTACTTAGAGAAGTAATAATAGATAATTAATGAATGAAATCAATTAAATGATGATTGAAATTTGAGTAAATTATTTGTTAATATATTTAAAAGGTTAATGGATAATGGTTAACTTAATAATTAAAGATTAATTGATTCATTCATTAAGAACGATAGTTAATAACTAAGGGTTAACTAATAAATTATGAAAGGGAATTTATTTCAAATAATTTGTAATTAGATTATGATAATTAACCCGGATTAAAAATTGATACATCCGATTTAAATTTATTATTTGATTAATAAATTTGTTTGTTTGGACTTGGCTGAATAATTGTGTTGCTTGATACCCCTGATATGTGATACTTTGTTTTGAGCTGTGTGACTTATTTATCTGTAATTTATTATCTGTGAATTTGTGAATAGACGATAAGCGTTATACTTTATATCGCTTATCAACTATATTTCTGTGTTTTAAATCTGTGATGATTGAATGATGTTGCACTATTGTGTTAAACCCCTGGACCACACTTATACACACACCAATATGGATTTCACGAGAAAATCGATTAAGTCATAGATTTTGAAATAATTTATAAAATTGAATACTTGAATCCAAATGTTTTGGAAAAAGGATTGGGTTTAAAGTGAAGAGCTTTTGAAATGGAATTTCAAAGATGAAATTTATTTGGAATAACTTGATTTAATTTTGGAATTTAAATAATTTGATTTAAATTTAAATTCAAAATTTAAAACTGAATTCTATGATTTAAAACTAAGGATTAAAAATGTTATACCATTTGTATATGGGTTAAACTATTTTAAAAAAAAGTATTGATTTGGGAATGCGAATAGAACTCAAGGGCTTTAACTCGTGTAAATATAATTGGATTTTTCTGAAACGAAAACTGTTTGTTTTCAAATAGTAAAAGCTTTCACATAAGAAATGAACGTCCAATTTGTGTTAAAAAGAATTTCAAGTTTGAAGATGAAGATAATTTCCAAATTATGAAAACGATTTGAAAGCCATAAGTTGAATCTTGATTTAAAGATTCAACAAGTTAATCGAATTTTGAAAGCTATGAGTTAAATCTTTGATTTAAAGATTTAATGAGTTAATCCAATTGGAATGGAAATTGCTTTGAAATCTATGAATTGATCTTTGTGAAATAAATCTTTTTGTAATGTAAAGATTTGAAATGGTAATTGGTTTAAACCATTTGAAGGAAAGTTTTTGGGTTTTAAGTTGTGACTTAATTGAAATCCCAATATCCATATGTTTTTGAAATATTGCGCTCACTATTCGGTTTAGCCGGGAGAGGACCTTTGTGTCATATATCCCATTCCGAATATGTGATATGTCGTTATGGATAGCATTTGAAGACCGGTGGTGAAGACCGAATATTTTCGAAAACGTAAGGACAACTCGTCGAATGTCTTTGCATCGAATGGTCCCCGGTATAGAGACTCCATATGTGATGGGGAGTCCGAACGTGATTAGTGAATATCCGGATTGCAAGGACTTCTTTGTAAGTGCCTTCGGTTCTGTTCGAGCCCGGAACAGACTTGTAAGGATTGTATGCCTGACATTACAATTTGAGATATAAAGCCGATTTCTTTCAAATATATTTCTGTTGGTGGCGGAGAATTTATTCTTTGCTTAACACCCTTCTTTGAGACGTACGAGCTCAAAGGTTATATAGTTGAAGTTATCAGCAATATATCCCATTTTGGTAATGTGACATGCTGAGTGATGCTGAAATGATCATTGTGTTGATTATTTGTGATAGGATCGTTTATTTGATCGTCTATCTTAGTGATCATTGTGTTGATCATTTGTTGACCCAAAGCATGGCTTTTGTATAAAGTATGTTTTTGGGGACGTGACTTCGTCGAGCCTCACATCCCGGAAATGGTCAAAACAGGAAAGATGCGGCAAGGTTATTAGGGGTTGCTGTAGCTCCCCTTAGGGTATGTGCATTTCCTTCTGGAAAGGGGTGGTATCATGGTATGGAGCCCAGATACTTACTCATGTTGAAAACACTCTATTTATTATGGTGTGATGTTGGATATCGAGCGCTCGGTTGAAAAGGTCCTAAAGGACCGGGGAATGGCGTGCTCGTGTCAGTAGTTACCCAGTTAAGGGGTAACCCGGCCTTGTGTTGGCAGAGTTCCGGTTTGGTTCTCGGGGATGTCTTTCCAGAGGCATTCTCAGTGGCAATGGGAAGTTCCTTGGCCTGACCATTTGTTGGAAATCCAAAGAAACAATACGAAACTTGTACGGCATTAGTTGTAGAACCTATCATTCACTTATGGTGTCGCAACACTGTTTGGATGGTAGCTATAGTAGGCATAGTTCGAAATGTCTATGTTGGCTAAGATTTATATCCTTATTTTCGAAATAATTTTCTACACTATGCACTAGTAATAATATCAAATGTTATTTTAAATGCGTATCAAGCATCTTTGACTATCATAAGGAGAAATCTCCTCCGATTCTGCGTTTGCATGTGTGTGTGTGCGGGAGGCCTTATGGTAGTCTCATTTTTAAAAAGCATTGCGAATTGACTTTGAAAATCTTTTGTTGAATGTTTTAAAAGATAAACTGTTTTTGTTGCTCACACCAGTCCCACGACTGATCCGGAGTTTATTGTTTTCTTTCCTAAACTCTGGGTGCTCATTATTTTCTACACGAGCAGTCTAGAGTTGGGTTTTTCAGATAGCTAGATTTAACAGATTATCTGGAGTTAGTTCAGTCTTTGGATCGCACCAGTCTTACCTATCTTGGTGCATCGTTATTTGGAGTTCGAGCTATTGCTGGATGGATTCTCGGAAATGGAGTCACAGTTATTTTTGGAGTTCTTCTTTGAAGACTATATTGGAGTAAATTGTTCAGCTGCTAGATGTTATCTATTTTTCTTTTCCGCTGCTATTTTATTGTATCATATCTCTGATGTATATTGATATCTATTGGATCATCTGTTGTATCAGATATTGTATCAAAGCTGTATATCAATGTATTATTCTTTTTATTCCGCTGTGTTATTTACTTAATGTTGTTATAAGCTCCGGCGAATCGGATTTGAACAATCGAATCTATGGCATTCGAGTACGATTTGAAGTATGGATGTCGATTTTCGAGCGGGCAAAATCCGCGTCGTTACAATCTGTGATAGTGGTTTTATGTTGCCTATGGTTTTATGTTGCCTATAATCTGTTTTACATCTTCCATTTAACAACTCCTTTTTGTCGATGACAAAGGGGGAGAAAGTGCTAACAATTATTTGCAGGAATATATATATATAAGACAAAATCTCAGGGGGAGATCACATATTCAGGGGGAGATTCAGAACTTCAGATATATGTTGTCATCAATCAAAAAGGGGGAGAATGTTGAGTCAAGATTTTTATAGAGTTTTGATTTCTGACAAAGGAATAAGCCGTGATCGACAAAAAGAAGTTATTCATTTAAGAAACACAAAGAGCTCCATATATTAGAGGTTGATTATTTGGTATGTTAGTAATTTATGTTAAAATCTATCCTCAAATAATCATATAACTTCAATCTTTCAATATATATACATATGCACATTAACTGTGCAAATTGGACTAAACCGGTCGACCGGTTGAAAATAAGGTGGTCGACCGTTTTTGCCCAGAATGCACAGATAACATACACACATGCACATAACGTATATATATTTGAATTCCTGTCTACCGGTCCATTTTTGACCTGTCGACCGTTTTTAAACAGAAAGCAACTTTTCCAAAAGACACTTCTCTTCTCCAAAGGTTGCATCTCCTATCTTTCATCAATGATCATAACTCTTAATGGCAACTGTTCACAAAGAGTTACAACTATTTTTCTCTATATATACTCATCTAAATCATTGATTCAAACACAAGTTTTTACACGATCATATATGCTCTCTAATCTAATCTCTAACACTCCTGCATTCTAAAAATTAATTTAGCTTATTGAATCATTGAAATTATTTCATATCTTTTGATTCAATAAGTAAATACCTTCTTTAATCTTTACAAAACATCATTCATATTCTTTGAGGATAAGATTATAGGAAGGGTGTACTACTAGTGACAAATCCGTGTTTTCAAGAACACAAGTTGTCAACAACAATTGTATTTGTTTTTGTTGAAGTCCTCGTGTTGTAAGAGGCAAGTGTTGAAGTCCTCGGTGTTGTAAGAGGCAAGTGTTGAAGTCCTCAGTGTATTAGAGGCGTGAAATCCCGTTCGGCTGTTCGGGTATTGTAAACCTGTTCCTCCGGGTGAAGCGAGGTAGTTAATAGTGAAAATCCAGATAGGAGTCTGGGACTGGACGTAGGACGGTGCTCCGAACCAGTATAAAAATCTCTGGTGTGATTTTTCTATTTTTATTTACTATGCTATTATCATCTATTTCCGCATTTATATTATAGTCCATATTACACGATCCGTGTGTACTATATTAGCACATATAATCGTATACACACCACACTTTCAGATTCAACGAAAGATAGGTGGTATTTCAAGCTACCATCATAACACATGACTGTATGAATGCAAGTCATCACAAGAATCGCACTAAGGCAAGACACATAAGAATGGATTACAAGAAATTTTCTCAAAAATTTGTTATAAGTGTTTTCATTCAAATCAATTTTCTTTTATACACAAAACTCAAGTTTGAAATTTTTTTAAAGTCTCTTATTTAAATTTTCAATTCAATCGTTTTTACTTTAAATTTGAAGTATATTAAATTAGAGCTGTTCCATACTCTAATTCTAAAAAAATAAATATACTACAATAAGTAATATTTCTTTTTCCTATTATATTTATCAAATTTTAAACCATTTTACTTTATGATTAAAAGGACACTTATTAGACCCTTCATCGATGGCTTTAAATATTCACTAATTAAATTTCTCAATTTTTTTTCCTAAGTGTTTAATTTTTCGGAAAAATTCGGCGGAGTCTTCTTTGCATGGAGAGCCCTTTACAATTTCATAAATATGAATTATAGATATACATCAACCATATGGTCGGAACACAATACACACACACATATAATTCTTAACACACAAACACTTAGCAATTCATACCTTTCATTTTTAGCGTTTAAAATGCGAGCATACTTTCTTTTATACTTACTATTTTGCTAATTAATCATTCAAATATCCTCTTGAACCTACACTTAACTTATTGAAACATATTATCATGCGCTTATAAACATATGAAGTATTAAAATCATAGTTTAAATAAGACAACAACTCAAAACTTCAAAATTTTCAAATTCAGGCCTGCTATAAAGACTCAGGATTTTGACATAGTAAAACTCATAATATGAAAATATTCATAAAATAAAAGTTATTTTACTCAGTCCAAGCTTTCCAGCGATATAAAGATCATCAAAATTGGATTTATGATTTGAAAGTTATGCCCAATTTACTTTTAGCTTTAAACTCAGAAATTATAAAAGAGGACAGAGATGTCCCTCAGTATTCAAACTCATTTTTGAATAACTAAACTGCAAAATTTTCAAAAATGATACAAAGATGATTTCTAGCTTACTGAAAACACTATATGTTTCAAAAATAATGGACTCATTTAGATTTGTAGATCATAAGTTATCGCTGTTTTAAAACAACATTTTTAATTAAATTTTTCCGACACAAGACCTTTTATTGTCAAAATTTTCAAACCATTATCAAATTCCTAAACATTATTTTTTTTTTAAATTGCTTTCACAATTAAAAATCTTATCTTGCTACTCTATTTATTATTATTTCTAGCTTTTCACAAAAAAATTGCATTTTATAATAAAGAAATTTTTTATATTCAGTTTTCTCTAAATCCACAAAGCTAAACAATTATTTTATTATCACTTAAAACTAGGCAAGGTTGATACTTAATTCAAACTTGTTTTCAATTGAACTTCACAAATACATAGTTAACAAGTTTTAACACTATTTAAATTCATAACCAAACTTACTCTAATGGTTTTGCTTCTTATTAAATTCCATACTAATTCAAAGCACCAAAATAGCATTTTCTTAAATTATCTCAAAGGCACACTTTTTTTCACTTGTTATTAATTAAATGATTAAATGTTTAAACTAATCTTCATAACTATCCTTCTACTTTATACTAAACCTCATTCTAATCAATATTTTAGTTTCCTAAACAATTCATTTTCCTAATTTGTATACTTTGTTTTATTAATCACTATCACATGATAGTTTCATCCAATTAAGATATTTCCTTAATTAAAATTATTTTCCATTTAAATGAATTTCCATAAGGTAATATTTTTCAAAATAGTTTACCCAAAAGCTTACTTAAGCACTTTAAATTTTCCATGTATGTAAACTTTCACAAACATGAATATAACTAATAATGAATACAATTTATTTAAATGAAACCATATTCAAAATTTCCAATTATCAATTTATAAAATGATAACATAAAACTAATACATTTAGAGTGAATGACATTATCAAAGACTGCAAAGTTGACCAAGATCAACGTTGCCTCTCCATTGCCCTCTATGTCACACTATTTTCATAAGTCCTTACGTATATATAAAATACTTATCTCAAATGGCAATATAAAATTTTCAAAATCTTTGCAATATCTATATATTTTTGCATTCAACATCCATACTAGTAAATATTATCTATTGCCATTTCAAAAGCATGTATCACATCGCCTCGTAAGCGTTTAGGAATCCCTATCGATAACGCTGATTAGACGCATCGACCAGAATTCTTAAAATACTTATTAGCCAATTGACATAAGAAATTATAAAACCTGTTTTGATTTCTTAAGGAATCTTAAACTTGGTTGTAACAATGTTTATTTTCAAAACATAAAACATTTTCTAATTATACAACCATACAATCAATTCATAAAACAATCAAGTTATACACATAAGTATATTTTTTATTAGAAAGATTTTCCATTCACATGGATGCTTTCTTTCCCAAAAGTCCTTTTAGCAATTTTTACTTCTTTAAAATGCATCCATGAAATTCCTAAACATTAAATTTTTTATTTCATTTTAACCTTTGGATAAATACCACTTATGGATTAAATATCACTTTTAAAATTTAATCTTTCTAACAATTCTTGCGGTAGCTACAACATGAAGACACCGCAAGTTCTTATCATTTGCATTGAGTAGTTTTTTAAGTCTCAATTATATCACCTACTCAATATTATTTCAACAATTACTATGCTTACACACATTCATGCAATTATCAACCAAATAAGCATTTACTAAAAACAAAGCACTAAATGTGCCCAGCGAAAACGGACACGCCATTTCCACTGCAACTCTAATCACTAAGGTTCAAAACACATAATTTAATCTAAGCCGTCTGAGGTCTAATTTCTACAGTTTTTTTTAAATAGTGATATTTAAAACCCATATAATGTTTTCAAACTTATTATCCATTCTAAGAAAATGAAAAAAAAAACTAAAGTCACGATTGAGGAATACGATAGTGGAAAATTATGTTATCACTTGTATTATACTTGAATGTACTGTAATATGTATTTCTGTTTTGTGTTTATCATATTTTATTCTGAACTCAGCTCTGATACTAAGCTGTGACGCCCCACTTGTAACGACCCGTAAATTTTGATTAATAAATTTGTTAGTTTAATTTAAATTTTACAATTAAATTTAGGAAGAAATAAAAATCTTAGAAGTTATGATGAAGCAAATATTAGAAATTTAAATATAGCAATTGAAATTTAGATTTACAGATTCAAAATGTAAGTGCAATCAATTGAAATTATGAAATTTGTCAACTTGGTTATAAGTTTAATAAAAGAAACAAACGGGAATATTGAATTAACTAATGAAATGTATAATCAAAAGTATAATTGAAATACTACTAATTTAATATAATAAGAAGGTAAGTAATATATGATTGTAAACTTTAGTAAATGAATCAATGTGCAAAGAAATTGAATTAAACATGAATATTAATAAACGAAGTTATGCGATAAATGATGGCATTCATGAATGAAATAAGATTTTTAAGTAATAAAGGAATAATTAAAATAAACATCTAAACCAATGAATAAAAGAAAAAGGTTGTAAGAAGTAAAAAGTAAAGTAAAAGGATAGAATATAAGTGAATGAAATCAGTAAATTATGGAAATAAATGCCAACATTGAATTGTAATAGATGTAATTAAATGTTACATTTGTGTGAAATATTAAGACAACAGTTAGGAGTTGTTAAAAGGGATATATTAAAGTAATGAATGAGAAAAACGAATCAATTAATATATGTATTCATTTCTTTAGTATGTTGCATAAGATTTGGAAATCAAATTGCAATTAAAGGAAATTAGGCAGTACGATATTTGGAAATAAAGTTAAGGGTACAACTATTATAACTTACCTAATTTATTTGTCAATGAATTTATTTGAAATAAAGTTCAAATTATGTTAATTAATTAATACATAGAGTATGTAAAGAAATTAATAGAATGAAAATTTTAATGTTGAAAATTTTATAGAATGTAAAGTATTTAAAAACCTTAATTAATGTGTTAAATGGATAGAAGTACACATTTAAAAACATAATATTCATTCAAATTAAATGTATATAGGCGTATATTAACATAATAAAATAAAATTAGCATTGAATATTGAATACCCAATACCTGGAAAAATTGTAAAGTTATAATTGATTTGAAATCTGTAAAAGGGAATAAATTCAAAGTTACAATTAATTGATGGAATAATAAGGGATAAACTATAATTTGATAATTCAATTTGAATTATATCCATAAAATGTCAATTTATTTGGTTTAATAATTAAAATGTGAATCAATTGGAATTAAATGAGCCTTAATGTTATATTAATAAGAATTAAAGCAATAACTAAATTAGTGCACACCCTATTAATTGAAACAGATGGTAAAGTTAGGATTGATTGAAATTAGTAAATTGGGCAAGTAATTCAAAATTATGTTAACTGATGTAATAAATAGTAAATTTATAAAATCAATGTCCGTAAGTGGGTGGTTATAATATTTATAGTTGATAATAAACGTTACTTGGTGATTATTGATATACTAACGAAAGGCGTAAATGTAATAATGGAATAATGGGAATTGTAAATTTACGAATAGTGTATGTAATAAATAAATAGAAAACGTGAAATTTTTCATAAGTAATAAATTGGGAAAGGAAGGGAATTAAGGTAAATTTATATATTGGTTTAAAACCTTAATTTATGTGGATAGTTAACAATATTTCACATTTTGAAAACATAGCCTTTAATACAAAGTAAGATAAATAGGGCTACATATTGTATTGGAATATAAGACAAAAAGGTAACTAAGTTATAGATTAATAATAGACTTAATAAAAGAGTTGAATTGAACCAATCAATTTATTTGGAAACTAATTAATGTGTAAATGAATTTATTATAAATGAAATTAATTTATCACGCTAATTGAAATGAAAATGAAATTTGAATATATTAGTGGAATGAAATGTAAACAAGTGTTAACTATGGCATAGAGTAATAATAGACTCAATTAAGGGATTGGAATTGAATCTAATCAGTTTAATTGGAATTTATTAAAATTAATTTGGATTCAATTTATAATAAAGAGATTATTTTGAGTAAACGAAATAAAAACTATAATTGGAGAAATTAACACTGCAATTGATAGAGTTATCAACTTTTAAATTACATCTAAACTTGTTTAAATTTTTGTAAATGATTAAGAAATATAAAAGTGATGAAATTTTCAATTATAAGATTGAAATTTAAAGATTGGATTTAATTAATTAATTTACTTATTTATTTATTTAATTAATGGAAAAATAGTCATTTTGGCAACTGACTCGGATTTTGATGAAACAAGTTTCATCGGATCCGTAACGGTGAATTATTGTAGGGTTTCAAATTTCGTAGCGATCAGACTTGTCGTTTGATCGTACGGACTCGAAACGCCTTGAAATATATCCAATTTAAATCAATTGAAATCAATTTAGAAAATTTGAATTTAGCATAACTTCTTCATATGATGGAATTTGGACGTGAAATTTTTTTCATCGCGTTTAAAATATTTTTAAACATATATTTTGATATATGGGTTGACCTTTTTCCGTTACGGAATCGAAACGGGCTTTTCGGGTCAATTATCATTCAAAACCCAAATCCAACCTAGCCCATTCTTTCTATTCTGTTTGCATATATATGTGTGTGTGTGTGTGTGTGTGTGTGTGTGGTTATAAATCCTAGGTCAATGCTTATTCCTCATTCAGAATGTATGCTCTTCCTCATTCCACTGCAAACCCTGATCTTCCCAATCAAGTTTCAATTTAAAAAAAAAATTGCAGATCTGCAACAACTTCTGGTTGTGCTTCGAGTTTCAGAGCCAAAAACGCTGCATCTACTTCGGGTTAGGAAGAAAGTTACTTGGGTTGCTCTTGGTCGTTTTGGCAAAAACTACAAGCAAGCACCGGGGAATTGAGGCGGTGGACCGAAGTTGAACCCGAAGTCGACTCAGGACCAGAATTTTCCAATCTTCTAATTTTTCTAACTTTTTCATACGAGCTCGAATTCATACGCGGTTTGTTTTGCTGGGATCGTATTAGAATTACGGATGTTTTGGCGCTGGTTTGGATATATTCCGAGACTGGTCAAATTTTGGATTTAAATTGGATTTAAATTCAATTTAAATTCAAAAGGTGAGTGTTTTAATCCACTCACAATTTCTAAAATTTCTTATGTTTGTTAAATTGATTTGTGATGTGTATAGAAATTTGTTTATAGCTGTTTGGCATGTATTTCATCATTATCTCAGTTAATTTGCATTCATATAATTTACTTGTTATTTAATTCATTTTTGCATATAAACTGCTAGTTAAAATTTTAGTTAAATTTATTATTGCATATAAACTACTAGTTAAATTTATTTGTTATTGCATATAAACTATAGTTAAACAGTTATTTAATTCATTATTGAAAATTAACTGTCAGTAATTAACTATTATTTATTGATGTGATTGTTTGAATTGGATGGTAAATTGATAAATGTTTGATGATTGATATGATGGATGAATGGATGCTATATTTATATTGTATAAACTGCAAGTTATTATGCATTTTCATTTCATTTGGGATTGTGGTTTGAAATGATATACAGCCGCATTTTTTATTTTTAAATTGCGGATTTAAATTATAAATATCCGTATCTCTTGAGCATAGGATAGAAAATTATATACAGGCACTGCTGTATATATATAAAATTATTTTTGAAATGATTTTCTATAGTTTTGGAAAGAATACGGTTTAATAAATATTAAATTTTGATATATATATATATATAGTAAAAATTCTTGAATTTAGCTATGTATAAATTTGTTTCGGATTTTAAAATAAGCTAAATAATGAAGTTGATTACGTTTATATAATATGGTTAAGAATATATTTGAAATTCTATTGTATATAGAGTTTATAATAACTCAAATAAAACTATAGATTTGGGTTTTAAAAATATAAATGATACGGTTTAAAAACTCAAATAAAAGTTTATAATAGCTATGTATAAATTGTATATAGAGTTTTGGAAAGAATACGGTTTAATAAATATTAAATTTTGTACTTCATCATTATCATATTGATTTGGGTTTTAAAAATATAAATGATATCGTATTTATATGGTTTGAAAGAGATATTATATTCTAGTTTTAAAGTATAAATTATTTTGAAATAACCGCGGTGTTATAATAACGATTGGTTGTTGAAGAGACCGGGATCAGAAGTTGTCATACTCTCTGCCAACCCCGAAAACCACTTTAACAACCGTGTACGCGGTGGAGATTCCAGAATGAAGTAGGATGGCGGCGGCGTTTCCTTTGAGGTAAATACGTAGACCCAACTCCCATGAGTTGACATAAGGTGGCTAAAACAGGAGCGATCGACGGGTTAATTGAGGTAGAACCTTTGATCGGACACATACCTTCGATATTCTACTCTGACTTTGGTTTATTCGGTGGCCACTTTTGATTTCTTTGATTTGGGGGTGTGGCTCGAGGTGGGCGGTAGCTGCGGCTATGCGTTACCACCGACCCGGAAGCGTAATTGGTATATCTACCCTGGCATTGCCTAGTTGTGCCGTGTCACCTACCCTAGCGCGCCTTATACGATTTTGGCTTGTACCTGTAACGTATCAGATTTTTCGTCCACGAACGCCGACATCAATACGTCCACTGTATCAACTGCCGAGCAATCGAAGGCCGAAAAACCGTACCGTTAGGGTTTAAGAAGAAGAAAAAGGTAGAAGAAGAGAGAAGAAAAGAGAAAGAAGAATCAACAGAGCAACAGAAAGAAATAATAGAACAACATCAGAATCTCACAATTTTCAGCGGAACAACATATAATAAATAAATAAATAATCTTTAAACAAATAACTATATCAGTTATTACATTACATCATCGGAGTGTACAACAACAAACAACAACAAACAGCGGAAATGAAATACTATATACTAGTAATGCGCCATGCCATCCAGCTAGCTCTTGAATTCCAGAATATCCTGATAAACCTACTCTTGACGCCCGTGTGGAAATTGGTGGGCACCCAGAGTTTAGGAAGGAAAATAATAAACTCCGAGTCAGTCATGTGACTGGTGTGAGAACTAAAACAGTTTATTTTTCTTTAAAAATCAAAATAGAGGAATATTTTTAAAGTCAATTCGCAATGCTTTTAAAAATGAGACTACCATAAGGCCTCCCGCATACACACACAATGCAAACGCAGAATCGGAGGAGATTTCTCCTTATGATAGTCAAAGATGCTTGATACGCATTTAAAAAGAACATTTGATATTATTACAAGTGCATAGTGTAGGAAAAATTATTTCGAAAATAAAGATATAAATCTTAGCCAACATACGACCATTATCGTATGCCTACTATAGCTACCATCTAAACAGTGGTGACCACCATAAGTAAATGGCAGGTTCTACAACTAAAACCGTACAGGGTTTCGTATTGGGAATTGGATTTCCCATAAATGGTCAGGCCAAGAAACTTCCCATTGCCACATGGAAACGCCTCTGGAAAGACGCCCCGAGAACCTAACCGGATCTCTGCCAACATAAGGCCGGGTTACCTTTCAAACTAGGTAACTACTGACACGAATATGTCATCCCCCGATCGTAACCGATCTATCCGAGGATCCTCGATTTCCAACAACCACAAAATTTGCAGCAGCAACATAGGTTAAATATCTGGGCTCCATACCATGATTCCACCTCTATCCAGAAGGAATGACATACACTAAAGGGGCGCTACCCCTTAATAACCTTGCTGCATCCTTCCTGTTTTGACCATTTCCGGGGTGTGAGGTCCGACGAAGTCTCGTCCACAAAGCCACGCTTTATACAAAAGCTGTGCTTTGGGTCAACAAATGATCATAGAAATGATCACAAAGATAAGTGATCAAACAAATGATCATATCACAAATAATCAAACAATGATCATTTCACAGCAACACTCAGCATGTCACATTACAAAATTGGGAATATATTGCTAATAACCTTCAACTACATAACCTCTGAGCTCGTACGTCTCAAAGAAGGGTGTTAAGCGAAGAGAATAAATTCTCCGCCACCAACAGAAATATATTTGAAAGAAATCAGCTTTATATCTCAATTTGTAATGTCAGACATACAATCCATACAAGTCTGTTCCGGGCTCGAACAGAACCGAAGGCACATACAAAGAAGTCCTTGCATTCTGGATAATTTCTAATCACGTCCGGACTTCCCGTCACTAAGGGTGATAAAACCTCTATATCGGAGATCAGCCGATGCAGAGTAACTCAACGGTAATCCTTTCATTTTCAAAAATATCCGGTCTTCAACACCGGTCATCAAATGCAATCCATAACGACGTATCACATACTCGGAATGGGTTATACGACCCCAAGGTCCTTTCCCGGCTAACCCGAATAGTGAGCGCTTATTCAAAAATAAGTGTGGCATTCAAATTCAAGCAAATCACAACATATACCTATTTAAAGGTAAATATTGATAGTCGGTTATTTAACTATCAATAGGCGTGTTCAACATCACCAAATCCAAATAATTTCACAAATTATTTACTTTCCAAAATATCTTTACTAGATATATATTTTCCATACTTCAACCATTTGAAAACAAATTTTCAAATCACTTTTCACCTTTACCATTTTTGAAAACAAATTTCAATCATTTTCCTTGCGCGGAAATACTTTCATTTCAACATGGTTCATTTAAACCAATTTTCATAAATCCTTACCGATTTACTTTATATTTACGTTCCAAATCCGTAAATTAATTCCCACACTTCAAAAATAAATCAACGTTTATTTTAAAACAAATTCCCCTTTTCATTTATAAATTCCATAGTGAATTTACAATCCAAAATATCTATGAATATACAATTTCCAAATCAATTTCTAATATTCATTTTCAATTTATCTTTAAATGATAAAATCTCAAAACATTCACTTCATATTGGAAAACATTTCCATACTTATTTAATAATAAGTAATTCACAATCCATTTATTTTCAACACTTGGGAAATATTCAATATACTTAAATCGAAATTAAGTATATATTTCATTCTTTAAGAAATCATTCTCTAAAACACATTTGTTTGGGCCAAAACGAATGTTGCGTAAAACATCGTTACGACGACCCAAAATCACTAGTATAGGGATTCAAAATTAAAATAGATATATAAATCCCAATACTATACAAAATATTTCCTTTTGGAAATTACTTACTATAACAACCGTGTTATAGTCCATCATTTCCTTCTATTTCTCGAAAACGTTTATTTCAACAATGAATGTTGACAACTATGGTTTCGATAGTTAATCCATTTTAATACATCTTTAAAAAATTAACTTCTTTTTATAATATTCATTTTTCCAAGCATATCCATTTTATTTGATAATATATTCACTGTCCAAAATTGTGAATATACTTCCTTAACCAATTTCAAATTTCAATTTATCAAATTCCATTGATTTCGAATTTATAAACAATGTCTATAAATTCTATTTCTATTTATAAGCTTCGATTTATAAATCTCCTTTATTAATCCAATTCAATCTATATATCTCAAATATATACCAACAGTCCATATTATAAGCCAAATACTTTTAATTCATTTATTTACAAAATCGTTCTTTTAAACTTCACAAATTATAAATCTTATAAATTCTCATTCACTTATGAATCCATTATACTTCATTTTAACACTTATAAAAACTTCGTTTTATAATTCCAATATTTTTAATTTATAAATATCCATTTTATAAATCTTTTACAAAAATTGTTTGTAATAGTCCAAAAATTCCAATTTAAACCATTTCATAAATTTATTAACTATTTATTTCAAAAATCACTTTTCACTTTCATTTCATAAAAATCATACTTTTATAACATTAAAATTTTAACGTTTATTTATTTTTAACAATTCAAAATTTAATAAAACGAATACTTTCGAAAATCACTTTAAAATTCCTTTTAAAACCAGAATCATTATTTTAAAACTTCAGAAATGGATCTGATGATGCAACAGCACCAAATAGTCAATCACGACATCTAAATATCATATATCAATATGATAATCAACAAATATCAAAATATCTGTAAATAAATCAATACAGTTGAGGAATCCAGTTGGATCCCTCCAACCTGTTTCCCTGCATCCACAAACATTAGCACAATACCAATTCCGTTCCAGTACGGAATTATCGCGGTATATGGGATTTATAAAATATTATCCGCTTAATAGACGACGCAATAGGGTCTCATCCGCTATATAATGCGGGAAATCAATTCCAAGTACATAAATAATACCAATTTCACTGTATTGTGAAATATTCGCGGTATATGTTTTTAATAAATAACCTCCGCTTACTAACGGCGCATAATGTCTATTTTAACAATCAATAGATAACAATCATCATTCAAACATACATTCAAGAATTTTAAATCTAACTATTTAAAATTAAAATCGAAACCGATTCGATTGAGTGAGAAGTTCTCACCTTGAATGTTTTGAAAATAATTTCTATGGTCTTGAAAAGAAATATATGGTTTTAATGAATATTGATTTAAATTATTATATATAAAGGTTATTTTATATATAGATTTAATATTAAGATAATTTAATTAAGATTGATTTTATAAATATGAAATATGTTTAAGGATTTATTAAATTTGTATTTCTGAAATAGATTTGTGGTATATTTAAAGCTCCGAAATATATTAACATCGAATTATATTGAAATTTAAATGGTTTATTTTGTGGTTCAAATCCGTATTTAAAATAGATAAAATTTGAATTAGTTTAGTCAGAAACTAAATTGAATGGAAATTGATAAATTTTGATTTAATTAAATTTGAGCGGGAAGGTCGAGTTGATTTTTGAAGCGATTTGTGTAGTTTGAGGAAATAAAAATACTTTACTTCATAAATTATTGGATATATATATACTAATTTGGAAAATAGAGATATTTGAAATGAAAATGATATTTTAGTTTTGAAATATAAATAAAATTGAAATGACCACGGTGTTATAGTGTATATTTCTACCCTGTAGATAATTCCTTGGATCCTTAGAGGATGGGTATCCCAAACATCCTCTAAGTTAATTATATTTCATTTGATATTTCACTTGAGTTGGATTTATAGATATAAGAATGTTAATCCTGACTCGAGTGTTTTGTGTTTTGCTTTACACTCTGGTCAGACTGAGTGATACAGCATTTGAGACTCACCTTCGAAGTTGGAGCTTTGCTTGAAGATCCAACTATCTATCCTTTCAGTCATCCAGTCGATTGGTTCAGAGAAGTCATATGCCCGTACTGGAAACTTCACTGCATCTGGGATTTTCTGATGTATTTTATTTCTAACTTTGTTTATAAATTAGCTTCATGAAGTACTATTCATTTATTCTGCTGCGTATCATTGTACTACTCTGTATCTGTGATTCTGTGATTGATTTATTTACTGTAGATGTTAAGAATTGCCAAATTTCAATTAACAATCTGATATTTTGAGCAATTTAAGTCCGACATGTGCGGATGCGAATGGTGAAAGTATCAGGTCGTTACAGGTTCGTGAACGAAGATGACGACGTGGCAAGGCGAGTATTGTTCTCTTTTTTTTTCAATTTTGACTCATTCTCATCAACATATCTTTTCCATAAGAACTCAGATTCGCGCGCGGGTTATTTCATTGTAATCGTATTGAAATTTTGGACGTGGAACCGGTTTGGATGAATTCCGAGAGTATTGAAACTTCGATCTATTTTGGATTTCAAAATCAACTTGAAATCAAAATGTGAGTGTTTTAACCCACTCACAACTACTAAATTATCTTATTTTAGTTGAATTGAATTTATGATGTGATTTGGAATTGATTGGTTGATGTTTGATATGTTTAAATTGTCATTCTAGTTAAATTTAACTTTTGTTGCATTTAGTCATCGTTTAATTTAATATTGAATTTAATTATCAATTTAATATCTGTTAATGATAAATAGTTATCTATTGATGTTTATTAGTTGATTTGGGTGATGATTGTGGAGTATGTTTAATTATTGATATTGGATGATTTGATGTTATATTTATATTGTTATAACACTGCAAGTTCCCTTAATTATTGTTAGAAAACCCCTATGGGTTGAAATGATACATACCTGAACGATCATATAGAATTGGAGACTTATATGTTGAAATGGTAAACCCAGGCAATTTTCATTGATTTGGAATTTGGGGATTGCGGGCTGAAATAATATATACCCATAAATTTAAATTTTGCGGATTGAAATGATAAATATCTGTATCACTTGACCATAGGGTAGAAAATTATATACAGACACCGGATTAGTTAAATTTAATGATTTTAAAACCCTTAAATCTTGAATTGGATTAAATGATATTTTGAAGGACGTTGATTTATATAAATTGAATTACTTTGAAAATCCAAGTTGGAAGGTTGGAACTGGAAATTGGTTTAAATCGAAATTCTAAAGTATTTTAGTCTATTTTAAATCAATTTAAAGTATTTTAACCCATTTTTAATCTATTTAAAATTATATTAATCTACTTTAAACTATTTTAATCTATTTTAAATTATATTAATCTATTTTAATCTATTCAAACTATATTAACCCATTTTAATCTATTTTAAACTATATTAATCCGTTATAATCTAGTTTAAATTATATTAATCTATTTTAATCTATTTAAACTATATTACACTATTTTAATCTACTTTAAATTATATTAATCTATTGTAATCTATTTATACTATATAATTCGTTTAAATCTATTTTAAACGTTATTAATCTGTTTTAATCTACTTTAAACTATACTAACCTATTTTAATCTATTTTAAAATATATTAAATTATTTTAATCTATTTTAAATTATATTAATCTATTTTAACCTATTTAAACTATATTAATCCATTTTAATCGATCGTAAACTATATTATCTATTTTAATATATTTTTAAACTATCTTCAATTATTTTTAAAACTATTTTAAACCGTCTAAACTATTTTCTGAATTTCGGGTTTTATAAAATGGAAGTTTTATTTTGTAAATCCTTGATTTTTAAGTAGAATATGATTTAATAATGTTATTGTTAGAAAATCCAATCTACGGTTTCGATGACAATAATTATACAAATGGAATCGAATATACATATATATTTAAATATACAGGTACTTGCTACAACAACATCAATAGAAAGACAAGGATGAGGCTCAAAGGACACTACAAGAGACTATAAGTCGATAGGTATAAGGAAGTAAAAGAAAGGATGCACACAAACTGACATGCACCATATCAGTCATCTGGGTGCACAAGCAAGACGTTTGAAATAGTTCTCTAGAACAAAAAAAGCTAAACTAGACATATGATAATAGCACTCAGACGTCTGATATCTACTATATTCAAAAAAAATATAGTATGAGACGTCTAAAACAAATACCAGACATCTGAATTCAAACTAGAACTTCAGAAATAAACTGCAACTGCCACATGTGAATGGACATCTCCGCTTTTCTTCGCCATAACTCTTTACCATCAACAGAAGCAACCTTAGAGGATTCGTTAGTGGATGTAACTACTCAAGATATCTATCTACAACAATATATAACATCAAGAATCAAGAACAACTACATACTTCACTTACTTATGCTTTCTAATTCTGTACTCAATCCTATATTCTTGATCTCTGCACTCAGCAATCTTTATTTGTATTCACTCTTCCATATACTCGGTTCTTCATGGACAATATTCCTTAGAAATATATTGGAAGCAATTATACTAATTAGTCAACATCCGTGTTATATTACAACACACATTTGACAGCAACAACTCATTGTAACCAAGCCTATTCCTTCGGGAGAAGCGATGGATTTTGATAGCCGAATTCCGTAGGGGAGCTTCGGGACTGGACGTAGGACAGGAGGTCCGAACCAGTATAAAATTCTGGTGTGCTTATTCTATATTTAATTAGATTAATATTAT
The DNA here is from genome assembly GCA_030765085.1 of Allium cepa. NCBI lineage: Eukaryota > Viridiplantae > Streptophyta > Magnoliopsida > Asparagales > Amaryllidaceae > Allium > Allium cepa. The sequence goes on from CM060932.1 coordinate 30,610,568, forward strand.
TTTAGTTGCATCATATATTTTTTCACATATACTTGCATATACACTACATGATCCACCCCATAGACTTTCAATTGGTATCAGAGCAAGGTTTGATCAAAGTACAATAACATGTAGTTGTATTACTTTAATATGGCGAGTATTTTTCAAGGAGGCCAATCCATAGCATGTCCCCTAATTTTTAATGGTTCTAATTATGCATATTGGTCAACATGTATGAGAGTTTTTATGGAAACTAATGGATTAGAAATTTGGTCAGCCACCCGAAATAAATCTGAAGCACTTGACATTGCTATGAACACATGGAATGATGTCTATAAAACTACAGCGTCTAATAATGTCAAAACTATTAATATTTTATTTTGTTCGTCGGATAAGAATGAATTTTCACGTATCATGTTATGTAACACTGCATATGATATTTGGCGTACCTTGCAAGTTACGCATGAAGGTACGAACAAAGTTAAGCAAACTAAAATTTCAATTTTACAAAATTAATTTTCATCATTTAAAATGAAACAAAATGAATCTATAGTGGACATGTACTTTAGATTCCAAACTATTCAACACGATTTAATGGCACTAGAAGTTAAATTCACAAATTTTGAGTTATTATCTAGAATACTCAATTCTTTAACTCCAGAGTAGGAAAGAAAAGTATTATCTATCGAAGAAGCTAATGGCCTCTAAAAACTCTTAGAAGAATTGGTAGGATACTTAATGTCATCTGAAGCTAATCTGTAGGCAAGAAAAGAACAAAATTCGAACAAGAAAAACATAGCATTACCAGCAATAAATGAAGATTCCGACTTAGACGAAGAAGAAATCGTATTTATTGCCAAAAACTACAAATAATTCAAGAAATTTTGGAAAATAACAAGATTTCATAAAGTAGGAAAATCAAGCTCAACAAATCAAACGTCAATCAAATGCTATGAATGTGATCAATTTGGACATATGAAGAAAGATTTTTCCAAGCTCAACAATGATAAAAAGAAGAACAAATTTGAAAAATTCAAAAATAAGAAAGCTTTCAAAGTAACATGGGATGACTCAGATTCTTCATCATCATCAGAAAGTGACAACGATTGCAACGGAGAAGAAGCTAATGTATGTTTTATGGTACAAACTAATGAGGTATGTCCCGAACTTAGCTATGATAAATTATAAGAGTTTAGCATGGAATTAGATGATAAATTTAGACAAATTAAAAAATTGAATAAATAACACATTGCCAAAATAAATCGTTTAGAACTTGGAATAGGAATGTTAAAAGATGAAAAAATTAGTTTAGAGGCGGAACTAGAATTATCTCAAGAAAAATTGAAAGTAGTTTAGTTGAATATGAGACTATATCTATTGATTTTGGAAAAGTTAAACTAGAAAAGGATAACTTTTTTAAAAGAAAATCTCAACTTGAAAAGTAATATAGAAAAATTGAAAATTTTGAATTAAAAGAAAAATTAGATAAAATTACGAATAATGTTTCAAAATTTAATAAAGGAAAATAAGATTTGAATAATCTTATTAAAACTTCAAAACCTTCAGGTAATAGAAATGGAATAGGATTTAGAAATATTCCTAAACAAAAAGGGAATAATGTTAAAAAGTATAGTTTTATTTATCAAAAGACTAAAAGATCACCTAAGTCTAATACAAATACCAAAAACATAAAAATTTGGATTCCTAAGACAAATAATAATTTGATTAGACAAAAAAATATTAATAATTTTCTAGATAATGTACTGTATAATAAAAATTATGTTCATAAAGGTACTAAACCTTCTTGGGTGTGGCTACCTGCTCCTCCTTACATCTAGGACCCTAACAAAGTATATGAGTACCAATTAAATCATTTTTATCTTGCAGGTACCCAAAATAAAAAAAAGAAGAAATGGATACGTGATAGTGGCTGCTCCGAGCATATGATCGAAAATGCAAAAATGCTATCAAATATAACATATGTCGATGGTGGAACGGTAACTTTTGAAGATAACTCAAAAGGATATGTCGCTGGCATCGGATAAGTCATCAACTCTGGTATTTCTAGTTCTCCTAATATTACAAATGTTTGAAAGTCTATAGAATGGATCGTGTAGTGTATATGAAAGTATATGTGACTAACTATATGATGTAACTAATATAAAATTAATCTAGTAAAATATAGACTAAGCACACCAGGATTTTATACTGGTTCGGACCTCCCGTCCTACGTCCAGTCCCTAAGCTCCCCTTTGGAATTCGACTATCAAATACCCTCACTTAGCCCGGAGGAGTAGGCTTGGTTACAATGGCTTGTTCTTGTCAAGTGCTTGTTCTTGTCATGCACCCAGACGTCTGATCCTGTGCATGTTGCTTTTTGTGGATCTGTGTTATTGCTCTACTGATTCTATCGACTTATTGTCCCTTGTATTGTTTCTTGAGCTTCGTTCTTGTCTCTCTAGTGAGTTACTTTATCAATTACCTATAAATATATATATATATATATATATATATATGCATATTCAATTTCCATTGTATAGTTGTTGTCATTGAAATCGTAGATTTTATTTCCTAATAATCTCCCCTTTTTTTATGATGACAACTATAGAATGTACGTATATATAATTTATAAATCTCCCCTCTGAATATATGCTTATTTTTAATGTTTTATAATTAAACTTATATTTCTCCCCTTTTGGCATTATCAAAAAGAATTATAAAATATTTAGCCAATCGTCAAAGATAACACACAAATGGAAAATTTCATTAATAATTCAAAATTGATTACATTCATAGATTTTGGCAAATGTACAAGATTTGAAATCCTAAAATCTATGATTCCTTCGGAGAAGCTTTTTCTTGATCATCCCATGTTTCTTCTTTTTAAGAATGCTTAGCATTGTAGGAGATGTGAAAGCTTGTTTGAGAGGTTCGTCCTCAGAAAGTTTGGAATGTTTTGCGGGAGGAGAAGGTACTAGGTTTGGCCAATCTTCAAAAGGCAGTGTTGGACCGCAAACTCGTTGGAATACTTCTTTGAGAACTGATAGGACAGTTGAAAGTGATTCTTCAATTGTTGCTAGGCATGTAGCAAACGATGTTTCGAAGTTGTCAATACTCTTAGCCAAAAGTTTTTGATTTTGAGATAATATATGTTGATTTCGAAGGGTGAGATCTCGAACGCTTTCATTTGGATTTGTATCTGTTCGAGTCTCCACAATCTCATCCTGGCCTGGATAATCAAATGGTGCAGGAGGAGGCGGAGTTGCTTCTCGATGTTGTTCCTCCTCTTGAGACGGTTAATTATGTGGTTGAGGTGGAGGCTCAGCTTGTCTAGTTTGATGATTGTGCGTCCAATCTTCGAAGGATATAAATTCTGGGGGAATCTCGGGTAAGTGCATAAGTGAGAAAAACCTGGTGGAAGCATATTTTGGAGAGATTTCTTCAAAAGTCAATAGGTAGGAAGGAATGTTGTGTGCACGGAGAAGTCTCATAATATACGTATGGTAGATAATTGATGGTCGTGATCGAGTCCAAAAATGTTTGAGCTCATCAAAGATAAATTTGGCCTTCACCCTTGTTCCGCTAAATAGAGCATATAAGGCTTTATGCTCTAACTCGATTATTTGCTCATGGCTTTCCATACGTGGAACGGTGGTATTTATTATCATTCGAGTAAGAAGTCGTGCTTTTGGACGTAGATATTTGGAGGCAAATTTTGGCATTTCATCCTCCCAAATTTGATGGGTTATACTATTCCTTGGCTTGAAGCGCATATCGGGAATGTTGTATAAATCTTCGCCCGTGTCAGAACATCCTAGTATTCTACCAATTATGCCATAAGTGAGTCTAATCGTGTTGCCATACACGCTAGATCATAGCCAATTATCTTCATCTTCAGTGTTCCATACTGAAGTGCTATTCAAATTTGCATAGAAAAGAAATATTGCCAATTGATCGATTTGGATGTCATTAGGAGTGAACGAAATCAATGTTTCTAGTCCGGCATTCTCACACATTTCATCCAAATCATACATTGGAAATTTAAGTAGGTTATAGAATGGACCTGTGTGAAGCTTTTTCTTTTGTATATCCTCATATCTCTTGATTCAGTGTGGTGGCCTATTCATCGATCTTTCGATTTGATCATCTGAGCAAACTTGAGGATTTGAGGATGATGTTGGTTGGTCTTGTTTTCGTTTGTATATCTTGGGATTTTTGGTTCTAGGAGGCATTGTGAAATGAGCTAGCGTAAAAAAATGATTTTGAGAGGAAAATCGTCAATGAAGAAATCGCAGATGCGAAAATGAGAGATGAAAAATAAAAAAAATGACGTTACCTTGGTGATTATAAAGCGTCGATTGAATTTCAGACATCTAAACGCTAAATCAGACATCTGGTTTGCCCTAAATTGAATACAGTAGATAACTTAAGACGTCTAATTTATCGGCTAGACGTCTGGGTTGATTGAATTTTTAAAAAATTGATAGTCAGAGAGTTTTTCCTTACGACTGGGTAAAATATCAAACGTCTGAAATAGGTCAAGTTTTTTTAAAACTTGGTGGCAGAGACATATTCCAAACGTCTGGATCGAAGTTCAGACGCCTGATGTAGTCTGATTTTAATTTCGAGGAGGCAAAGCAAATTTTCAGACGTCTGGGGCATTATAATAGACGTCTGACATACGCACAATGCTAAAAAATAGAGGTATATCGGAGTGTCAGACGTTTGAGGTCCATATCCAGACGTCTGAAATATGCAATTTTTCTAGAAATAGCCTAAAATTTAATGGTTTTGCTTATTTCTCGATTCTCTATTTTTAAGATAAACGTAGTATTATTTGTGTGAAACAAAATAACAAATAAACATAGATACACATACTATAAAAAATATAATTTATTTACATTTCGATGGAGTTTGACGATCTTCTGACTCGTTATCCCTCCATGGTTTAAGTGGAGACCATATATTTCTACGTTCGTGGGTTCTCAGGGAGCCAGAGAATCGTCTTGGTGAAGGATCCAAAGGGGTACGATAAAAAGAAGAGGGATCCAAGGAACTGCAAGACTTTGGAAGTGGTTCATCGACATCTTTCTTCAGTGACGTACAAAACTTCATCGCTACTTGCTCCAAAAAGCTTAGCCGATGTTCTATAACTTTTTGTTCAAAATATAGTTCCCTTTGCAAATCTATTTACTGTTTTTGATAGTGATGAATTTCATCAATTTTCTCCTTTGTGTTAGGAGAGACAAACAGAGATCGTTTGGCCTTCTTGCTGTCGGGAGTGAATCACGTGTGATATGAGGACCACTTATACGTCGGTTCCTTATTTGGTGTCGGTGTGGGAAGCCGTTGTGGTGTATCGGCCGAGCTATCCGTCGTAGGTGTCGAGATGGATATATAAGAATTTTCAGAAGACATGACTATATTTTGTTTCTTAAAAAATATGAATTGTGTATATATATTTTTTGTTGTATAACTGTTTATATAGAAGTTTTTAAAAATTATTTATAGAAAATTTGTAAAAAAACTAACTAAAAAAACAGAGGTGTAGAATTTAATTACAATTTGTGGATAGAAAAACTAATGGCTAATCATAGCCTAAAAGGAGTGAGTATTAAGTGTGCAGATCATGAAGAGAGCAAATCCCCAAATCACGTCGGAGTTTAATAAAAGTTTGTTCATTTTGTGGTTTTGTAAAGTGTCTGCTATTTGACTTTCGGTATTTACGTATTCTAACGAAATGTTTCCTTTTTCAACATTGTCTCGTAGAAAATGATGTCGTATATCTATATGCTTAGTTCGTAAGTGGTTGAAAGGGTTTTTTGATAAATTTATTGCACTCATGTTATCATAATATGTTGGAGATTTATTGATAATTTTGCCGAAATCCGTAAGTGTTTGTTGCATGTATATCACTTGTGCACATGCTAGAACCGCTGAGATATATTCGGCTTCACAAATAGATAAAGAAACACAATTTTGCTTTTTGCTAAACCACGAAACTAATGATTTTCCAATAAAGTGACATGTTCCACTAGTACTCTTACGATCTGTTCTACATCCACCGAAATCAGCATTGCTATATGAAACTAGTTCAAACGATGATCCTTTAGGGTAAAACAAACCATAATCTCTAGTACTAGATGGATATCGTAAAATACGTTTAACAGCTCTTTGGTGAGATTCTTTTGGTTTTGCTTGAAATCGAGCACAAAGACATACACTCGTCATAATATCGGGTCGACTAGCCGTCAAATAGAGTAAAGAACCAATCATGTTATGATACAATTTTTCATCAAAATCTTTTCCGTTATCATCCTTTTCTAAGTGAACAGTAGTACTGATTGGTGTTGGTTTGCTCGAAGTTTTATCCATTTCAAAGAAACGTAATAGATCATTACAATGTTTTTCTTGATGAATAAAAATACAATTTTCAAGTTGTTTTATTTGTAAACCTAAGAAGAAATTCAATTCCCCCATATGTGATATTTCAAATTCATTTTTCATAATATTTGAAGATTGATCACATAGATTTTTGTTGGTTGAACCAAATATAATATCATCAGTGTAAATTTGTACTATTAAAATATCATTATTTTCTCGTTTAATAAATAAGGTTGCATCGATTTGGCTATTTGAAAACCACATGTAATTAAGTGATTTTTAAGACGTCCATACCAAACACGAGGAAGTTGTTTTAATCCATATAATTCTTTGTGTAACTTAAAAACATGGTCGGGATATTTTCCGTGAACAAATAGTGGGGGTTGTTCTACATATACATTTTCTTTAATAAAACCATTTAAAAAAGAACTGTTTACATTCATTTGAAATAGTTTAAAATTATGATGAGTTGCAAAGGCAAGTAATGTACGAATGGCCTCTAATCTTGCTACTGGAGTAAAGGTTTCATCATAGTCGATACCTTCTTCTTGATTATAGCCTTGAGCAACTAAACGTGCTTTATTTTTAATAATATTTCCGTTTTCATCTGTTTTATTTTTAAATACCCATTTTGTTACTATAACTGATTGATCTTCAGGTCTTTGTACTAATTCCTAAATATTATTATGTTCAAATTGATTTAATTCTTCTTGCATAGCTATTATCCAAAAATTATCATTTGAAGCTTCTATATAATTTTTTGGTTCAAAATTTGACACAAATGCTATATGGCTTATTTGATTAAGTTGATTTCTAGTTACTCTAGAATTGAGATCTCCAATGATATTATCTTTTGAATGATTCTTAAGAATTCTAAGGGATGATATCAAAGTGTTATTTTGCCCATTTGTCTCGTTACTAATAGAATTTGTTGAATTTTTTATTGGAATAATTTCTTCATCATCAGTAGTATGATGGTTAAGAAATTTTTCGTCGAACGAGACATGTAAACTTTCTTCAATAGTATTGTTTCGTTTATTAAAAATCCTATATGCTTTGCTGCGATCCGAATATCCAGCAAAGATTCCTTCATCGGCCTTAGGGTCAAATTTTCCTAAATTTGATCCGAAAGTTTTAAAGTATGATACTTTAGGTTTTCTTCCAAATAATACTTCAAAACAAGTTTGTTTAGTCATAGGACGTATGATTACTCGATTCAACACATGACAAGCTGTGGCAATAGTTTCAGCCCAAAAATGTTTTGGTAGACCACTACTATTTGGTAGTGTTCGTGCACATTCTTGTAACGTACGATTTTTTCTTTCTACTGCACCATTTTGTTGAGGTGTGCAAAGAAAAGAAAAATTATGACTTATTCCTATCTTATTGTAAAAATTAGTAAAGAGATCATTTTCGAATTCTCCTCCATGATCACTTCGAATATTTTTAATTTTCAAGTCCATTTGTGTTTTAATTCTTTTAGCAAATATTTTAAACATACCAAAAGTATCGCTTTTATGTTTTAAAAACAAAGTCCATGTATGTCTCAAAAAATCATCAATTATTATGAAAACATATTTTTGTTGGACCAAATAAATCTAAATGTAATAATTCTAATGTTTGTTTTGTAGAAATATTATTTTTAGATTTAAAAGAGCTTTTCCTTAGTTTTCCAATTTGACAATCGTCACATAAATTTTCTACTTTATTATTTATTTTAGGTAAACCTCTAACTAGCTCATATTTTGCCAGTTTATTAATATATTTAAATTGATATGACAAAATTTTTTAGGCCATAACCATGGATCATCATGTTTGGCAGTTAAACATAAATTTGAATTTTTATTTATATTTATGTTTAATACATAAATATTTTTATTTCTGAAACCTTCAGATACAAGTTTTTTGTTATTATCGACAATATTACATCTATCTTTTTCGAAATTTATTTGAAAACCTTTATCGCATAATTGACTAATACTTAGTAGGCTGTGTCTTAGATTTTCTACTAATAAAACACTTGTAATAATAGGAGAGTTATAAATACTAGAGTTGATGACATCTCCAATGCCCACGACATATCCTTTTGAATTATCTCCAAATGTTACCATTCCACCATCGATGTATGTTATATTTGATAACATTTTTGAATTTCCAGTCATATGCTTGGAACATCCGCTATCTAGTATCCATTTCTCCTTATTTTTTGTTTTGGGTACCTGCAAAGTAAAAAATGTTTTAATTGGTACCCGTATACTTTGTTAGGGTCCTAAATGTTAGAAGAAGGTAGTCATACCTAAGATGGTTTGGTACCTTTATAAATATAATTTTTTTTATAGACTACATTCTCTAAGAAATTATTAATATTATTTGTCTAATCAAATTATCATTTGTCTTAGGAATCCGAATTTTCATATTTTTGGTATTCATATTAGACTTAGGTAAACTTTTAGCCTTCTTGTAACTATAATTCTTAGCATCATTTCCTTTTTGTTTAGGAGTATTTTTAAATCCTATTCCATTTCTATTACTTGATGGTTTTGAAGTCTTGATAAGATTTTCCAAATCTTGTTTTCCTCTATTAAATTTTGACACATGTAATTTTATCTAATTTTTCTTTTAATTCTAAATTTTCAATATTTCAATATTTCTTTCCAAGTTGACATTTTCTTTTAACAAATTATCCCTTACTATTTTAGTGTTATCAAAATCAATAGCAATAGCCTCACTTTCTATCAAATTATTTTTGTTCTTGAGATAATTCTAGTTCTTCTTCTAAGATAATTTTTTCATCTATTAACATTTCTACTTCAAGTTCTAATCTATTTATTTTGACTATATGTTCTTGTTCAATTTTTTAATTTGTCTAAATTTATCATCTAATTCCATGCAAGTTCTAATAATTCATCATACCTAAGTTCGGGACATACCTCATCAGTTTGTGCCATAAAACACACATTAGCTTGTTCTCCGTCACTATCGCTATCACTTTCAGATGAAGAATTCGAGCCATCCCATGTTACTTTGAAGCCTTCTTCTTTTTGAGTTTTTCAAATTTGTTCTTCTTTTTATCATTATTGAGCTTGGAGCAGTCTTTCTTCATATGTCCAAATTGATCACATTCATAACATTTGATTGATGTTTGATTCGTTGAGCTTGATTTTCCTCCTTTCTGAAATTTAGTCATTTCCCTAAACTTCTTGAATTTGTTGTAATTTTTGGAAATAAATAAAAATTTCTTCTTTGTCTAAGTCAGAGTCTTCATTTGTTGCTGGGAATACTATGTTCATTTTTTTTGAATTTAGTTCTTTTCATGCCTGCAAATTAGCTTCGTAGGACATTAAATTTCCTATCAATTCTTCAATTAAGAGTGCTGAAAGATCATTAGCTTCTTCGACAGCTAATACTTTTCTTTCCCACTCTGGAGTTAGAGAATTGAGTATTCTCGATACTAAATCAAAATATGTAAATTTGACTCCAAGTGCCATTAAATCATGTTGAATGGTTTGAAATCTAGAGTACATATCTAGTATAGATTCATTTTTTTTTTCATTTTAAATGATGAGAATTATTTTGTAAAATTGAAATCTTGGTTTGTTTAACTTTGTTTGTGCCTTCGTGTGTGACTTGTAAAGTACGCCAAATATCAAATGCAATATTACATAGCATGACACGTGAGAATTCATTTTTGTCTAGTGAGCAAAATAAAACATTCGTAGCTTTGGCATTATTAGAAGCTGATATTTTTTTGCATCGGTCCAAGTGTTCATAGTAGTAGTAGGTGCTTCATATTTATTTATCTTGAGTGGCTGACCAAATTTCTAGACCATTAGCTTCCATAAAAATTCTCTTACGTGTTGACCAATATGCATAGTTAGAGCCATTAAAAAGTGGGGGTCGTGCTATGGATTGTCCTTCTAGAAAAATGATTTCCATATTAAAATGATTCAAAAATGTGTAACTATACTTTGATCAAACCTTGCTATGATACCAATTGAAAGTCTATAGGATGGATCGTGTAGTGAATATGCAAGTATATGTGACTAACTATATGATGTAACTAATATAAAATTAATCTAGTAAAATAAAGACTAAGCATACCAGGATTTTATACTGGTTCGGACCTCATGTCCTACGTCCAGCCCGAAGCTCCCCTTCGGAATTCGACTATCAAATACCCTCACTTCGCATGGAGGAATAGGCTTGGTTACAATAGCTTGTTCTTGTCAAGTGTGTGTTCTAGAACACAAATATTGACTATTAAGTACAAATGCTTCCAATATATACATCTAGAGAATATTGATTGAAGAGTTCTGAATATATGGATGAATGAAATACAAATATATAATTGCTATAGATCAAGAATATGTCAGAGTATAAGAGTAAAGTGCACAAGTAAGTAAGGTGAGTTCTTCTCTTTGATTCTTGATGTTATTTATAGTGTTAGAGAGATTCCTTGAGTAGTTGCATCCATTAAAAAGTGTTCTATGGTCGCTTCTGATGGCGATGAAGAGTTGCAGTGAAGAGAAGCAAAGATGTCTTTTCAAGTGCGGCAGTTGTCATTTGAATTTCAAAATCCGAGTTCAGTTCTAGACGTCTGGAATATGTCTTAGACGTCTGGCTTTATATATTTTTTATATATACTAGTCTTTCAGACGTCTGAGTACATTAACAAGACATCTGATTCTGTCTGGTTTGTAATCTAGAGGATTTATTTAAACGTCTGGCTAGTGCACCCAGACGTCTGATCCTGTGCATGTTGCTTTTTGTGCATCTATGTTATTGCTCTATTGATTCTATTAAGTTGTCGTCTCTTGTAACGTTTTTTGAGCTTCGTTCTTGTCTCTCTAGTGATGTTACTTTATCAATTACCTGTATATATATGTATATATATATATATGCATATTCGATTTCCATTGTATAGCTGTTGTCATCGAAACCATAGATTTGATTTCCTAACAATGTTTTGTTAGTAGAAAATTTAAAACACAACCTACTTAGCATTAGTCAATTCTGCAATAAAGGTTTTTCAAATCACTTTCGAAAAAGATAGATGTAATATTTTCGACAATAACAAACATATTATCTTTGAGGGTTTTAGAAACAAAAATATTTATGTCTTAAAATATAAATCGAAATTCAAACTTATGCTTAACCGCCAAACATGACGATCCATGGTTGTGGCATAAACGATTCTGTCATATTAATTTTAAATATGTTAATAAATTAGTGAAATATGAGTTCGTTAGAGGTTTACCTAAAATAAATTATAAAGTAGAAAATTTATGTGACGCTTGTCAAATCGGTAAAATAAAGGAAAGCCTTTTTAAATCTAAAATATTATTTCTACAAAACAACCGTTAGAATTATTACATTTAGATTTATTTGGTCCAACTCAAGTACGATCTATAAATCACAACAAATATGTTTTCGTAATAGTTGATGATTTTTCAAGATATATATGGACCTTATTTTTTAAGCATAAAAGTGACACTTTTGGTATGTTTAAAATTTTTGCTAAAAAAATTAAAACTCAAATGGATTTGAAAAGTAAGAATATTCGAAGTGATCACGGTGGAGAATTCGAAAATGATCTTTTTACTAATTTTTGTAAAAAAAGGGCATAAGTCATAATTTCTCTTTTCCCCGCACACCACAACAAAATGGTGTAGTAGAAAGAAAAAATTGTACGTTACATGAATGTGCACAGACACTATTAAATAGTAGTGATTTACCACAACATTTTTAGGCTGAAGTTATTGCTACGGCTTGTTATGTTTTGAATCGAGTAACCATACGACCTATGGCTAAACTTACATGCTTCGAAATGTTTTATAGAAGAAAACCTAAAGTATCATACTTTAAAACTTTCAGATCAAATTTTTTTATATTAAATACAAAAGATAATTTAAGAAAATTCGACCCGAAGGCCGATGAAGGAATCTTTGTTGGATATTCAGATCGTAGCAAGGCCTGTAGAATTTTTAATTAACATACTAACACAGTTGAAGAAAGTTTACATGTTTCATCCGATGAAAATTTCCTTAACAACCATACTAATGACGATGAAGAAATTATTCCGATAACAAATACAACAAACTCATCTAGTAATGAGACAAATGCACAAATTAATACTCTAGTGTCACCCATAGAATTTTAAAAGATCATCCAAAAGATAATATCATTGGGGATCTTAATTCCAGAGTAACTAGAAATTGTAACGACATGATATTTTCAACCATTCATATCCGCACATGTCGGACTTGAATTGTTCGAAATACCGCGTTGTAAATAAAATTTGGCAAATCTCAGAATATACAGTAAATAAGTAATCACAGAATCACAGACACAGAATCAGAATACTCGTAGCGGAATAAAAATAACTTAGTGGTTCATGAAGCCACTATCACATAGTCTCAAAATAAGTATAAATTACATAGTTTTTAAAATCAAATATAGTTTGAATCAACCACAGAAAAATCCAAATTTATTTGTCTCCAAAACTAAGATAAAGAACTGAAAGGAACTTTGACAGCAGCTTGAAAAGATGATCTGCAGAAGCCCTAGCTCCGGGGATAAAGTCCGAACTGAAACTCAGGCTGACCCGAGCGTAAGAAATAAACACGAACACTCGAGTCAGGATATACATACTCATACAGTGTAAGCTAATTCAAGTGAACTGTAATATAAAGGCATGTAACTTAAAAGATGCTTGGGATCGCCCATCCTCTAAGGATTCGTTAAACTATTTACTATGTAGTAATATTTCACTATTATAATAGTGTCTATTAGTAAAATAAACTTACTTTTAAATAGCGTTAAGGGGTTACCCATATAGCCCTTAACACATAATATATTCCAATAGTCTATACAGTACCGTAATCTCCCCCGTACTGGGCGTCGTCAGAAGGCACTCCATAGGTATGGTACAAAACCGAAATCATATAAGGCGCGGTAGGGTAGGTGACACGGCACAACTAGGCAATGCCAGGGTAGATATACCAATTACGCTTCCGGGTCGATGGTAACGTGTAGCTACTACTACCGCCCACCTAGAACAACACCCCCAAATCGAAGAAATCAAAGGGGCCACCGAAAAAAACTAAAGTCAGAGTAGAATATCGAAGGGATATGTCCGATCAAAGGTGCTACCTCAATTAACCCGTCGATCGCTCCTGTTTTAGCCACCTTATGCCAATTCACGGGAGTTGGGTCCACGTATTTATCTTATAGGAAACGCCGCCACCAACCTACTTCATTCTGGAATCTCCACCGCGTACACAGTTGTCAAAGTGGTTTTCGGTATCGACAGAGAGTACGCCCATATCCGATCCCGGTCTCTTTGCCAACCAATCGTTATTATTGCCCGTGGTTATAAATTTCAAAAATAGTTTATATTTAAATCAAAATACTTCATTTTAACTTTCAAAATTGAAATTATTATATTTTCAAATCAAATATTCAAAAATCTCATTTCAGCCAACGACAACACTTAACAAGTGCTACTGTAGCCCCTTTTTTTTATTCGGGTTTAGTTTTAAATTTCGCAACCACAGCACTTACCAAGTACTGTAGTAGCCTTTAATTAATTTTAGCCTTTAGTTCATTTTCATCAACTACGGCACTTACAAAGTGCGGTAATATTCCTTACAACAATATTTAAGTAAATTAAATTTTTGACTTTAATATAAATTTATCAATAATTAAACTTAAATTTAACAATTTAACCTATAAAATCATATTTCCACTTTTAAAATAGTCATTTAAATTTCTCAAAATTTATGATTTATATAAGGTAAATTTCACAAATAAATATCAACTTCTTAAGGCTTCACTTATTAAAGTCAAATCAAATTGTCTATTCTTCGCATTCAAAATTTACTTAATAAATAAATTTGATTTATAATTCCAAAATATAACTATTTTTCAATTTATTCCTTAACTTACCCACTTTCTTAAACTAAACTCCACTTCTCCTAAGTTTAGTTATATTCAAAATTTTATTTTATGTATTTATTTTATTAGCCATTTAATTTATAAAAAATTTAAATAACACCTTATTTATCCATTTAAATTCAATTACATCAAATTTATTATACTTTATTTACTTAATTTGAATTCCATTCCTTTACAAAATCAATTTCCAAAACAAATTTATATTCCACATTCCAACTTACCCACTTATTTATTTATATATATAACTTGTGTAAATCACTAAAAATCATTTTAATTCAATTTAAATCAAAATAATACTATACCAATTTAAATTTCTTAAATTTTTCCTGAAATATATATATATATATATACATACATACATACATACATATATATATATATATATATATAACCACGGGTCTGTATAATGTTTTCTACCTAGGTCAAGTGGTACGGATAATATATCATTTCAATCCGTAATTTACAAAGAAAAATCCGGGTTCTATCGTTTCAAATCCGCAATCCCAAGTTAAATAAATAATTAAATAAATAAATAAATGTCGTTTAGGCCTATCATTTCAGCCCGTAATGATTTAATTCTACAGAAAACTTGCAGTGATAAACAATAAATAAATAAATAGTATAACAGCTTAAATATAACAGTATAAAATATGACTGATGATGTGCCAAATTAATAACAGGGTTTTCAACATCATAAATTTATATTGCAGGCAAGAAAAATAAAATATAAATATTCTACAATTTCACTTGTCATTAATTTTCTGATCTATAAGTACGTTTGTCTGGTGAGAATACTCACCTCTATGCTGCTGAAGCTTAGATTCAAAACTACGATAACCACACCGAAACAGCATAGAAAGCATGATCAAATATTGGATGATGAGACAAACTGATTTCGATCTTGAAACAAGATAAATAAATAAAACTGAGTACACGAATTCCAATTTCGGACAAAGCAAATTTTTAAATAAACAAAATTGGAACGAGCTAAAATAAAATGGAAATTGACTCAAATTGCTCGACCACTCCACCGCACGACTTGACCCATTAAAACAAAAGCCCAGCCTGCCCATTTATTTTTTCCAAATCAAAATTTACAAAATAAATTTATACTCTATTTTTTCCCTTTTTACAAAATATTATGACGTGTTAATAAAAAGGCGGCAAATTTTATGTGGGCAACATGCAATTCACGGCAGTGATACTGTAACGACCCAGAATTTCTATCAATTAAAATTAGTATATTTAATTGATTTTAAATATTAACAAGTAAAATTAGTAAGTCGAATAAATTAAATTTCGAATATCTGGATTTAATTGAATAATTAAATCGATAATTTAATATTTGAAAATACAGAAATAATTGGAAATTGGGTTTAATATGATTAAAATTGATTTGCAAAATTTTAATAAATCATATTAGAGATAGAGTGATGTTATAGAACTTTTAAAATCGGATTAAAAGTAAAATTGCAGAAATTGAATATTTTAATATCTAATTGACGAGTTAAAAAAGCCATTTTTCAAACAGTCTCGGATTTCGACGAAACTAGTTTCATCGGATCCGTAATGTTAAATTATCGTATGGTTTCAAATTTCATGTCAATCGGATTTACGGTTTGTGCGGGGCAAGTAAAAACGCGTAGAAATCGATTCGAGTGAATTTTTTAAATTTAAATAGTCGATTCAAAAACTTATCTTCCAAATTTCATCGAATTGGCTCCTGATATATATTCCATTGCATTCGGAATGGGGGTAAAACATTATAAACGCCAGGCGGCACACTTCGTTTGGAGTTCGGAAAAATTTCGGATGAATAGTGTTTGCAAATTTTCTATAAAAGCCCCTCTAACATTTCATTTTTCACAAAACCCTAACCCTAGACCTTCAGCCGCCATTAACATATTCAATGGCTGAAAAAGCTCCATTATTCTTCCTCCTTTTTCTTCTAATCTACTCGCTATCATCAAAAACTTCCAACTAACAAATCGAAGAGCGTAGTGTGATCTTTACTTCCAACGGATTGTTTTCGTTAACATCGTCGTTTGGATGCAATTTTTGGCCGCGTTTGTCATCGGGTCGCGCATGTTTCTCGAGCAGAATACACGACCGAGCTTCGTGAGCTTCTGGCCGATGGTGGAGTTCGCTGAGGGCTTCGACGTGAGGTGGTCCGATCGTCTTCGATCATCACGGGTTGGTCGCGATAATCGGGCAAATAGGGGCGGCATGGGTTTTATTTTGTATGAGGGTTTCGAATGAAAGGGGAAGAAACAGGGGACGGCCCTGATGCAAGCATATGGAACGTGCGGCCCAGATGGTTTGAGGGTTTGAAAATTTAAAATAAATTTGTAAATATTAATTTATATAATTCGGGTAAACTTTAAAACTGTGTACCTTTTTCATACGAGGTCCGTTTTGGACGAAACGAATTGCGTCGGGTTCGTATTAACGAACACTACACGATGGAGCTGAATTGGAGTTGATTGAAGCTAGTAAAAATTTTAGGTAAAATTAAACGCATGTTTAATTTTATTCAAAATAAAACACTGCAACCGTTATTGAAAGCAAAGTGATAACTTCTCACTCAGTCGAATTATTTCGATTTAAATTTTATATAGTTAGATTTAAAATTGCTTGATTGTATGCTTGAATGATAAATTATTATCTGTTGTATAGTAATAGACCTTATACATCGTATATTAAGCGGATGTTATTTATTAAAAACATATACCGCGATAATTCTACCTTGAATGGAATTGGTATTATGTATGTACTTGGAGTTGATTTTTTTCGCATTATATAGCGGATGAGACCCTATTGCGCCGCATAATAGCGGATAATATTTTATGAATCCCATATACCGCGATACTGGAACGGATTAGTATTGTGCTAACATCTGTGTATGAAGGGAAACAGTTTGGAGGGATCCAACTGGATTACTCAATAGTATTTACTTGATTTCAGATATTGTGATATTTGTTGATTATCATATGATGATATATGATGTTTGGATGCCGTGATTGACTATTTGGTGTTGTTGCATCATTGGGCCTACTCTGGAGTTTTTAAAATGTTAAAGGAACGATTTCTAATTTAAAAGGATTTTTAAAGTGATTTTTGGAAAGTATACGTTTTATTAAAATTTCGGAATTAATTCATTTTAAATAAATAAACGTTATAATTTTAATGTTATATAACAATATGATTTTTAAGAAATATAGTTGAAAATTTGATTTTTGAAATATGGAGTTAATGATTTTATAAAAAAATAGTTTAATAGAGACTTTTGAATTTATTATAAAATTTATATATACAAGATTTATAAAATCGGATTTTTTTTAAATCAGAATAATGGAATTTTAATGGAGTTTTTATAAATGTAAAAAGGGAATTATAAATGAATCTTATAAGTAATAAGATTTATAATTTGTGAAGTTTAAAAGAATAATTTTGTAAATAAAAGATTTATAAGTAATTAACTTATAAATTAGATTTTGGGAAAAAAATTGAGTTATAAATTGAATTGGTAAATAAAGGAGATTTGTAATCGAAGTTTTTATAAATAGAAATGGAATTTATAAACATTGTTTTATAAATCCGAAATTAATTGAATTTGATAAATTAAACATAGAAGTTTAGTAAAGGAGATATATTCATGATTTTGGATAGCGAATTATCCCTTATATAATATGTGTAATAATAAAGAGTTGGTTAGGAGATATATTCACGATTTTGGATAGTGAATATATTATTAAATCAAATGGATATGTTTTAGGGAAGTGATATTATAAAACGAAGTTAATTGTTTTAAAGATGTTTTAGAATGGATTAACTATCGAAACCATATATTTCAACATTCATTGTTGAAATAGACGTTTTCGAGAAATAAGGAAATGGTGGACTATAACAATGTTGTTATAGTAAATGGTTTCCGAAATGAAATGTTTTATATAGTATTGGGATTTATATCTATCTTAATTTTGAATCCCTATACTAGTGATTTTTGGTTGTCGTAACGATGTTTTACGTAACATTCGTTTTGACTCAAATATATGCGTGTAAGAGAATGTTTTCCCTTAAAGAATAAAATATATACTTAAATTGTGATTTAAGTATATCGAATATTTTCCAAATGTTGAAAATGAATAGATTTGTGAATTACTTATTATTAAATAAGTATGGAAATGGTTTTCCAATATGAAGTGAAACGTTTGAGATTACATCTTTTAAAAGATAAATTGAAAAGTGATTTGAAATTTGTTTTCAAATGGTTGAAGTGTGGAAATAATTATATATCTTGTAAAGATATTTTTGGAAAATAAATTATTTGGAAAATTATTTGGAATCTGGTGATGTTGTGCATACCTACTGATAGTTAAATAACCGACTATCAATATTTATCTTTAAATGGGTATTTGTTATGATTTGCTTGAATTTGAATGCCACACTTATTTTCAAAATAAGCGCTCACTATTCAGGTTAGCCGGGAAAGGACCTTTGGGTCGTATAACTCATTCCGAATAGTGATACGTCGTAACGGATAGCATTGATGACCGGTGTTGAAGACCGGATATTTATGAAAACGGAAGGATTACCGTCGAATGTTTCTACATCGGTTGATCTCCGATATAGAAATTTATTACCCTTTGTGATGGGAAGTCCGGTCGTGATTAGTGAATATCCGGATTGCAAGGGCTTCTTTGGAAGTGCCTTCGGTTCCGTTCGATCCCAGAACGGACTTGTATGGATGTGTGTCTGACGTTACAATTTGAGATGTAAAGCTGGTTTCTATCAAATATATTTCCGTTGGTGGCGGAGAATTTATTCTCTTAGCTTAACACTCTAGAACTTATGTAGTTGATGGTTACTAGTGATACATTACCAAATTGGTAATGTGGCATGCGAAGTGATGTTGAGCATTTGATGATCAAAGCACAGCTTTTGTATAAAGCGTAGCTTTGTGGACGAGACTTCGTCGGACCTCACACTCCAGAAATGGTCAAAACAGGAAGGATGCAGCAAAGTTATTAGGGGGTAGCGCCCCTTTAGTGTATGTCATTCCTTCTGGATAGAGGTGGTATCATGGTATGGAGCTCAGATACTTAACCTATGTTGTTGCTGCAAATTTATTACTTTGTGGTTGTTGGAATCGAGGATCCTCGGATGAAGGTCGGTTAGGACCGGGGGATGACATATTCGTGTCAGTAGTTACCCAGTTAGGGTTAACCCGGCCTTGTGTTGGCATAGATCTAACCGTAATGTTAGGTTAGGTTCTCGGGTCGTCTTTCCAGAGGCATACCCATGTGGCGATGGGAAGTTCCTTGGCCTGACCATTTGTTGGAAATCCAAAGAAACAATACGATCCTTGTACGGTTTTAGTTGTATTACCTGCCGTGGAATGTGGCGGTAACCTGCTATTGAACATGGTAGCTATAGTAGGCATACGATAATGGTCGTATGTTGGCTAAGATTTATATTATACTTTCGAAATGTTTTCTACACTATGCACTAGTAATAATATCAAATGTTTCTTTTTAATGCGTAACAAGCATCTTTGACTATCATAAGGAGAAATCTCCTCCGATTCTGCGTTTGCATTGTGTGTGTGTGCGGGAGGCCTTATGGTAGTCTCATTTTTTAAAAAGCATTGCGAATCTATTTTAAAATATCCCTTGGTTTGTTTTTAAAAGATAAACTGTTTTAAGTTCTCACACCAGTCCCATGACTGACCTGGAGTTTATTGTTTTCCTTCCTAAACTCTGGGTGCCCACCAATTTCTACACGGGCAGTCTAGAGTCAGGTTATCAGGTTATTTTGGAATTCGGGAGTTGCTGTAGAAATCTGGAGGCAAGATGGATGGCATGGTGTATTCACTAGTATATAGTATTTCTTTTCCGCTGTTTGTTGTTGTAACTCTGATAATGTAATGTAATGTGATGTAATGTGATGTAATAACTGATATAGTTGTTTTATTTTAGTGATATTCATTTATCTATTATATGTTGTTCCGCTGCGATTGTGAGATTCTGATATTGTTCTGTTGTTTCTTTCTGTTCTGTTCTATCTTTCTCTCTCTTCTTCTATCTTTTTCTTCTTCTTTAACCATAACATTTCGGTTTTCTGGCATTCGATTGCTCGGCAGTTGATACAGTAGACGTATTGATGTCGGTTTTCGAGCGTCGAAAAATCGCGATCGTGACAGATACATAAAGGTGGCGCATGCAATATTTATTTATTATATTTTTTTCTTCTTTTTCTTTTTTTCTTCTTTTTCTTTTTTTCTTCTTTTTTTCTTTTTTTTCTTTTTTCTCTGTTAGGAAACAAGTAAAATATCAAAATCTCCAAATCAAAACAACTTTATACTGTTCCTACATATAACATATATCCTCATACGTAATGTTTCTAAATTTTCAAACACATGTGACCAACAAGAAAAAACGCGTACGGTCTGGAAATACTTCTTCCCCGAACACTCGCGTAAACAAAGCAGTGGAATTATCTGAAAATTTTTAGGCTGGGCTAACCTTGGGTGGCATATGCCTTTTATATTATATTTTTTTCTTCAAACTGAAGTGTGCCTATACTCAAACAAGTATGCAGTTAACCTTAATTACATGATTAATTAACCTTGATTATAACTTATTGCTTAATTTATAAATCATTAATTACTAATCTTTAATTATCTAATTAATGATCTTTAATTTCAAATTGATTAACCCTTAATCAATTATTTATTAGTCCCTAATCATTAAATAATAAATTAAATAATTATTCCTTAATTACCTCATTAATTTAATTAATTTCAAATCATTAAATCTTAATTTAACTTTAAGATAAAAACGTTTCATAATTATGACTAAATTGTTATTAACATAAATATTTGAAAACAATTTACTTTTGTATTTGTTTTAAAATTTTCATTTCAAAAATGAGATGTAAAATGAATACAATTTAACTTCAACAAAATTTAAACAATTTAAAAACCCTTTTAAATTACATGGTAAAGAAATGCTTGTCTTATAAAATGATAACGATATACAGGTGACGACAAAACAAATATTCAAGTGCTAGGCTAAAACTGCATCAGAGATGCTTGGCAATGCACGACCAGATCGGAGAGGAGGGGAACGAAGTTAGGCGTTAGTCATGCGGTGGAGCAGTTTGAACAGAACAATGGAAAAAAAACAAAAGAAGGAAATAAAGTTGTAGCCATTACCTGATGCTACTGATTCTCACGCACGCAAGAAAGAAGAGGAGAAACCAAATGTAGTGAATGATGGAATTTTTCGTGCACTCGATTTATATATATAACATAGGGTGCGCAAATCAAGGGAGGAAAATATTTTTTTTATCGGTAAACATTCGTACGTGGTAAATTAAGGATGAAAATGTGTTGATTTGATTGGAGCAATATTTGCAGTGGACATAAATTTTAATTAGTGGAGATTGCGTGAAATAAGGGGAAAGAAACGGTAAGGAGCATGAAATTTTGAACGTGTATAATTTAAAAGATGGAAACTTGCGGTGATTGAGGTAAGAAATAAAGTTTTGGGCAAGAAGAATATAAATATTTTAAAAAGGGCCATGAGTTGATTGAGGACAAATTTATTCCTGGTTATACACGGCCACTTGGTTCTATTCCTATTATATGCAATAGGTAGGAAATCTGTTGTGTGATGGAATTATATCATGGGTTTCGTAATTAAGGATAACATAAAACGGAAAGCAATCAATTTGCTTCAAAACGAAAATGGAAAATTGACCAAAAGAATAATTTGTGCGAACGTGTAAATATTAAAGAGAATATCTTGCGTTGATTTTTAGGTAACCATGGCAAGAATAAAATGTGAATGGTTATGGAATTTGAACAATTTGCGAACGTGCTTAATAATGAGAAGAAAATAGCGTTGATATCGGAGAAAACGACAATAATATTAGATTTGAACGTTACTTTATTCAAAGATTTTATACTAAATAAAAATAGTTGCAGCAAAAAGGGAAGTGGGATATCTTTAAAAAGGTAAATGTCCGGTGACGGTCAAAGGAAAAATTGAAATAAATATGCTTCTCTCCTACTCGAAAATGCACATTTACTGATTTATTTAACCATTTTCAGTTAAGGTATATATTTTTGGGATGCACACTATAGACGCAATAACCAACTCAAAATTTTCGCTCAAATATATAAAAAAAATAACGCTTAAATTTTTATACGTTTTAAGAATATTTAATATAAATACGTATCATTTATGTCAACCAAATTTTATCAAAACGGATATAAACATACAACTTAAAGGTGTAATTAAATAGATTATTTACCCCATAATTTTTTTTATTATTTAATTGACCTTTGATTTATTTACCATTTATTAAGAACTAATGTATGTGCGTAAAATTATATTTCTTTCACCCAATATAAATTACTTATATTAAAGGTATATAACCAAATTTTGAAAAGGACAAAAGTGAAGTTATAGAATGTTGTTACAAATATATTAAAAGAATTGGAAATTCGAGTTTAAAAGGTTAAAATTTTAGAATTTATAAAAATTCCAATTAGAGTTAATCTTTAACTGAAGACAAAATTTTAGAAATCTTATCTTTTATTTAAAAATTTGGGCAATGATTTGATAAATTTAAATTTTTATATAATAAATCCCAAAGTTCTAAAAATAAAATGAAAAATATTTGTTAAATTTGGGCTGTTACAGAAATGAACTTAACCAAATAAGTCGTATTACATTTTGTGAAATTTTGAACCAAAGAATTATAAAGAAGCTTCAAACAATGGTTTTTGGATAATAGCCATGCAAGAAGAATTAAATTAATTTGAACATAATAATGTTTGGGAATTAGTACCAAAACCCAGAAAACAATCAGTTATTGGAAGAAAATAGGTATTTAAAAACAAAGCAGATGAAAATAGAAATATAGTTAAGATTAAAGCACGTATAGTCGCTCAAGGTTATAATCAAGAAGAAGGTATCGACTATGACGAAACTTTTGCCCCAGTAGCAAGACTCCGAGCCGTATGTGCATTACTTGCTTTTGCAAGTCATAACAATTTTAAATTATTTCAAATGGACGTCAAAAGTGCTTTTTTAAATGGTTATATTAAAGAAAACGTATATGTTGAACAACCTACATTTTTTGTTCATGAAAAATATCCCGACCATGTTTTTAAATTGCACAAAGCACTATATGGTCCAAAGGAAGCCCCCCGTGCCTGGTACGAACGTATTAAGAATCGTTTAATTGCATCTGGTTTTCAAATAGGTAAAATAGATACGACTTTATTTACTAAAAGAGAAAATAATGACATCTTAGTTGTACAAATTTACATAGACAATATTATTTTTGGTTCAACTAACGAAAATCTTTGTGCTTAATTTTCAAATTCTATGAAAAGTGAATTTGAAATGTCTCGCATGGGTGAATTACATTTCTTTCTAGGTTTAGAAATAAAACAACTTGAAAATGGTATTTTTATTCATCAAGAAAAATGTTGTAATGATTTATGACGTCGTTTTGGAATGGATAAAATTTCAAGCAAACCAATACCAATTAGTACTAGTTTCACTTAGAAAATGATGATAATGGAAAAGATTTTGATGAAAAATTATATCGTAGCATGATTGGCTCCTTATTATATTTGACGGCTAATCGATCCGACATTATGATGAGCGTATGTCTTTGTGCCCGATTTCAAGCAAAACAAAAAAGTGTCTCACCAAAGAGCTGTTAAACGTATCTTATGATATTTATCTAGTACTAGAGAATATGGTTTGTTTTACCCTAAGGGATCATCGTTTAAACTCGTTTCATATAGCGACGTAGATTTCGATGGATGTTTTAAAGATCGTAAAAGAACTAGCGGAACGTGTCATTTTATTGGACAATCGTTGGTTTTATGGTTTAGCAAAAAGCAAAACCGTGTCTCTTTATCCACTTGCGAAGCAAAATATATTTCAGCGACCTTAGCATGTGCAGAAGTGATATACATGCAACAAACACTTAAGGATTTTGGAGAAGTTATCGATAAATCACCAATATATTGCGATAATACAAGTGCAATAAATTTATCGAAAAACCCTGTAAATCACTCACGTACTAAACAAATAGATATGTGACATCACTTTTTATGCGACAATGTAGAAAAAGGAATTATTACATTAGAATACGTAAATACTGAGAATCAAATAGTAGATATTTTCACAAAGCCACTAAATGAACAAACGTTTGTTAAACTACGATGCAATTAAGGAATATGTTCTCTTAATGATTTTATCAACTAATTATAAATTTCATTCATTCTATTTTTTGGTTAAAAAGTTTTAATCCACAAACAAATTTTTTTAACACTGACCAATAATTTCTTTAGAATGTTTTTTTCTGAAAATAACTACTTATAACCTTTTAAAACATGAATAAATAGCTCTCCTTTTAGAAATAAAATACAGAATTTATATAGGTTCCTTTTAAATAAACAAAAGCAAAACAAAAATATGTCTTTCGAAAACTCTCACCTCTCTTTTTCAACACCAACCTTGGATAGTTCAGCGGATACCCCTCATCGACTTCCTACTCCTACACCAGGTCAAGAGTCGACCTATAAGTGGTCCTCCTACCACACGGGATTCACTCCCGACAAAAAACGGTCTAAACGATCTCTATTTGCCTTTCCTAACACCAAGCAGAAAACCGATGATATACATCATTACCAAAAGCAACAAATGGATTTACAACGAGAATTATACTTCGAACAAAAAGTCACTGCGAGACGACTGAGTTTTTTAGAGCAAGCACCGATCAAATTTTACAATTTACGAAAAAAAGATATACATGAACCACTTCCGATTCCTTGCAATCCTCTGGATCATTCTGCCTCTTATCGTACAATTTGGGATCCTCCACCTAGGCAATTCTCTGGTTCTCCAAGAATCAACGAACTTGAAAATATTTGGTCTCCACTCAATCCATGAGAGGATAGCAAATCTGAAGATCGCAACGCTCCATCTTCGTCTAAATAAATTTGTTTATTTTCGTCATATTTTCATCTAATTATATTTGTATTTGTTTTCAAAAATAATGTTATTATGTTTCAATAAAATCGATCCCTCGAAAATCAAGCAAAACCTTCCAAAATAAGACTATTTCTATACATACTAGAGATTTCAAACGTCTGATCAAAACCATCAGACATCTAACACCCTTGTATCACTCCATTTTTTAATCTTGTGCATATATCAAATGTCTAATATAAACAATCAAACGTCTGAAAATTATCTCTACCTTCTTAACATAAAAATCAGTCCAATTTCAGACATCTGACATTATATCCCGACGTGTGACAAAACTCTCTGTCTTCAAAATTTACAATTCTGCCTATTCCAAACATCTGCCAATAACATCCAACATATGAAAATGTTTACTATCTTCAAACTAGGGTTTAGATCAGATGTCTGATTCACTTCCTAAACGTCTGAAATTCAATTGACACCTGTTCGTGACCTTAAAACGAATGTTTTTACCAAATTTCCAATTGACATTTCATTTCGTTCCCTGTTTAAAATCCGAAACACTAATTCTCCGGACATTATCTCCTTAATTTTGCTCGATTTCATGGTGCCCAAAAACTAAAAACCTTAGAGTTTCTAGGAGAAAGCAAGAACAAGCAACATCCTCCAACCCACAAGTATGCTTCGATGATCAGATTGAGAAATTGATGAATCGAGTACCTCATTCTATCAAATGATATGAAGATATCCCGAAGAAAAAGCTATACATAGGTCCCTTCTATAATTTGTTTAAATTCTCTATGTATGATTTGGATGAGATGTGTGAAAATGCTGGGTTACAAAAGTTGATTTCCTACAATTCAAATAATGTCCAAATCGATCAGCTTGCAATATTCCTTTTCTACGCTAATCTAGATAGCACTGCCGTACGGAATACCGACAATGATGATAATTGGCTTTGTTCGAGTGTTTACGGCAACACTATTCGACTTACTCTAGGAATT
Organism: Allium cepa; assembly: GCA_030765085.1. Lineage (NCBI taxonomy): Eukaryota > Viridiplantae > Streptophyta > Magnoliopsida > Asparagales > Amaryllidaceae > Allium > Allium cepa. The sequence goes on from CM060932.1 coordinate 30,636,909, forward strand.
ATAGGCCGTACTCTAGGTTGTTCCGACTCCGAAGAATATTTGAATGACATCTCGGATATGTGCCTTAAACCCAGAAATAATATTACCCATCAAATTTGGGAAGATGAAATGCCACAATTTGCATCAAAATACTTACGACCTAAGACAAGTCTACTCAATAGGATGCTTATCAACACAATCACTCCTCGACTTGGCGGCCATGAGCAAATAACAGAATTGGAGCACAAAGCTCTATATGCTTTCTTTAGTGGTACGAGGGTAAATTGGGCGAAATTTATATTTGATGAGCTTAAAATTATTGGACTCGATCACGTCCATCAATCATTTACCCTACCTACATCATGCACCTTCTGCAAAGCCACAACATTCCATCATACTTATCGACTTTTGAGGAGATTGCCGCCAAGTATGCCTCTATAAAATTCTTCTCTCTTATGCACTTGCCAGAAAATCCCCTGGATATAATTTCATTTGAAGAATGGATGCAACGTCGTCAACAAGCTAGACAAGCTAGGCCTTAACCCCAACAACAACCACCACAACCATCACAAAAAGAAGAATAACATCACGAACACACTCCACCTCCTCCTACACCTTTTGACTATCCAGGCTAAGACGACATTTTGGAGGCTCGCACTGAAACTAATCCAAATGAAAGCATTCGAGATTTAACTCTCCAAAATCAACTTATCTTATCAAGAAATCAAAAATTATTGGCTAAGCATATCGATAGCTTCGAAATCAACATTTGCTTCTCGCCTAGCCATAGTTGAAACATCGCTTTCAACAACATTATATGTTCTAAAAGAGGTTCTTCAATGAGTTTGTGGCCCTACACCACCTTTGGAAGATTGGCCAACTCCAACGCTTTCTCCTCCTCCTTCAAAACATTCTAAACTTTTTGAAAAGGAAAAAGAAGCTCTAGAACATACTCCAAAATCTCCTAGAATACAAGCTAGTTCTTCCAAGAATAAAGATGAAGGAGATGATCAAGCCAAAGCTTCCCCCAAATCCTTAGATATTTTTATAGGTTCCATCTTTTGTATTGTAATGGAATCAAAAATCTATGCATGTAATCAATAAGTTTAATGGTTACAAAAATACGTTTTGGCTTGTTACTTATGCGTAATTAGTTACCTTTCGTCTATTCATGATAATTTAGTAAACTGATATATTAAATAAAAATTACGAATGATATATTGCTAACTTCAATAAAGTGGCGGTCGGATAAATTTTTTTGGTTAATATGTGCATACTATCTAAGAGCATGATTATTGATTATATTGTACATATTCTTGTATTAATATTTTTTGAAAATGCCAAAGGGAAGAAATAATGGTAAAAACATATTCAGGGGGAGATTTATTAAATTATCTAAGTACATCATATAGTTGTCAACATCAAAAAGGGAGAGAATGTTAGGAAATCCAATCTACGGTTTCGATGACAATAACTATACAATAGGAATCGAATATACATATATATTTAAATATACAGGTACTTGCTAGAACAACATCTCTAGAAAGACAAGAACGAGGCTCAAAGGACACTACAAGAGACTACAAGTTGATAGATATAAGGAAGTAAAAGAAACGATGCACAAAATTTGACATGCACCATATCAGACGTCTGGGTACACAAGCCAGACGTCTGAAATAGTTCTTTGGAATAACAAACAGGCTAAACCAGACATCTGGTCATAGCCCTCAGATGTCTGATCCTCTACTATATTCAAAAGAATATGTAGTATCAGACGTCTGAAACAAATACCAGACGTCTGAATCCAAACTCGAACTTCAGAAATAAACTGCACCTGCCACATGTGAATGGACATCTCCGCTTCTGTTCGCCAAAACCCTTCACCGTCAACAGGAGAAACCTTAGAGGATTCATTAATGGATGTAACTACTCAAGATACATATTTACAACTATATATAGCATCAAGAATCAAGAGAACAACTACTTACTTCACTTACTTATGCTTTATAATTTTATACTCTATCCTATATTCTTGATCTCTACACTCTAGCAATATTTACTTGTATTAACTCTTCCACATACTTAGTTCTTCATAGACAATATTCCTTAGAAATATATTAGAAGCAATTATACTAATTAGTCAACATCTGTGTTATATTAGAACACACATTTGACAAGAACAACTCATTGTAACCAAGCCTATTCCGCCGAGAGAAGCAAGGGTTTTTGATAGTCGAATTCCGAAGGGGAGCATCAGACTGGACGTGGGACGGGAGGTCCAAACTAGTATAAAATTCTGGTGTGCTTACTCTGTATTTACTAAGATTAATATAATTTAGTTGCATCATATATTTTATCAAATATACTTGCATATACACTACACGATCCACCCTGTAGACTTTCAGTTATAACATAAGTACGGATTTAAATGACATATTTGAGGAATATGATGATTTTAAATGAGGATTTAATCTATTTTTGGAAATATGAATTCGAAAGTGAAATGATTTCAAATGTGATATAATTTCGAAAGTAAATATGATTTTCAAAATGATATGGTTTTGAGAATATGATATTTTGATATAGATTATAAATCAGCTTTGGAAATGTAAAAGAATCGTCCGGTGTGAAATAAGCATTTAGTTGTTAAAGAGATCGGGATCAGATATTGTCATACTCTCTCCCAATACTGGAAACCACTTTTACAACCGTGTACGTGGTGGAGATTCCAAACTGAAGTAGGATGGTTTGGTGTATGATTCTTTATGAGGTATTTACATAGCCCTGACTCCCATGAGTCGGCAAGATGTGACTAAACAGGAGCTATACCTGGGCCAAGTGAGGTCGCACCTTCAATCGGACGTGCTTCTTCGATACCATATTTATGATTTTGTGATTGATTTGATGGCCACCACTTGATTTGATTATGAGAGTGTGTTCCGAGGTTGGCGGTAGTAGGTGTTATGCGTTATCACCGGCCCGGTTCTGCAAAACGATAAAGTCCTATCCTGACATTTCCTCGAGTGGCATGTTCACAAGCCCTATCGCGCCTTCTACGAGTCTATTTTGTACCGTACATATGGAGTGCCCTATGGGTAAACCTCGCGGAGGAGCTTACGGTACTGTATTGACTATGGAAAAATATAAAACGTGTTAATGGGGATATGGGTAATGCATTAATGCTATTTTAATACTTTACTTTATTGTAGATACTATTATAATATTGTTTTCTATTATGTACATAAATAGTTTAACGAATCCTTAGGAGGTGGAAATCCTGAACATCTCTTAAGTTATTGCACTCACGTTGACACTGGATAGAAGATGTCAAATCCTGTAGACATGTTTGACACAGTTAAACTCATATTTATTTACTGTTTATTTAACATACATAAGATCTTTTAGTTCTAAATTGAGTGTTTTGTCTTTTCAATTCACTCGGGTCAGTCTGAGCTTTTCAGCGTACCGAAGACTATTTTTCTGGAGGACGAAGACGAAGATTTAAACTATTACTATTTATTATATCCATACCACTACATCATGTTATTCCACTGCATTGTTATTTATTTCTGTTGCATGTAACTCTGATTCTGTATTGTAAAAGTGTAATCAAATGTTATTTATAAAATAACTTCATGAACTGTTTATTTGATTATTATATTTTGTCACACCGTTGTGAGGTTTTGTGTTTGTTTCTTTCTTTCTCTGCTTTTTCTTATTTACCCCATAACAATCTGTCATTTTGAATAGTTTGAGACTGACGTGTGTGATTTATCGTCGATTCAAACCGTCTAAAAATGCAAGTTGTTACAGGATCAGTGTAATGTCTTGTTAAAACCTTACTAAGTAAAACCCAATGTGAAAAACCTTTGTGTACGTAGGGAAAAGAGTACATTATAACATACTTTTGGATGCTATACACGATTTAACGTTTTCCCTTTTAATTAGAATACTTGTCTTGATAATTCATATTAGCTATGGATACTTCTAGTCTATAAAGTTGTATAACATTGCTTAGACAAACGCGAAGGAAATTGAAATCAAAAGAATTCATTGTTGTCACCATTTTCAAATACATATGTGTATATCTTTAGTACAGTCATTTTTCCAAATTGTTTCTTCCAAATATGATTTGCATTTTATGCATTTTATGTGCTACTTTTATGAAAAACCCTGTATGTTATCATTTTGGTGCTTAAATCAGTTTTTCATATTACAACTACATTTTCGATGGATATTAAAAGTTTTATTATAGCAATACCTAAAAGCATGTAGAAATCTACTCATCGTGAAGTATTTCAAGATTTCATTACAACAATACTTAAAAGAAGATTGTTATCTATGCTCCTTGTTATTTGCATTCTTTATAACCAGCAAAGTTATTTATGTTCTTCAGGAAATTGTGTGCTTTAATTAGTTTTGCATACCATAACTACCACTTCAATGGATATTAAGAGTATCATTACAACAATACTTAAAAGTAGGAAGTAATCTATTCATCATGAATTGTATGATTGCTACTTTTACAGAAGCATAAAATATCTCTGATGGAGATTTTTATTGTAATTACTTTTGAAATGTCGTATCAAATTTTAAATTTTAAATACAATAAAAAAATTAGGTGCGATAAATAAAAGTTAGATGTGAGAGATAAAATCATTAATTTTAGAGTATGTTATTGCTATAAAATATCTCCTTTAGAGATAAATTGTCGTCACTAGTTCTAGAGTTTTATACGTTGTTCTTTCAGGGATACAACATTTCTTTTTAAGTAATTTTAATTTTAAAAAAATAAAATTTAGGTAATATCTCTTCTAGGATGTTGGATTTTGCAATGTAAACATAAATAAAACTCCAAAACATCACTTTAGGAGATCAATATACATATGCATATATATATATGGTATAAGGGCAATCTCTTCTAGAGAATACCAAAATGCTTTTCTTCAACTAAATAGCTAGCCATATGTAAATGGAAGTAATTTATCAAAACATCAGTTTTTTACAACATTGCACGATTAGTAAAAATCAGATCTACTGATAATTTTATAGTTCTCACCAAATTTAAAGTTTGAGTTTTATTAGATGTATCAAGAAGAAAGCAGCAAATAGATTAACAATTCGGCACTACACATATAGAAATGGAATTAAATTTAGTATTGCACAAAACCTATAAATTGACTATGTATAGTTTTCCATAATTGGAAGTAAATAATGGAGGAAAATAGCTTAAACTAACTAAAACTTATAAACTGAAATGAAATAGGAGAAATATGAACTGAAATGTCATTTCAATTCGTACTTTAAAATAATGGGTGTCCCTTTTCAAGGCTAAATTAGTTATCAATTTTCAACCTTGGGGATGTTTCAAATGTCATATGACACAATATCTTCTAGATATTTGGTCAATATAATATGTAAACGAAAAGATGTAAAGTAAGGTTTAACCCATTTGGAGGTTTTTGAAACCTATTGAATGCACCATCATAATCTTATATGAAAACGTATTTATCTATGTTCACTTCTTTAAGCAGTGTAATCTTAATGTTTCACATAGTTTCAAGAATGCTTCGAGTTTCTATTTCATGAAAACTTCAAGTTCACTAATTTATGATGAACTTCTGGTTCACAAAATTTTCGCAAACTTCTAGTTTAGAATCTTATACGTTTCGGCTTACAAAAAAATATTGATATGAATTCGAGCTTGTAAACTCTATCAAAGTCTTTTCGTAATTCAAGATTTTTGGTCTTGGATTTTGAGTTATACAAATTCTTGTTAAAAAATTTCCATACATCTTCAAGTTGTTCAAACTTATTTCTTCCATTATATGAGACAATACTTGTCAAAATAAATACATCTGACAGTAAACCGTATGTCTATTCCTATTCTAAATACAAACATGCAACATCATTTAGTTTACAATAACCAATGCATTTATGATAATAAGGTAATTTAATTTATTACCATAACAGCCATGTTTAATGCATTTATAAAAATGAATTCAATTACCCGTTATGTGGTATAAAATATAAACTATCGTCATAGCAAAATGACTTCATTAAAAATATGTTTGAATCAATTGAACAAACAGTACTTAAGGTGACACAATTTCATCTCAGATCTTGGTTCAATATTACTCAATAATAAAATCAAAATGAATAACTTAAAGAATAAACTTTATTTTTCAATGATCAAATTTTCTAAGATAACCAAAACACCTCACACATATCATGCTCAGTCAAAAATTAAGTAAAATAACATAATCATAGAACAAAAATTTTATATTATCTTACATATATGGTTCTAATTTATGTAAATCTATGCACATCATTCATGAACATGAATAAAAAAACTATACATCTCATGTCCAAATAATTATTTCTCTATTAAGAAAATTAACTCCATAATTCTTTACCAAATACATCAAAACACACATATAAATTTTCAAATCAACGCAGGTTATTTCAAAAAAAATGGGAATTAATATTATTTCCCAAAATAAAAACATTTCAAAATTTATTTCATTATACAAACCATATACAGATCATTTAGATCTTTCTTTCTACATCAAAATTACCTTTTAATCTCGGAAGAACAACTTTAGTACCAGATCAAACCTAAAATTATCACAGAAAAATCTTCCATACATAGATGAAGTAGATCTGTAATTTGAGTAAGATAATACATGAATTCAACGACTAATAAACAATTCCATTCAAAACTCACTCAAATATAAAGAGATACCAAAAATTCCTAATGAAATCAAAGATTTGTGGATCTAATACCACTTGTTAGAAATTTGGATATTGATCAAATATTAGTTTTGAAAGAATAAACAATATTGTTTTCAATTAGTGAAATTTCAGGGAAGTAATCTTAGAAGTCCTACTAATTTCAATAATTTATTAAGAGAAAGAGACATATCTACATGAAAAATAATGGATCTGATCTTCTAGATTACCATAACTCTATATCTATAACATTTGACTTACAGATCGTGCTGATAACGTGTTGTAAATAATAAGAAGATAAAAGGCCATTAGAGAAAGAGAGAGGATATATTTTGCAAGTGTAAACATACAATACCATATAGCAATATTTATAGGCATATCATAGAAAATGAAAATTACAGTAATGCCCACCCTTATAATTTACATATATTACAACAATTTTTTTATTTGTATTAATTTTGTTTGGAGTATTCAGTGTTTTTCCTTTTATTACTTTAGTATTTTCTACTAATTAATTAAAGGTAACAACTCTTTGTGTCCAATTTTTACCCTTTTTAAAGGAAAACATGAAGAGTCACAATCGTTTTATATTTTAGTCTATAGACATAAATAATAAAATTATAAAAGAAATACTATTGAAAGAAATGAAAGGGGAAATTATGAAAAAATAGATAACTGTTTTGTACAATCAAGTAAATAACTTGTAGAGAGAAACAGTAAACATTCGGTATCAATGAAATACGAACTTTCATGTGAAATAGGTGAACATAATTTAGCTAAAAACAATTACTAACAATTATAAAGAATAATAAGTAGTTCAGAGTTTTTGAGTTAATGTTTGGAAACTTCCATTGTAGCGTGTGTAATCTTCAAAAATTTGGATTTCAAATTCTTTATGACCTATATTATGGGTGGCCTATATGTTGGTATATTTTTCATGCCTAAGGATTTGAACTACTTGGGAATTTTCTACCTCTTTTGACTCTTGCGATATACTTGATGGTTGGTTTAAAATAATTCTCTTAATCATAGCTAATTTTTTATTTTCCGATGACGCTATACTCGGTTTTAACCAATCAAATCACCTTGAAATAAAGATGGTAAAATTTGACTTCAATTTGATAAAAAAAAGCATGTAAAGTGGAACGACTACATGGCATTCTATAAGGTACCTATAAACCTCAAGGAATGAATTGAGAGATGACTAACAGGTTATTGTGTGTAATTATATAGCAATGGAAACCAAATATCATCGTAGATTTAATATTTCCTAGTTCTCCATTTCAATATCTTAACAAAACAATTGCTATAGAATTTCATGTTGCTACCTTAAAAAGTTGTGCATTCTGTGCTTTTTTATTCATTACCGTAGTATTTCTACACCATAATTGATAGTTAATTATTTAATCTCATTCAGTATTTTTGAAGCTCTAATAATCCACTTGTTTTAATTCTGCGAATTTTTATATATTTTGATTTTTGTATAGTATTACACTTCTTTATCTTTAATATTTATGATGATTTAAATTTTACATATGCATATAAAATAACAATACATATACATAACAAGTAATCTAGGACTTCAAGAGCTGTTTGATGTGCAAGGAAGATGTATTCTAAATATTTTATCAAGGATTGTGATTATCGTGTTATTTTCTCATATTTCATTCTTAATTTAAATCATTTTTAGTAAATAATTATGTCATAATGAACTTTAGGAATATCTACACATGAAAGAATTGGTAGTTTCATTAAACTATATTGTCCATAAATCTAAAATTTAATCTGGATGTGTATCCCATTCAAACATAATATCTCTTAAATTTTCCACTAAATCGTAAAAAATTGTTATAGTTATTTAAAGTAATCATCTTGAGCGTCTTCTGCCTAAAATTTAATATTTTACATATACGTTTCAACCATTCTACGACTCCATTTGCGAAACATTGGTTCACACTGGTAATATATAAAGTTGAATATATGACTTTTCATTATCTGCTGTCACATTCCTTCTCAAACTGTGTACTAGATCCTCCTTTGTTTACGGTCCATTTTTCACCCTTTGGTTTTTTCATTTCTCTCTTCAAACGTTAACTCAATGCATTAATTTGTTCTCCTTAACTTACCTTTTTGGTATATCAGCTTCCTTTAGTATATTTATCTTTTAAGCTGAAACTTCTTTCATTATTCATTAACTCCTTAGTTCCACGGCTGTATTTTTTACCACCTCCTTTTAAGCTCTTTTTCAATAATCATTCCAATTATGACCATTTTTTTCTGCTTCTTATTTGAAATCTTTTTCACCTTTTTAAGCAAAAATGAAGTAATGTGTACTATTTTTAATTTACTAAGGTAATGGAACTTTATGAATTCAATCAAGTTCATATTATTTGTTTTTCTTTGCTTTATCATGTTGAAATTGATCGTTACTAATTGATTTATCTTTCCAATTTTATTCCAATTGCCATTTTCATTGGAAGGTGCGATGGATTGATATATCGGACTGAAGTGCCCTGATTCTAATAGAAATTAATGATAAGCAAATAATATAAGATATTTAATATTATTTTTATTGGAGGTTTTGTTGATATATTGGTGAAAGATTTTTTTGTTTATGATACCTTTTTAAATAAGTTAATATCTTAATTTGAAATAAACTTTAAACTTTTATTGAAAAGGAACTTTGTGTTGAAAGTTAATTTCCATTCCATGATCTTCTTATTATATTTTCAAATTTTCATCTTTCAAAACTAATGCATAGCTAACCATGTTTAGGAGTCCCTGCATATGTAGTGCATGTATTCATATGCTATTTTTGTGTTTCATAGTTCGTAATTCTTTTTTTTCTTTCAATAACACCAATAAATGTAGTGGTTTTGCTCTTTATTTTATACTTAATTTGTATTTATGCTTTCTTATGTCAATATTCTTATTTATTTAATAATGATAATGGTTAGACATGTGTAATAATTATGCTTAGTGTGCATCTTGATGTAAATTATATAGTTCGTTCCAGATTTGTTTGTATTTCCAAGGGGAAAACACATATTTTTCAGTCTGATTTAAGATCATACACTTATTTATATGCTTAGTATTTATTTCAAGTGGTTTCATTATTTTACTTAACAGATTTATTTCTAATGTTATAACTGTATCACAAGTATCTTTAGGATAAATATAAGCAAATAATAAGAGGGATTCAAGATTATTATTATTGGAGGTTTTGGTTGAATAATAACACTTTTTCAATTAGGCTTATATCTTAATTTGGATAAGATTTTAAATTCTAGTTGATGAATGAATTGAAAGGCACTTTGTTGTTAAAAGGTAATTACCATTCCATGATCTTCTTATTATATTTTCAAGTTGTCATCTTTTCAAACTAATGCATAAGTGAAACATATTTCAGAGTCACTGCTTTTGTAGAGCATGTATCATTTTTAATTTGATGACTTGGTTTCTTTTATGTTTCATAGTTCCTAATTCTTTCCTTTTTAGTAACAACAGATTTAGTTATGATGTCATAACAATATCACAAATGTCTTTGGGACAAAAGCATGGTTTAGGTATAATCTCGGCCTTACGGTTTCATAGTTTATTTTATATATATTTTAATTTGAAATTGGTTATTAATACATGCCATTTCTTACAGTTTGTTTCAAATGCATCTTAAGGTCATACTGGCTTTGCGATTTTTGCAATAATTTATTTTTACAAATAAATGGTTTTCTTCTCAAAAAAATTCCCTTAAATAAGGTACCCATTTCACAATTTTTATTCGTGATCTTATTTACATGTTAGTTATTACAATCCAATAATTTCACTCATTTCTCGCCAAAATTCATTGCAAGAATGTATCCCTTTTTTATATTTGAATTACATCTGCTAGAGTACTTTTATTAATCTAAATTCCTACAGGGTCGATAAAGAATATAGGCTTTTCTTTAGTCTATATACCTATTATATAAAAGGATATTGGTCTCCTTATATTCTTATCTTCTATTAAATCTCGCCCAAGATATTTTTCTCACATTGATTTAAGATAAAGAGTTCATTTAAGCACATAAAACTAAATATGCTCATTCAGAACCAAATCTATTTCTATTTTAACTCAAACGCTTAGTGATATACTTCATTGCTTTGTTTATATGTTCCTCTTATTCGAAACTATTCTATTTTTTATCATATAATATTGATTATATAACTTTTTATCTCCTTTCTTCTCATTTAATGCCAACCCAAATACGGAACTATTCTTAATTCCAGTCAATACCTTACATTTCATCCTCAATATTTACATCTAATTAATCACTAATCTATTCATTCTATAATAGGTTTAAAGTATTTTCTATATCCTTTCACATTTTTACCCAACCTTAATTTTTTTTCCTCTTTTCAACTTTCGCTTATCAAAAATTAAAATGTAACATTCTTCCGTTTGATTAGAATAAGAGCATGATAAGTCAATGTTCATAATATGGTTTTGTTATCTAGTAAGTGTAAATCTATTATATGAAAGAATATTGGTCTATTTATACGCTTATCTTTTATTAACTCTCACTCAAAATATTTTTATCTCATAAATTTAAGGAAAAAGTTCATTTAGCGTCATAAAACTAAATACGCTCATTCGGAACCAAATCCATTTCTACTTTAACTCAAATGCTTAGCGATATACTTCATCTCTTCATTTATATGTTCATCTTCTCCAAATCTATTCTCTTTTTTAATCATATATAATGTTGAATGTATAACTTTCCTTCTCCTTCTTCTCATTTAATTTCAGTCCAAATACGAAACTATTCTTAATTCAGGTCAATAGTTTACATTTCCCACTCAATATTTACATCTAATTAATCACTAATCTATTTATTTTGTATTAGATTAGAAACATTTACTTTTATCCTTTCACATTTTCGTCCTACCTTAAAAAAAATTCTCTTATCAAAAGTTAAAATCTAGTATGCTTCTGTTTGATTATAATAAGCACATGGTAAATCAGTGTTCATATCACGGTTCTATTATCCAGCAAGTGAAAATTGAATCAAATTCAAATTTCTACTTTTTGATTGCGTTGGTCTTTCATGTGTGTGTGCGCACGTGTATGCGCTTGTGTGTATTAAAATTATCTTTTGATTATTTTCAAACTATATTTTTCTTATTATGTCATCGAAATCGCAAAATAAGCGTGAATAAAATGAAGTTCAGAGATAATAAACTCTTTATAGCTTAAAAGATGGACAATAATAAATTTAGAAAGACATGGAACATTTTAATGAAATGTATACTTAAAACTTTGCATTTCAAGCCTTACTTTCGTAATATATTCATTATTGGTATTTCTTTGATAAAATTAAGATCCTTAATCGATAAATTAATTATAGGCTTAGTATATTTCTGATGCATTTTTCAGGGGCATGGAAAGTGTTTAATTTAATATGATATCACTTTTGATTGAGAAATTTAATTGTTGCTTATTTTATGATTTAACAATACGTAACAAATAGCTATTTTTATAATCGTTAAACAAAGAAGTTGCTTTTACAGCAAGTTGTATTTTATGTGCTATGTTAACGTATCAAACTAGCTGAATCACAGCATTTCGCTTTCTATTAATTTTTGCTTTATATTAATGTCATCAAATCTTATAATTAATTCATATTAATCTTTAGGTATTTTTTGTATTTAGGTGCATCCGTTTATTATTCACATAATGCATTGGCTATAAAATTGTTTCATTAAATAACACATGTCCTTATTTATTCCTCTTTTCTAATCTATTCTATTTATTCTATCATAAAAAATGCTGAATAGATACCTATTTATCTCCTTTTTTTAATTTAATTTCAACCCAAATACTGAACTTACCTTAATTTAAGTCGATACTTTATAAAGAAATTACATTTGATTAATTATTCTTTGTGTTATTTTTTTATCAATTATTCTTTTATATAGGTATTATCAGCTTTTATACTTAATTCTTTAGGTAAATTTTCTAATTTAGGTGCTCTTATTTTATTGTTCACATAATGCATTAATTTTTATAAATTAGTGCAATAAATAATACATGTCTTTGCATCTTCAGCTTCAACTCAATTTTCACATTTTTTTTCTTTTTCCATCTCCATCAATTTAATTTTCTCAATAGTTTTTCTTATTAAGAAAAGAAAAATAGTGGAAGTGATTCCAAAAATATTTATATTTTAGTTCACATGAAATTAGCAGATAAACAACGAATACAGGGAGGTTTATGTAATATATTTTTTCTTATATGCTATCTCTTTAGTAATGCCTAATGCTTACATAATTAAGGAATATTAAAATTAAGTCATGCTTTATTATTACCAAACATATATGCATTGGTTGAAAATTACAAAGATGGCTAATCAGATTAATCTCTATTCAAAAATGATACAACTTTCTATCAACATGTAATCATTTCTAATAATTCTTCACTATGTGACTAGGATTGTGCATTTAATAGTCTTAAGTATACCAATAAATTATCTTAATTTGTCAATAATTAATCATTTTTGATTTCTTTGCATTTCTTGGTTATTGATATGCTTTTTGTATCCTTGGCTTTCACTTGATGGTCATTATAAATTATAATGTCAATGATGAAAAATTTCTTGGGATATCCATAGAAGATGTATAGTTTTTGCAATATAAAATTTTGGAAATAAGTGCAGGGCATAAATATTCTAATATGTATTAGAGATTAGAATACTCATGCATCACGTAATTATTAACAAATGAGGAATTATATTTTTAGGGTTAAAAATGAACTTACCTTTTATTATCTGCATAATTTCCGAAAGATAGGAGCAAAAGAATTTATGTCAAAATAAAAGAATAATATTGTAGAATCAATGCCAAAAGACTACAGTATCACTCCTTGTCTATAAAGGCTAGTAAATAATTCTGGCTCTCATCTACACCGCCACTACTTCATGTCGCATTCCTTCAAAGTCGATGACGCTTCCTTTCAATATCGAGCCTCAAGTTAATCCACCCCGCTTCCATGATGTATGTTGTCTACTTCGTATTCCATCTATAAGGAAAAAGAGAATGTCGCACTTAATCGATGCCGCATGGATTTCACACCGCCCTTCATCGAAGTCATATGGTGATGGATGCCAAACTTTCTCAATGTTGCACCTCTTTATTGTTGTTACTCTTTAACACCACCGCTCAAATAAGACCACATGTCAACAAAGCCGATATGGATATCACGCTTAATCAATATCACATCCTGTTAGAGTTTCTTCTTATCAATATCAAGGAACATTGTCGCCACTATGCAATATCACTCATCATCAATAATCTCTCATTTCAATGTCACTTGCCATCCATGCCGACTCTTATTAATGTTGCTTCCTTAATTCTGCTGTTGATCAGTGTCGCCCTAACCAATTTCACATCTATTTAATATTAAGTAATATTGCATTTCATGTTTCAAGTAATGAGGTTCTTTTCCCTATGTTGCATTTTAGCAATACTGTGATCTATCAATGCTGTGCTTCATCAACCGTCAAAGGATACAACTCTATACTAATGTCGCCTTAAATTAGTATTGCCGGTAGGCCATGTCGTAAATCATCAATCCTATCACATCTTTAATACTACTTTATGTCATTGTAGCACCTTGGAGATTGTCACCGCATATCACCAATGCAACGTTGATGATGAACATCACCGATGTCCACATAAAAGCTAGTTAATGTTGTTGTATAACGTACCACTACATTTCGATGCTACTTCATGATTGATGTTGCTTGTTGTTAATAAAGCATGCTGAAGATTATCTGAAATGAAATAAAGGAACCTAATATCGATGACAATGCCGAAGGTTGTGTAAGGCGACAATTAAGCAAGTCATGGGCTGCATGGAGCTACTATGAAGAACTCCATTACCTCTGTAAATATGGACCTAGAGGCAGGTTGGAGGAGGCGATATTTTCTTTTCTCTACTCTTGAAATTAAACTCTTGGAAATCCTAAATCGAATTGGGGACAAAACCTATTTAACTGTAATTATGCATAATTTAAACAAACAATGACTTTGACATGCCTATTATTTCGGCTATGCACTTTGGATTTTATCGACATAGGCATGGATATGCACATAAAAACCACTTTAGGCCCAAAGTTTGATATGAATAATTTCAGAGGGGTTTTAGTCTAAACAAGAGTTTATATGCATATTTACTATTTTTGCTTACTATATATGGACATTGAACTTAGAATATAAGGACTGATTATCTACTTCATCAACATGCTTAATGGGCTATTGCACAAATTTGCAACTTGTCTTCCTCTACTTCCTTTGGATATATAGGATAAATCTTTGATAATTCTAATCCAAAAGACCATATTGATTCTCGAATATATATATATTCCAAGTGATCTTAAAAGCTTTCTACTATTTTATTTTAAGTAAACTTTGGAGATCTCGAATATCATATTCCAAGATGATATACGGGCTTTCGGATAGACAACATCAAAATCTCATTGGAATCATAGTTCCATCTCTTAGTGATATCCTGTTGCACCGAGTCTTGAATGATGAACTTGTTCTTGATAGCACTATTTGGTCAACATCGATTAAGCTATGCTTGTTTATGTTATCATATGTGTTCGAATCAAGAATTAGTTTATCATAATTAGCATCATGGGTGTTGTACCAGGTATTGGTTTACATTTTGGCGCTAGAAGGAGGGCTTGAACCTCCGATCCTATTTAACTCCCTCCTTAAACTAATGAAATGAGTTTTTATTTCGAGAAAATGGCAAGATTAAAACAAATTAATATTGCAAATGAAGAGGTCGTGTAAATGACGACATTGGATGAAACCATTGTTCCCAACTTTAATTTGTGAAATGCGGAACCTGTATAGCCATCAGAACCGGTGCAACCTACCAACAGTGATGTTAAGATTAAAGACCTAGAACAACAAGTGCTAATGATGAAGGAACTTTTGGATGGAATCCTTGCCAAGAAATCATCCAAAACCACTAAGCTCAAAAGGGGATATGAAGTAGATTCCCCAAGAAGAGGCTTGGATGCATCTTTGCTGAAAAGCAAAAGTAAAGGCAAACTTATTATAACTCCACAAAAAAGAAGAGGTGATCAACAAGCTGAAGCAAATTGCCAAGGGAATATGATGGAGAATTCTATGGAACAATTCAGAAGCTCAACCTCCAAGGTATATAAACCAGACAGAAGCAACTACCATAGTGATGAAGCCTGCCTGAATGATATGGTAAAGAAGATGGCAAAAGATATGTTTGATCTCAAAAGATAGAGAACTCTTGATAAAAGAGTTAACGATGATCATCCAGAAGCTCCCTTCACGGATGAAATCATGTCCACAAAAATCCCTTCGTATCTCAAGATTCTATCCATCGGATATAAAGTAAATAGTCATAAAACGGACGAATCCCATGTATTAGTTGGAATAATCCAAAGTCTGATTCGTGTTGGGGATTTGGAGGAATTCATCAAGAATAGACAGAAAGCTTCTTATTCTGAGGATAGCCACAAAAGCTCTTAAGCAATGCTGTGAATCTAGTAGAAGTTGAAAGTCGACCAAATTTCATTCCACTCCTCAATAGAATTAATGTTATCCATGGGGACACATTTAGTTAGGAATAACATGCTAGGAATCGCTATATTAGAGAAGCAAAGGAAGGGATCTTCTTTATTTAGGAGGAGCAACCACTCAAAATCCAACGTTCCAAATTCAGATGCATAACTTGACCATCACTCCACGAGAGTTAAGAGGAGTTTGTCATCCTCATAATGATCTGCTCGTGATCACTACACAAATTGGACTTTCAGTGGTTATTAAAATTTCGGTGGATACTGAAAGTGCAGTCAACATAATATTTAAACATGCATTTGACTAAATGGAAATGGGAATTTCAAAAGAAAAACTAGAGCCGAGCTTTGAGCCTATTTTTAGGTTCAGTAACAAAGGGTCAACTCCTGTTAGGAAGATAAGACTTCTCGTGCAAATGAGAGTTTAACCACGTTCTCAGACCTTTAAGACTCTCTTTGTCGTCATGGATCAACCTTCATATTGTAACGCCTTTTTCAAAAGACCATCTTTGGACAAAGTTATGCTTTTGTCTCTCCAAAGTATCTGATGGTAAAATTCCTAACCAAAAGTGGGTGAGGAACCATAAGAGGAGAACAGGTTAATGCTTGTGAGATATACTTTGCCACTGCTAAGCGATATAAACGAGACAAAATTTCTTGTTATGATTGGAGAAAAATAAGATAATCAAAAGTATATAAATAAGCCTTCAAATGATGATTCTTCAAACTCATCATCCAGAGAAAAACAAATCTTAATGAGGAGACTAAGCGTGTGCTGAGAAAGCTTGATTCCTCTAAAAGAAAATGGAGAGAAATAAACTTGGTAGAGGGTGAAATATAATGTGAGGAGATGATCACTGGATTAGATTGTAGAGGTGAATCAGATAGAATGAAGCCTGTAGAGGATTTGGAGAAAATATGCTTGAATCTGATTGATCCAACAAAGACAGTAAAAGTTGGAAAAGAGCAAGATAACGAACTAATACAAGAACTCATTTAGTTTCTCCAAACCAGTAGAAATGTATTTTTATGGACTCATTCGGACATGGCTGGGATAGATCCAACCCTTATGTGCCATGCATTGAAGATATACCTGAATATTACGCCTATCCGATAGAAGAAAAGGCGGTTTGATAAAGTCTGTTCCAATGCCTTAAAAGAGAAAGTTAAGACATTACCTAAAAACCTGTTTATCAGAAAGGTACTTTATCCGAAGTGGTTGGCTAATTCACTGTTAGTTAAGAAGTCCGATGGGAAGTGGAGAACATGTGTTGACTACACTGATTTGAATAAAGCATGCCTAAAAGATTGTTACCCCCTCCCAAGGGTAGATCAGTTAGTCGATGCAACAAGTAGGCACAAGCTCTTATCTTTCATGGATGCTTATTCTGGATACAATCGGATTCCAACGTTCAAACTGAATGAAGAGAAAATTGGTTTCATAATAGATTGAGGAACATACTACTACAAAGTAATGCCTTTCGAACTTAGAATGCTAGAGTGACATACCAAAGATTGGTAAACGAAATGTTAAGAGGACAATTTGGTCGGAACATGGAAGTGTACGTTGATGACATGTTTGTAAAATCTCAAGAAGAAAGCAACCATCTAAGATATATTAAGGAAATGTTAAATGTACTAAGAAAGTATCATATGAAGCTTAACCCACAAAAATTTTCCTTTGGAACTCGGTTTGGGAAATTCATTGGGTATATTGTCAGTGCGAGAGGAATCGAAACCAACCTGACCAGATCCAAGCTATTAAAAATATTGTAGATCCCAAGAAAATAAAGATGTAATGAGCTTGAATGGTAGAGTGGAAGCATTAAACAGATTCATTTCTAAGGCTATTGATAAATGTATCCCATACTTTGTTGTATTAAGAAGTAAAAACTTCGAATGGAATGAGCATTGCGAAAAAGCTTTTAAGGAACTGAAAGATTATTCGGAGAAATAGCCAATTTTATCTAGCACCATAGAGGGAAAATACCTTTACCTCCATATTGTCCGAACATGCAATTAGTCCCATGCAAATAAGAGAAGAAAAGGGGACTCAACTTCCAGTGTATTATGTGGTCAGGAGACTCAAGAATGCATAAACAAGATATCAAGTTATACATAAATTGATGCACTACTAAATGCTCACCTCTTGAAAACTAAGGGCTTATTTTCAAGCACATCCAATCAAAGTTTTAACCAATTTCCCATTCAAGTGGGTTTTTAGTAAACCTGAAACATCAGGAAGATTAGTTAAATGGGGAATAGAGTTTAGCCAATATGATATCGAATTTCTACATCGAGTATCAATTAAAGGACAAGCTCTAGCTGATTTCGTTAACGAATGTATAGGATTCATTAAAGTGCAATCAAAGAAGAAAAAATATCTAAAGCCTAAGTGGCAGCTATTCATGGATGAAGCCTTAAATAAACGAGGAGACGGAGATGGATATAAGATTATTACCCACGATGGACACAGTTTGCATTATGCAATGAAATTAAGATTTCCAGCTACTAACAATGTGATAGAATATGAATCGATGATAGCAGGACTTATCCTAGCCCTCGAATTAAAAATCACTAGAATCGAGATTTTCAGTGATTCGTAATTAATGGTAAATCAGCTAAACCAGAAATATCAGATAAAGGATGCCAAGAGACTCTATATGCTAAAAAGATATTGAAAATGCTAACCCAATTTGAAGATTTCTCAACACGCCAAGCGCTAAGAGGCAAGGACCCCAAGCTGATTCTTTGGCTAATTTGGCCAGCTCACGAGTAGCACCAAAAGCTCGAATAATGCCAGTAGGCTGCCAATCAAGCCCTAGTATAGAAGAAAACAATCCAACCCAAAAAATGAATCCTTAGTATTGACCAGATCTCAATCCTTAACACACAAAGAGAAAGATGATGAAAATGAAATTCCATAAGGAAATTCTCCTCGTATGAGAACCGATAAGCAATATGAGAATAATTGGATGACAAGATACTATATAAGAAGGGATTTTCACTCCCTTACTTAAGACGCGTTAATCTGAGAGCAAAATTACTAAGGGAGGCTCATGAAGGATACTATGGAGACCATTCCAATGCTATAAAGTTGACAAAGAAAATTATGAGACAGCGCTTCTATTGGTCTCAGATGATTAATCAAGCCATTAATTATGTGAAAAAATGTGAAAGGTGCCAAAAATTCTCTAAGATCTAAAACTTTCTATCAACCAATTTGACTTCGATCTCAAGTCCATAGCCTTTTGACATACGAGGAATCGACCAAATTAGACCACTGTTTATATCCAAAGGAGGAGCTAAATACATAGTAGTACAAAGTAGATGGAGGCCAAACCACTTCCGAATTCACATCAAGAAAAGTTCTCAAATTCATAATTATGAACATTGTTGCCAGATTTAGGATTCCTTACAAGGTAATATCTGATAATGAAACTCAATTCAAAACCGAAAATTTCACCCGATTTTGTAACAAGAATGGAATCATCAAGAGATTTCATATGTAGCTCAATCCAAGGAAAATAGAGCTATTGAAGCTGCCAATAAGAATGTGAAGGTCATCCTAAAGAAACGATTAAATAAAGAAAAAGGAAATTGGATATTGTAGGCATATAGAACTTCTACTAAATCCACGACGGGGCATTCCCCACATTCTCTAAATGTGGATTTGAATCCATGCTCCAAATTGAAGTTGAAGTACCTGTTTATCGAAGGGTTGCTTATGCATTTAATCCAAATCAACAATTAAAGAAAGAATCCCTAAACCTAATCAATAAGTTAAGAGATGAAGCAGTCACACGAACAGTTGAATATCAACAAAGAATATCCAAGTATTATAACTCTAGAGTAAGAAAAGATCGTCTCAAAACGCAGATTTAGTGCTCCAAAGAGTTATGGAAAATACTAAGAATACAGCAGATGGATCGCTCGGGACAAATTGGGAACCTTAATCATACACAAAATAATCCCGCCTAGGACCCATAAATTTTGCCGACCCGATGGCAACATAACAACAAGAACATGGAACGCTTAGCAGTTGATGAATGAAGAAGTTGAAATAAGTGTATCTACATGGTTGAGGGTAAGATTCTCATAAGATAAACGGACATGCCTAAACCATTATCTAAGATGGTAGTAAAGGACAAAAGCCTTTGACCCCGACCAAGATGACCAAGTCAAAGCACCTTATAGAGGGAGGTCGGTGTAAGCCTTTGAATCGTCTAAAAAGACATGACCAAAGCATCTGCAAGCTCGTGGTTCGCCTTCGTGGTTTGGCTGAGGCAACATCTAGAGGGAGGATAAAGTAGGCCTTTGACATCGCCTAAGATGGCAAGGTCAAAGCACCGACCCGCCTTCAGTACCGCCTATGAGGACTGACTGTAGCACCTTCTTGAGAGAGGACGAAGTATGCCTTTGACACTGCCTAAGATGGCCAGGTCAAAACACCAACCCACCTTAGGTATCGCATACAAGGCCTAATTGAACCACCTCCTATGGAAGGATGGAGCAAGCCTTTGACACAGCCAAAGATGGTGAGGTTAAAGCACTGAACTAGCCTTTAGTACTGCCTATAAGGCCTGACTGAAGTACCTCCTAGAGGAAAGTCGAGTAAGTCTTTGGTTCTGCTTAAGAATAGCAAACCGAAAGCACCGGAAAAAACCTTAATCATCAAAAAAAATGGTATAGGGTGTCCGATCCAAGAAGAGATCATCGCCTAAAATGGTGCAAAACAAAATCAGAGCCAATTAGACCTCTAAATCAATTAATCTTCTAGAGGAACATCTATCAAAATCATAGCCAACCAACGCTCCAAATCAATTAATCATCTAGAGGAAGATCAATAAACAATGTGCCGTATTGTGTTCCGAAGCAAGAATCAAGCTCCCTTCTAAAGAAAGGTCATCCATTGTTACCAGATAAGGACTTCTAGTCATCTTCTATTACTAGATAAGGATTTTTGGTTTTCTATCATTATTATCAAATAAAGATTTTTGGTCTTCTATTATTATAGCCATATGGATCTTATGGTCTTTTCTTATTATTACTAAATGGATCTTTCGGTCTTCTATTATTATTGTAGATGGATTTTCTGCTCTTCCATTATTATTGTCAGATGGATTTTTAATCTTCTGTCATTATTGTTAAATGGATTTTCTGGTCTTGTATTATTATTGCCAGATGAATTTTCCGATCTTCTATTATTATTGCCAAATAGATTTTTGGTATTTTATTATTGTTATCAGAGGGATTTCCGATCTTCTATTACTATTATCAAAAAAGGATTTCGAGTCTTCTATAATCAAAAGATAATTTCTAGTCTTTTGTTATCAAATGGATTTCTGGACTTCTATTATTGATGCTAGATAAGAATCTCTGGACTTCTATTATTATCATCTAACAAAATTTTCTGTTCATCGATTATCAAATGGATTTCTGGACTGCTAGTATTGATGCCATATAAGGATCTCTGGACTTCTATTACTATTATGAAATAGAATTCTGGTCTTCTATTATCAAATGTATTTCTAGACTTCTATTATTGTGGCAAGATAAGGATCTTTGGACTGCTATTATTATTATCAAATGGATTTCCAGTCTTTTGTTAGTGCCAGAAAGTTTTTCGGCCTTCTATTCAGATTTTTTCCTGGTCTTCTACTCAAATTATTATTGGCAGATGGTTTTCTGGTCGTTTATTCATGATATCGCCAGAGAAAATTTCCAATGGTCTCTCTTATATTACTAGATAATCTTCTAAGCTTCCATTTTGGAATTTTATTGTTATAGATCCCTTAAAAGAAAAATTATAATCTTGACTCGTACAGATAAAATGGATAATATATACCAATTTATAGTTCAATCAAATACAAAAAGGGATTGTTTAAAATTGAAATCAAGTTTAAAGTAAATAATGAAATTTATTATTCACTTTATGTTTTATAGGAAAACGAGATCAAAAAGAAAATCTCACAGGGGATCGAGAAAGTAAAGAAATTCTTGGTTTTACATCGAAGTATAAAAATCTTCTTCTATACAAGAAGGAGAGGCAAATGTTATTCACATAATTTACAAAGGGTAGGAGCAATGACATTTATGTCAAAAGAAAAAAATAATAGAGTAAAATCAATGCGAAAAGACTACAATATCGCTTCCAGTCTATATAGGTTAATAAACAATGTCGTCTCTCATCGACACCGCCACTTCTATATGCCTCTTTCCTTCAATGCTGATGACGCTTCCTTTCAATATCGAGCCTCAAGTGACCAAACCGCTTCCATGTTGTATGTAGACATTGCATTCGATCAATATGGAAAAAGAGAATGCCACATTTAATCGATGCTACATGGATTTCACACCACCCATCATCGAAGTCTATGGTGTTGGATGCCAAACTTTCTCAATGTTGCACCTCTTCAGCCATTACTCTTCAACACCACCACTCAAACAATACCGCATGTCAACAAAGCCAGGATGGATACCGCGCTTAATCAATATCACCTCCCGTTAGTGTCGCTTCTAATTAATGTCAAGGAACAACATCGCAGTTGAGCAATGCCACTCATCATTAATACTTCTCACTTCAATACCACTTACCATCCATGCCAACTTTCATTAATTTCGCTTTAATTCAGCTGTATCCGTGTCACCTCTAACCAATGTCGCATCTCCTCAATATTAAGTAATGTGACGTATCAAATTTCAAGTAATGAGGCACTTTTCCTTATGTCGCTTGTTATCAACTCTATGGTCTATTAATGCCGTGCTTCATCAACCATCAAGCGATATCACTCTATGCTAATGTCGCCATCAATCAGTATTGCTGGTAGGCCCTGTCGCACCTCATCAATCCCATCTCATCTTTAATATCACTTTATGTCAATGTAGCATCTTGGAGATTATCACCGCAGATCACCAATGTGACTTTGATGATGAGTATCATCGATGTCCATACGAAAGCTAATTAACGTTGTTATGAAATGAACCACTACATTATGATGCTGCTCGTGATTGTTATTGCCTGTTATTGATAAAGCATGCCGAAGATTGTCCAAAATGAAGTAAAGGAACCTAATGTCGATGATAATGCCGAAGGTTATGAAAGGCGACAATTAAGCATGCCAATGGCTGCATCAAGCTGCTATGATGATCTCTACTACCCCTATAAATATGGACCTAGGGGCAGGTTGGAGGAGGCGATCATTTCTTTTCTCTACTCTTGAAATTGAACTTTCAGAAACCCTAAATCGAGTTGGGAACAAAACCTGTTTGATTGTAATTATGCACAATTTATATGAACAAGGACTTCGACATGCCTATTATTTTTGTTGTGCTCTTTCGATGTTATCGACACAGACATACACATAAAAATCTGTTTTGGCCCAAAGTCCGATTTAAATAATTTCAGAGGGGCTGGCTTCGGTCTAAACATGAGTTTATATACATATTTACTATTTTTGCCTACTACATATGGACATTGGACTTAGAATATAAGGACTGATTACTGTTTGCACCAAAAATTAGCACAAACACCCAATAGAAGTTTTGAAGTTAAATAAATGAAGAATATAAAATGGAATAACGATAAATTGAAATAATAACATGCATAAAATGATTTATAGTGGTTTATCGTTGTTTTCCTACGAACAGATTGCTTTATTAATCACTTTATAATCTGAGTACAATAGGGATCAAATGAAAATCCTTAGTTACAAAAGAGTATAAAACAACTACCAGCTTAAAGTCTCGAAAATGAATAACCAAGCCTGTATCTATAGACAAAGATGACCAAATATCTCCTTGAAAATTCGATAAAAGGATCTCCGAAACCATATGGACCCACAAGAGGGATCGCATGGCCAATTCCTAGAGTAGAGCGATCGATATAGATCCCTACTTTGGTGGATTTTTGGAGTGTGATCCCTACGGTAGCTTTATCATGCTAAAATATGTTTAACCACCAAATTTCATGCCAAATGGATAAGTAGAACTTGATTAATCGCTTGATCTTTGCTTCAACATAGGTTGCTTGCTGATTCCTGCTGATCCCTGCTAAGGGAAGAGTGCCGATCCCTTTAAATTCATCTTCTTGAGGTGCGATCCCTAGGGTAGGCCCCTTAGTGTCCTCATACATTGTTAACAAAATTTCATATGCATTGGATTTGTGGATCTTGAGATATTGATTGTTTTTTATTGAAATGCTCTTACTCCCTAAAACATGTAGATCCCTATTATGGAAATAAATTTATGTCAATACCTCATATATGTTGAACCATATTTCATACTTCGAACGTTCTGCCTTACATATCTACCAATTCCATTCAACCTTGACTTCATGTTATCGTATGTACTTAACTTTTGGGCCCACAACCATCACTCTAGACTCATTTGCCTTGATAGCATTCGAATCTAACTTGTGCAATCAGTTCAATATTGCCTGGTCAAAACGCTGGATAAAATTTGCCCCTTAAAGTACATCTTATGCTGAACATGACGTGCTTTGAACCAAAGCAAGTTAGAGTCGTCGGAAGGAACTCCATCCAGTTTTTCTAAATAGTCGCTATCCCGCTGTCGAATTAATTTCCCGAAGTGTTGTATCTCTCTTTGGTCGTCATGAAACTTGATCGATTTATGATGGCATAAATCCAGGGTTATACTATGCCAGTTGATATATAAATCCGGTTCTATAGGGCTAATAAGATTTGGTTATCTGGTACAACCTCGAACTTGAAGGCTTCAGGTTTGATTTCAATTTCTGTCGATTTCAAAAATTGAACTTTTAGACCGTACACGTTCACATCCAGATACACGTGCACATCGTTGGCTCCCGAGCATGTTTGTACGCCACGGGTCATCAACGATTTTCATTGAATTAGATACAGTTTCACATCATTTGGGAATTATGTAAAGATGTCCATGTTTGTATGCACACATGCTCATAGCCGATCCCTCCTCCTTTTTTCTTCCTTTTTAAAGCATTTGTAGGGATCAGCATATGTTTAGCAGATCCCTCCTTCTTTTATTTGTTTACAAGGATTGGCATATTCTTAGCCAATCCTTTTCTCTCTCTTTTTTTTGTACGCATACTTACAGGGACCGACACGTGTCTAACCGATCCATATTCCCCTTGCATCGAGTTGAAATCGTGGGACGAACCCCTTGCCCCATATAAACTAACACTCTCCTCCCCCATACTTTCTTATTTCATTTCCCAACCATTATCTCTCATCCCTTAAAATACCAAACCTTCTTTATTCCACCGTTAAAGCTGATCCATCCCTTCTTTCTTCTTCCCTTCATTTTGAAATGAATTCTTCTGCAATCCATCTTGCCTTTACGAGTTCACCTCCTCTTATCTCCCATCTTGATCATCCCCAAGCCACTTATCACCCCCATTAACATATATTCATAAGCAGGTAAATTTCTTGATTTTTGATTTTTGATTTTATGATGAGGCGATGGATTCTATTCCATTGGTGATGATTTGGAGTTCGATGTGATGGATAATTGATGGTTGAAGTTGCATGAAGAAGATGAGAAGTGGGATATGGTAGGGTTCGGCTAAAAAGTTTAAAGGGTAGCACGAGGAGGTAGAAGGAGATGGATAAGCCATCTTCGATTCACATGGAGGGGTCAGTGGTTTTGTTTGTTGAAGGAGGTATCGATTGGAATGTCGAAGGGAAGGGATGATGATGAATAACAAGACTTGCATATCCACTGATAAACTCGAAATTGAACGACCAAATCCATAGGACATAGAACATGAACTAAAAATTAATATATGGACTTTAATAACGGATTTCACACTTCGATATGCCGATAGTAGGTTATAAAGCTTACACAACCGATCAATCTTTTCGCCAGTTGAGACGGCCAGCAATGGCAGTCACTTTAGTTGGAATCCAAAGTCTCGTCATTTTCTTTGTTTTCTTATTTGGAGTAGCTTATCTCTACACCACACAACACTGCACCACACTAGCTTACACTTAGCATGGGGGACAGGTAAACTTTTTTAATGTCGATTATCTACTGAGTATAGTTGACATGGGTTTCAAACATTCAGAGCATCTAGCTGTGATGTCTTCTGGACCAGCTTCACATAGTTTTCCCATAGCTGAGTCGAGTTCCACAACTATAACTTATAGTCTTTCCCATGGTCATTAAACTGAACAAACAGAAGTTTCTAACCCATTGGTCGACCTTTTCTCCGACGTTCCCATCCTTCCCGCAGAAGATATAAGTCCTGCCTATGACGCTGCAGAAGGCGTTATATTTTTAGATAACGTGATAATTTTCAAGCATCCAAAATTGGTGAGGCCGCTCTTCGCAAACTATATTCTATACCTGGGATTCCCTTCGAAGATGTTCTGGTTCCTATGGTGAACAACAGAGCTCATTCTCCCCTGGAGGGGTATACAGCATGCAATAAGTTCATGTGTTGGGCCAGATGCATGCCGCCCGTTAACTATTTTATCCGAAAGATGCTAAAATGTCTTGGAATAGCTCATACTCAACTACACCTGAACAGCTATGTCGTTCTCCATGACACTTTCTTACAATTTATGAACGTCCCGTTCCGCCCGCGAACTCCTTAGGACATCAGGTTTATTTACAACTTCAAACGACGAACAAGGAGCTTTTCCTACATTTTCCTCAAGCCTTCGTCTATATGTCAAGTCTTAGTGGGTGCTTGGAACAAGCTTAGCCTCCTCAAACACGAAAGGCTCCATGTCCAATGTTCGCCTAGCTTTGCAAGGCGATGGTTGGAAGGATGTAAGCGTCAACCTCACTTTATTCTCAAATTCTTTAACCCAAGTCATATCCTAAATCAACCACCATTCTGAAAATCTACATGTGTTCGTCTACATCTAGAGGGTGATAGTTTTTCAAGGGCAATCTCTGCAATTCGTGCCACCCCGGTCGAAGACAGGGACATTCTACTTTTTGTAACCAATGAATGGTTATCACTGTTCGGGTTGCTGGAGGAAGGTCGCAGCATTGGGCTTCTGGGAAGCGCTGCACTACCAGGATATGTTGTAGAAAAAGAAGGTGATATCAATAACCCTGTCTTTCCCCCAGTCGAGGGGACCCAGGATGACGCCTAAGAGGGTAAAATTAAAGGTACCAAGACCAACGAGCCTGGCATGCTGATGCAAATCCTGGCAATGCTCCTATGATCAAATCATCACTAGGCATTCAACCTCACATGCCATCTAGAAGAAGAAAGAAGCTTCCATATAAGCTTTATGGGAGAAAAATTGCTAAGGAGCATGAGTTTATTATCACTTTCCTCGACGAAGAGTCATCCTCTCAACGTTTAGAAAGCTCGATGAAATGGTTTTCAAATCTCCAAATCCCTTATGCCTTCCCCAACATTAGTATTAAGGGGCTCAATTCTCCCACCAGAAGTGTAACGACCCGTAAATTTCGATAATTAAATTGGTTAATTTAACAAGATTTTTGTGATTAAATCTAGAAAGAAATATAAACTTTATAATTTAATAATGAAGTGAAGTCTAAAATTAAATATAGCAATGGTAATTAAAAAAAACTATTAACAATTTGGATAAAATTCTAATAAATGAAGTAGTGAAAGTGTTATACCTGGTTATAAATTGAATATGAGAAGATAAAGGTAGGTATTGAGTTAATTAATGAAATAACACGTTGCTAATAGTAATTGAATGTAAATTAAGATAATATTTGTAAATAATGTTAATGCAAGCTAATAAATAACTAATTTAGTGCAATCCCAATTATTTGAAACAAAGTGTAAAGTTATAATTGATTGAAATTAGTAAATTAGGAAATGAATTCAAAGTTATATTAACTGATGAAGTAATACGTAATAAATTGAAATTGATACAATCAATGTTAGATAAGTAATTATAATGTTTGTTGTTGATAATAAAGTATGACTGGATAATGATTGATTGAATAAAAAGGAATGAAAATTCAAGATTTATTAATTTATTAGAATTTAAATTTAATAATTGGATTAGTTGGAATTAAATGAAAATTAATATTTAAATATTACGTAATTAGGAATTAAGATGAAATTGGGAAATATTAAGGTACCAAGATATAAACTAATGTTAATTATATTCTTATTGTAATAAAAGACTTGAATAACAAGGTTTGAAAGTTAATAAATGGATTTTCGAATTTTTAATTTATAAATTTCTGAATTTAATGAAATTGAAATTAAACATTGAAATTGATGAATTAATCAACTTTATATTAACATCTAAATTTGTTTAAATTGTTGGTGAATGGTTAAAAAATCAAAATTGCATAGAAGTTGTAAATTATTAAAAATTTTAATTGGGAAGTGATTAATTTATTTAATTAACTAGAAAATAGCCATTTTGGAATCTGACTCAGATTTCGACGAAACTAGTTTCATCGGATCCGTAACGGTGAATTGTTGTAGGATTTCAAGTTTCGTAACGATCGGACTTGCCTTTGATCGTACGGACTCGAAACGCCTAGAAATCTATTTAATTGGAATCAACTGAAATCAATTTGAAATAATTTGATGTTAGCATAACTTCTTCGTAGATGGAATTTGGATGTGAAACTTGTTCCATTGCGTTTAAAATATTCAAAAACATATGATATATGGGTTGACCCAATTTCGTTCCGGAGTCGAAACGGGATTTTCGGCCCATATATCGTTCAATTTATCTGATCCGTTCTTTCTGTTCAGCTCTATGTGTGTGTGTATATGTCATTATAAACCCTAGCCTACTTCTTATTCCTCATTTTCTATATGTACAATTCTGTTTGCTTCTCCTCTTTTAATGGCAGACAGAACCCTAAATCCCAAAATGCAATTTCAAATCAAATTCAAAGCCAAAAATTAAATCTCTTCAAACTATATTCAATTATATATGGATTTGAAGCTCTCGACGAGCGCAAGTCAAATATATGATTCATTTTTCAATCTAGGTTTCAATGTGGCCAGAAATCGATGATCTATCCACAGTCGTTCATCACGCCGCGACCAAAATCGTCCAATCTTCTAATCTATTTCTAGGTATTGAAGAGTGGACCGA
Organism: Allium cepa; assembly: GCA_030765085.1. Classification (NCBI taxonomy): domain Eukaryota; kingdom Viridiplantae; phylum Streptophyta; class Magnoliopsida; order Asparagales; family Amaryllidaceae; genus Allium; species Allium cepa. Next base: position 30,666,280 of record CM060932.1, read on the forward strand.
GGGGACTTCATCTATGCAGTTAATTTGGTGAATCAACGATTGGATTTTCATGTAAAATTGGATTAGAGTTTGAATGTTAAGGCGGCGGCTGACCTGGTTCGGTGCGTTTCTGGTAGCTAGCGTCGTCGCCGCAGCATGCCAGAGGGCACGCGATGGTCGGCAGAAATGAGGGGGAAGCGGCGCCGCCTAGGGCGTTCGACATTGACCTGAGAAGCGGTCGTTCGTGCCGAGCTTGTGTTCGTGCAAAGGGTTACAGTTTTGCACGGTGAAGAAGATGATGTGGTTGGAGATGGTAGGGGGTTCTGTTGTTGTTTATTTATTTTTTGTTAATTTAATTTAATTTTGATTTCAAACGTTTTAACTCGAGTAACTTTTGTATATGAGGTCAAATTCACGTACGGTTTTCTTCGTTGGGATCGTAATAAAATTCCGGACATTTTGACGCTGGTTTGGACGAATTCCGAGACCCTTCAAATTTTGGATTTAAATGGATTTAAATTCAATTTAAATTCAAAAGGTGAGTGTTTTAACTCACTCACAACTTCTAAAAAAAATATGTTTGTTAAATTTATTTATGATGTGATTAGAAATTTATTTATAGCTGTTTGGCATATTTTTATCATCATCCCAGTTAAATTGAATTTATTGAATTAAATTGTTATTTAATTTATTGTTACATATAAACTGCCAGTTCAAACAGTTATTTAATTTATTATTGAATATAAACTGTCATTTGATACCTGTTATTTACTATTTGTTATGTATTGATGTTATTGATTGAATTGGATGACGATTGTGATAAATGTTTGATCATTGATATTGGATGATTGGATGTTATATTTTATATTGTTATAAACTGCAAGTTGTTGTGATTTTTTTCATTCGGGATTGCGGTTTGAAATGATATATAACCGTATTTATATTTTAAATTATGGATTGAAATGATAAATATCCGTGTCACTTGACCATAGGATAGAAAATTTTATACAGACACCGCGGTCTGTATACATAAATATATAATATTTTAAAATGATTTCTGTGGTTTTGTAAAGAAATATATGGGTTATATAAATATTGATTTTAGATGTTACGTAAATTTTATTTTATTATTGATTTTTAGCTATGTATGAATTTGTTTTGAAATATAAAATAAGTTAAAAAATAAATTTTGATTGTTTTTATATAATATGGTTAAGTATCTGTTTAAATTATATTGTACGTATAGTTTATAATGACTTAAATAAAATTGAGTTTGGAAGATAAATATGAAATTGATGTGAATTACATTATTTAAGAATTATACCCGAATAAATTTGATTTGAAATTTAAATAAAATTGTGAGTTTAAAGGTATGATTTTTATAACTTGATTTTGGTTTAGAGTGATTTAAATGAATATCAAGTAAAAAAAATTGAAAGAATATCCAGTTATTTGAAGTTTAAAGTTTTACTTAAATGATATGGGATTTGTTAAGTAAACATTTCAAATCTAAATAATATTGATTGAAATTGATATATATGGAATTATCAAAGAATCAGTGTTGAAATGGTGGAATATTTAAAGCTTTGAATTATATGGAAATTGAAAGGGTTTATTTAGGGGTTCAAATCTATAACTGGATTTGATTTGTAAAATTGAAGAAGCTATTTTATTATATGAAGTAATTTAACATTTAAACCATTTAAGTGATGGAAGTTATGTTTCAAAGTTATGAGTTTCAAGGTACTATAAGTTGAAAGTGTATATTTCAAGGGTTTTGATTTTGAAATGTTATAACTTTTAAAGTGCTAAAATTTTGGAAAGGATATATTTGAAATAAAATGATGCTAAATTGATTTGGGTTTTTAAAAAAAACGATACCATATTGATTTGGATTTTGAAATGGAAATGATATCTTATTTATATGGTTTTGAAATGGATATTATATTCTGGTTTTGAAGTATAATTATTTTGAAATGACCGCGGTGTTATAATAATGTTTGGTTGTCAAAGAGACTGAGATCGGAAGTTGTCATACTATCGGAAGTTGTCATACTCTCTACCAACTCCGAAAACCACTTTAACAACCGTGTACGCGGTGGAGATTCCAGAATGAAGTGGGATAGTGGTGGCGTTCCTTTGAGGTAAATACGTGGACCCGACTTCCGTGAGTTGGCATAAGGTGGCTAAAACAGGAGCGATTGACGGGATAATGAGGTAGCACCTTTGATCGGACACATCCCTTCGATATTATACTTTGACTTTTGCATGGATTCGGTGGCCACTTTTGATTTTTTTTATTTGGGGTGTGGCTCCAGGTGGGTGGTAGCTGCGGCTATGCGTTACCAACGGTCCGGAAGCGTAATTGGTATATCTACCATAGCATTGCCTAGTTGTGCTGTGTCACATAGCCTAGCGCGCCTTGTACGAGTTTGATTTGTGTCATGACTATGGAATATCCTCTGGTAGCCTCCCGATCAGGAGGTATTACGGTACTGTATAGACTATTGGCACTATTACGTGTTAAGGGCTATATGGGTAACCCCTTAACGCTATTTAAAAGTAAGTTTATTTTACTATTAGACACTATTATAATAGCGAAATATTGCTACATAGTAAATAGTTTAACGGATTCTTAGGAGATGTAAATCCTAAGCATCTCTTAAGTTACTGCACTCACGTTTGACACTGGATAGGAGATGTCGAATCCCGTAAACATCTCTGACGTCGTTCAACTCATATTTATTTACAGTTGATTTAACTTACGTAATGTCTTTTAGTTCTGACTCGAGTGTTTTGTCTTTTCAATTCGCTCAGGTCAGTCCGAGTATTTCAGGATTGAAGACCTTATTTCTGGAGGCGAAGATTGTATTACTATTATTTATCATATTATTCCACTGCATTCATACTGTTCCGCTGCATTATTTAATATTCTCTAGTATGTGTAACTCTGATATGTATTGTATAAGTATAATCAAAGGTTTGTAAAACAACTTCATGAACTGTTATTTGATTATTATATTATATCGTTCCGCTGTGAGATTCTGTTTTGTTTTATTTCTTTCTCTGTTTTTTTCTTATTCACTCCAATAACAATCCGCCCTTCTATATGGTTTAAGTCTGATATGTGTGGTTTATCATCGATTTAAAACATATAAAAGGCGGGATGTTACAAGAAGTGGCGACGACATTCTTTCCACCGGCAATGGAGAAAAAACTCCTATGAGCAAGGCTGCAGCAACTGGTCCATCGAGAGGACACTAGGAAACTCATAATCATGTTCACTTTACCACAAGATCTTCATCTACCTTTTATATAATGGTCACTAATACATTTTTTTGGTTTTTGCAGGTGCGATTTCTCATCTCAAGCTTATGATCGCTTGAGGGGCTCCTTGACGCAATAAGGATCCAACCGTGATTCATAATCGGGTAGGCATAGAGAGAGGGATGACAATCGAAAAATAAGTTGTCATTCAAGGAAATCTTCATCTTCAAAACATAAGTTCCAATCTCAATCATCCCATCAGGAGGTTCAACCTAATCTTCCTGCGCACAGTGGCGATCAGACCTCTTTCCATGGTCTTCAAGTGGCCGTACTGCCTGAGCAGTATTCTAGTTTATCTAGCTCCAAGCAATCTCGAGACTAAAGGTCGAGTAATGGTCACTTCTTATCTATCTTTGCCGACTATGGCTCTTGAAGCTTCCATAGTAGAAAATTTGGCCAAACTTAAGGTCGATTTTCCAAAGATTTGTTTCGATGGCTTAAGTTCCTCCCCTTCATTCATACAATCCTATGGAATGCTAAGGAAAATTCTCTTGCATGCATTAATGATGTTTTTGTGCAACATGACTCATTCCAGCATTTAGTTGAGAAGATCTCCGAGGTGTCTATCGAAAAACAACATGAAATTGATTGTCTCAAGCTAGAGGCAATCTATGATAAAGATATAATTAAACATCAAGAAACTAAGATCTCGAATTTGACGGTGAAGCTGACCGAGGTAGAAAAAAGTCCTAAGGAAACATCTGAGATGGTGAGTCGTCTAGAAGCCGCCCACAAAAAGGAACTTTATGTCGCCCTCAATTACGGCTGTGTGCTTGCCTTGGAAAAAGATACCTTGTAGAAGGAGAAAATATATTGGCCGCCGTGTTGAGGAGCTTGAAGAACTTTTTGAGAAGGAGAGGGAAGAGAAAATTGGAGCACAAGAGGAATCTGAAAGATACTGTAAAGAGGTCATTGAAGCCCTGAATTTGAAGATGAAGCTTGATGAGCTACTTGCTCAAATTGAAGTCCTCAAAGAAGAAGCAAGAGAAGTAGGTCGCAATGAGATGAGAGTGTTAGTCCGTGAGATGATGGTTTTCATGACAACAACCTTAGAATAAATTATAAAATATAAATACTAACATTATAAGTTTAGATATATATGTACTAACATTATAAGTTTAGATATATATGTATATGCAGGATTTAACCATGTAGGTACCAAGAATGAAGACTGTACAACATAAAGATTCAAGATGTCAAGATTGAAGACTCATGAGTATCAAGATTATCAAGAGTTCAAGTAATTTATTTTTTAATTAGAAATTTTTTTAAAACTCCTAGAAAAGCAGTGGCATCTTAAAATCTAATTTATTCGTGGAATGGAATCTACTTCGAGCCTGTTAAAGGATGGAACCTACGAAAAATGTAGTGGAACATTGTTTTGTATCCGCTAACTTTTTATTCGAAATGATTTTTTCAAAATTATATCTTGTTTTCAAAATGATTTCAGAACCTTCCTTTTAAAGAATCAAAACATCTATCCTGATTTTAAATACTTTTAGCCTCAAAATAACCTTTAATTTCAAAGTTAAATTATCCTTGATTTTAAACTATCTTTTAAATATAATATATTTAACATTTAAATATTTATACTTAGATTTAGAAATAAAATTGTAGTAAAATTCTATATATATTATTCTCTAATTTACTTATGTATTTAAATTATAGTCAAGTATATTTATAAAGTTTAAAATAGTTTTAATATAAGATAAAAGTTATTTTCAAAGAAAATCAAAACACCAAAAATCCCTTTGGAATGTCGACATGCTCAAGTACCCCATGTCAACATGGTGTCAGTTGGTTTCAAAATTCAAATTTCAAAAGAAGTGTCTATTCGCCATAACTCTTCATGAATGGACGTAGCTATTGTTCTTTTATAAATAGGGGTTAGTTCCAACGAATTTTAATTCAGATTTTCTGGTTTTTCACTACTCTTCTTCATCCACATTTCCATATACCTATTCTTACCATTACTCTGCCGCAATCAACATTGAGTCTAACTAGATCATTTCTGGTTTGATTCTCTATCACTATCTCAACAAGATCCTCAGTGCTATTCAGAGTTATAGGCTTTTTGTAATCAACTTAGCGAGAAAAGGTTTGATTGTAGCCTTGGAAATCAATCAAGCGAGATAAGGTGTGATTGTTGCCTTAGGAAATCAATTAGGTGAACTTGTTGCCCGGGAAATCAAGTATCTCTACCCAGAGGATTGTGATTCTGGAGGGTGTACCTCGTTGCCTTGAAATCGAGGGTGTAATTGTACAATTGCTTTTGAAAGGAAATCCGTACTTGTGTGCGGGACTGGATGTAGGGTAACTCCGAACCAGTATAAAATCTGGTATGTTCTTTCCTTTATTGCTTTTACTTTATTTTTGCATCTGTGTTTGTTTCTGTGATCATATCTGTGTCTGAATATTGCATACATTTGTGCTTAAATTAATAAAAACTCAAAAAGATTTAATAATTCTCTAAAACACTATTCACCCCCCTCTAGTGTTTATCCTAGCCTTAAGATCCTTAATCCGCATTTCTCACAGAGAGAACAGATCGAGACCCGGTAGAGGATGCCAAAGAAGTCGGTCGAAATGAAATTAAGGACATATTTGATTCCCCTGATCATTGAATATAATGCTAAATCCTTATCCACCGCGATCTGAACTTTCTTAGTGAGGGTTATCTTGAGTCTTTTGCCGAGGCCTAGGAATACATTATTGAAACGAGAAAGAGAACCCTCGACGAAGCTGATTTAGATGAAGAGAAACTAGTACGAGAGATTCTTTACGGGGATGAAACTCTAGACCTTGCTGCTGCGAGACTTTGATATTTTGACATTTTGGCACCCTTCAGAAAAGGGAAAAACAATTTCGAGTCTTTAGAGTCCAATTCCAATGGCCCCACTTCTCTTGACAACCGGGGTGTCAGTTTCTCTCGGCCTCAGATAGGATCTAAGCTACGATCTGGAAAAAACCCAGTTATAAATCTAAGGTGCTAAGCCCTATTCAAGAAAGGGGGACTCCAGCGACAATTGAGAGTCAGTCGGACGCAGGTATTCCGCTTTATTCTCCACTTTTCAAGAGATTTCGTTCTTCATATCCAATGGTTATGAGGATATCTTCTTGTTTCCATGAATCTACAGGTCTTCCGGGTCCCAGCCACACTCCAAAAAGTGGTGCCGCCATGGAGTAACAATTGACATCTACTGAGATTCTTGCGGCCACTAATGCTCCAAGACCCGACGCTTAAGTTATCGGAGCACTTGATGTGATAAAGCTAAAGACCCGCCATTGCCTAATGAGTCGAATGACGTTGTAATTACTGGCACCACTAAACATACCGATGAGCTCACCTTAAAAGAGTGCATCAAGAGGGAGGAATTGTTGTAGAAAAAAGCTAAGGCTAAACCCATCGACACAGACATTGACAACTCAAATCTCGTTCCATTACAAGTCATCCTACCTGGCGGGTCAGTTCCCCGAGAACACCCTCCAACCTCTAAAAGCCATCCTGCCAAGGGCGATAAAGGATTAAGGAAAAGGATGGGCAAAAATTTGGGTGGTGGCACTCTTAAGAGATCCAGAAAGGAGATAGAGCAGAATAAATAGTTGTCACTCCAGCTTAGTTCGTATATAGTTGCATAGCTTTCTTTCTCTTTTATTGGTTGTGATTGTGCAAGTGCAGGAAAAATGTGAATTAAGTAGTCGAGCTATTCCTTTCGATTCAATTTACTTGTAATCCATTGCTCCTTGCTCGGATGATAATCTGTTAATTCTATCCCAAGGCCGCCATGTGGTCATGGTCTTGAGTCATACCAAACACGGGGCTCAAGCCTTAATGGTACGTTGTCGAATTTAGTGGTTTGAATGGTTATACTCCTGCCCCCGGTCTTGGGTTAGCGGAGTTATATGATGGATGCTCGAACTCCATCCTTCGTGAGTTTGTACTCCTCCTATCGGTTTCAGGCCAGAGTTCATGGAATAGTGATGGTCCAACCACACTCGTCTATTTGTTTATACTCATATCCGCATACTAGGGATAAGTAGTTAGCAAGAGGTCGAATCGCACCTCGCTTGTGTTTATATTCCAGTCCATACTCTGGGGACATAGATTTATTTTGAAAAATTGTCGGATCGTCCTTTCCTCAATTGATTGATTTGCCCCCAAGTCTGGTGTTAGCTTAGCGAGTGATCGGTCGTGTCATGATAGTTTTTGATACATATTTGTCCCAGGGTTAAGTTGGTCATTGGATGTCGAATCACATCCATTCCTCATTAGGCATTCCGTCCATCGGGTTTTGAGTGCGAATTGTCAAATGAACGGTCGGACCATTCTCATTTCATTTAGTTCAATCATCAGCTTATGTAATCGGCTAGCTCCAAACTCTGTAAACCTACTCACACATGCCAATACTAGTTAGTCTGGTATTGTAACTAATATGTAATGTTATAACAAACACAGACATGAAGGAAATTCAGAACTATATTTACCAAATGGAAAGAAATGTCATAATTTGTTTTATTACATAACTGTGAAAATCAAATGCTAAAGTAAATCCTGAAATTAAATACAACTGAATGAAAAAGAAATAAACTAAATGAAATGGCATCGTAAATGCTTGTTATTCCACGCCCTAGGGAGTGTGATGCTATCAATAGTCGTTAGGTTGAATTTTCCCTCTTCAAGCCTCCATTCAATGACATATGGACCTTCCCAAGTAGGACTCATATGCGACGAGGAAGGAAAAACCCGTTTCAAGACACGATCGTCGATTTCAAAGGTTTTAGTCGGATTTTGGTGTTGCAGTACCGTCCAAATCGGTGTCGGTGCATAGCTGCCCTCAAATCTGCTTCTTCATGATTCTCATATTGTGTTAATGTAATACAAGACCAAATCATAAGATAGATCTAAGAACTCGGTCGCTGAAATGTCATTTTGATCGGTTTACGTAAAGTGCAACATATTTGGTGTCTTTAAATGTTAAAGATAATTGAATGCGCTTTTGTAAAGAGCTTATTATGACATTGTAGTAAGGTTTTCTTTTGAATAATTTGACCATTTGAAAGGAAAATGAATGTATAAGAATAGATGTAATTTAAGGTACAGTTGGGATGATGAGAATGAATGGTCACTTCTACTTTATAGAGAAACATTGGAAATAAGAATTGTAATAATAATTGATACTTTATATTTGAATAAGAAATATGATTTTTATTCCATAATGCATTTTCATATAGAAAATCATTTTCTATGAGATTTATTTCTTTGAGCTCAAGATATTTGATCAACTAATTCTCCACTGTAAATAGTTCTAGTGTATGAAATAAACAAATTGTATTAAGTGAATGATGGACCTCCGAATTTAGTATGTGATTATAGTAATGTTAGAAATGGTAGGAGCATGCCATATAGCACTTATTATTTGCATCATAGTACAAAAAAAAATTCATAAAAACTTACCATACATTATTTATGAAATAATGATTATTTCTCGGTGTTGGCTGAAAAAATGGACATGGCTATATTTCAGTAGGAATATTATAAATATTCTTTGTGAAATAAAACTATAATGTGGTATTATTACTTTTATAACAAAAGTGGTGTATTAGAAAATACAAAAGTATCTAATATTACTTACAGTTTCTTTGGAATTATAGACTAAGTCTTAGTTTTTATAAATAATTTTATTGTATAATTTTGAATCATATGTAACTTGTTAATTATATCTCAAACAATAAAGTTCTATGCACCCATCTAATGGGAGTGTCATAAGAGTTGATGAACTCTTCAAATTGATACATATAGATATATGCAATCGTAATTCTATAAATACTAAAACAGTTCCACGTACTTCATCATATTCACCGATGAGTTATCTTCGACATGGACATGTGTATTTGATACACATATAGTATGACTATGGTAAACTTATAGAATATAAAACAGAACTAAAAATAATATGTGATAGAAATGATTCGATTTGATCGAATGAGTGAGTATATTGAAAAGGTTCCGGACATACCAAAAATGAATAAAGATTTAATCTCAAAATAACTCCTTCATGTGATACATAATGATGCATTAATATGGAGTAATCAAATTTTGTTGGAAAACATATGATTAATTGTGAGTGAACTTGAGTTAGTTTCTTTCTATAAGGTAATGTACTTAAGAGTAGTACACAAGGTTAATATTATTTCATCTGAATAACAACTTACAAAATCTTACAAGATAACGGTTTATTCGAAACTCCAACATATCCTAGGCCAAGGAGTTAGCAGGTTATGCGAGTCGAAAGATTGCATGTAATAATTGTTTACGAGGGATCTTTTCTAAATCTCTCTCAAAGGGTTTTGAAAAAACTGTCATTGGATGACATATTTATGTTTCAAGAATAATTTTTGTAAACTAAAACCAGATCAGTTTTATAAATAAAGAAATTCTTAGAACTTTTGTGAATACCTATTTTATTGCACCGAGAAAGAATTATTGTTTCAAGATATACCAACTTCATTGTGAAGAAATTTCTTTTAGGAATTATTAGTGGTAAGATGGAATTGGATACAATCCATAGATAGAATTGACTATATGAGATGAATTGAAATTAATAACCTAAATGAACACATAGTATTAGAATGTCTAATAAGTATTCTCGCATATCGAAGAGAAACTATGAGTTTCTTATTGATGTCGAAAATATATAATCCTAGATTGTTTAGTTAAACCATTGGGAGTGTTGACTCTATATGGTATAATGCGCAAATCCAAAAGAATTCCAAGTATGCTATCTAAATATAGATTTTGGTGGTCATAACTGAAGGGATATGATCCATCGACCACGATAGTGTCTCTATGGATAAGACTGATGCAGTTGGAATTAAATGAGCAGTGTTGATAAGAATAATATCGCAAATTTCAATTGTAGAAATTAGCGTAATAGATTCGATATTCATCATGTTTAAGTCAATTTGTATTTACCCATAAAATTATTGCTTTATAAGTCCTAATGTTTTGGTACATATGTATAGAAATAGAAAATTCTAAATAACGATTTAGAGTAAGCTGTTTGCACATATTAACCAAAAATGTCTCAAAGTCAGTAGGAGCGATATTGAGTTTGTAAGTCTTTGGATATGATCCAAGAAATGATACAAAAGTATCATTTTATAAGCATCAATGTTGGATAATTATTTTGATAGAAATACTAAATAGTTTGATTTTCAGTCAATGTGCAGAGGAAGCGTGTGTTCATAAGAAAGAATGTTAAAAGGTATATTGGTATTTCGGAACTATAAGTAAACAACACGTTATTGATTTTAATGATGTACTTATGCTAAAATCAGCCTTATTTGTTTTAATACTCAACATTGGATTAATAAATGATGTCTTTTATAGTAAGTATAACAAATTTCGAGAATGCCCCAAACGATATGCAAGGAAACCTTACTAAATTATTTAATACGGAACATGTAAAATTGATTCCTTTGCATCGGCAAAAGGAATTATCATACATGTTATGTTGTCTATAATATCATGATTTGTTTATGTATTTGGTACATGAAGCAAATATAAAATCCAAATTGACATCACTAAATGGTTATTTGAAGTGTTCTTTTGTATATATGAAATACTAGAGAATTGTTTACAGGACAAAAACTCCTTATGAAGGAATGTTCGGACTCAAAGTACATAAGTCATATTGAGAGTAGTATGTCAATAATAAATCCAAGTTAAGAATCTTTAAGTTGGAAATGTTCCAAATAAAAGACCGCGGCTTATTCAATGAAAAAAGGCTCTGTGCATCGCCTTGAATATTACCGCAATAAAAATATTGTATATACAATTATAAGTGCATAAATTTATAACTGTGCCGATTCTAAATGTTGAGAATCTCATAACACTGTTATACGATAACAATGTCGTGATATGGTTCATAATAGAAATTAGAGCTCAGTAGAGGTTGAGAGATATACTCCGAATTGTTCCACATAATAAAACAGTTTATCACCGTCGGAAAGAGTTGATTGATAGAGTAGATAATTGAAACATAATAGCACACCCGTTCATAAAGGGACTGGCCCAACTGGTTTTGAGAAACCAATTAGAGAAGTTGGAATAAGATTCCATAATTGACCCTAGATGTAAGTGGGAGATTGTTAGAATTAGGGGGTATGCCATAGGGGCAATTATGCAATTTGTTACATATACTTAACTCGTTGAACAACCTTATTCACAATAAAGATGTTTCTTTCTATTATATACTTGATATAATGTGGTTATATCAATTAATTAATTTAATTAAAAGTATTTAATAGAAAACCCATAAGTGGCGTATTTTATGATAGTAATTACAAAGTATTGTAACTATGAGTAATTTATCACAATAAAACAAATATACCATTTTAAATGTTCATACTCAAGATGCATCAAGACTAGATATCGATGTATCCGTTGAGACTAGAGTATGTAATGCTTTCTAATTATTGGGCAGTGTATTACTCATGATTGCTGGGGGCACTAAGGGGTTACATACTGATAGTCATTGGATAACTATGGAGCGGCTCACTCGAAGTTTTTTATTGGTTTATATAACTAAGGTCAAACAGAAAATATCGATGTGGCCGATTTACACAGTTCTCTCGAATGAAAAATACTGTGCATCTTCAATACGAAAGCTTCGCTTTGATTATAGTCAAATCATGGCATGGCGTTCCATCGAGTGACTATAATAGGGTCGAGTGGAAGTGAATCACTATTCAAGAAAAGATTCGTCTCCTTTGTTATACGGGGTTAGTACCATGGTCAACTTAAGTCAATTCAAAGTCAAAACCTCTGGCCAGAGCATTTTGGTTAATAATAATTGTTATTATAGAACCAAGGACTTTGTGTTTGGACTATAAGTTGAATGTGGATGATATTGGAATTTTGACCATTACCAAATTCCTAAGTCCTAATATGATAAAGTTTTGACAAAGAGAATTGGTGTAATAATTGTTCCTATTAGGTACCGCTTATAATAAGTAAAATTGGATTTTTACCAAAGGATGTGTAAGTGATAAATTCAGCCAAAATGTCACACTGCCATCTAAGTGATGTGTGAACGTATTTAAATAGTTCGATATTAATCGCTGATTGAATTTACACCCATGAGTCGCACAACCATAATGATGAATTCTTTGAAAAAACACACGATTTAATTAATTTATAAAATGTTGTAAATTGATTAATTAACTGATATTTGATAAATGTTAATTATTAATTATTTGATGTTTGGAAGACTTTTATAAATATTTTAATTCATTTATAAAAGTTATATTTACACGCATTGATATACCATATCGATGTAATTTAAAGATAGTTGCATGAAATGATTTATGGAAATTTTATGTCATTTGATGACATACATGTAAAGAAAGGACTGGAGAGAGAGAAACAATCAAGGAAATTAATTAGGGAAGTTTTAACTAAAGAATGAGCAAATTTTCATTCTTTCAAATAAAACATATTCTCTAATTCATTTTGTACGTACAATTCATTTTTCTTCTCATTCATTGTTTCTCTTTCTCTCCTCCTATATTTCCATGGAAAAACCAAAAAAAGAAAATGAATTTCAAAAATCTTTCAACTCCACACAATAAGAACAAATAAAATGAAGCCAAATTGGTTCATCCTTCTCTTGCAAGGATATGATGTGGATCTTGAAGATCTAAGGAAATATAATCAATCAATGTGTGATTTCTAGGCAACATCCCAAGGTAATTCAATCGGATCTAGAAGCATTCTTCATTCAAGGTGCAAATCAAATGCAGCATTAACAATGTGCGTTTTAGGATTGGGTAGTAAGGTATGTCATTTTCTATATATAGATAGTGATTTTGCAATGTTTGATGGAAATTTAATTTGACTTTCATAATTTGTATGATGTATTACTATCTTGCTTAATTGAAAATTGTTTATGAATATTGAATTGTTTATTGCATGATATGATTGAGTTTTCATTCAATAGATCAAAATTAATTATTTTTTATGTTTCAAAGCAACATTTAAGTGTAGATCTATGTTTTTAAACATTCTTATTAAATTGTAATTCTGCAGATCTGAAAGTTTACAAGTTCTAATTGATCAGCTGCTTTTCTTTACTTTGTTAAATTGAAACTAAATCTATATATTTTAAAATACAATGTTTTATTTTAGTTCTATGTTTAACCATTTAATTTAATTTCCATTTCTTTAAATCTGGAAATTTACATTTTCATGTTGATTGACTGAATTATATTTAAAGTTAAAATGAAATTTATATGGAATCTATACAATGTTTCAATTGTAGATCTGCTATGACCTACTTTTCCATATAGATTTAAACCGACTTTTAATCACACACATCAGCCAAATTGTACGGGAAGGTGGATAGCAAAAGACAGAAAGTTGGTGAGGATGGAGAGAAGGTAGAAAGAAAATTGAACAACACAAAATATCACAGCGGAACGAATAATCTGTAATATAAAACAAGTCTTTACATAAAAACATATACAAACATCAATCACAGTATACTTCTATTTAGCACAGACAGTTATAACAATCTATCATTACAATTTGCTGATATGCACAACTAAATGCAATAGGATATAATCATCAACGTAGATACATATCTGGTCTCCAGCTCCCCTCCTGAAGCTTCCATTATCCATCTAAACCTGGAAATATGCTCGGTCAGGAAAAACCGCGCCCGGGTCAATCTGGTAAAACCAGCATGAGAAAACACACTAAATTTGAATTATTAAAGGTTCAAAATCCTTTGAAAATCAAAGATATCTCGTCAGACCATGCCACAAATAAACAAGACAGATTTGTACCTTACGATAACCAAAACATTTCATATCAAAATCATTTGATATTGTAATTGTGTCTAAGTACAAATACTTATTCAAATTGTTGAAATGCTTGCATCTCATGTTCCAGCATAGTTGGGCACAATCAAAACCGTATGACACTTATTGAAGAATGGATTCCAATTGAATGATTAGGCATTGGGGTACCACCTGACGCAGTACATGTCTAGAAATACGGTACCGAGATCGAACCCACCGATCCCTGCCACACAAGACCAGACTATCCCTTATCTGGATAGACCGAATATGCTATCACCCTTGGTGTTCCCACCCTTTCCAAGCTCCTTGCACACGTAGCGATAATATCCGAGGTTATCTAGAAAGGTGGTAGATATAACCTAATTGGGTGTACCCACTTAGCCTTGTTGCATCTCCCCTGCTTTTCAGTCATTCCCGGTTGATGAAGCGAGAGCCTACGATTACCTTTTTACGGGAATTTCACTTCGAATGCACATTGCCCTCCAATGACAAATGTATTGATACCATTTGTCTATACAAGTCCATTCCGGGTTCGAACGGAATTGAAGGCGCTATTCCTACTATATCCATTTTGGAATCACCCTCAGGATTAATAGCGATTATCCCTTGCACTTCACTGCTCCATCTTCGACTCCAAGCTCTTGTCTTCATTTTGAAAACGTGCTCGTTGGATGAAGTGGTTTTCGGATAACAAATCCGATCTCAGTCTCTTCAAAACAACGTTCATATCTTTCGGTAAACTCAACCCAGGTTTTTTAGGAAATAAACAGATGGAAATAAGATCAGAGATCACCTCCTAACTGTTAGTGGACAGGTTTCCTTATAAACATCCTAGAAGAACGAAATGAGTTTGTACTATAGTATAGCACCTTGAACGGTAACAGCACCACATAATTCTCGCGTTTCCTCTACATATTTCCAAAGTTATGGTTTTGGGTCCTGATTTTATAGTCGGTTATTTAACTAACAAATATACAGTCATCCAAACAAAGTTTCTTTTCCCACTGAAAACAATAAGCCTTATTTAATGTAAAATTCCAATAAATTAAAATTACTTAATCAAACAGCATATGCTTATCTCACCGGATAAGTATATTCAAGAAAACCATTTATTTTCAAATATTTGAAAAACCCATTTTTAAAAACAAAATCTGGAAAGCACCATTGTGGTATCAAACCATGGATCACAGCTCAATGGTTACGTCTCTATCCCAGAGATACCCAAAATTTAAGTGCAGGCACTCACTGCCTCCGATCTATGCTACGCGAGTATACCATTTAATTTTCGAGTTCTAATTAAGTAAATTACTCTTTTATAAAAGTTTAATGTATCATGTATTATTTTTAAAGTAGTATTAATATTTAATAAATTTATCTTCAAATAAATATACTTTAATACTAATTAACCCTTAAGTAAAAATTTACTTTAAAACAATCACTATAAATTAGCTTTAATTAATAAAAAAAATTGACATAGCCAACTGGGTTAACTGGACCCCTACCAGTTTATTGCAACACAATAAAATTGACTCAAAACATATTTTGAATCAAAAAAAAGAAAATACTGGGAAAACAACGAAGACAACAAAGAAAACAAAAGAACAGACAACTTCATCTCCAGCTTCTGATCATAATGCCAGGGATATGGCACTCCTTCCTTTTCAGTTGCATGTAAGTTCTATTCTTAACTTCAGACCAAAGAGTACTTAAGCTATTTCTTTTATTTTCAAAAACTATTGAGTTTCTCTCTTTTCATATCACATCCATATATATTTTAATGCATATGATCAAAACTCTATAACCACTGTTCTTCCACCTCGTAGCCTTCCGAATTGAGTTCCAATTAATAGCTGAGAAGGGAACAGCAACAGTACTTTGAAGACTACTCACAATCTTATCAACCAGAGCGATCAGTCTTGGGCAATCGAAGAAAAGATGATCAACTATTTCAACAAACTGCTCACAAAACACACATTCAGGGGTACTACTAATCCCATAGTTGATTAAAACATGTCTGGTGAGTAGTGCACTGCTACCACCTTCCAGAACATAAAGTTTTCTCTCGGTGGTGAATCATTGTTCCAAAGCACAGTGTACCACTTAGCAGCAGGGTAGACACTGTCACCAGCCAAGAGTTTATATACCACCTTTATACTATGAGGCTTATTATTCCATGTCACATATAATGGATGGTCGGTACTGTAGCTTGTACTCTGGATAGTGTTCCACAGTTGCCTAACAACTTGGCTACTATTGTAAGGAAGTTGGATTCTACCATCAGTAAGGTACTCACTGACTTTTGCTTCTCGATTAACTCCAGACTGGACTATCATAGCATAATCAAAATAAGTAGATAGTATCAAACCTGAACTTACCCAAGGTAAGTAGATAGTATAATACTGATTAATAATTAATATACTTTGAAAAATAAAATAACTAATAACTTTAGAACAAAAATTAATACTTTTAAAATAACTATTTAGAAAAATAAATTAATTACTTTTACCACTATCAACTATTTTACTGATTAAATTAAAAATATCATTTCATAAATAATATTCATCTTTTAACAATTTTGGTTCAAAAGCCAAATTCCAAGTTGGAAAAGAAGGCTTAACAATTTCAATGGTACTTAACCAAGCTACCATTCAATTTTTATATCAGTCCTGAATAACAGATGCAGGTATTCATATCAATTTGTTTTTAACAATCAATTCAAAATTGTATTGCCAATAAAATTATCAGGGAAACATAAATAGATGTTCATACAAGTATAATAGCAGATCAGGGTTTTAATTCTGATAGTCAATGTCCAAAGGCACATATTTTAGCAATAATGGAAGAATGGTAATTTATCCTGCCTATAAGGGTCCAATTAATTTTAATTAGCGGAACAGAGATTTATTTCCGCCAAACAAATGTCCAAATCTATAGGATAGCAGAACGGGGTTTTATTCTGCTAATTTATTTACCAAATTAATTTAATTAGAGGAATGATGTTTTATCCCACTAAACCAATGTCCAGCTACCATAATCGATCCGATTTAACTTAGCCATAATCTATTTGGTCAGAAAATCATCACTATTTTAGGTATATAAATTTAGCGATGTTATAAAATTTAATAACGTGATTTTAAACCTAGTTGTTTAAATAAGTCAAAAAATTTCACAGGTCCAAAGAGATCAACCAATTACCCTACAATATTGGAGTCGTTAATACTAGTACAACGTGACAATCCGTTAGTTGATCGGGTTTAAATTGAGCTATATATCTCATTTCAAACTTAACAATATTGAATAAACAAAATAAAGTAAAATAACTAAATAGGTCCTCAATAAACAAATGGGCCGAAACCCATTTTCTTTCCACCCAAAGGAACAATATCATCTTCCCAAATCAACTTCCAAAACCCCTCCTCCATTTTTGTTCTTGCATGCACGTGCATGTGCACCGCCGTTTCCTCCATCCATCAACGAACTCGAGATCACTCGCAAACCCTTCTTCCCCTCATCATTCGTCCGGCACAATCGCCTCGGCCCCGGGTCCCATCTAGCTCCGACCAGCCGAAACCATGCAACAGTTTTTTAAAAAAAAGACACGACATTTTTTTCTCATGAAAACCCATCAAATTTCCCTGCTCGAAATCCCTCTCTTCCCTGACCATGTTCCTACCCTCCTTTTCTTCACTCGTTGCCCAAAACTCCCTAGAAACCGAAACCTTATGCCGAACCACCGCCATCGACTATCGCCAATTACCGTTGGACTTCCACCAAAAATTCTTCCCCTCCATAAGAACTCATCGGCGTAGATGGCATCGATCTATTCTCAACAGATTTTAGAAATTTAATTTTTAAATTTTCACGAGCATTTTTACCCTTTTTGGATATTAGATGATTCCTCCTTCTATACTCGATGAAATTTAGTGAGATAAATTTTAAAAAGAACCTTACTTAAAAGTAAAAAAAACCTTCATTTTGAAACCATGATTTAAAACTCACAAAATGTTGAGATAAAGATTTTTAAATGGGAAAGTTTTTACTGTTTTTTATTTTTAAAAAACAGAGTAGTTTTTTGAGAAGGCAGTGTTTTTGGGTTTGCTGATCATGTCAAATATACATATACACACACATATCCACAAAACAACTCACCCACACTTGATATCAAATAAAGATTTAACTCGACATCATCAGTTGTGAAGTGTATGCAATATCCAATAAAAATAGAAGTTGTTTACTCACCTGTAAACATACCACTGCTTTGTTAACCCTTCCTTCATGCCTTTAAAATATGGATCGTTATTTAATCTTAATATCAGATTTTTTTTTTAAAATATGAACAATGAACAAGTAACATCCCGGCTATATGCACATATATATATATATATATATATATATATATATAAAAGGATGGAAAGTGTAATAAGATGTGTTAGGGTGGCTAATATGCATTGCAATGGTTGGTTGAGAATTTTGTACAAGCTTTACTCTCTTTCTCTTTCTTTTCTTTTGATTTGATTCTAGGATGGCTGATATGATCTTATGTGGTGACTTGATTTTATACATTGAATTGATATTTTATGCTTGATGAGATTTATTGTATGCTTGATGTAATGTGTTTCCATGATGATGTTCCATTGTGTGTATATGTACATTTATATATATAACTTTACATGTAAACTAATTTTGTCCATATATGTATTTAAATACCTACCTACCTATACATATATACGTTGCTATATACATACATATATACTTTATCCTAAGTTTTATAGTTGCCATCAAAATCTCATACATGTATATATATTTACATGTACCCTATGCCTATAGCATACCCACCTATATATACACATCTTTTTACCATATGCATATTTTTCATTCTTACATATTTACATATATATTTTGATATATACATGTTTGCGCATACACTATTTACTATAACATATATGCATATTTATCTATTTAGTATTTTATATAAACACACACACACACATATATACTTATATATGTTTTTCCATCATAGTTTTTGAGATACCTTCATGAGGATTAATATATACATATAGAATTCTTGTTATCATTTAAAATGGTGAAGCTGCATACGTACATATATATATATATATATATATATTATCGTATTTAGAAATTTACATTTGAAAAGCCAGCATAACTTCCAATATATATTCAAATATCTCCGATATAAAAAAATATAATTTATTCGACTTATAAAAATTAATATCCAATAAATAATAATTCAGTTAATTATTCCAATAACAGACAGCTAAAATCCGGGTCATTACACTCCTCCCCTTAAAAGAATTTCGTCCTCGAAATTTCCAGTATAAAACAGTCATTATTATTCATAAGCCCGCATGATGTCCATATATCATACATTTACAGAATCTGATTTGATCACTACTCGAATACACGACTTCACTTCCAAACCAGTATCGTTTACCTGATTTTCTAGTGCCGATCTTGATCAGGCTCCTTGAGTATGAACTTTTGCTCTCCTTGCATAGGTGTAGCTATGATAGTAATCCCCGGTTGCATATCAAGAACCCTCATTAATGCTCGCCGTCAAAAATCGAGTGATAGATCCTTATTCAGAATGGTGTGAAACCTCAAAGCCCTGTACTCAAATATTAGATCAACCTATATGGATAGAAGAAACGATCTATGTCCACCTCACACGCTTATTTAATTGGTTATCCCTAATACCCATTTTATATTACCTCTAAATTATTTATGAAAAACATTTCATAGAACACTCTTTGATTTGTAAAAGTTATAAAATACTCCATCCACATTACAAGGGTATGCCCAACTATTTAAATTCAAATCTATCGCTTTTAACTCACTTAACAATCTTTAACACTCGGAGCTCTACTCAAAACACTTTTTGAAACGATACTACATATTTGGGAACTTAAGGATCAAACACTTGGATGGTTATTTCAACAACTTTTTGAAATGATACTATTTATATTTTTCTATAACAAATAAATAAATAAATATAGCCCGAGTAACTCCAAAATTATACTAAGGAGCTGGTTACTACCAAACAGCATCATATATTCTCTCACTAGAAGGATAATACTCAAGAGAACGTTTACCGTTCGAACATATCTCTTACCCATTTTTAGTTATTTTTGGGCCACTCGGACTAGTTAACTAAAAGCCAGTTCTCTCTTTCGAACCATTTTGAAACAATATCATACATATATTTCCAATAAAATATTCCAATGAAATATCCAATTCCAATTTACTTTGGATTCATTCGGGTCCAAACTCGTCACGACCGTACAATAACAAAAAATTATTTACTAAGTGCACAACACCGTTCGCCTCGGCAAACATCCGATTGTCATTTAGAAGATTATTCTAATCACCACAAAACAAATTGGGACTCATTCCTAAACAAATATAAAGAAATGCCCATTTTTTCCCAAATTTCCTTTTCAAAGATATTTATCCTTAAATATATTTCTTAGAGACTCTTTCCAAAATATAAGTACCTCAAAAATCCCGTTAAGATCCAAAGCTATCTCTAATAAGATTATTACTTCCTTCCTCCAAAATTATTTTGAATAATAATTTTTAATTTATAGTTAATCAAACCATACTTTTGAAATTGAATCAAAAATTGTTCTTTTTAAACAATTATATAGAACGGTCCTACTAGTAACAATTCCTTATTTAGAAACTCGAAAGCATTCTCAATACTATTATTAACCCTTTAAACTTTGAAAACCATTTTTTCCAAAACCATCGGGACTTAAATTCCTTTTATTTATTAGGCACATTATAATAAATCAAATTTATAAGTCATTTTGTTTAAAGGAAATCATTTCCAAACATATATATATATATATATATCAAGTATTTATTCCAAAAATATTTAAGTTTTTCCTTTTAATAACTTCTTTTATTAAACCTAATTTAATACAACCAACTTTTGTATTCAACCATTTCCAAATATTATTTCAAAATATCCGAAATTTTCTCTTAATAATATATACTTAAACTCAATCTAATCAAGCTTTATATTTCAAAAATATTCATTCTAGAACATTCAGGTTCTCTTTTTATATAAATGGCCTTAGAAATCAATTTCTGACTAAATATTATTAATGAACGCCTTATTATTCAAATTTATGAAATTAAACTCATAAGGTACTCATTCTCAATTTTCCTAAAATTCCTATCTATCCAATCTAGATTTTAAAAAGGAAGATTCTAGACAAATTCTATGGATAATTGTCAATGCTTTGAAGTGGATGAGCATGACCGTTCAAATCATAGATGATAAAGATGGAATGCTATAACTCCTAACACCCAAGCACAACCAGGATTAACTATGGAAAACTTCTTTCATATTTAGAATATATTTTAAGGTAATATTATTTTGTTTATCATTTTAAAACAATACAGTGTCAATTTGATCTTGTTCGAGTTTTGGATATCCCTATCGATAATGTTAGCCAAATGCATCAATTGGAATTCTTAAGCCACTTAACGCAGCGAACAACACAATACCAAAAAAAATTATATCGCTAACAAATACGCACTGTCGTATACACACATACACACGTACACACACTCAAACTCATTCTAGGGTGCTACTGACCATATCTCTAATGAGTAATCCCTACCAGAGCCAAGGTTCCCGCTTAACCTTCCGCTCTGATACCACGATGTCACGACCCACTTCTCCGTACAAATTTAAATTGACTTTTAATCACACTCGTCAACCAAATTACACGGGAAGGTGGATAGTAAAAGAAAGAAAGTAGGTAGAGGATAGAGAGAAGGTAGAAAGAAAATAAAACAACACAGAATCTCACAGCGGAATGAATAATCTATAATATAGAACAAGTCTTTACATAAAACAAAATTGTAACTTAAAACATATATAGACATCAATCAGAGTATACATCTATTCAGCATAGATAGTTATAACAAACTGTCCTTACAATTTGTTGATATACACAACTAAATGCAACATGATATAATCATCTATGTTGATACATATTTGGTCTCCAGCTCTCCTTTCGAAGCTTCCATTATCCATCTAAACCTGGAAATATGCTAGGTCTGGCCCGAGCATGTAGGAAAAACCACATGAGGGTCAATCTGGTAAAACCAGCGTGAGAAAATACACTAAATTTGAATTATTAAGGTTTTAAAATCCTGAAAATCAAAGGTATCTCGTAAGACCATGCCATAAATAAACACGATGGATTTTTACCTTACGATAACCAAAACATTTCATATCAAAATCATCTGATATTATAATAGCGTCTAAGTACAAATACTTGTTGAAACAGCTGAAATGCTTGCATCTCACTTTTCAGCATAGTTGGGCACAATCAAAACCGTACGCCGCTTGGAGAATGGATTCCAACTGAATGACTAGGCACTGGGGTACCACCTATCACAGTACATGTCTAGAAACACTGCACCAAGATCAAACCTATCGATCCCTGCCACATAAGATCGGACTATCCCTGACCTGGATAGACCGATTATGCTATCACCCTGGGTGTTCCTACCCTTTCTGAGCTCCTTTCACATGTTGAGATAATATCCGAGGTTATCTAGAAATGAGATAGACATACTCTAATTGGGTGCTACCCACTTAGCCTTACTTCATCTCCCCTGCTTTTCAGTCATTCCCGGTTGATGAGGCTAGAGGTTACGATTACCTTTGCAAGGGAATTTCACTTAGAATGCTCATCGTCCTCCAACGGCAATGTACTGATAACATTCGTCCACACAAGTTCGTTCTCGGTCTGAACGAAATCGAAGGCACTATTCCTACTACATCCATTTTGGAATCACCCTTGGAATCAGTAGTGATTAGCCCTTGCACTTCACTGCTCCATCTTCGACTCTAAGCTCTTGTCTTCATTACGAAAACATACTCCTTGGATCAAAGTGGTTTTCGGATAAAAAATCCGATTCTGGCCACTTTGAAAACAACATTTGATATTAATTTTAGGAAATAAACATATGGAAATAAGATCAGAGATTACCTCCTAACCGTTAGTGGACAGATTTCTTTAAAAACATCCTAGAAGAACGAAATGAGTTTATACGTACAGTATAGCACATCGAACGGTATTTGCACCACATAATTCCTGCGTTTCCTCTAGATATTTCCAAAGTTATGTTTTTGGTTCCAGATTTTATAGTCGCTTATTTAACTATTAAATATACAATCATCCAAACAAAGTTTCATTTCCCATTATAAAATTTAAGCTTTATTTAATTTAAAATCCCAACAAATTAAAATTACTTAATCAAAAAGCATATGCCTATCTCACCAGATAAGTATATTCACGAAAACCATTTATTTTCAAATATTTGAAAAACCCATTTTTAAAAATAAAATCTAAAAAGCACCACTGCGGTATCAGACCATGGATCACAGCTCAATGGTTACGTCTCTATCCCAGAGAAATCTAAAATTTAACTATAGGCACCCACTGCCTACGATTTATGCCACACCAATATACCATTTACTTTCCGAAAACTTTGTTCATTAATTTTCCAAAATCATAATTATATATTTTCAATATAAATTTCCCAAGTTCTAATTTGTAAATTACTCTTTTATAAAAGTAAACTATATAATAGATTATTTTTAAAATAGTATTAATATTTAATAAATTTATCTTGAAATAAATACACTTTAATACTAATTAACCCTTAAGTAAAAAATTACTTTAAAACAATCATTATAAACTAGCTTTAATTAATAATTAATATACTTTGAACAAATGAATAACTAACAACTTTAGAACAAAAATTAATACTTAAAATAACTATTTAGAAAAATAAATTAATTCTTTAATCATTATCAACTATTTACTGATTAACTTAAAAATATCATTTCATAAATAATAATCATCTTTTAAAAATCTTGGTTCAAAAGTCAAATTCCAAGTCGGAAAAGAAGGTTTAACAATTTCAATGGTACTTAATCAAGCAACCATTCAATTTTCATAACAGTCCAGAATAGTAGATGCAAGTATTTATATAAATCTGTTTTTAACAATCAATTCAACATCGTATTGGAAATAAAATTATCAGGGGAAAATAAATAGATGTTCGCACTAGTATAATAGCATATCAGTGTTTTAATTCTGCCAGTCAATGTCCAAAAGTATATATTTCAGTAATAATGACAGAACGGTGATTTTCCTACCAATAAGGATCCAATTAATTTTAATTAGTGGAATAGTGATTTATTTCCGCTAAACAAATGTCCAAATCCATAGGATAGCAAAACGGGGTTTTATTCTGCTAATTTATATACCAAATTAATTTAACTAGAGGAATGATGTTTTATCCCACTAAACCAATGTCCAGCTACCACAACCGATCCGATTTAACTTAACCGTAATTTATTTGTTCAGATAATCATCACTATTTTAGGTAGATAAATTTAACGATGTTATTAAATTTAATAATGTGATTTTAAATATGCATCTTTAAATAAGTCAAAAAATTTCACAGGTCCAAAGAAATCAACAAATTATCCCACAATATCGTAATCACCAATACGAGTACAATTTGATAATCCGTCGGTTGATCGGGTTTAAATTGAGCTAGATATCTCATTTCAAACTTAACAATATTGAATAAACAAAATAAAGTAAAAACTAAATAGGTCCTCAACAAACAAATGGGCCGAAACCCATTTTCTTTCCACCCAAAGGAACGGTATCATTTTCCCAAATCAACTTCCAGAGCCTCTCCTCCATTTTTGTGCTCGCATGCACGTGCACCACCATTTCCTACATCCAACAACGAAGTCGAGATCACCCGTAAACCGCTCTTTCCCTCTGCATTCATCCGACACAATCGCCTTGGCCTCCGGCCCCCTCTAGCTTCGACCCATCGAAACCATGCTACAGATTTTTTTTTTAAAAAGGCGCGACATTTTTTTCTCACGAAAACCCATCAAATTTCACTGCTCAAAATCCCTATCTTCCCTGAACACGTCCATACCTTCCTTTTCTTCCCTCGCCGCCCAAAACTCCCAAGAAAACGAACCCTAGTTCTAAACCACCGTCATCGACCATCGCCAATTACAGCCGGACTTCCACCCGAAATTCTTCCCCTCCATATGAACTCCTCGGCATCGACGGCGTCGCTCCATTCACAACAGATTTTAGGAATTTAAATTTTAAATTTTCACGAGCGTTTTTACCCTTTTCTGATATTCGACGATTCCTCCTTCTATACTCGATGAAATTTAGTGAGATAAATTTTTAAAAAAAGTTACTCAAAAAGTAAACAACCTTCAGTTTGAAACCAAGATTTAAAACTCACAAACTGTTGAGATAAGTATTTTTAAATAGGAAAGTTCTTACTGTTTTTATTTTTAGAAAAAACAGAGGATTTTTGTGAAAAGGCGGTGTTTTTGGGTTTACTGACCATGTCAAATATACATATACACACACATATCCAAAAAATAACTCATCCACACTTGATATCAATCAAAGATTCATCCCAACATCTGCAGTTGTGAAGTGTATGCAATATCCAGTAAAAATAGAAGTTGTTTTACTCACCTGTAAACATACCACTGCTTTGTTTACCCTTCCTTCATGCTTTTGAACTCTTGATCTTTATTTAATCTTAACAGTAGATTTTTTTAAACATAAACAATGAATAAGTAATAGCCCGACTATATACACACATATATAGAAGGACAGAAAGTATAACGAGATGTGCTAGGGTGGCTGATATGCACTGCATAGGTTGGCAGAGAATTCTGTACGGACTTTACTTACTTTCTCTTTCTTTTCTTTTGATTTGATTTCTAGGATGGCTAATATGATCTTATGTGGTGACTTGGATTTTATACATCGAATTGATATTTTATGCTTGATGAGATTTATTGTATGCTTGATGTAATGTGTTGCCATTATGATGTTTCATTGTGTATATATATACATATATATATATATATATAATTTTACATGTAAATTAATTTTGTCCATATATGTATTTAAATACCTACCCATCTATACATATATATGTAGATATATACATACATATATACCTTATCCTAAGTTTGAAAGTTGCCATCAAAATCTCATACATGTATATATATTTACATGTAACCTATTCCTATAGCATACCCACTTATATATACATCTTTTTGCCATATGCATATTTTCCATTCTTACATATTTACATATATATTTTGATATATACATGTTTGCACACACATATACATTTTTCCATCCTAGTTTTTGAGATACCTTCATGAGGCTTAATATATATATATATATATATATATATATATATATATATATATATATATATATATATATATATACAGATATCTTGTTATAATTTAAATGGTTAAGCTACACATATATATATATATATACACACACACACGTATATTATCATATTTAGAAATTTACATTTGAAAATCCAGCATAACTTCTAACATATATTCATATATCTCCGATATAAAAAAATTATTTTATTCAACTTATAAAAGTAATAGCCAATAAATAAAAATTCAGTTAATAATTCCAATAATAGACAGCTAAAATCTGGGTCGTTACAAGATCTATGTTTTAGTCTTTCATAACAAAGTGTAATTTTAGTTTTGAATTTTAATACATGTATGTATGTATGTTTGCGTGTATTATTTGCACTTTTTATTGCATTAGATATTTACATATGAATAAAAGAATTTTTACAACCAATTAATGTTTTGAAATTGACTGTAATAACTATCTAATTTATATTATTAGAAAGCTTTGATTGAATTCAGTATATACATATTTGGATCTACTTGTATGCATTCATTTAAAATTTATTTTTCTTTATATATATTGCCATAGTATGAAATCATTTCTCTTTTTTAATTAAGACAATAATGTATACATACAATTCATGGTTTACCTTCTATATTCTTACATTATCGTATCTATTGATTGTCATTAATATGTTGCATTAATTAAGTTTAATAAAAGGGAAACTGCATCAATCACTCTTATCATCCCTTATTTATTTCCATTTCAAGTCCTATGTAGTTACCGTTTAAATTGTTCTTGTTTATTTTATGTATACATATCAATTACCACCGACTACGCACACCTTCTGTATGTTGCACTTGCACAATATTTACTATGATTATATTTACAATTCATGATATATTTAGACTAGTTGTTAATGTTATTTATTAATTAATTGTTTAATTAATTAAGAGAAGGAAATAAAAGTTTCCTTCTCTAAATAGATTTATGCCTCCTTATTAATTGAATAAGTTAAGAGAAAGGAAATTAAATATTTCCTTCTTTAAATAAATTTGAAAAGTAAATGTTACACACAAATTTGTGTATAAGAGTATATTTGATGTACTCTAACTTACATGCACATTAAATTAAAGTGAAATTTTATTTATGAAGTTAAATAACATGTTGATTTTATTTAAAAGAAATTAGCAAAGTTCCAAATGAATTTAGACTTCATAGACCCATCAAAGATCAAAATTGGTTAAATTTTTTGAAATTCACTCATTTCTTCCACTACGGGCTGACCTAGGATGCGGTCCTCCGACTACTGTATTGATTACCTATCTTCCACCAGTCTACGCAGGCTCCTCGACCTTGTGCGGTGCTTGTCCTCGGTTGGGGTCGGATGTCCCTACTCGCCATCCTATGGGGTTTTTACTAACTGTTGTAACTTTCTTTCTCGAATCAGCTTTTCGAAAATAACATGGAGATGTCTGCATTCATTTGTGTTATGACCATAACATTCGTAAAATAATGGAATCGGCTGGATTTCGGACTTCAACTGGATCAGCATTCACATCCATCGGTTGACTGTTCGGCCTCCTTGCTTGATGCTAGCACTCTCGTTTTCTTCTGCTTATGAGAAGTAGATCTGGTGTTCCTCACCCTTGTTGATAGCTTTGCTTATTTTTTTGCAGATTTGAACAGAACAAGCAAACTTCTTGAAGTTAACTATGGATCTCCTTCAATATCAAGCAGCAGCAAATGGATCCTAATAAGTTGAGAATCAAGGCTCTTAATGAAAGCACTAAAATGTTTTCACTAAAAAATGGCACAAATACTCAATTGAAGTTTTGAAAATAAATGAAGAATATAAAATGAAAATAGAGGATAATAACAAAGAAATAGCAGTAAATTGAAATAATAACACGCATGTAATTATTTATAGTGGTTCGAAGTTGTTTTCCTTCGTCCACTCTGAACAGATCGCTTTATCAATCACTTTATAAACTAAGTAGAATAGGGATTGGATGAAATCCTTAGTTACAAAAGAGTATAAAGCAACTAGTGACATAATAGTCTTAAAATGAACAACCAAGCCTTTATTTATAGATGAAGATGGCCAAGTATCTCCTTGAAAATTCAGCAGAAGGACCTCCAGAACCATATGGACCCACAAGAGAGATCGCATGGCCTAATTCCCGAAGTAGAGGGATCGGTACCAATCCCTACTTTGGTGGAGTTTTAGGGTGCAATCCCTATGGTAGCTTCAATATGCTAAAATACGCTTAAACTCCAAATTTCATGCCAACTGGATCAGTAGAACTTGAGTTATCGCTTGATTTTTGCTTCAACATGGTTGCTTGCTGATTCCCGCCGATCCCTACTAAGGGGAGAGTGCCAATCCCTCTGACTTCATCTTCTTGAGGTGCGATCCCTAGGGTCCCCTGAGGTCCTCATATCTTGCTTACAAAATTTCATATGCATTGGACTTGTGGATCTTGAGATATTGGTTGTTTTCTATTAAAATGCGCTTACTCCCTGAAACATACCAATCCCTATTATGGAAGTTAATTAATGCCGATCCCTTCTATATTTTGAACCATATTTCATACTTTAAACATTCTACGTTGCATATCTATTAATGTCACTCATCCTCGACTTCGTGTTATCATCTATGCTTGACTTTTGGGCCCCATAACCATCACTCTAGACTCATAGGCCTTAACAATAGCCGAATCTAACTTGTGCAATCAATTTAATATAGCATGGTCAAAATGTTGGATAACAATTACCTTCTCCATTAACACGCTTAATTGGCTATTGCACAAGTATGATACTTGTCTTCTCTACCTCCTTTGGATATATTGCATGGGCCTTTGATAATAGTACTCTAAAACGCAATGTATTCTCGAACATATATTCAATGTGATCTTAAGAGCCCTCAAATATTTTATTTCAAGTGAACTTAAGAGATAACGAATATCATATTTCAAGATGATATACGGACTTTCGGATGTACAACATCAAAAGCCCATTGGAATCATAGTTCTATCCCTTAGTGATATCCTGTTGCACCGAGTCTTGAATGATGAACTTGTTCTTGATAGCACTATTTGGTCAACATCGATTAAGCCATGCTTGGTCATATCGCATGTGTTAGAATCAAGAATTAGTTCATCATAGTTAGCACATGGGTGTTATCCCAGAAATTGGTTTACATTTTGGCGCTAGAATGAGGGCTCGAACCTCCGATCCTACTTAACTACCTCCTAACAGTAATCAAATGAGTTTTTGTTTCAGGACAATGGAAAGATTAAAACGAATTAATGCTACAAATTAAGAGGTCGTTCAAACGAAGACAGTGGACAAAAACATTGTTCCCAACTTCAACTTGGGAAACGTAAAGCATGGACAGCCATCAGAATCGGCGCAACCTAACAACGGCGAAGCTAAGATTAAAGACCTAGAACAACAGGTGCTAATGACGAAGGAACTTTTTGAAGGAATCCTTGTTCAGAAATCCTCCAAAACCACTAAGCTCATCAGGGGAGATGAAGTAGAGTCCCTAAGAAGAGGCTTGATGCCTCTTTGCCTAAAAGAAAAGGTAAAGGGAAACTTACTGTAACTCCATAGAAAAGAAGAGGTGGCCAACAAGATGAAGCTGTTGAATATGCGCTTTGCGCTTATAGGATTTTTGTTTGATGATAATAAACATATATACATTCATTTAAATGTATTTGTTAATGTACTATTTTATTTTTCATAGATTAAATAAATATTTGTTGAATAAAATAAATAACACAGAATTTGAATTCAAACAGAAATTTTATTCAAACAAATATTTATTACAATCTTGGATAGTACAAATTCATGCTCTCACTATACGTATACATTTTTGAATACATCATGATTTCATATTTAAATTAATAACCTCACTACATATCACTCACACTCGTATTTTGTCTTCAACTGCATTCCAGTTTGAATCCAGCATCTGAGCAATCTGCAAAAATATTCACTAACGCAGTAAAATTGAAAAAGAAATATTTTTGCAATAGAAAACGAAATATGATTTTTGAAAATATTATTTGCCTCAGTTATTTAGATTGTTCGTCATAATTTACATTTGAATTCATCACACACGAATAGTGTGACATGCACAGTGTATCACTGTACATGCCACAAGGCCGTGCACATCGGTATATACTTGATAATGCTACAGGGACAGGTGAGCACAGGTCAAACCCAAATGAAAAGCCGGGTTCAACTCACGTGCAATATATTGAAAATCACGACACGAGCACAAGGTCAAACCCGAGTTTTTGAAAAACTGGATTCAACACAGGGCAGTTCACAAGTCAAAAACAGAGCATCAAAACAATGTCGAAGTCATTCCAGCAAAATGACAGTACAAAAAAATGCACACTGGAAATACAAGCACATGCACATCAACCAAACAGTGGCACATAAATACAAGTATGCATAGCAATGCAAAGACCACATCTCGACCAGGTAACAGCATGGAACAATACCAAAGTATGGAGTGTGCAAGTGCAGACGACAGCAACTCAATGCAACACAGTAGCAAGCAACAAGTATTGCAGTAATGGATACAGACATAAACAACATCAGAAGATCAAGTTCAGTGCCACAGCAAACAAGGTTCGGGTCATAATGGAGCAACTCGAGCTCAAGAATGATACAAAGTAAGATGAAAATTAAAATATGAACACACACATATATGTAGTGTATCAAGATAGTGAAACAAGCCAGAGGTATGAAACAAAGTTGCAGGCATATGAAATGCAGACAGTACAACAGTGTCAAGTTATAAACAGTTCAAAGCTTCAACAAATCAGAACAGCCATACATGAAGTAGTAAATGCAGAGAGCTACATCAACTACAAGCCCAATGTGACAGCAAACACAAATGGAATGCAACAGTGAACTTCAGTATGGAAATGAGACAGGTCAAGCAATGGAGTATCAAAATGCAAAATAGGATGATTAACAACTCAAAGCAATTGACCACAAACAGCAGGCAGTGACAGTAAGGAATGTATGCAACAATACAAACATGAAATGGAATGCAACTACAAGGCATGAAACCATAATGAAAAGCAGATACATGAATAAT
Source organism: Allium cepa (assembly GCA_030765085.1). NCBI lineage: Eukaryota > Viridiplantae > Streptophyta > Magnoliopsida > Asparagales > Amaryllidaceae > Allium > Allium cepa. Next base: position 30,697,855 of record CM060932.1, read on the forward strand.
GCAATAGTGTCACAATGTCACAGCAAACTGGCAACAACAACAAGTTCAAGTGAAACAAATGCAAAATTGACAAATGGAAGAAGTATGCAATTCGAAATGATACAACTACAAGTACAGGGAACAACAACAATGAATACTGCAACATGTCCAGACAACACGAATGCAATGCTAAGTTGAAGCTCAGGTTAAACTAACCAGAAAAATGGCCAGAGACGAAGATCACAGGGGTCAGAGAATCAATGCCGTGTAAAGTCGAAAGCAACAGTGGATGAACGAGATTCAACAGTGCAGAGATGACCAAGTATCAAAAATCAAATTCGTATCTTTGAAAAAGTCAAAGCAAAATTAAAAAGGGAAAGTTCTTTGCCATGTGAATCAAGGAAAATCGAACAATTCATGGCCGAAGTTAAATGGATTCGAAACCGTGGTAGCCAAGCAATTTGAACAAGTCGGAAATCAATCCCAAGCATCAAAACAAAATCAAGCGGCCAAAGCACAGTATTGACAAATTCAATCAAATATATACGAACGCAAATATAGGAATTCGACCTATATAAAATCCCAATCATCATCGGCAATTTATCTATCGAGTTCAAGCAAGAATTAAACCAGCAAAGAGATTACATACCGCAACAGTGAACTCGATCAAAGGAGCAGCTGCGAAAGGGCCCAAGCAACGAAAATCAGATAATCGATCAACAGAGGAGCAACGCAAACCAGACATACATTCATCAGAGAAGGAGCGACCAACAGAGCAAGAGAATCTAGCAATTACAGTCGCAACCTCCATATTCAGAAAACCCTAATTTCTGCAACAAAAGATCGGCCGCCGTTTTGCAATTGAGAATAAAAGTGGTTCGGGTTAAAGAACAAGGGGTCGGCCTTGTTTATTATAAAGGGGGTTTTAGTTTTATTCGTTAATAGGGTTTAAGTTTTAAGTCTAGTTTTTATTTTGAGCAAAAATTATGGATTCAAGTTTATATTTTAATTTTTGCTCCTGCTTGTACTTTTGAAGTTGTTTTTTCTTTTCAAGTCAAAGAATTTGTAAATCACCACCTAGGTTGTAGCTAGTGTCAGATTGTCTAGTTAGAATTAGTTTAGTGAGCAGAGTGTGCAAGTTTGCAAAACTCTATAGGCGAGAGCAGAGTTTGCGAGTAAACAAAACTCTATAGGCGGAGCAGGGTGTGCGAGTCTAGTAGAGTGTTTGTGAGCAGGAGCAAAGGTTTGCGAGTCTAGTAGAGTTTTTGTAAGCGGGATACTGTTTAATTCTAATAGAAATCTGGGAATGCAGCAGTAGGCAGGGGTTGCCGAAGCTGGGTAAATTTTGTGTGTGATTTACTTTTCAGCATATTTATTTCTGCAGTTTGTTTTTACGTTTAAATCGAGAAAATTTGCTATAACCCTATTCACCCTCCCCCCCTCTAGGGTTAATCTAGATCCTACAGAAGCAAATTACCAAGGGAGGATGATGGAGAAGTCTATGGAACAATTTGGAAGCTCAACTTCCAAGGTACATAAACCGGGTAGAATCAATCACCATAGTGATAAAGCCTACCTAAAAGTTATAGCAGAGAAGATGGCAAAAGATTTGCTTAATCTCAAAAGAAAGAGAACTCTTGATAAAAGAGTTAACGATAATCATTGAGAAGCTCCCTTCATGGATGTAATCATGTCCGCAAAAATCGCTTCACATATGAAGGATCCATCCATCGAATATAATGGAACAACTGATGTAGTGATCATTTGATGGCTTTCGAAAGTCAGATGGACTTATACAACGCATCTGGAGTCGTGCGCTATAGGCTTTTTCCTATTACTTATCAGGAAGCAGCAACCAAATGGTATAAGCAATATCGGAAGAAGACTACCTATTCGTGGAAACAATTCTTTTATGAATTGTCAGCATAATTCTATATCTGTAAAGATCCTACCGCCGATTACACCATGCGGGCTAATATTAAGCAAAGGCCAGTGGAGCTGTTAGGAGATTATTTAAAATGGTACAATATAGAGGCCCTAAAGGGTCAAAGGTATGACAAATAGGAACAAATTAGTGGCGGTACATTTGGGCCTAATTGAGCAAACCCGTTTTGGCGACAGCTCAATATACATGGATATAAGAATTTGAAAGATTTCCACTTTCAAGTTGATAAATTCATTCGTATGGAGGAAATATACCATGCCAAGAAGAAAGTTCGAACGAAGAAAGAAGCAGGAAAAACATCCTATAGTCGCAATAGGAAGCAGAAATGGGTTGATGCCCAAAATACAAAACAAATTGCTTTAAGTAGGCGATATCATGTATATATATGTATGTGTATATATATATATGTATGTATATATATGTATGCTACAACGAATGAAAAAGTTAATTTTCCATTTTCCTACAATACTAAAACTAATCCTGAGCCAAGAAATTGAGGCGACTATTGCACTTACCATAAATTAAATAGACATAAATAGATGAATCTCATGTATTAGCAGGAATAATCCAAAGCTTGATTCATGCTGGGAATTTGAAGGAATTCATCAAGGATGGCTAGAAAGCTTCTTATTCTGAGGATGGCCACCAAAAGCTCTTAAACAACGCTGTGAATTTAGTACAAGCTGAAAGTTAGCCATATTTCACTCCACCTCTCAACAAAATGGACATTATCTATGGAGGCCCATACCTAGTTGGGAATAGCAAAGGAGCTAGGAATTGCTATATTAGAGAAGCAAAGGAAGGGATCGCCTCTGTTCAGAAGGAGCTGCCACTCAACAATCCAAGGTTCAAAATTCAGATGCATAACTTAACCATCACTCCACAAACGCTAAAATAGGAGATCGTCATCCTCGTAATGATCCGCTCATGATCATTGCGCAAATTGGACTTTTAATGGTTATTAAAATCTTGGTGGATACTGGAAGTGCAGTCAACGTGATCTTCAAACATGCATTTGAATAAATGAGAATTCCAAAAGAAAAACTAGAAATGAGCTTTGAGCTTATTTTTGGATTCAATAATAAAGGGTCAACTCCTATTGGGCAGAAAAAACTTCTTATGAAAATGAGAGTTTAACCACGTTCTTGGACCTTTGAGACTCTCTTTGTCATCATGGATCAACCTTCATATTATAGCACCTTTTTCGAAAAACCAACTTTGGACGATGTAGATGCTTCTGTGTCCCTAAAATATCCGATGGCAAAATTCCAAACCAAAAGTGGTTGGGAAACCATAAGGGGAGAACAATTTAACGCTCGTGAGATGTATCTTGACACTGTTGAGCAATATAAACGAAACCATCTTTCTTGTTATGATTCTGAGAAAAATAAGTTAATCAAAATTGATATAAAGAAGCCTTTGGGCGATGATTCTTCAAACTCATCATCCAAAGAAAAAGCAAGGTTTAACGAGGAGACTAAGCCTGTGTTGAGAAAGCTTGATTCCTCTAAAAGGAAAAGAAAATGGAGAGAATCAAACTTGATGGAGGACAAAATAGAAGGTGAGGAGATAGTCACAGGACTAGATTGTAGCGGTGAACAAGAAAGAATGAAGCCTACAGAGGATTTGGAGGAAATATGCATGGATCTGGTTGAACCAACAAAGACAGTTAAAGTTGGAGAAGAGCTAGATAAGGAACTTAAACAAGAACTCATTCAGTTTCTCCAAGCCAGGAGAGATCTATTAATACTGCATACCACGTTTCAAGTAATGAGGCTCTTTTCCCTTTGTTGCATGCTATCAACACTATGATTTATTAATGCTTCACTTCATCAACCATTAAGGGATACCACTCTATACTAAAGTTTCCCTCAATCAGTATTGCTAGTAGGCCATGTCGCACGTCATCAATTCAATATCGTCTTCAATATCACCTTATGTCAATGCATCATCTTGGAGATTGTCACCGCAGATCATCAATGCGACATTGATGATGAGTACCATCGATGTCCACAGAAAGCTAACTAACGATGTTGTATAATGAACCTCCACATTTTGATGCTGCTTCGTGATTGATGTTGCCTCTTGATAAACAATGCCGAAGTTTATCCGAATTGAAACAAAGGAACCTAACGTCGATTACAATGCTGAAGGTTATGTAAGGCGACAATTAAGCAATCTAAGGGCTGCATGGAGTTGTTGTAACGATCCCCGCTACCCCTATAAATATGGGCGTAGGAGTAAATCAGTGGTGGTGATCATTTCTTTTCTCTACTCTTGAAATTAAAATTTGGAAACCCTAAATCGAATCGGAGACAAAACCTATTTGACTGTAATCATGAACAATTTATATGTACAAGGACTTGGACATGACTATTATTTTGACTATAAAAAACTCTTTAGGCCCTAAATCTTGGAAACCCTAAATCTTGACAAGGACAAGGACTTGAATTAAAACCATGGAAACCCTAAATTTAAATGGGGACAAAACCACGTTGGATGTTATCAACATGGACATGCACATAAAAAACTCTTTAGGCCCAAAGACCGATATGAATAATTTCAAAGGGGGTCTAAACAAGAGTTTATATGCATATTTACTATTTTCGTCTATACATATGGACGATCGACTTAGAATATAATGGCCAAATACCAAGTCCATTAACATGCTAAATAGGTTATTGCATAAATTTGTTGCTTGTCTTCTCTGCCTCCTTTGGATATATAGTATGGGCCTTTGATAATTTTATTCCACAAGACCGTATGGATTCTCGAATATATATTCCAAGTGATCTTAATGGCTCTCGAATATTTTATTCCCAGTGAACTTAAGAAATCTTGAATATCATACTCCAAGATGATATACGAACTTTCATATGGACAACATCAAAGCCATTAGAATCATAGCTTCATCCCTTATTGATATCCTATTGCATCGAGTCTTGAATGATGAACTTGTGTTCTTGATGGCATTATCTGGTCAACATCGATTAAGCTATACTTCGTCATGTTATCATATGTGTTCGAATCAAGAATTAGTTTATCATAATTAGCATCATGGGTGTTATACCAGAAATCTGTTTAACACTTTTCTATAACAAAAGACATTTAGTTACAAAGTAAAAAATTTAGAAATAATTGATAATACTAATTATTAACTTTTTCGCTGGGTAATAAAATATTACTTACCAAAGGCTATTAACCCTTAGTTATGTTCTAATCATTTCTTTATCAATCCTATTGATTTTTTGATAAAATTTCCTCTATATGTAATTTATTCAGCATTATATTTTTCTAATAATACTTATGAAGTTTCATATTTGAATTTTTACAATTTATACAATATTTGATTTTAATTATGTAATAGTGGTTGTATTATAGGTGTCTGATTATCTGCATATTTGATTTAGTAAATTATTATTGCCACTGTTGTTTAATTATCATTAAAGAAAATAATTTATTTTGTTTGCCTTATTCGTTAAATTACATACTATGTCTAATATTTGTTTTCTCATCATCTTTTTTCTTATGCTTTCAAAAACAAAACCTTTTTCCTCCTTAATTTATGTTATATATTTAAATTTTCAGCCTTTTAATTGGACAATTTTAATAATGTATCATTCTTTTAAGCTTTAATTATAATGAAATAATAAGTTGAATTTCACATTATCTTAAAAAATCCCAATCTCCTGCTACTCATCTTCTTTTTTATTTTACTTTAGGAATAAAATAATCATGTCACCTTTCAAAAAATTAAATTTTACATTGCTTGACAAGAAATTATCACTTTCTCTTCTTTTCTTCATAGATTCGTCCCATAATTATTCCCTTGCTCATCTTCCTAATTTATTTCCTATTGATTCATTTTGTTCACTATTTTTCTTCTTAATTATTTTGACCTAAGATTTCATAAATTCCTTCCTTAATTATCGCATTCATTTATTTTCTAACTTTCATTATAAGTATAAAGACAATTATGATATTTTTTTATTTAATTTGAGAAACATATCATTCATTGTACTATAATTATGTGAATTGTTAAAGAGAAAATTTACTTAAATTAGGAGAATAAAAGCTAAGGGGCAAACTACAGAAAGATGATAAATTTTGTAAGGGCAAAGTACATATTTATGCTAACTTTAATATGAAAAATACATATTATATCATTGTAGGAATCCACTTATTAACTTTATTTGCTTTTTAGAGAAATGCATACTCACTGATTACTCTCTCACGATTCCTTCCCGACAGCATCCTATCAAATCCATTTCTTACTGTCGATTACTTGCTATTTACTACTACAAATTCCACCAATTCCTTCTTAGTTCCTAGCCACATTTACTATTTGAAAAAATTCTAATCTCCTTTAAACCCAATCTACTTACATTTGTATTCTTTAATTTTTAATTTGTTAAGAATTATCCTAGAACAAGAAAGACTAAAAAGAAACTAATTATATTATATGATGTAGGTATGATTATATATAATCTTTTTTGTGAGTATTAATATAGTTTGTGAGTACGTTGCCTTTTTGACTTTATCTTTCATTTAATTTTCATGTTTAAATATCGTATTTAGTCTTTATGAAACCTCAAGTCAAAAGAACAGTTTGGTAGTTTAGGTTCCATTCTGTTCTTTTTATCTACTGATATTGGTTGTGTATGCATCCAAATTGTTGATTTTTAAATAATGTCGGTGAAATCTATTCAACTTAAGTTCCATTCTTATAGATACATAATCTAAATTTTGTTTATTTTTCTCTTGCTTCAGTATGCTGATAAAAGACTATGGAAATTTGGCCTGTTTTATCTTGCTCTAGCTTAAATTGATTACATGGAAATCATGTTATCATTAAATTACATGCATAGAAATTTGTGTGTTGATATCAAATGAATTTTGTATATTCAGAATTTTTGGTACTTTTGTTTTGTTGAAACATGCTACAATCGATTGAAACATTATCTTCTTTTTTCATAAATATTTACCCATGCATGTTATGTTTAGCGTTTTAGTCAAAGAAAATTTACTTTGTATAATCTTTGATGCTTTTGTTTTATTGAAACATGTTACAATCGGTAGAAACATTGCCTTTTTCTTCATAAATATTTGCCGATGCATGTTATGTTTAACATTTGAACTTGAAAAGGACGATGATCATTTTCTTACAATATGTTGAAAATGTCTTTCTAACACTTACAATTAAGTCTCAAATGCATCTTTATAATGGTATTGATTTGAAAGCAAACCATTATTAAAGCACCAACCATATACGAGTACATGATCAATGTTATTGATAAAAAAAAATTCATATTCGATGTGTCTGCAACATTTATGAATATTGTCTCCATTATTATATAGTTATAGGAATTACTAAGAAACATATTTTCTGCTTAGCTTCATGAAAGCCAATATATATTTATCGTAAAATACTTAATGTACATAGAATTGTTGCTGCTGCAAGGTGGACTATTTAGTTTTGCCATAAATTAAAGTAAAGATACAAATAATATGTTTTATCAATATGCATGTTCATGTATATTTTGAGGCATTTTATTTTTGTGTACAATAAAAACCCATAGTTGATGTTGAAACTATTGGTCGCATTTTTTTCCAAATTGGCACCGATTTTTATCTTTGCATAAATAATGGTAGATTGTTTGCAAAAATATAAACTAATATTTCCCAGTTACTTTAATTTATTTATTTTGTGTAAAAATTAGTTTAAACAAGATATTTTGATAGAATTTCATTTTATTATTTTAGATTTGGCATGACTTGGATATGGTACTCGGTACTTCATTTGAATAAGAAATCGTATTCGAGTGCTTTACAATACAATTTTTTTAGTAAAATATAATTTATATAATAAAAATTAAATTCATTTGAGCGGTTTCGAAATTGAACTTTTTTGATGCTCTTTATAATGAGGATCATCGACATGAAATAGGTTAATGGTACATATATGGATATAATCTATAAAAATATGCATTTATGTTTAAATTATTTTAATACAAATATTTAGTAAAAAAATTGTGTATCTAGCATGGATTCATACTAGTATGTAAAATAAAGACGCTATAAAATTAGGATTTTCTCTCAAAATTATGGGAAAAAAGAATAATAATAGTCAATGATTGACATTTTGTATAAAAGAAGATAGATAGATAGATACATTCATTGTGAAATAAATATTTATTACAATAAAAGTGAGAAAATGTACGTATTATGAAATAAATAAACTAAATTATAATAAGTTATAATGAATACTGACGGTCTTACTATTTACTAGAATTCTGCATATTATTACCTTTTATCTCTCCACTTAGTGAATCAACCAACATTAAATTGATGAAAAACGAACCCTATTGTAAAAAAGAAAAAGTTGAGATGAAAATTTAAATAAGAAATTGATAATAAAATTGAAAATTAGCAAATACAACCTTAATTAGCAAATAAGGAAGAAAAAAATTGGGAATATATTCAATCGTATACAATATCAAATAATCAGATAATATTTATAGTATGAATAAGCAAGGCTGCAAATGGATACCCAAAAATCTGAAATCCATCTGCATCTATAAAGCGAATAAATATCTGATATTTGAAAAGGTGGATACGGACGTGGATATAAAGGCAACTGCATCAAAAAATTATCCGTTTATTTTTTTTAAAGATTATAGGTTATTTTGTTTGTGTTTTAGTACCATAAAACATATGTATTTATTGTTTTATTAAGTTAGTAGTTGGTATTATATGCATTTAAGCATATTAACTACTCAAAATGATTTATTATCATCATATTTGTTGAATTTGCATATTATAATAATCATATTTGTTGAATTTGCATAGTATATTTGTTGAATTTGCATGCCATATAATATAATAATCATATTTGTTGAATTTGCATACTATATTTGTTGAATTTGCATACTATAATAATCAATGTGATAGGATAATTATTCGATATATGTTCGCATCCGCGGATGCGAATATCCAATATCCGAAAATAATTTCAGATGCGGATGCAAATATGGCACTATCCACATCTAAAAGTATCTGTTCATGGATCCAAGAATACGTAACTTATATATCCGATAATAGACCACAATAATTGGTAATTTATCAACAAATAACATAAACATGACTACTAAAATTTGTATGATAAACAAAAAAAATACAAAGTACGAATACAAAAGTTAAAATAACAGACAACTTATAACCAATTAGTATTTATAGACATCTATTACAACAAAGATATTGTTAACCCAAAAAATGGATCAACACCTTGGATTGAGTGTGAACGCACCAACCTTGTTCTTATAGAGCAATAATATAGAAAACAAATGTAAAAAAGAGCAGAAATAGTAAAAAAGACAAGAAGACTTTTATAGTAGTTCGGCTATATATGAAGCCTACGTCCACTTTATAACTTTCTATTAACTGACTGATGTTATAAGTTGAATCAGATTAAAATATGATTGGATATTCTAAGTTAGACCAAGTCACAAGTACAAGAGTTTACTAGTGAATCATAGTGAACTCCTAGATGACTATTTTATGGAAGGAGAAGAGTGAAGAATAATCTCTGTAGAGTTCCAACAGTCAGTCTAGAAGATCCACTTTATGTTCCATGAAGTATTGTTTTTTATTTTTCAATTTTTGTTAGGTTCGGGATGTGGATCTTCATTATTCATTGAAACATATCACTTTTGACTCTGTAAATTCCAAAGTGTTCACAAACGGTGAGGGGGTTGAGTTTGAAAAGTTTGAGCAAAAAATAACGTGAGATGATGGATCGCCAGTGATCCATAGGTGATGGATGCTAGCGATCAAATTACTTTGAATTTTTTTCGCCGAAACATTTCCTGTTTAGTATTATCTTCAAGCCGACCCTTCCTACTTTTCCTTGCTTCATTTTCTTGCGACCCAAACCTATCACGACTTAAAAGCTTTTGCTGTCGCCGCTGTCGTTTATCTCTACGTCCAAAACCTACTACCGACATCCTCTAGTACCACTACCATCCCCCCGAGCCAAACCTTTGCACCAGAATCATGGCTCGCTTGGGCCGCAGCTGACCTTACAGACCGCTAATCCTCGCATGGATCGTCATGAACCAAAGTTGAACCTGTTTGCCTTCGTTCTGAGGTTGGTGATGACACGGTTATCGTACTAGGTGCGGTTGCCGGTGAATTTTGGGCGATTAATGGGAATGGTGCATGAAGCGAGTTGATTGCAATTTATTGGAGGTGGATAGTTGTAACATTCCTAAAAATTCACCGAGTTTAATTTGGCAATTAAATTAATTTTTGAAAATAAATTGTGAATTAATTGGAGATTTCTAGAAAAAATAAATTATATTGTAAATGGAATTTTGGGCATATTTGAATTCTCCAATTTTAAATAAGATGTATATTTACATAAATGAATTATAAATAGAAATTTGATTTTACATATAAGAATAAGCATTTTATAAATAAATACTGGGTTTCAAAATAAAATGTATTAAAAATAAAATAGAAATTTAAAAGCTTGAGATTAATAAAAAGATAATGATAGTTGTTTTCTAAATTTTTAATTTTATTAACATTTGGAAGATGTAATAATTTTCAAAATATTATTTTTAAGATTTAATCTTCTTGTGTATATACATATATAATAAAAGTAATCCTTTGCTAATATGAAATCAAATTTTTTACATTCCTCTTTTCTTTTAAAAATTGTACAAAGATAAATAAAAATAATAATAAAATGTGAATGTAAATTATATAAATATATAAGTGTATAAACATGTTGAACAAAAATTAACTGTAAAAAATTATTTGGGATAAAATTTTGTTGTGTAAATATGAATATAAAAGGAAGTACATTTATTTATAGAATGAATGTGATATAAAATTTTATATAAAAAAATTCTTTTATCTTTGGGAATTACAAATTTAAATATACATGAAGGGGATGAGTAAAGAAATTAACATACATTGAAACTTCATAATCAATTTCTCTTTACAAATGGCATTCATTACATTTATTTGAATAAAAAAATAAAATTTAAAATTATAGAAACTTTTCAGTTACCCATGTTAAATTATTAAGTATCTCAGCAAAATCTGAAATACAGTAACTAAAGATTTGGGTATCTCAAATCTCAACCCCCAAGGGAAAAGATTAAAGTAGAAAGAAAGAAGAAAAAAATCAGAAAAATTGTCATTCTCTTCTCAAAAATCTGAAAACAAATTCAGCAATCAAATAGAAAGATCAAAACCAAACCGAATTCTGGAAAATCAGCATGCAAGTTCATTTTTTCAAATCTTTAGCCTACATTTCTGCGTACATGCACTCTGAAATTCCTGAGGCAATCAAAGCAAGTTCGGTTCAAACTTCTGAAGCATCTCAACATCAAGCCCAGCTTCAGGCAGATCAAAGGATTAATGCATAATGAAACAACAATATTTTCAACAAATGCAAGTTCGACTCCAAAGAGAAATCAAAAGTAAACCTGGAAACAGAATTTCATAACAAAGAAGAAAAATTCAAATCTGGAAACCTGGAAGAAACAAGTTTCTCTGGAAAAAAAAGGAATGAAGGCAAGTAACTTTCTTTCTTTAAAAATTTGAATTTAATATTGTTGATCAGTAACAAAACAAAAGATTTAAGCAATTTTATCAATCTAAGTTGCAGGAAAACAAAGCAAGTTTAAAGGATTAAATCAACTTCTGGCTTCAAATCTGCTCTCTGTGGTATGAAAAGGATTCTGACAGTAAGTAAGTAAGAGTTGTTGTTATTAATGGAATGAATAAACAACTACAACAGGAAATTAAACAAAGTTTTTTATTAATAAACCTTTGCAGATCTAAGCTTCAAAAGAAATTAAAGAAAAAAATGCAGACTTTGCTTCCTCTATGTTTCTTCTCTGTTTGCAAATACCCAAGTGAGCAAACACACTCGAACCCATTCATATGTTTTGATATTTGAGATGATGTTTAAAATATATGTGTTTGGTTGATAACTATTTCAGTATGTTTGCATGGCTGTGATTTTGCTTGTGTATATGTGTTTGTATCCAGTCATCTGTTCCTTGTTCATTGTTACAGGTTTATGGAACCTGTTATAAAAATTCAAAATCATCCTATCTGGATGATTTCAGTGTAGGATCTAGATTAACCCTAGAGGGGGGGTGAATAGGATTATAGCAAATTTTTCCGAATTAAACACAGAAGCAAACTGCAGAAATAAATATGCTGAAAAATAAATCACACATAAAATTTACCCAGCTTCGGCAAACCCTGCCTACTGCTGCATTCCCAGATTTCTATTAGAATTAAACAGTTTCCCGCTTACAAACACTCTAACAGACTTGCAAACCCTACTACAGCCTATAGAGTTTTGCAAACTCGCAAACCCTGCTAACTGGACTAACTCTAACTAGACAATCTGACAACACCTAAACCCTAGGTGATGATTTACCATGATTTGTTTTGAAAAGAACAGACAAATAAAACAAATTATAAGAGCAAGCACTAAATTTAAAAACAATTTAAATTATCTTGCCCTTAAAAATAAAAAAAAATTACCCTAACCCAAAACAAACAAAATATGCGGTCACTTCCCTCTTATCTTATTTCACCCGGTCCTTTGTCTTTTGTTTGTGAAAAAAAATGGCGGCCCTCTGTTTATTCGATCTGAATTAGGGCTTCTGTTTCTTTCTCGAATTGGGGCTTCGGCTTCTTTCTGATGATTGATTAAGCTCTTGCTTGTTCTCTGATGATTGATGCTTGTTGCTAGCTCGTTCTCTGTTGATCGAGTTGTTGATGGTTCGGTATGTAATTTCTTTTGTTGCTTGTTTGATTGCTTGCTTTTTAACTCGATTGTTCTGTGTTCTATGATGATTTCTTGGGGTTTATTTATAGGGTTGAAACCCTAATAACCACTGTCAGATTTGATTTCTACACGTCGTTGATAATTTCCCTGAATTTGTTCTGGATTTGGAGTATTCCTTTCTTGATTTAATTTCGAATTATTGTTGTCCATATTTGTTTTCGATTTAATTAATTCGAAACTTTCTTCCTATATTTGTTGTCTCGGGCCCTATTTGAATTAACACTGACCATATATGTGTTCGAGAATTTTGATGCAGAGATTTCTTTCCAAATTAGATTTCTTTGACTCAATTAAAACCCGATGTTTATTTTTAAATTCAACCCCATTTTTTTTTCTTTGACTTTGGACATGTTTGCATAACTGTTGAGCTCACTGTGTCTACTGACCATCTTCTCTATTGTTCATGTAGTTGCATTTGGTCTCGAGTTTCACTGTTGCATTTGCTCATTGGAGTTTGTACTTGCACACTGCACGTAGCTTATTGTCTGTACTTGGTGCATTGAGCATTTTCACTGTGTTGCATTGTACTGCCCTTGTGTTGCTCACCATGTTGCATACATGTTTTTATGCTTTGTGACATTCGAGTTTGTTGTGTACTTGTCTACTGCAGTTTCATTGTGACTTGACTGTGTTGTTTTGTCTCTGCCCAGTTGATGTTCTGTTCATGTGTGTCTGGTCGAGTTCATTTAATTCATTGATCCTTGTACATGCTGTACTGTCTGGTCTTTGTTTGCTTGGTAGCATTTTATGGTCCTTCATTATGTGTTTGCTGTTGCACTCGGTGTTTGTAGCTTGCCACTGACTTCTTTGTAGTTGCACTGCACTTTGGCTTCACTGTGTTTGTTGTTGCAGTGATTTGTCTGACCTCGTATGCTTCAAGTTGCCTTGAGTTGAACCTATCTTGGGTTTGACCTTGTTTGTGATTTTTGTGCATTGTGCTCTGTTGTTGTTTTTGCATTGAGTCGCTGATTTTGGTCGAGACTTTGTTTGTTGCAGTATGTCACTACATTTGGTCTGAGTCACTTGTATCCATTCTTGAGTTGCACACTTTGATTTACTACTGCTTCACCTTGTTGAGTACCTGTAATTGCTGTTATATCACTTCAAATTGCATTTATTTGCTTGTACTTGTGTTTTGGTCATTGCTTTGTTGTGTAGCTGCTATGCAGTTGCTATGCATCACTATATATATATTCTCTGTTTTGATTTGCATTGGTGCAGTTTCCATATTTTGTGTATCTTGATGTTGTATACACTTTTTCATGCTGCTGTGATGCAGTTTCCTTCGCTGTTGTATCTTCGGGAGTTTGCACTGCTTCATGTTGAATTCATTGAAGTATTGATTGCTTTTGTTGATAACGCACACGAGTTGGCGAGGCAGTGCACACGTGTATAAATGTACACGTGTGTATTGCAGCCACTCACGATTACCTGTAAGAACACTGATATGCACAGATATTACACAATCAAAGATGATGACAATAACCCATGTATCTGAGACACAAACAAATTTCTATTTTTGCAAATTCAAATTTGTTTGTTTTCAGATTACTGTTGTAGTTGCTAATTATACAGGTACACAGGAGACAGGACAAGAAGTGGAGCTGGATAATGCAAATAGATGCAGATGTGCAGACAGAGTAAAAAACTGAGTGTTGAGTGTTGTAGTGAGAAATGTAAAATGTATGAACTGGTGTATGTACATATAGAGAGAGCTGAAAACTTTGTATTGTTTATGTGTTGTAATAAAATATTATATTGAATAAAAAATACTGGTTGAATTATATAAATTCTGTGCAATAGTGTAATTATTCAATATGAATATTTCTTCCTTTCTGTATATAGTCCAAACTGCAAACACATATATATATTGATATATATTTTGTTATCATCAAACAAAAAATCACATCAAACAATCTCCCCCTTTTTATGATGACAAACATATATATTAAAGATTTTGAAATGCTAATACATGTGTTTGAGCATGAAATGTTTAGCTCCCCCTATTTGAATGCTCCCTCTACAACCAAGACCACTCCCTATTTAGAAGATAACAAAAATTACTGATGAATAAAAGAACTAAGGAAAATTATCTAACAACATTAAACAAATATTGTTTGAAGTATTCCAAAAAATATATACTTGCTTATCAAAATCTAGTTCTTTTCTCCCCCTTTTGGCATTATCAAAAGACTGACAAAAAACAAAGGAACGGTAGGAACAAAAAATAATATATCATAATGAGATAACAACTTCCACATTGTAGAGAATGGATCGATGATCGGTTTAAGACGAGAGATATTTTAACATTAATTTGACATTTAAGCACAAAAAAAAACAAAAAAAAAATAAGCACTTACTAACCATGCATAACCATAAGGACTTTTAAATGGGATTAGCAGTTACTTATTAGTCTAAGCATCCGGACTTTTAAGTGAGACCAGAATACTTAGTTACCATACTCCATCCATGCATAACCATAAGGACTTTTAAATGAGAATGGAGTAATGATAAAAATAATTCACTCACATGCTCCATCCATGCATAACCATAAGGACGTTCAAATGAGAATGGATGCATGAGAGTTATTATTATTTATTATTATAATTATTATTTTTTTATTTATTTAAAAATTAATTCACTCTTCTTATTTTACAAAACCATTATGAACGATAGAAAGATGGTAGAAATAGAAATGATCGTGGAATAAGTTACCAAGTTAATTATATTATGTAATATCCAGTACTGAATACCATATTTGAATCAATCTTTGGATAATATCCAAAACTGGTTTGAATCCTAGAAATTGAAGTTGAAAGTATATATCCAAGAATATTTCAACAAAAAAAATGAAAAATGGTTAGTCAATTTCTATAATCCTCAAATCCAAGCGTAATCTGGAAAATCTTTCTTCTGGGAGGGGTTTTGTGAAAATATCAGCAAGTTGAGTCTCAGTTGAAATATATTCAATGCAAATGTCTTCCTTAGCAATGTGATCTCTAAGAAAGTGGTGTCTCACATCAATGTGTTTTGTGCGTGAATGATGAACAGGATTATTTGATAAGTCTATTGCACTTTTACTGTCACATTTTAATGGAACTTGTTTATAAACTAAGCCAAAATCAGAAAGAGTTTGCATCGTCCATAAAATTTAAGCACAACAACTCCCTAAAGCAATATATTCTGCTTCAGTGGTGGATAATGCAACACAGTTCTGTTTTCGACTTGACCATGAAACTAACGAGTGTCCTAGCATAAAGCATGTTCCACTAGTGCTTTTCCTGTCAACCAATGAACCAGCATAATCAGCATCAGAATAGCCAACTAAATCAAAATTTTCACAAGAAGGATACCATAACCCAAGTTTGTTTGTGTGTGAAAGATATCTCAAAATTCGTTTAGTGGCTTTCAAATGAGATTCTTTAGGATTAGATTGAAAACGTGCACACAGACACACAGAAAACATAATATCAGGTCTAGAAGCAGTAAGATAGAGAAGTGAACCAATTATCCCTCGATATTTCTTCTGATCAACAGCACTTCCTTTCTCGTCTTTGTCCGACTTTGTTGATGGGCTCATAGGAGTTCTCAATGGTTTGGAGTTCTCAACTCCAAATTTCTTCAACAGTTCCAACACATACTTGGATTGTGAAATGAAAATGCCATCACTGCTTTGCTTGATTTGAAATCCAAGAAAATATTTCAATTCTCCAACCAAGCTCATCTCGAATTTAGCCTGCATGACTTGTTCAAATTTCTCGCACAAGAGTTCATTAGTAGCACCATAAATGATATCATCTACATAAATCTGAACAATCAAAAAATCACTTCCTTTATGTAATAGAAACAGTGTCGTGTCAGCACTCCCCTTTTTAAATCCATTTTCCAAAAGATATGTATAAAGGCAGTCATACCAAGCTCTAGGAGCTTGCTTAAGACCATATAATTCTTTTTCAAGTTTATACACATGATTTGGAAAATCGTGATTTTCAAAACCGGAGGGTTGTTCAACAAAAACCTCTTCTTTCAAATCACCATTTAGAAAAGCACTATTTACATCCATTTGTTTAAGTTTGAAACCTTTATAACAAGAAAAGCTTAGCAAAATCCTAATGGCTTCTAACCTAGCAACTGGGGCAAATGTTTCATCAAAATCTATGCCTTCTATTTGGTTATATCCTTTTGCGACCAACCTAGCTTTGTTTCTAATTACATTTCCTGATTCATCAAGTTTGTTTTTGAACACCCATTTAGTTCCTACAATTGGATAGTCATTTGGCCTAGGAACTAATTTCCAAACTTTATTTCTCTCAAATTGATTAAGTTCATCTTGCATTGCTAGAATCCAACTTTCATCATTAAGAGCCATTTCAACAGAATCAGGTTCAATTTCAGAAATAAAACCACTATGACAACAAAACGCACACAAATTTTTATCAAATGAAGAGCGAGTGCGTATACCTTCCGTAGGATCTCCTATAACCAATTCAGGAGGATGATTGGATTTGAACTTCAATCTATCAGCATCAACAGTCCTACTTTCATCTTTCTCACTAGATGTCCCTTCTTTAATGCCTTCATGATCTACCCCATCATCAACCGTTTTTTCAGTCGTCCTTTCCAGATCAGATTCATCAAATTTCACATTGATTGATTCAACAATTGTCTTTGTTCGTTTGTTGTATATCCTGTAAGCCTTGCTCCTGGTTGAATAGCCCATGAAAATTCCCTCATCGGCCTTTGATTCAAATTTTCCAAGTTGATCACCTGTGTTAAGAATGAAACAGGGGCATCCAAAAACACGAAAGTAAGAGATGTTAGGTTTCCTTTCATGCCACACTTCATAAGCCGTTTTGCCAAGTATTGGTCTAATCATTACTCTATTCATTACGTAGCACGAAGTATTCACTGCCTCTGCCCAAAAAGTTAGAGGTAGTTTATACTCACTCAACATGGATCTAGCCAATTCTTGCAATGTACGATTTTTCCTTTCAACCACCCCATTTTGTTGAGGCGTTCGTGGAGCAGAAAATTCAAGTTTTAAACCATTTTCTTCACAAAAGTTTTCAAATTCCGAATTTTCAAATTCGCCTCCATGATCACTTCTTAAAGTTTTAATTGAAACTCCTTTTTCATTTTGAACAAGTTTAGCAAATTTTGAAAAATAATCAAAAGATTCAGATTTTTTGGCTAAGAAATAAACCCATGTAAATCTAGAATAATCGTCAACCAATACATAACAATAACGTTTTCCATTCAAGCTTGCAATTTCATTTGGTCCAAATAAGTCCATATGAATTAATTCGAGGACCCTTGATGTGCTAACAATGTTTTTAGGGCGAAATGATTATCGACTAAGCTTGCCCAAGGAACATGCTTTACACACTTTGTTATCTTTAAATTTCTGATGTGGTAACCCTCTGACTAATTCTTTCGTTTCAAGATTTTTTAAGAGACTCATGCTAGCATTTCCAAGTCTCCTATGCCATAAAGATGCCTCTTCGTCAGTGGCTACCAAACATCTGGAAAGATTTAGATTGTCAAACGAAAGCGAGTAAACATTTCCTTTTCTTTTGCCCATAAAAACTATGTTATTAGAAGTTTTATCAATGATCTTGCAAGTATCACTATCAAAAACCACATTCATACCTTTGTCACATAGTTGGCTAATAGAAATGAGATTGTGATGCAAATTATCAACGTATAAAACATTAGTCAAGGAAAAAGTACCGTTACTTACTTCACCTTTCCCAATAATCTTACACTTGCTATTGTCTCCCATGATCACATTTCCACCTCTAAAATTCTCTAGGCTAAGGAACTTAGATTTATCACCTGTCATATGTCTAGAACAACCTGAATCTAGAAACCATTCTTGTTGCTCCTTAGCCCGCCAACAGACCTCACTGGATTCCTCTGAACTTGTTTCTGAATCTGATTTTGCCATAAGGCACAAGTTAGCCTCTTCTGAGCTATTATCCGAAACTTCTTCTTCTTCATCATCCCAAGTTGCTGCAAAGGCCTTCTTCTTCTTTTTCTTTCCTTTGTTGTTTTTGAGAAGTGGACATTTTTGTTTGAAGTGGCCAGGCTTTTTGCAGTTAAAGCATGTCAATTCATTATCGGAATCGTCAGAATCTTTTGACCTATTACCACTTGTTTTCTTCTTGCGTGGCCTGAATTTTGACCATTTTCTAAGATTATTGACAGCCATCGCAAGCTCTTCAATTGGATCTTCTTCTTCTTCATCACTTTCTTCTTTGCTCTTTAAGGCAATTGTCTTCTTTTTTGATTCGGAGTTGTTACGTTCCTCCTTTGCCTTTAGCTCAAGCTCATATGTCATCAAGTTTCCGATCAACTCCTCCATGCTTAGTTTACTCAGATCTTTCGATTCTTGTATTGCCGTGACTTTTGCCTCAAAGTTCATTGGTAAGACTCGCAGTATTTTCCGCACAAGCTCTACTTCAGTGAAGACCTTCCCAAGCGCTCTAGCATTGTACACCAAAGTTGAAAAACGTCCAAACATATCCTTTATGCTCTCGCCCTTTTCCATCACAAAGTTTTCGTATTCATTGCTAAATAGAGCTAGACGTGACTCCTTGACTTGAGAAGTTCCTTCGTGTGTCACCTTCAAAGTGTGCCAAATTTCCTGTGCTGTTGTACAATGAGAAATTCTATTAAACTCATTTTTATCAAGAGCACAGATCAAAGCGTTCATTGCTTTGGCATTTGTAGTTTTTAATTTCTTATCGGTAGCATCCCACCTATCCTTAGGTTTAGGAATCTCGGTATCACCAATAACTATAGTGGGAGATTTATAGCCAGTTTCAATAATATCCCAAACATCATAATCGACAGAACTAAGATAAATACTCATCCTAACTTTCCAATAAGCATAATCATTCCCATTAAACATGGGTGGCGTAGCAATAGATTGCCCCTCAGAAAAAGCATTATTTGGTGGATTCATGACTCTAGAGTTAAAGTAAAATACCTTGCTCTGATACCACTTGTAGGATCTAGATTAACCCTAGAGGGGGGTGAATAGGGTTATAGCAAATTTTTCCGAATTAAACACAGAAGCAAACTGCAGAAATAAATATGCTGAAAAATAAATCACACACAAAATTTACCCAGCTTCGGCAACCCCTGCCTACTGCTGCATTCCCAGATTTCTATTAGAATTAAACAGTTTTCCGCTTACAAACACCGTAACAGACTTGCAAACCCTGCTACCGCCTATAGAGTTTTGCAAACTCGCAAACCCTGCTAACTGGACTAACTCTAACTAGACAATCTAACAACACCTAAACCCTAGGTGATGATTTACCATGATTTGTTTTGAAAAGAACAGACAAATAGAACAAATTATAAGAGCAAGCACTAAATTTAAAAACAATTTAAATTATCTTGCCCTTAAAAATAATAAAAAAATTACCCTAACCCAAAACAAACAAAATATGCGGCCACTTCCCTCTTATCTTATTTCACCCGGTCCTTTGTCTTTTGTTTGTGAAAAAAAATGGCGGCCCTCTATTTATTCGATCTGAATTAGGGCTTCTGTTTCTTTCTCGAATTGGGGCTTCGGCTTCTTTCTGATGATTGATTAAGCTCTTGCTTGTTCTCTGATGATTGATGCTTGTTGCTAGCTCGTTCTCTGTTGATCGAGTTGTTGATGGTTCGGTATGTAATTTCTTTTGTTGCTTGTTTGATTGCTTGCTTTTTAACTCGATTGTTCTGTGTTCTATGATGATTTCTTTGGGTTTATTTATAGGGTTGAAAGCCTAATAACCACTGTCAGATTTGATTTCTACACGTCGTTGATAATTTCCCTGAATTTGTTCTGGATTTGGAGTATTCCTTTCTTGATTTAATTTCGAATTATTGCTGTCCATATTTGTTTTCGAATTAATTAATTCGAAACTTTCTTCCTATATTTGTTGTCTCGGGCCCTATTTGAATTAACACTGACCATATATGTGTTCGAGAATTTTGATGCAGAGATTTCTTTCCAAATTAGATTTCTTTGACTCAATTAAACCCGATGTTTATTTTTAAATTCAACCCCATTTTTTTTTTCTTTGCTTTGGACATGTTTGCATAACTGTTGAGCTCACTGTGCCTACTGACCATCTTCTCTGTTGTTCATGTAGTTGAATTTGGTCTCGAGTTTCACTGTTGCATTTGCTCATTGGAGTTTGTACTTGCACACTGCACGTAGCTTATTGTCTGTACTTGGTGCATTGAGCATTTTCACTGTGTTGCATTGTACTGCCCTTGTGTTGCTCACCATGTTGCATACATGTTTTTATGCTTTGTGACATTCGGGTTTGTTGTGTACTTGTCTACTGCAGTTTCATTGTGACTTGACTGTGTTGTTTTGTCTCTGCCCAGTTGATGTTCTGTTCATGTGTGTCTGGTCGAGTTCATTCAATTCATTGATCCTTGTACATGCTGTACTGTCTGGTCTTTGTTTGCTTGGTAGCATTTTGTGGTCCTTCATGATGTGTTTGCTGTTGCACTCGGTGTGTGTAGCTTGCCACTGACTTCTTTGTAGTTGCACTGCACTTTGGCTTCACTGTGTTTGTTGTTGCAGTGATTTGTCTGACCTCGTATGCTTCAAGTTGCCTTGAGTTGAACCTATCTTGGGTTTGACCTTGTTTGTGATTTTTGTGCATTGTGCTCTGTTGTTGTTTTTGCATTGAGTCACTGATTTTGGTCGAGACTTTGTTTGTTGCAGTATGTCACTGCATTTGGTCTGAGTCACTTGTATCCATTCTTGAGTTGCACACTTTGATTTACTACTGCTTCACCTTGTTGAGTACCTGTAATTGCTGTTATATCACTTCAAATTGCATTTATTTGCTTGTACTTGTGTTCTGGTCATTGCTTTGTTGTGTAGCTGCTATGCAGTTGCTA
This sequence comes from Allium cepa, assembly GCA_030765085.1. Lineage (NCBI taxonomy): Eukaryota > Viridiplantae > Streptophyta > Magnoliopsida > Asparagales > Amaryllidaceae > Allium > Allium cepa. The sequence goes on from CM060932.1 coordinate 30,719,574, forward strand.
TGCATCACTATATATATATTCTCTGTTTTGATTTGCATTGGTGCAGTTTCCATATTTTGTGTATCTTGATGTTGTATACACTTTTTCATGCTGTTGTGATGCAGTTTCCTTCACTGTTGTATCTTCGGGAGTTTGCACTGCTTCATGTTGAATTCATTGAAGTATTGATTGCTTTTGTTGATAACGCACACGAGTTGGCGAGGCAGTGCACACGTGTATAAATGCACACGTGTGTATTGCAGCCACTCACGATTACCTGTAAGAACACTGATATGCACAGATATTACACAATCAAAGATGATGACAATAACCCATGTATCTGAGACACAAACAAATTTCTATTTTTGCAAATTCAAATTTGTTTGTTTTCAGATTACTGTTGTAGTTGCTAATTATACAGGTACACAGGAGACAGGACAAGAAGTGGAGCTGGATAATGCAGATAGATGCAGATGTGCAGACAGAGTAAAAAACTGAGTGTTGAGTGTTGTAGTGAGAAATGTAAAATGTATGAACTGGTGTATGTATATATAGAGAGAGCTGAAAACTTTGTATTGTTTAAGCGTTGTAATAAAATATTATATTGAATAAAAAATACTGGTTGAATTATATAAATTCTGTGCAATAGTGTAATTATTCAATATGAATATTTCTTCCTTTCTGTATATAGTCCAAACTGCAAACACATATATATATTGATATATATTTTGTTATCATCAAACAAAAAATCACATCAAACATTCAGGACTCAGTTTCTTAATGAAAGATATTTATAACCATGAAAGGCTAATTTTAAAAATAATTTCATGAACATTTGTTTTATAGCTATTTTTAAAAATAAAAATAACAGAGATGAGAAGATTTTAAACAAAAATTTGATTGTCTGGGTTTCGATTTTTGATTGTAGGAATGGATTCGTACTTCGAATCCACGATTTTTTATGATCATCTTAGAATTTTTAAGCTAGTATTTATGGAAAAAATTTGAGTTGACTGGAATTGGGATTTTTGTCAATTCTTGGGAATCAACAGTGAAATATGAATCGTGATTTATGGTGGAGACGGATTAAGTAAGGTGGCATCGTGGAAATTTGTTCGTAATTTTTGTGTGTGCTGTAGTGGTAGATTGATGTTGATTTAAGGTTTTGGGTTCGCTTGGGGTTGCTTTGTTCATGAGCAAATTTCGTCGTCGGCACGGCAATCTGGTTGATCGCATTTGGGGGAATGGGTTTGGCGATGGTCGAGGATCATCGGCTATGACGGCGTGGCGATTGCTGGCTTGTCGCGACGAAGCGAAGAGGATTACGGTGATTGTACGGGTTACAGGAAGTAGCATGGGTTTCGAAATTTTGCTCGATTTCAATTTAATGGCGATTTCGTTGGTTGAGTTGTTCGAATCAATTCTGGAGGTCATCGTGGATGATGGGGTGGCTTCGTCGTCGATCGGTACTAGTTGCGGCGGTTGTGCACGTATTCGTGCATTTTTCCTGTGTCAGTTTTTCGTTGGGTTGGGGAAGAAGAGGGTAGCGCGGGACGCTGCTTGAGTTCAAAGGCGAGGCAACTCGAAGTGGAAGTGGTGTGGGTGATGCTTGGGGGTTAGCTCGCGATTTCTCACATTTGGCTTGGAGAAACTGAAAGATTGCTCGAGTGAAATAAGAAAGGGCTCGGTGTTGATCCGCTACCAGATTTCAAAATTTAAAGAAAGAAGAAGATAGGCTTCAGGCTTTAAAATAAACAGTTTTTTTAGTTAAAAAAGTAAATTTTTATTTAAAACAAAGTTTTCAAAGCAGATTTAAACTAATTAAGGTTTCAAAGAAAATATGAACAAGTTTTTCAAAATTTTAAACAAGTTTTAAAGAAGATTTAAAGGTTAACTATTTAAATGATAAAAGGTTATTTTATTTATAAATCAAGGTTGATTAATTATTGATTAAAGGTTAATTAATTAATAAAGGCGATTAAGGAATGATAATTAATTAAGGAGTAATTTATAAATTGAATTAATTAATAATAGTTAATTAGATGGTAATTAATTAAAGGTTCATTAATTAATTAAGAGCAATAATTAGGGGTTAATTATTAATGATTAGGGGTTGATAAATTATTAATTAAAGTTGATAAATTTATAATTAAGGGTTTATTAATTAATATATTTAATAAATGAAGATTAAATTAATGAAAATAATTAAGGGTAATTAATTGCTTAAAGATAATTACTTGATTAAAAGTAATTAATTAATAATTAAAGTAGGTTAATCAAGTGATTGGCGTTAATTTAAGAATAGGGATAGTTACATATCATAATTAATTAAGGATAATTAATTCAATGGTAATTAATCAATTTAGGGCTACTTTATTAATTAAAGATAATCATTGAAATGGTATAATTAAAAGGATAATTATTTAATAATTAAAGGTTAATAAATTAAATTTAAAGGTTAATTAATTTATTATTAATTGTTAATTAATAAATGAATAAAGAATAATTAATCAAAATGATTTGTAATCTAATTAATGTTAATTAACCAGGATTAGTAATTCATGAGTAGTTAATCTGATTTGAATTAATCAGACAATTGTCTGATCTTACTTATGAATGTTTGGATTCTATTGGATGATTGATTTATTTGATACCCTGATATGTTCTATTTTGATTTGAGCTTTGTTTGCTGTAATTTATTATACGTGATATATACCTATGATCTGTGAATGGAAGATAAGCGTTACAATTGGTTTGTATCGCTTGTCAAATATAAGCGTTATAGTTTATACCGCTTATTAAATATATTGCTGTATTTGAATCTATGCTGACTGATGATATGGCACTTCTATTGTGTAAAACCCCTGGACCACACTTATACACACACAAATATGGGTTGCATGTGGAAATGGGTTAAGTCACAGATTTTTGAAATAGTTTTAAAGATTGAATCTTTGAAATCCAAAATAGTTTTGGAATTAGAATTGAAGCTTTTGAAAATGAATTTCAAAAATGAAATTTATTTTAGATAACTTGACTGATTTTTGAAATTCAAATAATTTGATTTAAATTTGAATTCAATATTTGAAATTGAATTCTATGTTTTGAAAACTATGGGTTAAAAAGGGTATTCAACTTATAAATGTGTTTGTATGGGTTTTTAAACCATTTTAAAAGTGTTGTTTTTGGAAACTTGAATTTAATCCAAGAATTTAACTTGTATAGATATAATCGGATTTTTCCAAAACGAAATCTATGTGTTTTCAAAATAATAAAAGCTTTCGCATAAGAAATGAACGTCCAATTTGTGTTAAAAGGAAATTCAAGTTTGAAATCGAAGAATAGTTTTCCAAGTTATGAATAAATGTTAGGAAACGGGTTTGAAAGTTATACGTTAAATCTTTAATTTAAAGATTTAATGAGTTAATCCGATTGAAATGGAAATTGTTTTGGAAAACTATGAATGGATCTTTGTGAAACTAGGTGAACTTTGTGAAACGAATATTTTTGTTAAAAAGATTTAAAATGGTAATTTGTTTAACCATTTGAAAAAAAAGTTTTGGATTTTATAAGTTGTGACTTAACTGAAATCCCATATCCATATGTTTTTAAATTTTGCGCTCATTATTCGGTTTAGCCGGGAGAGGACCTTGTGTCATATAACCCATTCCAAATAGTGATATGACGTTATGGATTGCATTTGAAGGCCAGTGTTGAAGACCGGGTATCTTCGAGAATGTTAGGATAACCTATCGATTGTCTCTGCACCGAGTAGCTACGGTATAGAGATTCCCTAAGTGATGGGAATTCCGATCGGGATTGTGGATATCCAGATTTGCAAGGGCTTCTTCGAAAGTGCCTTCGGTTCTGTTCGAACCCGGAACAGACTTGTATGGTTGCATGTCCGACACTACACTTTGTGATATTAAACTTATCTCTATCAAATACATTTCTGCTTGGTGGCGGAGAATTTATTCTCTTACCTTAACACCCTTCTTTGAGACGTACGAGCTCAGAGGTTATGTAGTTGATATTTATCAGTGATATATTCCTAATTTGATAGTGTGGCATACTAAGTGCTGCTGTGTGTTGATGATCATTTGTTAATCATTTGTGATCAAAGCATGGCTTTTGTATAAAGCGTAGCTTTGTGGACGGGACTGCATCAGGACCTCACACCCCGGAAATGGTCGAAACAGGAAAGATGCGGCAAGATTATGAGGGTCACGCCCTTTAGGGTGTATCATTCCCTTCTGGAAAAGGGTGGTATCATGGTATGGAACCCAGATACTTACTCATGTGGATACTGCAGATCTATTACTTTGTGATTGCTTTGTGGTTGTTGGATTAGATGTACCTCGGATAAAGGTCCCAAAGGACCGGAGGATGGCATGCTCGAGTAGTAGTTACCTAGTTACAGAGGTAACCTGGTCTTGTGTTGGCAGAGATCCGGCTAGGTTCTCGGGACGTCCCGCCAAAGGAGTACCCATGTGGTAGTAGGAAATTCCTTAGCCTGATCATTTGTTGGAAATCCAATCAAAACAATACGAGCCCTTTACGATTGCAATTGTATTACCTGCCACCTCAGGTGGTAGCTATAGTTGGCATAATATCATGGCACCTATGCTGGTTAGGATTAATATTATACTTCCGAAAGGTTTTCCACTATGCATTAGTAATAATATCCAAGAATTTTTCTCGTATTAAGCATATTTGACTATCATAAGGGGAAATCTCCTCCAAGTCTGTGTTTGCATTGTGTGTGTGGCGGAAGGCCTTATGGTAGTTTCATTTTCCAAAAAGCATTGCGGATTTGTTTTAAACTCTTTGTTGTTGTTTTAAAGACCAACTGCTTTTGTTTGCTCATACCAGTCCCACGACTGACCTGGAGTTTATTGTTCCTTTCCTAAACTCTGGGTGCCCACTATTTTTCCATACGGGCAGTCTAGAGTTGGGGTTTTCAGATACTCAGGTTTAGTAGATTATCTGGAGCTAGTTCAGTCTTTGGATCAGGACTACACTTTCTTATCTTTGTGCATCGTTATTGGGAGTTCGAGCTTTTTCTGGATTGGTGCCTTAGAAATGGAGATTACCGATACTGGAGTTCTTCCTTGAAGTCCATATTGGAGATGTTGTTCCGCTGCTGGTGTTATCCTTTCTTTCCACTGCTATTGTCTTGTATCATATCTCTGATGTGTATGAATATATATTGTATCATCTGTTGTATCTTATTATATCAGATATTATATCAAATGTTGTATATTGATATATGTTATTCATTACTTCCGCTGTGTTGTACTTAATGTGTTATAAGCTCCGGCACGACTCGAATTCCAACGTTTGGATCTGCGGCATTCAAGTACAAGTGGAGTACGGATGTCGATTTTCGAACGCTGAAATTTGGATCGTGACAATAGTGTACTCGTGTCTCGTAATTGATGCATTCTACTATCTTCAATAAATCAAGATTGATTAGCTTGTGGCCTCGTTGGCTCCGAAGAGACGTTTACTAAGGACTTGACCATTTTGGATAAGTTTTACTATCGCATGCTCGGTTTACCTAAGAATAGAATGAGATTTCGATGTCGCTTTGGACAGCGGATCCATTATTGATTGTCGATCGATAACGGGTAAGTGTAGGAGGAATAACTTCAATGAATGATCTGAAAAGCGTTTTCCTTTTTCCGTTACGAGTGAACTATCTACACAGGATAGAACATTCATAGTGTTCAGGATACTGAGCCCATCGCATATAGTTAACACACTACACTTGCCCCATTCAACGCTTGGAATCTGATGAGTTGGCATAAGTCAACGACTTTTCGAAATTCAGGCATTAAACATGCAGGGATTTCTAATTAAAAAATAGGATTATTTGACCATGTTGGATACAAGTTCTGTTATATAGAATGAAGCGTCCATCATCTCGACGTAAATCAAATGGAGGGAGCCTGGTACTTTTGAAAGCAGAATCGACATTGCTTATGCCTTCGCAAATGATTCTAGGAACGCCTGCTTCTTTGGCACCACGGGCTTAATATGGTCAACTGGCGCCGACAGGTCCGGTTGTTGATCGAGCTCCTTGAACTTTAGAGTTTTACTTAACCTTCCGGAGAGAGCTTCTGCTGTCATTTCTGCTAAAGTTTTGCAAAATATTTGTTTATGGCATGGTATTCTGAAAGTTGATGTGCGCCTTCCACTGAAAAATGAGTTTGCACACATGCCACCTTCGAGGTACACTGCCTACCTCTGGTACATGTGCTTGAATGGTGCGGTGCCCCCATTCAACCATTTTTTGAGAGACACTCTTCTGAATTTGGGAATAGCCCCATTTCAGATTTATTTCGATCATTATGCAATTTTGACTTGTATTCATGTTTTGTTTATATGGACATTCAAACTGCCCCAAACTTCGATGAATTGAGATACTTCCTTTCATTCAACAAGAGAGAGTGATGCGGCTAAGGCCAGAGAAGAGGTGGTGCAAACTTTAATTCCTGAAAACACGAGTTTGTGGTGTAGTGTGTTGAGTCGTCCACGACTCAAGGAAGGTTTGAATCGGTTCCGAGCTAAGGAAGGAGGGCCACGAGTTAACAAGCCAAGGGGGAAGGTAGGCCGAGTTAACAAGGCATCGGATTTGAGTCGTCCACGACTCAAGAGAAGCATGAGTCGTTTCCGACCTAACTGGGAGAGAGAAGGGGAGGTACAACTTGACAAGGAAGAGATTCGAGATAACAACTGCTTGAGTCGTACACGGGTTAATAAAGTAGGGTTACGACTCAAGGGAAAGTTGGGTGTTCGTGTTTGATGAGTCGTACACGACTCAACGACTCATCATTAAGTCGTTCGGAGTTGACTCGGGAGGAGGGGATATGCCGTAAGGAAGCTATGAGTCGGTGAAGTCTTATGACGTGGTTTTCTTAAGTCGGTTTGTAGTTGAGTCGTGGGTCGTTTGGCTTGTTGAGTCGTTTACTTGTGAGTCGGTTACTGTGTAGTTGAGTCGTGTGATTTAAGTCGCTACCGACTTAAGGGGAGTTGTATGAAGGTCGCTTGTGTTAAGTCGGATATGTGTGAGTCGTGTTAACCGTGTTGTGTAGTTAAGTCGGTAACGACTTATGATGAGTCGGTCGTGTTTGAGTCGTCTGTGTTGAGTCGGTGCCGACCTATGAGTTGTACAGCGTTGTGTTGTATTGTTGAGTCGAGAGCCTTAAGTCGTGAGTCGTGGGGAATGAGTCGTGTACGACTTAAGGCTGGGTTGTAACTCCTATAAATACGCGTGCGTTGTACATTTTTTGGTGGTTGATTTTTGAATAAAATTCTCTTTGTTAGCTTTGTGCTTTCATACCAATTGGTAGTTGAGTGTGATCTCCTATCTCCTCTTTCGGTTAATCGAGTGCGCTCGATTCAACGATCGTAGAAGCCGATTCACGGAATCTAGTGCGCTAGATCAACGTGCGAAGAATCGTAGATCTTAGAACACGGTATAGTGCGCTATCAACGTGTTTGAGATAGCTAGAGTTCGGTATCTTTGGATCAACGAACTTGGGCATTTTGGTATCTTCAACTCACCGATTGCTACATTCCATTGATTGAAGTTTTGTTTGATTAATCCACTGCGTCAGTTTTTGGTATCGGAGCCATACTTAGCCAATCATAGCTAAGTTGATTCTTGAAGCCAATTTTTGAAGTTGAAGTTTGAAGTTGTGTTCATCGCGTTCATATTGAAGTTGCAACAAGAGGAAGAACTTTCGATCCATTTCATTTTGGATCAAAGTGTTGAAAGTGTTTGAAATTGAAGTAGGCCGTGTATACTTGGGAAGTAGCCGAGCCTAGTGAAGGGTTTTGAAGTTTGAAGCCGTGACTTATTGTTGTTTCGTTGGAGTGTTTGTGAAGTTTTCCAATCATGCCACCAAGGAGAGCCAATCGTCATCAAAACGTTGAAGCTTTGTATCGAAGAGAAGAAGCCGAGCTTATGGAACAACGTATTAATGAGAAGTTTGATGAAGGCATTGGTAAATTGGAGAAATTGATGAATGATTTGAATCAAAGGAGGAGATCACCAAACTCGAACCATGGAGGAAACCGAGTTTCGCCATCGGTTACGGAAGCGAGGAGGGTATCACCACATTCTTGTAGAGATAGAAGAGAAACGTCAATTTCATCACGAAGAGATCATCATGACTATGCACATGAAGAGAGAAGAAGTCAACGTGAATTTGACCATGAAGCATATAGGGATGAAGAGAGACATAGTCAAAGAAGCATGCATGAACGAAGGGATGATAATGGTCGAGATCGATGTAGGCGTACTTTTGATTTTATTGAAGAAGGTGATAGAGCTAGTATTCATTATCGAGATCGAGATCAAGTTCGAAATTCTTATCGGGATGTTGAAGATGATCGACGATGGGAATCGGGTATGAAAATGGAGATTCCGGAGTTTAAAGGCGGGATGGTTGTTGAAGAATTCTTAGATTGGTTGTCTAATGTGGAGGAAATCTTTGATTTCAAGGAGGTCCCGGAGAATCGAAGGGTGAAGTTGGTTGCTACTAGGTTGAGGGGGAGAGCTTTGGCGTGGTGGCAACAAACTAAACTTACTAGGGAGAGAATGGGAAAGTCAAAGATAGAATCGTGGGAAAAGATGAAAAAGTTGATGAGATCTACTTTCTTACCTTACAACTACCAATCACTTATGTACCAGAGGTTGCAGAATCTGAGGCAAGGGACAAAGTCTGTTAGTGATTATGCTGATGAATTTTACCAACTCATTGCCAGAAATGATATTATGGAAACGGAAGAACAGCTAACTGCTAGATTCATTGGGGGATTGAGAATGCAGATCCAGGATATGGTTAATATGTTTGATCCTAGATCAGTTGCAGAGGCACATCAGAAAGCGTTGGCTTGGGAGAAACAAGGAAGGCGTGGAGGTGGTGTGTTTACTAATTCCAATAATCAAGCAAGGGGTGTTGGTGGAAGTTCTAATGTTCCTAAACCTGTTTCAAAGCCAGTGGTGAAGGAGGCTGAGAAGGCGAAGGTTAGCAGTGGGTTCGAGTGTTATAATTGTCAGGAGTTGGGTCACAAAAGCAACGAATGTCCGAAGCCGAAGAAGAGAACCATGGTTGCAGAAGTTGCGGAGAATGATGATGAGGAGGCAGAATGTTCAAATGCACCTTATGTTGAGGAGGAAGAAGAATTGTTTGGAGATGAAGGTTGTAATCTTATGATGAGGAGGTCATGTCTTACACCAAAGCAAGAGGAGGATGGTAGTTGGTTGAGAAGCAATATTTTTCAGTCGACGTGCACTATTCTGGGAAAGGTTTGCAAGTTCGTTATTGATGCGGGAAGTTGTGATAATATTATTTCTACAGAAGCAGTGAGGAAATTGAACTTGAAGACTGAGAAGCATCCTAAACCGTACAAGCTAGCATGGTTAAGGAAGGGTGGTGAAGTGAAAGTGTGTCGAAGAGCTTGTGTTAATTTTTCTATTGGGAAGAAGTACAAAGATGAAATTTGGTGTGATGTTGTAGACATGGACGTGTGTCATCTGTTGTTGGGCAGACCATGGCAGTTTGATAGAGCAGTTCAACATGACGGTCGTGCCAATAGTTACAGTTTCATGTTCGAGGGTACTAAAATCACTTTGGTTCCTAAGAAGCAACAACAAAAGGAGAGCAAGCTAGAAGAGATTGAGGAATTGAAAACTCTGTTGACTTTGAAGGAGTTTGTCAAGGAAGTCGAAGAAGAACCAGAAGTGTTTTTGTTGATTGGGAGAGAGAGTAGTGAAGAAGTTGAAATTCCAGAAGCAGCAAAGCCAATTTTGAAAGAATTCGAAGATGTCTTTCCAGAGGAGTTGCCTAAGGAGTTACCGCCACTTAGAGACATTCAACATCAAATTGATCTTGTTCCGGGAGCAGTGTTACCACATCGACCACATTACCGAATGAGTCCGAAGGAACATGAGGAGTTACGAAGGCAAGTGGAAGAGTTGTTGGAACAGGGACGAGTTCAGGAAAGTTTGAGTCCATGTGCTGTGCCAGCATTGTTAGTACCAAAGAAGGACGGAACTTGGAGGATGTGTACTGACAGTCGAGCTTTGAACAAGATTACTGTTCGTTATAGATTTCCTATGCCAAGGTTGGATGACTTACTGGATCAGTTGAGTGGGGCAACTATATTCTCGAAGATTGATTTGAAGAGTGGTTATCATCAAATTCGAATCAGACCTGGAGACGAATGGAAGACAGCTTTCAAGACGAGAGAGGGGTTGTACGAATGGTTGGTTATGCCATTTGGTTTGTCAAATGCACCTAGTACATTCATGCGGGTGATGAATCAAATCTTTAGACCATTCATTGGGAAGTTCGTTGTGGTTTATTTCGATGATATTCTGATTTACAGCAGAAGTATGGAGGAGCATGTTCTACATTTGAGGGAAGTATTGATTATTCTTCGTGAAGAACAATTTTATGCTGCTACGAAGAAATGTGTGTTTATGACGCACAGTGTTTTATTCCTGGGTTATGTTGTTTCAGGGGAAGGTATTCAAGTTGACCAGAGTAAAGTTGAGGCAGTCAGGAATTGGCCTCAGCCAAAGACAATTACGGAAGTGAGGAGTTTTCATGGGCTAGCGTCATTCTACCGAAGATTCATTCCACACTTCAGTAGCTTGATGGCTCCAGTTACTGATTGCATGAAAGGGAAACAATTTGTATGGTCAGAAGAAGCGGGGGTTGCTTTTGAAAAGATCAAGGAATTGTTGACGTCTGCACCAATTCTTGTTTTACCGAATTTTTAGTTATTGTTTGAATTGCATACTGATGCTTCGAAGGTTGGTATTGGAGGAGTTCTGAGTCAGAATGGGAAGCCAGTTGCTTATTTCAGCGAAAAGTTGTCAGGAGCAAAGATGAGATACAGTACATATGACGTTGAATTTTATGCTGTTGTACAAGCTGTTAAGCATTGGAGACACTATCTATTTCAGAAGGAATTTGTCCTTTATACAGATCATGAAGCATTGAAACATTTACAGGGGCAGGATAAGATTTCAGCGAGACATGCATCGTGGATAGCATATTTACAGCAGTTTACTTTTGTTGTCAAACATAAATCAGGGGTGACAAATCGGGTAGCTGATGCTTTGAGTAGGAGGAGTCATTTATTAACGACAATGAAAGTTGAAGTGACGGGTTTTGAGATGTTGCCGGAGATGATTAATGAAGATCCTTACTTTGTGAAATATGTTGAGAAAGTGAAGGGTGAGAGTACCGATGAATTTACGTTGGTTGATGGTTTTCTGTTTAAAGGGAATCGTTTGTGTATTCCAGACTGTAGCTTGAGGTTGAAAATTGTCAAAGAGTTACACGAGGAAGGGCATGTGGGCCGTGATCGTACTTTGCAATTGATTTCACAATCTTACTTTTGGCCGTCGATGAGAAAAGAAGTGGAAAGATTTGTGGAGCGATGTCATATTTGCCAAGTTTCAAAGGGAACAGCGACGAATGCAGGGTTGTATATGCCATTACCTGTACCGTCTAAGCCATGGGTTGATATTAGCATGGATTTCGTTTTGGGTTTGCCTAGAACTCAAAGGGGAAATGATTCGATATTTGTTGTGGTGGACAGGTTTTCGAAGATGGCACATTTTGTTGCTTGCAAAAAGACAGCGGACGCAGTTCGAGTGGCGCAGTTATTTTTTAAGGAGATTTATCGAATTCATGGTTTACCAGAATCTATTGTTTCTGACAGGGATACTCGTTTTCTGAGTCATTTTTGGTTGAGTTTGTGGAAGATGGTGGGAACGAAACTGAAATTCAGTAGTGCTTATCATCCACAAACTGATGGACAGACGGAAGTTGTTAACAGGTCATTGGGAAATTTGTTGCGATGCCTTGTACAGGATAATTTGAGAAGTTGGGACATGAAGTTATGCCAGGCAGAATTTGCACATAATCATGCAGTGAATCGTAGCACGGGATTCAGTCCATTTCAGATTGTTTATTCAAATTTACCCAGGGGGCCGTTGGATTTAGCAGTAGTACCACAGTCGAAGGGAACAGTTAAACGGGCTGCTGATTTTGTTGATGAGCTGACTGAATGTCATAAAGTCGTTCAGAAACGATTGGAGAAATCGAATGAGAAGTATAAGAAGTCTGCAGATTTAAAGCGACGAAATGTTGAATTTAACGAAGGTGATTTGGTTTATGCTGTATTGACCAAAGATCGCTTTCCAGTGGGCGCATATAATAAGTTGAAAGCCAGAAAAATTGGTCCTGTCGAAATTGTGAAACGAATTAATGATAATGCTTATAAGTTGAAGCTGCCGGAGGATATTTACACTTCTGACGTATTCAATATTAAGCATCTTGTGCCATATTATGGAGATGAACATTTTGATGAGAAAGAATTTGCAAATTCGAGGACGAATTTTTCTCAACCAGGGGAGGATGATGCGGCTAAGGCCAGAGAAGAGGTGGTGCAAACTTTAATTCCTGAAAACACGAGTTTGTGGTGTAGTGTGTTGAGTCGTCCACGACTCAAGGAAGGTTTGAATCGGTTCCGAGCTAAGGAAGGAGGGCCACGAGTTAACAAGCCAAGGGGGAAGGTAGGCCGAGTTAACAAGGCATCGGATTTGAGTCGTCCACGACTCAAGAGAAGCATGAGTCGTTTCCGACCTAACTGGGAGAGAGAAGGGGAGGTACAACTTGACAAGGAAGAGATTCGAGATAACAACTGCTTGAGTCGTACACGGGTTAATAAAGTAGGGTTACGACTCAAGGGAAAGTTGGGTGTTCGTGTTTGATGAGTCGTACACGACTCAACGACTCATCATTAAGTCGTTCGGAGTTGACTCGGGAGGAGGGGATATGCCGTAAGGAAGCTATGAGTCGGTGAAGTCTTATGACGTGGTTTTCTTAAGTCGGTTTGTAGTTGAGTCGTGGGTCGTTTGGCTTGTTGAGTCGTTTACTTGTGAGTCGGTTACTGTGTAGTTGAGTCGTGTGATTTAAGTCGCTACCGACTTAAGGGGAGTTGTATGAAGGTCGCTTGTGTTAAGTCGGATATGTGTGAGTCGTGTTAACCGTGTTGTGTAGTTAAGTCGGTAACGACTTATGATGAGTCGGTCGTGTTTGAGTCGTCTGTGTTGAGTCGGTGCCGACCTATGAGTTGTACAGCGTTGTGTTGTATTGTTGAGTCGAGAGCCTTAAGTCGTGAGTCGTGGGGAATGAGTCGTGTACGACTTAAGGCTGGGTTGTAACTCCTATAAATACGCGTGCGTTGTACATTTTTTGGTGGTTGATTTTTGAATAAAATTCTCTTTGTTAGCTTTGTGCTTTCATACCAATTGGTAGTTGAGTGTGATCTCCTATCTCCTCTTTCGGTTAATCGAGTGCGCTCGATTCAACGATCGTAGAAGCCGATTCACGGAATCTAGTGCGCTAGATCAACGTGCGAAGAATCGTAGATCTTAGAACACGGTATAGTGCGCTATCAACGTGTTTGAGATAGCTAGAGTTCGGTATCTTTGGATCAACGAACTTGGGCATTTTGGTATCTTCAACTCACCGATTGCTACATTCCATTGATTGAAGTTTTGTTTGATTAATCCGCTGCGTCAGAGAGGAATGTCCATCTCCTGTGATTATTGAAGCTAAGAGAAATAGTAAAATTGTATTGCTAGTCTAAAGCAACTTATCCCAGTTTAAGACCCAATATTTCTTCGTTAGATGTCCTGAAGTCTTTAATCGTCTTTAGACGACAGGGGTAAGTTTTTTCTTCTCTCATTGAGACTTCTTACGAAGATGCAGGGTTTTAACAAACTAAGTTCTTCTTATAGTCATTTCGAGGCCAAGTAAAGATCCAACATTAGACGTTATCTTCTATACTCTGAAGGTCATAGAAGATAGAGAGAGATTGGTCAAACTTTTGCCGACGAACGAGAATTTGCATCGGTATAAGTTATTACAATCTGGGAGGTCTGTCGTCGTTGTTGAGGTACCATCCCTTAGCCATTACATAATTAGAACATGCTCCACTTCTTTATCATGCTATTCCAAAGAGAGAAGTCTACGAAGAGAAGGGTCCGTCCGGTGGATCAACTGAGGAAATTCATGAAGAAAAGGGAGTCACGACAGAAGCTGTTAGTCTGAATAGAATGCCTCTGATCCCTAAGGAAGGGAAAGAGTAGTTCAAATAACAAGAAAGCAAGGCTACAGTGATTTTAGAAATGAGGAAGGTAAAATTGAGAGCGGAAGTGATGATGACCCCTCCTCCAGTGATGAGGAATTTGATGCACGTTCCAGCGAAGGGGATCTCGAATCGTGTGATGAAACTCCGAGAATGAGTATTATTCTCCCGAATTCGCCTCCCCAAGAAGTTATTGCTAAAGATGCTTCCCCAGCAACTGGACGACTTCATGGTTCTCCACCTACGAAAATCAATATCGACTTTGGGGACTTGAGCAACGTTTATGTGGACATTACAGAACTCATGGGAGATGATTTCAAGTCCGAGGGATTAACTCCTTACCCCGATCATGCTATTTCCAGAATTATCCTAACTCCTACTGTAGCCGCCTCTCGACCCGGTTTGTGAAGCCTTTTTAGGGCGCCTATGACACGTTATATACTTAACTAGGGTCATGTATACTCGTATATGCATTATTTTAGCTTATTTTTGTCATTAAAGGTACTTCATTTTTTATATTAGGTACAATGGGAGGTCATCGACTTTATGAAGATCTTGAACAATTTATAGATGCAGGTCGAAATGGACGTCGAGCCGCCACCAACCCCAAGAAACCAAGGAAGAATGGAGTAGGAGAAAAGATTAGGAAGCTGAAACTCGTCATTGGAATGACATGGACCGAGGCAGAGTTCATAGGGGTGGCTATGAGAAGAGGAAGACTCCCAACGATCGGGAAGATCCATCCAAAAATCGAACGTAGATCGTGATCCTCACCCTTCCGAGCACCATACATCTGTCCCGGTTCCATTTTTATGGGAAATGAGGTTCCAACTTCTACTATCCAGGTTGCTCCATCAACTCTTGTTGTGCCTGCTTCTGGTTTTTCATGCCCTTGTAGGAGGCCTGCTTTTATTCTCCTGTCTGGTCCACCTAAACTTGAAGCCGCTTTCCTTGGTTGGTTCCTAAAGGGAATTAAATTTGACCGTGACCTGCATCCGATTCGTAAGGATATTTATATACCCCATCTTCAGGCGATTCAGAGCGACCTGGATCAACATGAAGGAAGGGAGAAATTAGTTAAGCAGCTGGAGGACACAAACTATAACAATTATCAAGAGATTCTTTCTTTCAAGTCGGAAAAGGGTGATTACGAAATGATCCCGATGGAGCAAGACACCAGAATTGATCAAATGATAAAAGAGAGAGATGCTGTCATTCGAGACAGTAAGAGTAATGATAGTTTGCTAAAGGAATTGATGGAGGCTCATGCAAAAATTGACATCGTATTCGGAGATGAAATAAAGAAAGCACATGTTGATGACGTCAAGTTGAAAAAGAAGCTTGAAACTCGAGATGAGATCATCGAAGCTCAAAAGAGAACTATTGCTGGTTATGATGAAATTGTCGAAGCTCGTAAGAAAACAATTACTGATCATGCGAGAATGGTGGAATCCCAAGATAAGACCATCTTCGACCAGGCTTAAGTGATTGCTTTGCTTTACGAAAAAGTTGCGCAACTCGACGTTGAAAAAAGCAAAGTCGAAGTTGAGAAAACCGCTATGATGGCGGACTACTTATAGGTGCATGATACCTTTGAAAGGAAGATGGCAAAGATGGATAAAACCATCCTGAACTTCTACATCAACTCCAGTTGCATCAGGGCAATCTCTGTCATCTGAGCCCCAAATTCCCGCGTACTCTTGCTGTGGTTTGGAAAGAAATCCTGGCCTGTTTCCAAGAAAATAGGGATGTGTACACTGAACAAGAGCTAGAGGATGCCTATCTGAATGAAGAATCAAAGAGGGCTCTGGTAAAGGGCTGAGAGATTATTCGGGTTGAAAGGGAGTGGGAAGCCACCGATGCTGGCACAACTGCAGTTGCTAAAGCATTATCAGAGCCTTTCAGTTTTGGGCCCAGCAAATCATCCATGCAAATTCATGATCAAACAAAAATCATTCCGGCTTCGATCGGCATTTCTATTTTATCTGTCCCTTTAGCACCTATCCCCGAAGCCTTGGAAAGTGCTAAAATTTTGCCCAAGATTGTGCATACATCGAAATAAGGAAACAGCAGGGAGTACGAGGTTGAGATTCACGGTCACACTTTCGATGCAAGTAACTTTCTTGTTTCTTCCGAGTTTGCGGACTTCTAGCTCACGCTATATGAATAAGATGAATTGAATGCTTTCCTTTTTGATCTTATAGGTTCGTCTTCTTTGTCTACCAAACTACTAGTTTCCCTAGTCTTAAGGCCTATTGCTTTCTCGACTGCTGCAACACTTGTTTCTATAGCTGCTTTGATTACCATGCCCATGTTTAGCTCATAACCGGGGTTGGAATCTGAGAAGATTGTAGCGTCATGTTGCTTGGTTGACTCCTCCTTATCTTTAGAGGGAGATTTAACAATAGTTGACACCCGAGAGCAGACAAATCAAGCTAGCCAACCAGGTAAAAATGGGCGGCAGATTGTGGCATTTAGGGAGGAGAAAGGTGGAGGAGGGAAGGTCTTTGAGAAGCTCCCACAAGTCCCACAAGCGCAAGATAAGGGAGAGTCTTCCGTGGGGGCCAAAGACCAAGTAGGAGACATGGGCATAGAGCCTATAATCAATATCTATGGCAGAGATATGGCTCCCAGTGGGGATGCGCAGGGAAATAAGAAACTTCTGACCAAAGGCGGGAAAAGATGTGGTGGCAAAGAGAATTGATGGGCTCGAGTGGTAGTGGAGCTGGATTTTGTAGCATTTTGATTTTGTTCGATGTGTATTTTGTACAAGTGTAGAGTCTGCACTTATCACTTTTGTTGTTGTAGCATCTCAACTTTTCTTTTTGATGGCCGATATTGTATAAGCATGGCCCCCACATTTTGACTTTGTACAGAAAATGATTATGAAAAGATTAATGTTTTTACTGCTGTCACTTTTGTGATCTTTCTTATTTATCACATACTTAGCTTGTTTTTATACCACTTATGTGTGTAGAGGATGCGATTATTTGTTCTGCAATTTCTATACTTCATATTGTTGTGCCATGTTTTATGGTATACGGTGCCTTTATTTCCGTTATTCATGCATTCTGTATGCATTTTTCAGCTTTACAACTAGATCTGTTGTGATTGCCAAAGTTCTTTAATTAGCATAGCAGAATTGTGGAGTAGTTTTCCTTTCAACTAAGTGTTGGTGTGTGCATGCCACCTACTTCACAGGGTTGTTTACTTCGAACACTTGATAAATTACCGGTTGATCCGAGCGATTCCTTTAATGTCTATGGCCAAATTTACTTTGCGGTTCCCATCTTTGGGAACTAGTGACTCGAATGTCAATGATCGGAATTATTTGTCGATTTGAATTTTGCAACATTATTAGACTCACGTTGATTCTTTTTGATAGTGGGAATTGATCCTTGTTATTCCTGCAATAGACAAGTTTCCTGGCGTTGTCAGGACAGTACCAGTATATAGAAAATCGTAATGGTTTGCTGATGATGCCATGGAAATCATCAAGCAATGCTTGTTCGGCTTACGAAATGCACGGCTTTCGATAATGCATGGCTTAAACAATGCATGGCTTTTGAGAGTGCGCGACTAACGAAATGCACAACTTTTGAGTTTGATTCGATCTACTTTTGTCGACTTGGCAAGTAGGCGGAGCGTACTTGGGTGTGGTTTCACTTCCCTAAGCAGCTTATGAGTGATTTTGAGTCGGTTCACTTTCGTTAACTCGGCGAGTAACTTATATGAACACGATTTTATTAGTTCAAGAAATTAAGTAGATTTCATTGATAAAATGGAAAGTATAACAAATTTTTCCTATTTACAATGCCCCTAGTGTAGTTGGGTGGTTTATTTATGTGTATACGAAATGCATAGATAAAAGCTAAATATAGTAATGTCAGAGCGAGTCACTGTTCCAAGCACAAGGAATCTGAGTTTCATCGACCATGGTTAGCTTGAAAGTGCCATCTTCGAGCTTTTTCCCGATTGAGTAATCGGTCTGAATGTTCTTGTAGTCGGGTAGATCCGTTTCAGGACAAGATCTTTCACTTCGAAAGTACGATTGCAGACCTTGGAGTTTAAGTGTCGCGTTATCCTTTTCTGGTGAGCCGTAGTCCTTAGCTCAGCTTCCTCCTATTTCTTGTCAATCGGATCAAGTGACTCGAGCAGGAGCTGCTTGTTCTCATTTTGATTGAAGTGACATTTCTGATAGGAGGAAACTTCCAATTTGACCAAGATCATTGCTTCAGATCCGTATACTAAGGCGAAGAGTGTGTGTCCAGTTGCTGACTTGGGCATCATCCGATAAGCCCATAGTGCAAGTGGGAGCTCATCAATCCAGATTCCTTTGGCTTTCTCTACCGTTTCTTAATGGTAGCTTAATGATTTTGTCCATCACCTCCACTTTCCTGTTTGCTTTAGCGTGTGCTACTGTGGAGAAACTCTTTTCGATGCAGAAACGCATGCAAAAGTCCTTGAATTTAGTGCTTTCGAAATGAGTTCCATTATCTGCGATGATTTTCTATGGCACTCCAAACTTGCAAATAATATTTTTAGCGACAAAGTTAATTACTTTCTTAGTGGTAATAGTAGCCAGTGGTTCTGCTTCGGCCTATCTTACGAAATAATCAATAGCAAAGATAGCATATTTAACTCCTTCTTTAGCAATTGGGAGCACGCCAATCGGGTCAATTCCCTAGACAGCAAACGGCCATGGGCCAACCATTGGCATAAGTTCTGTGGATGGAGTTCTCTATTTTTTTGCAAACTTTTGGCATTTCCCACACGCCTGGCGTAGTCTGCTGCGTTACAGTTGATGGATGGCCAGAAGTAACCGTACTAGAGGATCTTCTTTGCTAGAGTCTGCCCTGCAATGTAGTTTCCAAAATCGCCTTCATAGACATCCCTTAGGATCCTTTGGGCTTCGCTGTTGGTTACACATCTTAGTAGGGGAGTAGAGAATCCCCTTCTTTAAAGAATTCCATCCTGCAAGACAAACGGTGTGCCTTCCAGAGTAGCTTCTTTCACTCATTCTGATCCCTGTGGAGTGTACCTTCGATCCGATAATCCTTGATCGACGTCATTCATGATTCCTCTTCCTGTATAGTTTCCATAATCCAATCATTATCCACATCATCTATGCTGGGTGATGTAAGCGTTTCGACTAGGGCTAGTCCTATTGACTGAGCATCTTCGGAATTGGCTAGTTTAGCAAGGTGATCTACTTTCATATTCTATTCCTTCGGAATGCAACTTAAAGTGTTGTGCTCGATGCCCTGCATCAATTCCCATGCTTTTGACAGGTAGAGGGTAAGGTTTTCCTTTGCCTGGTACTCCCATTTCACTTGGAAGATGACTAGTTAAAAATCGTTATAGATATGCACAACTTTTATTCATAATTCTTTAATGATTTTTGACCCTGCCATTAAAGCCTCGTATTCTGCTTCATTGTTGGTGGCAGAAAATTCCAGTCTAAGGGCATAGAAAACAGATTGTCCTTTGGGAGTTTTCAGTACTACCCCTACACCTGAACAGGATTTATTTGATGCACCATCAACAAACAACTTCCATTGTGGCATTATGTCTGAAGTGTTTTCTTCTTCACTGTCTCGCTCGGTAAATTCGATGATGAAATTTGCCAGTCCCTGTCCATTGATAGCTCTTCGAGGGTGATAAGTCATTTCATATTGGCCTAACTCTATATTCCATTCAGAAGTCGACCTAATTAATAGACAATATATGAGTTTTTCCAACTTTGGGTAATTCTTTTCAGCTCCAGTGAACCGCTTACTAATGTAATAGACGGGTTGTTGGACCCTAGCCTCTTTACGTACCAATGTTGCACTCAGAGCATGGGTCAATACAGCAAGATTAATGAACAAATCTTCCCCATTTATTGGCTTGGATAAGACCGTTGGGGTTTCCATATAATGGAGTAATTCTTCAAAGGCCGTCTGGCAAGCTTTATTCCATTCGAAATTCTTCTTTCCCTTCTTCAATGCATCAAAGAATTGTATAAACTTGTCAGTCGCTTGGGAAATGAATCGGCTCGGCGCTGCGATCTTTTTTTTAGACTTTGTAAAACCTTTTTTGTCATGGGAGCTTTGATGTTCCTTAGGGCGGTAATTTTTTTTGGATTAGCTTCAATGCGTCTTGCATTCATGATGAAACCAAGGAATTTTCCAAAAGCAATGCCAACAGAGCATTTGAACGGGTTGGGCTTCATTCCATATTTTTGCAGTGTTTCAAACATACTTTGTGAGATTGTCTAAGTGATTCTCTGATACGCTTGATTTGACTAGCATGTCATCCACATATACTTCCATCATTTTCCCATTTCGATCTTTGAACATCGCATTTACTAGTCGTTGGTAGGTTTCCCGTGCGTTCTTTAGTCCGAAGGGCATGAGTCGATAACAATATAATCCAAGGTCCATGATGAAACTAGTATTCTCTTCATCGGGTTCATGCATCATGATTGTGTTGTATCCAGAGTAAGTGTACATAAATGACAGTAGCTCGTGGCATGCTGTGGCGTCAACAAGCCAGTCGATCTTGGGCAACGGGAAGCTATCCTTTAGACAAGCTTTTTTTCAAATTTGAGTATCAATGAAAGTATGCCACTTCTCATTGGACTTATTTTTACCAAAACCGTATTTGATACCCGTATGGGATAGGTTGCATCACGGATGAAGCTGCTTATCCACTTCCTCCCTTAGTGCAGTAGAACAATCTAGTCCCAGGGTGCACCTCTCCTACTTCACTGGAGTGTAATCAAGATCAATATTAAGTGTGTGGCACGCTATCTTCAATGATATCCCATACATATTAGAATGCGTTAAAGAGAGCATATCTAGACTGGCGTAAATAAACTCGACTTACTCTTGTTGCGTCTTGGTTCCAAGAATGTAATCGTATTTTTAGTACTTGTGTCAAGTCATCCGTGTCTACAGGGATAGGCACTGTAACCACTGTCGGTGCTTCCCATTCCTCCCCCGAGCTCTTCTTTCTAGGGTCCATAGCCTTATCGAATAGGCTGCGGTCCCCATGCCAGGGGTGGTTCTATAGCTGCTTTGATGACGGTTCACAAATGTGGAGAGTTTACTCCACACTCTTCCCCTTTTCTTTCTTTCTTATCATGTGCAATTCGATGATGTAGCATTCCCTTGCGACACTCTGGTCTCCCTTTCTCACTCCGACTCCGTTTTCCGTAGGGAATTTCATAGCGAGACACAATTGCACCAGGATAAGTCAAAAATTAATGAGGGTCGGCCATCCCAAGAAAGCATTATCGGTCGAGATCTCGTTAATTATCATAAAGGTTTGGGTGAGAATCACTCTACGATCTCCATTTCCAAGTTCAGCAGGCAGATCAACTGTGCCAACCAGTCGTAGTGGATGACTGGTGAATCCTTGGATTTTGGTATGGCATGTAGAGACATCCTTCATGTTAAGCTTCATTTGGTCGAACGTATGTCGAAACATCATGTTTACTGATCCTTCAATATCAACTAACACCCGACGTACGAAGGTGGGTCCAATTCCTATTGTCACCACAATTGGATCAAAAGTTGAAGCTTTTATTCCTTTACTATCTCAATCTCGAAACATGATGTCATCATTGAGAATCCTTTATTACTTAGCGGAGGTCTGTCTTTGCTTGCAAAGCAAGTTTTCTTTATAGCATGTTTGAGTGAACTAGCGTATCTTTCCATCTTGCCCCAAAATTTCTATGTTGGATGAGGACCTCCCGAAATGGTATTGATGACAAGTCTCTGTTCATCTCGTTCGGATCCATCTTCAAACGACAACACTCGTTTGTGTTATGGCCATGGGTTTCGTGGAAGCAACATAACTTCCCCAATTTCCTTTGTTGCTCGAACTCTTCTTTCCGAGGCGGCTTCGGGTACTCTTCTATTCCCTAAGTTGCTAGGTAAATATTCTCCAAGTAGTCATTCAACGGAGTGAATTCTTCGTGTTTTACACCTCTGAGTTTCTTTTCCCCTCCGTTGCCCTTATCGGTGTTCTGATGCTAGTTTTTCATTTTATGGTCCCTATCTTTTCCAACAGTTACTTCAGAATTCTTTTCGTGTTGATTGACTTCCTCATTACTCTGAATTGATTCATTTGGTCGCATATCAGTATTTTTACCTTCTAACATATTTGCCACTTCCAATCTCAAGTACTGATTATCCTTTCGATTAAATTCTTTTATGGTGGTCGGGTTGCTTCATTTTAATCCATCTCCAAAAACTTGTCTCTGGATGGATCGAGCGGACTAAAGCCATGAAAGTCATATCCTTATTTGGATTGCTCATTTCGGTGATGGCTGTGTTAAAGCGGTTCATGAACGATTTTAGTGATTCGTGTGTCCTTGGAAATAAATGGATAGAGAAATAACTTCCTTTGGCTGAGCCGTATGTAGTCTAAATTGATCCAAGAACTTCTTGGCTAGCTCATTAAAAGTTGAGATAGATCGCAGAGGGAGTCTGGTAAACCACATGGAGGAAACTCCTTCTAGATAGATGGAGAAACATCTGTAATGAACTGCATCTGTTTCCCTTGCACCATCCATATTCCAAATTTACTTGTACAAGTACTATAGAAGGTCGGTAGTTCTATTGTAAGAGGGCATAGCTAATAGCATGGTGAGTTTCTTGAGGTACTTTGCCCTCAGGATACTATCGGTGAAGGGAGTCTGGCTATAACGGAACCCCAATCATTATCCTTTCTACCCTTTCTTTCTTCACCAAGCGTCTGACTATGTCTGCAATGTATGCCTCACTTGTCCATTCATCCACAGGTTGGTTCTCAATAGCTGCGCCAAGTGTCTGACTTTGCAAACGGTCTTGGTTTGCTAGCTGAAGCCTAAGCTCTCTATTCTTTGGGTGAGTCATCCCTGTAGAGGTCCGTTGGCAGGCAGCTAGTCTTGCAGGTGGAGTTTGATCATTTGAGTTCAATTTTTCTTCCTTAAGTTGCTCTCCTTCCTTGGAGTTAGTATCAACTGCTAGTATGTCCTCCTGTGGAGTTTACACTCCTAAGTTCAGGTTTGCAGTAGGCACTTTTTACAGTGGGTGGAGTATTAGCATTTTCCACTATTATGACACCTTAAGCTCTACCCATTACTTCCTTTTGCTTCTGTTTTCAGTTTCTTCTACTTGAGCCAAAAATAGAAGAAAGATCTTGCTCCGTAGCATCCATGGCTTTGGGTGCCATTCTAGGAGTAGTTAGTGACTTAAGCGCTAAGAGAGCATCTATATTTTCCATAAGAGCTTTTTGATTTTTTGCTATTTTCTAGTTAATTTCATAAACCATCTAGTTTAATTCTCCTTTAGTCACATCTTCAGGCTGAGTGGAGGATTTTGGCACTTGATCTCTAGTGTTAATTCCAAGTTGCAGGCTATTGGGGTTGTTGACTTCAATTTTCTAAGGGTTTATTTCTTCTCTAGCAATGGTAGGTCCTATGGATCTTTTGGAGGTAGTTCTCTTTCTTGCTATTGATTCTCAACAACAAGTCTTCCAAGTAGAGATTGAGGATCAAAATTCTGAACCTATTTGATCCAAAGTAGATTGCTAGATCTCATCCTGAGTTGGGTTCAGTGAAAGCATCAAAATATTAACCCAAAATATGGATCAACACCCTAAATTGAGTGTGAAAGCACCAGCCCTGTTCTTATAGAACAATAATATAGAAAATGAACGTAAAAAGACAAGAAGTTTTTTATAGTGGTTCAGTTGTTTATAAAGCCTACGTCTATTTTATAACTTTCTATCAACTGACTGTTGTTACAAGTTGAACCAGATTACCATATGATTGAATCTTCTGAGTTACATCAAGCTAAAAGTATAAGAGTTCACTGGAGAATCACAGTGAACCCCTAGATGACTATTATGTGGGAGGAGAAGAGTGAAGAATAATCTCTACAGAGTTCTGATAGCCAGTCCAGAAGATCCACTTTACATTGCAAGTAGGATTGTATTTATAGGGGTTAGATAGCTATTGGGCTAGGCTGCTTTGCCAAAAGCCTACACTCGATGATACGAAGATGCTCTGAAAATTTCACAGCGATCCAACATAATCCGGTGAATCGCTAGTGATCCATAAGGCATGGATCGCTAGCAATCGATATACTTAGGTGATATTTGGACTTCTTCCTTAAGGTTGCATTCCTTGTCTTATGTAGGTTATCTCCATGTAATTTCATAGCTAGTTTCCTCATTTTGATGATGATTCATGCTCAGGTTGGATTGAACTATAACTAGAATCGAATGAGTCTTCGCTTCTCGAATTAGGTTGATTGGAAGGATATCAAACTTGGCTCACATACTTAGAAGTGATATTGATTCATGATGCAAGAGGCTTGAACAACCCATGAAGCTTCCTAATGGATCTGTAACAACTCGAAATTTAATCCTAATAATCAATTCATTAATTAATTAAATAATAAATAAATTTGTGAAATTATCAGAATTGAGCCACGGGAGTTGCACCATTGTGTCCGTGATAATTTTCCGATCAATTTCTATATATAGAATGTAAGAATCCAGATTAATATGAGAAAGAAATTGAGTAAACAAAAATCAAAAATAAATAAATAAATAAATAATAGGCTAGGTCAACCGGTCGGTCGACCTGGGCACAAAGGCGGTCCACCGCCCAGTCGACCCGCCTGCCTATTTGGGCAAACGAATGTTCGTTCGTTCGAATGTTGTAGACATGTTTTGCATTATTCAACGTGATCTGGTTCTTTCATTCATGCATCCGATGACTCCTATTCAGCCTATGACGTGGTTGCATCCTATTCAATCCCCAAATCCAACGGTCTGAGATCCATTTCTACCCCTGTAAACAGAACCCTAGGCCAAACACTTTTTCTCATTTTAAGATTTTCTCCAATTGGGTTCACCTATTCAGGAAGGACCCTAAGCAGAATAATTTTCCAAGGAGGAAATCAATTTAAATATAAATATTTAACAACCCCAAGTGGATCCGGGAAGGCCTAATGGGAAGAGCTAAGGACCAGATGTGAATGACCGTAATTATTTTAAATTTCTTTAAGTAATTTAAAATAATAGGGTTTTTCAATAGTTGTAGTTTTACTACGATTTGTGGATTAACCTTTTTAGTAATTTATTTGCAGTTTTTAGAATTATTTTCAGTCTATTTCTTCTAGCTATTCTTTTCAATTAATTTTAGTTTATTTCTAGCTTTTCCATTTATTTACAGTATTTTAGTTTATTTACTATTATTTATGCGTTATTTACATCTTCTTCTTATGCCTTGGATTTCCTTCTATTTTCAGTTTTCTTTTATTCCTCCTTCTTCTTCTTCGCAATGGATTAGAATATAATTAATGCAAAATTGGATAAATTATAAGAAATATGAAATAATGGAATATAAGATATAAATTATAAAAACTGTAATATAAATGGAATTGGACTAAAATTATTATGATATTAATTGACTGAATTAAGAAGACTGACCTAGTTATAACCTAGAATTATAACTAAAAAGAATAAAAGAAGAAAGAAGCTTATTTTCATACTTAGACCTTTGGTTAAGTAATAAGCATGATTATAACGTAAGTTATAAATTGATAAACTATGATGGTTATTTTCAGACTTAGGATAAATTAATAATCAATAATAACAATTGATAAAAATAAAGGCTTATTTAGATAATTTATCTAAGTTAATAAGCAATAATAATTGAGATTCTAATAACTATACAAATATTAAAATTCTAATAACTATACAAATTATACTATTTTAATATAGAATAATTGAGATTCCAACAACATAAGAATTGATATTCCGCTTTGGGAAAATTTTGAAGGTTTAGATTTGAAGTTTTCGTGAATCAAAATTCTACAGGACATATTCAAATCCAAGCAATGCCATACAATTACTAAAATGAGGAAAACTAAGGTTTCCACTCACAGAGCTTTCTCTTTTGGATTTGTATACGCCTGCTTTTTAATCTCTTTCCAGACTCTTTATTTTTAAATGTTCTACAATTAGACTGTACATTAATTAGATGCAAAATTTTAGGGATTGGAGGAGAATAGAATTAGAAATTGAATATATATAAAATCCTTTACCTAAAGAACTTAAGAAATTTATGAATCGTATGGAAGAAAAAAAACCGACAGAGCTTTGCTTAATTTTCTAAATAATATGTGAATAAAAGTGAGAGGACTAGACTCTTATTCATAGTGGATAGAAGTCACTGGAATCGTCGAATTTAAATCGGTTTAAAATAATAAAACCGGAGTCTAAATAACCCTAGTCATCACAACACGCACTGGTTGGCTGCTCCTACCTTGGCAGTTGACTGGTTGCCTAAATATTGAAACATATTTATTTCTGCCCTTTAATTATTATTTAATTCCTTATTTATATTTACCGTTAACGTTTTCTTTAACGTTTACTTAAACCCCAAGTATCTAATTACCGTTAAGTTTTGAATTTCAAATTCCAATATTAATTAGATTTTGAATTTATATTCCATTTGAAATATTTTAGTTTTGAAAACTAAAAAAATCAATAACTTTAAAATAATGTGATTTTTCAAGGCATATATCAAATCCAAGCTATACCATACAACTACTAAAACGAGAAAAACTAATTGAATACGTCTTCCTTTTAATCTCTTTTCTAATCTCTTCCTTTTTAAATATATCGTTTTGTCACTTTAAAATAATTTTAGTGACGACTGCATCATGTTGGCGTTCATTTTCAAATCTTGAAATGAGATGTTACAATTGTATTTCCTTTTATAACAAGAAAGATATCACATGGATTATTGACGTCGTACCTTGTATTAGATATATGCTATTGGATCTTTGCACGCGTCCTTCATCCTCATAGTTGGTCTGGTGTGCATGGACCGCTGACTTGGATTTAGGTGTGATGGTGTAATTTATAAGGGATGAATTTGGATTTAGATGCGACAATTTTGGTTGAGGCGGGAAAGTTCGAATTTGAAATGATGAGCTAGGAATGATGTCATGAGATACTTGCTACTTAACTTGAATTGGCATGATATGGTGAGAAATTTGAGTTTGCTTTTTAAACGCATGGTGTTATGTTATGCTGTCTGTGGTTCTTTTGGCGGATATGGTTGAGACACGTTGTGCTTTGCTTATAAACTATTTCCGACAGTGCATCCTAGAAATGAGGCTAAGTTGGTCCCAATGTGAGGTCTTTTGGCTGTGCAGTTTAGTTAGAAATTGTTGGGCTTTGAGGTTGTAGTCTGGAAATGGGACCATGTTATTCGTTACCGTGCTGCGTTACCTATTGACTCCATTCACTTGAATCCATGCTAGATTTTCGATTGAAAATTGGTGAACTAAATCATTTTTCCGTAAACCTTGTTAAAACACTCATATTATTATTTACCCCAAAATAGTAATAATTCTCGATAAAAAACGTTGAAAAGTACACCTATGTCTTTAACGCCCCAAAATATTATTATTTCCGTATATTTTACAGTATAACTGAAAACAATATCAGGTTACCAACTCATATTATTATTTATTGACTTCCACTTTATTTAGAAATAATAACATCATTCTTAAACATGCTTGAAATAAGTTTTACGTTAAAATTTATGAATTTTCTCATAATTTTGTAACTAATAACCCTATTAAAATTTACACATTAATTTCAACATGAATAGTCAAAGTTGTAAGTAATCTTATTTCCTAGTTGCAATTTTACGCTCATTCATACTTAATTGTTTTTTCCTCCAAACATAGATACACCTATCACAAATACTCATTACCTAATACTGCGACGATTAAATAGATAAACAATACCCAAAACATCACAACTTCAAATAATCATAAAAAGGGTATAATCGTATCTCAATGAGCGTGAGTGCACACACATATACATCAATGTATACTTATTTAATAATTAAAATACAAACACTTATGACCGTTGAATCGCACCAAGGAAATTTACAAAATAGTGCTGAATACCAATAAACCATAAGAAAAGATATTCGAAATCTCATCAGGAACTTAATGCAGCAAATCATGTGTGAACATGAAGTCATATGCAAAATTTATATTAATTACTAGATTTAGGGTTTATATTGTAATTTATAGAAATAAAGGGTTAAACTATGAAGTCACCTTCCCTAAATCGATGCAACCGACCTTATTTGTCCATCGTTGACCAACTTTCAGTCGCATGTTCAAGTTCAGCTTCTCACGAATGCTTGGCCGACCAAATCCAGTCATCTTCAATATCTTTGCCACCTTCGAAAACTAGGGTTTGGTGGTCCCTAATTCACTAATTATCACCACCACAAACCATAATCGAAGCATCGGCCATCGTCGTTATGACCTGCACTTCTAGACAAGCCAATTGCCAACCATCGCGCCACTTAGTTCACCACCATTCGAAAACACCCAATTTGCAATCCCTAGTTTGCTACCATTAACCCTGACCGCAATTTCCAACCACTTCGAGCATCATACTAGAAAACAAATTATTGCACTCTCTAGCCTTGTCGAGACAAACAAGTTGATATATAATTTGACATGTTATGGCTTTATAAATTTATGGGTTTGACTTGAAATTAGAGGAGATTGTGAGGAGAATCATGATCAAGAAGGAGAAATGACTTTAATGCCAGTTAGGGTTGGGTTAAACACCTATGTATGATGAATAGTTGGATTTTTGGGTCTAAAACATCTTAAAGCCGGAAATACCTATTTGCCCAACATACCAAAACAAGAACATATTGTATAACAATATTTGTTTCTCGAAAGTTTTGAACACAATAAAAATATCAAAAAGGCAAGTCTGCTAAAAAAATCATTTCTAGTATTAATTTAAATTATGCGACGTTGATAATTAATTTAAAATAAATATTTTGAATTTTTGAGCCATTTCATAACAATCCTTTATGGATTTCAACACCCCGCTGATGCGATGTCGATATTAGCGTTGGATATTGAAACATTCTCTGCTGGTGGCTATTAAAAAAGAAGTGTGAATAACTTTCTGAACTAATCACACGATGTTTTTCATACCTGCTTTTCAAATGGTTTAGAGAAAGATCTCCTATCTAATCCATTACATAATAATTAATTAGAAGAATTTCTTAATCTTTCGTTAATTTCAGAACCTTTCGTCTATCTCCATATTTAACATCTATGGTTTAACATTAAAAGAATTTATAAACAATGATATACAATACAGTTTGATTATCTTACCTTTAATATTCAAGTCTATCTAATTCTTTTCGTTTCAACAAATGATATTCTAGGAGAAATGGTGTACATGCCGACTTCAAATCTATGAATTTTTCAAAAAAATATTAAAATATATATGTTTTCATCCCTCTTCTATTCTGTAGTTATTATACCAAAAATATTTTCAAAAAATTAAAATCGTCATATAATATTTTCGCTACGTTGCATTAAAATTGGGATTTACTAGTGTTTTTTCACAGTAAGAGCAGTTGTCCATATTTTGAATCATTAGCAGAAACACGTGCTTATTTACGTTTTACTTTTTATCATTTTCAATTTACATTTTTTTAATAATTGAAAACTACCAATAAGTACAATAAATTTATACTTACTACCATCGTTTTAAGATAAATATTTGATTACTTCGATTATAGGAAATATCATGTGAAAATTTACGGAAGTATGAAATAAAGAGTTTAAAATAGAGATATTTTCTTAATAAGATTTAAGTATAATAGATATTCATAACAAAACTAACTTATAGTTGACTTCCTTAACAAAATTAAAATAGTCGTATGATTTCTCACACTTCAAAACTTATTTTTACTTTCCTTTTTTTAAGTAAAAATTTTAATTTTTTTGTAAAAAAGCTTGATAATATAATGTAATAACTTTAGAAGAACTTCTTTTAGAACTTTCGAATGCATAAAATATACTAACACATTTTTGGTAAATTATTAGTTTATAAAAAAAAAACGTACTATGAAAAGTAGAACTAGGGAATATAGATGACTCGCCACAACCGACCCTGATTTTTAGTCAGCCCAACACAGAGCATCAATTTTTCATGCATTCTCGCTTTTTTAAGGCATATTCGCTCCACGTCATAAGCGTTACACAACGCAGTTTGTCAGGCTCGAACCCGCGACCTAAAGAAACAAATACTGAATTTAAAGTATATTAAATATCAAATTATACACACACATATATAGATGTATGTGTGTATATATATATGTATATATGTGTACACATACACACATATATCTGTGTATCTGAGCGCGCGCGCATGTATATATAATTTTGAAGGATAATTGCTCCACGTCTTAAGGGTTATACATCACTTATATATAAATATGTTTAATATCAAATATTTTATAAAATAAATAAATATTTGGCTAAACAAAAAAAGTTTAATTTAAAATTTAGTAAGTAAACACATCTAATTTATTTATTAACTTGCTTATCAAATGTTAAATTCTAAAAATTTAAAGATTCGAAGTACAATTAATTCAGACCAACAAATGTATCATTCTGATTTTTTCCAAATATATAAAAATACATGAATTATCGTGTAGTAAAATTACATGGATTATTACGTAGCAAAAGCAAATGACTAATAAAATAATAATAATAATATATAAATTACAAGTCCAATTTAAAACTCATTCATCTCAATGAATTCATCCTACATTGATAGCAAACTATATGTTTTAACAATATATATTTGAAGCTTAGTCATATTTGGATATATGGATGAAATCAAAAGAAAATAACGGTTAAGATTAGTTGTATCATGAATCAAGCGCATCATAGTGGATTTTATAACGATCAAACGTGCCACAAAGAATCCAAATTGTTCGTCACAACGCCTGCAATGCGCGTAAATAATTTTCTTTCTGTAAACGTGGGCGCTAGATGGCCCAGCTCTTTTATGGAGCTAAAAAATAATACTCCTTTAGTAAACTGTAAAATCACGTGAAAGAACTAACACGTGTCGCTCCTCGGTTTATTTCGTGAGAAGCCCGCTGCCCAATCTGACCAAACTCTTTCCTCTCACTAGCAGATCAAATAAGTTATATAATCCAACAGACTTATACATCAGCCTATTGATAAGCAGAGCAGCGTATCAAACCCCATCTGACCCGGACAGCTATCTCCCACTCAACAAAAAAGTGGACTCTCACTAAAACCACCCAATTTTCATCAAAGCCCATGCTTATCCTGTATTCAGCAACCCACATTTAGTTGTTAAGCAGCGTCGTTTTATCAGGTTCGAAACATACGAAAAATAGTAATCATACCAAAACGGTACGAGGACAGTGACGTGGACAGCTGTAGGACAACCAATTAAAATGACGAATACAGCCTCACGTCCTGTATTTTAAATTGCAGATGATTTTTGTACGTTTCGAAATTACATATATATCCTCAAGTTTGCCTCGTAACCGACGATGTATTTTATTCCAATTTTCTCCTCGAGACTGGACGAGTGGTCCTGATTCAATTCCAATACTACCCCTAATATTGGACAAAAAATCAGTGTCTGATGTGACGTTTGTGGTGGCAAAACTGGAGTTTCGCGCATACGTGAGGATATTTAATTTGGAGGGAGGATATAAAATTGTGGAAGGAAAGAGATAGAGAGGGTTTGGAGCAGAAGCAGCGCTATATATATAAAGAAAAAGAAAGAGAGAGCTAGTTCTTTTTAAAGAGAGAGAAAATCACGAAACCCTAGAAATTGCAACTGGAGTTCGCAAGTTTCTAACTTTGTTGATGAAAAGGTCAGATCTGAAGGCAGATCTTTAATCTGAAATCAATCTGTTGGTTTGGTTCTGGTTCTTAGCTTGTGTTTGTTATCTTGTGCTGGATTTCGAAATTTGCGATTGTTTGAGGGGTTCAGTCGAAGAAGGAAGTAGATTATTTTACAATTCTTTGGGGACAATTTGAATATTTGCGCTGGAGCGATTAGGTGTAGCGGGAAGCATGTCCTCCTTGAGTAGGGAACTTGTCTTCCTCATACTCCAGTTTTTGGATGAGGAGAAATTCAAAGAGACTGTTCATAAGTAAGTTTTACAGCATAGACTGTTTATTTGTTGTTTTGACCTGTTTTATGTAGATAAATAAACTTGTCAGTATATTGGATGACTTGTTTAGCAAATAGCTGGTTACGACCGAAGTGAATAAAATAAAATAAAATAAAAACAAAATTTTCTAAAATAAGCAAGTGCACAAGTTAAAGGGAATTGATTACTGTTTTTATATACCGAGTGGTCTAGCTATAAGTTGTTATTATCATGCATATAAATATGTCAATTTAGGATGATGAATCTAAGTTTCCAAAATAAACATTCAGTAAATTGAAAAAATGTAAATTTAATGCTTGAAAGTTTTAGTAGTCCCTGTGTGTCATATGCTTGGAAGTTTCGTGTATGTATTATCAGTGTAGTAATTATTTGTAAATTGTTAGGGCATTTGAGCATTTAAAGAAATCATCATTCAATCATCATTGAACATTTTAACCATAAACTGTTACGTACAAAAGTTTAAAGGCATCTACGATGATAGATTTCAAATACATCCAGCATAGGATTAGAACTTGGCTTTAAGTGCTTAGGATGTGATAATTGGGTTTTGGTCAGCATCTACGGATCAAAATCTTTCAGCATTTCTTGAACCATTTTTCAGGACAATTGTGATAATTGTCAAAGATCACTAGCTTAGCACTTAATCCTTCAGATGTTAAGTAGTGGGAATCAGATATTGTAGACCAATTTTTAGGCGACCAAATTGCCAGTTGGGAAACTGTGGATACCAATATTGTTATTGTTATTGTGTATGTATGTGTACAAGTGTCACGGCACGCGCTTCGCGCGTGAATTACTTTTCTTATATATTGTATATGTTTAAATCAGTCAAAAAAATAATTTTTTATTTTCAAGTAATATTAATATTTGCCTATTTGTAAAGAAGTATTTTGAATGTATAAAAGAAGTTTAATTTTAGATCCTATTTTTAGAAGCATTTTGAATTTGTAAATATTTAATTGATAGATCCTACGTTTAAGGCGTTTGAATTTATAAAAAAAGTTTAGTATTATATCCTATTTTTAAGTGATTTAGATTTGACAATATAAGAAGGGGCGTTTTTGGTAGTTCACGTTGATACCAAAAAAGTGTGACACCAAAGCTATTACAGCTATTATTAAAGATGTATATATATACATACATATACATATACATATACATATACATATATATGTATATATATATCTGTGTGTGTTTCTATATGTATATGTGTGTGTGTGTTTTTGTTTATATGTATATATATATACATGTATGTGTGTGTGTGTGTGTGTGGGTGTGTGTTTGTGTATATGTATATATGTGTGTGTGTGTGTTTGTTTATATGTATATATATACACATACAAACACACACACACATAGACATATAAACAAACACACACACACACACACACAAACATATATATAATCCTTAACCCACAATTGTAGAATTTATTTTAGTCTGAAATAGGTGAACAAGTCACAATGTCTGGCTTACGTTACCCGTCTTTGGTAACAATATAATAACCATTGCTCTGTTTAATGTTAGGAAAACAATTTGTGAAATTTGGTGTTTATAGGTTGGAACAGGAATCAGGATTCTACTTCAACATGAAGTATTTTGAGGATCAAGTTCAGGCAGGAGAGTGGGATGAAGTTGAAAAATATCTCGGAGGGTTCACAAAGGTTGAGGATAATAGATATTCCATGAAAATATTTTTTGAAATCAGGAAGCAGAAATATCTTGAAGCTCTTGATAGGTGTTTTTCTATTTTAGGTTTATGAGGTATGTTATCTATTAGGCAATAGCAGCATTGATTTGATCATGTGATTACTTTTTGTTTGGTTCAGGCATGACAGAGCCAAAGCAGTGGAAATACTTGTAAAAGATCTCAAGGTTTTCTCATCATTCAATGAAGACCTTTTTAAGGAGATCACCCAGCTGCTAACTCTTGAGAATTTTAGGTGTTTATGTTGTTTAGTCCTTGCGTAGGACTTGAGATGATTGCAGCTCTTACTTTACGAAAGTGCACTGATTCTTTTGCTCTCTTGCATAAACAGGCAAAATGAGCAACTGTCAAAGTATGGGGACACTAAATCTGCTCGGAATATTATGCTTGTGGAACTTAAGAAGCTTATTGAGGCCAACCCTTTGTTTCGTGATAAGCTTTCTTTACCTCCCTTCAAGGCTTCTAGGTTGCGCACCTTAATTAACCAAAGGTATACTACACACTCAATTCTTGTTTGACGACTTCATTTCAGTTTAAGAAAAAATAAATAAAATCAAACCATGCTTGTACGAGTTGAAGTCTTTAATTTCAAACTCACGAATTCTACGCATCAATACTTGCTCTACCGTGCATTTCACATTAAAAAAAAAAACCATACCCTTTCATGCAAATCTGAAAAGATATTAAGGCTTCACGTTAATTTTTGGGTTGTGTTATTTCATAGATAGTGAATCTTTTGATGATTGAGTTCAAATGGATTGTTTAATGCACACATTTCCCTATGCTAATTTCTCCTGTCATAAACTTGTTCTTCAATGTTTTGGTACACCATTTTAGAAGCTATTCACTGGGCACCTTTTACAGTTAATTTCCATAACATACCTTTGCAATTATCGCAAACTTCGTATATTTCACGTTCTTACCTTCTCTTACAACAAACATGGGATAGTATGCAGTTATTGGAGATAAAATTTTGATTATCTAAGAAATACGACTACTTTTGGAGATTATTTCCTGTGTTTAGTGACAAGCATATTTAGTTTACTTAAACCCAGTAAAAACTGTGTGATAACTATCAACTGTATGTGTGGATGGATTGATTTATATAATGTAGTCCATTTCTCAACAAAAATATATTTTGTTAATAGTTGTTACTGTACCAATCCTATTTTTTTTTCTTAGTCTTAACTGGCAGCATCAACTTTGCAAGAATCCTCGGTCTAACCCTGACATCAAAACACTCTTTACTGATCACACATGTGCTCCAACGAACGGAGCGAGGCCGCCTCCACCTGCTAATGGTGGTCCTTTAGTTGGTGGCCTTCCTAAAGGACCATTTCCTCCTCTAGGCGCTCAT
This sequence comes from Allium cepa, assembly GCA_030765085.1. Lineage (NCBI taxonomy): Eukaryota > Viridiplantae > Streptophyta > Magnoliopsida > Asparagales > Amaryllidaceae > Allium > Allium cepa. The sequence goes on from CM060932.1 coordinate 30,754,861, forward strand.
AGTGTAAGCAAATTGGAAATTACAAAATCATGTCTTGTTCTGTCAAAACTCAAAAGCTGTTTGTATTCTCAATTTTTTGTTGTTGTAATGCAGCCATTTCAACCTGTGATTTCTCCATCTGCCAGTGCAATTGCTGGTTGGATGACAGCTGGCAATCCATCAATGCCTCATGCTGCTCTAGCTCAAGGGCCACCTGGTCTTGTTCAATCCCCTAATACAGGTTCACCTGAAATATTCTGCTAGCTAGTTTCATTTTCCTTATCATTTGCATTCATACGTTTCTTCTTGGTTATACTCTTAATCTAGTCATTTTTTGTTGTACCCTTATTCTAGTCTTGTGTTATTGTAGTTGCATTTCTGAAACACCCAAGAACTCCTAGTAGTGCCCCAGGTATGGATTATCAGACAGCTGATTCTGAACACTTGATGAAAAGGATGCGTTCTGGCCAAAATGATGAGGTATCGTACATTAAGAAACTGGTGTTCAATTATTTACTATTTAGTATATTGTTTTGATCAAACATATTCCTATAGGTTTCATTTTCTGGTTCCACTCATGCACATACTTCCTATTCCCAAGATGACCTTCCCAAAACAGTAGTACGAACACTAAATCAAGGTTCTAATGTAATGAGCTTGGATTTCCATCCTCAGCACCAAACATATCTTTTAGGTATTTGATTGTGCGCTTTAATTTTCCTTGCCACTTTAACCCTGATGTGTAATGTTATAACCACTATTTTTTCTGCCGCAGTTGGAACTAATGTTGGTGATATTGGAATTTGGGAAGTTGGATCTCGAGAAAGGATAGCACATAAGAGCTTTAAAGTTTGGAATCCACACTCTTGTACAGTGCCTTTACAGGTACTTTTCACTTTTACACTACCTGTTCATGCCGGCTTAATGCGATCTTTCCTTCCTTATGTATACATGCAAGAGTAAAATAATATAATTGTAGGCAGCACTTATGAAAGATGCCGCGATATCTGTCAATCGATGTTTATGGAGTCCTGATGGATCTGTAATAGGTACTTAATAAAAAATTGTTATTGATATAAGAGAATTTCTTTTCTGTGATATATATAATACTGCTTCATACGCAAAAATTTGTTAAACTTCAATTATTTTTCTGGATCTTGCATAGGTGTCGCGTTTTCTAAGCATCTTGTTCAGACATATGCTTATATTCACAATGGAGAACTAAGACAACAATTAGAGGTGTTTATATGCTCCAGTAGTTCTCTATATTAAATCCCTACAGATTTCTGAGTTTTATTTATTTATTAATCATATATATATATATATATATATATATATATATATATATATATATATTTGGGGAATACAGATTGATGCACATGTCGGTGGTGTCAACGACATTGCATTTTCACATCCCAATAAGAGTTTGTCAATAATTACATGTGGTGACGACAAGACAATCAAGGTCAGTGCAACACTTAACCTGATTAAGATTTTTGTAGCTGGTGGAAATTGAAATGCACAGCCTTAGAATATGATTACACATTAACACGGTTCATAGGTATGGGATGCCATCTCTGGAGACAGACAACACACGTTTGAAGGTCATGAAGCTCCGGTGTACTCTGTTTGTCCTCACCACAAGGAGTCAATCCAGGTTTTTCTTCCTACCGTTGCTATTTCTGTTACATACATACGCATATATAATTTTTGGTTGTTGGGTGTGGGTTGTAACAGTAGTAAATCACTTTATTGCTAATACGCAGCAACACTACCTTTTTATGCGCAGTTCATATTTTCAACTGCTGTTGATGGAAAGATTAAAGCATGGCTGTATGATTACAACGGATCTAGAGTGGACTATGATGCTCCTGGCCGTTGGTGCACAACTATGGCATACAGTGCTGATGGCACACGGTACTTGTAAATTGATGATTATTTTAAACAAGATAGTTTCTAGTATAGGAATGTAATTTATTTCCGGAGTAGTCACATTATAGATATTCTGTACGCATGTTTCAGACTTTTTTCATGTGGAACTAGCAAAGAAGGAGAATCTCATTTGGTGGAGTGGAATGAAACTGAAGGAGCTATAAAAAGAACATATACTGGGTTTAGGAAACGATCTTTAGGTGTTATACAATTTGACACAACTAGGAATCGATTCTTAGCTGCTGGTGATGAATTTATGATTAAATTCTGGGATATGGATAATACCAATATATTGACCACAATAGATGCAGAGGGTGGATTAATCGTGAGTGACACATTATCTTTTTTTGAGTCAATTTTTTGTAGCTACCAATTATATGCCTGACGCTTTAATTTTCTTATGCATTCTTGAATTAGGCAAGTCCTAGGCTTAGGTTCAATAAAGAAGGGTCACTCCTTGCTGTTACTACTAGTGAAAATGGGATCAAAATTTTAGCAAATAGTGATGGACAGCGCTTGCTAAGAATTCCTGAGACCAGGACATATGAGGGTTCCCGAGGCCCTTCTCAGCAAATAAATTCAAAGGTACAATTAATTATTGGAGAAAAGGAGTCAGTAATTAATATTGTTATACTGTGTTTGTTTTGCACAAACGTTCAGAAAATTACATTTTAAATTCAAAGAAACATGACAAGCAGTGGACTATTGCTTTTTTAAACGTCCAATTCTTCTCAACTATCCATTCTACCCTTAGCTAATCAATAGAATCACAATCCTGTCATGTATAGATTTTTTTCAGCATATAACTATTTCCATATTTTCATTTCCAAAGTCTGAAAACAAGGTAAATCTCCATATTGTGGAATAAAGTGTTTTTTTTTTCAAATTATTTCAAGTGAATGGTTGTAAATGAAATGAAAATGTTATGATGAGTGAAATCAAACATATTCAACAAGGTAAGAAATTCGCCATAATTATTACCTTTTTCTATTATTGGATATAAATGAAAAGATAATGGTAATAATTGATGATATGATTTAAATCTTGCTAAATGAGTATATGTAGATCATAGGTGCAAAGCACAAATAAATGCACATTTTTATTTGTTTGACTTGATAAAGAGATAATTTCATCTTTTTTTAATTTTTCTTCTTCATATATTCACATTGATTTGAAATTATTTGTAACATTAACACAGAAGGCAATGAATGTCGAAACAAATGTCTTATTTAACAAGATAAAATTCCTAAGCAAAAGATTTGACTGAAGAAAACAAACAACTTTTCGCTTCAGCGCTTATCATTAAGCATTAGTTGTTTAACATTCAACATTATAAACAAGAGGGGAGCTAGGAACAATCGCTCAATGGCATGTGTAACAAAAAATCGCGCAGTGATTGGTGGGTAGAAGTATTTTCTGTTTTAAAAATTGAATTCAGTGGGCCCATGCTCATTGAATTATCCAATAATCAGGTGAGCATAGCATACAATCAAGCCACTGTTATACTATTCTGTTATAAAGAAATGCAGTCTAGAACTGGACAAAAATGCCTCCCACTATCCCCTTGAAATATAATATAGCTAAGGGTATATTGTTATAAAACTATGTGAGGTACAAGTAGTTATATGTGGTATAAGTGCAGACTCATATTACTCTAGTTAATACCAAGCATATAACTATATTCAATGAAGTCATGATGACCACAGTTTGTGGATTATACATATATACTATATATAATAATTGAGGAAATGGTTTATGGATTTGCATTTCATGCATCCACCATCAGACATATTGATCCTCAAATATTATTTTAATGTCATGAATGTTTACATTAAAAAATGTAGCTTAATTTTATCTTGTTGATTTTGACGCTTCATTGAAAATAATAGGAAAATAATAGGAAACATTTTAAACACATTCTGAGCTCTTTATAATCTCTTGCCCTAGGCAGATGCGAAGCCTTCATTGAAGGCGTGTACACTTAATTTTTTTTTTTTTGTAGCCATGTTTATGTGAACATGGTATGAATAAATCAGTGCTACTTTGTTACGTATGTAGAAGTAACAAATCTTTTGCTTTCTCAAATGCTCTTAAAAAATGATGTTGCACTGAACTGATATATGTGCACACCGAACAATTTTATTCGTACATTCTGAAAATTTAAACTCATGAGTTGCATCATAGTATGTTTATACCTAGTTTATACCATGTGTACTACATGTGCATTTTCACGATTATTTAATTGCATTCTAAGTCTATAGGTTCTTATACAGGCTCCACTGGTCAGTGCTTTTGGATCACTCTCAAATGTTTCTAGTCCAGTCGCTTTGGACAGATCTGATAGGGTCCCACCTGCAGCCACAATGAGTGGTCTGGTGAGTTAATTCACTTGTGAATAAAATTAAGATGTATGTCACTATCATGTTAACTGTTCTGTATAACAATGCAGGCTACCATGGACAATAACAGGACAATTGATGTTAAACCACGAATTGTTGTTGATGATTCTGACAAACCAAAGAGCTGGAAATTGGCCGACATTGTAGATTCTGCTTACCTTAAAGCTTTAAGATTACCAGATACCATTGCAACTTCAACCAAGGTACAGCTATCTTTTTGATGAAAGATGAATTCTCATCAATTGTTACTCTATATGGCAATCATACTATCCAAGCTAACTTTGCAAACACACACACACACGTGTGCGTGTACGAGAAAGCCGGTTTTTCATAAGAAAAGAAAAGCGAAGCCCCTGAAAGATCCTAGGTAAGCACATTAGTATATTTGGACAAGAGAGTTTACTTCGCTTTCGTCGCAATTGCCATTGCTTTTATTCACTTTAGGAGTTGCCCCGGGCCTTTCGTGATTTTCTCGTTCGCGCTGTCTCTGTGTGTGTGCGTGCATGCGTGAAAGCTCATCACTTATAAAATTTAATAAGAAGTGCATTCTTTATCGATTCATAGTACAAATTATTGTGTTTAGAAAATCCTTCATGTGCGCGTTTGCTCGCGCGCGTGTACACACATGAAAGCTCAGCACTTATCAAATTCTAATAAGAAGTGCATTCTTTATTGATTAAAAGTACTGATTATCATGTGTGGAAATCTGGTGTCAACTTATCAGTTGTAAGTTGCAACAATATTGCTATTTTTGTTGAGCAGTTCTGGGATATCATATATCTCTTAGCAGGTATATATTGACTGTATAAGTTATTTGTTTTTTTAACCAGATAAAACACTTGCATTTTTCGATAGTTACTTGTAGCCATTTTGCATTATCAACATCAACAGGTAGTTCGGTTGTTGTATACAAACAATGGATCATCTGTTTTAGCTCTTTCTTCAAATGCTTTCCACAAATTGTGGAAATGGCAGCGCAATGAAAGAAATCCCAATGGAAAGGTTGCAATGCATATTAGTTCCTTTTTTTTAATAAATAAATAAATTATAGCTCATATTTATCTTACTTAACTGGTGATGTTTCATGACTTCCTCAGTCAACTGCTTCAGTAATTCCTCAGTTATGGCAGCCATCAAATGGCATTCTCATGACTAATGACACAAATGACAGCAATCCAGAAGAATCAACCGCTTGTATTGCTTTGTCTAAAAATGACTCGTATGTTATGTCTGCATCTGGAGGAAAAGTCTCATTGTTCAACATGATGACATTCAAGGTTAATTGATATTCATTTTGGGATCTTAGTTATCGACATTATTTTATCATTTGTATCGGCTGATGCATTCTAAAGCAATATTTTCAATTTTCTGTAGGTAATGACAACATTCATGCCTCCCCCTCCTGCAGCAACTTTCTTAGCATTTCATCCTCAGGATAATAATATTATTGCCATTGGGATGGACGATTCCTCCATTCAGATATATAATGTCAGAGTTGATGAGGTAAATCAGCGATTTGTCTTTTCTGCTATATACGTTTGAGAATAAATTCCTTCGTCTATTAGCAATAAATATTGGCATTTGGGTTCATATATAAGCATTTCATTTGGTGCATTCTGGTGAAAATATGTCAAAATAATAGAAGCATCAAATCCACCACAAGGGACTGACTTATAGCCAGGGTTGTAAAAATCGCTAGGCAGACGCTAAACGGTAAGTATGGACTACTGATTAACTGTTTAGGCGGGGATAATCGAGGATTAATCGGAGATAGGTGTTTCTGATTACTCATGTATCTTGGATAAAATTTTAATATTTTGTTTAGTGTCAATTGGTATAAATGGGGAATTTAACATTTTGGATGTGCCCAGGAGTAGCCATGGAGACAAAACCGTCTAAAACTAGCACACTGATGCTTATACGTGAAACTAAAACTTAATTAATGTCTAATCAGTGTCTAAATACATGTTTAGATTCATATACGATGCATTAAATATTGCCTAGGTGGGCATAGGCAAATCGCTAGGCGGTAAAGCTTGCCTAGCGCCTATGCGGGGCACGTAGAAAGATTTTTACAACAGTGCTTATAGCTATGGCTACATATGGGAAATAGCATTTCCATTCATCTGTATATAAAATTGCAGAGAGGATACACATTTTTTGCAGGTATAAAAAGTTCTATGTATAAGCACCCGGATGTTACTTGATCGGAGTTTTGTGCATTAAGATTATCTCCTGTAGATAATGATACCGGTTCTTGTTGTTTTTTTGTATTTCATACTTGTTAAGCTTTTACGCTATTTAATATATCACCGATTAAACCATCTTTTGCATATAATTTGTGGCCTGTCTGTAGGTTAAAACTAAGCTCAAAGGTCATCAGAAAAAAATTACAGGCCTTGCTTTCTCTCAATCACTTAATGTTCTTGTCTCCTCAGGTGCTGATGCACAGGTTTGTAAATAAAATGCAATTCTATTCGAGCCTTTGTTTTTAAGTACGATGCAATTGAATCCGTTGTAAGGTCCTAATACTTTCTTGTTCCTGAATATCTTTTGATTTAATATGTTGACAGCTTTGCGTATGGAGCATTGACGGATGGGAGAAGAAGAAGTCTAAATTTATTCAGGCGCCATCTGGCCGTTCTTCACCATTAGTCGGTGACACAAGAGTTCAATTTCATAATGATCAGATACACATCTTGGTTGTACACGAGAGTCAAATTTCCATATATGATAGCAAATTAGACTGCTTAAAGATGGTTAGTATTAAGGAGGGGTTTCTCAACTTGTGTTTATATGAATAATTATTTGAAATAACACAATTTTACCCTATCAATATCTATATACGATGTAGTGGTTGCCAAGAGATTCTCTTTCCGCACCAATATCAAGTGCAATATACTCATGTGATGGAATGCTTGTGTATGCTGGATTTTGCGACGGTTCAGTTGGTGTTTTTGATGCAGACGGCCTCAGACTACGTTGCAGAATTGCGCCTTCTGCTTATATTTCACCTTCTTCTGCCAGGTAATGAAACTCGTGTGTATCTATACTTTTGATGTTTTTTCTGTCTTTCTTTGATGCGGATGTATCCTCATCTATATCTGATTATTTTTCCTTTCTTTTTTGATATATGATATCGCTATCCATGGATAGCGGATTGGCACCTGTTCACAGTTGATAAATCTAAGAGAATAAATAGTAGATTTTAATTCAACATAAATCGTTTCAGTATTAATGTTCATAAAAATAGAAAATATGTTTGAGCAGCAAAAAAATGCATTCTTATATACATATAAACCATTACCTTGATAAAACAAAAAAGTACCAATCATATTTTGAACTATTATACTCATAATTTGAAGTGTTATATACTGATAAAAAAAACATACGTACAATTTTGGTTGTGGTCGTGTCCACAACGGTTTTTGTTTTTTTTGTCAAATATTTTTTCAATTTTTTGATATGGATACGGATGGATTTTTCGGGTATTCATGGTTGATGTTTTTCCAATTTTCAGATACGGATATCTAGATACACATGGAATGGTTGTACGTATTTATTTCTATTTTCTAACATAAATGACATCTTTCTAACTCGAAGAAAGGAGTTTGGTATTTGAAAGTGAAATGATATTCCTACATGTATGAGAGAAACCGACTTAGTTTCATGTTGTTACATATGAAGAGCAAAACTGACATTGCGGTCTTAAACTTGTAATTTGTAAGAATAGAAATTGAGAATATAATATGTTGTATACATAGCAGTGGATCTGGCTACCCAATGGTAATAGCTTCTCATCCATCGGAGCCAAACCAAATAGCTCTTGGAATGAGCGATGGATCAGTCAATGTTATCGAACCATCTGATGCAGATCTCAAATGGGGGCCGCCGCCTCCGCCACAACCCCAAACACAAGAAAACGGAGGAACATCTGCCCTCCCTTCAATATCATCAAACCCTTCTCTTAGTAGTCAAGCTTCTGAGCCGCCTCCAAGGTGACAGACATCACAAGCAGCAATATTAATACTATTATTGCCATCATCATAATAATAGGATATCTGGAATTGAATATTCTAGGGTTTAGCAGCTTTTCCAGCGGCGGTGGGTGCTTTTTTACCCTTTAATTTATCGGCAGAATTCGTTGTGGAGTTGAATTTTCATGTTGTAAAGCTTGTTATAGTTGTAGCGATTGCACTGTACGTTTATCATCTTCTTGTTCAGCTAAATTTGTTTCTATAGAATTAGGTTGGAGTTCAGTAGCTGTGTTGTATGTTATGGAGGCAACGTTTCTGGATTCAGATTAATGTTCAAAGTACTTGAATCGAGTATCTTAGCTAGCGTGCTCTGCTTTGTCTGATATGATGTTCTGATCACATCAGTTTTTTGCATCTGCTATTTTGATTTGGTAAGTGTTTATTGTAAGACTTTATGCTGGATTCCTGCTATTATGTGTCATTATGGTTTTGTTTCAAATAAGAATGTTCATTCTGATTGAAAGAGGGATAATGGCCCTTTAGGTACGTTTTTCCAGTCGTATCTACTCCGAATCCATGATATGTGCATGGATTTGCTTCGCTTAATGCTTGATTGATTAGTTGCATTTTTTTTTCTTACTGCGTAGGAAGTGATTTTGCATTCGACTTCCACAAAAACCTAATTTGCTTATGATCTACGATATACAATCATTAAATATGATAATTCCGCCTTTGTTTCCATTGATAAAGTAGTGGTATCGTAAGGCAAAAATTGGATAGTTGTTCGGTGTATATGTAAGGAAAATGTTAACAAGGCTGTTAGATTATCGAAATAGGCTCAAATTTTATCTATTTTTTATTGATGTACGGATAAGATTAGTGTTCATTTTTATTTAAATTCTTTTTAAACCATTCTTATGCCATGCCCTTTGGACACACATTAAAAGCATCATATGCTTAACTATTTAAAAAAATGCCTTGTATTAATTGTTTTCGAGTCTTTAGGATAACTGTAACATATTAAAATTCTTACTACCGTCACAAGTCATTGTCGCCTTCAACCGTAATCGCACAATTGGCGTATGCATTAATTTTTTGTCGCTGTTATTGCATCTATTAGCATCTTCCATTATTTATAGACAGCGATACAGTTGGCTGTTGGGAAACCATTACAATTGTTAAAGAGACTTTCATTTTTGAAGATGTGCAAATTAATTTTAGAGACATTTCACTCAAAATGAAATTGCTAAGAGTGGAACTACAGTATATTTTAAAAGCATTATATGAATTACCGAAGTACCACTTAATATCATGAGACGTGAAACGATGAAAACCACCGAAAATTTATTATCGTTTGTGAAATTTGACAGGGACATAACGAAAACAAAAAGGAAATTTGATAAAAAATCTGTCAGTTTGACGTAATGATGCGAAGGTAAAATAGTAGATAATTTTACTTTTATAAAGAGTTTCCAGTTCTCTTGCGACTCCCCTCACAACATCTATCAAACTTAAAAAAAAATAAAAAAAATAAATAACGATGATCTTCCCATTTACTAAAAATTTGGTCGTTTCAGTGATTTTCCAGTTTATATACTACTTAAAGCAGCATGGGTGCATAAAACACACGTTATTCCTTCAATTTATATTACTAATTATTTTGTAATATCCAAAGCCAAAATGTCCTTATTTCAAACAAATGAAAGATCCTAGGCTATAATATTGAAAAAGGAAAAATAACTCATGTAAATAAAAGTATTGAATTTGCTTTTAAATTTTCAGATATAATAACCAATAAAACACGGTTGTGGTGATTTTTTGAATGTTTGAATTATATATCTTCTTATCACAAAGATTTAGCTACGATGCATCTATTTTATAAGATAGACTTAAAAAAGAATTATGGTCCATGGACAGATCAACATACTCAAGTTGTTAAAGAATAAAGGAAAAGAAAAATCAACCTTCATGTTAGATTTTAACAATGTTAAAGCAAATATGTGCAAAGACAAAACAAGAATAAAGAATAAATGATAGAACAATATACTCAAGTTGAAACAGATGCTTCAGACATACGTTTTAACAATATTAAAGCAAATATCTCCAAAGACAAACAAGAATACCTTTTTAAATTTTATTTAGGAAAATTGAATAATAGTCAAAAGAATCATGCAACCATAGCGAATTTGTTATAAAAATCGATTGTAGATCTGCTAAATATATGTTTGACAAATATTTTAAACATGATGCGTCTAAGCGCAAATGTGTGCATGAAGGCCTGCTTATTTAATTAGCTCGTTTTGATTTTGAAATCCTTCGAAAAAAGGGTGAAAATAAAAGTCTTCTTGATTTTCTAAATCGTGAATTTTTGCAAGATCATAATCCCTCTAGTAAGAGTAATTCCTCCTCCAAAGGAAGATATGCGATGCACAAAAATCTAATCACATGTTTCTATGTCTTATTTGTTTATATTTTACCTTAAACATTTCCAGTTTCTAAAACTGCAAATATTTATATTCTGATTGAAACTACAAATATCGGTGTTTTTCAAACCTTGTTTCAACGAAAGAACGTTTTACAAAAGTTCACTTTTAATGATATAATAATCTAAAGTAGCGCACTACGACTCTTTAGTCCCACTTTTTCGAAAATCTAGGAAGAAACCAATACGTGCATGTTTTTGTGTGTGTTTATCTGTGTGCAGGAAGGTTCAATACATATCTGTTTTGGATTTAAAATCGCATAGCTCAAAATATGATAGGGACGTTAAAGGAGTATTCCAAAATGGGTTGTCATTGAACCTTCCTTACTGCACACATATACACACATACACATACAAACATAGATACACACACATACAAACATACATAAATGCGCATACACACACACACATATTTACACACACACATATATGTATATGTATGTATATAAATATATATCTATGTATGTATATGTTTATGAATATATGTATATGTGTATATATATGGGTATATATATGTACATGTATATATATATATACATACATGTATATGTGTGTATATATATGTATGTAAATATATATGTGTATATATGTACGTGTATGGATTTCTAAGATATTATAGTGGACCGTCCGAATATTTAGATTTTTCATTTAGGTTGAAGAGAGCAACATGCACAACCACTACACGTGTTGTCAGACTGATCGACCAACTTGATCTATCTAATCCATTCATAAACAACCAAAAGAGAACATATTCGCTTTTCTATTTTACACACACGCGCGCGCGCGCACACACACACACACATATATATAGATTTCTGAGGTACTATATTGGACCATCCGAACATTTAGAGTTTTCATTTGAATTGAAGGGAGCAACATGCACAACCACTACACGCGTTGTCCAACCGATTGGCCAACTTGACCTGTCTAATAGATGCATAAACAACCAAAAGAGAACACATTCGCTTTTCCATTTTCTACAAACCTATCATTAAAATCGCTCTGAATTTTCCCAAGTAAAACAAATGGTGCTTGTGATCGATTTTCCTTGATGCAAAGGAACGTTTGATTACAAGAAACAAACTATTTTATTTTGATGATATAACGTGGTTGTTCGTCTACTTAGCAAGGTAGAGTTCCGAAATATCTTAAAGAAGACGAATTTGTTTGAAACTCAATTAAAAATTCGATAGGTGATTCTCTGTTAAGTTAGTGAAAATGTTCTTTTACTTCAACATTTCAATGGCATTGAGCCACTTTGAAGTAATTGACCACATCAAAAACATCACTATTGGTGGTAGTTCAGAACTCCATAGATCCTTCTAAAATTTCAACTAAATGCCCAAAAAACTAAGAATATGGCACATCAATGCGCAATATAACATATTGAATATCATATGGAGTCAAAATCATTTATGAATATCGAATTCCATCTATTGAAACAATACGATTAAAATTATGCTTAAATATAAGTTTTGACAAAATATGGACATATTTTTATTATTAATTCAATATCAAGCATATCAATTATTTGTGAGAAATTTCATCTTATAACACCAAATTGATCACGAAATAATTACAGAGTTAATTAATTTCATAATTATGAACCAACAAATTTAAGTTATATTAAATTTGTCTTAAGGTAGTAATTGTGTCACATTTGCTTACATAATTATGAAGTTGCGCTTTAACTGTATGTTAAATGTCAATTCTAACTTTAAATCCAATTTTAGTTAAGGAAAAGTAAATATCATCTACTTGAAACAAAAAATAAATAAGTATGATAAAAGTAAATGACACAAGAATTTACGTGGTTCGGATTTCAGAAAATCTTATGTTCACGGGTCAAATATTTGTTTATTTCTTCTTTCTCATATAAGATCCTTTAATAGCACAAAAGAGTGCAAGAATATTTAGTCTATTTTATTCGACAAATGATCCTAAAAAGATCCTCTTTTTCAGCTACAGTATTTTACTAATTATAGTACCGTAAAGTTGTATGATTACTAATTTCTTCTTCCAGCCTTCATTCTCTGCCATCTGATTTGTCCACATGTCATTCATCCCTCCTCTTGCTGATTTGTGCTTGGATTTGCCGACTGGATTGAAGGGATTTTGTGGGTTCAATTAAGTAGGAAGATTTTTATGGAGGCGGGACTTTTCAACCTTGAATCCTTAAGTGGGAGATTTAAAATTTGAAAATGGCCAAGCCTAGTTTTAGTTTTTGGCCTAACGGACTCCGTGCTCCTTAATTAGCTTTACTCAAGGTACCCTGATATGGAATAGAGCCGACTCTTTCTTTCTAAAGTAAGCAAAACAGTTTTTTTATATGAGATGAATCGTCTTATGTGGGATTACTAAGTGTGTCTATGGAGTGGCGACATAGACTTTAAACTAGCGGAGATGGCCTTTTGGGATTGCTGCGACGTCGTTGGATAAAGCTTTCGAGGCTGCCCTTCTGAAATTGGGGCATTGTCTTTAGGAAACACATGAGCTGTCCTCTTGGATTGCATTACAGTATTTTAGAGAACATGTAAGCCGCCTTTCTGAAGTTGTGCAGTTTTTAAGAAATACGTGAGTTTCATTTCTGAAATTGCGACACAGTCTTTAAAAAGTACACAAGCTCCCCTTCTAAAGTCGTGGCACAATTCTTAAGAATACATGAGCTACTCTTCTAACGTTATGGCCCAGTATTTTAAAGGAGAAGATGATCGCCTTTTGGTGCCTTTTTAATATGGGTTCTGGATTTAGACGTGTTGTTTCTTGCCTTTTGGTTTTGACTCCTTAGTTGTACCTTCTGTTATTACGATCTTCTCCAACTGCTCAACTTACATATTTGCCTGAAGTACTTAGACCCATGCTTCACATGTTATAGGAGAAAACGTGTATAACATTTGCCCTCCACGTCTGCACTAATGCATATTGGTGCGAACTTGTAGTGCTTGTACTCATTTTTCTCCATTGTCTAATAATTCACTTCGCATTTCATGCTATATTTACACATATCTCATGATGATTGGCTTTTTTTATGCAAGTTATATTTGTGAATCGTTTCTATAGGAAATCTTTCTTATTTTTTGTTTTTGTTTTGTTTTTATTTAACACATCATTATTAGAATCAAATGGTTATCGATTTATGTGCCATTGGGTTAGGATCTTTTGTCTCAATAGCTTTATGAATTTCTTTCCCTTTCTTCCTTTTCTTTTTACTTACTTGAAAATCCTAGTCTTTTCCCTTTCGTCGATTTTCTTCTTCTTCACGACACTTTCTAGCACCTAGCGCGACTCATCAAGACTTTTAAGTTGAATTTTTTTATTATTTTCTACGTTTTATTTTGTATCTTTTCTATCCCTTCACTCTTCTTAGTTATATAATCAAACGCATCTACATCTTAATGGTGTTTGGAGGAATGCTTATGTGTATCATCCCTTTGGACTGATACTTGGGTGAATTTTCCCTTTTTTTCCGATTTCATAGAAGGGTAATGATGGATATGCCTCTCAATGGATACTTTCGGATGCGGATAACACCATATCTGCATCCGCATCCGAAATAATTTTCAGATATCGGATATCCGCATCCACGGATACAAACAAATATTAGATAATTATCCTATCCGCTAACGACCGATAAATCAAGAAGTATAAATATAAATTTTAAGTTTAACATACATTTTTCTCAATCCAATTAATTATAAAAGTATTAAATATAAATAAATATGTGATAATAAATAGTTTTGAGCACTTAATAAGCATTAAGTGCATATAATGTAAACTACTAATTTAATAAAACAATAAATAAATATCTTTCATTATACTAAAATACACATAATTTATACTATAATCTTGACAAAGACCGGACGGATAATTTTCGGATGCAGATGTCTTCGCATCCGCGTCCGCATCTGTTTTTTCGAGTATCGGATATTATCTGCTTTTCGGATACGGATGCGGATTGATTTCAATTTTTTCGGGTATCCGTTGACAGCCATAATGATGCAAATCGATTTATTCATTATTATTGTTATTCCTTTAATGCTACATAATTACTCTTTCTCAACTTGGGTTAATCTTTTTACAACATTCTCCATTATTTTCACCTTCTTCCCTTTTCTCTTATTAGTTATTCATGGCTACTAATGGCCTTCCATTTGCTTTGGGCCAACATATGTGATGGGTTCTCCCTTCCTTTTCATCCCTCCTAAAGGAATGACTAATAACTTCTGACTTATAGCTGATTCAATTATCCCCCGTTTCTTATTACCTACTTAAGGCCATTATCACTTTATATGCCAAGCATCTAACTGCTCCTACCTTCCGAGAGTTGTTATTTTTGTATTCGATCATGAAAACGTTGCATCAAGATGTAAATTATTTTATTATGTTCATGTCTTGAAATCCATTTTCTGAGGTCTCTCCTCGTAAAACTCCAAGGTGGGTTGACCAATTTTTTTATTTCTCTAATCGCGACAACTTTACCTCTTTTAGAACTCCTTGTATTGATTTTACTTCTTATTGTTTGTATTAATTTCTAATTGTTATATATATGTATGCGCGTGTGTGTATATACATTTGGAGACGACTTTCAACTATCCTCCTCCTTTCCTTTATTCTTTTTAGTTAAACATACTAGCGACTTCATTATGGGGGAGCGGGACTCGTTTCAAGTGCGTAGAACTAGGATTCTTTACCTTGACGATGGAACCCGTAAATGCTGCTATATCTTTACTATGGCCTTGCTGTGCAGACATAGTTTTTTGAACTCACAAAATCATTTTTCTCGCTCAATATTTATTTATGAACATGCTGCTTCTGCCTCTGTTGTTATTTTAACAATTTATTGATGCGCAGCTGCGTTCGCATTGTAGTATATTAGCATTTTTGTATTTTGCTTAATAGTTTCTTCCCACTTAACGGTATTATTTATTTAATTTCCTAGACACAATGTTAGACTTTATCAATGCTTTCAAACAACAGGCCGCACCAGATAAGAAAAGATAATGCATCCCTTCAAATGGCAACAAGAAATGTGAGTTACCCTCGGGATGCTCTAAACTCCCACCTCCTACTCCTTTCTAGGTCACTCCCACTTTGAATGTACGTCCCCTTACTGCAATCTCAACTTCCCATAGTGTCTTGCATCTCCCTAAAGGGAATGCCAATTTTGACTTAGCTGAACAAATGGGGCAACTAATGGTTGATGATGTCTCCACTTTCAACTCCGCTTCATTTTCTCCACTGACCTTACCTGATCTAGATGCTTCTTCGACCGATATCTTCCAAAGCCTCCATACAAGCATATTCTTTGTAATGATTGAAATTCCTCTTCTTATTTTACTATCATACACACACACACATGGTTTGTTTTGATCGTTCATTTGCTTATGTGGGGGTGCGCTTTGGCTATGAAACTACAACGATGGATCAAAGTTACAGAGTTGGCTTTGGCAAGTTCTTAACTTGAGGATGAGAATTATAAGAGAGGACTTGAGGTGCTCAAAAAGAAACATACCAATCTAGAATCTCGCTTATCGAAAGCTAAATGTTCTTTAGTAAAATTTAAGGAGGCCCAGGCTAACACTAAGAAAACATTAAGTGAAGTAGAAGGAGGAAGGTAGGAACAATTAAAAAGGAATCTGGTGTTATATTTCTAGTGTACTAAAACAGATAGCACGCTACAATAAACTCGTCGCACAAGTTTATTAATTAGAATTCCACTACGCTGGAATTCTGTATTAGATAAATGTAACAATAAGTTACGTTGTAAATAAATTACAACAACAATGTTATACTATTGTAAGAAATATTATAACTTATAAACGGGAAAGATTACCGTGAATCTAACCAGTATATAAAGGAAATTCCGTCTGAGGCTTGTCATAACAATTTCCTTAAGAATTTTATTTCAAAACTCTCCCAAGATACAACAGACGTAATCTGCACGAGATTGTAACGAGTATGTCAACACTGTGATGTATATGGAATATAGAGCAGTGGAGCAAAGAAGCAGAAGAAATTAGATTGGAATAGGATGAGAATGTGATTAGTATTCTCTTCTACTTATAATTTCGTCCGCATCCCTTCGAACAGTCGCGTCCGCTTGACGGGTCGCACCCGTTGCCTTTTGGTCGCTGCTGTTCGTTAACGGGTCGCACCCGCTCGCTACTGGCTTGCACCCACTCGTACCGCCTGGTACTGTTTCGCCTGCACTGCTTTAGTCAGGTCGCACCCGTTCGCGTTTGACCGCACCTGTTCGCCTCTAACGGGCCGCACCCGCTACTGTTCGCCTCTAACGGGTCGCGCCTCTTCAGTTATTCGCGTCCGCTTATGAACAGTCGCATCTCCTCAGGAAAAAACCCGGCGTCTGTTCACCCGCCCTCTTCTCTTTAAATTCCAGGCTCAGCCCAGTTTCAGACGAAGCCCAAAACCGTTAATCAATGGCCTAGTAAAAAGAATGGTCATTTTAGACCCGTACCCGTGCCCGGCCCGGCTCGGTTCGGTCGGACGGCCGGCGGCGGCGGCGCGCGCGCGCGTGTGTGGTGGTGATGCATGATCTCCCTCCTCACAACGAAGCATACATTTGGGAGCCGCAGGCCCCCAACCTCCTCATGAGAAAGCTATATTTAAACCAATATAGCTCTCACAATTTAGAGATGTGGGACTTGTATTTTTCATTCACTTTGCTCTTTAGGAATTCCAACAATCCCCCACATGAATGATAATATACATATCCCCCACACAAAGCGAAATATCACAGAGTACATATGGAATAATGCTTTATCGTGGATGAGTAGATATTTCACTTTGAACTTTCCCTAGTTAAAACTTATCGGATCTACTTGGCTAATCGGTGAATTATTTCATCTTGAATCGTCGGCCTTTATTGTATATCCAGACAATAAGCTTTACGAAGCATTGATTCCCTTCTCATCCAATCTCTTGGTTGTGTTCATTTTGGTCCTGAACAGTTTTTGGTTCTGCGAGTGTTTTTAGAGAATAAAAGCCTTTTAATATTCTCATAGAGCCGACCCAGCTCACACTAACATAGGTGATCGCAACCATTAAGAGTATCCTACCTATACCCCACTTGTTATTTCCAAGATATGGTCATCATTAAAAAACATAGTTTTAACCTTTAAAACTTCTGTAGGCATGCATTATATTTTTCACCATAGGAATGGAGTAGGACCAAGTCCAGACAAATGCATTACTTCTTGAGTTACTCATAACTGGTTTGCCTATTGATCCTAGTCCGTGGGATCTCCAGTCGCTAGGATAGGTTTCCGTATAAGGTAACTCTTGTTGGTTTAGGCTTTTAAACCCATTCCCCTCGATGCGCAGTCAATTTTCTCTCTTGATAAACCTTTAGTAAATGGATCCGCTAGGTTATCATTTGTTCTCACATAATCTATGGAAATAGTTCCATTTGAGAGTAACTGCCTAACTGTATTATGGCGTCGACGAATATGTCGTGACTTTCCATTATACACAAAGTTTTGCGCTCTGCTTAGCGCTGCTTGGTTATCACAGTGTATGCATATGGCCGGTACAGGTTTAGGCCAAAACGGAATATCTTCTAAAAAGTGACGAAGCCATTCTGCTTCTTCGCCTGCTTTATCTAATGAACTCTGATTCCATAGTGGATCGAGCTATGCATGTTTGTTTAGTAGATTTCCATGACACCGCTGCCCCTGCTAGGGTAAAGACATAACCACTCGTTGATTTTGATTCCTCTGAATCTGCAATCCAGTTTGCATCACTATATCCTTCTAAGACGGCAGGATATTTTCCATAATGTAAGGAATAGTTAGTGGTATTTTTTAAATATCCAAGCACTCTCATTAGTGCTTTCCAGTGTTCCTTCCCTGGATTGCTTGTATACCTGCTCAATCGACTTACTGCATAAGCTATATCTGGTCTGGTGCAATTCATCAGATACATTAAGCATCCTATTACACGAGAGTATTCCAGTTGCATTACACTCTCATCAGTGTTTTTATGCAGTACTTCCGATGGATTAAAGGGTGTATTTACTCCTTTAATTCCAAAGTTTTGAAATCTTTCAATTACTTTTTCTACATAATGTGATTGAGATAACTCAATTTCATTCGATGTTCTTATTATTTTTATTCCCAAAATAATATCTGCAACACCCAAGTCTTTCATGTCAAAATTGTTGATCAACATTTTCTTTATGGTCTCAATTACCTGAGTATTTGGACCGAATATTAGCATATCGTCCACATATAGACAAATCATCACATATGATTGCCCAACCTGTTTGTAAAAACACATTTATCACATTCATTTATACGAAAACCATTTTTCATCATGACACTATCAAATTTTGCGTGCCATTGCTTTGGAGCTTGTTAGTCCGTATAATGATTTGACTAATCTACAGACTTTGTTTTCATTTCCTTTGGAAATAAATCCCTCAGGTTGCTCCATGTAAATTTCCTCATCGAGATTTCCATTTAAGAATGCTGTTTTTACATCCATTTGATGAATCTCTAGATTATAAATGGATGCAATTGCTATTAACATTCTTATAGAGGTTATTCGTGTAACCGGTGAATAGGTATCAAAGAAGTCTACTCCTTCTTTTTGACGATATCCTTTGGCTACTAATCTGACTTTATACTTGTCGATAGAGCCATCTGCTTTCATTTTCTTCTTGAAAATCCATTTGCAGCCAATTGGTTTTATTCCTGGTGGAATATCAACAATTTCCCAAGTTTTATTACTTAGAATTGAATCAATCTCACTTTGGATTGCTTCTTTCCAACATGAAGATTCAGAAGATGACATTGCTTTCTTGTACGTTTGAGGTTCGTGTTCTAACATATAAGTTAAAAAATCCGAACCAAATGTTTTGGAAGTTCTTGCCCTTACGCTTCTTCTTGGTTCAACCTCCTCGTTGTCCTGATGAGTTTCATCTTCACATGTCTCATCTCTGTTATCTCTTGTCCTTTTTGGGACAGGATTTCCATCGTTTCTTTTATGTGGGAACACATCTTCAAAGAACGAGGCATCTCTTGATTCCATGATTGTATTTACATGAATATCATTTATATCAGACTTGAATACCAAAAATCTGTAGGCACTACTGTTTTGGGCTGGCCCAAGATAATAACAGTCTACTGTTTTTGGTCCAAGTTTGACTCTCTTGGGAGGCGGAACTGGAACTTTTGCCAAGCACCCCCACACTTTGAGGTATTTAAAGCTTGGTTTGTGTCCTTTCCATATCTCATATGGAATTGTTCCCGTTTTATTGTGAGGAACTTTGTTTAATATGTGATTAGACATATTTAAGGCTTCCCCCCACAAGTTCGTCGGCAGACCAGAAGTTAAAAGCATGGCAGTAATCATGTCTTTTAACGTTCTGTTCTTCCTCTCGGCTACACCATTTTGTTGTGGTGAATATGGAGCTGTTGTTTGATGAATTATACCATTTTCGGCACAGAACTGTTCAAATGGTGATTCATATTCTCCACCTAGATCAGATCTCAATATCTTGATCTTTTTATTTAACTGATTTTCTACCTCAGCCTTGTATTTTATAAACGCGGTTATTGCTTCATCCTTACTATTTAAAAGATATACATAGCAATATCGCGTATAATCGTCAATAAAAGTAATAAAATACTTTTTCCCACCTCTTGTAGGTAGTGATTTAAAATCACATAAATCTGTATGTACCAAACCTAATGGTTCGGTGCTTCTGTCAACAGATTTAAATGGTTGTTTGACCATTTTTGCTTCTACACATGTCTCACATTTGTAGTTCTTATCTACTTGGAAATTTGGAATCAATCCCAAGTTTGATAATTTCTTCATTTTTCGGAAGTTTATGTGTCCTAATCTATCGTGCCATAGTAAAATTTCGTGCTCAAGCAAGTAAGAGACTTCAATTTTATTATTAGCACAATCAGAATACATAGATTTATTACCGGTAACGGCTATATTTGCCTTAAATAGGTCATCACATAAATATCCCCTTCCGATATACATTCCAGCTTTGGACAGAACCATCTTGTCTGACTCAAACACCATCTTGAATCCCTTCTTTGATAGGACTGCACCAGAGATGAGATTCTTGCGTATGTCTGGAACGTGAAGCACGTCATTCAATTTGACAGTTTTTCCACAAGTGAACTTGAGGATAACTGTGCCACTTCCTTCGATCATGGAAACTGCAGAATTACCCATGTAGAGTCTTTCTTTCTGATCGAATTTCTGGTATGTTGAAAACATGGATTTTTCAGAGCAAACATGACGAGTAGCTCCTGTGTCAACCCACCATTGGTTAGGGTTCTGAATCAAATTGCAGTCAGAAATAACCGCTGAAAAGTTGGACTTATCCATTTTCATGTTGTCAAATGTTAACATCTCTGTTTTAGTGTAAAACAGTAAAATTCTTAAGATTTTATATTTCTAGTGTACTAAAACAGATAGCACGCTACAATAAACTCGTCGCACAAGTTTATTAATTAGAATTCCACTACGTTGGAATTCTTTATTAGATAAATGTAACAATAAGTTACGTTGTAAATAAATTACAACAACAACGTTATACTATTGTAAGAAATAGTATAACTTATAAACGGGAAAGATTACCGTGAATCTAACCAGTATATAAAGGAAATTCCGTCTGAGGCTTGTCGTAACAATTTCCTTAAGAATTTTATTTCAAAACTCTCCCAAGATACAACAGACGTAATCTGCACGAGATTGTAACGAGTATGTCAACTCTGTGATGTATATGGAATATAGAGCAGTGGAGCAAAGAAGCAGAAGAAATTAGATTGGAATAGGATGAGAATGTGATCAGTATTCTCTTCTATTTATAATTTCGTCCGCATCCCTTCGAACAGTCGCGTCCGCTTGACGGGTCGCACCCGTTGCCTTTTGGTCGCTGCTGTTCATTAACGGGTCGCACCCGCTCGCTATTGGCTTGCACCCACTCGTACCGCCTGGTACTGTTTCGCCTGCACTGCTTTAGTCAGGTCGCACCCGTTCGCGTTTGGCCGCACCTGTTTGCTTCTAACGGGCCGCACCCGCTACTGTTCGCCTCTAACGGGTCGCGCCTCTTCAGTTATTCGCGTCCGCTTATGAACAGTCGCATCTCCTCAGGAAAAAACCCGGCGTCTGTTCACCCGCCCTCTTCTCTTTAAATTCCAGGCCCAGCCCAGTTTCAGACGAAGCCCAAAACCGTTAATCAATGGCCTAGTAAAAAGAATGGTCATTTTAGACCCGTACCCGTACCCGAGCCCGGCCCGGTTCGGTCGGACGGACGGCGGCGGCGCGCGCGTGTGTGGTGGTGATGCATGATCTCCCTCCTCACAACGAAGCATACATTTGGGAGCCCCAGGCCCCCAACCTCCTCATGAGAAAGCTATATTTAAATCAATATAGCTCTCACAATTTGGAGATGTGGGACTTGTATTTTTCATTCACTTTGCTCTTTAGGAATTCCAACATCTGGCTTAGTTTATAAAAGATGCCTAGGGTATAGCCTATGATGTTCTTTATAAAATATATGCTCATGTCA
Source organism: Allium cepa (assembly GCA_030765085.1). Lineage (NCBI taxonomy): Eukaryota > Viridiplantae > Streptophyta > Magnoliopsida > Asparagales > Amaryllidaceae > Allium > Allium cepa. The sequence continues at coordinate 30,777,184 of CM060932.1, forward strand.
AGAAGTAGTTTTTTGTTGAGCAGTTGGATAACCTTGAGGCTGAGGTGATTTTTGAATTTTTGACTAATTAAGAGGTTGCTTGGACTGCGCAAGAGCATTGCTACCAATTGTGGGCATAGGAGCGAAGTGGACTCTTCAGTTGTTGCTCATGATGTGGAAGATGATTTAGACGCCAATAGTGCTCTCAAGATGCGCTTGGCATTGATGTTGACTAGGATTCTAAAGCTTTTCAATTCGATAAAGAAAATGTCTGAACCCTCGCTTTGCCATTCCCTTGTGGACTTCTTCGGCCCCATTCCATTTTTTGGTAAAACTTGTAGTAACATCTCTAGTATATTTGGGTATTTTTCTTCAGTCATTGTGGTGATTTTGTTAATGAATTCTTCGTTTGTAGTAAACTTTAACATTTGTTCACTTGACTTAATTTTTATTGCCTATAGGGTGATTTGGGCCCCCTTTTTTTACATGACTTCATTCGTGAAATAAATTTTCTTTCATATTTAGGTAGGAATTATTAAGGTTGATAAATCTCTTTTAATAAAGCCATTTGAGGAAGATAAATCAACTCAATATTTGGTGGAACATACTAAAAATATAAAGAGGTAGGCTATGGAAAGATTAACGTAGAGGTCAGCCTCGTGGAGAAGGGAGGCTGAGTTGGAAAAATTTATTATTAGACTGAGGAGTTGCAAGACTTGTTATTTAGGATCACTAGGTGATTCACAAAAGGGACACGCTTTGCGATTTTGTACTGTGCAAAGTGTTTCCTTTACCGAGGGACGTGCCTTTTTTCTAGTGAGCATCCTCATTTATCTTGGTTTAAGAACATGATTAACCATGGATGAGAGCAATGCTTTTTATGTATCTATGTATTCGTTGAATAAAATGGTTTTTGGTTCAGGTTTTATTGTGTTTGTTTATTTTTTATGCGTGTGGGTCGGTTTCCTTATTTATTTACCTCTTCTTTTAGGCCGTCATTCTCACTCCCCCAACTGGTGTAACCTCCAATTGAATCTCCTGGCCATAGTGGCTTTCCCTTTGCTTTCTGTGATTCTAGCCAGAGGAATAGGGCCACCGAACGTCCTAGAGAGCTATGAGCTCCGATTCCATTTACTCGAATATGCTAATGTGGATTATGTGAGGAGAAGGAGCAGATTGCTCTTGAAATTAAAGAATAATTGCAATCATAATACAAAGAAAAGATGCGCCAACTCGAAGAGTCTAAAAAAGTCTAATATTCGAAATTATAATTATAACATGAAATCGTGAGTCGAGATAGCATCCACAACTTTTAGGGTGAAGGAATTGAAAAAGAGCTCAAATCCACTCAAAATCGTGTTATTGAATTGGAAGGGTTGTTAAAAGACGTTGAAGGTTTATATAGGGTCTTATATGAAGATGAGATCAAGAAACTTAACAAGACGATAAGGAGTTATTTCAATAAATCATGGCTGGAGCAGCTAAGAAGAATAGCCATTCTTCCTCAGCCATTCTTTCCATGAAGTTTCTTTCTCAGACAGTTGTCGTTCCCCCTTTGCATTTGGATAAGGAGAAGGTTTCCCAATGAAAAAAGGAAGCGACAGCGTTCTATCAAATAAATGTTGATGAGTTGAGAGCTATCTATGAAAAGAAGTTAGAAGATTTTACTGAAAACACGGGGTCAAAAAATGTTCTTCGGCCTATGACCTATTCGGCACATTTTTGAAAAAGAAAAAAAAAGAAAAAGTGGAAGTTTTGAATGACTTTGAGCTGGTACGTCGTGTCTTTATCGAGCAAATCAACTAACTTGAAGAATATAGACTATGGTCTAACCCTACCATGGTCTAACCCTACCACACAGACTCTTGCTTCATCCTCTTCTCGTATGCTGCCTTTATTTCACGGCGGTTTGATCTGTTGGGAACCTTGAACCTAAGAGGTTCAGGTGGGTTATGGCCGAAATAGCTTTAAAACACGCAGTTGACGTGTTCGGTCATTTCATGGCAACCCTCGATTTAAGTTTTCTTTACAACCAGCCTGACTATGTTGTTGAGGAAAGCGATATGGGACACCCATGGGCCGGAGCAAATTATGACCCGAGACGCCAGTCGTTGGGATGTCACATTGCTCTTTGGTTGTCATAATTGAGTCTTCTTAGTCTTAAACTGCTCCAGTGTCTTAAAAAATATGGATGATTATAATGTTTGAGGAATCCGAGTTAGATTAGGGTGCGTATACAATTTTCTTTTTGTATGGATGTATATATGTGTTTTTGTGTCATGTGATAATGACATAATAGAACTTGCAAGGATGGTAGAGTGATGAGTGCACTTTTTTATTTATTTGTTGCAGACTTTCGCCGCATCTTTTCCTTGGCTTCTATAGAATGCATCTTTCTTTTTATCTTTTTTAGAAGTGCATACATACATACATACATACATATATATATATATATATATATATCCTTTGGTTCTGCACTTGGCATGACCCACCCGCTTGTGGTTTGGGTGTTTTATATTTTGACTGTGAAGGCAGGTCGTGTTATTACAACCTTTTGTTTCATACACATGATTTTTGTGTTGCTCCAGTAGTTTATTATCCCTACGTCCAATTTGAGTCTTGGCCAAACAGCCAAGCCAAAGAATCATAGCTAACGTAGAATTTGCAAGTAAAAGACAATTCTTATAAACAGTTTTTTATACTGGTTCGGTCCATTTAATATCCCTACATCCAGTTTATTATTTTTATTACTCAAATTGATCAATAGTTGCTTTATACATATCAAAAGTTGCAAGAAAAAGGAAAAATGTGTTAAACACAATATGTTCTAAGATGCTCTGAATTCCATGTTCTTAAAACTAGGTTCCCATCAGGCTTGGAAAGACGGTATATGCTATTTAAGAGCATTTCTGCAACGACCGGCGCCCCTCCCCATTTTGGACTGAGCACCCCTCCTGTTGGGTCTTTGGCATCAACCAGCACTTTTCTCAGGACTTGGTCTCTCTTATGGAATTTTCTTTCTTTAAGTCTTTACCATCTGTTACCTATAAAAGATGGACCTTACTGTTGCCTCATATCTTCTTCCTTGGATAAGATCCAAAGCAGCTTCTCTTAAACATGAATTTTCTTCCACTACATATAACAAGCATCGATGTGATGGTATGTCTACTTCAACTGGAAACGTGCCTTTATATCCATATGTCAGAGTAAACGGGATATGCCTTATGAGAGACCTTGTAGATATCATGTATGCCCATAATGCTAAAGGCAGCTCCTTAACCCATTTACCTTTGGCCCTTGTAAGCCTTTTCTTTAACAGTTTCTTTATTGTCTTGTTAGCAGTTTCGACCTACCTTTCGGCTTGAGGTAGGCCACATAAGAGAAGTTTTGATGATCCCATTTCCTTCATATAGATCGGTGAACTCCTTGCTCTCGAACTACACCATTATCAGATACTATCTTGTAGGGGATCCCAAACCTAGTAATATTGTTCCTTACTACAAAGGTGATCACTTTCTTAGAAGTTATAGTTGCGAGCGGTTCGGCTTCCACCTATTTGGTGAAGTAATCTACAACCACTAGTGGATATTTTGCTCATCCTTTGGATGTTGGAAGTGGTCCTATCAGGTCAATTCTCAATATGCCGAATGGCTATGGGCTTGCCATAGGGGCGAGTTCGTGCGAGGGAAGTCCAGGTATGCTTGGGAACCTCTGACGCCTTCACACCTTCGTATGAATTCTTATGAATTAGCTAGTGTGTCGACCATAAATACCCTTGTCTTAAGATTTTATTTGCTAGTTTGTCCCTCTAGAGTGGTCACCATAAAATCCTCATGGACTTTTTTCGTAATCTTAACTCCTTTGCTTTTGGTTACGCATCTTAGATAAGGGCTAGAGTAGCCCCTTTTGTAGAGTATTCCATTGAAGACTGTGCAATGAGGAGCTTAATACCTTATTTTTCTTGCCTCGTTTCTATTTATTGGAAAAAATCCCTCTATTAAGAAATGTTTGATTAGGGTCATCCATGATTTAGCCTTCTCTTAATTGTTTATTGAAGGAGCATGATCATCTTGTACTTCTCTATGTTCCTCCTAACCTGACGTGATCTATAGTGTGCTATGATCTTGTCAGCACTAGAACTTGCTGCGCTTTAGAGACGCTTGGTTCCATCAGATGACCCACTGAGATTGTTTTTATTTCCTACGCAACTTTAGTGCTTGCTAACTTGGCTAGGGGTCTGCTAATGAATTTTCCTCCCTTGGGATTTGTTCCATATCAAATTTTCAAACATGGTTAGCAATTCTTTGATCATCTCCGCATATTTGGCTAGAGTAGGTTCTTTGGACTGGTAGTTTCCCTGCACTTGATATACGATAAATTGCAAATCACTATGGATTTTAAGATGAATTACGTTCATTACTTGTGCCACCTTTAAGCCTGTAACAAGCGCCTCATATTCTACTACATTGTTGGTTGCTTTAAATTCTAACTGGACTTCTCCATACAGTTTTTGTTTATCTGGCGTGACAAGTACATACCTTATCCCTGCCTCCTGCTCATTAGATGCTCTGCATATATACATGTAACACCCTTAATTTTAAGTAACACTGTTTAGGATATTTAACTAGATAAATTAGATAAAATAATGTGTTGTGATAATGAAAATGGGATTTGACAATTAAATAATTTGTACCTTAATTAATGAGTTAATAAGATTGATTATAACTTAAATAAGAGGAGGAATAATGTGAGGGATAAAGGAAAATGCCTTATTTCCTACACATAAACATTTCCATTTCATTTCCTTAGTCACATCCGCTTCATACAAATTAAAACCAAGCAAAGGCCGACCATTGCTAGAGATCTAAGAAGATAAAAGGCTAAGAAATCAAAGGATAAATATTAAGGGTATCGAATCAACAATTAAATCTCAATCTGTTTATTTAATCAAGGTGAATAATAGTTATCCATCTCACAATCGTATGTTTATATATACTATAATATTATTATTGAGTTAGATTTCAAGGGAACACAGGCCTTCTTCATATTTTGGGAAATGAATAGTCACGTTTTTAATTTCTTTCTATTCCAAACTTTGAAATATGATAACTTTTTCTACATTAATTGGATTTAAGAATCGATTTCACTATTAAATCTCAAATTTAATATGCTTTCCAATGATATCCATTGTTGATAGATAAAAATAAATTTTTTAAAATCATATTTTTTCGGATTATTCATATTATTAAAGTTATTAAATCCGTTTGACTTTATTTCTTTTAACTAATCTATATCGTTGAATATTTTGAAAATTTCCAACCACTGATTCTGCTTTCACAAACTGCAGTCAAGTCTGGTGAAATCCAACATTACCAAAATACAACAACAATGTTAGATGGAATTAGAAATGGAACCAGAAAGCTCAAAAGCATTAAATACAATTATATGTTTCTTATTATATTGAATTTGCTTTGACTGTAAAAGAAATACAATGATACACATTAAAATAAATATTGTTGAATAATGGTTATTAGTTCCAACACTTAAGACATAAAATATGTATGCTTTAGATTTAGCATATTTTTCACAAGAATCGTTCAAAACAGAAATAAATCTCTTTATCCTCTAATCTTATCATTCTACAATAATATGATGCTGCATAATGTGTTCCTAGACATAGTCAGTTATGGGATCATCATCAACGCTTGCGTTCCCATGAATCATGTCAACGTTGCTTTTGGCATTTTTGGACCAATGGTCAAGTGTAAACCAAATGTTGTTACCGGCACTGCTCTTATAGATAGTTATTACCGAAGCAGCAAATGGAATCAACGACATTAAGTATTAAAGGAAATGATTGATAAAGGTATGTCACCAAATGAAGTTACATATAATACAGCTGATGCATGGAGCAATAACTGATGCCCACAATAAATTTATATGTGTATAATTTATATGTGTATTGTGTGGAAATTTTATCTTTGAAATCGTTTTTGCTCGATATTTTGCAATTGTTTATCAAGCACCAGTACTATCTGCATTACTGTTTTCAAAGATTTATACACAAGTTTTAGAAAAAATGCAAACTTATTTGAAAATTGATAAAAAAGATCACTATTTCTTAATCAATGAACCATATAAATCATTTAAACATGTTATGATGATAAGAGGTTGAGTGCGGTCCGTATGCGAAGCATGGGTTCGCACTAGTTTTGATTTTATGATTAAATCCGAATCATATGTATTTATGCCATATTATGATTGATTGGTTGATTATATGCTTAAATGGTTGATTATTGGATTTATTATAGAAATAAGTAATAGGGCTCAAGTGTGGAAACCTAGTTTATGACGTCCAAATGGCTTGTGTTATCCCAACTTTTGGCAAAGCTGAGATACCCAAAAATCAGCTGAAAATTAATGATTACTATTCTTGAATATCAACCATGCATTGCAGGATAACCATGGATATCGATGAATTTTGTCCGAGTCTGGATCGGGCCGCAATTGACAAGACATGATGAGCAAAGCTATAGAAGCCAGCGTTTCAAATTTCAAGTCAATCCAATTTCATACGCTCAAGTTATGATCGATTCAACCCTATCGATTCGACCCTATCGATTCGACCCTGATCGATTCGACCCTATCGATTCGACCCTATCGATTCGACCCTATCGATTCGACCCTGATCGATTCGACCCTATCGATTCGACCCTATCGATTCGACCCTATCGATTCGAACCAAGCATGACAACCGGAAATGCAATCTTGAATCGATCATAACTCGAGATCTACAAGTCCAAATGCCATGAAATTTTTACAGGAGTTTGCTTACATGTTGAAGAATGTCTACACCAAATTTCATCTCGATTGGACACTTTCTTGATCGATTCAAACCAAGGGTCGAATCGATCCCAAAGTGGGCCCGGACCTCCAGAATTCGGCCGTATGGGCCCCCTCACGTGCCAGGAAAGGGGATCGGAATTCTGAAGCGCCAAGACTCTACCAGATTCAATTCTACACCTTATCATCGTTGTTCCATTCGAGTTTCAAAGCTATAATCCATTGTAACTTGTTGTAACCACTGCAATCATCAAGAGAATAATCAATAAAGAGAGAAAACTTCAAAGTGGACGTAGGCAAGATCGCCGAACCACTATAAATCCTGTGTTTGTGATTGTGATTGCTGAATTACTCTGATTGTAATTGCTTAGATCTGAGTTCAATATTGATTATTGCTGATTTGTGTGACTTGCGACTGCGAACGGGTGCTTTCACGATATCAGGTGTTTGTGACCAATTTTGGCGCAAACATTTTGGTTCTTTCACCGAGAAGGCTAATTCAGGAGTTCTACCAATTAGAAGTTGGTTCAGAAAGTTTGAAAGTTCAGATTTGAGAAATCATGCCGAGACAGACAAGTAAGAAACAAAGGCCAGAGAGAAGTGAACACCAAGGAAGCCAAGAGGCTTCTTCAGGAGCGAATCAAGCATCGATCTTCATCACTAGGGACGAGATGGAGACGATGATGAAGAAACAGGAGGAGCTGATCCAAAGTTTGTTCCAACAGATAGGACAACTTGGAGCACAGAATAGAGAAGCGGATGGAGTTCAGAACGAAGCAGGACCATCCGGCGTAGCACCTGGATTAGGAGGCACACCCGTAGAGAACGTTGACCCAATTTCAGAGAGAGAGAGAGAGGAACATCTGTGCAACCCGGGAGTAGTAGAGGAGCGAATGCTCAGTCGAGGGGGCAGATTCCGGGGTTCCCTCGTGAACTCGGGGGGCAGGTTGAAAGTGGTGAACGAAGATTGCATCTCGGAGACAATGACAAGTTGGCAGAGATAGTCAGGCGAGCCATGAGAGGCGGATTAGTGAACAAGGATTTGGAAGATGTTAATAGGAGTCCTTTTACTCCAGCAATCAGACGAGCTAGGAACCCACCGGATTTCAAATTACCATCGTTGGACATGTATGACGGGAGAATGGATCCCACGGTTCATCTAACGAAGTATATGAGGCATATGGAAGTGCTGGGGGCATCAGAGGAGGTTATGACCCGGTGCTTTCCATTGTACTTGGCGGATATTGCAGCATTTTGGTTTAGACAATTGGAGAATGGATCCATCCGAACGTGGAATGGTTTAGTTGAGAGATTTATGAGGCAATTCAGGGTTCACATTACAGGACCCAAGAATGTGATGGCTTTGGCAACCCTAAAGCAAAAAGCCGGAGAGACCTTGAGGAGTTATCTAGCACGATTCAATGTAGCAGCAGCTTCGGTGGATCGAGCAGATCCGTCTATGGTGGAGATGGCAGCTGTGTCCGGAGTAGCTGACGACACAGAGTTCAAAAATTCATTGACTAAAGATCCACCCGTGGATCTAGAGGAATTCTACAACGAGGCAGAAAAGTTTTTACGATTAGAGGATGTGAATGCAGAAAGAGAATAAGGACAGGGAATATAAGTTTATGTGCTTAAAGACAAAAAGCCTTTCGAAAAGGACTCGAGCAAGGATAAAGGAAAACGAAAGGATGAGGATTATAATGACAGGTCAAAGCGACAATGAAGGGAGCTGCGATTCACTACTTACACCGAGCTGACTGAGAGTTTGGAGCGGATTTATCAGGATACCAAAGAGCAGGTTCCCTATCGTAGACCGATGCGAAAGGATCCAACTTCTGACGAAAGGAGATCAGATAAGTTTTGTGTATTTCATGAATTAAATGGTCATAAGACTAATGATTGTAGGCATCTGAAGGACGAGGTGGAAGGGCATATCAGGAACGGTATGCTCCTTCAATATGTGAGGAGGCGAGCTTCAGCAGTGGAGCCAGAGCGGCCACCGTCTACATCAGCTAGGGGCAACCCTGAACCAGGACATCGTTTGGTTATCAATTAATTAAAATAACGATGAACAAGTCGCAAGCTTCCACTAACACAATTAAATCATTTACACATGTACGAGATCGCGAACGTTCTCCAGGCATGCTCTGAATGATCATTGACTGTTTCGTAGTGGGAACTTACACTTTAACATCTTTGCATTGCTTTTTGTTTCGTGTTGATTTGGACATTTGAACTTGGTTTGTTTGGACATTTCTGTTTTAAAATTCATCTGTTGAATAGATATTTGATCCTGATAATTCTGAAATGGCTAAGCTACTTACACATGTACGGGGTCGCGAACGGTCCTTAGGCATGCTCTGAGATGGCGATAAACCGCCCTGACAAATGATCCAGGGACCCACGCGAACGTGAGCCTGGTATCGATAATACCAAGCCCTCCCGGGCACACAACTCGCCTCGAACGGCACCCGACTTCGAACAGTCACAACTCGCCTCGAACGACACCCGACTTCGAACAGTCACCACTCGCCACGAACGGCACTCGACTTCGAACAGTCACAACTTGCCACGAACGGCACCCGACCTCGAACGATCACAAAAACGCCTCGAACGGCACACGATCGCGAACGGTCACAACTCGCCTCGAACAGGCACGACTCGCCCCGAACGGCACAACTCATCTCATCTCAAATGGCTCGATCGCGAACGGTCGTCATTTGAGGTCCGCCACTTGACCGCGCACGGTCACACTTCTCCTCAAATGGCTCGATCCAGAACGATAGTCATTTGAAGTTAGGCGCTTGACCATAAACGGTCGCACTTCATCTCAAATATCTCGATCCCGAACGGTCGTCATTTGAGGTCATATAAACTGTAAATTCCTTTGCAGGACATTAACAGGATATGAACATCCAACTCCAGGCATTACAAAACACACCTTCCTACCGCAAGGCATGTTTTGGGGGGCAAAGTGTTATCCCAACCTTTGGCAAAGATGAGATACCCAAAAATCAGCTGAAAATTAATGATTACTATTCTTGAATATCAACCATGCATTGCAGGATAACCATGGATATCGATGAATTTTGTCCGAGTCCGGATCGGGCTGCAATTGACAAGACATGATGAGCAAAGCTATAGAAGCCAGCATTTCAAATTTCAAGTCAATCCGAGTTCATACGCTCAAGTTATGATCGATTCAACCCTATCGATTCGACCCTATCGATTCGACCCTATCGATTCGAACCAAGCATGACAACCGGAAATGCAATCTTGAATCGATCATAACTCGAGATCTACAAGTCCAAATGCCATGAAATTTTTACAGGAGTTTGCTTACATGTTGAAGAATGTCCACACCAAATTTCATCTCGATTGGACACTTTCTTGATCGATTTGAACCAAGGGTCGAATCGATCCCAAAGTGGGCCCGGACCTCCAGAATTCGGCCGTATGGGCCCCCTCACGTGCCAGAAGTGGTCTTCCAGGATTTTAGGCGAAATATCAACCTTCTACGCCTATAAATAGAGCCCCAGGCCATTTAGGAAAGGGGATCGGAATTCTGAAGCGCCAAGACTCTACCAAATTCAATTCTACACCTTATCATCGTTGTTCCATTCGAGTTTCAAAGCTATAATCCATTGTAACTTGCTGTAACCACTGTAATCATCAAGAGAGTAATCAATAAAGAGAGAAAACTTCAAAGTGGACGTAGGCAAGATCGCCGAACCACTATAAATCCTGTGTTTGTGATTGTGATTGCTGAATTACTCTGATTGTTATTGCTTTGATCTGAGTTCAATATTGATTATTGCTGATTTGTGTGACTTGCGACTGTGAACGGGTGCTTTCACGATATCGGGTGTTTGTGACCAATTTTGGCGCAAACAGCTTGAAATTTGGATATATGGTTTATAATATTATTTTAGAAGTGAGTTTTTAATTTCATAATTTTCCAAGTAAGTGTGAATATTTTATGAATTTCCAAAGTGAGGAAAAAGATTTATTTCGAGTTTTAATTATTAAAATAATTAGATAATGTTTTGGTCTCATAATTTTTATATGTCAAAGAATATATTAATTATTGCAATGATTTTTAGAGATTTTTCCAAGTATTTATGATTTTATATGAATTTAATAGGCTAGAAAGGCTTAATATTATATTAAAATAATTATATAAGTTAAATGGTTTGCAAAAATACTTTGGGAATGATAAACCTGGTTTAAGACAGTTTCCTAGAAAAGAAACTGATAAAGTGTAGTCGTAACCAATAGAAATTGGACATAGATCAAGAGTAGGTGAAAAGAAATTACTTTGAATGGGAAATAAACAGTTTTTATGTTAATTACAAGTGTGTCATGACGTTGGTAATCAATACCCAAGTCCATCCATATTGCAGCTATCAGTGCCGTCTTCAACCTGAAGGGAAGCATACGATATCAATTATATTGGTATGGAATAATTTCAATCAGGTTGAAGCGTTGTTATCGGAATTCTCGGCATTAAACTAACAATGACATTAGTAATCCATGACTTATCAATGCTAACATGAACCTAAAGCATGCAGTATTGATCCCGTAACTACATACTTCCAATATTAAGGATAGGTGGCATTGATGCCGCTTACCTTCGTCATTTATCTTTGCCGCCTACCTTCGCCGCATCTATTTATGCCAACATTGGTATATAGTGGCAATGATGCCGCATATTTTATTTCAGCTTTAACTATATTATGGCACTAATGCCGCTAGTATTACTTTCGATATAAAAGTATTATGGCAATGATGCCGTAACTAATTGATTTCGATATTCTTTGTATAGCGGTATAGCAGCCCAATTTTTTGAAATTAATATAAACATTTTTAAGGCATTGATTTCAGAAATCATCAATATCGCCGTCCCTATTTTAAACTTAAGAGCTATATTTTATACAAACCAAAGATTATACCGCTTATATTTAGCAACCTATATATAATAGTATATGATGTAGATGATTTTAGCTACATAGCCTTATGCCTTATAAATCAGAACGCTTTAACATGATTTCGACATAAAAGAGTGCGACAGCGCATATCGGCCATACTAATGCTGCGTTTTATCATCTTACATGGCTTTAGAGTATGACTTCATAGCTTAAGGTTTTGAGGGCGACCACCTCTTAGTGATTTCGAAATTAATAAAACTATTTCGAAAAGCATATATTTTGGCATAATATTATGAGTAAATAAAGGGCTACATTTTCCTTGTTTTAAGTAAATCATTAATAAAGAACAATGTTCTCAGGGAAATACAGAGGGTACTTAGCCCAGGATTTTATAGGAGAATTAATCACCATTAGATAAACCATGATGGAACATCTTGACTCAAGGATTAGATATTAGAAAACCAGATTAATGAAACTAGTGCAGGGCAGCGCTCTATGCTTCAACTGTTAGCTCCTAGTTGATATTGGTTGAAATTCCAGTACATAGGGCGTTGTTAAGGGTATAACTAAAAGTAGGTTTATGTACATAAATGAATATGTAACTTAGATAGAATATTGGTTGGCCCGCAAAAACATTAGGTTCATAGTGAGCCTAGAGAAACTATGAGGTGGGCAGATAACCTGGATAACACTAAGATGATTGTGCTTAGACGGACAATCCAGTTTCCTCTTAACGATAAGTTGGAGAATTTTGGCATATCTATAGGATTAAGTTAGCCATAGAGGTTTGTAGTGACCTCGGAAAAACTATGAAGGAGGGACAAACATCCAATTAATTCAGACAGATTGGTAAAGTTTACCCGCGTAGCATGCATGCATATAATTATTTATATTTGTTTAACCATTACAAATGCAGAAGCATGATTATGATTAACATATTTGCAAAAGATAATAGTGAGGGGAAACCTTTTCCGCTCAGCAGCGTGGTCTCACTAGATATCCATTATCAAGATGACATGCTATTACTCACACCGAATTTTTTGTCTGACCTGAAGTTTATTTTCCCCCTTTAATCTTGGGTGCTCATTTGAGTAATTCAAGAGTTAGGTTTCCGGGTTTTAGGTTTGACAAATAAAGCTTCCTAGATGTGCAGAAGGTAGAGCTAGTTATGTATGAGTCTATTTCTATCCGCTGTGTTGTTATGATATTGTGTCTGAATGTATGTAATGGCAGAATATGTATCTATCAAGTAGTAAACTCTAATCAGCTGGGAGGGCATTTTCATATGTCGCTCTTATAGTATTGTAATAATTATATTTTATCTGAACATGGGAAATGTTTTGGATTGTGCGACAAATATGGAAATATATTAATGAAACGTGTTTTGAAATTTTTTCATATTCTTATTCTTCTGATGTTAATTATACTATTAATCGATCTCATTTTATCATCAGAGAATAATACTATTGATGACTGCAGCATAAGTAGCGCTTATTTTCAGACCTTAGAATGGGGGACGTTACAACTTGGTGTAAGAACAAAGGTCTATGTAAAAACTAAAAGAACTTTGAACTTTAAAAGAGTTTTAAAAACATAATCCAAATGAATCAAAGAAGGAGATTGGGGTATGAGATAACACTATAGTAACGTACTTGTATTTGCTATATATAAATATATGTTTTATCACTATTCTTCCCTCTCTCTTAAACCATTCTTTTGTATCTTACTAAGGTTGAAAAACCCCATACCCCTTAGTATATCCAAGAAGCGCACACCAAAGGATATGGTGCATTATAGGTATAGATAAAGCATCATAGAGACTAAGATTCACAAGACAAATAAGTAAAAACAACGAAAACATTTAAATAATAACTTGTCATTCAAAATCAAACTTCATTTCGAAATAAATCATAAAAAACACAACATGTCTCAAAATAGCTCAAATTCATGTCTCATGAAAAACACATCTTAGTCTTATATAATCAGAGTCCAAAAGTAACAATAATCATAATCATAATCCCTTTCACAAGTTCCAAATCCATCATAAGAAAAACGAAAAAGTTGAAAAGCAGAAGAATACATCTGAACTGAGAAAGCTTCAGAAATGAATCTCCAAGCAACCTGAATCAACTCAGCTCTGCTGGCCTGTTGGAGGAAGGAGGAAAGGGGAAATAGAGGACCGGGTCAGACAATAAGTCTAGTGAGTGAAAGTAATTGCTAGCATTTCTAAGCAAGATAAAGATAATAGACTAAGCAATAGTTCTAGCATGAAATAAAAATACATAAAAGATAAAAATGGGGTGAAATATTGTTTCTGATTCTGTTTGACTGTTTGCTTAGATTGTTTGCACTTGTCTTAAACTGCCGTGATTAGGCTAAAAACCCTAATACCATCTCAATTGCTAACTTGATTAGGCTGAAATCCTAATTTTATCCGTTGATTGGCCTATTCTATCTCTGTTGTGCCACTATAAACCAATATTGTTGGTCACAGCAAAAGACACCTCTTTAGCGCTAAAGACGCAGTAGCGAATTATTTAACCTAATCGATGCCGCACGCTCGGTCATCTTCGGTACACACTAGCTGTCGCCCCCTATTTGACCCCTTATTTACCCTAATCAGCACAAGCGTGCTCAGCCTCACCCAACTGTTGTGGGACCATCAGTCCTAGACCTGAAAGGGAATGCTTCCCAACCTCACCTAACTATTGTGAGACCATCAGTCCTAGACCTGAAAGGGAATGCTGCCGGTACTGGTCCTAACCAACAATCTTCTAGTTTTGTGTCTCTTGCCCAAATCTTCAAATTTGAGCCTCTATCTATTGACCACTTATTTATCATAATCAACATAAGCGTGTCCCAGCCTCACCTACTATTGTGAGACCATTAGTCCAAGATCTAAAAGGGAATGCTCTGGTACGGACCCTACTTCTATATTGCTTATTAACTTAATCTAAATTTTAAAATAAGCCTCTTATATTATTTCTTTCTTTGCTATATTTGCTTATTAACTTAATCCAAGATCTAAGTTTTGAAATAAGCCTCTTTTGTTATCTCTTCTTTCTAATTATAACCTACGTGTTATAATTGTTCTTGCAACTGTTACTCTTCTATTTTCTCTTTTTAGTTGTAACTACTAGTTATAATCATACTTGCAAATATCTTAAATTTGCCTATTCAGCCTATTTCTATTTTATTTCAGTTTTTCTTATTTTACATCTAATTTCTGTAAATTTAATGTTTTTCTATTTTAATCATATTTGCCAATTCTTTTCTTTTTAATATTTTGTTCGCGTCAAAAAGGAATAAAAAGAAACTAACATTTACAAGCTAAATTTAAAATAGATGTAAGTAACTATGAATAACTATAAATAATAGCAAATAACTGAATAAAATAGACTAGAAAGAATTTTTGAAATTTACTTAAAATTAGACTGCAAAATAAACTTACGTAAAAATTGTCTCAAAATTGTAGAAAATCTGCAACTATTGAGAACCCTATTATTTTAAATTACTTAAAAATCTAAAATAATTACAAAACACTCATCTATGGTTCTAAGCTCTAGTCCTTGGCCTTCTTGGATCCACTTCTAGGGTGTAGAATATTTTTACCAAAAAGATTTCCTCCATAGAAATTTTTTCTATTTAGGGTTCAGCCTCAGGCAACGAACCCAATTGGGAGAAAATCCGAATGAGAGAAATAGATAGGCCTAGGGTTCTATTTATAGGTGGCTTAAGGATCTCAAGATGTTGGATTTGAAGATTAAATCTGGTGCAACCACGTTTTAGGCTCACTAAGAATCGTCGAATGCAGCTACGAACGCACATGATTAATCAAAAATTGAATTATAACGTGTTCGCTCGTACCTGGACGATTCTTCGTCCATTAACAAAGGCAGGTCGACCCTTGTTTATTGGGGGTCGACCTATAGGTCGACCTAACCCAAGAATGGGTCGACCTATGCTCCTTTATATATTTTTTCGTTTTAGTTTATTAAATCAGAATCATCCATTACATCTATTGTCCTTAAGCTTTGTAATGAAATTTATGATATGTGCAATAGTGTGGTGTCAATGTCCCTAACTAATGCAAAAGATTAGGCGTCTACTGATTCAGTCGACCTCCTTTTTATGCAATCATATCCGTGCCATGTATCCAAATGAATGCAGATTTCCTAATGATAATTGATAGTTTTTCATGCGTGCTATAATCATCATCTAAATGCAAAATCATACGATAACCACTCATTATAGAAACCATGGAAATAAAAAAGCAAGTGCACACACATCCATATGCATATGATTTAGTGACCTAGATAGGCCCATCCCTAAGAGATAATAGTGCCTACTGTGTGTATATGCGTCAATTAGCATCCTTTAGCAAACACTTGCAACACTAGCATCCAATATACATAACATGTTCTAGTAATATCTTTTCATTCCATAGGTTAAACCCTAAGATCCACCCTCCCAAAGGATACTAAAGGAAGGAACCTATTCAAAACTAAAGATGTAAATAGGAAATTCAAGACGTACCATCGAAAAGTTGTAGATAAGAGGTACGTATTTTCTCCTCATCCTCCCACGTAGCATCCTCAATACTATCTCCCCAATGCACCTTAACCAAATGGACTTCTTTATTCCTAAGCTTCTTGATATCATGTCCAACGATCTTGGTAAGAATGTGATGAACCGATGCTTCTCTCTCCACTTCAACTTCCTCAAGTTGGCTAGGTTCCACAACCTCCGTTGAGTCGTATAAGCACTTTCTCAAGTGCGAAACATGAAAACCATCATGAACTCCCGCGAGACTCACTGGTAGCTTTATCCGATATGCCATCTTCCCTACTCTTTCCATAAATGAGAACGGTCCTACGAATATGAGAGCAAGTTTCCCATTTGATCCAAACCTCACTACCTTTCTTAGCGGAGACACCTTAATGAAAAACAAATATCCTACCTCAAACTCAATATCCCTTCTCTGCTTATTTGCATAGGATTTCTTTCTATATTGGGCCGTCATCATTCCTCTTCTAATCAAATCAATCTTTTTCGAAGTCTCTCTAACCATGTCGGGACTAAGTAACAATCTTTCTGTAGACTCCAACCAACATGAAGGCGACTTGCAAGGTCTTCCATAAAGGGCTTCAAAAGGAACCAACCCAATGCTAGCTGAAAATTATTGTTATAATCGAACTGCACTAAAGGAAGGTGCTCCTTCTAAGTCCCTCCAAAATCAAGAATGCACATCCTCAAAAATCCTCAAGAAATCTATTAACTCTCTCCGTTTAGCCATCTGTTTGAGAGTGATAGGCCGTACTCAATCTAAGCTGTGTACCTAAAGCCTCTTGCAAGCTCCTTTAAAACTCGCTAGTAAAGATAGGGTCTCTGTTGTTCACTATGCTAAAGGGAACTCCATGAAGTCGGACTATCTCACGAACATACATGGATGCCAAATAAGGTGCTTTCCTCTTACTTGACCGGAATGAAGTGGGCCCTCTTAGTAAAACAATCTACAATCACCCAAATACTGGTATTCTCCTTCCTAGATCAGGGTAAACCATCTATGAAGTCCATCGAAACACTATCTTACTTCCATTCGTGTGCATTCAATGGTTGAAGCAATCTTCCAGCCTTTGCTACTTCGCCTTAACTCTTTGGAACGCACGAAACTTTGCCAAAAACTTTGGTACATCCTCCTTCATGCCACTCCAACTCATGTACCTATACATCTTATCACCGCACGGATGAATAGTCATTCGAGAATGGTGTGCCTCTGCTAGAACTGCTCTTATCAAGTCACCAGTGCGGGGAACACAAAGTCTTCCATCTCTCCTTAGCCACCCTTTACCATCGATGGAATAACATTAGAGATGTCTAGAGACCTCTCCTCTGCTAATCCTATCTAGAATATCCATAAGCTCTGAATCTTCTCACCATCTCGAGCCAACCTAATCTATAAGGGTTGGTTTAACCTCTAGTGCTGCCACTGATCCAGGGGTAATGTCCGTAGAGGGGTTAAAATCAAATATGGAAATAAACTCTAGGCTCTTCCACTCCATGAACATTGGACTAAGGGTTGCTCTCTTCCTATTTAACACATCCGCAACCACGTTCCTTTTGCCAAGGGCGTAAGCTATTTCAAAGTCGTATGATGCCAAAAAATTCATCCAACGCTGCTGCCTCAAGTTTAAATCCTTTTGTGAGAATAAATACTTTAATGATTTATGGCAATGAAAAGCTCGAACCTCTCTCCTAGTAGGTAATGTCTCCAGGACTTGAGCATGAAAACAATAGCAGCAAGCTTCAAATCATGGGTGGGGTAGTTCTTCTCATGAGTTCTCAACTGTCTACTCCCATAGCACACTACTCTCCCCTCTTGCATCAATACTGCTCCAAGGCCAGTCCCATATGCATCAGTTTATACTGTAAAACGCTTAGCTCCATTGGGTAAAACTAACACTGGCGCACTAGTAAGGGCTCTCTTTAGCATCGTGAATGAATCCTCACAATCCATGTCCCACAAGAATGTCGCATTCTTCTTAGTGAGGCGAGTAAGCAGTGCTGAAATCTTAGTGAAATCTCTAATAAGCTTCCTATAATAACCAGCTAAACCTATGAAGCTTCTAACTTCAATAGCGTTCTTGGGGGCCTTCCAATCTTGTAGTGCCACTATCTTAGAGGGATCCATAGCTAAACCCTCTCTTGAGACTACATAACCCTAGAAACGCACCTCCTTAGACCAAAAGTGACACTTCGAGAATTTTGCTTTCAACTGATGAACATGAAGTGTATGAAGAACCTCCCCAAGACAAATAACATGCTCTTCCATACTCTTCGAAAACACCAGAACGTCGTCCATAAAGACTACAACGAACTTATTTGGGGCATCTCGAAAAACACGACTCATCAGATCTATAAAATAGGCTGGGGCATTGGTCAACCCAAATAGCATAACGAACTACTCAAAGAATCCGTCGGGTATCCTAAATGCTGCCTTATCGACGCTATCGTCAGCGACCCTAAGCTAATGAAATCCAATGGCTAAGTTGAGCTGAGAAAATACTGAAGAACCAACCAGCTAATCAAAAAGATCGTCTATCCTAGGAAGTGTGTAACGGTTCTTCTTCGTGAGCTTATTCAACTCTCTATAGTCCACACAAAGTCGAAGGGTACCATCCGCCGTTGCAGTGAAGACAACTGGCGCTCCCCCCCTCAGATATGCTCCATTTGATGAAGCTTTTCTCCAATAGCTCACCAATCTGCTTACTTAACTCCTTCCTCTCCCTAGGAGCCATATTTCTCATGGGCAATGCCATCGGCTTAGCATTGTCATTCAGATAGATCCTAAAGTCGATCTCTCTGTTTGGGGGTAGCCGTCTAACCTCCTCAAAAATGTCTGGAAAATCTCTAACAATTGGAACCGAATCTTACTCTCCTAGTGATTAATCAAGGGAATAAAGGAAGCTTAACATGAATGACCCCTATGGGGTGCAAGAAACCTCAAAAGTCCTTCTGCTACATGTCTCTAGTCTAACGACTCTCTTCTTTCCGTCTAATATTGCACCATAAGTGGATAACCAGTCCATCCCTAAAATCATCCCTTATCCCAAAAATCCCAGTACATAGGCGTCATAATCAAACTCTACGCCTAGTATAAATTTTTTCAAACCCCTACAAATCATGATAAATGTGCTGATCCTCCTATGAGGTTTGATACAACTACAAGGTCTAGTACTAAAGAAAATCTAAGTGCAAACAATCAACCAAGGAACTAGAAATGAAAGAATGCTATGCTTCAGAGTCAAAAAGAGTCCAAATAGAAAAATTTGAAATAGAGGTCTAACCTTCTGCAGAGACTTTCCTACTTCGATCCGCTCCATTATTAGAAGGTGCTGCATCTAAAGCCTATACTTGCACCGTAGGCATGCTTGATCTTTGCCCCGTCTTTTGAGGACAAGCTCTACTAAGGTGTCCAGGCTTCCCACAGTTATAACACCTCCCCTTCATCGTGTCCTTCTTACAGTCCTTTATGAAATTCCCAACTAATCCATAACTATGACATTTCTTGCCTTTCTTGATCCGTCCCTTTTGGGGTCCTCCTCCTTTCTTCTTGTCCTTCTTATTCTTCCACCATTGCTTCTTAGAGTTTTTTGATTTAGGAACCTCCTTAACCTCTTCTTTCTTAGCAACATCTGACATGAGAGCCATTTCCACAAGTGATTCGTACATCGCCCCTATAGGTACGTGTGTCAACACTAACCCTTGAAGGGGTTAGTTTATACCTTTAGTAAACTTGGTGGCCTTCTTATGCGGTGTATTAACAAGCTCCATCCCGAACCACAATAACTCGTTAAACCGATTTATATACTCCTTCACCGAAAGACTCCCTTGGTTTAGACTAATGAACTTCTCCAATTGTATGCTTTCCTCGGCTTGCGATAAGAACTTTCTCTCAAACATTTCCTGAAATCCAAACCAACGTCTCTACCCTCCATCTCTAAAATCTCCCACCAGTAGGAAACTTCTCCCTTCAGCTGCCAAGATGCAAGCTGAACTTTTTGTCGGTCCTCCAATCCTAACAGCCTAAATATCTGCTCCGTATTCCTCAACCAATTTCGTGCCTCCACGAAATCCTTCATGCCAGAAAATATCTTGCCTCCTAGACTAGTAAAGTCCTTGCATAGCTTAGAAAAATTGGCTGCTGCAGGTGGATTAATGGAATCTCCACCTACCAGTGCTGCATTGGGCACTTGCCCTTGCACCTCTGATGCCGTAGCTTAGAGGTATCTACGGAATGAGTCAGGGACTTAGACACCCTTTGGAGGATTTGGGGCGTCAGCCATTTTATACAAAGAAAAGAAAATTTAGGCTCGAAAGAATCGAAAGGAGGTTAAACTGGACTTTGAGGGGATTTTTATAAAAACTCTCTTATACTTGAAAACTATTTCTAAGAGTTTCTTTTTGAAAAATAGTTTGAAAATATGCTACATTTGAAATATACTTTACTTTTAAAACAAGTTTTTAGGAATCCTATAACTGTAGGCTTTGATACCAAATGAAACACCCTACACCCCTTAGTATACCCAAAAAGGGCACACCAAAGGATATGGTGCATTATAGGTATAGCTAAAGCATCATAGAGACTAAGATTCATAAGAAAAATAAGTAAAAACAACGGAAACATTTAAATAACTTGTCATTCAAAATTAAAATTCATTTCAAAATAAATCATAAAAACATGACATGTCTCAAAATAGCTCAAATTAATGTCTCATGAAAAATACGTCCTAGTCTTACATAATCAGAGTGCAAAAGTAACAATAGTAATAATCATAATCCCTCTTACAAGTGCCAAATCCATCATAAGAAAAACAAAAAAGATGAAAAGTAGAAGAATACATCTGAAACGAGAAAGCTTCGAAAATGAATCTCCAAGCAACCCTAATCAACTCAACTCTACTGTCCTATTGGGGGGAAAGGGGAAATAAAGGAGTGGGTTAGACAATAACTCTGGTTGAGTGAAAGTAATTACTAGCATTTCTAAGAAAGATAAAGATAATAGACTAAGCAATAATTCTAGCATGAAAGTAAAATACAGAAAAGATAAAACTGGGGTGAAACACCGTTTCTGATTCTGTTTGACAGTTTGTTTAGATTGTTTGATTTGATTGTTTGCACTCGTCTTAAATTGCTGTGATTAAGCCGAAAACCCTAATACTATCTTAACTTCTAACTTGATTAGGCTAAAATCCTAATTCTACCCGTTAATCGGCCTATTCTATCATTGTTGTGCCACTGTGAACCAATCCTATTGGTCACAACAAAAGACACTACTTTAGCGCTTAGGATGCATAGCGAATTATTTACCCTAATCGATACCGCACGCTCGGTCACCACCGGTCAAACTAATTGTCACCCCCTATTTGACCCCTTATTTACCCTAATCAGCATAAGCATGCCCAGCCTCACCAAATTGTTGCAAGACCATTAGTCCTAGACCTGAAAGGGGATGCTATCCAGCCTTACCTAATTGTTGTGCGACTATTAGTCCTAGAACTGAAAGGGAATGCTACCGGTACTGGTCTTAATAAACAATCTTCTAGTTTTGTGCCCCTTGTTCAAATCCCATATTTGAGCCTCTATCTATTGGCCACTTGTTTACCCAAATTATCATAAGCGTGTCCCAGCCTCACCTACTATTGTGAGACCATCAGTCCTAGATATGAAAGGGAATGCTGCCAGTATGGGACCTACTTCTATGTTTTCTTATTAACTTAATTTAAGTTTTAAAATAAGCCTCTTCTGTTATTTCTTTCTTTTCTATATTTGTTCATTAACTTAATCCAAAATCTAAGTTTTAATATAAGCCTTTTTTGTTATATCTTCTTTCTAATTATAACATATGTGTTATAATTGTTCTTGCAACCGTTACTCTTCTATTTTCTCTTTTTAGTTATAACTACTAGTTATAAGCATACTTGCAAATATCTTAAATTTTCCTATTTCAATCTATCTCTATCTTATTTTAGTTTTTCTTATTTTAACTCTGATTTCTGTAAATTTAGTGTTTTTCTATTTTAATCTATATTAGCGATTTCTCTTTTTTAATATTCACATCAAAAAGGAATAAAAAGAAACTAACATTTATAGGCTAAATTCAAAATAGATGTAAATAACTATAAATAACTGTGAATAACTGTAAATAATCGCAAATAATTGAATAAAATAGACTGGAAAGAACTTCTGAAATTTACTTAAAAATAGACTGTAAATAAACTTACATAAAAATTGTCTCAAAATTGTAAAAAACTACGACTATTGAGAACCCTATTATTTTAAATTACTTAAAAATCTAAAATAATCACAAAACACTCACCTATGGTTCTTAGCTCTAGTCCTTGGCCTTCCTAGATCCACTCCTAAGGTGTAGAATATTTTTATCAAAAAGATTTCCTCTCAATTTTTATTATTTAGGGTTTAGCCTTAGGCAATGAACCCAAATGGAAAAAAACCTGAATGAGAAAAATAGCTTGGTCTAGGATTCTATTTATAGTGTGGCTTAGGGATCTCAAGCTGTCGGATTTGAAGATTAATTTTTTTACAACCACATCATAGGCTCACTAGGAACCGTCTGATGCAACTATGAACGCTTAGGATTAACCAAAAATTGAATTATAATATGTTCACTCGTACCTGGATGATTCTTCATCCATTAAGAAAGGTGTGTCGACCCTTGTTTATTGGGGGTTGACTTATAGGTCGACCTGACCCAAGCACGGGTCGACCTATGCCCTTTTATTTATTTTTCGTTTAGTTTATTAAGATCTGATTTCTTGTTTCTCTCATAACTTCTCTATACTTGCTCAGATTTCGACAAGTTATATATGGAAATTGATCAGAAAATAACCACGGACCCAATGGTACAACTTCCATAGCTTGATTCTGAAAATTTCACAAACTCATTTTATTGTTTAATTAATTCACTAATTAATTATTATAGATTAAATTTTGGGTTGTTACAAAGGTTCAAATGAAGATTTAAGGAAATTAAGATTTGGACGTAGGAAATGAAAAGTGAATCTTGGTGGAGGAAGCACCACAACCAATGGAAATGTTGGGCCCCATATTAGGAGGACTCTAGGTCGACAAACAACCACTAATGCGGGTGCTGGAACACCACCAGTGGGTATGAGAGCTATGTATAAGTTCTTTGTCAACATGATGCAAGCTGGAGTTGCAGTTGGTTTAGCTGGTGGAAATGCTGCAAATGCAGAAGGAGTAAATCCTAAAGTTCCCATTGTTAACTACTATGCTGTGCTGAGTCAGGATAATGCAAGACTCAAAGGAAAGCCATTTATTGGAACGGAGGATGCTACCGAAGTTAAGAATTTGCTGTTGTACCATGAAAGGATTTTTACTAATTTTGTCTTGAACCATGAGCAGAAAAGGAGATTGTCATCAGTCAATTGCAAGGAACTGTATTATACTGGTGGAATAGTGTAACTGGGGGGTACCAGAGCAAAAATTGACTTGGGCAGAGTTCAAGAGAATGTTTGAAGAGAGATTCATGTCTGAAATAGCCAAGTCACCATTGCTTCAAAGTTTGTTGAGTTGGAACAAGGTGATATGTCAGTGCTTGAGTATGAGAGTAGAATTGAGGAGCTGTGCAGATATGGACATGCCACCGTGGATAAGGTAATCAAGAGGAACGAGAAGTTCATTTGAGGATTTAAACTAGAGCTTGCCAGAGCAACAATACTGCACCTTAGAGACCCTTGTGTTATATTAGTGGAGATGGCATTGAAGAACGAAGAGATTCTTCCGCTGTTTAGCAATAACAAGCCGATATTTGCTCAGGGTGGTCAAAGTTAGAAAAGAAAGTTCTTTTAGAAAAAGGTATTTCGGAAGGGTAGAGCTGCGAAGAAAGGAAAAGCTAATATTGCTTGCTTCAAATGTGACAAGAAGGGATACTTTGCCAATGAGTGTCATTCGGAGATGGAAAGAAGTCACTGGAAAGAAGAACGTCAAGTGTTTCAATTGTGACCAGATAGGGAATTACTAGAATCTATGCAGAGAACCAGATAAGGTTGAGAAGGAAAAGTGTTTGCTTTAAAACTTTCTGCCTTAAGACCAAGAGCAGTGGAGAAGGGAAAGGCTGTGATAGGAGGTATGCTTTTGATACATGACATACATATTAGAATATTGTTTAATTCTGGTGCATCACATTCTTTTATCTCTCATTGTTCGGTAGATAAGCTTAGTTTAGAACCATTATACATTGTTACTTTCTTAAGGGCTGCGAATTCGACAGGAGGGTACGCAACTCTTGGGATGTGATGTGACTATTTAGAATGTGAGTTGTTAGGTCATATATTTGCCTACAATTTTCATGTGTATGATTTTATAGGCTTTGGAATTATATTGGGTATGGATTAGTTATGCAAATATGATGCTAGGATATTTCTCTAAGATAGGAAAATATCATCGAGACATCCTAATAGTAGTGATCGAATTATATAATCAGTAGAGAACTCAAATTTTGATATTTGTGCTTTATTGGTCGCAATGGAGGAGGAAGACAACTTGAATCAGGTTTTTGTCGTTAGAGAGTTTGTAGATGTCTTTGAGGCAGTTATAGGACCACCACCGAAACGAGCTATCGAGTTTCGTATAGATCTTGTAACTAGAGATGAACCCGTTTGTAGACCACCTAGCAGGATGACACCCACAAAGATAAAGGAGCTATGGGCGCAATTGGTGGACTTGGAAGGGATATTTTTATTAGATCAAGCAGTTCACCTTAGGGAGTGTCCACGGTGTTCGTGAAGAAACCGGATGGATCATTAAAGATGTGTATCGATTGTCATAAGCTGAATGAAACAATAGTAAAGAGTTGATATCCTTTGCTATAGATGATTTATTTGATCAGTTGAGTGAAGTCAAAGTATTTTCCTAGTTGGATTTGACAATAGAGTTCCATAAATTAAGAGTGGCAGAGGATAGTATTCTTTTGAAGGCGCTTCGAACAAGATATAGTTCTTGTGAATGGTTAGTAGTGACATTCGAGTTGACTAATGGGCCTGCTTTTTATGTAGATTTTCTGAACCAGATCCTTGAAAGTATTTGGATAGATTCATGTTAGTATTTTTAGAAGATATCATGATATATTCTAGGAACGAGTGGGATCATGGGATTCATCCTAAACAAGTGCTTGAGACGTTGAGGCAGCATCAACTAAAAGCGAAGTCATCAAAATGTCATTATGGAAGAAAGCAGTAAAGTTATGTAATCATATAGTCTCAGAAAAAGGGTTGTCGGTGGATCCAGCTAAGATTGAAGCTGTTAACCATTAGAAAAAAACCCGAGAAGATAACCAAAATAAAGAGTTTTCTCAGATTAGCTGGTTATAACCAGAGATTCATCAAGGGTTTCTCTCGTATAGCAGCACCGATGACTAAACTAATAAGGAAGGACGTGAAGTATGTTTGGATCGATAAATGTGAGGAGACATTCCTGAAGGTGAAACATTTATTGACTAATGCGTCTGTGTTAGTTGGTCTAGATGGGAATCAAGATGTGTGTTGTATACCGATAAATGCAGAACTTGATTAGGAGCTGTGTTAATGTAGAGGGGTAAAGTGATTGCCTATGCTTTTAGAAAACTTAGATCACATGAAGTTAGATATCTGACTCACGATTTGGAGTTGGCAGCTATAATCTTTGCTTTGAAGGTGTGGAGACACTGTTTTTTAGGAGAAAATTTTGAGAAATTTATTCTTTCAGAAGGAATGAAATATGAGGTAAAAGAGATGCTGAGAATTCAAAGCAACTTATGATTTCGAAATTGAGTATACACCAGGAAAAGTAAACAAAGTAGTGATGCACTTAGCAGAAAACATTAGAATGCAGCATTAGCAATGCTAGTGGAGTGGAAAGATTTAGAAGTATTGACTAATTGTAGCGTGCAGTTAAGGTTGATGTATAGTTCTAGTCGGTATACTGCTAAGTTGTCTTATTTAGAAGTTTGGTCGGTAATGATCGAAATGATTGCTTCTAAACATGAAGATGATCCATATTAGTTGAATGAATTAGAAGACTCAATGGTGGAGCTGAGATTGATGATTTGAAAGATTTTTATCTTGACCAAAATAGATGGTTGAGAAAGAATGGACAATTATGTGTTCCAGATATAAGAGACCTAAGAAAGGAAGTTCTTAGGGAGTATCATCGATCGAAATTAACCATTCATCCTAGAGGAACTAAGATGTACCCAGACATGAAGAGAAGTTTCTTCTGGAAAGGTATGAAAAGGCATGTAGGCTTATAGGTAAAGCAATGTCTAAATTGCCAATAAGTGAAAGCCGAGCATCAGAAGCCAAGTGGATTGCTTCTGCCTTTAGATACACTAGTATGGAAATGGAATTCTATATCTATGGATTTCATTAACAGGTCGCCAAGGTTGAATATGGGAAATGAGAGTATTTGGATTATAGTGGATAGACTGACTAAGAGTGCACATTTCACTCCTGTTAGCTCGACAAAGACGGTACCTATTTTGGCTAAATTATTTATGAAAAATATTATCAGACTGCATGGGATTCCTAGTAGTATAGCAGTGGTAGAGATTCTTTATTCACTAGAAAATTATGGAGTAGTCTACAAGAGATTATGGGAACCAAGCTAAAGATGAGTACCGCTTACCATTCACAGACAGATGGACAAATAGAAAAAGTTAACAAAATCTTGAAAGATTTGTTAAGAGCTTGTGTGTTAGATTTTGAATGATCATGGGAAGACCATCTACACTTAGTCAAATTTTCCTATAACAATAATTATCAGGCTAGTATAAGAATGACACCTTTTGAAGCTTTGTATGAAGGCCATGCAAATCACCCGTATGTTAATTAGAGGCCGGAGATAGACTAGTTCTTGGTCCTGATTTAGTGAGAGAAGCCACAGAAAAGATTGAGTTGATCCAAGTGAGAATGAGGGAATCTCAGATAAGGAAGGAAAGTTACGCAGATAAAAGGTATAAGGATTTGGTGTTCTCGGTGGAAGACCGTGTTTTTGTCAAGGTATCACCAATGAAGGGTGTAACCCAATTTGGAAAGTCGGGGAAATTAGCGCCTAGTTTTGTTGGACCGTTTCGCATTATGGAAAGGATCGAAAAACCCATATATAAGATAGAGTTACCGAGTAGTTTGGCAGGAATCCATAATGTTTTTTATGTTTCTCATCATAGGAAGTTTGTTCCTGATCCATAGACTATGATCACTCCGGCCGCACTGGAAGAATTAATGGTGGACCAAACATGACTATTGTTGGGCAACTAGTTCATATTGTGGCTTTGGATGAGAAGAAGTTAAGAAATAAGACAGCCAGACTAGTGAAAATCCAATGGAGTGACAATGAGAGAGACTGAACTTGGGAGACAAAGGACAAGATTAGAGACATTTATTCTGATTTTTTTGATGGTATGTTTTATATCTGTGTTATATGTTTGTTGTGTACCTTATCATAATTTCAAGGATGAAATTCTTTAAGGAGGGGAGTCTATAACACCCTTAATTTTAAGTAATATTATATATGATATTTAATTTGATAAAATAATGCATTGAGATAAGGAAAATGAAATTTGATAATTAAATTGGTCAAGCCTTAATTAACGAGTTAATAAGACTGATTATAACTTAAATTGGAGGAGGAATAATGTGAGCGGCAAAATAGGAAAATCCCTTATTTCCTAAACAAAAACACTTCCATTTTCATTTCCCCATTTACATTCACTTCATGCAAGTAGAGGCCAACCGTTGATAGAGATCTAAGTAGAGAAAAAGCTAGGAAGTCAATGGATAAAACTTATGGAGATCAAATCAACACTTAAATCTCAATCTCTTTATCTAAACAAGGTGAATAATAGTTATCCATCTCATAATTGTATGTTTATTTCAGTTTTATGATTAAACCCAAATCATATGTTGTTATTATGTCATATTATGATTGATTGGTTGATTATATGCTTAAATGATTGATTATTGGATTTATTATGGAAATAAATAATAAGGCTTAAGTGTGGAAACTTGGTTTATGACGTCCAAATGGGTTGAAATTCAGATATGATGTTTATAATATTATTTTAGAAGTGGGTTTTTAATTTCATAATATTCCAAGCAAGTATATGGATATTTTATGAAATTCCTAAGTTAAGAAATGGATTTATTTTAGGTTTTAATTATTAAAAATAATTACTTTTAAATTTTTATACATCAAAGAATATATTAATTCCGATTAGTGATTTTGGGGATTCTTCCCTAATATTTATGATTTTATTATGCTATAAAGGCTTGATAATTATATAAGTTAAATGGTTGGCAAAATACTTTAGGAATGATAAACATGGTTTATAGTGATTTTCTAGAAAAATAATTGATAAAGCGTAGTCATAACCAATAGAAATTGGATATGGGTTAAGAGTGGATGAAAAGAAATTATTTTGAATGGGAAATAAACAATTTTAATGTTAATTACAAGTTTTCCATGACGCCGGTAATAAATGTCAAAGTCCATCCATGTCGTAGCTATCAGTTATGTTGGTATGGAATCAGCTTGAAGCGTAGTAATAGGGATTCTCGGCATTAAGCTAACGACGACATGAGTAATCTCGTGACTTATCAATGTCGACATAAATGTAGCGACCCTAATTTTAATTAACATTGTTGAGGACATTTAATTAGTTAAATTAAATGAAATAATGTAAATGGCTAAGGGATTGAGATTTGTGTAAATAGAAGGTAGCCATGCCAATTTGAACTAATGAACAAAGGGATTAAAATGAAATAAGTAAGGGAGATAGATAAGGGTAAAGTAGGAATAAGTTGGATTCATATACCCCAAACCCTCACACCACTTCATTTTACACATTTACAAACAAAGATCTAAACCAAGAGAGCTCGACCACCATTAGGAGGAACCTAAAGGATAGGAAGCAAGAATCCAAAGAAGAAGTTTAAGCAAATTCATTCAAGATCAAATCTTAACTCCTTAACAACAAGCTAAAGGTGAGTAATAAGTTACATCTCATATTTTTGATTTTTTCGGTTTCTAGAATCAGATCCAAATATTCACGCAAAGTACATTGCCATGTTTTGAATGTTAGATAGGTATATGTGCTTGTTGACGAATTATGCTCATTCATATTGATTTTTATAACAAGTTTTGATTTGAAAAACCTATCAAACAACATCCAAATGCCTTGCAATTTTAATATATCGTCAGAAATGATATTTTAGAGATAGGTTTCAAGTTTCATAATTTTTTTAAATTAATGCAGATTTATCATTGATTTTCTAGTCAAGAAAATGGTTAATTGAGTTTAAAATTAATTACGGCTATTACATGTTAGCTTTGGGATAGAAATTTAAATATGTTAGAAAACATATGAAAAGTGATTTATTGTTATTTTTGGAGAATTTTCCTAAATGTTTTATTAAATATATAAAATTATTTAACGTATGGGACTAAAATGTTTTATATATTTAAAATAGGAGAAGGGGAAATTTGCTAAAAGTTTTAAATAAATAATTACTGAATTTGGCAGCACTTTTAGAAAAGATTTTGGAAAGGAAATTGGCAACTAATTATATTATGACAAATAGGCAAGTTAGTTGGAAATAAATTACTTTGTAAAGAAAGAAAATAGTTTTTGTAAGTGTTTGCTATTTCGCCACTATCGGCAACAAGCTTTTGATTTCATGCTTTCGCCTTCGACCAAGTCGAAACTAATTCACATGGTATCAATGCCTTGGTACGTAGTGAATTGGAATTGGCGAAAGGCATATGGTTGAAAAGTGCTTTCGAAGGGGTCGAGATTTCATTTTGCTTTCAAAAGCAAATGCCGCTTGCTTGCTTTTAAAATAATGCTTTCGAAAGGGTTTAAAGATAGCTTTCGAGACTATGTTCCACATGTTTTAACTTAAACCCAATGCTTTTGAAAGGTTAGTTTTAAGTAGAGTACTTTAATGCTTTTGAAAGATAACTAATAAAGGTTTTGAAGGGGAGGTTCCCTAGTATTTTTGAAAGGTAACTAATAATGGTTTCGAATAGGAGGTCCCCCAGTATTTTCGAAAAGTATATGATAAAGGTTTCGAAGGGGTGATTCCCTGATGTTTTTGAAAGGTTTACCTTAATGTTAAAATGAAAGGTTTCCAGTGTTTTCGAAAGGCATGTTTAAAGTATTTTAAAAGAGGATGTCTAAGGTATTATAAAGCTTTCAAAAGAGATGTTTTCAATGTTTCGAAAGGTCTACAGTAAATGGTTTTGAAAGGTATGTTTTGGCCTAAGGTTATAAAGTAAAATAATTTACTTGTATCGAAAGTGGTACTTTCAATGGTTTTGAAAGAGCTTGTTTAGAGGTTTTAAACAAAGGTTTCGAATGTTTTTATCAACAATGTTTTGATTAAAGCATGTATCATGGCAAAGAGATTTGAGTAAAGAAGTATGTTTTCCTTGTTAAGTGTGATTTAAAGGGATTAAATCATCTAGAAAAGGTTTTCAAGGAAAATTTATAGAGTAGTTGACCTAAGTAAAATGACTTAGGTATTTGTATACCATATGGGACTGGTATAGGGTCGTGCCCTATACATCAGCTATAGGCCCTAGCTAATTTTAGTCCAAAATTCCAGCGTGTAGGGCTTAGTCATAGGTAAGACTTAAATGATGGTTGCACCCAAAAAGGAATATATGTACAGAGAAGAAGGATAGGTGCCCGAAAACCCATTAGGATCTGGAGACCCTTGGAGAAGTAAGTTAAGAACAGCCGTCCAGAAGTATATCTGCAGGTGTTAGGTTATTTTTTTATTTTGTCTGGTAGGCTCGAGCTAGACAAAGTTTAGTAGTTAGCAAAACAAAACTATAATTTTTCCAACAGATGGTCCATTTATTACCTATTTTTGAGCATATATGATATTACTATTATTGGTAATTAGTTTGATTAACTGGTATGGTTGCAGGATTTGGTTTGCAAAAAGATATGCTTTAAAGAGATATTAGTGAGGGGAAACCCATTCTGCTAAGCAGCGTGGTCTCACTTTATATCAGTAAATCGAGATGTAATAGTATTATTCACATTAGGCTTTATTTCTGACTCGAAGTTTATGTTTTCCTCATAAACTCTCGGGTGCTCAAAATTGATTTGTGTAGATTGAGAGTTAAAAGTTTTTCAGGTTTAGTTGTGTAACACCCCTAATTTTTGATAACATTATTTAGGAGATTCAATTAGATAAATTTAAAAGAATAATGTAAATGTTAAGTGATAAGGGGGTTGATATTGGAATAAATTTAATTAGGTCCATGTCAAATAAAAGAATTAATGCGCTTAAGAATGCGGTTTTGTTAATTAATACATAAGGGTATATTAGGGAATTTGTCGCCCATGACCCTTGCCCTTATATATTTTCGTTCCTACCATTTATTCCTCATTTGTGTCATTTTGAAAATAAAAAGTAAGAAGTAGAGGCTGACCATTAACAAGAGGAATATAAATAAAAGCTAGAGAATCAAGCTTAGGGGAAATCAATCTCAATCCAATCTCCTTATCTTAATCAAGGTGAATAATAATTCCCTCTCTATTTTGTTTTGAATCATATGTTTTCGAATTTAAGGGTAAATTCGTTTTTATGGTGAATTGGATGATGATATGCTAGAATATTGATTTGTTGAATTTAAACAAGATTATTTAAAGGAAATTCTACATGATTTTAGGGTAAAATGATATATGTTGATGTTTAAATGCTATAGAATTTTTTTACGTTGTATAATACATGATTTTGTAGTTCGGTTTCAATTTTGATAATTTTTCAAGCTATGGAATGATTGCTATGAATTTTCAAAGAAAAACATGGTTATTTGAGTTTATAAATTTATTTTGAAAAAAATATTAAGAATTCGGGTCAATTTTGATATGTTGGATAACATGATTAAAGTGAATCTCTAAAATTTTTGGGGACTTTTCCAAAGTGATTTGCTATGCAAATTAAATTATTTTAGAAGAGAGACTTCTTTGCAAAATTGGTTTTCTCAATGGAAGGGCTTATTTGATTAACTTAACCATGGTTTAGATCTGAAATTAGCGGTAGTGAGAATTTGAAAATTTTAAGGCAACCAATCTGGTGTTGACACATGGCAGGTTAGTTAGAGAAAAAGTTTAAGTAGTATTAAACCAGGTTTACTCTGAAAAATTAGTTCCGCCTTTTTTGGAAGTACCTTTTGACACAGTGCTTTCGCCTTCAACCCAGTCAAGACCTACTAAGCTGAAACCTATACACATGGTATCACAAAGATGGCACACGGTGGATTGGAGAAGAAAGGTTAGGTGTCAAAAGCATGGCTTTTGAAGGAGTCGATACCTTGATTTATTTTAAAGCGCCCGCCTTTGCTTTGTTTAAGCCTTCGAAGGAGTCGAAGCGTAGGGTTTAGAAAGAGGTTTCGAAAGGGTTGCAATTTATATAAGTTTTCTTTTGAATGATTTCTTTACTTATGAAGTAATGCTTTTGAAAGAAGGGGTTTCGACCTAGTCAAAGCCCTGCTGTCGTTCTTTAGCCTTTTGATGGCATTGAAGATATCGATGCTGTCAAAAGGTACTTTGTTTTATAAGTATAAGCTACTTTCTGTAGCTTTTGAATGGGATTAGGGGTTTCGAAGATAATCCTATAAAGTCGAAAGCCAGGTTTCGAAGTTGAAAGGTTTCGTAACCAAAACTCATTTTTAAAAGGAACGCCCATAGCTAAATTAAAGGAGTTTTTCTAATGGTCTTGAAAAGAAGCTTTCTTTGATAAAATAATAGGTTAAAGGGATTAACTATGTTTTATATTAAACCTACAGGAGTGGTGTTATTATGTTATTATGTTTTCTTCTTTAGATATAAATATATTCATATTGTAATGGACCATAACTGCATTTTAGGGACAAAGGGCAGAAGAACCAGCCAGGTTGACCCAGTAATGAATATAGGGAGCGTTTGGCATACATCCTCGGTAAGGTTTGAAAATATAAAAAACATCCCTCCGGTTTTTTAATAAGTTTCCACCACCTGTTTTTAGATTCACACGCGCGCAAAGACCCAAATACCCTTTATGTTTTTAACATTTCAAATGCGTATAACTTTCTGTAGAAACATCGGATCAGCATACCATTTTCACCAAAAAATCAAAAAATTATTATCTTTAAAATGAGATCCATTGTTGATACCAAAAAATCAAATTTGTAGTAAATATGCAATTATTCCATATATTTGCAGACAATTCAGCAAATTTTGAACATCTTCAATTTTTCTTCAAATCTTCAACAACTGCATATAATTGCAGACATTTCTGCAACTAAATGGTATAATTACAGAAGTGTCTGCAACTATATGGTATAATTGCAGACATGTCTGCAACTATTGCACATAGTTGCAGAAATGTATGCAACAATTACAGACATATCTGCAATTATATGATGTAATTGCATAAATATCTGCAATTATTTCTTATAGTTGCAGAAATGTCTGCAACTATTGCATAAAATTACAGACATATCTACAATTATATGGTATTGCTTATAGTTTGTCCTGCCATTGTTTTTACATATTCACAATGCTACTCGTTAGAAAGATAGTAAAATTTGTAATTTAATGGTGAAAGCAGTTTGTTAATTCGTCGTTTCTACAAGAAGTTATTGCGTTTTAAAGATTGATAATTAATGAGGTGCAAATTTAAATTATGGATGTGAGAATAACATCCATATATGAACATTGCTGCAATGGAGAAGAGGACTATTGTAGGGAAGAAAATTGTAGTATTTGAAAATAAGGATGTAATTTAAATCTTTTTTATGGGGAGGATGTTTTGTGTATTAAGTTTGATTTTAGGGATATGTCCCTTATTTTCACATGAATATAAATCAAGTTAACTCTTGAATGAGTAGAATTTCATCTAGGAGGTTAGGAAGACCAGAATATAGGATGCCAAAATATAAAAGAATGATATTGGCAGGGAACAATAGGTTTACAGTAAGCCCATGAAAACTGTGTATAGGAAAGATACTAAGCCCATGAAAACTGTGTATAGAAAAAGATATTGGAAGGGGCTAATATGTTCATAGTTAGCCCTTGAAAACTATGTATAAAGAAATTTGTCAGAAAGACAGGTTCATAGTAAGCTCATGAAAACTGCGATTAGATACTGGTAGGGGTTAGTAGGTTGTAGTTAGCCTATGAAAACTATATCCAGATCAAGATATTGACAGATTTCAATAGGTTCCTAGTCAGCCCATGAAAACTAGGGTAAGAAGAAAGGATATTGGGGTCACCAATAGGTTCCTAGTCAATCCATGAAACTAGGATAAGGGTAAAGATATTGGAGTTACCAATAGGTTATTAGAGATCCCATGAAAACTATGTAATTAGACAGGGAGTCTTTAAATATTTTATCGGTTATTAGTCATCTTATGAAAACTAATAGGTCAATTGTAATCCGAGAAACTATAATTGAAACAGATAGTTAGAATGAATGCGGATGGGTAATCCAGAATAGATTCATTTGTTTTGCATATCGTCATATTTAATCGTTTTGAATTTTTTTAAAATTATAGATGCAGGAGCACAATATATGGTTTTATTAAGATTTTGAGATACCAATGAGGGTAAATCCGTTCCGCTAAGCGGCGTGGTCTCACTAGATATCTAAATGATTTGACATGGTGAATTGTTATTCATACCAGGCTTTATGTCTGACTCGAAGTTTATTTTTTCCTCTTAAACTCTTGGGTACTCAATTAATTTTGAGTAGTTTGAGAGTTGAGGATTTTAGGTACCTCTTAAGACGAATAAGCATATTGTTTGTAATGGAAAAGTTGTTATATTGCCTGTATATACTCTGATCATCCAAGGGGGCATCTTCATATGTCGTTCTTGGCGTATGTTGTAATAAATATATTTTCTCTAAACGTGATTTGCGATTATGTGATGAATTGGAAATGTTTTAAAATGGAACGTGATTTTGTTTGAAGTTTATATTTTTTCCATATTCATGTGTTTCTGTGTATCAATGAATCTAACATCGTCATATTTAGTCGTCGAGGATTAATAACTATGGACGACTGCAATATCCTTTGCCGTTAGTTTTGGACCTCCAAATAGGGGGATGTTATAAGTTGTTGGACGATTAAAGCTTTCAAAGACGAGCAGAAGGCTGAAGTTATCTATTTAGGAGTTATTATATTTTATTTCCGTCGTGACGTATTGATAAAGTTTTTCTATTTGAGTACTCTGATCATCCAAGAGGGCATCTTCATGCGTTGCTCTTAGCGTATTTTGTAATAATTATATTTAATCAATGCCTGGGAAATGTTTCGGATTATGTAATGGAAGATGAAACATGTTTTTAAAATATAATTAGTAATAAATATTTTTGGAATCTATGATTTTGTTTCATATTCATGTGCTTCTGATATTATGGATACCATTAACATTACCATATTTTGTCGCTTCAAGTTAACACTATAGATGACTGCGCATCTGTAGCGCTTAGCTTTAGGCCTCAAGATAGGGGATGTTACAACTTGGTTTCAGAGCATAGGTTTATGAAAAACTTTACACTTAAAATGATTTTTGAAAACATAATCCTAAGGAATTAGAGAAAGATCGGGGTATGGGATAATGCTACAGTAACATATTTGTATTTCTATATATAAGTATACGCTATATTTGTATTCTCATATCTCTCTTAGGTTATTCTTCTGTATCTTACGAAGACTCGAATGCAGATATGGGTGCTAGAAGTGGAAGAGTTAACATTGATAGGGGAAGCACCACAACTAATGGGAATGCTAGACCAAATACGAGAAGGAAATCAGGGAGCTCCAGTGGTGAACAACTATATTGTTTTGAGTAGGGATTATGCCCGGTTGGGAGGAAAACCATTTATTAGTACTGAAGATGCAATCGATGTAGAGAATTGGTTACTTTATTGCGAGAGGATTTTATCCGACTTAGGGCTCAATGATGAGCAGAAGAGAAGGCTTGCTTCTAGAAAGTTACAAGGAGCAGCGCTATAATGGTGGAATAGCGTTACGATCGGAGTTAATGAGGAGACTATGACATAGGCTGAGTTTAAAAGAAGAATTGAGGAGAGGTTTATGTCATAGATTGCGAAGTCTACTCTTCTCAGGAAGTTTGCTGAGTTGGAGCAAGGGGATATGATTGCGCTTGAGTATGCAATGAGGTTTGAGGAGCTAGCGAAATACGACTATGCTACGGTTGATACCATGATTAAGAGGAATGATGAATTCACTCAAGGGTTGAAGCCTGAGCTTGCAAATGCCACATTATCGTACATTAGGGATCCATGTGATGTTGTGGTGGAAATGGCTTTAAGGCATGAAGAGATGTTCGCTTTTCTTGAGAGGAATAAGGCAAAGGAAGTCCAAGTGGGGCAGGATCAAAAGTGAAAGTTTTTCCATAAGAAGGGAGCTCAGAAGGGTAGAGCTGCCAAGGATGGAAAGGCATAGGTGGTTTTCTATAAATGTGACAAGAAAGGATATTTTTTAAATGAATGTCGCTTGGGAGATAGAAAGAAGGTGATCGGGAAGAAGAATATTAAATGCTTCAACTGCGAATTGGATATTATAAGAATCAGTGCAAGGAGCCAACCAATGATGGAAAGGGTATAGTGTTTGCATTGGAGCCAGCTACCTCGAGGCCAGCAATACAGGAAAAGGGAAAGGCTGTGTTGGGAGGTACATTTATGATTCATGGTATGTCAGTTAGCATTTTGTTTGATACCAGTGTATCACATTCTTTTATATCTCATTTTTTGGTAGATAAGCTTAACCTAAAACCCTCATATCTAGTTACTTCCTTGAGGGTTGAAAGTCCGATAGGAGGGTATGCGACTCTTGGGATGAGATGTGACTACCTAGGGTTAAATTGTTAGTTCATACCTTTGATTGTAATTTGCATGTGTTTGATTTCGTAGGGTTCAGAATTATTTTGGCTATGCATTGGTTAAGTAAATACAATGCTAGAATATTTTACCATGATAGGAAAATATCACTTAGACATCCTGGCTGTAGTTATTGGATTACATACTCAGTAGAAAACCCTAGTTTTGAGGCTAATGCTCTGTTGGCTGTTATGGAGATAAAAGATGAGTTGAGTCAAGTTTTCGTTGTTAGAGAATTCCAGATGTCTTGGAACATATAGTAGGATTGCCACCGAAACGAACCATTGAGTTTCAGATAGATTTAGTGCCAGGAGCAGAACCGGTGAGTAGACCGCCATGCTGGATGACACCTACCGAGATAAGGGAATTAAAGGTGTAGTTGGTGGATTTAGAAGGCAAGAATTTTAACAGACCGAGAAATTTGCTAAGGGGAGCTGCCACTATATTTGGTAAGAAACCGAAAGGATCATTAAGGTTATGTATCGATTATCATTAGCTGAATGAGAAGACGATAGATAATCGATATCCATTGCCTATAATGGACGATTTGTTCGATCAGTTGAGTGGAGCCAGAGTATTTTCATAGTTGGATTTAGCAACAGGGTTCCATCAGCTTAGAGTGGCAGAAGATAGTAATTCCTTTGGTCGTGTTTAGAACCAGATATGGATAGTACGAACGGTTAGTAATGCCATTCGGACTAACTAATGCGTCAGCATTCTTTGTAGATTTTGTTGAATATGCGGTTATATGATTTTTGTTTGATGACAATAAACATACATACATACATACATATATATATACATTCGTGTAAATGTATTTGGTAATGTACTATTTCATTTTTCACAGATTAAATAAATATTTGCTGAATAAAAATAAATAACACAGAATTTGAATTCAAACAGAAATTTTATTCAAACAAATATTTGTTACAATTTTGAATAGTACAAATTCAAGCTCTCGCTATTCACTATACAACTTTGATACAAATTCAATTACATCACAATTTTACATTTACATTTAACCTCACTACACATCACTCATTCACTCAATTCGTATTTTATCTTCAACTTCATTCCAGTTAGAATCCAGCATCTGAGCAATCTGCAAAAATATTCACTAACGTAGTAAAATTGAAAAAGAAATATTTTTTCAATATAAAATAAAATATGGATTTTGAAAATATTATTTTCCTCAGTTATTTGGGTTGTTCGTCATTATTTACATATGAATTCATCATACACGAACAATGTGACATGCACAGTGTATCACTGTACATGCCACAAGGTCGTGCACAGCGATATAAACTTGATAATGTTACAGGGATAGGTGAGCACAAGGTCAAACTCAAAATAAAAGGACGGGTTTAACTCAGGTGCAATATAAATAAAATCTCGACACGAGCACAAGGTCAAACCCGAGCGTTTAAGCTGGATTTAACTCAATGTACAAATCATAATACAACAGTGCCGCTTCAAGTCATAGAAACAAATAACAATAAAGCCAGGTCAAAGAATCATATGTCCACGAGCTAGGCCAGAGAGTAGTTCAAGTGCATGAACACAGTGAAATGCACAAAGGCATAGCAACTGCACCAAACCAAGACCACAAGCCAATTCTAACAACTACTACAATGAACCAGAAATATGAAAAAAGGCAGGTGGACAGTACGACTTAGTCAATATGATCAAGGAAAACTAAAAACATACCCAATACACATGAATGCACAAATGCACCAAGTAAGTGACACAACGAGCATGACAGCAACTTACATGTACACCATGACATCAAGGCCAGAAGCTCAAAGTCAGTGCACAACAACCTCGGTAAACAACAACACGGTCTCAAATTCAAATAACAAACAAGTGAACCAAACTAGCCAATGCAACAAGGCTCAAGTCAGCAAATACACAGTGGAAAAGATCAATGTAGACACAAATAAAGACTACAAATTCACGTCCAGAAAATGTAAAGTCGAAGGCCACAGTGAAGACCAGTTCATGCAACAGTGACCAAGTAGCATGTGATAGTATCAAGTGAATTCACCAAACCAAGCACGTGAAATCTCAAGCCAGTTACAAAGCCAAATGCATCAACCATCAGGTTAGAGCAACCAAGTGCACCACTGACCGTACAACATGGCTCAACAACATATGCACAAGCATACATCTACTACAATAATGAACAAAGAATATGAATTGTATAACCGAAGTCAACAAAATCAATATCGTCAAAAGAATTCAACACAGTGGTGGTCACGAAATCAAGTTACAAACAGAGCCATCAGAAATTCACAAAA
Source organism: Allium cepa (assembly GCA_030765085.1). Taxonomy (NCBI): domain Eukaryota; kingdom Viridiplantae; phylum Streptophyta; class Magnoliopsida; order Asparagales; family Amaryllidaceae; genus Allium; species Allium cepa. The sequence goes on from CM060932.1 coordinate 30,816,715, forward strand.
TCAAAATGGGCGAAGTCAAAGCAAAAATCAACACCGTGATGACCACGATATCAATTCAAAACCGTGTCAACCAAGTAACACGAATTTATACGTATTTGATTTAGTCAATGAAATCATCAGCATCAAAGTGAAATCGAACGGCCGATCAAACAAAAATTGACAAATTCAAATATAGTTGTACGAACGAATATTCAGGGACTCAATCCATATATAAACTTTATCATCATCGGCAAAATAATCGATCGAGTAAAAAGCAAATCAATTCAGAAAAGGTAAAAAGTAAAAACATACCAGTAATCAATTGCACTCGATCAAGTTCGAAGCAGACGAGCATAACACAAGTAATCGACGAACCAGTCACGAGTTCGCTATTGATAAAATGAGCTGCTTCGAAAAGCCCTAATTTTAAGAGCACGGAACGAAGCCCTAATTTAGTTGCAAAGAGGAACGGCCGCCATATTCACATAAACGAACGGAGGAAATAAAAGAGACGGGCCAAATTATAAAAGGGGCCGACGTTTTTTTAATAAATGGTTTTAATTTTTAATTAAGGTTATTTTAATTTAAATTGTTTTTAATTTGTAATTTCCTTTTAAACCGTTTAAATTTCTAGTCGTGTGACTGGGGGACAAACTACGTGGCGTAGTTTGAGAATTCGCAACTCAATAGCTGAGTTGTGGCAGGGTTTTGAGCATAGAGTTAGGTTTAGTCGATAACGGGTGTCGCGAGTTTACGTGTGTAAGCGTCTGACTATCTAATTTCTAGTAGAAACCTTAGGGGCAGCACGTAGGCAGGGTTTTGCCGAAGCTGGGTAAATTCTGTGTCGTTCTACTTCTGCATTTTTATTATTTTGCTATTTTTCTGTGCTGCTATTATTCTGTGATCTGTGTTGAAACAATTTTATAAGCTTCCACAATTAATTTTTATAATTAATACCATCACCCTATTCACCCCCCTCTAGGGTGAAATCGATCCTACAAGTGGTATCAGAGCTAGGAACAAAAGCCGTTTTTGTTTTAAAATTTTGATTTTACAAAAACCAATTTTTGTTTTAAAATTTTTGAACTTTTAAAATGGCTACTTTTGTTGAGGGTCGTTCCAATATTATTCCTCCTATTTTTGATGGACCAGATTTTTTGAATTGGAAATTGAAAATGGAATTTTATTTAAAATCTGTTAATATTAAATGTTGGAATATTATTGAAAATGAGTGTGATATAAATGACGAGAAAATTATCTCTATTAATGCTCTTGCTATGCATATATTATATTCTCATATTAACCAAGATAATTTTAATTTCTTCTCTCACTGTGAAAATGCACAGGAAATCTGGAATACTTTCGATGCAATATATGGTGCAAAAGTCAACAGCAATGAGAAATCCTCCACAACCGACTCAGTTAAAGAAATGTGCTTAACATGATTTGTAAAAAGCATTTGTGATGAGGATGATGATTATGGAGCAGCTGAGCTGGCACTAATAATGAAGAAATTCAAAAGATGGAACCACAAATACGGAAATCCAGCTCTAAATCAAAAATTAAAAAGCAGAATAATCAAAGCACTAGACAACTCGGAAGACCACGGGATCATTTGCAACAAACCCGGTAACATCAAGCCCAATTATCCTCGATTTCAACTCGACGAAGAAAAGAAATCAAAAAGGTGTTTTGCAGCCACGTGGAATACAAGCGATAGCAGTGAGAGTGAGAAAGCTGATTTGTGCCTTCGAAGTGATATAACTGATAGCGATGATAATGAGCCAAGCGAGGTATCAAAACTCACTCACTCAGAATTACTTATATATTTCCACGAAGTAAATGGTTGTTTTGAACGACTTAGGGAGAAATATGCTAAACTTGAATCACAGAAAAACACTTGATAGAATTAAATGAACAACTTGACCAATTAGTTAAAAACTATCAAAGTAGGATCCCTAAGTGTGAAAAGTGTCCATCATTCGAAGAGGAGATTAAAAAAATCAGAAATTAAAATAAAATCACTTGAAAATGAAATTCTAATTTTAAAATAAAGTGAAAATTCTAGGAGAGAAATTCTATTAAAAAGTGCACACAATTATTAAACGAAAATGAATCTCTCAAAACACAAGTCCAAAAATTGTCAACAACTTTAGATAAATTTTCCAAAAGTGAAAAATCATTGAATATGCTCTTAGGGAAACAAACTGTTAATATAATTAGACAAGGACTTGGGTATAATCAATCTAAAAATGTTAGAAATGAGATTAATCAAGTAAATTCAATGTGCACAATTTGTAGAAAATATGGACACGCTCAAAATAGTTGTTGGTATAGACCCAAACATGTGAAAACTATACCAATTTGGGTTCCAAAAGGCACAAATATAAAATCTCACAAAGTTAAACAAATTTGGGTGCCAAAGGGAACAATTATAAATTGTTTTGGGTCTCCACAAAATTATTTTTCAAAATATTCTCCCACTAACAATCATGGACCTATAAAAACAAATATGTCACATAAATCTTTTCCCGTGTAGGTGTGGTGGCAGGTTAAGGAACAACGACAGTGTTCTCTGGATTTTTGGCTGTTCCAGAAACACAACGGGCGACAAAGCAAAGTTCCATAGCCTAGTTCAAAGGTGACAGAATCACAATAGACAACAACGAAAAAAATATCGTAAAGGTAAAACAGGTAATGGTATGTTTTGAACGATATATTAAATGTGATAATCTGCACCGTATTCTGAATTAAATCAGCCAATAATGAGATGATGATTCTGACTTATTCGACATTGTTGGCCAAATTATATTCTTACGCCGAAACACTATAAAATTCTCTAAATTCTTTGAATTACTTCATATATATCAGTTTGGATTAAAAATAGTGTTTTGTGGATGATAATATAATTGGTTATAATACGGCTAACTCAATTTTATAAGCTTCCACAATTAATTTTTATAATTAATATCATCACCCTATTCACCCCCCTCTAGGGTAAAATCGATCCTACAGATTTAATGAACCGAGTTTTCCAAGAGCACTTGGATAGGCTTGTGTTGGTATTCGTATATGATATTTTGATATACTCTAAAGATGAAAGAGAGCATGAAGTTCATCCTAGAGTAGTGCTTGAGACATTGGGGCAGCATCAGGTGAAAGCAAAAATTTTGAAGTGTCATTTCTAGAAGAAAGAAGTGAAGTTTCTTGGCCATGTAGTCTCCGAGAAAGGGTTATCAAGAGACAGTGACCGAGATAAGGAGTTTTCTTAGATTAGCTGCGTATTATTGGAGACTCATTAAGGATTTTTCGCGAATAGCAGCACCGATCACATAATGCAAATGGATGTGAAGTTTGTTTGGACCGATAGGTATGAGGACGCATTCCAGAAGCTGAAACACTTATTGACAAATGCACTTGTGTTAGTTTTTCCAGAGAGGAATCAAAATTTAGTAGTTTACACGGATGCATGTGGAACAGGATTAGGAGCTGTGTTAATGCAAAGAGGTAATGTGATTGCATATGCATCTCGAAAGCTTAGACCGCATGAGGTTAGATATCAAACACACGATTTGGAATTGGCTGTAGTGATTTTTGCATTGAAGCTGTGGAGACATTACCTGTTGGGAGAAAGATTCAAGTTGTATACGGATCATAAGTCGCTAAGATATTTATTCTCTCAGAAGGAGTTAAATATGAGACAACAAAGGTGGTTAGATTTTTTAGCCGCTTGTGACTTTGGTATTGAGTACACACCAGGAAAAGGTAATAAGGTAGCAAATGCTCTTAATAGAAGACATTGGAATGTGGTGTTAGCTATGTTGGAAGAATGGAAGGATTTAGAGCTTTGACTTCTTATAGTGTGCAGTTAAGATCGACTGCTATTTCCAGTCAGAGCACTACCATGTTGTCCTGTTTAGATGTTCGACCGGTGTTAATCGAAAGGATTGCTTCTAAGCAAAAGGAGGATCCAGCGTTAGCTAAGAGGATTAGCAGGCTCAAGGCTGGAATTGAGATTGACGATCAAAAGGAATTTATTCTTGACCTAAGAGGATGGTTGAGAAAGAAGGGACGGTTGTGTGTTCCGAATGTTGAGGACTTAAGGAAAGAAGTTCTTGGGGAATGTCATCGATCTAAGTTTACGATTCAACCTGGAGGAACCAAGATGTATTAAGATATGAAAAGTAGTTTCTTCTGGGAAGGTATGAAGAGAAATGTAGGTTTATGGGTGAAGCAATGTTTGAACTGTCAACAGGTAAAAGTCGAACTGCAGAGACCAAATAGGTTACTTCAGCCTTTAGACATTCCAGTTTGGAAGTGGGATTCTATCTCTATGGATTTTATAGACGGGTTACAAAGGTCAAGCAGAGGAAATGAAAGTATATGGGTCATAGTGGATAGGTTGACCAAGAGTGCCCATTTCATTCCAATTAAGTCAACCAGGACGATGCCTATTTTAGCTAAGTTATTTATGAAGAATGTAGTTAGATTGCATAGAATTCCTAGTAATATAGTAAGTGATAGAGATTCCTTATTCATTAGCGAGTTCTGGAAGAGTCTACAGGAGATTTTGGGTACCAAGCTCAAGATGAGTATCGCTTACCATCCACAGACTAGTGGGCAAACAAAAAGAGTTAACAAAATCTTAGAAGATTTATTACGAGCTTGTGTACTAGATTTTAGGGGATCATGAGAAGACCATCTACATTTAGTCGAGTTTTCATATAACAGTTATCAGGCTAATATAGGGATGGCACCGTTTGAAGCTTTGTATGGAAGGTCATGCAAATCTCTAGTTTGTTGGTTAGAGACCGGGATAGGTTGGTTCTTGGTCCGAATTTAGTTAGAGAAGCTACAGAGAAGGTTGAGTTGATTCAAGCTAGAATGAAGGAAGCTTAGTCTAGGCAGAAGAGTTATGCTGATAGACGATGGAAGGACTTAGAGTTCTCAATAGAAGATCATGTTTTCATCAAGGTACCACTGATGAAATGTGTAATTTGATTTGGGAAATCAGGGAAGTTGGCACCGAGGTTTGTTGAACCATTTTCTATTATAGAGAGGATCGAGAAACTCATATATAGGGTAGAGTTACCGAACGATTTGGCAGGCGTCCACGATGTTTTTAATTTTTCTCATCTAAGGAATTGTATTCGAGATCCAGAGACTACTATTACACCGACTATGTTAGATGAATTAGTAGTGGAATAAAATTTGACTATAGTTAGAAAACCAGTTCGTATAGTCGTGAGGGATTAGAAGAGGCTAAGGAATAAGATAGTCAGATTAGTCAGAGTCCAATGGAGTGACGATGAAAGAGAATGTACTTGGGAAACTGAGAGTAGGATTGGAGATACTTATCCTGACTTTTTTCATGGTATTTTTTACCTTTTTGATTGGTTTGATGAGTGCCTTATCGTAATTTCGTGGACAAAATTCTTTAAGGAGAGGAGTCTGCAACGACCCTAATTTTGACTAACATTATTTAGGGAATTTAATTAGTTAAATTATATGAAATAACGTAAATGATTAAGGGGTTGAGATGTGTGTAAATAGAAGGTAGCCATGCCAATTTAAACTAACGAACTAAGGTGATTAAAATGAAATAAGTAAGGGAGATAAATAAGGGCAAAGTAGGAATAAGTTGTATTGTTATACCCTAAACCCTCACACCACTTCATTTTACACGTTCACAAACTAAAATCTAAACCAAGAGAGGTTGGCCACCATTAGGAGGAACCTAAAGGAAGAGATGCAAGAATCTAAAGAAGAAGTTTAATCAAACTCATTCAAGGTCAAATCTCAACCCCTTAACAACAAGCTAAATGTGAGTAATAGGTTACATCTCATATTTTTGATGCTTTCGGTTTCTAGAATCAGATCCGAATATTTTTGCAAAGTATATAGCCATGTTTTAAATGTTAGATAGGTATATATGCTTGTCGATTAATTTTGCTCATTCATATTGATTTTTATAACAAGTTCTGATTTGAAAAACCTATCAAAGGACGTCCAAATGCCTTGCGATTTTTCTATATGGTCAGAAATGATATTTTAGATACGGGTTTCAAGTTTCATAATTTTCTAAATTAATGTGGATTTATTATTAATTTTCTAGTAAAGAAAATAGTTAATTGGGTTTAAAATTAATTGCGGCTATTATATATTAGCTTTGGGTCAAAAATTTAAATATGTTAGAAAACATATTAAAAGTGATTTATTGGAATTTTTGAAGAATTTTCCTAAATGTTTTATTAAGTATATAAAATTATTTAAGGTATGCGACTTAAATGTTTTATATGTTCAAAATAGGAGAAAGGTCAATTTGCTAAAAGTTTTAAATGAATAATTATAGAATTCGGCAGCACTTTTAGAAAATATATTGGAAAAGAAATTGGCAACTAATTATATTATGACAAGTAGGCAAGTTAGTTGGAAAGAAATTACTTTATAAAGAAAGAAAATAGTTTTTGGAAGTGTTCGTTGTTTTACCACTATCGGTAGCAAGCTTTCGATTTCATGCTTGCGCCTTCGACCAATTCAAAACTAATTCACATGGTATCAATGCCTTGGTACGTAGTGAATTAGAGTAGGCGAAAGGCATAAGGTTGAAACAGTGCTTTCGAAGGGGTCAAGACCTCATTTTTCTTTCCAAAGGAAATTCCGCTTGCTTGCTTTTAAAAGAGTGCTTTCGAAAGGGTTTAAAAATAGCTTTCGATGGAGGTTGCCGCCTTTTGTTTTAAACAAGCTTTTGACAGGGTTGAAAGATACATTGCCGCAATTCTACCTTTCGACTCAGTTGAGGCTGTTGCCATTAAACATGGTTTCGAAGGGCTACTTTTGCTTTTCACCGTTTCTCCAATGCTTTCGAAAGGGTTGGTGTCAAAACCTTCCACTTTCTTTACTTAGGGAATTGCTTTTGAAAGAATGCTTTCGACTTAGTTATTTTCAGACCCTTTGTTTTATTGAAAGATAAACCCATAGGTTTCGAATGGATCATTTTTAATGGTTTTCAAACTATGTTCCACATGGTTTAACTTAAACCCAATGCTTTTGAAAGGTTTGTTTTAAGTAGAGTACTTTATTGCTTTCGAAAGGTAACTAATAAAGGTTTCAAATGGGAGGTTCCCTTATATTTTCGAAAGGTATATGATAAAGGTTTCGAAGGGGTGATTCCCTAATGTTTTCGAAAGGTTTATCTTAATGTTAAATGGAAGGTTTCCAATGTTTTCGAAAGACATGTTTAAAGTATTTTAAAAGAGGAGTCTAAGGTTTTATAAATCTTTCAAAAGAAATGTTTTCGATGTTTCGAAAGGTCTATAGTAAATGGTTTCGAAAGGTATGCTTTGGCCTTTCGGCCTAAGGTTATAAAGTAAAATAATTTACTTGTATCAAAAGGTGTATTTTCAATGGTTTTGAAAGGGGTACTTTCAATGGTTTCAAAAGAGTTTGTTTAAAGGTTTTAAATAAAGGTTTCGAATGTTTTCATCAACAATGTTTTGAGTAAAGCATATACCATGGCAAAGAGATTTGAGTAAAGCAAATAGTATGTTTTTCTTGTTTAAGTATGATTTAAAGGGATTAAATCATTTTGAAAAGGTTTTCAAGGAAAATTTAAAGGCTAGTTAACCCTAAGTAAAATGACTTAGATATTTGTATACCAGGTAGGACTGGTATAGGGTCGCGCCCTATACATTAGCTATATCCCCTAGCTAATTTTAGTCCAAAATTCCAGTGTGTAGGGCTTTGGTAAGACTTAAATGATGGTTACACATAAAAAGGAATATATGTATAGAGAAGAAGGATAGGTTGTTAGTGAGCTTGAAAAACCATTAGGATCAGGTAACCTTTGGAGAAGTAAGTTAAGGACAGACTGTCTAGAAGTACGTCTAATAGGTGTTAGATTATTTGTTTATTTTGTCTAGTAGGTCTGAGTCAGCCGGATAGTAATTAGCCAAACAAAACTATAATTTTTCGGATAGATTATCAATTTATTACCTATTTTTGAGCATATATGATATTGATATTATTGATATATTCAGTCTGATTAACTAGTGTTTGCACAAAAAATGGGCAAACAACTCCAAGTCGTATGATTTAGTCGATTTTATGCTGTTCTTAATGATTTGGATGATTTATGCAAATATGTAAAAAGCAGGGACTAAACTGTAAAAGACACACAGATTTATAGTGGTTCGGCCAGAATGTGCCTACGTCCACTTTATATGTTATTCTCTTTCACTGTTCAGATTACAAGTACAAGGCTTTTATTATAAGTCCGTGCTTGAGCCCTCAAACCTTGTGCTCCATTGTTGTACCCCTACCCCTCTATTTATAGAGTGAAGCTGGGGGTAGGGGCCTTGGATGTATATAGCTGCTGGTGGGCCTAGGCTGATGTGATCTGGCCTGGCAATGCTGGTTCAGTAATGCCTTCTTCACTTTGGTTCGGTAGCATTGGTTCGGTGGTGAAAGCATGGATTGGTCCGGTGGTGTTGGAGTTGAGTTCTGGTCCGGTGGTCTTAGTCCGGTGGCCCTGATCCGGTGGTGAGTGGAGTTCTGGTCTGGTGGTCTTGGTCCGGTGGCCCTGGTCCGGTGGTGAGTGGAGTTGAGTTCTGGTCCGGTGGTCTTGGTCCGGTGGAAAAACGCCCAACATTTACCCCCCAAAGTGGGGCATATGCCTGCATATGTCGTGCTTTGTTTTAGATCATTTAGTTTGGACACTCTCATTCTGCCCAAGTGCCGAACCAGTTGGTACGGTCATCCTGCGCTTGCCTATAAGTATGGGCTTCACGCCTCTGTTATTCCTCACTATTTGAAATAGCCGAATCAAACTTCTGTTCTGCCGAATCAACCATATAACTGAACCAGTTTTGTCTGCCGGGCCAGGTGAGGCTTTCTTCTGCCGAACAAACTTCATGCTAGAACTACCGATTAAGCTTGGGGAGTATGAGTGCCGAATGGTCCCTCAGCCTCGAACTACCGAATGAACTCGGGGAGTACGAGTGCCGAATGGACTTTTAGCCTCGAACAACCGAATGAACTCGGGGAGTATAAGTGCCGAATGGGCTTTGATGTTTTGAATTATGAATGAGATTCCAGACTGTAGGTACTTGTTTACCTACATTCCTTGCTTTAACGATGTGTTTTCTCGTGTTGCAGATAATGTCTCATAAAGTAGGAACTCGTTCTGACAAGAAGAAATCCAAGGACAAAGGAGAGTCCTCCATAATGCCCCCAGTTAGGGCATAACCAGAACGTCATGGACCAACCCCGAGACCATTTGTAGACGGGTACGGTCCTCAGGAGCTCTTGAAATCACCGCCTGACTGCTTTCCCAGCTCCCTCAAAGATGAGCAGCTTGACGTTATATCTCGATCTTTTGGGATTGACAGAGCGCATATGATGTTGTCGAGGGAAGGAGTGATGCTGTACAACCCCCCAGAAGGGTATTTTGCTTACAGTAGGTATCACTGCATGTGCGGAGCCATCCCTCCGATCAACGCTTGGATAGCCAGCTTCATCACATACTTGAAGGTGGCCCCTTTCCAGCTTCGGACCAACTCCTATGCCATCTTGGTGAGTCTGTTCATTATCTTCCAGAGAAAATACGGGCGTCCCCCTTCCAACCGGGAGATCGTTACCTATATAACTTGAGAGGCTATAAGAAGGGGTCTCCATATATAAGCTTAGAATCGGCAGTGTCTTTCAAGTCAGTCCTGGACTTATATTCAAAATTTAGCATGTTCAAGAAGGAATGGTTCTTTGTCAGGGATGACTATGTTTCTTTCTACCGCTTCACCTCTAGTTGTAAGTTGAATCTCATTTATAATTTCCGTTCTAACTGCAATGCTCCTCCTTATGTGCTTTATTTCTTGCAACGACAGGTGGCTTTGCGGTTGTAGAAAACGATCGTCTGGTTCGGATGGCTGAGGAAATAGAAGCCATTCCGGAAAATGAGAGGGCAGCTTCTTATTTGATCAGGAATGCTACTCTTTTGGGGCTCAACTTGATTCTGCCACGCCAGTCTGTGGTCAAGCAAAGAGACACAGCTGAGGAGAAGGCCGCCAAGGCTAAAGGAGGGGCTACGACGAAGAGTGGCAAAAGGAAACCCTTCTCGAAACATCCAATTGCCGGGGGAAGAGACTTAAGAAGTCCGATGGACCCTCCCCCAGCACATGTCCAGACATCTTGGAGGAGGAAGATGTGGAGGAGGAAAGAGTCAAGGATGAAGGAGGTGAGGTGGAGAGTGGAAGTGGTGGAGAAGGTGAGGGTGATGGTCATAGCGATGATGGTGGCGACAGACGGAATGGTGATGGTACTGGGGCTTTGTCTTCTAAACAAGCAGGTGTGATCCAGGAGTGGACAGACGATGCTCTCCGTCTAGCTTTTGAAGGGTTGGAGGAAGGATCGGCTGTAGTGGAGAAGCCTAAGAAAGCTGACAAGGCCGAGACCGGCGCCGATTCATCTTCCAAGAGCGCTTCAGCTGAGGCAATTCCTGCGATTCAAGGTGAATTTTTGACTCCTGCAGACTCCACTTATGATAAGGATTTAGGAACATTTTATGGCCAACTCTCGTCCTGGAATGAGATTCAGGACTTATCGCAGTATCCTACTTCTCCCCGGGGTTTGTATAACAAAGCATCTCTTTATTCTTCTTAACTTGATATATTTCTTGAGTTATAGTTCAATGTATGCCTGTAACACGTTGTTTTTATCCCAGAAGCGGGTAAGGCGGCCAAGACGTCAGATGTTCGGCACCGTCTTGAACAATATAAACTTCTCAAGGCTTCAACAAAACCAAGGCCTCCGACCAACCTCCCTGGAGACGTAGTCGGCTACCGCCCTCTTCTTGGAGTTATCGAAGAGGATGTCCAAAGGAAGAAGAGGAGTCGTTCCTTGTTTGAATCCTCACCTGGTCCTCAGTCCCCAACTCAGCCTCTTCGGGATACCACGGAGGAGGATATTGAATTTATACCTTCTCCGCACCCGTATGCAAATCCTACCGTTACCCAGATAGATCATCCCGGCTTGGCTCGTAATCCGTTTGCAAGTCATCCGGATCTGGATTCGGGTTCTTGCGATATTACCTTTGATGAGGCTACCGGTGAGCACTTTCTCCCTCGTAATCTATGGTAAGAGTACTAGATGAAGCTAGGTCCCTGGACCTTGATTTGCTTACCACTCGGGTTGTAACTTTGGGGGACGAAGCTAAGGCGAACATTGACCGGGTTGCTGAGGAAACCAGGAAGCTGATGGGGCATCATGCCCGACTGGTCAAGGCTGGAGAAGAAATTGGGAGTGCTAACATTCGACTGCGGTTAATGGTTTCCGACCAGGCCAAACAACTTGCTGATCAAGCTATCCAGATCTCTCAACATGAGGCCGCCTCAAGACAACTAAAGAAAACCTTGGAAAAGGCCAGCAGAGCAGAGTTACGGAAAATGGAGGTTGCTTGTAAGGAACGGATTGATATGGTTATTGCAACGGTGGATGAGGTCCGGAAAGAGGATCTCGAGCGGGTACAGGAGCTATCCGGGAAACTTGAAGCCGTAGAGCTTATTCAAACAAAGCTGAAGGAGGAGATGGAGGCGATGAGGAAATCCTTCCAGGCTGACTGCTCGCGATACCAATCGGAGAGGGATGCTGCTACTGTAAAGTTGTTGGCTTCCGAGGACCGAATAAGGGAGTTTGAGGAGAATGAGGGGATAATGGATGAAATGCTTCAGGACATATACTTTCGCACTTGGAAACAGGGCAACTTATCTTGGATGGATGATTATCCCCGAGTCATGGCCAGAATTTATCTCAGGGCCCTGGAGGAGGCTAAGGCCAATGCAGATAAGGAGGGTGGTGTGGCCTTTGGAATGGATGCGGCCACGGCTCAATTCACCAAGGAGGATAAAGCGGCGGTGAAAGAGGGTATGCGGCTGCTTACTGCTGAGGAGGTTGGTGTGCAGTTAGAGGATGATGATCAAGGAGCAGATGCTGGTAAGTCTTCCCTTTTAGCTTCTCGTAACTTGATTGCTTATTGTTTACGACTATTAATGGATTCTCTCCTAAATTGGACAGGCGGGACCTCTGGAGCACCCATTACCTCTGGTCAACATGCCGAGAGTTCCAATCCGGCAGGATAGAGGTGAAGCCCTGACGCAGCCTATTCCTTGATTTGATCTGGATATCTTTCGGTCTGTTTGACATTGCTGTCTATTCTAGTCCCAAAACATTCGTGTATCTTTTAAGCTGTAATTGTGTTACTGGTAACGAACGACTTTTCTCTTGGCATGTAATTTTTAACTTAAGCTGATTCTGTCATATTTGAATGCTTTTGTTATTTCGGTGTGTTGCATAAGAAATACAACTGTGCATACGCCCGTGATTCAATTGTGTTTGATGTCAAGTTCTTGCTTAAGATATAGTTTCATATCTTGCAATGTTAGTGTGATGCGTGAATAAATTACAGCTACGTATTCATATACAAAAAAAAGAAAGTATCGCCCTTCAGGTTTTAGTCGTAGATGGTTGCTTTGAATGTCTTGTATGACTGAGTATGGAATGCAGCTGAGTGACCTGTCATCCAGTTGTGAGTTCCTATTCCCAATAGCGAGCGTCTCCTATTTTGTTTCCTGTACTTTAGGGACCGTTATAGAGGATAGGATGAAAGTTTTTAAATAAAATAGAAATATAAGAAATAGTAAAACTTCCAATCACGGAAGGCTTGCGATGTGCTTAAGTTCGTGGCAAACGGGTTTTGTAGTCACTTTCCCTAGCCGTGGGTCTTGGAGACATTTGTCACCCATCTTACGCCTCCGCGGGGAGTTTCTCTTTTTTACCACAGCCGTACTTAAGACACTCGGAGCCGAGATCGCACACAGTAACTACCCGAGCCATTATGGCCCGTAATCGTGGGTATTATTCGATTTACCATGGCCGGCTAGCGTGGGTGCCGATCGTCAACTGTGAATTACCCTTGGCTGGCCACACCTTATGTTGGGGTTTAAAGTAGGTTCACGATTGCCGGCGAGCCAAACGCCGTAATGAGCTGCCTAGGCTATAGTCGGCCTACTCGGTGGCTTATAATCGGCTCATTATAGTTGGCTTTAAGGGCCGATCGCGAGCAATGAGTTAACCCGCAGCAGAGGGATGCTGGTGCAAAAGTGTCCCATTGGCAAGGGCATAGATTCGTATAATACCTGTTAGGTCTCGTCCAGGTGAAGTCGCGCTGTGATGTGTCTTGAATGGAAATGCCATTACACAGGATTTTGTTCAACAGAAAAGGATAAATTTAACAAGAAGCCAAGGTATAAAGGAACAAGTTAAAAAAAGAGACAAGTTTTTAAAGTGGTTCGGCACAAAAATGCCTACGTCCACTGATTCTTTTTGTTAATTCACTTCATATGGGCAGTACAAGTTAAGAAAAGTATCGACAAAGGTGTTGGATGTTCCATACCCTCTGGAACACTTCTCCGTCTACTGTTGACAAAATATAAGCTCCGTTGTGGAGATCTTTATGAATTACATATGGTCCGTCCCAGATTGGATCTAGTGCACCGGGGTGCGGGAAGATTCGCTTGAGGACAAGATCTCCTTCTTGTAAGCTGTGATGCTTGACTTTGGAGTCGTATTGTGCTGCCACTTTTTTCTTGTGAGCTGCTGCTTTGAGTGCTGCATCGTTTCTTCTCTCTTCAATTAGATCCAAAGACATGTGAAGGAGTTCTTTGTTCTCTTCTGGGTTATAGTGGATCCTACGGTGGGAATGCACTATAGTTTCTACTGGGAGCATGGACTCCGATCCGTATGCCAAAGAGAAAGGAGTATGTCCCGTTGATGTTCTGAAAGATGTGCGGTAGGCCCAAAGTGCCGTAGGAAGTTCATCCACCCAATCGCCTTTTGACTTTTTAAGTTTCTTTTTGATTAGAGTTTTGAGAATTTTGTTGACAACTTCGACTTGTCCGTTTGCCTGGGGATAAGCTACAGACGAGAAGCTCTTGTGAATTCCATGCTCTTGGCACCAGTCGGCGAACTCCTCGCTATCAAACTGAAGTCCATTGTACGATATGATTTTGAGTGGAACTTCGTACCTGCATAGATCACTTTTGATCAAGAAGTTAATAACTTTTGCCGAAGATATTTTATTTAGAGGTTCTGCTTCCACCCATTTGGTGAAATAGTCGACTGCCACTATAGCATATTTGGCTCCGCCTCGGCCCAATGGCAGTCCGTCAATCAAGTCAATTCCCCATACTGCAAAGGGCCAAGGGCTGGTCATTTGAGTAACCTCATTTGTTGGTAGCCGAGGAATCTTAGTGAATTTTTGACATCTGTCACATATTTTGACGAAGTCTAAGGCATCTTTGTTTAAGGTGGGCCAGAAATATCCATATCGGAGTATCTTCTTCGCCAGAGTCTGCCCTCCAGTGTGATCTCCGCAGCTTCCTTGATGGATGTTGGATAAGATTTCCTTAGCTTCCCTTCCAGCGACACACCTTAATAAGGGGTTAGAGAAGCCGCGCCGATAGAGGACGCCTTCTTGTATTGTGTAGCGGGAAGCTTTCCTCAAGATTTTCTTGACTTTGTTATGCTCGCTGGGCAGTGTGCCATCTTGTAAGAATTTTCGGATGGGAGTCATCCAAGTTTCTTCTTCGATTGCAGCTATCAGATTCACTTGCTCGAAACTCGGGGTTAGTTGCTTTGAGATGGCTACTGTTCCGAAAATGGTACTGTCTTTCATGATAGCTTGCTTTGCTAGTTCGTCGGCCTTTTGGTTCTCTTCTCGAGGAATGTGTTTGATTAAATAGCGATCCAATTGATCGAGTATCAGTTTGGTCTTCTTTAGATATGTTGTGAGTCGTTCTCCTCGAGTCTGAAATTCTTCTAGTATTTGATTTACAACAAGTTGTGAATCACTATGAAGACATAAAGAACTGACTCCAATCTCTAAGGCAAGTTCTAATCCAGCTATTACTGCTTCATATTCTGCATCGTTGTTGGTGGCAGCGAATTCCAACCTTAGAGCATAGTGTAGCTTCCTTCCCCTGGGAGTGATTATTACAATACCTACCCCCGAGCCTTGTTCGTTTGATGATCCATCCACAAAGAGATTCCACTTGATGTCTTCTGCTATTTCAGATTGCTCCTTACCTTCGTTGGTAGTGAATTCGACAATGAAATCGGCCATGGCTTGTCCCGTGATGGCGGTGCGAGGATGGTAGGTGATATCGTATTGACTCAGTTCAATAAACCTTTTAAGTAGTCGTCCAGAAGTGTCGGGACGATGGAGTACCTGCCTTAGCGGTTGATCGGTTAGAATTCTGATGGAATGAGATTGGAAATAGTGTCGCAATTTCCGTGATGTGATTAGTAAACAGTATGTCAGCTTCTCAAGTTTAGGATATCTGGCTTCTGCCCCCGTAAACCTCTTGCTTACAAAGTATACTAGCCGCTGCGCGCGGTTGTCTTCTCTCACCAAAGCGGCGCTTAGAGCATGAGATGACACATCAAGGTATAGGTATAGCTCTTCGCCTTCGTTTGGAGTTGAGAGTACTGGTGGTCTCTGGAGGTGCTCGATTAGGTTAAGAAAGGCTGTTAAGCATTCGTCAGTCCATTCGAACTTTCCTTTGACTTTCTTTAGAGCTTCAAAGAAAGGGATGCACTTGTCAGTCACTTTAGAGATGAATATGCTTAGGGTGGCCACTTTCCTATTTAGGCTTTGCATTTCTCTTCGAGTGGAAGGTATCCTGATATCTTGCAAAGCTCGTACTTGTTCGAGGTTTTCTTCAATTCCTCTGGCATGGACGATGAATCCCAAGAACTTTCCTGATGATACTCCAAAGGAGCACTTTAGAGGATTCGGCTTCATTCCAAATTGCCGAAGTACCTGAAACATCTCGCCCAGGTGGCTTACGTGATCGTTGGCTTTCCTCGACTTTACTAGCATGTCATCCACATAAACTTCCATAGTTCATCCTATTAGTTCCGCGAACATCTTGTTGACGAGGCGTTGATAAGTAGCTCCGGCATTTTTAAGTCCAAAAGGCATTACTCTGTAGCAGTACAATCCCCGGTCAGTGAAGAAACTAGTGTGGTATTGATAGGGAGCGTGCATAGGAATTTGGTTATATCCTGAGTATGCGTCCATAAAAGATAAGAGTTTGTGCCCGGCTGTGCTGTCCACAAGCTGATCGATTCGGGGGAGTGGGAAGCAATCCTTCGGGCAAGCGTCATTTAAGTTGGAGAAGTCAATGCATGTTCGCCACTTCCCATTAGCCTTCTTTACTAGTACTAGGTTAGCAATCCACTCTGGGTAGATGGCTTCTCGTATGAAGTTATTGGCAAGTAGGTTCTTTACTTCTTCATCGAGGGCTGCTGATCGTTCTGCCCCCATACTTCTCTTTTTCTGCTTTACTGGCACCTTGGTAGGATCGATGTTCAGTACGTGGCTTACCACATCTGGGGAGATTCCAGTCATGTCAGCGTGCGTCATGCAAATACATCCAAGATGTGGCGGAGAAAATCAATGAGTCGATCCTTCAATTTTGCTTTTAGCTGAGATCCGATTTTCAATAGTCTACTTGAGTCGTGTTTGTCTACAGATACAAACTCCATAGCCTCTGCAGGCTCGGTGGTGGCCTCCTCCTCTTCATCCCTGCGGTCTAATTTATTGAAAGGATCACTGGTATATCGAAGAGGAGGGGCTTTCTTTAGTTGCTATACTTCCAAGTTTTTCGTACGGAGAGTAATCTCTGCATTCTTCCCTTTATCCTTCCTGCGGTTATTGCGAAGTTCAGTTACATAGCAATCTCGAGCAGCGTCTTGATCTCCCTCTACTTCCCCTATTCCATTGTCTGTCGGAAATTTCATCTTCAGGCACCACGGGGCCAGGACAATTTGGAAGTCAGACATGGCTGGTCTTTCTAAAAAGGCGTTGTTGGCCGAGTGGTTTTCTATTAGCACAAATGTTTGTTTCCGCACAACGGAGCGGGGATGACTTCCTATTTCAACAAAAAGGTCCAGTTGCCCGAGGGGCATCTTCGCATCTCCAGTGAAACCGGTAGTGGTTTGTTGCATTGACAACTTCATTCCGTCGAAAGCATGCTTGAATAGGATATTTACTGAGCTTCCAGTGTCTACTAGAATTCGGAAAACTTCGGCTGGACCGAACCAGACAGAGATGACCATAGGATCCATGTGAGGGTACTGCCTTCCCTCTAGGTCACGCCTACTGAATGTGATGTCATCATTCTCTTTCTGCTTCGGGTGGTGTTCTTCTATAACAGAATTAACGTAGTCTTCATTGTTTCTAAGCGACTTTCCATATCTTTCCATCTCTGCCCAACTTCTATCAGCGATGTGTGGTCCTCCCGATATGGTATGGACCACTATCTTCTCTTGACTGGAGCCGTTGGTGTTGCGATTTGCTTCGCCTATTTCTAAGGGGGTAGCCTTGGGCTCTCATTGGCAGGAGCTGGAGTCCTGTTCTGATCTTTTACATAGCGTTCCAGTCTCTTCCTTCTCATGTGTTCTTCAATTAAGTCCCGGAGATGATGGCATTCATTGGTATCATGCCCATGAGGTTCGTGGAAGCAGCAGAACTTTCCAGACTTAATTCGTTATCTGATTCCTTCTTGTGCGGGGGGCGTCTGTATTTAACTTCGTCTTGGGTGGCTAGGAAGATGTTTTCGATTGTTTCATTCAAAGGAGTGTAAGTGTCAAATTTCGATCCTGGCCGATATAGATGCTTTTCTCCCTTCTTGCCCCCAGCACCGTCTCTGGAGTCACTTCTTCGAACGTCCGTTGCTGCAGCGGATGTGTCGCCATAAGCTGCCTTAGTTTGTTGCCCTGTCTGCCTTTCAGTGGCAGCGTCTTCAAGTCTCATATACTTTCTGGTTTCATGGAAGAAATCGGGTAAGGTAGCTGGTTTTTCTTTCGTTGATCTTCTAGCAAATTTAGTATCCGGATGCACACCACTACAGAGGGCCATTAAGATAAGTTTCTCATCGGCATCTTGGACTGCGGCCGCTGCGGCATTGAATCGGGTTAGATATTGTTGCACTGTTTCTCCAGGCTTCTGTTTGATATTAGATAAGGAATAAGCGTCCTTGGGTTGTTCCACATGAATGCAGAACTGGCTGATGAATTTTTCTTTCAACATTTCCCATGAGCTGATGGATCCTTGGGGCAGATGGCGGAACCAGGAGGTAGCTAGATCTGCCAAGAATAGTGGAAAGCATTTGCACAATACTCCTTCTGTTGCTCCGCTCATGAGCATATGCTGTGTGTTTCTCTGCAAGTGTACAACGGGGTCAGAGGTTCCCTGTAAGGTTCCATTGTTGGAATTTTCCATTCTCGGGGGTGATGGCAATTTTGATATTGCGGGCGAAAGGGCTGGTTACCCTAGCGCCTATCCCTCGATCTCTTTGATCCCGTTGGATGCACTCTCTGAACAATCGTGCCATCCTTTCATCAGAATTTGGAGCGGATAGAAATTAGTTTGGTTCTTCTCTGCGGGATTGATCCCGTCCAGATGACCTGTATGGATGGTATCGTCTATCACTCCTAATATTTTCCAGTGGCTGTCTCTGGTCTTCTGGGAGCATGCTAGGGTCAGCTACAGTTGGCCCTTGCCTTGATTTTCCCCTGCTAGGTTCTGTTCTAAGCACTTCCTCGAGTCCAACTTTGGGCTGGACCCTAGCTCGGCCCCGTTCATTGGTGTTTCCATGGCTAGGTAGCATGACAGACTCAGCTACAGCCGACCCTCGCCTGGTACCTCCCCCGTTGGGTTCGGTTCCAAGTGTTTCCTCGGATCGGAGTGCGGGCTGAGTTCGGGCTCGGCTCCTACCATTGCGGTTTCTGTTGTTAGCTTCTTCGAAGAAGAAAGATCTTTGTTGCCTCCGTGATCCTCCAGACTGGAACTCATCCCATGATTCAGTGTTGCGGTTGGATTCTTCAGCATCCCTTAAGCGTGACATGAGCTGGTCCACCAAGGCTTCTTGT
Organism: Allium cepa; assembly: GCA_030765085.1. NCBI lineage: Eukaryota > Viridiplantae > Streptophyta > Magnoliopsida > Asparagales > Amaryllidaceae > Allium > Allium cepa. Next base: position 30,835,681 of record CM060932.1, read on the forward strand.
TGGGACATGAAGTGGCTAGTCACTTCAGCCACAACCCTGTCTAGATCTGCCCTAGTAATTGCTGCTGGCTGCTTCGTGGCAGGGGCTGTCGGATTTGCCTGATTTCCATTTTGTACTGCTATTGGAACAGGACGATTCTCTTGATCTGTGACCACTGGATATGGAATACTGCTAGTTGCAATGTTCTTTCCTTTGTTAACATCTTTCTTCTGCTTGGGAGGCATGTCTTCCAAGCAATATGCGATGCTGTTGGGAAGAAGGTTAAGTGGGAGAAGCTGAAGCTCCGAGCTCCCCGCTCTCAGTGAAAGCACCAAAAATGTTTGCACAAAAAAATGGGCAAACAACTCCAAGTCGTATGATTTAGTCAATTTTATGTTGTTCTTAATGATTTGGATGATTTATGCAAATATGTAAAAAACAGGGACTAAACTGTAAAAGACACACAGATTTATAGTGGTTTGGCCAGAATGTGCGTACGTCCACTTTATATGTTATTCTCTTTCACTGTTCAGATTACAAGTACAAGGCTTTTATTATAAGTGTATGGAAGCTGTTTGAAAGTTCTGTCCGTGCTTGAGCCCTCAAACCTTGTGCTCCATTGTTGTACCCCTACCCCTCTATTTATAGAGTGAAGCTGGGGGTAGGGGCCTTGGATGTATATAGCTACTGGTGGGCCTGGGTTGATGTGATCTGGCCTGGCAATGCTGGTTCGGTAACGCCTTCTTCACTTTGGTTCGGCAGCATTGGTTCGGTGGTGAAAGCATGGATTGGTCCGGTGGTGTTGGAGTTGAGTTCTGGTCCGGTGGTTTGGTCCGGTTGCCTGGTCCGGTGGTGAGTGGAGTTGAGTTCTGCTCCGGTGGTCTTGGTCCGGTGGCCCTGGTCCGGTGGTGAGTGGAGTTGAGTTCTGGTCCGGTGGTCTTGGTCCGGTGGCCCTGGTCTGGTGGAAGTACACCCAACAACTAGTTTGCAGGATTCGGTAAAAAGATATGTTTTGAAGGGATATTAGTGAGGGAAACCCATTCCGCTAAGCAACAGGGTCTCGCTCAATATCAGTAAATCGAGATGTAATAGTATTATTCTCACCAGGCTTTATGTCTGACATGAAGTTCATGTTTTCCCCTTGAACTCTCGGGTGCTCAAAATTGATTTAAGTAGATTGAGAGTTGAAGGTTTTATAGGTTTAGTTGTTCGACGAATAAAGCTTCCGAAGCGGAGCAGGAGGCTGAAGTTATCTATTTAGGAGTTATTATATTTTATTTTCGATGTGATGTATAGAGACATTTGTCTATTTGAGTACTCTGATCATCCAAGGGGGTATCTTCATATGTCGCTCTTGACATGTTTTATAATAATTATATTTGATCAATACATGGGAAACGTTTGGGATTATGTGATGGAATACGAAACATGTTTTTGAAATATAATCAGTAAAAATTGTTTTCTGAATCTGTGATTTTGTTTCATATTCATGTGTTTCTAATATATGGATACCGTATTTTGTCATTGGAAGTTAATATTATAGATGACTGCAACATCTATAGCGCTTAGCTTTGGGCTCAAGATAGGGGATGTTATAATAAACCTAAAGCATGCGGTATTGACCCTGCTATGTAATTTCGATATTAAGAATAGGTGGAATTGTGCCACTTACCTTTGTCACTTATCTTTGCCACATCTATCTATGCTTACATTAGTATATAGTGGCAATGGTTTCACATATTTTATTTTGGCTTTAACTATATTATATCAGTAATGCCGCTAGTATTACTTTCGAGATAAAAGTATTATGGCAATGGTGCCACAAGTAAATGGTTTCGGTGTTCTTTGTATAGCGGCGTAGTAGCCCAGTTCTATGAAATTGATATCAACCATTCTATGACATTGATGTCGGAGGTTATCAATGTCAACGTCTCTATTTTAAACTTAAGTGTTATACTTTATACAAATCAAAGACTATGCCGCTGACATTTAGCAACCTATATATAATAATATACGACGTAGATGATTTTGGCAGCATGGCCTTATGCCTTATGAATTAGAATTCTTTAACATAATTTTAACATAGAAGGATGCGATGACCCATATCTGCCGTATTAATGCCGCGTTTTACCTATTTACATCGCTTTATTCTATGGATTCATAACCCAAGGTTTTGAGGTGCGACCACCTCTTAGTGATTTCGAAAATTAAACTAACTATTTTGAAAAGCTTATATTTTTGTATAATATTATGAATAAATAAAGGCCCATATTTTCCTTGTTTTAAGTATGATTTCAAAGGCAAATCATTAATAAAGAATAACGTTTTCAGGAAAATACAGGGGGTATTTAGCCCAGGATTTTATAGGAGGATTAATCACCATAAGATAAATTGTGATGGAACTTCTTGACTCAAAGATTAGATATTAGAACCATGTATTGGGAATAGTGTAGTGTAGTGCCATATGCTTCAAATGTTAGCCTCTAGTTGATAATGGTCCATAATTCCAGTGCGTAGGCCTTTGTTAAGGGTAAAACTAAAAGTATGTTTACGCATATAAAAGAATATATAGCTTAGATAGGTTATTGGTTGGCACAAAACTATTAGGTCCATAGCGAGCCTAGCAAAATTATGAGATAAACAAATAATAAGGATAACACTAAGATGATTATGTTTGGATGAACAGCCATGTTTACTCCTAACGGTAAGTTGGAGAATTATGGCATATCTGGTAGGCCCGGTCAGTCATACAGGTTTATAGTAACCCTAGGAAACCTATGAAACAGAGATAGATTGTCAATTAATTGAGATAGATTGGTCAGGTATGCCTATGTAGCGTGCATGCATATAATTGTTTATATTTGTTTAAACATTGTGAATGTAGGAGCATGATTGTGATTGAATTATTTTCAAAAGGTACTAGTTAGGGGAAAACTCATTTCGCTCAGCAACATGGTCTCTTATATATCCATTATCGAGATGACATATTATTATTCACACCAGACTTTTAGTCCGACTGAAGTTTTTTTCCCCATTTAGCTCTCGGGTGCTCATTTGAGTAGTTCGAGAGTAAGGTTTCTAGGTCTGACGAATAAAGTTTTCGAAGATGTGCATGAGGCAAAGCTAGCTATATACGAGTCTATTTGTATCCACTGTGTTGTTATGATATTGTGTCTGAATGTATGTAATGGCAGAATATGTATCTGTTAAGTAGTAAACTCCTATCAGCAAAAGGGGCATCTTTATATGTCGCTCTTGGAGTATTTTGTAACAATTAAATTTTATCTAAACCAGGGCAATGTTTGAGATTATGTAACAGATATGTAAATTTATTAATGGAATGTGTTTTGAAAAAAAATTCATATTCCTATGCTTCTAATGTTAATGATATTATTGACCGATCTCATTTTGTCACCATAGAATAATACTATTAATGACTGCATCATCAGTAGTGCTTATTTTTGGGCCTTCGAATAGGGAACATTATAATACAGTAGCCAATTTTGTGGAGGGTCTTATGTTTCTATGCTGGGTGGCGTAATTTGTAAGGTACAATTCGTGATGAAGTTTGCTAGTGCTTGTCCCTTGATGGTTTTATGAGGGTAGTAGAAGATATCATGTTGGCTTAGCCTGATGGTTTATTTATAGAGATGGCGTGACATTTCTAGCTTTTGTAAAATCTACTTCAAAGTTTTGTCCATCAGCTCCTTGATAGGATGTGCCTCGAAATTTGGCCCGAGCATTCGCGTCGTGAGTAGTAGGTTTTATGCTAATTTTTCGATCATTGTGTATGTTAACTTTTCTCCGCTTAAGCTCTTGCTTGTAAAGTATATGGCCTGCTGCACTCCCTCTTCTTTCTATATGATTTCCATACTCATTTCATGATCAATTTTGGCCAAATATACAAAAAGGTCCTCACCTGGGACTGGTTTGAAGAGCATTAAGGGGTTGGCCAAGTGAGCCATAAGTATTTCAAAGGCTGCATTGCTTTCTCCAGTCTAGTCAAAAGTTTCTACCCTTCTTGACTTGATCAAAGAATGGAATGTACTTATCTATGGCTTTGGAGATGAACCTACTTAAGGCCGCCACCTTCCCATTTAGGCTCATTATATCTTTGGGTTTCCATGGCAAATTCATGCCTTGAATAGCCTCAATCATCTATGGGTTAACTTCTACCCTTCTAGCGCTTGCTATGTACCCTAAAAATTTCCCAAATTGTACAGAAAAGGTCCGTGTCTGTGGATTTAGCTTCGTCCCATATAGGTTTAGGTCCGCAAAGGTTTCTTCCAATTCTCTAACGTGATCTGAAGCTGCTCTTGACTTAACTAACATGCCATCCATATAAACTTCAACATTCTTTCCAATCCGATCTTCAAACATCATGTTTACCAATCTTTGTATGTTGCCCTTGAATTTTTTAAGCCGGATTGGAATTATTTTATAAAAATACAACCACTTATTAGTTACGAAGCTCGTGTGCTCTTGATCCGGTTTGAACATCGCTATCTGGTTGTATCTTGAGTACGCATCCATAAAGGTCACCAATTCGTGTCCGCTAGTTGCGTCTACTTACTGGTTAGTTCTTGGAATGGGAAACTATCCTTTGGACAGATTTTGTTAATCTTTGTGAAATCTATATAGGTTCTCCACTTTCCATTTGATTTTTTGACTAGCTGAATTTTCTACCCACATTAGGTAGTATACTTCCCAAATAAATCCATTTTCTTTTAACTTTTTGACCTCTTCATAAAGCACATTGTATCTTTGCTAGTCCAATATACGATGTTTTTTCCTTACAAGGTGCACGTCATGATCTATGTTAAGGGCATGTTAGATTGTTGGGTCAATTCCTTTTATGTCTGAATGTGCCCATGTAAATGCATCCTGTGATTTCCTTAGGAAACTGATTAATTCTTCAAGCTGTTTAAATGTCAAATTCTTCCTAATTTTCACTATGAATGATCAAATGGATCTATTTAGGCATCTTTTAGATCGTCCACTGGCTTAGGATCTTTAATCTTTATTCCCAGTCTCAGGTCTACTTCATTTTCAATCTCTGTGGCTTCAATGAGGCCTCGTCTTCTTGGCTTGAAGGACCATCCTAAAGGTACTATGCAAACTTCGAAATGTATTCATTGATTCCAATCATATGTAAATAGTCTCTTTTCACTCTTCTTGCAGATACTATGGTCGTAGTATGACCTATTTCAGTATCTACCTAGGAACTTGATTCTGATGTAGTCCTTTGAATTGGCTTGCTATTTTTCGTTTTTGTTTAAATCAGAAGACACAATGGCATAATTTTGAATAACTTTTTGCTAAGATTTAAAGTTCCATGATAAAGTTCCCTACCTAATAAATGCTCTCCTCTCACACTCCCCACACTTGCTAAGGTGTGGAACTTCATGAGTAAATCCTTTTGGGAAATGATTGCTCCCAGATCTATTAGAGTGGGCCGCCCAGTAAGGCATTGTATGGAGACCCTTGATCTATTATCAAGAAGCTCACATAAAAATACTTATGCAGTGGTGTGGTCCAAGCCATCACTACACCAGCAATATCGCTATATTATTGAAACCATATATAGGCTCTTGGCTTGGTTTTAAAATTTCCACTAGGAATCCTATTTTTTCATAAGTTGCTTTGAAGATGACATTTACCGAGCTCCCAGAATCCACGAAGACTTTTTCCATTCTACAGTTTGAGATTTGTATAGTTACTATGATCTTGATATGGGAATGTTACCCCAGCTGAGTCTGTAGATGTGAAATTAATTCTGGTATAACTTTCTTCTTAATGTGAAACAAGACTCGTTATTCAATACATGCCTCATGCACATATTTCTCTAGCGCTCACTTGCTCTGACCTGCTAGGTGAAGCCCTCCATGAATGAAGGCTATGAAATTGGTTGGGTTTCCTACCAAACTTTCATGGGGGGTTAAGGGATTTGTTTTATGCGAGAACAATTAGATCATCCTTTATGTAATTTCCCAAGCACCCCTTCTAGACCAACCACTCTATCCTGTTTTTTAGACGACGATAATTCTTGGTATAGTGTCCATTCACCTTGTGAATTATGTAGTATGCACCATCCTTATTTGACTCTTCCTGTTTCTCTTATTCAGTACATTGTATGCTAACTTGTCCTAGTTAGATCATATATTTGACCCGGTGCATAGGTGAGTGGGGTCTTTGCTGTAAACTTGAATTTTCCAGGCCTCTTTGTAGGCGGGTTGTTGTACACTTGTACCTACCATTTTTTATTATTAGTTGTTATGGGAGCTCTTTCAACAGCTGTTCTCCCCATAGCTTTGGCTTCTTTTATTCGGATATACCCACTGGCTATAACAGCCCAGTATTGAGAAATAACTAATTAATGTTAATAAAGGCGATTTAAGAAATTAAGATGATTTGAAGATTAATTAAGAATAATTTGGAATTATTAGAAAATACTAGAATGTGATGGTTAAATAATTATTATTTAAATTTAGTCATTTTAAAAAGAATTGTTTGATAGAAAGAATACATAATGAAATAATTTGGGAAATTAAATATTTAAAGTTGTCATTCGAAATAATATCTTATAAAAATCATATATGAAATTAACAATATTGATTTGAGTTGTGAATAATTGTAAAGTGGAAATTTGAATTTATCAGGGTTAATGAAATGAATTTTAGTTAAATAGGCCTAGTTGAATATTTTTGAATAAATAATTAAAATAAAAGAATTTAGGTGAAATAAATTCTATAAAGTTCCATAATGATATGTTATTGCTTAAATGATGTAAATATGATTTTCATTTGAAATATTATAATGATTTGAATTAAAAGAAGTGTTCATATAAGAAAGTACAAGGAATGAAAGAGAAGAAAATAAATGTTCCATAATTTATACTTAAGGCCAAGTTCATTTAACCCAAGCCTAATTCTACCATTCCAAAATCTAGACTCTTCCATTTCCATATTTCTCCCTTTATCTTATAGATATAAGTTCATTCACTGACAAGGGTTGATCTCCAATTCTCCTTTTACTTTCTAAGAATAAAACATAGGAGAAACCTTCTTCATTCAATAATTAAAATTAAATTAAATACATTACTATTGATTAACAAATTTGGGCATGTACATCTCAATGTCAATCTACACCTATGCCTAAGAAGAAATTAAGATTTTGATCATGGTGTGAAGTTCTGGAAGTTGGTTATAGGGAATAAGTAATAAAGAATGGATGCACAACTAACTATAGGTTATACCCATGTATCTATGTTTAAACCATCAAATTATCTATACACGTTGTGTTGGGATTGATTTTTGTATGTATTACATTGTGTGCATAGATTTAGGGAAGAACACTGTAGAGGAAGTGGTCAGAATTCGATTAGAAGGTCGATACAGGCAACTGACCAATAGGGCGACTGGTCGATCGCCTCATCGACCATTTGCGGTTGACTGGTTGCACATACCATTCAGTGTTTTATTTCAAAACATGTAACAAAATTAAAATTAAAATAAATAAACAAATAAATATCCATTAAATTTTAATATACTTTAACGTTTTAAAATGTGTAAATATATTATGATTTTTATTATATATCTTTGAAATTATTTGAAAAACATTTTAATGGAATTTTTAATTTAAATTTATTATAAAAGTATTTAATTATTTAAAGAAATTCATACGATAAAAATAATCTCTTTAAAATATTCTATAACATTTGAAAATTATAAAAGGATTTTCTAATTATTATTGAGAAGTTTTCTAAATTAAAATATCGAATATTTTGAATGTCAAAGGAAGGATTTTAGTTATATTTTATGGTTTAGAATAAAAAGAGATTATCTTGGAAATTTATAATTTATTACAAAGTAGTTAATCAGAGTATCATATATAAGTAATATTTGATTTGTATAGAGATTTTGGAAGCTTTGAATTTACATAAATAAATAATTTTGTTAAATTAGAATTATTTACTCTTGAATACTTAATGTAATATTTAATTAAGATGTTTTATTATGAATCTCTTATTTCTCTCTTTTTATTGAGATAAATATATGAATCATTTACCGTTGAAATTGATTTGAGTAGTTGTCTTAATGTGATATGGTGATGTCATCCTTCTGCATGATTTAGTGATATTACCACTTTAAGATATTTTTATTTTTGATATTTTAATTCTCTATGATGACAAATTAAAATAAACGGAGTTATAGTAACGTTTGGGATGAGGTAATCGGTAATATTTCTTCGGCTATCCTTTGGACTCATGATATATAATATTGTGAAGGAGTGAGTGTGATAAATGAGCTTTGAATAAATAATTTAGTAATACGCGGTGGTATGAGTCACCTTTGTGTTGTTCATTCAATTATTCTATGCTTGTGGATGATACTCATACGTGGATAAGCATGATGAGATTATGATGTTGAGCTTGCTGCGATGAGCAATATTTATACTTATAGCAATGTGTAAGAAAATCTATAGAGCCGTGTGTCGGCATATGTATAGGCTATGTGTTAGCCATTGAAAGTAAATACTAAATGTTTATCTATCTTTGCCAAACTCCTCTTATGATTCACGAGTGAACTAGATTGTCGAGTATCCACCTTGGCGGCCTGATTGCGGGGTTACGCCCTTAATCTATGACACCCTTATATCTACCTGTTGTGTGCTATCATTGTATGCATTTTCCCTTATGTCACCTAGGCCAGCAGTTTGTACCTTAAGGGCATATGTCGAGTCGTGATTGAGTAGAGTTCTTGCATTAACTAGTATACTGGTGGATTTTCTCATGATACCGAGGTAAGGCAATGGGAAACTATAGGAGTCTTTCTCTTTTCTTATTTCAGTATGTGTGTGGTAGATAGGCATATAGTATGATGAGTTATGATTATACCTGAGACTAAGTGCAGTGTATGGTCAATCCCTGTATCCTTCTTTTACACGTATTACCACTTATACTTTCATAGGCATGCATTGCCAATTATATCATCATAGATGTATGTCACCATTTAGTCTTATTTGGCATGTATTTCAATTTATTTGTTTGGATGTTTATTCGTTTTGTTACTTATGTTGACAGACCCGGGAATGTTTATTTACACATATTTAGGGCCTTATTGTCTTAGCCCTATTTTATTTATAGATTTTTATAAATAAATCGGTTGATTTTATGTACAGATGATTCACCCTTTTGATATTATGTTAATGATTTATAATCTGGCTTGATCATATAGGTGATGACACTTTTCTACATGGTTGCGTGATGGATGCAATTCAAGGATATTTTGATACTATTTATGCTATCAACATTATACCTTACATATTATCATTATATGTCATTTAATATCTACATTTTAGACATAGTCTGATCATGTGTCATTTATATAATACTAGGGTTAGTCTGAGACATTTCTTGTTCAGGGACAAGACGACCAGTTTGTGGATGTTGGGAATAGATGAAAGCTAGGATTTTATGTATGTATACTATTAAGACGTATGTTGTATTTAGGTATTGGATATGTTGGAGGTAGTGATATTTGATGTGTACATTGGATATGTGTATACTTTTCTACTTTATATATTATCCTGCATTTATTGAATCTGTGTTCTCTTTGATATTTGTTATATATTTTGTGAATTATTCTGTCCTAGAGGCACATGTATTTATTCCTTTGTATCGAGACCATGTAAATTTATTGTAACGACCCGAAATTTACGATCCCGAAAACTCCAGATAGTTAGAAAAAAGAAGAAGAAAGAGATAGAAGAATAAGAAGAACAGAAACACCAATATCTCACATTCGCAACGGATAAAATATAATAACAATAATAACAGTTATACAAAGGAAAACTGTACTTGTCAAATTTCACTTTAATACATCAGAGTTACACATATATACAGACATTGGATATAAAAAATCATCATGTCTCAGATATACAACAATGCAATACAGCGAAAACACTCCATACGTTCTTGCCATCCAGCTTGCCTCCTAAGCACCAGAACGTCCTTACTTGAAAATTGGTAATACTCGGTCTGACCTGAGCATCACATCAAAGTAACACCCGGGTCAGGCTGGAAACCAACGTGAGTAACTCATCTAACATGAAATACAAAGCATACAACTTATATAAAACCCGAGGTAACTCGTATCAATTTACAAATTCAGAATTTATTACAGACACCACTGGTTTCACACAGCAATTTTCGAAGTACCAAAAACTTAGATTAAATAGTCCAATCCACTTAAATCATTTCATTCCAGCGTATTGATTTCACATATCAATCTATAAAAATTCAAAGTGGTTTTGGGTATTTTCTAATACCGACCCCGGTCTCTTCGAGTCTCATGTCATCCTAACCCAAGTTATCCAAATGAAATACACTTCAAACTTTAAATACAGGATGTCCCTTTACCCAACAATTCATCATTGATAGATAACCACAATATCCTGTCCGTCCAAACATATGATACTACAAAACAATTCATATCAGAGATATCAACTCATTCAAGGCATCCAATACCATTCAATCATCCATAAGCAAAGCTTGATCACTTCCAAAATTAATTTAGTTAATTCTAATTGAATTACTAACCTCAATCACTTAGATTCCTTCACTTAACATTAATTAATTTCAAATCAATTAATTAATCATCCCTTAATTATCCATCTCAATTAATAACCGTGGATTAATTATCCTTCAATTACATTCAAGTAATCATCTTTAATTAATTACACAAATTAATTATTCTTAACCAAAAATAGTAATTAATCTTTAATTACTTCACAAATTAATTATCTATAATTAATTACATTAATCCTTAGTTACTTATATTAATTAATTTCTCATAAACCACTTATTATTGATTAATTAATCTTAATTAATCAACCTTTAATTACATCATTAATTATATAAATTAATGATTGCTAATTACATTTAGTATATCCTAATCTAAATTAATTACATTAAGTAATTAATCATTAATTAAACCACAAATATTAACCACTCTTGATTAACTCAACCGGTAATTAACTACCTTTTTATTTACTTCATCAAATAAATTAATTACTCATTTTATAAAGAAGTTTAAAGGAATTTAAAACCAAATTCATTTTTAAATTCAAATCAATTCAAAAATGCACTTTAACGTTCAAGTTGTTAAAATAATTTAAATTTAAAAACTTTATTTTTATTTAAAACTGAGATTCACCAACTTGAATTCTAGATTTAACTTTGATTTAAAACTTGTTTTAAATCTCTACTTTACAATTTAACTTCAGTATTTAAAAAATCACTTTTATTTCTTTCCAATTCATTCTTATTTTTATTCTATAATTATTCCACTTCCAAAATTTACTCTTATATTTATTTTCAAAAATCCAATTCCATATATTTTGACAACTCAGTGTACCGGGATATCCAATCAAACCATGGTAACCAATATTCCAATTATCAATATAATTCATCACAGCATATCAAACATTCATAACACAGAATATTAAACAATCTAAATAATTTTGAGGAATCCAGTTGGATCCCTCCAACCTGTTTCCCTGCATCCACAGATGTTAGCACAATACCAATTCCACTTCGAGGTGGAATATCGCGGTATATGGGATTAATATAATATCATCCGCTATTATGCGGCGCATAGGGTCTCATCCGCTATATAATGCGGGAAATCAATCACTCCAATATATCATATATATTACTATATAATATACCACATCAAATCAATTCAATCATTCAACTAATTATTTAAATTTAATCATTTAAATTTAAATCAATATCCAGAAGAGTGAGATTAACTCACCTTTGCCCCTTAAATTTGCAAATCCACTTCATTCTCGATTTGATTCCATGATTATTGACCTTGTATAAATATTTATACAGTTTACTAATATTTTAAATAAATCGAAAATCAATTACCATTTACTAAATTTAATTAGCTAATTTTAATTGATAATTAAACTAACCTAGCTTGCATTTCTTTTCTTCTGTCCAAATTATAATTTTTATAACAAGATGTATATGTGTATGTGCATTAAAATAGAATTGTTAAATGCCTTGCAGTAAATAAATTTTTTCTTCGGTATATATAGTATAATTGTTAATCTATAAATTTTAAATTAAATCAAACCCCAAACTGACCGATACCTCACTATTACCAGGTTCGAGACCACTGAACCTCACTTCATCGATGCTGCTCCGGCCCTTACCCATCCATTTCCCGTCCCTCACGTCTAGTCACGACTGCCTTCGCGCACAACCCAGGCCCGAGCACGGCATCCACAACTGACCTATACACTGAAGCCCAAGCCATAACTTCCTTACGTAACTTCAATCGCCGCTCCCTTGCTATCGCGAGCGTAAAAAACCATCGCTGTCACCTTACCGCATGTACTCGAGCGTGCCCCTCTGACTTCGATCGAGATGTCATCGCCCCTTTTTCGAAGGAATTGGAACGGAATTTAGAAGAAGAGAGGGAAAACTGAAGAGGAGAGGTGGAAGATTCGAACTGCTGCCATGATTCAATGCTTGAATTTTGATCGAGATCTCTTTTTTTTAGAGTGGCCAAAAGATTTTATTTTGAAGCCATTATTTGATTTTACTAAAGGAAGAGGGGAAGAATGAAGGCGATCTATTGAGTTCGGCAACTTATTCTATCCTTTCTCTTTTATTTTTAAATGATCCACTGGCTTGTATTATTAAAAAAATGAGAATGAAGCATGTAGGGGAAGACAAAGGAAACGTGTACGTTTCAGCCTGCAGAAAGGTGGCTGTGATTTGATTTTGATCATATATATATATATGTATATATATAAATTTAAATCGTCTCGATAAAAGCAACTTCCAATCGCGAACTCCTATCAAGGCGTGCCACCAGGCGTTTATAACATTATACCCCTATTCCGAACGCAATGGAAAAGATTTCGAGCCCTAATTCGATCGTATGGAGAAGATAGCATTTTGGACCTAGTTATTATATTAAATTTTCAATATAAATTTCAGCGCGATTATATATCGTACGCTCACACAATAACTCCAAACATTACGAAAATAGAAATTCGATAATAATACAATATTACGGATCCAATGGAACTGGTTTTGTCGAATTCCGAGACTGTGCCTCGTAAGGCTATTTTTAAATATCAATTTAAACGATATAATTTCAAAACTGAACAAAACACTTTCAAATTCAATTTTAACACTTTTACTATCTTCAGTACTATCGATATAAATTTTACAAACCCTTAAATTATTTTCAACAGGCTTAAAACTCCAGATTCAACATTTGACCCAATTTCCAGTAATTAAATCCAATAACTTAAGTGCTAAATAATAATATTTGAATTCAAGTTAGAAATTAACTTTTAAATATTAAAATCAATTAAATATTCTAATTTAAATTGTTCAAAATTCTGGGTCGTCACATTCCTTCCTCCTTAAAAGAATTTCGTCCCTGAAATTGCTAGTTAAGAAAAATGAACCAATACCCATTACTATTTTTCAAAACCAAATAGTTTTATCAACTTGCCATAACATATCTTTTATTAAAGACTAACTATTACTCCAACTAACTGTCCAAAATCTTCCATAGTTCCCAACAACATTATTTACTCCACTTATTCAAATTTAAATTTAAATCCAGATTTAAATTATCAAATCTTTCTCAAAAAACTTCTAACTCTCTAAATTTTTGAAAAATTTCGCCAGCGTCTTCTTTGCGCGGCTAGCTCGGTACAACTACAGAATGCCTCTACGGGCTCCCAAATTCCAAAAAAAAAGCCAAGTGGCTAGATAAAAAACACAATCAAATTTCATACAGAAATTTGAACACATACCTTTTTGTCGAGCAATTCAAATTTATCTTCTGAAATCAAAACCAATTTTCATTTCCCTTTATACTACCTGCATATCCTACTTAGCTATAATATCCAATCATAGCTTCTAAAATCATTTCATACATTTCATTACAGAAGTTTTCATATCTACTTCTATTCAAATTAGTTTTCCCATTTCCATATGAATTCAATTTATCTTCAACTCTGAATATTAAATTTTATCTTCCATTTATAACTGATTCACATCATTATTTTAAATTAGTTTCATCCAATAATTTATTTCAATTTCCAATATGAAATCGTTTTGTCGCCAACAATTTTTTTTTCCAAAATTTTTCAAAAATTTTCTAACTCCCAAAATTTTCGAATTTTTTTGGCAGAGTCTCCTTTGTACGAAGGATCTTTTGCAATTTGACAAAATATATAAATATATATACATTGACCCACACGGTCGGAAAAACAAAAATAGTTCATATTTCCTATTTTTATTGCGTAGGCTTACCTTTATTTAGCATTTTTAAGCAAGCGTCTTATTATTTTTGCAATTAGCGCGTCCAAATCCAGCCAAACGGCTTCCCGGTACCTGTACTTACTTAATTCAAACATGTAAGTATAAAATATAGGGAGTTTATTTACATTTCACTCATTTTCAATAGCTAACACATGGAATAAGCAATGCATACTAAACAATTCTTATAAGAAATTTTTTAAGATTTCGACACTAATTCAAATAGCTTTCAACCAAATTTTTATTTAGTTAGAATGGTTTATTATTCAATCTCTTATATTCAATTCCCTTTTAATTCAAACGAACCCAATTCACTTCAATTGATTCCAAAATCAAATTTTATTAAAGTCTCTTCACATATTAACTTATTTACAAGCCATACACCTGCATTTCATTCCATTTCCGCAATTGTTTCATTCAAAAACATTTTATTAAGCTTGGCACATTCAAAACTTATAAGTTAATAACCATTTCCCAAATTAATTTAACCCAGACTTCTATTTAATGGACTTCGACTTTTACTCGAAGCCGAACTTGTATTAACTTTAAACTTAAGTTAATTTACTATCTTCAAATTATTTCAACTTCAAACCTAAGTTCACTTCCATTCAATTTGATTCTCATCAAATCAAATTCCATTTAATTCAATTAGCCAATCCATTTTAATTTTAATTTTAATTTTAGTTCACATTCTCAATTTATCAAAATAATACCCAAGCACATATTTAACTCATTTATACTCGAATTGGATTTTATTTGTAACTCAAATCATTTCTATTATAATCCAATTCCATTTTATTTTTATTTTTACAACATCTCCACTTACTTTAATTCATTACCAATCCAAGTCGAATTCTATTATAATTCGAGTTTATCTCCAAACTTCATTATTAACTTACAATCCATTTTATTTAACCGAGTTAAATTTTATTAACATACTTTATCAAATAATTTATTTAGCTAATTAGCTTACTTCCAACTTTTATATCAGTATTCGATTTTATTACAAAAATCACTTCATTAAATTTTCCTGAGTTCATTTTTTTCTTCATAATTCCAGTTTGGATTTTCTTTCATTTTCCAAAATTCCAACACTTTTATTTTAAAATTTAAGAAATACTTTTAAATTCACATAATACTATTAAAATATCTTTTTATAAAAATACTTCTTATAACTCGATGTCTCAACCAGTCCATCCTTGGTCTCACTGAAATTCGGTCATACGTTGATCAGGTGTAGGACTGAAAATCTATAAGTACTTAACAGACCCATTTTCAACATCCAGTGGAAATACTTGGAAAATAATTTTATTGAAAATATCGAAAACATCTTTTTTTTAAAACAGAGGAAATATCTTTGGTGAGAATGATATGGAAATCATCACCCCCATCCATGGTCGTAGTTACATTCCAGGGTTACGTTGCCATCGCAGCAAAATTCCATGTAACTGTAGGCACTCCGCGCCATTCGATTATGCCATGGAACCCACAATAGATCGCAGTTACATTCTGGGGTTACGTTGCCATCACAGTAAAAGTCCATGTAACTGTGGGCATCAACGCCCTCGATTTTCGCTGTCAAAAATGAAACTTCTCCACTCCCACATAGGTCACAGTCTACCGATGTAAAATCAAACACAGACTGTTGGCTCTCAGCGGCACACATGACTTTCGCTCTGTCACCATAGGTCGCAGTCTACCGATATAAAATCGAACGCAGACTGTTGGCTCTCAGCAGCACGCATGACCTTCGCTATGGTCTGTTGTAGATCGCAGTGACATAGAGTTACACTGTCGTCACAGCATAACCCAAATGCCTCTGTAGGCATCAGCGCCCTCAGCTTCCGCTACACACTGCACATAATCCTCAGGAACTAGTTTTGTCCGGACTCCTTACAGGATCAACATTAGAACCCCCCCTTAGGGTTCAAGGCAGTACCACCCTATGGCACTCCTGAGAAGTTCATTTCAAAGGAGCGCCTTTTCCCCCAGAGCCATTATCAAAACACTTTATACTATACACATATAGTATCTTCCAAATCATACACCTAGTATGAATCTCATATAAATCTCCTTTTCTCAAAATCGATTATACCAAAATCGATAATTCTCAAACTAGGCTTTCCAAATTCCAGTATTGATTTTACCCAAAAATCAAAAGCCTTTCCAAATCCAAAGGTTCCCAAAACCTTTTTTCAAAATCCTCATAAGATCATTTATATATATATATATATATATATGTAGATATATATAATTTTTTAAAAAAACTTTGGATCATTTCAAACTTGTATAAAACTCCTTTTATACTTCAAACACTTTCAAAATCCTTTACTTCCGGCAATAGATTCAACAAGGGGAGATTTACCTTATATAACAAAGATATATAACTTTTTTTATTCAAAACCAAATATTCAAATTTGATTACTTTTTTTATAAAGTCCATCTTACTTATCATCATAAAAATATCCAAATTTCACTTTTATCCATTGTATATTTCACAAAATATACTTTCATTTCAAAAGAAATCATTTCACATTTCTTATTCACAAATTTTCAATATCAATTTCATTCAAATCCATACGATGTACACATATCATCCGTACGCTATACCAATCTGATCGCTCACTCGATCACACAATTACACTTTGAACTAGTATCGTCCACCTAACTTCCTAGTGCGGACTCAGATCTAGTTTCTTAATTAGAAACCGTCATTCTCCTTACATAGCCAAACTATGATAGAGAATATCCAGAACCAATCAATAATCCATATCCAGGTTCGCCGTCGAAAATCAAGTGAAAAATCCCAACTCGGATCGATATAACTATCTCGAAATTCTGTGCTCGAATCTGGATCAAATCACTATGCGAATAGAATAATATATGTACATCCTATGTATTTAACTTCATTGATTATTAGCCAAATCAATTTCCTTTCTATTTGTCCTCACTTTGATTTTATTCACTTATTCACATTTGCCTTAATCCCCATTTGGATTATCACTTCAATTCTTGTCTCAGTTGGGTATTTAATCAATAATAGTTTGAACTCTGACCAGTTTATATTTAGTAAATAGCTTGAAAATTTTAAAAATAAACAAGTAGTTGAAAAATAATTATTAGTTTGCAAAATATCTGTAAAATAGTTAAGAAATTGTAAAATAGTTGGAAAATAGTCAAATAGTTATAGAAATTTTAAATAATTGCCAAATAGTTGTAAAATAGTAATTAATTTGTAAAATAGTTGAAAATAGTAATTAGTTTACAAAACAGCCGAAAAATTGTTAAATAGTTTCAAAATAATTGTAGAATAAGTATAAAATAGTTTGGGGTTTAAAAAGAAAGGTTGTATATAGTAAATAGATAGGAAAATAGATTAAAAACAGTTTATATTAAAACAATTTATATTGAAAATAGTCCGGAGTCAAAACTGTTCACTTCCCCATCAATTCAATTTAAATTTCCACTTCCATTTTAATTGACTCAATTCCAATTTGAATAACTCCAGTTTCCATTGAAAATGATTTAACCCACATCAAGTTGAATTAATCTTGATTTCTATCCTCAATCAAATCAAATTCCATTTGATTTTAAATCTACTCAACTTTAATTACAATTCCAAATTATTCCAATCAATTTGGACTAATATCAATTGAACCCACTTCAATTTCAAATCATTTCAATTCAATCCAATTCAATTTTCCGTTTAAAATTTTAAACTTATCCATCTTCAATCACAATTCCAATTAATTCAAATCAAATTCAATTTTGAACTAATTCAATTTCAATCTCAATTTTAAACCATCTCGAATTATATAAATTCGAGTCAAATTCTCAAATATTGGTTTAACCTTTAAACCAAATTAACCTTTATTTAAAGTTTTTAAACAATTTAATTTCTGAGTTCAAATTCTAGAATTTCATTTTAAATCAATTTAATCTTTCAGAAACTAATTACCCAAATTCAACCTTTAAAATCAATTTTCAACAATTTCAGTTTAAATTCTATTTAATTCCAATGATTTAACAACCAATTAACTTTATATTAGAAATATTATTGCTTTATATATTAAAATATAAGCTTACATAAAATCATTTAAAATCTTTATATATGAAAACAACAAGTATGCTCTCATATATATACACACACACACATTCATCTCATTCTAGGGTACCATTGACCCTATCATTAATTAGTAATCCCACCAAAGCCAAGGTTCTCGCTTAGCCTTTTAGCTCTGATACCAAATGTAACGACCCAAAATTTCGGATCCCGAAAACTCTAGATAGTTAGAAAAAAAATAAAGAGATAGAAGAATAAGAAGAACGGAAACATCATCATCTCACATTCGCAGCGGATAAAATATAATAACAATAATAACAGTTATACAAAGGAAAACTGTACTTGTCAAATTTCACTTTAATACATCAGAGTTACACATATATACAAACACTAGATGTACAAAATCATCACGTCTCAGATATACAACAATACAATACAGCGGAAACACTCCATACGTTCTTGCCATTAAGCTCGCCTCCTGAGCTCCAGAACGTCCTTACCTGAAAATCGGTGATACTCGGTCTGACCCGAGCATTACATCAAAGTAACACCCGGGTTAGGCTAGAAACCAGCGTGAGTAAACCCACCTAACATGAAATGCAAAGCATACAACTTATATAAAACCCGGGGTAACTCGTATCAATTTACAAATTCACAATTTGTTATAGACATCACTTATTTCACACATCAGTTTTCTAGGTACCAAAAACTTAGATTAAATAGTCCAATCCACTTAAATCATTTCATCCCAGCCTATTGATTTCACATATCAATCTATAAAAATTCGAAGTGATTTCGGGTATTTCTAATACCCGACCCCGGTCTCTTTGAGTCTCGTGTCATCCTAACCCAAGTTATCCAAATGAAATACACTTCAAACTTAAAATACAGGATGTCCCTTTACCCAACAATTCATCATTGATAGATAACCACAATATCCTGTCCGCCCAAACATATGATACTACAAAAAAATTCATATCAGAGATATCAACTCATTCAAGGCATCCAATACCATTCAATCATCCATAAGCAAAGCTTGATCACTTCCAAAATTAATTTAATTAATTCTAATTGAATTACTAACCTCAATCACTTAGATTCCTTCACTTAACATTAATTAATTTCAAATCAATTAATTAATCATCCCTTAATTATCCATCTCAATTAATAACTCTGGATTAATTATCCTTCAATTACATTCAAATTATTATCTTTAATTAATTACACAAATTAATTATTCTTAACCAAAAACAATAATTAATCTTTAATTACTTCACAAATTAATTATCCATAATTAATTACATTAATCCTTAGTTACTTATATCAATTAATTTCTCATAAATCACTTATTATTGATTAATTAATCTTAATTAATCAACCTTTAATTACATCATTAATTATATAAATTAATGATTGCTAATTACATTTAGTTTACCCTAATCTAAATTAATTACATTAAGTAATTAATCAGTAATTAAACCACAAATATTAATCACTTTTGATTAATCTCAACCAGTAATTAACTACCTTTTTATTTACTTCATTAAATAAATTAATTACTCATTTTATAAAGAAGTTTAAAGGAATTTAAAACCAAATTCATTTAAAGATTCAAATCAATTCAAAAATGCACTTTAACATTCAAGTTGTTAAAATAATTTAAATTTAAAAACTTTGTTCGTTTAAAAACTGAGATTCACCAACTTGAATTCCAGATTTAACTTTGATTTAAAACTTGTTTTAGATCTCTACTTTACAATTTAACTTCAGTTTTTTAAAAATCACTTTTATTTCTTTCCAATTCATTCTTATTTTTATTCTATAATTATTCCGCTTCCAAATTTTATCTTATATTTCTTTTCAAAAATCATTTTCTATATATTTTGATAACTCAGTGTACCGGGATATCCAATCAAACCATGGTAACCAATATTCCAATTATCAATATAATTCATCACAGCATATCAAACATTCATAACACAGAATATTAAACAATCTAAATAATTTTGAGGAATCTAGTTGGATCCCTCCAACCTATTTCCCTGCATCCACAGATATTAGCACAATACCAATTCCACTTTGAGGTGGAATATCACGGTATATTGGATTAATATAATGTCATCCGCTATTATGCGGTGCATAGGGTCTCATCAGCTATATAATGGGGGAAATCAATCACTCCAATATATAATATATATTACTATATAATATACCACATCAAATCAATTCAATCATTCAACCAATTATTTAAATTTAACCATTTAAATTTAAATCAAAATCCAGAAGAGTGAGATTAACTCACCTTTGCCCCTTAAATTTGCAAATCTACCTCATTCTCGATTTGATTCCACGATTATTGACTTTGTATAAATATTTATACAATTTATTAATATTTGAAATAAATCAAAAATCAATTACCATTTACTAAATTTAATTAGCTAATTTTAGTTGATAATTAAACTAACCTAACTTGCATTTCTTTTCTTCTGACCAAATTATAATTTTATAACAGGATGTATATGTGTATGTGCATTAAAATAGAATTGTTAAATGCCTTGCAGTAAATAAATTTTGTCTTCGGTATATATAGTATAATTGCTAATTTATAAATTTTAAATTAAATCCAACCCCAAACTGACTGATACCTCACTATTACGAAGTTCGAGACCACTGAACCTCACTTCATCGATGCTGCTCCGGCCCCTACCCATCCATTGCAGGTCCCTCACGTCCAGTCGCGACTGCCTTTGCGCACAACCCAGGCCCGAGCAACCCTCAAAGTCGAGCACGACATCCATAACTGACCTATACACTGAAGCCCAAGCCATAACTTCCTTACGCAACTTCGATCGCCGCTCCCTTGCTGTCGCGAGTGTAAAAAACCATCGCTGTCACCTTACCCCATGTACTTGAGCGTGCCCCTCTGACTTCAATCGAGATGTCATCGCCCCATTTTCGAAGGAATTGGAACGGAATTTAGAAGAAGAGAGGGAAAACTGAAGAGGAGAGGTGGAAGATTTGAACCGCTGCCATGATTCAATGCTTGAATTTTGATCGAGGTCTCTTTTTTTTAGAGTGGCCAAACGATTTGATTTTGAAGCCATTATTTGATTTTACTGAAGGAAGAGGGGAAGAATGAAGGCGATCTCCTGAGTTCGGCCACTTATTCTATCCTTTCTCTTTTATTTTGAAATGATCCACTGGCTTGTATTACTAAAAAAAAAAGAGAATGAAGCGTGTAGGGGAAGACAAAGGAAACGTGTACGTTTCAGCCTGCAGAAAGGTGGCTGTGATTTGATTGTGATCATATATATATATATATAAATTTAAATCGTCTCGATAAAAGCAACTTCCAATCGCGAACTCCTATCAAGGCGTGCCGCCAGACGTTTATAATGTTATACCCCTATTTCGAATGCAAAGGAAAAGGTTTCGAGACCTGATTCGATTGTATGGAGAAGATACCTTTTTGGACCTAGTTATTATATTAAATTTTCAATATAAATTTCAGCGCCTTTATATATCGTACGCTTACACAGCAACTCCAAACATTATGAAAATTAAAATCCGATAAAAATACAATATTTCGAATATAATGGTACAGGTTTCGTCGAATTTCGAGACTGTGCCTCGGAAGGCTATTTTTAAATATCAATTTAAACGATATAATTTCAAAACTGAACAAAACACTTCCAAATTCAATTTCAACACTTTTACTATCTTCAATACTATCGATATGAATTTTACAAACCCTTAAATTATTTTTAACAGGCTTAAAACTCCAGATTCAACATTTGACAATTTCCAGTAATTAAATCCAAAAACTTAAGTGATAATTAATAATATTTGAATTCAAGTTAAAAATTAACTTTTAAATATTAAAATCAATTAAATATTTCAATTTAAATTGTTCAAAATTCTGGGTCGTCACATTTATGGTGAGTATTATATGATATAGGATAGGTACTGGTGTTAATCCAAGGGATTCACGTATGTATCACATATCTCCTCATTCTCCATACTATCTGACTGTATTACTCACTAATACTCTTAGATAGTATGAGTATATATGTGGGGTTTTATAGTTGGTATCAAAGAAAGTTCATAACAACCCATTATATAAAAGATACACAAGTCATGGCCTTAGATGAGACACAGGGTCCATGTCCCCTTGTGTCTATTGGGTAGTTACCCTATAATAAGGATAGTAGTTATATATAAATATATATATATATGATGGTTACTGGGATAATCGACTGGGAACATATATTTTATTATATATATTTATATAATATTTTCACTTTTAATTTTCTGAAGTAATTAGAAGTTATTGAAGAAAAGGTGAAGTGTTTGCATCGAATGTTAAACCTTTGGTGGCATAATTTTGAAGTTATATTTGGGTTTGATATTGATCAGAGTGCACAGTGGAAACTGCGAATAGTATACTGCTAAGTGCATTGATGATGGTTTCTTGTATTTGTTGTTTAATTGATGGTTTGAAATAATATTGTAATTGTTGTTAAGAATAAAATTATGAAGAAATTATTCTTTGAAAATTTGGAACTTACTCCAATATTGAATTTAATATTTATTATTGTTTGATAGATGATTATTTGTATAAACTAATTGAAGTTGTGAATGAATTCAATTCTTAGTGATTACTTATTGTTTTGAGTAAGTGAATTTGTGTTTTGATGTTTAAGTTATTGAAATGGTTTATTATTTTAATGAATATTCAAAAAGTGTTTGAAAATGATTTGAATTTTTTTTAAGTATTTGTTATAAATAAAGATATTTTTTATAAATTCATTATATTAGAAAATATATTTGTAAAACCAAGTGAGTGTTTTATTAAAGATCTTTTAATAAAGAATACATTATGAAAATGGTATTTGATTATGCTTTAATATAAATTAATAATTATTTTACAAAAGAAAGAGTATTAAATGATTGGTATATCTAATATTTAAAGAAAAATTGAAATAAAATTCATGTTAATTTGTCCATTGAGTGGTTTAAGAATTATGATCAATGCATCTGGCCAACATTATCGATAGGGATTTATAAACACAAGAACGTTACATGTAGACACAATGTTTTGTAAGGATTTCGAAGTTTAAAAAGATTAGAATATTTTTGAAGAACAAATTTTTGGTATGGTGTTATAAATTATATTTTGAAAAAATATAACTGTTTTGGAAAAAGGCATTAGTATGATTTTGAAAAGGATATTTTTGAAGGTAAAGTTAGATTTTTAAAGAAACATTACGAACTATATTAGAAAGATATTTTGGTGAATATTTTAACATGAATGTATATTTATTATTATGATATAGCAGTGGATTATAAAAGATATTTTATAAGTACAAATATATATATATATATATATATATATATATATGATGTGCGTTGAAATTTTTTGTGTGTGATTTATGGAAGATTGTGTATGACTTGAATTGGTTTCTATGGATTTTTTAATTTAGGTGAATATGAAACATTATATATAGCTTAAAAATTTTAATTTGTGCGAATATGAATGGTAAAATTCTATTATAAAAAACTTGAATTTGAACACATTTCCAAAATTTTCATTATATTGACTTTGCAAATCCATTTTAGTATATAACATATCACATATCAATTTAATATAGTACTCATATAATAATACACACCTTCTTTATAGAATTTTCCCAATCCCAAAATATTAAATTCAGAAAATAATACTTTTCTAAAATATATTGAATGCATTTATGTGAACTAGTTTTCAAAATAGTTAGTAAGAGTAATTTTGTTAATCGCTATTAGTAAGTTTGAATGAAGTTTTGTTAGTTGAAGAAATTTCAAAATTTGAAAAGTTTTTAAATTACCTTAGAAATGAGAATTTTGGGAAAAGTATTCGAAAAGAAATTTAATTAAGATAAAGTAGTTAGTAATTATAGAAAAGTGATTTTTAATTATATATAATGTATCATTTATTAGCACCTTCAAAAGTTAATTTGTGAGTTAAGTATTTTGTACTTTTATAGATCATCGAGATGATTCATAAATATAAAAAAATTGTGTAAGAACTAATGTGATAATTTTATATTGTTATAAGAATTGTTAATTTTAGGTTAGACATTGGGCTATTAAGATTATTCTAAAGCATCTCATAATTATTAAAATATGTGTAATGCATTTTTATATTGTTTTTGTAGATATTGATCTTCCAAATGAGTTCATTTGAACTCAAAACCCATGGTTTTAGCGATGGATGGAGAAAATAAATATGAGCCTTCTGATAAGTGATAGATGAAAGGTCTGATCATTGATTTTGTGTTACTTTATTTGTATTGATGGTTGTTAATTTGCATTTGATTGTAAATTATAAATAGTGTAGATGAGGTATAATCCAACTACTTAGTTATAAATTTTCCTTGAGAAAAATTACGAGGACGCAATTATCTTATGAAGGTGTTTTTAACAACCTAGTACAGAAAAATAATTAATGTTAATAATGATGATTTAAGTAATGAAGATGATCTTAAAGATTAAATAAGAATAATTTGGAACTATTAGGAAATATTAGAATCTAATGATTAAATAATTATTATTTAAATTTAATTGTTTTAAAATGAATTTTTTGATAGAAGGATTATGCAATGAAATATCTTTGGAAATTAAATATTTAAAGTTCTGGTTCAAAATATTTTTTTTAAATTATATATGAAATTAATTATATTAATTGGAGATGTGAATAATTGTAAAGTGGAAATTTGAACCAATTAGGGTTAATGAAATGAATTTTTAGTTAAATAGGCCTAATTGAATATTTTTGAATAAATAATTAAAATAAAAGAATTTGTGTGAAATAAATTCTATATAATTCCATAATGATAGGTTATTGCTTATATGATATATATATGGTTTTCATTTAAAATATTACAGTGAGTTGAATTCAAAGAAAAATAGTTTGTGTAAGAAAGTAAAAGATAAGAAAGAGATGAAAATAAATTTTCCATAATTTATACCAAATCCCAAGTTCATTTGACCCAAGCCAACTCCACCATCTCACTATCCATACTCTTTCATTTCCATATTTCTCCCTTCATCTTATAAATAGAAGTTCGTTCATTGATTAAGGGCTTGATCTCCAATTCTCTATTTTACTTCCGAAGAATAAATATAGGAGAAACCCTCTTCACTCAATAATTAAAATAAAATCAATTAAATCACTATAAATTAACAAATTTGAATACGTGCATCTCAATGTTGATCTACACCTATGATTAAGATGAAATTAAGATTCTTACCATGGTATGAAGTTCTGGAAGTTAATTATAGGGAAGAACCAATAAAGAGTGGGTGCACAACTAACTATATATGAAGATTTATACTCATGTATCTACATTTAAACCATCAAATTCTCCATAAGTGTTGTGTTGGGATTGATGTTTGGATGTATTACGTTGTTTGCATTGATTTTGGGAAGAATGATGCAGTGGAAGTGATCAAAATTCGATCAGAAGATCGATAAGGGCAACCGGTAAACTGGTGTGCTACGAGTTGCACATACCAGCTAGTGTTTTCTTTCAAAAAATAAATATATAATAAAATAAAAATAATATATATGAAATTTAAATATATTTAATGTTTTAAAATGTGTAACTATATTATGATTTTATATTATATATCTTTGAAATTATATGAAAAATGTTTTAATGGAAGTTTAATTTAAAATTATTATTAAAGTATTCAATTATTTAAAATATGTTCATTGATATAAATAATTTTTTGAAAATATTCTATGACTTTTGAAAATTATAAAAGGATTTTCTAAATATTATCAAAAAATTTTCTAAATTAAAGAATTTAATATTTCGAATATTAAAAGAGGATTTTAATTATGTTTTATGGTTCAGAATATAAAGGGATTATCTTTTAAGTTTATAATTTATTAAAAAGTGGAATTTAATCAAAGTATCTTATATAAGTTATATTTGATTTGTATATAGATTTAGAATCTTTGAATTTATATAAATAATATTATTTGTTGAATTAGAACTATATACTCTTACCCACTAAATATAATATTTAATTAAGATGTTTTATTATGAATTTCTTATTTCTCCTTTTTCTATGGTTTTAGACATATGAACGATTCACTATTGATATTGACTTGAGTACTTGTTTTAATGTGCTACGGTGATGTCATCCTTCCACACGATTTGATGGTATTACCACTTTAAGATATTTCTGTTTTGGATATTTTAGTTCCATGTGACGAGAATTTAGAATAAATGTAGTTATAGTACCATTTGGGATAAGACATTCAGTAATATTTCTAAGCTTTTTCTTTGGAATCATGATATAGAATATTATGAAGGAGCGAGTGTGATATATGAGCTTTAAATAAATGATCTAATAACACGTTGTGGTATGGGACACCGTTGTGACATTTATTCAATTATTCTTTGCTCATAGATGACACTCATATGGAGATAAGCATGATGAGATTACAAAGTAGAGCTTGCTGCAGTGGGCAATATTTATACTTATAGCCATGTGTCGGCATATCTATAGAGCCATGTGTTAGCATATGTATAGGTTATGTGTTAGCCATTGAGAGTAAATACTGTATGTCTGTCTATCTTCGCCCAACTCCTCTTGTGATTTGGAAGCGAACCAGATTGGCCAGTATCCACCTTGGCAGCCTGATTGCGGGGTTGCTCCTCGAATCCATGACACCCTTATATCTTCCAAGCTGTGTGCTATTGTTGTGTGCATTTTCCCTTTGTCATTTAGGCTGTAGTCTATTATCTTAGGGGCAGGTGCCGGGTCATGATCGAATAAAGTCCTCGCGTTGACGAGCTCACTGGTGGATTTTCTCATGATACCGAGGGGTGGGAATGGAAGACTGTAGGATTTGTGTCAAACAAATACACGAGTGGCTCCTAGAGCAAGCATATTTTCTATTAGATTCCCATCTAGTTGCAGTGTGTGCAGTAGATAGACATATAATATAATGAGCTATGATTATACCTAAGACTAAGTCCAGTGCCTGGTCAATCCCCATATTCTTCTTTGGCATGTGTTGCAACTTATATTTTCATAAGCATATGTTACCACTTATATTATCATTAGGGTATGTCACAAATTATTATTATTTGGCATATGTTTCCATTTATTTGTTTGATGATTATTCATTTTATTACTTATGTTGGCAGACTCGAGAATGTCTATTTATCTATATTTTGGGCTTTATTGTGTTAGCCTTATTTTACTTAGAGATTTCTTATATATACGGAGGTTGGTTTTATGTATGGATGATTTATCCATTTGATATTGTATCCAAGATTTATCATTTGACTTGATTATATGGATGATGATACTTTTCTGCATGGTTACATGATGGATGCTGTTTTGGGATATTTTGATACTATATATGCTATCACTATTATACCATTCATATTATCATTATATGTTATTTGACATCTATATCGTAGACATAGTCTGATCGATGTGTTATTTATATAATACTTGGGTCATTCCTAGATATTGTAGGTTCTAGGATAAGATGACGGGTTTGTGGATGTTTGGAATAGATATAGGCTAGGAATTTATATAAGTATACTATTGAGATGTATATTGTATTTACGCATTGGATGTTTCAGAGGTAGTAAATATTTGATGTATACATTGGATATGTGTGTGTGTGTGTCTATATACATATAATCGCTACGTTTATTGACTTTGTGTTCCTTTGATATTTATGATATATTTTGTGTATGGTTCTGTTTTGAAGGCACATATGTTTATTGTTTTGAACTAAGACTGTATACATTTATGGTGAGTATTATATGATATGAGATAGGTATCATTGTCAGTCAGGGGAATACTCGTGTATATACCCCATATTGCCTCATTCGCCATATTATCCGACAGTATTACTCATCAATAAGCTTGGATAGTATGGGTATAGAGGTGCAGGTGTTACACAGGCTCTCTTATAGAAAACTTTCATGCACCTACATGGTTTCCCGCAATTCTTACCCTATATGTTCGTGTGTCTTCTTATCCCTAAATAGGATGCCATCAACATGGCTTTTTTACTAGTAACTCCCCTCTTCTTTAAAATGCTTGGAGAAGCTATGGAGACTTTCATTATCCCTTTGTTTGGACGAAGCAAAAATATATGGATTCGGGGAACTATCACAGCCAGCATGGAATTTCCTACAGAAATCAGCGAATAACTACGCCTAAAAATGGATCACTTCTGTGGAATATCTCTGAAACAACCTTGAGGATGCTCCAGCAAGGTATACATGGAATAGCTTACAACAAGAAAAGTTTCCAACCCTCATTATATCTATATAATATTCGAAGGTGCATAGATAATCTACTGGATTTATTAATCTGTTATATTTTCTATGGCCGGGCCCTGAAGCTGTCGGGAAAATACAATTCTATTATTGCTTCGCTAAATGGGGATGAGGACTCTTCTCTTCTCCCTTCTTTGCTATTTCTCTCACACATCTTAGCCAGATGTTAAATGCGAGATTTTAATTGCCATATCTCTTTATTTTTTCACTTCATGCAATGAACCGCCCTTATAGGTTGAACTGGCCTCATTCATGTCCTGTGCTACTTTAGGTTTATTCTTCTCCTTTAACAGTGGATTAATGTTTGCTGGATTGCCCTCGATATTCAAGTTTATTAGGGCCTTACCTTTTTCCCATGGTTCCAGGTTAAGCAGTCCGACATCACTGTTCTCACTACAAAGAGTGCCACATTTTCCCCTTACTTGCACTTTTTCTGCAGACGGGGAATATTAGTGGTGAGTCGTTGATCTGTGGGAACTTGAAGATCGATTTTGGTTCTAGTACACCAGCTTCTCGATGCTAGTCATTCTTTCATTGATAACGAATGTGTTCTGGTGTCAAGACAGGATCAAAGGCTATGTTTTATAATAGGTAGTTTGGTTTTGATGTTAGAGGTAAAGGGTCTGTTATTTAGTTTTGCAGCTAAATGCTCGGACCCTTGTGATGGTGTGTTTGAGGAATTATTAGGCTGCATTTTAGGCTTTTCAAAGTAGTCTCAAGGAACTGAACAAGTTGTAACTCTATTGGAAATTCGAAGGTTCAAGCTCTCCTTCTAGCGTCAAAATGTTTTTGTCTCACAACACTTAATTAACTACGAAATAATTATGGAGTTAATTAATTCCATAATTATGAATCAACAATTTTAGATGATATTAAATTTGCCTCAAGAAGTAATTGGGTCACCGTTTGCTTACACATTATGAAGTTGTACTTTAACTATATGTTAAAATGTCAATTCTTACTCTAAATCCAATCTTACTTAGGGAAAAGGTAAATAGCATATACTTGAAATAGAAAATAAATTAGTACGATGAAAGTAAATGGCATAGGAATTTATATGGTTTGGGTTTTAAAAAAAATTCTACGCCCACATCAAATCTTTGTTTATTTTTCTTTCTTGTATAAGGCTCTTTAATGGGAAAAAGACTACAAGAATATATAGTCTATATTTCTGAGAATCGATCTAAAAAAAAATCCTCTTTTTAGCTACAGTTTCTGCTAACTACAGTACTATAAAATCGCCTTGATTACTAATTTCTTCTACTAGCTTTCATTCTCTACCGTCTACCTTGTCCATGACACCTCCCTCTGTCGATCTACACATTGATTGCTGATTGGGTTAAAGGTATTTGGTGGGTTCAATTAAGCACAAAGATTTTAATGAAGGTGGGACATTTCAAATTTGATTACTTATATGGGAGACTTAAATTTCGAAAGTGTTCAAGCTTGATTTTAGTTTTTGGCCTAAGGGACATGCTCTTCTTACCCTATGCTCCTTAATTAGCTTTACTTAGGGCACCCTAATCTGGAGTCGTGCTGATTTATATTATTTAAAGTAAGCAAAGCAGTTTTCTTTGAATGAGATGGAGCTTCTTATGTGGGATTATTACGTGTCCCAATAGAGTGGCGACACAGACTTTAAACTAGCGAACACGACCTTTCGGGATAATTACGCAATCCTTGGATAAAGCTTTTGAGGTTTTACTTCTGAGATTGGGGAATTTTCGATATGAAACGCATGAGCTGTCCTCCTGGATTGCTAGGAATATTTTAGAGAACACGTTAGCTACCTTTCTAAAGTTGCATTGCAGTATTTTAGTGAACACATTAGCCATCTTTCTGAAGTTGCAGCGCAGTCTTTAAGAAGTACAGGAGCTCCTCTTCTAAAGTTGTAGCGCAATTATTAAGAAATACATGAGCTACTCTTCTTCGCTATGTAGGGATGATAATGGGGCGGGTCTAGGGTCCAAACCCGGTCGACCCACCCCTGTTTTGGCCCGTCCAGACCCGCCCCATTGGGTCATTAGGGCGGGTAGGCCCGTGACCCGTTCTTGAGTGCTCCGGGTCTAGGGTCGGGTCGGGGCTTGGTTGACCCGCCCCAACCCGACCCGCCCCACTAACATCTCATGAAACTGCTTTATTACTATAATGATTTATTAATGTTCTTAGATATAAGTAATTCTAGCACGGATATTAAAATGTTTCAATAAATAATCTATATAAAAAATTAGAGTATTAAGTTGCGTCATTGATAATTATACAATAACATATGTATATATTTTCTGAATTGTTATTATACACATCATTTTCCTAACTTTCCTTAGACACGTTGTTATTTGTATTTCACGTATTATTTGGTGATAACGAGTATAAACAAATAAAATATGTAAGTTGTTACACAATTTTGAAGCAATACATGAGACTCATCGGGTCTTGGAGCGGGTCGGTTCTACCCTGACCCGTACGGGTCTCGGGTACGGGGCAAAATTCCAGACCCGCACCGGGTCTACGGGGCAGGTCTGGGGCGAGGTCTAAAAAATCCGAGACGGGTATGCGGCGCTAAAAACCTGCCCCAACCGACCCCATTGCCATTCCTAACGCTATGGCGTAGTATTTTAGAGGAGAAGATGATCGCCTATTGTTAACTTTTTAATACGGTTTTTGGATTTAGACATGTGGTTTCTTGCCTTTTTGGTTTTGACTCTGGTTATATCTTTTGCTATTATGGTCTTTTCCAGACTTTTCAGCTTCCATATTTTCCTAAAGTACTTAGAGCCGCGCTTCACATGTTATAGGAGAAAATGGGTGTAATTACAATCACTGAATTCAACCATAATCATATTAAATCTCCTAAAACTAAATGCTGGGTGTATAGAGTGAGAATAAACATAAAAAAAATGTTCATTATTGGATTTGTGCCATTGCACTAGAAATGCGTCACAAAATACCCTTCCTTTGACTTTTTTGATTATCTCCTTCGACAGTAGCTAGAGAAGGAAGAGAATGAAGATGGGATAATAGATTTGTTTAGTGGGAAAAAATTATACAGAGCGAAGTTCACATGGAACAAAAGGGACAAAGTGGTGCTTTGGCTGCGGTAGGTGGCTCATCAAGTTGAGGTTTTGGGTCAGGTTAGGTAGAAATAGCGGCTTTGAATCCAAGGAGAAAAAGGAACGAACTTTAAAGTGACATGAGTTCAGAGTTGGAATCGATCATGAAACAAAGTATCGCACGTCCATAAAAAATCGAAATACACCTCATAGAAATTACGTGAAAACTAATGCTAGATGTATACTATAGTTGTACATTAAAGTGAATTTGTAGAAGATTTATACAAATTGCCCACAAACGAATAGAAATGAAGAAAGTAAGAACATGTGGAGTGTTTACAGAAGTCCGGCTCTAAGCTATGACTATATCCACTGTGCTTTGTCATTCATCTCCTTACAGAGCTTTGTCATTCATCTCCTCATAGATCTTAAGTACAATGTAAAAATACAAAGTAAGATGATCAATTTGTCAAAAAATATGAAAAATATGGTTACGGGAATTCTGTTCGGAAATTTCTTAGAGCAGAAATTTGATCTCCATTGTTGTTCGTAGTTGGGTATTTATAGTTATCCTACAATGATGAGTTATGTTCAGCACTTTCTATAAATTAGCTACTTTCCATATATGACCAATTCAAATTAGTATTACCTAATCATCATTATCCCATAATGACATTACAACTATTTAAAGAAACACCCGCAGTGACTAATAATGACATTACAGCTATTTAGCCGTATTCTCTCTCATTTTGAAAGTCCTCTATCAAGAGTTATCTAGCCTTGCCTCCTAACAATAAACAAACTAACAAATAACTATGAGATGATGCATGTTTTACACGTGACCTACACAAGTAAGAGGTGTATCCCATTTAGGCGTAACCATTGTCTTTCCATTGACCACTCAGGACCGATGACGATCTCGACCTATGTAAACAGCTCCTATCGCATCGAGCCTATTGTGAGTCAGTGGAATAGGGATCTTAACGCTAAACTAATACTAGAAGGGGTGAATAGTCTTATGAATATTTTTCAGATTCTTTAATGTTCAATTTAGAATAATGTAATTAACAATCATAGAATCAAAACGCAGATAAAAGCAAATGCAGTGAAAGT
The DNA here is from genome assembly GCA_030765085.1 of Allium cepa. Classification (NCBI taxonomy): domain Eukaryota; kingdom Viridiplantae; phylum Streptophyta; class Magnoliopsida; order Asparagales; family Amaryllidaceae; genus Allium; species Allium cepa. The sequence continues at coordinate 30,868,606 of CM060932.1, forward strand.
AAATAGAAAAGAACACACTAGGATTTTATAATGCTTTGGAGTTGCCCTACATCTAGTCCTACACAATTCCTTGTACAGATTTTTTTCAACTAATAAATGCAAAACACACCCTCCAGAATCTCTACCTCCAAATAGAGTCACTTGATTTCTAGGCTATAAGCACACCCACTAGATTTACGGGGTACTAAACATACCCAATTGATTTTATGGGCTACAATCGCATCCATAAGTGTAGAAGTATGATTTGATAGAGTTTTATAGACTCAGATCTTCGATCTTGATTACAATTGATCCTATAACTCTTGAATAACACTTTAATCTTGTTTAAGTGAGAGAGATGAGAGAAATCAAAGAGCAGATGAAGGATAATCAAACTAGTGATGAATGAATTTGATTTTGGTTGAATTTCGGCAGAGTTAGGTAGAAATTGATTAAGAAATCAAGAGAGTGAAAAGAGGAGAGAAGAATAAGAAAGTAGACGTTGAAAATTTATTTGGAAGTCTAGTATATATAAGGAAACAATGGTCATGTCCATTTACGAAGAGATATGACGAAAAGACACTTCAATTCAAATTTGAATTTTGAAAATTATGGCCACTATGTCAACATACATGAATATAATATGTCAACATACTCTTCAAAAAATTGAAAAACACTTTAATAATATTATTTTGAAAATCCGTTACTTTTTAAAATAATTTGATACTTTGTAGAATCATTTAAATACATTTTATACACGTTTTCATCAAAATATGACTTAATAAAACTTTATTAAATAATTTTGAAAGATTTAATAAGAGTATTCAATAATATATATAAAAATCAGTATAATTATACCTTATTAAAGTATAAACAAAAATTCGATATATATAAACTTAAAAATAATAAAATAATATCTTTATAAGTATAAGAGATTAAAATCATTTTGGAAAATATTTTGAAAATATTATTTTAAAACCAAAATATTTGGAAAAGAATTTAAAACAAAATTAGAGAAGGTGAGAGAGATCGGGAAAATGCTATCAAGGGTTTAGCATAAATTCCATGGCTCTATAACTTATTTGGAATACCTTTAAATCTATAACTCTTTAATACTCACGAGTCTTCAATTATCATCATCCTGAATCTACACTTAATATTGTACAATCATCTTAGTCAATACTTGTCTAATATCCTGCATTATGTACTATATATATCTTGATAAAACATCAGTATGTATTTTATATAATGTATTATAGTTGTTATCATCAAACCAAAACCTAAGGTACTAACAGCTATGTTCACCGTCCCATTTAGATTGCCTAATGCAATCAAAAAATGCCCACTTGGTTACGCAACATGCACCCCATGAAAGATTGAAGAAAACTTTACCTAGCACTTTGACATTTTGACTGGGGCAAACCATCTTACTTTAGTATATTACCTTCACCTATACGCGAACGTATAATCCTATAGGTCCTGTAGTTGGATATGTCTCGCATCAGTATAATGTATACATAAGTACTAGTAGCCCCTTGTGGTGGGTAGACTTCTATTATGTAACTCTATTGACCTTGCATTTCAACCTATATTAATGACTATGTCATTTTTTACTAATCTAAGTTATCAGCTAGATTAAATAATTCACTCCCACCATAAATACATACTTAGGGCCATATATATTTATTTATTTACTACACCGCCTATGTTTAATTGTTAATATTTAGTTACTTTTACACAACTTACTTCTTGTTTCATTAACGCTGTTTAATGTCATTATCGCTTACTTCTAATTTTGATAGTTAAATATCTTTCACTGCTTAATTTCCACTTAACATTATTAAATATGGCTTATTGTCCCTTTCCTGTTGTCAACTGCCTATCTTTTATTACTAAATCTTCTTAATTATTCAATTCATTATTGACATATATTTCATCGTTTGTAGTTCATTTTCTAACTTATCGCTTATATTAGATTTATAATTGAATTATTATTGTTATATCTACTTATGAACTCTGGTTTATACTTAGGGATTTTTGCATTTTAATACATTGGAATTACATCTTTCCAAAGGAAATCGTTGACACTGTAATTTTTCGTAAGTTATCTAAAAGAGGACTTGTATTACGTTTGGAATTACAAGGAATTATCTTTTCTTTTTTTGTTGAAATAGACGGCATAAAATATAGTAAACATCTCTATTTTATACATCTATTTCTTTTAGGCATATTCTTTGTTATTTCAAATGGAACACTTTTTTTCATAATCATAAAATTGGATAATTTATAGAAATTTATATTGCAACACACTTTATGCCAATAAATTAAAATACTACTTAAACCCTAATTTAATTTATAATAACTTCTAATTCATGTTTACTAACATTTATCATTCAACCAACCAACCAAAAATTATTGTACAATATCATAAATTTAGGAACTGTTAACCCAAAAAATAGATGAACACCTTGGTTTGAGCATGAAAGCACTCCCAGAGCAATAATATAGATAATAGATATAGATAAAAGCCATAAGAGAAAGACAATAAGAGGATTTTTATAGTGGTTCGGCTGTTAATGAAGCCTACGTCCACTTTATAGTTTTTATTATAGGGATTGCTATTACAAGATGTATTTGATTACAAAGCTCTTGATTATCCTTAGCTAGATTGAATCTCCAAAGTTAGAATCCACTTAAGAATCATAGTGAACTCCTTTGAAGATGGTTATGAGAGAGGTGAAGAGTGAAGAAAGCTTCCAGTAGCTTCCAGTAGAATTTCAACACCCAGTCCGGAGGATCCCCTTTGTGTTGTAGATAAGATGGTATTTATAGAGATCAGAGAGCTTCTGGGCCAGGCCTATACGCCAACTGCTTGCAAATGAACTCGGAAAGGAACCACTGAAATTTGCTTCACGACCCGGGCTAAAAGGCTGGATCGCTAGCGATTCATCCGCTTTGGATCGCTAGCGATCGATAGGATTGGTTCGAAGGCGAGTTAATGCCTTGTCATTTTTTCTTTGCCTTGTTCCATGAAGATTGCAACTGGCCGATGAAATAGCATGGATCGCTGGCGATCCATGCCCTTAGAGTATTCTTCTGTCTTTTCTTATGACTTCTTTTGGCTCCTTGGTCTAGTCCTTTCGGTTAGCTTTTGAGCTACTCTGACTCGATCAAGTTTTTTCGACTTTTGCTCAATTCTGCTGGGTTGAAAATCCAGATAACAGGGACTGCTTTCGCCCTTACTTTCTAGATTCAAGTATACACAGTGTTTAACCTAAGTTAACAACTCATAGAATATGTAGGCATGGTTTTGAAATTGCTTACATGTATATATTTACGCCAACAACTCTAAAATTATATTTAAGCATACAAGGAACATATAAATTTACAATGATATAAATTCAATAATATATAATTTCCACTCACCTTTAAGCCTCTGAATCTCCAGATCTGAATCCTATTATTCCCGTTTGACTCCCTTTTTCTTCCTATCGAAATATGTACCACAAGCATATACATATTTATTAGAAATTTAGACCCAAGCAAAGATTTGATTTTAATTTAGATTTGGGTTTTATTCTCCTTGTTTCTAGGACCTTTCTATCTTTCAAAGTCATAGTCTGCTCTAAGTTAGCTTTTATTCTCCTAGCATTCATAATGGAACCAAGAAATTTTCTAGATGAAACGCTAAAAGAGAATTTCAATTGGCTTAAATTCATTTCATATTTAGAAAGTACTTGAAACATCTCATCCAAATGGTTTATTAATCCTTTTCTTTCCTAGATTTTGTGATCATGCTATCAAAATAAACATCCATAGTTATCGTATCTGCTCTACGAATATCTTACTAACCAATCGTTGGTACATGGCTCTAGCATTCTTTATTTCATATTGGCATCACCTTGTAAGAATGTAGTTCCACATCTGTAATGGAGCTTATACAATCTTGATAGGAGATATGCATTACTATTTGGCTATGACCAAAATAGGCACTCATGAATGACAATAACTTATGCCCATAATTTTCATCCACTAGTTGGTCAATTCTCATAAGTGGAAAATAGTCCTTGGGATAAACATTATTCAAGTTCAAGAAATAGATGAAGTTCCTTGATTATAAATTTGCCTTCTTGACCAAGATCGGGTCGGCCATTCATTCCGTGTATTGAGACTCCCTTATGCAATTATCAACTAACAGATTTTTGAGTTCATCATTAAGGGCAGTAGCTCGGTATGGGCCCATGCTCCTCTTTTTCTACGTTATAGGGGTTACCTTGGATCAAATTTAATGTAAGGAGAGATCCTGCACATATTTCCATGAGACAATATAAGCACATCTTGTGTGTTCCTAAGGAATTCCATGAGCTATTCCTTCACATTACGATTAATTTGGCACTCATTTTCATTATCTTAATAGAAGCCTCCACATGTATTACTACAAACTCCATATCTTCCGTTGGTTTGGTAGTTTCCCCTTTCTGTCCATCTCTCGAGTCTAATCTGTTATGAGGATCGCCCTAGACTTGATCATGTAATTTCTATGCATTCAAAATTTTAAAGCAAAGAGCTTTCTCTACATTCTTTTCTTTTTCAAAGCAATAATTTTAGTAAAGCTCGACCACGTTACATTATCATGCCGCATCTTGGTCACCTTCAACAATTCCCACCCTGTTAGAGTTTGGAACTTCAATTTCAAGCACCATTGAGCCAACATGACTTTGAAGTCAGAAAATGTTAGTCGTCCTAAGAAGGTATTTTAGGAAGGAAGCAATCTACTAACATGAAGGTTTTCTTTTTGATTACTAATCTTGGGAGATCTCCTAGCCCAAGAAATAAATCGAACCATTGTGGAATCTTTTCTTACCAAGTGAAATACTATAGTGGTTTGATGCATGGAGTTACATCCTTAATCGAGAGTACCATTCTACCAAAATCACTCTTAAACAAAATATTGATGGAACTTCCAATGTCAATGAGCATGGGTTGCACCTCCATCGATCCAAGTGTGGTCGATAGTACCATCAGAGCAGTAAGGGGATATTGCTTTCCATGCAAATCATTTTCACTGAAAGTAATATCTGTTCATCATGATAGTGTAATAACCCAGGAATTTTAACGGTTTTAAATAACGTAATTAATTAAATTTTTCATGAAATAAACAACAAAATTTAGTAATGAAAATTTGATATTTGATATGCGTCAATTTAAGCATAGCGAGTGGTAGATTTTCATTCGAAGATATGTAAGTTTGTTTGGTTGTTAAATTTCAATTTAAAATTTATAAACAGTTAAAAATTTCTAGGAGTTAAATATTATTGAAATCTAAATATTTTTATATAAGAAAAATGTAAATCATTTTCTAAGTGAGATGTCATATTTCGTTTCGCCAAATTAGGACTGCTCTACCACTGTTTATCTTATTTTCGACATTCTAGCAACATTTTTGGCAGCGAAAATTGAGTTTTGACAGAATAGTCATGTCTCTCATATTTGTATACCATTCTGTTCATCTTTTCGCGCTAATCCCCGTAGTATATTCTTTTTGCATTTCGGCGTTCGGTACGCGGCGATTAGCCGTATCGGTACCCATTTTATGCCTTTTGGTTCCTGGGTCTATTCATTTGTCCTCTGTGAGAAATCTAAAGGCCATAACTTTTAATATTCTTAGAAATTTAATAATTTGACCTTTTCTATTCTGCCAGTTGCTTTTATTTCTCTTGTTCCAATATATTGCTTGATTCTCATTCTCTTTGCTTTCTTCGTTTTCTGTTCATTCATTTGAGAAAGAAATATAATTTTAAATATAAAGTTTGCATTCTTATTTTGATAAACTGACCATCTCCTTTTGCTCTAAAACCCTGCACCTGACCATGCTTCCTTTCATCATCCCCTCATCATCGTTATCGGCCCCGCTTCTTCTCTCTACACGTCGCTCTCCCCTTCGCCTGCCACATGAACAGCCACATCACCAGACTCCACCATACTCCACCACCCTGGCAGTCGAGCTCATCCACCAATAGCAATCTCCTTCACCCTATCAACCTCACCATGTAGCGCCTCAAACACAGACCGAGCCTCCACTAGCAGCTCTCAAGCATAGCTGCCATCCAGACCTGCCGTGCTTCCCTCCCCTAACTGCCTCCACCACACTCGACAGCAAAGCCCGCTTTGCTAGATAGTAACCACCATGCACCACCTTCCAACTTTCCCAGACATTAACCTCCCTCCGTCTCCTTTTGCATCGCCATCCACATCATGAACCCTTCCCTCTAACGTCTGTTCACGAAAACCTTGCCACCTTCAACCCGGTCTGTAACAACCCGAAATTTAAGCTATAGTAATTAGTTAACGAATTAGTTAAATAATAAAATACTTTGTGAAATTATCAGAATTAAGACATAGAAATTGCACATTGTGTCTGTGGCGATTTTTTGGTCGATTTTCATATGTAGAGCGTCAGAATCTGAGCTAGAACGAGAGAGATATAAATTAAACAAGAAAAGCAAAAGGAGGAAAGAAGAAAAATATATATTAATATATAGGTCGACACCACTGTCGACCATAATAAGGCTAGGTCGATGTGCATGTCGACCCTAGATTGTGCTAGGTCGACACCTTGGTCGACTTGCCTAGGTATTTGAACGAGGAAACAAATTCTTTTGCTCGGCACAATTTCTGCATGCCATTTCTCAATCTTGTGCGTCCGTTCTTCCATCTAACGGTTCCTATCAAGCCTATGACGTGGTTGCACCATATGGGTTCATTGCCTGAGGCTGGACCCTAACAGGAATATTTTTCCGAGGTGAAGATCTTTTTAATTAAAATATTTTATACACTATAAGTGGATCCGGAATGGAGCTAAGGACTACATGTGAGTGTTTAACTAATCATTTTAGATTTTTAAGTAATGTAAAATAATAAGGTTCTTAATAGTTGTAGTCTTTTTGAAATTTTGAGACCGCTTTTATATAAGTTGTTTGTAGTTAATATTTAATGTCCTTTTTAGTCTATTTGTTCGACTATTTTTATTTAGCTATTTTATTCTATTTTATTCATTTACAATTATTTACTGTTATTTACAGTTATTAGTATTTTATTTACATCCATTTTACGTTAGAATTCGGCATATAAATTTTTGTTCTTTTTATTCCTTTTTACGCGTACAAAAAATAATAAAAAGAGGATAATTCGCTAATATGAACTAAATTATAAGAACACTAAAATTACAAAAAATTGGACGTAAATAAGTAGAACTGTAATAAAAGAATATACACTGAAATAGGCAAATTTGACATTTGCAAGCAAGTTATAACTAGTAGATTATAACTAGAGAGACAAAATAAAAAAGAAATTATAATATAGGTTAATTAAGTAGAAAGAACAGAAAGATGCTTATTTTGAAGATTTCACTAGTTAATAAGCAAATATAGTAGAGATAATAGAAGAGGGTTATTTAAAAGACTTAGAATAAGTTAATAAGCAAATAGAGCAGAATGAAAAGAAGAGGCTTATTTAAAAGACTTATATTAAGTTAATAAGCAAAGATAGAAGTACGGCCCGTAATCAATAGCATTCCCTTTCAAACTAGAACCGATGGTTTCATAATAGGTGAGGGTGGGCATGACCCTTTCAGAGTAGGACGGGTGGTTTCACAGTAGGTGAGGCTGGGCATAGCCCTTTTAGACTAGGAATGATGGTCTCTAAGTAGGTTAGGTGAGGGTGGGTGAGGCAGGACACGCTTATGCTAACTAAAGTAACTAAGGGGCTAATAGATAGAAGTTGAAATCAGAGGATTTGGGCAAGGGGCGCAACTAGATTTTGTTTGGTAGGACTCGAATTGGCAGCATTCCCTTTTAGACTAGGACTGATGGTCTCACAACACATTTAGGTGAGGCTGGGAAGGTCCCTTTCAGACTAGGACTGATGGTCTCACAATGGGAGGAGGTGAGGCAGGGCACGTTTATGCTCTTTAGGGTAAGAAGGAGCAACAGATAGTGCGAGCCTAACGGTGGTCGCGCGAGCGGCCTCGGTGTGGGGAAATAAGTCGCTATTGAGTTCCAGAGCACTAGTAGGTGCCTTTTGCTGTGGGGCCCACAAGATGAGACTGGCTCGGCGTGGCACAACAGAGATGAAGGTCGATAAAAGGATAGAATTAGGAATTCGACCTAATTAAAGTAGGATTAGGAATTCAAACTAATCAAAGTAGTAATCTAAGACAAGTGCAAATAATCAAAATAATTAAAGCAAGCAATGTTCTATTCCAACTTTATATTTTCCTTTATGTCCTTTTTATACTAGAATTGTTAATAAGTCTATTATCTTTATTTATCTTAAAAATACTAGTCGTTACTTCCACTTATCAGACTTTCAGTCTGACCCACTCCTCTATTTTTCCCTTTTTCCCTCAATAGGCCAGCAGAGGCAGGGATAGTAGATTTTCGACACTTGGAGATTTCAGCTGCAAAGATTTTTCTTCTTGTATTCTTCTTCTTCATTTTTAGTTTTTATTTCATTTTGATGTACTAGGATTTTTCTTTAAGAGGGATAGTTATTTTAGGTACTCTGGTGTTATGACTAAGATAATGTTTTTCACTAGACATGGATATTTGGTATTTTGAGACATATTTGGTTTTCTAAATTATTTATGAAGTTTGACTTTTAAATAAGTTGATTTTTTAAAGGTTCTTGCTATTTTATTTATTTATTTATTTATTTTGTCTTGTGATCTTAATCTCTGTAAAGTTTTTAGCTATGCCTATGATGCACCATATCCTTTAGTGCGTTCTTTTGGGGTATACTAAGGGGCGTGGAGTGTTTCATTTGGTATCAGACCCACGTTACAAGATTCCAAAAAATTTATTTTAAAAGTAAAGTATTTTGAAAAGTAACATATTTTCAAACTATTTTTTTAGAAACTTTTGTTATGGAAGTGGTTTTAAAGTATAATAGTGTTTTTATAAAAATTCCCCTTAAAATCCAGTCCAACCTCCTTTCATTCTTTAAAGTTTAAATTCTCTTTTTCTTCGCATAGCATGGAAGATGCCCCTTATCTTCCTAAGGGTGTCCAAGTCCCAGGCTGGTTTCGTAGATACCTCCAAGCTATGACACTAGAGGTGCAATGGCATGCGCCCAATCCACCTCCAATGGATGGAGATCCCATTAATCCACCTGTAGCATACAACTTTTCTAAGCTATGCATGACTTCGCTAATCTAAGAGTTTCAAGACATTTTCTGGTATGGAGGATTTTGTGGAGGCACGAGCTTGGTTGAGGAGTACATATCAGATATTTGGGCTGTTTGGATTAGTGGATCAATAGAGAGTTCACCTTGCATCTTGGCAACCGAAAAGAGTAGCTTCTTATTGGTGGGAGGTTGTTGAGTTGGAAGTTGGAAACATTGGTTGGAATGAAATCCTAGAGAGGTTTGAGAGGAAGTTTTTGTCACAAGAAGAAGAAAGTATGGAGCTGGAGAAGTTCTTTGGTTTGAAGCAAGGAAGTCTTTCTATAAAGGAGTATGTCAACAATTTATTGAGGTGTCACAGTTTGGAATAGAGCTAGTGAATACACCATAAAAGAAGGCCATGAAGTTCGCAAAGGGATTGAATTAGCCCCTCCAAGGGTTATTGTTGACTCATGTACTGACGGGAGCTACATATGAGTCACTGGTGGAGATGGTGCTTATGTCTAAGGCAGCTAAGAAAGGAGAAGTTAAGGAGGTTCCTAAGTCAGAGAATTCTAAGAAGCCATGGTGTAAGAATAAGAAGGATAAGAAGAAAGGAGAAGGACCTCAAAAACAGATCAAGAAAAGCGAGAAATAACTGTAGTCGGATTGGTCATTACGCAAGAGATTGCAAGAAGTAGACAATGAAGGGAAAGTGTTATAATTGTGAGCAACCCTGTCACCTTAGTAGATTTTGTCCTTAGAGGATGGGGCAGGTAGCGGGTACACTTACAGCATAGGTTCAGGCTTTAGAAGCAACATCTTCCAGCAGCAGACCACATAGAGGTAGGAAATTCACCGTAGAAGGTTTGATTTCTATTTCTGATTTTCCTATTCGGACTCTTTTTGATTCTGGAGCATCACACTCGTTCATTTCTAGTTCTTTGTTTGATTGTTTGCACTTAGACATCTCTTTAGTAGTAGATCCCATTGTTTTTTCAAACCCTATAGGAGGATCAACACATTTGTCTATGATTTGTAGGGGTTTGAAAATTTTAACCTAGGCATATAGCTTGACTATAACGCCTATGTATTAGGATTTTCGGGATGTGCGATGATTTTGGTGATGGATTGGCTATCCACTTATGGAACGATATTGGACTGCGAGAGAAGAGTCGTTAGACTAGAGACATGCAGCGGTAGGACTCTCGGGGTCTCTTGTGACCCACATGGGTCAATCATGTTGAGCTTTCTTTATTCCCTAGTTTCATCGCCAGTAGAGTTAGATGCAGTTCGAGTCGTTAAAGATTTTATAGATGTCTTTGAGGAGGCTATAAGACTATCCCCTAAGTGGGAGATCGACTTTAGGATCTATCTTAACGATAATGCTAAGCCAGTGTCATTGCTCATGAGACATATGGCTCCTAGGGAGAGGAATGAGTTAAGCAAGAGGATTGGTGAGCTATTGGGGAAAGGCTTCATCAGAAGGAGCATAACTAAGTGGGGAGTGCCAGTCGTCTTCGTTACGAAGGTGGATGGTTCCCTTCGACTTTGCATAGATTATAGAGAGTTGAATAATCTCATGAAGAAGAACCATTACCCCCTTCATAGGATAGACGATCTTTTTGATCAGCTAGTTGGCTCTTCAGTATTTCTCAGCAGGATTTGGCTACCGAATTTCATCATCTTAGAGTCCCTGACGATACCATCGATAAAATGACATTTAGGACGCCAAATGGGTTCTTTGAGTATTTGGTTATGCCTTTTTGGGAAAACAAATTCCCCAGCATATTTTGTAGATTTGACGAGCCGTGTTTTTAGAGATGTCCTAAATAAATTCATGGTAGTATTCGTGGGCGACATTTTGGTGTTTTCCAAGAGTATGGAGGGGAATGTTGTTCATCTAGCGGAGGTTCTTCATGCATTTTGCATTCATCAGTTGAAGGCTGAATTTTCAAAGTGTCACTTTAAGCGAAAGGAAGTGCGTTTCTTGGGGCATGTACTCTCAAAAGATTGTTTGGCTGTAGATCCTGCTAAAGTTGTAGCGGTGCAAGATTGAAGTTCCGCAAGAATGCTACAGAAGTTAGAAGTAGGTTTGGCTGGCTATTATAGGAAGTTTATTAGAGACTTCACTAAGATTTCAGCACCGCTTACTCGCCTTATTAAGAAGAATGCGACAATCGTGTGGGACGTTGATTGTAAGGATTCCTTCACGAGGCTGAAGAAGGCCCTTACTAGTGCATCAGTATTAGTTTTACCCAATCGAGCTAAGCCTTTTACAGTATACATTGATGCATGTAAGATGGGTCTAGGAGCAGTATCGATGCAAGAAGGGAGGGTAGTGTGTTATGGGGGTAGATAGTTAAGGAATCATGAAAGGAACTATCCTACCCATGATTAAGAGTTAGCTGCTATAGTTTTCGCATAATCTTGGAGGTATTGCTTGATAGAAGAGAGGTTTGAGATTTTCACTGAGCATAAATAATTGAAGTACCTATTCTCATAGAAGGATTTAAACTTGAGGAAGCAGCGTTGGATGGAGTTTTTGGCATCATATGACTTTGAGATAGCTTATACTCCTGGCAAGGGAAACATAGTTGCGGATACATTGAGTAGGAAGAGAGAAACCTTTAGTCCACTGTTTGTAGAGTGGAAAAGCCTAGAGTTTACCTACAATTTTGATTTTAAGCCTTCTATGGGCATTGCCCTTGGATTGTTAGCAGCACTTGAGGTGAGGCCTACCCTTATGGATCAGATTAGTTCGAGGCAACAAGAGGATGTAGAGCTTGTGGATATTATAGAGAGGATTAGTAAAGGAGAAATCTCTAGACATCTCCAACGCTATTCCACTGATAGTCAAGGGTGGCTAAGGAGAGATGGAAGACTTTGTGTTTCCCGGAAAAGTGATTTGGTGGGTGCAGTTCTAGCAGAGACACTCCACTCGCGTATGACTATTCATCAGGGTGGTGATAAGATGTATATGGATATGAAGAAGGTATTTTATTGGAGTGGCATGAAGAAGGATGTATTAGTGTTTGCAGCTAGGCGTCTTGTGTGCCAAAGGGTTAAGGCCGAGCAATAGAAGCCCGGAGGATTACTTCAGCCATTGGATTACCCGAAGTGGGATAGTGTTTCGATGGATTTCATAGACGGATTTCCACGATCTAGAAAGGGGAATAATGGTATTTGGTAATTGTAGATCGCTTAACTAAGAGCGCCCACTTCATTTCGGTTAAGCGTAAGAGGACAGTATCATATTTGGGATCTTTATACTTCATGGGATAGTCCGACTTCATGGAGTTCCCTCTAGTATTGTGAGCGATAGAGACTATATTTTTACTAGCAAATTTTGGAGAAGCTTGTAAGTGGCTTTAGAGATACAGCTTAGATTGAGTACATCCTATCACCCACAGACAGATGGCCAAACAGAGAGAGTTCATAGAGTGCTTGAAGATTTGTTGAGGATGTGCATTCTTGATTTGGGAGGAACTTGGGAGGAGTATCTTCCTTTGGTAAAGTTTGCTTATAATAATAGTTTCCAGACTAGCATCAGGATGACAATTTTCGAAGCTCTTTTTGGGAGACTGCATAAGTCACCTTCATGTTGGTAGGAGTCTACGGAGAAATTGTTACTTGGTCCTGACATGGTTAGGGAGACTTCAGAAAAGATCGATTTGATTAGGAGGAGGATGAAGACGGTCCAAGGTAGATAGAAATCTTATGCGGACAAGCGGAGGAGGGATTTTGAGTTTGAGGTGGGAGACTTGATTTTCATTAAGGTATCTCCACCAGGGAAGGTGGTGAGGTTTGGATTTAGTGGGAAGTTAGCCTCCAGATTTATAGGACCGTTCCCCATTGTAGAGAAAGTAGGGAAGATGGCGTATAGAGTGAAGCTACCGGAGAGGCTCGTAGGAGTACACAACGTTTTTCATGTTTAATGCTTAAGAAAAGTGCTTATACGAATCACCAGAGATTGTGGAGCCTAATCAGTTGGAGGAAGTAGAAGTGGAAAGGGAAGCATCGGTTCGTCATATTCCTACAAAAATCATTGGACGTGGTATTAGGAATCTTAATAATAAAGAAGTTCCATTAGTAAAGGTGCAGTGGGTAGATAGTCTTGAAGATGCCACGTGGGAGGTTAAAGAGAAGATTTGTATCTCTTATCCATATCTATTTGATAATAAGTTTTTTCGAATTTCCTATTTCCATCTTTTGTTTTGAATAGGTTCTTTCCTTTATTACCCTTTGAGAGGGTAGATCTTTAGATTTAACCTATGGATGGTAGGATTTGACGTAAACATTTTATTATAACATGTTATGTACGATGCATTCTAGTGGTTGCAAGTGTTTGCTAGTGGATGATAATGGACGCATATACTTACACTACGCACTATTATCTCTTAGGGTTCGGCCTAGCTAAGACACTAGAGCATATGCGTATGGATGTGTGCGCATTTGCATTTTTATTTTCCATGGTTGTTATAAATGGATGATTATTACATGATTGTTGCATTTGGATGATGATTGTAGCACACATATAGAACTATCAGTTATCATTAGGGATATTGCGTTCATTTGGATGCATAGCATGGATATGATTTCATAAAAGGAGGTCAAATGAATCAGTAGACCCCCTAATCTTTTGCATTAGTTAGGGACTTGACACTACACTAATTGCATATGCATCATAAATCACGTTAGAAAAACTTAAGGACAATGGGAGCAATGAATGATGGTTGAGTAATTGGTTGTAGAACTTGGATGAAAACATGTATTTCATTCTTCTATTCTTAGAGATTTTGGGGGCGAAATCCCTAAAGGAAGGAAGAATGTAACAACCCAAAATTTAAGCTATAATATTTAACTAACTAATTAATTGAATAATAAAATAACTTTGTGAAATTATCAGAATTGAGCCATGGGAATTGCAACATTGTGTCCGTGGTAATTTTTTGGTCAATTTCCATATATAGAACGTCAGAATCCGAGCTAGAATGAGAGAGATATGAATTAAACAAGAAAAGCGAAAAGAGAAAAGAAGCAAAAAAATGCATATGTAGGTCGACACTAGGGTCAACCATAACAAGGCTAGGTCGACATGCATGTCGACCCTCCTAGGCATTTGAACGAGGAAATGAATTCTTTAGCTCGACACGATTTCTACACTTCATTTCTCTATTTCTGACCAATCACTTGCGTCTATGCTTCCACCCGATGGTTCCTATCGAGCCTATGACGCAGTTGCCCCAGATTTAATCTCCATATCCAATGGTCTGAGATCTACAAGTGACACTATAAATAAGACCCTAGGCCTAGCTTATTTTCTCATTTAAATTTTCTCCATCTAGGTTCATTGCGTGAGGCAGGTCCCTAAAAGGAATATTTTTTCGAGGAGAAGATCTTTTTACTTAAATAATTTTTATGCTATAAGTGGATTCGGGAATTCCAAGGAAAGAGATAAGGACCATATGTGAGTTTTAAGTAATTATTTTAGATTTTTAAGTATTTTAAAATAATAAGGTTCTTAATAGTTGTAGTTTTTCTGCAATTTTGAGGCTGCTTTTATATAATTTGTTTATGGTTAATTTTTAATGTACTTTTCAGTCTGTTTTGTTTGGCTATTTTTATTTAGCTATTTTATTCATTTATTTACAGTTATTTACTGTTGTTTACAGTTATTAGTATTTTATTTACATCCGTTTTACGTTAGAATTCAGCATGTGAATTTTAGTTCTTTTTATTCCTTTTTACGCGAAAAATAATAATAAAAAGAGGATAATTCGCTTAAAATTACAAAAAAATTGGACGTAAATAAGTAGAACTATAATAAATGAATATGGACTGAAATAGGAAAATTTGACATTTGCAAGCAAGTTATAACTAATAGACTATAACTAGAAAGACAAGATAAAAGAAAAATTATAACATAGGTTATAATTAAATAAAAAGAACAGAAAGAGGTTTATTTTAAAGACTTGCACTAAGTTAATAAGCAAATATAGTAGAGATAATAGAAGAGGCTTATTTAAATGACTTAGAATAAGTTAATAAGCAAATAGAGCAGAATGAACATAAATGGCTTTTTTAAAAGTCTAATATAAGTTAATAAGCAAAGATAGAAGTAGGGACCATAAACCAATAGCATTCCCTTTCAGACTAGGACTGATGGTTTCACAATAGGTGAGGCTGGGCATGACCCTTTTAGAGTAGAACCGATAGTTTCACAGTAGTTGAGGCTGGGCATAACCCTTTCAGACTAGGATTGATGGTCTCATGATGTTTAGGTGGGCTGTGACACGTCTATGCTAACTAAAGTAACTAAGGGACCAATAGATAGAAGTTCAAATCAGGGGATTTGGGAAAAGGGTGCAACTAGAAAAGGGTGCAACTAGATTTTATTTGGTAGAACCCAAATTGGCAGCATACCCTATCAGACTAGGACTGATGGTCTCACAACACACTTAAGTGAGGCTGGACAGGACCCTTTCAGACTGGGGCTGATGGTCTCACAACGGAGGAGGTGAGGCTGGGTACGCTTATTCTATTTAGGGTAAGAGGGAGCAACAGATAGTGTGAGCCAAACGGTGGTCGTGCGTTCGACCTCGGTGGGGGGAGATAAGTTGCTATTGAGTTCCAGAGCGCTTGTAGGTATCTTTTGGTATGGGACCCATAGGATGAGACTAGCTTACAGTGGCATAACAAATATAGAAGACCAATCAAAGGATAGAATTAGGAGTTCAGCCTAATTAAAGTAGGATTAGGTAATCTAAGAAAGTAAAAACAATCGAAATAATCATAGGAAGCAGCGTTTTATTCCAGCTTTATCTTTTCCTTCATTTCCTTTTTATACTAGAACTGTTGATAAGTCTATTATCTTTATCTCGCTTAAAATACTAGTAGTTACTTTCACTCACTAGACTTTTAGTCTGACCCTCTCCTCTATTTTCCCATTTCCCCCCCCCATAGGCCAGCAGAGGCAGGAACAGTTGATTTCAGACTCTTGGAGATTTCAGCTGCAGAGATTTTTCTTCATGTATTCTACTTCTTCATTTTCAGCTTTTATTTCATTTTGATGTACTGGTACTTTTCTTTGAGAGGGATAGTTATTTTATGTACTTTGATGTTATAACCGAGGTAATGTTTTTCATTAGACATGGATATTTGATATTTTGAGACATATTTGGTTTTCTGAAGTATTTATGAAGTTTGAATTTTAAATAAGTGATTCTTTTAAAGGTTTTCGCTATTTTATTTATTTATGTTGTCTTGTAAATCTTAGTCTCTGTAAAAATTTTAGCTATACTTATAACGTACTATCTCCTTTGGTGTGTCCTTTTCGGGTGCACTCAAGGGTGTGGGGTGTTTCATGGTCCTTCTCCTCCTCTTCCCCTCAACACCCACTGCTGAACTTCCCCTGATCCAAAGCATAGCAGCCTCTTCTCTTAGTTCGCCCACTGTTAGCTGCAGCCACCTTTACTTCCCCTCTGTCTTGCCTTCATTGTCGTAGCCACCTTCTTTTACCCACAGCCCTTTCCACTTTACACTGCATCACAATCACTTGCCGTGATAACCACTCGCCTAAACTCTGAGTATCTACTGATAAACTTACATCCGATCTCACTCCCCATTTTCCCTCAGGTTTCCCATTTTCCATTTAAATTTAATAAAATATATATCTGTTTTTTGATCATTTTATTTCAATATATCCTCTTCAATTCAAAATAGAAGAAGAAGGATAGATATAGACATATATATATTTGATTTCCATCGGATTCAGTTAATCATGCTTTTTGCTTACCGCTGTCCGGAATTTATCGTAGCAGTTCGTAGGCTTGTCGTTGTCCCTTTTGCCGCGTATCTGCATGCATGTCCATAGCCGTGTATCCATGTTTGTTGCATGTCATTCTTGTTGTTTCAATAGCCACGAAAGGTTAGCGATCACTCACGATTAACATTCTAATATTTAGTAACTTGAATTCATATGAAATGATGATTTAACATGTTGTTAAAATTTGAATTAGTTAGAAATTTAATTGTTAAAATATGACATGTTATAGTCTTCAATTGTTTAAATATATTAGTTGATATATGACACCATAACCTATTGTATATATTTAAATTGCTAATTATGATATATGCTTGCTATCGATATGTATTTCATTTTATATTATTATTCTATTGTTCTCACCCTGCAAGTTCTCTGATGTTTAGAAAATCCCTATGGGTTGAAATGATGCATACCCAAACGATGTTATAGATTACCGTTATGGGTTGAAATGATAAATCCAAGCAATTTTTATTGATTTTGAAATTTTGGAATTGCGGGTTGAAATGACATATATCTGTAAATATTAAATTATGATGACTGAAATGATAAATATCCGTATCACTTGACCATATGATAGAAAATTATACATGAACGCCATTAGTCTATTTTTCAAAAATGATTTCCAAAGTTTTGAAAGGAAATGTATGAGTTCTAATAAATATTGATTTTAATATAATATATAGATTTTATTTTAATATATGTAAAATTTATATTTTAAATTATATGCTTTGGAAATTTTAAATTTATAAGTTAAGTTTTCAAAATGTAAATTTCAAGATTTTACGTACAATTTTATTATTTTTAAAAATATAAATAAGATTTAATATAATTAATTAGTATATATATATATATAATATGTTTAAGTATTTATTTAAAATTATATTAATATTTTAAAATTAGATTTTGTGATAACTTGAATAAATTAAGGTTGGAAAGGTAAATTGAAATTGATTTGTTGAAGAATTGTATTTAATATGAATTGATTTGAAACTTATAAAGTTTTATATTTTAAAGATTTGATTTTTTATAACTTGATAACTTGATTTTGATCAAAGGCGATTAAGTAAATATTTGCAAATTTAAATAAAATTGAATTTGAATACTTAATATTGATATAATTTGTTATTTAAGATTTTATTTAAATATTATTAAGAGAATATTTTCAAATTTAAATAAAATTAAAGTTGAATTTTAAAATATAAATGAAATTTATCAAATTGAGTTATTGTAATTATTTGCATATTTAAACTCTGAAACCTATTGAATTTGAAGTAGTTTAAATTTATAGTTCAATCCTGGAATAGAAATCAATATAGATTGAAATGTTTTAATAAGAATTTGGATTGAACCTTTAACCTTTTAATTGAAATCGTTGGACTGAGCTTGATTTAATTTGAATTTTGGAACTAATTTTTGTTTGAATTGATTTGCGAAATTGGAAGAAACAATTCTAATTTGAAACTATTTTTAATATATAAACTATTTTTAATCTATAAACTATTTTTAATATATAAATTATTTTAATCTATAAACTGTTTTAAATATAAACTATTTTTAATGTATAATTATTCCAATATATAAACTACTATTAATATTTAAACTGTTTAAGTTGGAACTATTATGTTTTAGATTTAATGCATTTAAATGCGAATAGTTTGATATAATGGTATAACCTATTTTGGGATTATGATTTTGGAAATGAACACGATTTAAAGTGAACAATGATTTTGAAAGTGAATATGATTTCAAAAGTGATATGATTTGGCAAGTAATATGATTTCGAAAGTGAATATGATTTCAAAAGTGATATGATTTAAAAATGAAAATGATATTTTGACATGAAACAAGAATTATTTGAAATTAAAAAAATGACCATGGGGTGAAATAAGCGTTTGGTTGTTAAAGAGCCCGGGATCAGATATTGTCATACTCTCTGCCAATACCGAAAACCACTTTAACAACTATGCACATGGTGGAGAATCCAGAATGAAGTAGGATGATTTGGTAAATGTCTGTATGAGGTATGAACACAGCCCAGACCCCCTCGGATCAACTTGATGTGACTAAAACATGAGCTATACCTGGGCCAAGTGTGATCGCAACTCCGACCAAGCATGCTTCTTTAATACCATATCCATAAATTTGTGATTTGATTGGGTGCACTTTTGATTATGGGAGTGTGTGTCAAGGTGGGCGATAATAGCTGCTATGTTTTACCACCAGCCCGGTTTTGCAAAACGGTAGTATCCTACCCTAGGGTTTGCCTCGTGTGCCTTATCATTTGTGCCCATTACGAGTTTGGTTCGTGTCGTACCTATGGAGTGCTCCCTGATAGCCAACTAGTTTGGTGGAGTTTATAGTACTATATAGACTACGACATTTGTATAAAATATGTTAAGGGGAGGGGGGTATGGGTAACGCCTTAACGCTATTTAATATTTTACTTTACTTTAGACATTATCTATGTAGCATATTGTACTATGTATGTAGATAGTTTAGTGGATCCTTAAAGGGTGGAGTCCCAAACATACTTTAAGTTATATTGCATTTCACTTGGACATTTCACTTGAGTTGTTGCACAAGAATGTTTATCCTGACTCAAGTTTGGTGGAGTTTACAGTACTATATAGACTAAGACATTCGTATAAAATTTGTTAAGAGGGATATGGATAGCGCCTTAACGCTATTTTAATATTTTACTATAGACATTATCTATGTAGCGTATTGTACTATGTATGTAGATAGTTTAATGGATCCTTAAAGGGTGGAATCCCAAACATCCTTTAAGTTATATTGCATTTCACATAGACATTTCACTTAAGTTGATTTACTTACATAAAAATGTTAATCATGACTCGAGTTTTTTGTATTTTTCTTTATGCTTGGGTCAACCTGATTTGGAATTCTTTTGAATTTGGAAATTTCCCCTTTGTTTTGAAGTCCATTCTTGACTTTTCCAGTTTGTGTTCTTCTTGAGACTGGAGCATCCCATAGCTTTATTTCTATTGATCTCTGTAATAAATTCGAGCACATCTTGTAACCTCAATTGGCAACTTCATCTGTGATTAATCCCAACGATGGTCCCGCCAACCTTACTATGATTTGTAAAGGGGTGAAACTCCTTTACAATAGGCATCGATTCACGGAGATTTCTATGTTCTCGGTATTAATGCATTGATATCTTACTTGGAGGGTAATTGGTTGAATTGATATGATGCCGTTATTTCTTGCAAAGCCCGAACCGTTTCTCTAGTAGATGACCAGGGTGATTCTCTTGTGGCTGAATGTCGATTGCCTCAGGATTATGCAGGCAGTTTTATCTTTTCTCTTATTGCCCAGCCTAGTGAACTTGACTCTACCCCTATTGTCCAACTCCTTTCGGATGTCTTTAGTGAAGTCCCTTCTCTGCTACCCAAGCGGAAAATTGAATTCCGCATCGATCTTATTTCCGGGCATGGTTTCTATGAATGGTTAGTCATGCCCTTTGGATTAGCCAATGCTCCTGCCTTCTTCGTCGATCTCATGAATTATGTTTTCCACGATGTTCTCAACAAGTTTGTCCTGGTTCTCGTTGATGATATTCTCATCTTTTCCTAGTTAGAGAAGGAACATGAATCTCATTTGAGCTATGTTCTCCAAATTCCTAGGAGTCGTCAGTGAAGACCGATTTTTCTAAATGCCATTTTAAAATGAAGTCTTAAAATGAAGTCTCAGTTGACCCGTTTAAGGTCAAATCTAATTAATATAAGTCTGTCTATCTTTCCTCTTTTGTAATTTAATTATCTAATCTTCCATTCGAGTCTATCTTCTTAGTTAGAATTCTCTTTGATTAGGGTCCCTCTAAATTTGAATCTCTATCCTTATTCTAAAATCCATGCTTGAATCATCCTATGAGGAAGCATATTTGTAATTAATATAAAAATTGTTTTATATTATGTTATTCGAGTTGTTAAGGTTGAATTTTGATTGATTTGTCTAGCCAATGCTTTCGATAGGAATTCCAAAACACTTGAATAGAGCAAACTGGCTCAAAATTGTCTTCGAAATTGGTAAATGAAATAATTTTATGTATGATTATACTTTATATACAAAAGTATAATTTTCTGAAATTAGGCAGTTAAATGAATTGGTTGTTAGAAATAATAGTGCTAGATTATTATTTATTATTTTGTCAACATTCGTAAGCCGTTAACTATTCTTCTATGTTATAAGGAGATGAAATTTTATAAACATGGTTTATAAACCTGATTTGTAAATGAAATGAATTTAAATTAAGGATTTGAGAATTTAATTTTCGGTTCTTTTTAAAATTTGGTTTTCAAAGTTTTGAAAAAATATATATTGGTTGAAAGTATTTTCGAATGGAAATTATTTCCTAAGATTTTAAAAGAAGTAAGTTAGTACTCTCCACTTTTGTCACTGGAAAATAATTTCGATGATGACCGCAGCATCATCAACATTCATTTTCGAGTCTCAAAGTGGGGAGACCACTTAGTAGCTTTGCTACACTTTTGTTATGAAAAATAGATTTGATTTGAATTTCTAAGTATGACTTGATGTATAAAACGTATATATGTACATATTTATTTCAAAATAATTTGAAGTGAAGCCGAAAATTTAACATTTAAGTTTTATGTTAAGTAATGATTTTCTATTATTGAAATGAAGCAATTTTTTTGAATAATTGGAGTGTTTAAAATGGAAAATGGAACTAAAACAACTTGAAACAGTTGAACTAGGGTAAAAAAAATATTTGTATAATACTCAATTGCATTCTAAAACACATATATAACTTATCTAAAATATTCAAAAGTTAAGATGTGAAGTGAATATGTAATTGAAGGATATACAAGAGAAACTTAAGTAATAAATTGTTCAAACTAAATTTTTCTTAATAGAAATGTTGTAAATAAAAGGTAAATTTGTATAGTGCCAATTACACTCGGAAATATTAATAAAACTTAGCTGGAAAAAGCTTAAATGTAATAACAACATGTAATTGAATAGTACACAAATAGTAAGTAATAGGATGTCCAAAAATAAAATTTATATGGTTTTTAATTGATTATTGTATCTACTACTTTGTATTTTAAATCTATCTTTCCTTTCTGTTGCTTCTATTCTCCAATCTCATTCCTTTTAGGGGATGAAATGTTTTGAGCGGGGGAGAGTGTAACGACTCGGGAATTTTAACGATTCTAAATAGAGTAATTAACTAAATTTTCCATGAAATAAATAATAAAATTTAGTAATGAAAATTTGATATTTGGTATGTGTCTATTTAAGCATAGCAAGTGACAGATTTTCATTAGAAGATATGTAAGTTTATTTGGTTGTGAAATTTTAATTTAAAACTACTAATCGGTTAATTTTTTTAGAAATTAAATATTATTGAAACCTGAATATTTTTTTGTAAGAAAAATATGAATCATTTTCCGAGTGAGGCATCATATTTCATTTTGCCAAATTTGGACAGGTCTAGCTCCGTATATCTTATTTTCGGTGTTTTAGCAGCAATTTTGGCAGCAAAAATCAAGCTTTGATAGGATGGTCATGTCTCTCATATCTGTGTACTATTCTATTTATCTCGTCGCATTGATCTCCGTAGTATATGTATTTGCATTTGTGCATTTCGAAGTTCGTTACGCAGCGAAATCTGCAAATTGATTAGCCGTATCGGACCCATTCTGAGCCTTATTGGTTCCTAGGTCTATTCATTTGTCCTCCATGACAAATCTAACGGCCATAACTTTTAATATTCGTAGAAATTTAACAATTTGACTTTCTCTATTCCATTGGTTGCTTTTATTTCTCTGGTTCCAATATATTGCTTGATTCTCATTCTCCTTGCTTTCTTCATTCTCTTTTCATTCATTTGAGAAAGAAATATAATATTAAATATAAAGCTTGCATTCTTATTTTGATAACCCGACCATCTCATTTTACCATGAAACCCCACACCTAACCGTGCTTCCTTTCATCACCCCCTCGTCGTCTTTATCCGCCCCGCTTCTTCCCTCTCCAGGTCGCTTTCCTCTCCACTTGCCATGCGAACAACCACATTACCAGACTCCGCCGTTCCCCACTACCCTGACAGTCGAGCTCATCCCCTAATGGTCGTCTCCTTCACCTTGTCAACCACACCACGTAACGCCTCAAACATTGACCGAGCTTCTGCCAAAAGCTCTTAAGCACAACCCCCATCTAGACCAGTCGTGCTTCCCACCCACTAACTGCCTCCACCACACTTGACAGCATAGCCCGCTCTGCCAGACAGCAACCGCCATGCACCACGTTCCCACTTTCCGTAACATTCACTTCCTCCATCTCCTTTTGCACCGCCATCTACATCACGAACCCTTCTCCCTCCAATGCCTGCTCGAGACAACCTTGCCACCTTCGACCTGGCCCTTCTCCTGCTCTTCCCCTCAGCGCTCGCTGCCGAACTTCCCCTGATTCAAAGCATAGCAGCCTCGCTACTTAGTTCGCTCACTGTCAGCTGTAGCCACCGTTTTCTTCCCCTCCGTCTTGCCTTCATTGTCACGACCACCTTCTTTTGCCCACAGCCCTTCCACTTTACACTACATCAAAACTACTTGCCGTGACAACCACTCGCCCAAACTCCGAGTATATGCTGATAAACTTGATCCGATCTCATACTCCATTTTCCTTCAGGTTTCTCATTTCCCATTTAAATTTAAATAAAATATATATTGATTTTTGATCATTTTAGTTTAATATATCCTCTTCAATTCGAAAACAAGAAGAAGGATATATATATTATATATTATATATATATATATATTTGATTTCCATCGGATTTAGTTACTCATGCTTTTTGCTTGTCGCTGTCTGGAATTTATTGCAGTAGTTCGTTGGCTTGTCATTGTCCCATTTGCTACGTATCCGTATGCGTGTCCATAGCCATATATCCGTGTCAATTGCTTGTCATTTCTTGTTGTTTCCATAGCCACGAAAGGTGAGCGATCATCACGATTAACAATCTTATATTAAGTAAATTTAATTCACATGAAATGACGATTTAAATATGTTGTTAAAATTCGAATTAGTTAGAAATTTAGTTGTTAAAATATGCTAGGTTATTATCTACAATTGTTTACCTATATTAATTGACATATGACACCATAACATGTTGTATATATTTAAAGTGTTAATTATGATATATGCTTACTATCGATATGTATGTCATTTTATATTATTATTCTATTGTTCTCACTCTGCAAGTTCCTTGATATTCTAGAAAATCCCTATGGGCTAAATTGATACATACCCGAATGATATTATAGATTAGGAAAAATTGTTATGGGTTGAAATGATAAACCCAAGCAATTTTTATTGATTTTGAAATTTTAGTATTGCGGGTTAAAATGATATATACCGGTAAATATTAAATTATTTCTGATTTAAATGATAAATATCCGTATCACTTGACTATAGGATAGAAAATTATATACAGACACCGTTGGTATATTTTTGAAAAATAATTTCCAAAGTTTTGAAAGAAAATGAATGAGTTTTAATAAATATTGATTTTAGGTATAATATATAGATTTTATCTTAATATATGTGTAAAATTTAGGTTTTAAATTATATGTTTTGGAAATTTTAAATTTATAAGTTAACTTTTAAAAATGTAAATTTTAAGATTTTACGCATAATTTTATTATTTTTAGAAATACAAAATAATATTTAATACAAAATAAATTTAATACAAAATAAATTTAATACAAAATAAATTTAATATAAAAAATTTCATAAAATTTAATTTAGTTAGTATATATATAATATGTTTAAGTATTTATTTAAAATTATATTAATATTTTGAAATTAGATTTTGTAATAACTTGAATAAATTAAGGTGGGAAAGAAAATTGAAATTTAATTGTTTAAGAATTGTATTTAATAAGAATTAATTTGAAACTTATAAATTTTGATATTTTAAAGATATGATTTTTTATAACATGATAACTAGATTTTGATTAAAGGTGATTAAGTAAATATTTTCAAATTTAAATAAAATTGAATTTGAAAATTTAGTATTGATGTAAGTTTGTAATTTGAATTTTATTTAAATATTACTAAAAATGATTAAGAGAATATTTTCAAATTTTAACAAAATTAAAGTTGAATTTTGAAACATAAATGAAATTTATCGAATTGAGTTATTGTAAATGTTTGAATATTTAAACTTTGAAACCTATTGAATTTGAATTGGTTTAAATTTATTGTTCAAACCTGGATTTGAAATCGATATAGATTGAAATGTTTTAATAAGAATTTGAATTGAATATTTAACCTTTTATTTGAAATCGTTGGACTGAGATTGATTTTTGGAACTAAAATTGATTTGAATTGGTTTGTGAAATTGGAAGAAACAATTCTAATTTGAAACTGTTTTAATATATATAAAGTATTTTTAATAAATAAACCATTTTAATCTATAAACTATTTTAAATATAAACTATTTTTAATATACAATTATTCCAATATATAAACTACTTTCAAGATTTAAACTGTTTAAGTTAGAACTATTATGATTTAGATTTAATGGATTTAAATGCGAATACTTTGATATAATGGTTTAACCTATTTTGTGGTTATGATTATGATTTAACGTGAATAATGATTTCGAAAGTGAATATGATTTCGAAAGTGATATGATTTGGAAAGTAATATGATTTCGAAAGTGAGTATAATTTCGAAAGTGATATGATTTTGAAATGAATATGATATTTTGACATGAACTACGAGCCGTTTGAAGTAAAAAAATGACCACGGTGTGAAATAGGCGTTTACTTGTTAAAGAGACCGGGTTCGGATATTGTCATACTCTCTACCAATACGGAAAACCACTTTAATAACTGTGCACGTGGTGGAGAAATCCAGAACGAAGTAGGATGGTTTGGCGAACATCTATATGAGGTATGAACACAACCCTGACCCCCTCAGGTCAGCTTGATGTGACTAAAAAAAGAGTTATACCTGCCCTACATGAGGCCGCACCTCCGATCAAGCTTGCTTCTTCGATACCATATCTATCACTTTGTGATTTGATTGGGTGCACCTTTGATTATAGGAATGTGTCTCAAGGTGGGTGGTAGTAGCTGCTATGTGTTACCACTAGCTCGGTTCTGCAAAACGGTGGTATCTTACCCTTGGCATTGCCTCGCATGCCTTGTCACATGCCTTATTGCGTCCATTACGAGTTTGGTTTGTGTCATACCTATGGAGTGCTCCCTAATAGCCTACCGGTTTGGTGGAGTTTACAGTGTTACTGTATCGACCACGACATTTATATAAAATGCGTTAAAGGGGATATAGGTAGTGCCTTAACGCTATTTTATTATTTTACTTCACTGTAGACATTATCTATGTAGCATATTGTACTATGTATGTAGATAGTATAAAAGATCCCTAAGGGTGGAATCCCAACCATTCTTTAAGTTATATTGCATTTTCCTTGGACATTTCACTTGAGTTGATTTACTTGCATAAGAATGTTAATCCTGACTCGAGTGTTCTGTGTTTTGCTTTATGCTCGGTCAGCCTTGGTGTCACAACATTTGAGACTCACCATTGGAACTTTGCTTGAAGATATGTCTTATCTATTCAGCTTTCCTGTTATTTTCGATATTTCCAGTTGTTTATGTTCAGACTTGTCAGTTACTTTTGAATTAGTTATGTACTTGGGATTTTCTGTTGTATTTGTTTCAGACTCTGATGTTCTATAGTTGCTTCATGAACTACTATTTATCTATTCTGCTGCTTACTGTTGTATTACTCTCTGTCTATGATTCTGTGATTGATTTATTTACTATACATGCTAATTTTTGCCAAATATAAATTAATGATCTATTGTTTTGAGCAATTCAAGTCTTACACATGTGGATTATTCTTGATTTGGATGGTTCGAAATGGTGGGTCGCTAAAGATAGGGAGTCTTCTTTTCTCGTCCTTTATCCATGGCAGAGAAAAAATACTCACCAATCATAAGATATTTTGCTTACCTTCCCATTTCGGCCCATCTCTTGTCTGCTACATGCATACCTTTACCTATCATACTAACCTCATTCCTTCCACCTTTCACAATTGCGCCGATATCTTCTCTAATCACAAAGCATCGATTATCATTGTTGTTGATGTACAAGAATATGGGAAGCTTTAGAGTCTTTGTTAAACAAACCAGATTTTCGACCCTTGAAAATCGAAACTAATGCGTCTACTGTATCACATGCCGAACATTCAAGTGCTAAAAATGCCGATTTGTTAGGGTGAAAGAAGAAGATAGAAGATAGTATAAAATTAAACAACATATAATCTAACAAGGCAACGGAATAACATATACTAATCACATAATGTTTTACGATGACATCTCAAAACCAGTATATCAGAGTTACATTAATACAATTCTAACCTAGGATAGTTATAAAAGCCTGTCCTTATAAATTAGATATGGAGTACATAATATACAGTGGAAACAAGTAATAACTATCTACCGATGAAGCCTCTTGCTTCAAGCCCCTCCAAGTGCATCCATAAAAAATTGGACTGCTTGGCTGCTCATAAAAATTTGAGCACCTAAGAGATTAGGGAAAGAAATAAAACTCGGGTCAGACATGGGTCTAGTGTGAGTAAACTCAAAGAAACTGAATTATTACTTTTCAAAACCCTTTTAAAATCAAAGGTATCTTGTAAAACCATGCCACACATGAACATAGACGGGTTTTTACCTTACGATAACCAAAACCACTTTTATATAAAAATCCTTTAATATTAAAATAGTGTCTAAGTACAAATACTTATTAAAATAGCTGAAATTGTTACATTAATTAAATTTCATCATACTAGGCTCTATAATCAAAACTGTAAGGAACGCATTGGAGATTGGTTTCCATACTATGACAAAGTTAGGAACTACCTTTAGAAGGTACATCTCTAGATAAATGCACCAGTGTATGACAAGAACATCCATACAGGACTGGCCTACCACTTGAATAATAGTATCGAATATGATCATCCCTTCACTAATAGGCCCCTAAGCATACAAATGAGAGATAATAACCGATCTAGATTTGGAATGAACATACCCTAGTCGGGAGTGACCCACTTAGCCTTGCTGCATGCTCGATTTTTGTTATTTCCCGGTTGATGAGGTTCGAGGCCGCGTTTTACCTTTTTAGAACCTTTACACTTAGAATGCTCATTGCCCTACAATGACAATATGCTGATTGCATTCATCCATACAAGTCCTTTCTGGGTCTGAACGAAATCGAAGGAACTATTCCTATTACATCCATTTTGGAATCACCCTATATGATTAGTAGCGATTAGCCCTTGCACTTCACATCTCTATCTTCGATTCCATGCTCTTCAAAATGCCTTCACTTTGAAATGCATTCTTCGGATCAAAGTGGTTTTCGGATAACATATCCGATCCCGGTCTCTTCGAAACAACGTTCGATATTTTTGGTAAATTCAACCCACTTTATTAGGAAATAAACAAACAAAAGATAAGAGCGGAGTTTACCTCCTAACCATTTATGGACGGATTTAGTTTACCTCCTAACCATTTATGGACGGATTTCCTTATCATTTATCCTAGAAGAACAAAACGAGTTTATATATATAGCATGACACCTTCGACGGTAACTGTACCATATAATTCTCATGTTTCTCCTAGATACTTCCAAAGTTAGGTTTTGGTCCAGATTTGATAGTCGATTATTTAACTATCAATTTATACAAACAATCGAACATTGATTCCATTCCATATGGGATCCTCTAAGCCTTTAATTAATAAAATCACTATATAAAACCTAATCAAAAGATCTTTCTAAACCCTATTTCCAAACCTCCTACATTCCTTTATACTTGAAAAAAATATAAGTATTTACCAAACATTTTGGAAATTTCATTTCCTCGAAATTCCATATTAAATGGCCAAACAATTCCTTTCAAAAACATCACCTCCTGTAAAACACATTTACTTATTCCTTATAAAAATTCTTTTTATAAATTCAACTCATATTTCAAACCACTTAAAAGTTTTCAAACTAGATTTAAAACTTCTTTCAAAAATATCTAAAATGATTTATACAATCCCTTTTTATTTTTAAAACTATTTAAAAATCTTCCTTCATAATTTCTTTATAGAATCTCCTTTACAAAATATCATTTTCAAGACATCCTTTGTAAATCACACTATGTAAAAAAATTATTTAATAAACCCCTTTTTAAAAACAAGATATTATTTAAAAATAACTTTGTAAAATAATAATAAAATTTGAAAATCATTTATAACCTTAAAACCCAATTTGATTTAATAATTAAAGTTAATTCAAAAACGTACTTTAATAATTTGAAAAGAGGCTTAGCAATCCTAATGGTACGAATTTAAGTTACCATTCAATTTTAATTCCAATTCACTTAGCAGTTATTTACATGGGTCAACATATATGTAAATACAGCTTATATCCAAAACAGGGAATAACATGTCTATATGAACTAGTTATCATATATATGTCCAAATAACATAATGGTAGGGTGATGATTTGTTCAGCTAAACAAATTTCCAAACAATTCAATCAATTCATAGCAGAACGAGGATTTATTCTGCTAACACATGTCCATACAAACAAATCAACAATCTTTTTATAACAGAACGAGGATTTATTCTGCTAAAACATATCCAAACAACCAAACAATCAATCTATAGCAGAATAGGGATTTATTCTGCTCATACATGTCCAAACAACCCAAAGATCTACATTATAATTCATTCACAGTTATATGGTTTCTTAATGGTATCAACATTTAAATCACTTGTATCCAAAACAATCTTTTAAAAAGAAGTATCTTTAAATAATTTTACTTTTGAAAACCAAAGGATTTAAAACTTTAAACCCTTTTAGAAATAACTAATTATAAGCTAAATCCTTTATTTAAATCATAATTAATTTTAATCGAATCTTAATTTAATTAATTAAATAATTAACAGTAATTAACTGTTAGTTAAATCTAAATCAATCCTTTATTAGTCATTAAATAATTAGTTAAAACTTTATTAATAATTAAATATTAATTAATCTTAATTAATTAATAAATAATCTTTAACTAAACTTAAATAATAAATTAAACCTTTAATAAATAATTTATTATAAATTAAACCTTAATTAATTTACAATTTAAAAAATTAAACACTTGATTAATAATTAATCCTATATTTAAATAATAGTTAATTAGAAATAAATCATATATTTAACTCATAATTAACTAACTTAATTAATAAGTATTAAAATAAATCTTAACCTTAAAGATAATTAACTAACAACTAACCTTTAATTAATACAGTTAATAACCCCTATTTAACCCTTAATTAATTATTAATTATCAAAACATAATTAATTAATTTTTTTGTTAAATTCTTTATTTACCTTTTAAAATATCATTATTTAGTTTATAAATCATTTACAAAACAATTTGAAGTGCAAAAATGAAAGTTTATGAAAATCTAATTTTTACATGAACTGCATTCATAGCGACTATTGCTATGGATACCCGTAGTTTCCAACTTGTTGCTCACTAACTCTTCCATTTAGTAATTTTACTTACCAATTTTCCATATCACTTCCAATTCCAAGCCGAAGAATACAATTTTATAAATAAGACACCAATTAAATCATCAATTCAAGGTTCTAATGCTAAACCACAAATTAGCACCACACATATACATTCAAATCATATCATAATACACATAACAACACCATATCAACATATGACAACCATATATATAAATGTAAATTCTTCCCAGAAAGTTTAGGAATTTACTCACCGGAGGCTATCCAAATTTTCGCTGACTTGAGTACAACCTTACACTTTCATTCCTAAGCAAAATTATAGAGCCTTGAATCCTAAATGTACTAGGTAGGCTAGGCCATGGATGAAAAAGGAAGCGAGACATGTTTTGGAAATGTAGAGTGACTTTAGAGAAACATCAACTTCTCAATAATAAACCTGAAAATAGGTTATTTTGCAACTGATTTTTGGGATGTCTACTCATGGAATTTCAAATAGCATTTAAAATTAAAGTTATTGGAATTTCTTTTCTCTATTATTTCAAAAAAAGAATCACTCATTTTTGATTAGTTTTGGAAAAGTTATGATCAAGAGAAGAAGGATAATTTTCGAACTTGAAATTCTAGGTAAAAATTGCTTTGCTAAGATTGCGTATTTTGACATAGCTATGCTAGAAATTTAAAAAAATGGTCAACAAGAATGTTGTAGCCATTAAAATTTTACACGATTTCAAAAAAAACCCTCCATTTGAGTTATAAATGAGTAAGAAAAGGTTGGTGGAAAGAGGATGCAAAATGGAGAAACATATGGCTATTTATAGGCAAATTTCCTATATCACATTATATCTAGTATTAGCGTCAAAATTGGTCATTAACATCCAAAATGTAAATGGAAGCACCAACTAACAGTCATAGATAACAGATAAAGTGTATGTGGAGAGTATAAATACGAAGAGTAGTAAAAATTAAAAAGAAAGTAGAAAAAACAGTGGATTTATAGTGGTTCGGCTGATTTTGGCCTACGTCCACTCCAAAATTTTCCTTTTTATTGATATAAGAATCAATTACAGTTACAATCCGGAGTTTTCGAAACAATTATGGCAGAGTAGCCTTAATGAGGAAGAAGAAGGGAAACCGAATGAAGATCCTTTTTCTAAACCCGCACATGCTATATTTATAGGCAAATCCCAAGTTACTGAGCTTCCTGAGTAGTCCGGACCCATCAGGACCATAGTCGAGCCAACATCCTTCATCATGGTATGAGCGACTTCCTACAAGTGACTTCCTGTGGCGACTTCTTGTAGCGACTTCCTATAGCGTCTTCCTGTAGCGAATTCCTGTAGCGACTTCCTGCGACTTCCTGTAGCGACTTCCTGCCGAGCGACTTCTTGTAGCGACTTCCTGTAGCGACTTCATGTTCCTGTAGCGACTTCCTGTTCCTATAGCAACTTCCTATTCTTGTAGCGACTTCCTATTCCGAACGACTTCCATGCCGACCGACTTCCACGCTGACCGACATCCACGTCGATCGACTTCCACGCCGACCGACTTCTATGCCGACCGACTTCCAAAACATGCTACGTTACCTATCCATCCAATCGACTCAAACCTACCGCATTCCATTCTCGATAACTGAGAAACCGACTTAGTTAAATCCGCCTTCCTACAGCCTTGCCAAAAGACGGGGTAACACTTTGCCCTACAAAACATGCCTTTTGGTAAATGGCGTGTTTTGAATGGCTTCGAATCCAATATCGTCAGTCCTTATTTTATTAATTGCTATAATATATTTGATCAAGTTGTGGCTGTTCGAAGCCGAATCGATATTCATTCCCACTTGTGGAAGTCAGGAATTAAAATCTACAGCCTCTCTGGACTATTGATGGTCATTTCGGACCCTTACCAAGTCCATTCCAAACTCGATGGTCGAATAGAAAGATCCTGTTGCGCTCCGGTGTAGCTTTCTATCCCTTGCACTCTGACCGCATCAAGGGAATATAGCGATGTCTTGGTCATCCTAGACCGATCATAGCATCTCTGGGATCTTATTAGATCCCATCCTGTCATTCTCCAGTAAAGGGGAAACAACGTTGAGTGAGCCGATCCTGTCGTTCTCCGATGAAGAAGCGTCACTCCCTGCACTCCGGTTCAGTGTCCTTGAACGTTAAAGCGATGCCCTGATCCTCCTGGACCGATATCAGCCTCTTCGGGCTCCTACTGAATCCCATCCTGTCACTCTCCGGTGAAGGGGAAACAACGTTGAGTGAGCCGATCCTGTTGCTCTTCGACGAAGCAGCGTCACTCCCTGCACTCCGGTTCAGTGTCCTTGAACGTTAAGCGATGTCATGGCCTGAATCCTAGGCCAATTACAGCCACTCAGAGCTCTTATCGAACCCCTATCAAATCACTCAGTGGTGAATGGGGAATGACGTTAAGTGAGTTGATCCCGTCGCTCTCGGACGAAGTGACTCACTTCTTGCACTTCAGACCCTGTCTCTCCGGGTAGGGTCATAAAGCGATTAATTTCAAATTGACTTCCAATATTCATCCTTTAACTCTCTGGTCCAAGGTTTATTTCATGAAATTCAAGTTCATTTATTGAATTAAAATTCCAAAAGTTCAACCACAAACAAAGGAAAAATCTAAATACTGCGACTTTGGGCAGAGCGGTCTATTACCATCTCAGAGCATGCCTGGAGATCTCTCCAGTTCCCTCACATATGTAAGTGGAATAGATATTTTATTTTGAAATCAAAACCTAAGAATTTTATGTAATCGACCAAAGTTCAAGTCTTGAACGTGGCCCATGCATCATGATCAATTGATGATGAGTCATGATCTAAATTCAAGATTAGTTCTGTTGGGTGCAAGTGGTAGTTGCTTAGGTCCTACGGCCGCTGTCCGCTTTTCATGTACTGTGGAAGTCTGCCATTTTTAACATGCTCTTCCACCTCATCCTTCAAATGGTGGCATTCATCAGTAGCATGTCCTTCCAGTTCATGGAATAGACAATACTTTTCACTTCTACGTTCCCGTTCCATGGGTTCTCTCTTGGGTGGTTTTCGATAGGGGAGGTGCCTCCGAGTTTCCGTGTAAATCTATTCCAGATTTTCCATCAAGTCAACGTATTTTTTGAATCTGGGTTCTCGAAATTTCTTTCGTTTGTCAGGACCATTATATCTGTCATCCTGCTTCCGCTTTCCTTTGTCTATTCCAGTCTGTTCCTTGGAGGTTCCATCACCTTACACGACGTTTATTTCTCGCCTTTCGGCGCGTGAATCCTTTAGCCGAATGAACCTTTTAGCTTCATGATAGAATACTCCAAGGTCTTATGGTGGATCTCTTGCCAAAGAATCCTTAAACTTTGTGCCTTCCGCAACCCCTGCTACCGCCGCCATCAAAATCATCGATGGATCCAGGCGATCTACAGAAGCCACCGTTGCATTGAATCACAATAGA
The DNA here is from genome assembly GCA_030765085.1 of Allium cepa. Classification (NCBI taxonomy): domain Eukaryota; kingdom Viridiplantae; phylum Streptophyta; class Magnoliopsida; order Asparagales; family Amaryllidaceae; genus Allium; species Allium cepa. Next base: position 30,902,627 of record CM060932.1, read on the forward strand.
AAATCTCTTATGGACTCTCCGGTCCTCTGCTTCATTGAATCTAAGATCACCACACTCTTGGGCCGCGTCACGTGGACCCTAAACTCTCTCTTGAAATATTCCACTAGCTCACCCTATGTTCTGATTGATCCATTCTTTAGCTGCTTGAATCAAAGTGCGGACAAGTCCGTTAGTTATAGAGGGAAGCACCATGCCAACACTTCCTCGGATGCCCCCAGCTCTTCCATATGTTTGATATATTTGGTAATATGCATGGTTGGGTCTGGTTTCCTATCATAAGGATCCAGCGTGGGTAACTTGAACTTTGGAAGGCTCCTTGCATTTCTAATATTCAGAGTGAACGGACTCCGACTAACTTCCTTTAAGCCTCCTCTTGACAATCCTCCTCTCATAATCCTTCTTATTTATCCAGCCATCCGCTCGTCTCCATCCGGGGGTGGTCCCCTGTTTGCATCTCTACCTTGCCTCCCATGTCTTAGAGGGTACTTTGGGTAGTACTCTTCATGTTGGTCATTTATTTTCACATTGGTCCTTGCTTACTGAGCTTCATTCACCGCTCTCCCAGTGTCCAATCCTAGAGGTCTTCCCCCGAGCCTTCGCTAATTTCCTTGAACCCCTCCAGCCTGGTTCTGGTGTTGACCTCCAGAAACATCTACAGCTCTGGTTCCTTGTTCTACAATGCCAGCAGCCGCGGTTGGTCCATTCCCATGACTTTGTGCTCCAACATGTCCAACCTGTCGAAGCTGGTTCTGTATCATGCCTTCCTGCCTTTTCAGCATCGTCTCCATCTCGTCCCTAATGATATAGATGGAGGCTTGACCTGCGCCAGCTCTAGAGGAGGCCTCTTGACTTTCCTCCTGATTGCTTCTTTCCATCACTTGCTTCCTTGTTGATGGCCTAGCCATTGCTTTCTAGAAGCTAAGTTCCTAGATCCAAAATACCAAGTGCTTGCCTTCTCAGTAAAAGCACCAAAATGTTAGTGCCAAAATTGATCACTAACACCAAAATGTAAATGAAAGCGCCAACTAATAGTCACAGATAACAGATAGAGTGTATGTGTAGAGTATAAATGTGAAGAGTAGTAAAAATTAAAAAAAAAGTAGAAAAAACAATGGATTTATAGTGGTTCGGCTGACTTGGCCTACGTCCACTCTAAAATTTTCCTTTTTATTGATATGAGAATCAACTACAGTTACAATCTGGAGTTTTCAAAACAATTATGGCAGACTAGCCTTAATGAGGAAGAAGAAGGGAAATCGAATGAAGATCCTTTTTCTAAACCCCCACGTGCTGTATTTATAGGAAATTCCCAAGTTTTTGGGCTTCCCGAGTAGTCCGGGCCAATCAAGACCATAGCTGAGCCAACATCCTTCATCATGGTACGAGCGACTTCCTATAGCGACTTCCTACCGAGGGACTTCCTGTGGCGACTTCTTGTAGCGTCTTCTTATAGCGACTTCCTATAGAGACTTTCTGTAGCGACTTCCTGTGACTTCCAATAGCGGCATCCTGTTCCTATAGTGACTTCCACGCCGGCCGACTTCCACGTTGGCCGACTTCCAAGCTGACCGACTTCCAAGCCGATCGACATCCAAGCCGATCGACTTCCACGCCGACCGACTTCCGCGCCGACCGACTTCCACGTCGACCGACTTCCACGCCGACCGACTTCTAAAACCTGCTGCGTTATATATCCGTCCAGTCGACTCAAACCTACTGCATTCCATCCTCCATATCCGAGAAACCGATTTAGTTAAATCCGTCTGCCTACTGCCTTGCCAAAAGATGGGGTAACATTTAGTTGCGTCACAAATCTTTTATAATATATATATATATATAATTATGTTTAATCACATCACTCTTATATATATAAAATTATGTTTAGACACATCACTTTCTTTTATATATATATATATATAATTATTATATTTAGTCACATTACTTTCTTTTATATATATATAATTATATTCAATTATTAATTAATTAAGATGTGACAAGAGATAATTATGGTTAATGATTGCCAAATCTAAGATGTGGCAATACTTAATATATATTTAAAAAAATGTTTATTATTTTTAAAACCACGTCTTGTCACATCACTTGCTAATCTAAATTAATATAAGATAATTTATTTACAAGTATATTATTTTCTAGTTAATTAACTCTTATATACATACATATATATACATATAGTGCACAAAGATGAACAACGTTCCCGACAACTTTCTGGTCGAAACTTTGGAAAACGTTCTTCGGTCACATTTCCTATTTTTCTACGAACTATTTAATTTGGTAAAAAAATTTTGAAAATGATTTTACCATCATTAGTTAATTAAAATGAGTTTATTTTTATTATAAAACCTATATATTGAATATTTAAAATTAATGAAATATTCACTACTCAAAGCAGTGAAATTCCGAATCGTTACAGATATACTTTTACAACTTTGCCAGCTCTATGAAGTCACGTAAATGGTGGTACTCGTTCATGTTATGCTAGTGAGACTCATGAGTGTAGTAATACTTTCCAAAGTTTAGATCATTCTCGTTCCTATTCCTAGGAGACGACCTTTGTATTTCAACTCTACTTGTGTAATCGAGTAGATGTTTTTGATGATATCATTTAGATCTGTATAAGCATCGGATCTAGGACCGTGCCTTCATTTTTTGCAATCAAATTTCTTACCGCTAGAGTTTCCTTGATTATTAGATTTCTTATTTCTTGCAAAATCATTGCTACTTCTATTAACTTTGGCGTTTAAGCTGGATGACTCTCTAATCCAAGTTGATCTGATTGGCTTTCTCTAGGATTTGGCATCCTTCAATCTCACTTACTTTGCTGCCTCGTAGTAGATAATGACCCTTATTTTTATGTGTCAGTGAATCGTAAAATTATTATTTTTAAAACAAATTAGATCCAAATTAAGTATATCTTTGGGGAATATTAACTGTTGACTTTGAAAATCTTGTAAGACCTATAACTTTTTATAGAAGCTGAACTAGGGTCTAAAACTACTTTTAAATGAAAGATATGATGGTTTATCTTTCTGCAAATTAGTCATAACGGATATTTGGACTTGCCGTTGAGGAGATATGGTTATTTAAAGTTTGGACAATCCTTAAGTAGATTAGTGGGCAATAAACTCAAGTCCGTCATCAGGCAAGCTAATAATTTTGGGATTAGGATTAAGAGCAATATCCATGATAGCTCATAATCACATTTTATCATCTCTAGACATTCTTTAACCTCCATTAGACCTTCCTTTACAAAAGTACCATTGCTTTCTTAATTAATTTAGCCTAAATCAATTAACTACTAGGGGGTTAACATATATATTAACAAAAGGCTTTAGGAATATTTAATTTTGAGCATTGGGAAATGAGTAGCTTTTTCCCAATTTCAGATCTAAACTTGTTTTGTGATTTTTGGTCGATTCTATATCTTAAGTGAGTGATTCAATTCCCTCATTATGCTTTAAAAGTTAATATATGATAACTTTTGTGTTTAAACCCTTTTTAACGTCAATGTGATTTTCCCTAGATTTAATATTTCCCATATTTTACAAAAAAATTTAAATGTTAAAATGGATTTTGATTGGATTTACAAATGTGTTCTTATCGGTACATCCTTTCTCATAATAAGCTAAATTTGGACGATATGGTTGTTTAATTTAGATTTGTTTATTTGGATGTACTATATGATCTTATTGTATGTATGTATTTCTTTGTTGTACACTTGTCTATGTTTGGTTGAAAATGGCTATACATGCCGAATTAGAGTTAGGATTTTTTTTTACTGAGTCTGGTGCATATAGGTTGACTATAAGATGGCTCATCGCAGATGGTTGCATAATGGATGGGTGATTCAAATCAATGGGACAAAGTTATTTGAGTTGGTTTTAGAGTTGAAGATTGGAGTGTCGATCAGATCTAGAGATGGCATGTAAAATGAAATAGTAAAGTGGACTAGATTTAATGTAAAAGTCAAAGAATGACTAAGCCAAATTTTTAGTTAAGTTATATCGATCGACACTGATCAATATTGGTCGATACTTACAGATGGGGGAGAAGGAATTGCAAATTTGCACTTAAGGTGATGAGGTAGAGGTGGCTTGGACTTACTGCGTGGCAGCCCAACATTAAACTTAGGTTAGAGATGTAGACACATGGGAAAATTAGGCTGTACCGAACGACCTACATTGGAGGACCTCCAAACAGTACGAGATGTTGGAAACTTGGAGTTGGCTTTGGGATTGGAGACTTGATGAAGGTTGGAAACTTCGGGATTAGGCAAAGGTTGACCAAAGCTTTAGTATTTAGCAAATTTTTGGCTAAATACAAAGTAAGATGGTTTGGTACTAACCTATATCATTGGTACCGATTGATGTGAGTTTGTGCTATATTAAATGGAACATTTTAGGGGTTGTGCATGGTCGATCTCCAACAAAGTGGATGCACGGTTTAGGAGATAAAGCCAATACCGATTAATCTACAAACGGAAAAGATGATGCAAGATCTACTAGGGATTTCCAGAGTTTCATTTTGGGCATGACCTAAGGAATTGATGAGGTGACTTTAGGACCAATATGAAAAGACACTATGACTTTTGATGGGTGTCTAGAGATGATAGCTCGAAGTTGGGAGCTATTTTGATTATCCATAAGAGTAAGTTCGATGATGTGGACTAGTGAAGTGGAATATATGATGTGTTTTACTAAGGAGATATTTTCTAAGGGACCATCGGTCAATTAGAGGTTTCAATGTGTGCTCGTGAAGCAGGGGTATATGGGGACACTCTTTGGGGTTTAATGTTATCCTAGGTCTTTGACTATGAATCTGTGTACCTTGGATTTTGATGTTAAGTCTAGCTCATAGCCTTTAAAGTGATATGGTTCGAGCATTAAGAAACCAAGATGTCTAGAAGTCTCTGACCATAAATGTGGTCATATAAGTTATCATATATCCAACACAGTTGAGTGAATGAAGTGAGGTTTTCATGATGGTTGCTATCTTTGCTATGGTTGATACGTTTTGTTACGGGTGTCACATAATGTAGGTATTATCGATTTAGACACCTTGGCACCCCATACTTTACTTTGATTAGTAGTGCACCCTATGATGATAGTTTAGCATATACTCTTATATGTGCTAATTTGTTGGATTTAGGGATAGGTCAGGTATGATTCTCCATACCTTATGTTTCTAATTACTATATAAATTTTTAGATTAGTTTGAGATTATAGACCTGTCATGCTAGACTTTTATCTGACTTTAAGTTTATGCTTTGTTTCATATTATTTAAGGTACTCTTAAATGGGTAAATTATGGACAATAGGTTCGAGATAGCACATGGAGCTGCATGGAGGACGAGCATGTGGCTAGTAGTTTCATATATTATATTTTGGAGCTATTATTGTTATCATGTTGTTCGATATTGTGGAGCTATTATTAGCACTTATTTATTAGAGATTGCTTTCTATTTAGAGTTTATGTGATCTGATGTATAAACTTTATCACACTTATTTTGTATAAATATGATGGACCAATGCACTCCCATCTATGTTGGTTCATTTTGTTTTATACTATTGGCTTACCTATTTTATATCTATATTGACTGTTTTATTTTGACCTAAGCATTGTGAGATATATGATAGATTTTATTTAGAGTTTAGCTGTTTTACCCTTGACTGCCACTCTGCATCTGTTGTGTACAATGGCAGTGCACTATTTTTTGTATTTGGATAGTTGAGATATAAGGTGGCTGTCACATTTGGCATCGAAGCTAGGTTGAATGGTCGACCTAAGTTGATACTTGGATATATTAGAGATTGAGTATGAGTTATCACTCTAGAATGGATCGGACGATATATGAGAGAGTGTTCTTCTTGTATTTTTTAGTCTTCAAAACTAAATTGTAGTGTGTGTGTGTACAATATTAAGTCGCAGTGCACACTTGAGTACCACTGATGCTAGTATTTCATTATTATAGACTGATCGATCTTATTACAAATTGTAAGAAAGAGTAGGCATGCTAGGAATGGAGCAAGGAACTTGTAACAATCTTGTGTTGAGAAGTAATTACTTAAAGTTAATAATGGTGAATAAATTAAGTAAAATGGATTTTAAAGATTAAATAAGAACAATTTTGGATTTATTTGGTAATATTGGAATTTGATGATAAAAATATTCAACGATGAAATCAAATTATTTTAGGAGTAATTTTTTTTTAAAAGATTATGGGATGAATTATTTTGAATTAAATATTTTGAAAATGATAAATTATTAATAAACAGTTTAGAATTTAATTAGAGGATATTTAAATTAAAATGAGTTAAAATATGGAAATAATATCTTATAAAACTATATAATGAATGAATAATATAGATTTTGAGTGATAATAATTTTAAAGGTGGATTGAAGCTAATTTGAGTTAATAAATAAGTTGTTATTAAAAGTGGGCTAAATATGTAATTTTGTGATAAACAAAAAAATAAAAGGATTTAACAACCGGTATTTATAATGATATGATATTTAAATAATTAATTAAGTAGTGAATCTTAATTACATAGCGGTCCAAAAATATGATTTTTCGCGTATGGTTGAATCGGGACTCGAGACCATCTCCGTTGAGTATAGATTGACGTTATAAATTAAAATGGGTATAAAATCGTTATATTTGAAGATCAGATAATCTGATGGACAAAACGTTCTCGAAATGCACAAAATTATCATCCTAGAGCGCTATCACATATAGCGATGAAATATATACCATTGGGAACGAAAAAATCTGGTGATGTATGCTGACGAATTTCGTTGCGATCGGACGTATCATGTGATTGAACGAGCTCGAAACGTATGACGATTTATTTAAAATCAAATAAATAGAATATTGTATTAATAAAATAAACCCTACCAAATACACCTCTCCCTCTCTCACTATCACTATTCCATTCCGGTAAACAAAGAAAGTCGCCTCTCAAATCTATTCAAAAATCAAAATTAAGAGACCCGCTCAACTATAGATTACGAAATCAGATCCGTTGAGTTCGTACAGGGGAGAGCTTCACGTTAGTGGTGACGGTGACACATCCGATAACAATTAGGGTGGAGGCCGATATGAATGTGGATCTAGGGTTTAGCGGGCAAAGTTTGGCGAAACAGAGATAACCATTGGACTTCTCTTCGCGATACGCTCCTTCCTACGTTATCAATCTAGGGTCTGATTACCTTAAACAAGTTGCGACACAGGTTTGGTCGAGCATGGTGCTGGGCAACGCTTTTGGATGGAGGGCGTCAGAGTTGTTGGTCTTGGCATTGATGGGTCAAGATTTCGAAGAGGAGTACGACAGCGTAGATGGCGTTCGATTTCATAAAGCGAAGCTCCATATCATTCTGAGAGAGTGCACAAGGCAATGGGTTTGGTGTGTGTATGCACATATAGGAGATGGGGAAGAAGAAGCATTAGCAGATAATGATGGTGATTAAGCTAATTAATTATTTAGTTAAGCTATTTACTTTTTATTTAACCACGATTCGTATTTAATTCATATTTTTTACATACAAGGTCCATTTTGGATAAGATTTCTTACGTTGCACTCGTGATGGTGATCTCTATGACTTAGCATTGGATTGGTCAACTTTAGTTGAGGTGGATGATATTGTCTCTCACCATACCTTGATTGTTAGTATTGTATAAAAACGGTGTTCTAAGACAATTTCTAACTTTGAAATGTGATTTTAATATATATAAACACGTACTCGATTTTTATAAAAGAAATGAAAAGCATTTTAAATCGAATATCAAAATTTTCTCATTTGACGTGCTATTTTAGGAAATTTCTAGTTATAGGCTGTTTTTGAAATGAATCCCCCATTGGTTGATGTAGATTCATTATATATGTTGGGTGTATACTATATTGAATGTATGTATGCTTATTGGTTGCATGTATAGTTATTTTCTTGTTTGGTTGAAAACACCGAGTAGTCGACGATCCACCGTCAAAGAATATCGCGTGCGTTAGTGTTTCAAGCATATTGATCGAATATCCAAACTGACTGGATAAGTTGTAGAGAGTACTAAGATACATGTCAACAGATCTAAAAAAGGAAGACGATGGACATAGGCGGGCTTCATACTTCACGATGGATGTTGGAATTTTTCGTTTGGTTTGTACTTATCTATTTTTGGACAAGTGCCTGACCAAAGTGACTAGTATTGACCACTGTAGAGTGGTCAGTGCTCATCACTATTGATGATGGTCGATTTAGCCGATCTTTGGCATAGACAATGAGAAGGCTTCGAGGAGTGCAATGTGATGGGTTGTTCGTGCGACCGACTCTAGGTCTTAATGTTATTGCTCTATGACGAGAGATTTTGATAGCAAAATGGTGACGAGACACTTCGACGTAATGGCTCCAGGAATTTGACGACGATGGCTTGATGGTGATTGGAGTTGTGTTCTAATGGTGACGGCTTAATGAGTAGGAGTCGTAATGATTTTCCATTAGAGTGGGTTCTTGGAAGGGTGACCCGTGGATAGAATGGTGTTTGATTCTATCATGGAATGAAGGAACGTATGAATGGTTTCTCGTGAAAAATGGAAATTAAATGGTGCCAGGAAAGGGATCAAAGATGCATGCTAAGGGGTCGTTGATACGCGGAGTGTTTTATGTTGTACTAAAGTAGGGTTATTGTGAGTGCACTCATAGGTACTTTGTTTGGCTATCCCGGATCTTTTGTTTGGATCCATATACCCTAGACCGATGGATTTTGGTCTAGTATCTAGCTTCAGGCTACAAGATACGTAAGTATTAAAAATGGGATTTTTCCATTAATCCCTAGCATGGGAATGGTCATATGAGTTATCATATATCCAAAGCACATTGAGTGACAATGAGGTTTGTTGTTGGATGCCATGTTTTCCATGATTGTTTTATGTAGTCTATCACTCTAAGGATGTCACATGATGTAGGTACTCTGGATATGGATACTTAGACACCCAAACATTGTACTTAGTATGGGGTACCCCTTATGTGCTACCTGATGCTGAGACCCACATTACTAAAGATTATTACTGGGTAATACTGCCTACTAATGCGTAGAATAGGGCTGGTTAGGAGCGACCATTGAACTTTAACGAGTGGCACATCCTTATGTCGAAGGCATCTCACCTTCAAAGCAAGCACACGAATAGGCTGATGCACAACAGATATGTCTGGTGAGATCTCAAGCTCTTGCAAATCATGAGAATCGATAACAAAATCTGACTCTCGAAGACACTTCCGAAGCTGAGAGGCGTGAAACGCATCATTAAAGCTAGATAGATGAGCTAGAAGTGAAACTATATAAGCCACAAGGCTAATATATTCAGTAATAGGAAATGGTCCTACGAAGCGAGGAGCCAATTACCAGTCATACTGAAGCGCATAACCCCCTTCGGAGGAGAAACACGAATAAAGGCAAGATCACTAATAGAGAACTCGAGAGGCTTCCTATGGTTGTCCGCGTAGGATTTCTGGCAGCTCTGTGCCTTATTCATTCTCCGTTGAATCAGAACAATCTTCTTAGATAAATCGCGAATAGAATCTGGGCTAAGAATAAGTTTCTCTCTAGACTCCAACCAACATGAAGGTGATCGACAGGGCCTTCCGTAAAGGGCTTCGAAAGGAGCCATACCAATACTAGACTGGAAACTATTGTTGTGGTAGAATTTCATAAGAGGTATGTGATCCTCCCATCTACCACCGAAATCCAAATTACATGAACGAAGAAGATCCTCATGAATATGATTCACCCCTTCAGTCTGTCCATCAAACAACAGATGATAATGTATGCTGAAATTAAGCTTTGTTCCCAAAGCTTGCTGAAGACTATGGCAGAATTGACTCGTGAATAACGGATCATGGTCACAAACAATCGAACTAGGAACACCGTAAATTCTCACAATTTCCTTGATATATAACTTGGCCAAATGAGAAGCACTCCTATTAGACTTAACAGGAATGAGATGAAATGATTTGGTGGGGCAACCAACAATAACCCAAATGCTAGAATGGCTCGATCTCGAACGAGGTAGGCCGTCAATAAAATCCATGGAAATCTGATCCCATTTCCATAATGGAATCTCTAGAGACTGAAGAAGACCAGAAGAGCACTGATGCTCAGCTTTGATAAGTTGACAAATCATGCAATTAATCACATAACTCGCCACATCACGCTTCATGCCTTCCCAATAATAAAGGAAATGCATATCGGCATACATCTTACTACTGCCGGAATGAGTGGTATACTTAGAATGGTGACAAGCATCGAGAATGTCATGCCTAAGTGTAGAACCAAAAGGCATAATAAGACGGTTCTTCTTACTAATACACCCATGACAATCAATATCGAAATCCTGCAACTCCTCATCACGGGATTCAGATACACAAATCTGGATAAGGTGCACAAGATTGGGATTACGACGCTGAGCATTAGCAATACGATCCAATAAGTTGGGTCGAGCTTCCAAACTGAATAATAAAATAGGAGAATTAGAAGATGGAGTTTGATTACGAATATTACAAAGGGATAAGGTCTCTAGAACATCCCATTTGGCTAGCATCATAGAAACAGTAGCCGAATGTTTGCGACTTAGCGCATCAGCAACACGATTACCTTTACTAGGGGTATAATGGATATCGAAGTCAAAGGGGGCAAGGAACTAGAGCCAACGCTGTTGCCCCATATTGAGCTCCTTTTGAGTGAACAGATATTTCAAGTACTTGTGATCGGTATAGAGAATAAATCACTTGCCTAATAGATAATGTTGCCAAATCTTCAAGGCAAAGACAATGGCGACTAACTCAAGGTCATGAGTGGCATAGCGATCTTCATTCGGTCTCAATTACCTAAAAGCATAAGTAACTATCCGATCCTTCTACAGAAGCACGACATCGAGGCCACAATGACTCGTAAACAATAAGGTCTCGATTCCCTTCGAGAACCACTAGAATACGGGCATTAGTGAGAAGCTCCTTCAACCGCTGAAAAGAAGTTTCACACTTGTTGGACCAAATAAATCGAATGCCTTTCCGAGTAAGGCTTGTGAGAGGAAGCGCAGTACAAGAGAAATCCTTAATGAATTGATGGTAATAGCCCGCCAATCCAAGGAAGTTGCGAATCTCATGAACATTCTCAGGCATCTACTGATTCTAGATGGCTTCGATCTTCGAAGGATCGACTGAAATGCCTTCGGAGGAAATAACATGGGCTAGGAACTTAACCTTATTCTCCTAGAAATGGCACTTGGAGAATTTGGCTTTAAGCTGATGCTGACAAAGAGTACTCAAGACAGTTCTCTAGTGATTAGCTGCTTGGCTTCATAAGGATGTCGTCGATGAACATAAGGATGAACTTATCGAGATATTCCCCAAATACTCGATTCATAAGATCAACAAAGAAAGCAGGAGCATTCGTAAAACCGAATGGCATAATGTGCCACTTGCAAGATACATATTGAATGTGGAAAGCTATAAGAGGTATGCTATCCTCCGCAACTCGAAGATGATGAAATACGGTGGCAAGGTCGAGTTGAGAAAAGACATTAGCACCACTCAATTGATCGAACATGTCGTCGATCTTGGGCAATGAATGCCTATTCTTGATAATCAACTCATTAAGTTGCAATAGTCAATGCAACGCCTAAGAGTTCCATTGGACTTCTTTACGAAGACAACCACGACACCCCACGGTGAAAAACTAGACTAAATCAACTTCTTGGACTCAAGCTCTAAAAGCTGCTTCTTGAGTTCCTCATTTTCCTTTGTAGACAACCTCGTGGGAGGTCGAATAACTGGCTTCACACTGGAATGAGATCGATGTGGAACTCAATCGCCCTTTGGGTGGCAAACCCAAAACAGGCTCAAATACATCAAAGAAATCACAAACAACAGGTATATGAGATATATCGTCATCATCTCGTGAGTCCAGATAATATAAAGTCGCTTCAGAATTTTCCACATTTCGAAGAACAAGTGATAGCTGAGCAGACGAATCTGGATGTCAAAGATATAAAATTCTCTTAGAACAAACAATCCTGGCATTGTATCACACTAGCCAGTCCATATCCAAAATCATATCAAATCCTAAATAATAAATAACGTGCATATTCACATGAAAAGAAATCCTACATAAAATAATCTCAACATCATCACAAAGCATGTTAAGGGTTGTGGATCCCTCGGTAGGATTCGTAATCCTCAATAAAGTAACCTTACATGAAACATCCAAAGAAAAAGCATCAATGAGCTCCTTCGATATGAATGAATGCGAAGCACTCATATCAAAGAGAACTCAAATAGAATGATCATGGAACAACAATGAACCATCAAGAATAGAAGGAGTTGTACCTTTGCGCTAAGAAGACCCTCAAGAAGCATCGACAACATTCAACTTGCCAGACTGGGTATTATTCAAAGCTATAGGACAAGTGACAATACGATGGGCTTCCTCCTTGCAATAACGACAGAAGAGAGGCTTAAGACAATCTCCAATCATGTGGTTAGAAGAACCACCTTTGAAACACCGCTTCTGAGTAGGAGGTTCTCCATTAGGCTCAGAACTAGGACCAATAAACTTCTTCTTCTTCGAAGGAAAAGACTTCGGCTTCTGGAAAAAAAACCGCTTCTTGTTGGGGTTCGTGTGAACCTCAACTCGTCACCACTATCACACTCCTTCTCAAAGGCTTCAAGATAAAGTGCCAAGTCAACCAACTCCTCAGAAGAAAGCTTAAGCTAGGGCATCAAAGTCTTCTTCAAATGCTTCTTATGACCAAAAAAAAACTTCAGAATCTTCTTATATGGAGTGCTAATTTATTCGAGACCATATTTGGAAAAGGCCTCAAATGGAGAAACATAATCAAAGATGGAGGACTTTCTTTGCTTCAACTCAAGGAAGCGACGAGCCAATAAAGCTTTCTCGGATTCAAGAATGAACTTGAGCTCGAATCGTTCTCAAAACCGAGTCCAAGAAAGAGTAGACATATCGAGCTCGGCTATTGGAAGCTCGTACCAGTCAAGAGCACGCTCTTGTAGCATGCTGGATGCCACGAGAACTCTATCGTAGTCAAAAAGATTCATGCAAGAAAATATTCGTTCGGACGTACGAACCCAAGCATGGACTTCCAGAAAATACTCGGAGCCTTTGAACGGCTTTCCTTCGAGATGTGAGAAATCACTACACATGCGTGCAAAGAAAGACTTGCATGAAGGAGACGATGGAGTAGGAGTTGGAGGCTGATGCTCTTAAATAACTCCATAAATTGATCGGCAGACATACACACGACATCCAGAATTGAGTCACTGGATTTCCCAACATCCGAGCGACGTCCTCTATCTCTTCCAGCCATAAGCAGAAAGTTAAAATAAGAGATAGATTATTCACATGGTAGATATCATTAATTCAAATATGGAATACTACGAAATAAAAATGCATTCCTAGACGTATTCCCAAACTTCTATCTACCCCAAAGGACAAGAAAAGAGACAGAGGCACGATCATTTAGGAATTCGTAACACTTGTATTACACTTAGATCTACTGTAATATGTGTTTCTGTTCTGTGTTTATCATATTTTGTTCTGAACTCACCTCTGATACCAAGCTATGACGCCTTATCCCGAGACCCACATTAAGAAAGAGTATTACTGGTAATACTGTCTGCTAATGCGGAGAATAGGGCTGGTTATGAGCGACCATCTATAACCTTGTCTTAAATATCTATTGAATACATCGACAAATGCTATATATTTTTTCTCATAGTTTCCAAGTGGATAAACATATCCAATAAATACTTAACATAAAGCCATATGTGGCTATAGGATCTATTAGAATAGAATATAACAACTTGAATGTAAAACAAATCACAGAGCAACAGATCATCATATATATATATATATATATATACACATACACACACATATACTGATACATCACCGAGTATACAAAATGATACATGTCAAGTGGTAAATCGACCACAATATATAAGTGAGTCAAAAGAATATACGTATCAGAGAAGCAAACAAAAAGGACTACACAAAATGCTATAACGAATGGAGTTAGCAGACAAGAGTCCATGCGGAAGTAGAATAGGATAAGTCCAAATGTACCTAACCTGAATCACCTCCGTCTGACCCGAGTATGAATACACGGGTCAGTCTAGCCGAACAAATCAGTTTAAGAGGATAAACGATAATGGAAGCATACGACAGAGGTGATGTTCTTCTTAAGCAAGAAGAAACAATACTGAGTAAGCATGAGCATAAGTATGGTATGTATGGTTACTTCATGTAATGAATGGTAGCACTATACAACATATAACCTCAAAGAGATAGAATAACCTATAAAATGCTAAAAGTAGAGAGCCTTATATCATCGATATTTCATGAAATCAAATATGGTTTAGGGGGAAACCTAAACCCGCCATCTTAGTAAACCCAAAACAAGCACAAAGTGATCCGATCTCAAACACGCCATAAGGCAATATATCTTCAAAGAGGAGAATAAAATCTCAAGTAAACACCAAAAGGCAATTCTCGTATAATGTCACAAATAAGAAAATCTCAATAACGCTAGTGTAGGCAATTCAAATCTCAAAAATATAACTCCCAAGAGTTCAAATTCCTGAAAGGTAATCGCCATAAATATATATCGAATGGTTCAAAGGACCAATTTCTAAAAGGGGTGATACACTAGGGAAATAGTCAAGGAAATCATCTCATAAGTTAAGCACGTGCTTTTGGCCAAAGCCTGCTAGGTACCGATCTCAAATACGGTACTACACATGAAGGCAAATACGTCATAATGACAAATACGCCACAATGGCAAACATTTCGAAGACAAATACGCCGCAATGGCAATGACCTGAAGGTCCAGTACGGGCACACTGCAATGGCAAACGTGTCACAAACTCTCAAATAGAACCCAAACAGTATTAACATGTGTCCTATACCACACATTTGCACTAAATGATTTACTAACTACTAGTAAATTTTACACTCAAAGTAGTAAAAAGTTTACCTCATCTCATCGGTAAACTGACCCAAAGGTCAAAACGATCAAATGAACAAGTCGGGAATTAACTGATAGGATAAACACACATGTCCCATACCACGTGTTTTACCAAATCGTTTAATCCTCCTTCTTATTCGGTCGAATGGTGCAAAAATGTGTATTTATATATAAAATAATTTACTATGGAAGACCAGCTTTGAAAACCAATTTTTCGAAATCAATTTGAAAACCAGATTATAATATTTCCCTTATTTTGGAGAATAAATAGATTTTACACTTGAAAATACTTAAAAATATTTTATACTAATTATTTTGAAATGCCCGTTAATTTTAAAAATTATTTCAAAAAGATTTGTAGAAAACCGTGCTCGAAAACGAATAAAAACAAGGAAAATCACGCATACCGGTATTCAAATTTCAATTCAAAATTTGAATTTTATAATCTTCAAAATTTGACTAGTCAATTGACAGACATCATGGCCATCAGAAATGATCAAACTCATCATAAAATATAACAAGAAAATGAGCAAAAGAAAGTCGGAAACATCGAAACAAAAGAGGAGAACAAGGCAAAATTTTACCTTTCCAGGTCGACCTCCACCTCTGGGTTGATAGTCAGGTCGACCCAAGGAGGGGTGACAGTGGATCTAGCATACGAACTTTGTTTTAGTTGATTTCTTGCTCGTCGACTGATTTTCCAGCAAGATTTTAACATATCAAATGACCATTAAATTAACTAAAATTTACAAAGATGGAGTTCAACATACAAGCTACCAAATGCAAGAAATCCAACAACATTTTGCTGCCGGAATCACAAGATATAAGGGTTCAAAGATGCAAAAGGAACTGAATATAAATAAGCAAAATATTCACTATAGGAAATCGCAAACAGAAACAAATGTTCTATAGATTCAAGCACTGGCACTTTTATACTGGCTAGTTTATGAGTTTATACAACTCACCTTGCTGATAGATGATAAAAGCTCTAATTTTGCAGCAAAGTTGAAGCCTTTTGGCAAGATTGGAGCTTCTAAATACCTGTAGGAATCATATATAGGACATGCAAACAATATACAATAAGAATTAGAAAACTTCTTACTGTAACAAGAATTTGTGATGAAATTTAAGTAGTTTGGAGTGGATTACCTTTGATTGATCACTAGATTGTCAAATGTCTTTGTTTTGTTGAATTAAAATGAAGAAATTGCTTGAATTTTGTAAATTGAGATAATAGTTTACTGATTTTTTTCTTTTTTAGGTTGGAGGAGGAAGAAGAGATGAAAATGAACATACAGACTCTTTCGTTTTCCCCTCTTCTAACCAGGCTAAGTGAAAATGGGTTGAACTAGACCCAAATAAAAAAAGAAAATGAGATGGCTTAAGATTAAAATCAATACTTAACAAATTAACGTGTACATATCACATATACATATAGATAAAAATGCATTTCTCCATATTTACACACAAGAAAATATGAAAACTTGTATACATACAAAAACAGAACATTTTCTATCATATAAAAGATTAACTTATATTTTTAAAACATTTTTATTATTAAAATTGCAAACTAGGGTTTTTACACTTTATGAAGTTTGTAGATTAGCATATTATCGATGTTATGCGCTAAATCTTTGGTTGTAGGAATAAGTCAGGTAAAAGTTGTATAAACTCTATTACTATTGTTGTATAATCGTATGGGCCTATATACTCTAATTATATGGTTCATATAGTTATTATTGTCTCGTCTCTTTTATATCTTGATGACTATTGTATTTTATTCGATGCATTGTGGGATATATGACAAGTTATGTGATTGTTTGATGTTTTCTTTCTCTTCTCTTCTCTTCTCTTCTATTCTTCTTCTTTACTTCTTTTCTTTCCCTTGACAATCATCCTGCATCAATCGGATGCTCCAGCAGCACACTATTAGGTTATATGAGCATCGGAGATGTAGGACGATTGTGACATTTGGTATAAAAGCTAGGTTTATACGATTAACCTAAGTTTATACTATGATCTGGTAGAGTTAGGTAGTAATTATCGACTTAGAGTGGATCTAGAATACACACACACATGCACGAGAAAGAGAGAGTATGTATTTTTTTTTGTATATTTTTGTTTTCAAAACTATATAGTAGTATATATAGTATATAAGTTATATTGCACACACGAGCCCTATTGATGCAATTTTTTTATGAGAGACTGATAATTCTTATCATAGATCAGGAATGTTTGGCATATGAGAAACACAGTTATTTCTTCCATCTCCCAAGTTGAGGAGTGAGCAGGATCAGGGGCTACTAACCTCGAATTACAAAATATATTCATAGAGATGGTGCGAATAATTATCTAGAATGCCCAAGTTACTCCAAATAGTTACAGCGCTCAAGTCCAAACACCAAGAGTCAACTTTGCTGAGCTGTATAATGACTACATGAGTTTAGGAGGTAGACTATTCCTTGGAACAAAGTCATTCGTTGTAAAGTAATCTTCAACAACTTAGAGTTAGATGACACCATGAGGTAGCGGTTGATCTCTAGATAACTCTAGGGACAAACAATGAACTAGTGAAGTGTCCTTATAACTTCAACTCCGGAGGATCAATTTACTTGAGATTAGTCTATAGTTCGCTTCAAAAATAATTATCTCAAATTTCCAAAAGTTGGTGTTGGTTAGAAAGTTCACCGATTTGAAATAAGGCGATATGTCCATGTCGGAGTATGTGGTTGAATTCAATATAACGTCGAAGTACAGTCTATCTTCTATTGATACTCCACTCAGACATAATGAAAGCTTATCATTGGGTTGAGCGACCATCTTGAGAGTGATGGTCATATTGCAGATAGCTTCAAGGAGTTAATTTAGAAAGCTTTACGACTTGAGTGCCTATAGCTAGTGCGAAAGGATTCCCAAACTAGTAAGGCAGGGGCAGATAATGGAAGCATATGCATTGAATGCCATATCGAATTCATCAAGTGCTCCACCGATGAAAAAGAACGAAAAGGGCATTACTATCTAGAGTATGCTTTCCACTTATGGCATTTCTATATGTGTTTTATTCGACATCGAGGTTTCACATTCTTTCATATCTAGTGATTATTAGGTAGATTGGGATTGAGGCCTAAGATAGTTGACCGACCATTTTAAAGCAGGATGAACCTTTTGGAGGCTCAGCTAGCCTGTACATGGTTTGTCTAGACTTAGCCTTATCAAGTCATGGATGTTTGTTTGATTGTTATTGATTTGTTTTGGGTTAATTGGGTTCGGTATTATAGTATGAGAATGAACTGGTTGAAGAGGTATATAATAATGGTGGATTATGAGAGGCTGTTGGTTATGATAGGGACTGATGAGGAGCGGAAGGTAGTGTTTGGCTACCCGTCCGATGATGTAGGGATGGTTAGCTTTCTATATTCGCTCGATAACCCATATGACAAGTTGTCATATGTGCCTGTAGCTGGAGAGCGTCCGATCACATTCGATTAGGTGATTGGATTACCATTATATAGGAATTGAGTTCCGTATTGATTTGGTTATAGGTACTAGACCGGTAGTTATGTCTTTGAGGCATATAATGACCAAATAGCAGAGGAAACTAAAGGTACAAGCAGATGACCTATTGAGGCACGAGTTCATTCATAGGAGCATACTCGAGTGGAAAGCACCTTTAGTGTTAGCCACTAAGGTGGATGGCTCATTGAGGTTGTTTGTTGATTGTCAAGAGACAAATGAGACGTCGAACAAGTATCCACTCCTACTTATTGATGACTTGTTCGATCAGCTCTATGGCATAAAGGAGTTCTCTCAGATTGACCTTGCAATGGGGTTTCATCCACTAAGTGTAGCTAGAAAAAGTGTGTTGATGTAACATCCCTTATTATTAATAACATTATTCAGGAGATTTAATTAGATAGATTAAATAGAATAATGTAAATACTAGAGCGATAAAGGGATTGAGATTCAAATTTAAATTAAAGGTCGTGCTTAATTAAATACAAAGAATGAGTTTATGGAAATGGTTTATTAGAAAATTAATAAAAGAATAAAACATGGGCCATATGGGTAATAGCTGCACCATAATCCATTACCCTTATAATCTCATTTTCCACGTTCTATTCATGTTCATTTTGCAAAACTCATAACGTAAATCACAAGCTCAAAGCCGACCATTACCTAGGGAAGAAAAAGGGAAAAATCAAATTAGAGCTAAGGAACAAGCAAGGTGAATTAATCAAAGAACCAAATCTCAATTTCCTTATCCTAGTCAAGGTGAATAATAATCAAAATGAACTCTATTTTTGTTTTAATAATCATTTGATTTTTGGGTTTAAGTTTAAATCCATTATGATGATTTTTGATGATGATATGCTTGATTTCATGACATGATATATTCAAACAAGATTGTTTAAATATTGTTTTATAGGGTTTTAAGGCTAAAATCATTTATTTTGGATTTTGAATGCCATGAGGAATTTATATCTTATGTAAAACATAAATTTGGAGATGGTTTTTAATTTTCCAAGCTATGGAAAATTTATTATGAATTTTCAAAGGAAAATAGGGACAATTGGGTTTAGAAATTAATCTTCGATATATTATGAAGAATTTGGGTCTGAAATTTATATATGTTAGATAACATATAAAAAGTGAATTTCTGTGATTCTTGGGGATTTTTTCAAAATAATTTACTTTGGAAATTAAATTATTTTAGATAAAGGATTTAATGGTTTATTCGTTTAGCTTAAGGAAGGGCTTATTTGCTAAACTATTTTAATTAGATTTGAAATAATTACAACTGTTTATTTTAGAAAGAATTTGAAAAGTATATGGCAACCAATCAATTGTTTACAAATAGGCATGTTAGTTAAAAACAATTACTTAAAAAGGCATTAAAACAGTCTTTACCCAAAAAATGTTGTTTTGTCGCTTTCAGAAGCTATCTTTCGACCCTATACTTCCACCTTAACCAGGTCAAAACCAACCAGGTCGAAAACAACCAAGCCGAAACCAATACACAAGGTATCAATAAGTTGGTATGTAGTGGATTGGAGAAAGGCGGAAGGTATGGAGTAGAAACCAATGATTTCGAAGGGGTTGAAGCCTTTGTTTTACTATCCAAAGATACACGCTTTTTTATTTTCAAAAGGATGCTTTCGAAGGGGTTGAAACCCATTTAAATAGCTTTCAAATATGTTGCCGCCTTTTTGTTTCAAAAAGATAGCTTTCTAATGGGTTGCCTTGTTTTTGAATCAAAGCTTTCAAAAAGGTAGTTTCAACCCAGTTGAAACCCTACTGCCGACCTTATGCCTTTTGAATGGATTGAAGTCATCATATAGATCGAAAGGTAGCTTTTGTTTTATAAATACAGTGCGCTTCCTAAAGCTTTCGAAAGGGTTTAATGGTTTTGAAGGCAATTACTTCGAAAGGGGTTTCGAAGCTATCCTTAAAATGTTTTACTCAAATGATTTAAGCTTTTGAAAGGGTGGTTTCGAAGCCATTAGTTTTTCACAAATTCTTTTGTATGATGGTTAATGGTTTTGAAAGGGGCACTTTCGTTTATATTCGCTTTGACCCAAAAGATATTTTTAAAGATAAACCCAAAGGTTTTAAAAAGAGGTACTTTCAAATGGTTTCGAAATGGGTATTTTCAATGTTTTCGAAAGGGGTACATTCAAATGATTTCGAAGCTATGTTGCTAAGAGTTAATAAGTAATTCTTTAATACTTTCAAAAGGTAAGTTTTGATGGTTTCGAAAGAAATGATCTAAAGTGTTCCGAAAGGCATATGCTTAATGTTTTGAAAAGAAGATTTAAATGCTTTCGAAGGAGGTTATCCAATGGTTTCGAAAGTAAAGATTTAAGGTTTCGAAAGTCTTATTTTCAAAATAAAGAACTCCAATCTCATTTTAAAGGAAAACCATGGCATAACAAAGGAGCTTTAAAATGCTTTTAAGTATGAGTTTTTGAAGAAGCTTTCCTTGATAAAGTAATAGGTTAAAGGGATTAACCATGTTTCATATGAAAATAATTTCAAGGATATTAAACCATAGGTGTTGGTGTTATTATGCTATTATGTTTGCTTCTTTTAATATATATATTCACACTATAATTGACCCATAATTGTATTTTGGGAAGAAAGGGCAGAGTAACCAGCTAGGTTGACCTAGTAGTGAATATGAATTGAGTTAACTCCTGTATGGGTAGAATTGCATCCAGGAGGTTAGGTAGGCCAGAATATAGGATGCCTAAATAATGGTTAAAGAAGTTGCCAGATAGACAAGTTCATAGAAACCCATAAAACTATGTTTAGAAAGAATTATTGGCAGGGCCAAGAGGTTCATAGTAAATATATGAAAACTATGATTAGAAAGAGTTATTGGTTGGGGCCAATAGGTTTGTAGCGAACCTATGAAAACTATATCTAGATTAAGTTATTGATAGAAGTCAATAGGTTCATAGTAAAACCATGAAAACTATGATAAGGAGGAATTATTGGAGATACCAACAGGTTTAGGGAGAACCCATGAATGAATGAAGTTATTGGCAGGGGCCAATAGGTTCTTAGTGATCCCATGAAAACTATGAAACTGGACAGGGAGTCCATGAGCTTTAAATAGGTTATTAGTAAGCCTATTAAAACTAATATGTTAATAGTGACCCTAGAAACTATAAATGAGATAGCTAGTTAAAATTAATGGGGATGGAAAATCCAAAATTGATTTACTTGTATGCATATCATCACAATATTTTGAATTGTTATGTTTTAACCATTATGGATGCAGGAGCACAGTATATGGTTTTTATAAAATTTTGGATAAGATGTTAATGAGGGGAAAATCCCTTCCGCTAATCGGTGTGGTCTCACTAGATATCTAAATGGTTTGAGATGGTTGGTTATTATTCATACCAGGCTTTATGTCTGACTAGAAGTTTGTGCTTTCCCCTTAAACTCCTGGGTGCTCAATTGATTTGGAGTAGTCTGAGAGTTAAGCTTTTCAGGTACCTCATTAGATGATTAAGCTTCCGGAGATGTGTAGAAGGCATGATAGCTATTTAGAATTCTTTTCGGTTATGATTCAATTGTATTTTGTTGTAAAGGCAAAGTTGTTCAATTTCCTAGACACTCTGATCATCCAAGGGGAATCTTCACATGTCTCCCTTTGCGTATGTTGCAATAATTATATTTTCTCTAAACGTGGTTCTCGAATATAGGATTATGTAATAAATGTTGAAATTATTTGAAACGGAATGTGAAAGTTCTTTAATGATTTTAAAATTTCCATATCCATGTGTTTTTGTTATATCAATGTATCTAACATTACCATATGGTCGTCGAGGATTAATAACTATGGAAGACTGCAACATCTGTAGCCGTTAATTTTAGGCCTCCAAGTGGGGGATGTTACAGTCGATCATAGCATTTTGTATGCTACTTTGATTTTTGATTAGTTGGTTATGCCATTTTGAGCTAGCCAACGAGTCAGCATGCTTTGTTGATCTCATGAACCGTGTTTCAAGGGATCACTTGAGTAAGTCTATGCTTGTGCTTATTGATGATACTTTCATCTATTCATGGATGAAATAGAAGCATATGACACGATTGATGGTTATAGTGGAGGTGTTGAGAAAATATCAATTAAAGGTGAGGTTTTCGAAGTTTCACTTTTGGCGAAGGGATGTGAGATGCTTGGGTCACGTCGTTTTAGAGTAGTACATTGCTATAGATCCCATGATGGTTACGACAGTCTAGGATTGGAATAGACCCAAGAGTGATATGGATATGAGTAGTTTTCTTGGATTAGGAGGATATTATAGACATATTACCATGGACTTCCCAAAGGTAGTGGCACCGTTAACTGATTTGATGAGGGAGAATCAGACTTTTATTTAAGATGCGAGGTGCAGACATGCATTAGTGAGCATGATAGAGGGGTTGACTAGTGCATCGATGTTAGTCATTCCGAGTGGGAATGAGGTGTTACTAGTACACATATGTCTGTGTTACTTAACTAGTTGCAGTATTGATGCTGAAAGGTAAGGTTGTCGTATATGTTAGGCAACAACTGAAACCACACGGGAGGAAGTATCTGGTTTGTGATTTAGAGTTGGCGGCGATATCGTTCACTTTGGAGATTTGGAGGCACTACCTATTAAGAGAGAGGTTTGGGTTAGTTATCTATCCTATATCATTGAAGTATCTCTTCACTGAGAAGGATCTTAACCTCCTTCACCAGTAGCATGGTTAGAGTACTTGGCCTTCTACGACTTTGACATTTTCTATATGCCTTGTAGGGAAATGCAGTCACGGATGCCTTAAGTGGAAGACAAGCCAATTTGGGATCGATGTTCCTAGAGTGGATACTGTTTGAGTTTATCACTAGTAATGACTTCAGAACTCGATATGAGCTACGACCAAAGACGATGGCTAGTTTGACCATCAGACCTACTTTGATTTAGCGGATCAGTACTAGTCAAAGGCATGGAGCTAGACTAGTAGAGATTATGACTAAGTTAAAGGAACGAGTAGTGTCTATAGAGGTGATGCAGTGTGGACCCGACCGAGACTGTTGGCTCCATAAGGATGAGAGATTTTTTATTCTAGAATAGTAGTTCGGGCAGATATTCATGGGTCCATCGATGGAATGCTAAGGACCAGAAGAGGATATGATAACATTTGGATCAAAGTTGATAATTAACCAAGAATGCTATATTAATATTCGAAAGGTCCGGTTTAAGACATCCAAACCGGTCAAGTTGAATGTGGGATGGATTATCCAATTCCATGGTGTATCCAAGAGCATTGTAAGTGGCCAAAACCCATTGTTCACTAGTGGGTTTTGGGAGAACTTACATGAGGCATTTGGAGATATAACACCAAATTGATTAGATGATATCGAGACTAAACCTGAGAGTTCGAGACCTCATGGTCTATTTTTATTATAGGAAGTGAAACGAAATAGGTTAGGAGGAAGGCTGTGGCGTAGTAATGGTTCAGTGGAGTGAAAGCAAAGGCGACAACATATAAGAGATGAAGGAGAGTGTGCGGACCACTTGTCCGGAGCTCTTTACTTGATGAGATTTCATTTTCCATTAGCTTTCATATTGGATATCATATTTGATGCCTTATATTAGATATTTTAGTATCTTGCATGCCAAGATAGGCATGGATGTTACTTTTTGGTGTTTGATCTTATATGTGCCTGTTTGATGTTTGATTGTTGGAATTTGACACAATTATGTATTCTTATATGGTTGTTAGGCATGCGGGATAGTTATGATTTTATATAGAATATTTATTTGAGATGATTGCTATATATGATTTAGTACGCTTGAATACATGATGATGTTGCATTTTTGTGTTTAATCCTCTTTGTTGAATGCATATTGAGGTACATGGAAGCAAGTGGTGGCTATTTGGATGCTTACTCACTTTTATTCGCATCTAATGGTATGCTCTTGCTATAAAAGAGGTACGTAACATATATAGTAGATTTGGGTATATATGCATGGTTTTCCTCGAAAATGAGATGCCTCAGATATGAGATGCCTCAGATATGAGATGTGTATATATCTATGTTGTTTTGGGATTTTTCTGGACCTAACCACACAAAGAAGTTGCTGCCAAATTTTTCTGAAACATGGCGGGCTTTGAAAGCCTATGGGTTAGGAGAAGTTCTCCTTGTTGAGACTTGGTTTTGATTCATGACACGAAGCTATCACTACAACATACATATTTAACGACTGTTACGACAGAAAAAGAATATATACTAAATGGAGACAAGACACCAAAATCGGCGCATCAAATTTTATTATCTTGTTTTGAGTCTTAAGTCAATTTTGTTAAGACCTCTCCTCGTTTATCTTATATAATAATCTTCCTACTTTCAAATGATTTATATATATAAGCATATAATATATATACAATCAAAAATTTTCTTTAAAGTTATATATATATATATATATATATATTTAAAACTTAAGAAAACCATGAAGATTGCACAGAAGTCACCAGGTCAGTCGACTGACCTGTAAATTTTTGTGCAACATGCACAGGTGCACAAATAAACAGATATTTACGTTTGAATATCCAGTCGACTGACCTAGAGGTTCAGTTGACTGAATTTCTACAACAGCTATTTTTTGAAAAGACACGACTATTTGTGAAGAGTTATGAATCTCTACAAAAAGATTTGGATGCAACACTTCAACCCAAAATCTTCGTCAACAGTCGCTGCTTTCTAACATCTATAAATACATGCTCTAACTTGATTCCAAACAACCGAATTTTCTTCTTTTTTATCCAACTCTCCTGAATCTACTTGCAACTGTACTTTCAATTATTTTGCATTAAAGCAATATTATACCTTCTATTCTTCATAAACTTCATATATATATATATGTATGTATGTATATATATATATAGACATATATACACACTCAAGGAGAAGATCATAGGAATGGTGTACTATAAGCAGACTTATCCGTGTTATCACAACACAAAATGTCAAACAATATTTTGTAATTGTTGAAGTCCTGTTCTGCTGCTCTGGCGTGTGAAGTCCTCTTCGGATGCTGAGGAAAAATCATATTCCATTTCTCAGGTCCTTGTTCGGCTGCTCAAGGGTTGTATAGACCTGTTCCTTCTGCTTAAGTGAAGGTTGTTGTTTTAGTGAAATTCCAGAAGGAGCCTAAGACTGGATGTAGGACGGAGTTCCGAACCAGTATAAAAATCTCTAGTGTTATTTTTGTTATGCTGCTTTCATATTCCACACTATTTACTATTTAGCTATCATCACTATTCTCTATTTTATCGTATATCCACATTACACGATCCATAGCACATTTTCATTTGGTATCA
This sequence comes from Allium cepa, assembly GCA_030765085.1. NCBI lineage: Eukaryota > Viridiplantae > Streptophyta > Magnoliopsida > Asparagales > Amaryllidaceae > Allium > Allium cepa. The sequence continues at coordinate 30,928,534 of CM060932.1, forward strand.
GAGCCAGGTCATCATATAACCATAACACAGTTATCAAATAATCTAATAATATGGAAACTAACATTAACACAAGCATTAACACTAGCTTCATTGAAGGACAATCCACTACACTTCCACCACTATTTAATGGCATGAATTATAACTATTGGGCCACACAAATGAGAATATACATGCAAGTACATGGTTTTGATTCATGGAATATAACTCAGACAATATATATTATTCCTACTGAAGAGCATTCTAAAGTACACAGAAACTAGATGCCACAGCAAATGCAAAAGCCATGAATATGTTGTTTTGTGCGTAGATAAAAATGAGTTTAACCGTGTTAACATGTGAAATACTGCATTAGAAATATGGCGCACACTCAAAGTTACACACGAAGTAACTAACAAGGTCAAAAAAAGCAAAATATCCATGCTCAAAAGTCAATTTTAAAACTTTAGGGTGAAAGAAAATGAATATATAAATGATATGTATTCAAGATTTAAGGATATCTATCATTCATTAGAAGGTCTAGGGGGAAAATATTCAGATTTTGATATTGTATCCAAAATTCTTAAATCTTTAATGGAAGAATGGGAAAGAAAAGTTCCGCTATTGAAGAAGCGAACTTTCAAAATAACTCCAGAAGAGTTAATAGAAAATCTAATGTCCAATGAAGTGAATTTGCAGGCTAAAAGAGTTCAAGCTCAAGATAAAAAGAATATAGCATTCCATGTAGAACAAGAAGAATCTGATTTAGACAAAGACGACCTAGCATTTATTGCCAAAAACTTCAAAAAATTCTAGTAGTATAGAAAAGGAAACAGAAATAATGGCAAGAGAAGCTCAAAAAGCAATAAACCACCGTCTTCATCAGTTTTAGAGTGCTTTAACTGTCACAAAAAGGGGCATATACAGAAGGACTATCAGGATCAAAAGAAAGAATATCACAATAAAAGGAAGGACAAATTCAGAAGGAAATCTTTCTTATTACATGGGATGATTCAGATTCTTCTTCTTCTTCTGAAAATGATAGTGATAGCGATAATGAACAAGACAATGTATGCTTTATGGCCAAAGATAATGAGGTTAGTGATTTAACTTTTGATGATATGATAGAAATAAAATAAGAATTGTTAGATACTTTAAAAAGTCTCAAAAGAAAATATAAAGAGGCTGTTGAAAATCAGAACAAGGTAGAATTCGAAAGAGATATACATAAAGACGAGAAGAAAATATTGGAAGAAGAACTTGAGAAAACTCAAGAATCGCTTTCAACTGTTAATTCTTAACTAATATTATTGAGTCAAGAAATTGAGACTCAAAAAGAAAAGAATGATGTTCTTGTTTCTGAAAATCATGATTTAAAAACTAGTATTAAAATGGTAGAACTAGAAATTTCAAGTCTAAAGGCCAAACTAGAAGGAATCACTAAAAATGTTTCCAATTTTAATAAAGGAAGAGAAAATCTATCTAGAATTATTGAAAATTCACAACCTATTAACAATAAAAATGGTTTATATTATAAGAAGAAAGTCAAGAATTCACGATCTAGTAATTTAAACAATGTTAAGTCTAATAAAGCACTCATATCTTCAAAAATGCTAGTTTCTAAAACTATAAATATATGGGTTTCTAAAACTAATAACAAGTTAACAAGGAATAAGTATATTAGATCATTCATAGAAAATGTTCATAATAATAAGAATTATATCTATAAAAGGGATACAAAACCTTGGGTTTAGTTTCCTAAGATCTAACTCTTAGGACCCTATTAAAAAGGTAGGTACCAACATTATCTCATATTTTTTGCAGGTCCCACTCAAGAAGAGAGGAAAATGGACACTGGACAGTGGTTGTCCAAAACACATGATAGGAGACAAAGATATGCTGACAAACATTACATACTCAGACGGAGGTTCTGTCATGTTTGGAGACAATTCCAAGGGTTATATCATCGGCAAAGGCTACGTGAGCAATTACGGTACATCTAATTTACCTCATATTACAAATGTTTTATTAGTTAAGAATCTAAAACGTAATCTATTAAGTATAAGTCAATTATGTGATAAAGGTTTTAAAATATCTTTCTCTACAAATGAATGTAGTATCTTCGATCAAAATCAGAATCTTATTTTCGAAGGAAATAGAGATAAAAACATTTACGTTTTGAATATGAAAGTTAATCATAACTCAGACATGTGTTTAATAGCCAAAGAAAATGATCCCTGGTAATGGCACAAATGATTCTATCATATCAATTTCAAAACTATAAATAAAATTTCTACAAATAATCTCGTAAAAGGATTACCAAAGATGAGTTTTAAAGTTAATAATATATATGATGCGTTATATTAGGTAAATTAACTAAATCTTTGTTTAAATCTAAGAAAGTCTTTTCGACATTACAACCATTGAATTACTTCATATGGATTTATTTGGACCTGTCGAAGTTCAATCCATAAATCACAATAAATACGTATTTGTAATAGTTGATGACTTTTCTAAATATACATGGACTATCTTTATGAAAAATAAAAGTGATACTTTTGAAAATTTCAAAACATTTGTTAAACGAATTCAAAGTTTAAATGGTACTAAAATTAAAAATATCAGAAGTGATCATGGAGTTGAATTTGAAAACGAACTTTTTGATAACTATTGTAAAAAGAATGGAATATTTCATAACTTTTCATTTCCTAGAACTCCACGCTTGTAGAACAAAAGAATCAGACTTTACAAGAATGTGCAAGAACCTTACTAAATGAAAGCACATTACCAAAACATTTCTAGGCAGAAGTTGTTGCAACTGCTTGTTATGTATTGAATCATATTTCTATTAGAGCCGCACTAAAAATACGCCTTATGAACTTTTTAACAGTAGAAAACCAAACATATCTTATTTTAAAATATTTGGATCAAAATATTTTGTATTAAATACCAAAGATCAGCTTGGCAAATTCGATTCAAAATGTGATGAAGGTATATTTCTTGGATATTCGAATCGAAGCAATGCTTATCGGCTTTTCAATAAACGAACTAAGACTATTGAAGAGACACTCCATATATCTTTTGATGAAAATTCTAAACTTATTTAAAAAACAAATGATGACGATGATTTACTTGATAAAAACACGAATATAGAAATAAATAATTTAAGAGAAGATGAAGATATTGTTTATAATTTTAGAGAAGATGAAAACATTGTTAATAATACAGAAAATATACATATTACTAATACAATAAGGCCTCCTCGAAGAATCTTACAAAATCATCCTATAGAAAATATAATCGGAGAAATGAATTCAAATGTTCGAACTAGAAATTAACTAAATTTAATGGGTCATGTAGCATTTCTTTCCACCATAGAATCTAAGAATACTAAGTAAAAATCATCCGATGAAAATTGGATTATTTCTATGCAAGAAGAATTAAATCAGTTTGGAGGAAATGAAGTTTGGGAACTGGTACCCAGACAGACCGATCAGACTGTTATAGGAACTAAACGGGTTTATAAAAATAAAGAGGACGAATTAGAAAATATAACTAGAAATAAAGCAAGGTTAGTAGCACAAGGATATAACCAAGAAGAAGGAATAAAATACGAAGAAACGTTTGCTCTAGTCGCTAGACTAAAAGTAATACGAATATTATTGGCTTATGCATGTTTTAATAACTTTAAACTCTATCAAATGTATGTTAAAGGTGCATTTTTAAATGGTTATATTAAAGAAAATGTTTGGATGAACAAACCCCTTTATTTATTCATGAAAAATATCCAGATCATGTCTATAAACTTAAGAAAGCTTTATATGGTTTAAAATAAGCATCAGGCGCTTGGTATGAACACCTTAAAAGCTATTTACACTACACCAAAACATGAGATTCCCAACAAAAATATTTCTGAATTACTAACAACCAAATGCCGTTATAAAATAATAATGCTTAAATCCCGTTATAAAACTTTCAAAGCCGTTGTAAAAGGAACTGTAAATAGTTTATCACTGCTTTACACTATTATAAAATTTGGTAAAAATGAAAATAAATTGAAAACAAAAGGGTAAAAGATGGAAAATAACATCTGGACTCACAATGCTTAAGCTCATTACGCTTCCCACTTTCTTTGGCCGCCAAATCTCCATATTATTTTCACTTTCCACCAAATCCCATTTCCTCCCAAATTCGCGCTTCAGGATCGCTTTTACTTTTCTAATCGCAAAACCTTCTCAAGCAAAATCAAGGGCTAAATCAACTAATTTTTGTTTAAGTATAATTTAGCTTTGCAATCACAAAATTTGTGGATTTTTGTTTTCCACTGATTTTAAACTTTTAAATTTGTATGCTCTGTATTCAGGACGAATTTGAATCTTTAATTGGAATTTGCAAGCGACACCCACTTAACATGAACCTAACTTTTGTGATGTTTTAGTTTGGTCATTTCTAGTTTATATGTGTAGAGCAGTTGTATTTGACTAATCTTCCATGTTAATTGTGCGTGGAAACAACCAACCGGAAGTTGTAGTCATTTCATTTTACTCTCCTTCAGAATGATGGGTGTTTAAATTTTTGTACATATGCTGAATGTTCTAATTTGCCATTCTAAATTTCGTTAGTTGATTTGTTAATATATGTGAACATGGTTTTATGGTTGTAGGATTTCAGTTTTTCTTCCACTGTTGCAGTGAGGTATAATGTGATACTGACAGTGTTTTTATGGCTTGTTGCCTTCAAAATTGGAATTTCTTTGTAGATGGTAGTAAAAAATTTGACATGCAGCATTTATATTACATACATACGTTCATTTGTTTGATGATTTAACTGATTAAATTTTCTTTTATACTATCATGATAATGGGCACATGCAGCATAGAATTACTAGATTTTCAACTCTCTTGTTTTTAGCATAATTTAGATCATTTCACACAAGCATTCTTATTCCTTGTTATTATACCATGCTCTTATCTAATATGTTTGAAAGTTTACCATGCTCTTATCTAACAGTTTACCATTATCTAATATGTTTGAAAGTTGTGTAATAGTTTGACAGTACTACATCAGATTAGTTTTAAAAGAATTGACCAAAATGCTTACAGATGCATGTGACCATGGTAGGGGCTAATAACCGCAACATTCTCCCTTTCCTTAAAGTAATGCAAGATTAATTTATAACAGCACAGGTTATCTTAAAGTAATGCAAGATTAATTTTTTTAGTAGAATATAAAGTAATGCAAGACATGTTGCATTGACTCCCTAGTTTGGATTTGTTGTCGAATGCTGCTCTTTTACATCATATTATATTATGTCTAGCATTTATTGGGCAATGAAACAATTACTCCATTCTAAATGTTTATTTATATGCCAAAATAATAACAGTATACACTATTTGGCAGCAGAAAACATAACAGAGAAGTTTATATGCAATTGCAAAAGGAAAGATGCAAAATGGCCGTTTTAAATGTATAAATTATAATATTTTAGCAGAAATATAAATGTGTATACAATGGTAATTCTAAATTTGAATCTTATTTTGAGAACTTTGACTGAATTTGAATCGATGTGTCATTTTTTGCCGTAATATTTTATTATATGTGCTTTTGCTCCATTCATATAAGAAACGACATTGAATCAATAATCTTTATTTTCATAATGAATTAGGTGATCCATGAGTTTTTGCTAATGTCAGAACCTACCTCGAGAGATTGGATCAGAATTCGACATAGGAACACAAACGAATATATACAAGGTGTTCAATATTTTATGAATTTCGTGAAGCGTCATTCACCACCTGATTTTGAAATATGCTGTTGTCCTTGTATAAAGTGTAGAAATTCTAAAAATTGCCTTTTGAAATAGTTGAGAAGCACTTAATTCTTTATGGTATGGATCCAACATACGATGAATGGTTTTTTCATGGAGAAAGTAATGGCATTGAAGTAATGGTCAATCCTACACCCCATGTTGTCAATGATGATTTCGCGTCTCATCAATTTCAAGAGGAAAACCCAATAGAAGGTGGTCTTGGAAATCTTATTGATGATGTATATGGATTATCTCATGGTACACAAGCAACTTTTGGTGGAAACCATGAAAAAAGTATAATGAATACAAAAGAAAAGCAAGTGAAAAATTATATCCTTCTTGTGAAGATGGTCTTACAACATTAAATGTCCTCATAGAGCTTCATGGCTTGAAAATAGAATTCAACTGGTCAGGAAACAGTATGACCGAGTTGTTGAAGAGGTTGAAACTATGGCTTCCAAAGAAAAATACACTACCCGATAAGTACCCTACAATGAAAAAAATATTAAAAGATCTAGGAATGAATGTAAAAGGAATACATGCTTGTGAAAATGATTGTATATTATTTTGGAAGGGGTATGAAGATGCATTGGAATGTCCGCACTGTAATACTTCGAGATTTAAAGTTAAAGAACATGGGAAAATAGTCGAAGTCACAAAACAACTAAGAAAAGTTTTGAAATATTTTCCCATTATTCCTAGATTAACTAGGTTGTACACTGTACCTTGGATAGCCCGAAAAATGTTGTGGCATAGTGAAGTAAAGCCTTCTTGGGACTCCATGCGCCATCCTATTGATTCGGCTGAACGGAGATCGCTTAAAAATTGATGGCCGGATTTTGCTACTAACGGAAGAAATGTTTTGCTTGGTATTGCTACTGATGGATTTAATCCTAGTGGAGCTCAATCTAGTAGTTATAGTTGTTGGCCCATGTACATGATCCCATATAATTTCCCCCCTTCATTATGTATGAAACCTGATTTTCAAATGTTATGTTTGTTGATTCCTGGACCTATAGCACCAAGCCAAGACATTGATGTATACTTAGAACCTCTTATGGATGAGTTAAAGCAGCTTTGGATAGGAGTGCCTGCATTTGACATGGATAAGAAAGATCAATTTACACTGAGAGTGATGCTTTTGTGGGGAATTGATGACTTGCCAGCATTTGGAAATTTATCCGGTTGTGTGACACATAGTTACAAAGCATGTTCGGTTTGTACTACTGAGACCAAGTCAGAACGTATTGGTAATAAGATTGTTTATACAAAGTATAGAAGATTTTTGAATAATGGTCATCCATATAGAGCATTGAAACATGGATGGTACAAAGATGTAGAGCATAAGGAACCTCCCACACGATTGGTAGGATCGGCACTTTTGAAAAAGCTTGCTCATATCAAATATTTACCGGGTAAAAAAAAATTAAAACGTAAAGAATTTGATGATGGTGATGAAGACCATTTTGTAAATGAGAATGACAATGAAGAAAGACCAGCGTGGTATAAGAAGTCGATTCTTTTTACCTTAGAGTATTGGAGTAGTCATAAAGTGCGACATACGATTGATGTGATGCATACTGAAAAGAGTGTAGCAGAGCATCTTACTAACTTGTATTTCGATAGGAAACAATCTTCCAAGTTTGCATTTGATAAGACTTACAAAATTCAATGCTGCCAAGTCTTAAAAGGTGCAAAGCCTCCATCGAACTTTTCAACAAAGATAGGCAATTTTGTCAACGTTCAACCACCTAGCTTGAGCATTAGAAAATCATATGATTATCATATCATTCTTCAATATTTTCTTCCAATCATGGTTCAACATGCCTATCCAAAATGCCATGACTTAAGACGTGCAATTTTGCAAGTATGTTTATACTTCAAAAATTATTTGTTCGAAGGTTTTAGTTCGAGAGCATGTCCAAGCTGCTAAAGATATGATTTCAGAGGCGTTATGTGTGTTGGTTCACTACTTTCCTGCTCCCTTCTTTGATATAAGCATACATCTAATGTTGCATTTAGCTGATCAAGCATTACTTTGTGGACCTGTTAATTATATATGGATGTATCCGTTTGAGAGGTACGATACATCTTTATAAAATTACTTGTTTTATATTTAAATATATACATATATAAGGTAATATATTTTTTGTTTCTTGACTAGAGCTATGAAGGAGTGTAAGAACATACCAAGTAACAAGCGATATGTGGAAGGCTCAATTTCCGAAGCATATCTTGTTTCAGAATCTATCAGATATGCAATGGAATATATGCAAAATCCACGTATGGGTAATCATAGTTCTACACAAGCGTCATTTTTGGATGAGAACGTCAATGATATATACGAATGTTCAATTATGGAAGGCAAAAATATCAAGTTATCTAGTGTGCAACGTATGCAGATTCGAAGATAGATACCTTTTAGAATTGACATACCAGATCTAGATGATTATTATAGGTTTTTATTTTTTGTACATTTCGTAAGGTATAACATTATATTTATTGAGAATATTACTTATAATTTGTAGCGAGTATCGGTTGTCCTTAGAAGATGCTCAGCGTGGTACAAAAAGACTACAGACAAAGGCGGAAGTGGTAGTACAATCTGAATTTATTGATTGGTTGCACAATAAGGTTTTTCGAACTTGCTTCCTAGTTCATAGTTTAATAATAAAAATAACAGCGTTTAATATATTTCAGTGGATTTAATAGCTAATTGAAGAAAAAAGCATGGATTCAATGTTGTGGCGTTATGTTAGTGGACTACAATGGGAAGCTAGAACTCATCCTAAGTATGGAATCAATGGTTATACATTCTCTCCACAACATTATGATAACACATTGTCAACCCAAAATAGTGGTGTTTTCATGAATATGATTACAACATTTGTTGCAATTTCGAAAGATTTAAATCCTATGGATGATGATACTACGTGGTATGGTGTTATCAAAGAGATTATTGAAGTTGATTATTATAAATCTCAACATGTATTCTACTGTGATTGGATCAATGTAGCAGATAAATCAAATAGCTGTAAGATTTTTAGTGACTCCAATTTGTTAATGGTGAATCTAAGGAAATTGAAAAGCAGTAGTGGAGAATATGACGAGCCCGTCATTCTATCGTCCGAAGCAAGTCAAGTCTTTTACATAAGCGACATGCATGATCCTAATTGGTCCATCTACAACACTCGCCTAAGCGCATGACTGATTGCATAGATGATTATGAGATGCCAATGAGCTTTCAATCTATTTTGAAGGAGCAGCCTAATTTAACTGCATTGTTGAAATGTATTGAATCAAAATAGACACACTTGATTGAACAATAATTATTTTGTTTACTTGTTACAATGTTGTATTGATTACTATACACTTGGGTATGTTTCTCTATTGTTGAATATTTTTGAAGTTATTATACTTGTCTTGAACGCATCATATAAATGCTATGATTTAATCCTTTTGTGTATAATTGATATTTTACAAATATGAATTGGTATGAACAATAAATAAACATGGATTAAGATTTTGCTATGTTCTCCATCTTAGATGAGCCATTATCCTACAAATTTTCTTTTATGCTTTAATATGCATTCATCGTCTTTAAATTATTTGCATTGTAGAATGTCAGGCAATTGTAAGGCCACGTCACTACATACAAATGACGCAGAGGAAGTTGATGTTCCTCCTCCCCCTCCAAATAAAAAGTACTCAATAATTGTGGACTTAGAAGGTGAAAATGGCAGTGATGCAAAAAAATGGGCCTCTCATTGTGGTGTTTTTCTTTGTTCTCTCATTCCGATTGGTTATGAAGGATGGAATGATGTAGATGCTGTTTTCAAAGATAGCCTGTGGAAAGCACTAATGGTACGTAACTGTTTATTCGTAATATATTTAACTATTTATTCATAACTGTTTATACTTCATTATGCTTGAATCTGTTTTGTCTGGTTCATCTACAACTTGTTGTTTTGTACTCTTGCCTTTTTTGTTTAGCTGTTGTGTCTTACTACCTTGGTACACTCTGGTTATCGTTTCAGTTGTTGTGCATCTCTGTTGGTTTGCTTAGTCTGGACCTTGAATAGCCTGAATATGTATATGTATGCATATGTTTAAACCTTTCCTTGTTATGCCATCTATGGTGTCTCTCTTGTACATGTTCATTCTACCTGATATATACCCTTCTATTTTGCTGTCCCAAAAACTATTTGATTAATTTTTAACAACAGACAAGTGAACTAAAAAATAATTAACACAGAGAATTGCAATTTTGCATACAATAACTGGAAACCACACACATTCAATGTTCCAAAAGTTTGCTGATAAGTTCGGTTTCAAAATGTTTTAGGTCACAACCTTTAGCAATCGCAGTAGCATGTTGTTGTCACTATAGTCTCATTAATGCAAAGTTTTGTTATTTTGCGAGTAGCATGTTGTCGCATTAAGTTTTTAAAATCTCAAAATAGAAAACTTAATGGTATATATTAGTCAACTAAAGAGTAGCTAAGTCAAACAGTGAGCTATGGACAAATGATGAAATAACAAGAATGAAAACACAGAGTCTTAACGCTTTACAAAAATAACAATGATTAAAGAAATACATGAGCTATAGATAAATAACGTCGGTTAATTTTGCTTTCATATGTGAACAATGTTTTTTACAATAATTGCAGTAAAGACCGAAAACAATAAAAATATACCTCCAAAATAATGAGACTACAAAATTGTCTCTCCTCTGCCTTTTTTATGTATCCAAGCTGGATAGAAGAGGTTAGGAACCAAATTATGTTTAAATATTGATAATGCTAAAAGTTTAAAGACCAAATAATGTCATTAACTTTTCAGGCCTCTCATTCAACACAAACCACTGTCTGCTCCATCCATTTTTCATATTTTCTCTATTGAATAACAAAAAATTGACATTGTTATTTGATTTTTTTGATTTCAACAGAAAGAGTTTGACTTGAATATCGACCCCATGGTAGCTAGACCAATATTGGAGAAGAAGTTTTCACAACGTTGTCAAACATTCAAAGCAACGGTACGTCAGAGATTCCTCAAAAAAGATGGACAACTCATGCCCAAACATGTTGCACTTAATAGTCGTCCTGATGACGTTGATAAAGTATGGTGGCAGTGGTTTGTTGACATCAAATATAGTGACAAGAAAATGAAACAATGCAAGACAAATTCCGAAAACAAGGCCAAAAGTACTCTAACTCATAGGAAACCTTATCTTAGACTATATGAAGAATTGGTATGTAAAAAACATTTTTAGCTTAATATTTCAGTGACAAAAATATACTTTATGAAATTATTCAAATGCAGGCAGCTGAGAATTGAGGACAGAAGATCACACGTACAGTGGCATGGAAAATGGCTCATACAAGTAGAAAAACGGGAAAGGTGATTCCATGTGCTGCCGAAAAGTTTGTAAGTACTTCAACATCTATTCAAGACTGTATCGGTACTTGTAAGTATTGCCCATTGGGTTTGAGAATTGGATTTGAGAATATGCACTTCTCTTAATAATACAGACGTACAATAATTACCATGTTCTTGAGTTTACAGTTTTGATCACCCTTCAGTTCTTTGTATCATGAAGTTTACAGTTTAAGGCTTGTTTATGCTTCATTTTGATGTTGAAAAATAACTATCAGGTTTGAAATCTACAAATGCTAATTAATTAAGTTGAACAATGAAAAAATAAAAATGCACTTGCTGAAAACAGCTTGCAGTTTGCACCTCCACACTTTCACGGACAGTTGGAGGTTCTTCTTAAAATTTGAGTACGATACTCAATTTTAAATCTGACTATAAACTATACTCATTTTTAAAAACTGAGTACAAAGTTGAGTGCTCAGTTTTAAAACCGAGTACAAACCCCGGTTTTAAAATCTATACATTGTATAATGCTTAATGCATTGTGCTTTGAATTAACAGCAAGTGCTTTGAATTAACCTTGGTCATAAAATATTTACTTGTACTTTCATCACTAATTAAAAAATACAAATTTTCAATAGCATAGTACATAGTTGATTGCTTTATTTTTGTTTTGTTTTTTGTTATATATATATATAAGCTTCACAGTTATGAACATCCCATGGTTATTTGTTCTATATCAGTTATATTAGTTTAGTTAGTTCAATCATATCATATTTTTAGCTGCAAAAAGTTTTATCATTTTTTGTATACGGGATTAGACTTGAGAATTAGCATCATTATCTACATTTACAAAATTATAAACTACCCCAAATTTGAACGATTAGTGCCAGAAAATGATATCTGCTAATTGGAAAAATAAATGAATAAGCAAACTATCTAACAGCTTGCAAAGGTAGGAAAACCAATTTACGTTAGATAGATAGAGCTTAAATAATGTTTGATGATATGCCATATTCATACATTGGGAAGCTTGTATGTATTTTACGTTAGATAGAGCTTTTATTTACGTATGAATATAAATATTATTGATGTTGGAAGAGCATATATGTATAGTATAATAGAAGCACTTATTGAGATATATTTGAAGAGAGCATATAAGTAGAACCCCACCCCTTGTAAGCAGTATCGAACTATAATTAGTATGGTCCTGCTTTTTAGATTGTGCTCTCTTTGTCATAAAAGATTCATATATGATTGTTCATGTAAGATTTACACATTTAAGCCTGAAAAAAATGGCTGCATGGTTAATGTAAAATTGAAACGTAAGAGGTGCTAATTCCATTTATCATGACAAGTAATGGTTCAGCTTAAAATGTAATATAAGATTTATTTAAACGATGTTGGTTTATGTTAAGTATGAGTGTGTTTTTCTACTGTTAAAGTAGTTAAGATGATTTTGTTGCTCTGTTTAGGAAGAAAACCTGAACTGAGTTTTGCTGGGCTGAGGAAATAGAATGCATAAAACAAGATCTTGCAAGATGGCAAATTTTGAGATTGTTACTTCTAATAGCTTTGATGTATTAAGGGCCTTGGATGATCTAGACGTAAATTCCGATCTATTACAGTAGGATGGGTTAGATTATGGTGTCATGGTCAGCTATTTAAATGATAAATTGGAGGATGAAAATGTTTGCAGGAATATTGTTATTTCAGATGATGATATTGGAGTTTTGTGTTGTGATACTGACAATGTGCACAGGGACAATCAAACTAGTTCTAATGTAAATTCAAGTGTGCACAGTGATACTGAAATGGAAGATGCAAATGGAAATGTTGTCATCATCAAATGTTTAGATGATGAAATAGTAGTGAAATATGATAGTAGGAATGTAATTACTTGTGATGGAGTTGATGAAGAATAGTGATACTGAAATGGAAGACGCAAATGAAAATGTTGCCGTGGTCAACTGTTTAGATAATGAAATGGTAGTGAAAGATGATAGTAGGAATGTTATTATTTGTGATATAGTCGATGAAGATTCACACTGTCTAGTTGCTAATGCATAGAGTATCTCAAAACACTCATGTTGCTTCAATTGTGCACACCATAACTATCTATGCAGTTGTTGCTCTGTTTGGGAAGAAAACCTGAACTGAGTTTTGGTTCAGAAACACCCAGTTGGTTGATCGTGTTCTAATATTATTGAGATATAACAGATTAACATTGTTAGAAGTTGCAAAGTCTTTGACAGTTGGCATAATCAGTGTAGATAAGTTAATGAAGGGCGAATTCAACTTGTTAAATTCATCACACATTCAACTGTATTAGCATACTAACAATAGAAGTTAGGCAAAAATACATACAAGCTGCCCAATGATATGAAAACTAATTGTAGATTAGAACACGGTTACTCGCTGCTATTTCTCTAAATACAGGATATGCAAATCGATGCTCATAAATTTTCCAACGTATTAAAATTTCAGAGTTATGACAGAGATTACTATTTGAATATATGCAAGCTCAAGCTTGCGACTTTCGCAAGCTCAGGTAGTTTAAGCCTTAATTAAATAATGGCAACATACCACTATAGTTCATATTCCCATAGAAAAAATTTGTTTATATGATTGAACTTACTTTTATAGTTATCTTATGCATTATAGTTTATCTCCTCCATATGTTGTTTTACAGTATTCATAATTTGATAGGAATTTTTTTTACAGTATTCACATGTTCATCATTTTCTATCAACCAATATGCAAGATATTGATAGTATATTCTTTAGTTTATGCTTTTACTTTATTTAATATGCAAAATATTTTCAAATTCAACTTTTGTTTATAATTTATTTGGGTATTATGCAGGCATTAGTTGAAGCAGCGAAGGAAAGACGAAAGGAAATCTCTAGTGTCAATGATAGCAATGGAAGTAGAAGTTTTGAAGATTTTGAGAATGATCCCATTGCTGAAGTGTTTGGAAAGGAGAAAAGAAAAAACTATTTTCGTGCAATTATCTCTACATCGACTATGAAGCAAGTGAAGCTTACACAAGCATCAAAAGCAATAGCTAATTTCAAGGAAGATGAAGATAGAAAATGGAAAGCAAAGATGGAGAACAATCAAAATAGACCAACCGAAGAATTTAAATCGATGCATGCGACTATGATGAGTATGAAACAAAGTTTTTTACAATTTATGAATTAGTTTGGAGGGAATGCGAAACCAAGAAATGAAGTTGCTTCCAACAGTCAGCATGATAGTCCTAGAGCTAGCTTGGGTGTTCAATCCAATGGTGCTATTGGATCTTCCACAAGAGATAGGCAATCTATAGTCTTATTTTCAGAAGAGCTGAAAGAGGTTGCTAAGGGCCATCTTGGGACACAGAAAATATGCCACCATAGAGAGGTGATGAATGGGGAAAGAGTTGTATGGGTGGTGAAAGTGTTTGATCCAGAAGCACCTATTTATGAAGCACCACAAAATGGTAATTACAAGCTATTTGATATAATTGATGGAGGTTTTGTTATTTGGCCTGAGTGTCGTGTTCGTTGTTTGTAGGATCTAGAATTTATTTTGAAGTAATGTTAGAACTTGTAATATTTTGATTTCATACTCTTTAGTTATGTATGATGAACTTGTGAAATTTCGAATCTTCCTTTAATTTGTTGTCAAATATTTATGCAATTTAAGTTGTATGTTTGGATGCGTAATTGCTTATTGTTATCGAAATTCTGTAATTTTTGATATGTATGTACCTACCGTATTATAATAGACAATTCTATAGTGTAAATGCTAGAAAAAATGCAGCTCTACAGGGTTTGGTAGCTGTAACGAACATATTCGTTACTAAAGACGAAACTTATAACGAGCATAGTCGTTACTATTGATGAAATTTGTAACGAACAGGTGCGTTACTAATGATGAAATTTGTAACGGACAAGGTCGTGATAATTTAGAATGACAACCCCTTCTTCTACCATGAAAGGGGAAACTAAGTAATGGAAAATACCCATTACAAACCGATGCAACTAATAACAAACTTTTTCGTTACAAAAATTTAGATTTCTAACGGCAAAGTCCGTTGATAAGTGATATATCTAATAACGGGTAGAGGCAGTTATAAATATTTGTAACGACATACCTCATGCCTATACCGCTCACGACTATATCTGTTATAAATTTCATTTGTAACGACTATATTCGTTACAAATACACCTTTTTGGTGTAGTGTTAATTGAATCAGGATTCGAAATAGGAAAAGTAGATCAGACTTTATATATAAAACATTCTAAAAATGATATTTTAATAGTTCAAATATATGTGAAGACATTATATTTGGTTCAACTAATAATAAATTATGTAAAGAATTTTCTGAAATAATGATAGAGAATTTGGAATGTCCTATATGGGAGAATTATCGTGCTTTCTAGGTCTTGAAATAAAACAAGTTTCAAATTGAATATTTATAAATCAAGAAAAATACTATAATAATCTTATCAAGAGATTTGAAATGGAAAAGACTTCTGCCAAATTAACGCCTATGAGCACAACAGCACATCTTCATAAAGAGGAAAATGGCAAGAGTGTAGACCATAAACTATACCGAAGTATGATAGGATCACTACTATACCAAACAGCGAGTCGACCAAATATAATGATGTGTATGTTTATGTGCAAGATTTCAAGCTGACCCAAAAGAATCACATTTACGAGCCGTAAAAAGAATACCACGTTATCTTAGTAATTCAAAAGATTTTGGACTTTTCTATCCAAAAGATTGTTCATTCGAGTTAGTGTCATATAGCGATGCTAATTTTGGAGGATCCCGAACGGATAGAAAAAGTACAAGCAGTACATGTCACTTCATTGGTAAATCATTAATATCATGATTTAGCAAGAAACAAAATTATGCTCACTATCAACTTGTGAAGGAGAATATATTTCTGCAGCATTAGCTTGTGCACAAGTAATCTATATGCAACAGACATTTAAAGATTATAGAGTCAATTTATCAAAATCAACAATTTATTGTGATAATTCCAATGCAATAAATCGAACCAAAAATCCAAATCACTCTAGAACTAAACACATAGATATTAGGCATCTTTTTCTGTGCGACAATATAGAAAAAGAAGTGATAAATTTAGATTATGTTCCATCTGAAAATCAATTAGCTGATATATTTACTAAACCATTGTTAGAGAACACTTTCATAAAACTATGTCGAGAACTCGATATAATGTCAATTAAAGATATATAAATGATAAAATACGAAATTTTGACTAAAAACTTGAAAATAAATTTTTTGATAAAAATTCATTTTTCTGACCATGTTGAGACTCAAACCTATGACCTGTTATGAATAGCCCAGATGTCTTAACCACTTGAGATATTGATTATTTTCATTACAGTCCAGGTCGAGAATTTTATTATATGGTAACAACTATACTCTAAATTATTTATAACACTTACCTTTATAATTTTTTTTTGCATACTACATTTACATAGACAAATCACAATAACAGAAAACCAACGAAATAACAACTAACATTCCTAACTAACAAATTTTTATAGCTAAATTCAATACAAACCATTCATTTCATCCTTTTTATTCTCAACTTTAGTCTATAAATAGGTGTGCTTATTCTATGATATTCATACAAACTAACAGAAATACAAACTTACTATCACGATGTCAACCTCTTCACAATCAATTAACTCCAATAAAATACTAGCCTCTCCGGATCACAAAAAACACTCGTCCATCATACTACACCACATTCTACCTCTCGCGATCACACTGGATATACTCCAGAGAAAAAGAAAGGGAAGAAGATGATGTTTGACATCTCTCCAAACACTAAACAAAAAATAAGCGATTTGCATCACTATCAACAAGAGTCGCTGATACTTCAGCGTGATATATATTACGAGCAAAAGATCAACTCAAGACGTCTAGGAATTATCGAGCACATTGCTATGAAATTTTGCAGTTTTTCATCCCATCCAATAGACGAACACGCCATTTCGCTTATTCGACGACCTTCTACTTCATCCCCGCCACGACCACCGGTCTCACCAAACTCATGGGATTGAAATGAAGCATCATATGTTCGTCGTAAACAACTATAGGGCTGCAAAACTCCTAGCCCTTTAAAATAAGAGTAATTGTTATTATTTGTAATTTTTCGAATAATTTGACTAAAGTATGTACAATTTTTTTAATGGAATAGTTCATTTCTTATCCTTCATATTATCAATACATATACTACTTCTAGTATTCAAAAAATAAATTTACAACGTTCATAAGTATGAAAATATCACTCAAAACAAAGTTGATTGGGAAAATTTAAACAGGTCAGTTGACTGAACCAATGTATCAATCGACTGACACTGATATAATTTTTAAAAAAAACCATCCTCAGTCGACTGTCACAGTGGATCAGTCGACTGGACCAGAAGACAAAATCCAACCGACCAAGATTTATTTAACTGAATCAGGCCTTCAGTTGATTGAACCAAAAGTTCAAAAATTTTGAAATCCAAGTTCGGTCGACTGATTGATCTGAGCAAAATTATTGCTCCTACCTACCCATCTTTCACCTTTTAACCTTCACTTTCCCCTTTACTCTTCACTCTTGTTTCAGATTTTCAACTCTTTTAAAACCCTAGATTTTCATAAACCCAATTTTTACCTCCAAATAATCAAATTAAATGGCTCCAAAAGAAAAGGACAAGCATCTTCATCCTCCCAACCTCCTTCCAATGAGAAAATCCATTAATGGCTCTTCGATGATACCGCAATTAGAAGATGGAGGATAATGCAAGATTCTCGAATTTTGAAGGTTTGTTTGTAAAATTTAACGACTTTTCTCCATATCATATACAATAATTGGCTCTGTTTTTGGTCAATATTGATGAAAATAAGCATAAAATAAACCAAATTATGGTCAAGCTCTTCTATGCAAATCTAAATTTTGGTCAACAAAGCATTTAAAATCAAGAAGATTATGTATGGAGTTTAGTTTATGGAAAATCAGTATTTTTCTCCTTAGATCGCATGACTCACATTTTAAGATCTGATGGTATAGAATTAAGAAATGTTGATTGTGATATGGTCGTTCGTGACCATCTAATTCTTTTATTTTTGGAAGACGATATGCACCAACTCAAGTCTACGCCTCTAAGGCCAAAAGCTAGAATTATACACCATGCATTAATGAAAACCATAACTCTGCGAACCAGAAGTTATGAACTTATTTATGAACACTACTTCAAAACCTTATATGCCATTTTTGGAAATATCAATGTTAATTGGCTTTGGTTAATTATTGATGAGTTCTTAAGCTTCAACAATGGTCAAATGAATGCCATCTATTATTGTGAGTATATTATGCGCTTGTTAAAAGAATGTGAGATTCCAGAACCCAACTCACGATTTCTACCGTCAAGTACTTAAACTCTCATACATTAGCATTAATAAAGCTACTGATTGCTCGACCTCCTCCTATCATCACTTTTGAAGAGTCGCCAATTACCTCAAGATCAACCACAACAACAACAAGGCGAAGCATCTCACCGTCTAACTCGCCAAAGATCAACTATTCGTCAACAAGATGAAATTTTAATTCCTAATCCAGGCATTCCTCCACATGAGTCTATTTCCATGATATATCGTAACCAACAAATACTTTAATCCCATATCATTAAAGTTGACAAAAAGCTTGATAAAGTTTATTGATTTTTCACAAAGTTATGGCAAGCTATCTCATGTTCGTCCAACACTTCCACGGCTACATTAGGTGATCCGGATAAGCAACCCGTCTTCACTTGGTCTTTCTCTTCCTATGATCAAGCAAGTAGTAGCGAAAACGATGGAAATGAAGGCGATAGCGGTGGTCAAAGATCCCATGATGATAGGTAAACGTATAATGGAGTAAGTTGTTACTTTTCTTATATTATAAAAACATTAGTCTTTATTTCACAACATTATGGCTTGTATTAAATAGCCACTCTTTTCATATTATTTCAAGACTCTTGTTTGTGATATTTTAATGTATGAATGTTCGATTCCTTCATAATATCTATCAATGCATCATACTTTTATATTCTTTATTCCTTTTTGTCGATAACAAAGGGGAGAAATTTTAATGCTAACATTAAGAATGCAGGATATAGATCGTCAAAGATTCAGGGGGAGTAAGTATTTATATTATATATGCAATCAAAATCTATATCTATTTATAGGTTGTCATCACTAAAAAAAGGAAAGAATGTTGAGACTTGGTTTTGATTCATGACACGAAACTATCACTACGACATACAGATTTGACGACTGTTACGACAAAAAGAGAATATATACTACATGGAGATAAGATAGCAAAAATCGGTGCATCAATTTTTGTTATCTTGTTTTGAGTCTTAAATCAATTTTGTTAAGTCCTCTCCTCGTTTAATGTATATATTAGCTTATATATAATCTTCTATTTTCAAATGATTTATATATATAAGCATATAATATATATATATATATTATAAAAATTTCCTTAAAATCATATATATATATATATATATATATATAACTTGAGAAAATTATGCAGATTGCACAGAAATCACTAGGTCAGTCGACTGATCTGGTAGGTCAGTCGACTGACCTATCAATTTCTATGCAACATGCATAGGTGCACAAATAAATAGATATATACATTTGAATATCTAGTCGTTCGACTCAGAGGTTCAGTTGACTGAATTTCTACAACAGCTTTTTTGAAAAGACACGACTATTTGTGAAGAGTTAGGAATCTCTACAAAAAGATTAGGATGCAACACTTCAAACAAAACTCTTCGTCAACGGTCGCTGCTTTCTAACATCTATAAGTACATACTCTAATTTGATTCCAAACAACCGAATTTTCTTATCTTTCTTATCTAATTCTCTTGAATCTACTTGCAACTATACTTCCAAATATTCTACATTAAAGCAATATTATATCTATTATTCATAAAGTTCAAATATACATATTTATACTCGAGGAGAAGATCATAGGAAGGGTGTACTATAAACAAACTTATCCATATTATCAGAAAACAAAAACTCAAACAATATTTTGTAATTATTGAAGTCCTATTTTGCTGCTCAGGTCCTTGTACGGCTGCTCAAGGGTTGTATAGACCCGTTCCTTCGGGTTAAGTGAGGGTTGTTGTTTTAGTGAAATTCCAAAATTAGTCTGGGACTGGATGTAGGACAGAGCTCCAAATCAGTATAAAAATATTTAGTGTATTTTTAATTATACTGCTTTTATATTCCGTACTATTTACTGCATGGCTATCATCACTATACTCTGTTTTATCCTATTATCCATATTACATGATCCATGGCACACTTCACTCCTTACTTTAAGAATTTCGAGGGCGGAAAAATGTAATGACCCATATTTTTAACAGTAGGATATTTAAATAATTAATTTAAATATTGAATAGTTAATTAATTGACGGTCCAAAAATATGATTTTTCCCATATGGTCGAACCAGGACTAGAGACCACTTTCGTTGAGCTCGAATCGATGCTGCAAATTAAAATAAGTATGAATATCGCTACATTTGGATATTAGACAATCAGATGGCCAAAACAATCTCGAAATGCACACATCCTAGAGCGCTATCTTGGATAGCGACGAAATTTGAACCATAAGGACTGAAAAAAATGAGGTGTTGCACGCCGAACAGTTTCGTTGCGATTGGACGCATCGTGTGATCATATGAGCTCGAAACGTACGACAATTTGTTTGAGAAATCAAATAAATAGAAAATTATATTAATGAAAAACGCTGCCTAATCCACCTCTCTTTCACTATCACTGTTCTATTCCTACAAACAAAGAAAATGCCACATCCTCTAGAATATGTTCAAAAATCCAAATCAAGTGATCCGCTCAATTATATGTCACAAAACCAAATCCATTGAAATCATATGGAGCAGAGCTTCGCGTTAGTGGTGATGATGACACATGTGATGGTGATTGGGAGGGAGGCCATGTATGAACATGGATCTAGGATTTGGGTTAAGCGAGGGTAGAGGGCAAGTTAGGAGAAACAAAGATTACCGTTGGACTTATGTTCGTGGTATGCTCCTTCGCACATCATCAATTTGTGGTCTGATCGCCTTCAATGAATCATGACTAGGACTTGGTCAAGCGTGGTGTTGGGCGATGTGTCTTGTTGGAGAGCATCGAAGTTGATGATCATGGCATGATTGGTCGAATTTTTTAAGACGAGCGTCATGGCACAAACAACTTTCGATTTTATAGAGCGAAGCTCTGTATCATTATGAAAAAGTGCCCATGGTGATAAGTTTGGTGTGTGCGTGCACGTATAGGAGATGGGGAAGAAGAAGTATTAGCGGTTAATGAGGGCGATTAAGCTGATTAATTATTTAGTTAAGTTATTTAATAGTTATTTAACCATGATTCGTATTTCATTCATATCTTTTGAATACGAGATCCGTTTTGGATGTAGTTTCTCGCATTGCACTCGTGATGGAGAGCTCTATGACTTGACATTAGAGTGGTCAGATTTTGTTCAGTTAAGCGATATTGTCTCTCACCATACTATGATTGTTAGTATAATACAAAAACAATGTTTTTGAAACAATTTCTAACTTTTAAATGTGATTTTAATATATATAAACACATACTCTATTTTTGTAAAAGAAAAGTATTTTAAAATGGTTTTAAATCAAAAATCACATTTTTCTCATTTGATGTAATATTTTAAGAAATTTCTAGGTATAGACCATTTCGTATATAAATCCACCATCGGTTGATATAGATGCATTATACATGTTGGGTGTATACAATATTGGATGTTGGCGTCAAAAATGGCCATCAACACATAGCTGTGTGAAAGCACCGATATCCGGTCATAGATCTAAGATAATATAATGTCGAGAATATAAATTGAAGAATAATAAAATTAAAATAGAAAGCAAATAAAAAGAGACACAGATTTATAGTGGTTCGACAAACTCTGGCCTACATCCGCACCAAAGATTTTCCTTTTATTCATTTATGTTGCTGCTATAATTAAAAATCCATGAAATTTCGAAATAAAAATGGCAAAATGTAGCCTAGGTAGAAGATAGAATGAAGTAGAAAGAAGATCCCTTTGCTGGTTTCATGTCCATTATATTTATAGGAGAACATGCTAAAATTTCTCGCTCAAAATTCGGATCTAGAACCATGAAGCCAGGACAAGCCCGCCCATAAAGTTTGGGGCCCAACAGAGCCCATAATAAAATCAGAGCTGATCCTTATTTTAGGGGATTTATAGAATGCGATCCCAATGATGGGTCCCTCATTTTCTAATGTACTTTCCCTTCAAATTTCATGTTGATTGCATATGTAAATTTTTAGTTATTGATCGATCTTTGTTGCAATATGTTGCTAAAGCTGATT
Source organism: Allium cepa (assembly GCA_030765085.1). Lineage (NCBI taxonomy): Eukaryota > Viridiplantae > Streptophyta > Magnoliopsida > Asparagales > Amaryllidaceae > Allium > Allium cepa. The sequence continues at coordinate 30,951,149 of CM060932.1, forward strand.
ATAATCGATCCCTATGGAGATAAGAGGGCCGATCCCTCCAACCTGCTCTATTTGATGTGTGAACCCTAGGGTGGGCTCCTTAGGGTCCCTTCTTTTTGTTCCTAAAGTTTTACTTCAATCCACCTTATGGTTGTTGAGTTATGGAACGGTTATCATTGAGTTGTGTTGCATGCATCCTATTAGATCTGATCCCTCGATTTTGATCCCTCTAACCTGATCCCCTTTTGTAGAGTGAATATTCCGATCTGATCCCTATCCTAATGCAACATCCCCTATCTGAAGGTCCGAAGCTAGGTGCTACAGATGCTGCAGTCATCCATAGTATTAACTTCTAATGATCAAATACGGTAATGTTAATGGTATCCATGATAACAGAAGCATTTGAATATGAAATAAAAACACCACAGATTAAAAAAAAATCTGATTTACATTTCAAAACAACATTTCATATCCAAGTTACATAATCCCATAACGTTTACCAAGTATGAATAAAATATAATTATTACATAAATACACCAAGAGCGACATATGACGATGCCCCCTTGGTTGACCAGAGTACTATATAGTCGTAACTGACTTAATACAACACAACGGAATAAAATAAACAAAGCAACTCCTATATAGATATCCATCAGCCACCTGCTCGTCTTCGGAAGCATTATTCGCCAACCTACTAAAACCTGAAAATCCTTAACTCGTAGCCTACTCAAATCAATTTGAGCATCCAAAGGTTTAAGGGTAAAAACATAAACTTTGAGTCAGACATAAAGCTTGGTGTGAATAATAGTATACATCTCGGTGATTTGATATTAAGTGAGAGAATTCCGCTTAGTGGAATGAGTTTCCCTTCACTAATATCCTTTTAAAATATTTTTATGAAAATCATAATCCTATAACCAAAACTAGTTAAAAATGTAAAGCAATATCATGTAAACATACATGTCAGTTAACAAATGAACTATTAGTGCGAACACTATAGTTTTATTTGGCTAACTTCTAACCTTTGGCTGACTCGGGCCTATCAGACAATATATAAACAGATATTCTATCTTCTTTTTGATACTCATATAAACAAATAATCTAACATCTATTAGATACTCCTCTTCTAGATGGTTTGTCCCTAACTTATCTTCTCCTAGGGTCCATTGATCCTAATGGTTTTGTGGGCTCACCAATAACCAAACTCTGTAAAAATATATATTCCTTACTGTGTGTAACATCATTTTAGTCTTACTTGTGACATAGCCCTACACACTGGAATTTTGTACTGAATTAGATTGGGACTAATAGCTAATGTGTAGGGCATGACCTTATACCTCTCCCATCTGTTATACAAATATCCGAGTCATTTTACTTAGGGTAATCATTCCTTAAATTTTTCTTGGAAACCTTTCTCTCAAACTGATTTAAACCTTTAAATCATATTAAAAAAAGGAAAATATACTCTATCCTTTACTCAAATCACCTTTTCATGTTATATATAGACTTTACACAAATCTTTGTTGATGAAAACATTTAAATCTTTGAAAGCACCCCTTCCGAAACCATTGAAAGCACCCCTTTCGAAACTATTGACAGCACCTCTTTCGAAACCAAGTAAACCCTTTATAACCTAGGCCGAAAGGCTAAAACATTCCTTTCGAAACCATTAGTATAAACCTTTCGAATCCATTGAAAAACCTTTCCTTCGAAATCTATAAAACCTTAGACATCCTATCTTTAAAACATTTAAACATTTCCCTTTGAGAACCTTGGAAATCTTCCTTTTAAACCTTTCGAAATCATTGGGGAACCACCCCTTCAAAACCTTTCTTTAAATCTTTCGAAAGCATCAAAAACCTTAACAAACAGCAAACCTTTCGAAAGCATTTGGGTTCAATTAAACATGTGGGAACCTTTTGAAACCATTTAAAATTAACTCCTTCAAAACCCTTTCAATATTGCGAAAGGGTCATAAAACATTTAAGTCGAAAGCCCTATTCCAGAAGCAATTCCTAAGTGAAGAAGTGGTTGTGTTGAAACTAACCCTTCCGAAAGCATTCGAGAAGCGGCTAAGTTTTAAAATCAAAGTATCCTTTTGAAACCTTTGACTTCGAAAGGTAAGAAGCGGCAACTAGAGGTTTCGACCCCTTCGAAAGCATTAACTTAAAAAAAGACGCAACCACTTTCAAAAACCATTCCCTAAATCAATTTGACCTAGTCGGAAGCCAATCAAGTTGAAAGCATGCCCTTCAAATGCAAAGTAGGGGAGTTTTCATTTAAAAACAAGGCAGCGTTTCACCCCATTCGAAACCCATTGTCTCGATCCAATAACTTTCGCCTATATCCATTTACTATATACCAAGTCTTTGATACTATGTGCATTTGTTTCGATGGTGATGGAGGCGAAACTACTACGTCGGAACCCCTAGTTTTGAAAGTAGCGAAACATGCCAAAAACATGAAAAAAATGATTTGAACTTTAAAATGAATTTCTTTTGAACTAACCTACCTTATTTGCCAAAATATTATTGATTGCTAATTATATTTTCTAAAACTGCTACCAAAATTTCAAAAGCAATTAATTTAAATAATTTATAAAATACCCCTTCTCCTTTTATAAATTCATAAAACATTTAATTCCCATACCTTAAATAATTTTATATATCTATTAAAACACTTAGGAAAATTCTATAAAAATTCTAGTAAATCATTTATAATATGTTTTTCATATATTAATTTCAGACCCAAAATATATATCATTTAACCGTAAATAATTTTAAACCCAAATAATCATTTTCTTCACTAGAAAACTAATATTAAATCCATATTAATTTAGAAAAGTATGAAAATTGAAACCCATCACTAAAATATCATTTCTGATCCTTATCCAAATTCGCAAGTCATTTGGATTTCATTAAAAGGGTTTGCACCTTAAAACATATCATAAACCTATATAAATTAGTATAAGTCATCAACAAGCATATATTAACATTTTATCATTCAAAAAAGGGCAAAACACTTCCAAAATAATTCGGATTAACCTTAAAACCGAAAACAGCAGATAATATGAGTTGTAGTCATTATTCACCTTAGTTTTGAGATTAAGAATTTGAGATTTGAATGGACTTGATTTGATTAATCTTCCTTCTTATGATTTCTTTATCTTCTTGTTGCTTAATGGTTGAATTCCTAAGGTTTAGGATGTTAGAATGCTCTTATTTCGACTTTGCCCTCACCTTTTTCCCTTATCTATTGTAATTCATTTTAGCTCATTTTAATTTATTCATTAACATGGCACGGCTAACCCAATTAATCACAAATCTCAATCTCCGAATCATCACATTATTTTATTTAATTTTGCTTATTAAATACCCTAAATAATGTTACTCAAAAATAGGGCCATAACAAACACCCCTCCTTAAAGAATTTTATCCTCGAAATTACGATAAAGTACACAACAAATCAATCATAAAGGTAAAACATACCATCACACAAGTCAGGATAAGCATATCTAGTCCTGCTCTAAGTCTACTAAGTACAGTCTCTCTCATCGTCGCTCCAATGGTCTTTCACTAATCTGACTGTCTTGTTCCTTAGTCTCTTCTCATCTCTCTCGACTATGTCAACTGACTTTCTAACTATAGCCAAGCCTTATTATACTACCTAGTCATCTAACACATTTGGTGCTATAGTAGACTCCATATCTCTTACACACTTCCTTAGATGAGAAACATGAAAAACATCGTGGATTCTTGTCAAACTACACGGTAACTCTACTCTATATGTGAGTTTCCCGATCCTCTCTACAGTAGGAAATGATCCTACGAATCTCGGTGCCAAATTCCCTGATTTCCCGAATTGAATCACACCTTCATCGGTGACACTTTAACAAAAAACATGATCTCCAAAAGAGAACGCTAAGTCTTTCCTTCTTCTATCTACATAACTCTTCTGCCTAGACTGAGCTGTAGGATCGATTTCACCTTAAAGGGGGGTGAATAGGGTGATACAATCAATTATAAAAATTTAATGCGGAAGTATATATAAAATAATCGCAGCACTGATAATACCAGAATAATAGCAGCACAGATAATAACGAGGTAATAAAAGAAGAAAATAGAACACAAAGATTTACCCAGTTTGGCAAAACCCTGCCTACGTGCTGCCTTCAAGGTTTCTACTAAAAATTAAGTAGTCAAACGCTTACACACGTAAACTTGTGACACCCGTTATCGACTAACCTAACTCTACGTTCAAAACCCTGCCACAACTCAGCCACTGAGTTGCGAATTCTCGAACTACACTACCGTAGATCGTCCCTTAGTCACACGAGTAGAAATTACAAACGTTTAAAAGTAAATTGAAAATAAAACAATTATAAACAAAAACTGTAATTTAAAATTGTGACAACCCAATTTAAATTATAAAGGCTGGCCCAACACAAAGTAGTGTAAACGAATGCCTCCTTCTCCTTTTCTCTTATTATTGGCCGTATCCTTGCTTTGTGATAAAAAATGGCTGCGTTCTTCTTCGTTTCTCTGTGCGAAAATTAGGGCTTTGGAAATTGACGCGCCGCTTCAATTGATCAATTAAGTATATAATCTTCTATTGCTTGCTTCGTCGATTGATTGTCTTGCTGTTTACTAACTCGGCAACTTCAATTTGTTGAGTTCGATATGACCTCGGTATGTAATTTTTGCTCTTTGCTTTACTGGTTAATTTACTTCAACTTGATGATCTTTTAGGCCAACGATGATTGGGTTTAAATAGGATTCTAAATCCTATAATTTTTTTCGTTTACTTCTGATTTGAATACTTCTTAATTCTTGCTTGACCGTATGATTTTGATTGAATGTTAGTGATTAAACTTGACTTATTCAATTTGTATATTATTTGATAGCTTGATTATGCTTGCTCCTTGGTCACCACGGCTTTGAATTTGCTTTGAGGATGTTGATTTATCTTGACTTTGTTCATTCATGTTATCATCTGGCTTTGAATTCTCTGGCGTTTGTTCCATTCTTTTTCCTTTTGACTTTCTATTCATGCCTGTAGCATACGTGATTTTGGTCATTTGAAATGATTTCTGGACTTTTTTCAAAACTGATATACTGATTTGGTTCCAATTTTTGCTAGCTTTGATTATGGTGTTTGAACAGTGTCTCGCAACTGTATATATAATGCATATATGTGTGTTTATATATGTGTTCGAATAGTTCATGTTGCCAGGCCTGGTTGTTTTGTTATTTTTCATTCGCTATTGCATATGGACTCTGGTAGTTACATTGTTTTTTCACTGTTTAATGCTCGTGCACTTGATATCTTCACATGTGCTTGTCACTTTATCTAATTGTCACTACATATATACATGTTTCTTGGTTGCACTGCCCGCATGAGTTCATATGCTTGTTGATGCTTCGAGTTGCTCTGACAAGTTGAACCATTGACTTTCAGTCTGTACTTTTATTGTTGAGTTCCTGTCTCATTGTGATTTGGTTATGTTTTCTTGATACACTATGCATGTCACAAGCTGTTCGTGTACGATGCATTCAAAATTAAATGATGACGAACAGCCCAAATAACCGAGGCAAATAATATTTTCAAAATACACATTTTATTTTACAGTGAACAAATATTTCTTTTTCGATTTTACTGCATCAGTGTTTATTATTCAGATAACTCAAATGCTAGATTCAATATTGAATAGAGTTGAAGATTAAATATGAGTGAACGAGTGATATGTAGTGAGGTGCTAATGTAAATTGAAAATTGTAATGTAATCGAATTTGTATTGTAATTGAAATTGTGTATATATATAATGAGAGCTCAAATTTGTACTATCCAAAATTGTAATAAAATATCTGTTTGAATTTAAATTCCGTGTTATTTATTTTATTTATCAAATATTCATTTAATTATGTGAAAAATAAAACAGTAGATTAACAAATACATTTAAGTGAATATATACATATATATGTTTATTATCATCAAACAAAAATCATATACTTGCATATTGAACAATCTCCCCCTTTTGATGATAACAAAAATTATTTAAGATTTTGAACTTATTAATCATTCAATTTTCTCCCCCTATTTGAATGTGCCTTCTCTATAACAAAACTCTCCCTTCATATATGCATGAAAATAAATAAAAATATGCAAATGAACCTAGATATAGATAGAAAATACAAAGTAAAAAAATTCCTTTATTTTCCAAAACCATAACTTTTCTCTCCTTCTTTTGTTATCATCAAAAGAGTAATATAGTATTAGAAAAATAGAGATAAAGTGTTAGACATTAATACAACATTAATATCAATCGAGTATAAATATTAAATTTAATTGAAAATAAAAAAATCATAAATACTCTGTTTGATGGATATTCCACTTTAGGATGATAGGGATGATGTCATCATATAAAATCATATAGTTGTATCTATTTGTGGTATATTTATATCAGAAATTTGAATATCTACTAACCATGCATAACCGTTAGGACTTTTAAATCAGATTAGTAGTATTTTAAATTTTTTTAAATAATGAATTTCAAGCATCTTCTAACCGCGCATAACCGTGAGGACTTTTAAATGAGCATGGAAGCACATAATCAAAAATTCCAAGTAACTCACCCATGCATAACCGTGAGAACTTTTAAATGAGAGTGAATACTTTGAATGTTTTTATTTGTTAAAAATATAAAGAAATGAAAAACGATTAATTTTCCATTTAAAATACCACATATTGACATACTTTATTGGATTTCGATGAGTGTTGGTTGATATAAATATGATAGAATAAGAGATGGTCATGGAATTTTTACCAACAAAAAGTTTTTATTACTCTTGTTTCAATTTCTAAAGAAATTTACTAATTATAGTGTCTCAAGTTATAATATATGATTAATATCAATACTCATCACTTTTTCAATCACTATTTATCTTTTCGATAATCATTAGGGAGTCAGATTAGTTAATGTAGTCATTTAAAATCAAATCTAAAAATAATTATAAAATCAAAATTTCAAACGTGACTAATCTGAGACAAGGTCAACAAAAATGATTTTTTTAGAAGGGATTTTATAAGAAAAATGTCTGATATTTGAAATGAAAAATATAAAGATTTTTTCTTCGAAAAATGCGATGCAACTAATGAATGTCTCAACATAAATCACGTTCCACCAGTAATTTTTCTATCAACAATATTACCAGTGTAGTCTACATTTGAATTTTTTAAGACTCAAGATTATCATTAATTAAATGTTATAGACCAGATTGTGAAGTTGCTTCAAATTCCCTTAAAATCATTTTTACAGCATTTAATTGGAATTCTTTTGAATTTGAATTGAAACCGTGTAAATAGACAAATAGTGACCATAGTGTCAGAACAAATATATCCACTTATATCATGAGTGATCAATGATCAATAAAACACCATCATTAAACCAAACAAATATATATGAAGTATTTCAAGGGTTGTAGTGTACTCGGCATAAAAGGATAATTGGCCAATAATTTTTATAAGTCAGAATCATAATCAATATTCATTATCACATAACTGGCTGATCAAATATGGTGCAAATTACCACATTGAATATATCGTTCAAAGTAAATATATCGTTATCTCTTTTACCTTTACGATAACTTTTCGTTGTTATCCATTGTGATTCTATCACCTTTATATTAGGCTAAGGAACTTTGATTTATCGCCCGTTGTTTGTCTAGAATAGCCAGAATCTAGATAACGCTATTGTTGTTCCTCAACCTGCCTCACACCTATAGGAAAGAAGATTTTTGTGACCTATTTTTTATAGGCCTATGGTTGTTAGTGGCAAAAGATTTTGAAAATATGTTTGTGTAGACCTAAAACTATTTATATATGTTCGTTTTGGCACCCAGATTTGTTAGACTTTAAGGGATTTTATATTCATGCCTTTTGGAACCCAAATTGGAATGGTTTTCATGTGTTTGGGTCCTTACCAGCAAATATTGTGATTGTGTCCAGTTTTTCCACAAATTGTACACTTTGAATTGACTTAATTAATTTCATTTCTAACAAGTTCAGTTTGATTATATCCAAGTCCTTGTCTATCTCTATTGACTGTTTGTTTTCCTATAAGCATATTTAGTTGAGAGTTGTTAGACTTCTGTTTTGAGTGATTCGTTTTTGTTCAACAATATAGTGTGCCTTTTAATAGAATTTTCCCTTTTGGTGTTTTCACTCTCCTTCAAAATCAAAATTTCATTTTCAAGCGATTTAATTTTAATTTCTGATTTTTTTAATCTTTTCTTCGAATGTTGGACACTTATCACACTTAGGATTTTTGCTTTGATAGTTTTTAACTGATTGATCAAGTTGTTTATTTAATTTTATCAAAGTATCCCTTTGTGAGTCAATTTTAGTGTATTTCTCCCTAAGTCTTTCGAAACAACCATTTACTTTGTGGAAATATATGAGGAATTCTGAGTGAGTGAGTTTTGATACCTCTCTTGGCTCGTCATCATCATCACTGTCAGTTGTATCACCTCAAAGTCACATACCTGCTTTTTTGCTCTCACTTTTATATCAATTTAAGTGTATTTCTCCCTAAGTCTTTCGGAACAACCATTTACTTTGTGGAAATATATAAGTAATTCTGAATGAGTTAGTTTTGATACCTCGCTTGGCTCGTCGTCGTCATCACTGTCATTTGTATCACCTCGAAGGCGCTGCTTTTTTGCTCTCACTGCCAGTGCTTTTATCATCTTCATCTGTTTCATCCCAAGTGGCTGCAATACTTTTCCTTTTCGATTTCTTTTCTTAGCTGAATCGATTTTGTGGGCAATTGGGCTTGATATGACCGGGTTTGTTGCACTTGTGACATATGATCTCTTGCTCTTCTGAGTTGTCTAGTGCTTTGATTATTCTTCTTTTCAATTTTTGATTCATAGCTAGATTTCCGTATTTGTGGTTCCACTTTTTGAATCCTTTTATTAGTAGCGCCAGCTCAGCTGCTCCATCGTCGTCGTCGTCGTCATCACTTTCCATTGTTCCTTTAAGAGCTATTGATTTCTTTTGAGTTTCACCTCCTTCTTATTCTTTCTTAAATTTCATTTCTAGCTCATAAGTAGTGAGATTTCTGACGAGTTCTTCAACTTTGATCTGCTTCAAATCCTTTGATTCTTGAATGGCTGCAACTTTCACTTCAAATCTTCATGGAAGGACTTTGAGGATTTTTTGGACTATTTCCAACTCCGTGTATGATTTTCCGATAGCTTTTGATTTGTGTATAATATTGGAAAGTCGTCCATACATCTCTTTGACATTTTCTTCCTTGGCCATTGTGAAATTCTCGTATTCGCTACTCAGCATGGCAAGGTGGGATTCCTTGACTTGAGATGTTCCTTCGTGAGTCACTTCTAGTGTGTGCCTGATATCCTACGCAGTTAAACAATGTGAGACACGATTAAATTCAATTTGATCCAATGAACAAATAATAGAATTCATAGTTCTGCATTAGCATTCTACAATTTATTTTCTAAATATGTCCGTTGATCTATCGTTTTATCTATTTTCTGATTATCTACAACTATAGTTGGTGCTCTATAACCTGTCTCAACTATGTTCCAAGCATCAATGGTTTTCATAAAAAATTTATTCTATTTTTCCAATAAGCATATTCACCATTGAACATTGGTGGTCTAACTGTAGATTGACCCTTAGCAAAAACATTATTAAATGAAGCCATTTAAAAATTCCATTTAAAAAAAAAATTGGTTTTTGAAAAATCAAATTTTAAAAACAAAAAATTAGCTTTTGTTCCTAGCTCTGACACCACTTGTAGGATCGATATCACCCTAGAGGGGGGTGAATAGGGCGATACTATCAATTATAAAAATTTAATGCGGAAGTATATATAAAATAATCACAGCACTACTAATACCATAATAATAGCAGTACAGATAATAACAGAATAATAAAAGCAGAAAATAAAATACACAGATTTACCCAGCTTTGGCAAAACCCTGCCTACATGCTGCCTCAAAGGTTTCTACAAGAAATTACGTAGTCGAATGCTCACACACATAAATTCATGACACCCGCTATCGACTAACCTAACTCTACGCTCAAAATCCTGCCACAACTCAGCCACTGAGTTGCGAATTCTTGTACTACACCATCATAGTTCATCCGCTTGTCACATGACTAGGAATTACATACGTTTAAAAGTAAATTACAAATAAAACAATTAAAAACAAAAACCCTAATTTAAAATTATGATAACCCAATTTAAATTATAAATGCTGGCCCAACATAAAGTAGTGTAAATGAATGCCCCCTTCTCCTTTTCTTTTATTATTGGCCGTATCCTTGCTTTGTGGTAAAAAAAATGGCTGTGTTCTTCTTCGTTTCTCTATGCAAAAATTAGGGCTTTGGAAATTGAGGCGCCACTTCAATTGATCAATCGAGTATATAATATTTCGTTGCTTGCTTCATCGCTTGATTGTCTTGCTGTTTACTATATTCGGCAACTTCAATTTCGTCGAGTTCAATATGATTTCGATATGTAATTTTGGCTCTTTGCTTTACTGGTTAGTTTACTTGAACTTTATGATCTTTTAGGCCAATGATGATTGGGTTTAAAGAGGATTCTAAATCCTAGAATTTCATTCGTTTACTTCTGATTTGAATACTTCTTTATTCACACTTGGCCGTGTGATTTTGATTGAATGTTGGTGATTAAACTTGACATGTTCAATTCATATATTATTTGATAACTTGATTATCACGGCTTGCTTCTTGCTCACCACGGCTTTGAATTTGCTTTGATGATGTTGATTTATCTTGACTTTGTCCATTCATGTTATCATCTGGCTTTGATTCTCTGGCATTTGTTCTGTTCCTTTTCCCTTTGACTTCAACCTGTCTGTTCATGCCTGTAGTATACTCAACTTTGGTCATTTCAAATGATTTCTGGATTTTGTACGAAACTGCTACTCTAATTTGGTTCCAATTTTTGTTGGCTTCGATTATGGTGTTTGAATAATGCCTCTAACTGTATATATAAATGCGTACTTGTGCGCTTATATATATGTTTTCGAGCAGTTTATGTTTCCAGGTCTGTTTGTTCTGTGATTTTTTGTTCGCTGTTGCAAGATGGACTCTGGTAGATACCTTGTTGTTTCACTGTTTAGTACTCGTGCACTTGATATCTTCACATGTGCATGTCACTTTATCTTACTATCACTACATATATACATGTTTCTTGGTTGCACTGCCCACATGAGTTCATATGCTTGTTGATGGTTTGAGTTGCTCTGACCAGTTGAACCACTGACTGTGTTGTCTGTACTTGTATTGTTGAGTTCCATTTTCATTGTGATCTGGTTATGTTTTCTTGATGCAGTCTGACCTTGGTTGATGGACTTGAAACTGTAATCCTGCTTCCATATTTGACCAGCTACATTTTTTTGTGCACGTCACTTTTCATTTTGATTTTTAGAATCGCACCCGAGTTGAATACAGCTTATAGCTCAGTTTTGAGCTTGTGCTAATATTGTGACTTTATTTATATTTCACTTGAGTTGAACCCAGCTTTTAATTGGTTTGACCTTGCGCTCACCTGTCCCTGTAATTTTATCAAGTGTATATTGGTGTGCACGGTCTTGTGGCATGTACAGTGATACACTGTGCATGTCACAAGCTTTTCGTCTATGATGAATTCAAATTTAAATGATGACAAACAACCCAAATAACCGAGGCAAATAATATTTTCAAAATTCACATTTTATTTTACACTGCAAAAGATATTTCTTTTTCAATTTTACTGCATCAATGTTTATGCTGTAGATAACTCAGATGCTGGATTCAATCTGGAATAGAGTTGAAGATAAATACGAGTGATTGAGTGATATGTAGTGAGGTGCAAATGTAAATTGAAAGTTGTAATGTAATTGAATTTGTATTGTAATTGAAATTGTGTATATATATAGTGAGAGCTCAACTTTGTACTATTCAAAATTGTAATAAAATATTTTTTGAATAAAATATTTGTTTGAATTTAAACTCTGTGTCATTTATTCTATTCAGCAAATATTTATTTAATTGTGTGAAAATTAAAATAGTACATTAACAAATACATTTAAATGAATATATATATATATATATGTCTATTATCACCAAACAAAAATCATATACTAGCATATTCAACATGAGCTTCCTTCATCCTAGCTTGAATCAACTCAATCTTCTCTGCAGCTAAATCTGGACCAAGAACTAACCTATCCCAGGTCTCCAACCAACAAATGGGAGATCTGGATGATCTTCCATACAAAGCTTCATACGGTGCCATCCCTATTCTAGCTTGATAACCACTATTATACGAAAACTCGACTAAGTGTAAATGGTCTTCCTATGATCCCCTAAAATCTAACACACAAGCTTGTAACAAATCTTCCAAGACTTTGTTAACTCTTTCTGTTTGTCCATCGGTCTGTGGATGGTAAGCAGTACTCATCTTGAGCTTGATTCCTTAAATCTCATGTAGGCTCTTCCAAAACTCACTAGCAAACAAGGAACCTCTATCGCTTATTGTACTACTAGGAATTCTATGCAGTGTAACCATATTCTTCATAAATAACTTTGCCAACATAGGTACCGTCCTAGTCGACTTAAGTGGAATGAAATGGGCACTTTTGGTCAGCCTATCCACTATGACCCATATACTTTCATTTCCTCTGCTAGATCTTGGCAACCCGTCTATAAATCCATGGAAATAGAATCCCACTTCCATATCGGAATATTCAATGGCTGAAGCAACTTGGCTTCTGATGTTCGGCCTTTACCTGTTGGCAGTTCAAACGCTGTTGCACTCATAAGCCTATATCCCTCTTCATACCTTCCCACAAGAAACTCCTCTTCATGTCATGATACATCTTAGTTTTTCCTAGATGAATAGCGAACTTCAAATGATAGCATTCCTCCAAAACCTCTCTCCTAATTTCTCCTACACTCGGAATACACAATCCTCCTTTCTTTCTCAACCACCCCTTCTGGTTAAGATTGAAATCCTTCAAGTCATCGCTCTCCGTTCCATCCCTTAACTTCCTGATCCATTCAGCCAATATTGAATCCTCCTCCTATTTAGAAGCAATCTTTTTGATCACTACCATTCGAACTTTTAAACAAGTGAACACAGTAGTTTCTCCACTAGATCCAACTTCAGATGTTCATTGAACTCTACAAGTCGATGACGCTTCCAAATCCTTCCACTCAGCTATCATAACCAACACTACATTCTAATGCTTTCTACTAAGCGCACCTTCCACCTTATTATCTTTCCCCAGTGTGTACTTAATTCCAAAGTCACAAGCATCAATAAATTCTAACCATCTTTGTCGTACCATGTTCATCTCCTTTTGAGTGAACAAATACTTCCACGACTTATGATCCGTATAAAGCTCAAACCTCTCTTCTAAAAGGTAATGTCTCCACAACCTCAATGCAAAAATCACTATAGCCAACTCCAAATCAAGCATTGGATACCTAAACTCATGCGGTCTAAGCTATCGAGAAGCATAGGCAATCACTTTATCTCTCTGCATTAACACTGCTCCTAATCCAGTTCCACATGCATCTGTATAAACTACCAAATCCTGATTCGCTTTCGGAACAATCAACACAGGTGCATGGGTCAATAAGTATTTCAAGCTCTAGAATGCTTCCTCACACTTATTGGTCCAAACAAACTTCACATCCTTTCGCGTTAGCTTGGTCATCGGTGCTGCAATCCATGAAAAATCCTTAATGAACCTCCAGTAATATCAAGCTAATCCACGTAAACCCTTTATCTCAGTCACTGTCTCGGGTCTCTTCCAATTACTCACCGCTTCAATCTTAGTCGGGTCTATAGACAACCCTTTCTCTGAGACTACATGACCTAGAAACTTCACTTCCTTCATCTAGAAATGACAGTTCGAAAACTTCAGCTTCAGCTGATGTTGTCTTAACGTCTCAAGCACTACTCTAAGATGGACTTCATACTCTCTATCATCTCTAGAGTATATCAAGATATCATCTATGAAAGCCAACACGAATCTATCCAAGTTCTCTCGAAAAAATCGGTTCATTAAATCCTCAAAGAATGACGACACATTATTTAGTTTGAATTTGGCATCACTAATCATTCGTACGACCCATATCTAGTTCTAAACGCCGTTAAAGGAATACTATCCTCTGCTATTCTAAGCCGATGAAAACCTTTGGCGAAATCCAACTGAGAGAATACCTTGGCTCCATTCAACTGGTCGAACAAATCGTTAATTCTAAGCAATGGATATCGATTCTTTATCGTCCTCTCATTCAACTTACAATAATCGATACATAATCTTAACGATCTGTCAAGCTTCTTGGAAAACACTACTGCTGCTCCCTAAGGTGAACTTCTAGGTCTATTAAAATTCTTGCCTTCCGAATCCACCAACTGCACCTTCAACTCCCTCATCTTAGTAGGTGTCATCCTGCTTGGGGGCCTACTCATTGGTTCTACACCAGGCACAAATCTATGCGAAACTCAATGGTTCGTTCGGTGCAATCCCACTACCAGTTTGAAGACATCTGCGAGTTCTCCACCCACAAAAACTCGATTCAACTCGTTTTCTACCTCCACAACACCCTTAAAAGCATTTAGCTCACTGCTAGGGTTTTCTGTAGTGTATACAATCTGATCACTACAATCAGGATGTCTAAGTGATATTTTCCTATCATGGCAAATATCCTAGCATCGTATTTACTTAACCAATCCATACCCAAAATAATTCTAAACCCTACGAAATCAAACACATGCAAACTGCAAGTAAAGGTATGACCTAACAAATCAAACTCTAAGTGGTCACACTTCATCCCAAGTGTCACATACCCTCCTATCGGATTTGCAACTCTTAAGGAAATAACTAAGTATGAGGGTTCTAGTTAAGCTTATCTACCAAACAACGAGATAAAAAAGAATGTGATGCACAGGATCAAAAAAAATGCTAATAGACACATCATGAATCAGAAGCGTACAGCCCAATGCTGTTTTTACTTTCTCCTGCATTGTTGGTCCCGATGTAGAAGGTTCCAATGCAAATACTTTGCCCCTTCCATCCTTAGCAGGCTCTTTGCACTGGTTCTTATAATGACTAATTTAATCGAAGTCGAAGCACCTTATACTCTTCTTCTCGATCACTTCCTTCGCCTTTCCAGTAAGACATTCGTTAGCAAAATGCTCCTTTTTATCGCACTTCAAACAGACAACCTCCGACTTCTGTTTCTTCATGGCTCCACCTTTTTGAGCACCCTTCTTATGAAAGAACTTTCTTTTCTGACTCTGCCCCACCCGGACTTCCTTTTCCTTATTCTCCTCTAGATAAGCAAGTATCTCCTCATGACTCAAAGCCATCTCTACTACAGCATCACAAGGATCCTTAATATGAGGTACTGCATCCCTGGCCAACTTAGAGTTCAACCCTAGATAAACTTCTCATTTCTCTTTATCACGGTGTCCACTGTGGCATATCCATACCTAACCAACTCCTTAAATCTTCTTGCATACTCCAACACAGTCATCTCACCCTACTCTAATTTAGCAAACTTTCTGAGCAAGGCAGACTGCGCCATCACAGACTGAACCACTCCTCGAACCTTCTCCTGAACTTAGCCCATGTCATCGCCTCTTCATTCACTCTAGCAGTCACACTATTTCACCAGAATAAAGCCGCTCCTTGAAGCTATCTTGAAGCAATCCTTCTCGTTTGCTCGTCCTTGAGCCCCTTTCTATAAATATTCACTCACAGTGCAGCCGCCAACTCTCCACTTCAATCCCATCTTTAGTTCTGATAAATGGCTTTCCTCGAAGTCTAACATAGTCTCTACTCAAAATAGTATAATTGTTGACCACATGAATTTCCTGAACCACTACTCTAGGATTTCCTCCAAGCACTCTAGCTGTAACACCCGCCTGCATCATGTTAACAAAAAAACTGATACATAGCTCCCATATCCACTTGTGGGACTCCAGCACCAACATATCTTGCTTGTGCCCGATCTTTATTTCTTATAGTATTCGGTTTGGCATTTCCATTTGTGGTGGTGCTTCCTTAAGATTCACTCTTCCACTTCTAGTGTCCATATCTATATTTAAGCCTCATGAGATATAGAAGAATAACCTTAGAGAGATAGGGGAATAGAGATACAACATACACTTATATATAGAAAATACAAGCATGTTACTATAGCGTTATCCCGTACCCCAATCTTTTCTCTAATTCCTTAGGATTATGTTTTCAAAAAATCATTTTAGTTTAAAGTTTAAACCTATGCTCTGATACCAAGTTGTAACATCCCCTATGTGGAGACACGAAACCAAGCGCTACAGATGATGCAGTCATCTATAGTATTAACTCTTGGTGACCAAATACGGTAGTGTTAATGGTATCCATAATATCAAAAGCACTTGAATATGAAATAAAATCATCACAAATTAAAACATTTTTCTAACCACATTTCAAAACAACATTTCATATACAAGTTACACAATTCCACAACATTTCCCAAGTTCGGATAAAATGTAATTATTACATAAATACACCAAGAGCGACATATGATGATTCCCCTTTGGTTGACCAGAGTACTATATGGTCATAATTGACTTAATACAACACAACAGAATAAAACAAACAAAGCAACTCCTAAATAGCTATCCGTCAGCCACCCGCTCGTCTTTGAAAGCTTTATTCACTAACCTACTAAAACCTAAAAATCCTCAACCCTCAGCCTACTCAAATGAATTTTGAGCACCCGAAGGTTTAAGGGGAAAGCATAAACTTCGAGTTAGACATAAATCCCGATGTGAATAATAGTATACATCTCAATTATTTGATATTGAGTGAGACCATGCCGCTTAACAAAACAAGTTTCCCCTCACTAATATCCTTTTAGAATATTTCTTATGCAAATAATAATCCTATAACCAAAACCGTTAAAACTATAAAGCAATATCATGTAAACATACATGTCAGGTAACAAATGAACTATCTGTCCGAACGCTATAGTTTTATCTGGCGAATTTCTAACCTTTGGCTGACTCGGGCATACCAATATAAAAACATATAATCTGACATATGTTAGACACTCATATAAAAAATAATCTAACATCTCTTAGATACTCCTCTTTTGGACAGTTTGTCCCTAACTTATCTTCTCCCAGGGTCCACAGATCCTAATGGTTTTGCATGCTCACCAATAACCTAAATCTGTACAGATATATATTCCTTTCTGTGTGTAACATCATTTTAGTCTTACTTGTAACAAAGCCCTACACACTAGGATTTTGGACTGAATTAGCTTGGGGCTAATAGCTAATGTATAGGGCGCAACCCTATACCAGTCCCATTTGGTATGCAAATATCTGAGTCACTTTACTTAGGGTAATCTTCCCTTAAATTTTCCTTGAAAACCTTTTCTCTCAAATTGATTTAAACCTTTAAATCATACTAAACAAGGAAAATAAACTCTATCCTTTACTCAAATCACCTTGTCATGTTACATATATACTTTACACAAATTTTTGTTGATGAAAATATTTAAACCTTTGAAAGTTTTCTTTTCGAACCATTGAAAGTACCTCTTTCGAAAACATTGAAAGTAGCTCTTTCAAAACCAAGTAAACCCTTTATAACCTAGGCAGAAAGGTTAAAACATTCCTTTCGAAACCGTTCAAATAAATCTTTCAAAACTACTGAAAAACCTATCCTTCGAAATCTATAAAACCTTAGATATCCTATCTTTAAAACATTTAAACATTGCCCTTTGAAAACCTTGGAAACCTTCCTTTCAAACTTTTCGAAACCATTAGGAACCACCCCTTCAAAACCTTTCTTTAAACCTTTGGAAATATCAAAAACCTTTACAAACAGCAAACCTTTCGAATGCATTTGGGTTCAATTAAACATGTGGAAACCTTTCGAAACCATTTAAAATTAACTCCATCGAAACCATTTGGGTTCTACCTTCAACAAAGCGAAAGGGTCATAAAACATTAAGTTGAAAGCACTCTTCTGAAAGCAATTCCTAAGTAAAGAAGTGGTGGTGTCGAAACCAACCTTTCGAAAGCATTGGAGAAGCGGCTAAGTTTTAAAATCAAACTATCCTTTTGAAACCATTGACTTCGAAAGTTAGGAAGTGGGAGCTTCGACCCCTTCAAAAGCATAAACTTAAAATTAAAAAGGCACAACCTCTTTCAAAACCATTTCTTAAATCAATTTGACCCAATCGAAAGTCAACCAACTTGAAAGCATTCCCTTCAAAAGCAAAGTAGGGGCGTTTTCATTTAAAAACAAGGCAGCATTTCACCCCTTCAAAACCCATTGTCTCGACCCAGTACCTTTCGCCTATATCCATTTACTATGCACCAAGTCTTTGATACTACGTGCATTAGTTTCAATGGTGATGGAGGTGAAACTACTAGGTCGAAACCCCGGGTCCCAAAAGTAGCTAAACATGCCAAAAACATGTAAAAACTGATCTTTACTTTAAAACGAATTTCTTTTCAACCGACCTACCTTGTTTGTCAAAATATTATTGGTCTCTAATTTTCTTTTCTAAAAGTGCTGCCAAATTTTCAGAAGCAGCTAATTAAATAATTTACAAAATACCCCTTCTTCTTTTATAAATATATAAAACATTTAAGTCTCATACCTTAAATAATTTTATATATCTATTAAAACACTTAGGAAAATTCTACAAAAATTCCAATGATTCATTTTTAATATGTTTTCTAACATATATATTTATTTCAGACTCAAAACATATATCATCTAACAGTAAATAATTTTAAACCCAAATAATCATTTTCTTCACTAGAAAATTAATACTAAATCCACATTAATTCAGAAAATTCTGAACATTGAAACCCATCTCTAAAATATCATTTATGATTTAAAACTAAAATCACACGGCGTTTGGATGTCATAAATAGGGTTTCAAGTTAAAACATATCATAAAATCTATATGAATTAACATAAGTCATCAATAAGCATATTAACATCTTATCATTCAAAAACATGGAAAAACACCAGCAAAATAATTCAAATTAACCTTAAAACCGAAAACAATCGATAGTATGAGATGTAATCATTATTCACCTTAGCTTTGAGATTAAAGAACTTGAGATTTGAATAGACTTAATTTGATTAATCTTCCCTCCTTTGATTTCGTTATCTTCTTTTTTCTTAATGGTGGCCGACCCTATACTTTAATTTTTGATAATAAAATGGACGTGTGAATGAATTCCTAAGGGTTTAGGGTATTAGAATGCTCTTATTCCAACTTTGCCATCACCTATTACCCTTATCTATTTTAATTCATGTTGGCTCATTTTAATTTATTCATTAACATGGCATGACTACACCTACTAATCACAAATCTCAATCCCCTAATCATCACATTATTTTATTTAATTTAGCTAATTAAATATCCTAAATAATGTTACTCAAAAATAGCGTCGTTACACCTAGGGAGAGCGTTAGTTCCATACTTAGCCATTTTTTGAGTGTCGTTCATCTGAATCCATTCAATTATAGTCCGTAGTTACAAATATAATCGATATCTTATCCCGGTAACCATCTCTCCAGGCATTCCGCCTTGATGATCGTGAAGTCAGTTGGGTGAAATTCGCTTATGCACTGCCTTGGAATAGATGGGTTAACACTTTGCCCTCCAAAATATACCTTGCGATAAGAAAGTGTGTTCTTAATTGCCCTAATCCATAATCCGAAGTCCATAATCCATCATAGCCATATTATCCAATCCAAATCCAATTCATTGCCAATTCAAATCCATGACCTCTCCGGATCATTAATGAATTGCATGACCATTCCGAGCCAATAGCGAATTCTGTATCTGCAATCTCTCCAGATTGTTTTATCCAAATCCATATCCATCCGAAGCCAAATCCATTGTTGTCCTAGGTCGATATCCAAATCCATGACCTTTTTCGGTCGCTAGCCAAATCTAGGACCTCTTCGGGCCAGTGTCCAAGTCCACAACCGCTTTGGGCTAATGTCCAAATCCATAATTGTTTGAAGCTGACATCCCAATTTGTGATCTCTTTGGGTCCTTGCTGAGCATAATCCATACTCAATGACCGAGCAAGCCGATCTTATCACTCTATGACAAAGCAGCGTTACTGTATGTGCTCCGGTTCAATGTTCCTAAACATTAAATGATGTCTTGGCCTATGTCCTTGGTCGATCGTTGTCTCTCCAGACCCTTGTCGAGCATAATCCGTACTCGAAACCTAAGTAGGCCAATCCTGTAACTCCCCGACGAAGCGACCTACTCCTTGCCAGGCATAATCCATAGCCGATGTCCAATTTGGTTTTATTTTCTGGCGTCGACTCTCTAGTCAAGGACTTAATTCACGTACAAGTCCATTCCATCGCTCTCCGAAGAAGGGACTCGCACCTTGCAGTTTACCACCCCATTACTCCAGTTAGGATAATAATTGCATCTTGTTTTATTTATTGAAGTAAGTAGGTCGTAAATATCCTAATAAATAAGAGCTCATACATCCAGAAATCCAAAACAATAAAAAAGTCAAAGGGTACCTCTTTAGACATGATGGTTCATCATCATCGCAGACCATGCCTAGTAACCGTCCTCAATCTTTTACATGTGTAAGTGACTTAGCCGCCTTATTGTAGAGTTTATTATTATTATTGTGGCTAGAGTCCAAGTCCTAAACTCGGCCCTTTCCATCATGATCAGTTGATGACGATCGATGACCTCGATCGTGGGCCATTATTATTTCTATTCGATGCGAACGGTGGCTGCTCCTAGTCCACCACCGTTGTTCGATTCCTCATGTACTACGATAGACTACCATTCCTGACGTGCTCCTCAATCATATCCTTTAAATGTCTGCAGTCATCCTTGGTGTGCCCGTTAATTCATAGGACATGAAGTACTTTCAGATCGTATATTCATTTCAAAACCATTTAAATTCAATACCATTATACCTCAAAATAATATTCATTTCCCAAAGTTGTAACACTTCCAATACTATATACTTAGTAATAACACTTAAAAAATGCAATAAGTTAGAAACCATAACACCTTTAAAATGTGACCCTTATATAATAGCACTTCGAAAATGTTACATTTAAGAAACAATAGCACTTTTAAAACATGACCTAAAGTAGCATAGCATTTTAAAGCATAACTTCAATAACATAGCATTTTGAGAATGCTATAAATTTTACTACAACATGTTTTAAAACATAATATTTTCAATTTTATCATAGTTTAAAAATCCATTTTATTATACAAAACATATCCATTTCATAAATAAAATCTATCATTATTACTAGGTTAGATTCAAATCCCACCTTTAAAATTTATATCATAGATAAAATCTTTAAATTTTAGTTTTAAACCATTTATTTATTTATAAAACTTTAACTTATTAGAAAACCAATATATATATATTATTTAAATCATTTAAATCAAAAAATTAAGTTAAAATTTCATATATTTAGAATTCAAACTACCTAATAATTTTTTTAAAACTATTAATTTAAAAATTAACCATGGGTCTGTATAATATTTTCTAACCTAGGTCAAGTGATGAGGATATGTATCATTTCAATCCCTAAAATATAAAATCTTGGGTTTTATCATTTCAAACCCGCAATCCCAAGTCAAATAAAATAAAATCGCTTGAGCCATTCATTTCAGCTCATAACGATTTTTCCCTATTCTAAAGTCCGTTCGGGTATGTTTCATTTCAACGCATTGTGATTCTATACTAACAGGGAACTTGCAGTGTGAGAAGCAGAATATAAATAAACAGAATAACATAGCATATCATGTCATGTGATAAAACAGGTAACACATAAGGCGATAACATAGTATAATATCATATCACAGGCATATATGTAACTACTGTCATAATGGCATATCACTACTAAAATTCCACAAGTCATCAATTTACTATAATAAAAGTACGTAGTCAAGAGTGATAACTCACTTTCTTTAGCTAGAGACGACAATTCAAGACACAAGAATAAACTCCGAAAAGCATGACAAAGCACGAATTAGACTTTAGTGGATGTAGAGCGAAGATCCAAATCTTGTACAAAACAAAATACAACATACAATATATATATATATACAACACATGAAAATATGAATTAAAACAAAGAAAAATGGCTAATATGACCTCGTGGGCTCGGCCACTTTGCAAGAAAGTTAGCCAACATGATAACATGGCTCGGCCATGTTGTTTTGAAGCATGCTAGGTTCGGCTATGGTGTGCATAGGCTACGGCTATGGGGTAGATGAAGTTGTGGTAACCAAAGGTCATTAGGAAGGTAAAAGGTCAAGGGGTATGTGAACTTTGTTTCGGCCCTATGGCTAAAATGGTTCGGCCCTATGTGTTTAGGTATGGTTAAGTGGTGCAATGGGTCATGGCACATTACTACACGGTTAGAGATGGAAGTGGTCATGGTCAGGCATAGGCATGGAAAAGGTGAGGAAATGATGGTGGTCGAAGCTAAAGAAGAGGAGTGGATGATGTAGAGGCTCGGCTAGGGTTTGTAAGCATGGGATGGTGGGTTTTTGGGTCTAGGAAGTCCTGGCTATGGTCGGAAGATGGCGGAGATAGGTGATGGCCGAGCACATAGGGGTGATTGGTGTGGGGTTGAAGTCGGCTAGGGGAGAATTGGTGAGGCCGAACTTTATTTTAGGAGAAAACAAAAGAAAAAGAATAAAAATAAGAAGAAGATAGGAAACTTACTGTAAATTTTTGTTCAGAAAAGTTAAAACGAAAAAGAGATGAGGAGAGGAAGTTTTTCACGTGAATAGCAAATAGAAAGACACCTTTTCAAATGAATGGACAAAGATGTGTCTCTTAGGAAATTCCTAATCCCATTAGCCAAGCCCAATAACAAAACAACCCAAAACACAAAAAAAATCAAGCCCAAAACCAGAATAGAAAATAAAATATTGAAAAATATTCGCATGAAAAATGCTGAAACTTTGTGGATTTATAAAGTATAAATCAGAATTTGACGAAACAAAAAGCATAAAGAATGTTGAAGTCATTTCTAGCTTCAAAGAAAATGAATAGAAAATTAAAATTCGAATTTAAAAATTTCAACTGAAAGTCAAACTTTGACCAAATTTCAATTTTCATAAAAATCTTATATTATTATATTTGGAAAAATAATTATCAACAAATCCCAAAATTCATTGTAAAATACCAAATTTTCAATTTTAAAATGATTTAAAATCAAAGTTTCCATATAAATTTTTATTTAAAATATTGGCTAAAAATATGGGTTTTTACAAATCTTTAATATAAGTGTTGTCCTCTATCATATATATATTAATAAATTACTTGCATACTCTATGGTTGTTAAGCAAATTCAGGCTAAAGATGTCATGTGTAGTATTACTAATATATTGACTAGATGAGTAAGAAAATTATATGTATTTGTTGTGCAAACTCAGGGTACATATACTATACTTATGCCATCGCGAAACGGTAGGTATATGCGAATAATTTCTATTGATTTGCTGAGAAAATTTAATGTATATTAGGATAAGAAATCATGGGTTGCACTTGTATATGATGCAACTGATAAGGAGTTACCTGCCGATTGTGAGGCTATGACTTGTTAAGCAAACTCAAGGCCAGAATCTTAAGACAGATGAGTCCTAATACAGATAAGTAAAGTCGAAAAATTTCTATGTTTCGTCATAGGGTTTGGAGAAACATAAAGGACTAGTAGAAGCCTTATTAAAAACATGATTTTTATCCCGTCTTTTGGCAATGTCGTGACATCAAGAAGTTGACTAAGAACCAAAGATGGTCTGTCCCTAAGATAGATTATACACAGGCTCACTATGGATGTCGATTCGGATCAAGCTACAATTGATATGAGGAGACAAACAAAGCAATAAAAGCCAACGTTTCAAATTTTAAGTCAATCGGAGGTCTTATGCTCAAGATACGATCGATACAATTCAAGCAGTCACCTTGTTCATATTCATCAAGAAACCAGAGAAAACCCAACTTCATATCGATCTGGGTCGAATCGATCAGATGTGCATGGTTTCATATCGATCAGGAGAGCAGTGTTCTTCATATCCATCAATTATTTATTGTTTGTATCCATCAAGCCTCGGCTGTTCGTATCCTTCAACAAATATTGTTTCGTATCCATCGAGTGCATCACTTCGTATCCATCGGACAACCCCTCTCTTTGTATCCATCTTGGTCAACTGTTGCCATCTTCGTATCGATCCCTTTCTATCTTTTCGTATCGGTCAGCTAAGTGGAATGATACGAACTCAAGGCTTTCCATCGATATGGCGTGGCCCACAGTGATCGATGGAAATACATAAATGTCGTCGATACGAAGTGGAATACGAAAGATCGATACGAAGTGGTGTTCACAAAGTTGATATGTAGAGAGATGCAATCGATCGATACGAACAGAACTGTTGCAATCGTACAAACATAACAGCTGCGATCAATACAAACAAGGCTCAATTGGATCGATATGAACAAGATACATCTCTATGAAATACTGAATCACTCGGTATGAAAAGTGGATCGATCCAAAGAGTTAGCGCCACGTCAACTTGCAGGAACATGCCCAAAAGTGATACGAACATATCGATGCCAAGGGGATAGATACAAATTCAACACCTGTTGAATATGCAAGTATATGATTTTTGTTTGATGATAATAAACATATATATATATATATATTCAATTAAATTTATTTGTTAATGTACTATTTTATTTTCACAGATTAAATAAATATTTGCTGAATAAAATAAATAATACGGAATTTATATTCAAATAGATATTTTATGCAAAAAAATAATTATAACTATTTTGAATAGTACAAATTTAAGCACTCACTATATATACACAATTTTGATTACATCACATTTCAATTTACATAATTGTCCTTACTACATATCGCTCATTTACTCGTATTTAATCTTCAATTTGAATCCAGCATCTGAGTAATCTATAAAAATATACATTAACGTAGTAAAATTGAAAATAAAATATTTTTGCAGTATAAAATAAAATGTAATTTTAAAAATATTATTTGCCTCAGCTATTTGGGTTATTCATCATCATTTAATTTTGAATTCATCATACACGAACAGCTTGTGACATGTACAATGTATCACCCTATTCACACCCCCCCCTCTAGGGTGAAATGGATACTGCACAGCCAACATAAAACTTTATTTTGCATCGATCACAACTAAAAATTTACAAGTCCAAATGCTACCAAATTTTCACAGGAGCTTGCGTACATCCTCAACAACGTTCACGATTGATCCCTACTCAATTGGATGAGATATTGATCGATACGAAGCTCGTTTGTATCGATCGCAAATCGAGTGCAAACCACGTGGGATCGATCGCATGGGACCACTCACGTGCCAGAACAGGTCTTCCAAGATCTAAGCGAGATATTTGTACCCTACATCTATAAATAACATCCCAAAGTCTACAGAAAAGAGAACTTTTAGCTCCTCGACATCCAGATTATGTCGGAATCGTTGTTGTTTTCAAAATTCACTGTTGTAATCGAGAATCTCAATTGTAATCCGCGGTAACCAGCAAGCAAAATCTAATAAAGAATAACCATTTCATAGTGGATGTCGGCAACACACCGAACCACTGTAAATCTTGTGTTTCTCTGCTCCTTTCTGATGATAATTTGGAGTGTTTATTAGATAATCCTATTTTTTCATTTACTTCATTTTATCTCTTGAAACACTTTCGAAGAGTGTTGTGCTCAATTTTGGTACAAACACTTTGGTACTTTCACTGAGAAAAATCTAGTTGTTTCTCCTGCTCAATGGATCTACTATCGATATCAGGTTGCATAAATCTAAGAAGAAGATCCAGATCTCAAGTTCAAAGTTCTTCCATCCTATTTAGATTTGCATCAAGTCTAGGAAAGAGCTTCGTTATTCATTATGGTAAACACAATAACCACTTCTACTGTTGCAGATCTAGAAGGATGGGATCAACAGAATCCCGTGCAACTACCTCCGACTGATCAGAATGCTGCCGGACCATCAGATCCGTACGGCCCTGTCACCAGGAAAGAATTTCAGATGATAATGCAAGAGCTGACACAGAGCCGTCAGCAACTTGCTCAATAGCTACGGCAGAATTGACCAATCAGCTGAATCGCCAAAGGCATAGGAGATCCAGGAGGGATCAGGCTTCCTATTCATCTACTGAGAGTTCAGCTTCTTCAGACTATCGTCACAGGTCCACACGCCCACGTGTAGATGGGAGCTACTGGGTATTAGCACGCACTGAGCCTTGGGAAACCAAGAGTTGGTCCATCCACTATCCATCAGATTGGACCCTCCTCTCAAGGAGGTAATATTCCATATCATGTTACAGACAACTGCATTACCTCCACGACTACTGAGCTAGGAGTTGATGCCCGAAATCGGAAAGATTCGATCCAACGTTAACATACTCCCAAACCTTATATCCCTAAAGACTTAGAACCAAGGAGGCAAGGCCTGGAGCGTCAAGCACGTCAGGTCCACGTCCAACCCAGCCTCGCGTTGTTGAACTCGACCACACCTTGGCCTAGCCCGCTCAAAATGTCCAGACGCTAGATACACCGACGATGATATGTCAAAGGATCCGTGAAAGTCAGGGTCTCACTAATGATGACTTAGGAATCACCCGGAGTCATACCCCTTTCACTGGTGACATACTCTATGATGAACCACATCGACGATTCAGGATGCCAACGCTATCCATCTATGAAGGGAGCCCAAATCCTAATCAGCATATTCTAAAGTACGAACGTTTGATGAATGCTGCACATGCTGATGATGCTGCACGTGCTGATGATGCAGTTAAATGCTGAAGTTTTTTGATCTCTCTTGGGGGCATAACTACCATGTGGTTTACCAGTCTGCCAACTAAATCTATCTTGTGTTTTGATCAGTTGGCGAAAAAGTTTATTGAGCAGTTCCGGACGCATGTAACTAGGTCGAAGGATGTTAACACTTTGTCCAGTGTCACTAGGCTCCTTGAGAGACAATCAGACATTTTCTCGAGAAATTACTTGCTTCATGTGCTGAGATTAGAAATCCGAATGATAACCCTATTCTGATGGAACTAACTAAGTGGATTGATCCTGATACTGAATTCGGAAACTGGTTGGCCAAAAAACCTACTACGTCATTCGACCGTTTCTATTCGAAGGCAGACCAATTCTCAAGAAGGGAGGACGCAAAACAGTCTAGAAAAAGGATGATATATGGCCCAGTGTGGAAGGAATCCAGAGTAATGTAGCTGCTATACAATCCGAGGAGAGCTCCGAAAAAGTGCAGCTGAATATACAAAATAAACAGAGTCAGCAAAGGGGTAATGGAGATCGAAATAAGAAACGAGATCAGAATCATGGTCCACGACGTATGGCTCCATGTTTGATAATTACACACCTTTGAATACGCCGTTGGAAGAGTGTACTTACAAACTTATAATACCATTCAATATAAGAAACCTACCCTGAAACCATCATCAAAGAAACAAATCCAAACAGGAAAGTTTTGTAGATTCCACGATAGCTACGGCCATAACACAAATGAGTGTCATCACTTGCAGGATCTCGTTAAAAAGTTAATAAGAGAAAGGAAGTTAGAGCAGTTTTTGTGGGCGTAGTCTGGAGATACGAGCCCATCAAATAAAAATCATGTACCAAATCAGGAAAGACAGGAGGAACCCGCTCGTACTGGCAGGCGGTTAGTGGTAAATACTATTAGGGGTGGTCCTCATCTAGCAGACCGAAGCTGGAAGGAAATGGAGTCGTATGCTAGTTATATTAGACATGCGGATTTCTAGTATTGTAGTAGTTTGGAAGATGGGGCTTCGGCCAAACAACAAAAGATCATGACTGACGACATTATGTCTCGAGATAGAGATGTCGACAGGGTCAAAGCCCTTGCTATTGATCCACTTGTCATATCAGCTCAAGTAGGTCCTGCTTGGATGAAGAGGATCTTAGTCGACAGTGGAAGTTCTGTGAATATATTGTTTAAGCGAGCCTATGACTAGATGAAGATGGAGGCTAAAGATTTGAAAATTTGTCAGTTCCGTATTCATTGCTTCAACGAGAGTGCAACCATACCCACTGGAGTGGTGGAATTGCCAGTGGAGTTAGGAAACGAAGAACGACTGAGAGTCCGGATATTACAATTTATTGTGCTTGACATCGACTAGTCGTACAATGCTTTCTTGGGCTGACCGACCCAAGTTGAGTTCAAGGCTGCCATTACCGCGTGGTGTTTGACCCTAAAGTTCCCACTGATTGTGGGGTTGGGGTCGTTCAAGGAGATCAGGCTGCTGGACGATCGTGTTATGTTGCTAAGCTGTGTGAGGGGTAGAAAAAGGAGAAAGGAAAGGGCGTAAAGGAATCTCTCTACGTCCGCTTTGTTGAAAATTGACAATTGGTGTCGGGCCCAGGCTTGGGCACTCCAACCAATTCCAAAGCGATCTTGACCCGAGAGATAACGAAAGCGAGGACGAAAGTAAAGACAATCAAGCTTCTTCAGTCGAACTGATTATCGACATCCCGATTAATGATAGTGACGATTCTAGAATGTTAAAGATTGGATCTCAGTTAAGCCAACAAATGCAAGAGCAATTGATTGAATTTCTTTGGGAAAACCTCGACATGTTTTCCTGGATGCATTCTAACATGTGTGGAATTTCCCTGAACATCGCAAGCCACACATTGAACATTGACCCGCGGTACGTCCCGGTCAAACAAAAATACATGTTATGGATCTAGAGATGTCTACTGACCTTAAGGAAGAGGTAGATAAGCTTAAATCAAATGGGTTTATTCGAGATGCATTATACCCAGAATGAGTATCCAACCGTGTACTTGTCCGAAAGCCAAATGGGAAATGAAGAACATGTGTCACCTATTCAGACTTGAATAAAGCTTGCCCAAAAGACAGTTTTCCACTTCCTTAAATCGATCAGCTTGTAGATTCAACGGGTGGACATGAACTCCTATCCTTCATGGACATGTATTCAAGCTACAACCAGATACCCTTGCACTTGCCCGACCAGGAGCATACCATCTTCATGACTGATCTAGGACTCTACTGCTACAAAGTTATGCATTTTGGACTCAAAAACGCTGGTGCAACTTACGAACGATTGGTTAATCGGATGTTCGCCAACCAGATTGGAAAACAATAGAGGTATACGTGGACGGCATGCTAGTCAAAATCACGATTCTCAGTTGATCATATTAAGATCTGGAATCAATGTTTAATATCCTCTGAGAATACAGAATGAAACCCAATCCTTTGAAATGTCACTTTGGGGTCACATCCGGAAAATTCCTTGGGTTTATCGTCAACGCTCGAGGAATTGAAGCCAAGCTCGAAAAGATCTGAGCGATCAGAAATCTTGAGACCGCAAGAACTATAAAGCAAGTCCAGAGCCTCAACGGGAAAGTAGAAGCACCGAGCAGGTTCATTTTAAAATCCATTAAAAAATGCATTCCCTTTTTCGATTTGATCCAAAAAGGAAAACAGAACTTTGAATGGACCATGGAATGTGAGGGAACACTTTGAGCACTAATTTAGCACCTCTCCACACCACCTATTTTGTCAAAGCCTATCGATCATGAAAAATTGTACCTTAACTTTGTGATATCAGAAAACACGATCAGTGCTGCACTAAATCGGGAGGAAGATCCGAGTACAAAAACCGGTCTACTTTATTAGTAAATGACTGACAGAAGCTGAGAGAAATTATCCGAAGCTAGAAATGTTGGCTTATTTTCTTGTTATTGTATCAAGGAAGCGCCATCCGTATTTTCAGGCTCATCCTGTGACGCCCCACTCCTAGACCCACTCTGGCAAAGAGTATTACGGGGTAATACCATCTGCTAAAGCGGAGAATGGAGTATAATGGAAGCGACCATGTGTAATCAAGCTATAACTATCTACTGAATACGTCGAAATGTGGTATCTATTTTTTTTTCAAGTGGTTCGACATGTCCAATAAATATTTATAACGAAATTACAATGGCTAAAGATCTATCAGAACAAACATAATAACTAAATGATAAAATCATCATAGAACATAATAACATAACAAACGCAGAGTCTCAGAACAATACATAGTCAATACAGATCCAAATATATCATAAGCGGGTACAAGCCTCATCTCACACATGTGAGTCAAAAATATGTACAGATAAGTCTGAATAACAAAGTAGCATAAAGCGGACAATAAGAAAGCTATCTAACAGCATAGCAGATAAGTCCTGAGCAGAAGCACAGAGCAAGCTAAGTCTAGAGACCTAACCTGAAACAACTCGGCCTGACCCGAGCATAAAACACTCGGGTCAGGCTAGCTAAATAATCAGTTAGATAAACCGAGATATAATAATGCGGTAACATAGAGGATAAGGCACTTCTCCATAGAGAAAAGTGATGTAAACCACATAATATAATAGACGATCACATAATCATCAACCAATAATAAACACTCCAAAGAGATATCAACACTCAAGTGTTGAGTAAACAATGATGCCTCATATCATCGGCGTAACAAAAGCTATAAATAGTTGCTCATAAGCGATAACACATAATATGGAATCTAACCATAAATCAATGTTAAAGCAAAGATATATCGCCAAAGGCAAAGGGAACATACCCCAAAAGACAATACAACATAGTAAAAAACATATCACTCGAGCGGCGACGAAGGACCAACTCCAAAAGTGACATAGAAATCATCAGAAAAATGCACGTGCACGACCAGAGTCGTTATCGCCAAGTACTGTAGTTTTTTTGGTACCACATGCCTAGGGGCAAAACGCGCGATTGGTGACACCCCAAGAGGTAAATGACCAAAGGCACGCACCAATAATACTGCTCACATGAGCAGAATGTCCAGAGACCGCCAAAAGGCAAATGACGCAGAGGTCCAGTACTGGCCGCCAACAGGCAAATGTGTCGGAAACATCTAGAAAGGAACCCGAAAAGGGTTAACGCAATGTCCCATACCACTGGTTCGCCCTAATCGGTTTACTTACCTTCTGCCAACTCCACACTCAAAACAGTAAACAAAAGTTTATCTCATATCATCGATAAACTGCGCCAAACGGAAAAACGATCAATCGAAATGGTCGGGGATTAACCGGAAAGGAAATACGCTCAGTTCCATAGGCCGAAGTTTTTCCCAACCGTTTCTCCACTTCGCTTGAAGTACACAAAAGTGAGTGGAATTTTATTCTAGAAAATAGTTGCGGAAAACGGATTTTTATTTGGATTGAAATCACTTTTAAAACGTCCTTTTAAAAATTCTCCTATTATGGAGTAATTGATTTAATAATTAAAGTAATACTAAATAATAGTTTCGAAAGCCATTTCGAGTGAAAAATCCTTTTAAGACATTTTTATGAAGTCCGTGCACGAAATCCAGAAACAAATCTCAAGAAATCGATAAATCCAGAAATAAAACTTCAAAAGAAAAAATATTCAAAGTGTTGGAAAAAAATAGGCCAAATATTGTTGCGAACCCATGTTTGGAAAAATTATTCGGACTAGCAAACTGAATCTAAATGTCATGAAAATTTGCAAGAATGTGTTCCGACATTCCTACTTCAAGTTGCAAAATGAATTGCTCGATTCCGACTTGAAACGAAGGCGCAGCGACGTTCCAAAGTCGGACTCAGCAACATGAAATGCACTGTTTTGCACAGCGACCTGGGTTCAACTTTGACAGGAAATTCGAAGGGTCTAATGAAGTCAGATGATAACCAAACTTTCCAGGTATGGAATTCGTAACTCCATCATTCCAACGAGACCAAAAATGTCAAATTTCGATAAAGGACGTAGCCGTGGCGGAGTCACGAAGTTGCAACCCTGAACAGAAATAGGGTAATAAAACATAGCTGAAGGAATATTTGCTCAGGCCCAAACGGGCTTTAAGCCTGGAACAGCAGCCCCAGCCCATTTGGGCTAGGTAATTAAATTCTATTCCATTAAAAAGAATGCAAATGGAATTATTGAAATCATCAAAATATCATCAAAAATCCGGAGATTACACATTATACTAATTTCACCTCTACTGTAAAGAATTCATATTTTAATATAACAAACTTCAAAATCGAAAAAATACTTATTGAAGGAAAGTTGTTCTACTAAGTGTAAGCTTTTCAACAATATGAAGTTCATCAAAATCGGACTTAGTATGAATGAGATATGACGATTACAATTCTCAGATTTGTAAATTCACAGTCGCTGTCGTTTATTCTCAAGACAGCGACAAATAAATGAGGTTTCGACTCTCTTATCCTCAGAATTTTGCAAAACACAAAAAATGAAAGTTGTAAATTAGTTTCTAAGCTTTTCAGAAAGTCCATAATCATTCAATACTGACTAGCAGCTCAAAAGTTATGACCAAATAGTTTCAGTTTCATCCACAGAGCTAATATGTGTATCGCTCTCGGGAAGATAGTAGAAAAATCAATTTTTGACATAGTTAGCCTCAAAATTACAGAAAACTTACTGAACAAAAATTGTAGCATATATTTTAAGCTTTCTGGAACATTCGAAATTATCCAATTCGGATCAAAATGAGAGAGATACAGGCAAAACAATATCAGATTGAAACTCAGGATAACTTATTAAAGACAGAATTGGTCTTCTGTCTTCGAAGGCATTTCAGGTCATCCAAATGGCAAAATATCAAAATATAACGTGAAGAGAAAGTGTTCTTTATTGAATCTATTTTGCAGTACCGGAAACTTGACCAAAAACGGATGAGAAACGTGTAACTTATGGCCAATACAATTCACATGTCTGAGATTGTTGTTGCTGTCAATTTACTCTCAGGATAGCAACAAATAAGCATGATTTTGATCTAATAAATGGAAAAATTTCGGAATATTATGTACATGAAACTTATAGCTCTATGTCTAAGATTTCTATAACATTCAAAATTATTGAATTTGGCTGAGAAATGAAGAAGTTATGCCTGATTTCGTTTCAGCTACAATTCCAAAACGAAAATTACAGAAATGGTCTATAATTTATTTATTTTGGCAAACCTCACATTAGAATCAAGTAAAAAGGGATTTAGCTAGCAATTTTACCTCAACCAATGCAAGAAAAATATGCAAACACTTGGTGTGCACTCCAAAAGCTAGAGAGAGGAGATCAAGAGGCTTCATAACAAAAATAAACCAAAAACCATGTATTAAAAATTAATTACAGAAATTAGAATGAAGATTAGAGAGTGATTAGAGAAGGATTGCTTTACCTTTTAGCTTGTATTAACCTAGATTAGCTATGTGGATAGGAAAATGGATCTTCTACCAAATGGAGGCCATTAATTAGATTTTTAGGAGGTGTTTAGGGTTTGAAGAAATTATGGAGAGGAGGGTTAGGGTTTAGGGTAGGTTTAAGATAATATATAGAGGTGAGTAATGAGTTTGGTTTCACTAATTGACCCAATAAGAGAAGTGGCATCCTAATGTTCACTAAAACTATTTAATGCTTCATTAGCTAACTAAAACCCACCATTATAAAACCACCCGGTTTTTTTTCAAATAACTTTATTTTAAAGAAATTAGCCTATCCAAAAAATCCATTTAAATTAAAATCATAATTTTAATTTATTATTCGGTGATTGCAATCCCGGGTTGTTACACATCCTATCACCATTTACATCGACCATCCATTACAATGGGTCCTTACGTGGCCTGAGCCGTTTGGTAGGTTACTCAAGTGAAGCTAAGTCAGTTTGATATTACCTCCACTCCAAGGCGAGCCATTTAAGGACAAGTCCTAGCATATTTCATAGCTGAATTTACCATCCCGTAGGACTTGCTTGAAACCAGTGAATCTCTTAAATATTCTGGAAGTTGCATACTTATGGTGCATCAAATGACCGTTGCTCAGGTGCCGGGGTTGTACTTGAAAGTCTTGAAGGTCGATCTATATGCCATCTAGCTCGGGTTCAAGAAATATTAAATTAGTTTGATTATTATGCTATCTACTACATACCCCGAGAGTGCAATCAAAAAGCCGATTCTTTAGCAAAGTTAGCCAGTGCGGGTGAGGCACAATAAATGGGACTCGTACCCATAGAAAAATTATCTTCACCGAGCATCGACCAGACGGAGACAGATTGGGTATTTGAAAAAAGACAGCTTAGAAATTTCTTGAGCATGGAACACTGCCAGAGCACAGGAGTGAAAAAAGACAGATTCTTCGAAAATCTTCGCGGTTCACTATTCAAAATGGAGTCAAGTATAGAAGAGGGTACTCCATTCCTCTACTCCGGTGTATCGCTCATGTAACGACCCGTAAAATTCGATGATTAAAATGAGTTAATTTAATAAGCTTTTTAATTAAATTTAGGAAGAAATAAAAATCTTATAATTTATATTAGAGCGAATGTAGAAATTAGATGTAGCATTTGTACTTAAAATTTACCATTTAAAAATTTATATTGCAATTAATTAAAATAATGTAAATTGTCATACTTGGTTTTAAGTTTAATATAAGAAACACATAGGGATGTTGAATTTGTGAATTTTCAATAAAAATGTTAAATAGTATGGAATTTCATTTATGTGAAATAATTTAAATGCTCATTAAGGTTATAATTAATAAACTAGAACGAAATTCCAATTTTATATAAAATAATTTAAATGTCATGTTTGGTTATAATTTGAACATAAGTGTATGAAATCAGTAGTATGAAAATAAATGCCAAAATTGATTTTAAGTAATAAAAGCTTATTTATGTGACAAAAAGATAACGGTAATGTTTATGGTAGGTTGCCTATTTATTTATTTAGATTGTTAGTTGAAATTGGAAATAAGTTTGTAATAAATGTAAATAAATGTTACATTTATGTGAAATGTAACCAATGTTAATTTTATTTATAATATGACAAGTGGTGGATTTAAGGAGTGAATTTGTAAATTTGAAGTTAAGTAATAATGGACATAGTAAAGATGGCAATCAAATCAAATATTTGGGAATCAAATTTTATTTAATTTTGAAGGTAATCAATAATTAATGAATTAAATGGTAAGTATTTAGGATTAAATTCTTTATTAATTGAAACTGAATGTGGATTTAATGTAATAAAGTTAAGGCTAACTAAATTAGCATTATAGATGGAATTATAGTCTGGATTGATAGGTAACGAACTTATAAATGCAATTAGGAGCTAATAGGTGGCAAATTAATATACGTTGTTTATTTATTTAATGTGTAAATAAACCTTAGTAAATAAATTTCTATAAATCCAAATTTAATGTTTTGTTAATATAAATTAAAGTATAAAAAGCGATATTTATTAATTTAATTGAAATATAAAATTCAATAAATGAAGTTATTGCAAAAATAAATGAAATTAAACATTTAAATATTACGTTATTAAAATTTAGATAAAATTTGAGGATAATATAAATTGGTTGATTTTTAAAAATTGAAAACCAAGATTTTATTTATCTAATTGAAATGTAAAGTTCAATAATTAAATTAATTGCAAGTAAATGAAATTGGATATAGTTAAATAATACGTTATTTGAAATAAAGATAAAATGAGAAATTTATGTAATAGCTGTAAATCCAATATTTAATCCATCTATTTGATAGGAATGGATGGAATACTAATTAATTTATTTAACTAAATGGAATTTTGGGGATTTTATTTATAATTAGTGAATTTAATGAAATTAAGGATTTATATTGAAACGTATAAATTAACCTTCTCTAAATTGACATTTAAATTTGTTCAAATCATTGTAAATGATTATGAAGTTAGAAATGTTGATATTTGTCAATTATCGAGGTAAAATTTAAAATCTTATTTAATTAATTAATTATTAGTTTACTTAATTAATGGAAAAATAGCCATTTTGGCCACTGACTCGGATTTTGACAAAACCAGTTTCATCGGATCCGTAACAGTGAATTATTGTAGAGTTTCAAGTTTCGTAGCGATCGGACTTTTCGTTTGATCGTACGGACTCAGAACGCCTAGAAGTCAATGAAATTGAAATCTATTTGAAATCGATTTGAAAA
Organism: Allium cepa; assembly: GCA_030765085.1. Lineage (NCBI taxonomy): Eukaryota > Viridiplantae > Streptophyta > Magnoliopsida > Asparagales > Amaryllidaceae > Allium > Allium cepa. The sequence goes on from CM060932.1 coordinate 30,987,297, forward strand.
TATTGTTTTTAGCATAACTTCTTCATACGATGCAATTTGAACCTAAAACCTTTTCCATTGCGTTTAGAATATTTTAAAACACCTATTTTGATATATGGGTTTACCCAATTTTGTTCCGGAGTCAGAACGGGCTTTTTGGGCCACTTTGTCTTTAGCACGTACATCTATCTTATCCGGTCCATTCTATTTCAGATTTGTCTATAAATATGTCGTTATAAACCCTAGCCTCCCCACTTCTCATTTGTATGTACGTAAATTCATTCTATTCCTCCTTTTCCTCAATGGCAACAAAATTCTATATTTCCGAATCCAATTTCAAATTCAATCCAAAGCTATAATTTCAATCTCCTCAAACCACAGTAAATTAAATATGGATTTGAAGCTCTCGACGAGCGCAATCTAAATCTAAAATTCGTTTTCGAAATCGAATCAAAATTTTCCCAGAAAACCATATTTTATTCTCGGCCGTGCAATGGGGTCGTAATCAATGTCGATGGATCGGGAAACCCTTTCTGGGTCTTGTAGAGGGGACTGAGCGGAGCTCATCGGCATGATTTGTGGGCCGAGTCGACGGTTAGATCGAGTGTAATAATTGATTAGGGTTAGACAGCAACGGTGGCGGCTGCTTGTGCTGTCGCATGCAAATCGAGCAAGGGTTGTCGTGGGTAGGACGCGAGACTTGGCGAGGTCGGCATCGGTCCTCGGTCATAGGTGCGGCGTGGTTGGTGATCTTCGGCGACGTGGCGGCTGAACGAAATCGTGTTCATGAAACCTAGTTTCGAACAAAAGGGTTGACCTGGCTTGCGTGAAGATGATGAAGGGGCCACGTGGCTGGGTATGGTGCCCGGTTTGTTTTGTTTATTTCAATTTTTTTATTTAATTTTTGTTTTGATTTCAATCGTTCTAAATCGTATATCTTTCACAAACGAGCTCCGTTTCACGTGCGATTTTTTTGTTAGGATCGTATTGAAATACTGGATCTTTTAACGCTTGTTTGGACAAATTTGGAGACTGTCAAATTTTTGGGTTTAAATTGAATTTAAATTCAATTTAAATTCAAAAGGTGAGTGTTTTAAACCCAACTTCTAAAATTTCTTATGTTCGTTAAATTGATTTATCATATGAGTAGAAATTTATTTATGACTGTTGGCATACTTTTATTCATCATCTCAGTTAACTCGCATTTATTTCATTAAATTGTTATTTAATTATTATTGCATATAAACTGCCAGTTATATTGTTAATTAATTTTTCATTGCATTTAAAATGCCATCTAAACCATTGTTTAATTCATTATTGAATATAGCTGCTATTTAATACCTGTTGTTATCCGTTCTATAGTGATGATATAGTTTGAATTCGATGATGACTGTAATAAATGATTGATGGTTGATATTGGATGAATGGATACTGTATTTTATATTGTTGTAAACTACAAGTTATGATGCATTTTCATTTCATTCGGGATTGCAGTTTGAAATGATATATAGCCGTAATTTTTATTTTTAAATTGCGGATTAAAATGATAAATATCCGTATCACTTGACCATAGGATAGAAAATTTTATACAGACACCGCGGTTTATATATATATATATATATAAATATTTTAAATTGATTTCTATGGTTTTGTAAAGATATATTTATATGTTTTGTGAGATATTGATTTCGGATATTGGATAAAGGTTATTTTATATATAGTTAAATTCTTGGTTTAAGCTATGTATAAAATAGTTTAAAGTATGAAGTAAGTTTAAAAATAAGGTTGATTTTATTAAAATATGTTATGGATAAGTATTTACTTAAATTTTTTCTAATATAGAGTTTATATTGATTTGTATAAATCAAAGTTGAGAAGATAGTTTTGAAATGGATTTGAGATTTTATTTTCTTATTGAAATTTAGACTTAAAGAGAATATGGTGTTATAACTAAATTTGGGTTTGAGATGATTTAAGTGAATATAGTCTAAATAAATTGAGGAATATTCAATTAATGAATTTGAAAATTTTATTTAAAGGATACTGGATTTATTAAGTATTTCAAAACTAAATAATAGTAAAGTGAATTTGGCATATATACATGAATTAAAAATTTAGTTTTGAAATGGTGGAATATTTAAAACTTTGAAATATATGAAAATTTGAATTGTTTATTTGGGAATTCAAATCTGTATTCAGAATTGATTTGAGAAATTAAAAGCTAATTTACTTTATAAAGTAATTTATTATTAAACCATTTAAGTATCGAAAATTATGTTTCGAAGCTATGGGTTTAAGGTGTATATATTTAGAAGTATTATGATTTTTGAAAAAGGATATATTTGAAATAAAAATGATATCATATTGGTTTGGGTTTTTTAAAATTGAAATGGTATTGTATTTATATGGTTTTGAAATGGATATTTTATTCTGATTTTAAGGTATAAACTATTTTGAAAAGACCGCGGTGTTATAATAACGTTTGGTTGTTGAAGAGACCGGGATCGGAAGTTGTCACTCTCTGCCAACTCTGAAAACCACTTTAACAACCGTGTATGCGGTGGAGATCCCAGAATGAAGTAGGATGGCGGCGGTGTTTCCTTTGAGGTAAATACGTGGACCCAACTCCCGTGAGTTGGCATAAGGTGGCTAAAACAGGAGCGATTCTCGGGCCAATTGAAGTAGCACCTTTGATCGGACACATCCCTTCGATTTTGTACTTTGACTTTGGATTGATCCGGTGGCCACTTTTGATTTTCTTTTTGGGGGTGTGGCTCAAGGTGGGCGGTATCTGCGGCTACGCATTACCACCAGCCCGGATGCGTAATTGATATATCTACCCTGGCATTGCCTAGTTGTGCCGTGTCACCTATCCTATCGCGCCTTGTACGAGTTTGGTTTTCTCCCATAGCTCGTGGAGTATTTAGGGTAGTCTCTCGATCTGGAGATGCGCTGATACTGGATGGACTACTGGGACTATTATTGTGTTAAGGGGGAGATTGGGTAACTCCTTAACGCTATTTAAAAGTAAGTTTATTTTGCTATTAGACACTATTATAATAGCGGAATATTACTACATAGTAAATAGTTTAACGGGTCCTTAGGAGATGTGAATCCCGAGCATCTTTTAGGTTACTGCACTCATATTTATTCCTGTTGGTTTAACTTACGTAAGATCTTTTAGTTCTGACTCGAGTGTTTTTTCTTTTCAATTCGCTCGGGTCAACCCGAGTGTTTCAGGATCGAAGACTTTATTTCTGGAGGACGAAGACGAGGATTTCATTATTATTACTATATATTATATAGTTCCACTACACACTGTATTCCGCTGCATTGATATTTATTAGTATGTGAAATCTGATATTTATTGTATAAAGAAGAATCAAATGTTTTGTAAACGGTTTTATGAACTATATATTGATTATTATATTTTATCCTTCCGCTGTGAGATTATATTTTGTTTTTTTTCTTCTCTGTTTTTTTTCTTATTTACCCATAACAACCCGCCCTTCCATAAGGTTTGAATTGGCATGTGTGTCGATTTAAAGCGTGCGAAAACGCAGGGCGTTACATCTGGTATCAGAGCTTTGGTTTAGCAATAGACCTTAGCTTTGTGGGGTCTAACTCTTTACTAATAGGGTAGAAATACCCAATGCGAGTCGCTGGGTGTATATATAAGAGAGCATATTTGTTAGTGTTATAAAAGGTTTTAATTTCGTGTTAATCTGTTCCGTTTTGTATTTAAAAATTCTGGTTGGTGCATGGAACGCTATGACATCAATAGAGATTTCTAAACACTTTATAGGACAAACCGACATAATATTTGTTTAAATATAGGTGAATGAAATAATTTTGCCCATTATATTTTCTATATATAAAATAAAGGTTTTATAAATGCTATATATTTGGTTGCTATATATTGGTTGTTAGGTAATGAAATTTGTAAATAATAGTTAAAATGAGATTGAAAATAAAAAGGAAATTGGAAATTTTAGAACTTAAGTTCCAGGGATTTGGGAATTCTTTCAATTGATTTTGGAATGTAATAATAATATTATTAGAAGAAGTATTTTCTGATATAAGTATTTCAATATAATTTGAAAGAAATGTTTTTAAAAGAAATTTTGGAAAGATAAAGTTGTACTCCCCTCTCTGTCGTTGGAAAATAATTTCGGTGATGAGTGCACGCATCATCGACATTCATTTTCGAGTTTCAAAATGAGAAGGCCACTGTAGTAGTTTTACTGCAGGTTTATTTGGATAAACAAATATAAACTTTAAATTGTTTAAATATAATTAAATATATATAAGTTGTAAGGATAAACATTTATCTATTATTTTAAATGATTTTTAGTAAAAACCGGTATTTAGTTCTTAAGTTTCCGTTAATTAATAATTTCAATTATTATAGTGAAATTGAATGTAACTAATTTATAATTAGAACTTTTAATTAAAATAAGTAATTTAATGCTAGGTTATGAATGAAATTAAAGGTAAGTTGAAACTGTAATTTATGAAACAAAGAATAATATTATTGGACAATGAATTAATTAAAGAAAATGAGAAAATTTGTATAATTTTTTAATTACATTCTTAAAAATCACATATAACTTACCAAATATTAAAAGTTGAAATGTTTAATAAGAGAATGTAAGGGAAATTGTACAAGTAAGAATATGTAATGAAGTGTTCAATAAATTGCTTTTATTAATAAGAATTGGATGTTGCGGTTGTTGTAAATTTAAGTATATTGGAAATGCTACTAATTAAATATAATGGAAAGTAGGTATTGTAAGTAAGTAATCATAAACTTAAGTAAATAGGCAGAAGTTACTTAAGTTAATAAATTTACATGCTAAGAAATTTGTTTTAATATGAATAAGTAATAAATGAAAATCGAAATATACATTGAACAAATATGAATAGTGTATTAACTAATGAAATAATTTAATTAAGGGTGATTGAATGAATTATTATGCAAAGAAATTGAATTAAACTTGAATGTTATAAATAAATGAAAATTGTAAGAAATAAAATGTAAAATAAAACGATAAACCATTATATGAATGAAAAAGAAATCAAACAACAAAAGTATAAATGGAATTAATAATAATAAACTTAATCTATTGTTTGAGATTGTTGTTGTTTGGTTTATGGTAGTTTGGGCAAGGATACTTTACATATGCTGGAAGGTATGAATAATCTATTTAGTTTAACCTAAGACTGTTGAGTGAAGGGTATGCTTAGTGGTTTATTTTTCTCTCCGTACAATTTAAAGTTTTGAGCCCGAACAACTATTTGTTTTGTTTGATATGAATGAATGATTGATGCGTGTTGATTTTATGTGATGGTTGCGTGCCCGTTGCAAGTGATGGTTGATTGATTTGTTTGTGGTGATTAAAACGACTTAAATATTTCATTTTATATAAATTGTTAACCTTTTGGATTATATAAGTGAAATACTGGTTATGGAAGCAATTGCTACTACATTTGGTTTCATAATTAAGCATTAATTGCCCGACAAATAGGTACGTTTTCGGATTACGGTTTATAGCGCTGTTATATTATTTTTCCGGATTGGGATATATATTATTTTGGAAAATATATGTTATATATTGTTATATTTGATATTATATTTTCTCCCGTGCCTCCCCGTACAAAGGAGACTCTGCCAAAATTTTCCGTAAATTTTGGACTTAGAAATTTTTTGAAAATGATTTCCAAACTTTAATAATTTAAGTATAAAAAGATTTAATGGTTATAAATTGATATATTTTATCAAAATTAATTAATTTTATAAATTTAATTGTTTAGAAAGTTAATGTTTTGAATAAGATATATTGATTTTTAATTCTTCTTTTCCCTTCGTTTCCTTTTCTGGGACGAAAAGTTTTGAGTGGGGGAGAGTGTAACGACCTGTAAAATTCGATGATTAAAATGAGTTAATTTAATAAGATTTTTAATTAAATTTAGGAAGAAATAAAAATATTATAATTTATATTAGAGCGAATGTAGAAATTAGATGTAGCATTTGTACTTAAAATTTACCACTTAAAAATTTATATTGCAATTAATTAAAATAATGTAAATTGTCATACTTGGTTTTAAATTTAATATAATAAACACATAGGGATGTTGAATTTGTGAATTTCAATAAAAATATTAAATAAAACGGAATTCAAATTAATATAACAATAGAAATGTGAAAATTGGGGGAATAGATTCAAAGTTATAAATAAATTTGTTGAAATAATACGTAATAAGTGCATTTTGAATGAATCATTGTTAGTATAGATTGAAGTAATAATTGGGAATCATATCTATGAAATAATAATGAGAATGCAAGGTAATAAATGCTAATTAAGGTTATAATTAATAAACTTGAACAAAATTCCAATTTTATATAAAATAATTTAAATGTCATGTTTGTCTGTAATTTGAACATAAGTGTATGAAATTAGTAGTATGAAAATAAATGCCAAAATTGATTTTAAGTAATAAAAGCTTATTTATATGACAAAAAGGTAACTGTAATGTTTATGGTAGGTTGCCTATTTATTTATTTAGATTGTTAGTTGAAATTGAAAATAAGTTTGTAATAAATGTAAATAAATGTTACATTTATGTGAAAGGTAACCAATGTTAATTTTATTTATAATATGACAAGTGGTGGATTTAAGGAGTGAATTTGTAAATTTGAACTTAAGTAATAATGGACATAGTAAAGATGACAATCAAATCAAATATTTGGGAATCAAATTTTATTTAATTTTGAAGGTAATCAATAATTAATGAATTAAATGGTAAGTAATTAGGATTAAATTCTATTTTAATTGAAACTGAATGTGGATTTAATGTAATAAAGTTAAGGCTAACTAAATTAGCATTATAGATGGAATTATAGTCTGGATTGATAGGTAACGAACTTATAAATGCAACTGGAGCTAATAGGTGGCAAATTAATATAGGTTGTTTATTTATTTAATGTGTAAATAAACTTTGGTAAATAAATTTCTTTAAATCCAAATTTAATGTTTTGTTAATATAAATTAAAGTATAGAAAGCGATATTTATTAATTTAATTGAAGTATAAAATTCAATAATTGAAGTTATTGCAAAAATAAATGAAATTAACTATTTAAATATTGGATTATTAAAATTTAGATAAAATTTGAGGATAATATGAATTGGTTGGTTTTTAAAAATTGGAAACCAAGATTTTATTTATCTAATTGAAATGTGAAGTTCAATAATTGAATTAATTGCAAGTAAATGAAATTGGATATAGTTAAATAATACGTTATTTGAAATAAAGATAAAATGTGAAATTTATGTAATAGCTTTAAATCCAATATTTAATCCATCTATTTGATAGGAATGGATGGAATACTAATTAATTTATTTAACTAAATGGAATTTTGGGGATTTTATTTTTAATTAGTGAATTTAATGAAATTGAGGATTTATATTGAAACGTGTAAATTAACCTTCTCTAAATTGACATTTAAATTTGTTCAAATCATCGTGAATGATTATGAAGTTAAAAATGTTGAAATTTGCCAATTATCGAGGTAAAATTTAAAATCTGATTTAATTAATTAATTATTAGTTTATTTAATTAATGGAAAAATAGCAATTTTGACCACGGACTCGGATTTCGACGAAACCAGTTTCATCGGATCCGCAATGGTGAATTATTGTAGGGTTTCGTGTTTCGTAGCGATCGGACTTGTCGTTTGATCGTACGGACTCGGAACGCCTAGAAGTCAATGAAATTGAAATCAATTTGAAATCGATTTGAAAATATTGATTTTAGCATAACTTCTTCATATGATGAAATTTGAACCTGAAACCTATTCCATTGCATTTAGAATATTTTAAAACACCTATTTTGATATATGCGTTTACCCAATTTCGTTCCGGAGTCAGAACGGGTTTTTTGGGCCACTTTGTCATTAGCGCGTACATCTATCTTATCCGGTCCATTCTATTTTAGATTTGTCTATAAATATGTCGTTATAAACCCTAGCCTCCCTACTTCTCATTTGTCTATACGTAAATTCATTTTATTCCTCCTTTTCCTCAATGGCAGACAAAATTCTATATTTCCAGTTCCAATTGCAAATTCAATCCAAAGCTAAAATTTCAATCTCCTCAAACCACAGCAAATTATATATGGATTTGAAGCTCTTGACGAGCGCAACCTAAATCTAAAATTCTTTTTTAAATCAAATCAAAAATTTTCCAGAAAACCATAGTTTATTCTCGGCCGTTCAATGGGGTCGTAATCAATGTTGATGGATTGGGAAACCCTTTCTGGGTCTTGTAGAGGGGACTGAGAGGAGCTCATCGGCATGATTTGTGGGACGAGTTGACGGTTAGATCGAGTGTAATAATTGATTAGGGTTATACTGCAACGGTGGAGGCTGCTCGTGCTGTCACACGCAAATTGAGCTAGGGTTGTCGTGGGTAGGACGCGAGACTTGACGAGGTCGGCATCGGTCCTCGGTAATAGGCGCGGCGTGGTTGGTGACCTTTGGCGACGTGGCGGCTGAACGAAATCATGTTCGTGAAACCTAGTTTCGAACAGAAGGGTTGACCTGGCTTGCATGAAGATGATGAAGGGGCCTTGTGGCTGGGTAAGGTGCCCGTTTTGTTTTGTTTATTTCAATTTTTTTATTTAATTTTTATTTCGATTTCAATCATTCTGAAACGTATATCTTTCACAAACGAGCTCCGTTTCACGTGCGATTTTTTTGTTAGGATCGTATTGAAATACCGGATCTTCTAACGCTTGTTTGGACAAATTTGGAGACTGGCAAATTTTTAGGTTTAAATTGAATTTAAATTCAATTTAAACTCAAAAGGTGAGTGTTTTAAACCCACTCACAACTTCTAAAATTTCTTATGTCTGTTAAATTGATTTGTGATATGAGTAGAATTTTATTTATGACTGTTGGCATACTTTTATTCATCATCTCAGTTAAATCACATTTATTTAATTAAACTGTTATTTAATTATTATTGCATATAAACTGCCATTTATATTGATTAATTTTTCATTGCATTTAAACTGCCAGCTAAACCGTTATTTAATTCATTATTGAATATAACTGCTATTTAATACCTGTTGTTTATTATCCGTTCTGTAGTGATGCAATTGTTTGAATTTGATGATGATTGTAATAAATGGTTGATGGTTGATATTGGATGAATGGATACTGTATTTTATATTATTATAAACTGCAAGTTATGATGCATTTTCATTTCAATCGGGATTGCGGTTTGAAATGATATATAAATGTAATTTTTATTTTTAAATTACGGATTGAAATGATAAATATCTGTATCACTTGACCAGAGGATAGAAAATTTTATACAGACACCATGGTTTATATATATATATAAATATTTTAAAATGATTTCTATGGTTTTGTAAAGATATATATATATATATATATATATATATATATATATATATATATGTTTTGTGAGATATTGATTTCGGATATTGGATAAAGGTTATTTTATATATAGTTAAATTCTTGGTTTAAGCTATGTATAAAATAGTTTAAAGTATGAAGTAAGATTAAAAATAAGGTTGATTTTATTAAAATATATTATGGATAAGTATTTACTTAAATTTTATTCTAATATAGAGTTTATATTAATTTGTATAAATCAAAGTTGAGAAGATAGTTTTGAAATGGATTTGAGATTTTATTTTCTTATTGAAATTTAGATTTAAAGAGAATATGGTGTTAAAACTAAATTTGGGTTTAAGATGATTTAAGTGAATATATCTTGTCTAAATAAATTGAGGAATATTCAATTATTGAATTTGAAAATTTTATTTAAAGGATACTAGATTTATTAAGTAAGTATTTCAAAACTAAATAATAGTAAAGTGAATTTGGCATATATATATATATGAATTAAAAATTTAGTTTTGAAATGGTGGAATATTTAAAACTTTGAAATATATGAAAATTTGAATGGTTTACTTGGGAATTCAAATCTGTATTTGGAATTGATTTGAGAAAATAAAATCTAATTTACTTTATAAAGTAATTTATTATTAAACCGTTTAAGTATTGAAAATTATGTTTCGAAGCTATGTGTTTAAGGTATATATATTTGAAAGTACTATGATTTTTGAAAAAGGATATATTTGAAATAAAAATGATATCATATTGATTTGGGTTTTAAAATAGAAATGGTATCGTACTTATATGGTTCTGAAATGGATATTTTATTCTGATTTTAAAGTATAAACTATTTTGAAAAGACCACGGTGTTATAATAACGTTTGGTTGTTGAAGAGACCGGGATCGGAAGTTGTCATACTCTTTGCCAACTCCGAAAACCACTTTAACAACCATGTACACGGTGGAGATCCCAGAATGAAGTAGGATGGTGGCGGCGTTTCCTTTGAGGTAAGTACGTGGACCCAACTCCCGTGAGTTGGCATAAGGTGGCTAAAACAGGAGCGATTCTCGGGCCAATCGAGGTAGCACCTTTGATCGGACACATCCCTTCGATTTTATACTTTGACTTTTGGATTAATTCGGTGGCCACTTTTGATTTTCTTTTTAGGGGTGTCGCTCGAGGTGGGCGGTAGCTGCGGCTACGCGTTACCACCAGCCCAGATGCTTAATTGGTATATCTACCCTGGCATTGCCTAGTTGTGCCGTGTCACCTACCCTATCGCGCCTTGTACGAGTTTGGTTTTCTCCTATAGCCCATGGAGTATTCAGGGTAGTCTCTCGATCTGCAGATGCGCTGATACTGGATGGACTACTCGGACTATTATTATGTTAAGGGGGAGATTGGGTAACTCTTTAATGCTATTTAAAAGTAAATTTATTTTACTATTAGACACTATCATAATAGCGAAATATTAATACATAGTAAATAGTTTAATGGATCCTTCGGAGATGTGAGTCCCGAGCATTTTTTAAGTTACTGCACTCATATTTATTCCTATTGATTTTACTTACATAAGATCTTTTAGTTCTAACTCGAGTGTTCTATCATTTCAATTCGCTCGGGTCAGTCCGAGCGTTTCAAGATCAAAGACTTTATTTCTGGAGGACGAAGACGAGGATTTCATTATTATTATTATATATTATATGGTTCCACTACACACTGTATTCCGCTGCATTGATATTTATTGATATGTGAACTCTGATATTTGTTGTATAAAGAAGAATCAAATGTTTTGTAAACAGTTTTATGAATTGTATATTGATTATTATATTTTATCCTTCCGCTATGAGATTCTATTTTTTTTCTTCTCTGTTTTTTTCTTATTTACCCATAACAACCCGCCCTTCCGTATGGTTTGAATTGGCACGTGTGTTGATTTAAAGCGTGCGAAAAGGCGGGGCGTTACTGCTCACGATGAAATTGAACGAGTGTTACATGATGTACACGTAGGAGAATGTAGCAATCACACCGAAAGCAAGCTTTAGCTAAGAAAGTACTCCGATATGGATACCATTGGACGACCGTGAATCGTGATGCGTCGGATTACGCCAGAAAATGTGAGAAATGTCAAAAACACGCTTGGATTCCTAGAGTTCCCCTACCGAAATAACTCAGATGGTCAGTCCATGGTCATTTGCAGTCTGGGGCATTGATATTATTGATTCTCTACCTATGGCCAAAGGTGGTGTGAAGTACGCCATCGTCGTAATTTATTACTTTACTAAGTGGGTGGATGTTGAACCCCTTGTAACAATAAAAACAAAGAAAGTGATCAACTTCATGGTACACAACATTATTTGTCAATTTGGTCTCCTACATACCATCGTCACCGATAATGGAACCCAATTCGACAATGTTGAGTTCAAGAATTTCTGTCAACGATTTCACATTCAAAAGAAATTCTCTATATTTGCACACCCTCAAGAGAATGGATAGGAAGAAGCTTTCAACAAAGTTATAAAGCCTATTCTGATGCAACGACTGGAAAAGGCCGGGTTGCAAATGGGTCAACGCACTTCCTATGGATTTATGGGCTTACCGAACAACCTACAAGTCCGCGACCGGCCACACTCCATTTTCTCTTTCTTATGGTTCAGAAGTCGTTATTCTAGTCAAGATGGAAGTAAATTCTCATCGCGTGACATAGTATGATCCTAAGACAAATGCTATATTACTTACTGAATCCGTGGATTTATTGGATGAGAAGCGAGAAGAGGTTAATTTGAGGGCAGCTACATGTCGAAGTCGAGTCGTCCGATTGTACAATGCCAAGGTCCGACCCCAAACCTTCGAACTTGGTGATCTCATCCTGAAGAGAATCTACACGGTACCTCCACACATGAAACTAACATGGGAAGCCGTATGTGATTGAACGAAAGCTCAAGGATGGCACGTTTAAGTTATCGACCGTTGATGGTCTTACTTTGCCAAGAGCCTGAAACAACGACAGTCTTCATCGCTACTACACATGACAAGCTTTATTTATTTAGTCTATTTTTCATTTGCAATTTGTTTTTGCATTTCGAAATTTGAATTTGTAATAAGGCAACTGACTTGTCCATATTTTCTTATTTCAGCAATAAAATGCCATCTCTTCAAGCCAGAGCTGTGATTTTTTAAAATGCATCATGCAACTATCACTATGCATGGAGAGCTAAATTCCACTCGACGATGGGGTTTATTCAAGTAGGGAGTAAATGTGATATGACCCGTTACTCGCTAAGTGAAACTCGATCCTGGGAGCAAGCCATCACACAAAAGACTAAATAGGATTGATACACTATGATCCTCTAACTAACTCTAGGTTCCCAGAGTGCAAACTGGAGTGTAAACATACAAATGCGGTTTCGAAGAGGGTGGATCCGTCCACCTAACGACCTCGCCCATATCTGAACCATGATCGAGGAGGATGGATCTGTCCATCTAATGACCTCACTTGTTACCTCAAGGTGGATGTGAATCGACCATCCACGATCCAGATAAATCCATCGTTCCTGGAATACGAACGAAATTCATACGCCTGAACAGACGTGACTGACCGTCTTTCGGCCAACTCCAAATTCCTAAAGTGTGAATTGGAGTATAAACATAAACTCCAAATTCCCAGAGTGCAAATTGGAGTATAAACATCAAATTCAAATTCCCAGAGTGCGAGTTGGAGTACAAATATCCAAGTCCCTAGAGTATGGACTGAAGTATAAAACATCTACTAACTCTAAGTCCCTAGAGCATGGATTAGAGTGTAAGTATCGGCTAACTTTTTGGTCCCTAGAGAGCGGATTAGAGTTTAAGCACAAACTGGATATGAACTGGTTATCCGTAAGACAACTCTGAGTCCCCGGAGTGTGGTCAGAGTACAAACACAGATAGGGTATGGCTAATCAACTACGAATTAATCCAAAGTCCCCAGAATGTGGACGCAGTTATAAATATTAAACAGGCATAACTGACCGCCCATGGAAATAACTTGAGTCCCTGGAGCTTGGACATATCCTTGAAACTTAAGCAGGCGTGATCGACAGCCAACATATAAATAAAATCCTCGAAGTGTGGATGCAACCTTCGATAGAAGAGCGAGTGTAATTCGATCACTCAAACTATCCTTGCTTCAGCATCGATTCAGTGACGCTAAGCTCAATGTGTTGAAGGCGAAATGCAATCGCTAACCGAACTTTACAACTCGTCCCTGAAATTGGGGGAAGAACTTAAGTGTCGACCACTGACTGAAGCAGTGCAGCACTGGAGTTTAGCATGATGTTCGGTCATGACTTATATCCATGATTTCAGGACTTGACAAATAAACACAAACCCGATCCGAAGATCAAAACTTCACAAGTATGTTGGATAGAAGTTCGAATGTTGAAACACTTAAGTAAATTAACGCAAGTTGAACAGAAGGCAAAACGAAATTTTATTCCAATCATTCTTTGGAAGAAAAAGGATGTACAAAAGTATGCTAAAAGTCCTGCTAGCAGAGGCCGAATCCGCATCTATACACTGCCTATAAAAGAAAAACAAAAGGATATTCCTATCTATCTACCAAAAATGAGCCGAAGAAGAATATCTACTCTTTCTTTTTTCTTGGTTTCTTCTTCGGTGTAGATCCGCGGGAGCTTCCACTGGGTTTCCTCTTTGAGCCTTTGCCTTTCGATGGCTGATCTCCAATGGGAGGCATTATATCGATTTCCTCCTCCGAACTCAAGTGGATGAGAATATTTCAACAGGCGGAGTAGGAGGGGTCGGGTCCACTACAGGAGGCGGAATAGGCACGCTGGTGTCGACAACAGTGCCACCAGGAGATATCATTTATAACGGGGTCGGACTAGGGCCCGCCATTCCACCTCCAAAGCTGCTGATCCGGGCAGTTGCTTCCATTTTCATGTTAATCTCGGCTATAATTTCTTCCTCGTGAAGTGTTTGTGCACCAACGAAAACGCTTGCGGTTGGGACTGAGGAGCTGGTTGCAGGTGCGTTTCCACTCGTAACAAATGGCAGATCCGCAAAGGGGTCACTATCATGACCGAGAAGTCCTCCATCATCTGTTCATCAAAGGAAAGTGTGCACCCCTGCGCTCCGTCAATAGGTGCGGTAGTTTTTGTGGCGAACACTTCAGTTACGATGGCCTTCTACACATGATGCGATTCTTAAGTTGCAGGAGGCGCGACCGATGTGGCTCCGATCACTGGAAAGAGACAAAGAAAAATTGTTATTAAATATTTCAAGTGAATCTCCTGATCGTGAAGAAGCACACAAAATTTTCAGAGTACATTCCTCGGTTCGACTTGTTGGCGGTGGAACAGCCTCAAAAATTGGCTTGCTAGCTTGAAATAACTGCAGCTGATACGGGTTGTAAGGAGGAATAGATTGAGAATCAACCAAAAAAGTCGGTTCAGGCTGAGTCGGCCCAAGTGTTTCAGGACTTGTGTCACGATGCTCGACACCAGAACCTTCTCCAACCTCCGAGCGCTGAGCGCCAAGCTTCTCCTTTTTATATGAAATCATGGCATCATGGAGAACTTTATGTTCGTCTTCATTCAGCACTCGGTTCTCAAGCTCGAATTCATCAACCGATTCACCATGATGGGCAGCCTTTTCCTCTCCTACTAACGACCCCAGGCGTTGTATAGATGTGTCGGATAATTATCGAGCCAGGCTAGGTTCCTATGCTTCAAGATGTTAGCATTATAAGAAATGAGGAGAACTTCAATGTTAGCCTATAGCCTGGACTCCGCCATTTGGACTTCCTCCTCGACCATAGTCTCCACCTCTTGGACCTTAGCCAATGCCACATCCCACTCACCCTGAAGCATCACAGCCTGCTCATACGCCTCCTGCTTTGCCTTGTTTGCATCATCTTTTTCTTTGTTAATTTCAAAAGAATTAGCTTTGAGTTCATTGAGGTCCTTCAAGGCAGCATCCCTTTCAGATATGACTATAGTGTTCCGGTGGCCTATCTCTTCCACCAAAGCAAAATGTATTTGTCGCATCCTCTCCATTGCCAAGTTCGCCTCATCGTTCATTTGGGTGGCCTCAATTTTGGATTTCCGAGAAGACTCGGCTTCGCTGTTAAGTACTTGAATAATCCGGTCCTTTTGAGCGAGCTTGGTTTCTAATTTCTCAATGGTATTGGTCCCTCAAAGGCCGCCTTTGATGCTTTTTCTACAGCTTTCACCCGCTCCTTGTACTGGGTATAGATGTCATGAATGTAATCATGCATTGTGCTTTCTGCTTCCGAGGGAATTTTCTTTAAATGAGTGGGGAAGATGTGGCCGTCAAAGCATATATTTGGAAAATCTTTCTTCAATTGGGAAATTCTAATATCCCCTTCCGGTGTAAACTTAGTGATAGCTTGTTCAACAACAATGGGAGTTTCGGCCTCATGCCTGCGACGTTGTGATTCAAGCCTAGAGGTATGATAAGATGACTTTTGGCGAGGAGTCTCTACTGGTTGTTTTCCACAGCCTGAAGGTTGTATGGGGGCCCGAGGAAGAGAACGCGATTGGGATTGATGTCTATAATCTCTATCCCTCTCCCCCTCGTAACGTTCCTGACTAGAGTAACCGCGATCGCGGTCTCTTTTGGCCTCCCTCCTACGAGACTCATAGTAGGAGCTAGATGATTGTCGCATAGAGCGGAGACTTCCCAACATAGATTCTCTTCTAGACATTGTAACTGTAAAGAAGAAAGAACAACAGAGTTAGTGATCTCTAGAAGTTAATAGCTCGGGAGTAGAAATCATGTAGTGTCATGAAGTGTATATGTATGTGCAACCCCCCGACCAACCGAAAATGTCGACCATGCTTGTGGGAAGAGACTCGCTTAAGTCTAAAGCACTCTGAAGCTCCTCTAATCCGGCGTCATGTTGAAGTGACACATAATCCGAGATTAGGATATCGGCAAGCCTTTTGAAAAGTTTCTCCACTTGCGAGGGAGGAGCCTCTGAAATTCTAATACCAAGAACAGGCAAAGACATGATTACAGATTTCCATCTCGAAGATTTGTGACGCTTATGCGCTACAGCCTTGCCTTTTCTCCTTCCCTCAAGACTTTAAAAGATTTCAGAAGGCCCGGCTATGGGTTCATCATTGGTGGGCGTACTTTCTTCCTCACCATCTTCGGTTATTACGATCTCGGGCGCTCTACGCTTAGCTCATTTCATCAGCGCCGCCATCAGCGGTCCTTCAAGTCTTGTGCTCTGATTTCGCTCGATTAGCCCGACGGTCCTCAAGTTTCCGTCTATTAGCACCGAGTTTATGTCCCTCATTCATTTGGCACTTCTTGCAGGACCCGTACAATTTCTTTAAAATGTGTGCCTTTAGGTTGTGGAATTACAGCTGTAAAAGGAAAGAAGATACGAGATTCAGCATCAGTTACAACAAATTCGTGAATTACCAAAGAAAATTGTGACACTTACATCTGGCTAACCATCGACTGGCAAATCTTGGAGGGCGTCGGACATAGAACCATTCTATCTTAAAATAGCCGAGCCTGGTCAGGAGCCCGTCACCACTTGACAGTTCCTAACTGCCTCCAGGAATATGAACGAAGGACCATCTCCCCAACTCTTAACATTAAATAGGTATCTGATTTCGACTTGAATCGGGGGTCAGAAAAGATGCTCCGTGAATACATTGAATAAACTGTTCAGCAATGCATAGCCATTCGGATGTAGTTACGACGGGGCAATGCCAAAGAAAGCCAACACTTCCCGAATATACTGATGGAAAGGGGGAAGTGTTCTAGCAGTGCATGAGTGTCGATTAAAAGTAGTAAACCCTTCCACGGGAGCATTTAGTCTGTCACTTGATCCGGGTAACAAAACATCAGCTAAGGAAAAACCGTGCCTTAAGCATATTCGTCCCAACATATCTTCAGAGACATTGGACGGCATAGAGTCATGTGGATTCATAATAAAAGTTGCTCCTAGCAGCTCATCCGGAGCTGGATCAATTACTTCGGCAGTGATGGCTGGCAACTCTACTATTGGAGAAGGAAGACTTTGAGTTTCCTGCTGTTGAGAACTCGTGGATTCCATAACTAATCAACTTATCAAAAACCATCATTAGATGATAATAAGTCTGTATGTTGCCCAGTGTGAAGTGCGTGAATGCGTTGTGCAGTGCAGTGCTATGTAATACTCAAGAAAATTCACGGAAATAAAAAAAGAAGTGTTCGAATGATAAGACTTCGAGATTCAACTGGAGTGACCATCATATACTGACCGTCACAACCGTGCCATCCAAATTTTAAAGACTGATCCAAGTTAAAGTTCATTAAAATTTTGTTGAGTTACAGTTCCGTCGACGAGCTTTGAATGGAAGTTAAACACGCAGTTTAACGGTTTAGTCCAATTATGCAAGGCGGAAGCTCATCGGAGTTAAATGTTTGATTATGCAAAGGATTCATATCCATTAAATGCAAGTTCGGATCGATCACCAGAAGTGTAATTCATATCGATCACAGAAATGGCATCTCGTATCGATCATATGAAAGTTCGTTCGTATCTATCTAAAAGCCTCCACTTCGTATCGATCATCGACGATGTCTTTTATCGATCACCAGATCTAAATCTTCGTATTGATCAATCTGAATTGAAGTGAACTCCCATTATCAATCGATACAAGTCTACTCGCCTTGTCGATACGAAGTCCCATCGTTTTTGGATTGATACAAAACACTTTCCTCCATCGATCGATACGAATGCTCCCTCTATGTCCATCAACCCGTGTTCTTCCTCAGGTAGATAGCATGCCTTTACCCATTCATCAACCTCATTCTAACCAACTCCGGCAAAACACCACCAGAATCGACCATGATTTTGAACAAACTGGTTTCAATCTCGAGTCTCATCGTTCTATAATGGATTATTTTGACTAATTACCTAATTTGAGCAATTAATTCGAGGGATTAAAGGTTTAAAAGGTTTGAAGGCAAAGGCAGTTTTTTCTTCTTTTCTTTAGCTCGGATTGATACGAAGGCAAAAAGGGGATGAAAATAGATAAAAAGTTTCTGAGTACAAAATGTTTTTATATGGGTGCAAAGCCAAAGAAAGAAACGGTTCTTCTCCCAGTTATGTCGACCGATTGGAAGCATCCTCCCATGTCATCGATACAAAGCATTGTTCGTATCCGTCCACTCACATCAACCAAGAATATAACTATTCGTATCAATCATATCATCGATACGAACGAGACAATGGAGACTTGTTTGGAACATTTCGACCCATCGCAATCCATCGATGCAAAATGGCAACTTTGTATCCATCAGCAAGTTACCTCCGGCTTTGTATCCCTCAATTCAAGTCTTATCGATACAAAAGTCCTGACGAAGTCTTAATTTGAATCACTGGATTTCATCGATGCGAAGCGCCGTTTCGTATCCATAAGCTTGGAGGCCTAAGCTTCATATCATCGATATGAAATGAAAACTTTGCTCCATCATTTTGAAGACCGTCTGAATTCGTGTCCATCGATACGAACTACATTAAAACAACAACTAAATTTGTGTCGATCGGCATCAATACGAAAATAATTTTTCGACCTTTTACATCGATCTAGGAGAGGATCGATACAAAGGGACATTCCAAAACAACCATCAAGCATTGCTGCAAATCGAATTTCTCATTGATCCAGGAGAGTGTCAATACGGAATTCGATACAAAAAAACTAAAAAAACGACAACGACTCGTGAATGTGCAAACGTTAACGGGATTCAGGCTGACATACATTCGTGTATAATAGACTAACATCCAATTTTTGAAATTCACAGGAACTGAATGCTCACCTGGCGACAAATACAACAACGAACGACAGATTACTGTCATACAACACTCAGTTACAATAGTACATAGTACGACAATTGGCAGTCAAAAATTCATGTTACTAAAGATCGGTTAGAGGTTACATATTTCGGTAAACAGATAATAACCACCGGATAAGTAAGATAGAACCAGTCAGAATGAAAGATACAACTATTCAAAGCATGTCATGTTCTTACAAGACGTACTTTGAAGGGAAATGTTATCCCGCCTTTTGGCAAGGCTGTGATACCAAGAAGTTGACTAAGAACCAAAGATGTTCTGTCCCGAAGACTGATTATGCACAGGTTTACTATGGATGTCCATAAATTTCATCCAAGTCCGGATCAAGCAACAATTGATATGACGAGACAAGAAAAGCTATAAAAGCTATCATTCCAAATTTTAAGTCAATCAAAGGTCGTATGCTCAAGATATGATCAATGCAATTGAAGTAGTCACCTTATTCCTATCTATCAAGCAACTAGAGAAAATCCAACTTCATATCGATTGGGTTCGAATCGATCAGATGCACACGGTTACGTATCGATCAGGAGAGCAGTGTGAAAGTCGGGGGTAATTGATAGGATCGTGTAATATGGAATAGCTATATAGTTAATGTATATATGGTAAGTAAAAATCGCACCAAGATTTTATACTGGTTCGGATCACTTATCCTACGTCCAGTCCCTAAGCTTCACTTAGGTATTCACTAACTACAAAACCCTCACTTAACCCGGAGGAATAGGTTCACAACTTACCCGAACAACCGAACGGGATTTCTTTGCCTCAAACTACCTAAGAGGACTTCAAACCTCAATGCTAAACAAGTTTTGACTAGTTGTGTTCTTTATAACACGAATGAGTCTAATGTAGTACAATGTTCCTATAATCTTATCCTCAAGAATATGAAATATGTTTGTGAAGATTAAGGAATTATGAATTTGCTATGAATCAAATATATTAAATATAAACAGTGATTCAAGCAAAGAGAGTAGTGATTGCTTTGATAATGTTTAGAAAATATGATCAAGAAATAGATAGATTAGAGTAAGAGAATTCGATGATTTGAATGATGTTTGAATCATGTATTTATAGTTGTAAAAAGGATGCTTGTATTGCCAAGGGTTGTAGATAAGAGAAGCTTCCATTTCTATTGAGGAATGGTCGCAACTCTTGAGAAGAAGAAGGTGTCCTTTCATGCAAAATTCTCAGGTTCAAATTCAGTCGACTGTGCAGGAATTTCAGTCGACTGAAAATATAGTAGGAATCTTTCTGGAAAATTTTCAGTCGACTGTGCAGAAAATTTAGTCGACTGAAACTGTGCATATTTGTACATGTTTGCCAGTTCAGTCGACTGGTAAATTTAGTTCAGTCGACTGACATATGAATTTATGCATTATGAAGAATTGAAGTATGCGTAGTGAAAAATTGAAGTATAATGAATGTGTTCTTGTGTTTGTGCAACTCTTGAGGATAGATTTTAACAAATAAACCTATATATATATAAAAATCATACTCAAGTTTATACTTCATTGATCTTCCTCTATCTTGCATATATTTCTTCATTTATATATTGTCATTGATCAAAAATCTTCGTGTATCAACATTCTCCCCCTTTTTGATTGATGACAATACTTGATTTTCTAAAGATATCTAAACTTTCTCCCCCTGAATGTGTACATCTATCTTTCGTACAAAAACAAAGTTAGTGCCATAGATTTTCTCCCCCTTTGTCATCGACAAAAAGGAAGTAGTAACCGTAGTTGCATGGAATTAAAACAATCACTTTAACCAAGATGAATCTTAGAATTGCATAAAAAAATGCATCAAATATAATAGTTCAAATGTCATAGTTGCAAGAAACATAATAGAATAATAACTCAAATAAATTACTGATCCTTATCCCAATCGGAAGAACCTTCTCTGTCTCCTGGTTCTCTAATGACTGGTCCTCCTGTTGATGGTCGATATTGTCTTCCTCCTTGTCCACCACTAGCTCCGCTTATGCTGCTACTGGTATTCTCCTCGGATGACGTCCATGTAAATGTTGGTGCAGGACGCTTGCCACGAGATGTTGAAGCGGTAGTAGTGCTTGAGCATGAGATAGCGTCCCAAAGCTTATTAAAAAATCCTTTGATTTTGTCAAGCTTTTTATCCACCTTTTTAAGACGATTATCAAGAATTTGTTGATTTCTTGATAATATTCCTAAGGATTGGTTGGTAGAGTAGGTCGGGTCAACAAGACGAATTTCATCTTCTTGTTCAAAATGTTCTTCGGGTTGAGGTGGCGGAGGTTGTTGTTGTTGCTCTTGACGCCTAGCTTCCCATTCGGCAAGTGATATAAATCGAGGAGGTCGAGTAGGGAGTTGCATAAGGCTTATGGTCCGATGGTTTATTTGATGGACCATTGTGTTTTCTGAATCCGGTAATGGTGTATCAACATTGAGGAGAAGGCGCATGATATATTCTCCAAAGTAAATTGTGCGCATTTTACCATTATGAAACGAGAGAAACTCATCAAGGATTAGTTGTACCCAATTGACTTTAATATTGCCAAAGATGGCATATAAAGCTCGATAGTTAATTGGGTAAACGATTTCATATGAGCCCGTGCGAGGAGTGATCGTTCTCATTAGAGTTTTATGTAGAATTCTTGCTCGAGGACGAAGAGAAGTAGATTTCAAATCTTGGAAATTTATATTATCATCCATAAATTGGTGATTTATGCTATCACGAATTTGTGGATTGAATTCTATTTCTTCTAGTTTACTTCCGATATTAGTTGACCCTAAAATGTGAGCTATTCGATCCAAAGAAAACCAAACCTTCTTTCCGCAGACCATGCTCCAAACACTGTCGTTTGGATTCCTTGGAGTTTGGTGTCCAAGATTGAGATTTGCGTAGAACAATTTGACCATAATATGATTTATGGCAATGTCATTCCGTTTCAAATCAAGAAGAGGAGTTAAGCCTGCTCGATCAGTGAGCTCTTGGAAATTGTAGGTGTGAAGACTTTGAAAATCTACAAATGAATGCTCGAAAATTCTTGAGTTCTTCATCTTGTTCCATCGGGTTATCGCGACTTCATCATATAGCCATTGAGCAATTTGAGCATCAATGGGCTCGGAGGATGAAGAGGATGAAGCTCTAGATCGTTTTGGTGCCATTTGCTTTTGATTTGAGGGAGATTGGAAGTATTTGAGATCTAGGATTTTGGGGAAATTTGGGGAAGAAGATGTAAAAAGTGATTTTGGAAGTAAAAAACTGATGTAAATAAAGGGAATTTTACCTGGAAAAGGCCGTTCAGTCGACTGAAAATGTCTGTTCAGTCGACTGAATTGTAGACCGAAAGTTTGTAGGTTTGAATTCAGTCGACTGAACAGAGATTTTAGTCGACTGAATATTTTCCCGAGAGTTTCTGTTAAGTTTCAGTCGACTGTGCAGAAATATTTAGTCGACTGAAAATATGGAAAGAATGTTTTCTGTTTACATTCAGTCGACTAGGCTTATAAGTTCAGTCGACTGAGTCATGTACTTTTGTTGTTTCAGGTTCTTTTTGAATTTAAACAATTTATTTGAAGAAAAATAGTTACAAATAATATATTTCAAATTGAATTATTTCTTTTGAGAAGGACTTGGATTCTTCTTTCCTTCATTCTTCATGTAATTTCTATCCCATGAATTCGGACTATATTGTGGTGTCTTAGGAGACATCCATGGATTGACGGGATCGTTTTGGTGTACGATAAGATGAAGATGGATCAAATGAACTGACGGGTCGAGGTAGGGGCTCAGCCACTTCATTCTTCTTTGATCCACAGAAACGTAAGCCAATTTGCTCTAGAAAGTTCAAACGTCTAGCTGTAACCTTTTGCTCGAAGTATAGTTCTCGTTGAAGGTCAATCTGTTGTTGTTGAAAGTGATGAATCTCATCAATCTTTCTTTTCGTGTCCGGAGAAATAAAAAGTCCACGCTTAGCCTTCTTGGTTTCTGGAGTGTAACCAGTATGATAATTTTTCCAATTATACATTGGCTCATGTGGTGGTGTTGGTGTGGGAAATTTTGGTGATGTTGGAGAGTTTTTGCTTGACGATGTGATGTTGATTGGAGAGTAGGAGTTGTTAGATGACATTTTGAGTTTGTTAAAATTTTAATTGTAAAAATTAGATGTTTTAAAAACTAAATTTGTTTAAGAATTTATAATAGAATTTGAGTAAACAATTAATGGTTATTGTTTAGCTAAGATTTTTAACCACATAAAAATTTAATGATTAAGCAAAACTTCGTTAAAAATGTAAGGATGTTATTAATAAATCAGTTAAAAATGTGAGGATTATAATATAGCTGAAAATAAATCTTGATTTATGTTCAGTCGACTGAAAAAATATTTTAGTCGACTGAAATATGTATATATCTATTGTAAATTTAATTGATATCTTTAATGGATATTATCCCTAATTCTCGTCGAAGTTTTATGAAGG